>CM060941.1:154756293-159756293 GCA_030765085.1 Allium cepa
TAGAATGAAATAGTATTAAGACAAGATGACAAGAAGATTAATATTATACCTGATAACTGTTGCTATAGGTAAGTTTAACAATGTGGAGATGATCTTTCCAAGATCTTCCAGAATCAAGAACACAAGCATGAAAAAAATCTTTTAGAATCTGATTCACCCTTCCCGTTTGACCGACGGTCTGTGGATAAAAAGCAGTGCTTAGATTTAAAGATGAGTACCAAAGATTATTAAAGATTATAGAAAGATTTCTAAACAGACTGGTATATGCAATAGCCTCTCATTCTGTAGCAAGATAAGGGAAATTAGGACAACCAAAAGATAGTTTGAAAAACAAAATAAAATAATAAATTTGAAACCATAAAATTTCAACTTAAACTGAAAATTAATTTTACATAAGTCAAATAAATCTTAAGCATCTCTAATTTCATTATCTTATCATCCAATTATCTTAAATTAACAAATCCCTAAAATTATGTATTTGAAAAAAAAATTATTATACTCAAAATGTACCAAATAAAATTTAATTCTTCTTCACTACCAATTAAAATTAAATTTATTCCTCTCAATATATTTTATCACCTATGTTGAATATATTTACACTCATTGTAACTGCCTTAAATTGATTCTTAGTTCCTTTATCATCATTTTATATTGTAAATTATTCCATTACCCTTTTTCTTTATTTACCTCTGTTAATCCTTTTATAACTTAAATTTAAGTATATAACATTTATAATAACCACTCAAATTTTATTTATAAAATCTTTTTTTTATATTGTATATTATCCAATTACATATTCAACTTTTGAAAATTAAGGTAAGTTATATTGGAATGAAATTGTGTATTATACAAATAAAACTGTCTAATTAAATTATTTCAAGCTTGAATATTAATCCAAATCTTGAAATTATACTTAGAAATTATCTTTGAAGATAAAATTTAGGAATTAAATTTCCGATAAATTCAAAATTATTTAGAGATAAATAAATGCTCATATACTATATATATGTCCATTCAAATTTAAATCATATATCAGCATATGTTATAAATCCATTCTTATTTTAGAAATTAAAATCAATTAAATTTTCCCAAAACAAAATGTAGCAAGACTACAGAATGGTCGCTTCACTTCGAAACTCGAAAATGAATGTCGATGATGCTGCAGTCATCACCGAAATTATTTTCCAACGACAAAGAGAAGAACACTAAATTTAAATTTAAAATTCTTTGGAAACAAATTTCTATTCGAAAATACTTTAAATAATATATCCTTTAAAACTTTAAACACAAAGTTTGAAATCCATCGGAAATTAAATTCTCAAATTCTTGTTTTACATTCATTTTAAATTTCCAAATAAATTTATAACCATGTTTTATAGTTCAATTAGATATATGAAACAATAGAAAATGATATATAAAATCAAATATTATTTCTTAACAACCAATTCAAATAAAATCCAGATAAAGATATATAATAAAGGTACAAAATTTATTTCACAAAAATTTATTTCATTACTAAATTTTAAAAACATATTGTGTCAGTTTGCTCTGTTCAAGTGTTTTGGAAATCTTATCGATGGCGTTGATCAGACGAATCGATTAGAAACCCAAATCAACATCAACAACTCAAACAACACAATATATAAAACATTTAAGTATTTGTTTACAAATACACTTCAAGAACGATTTGAAGATAAGTTGGAAACAAAGATGAGATGATTAAATAACAGAATAGGGAGATGGATAAGCTGAAATAAATCGCGGTCAACCTTAACCGGGTCAACCATGACTTAAAGAAAAAGACCGATGTGGATTTTCTGGGTAAATCTACATTCGACCTCAAGAGATAAAGTTTGGGATAATAGGAGATACTAGCATCTAAACCGATGATAAATATAAATCTCTGGTGAATCGATGCTAATTGTAAAGAAGTTTCACACCTTTTACAAGAAAATTAGAATACTGGTGAGATCGCCAATTCACTATAAAGATCATTCGAAGTGGAGTTATGGGATACTCTGAAATCAAATGAAGATAAATAGTGGGGAATAAGAATGGATTTTGGAACCGCAGGGAACGTTCCAAAATTCCAAGGAATCGAGTCAAAAGAAAGAGATTCAACTCGAATGAAAGTGATTCTGTAAATACATCTACTCTATATGCTGAGTTTTGCCTAGAGCTACCAAAGCTCTGATACCAACTGTAACGACCCGATATTTTCAACCATTCGCATCCGCACATGTCGGACTTGAATTGCTCAAAATACCGCGTTGTAAATAAAATTTGGCAAATCTCAGAATATACAGTAAATACATAGTCACGATCACAGACACAGAGTAAATAATAATGCAACGGAAATAAAAGAGATAGTAGTTCATGAAGCTACTATATAAAAATAAGATACATCAGAGTTAAACAAGATCCAACAGAAGAGTAACAAGACACATCAGGTATAAATCAGAATACATCACTGAAATCACTGGATACAAAAAGCAAAAGAGATGGCTAGATCTTCAAGGAAAGCTCCAGCTCCAAAGGTGAATCTTGAATGCTAACTCACTCAATCTGACTCGAGCGTAAAGCAAGACACAAAACACTCGAGTCAGGACATAAATACTTATGAACTGTAAATCAACTCAAGTGAACAATAACAAAAATGCATCAGTAACTTAAAGGATGCTTAGGATCGCCCATCCTTTAAGGATCCGTTAAACTATTTACTATGTAGTAATATTGCGCTATTATAATAGTGTCTACAGTAAAATAAACATACTTTTAAATAGCGTTCCGGGCTACCCATATCACCCTTCACACATAATAGTCCCAGTAGTCCATCCAATATCATGCCATCTCCACTCCGGGTGACTGTCAGAGGATACCACACGGGCTACGGGAGAAAAACAAACTCGTAGTAAAGGCTCGGTATGGTAGGTGACACGGCACACAAGGCAATGCCAGGATAGATATACCAATTACGCACACGGGCTGGTGGTAACGCAGCAGCCACATACGCCCACCTCGGAACACACTCCCAATCAAAATCGGAGGATGGCCATCTAATCAATCACCAGTAAGAGTATAGTATCGAAGGAATGTGTCCGATCGGAGGAATGACCTCACTTGGCCCGAGATCGCTCCTGTTTTAGCCACCTTATGCCAACTCACGGGAGTTGGGTCCACGTAATATACCTCAAGAACGTCGCCACCATCCTACTTCATTCTGGAATCTCCACCGCGTACACGGTTGTTAAAGTGGTTTTCGGAGTTGGCAGAGAGTATGACAACTTCCGATCCCGGTCTCTTTAACAACCAAACGTTATTATAACGTCGTGGTCATTTCAAAATAGTTTATACTTTAAAAAGATCAAATCATATCATTTCAAACTATATTTCTTTCAAAATAGTTTATACTTCGAAACCAAAACCATTTTTATTTCAAAACTATTTATTCAATCAAAATAGTTTATACTTCAAAACCAAAAACATTTCAAACATATATTCATTTCAAAATCATAATATTTTCAAAGTATAACTCTTTCGAAACCAAAAATACTTGAAACAATTACACTTTGAAAATCATAACATTTCAAAATCATACATTTGAAATCATCGGATATTCATTAATTCTTTACATTTTACAATTCATTCAATTAATCCCAAATTTTCAATTTCCAACTTAATTCAATTCAAACCATCAGTTTCAATTAAATTTCCCAATAACCATTTCAAATCATATCATTTTCAAATATAGATTTGATCCACAAATTAAACTATTCAATTTTTAATAAATTTCAAAGCTTTAATATCCCGCATTTCAAAAACTAAATTTTATAATTTCATATATCTCAAATCTAGTTTCATTATTACTTAGTTTTGAAATATTCATTTCATAAATCCAATATTATTTAAATAAACTCAATTTACAATTAAACTAAATATCCTTTCATACCAATATAAACTTCAAATATTCATTTATCAAAAGTACATATCATTCTAATTCATATTCTTTATCAAAATAAAGATCAAATCATTTCCAAACCTTATTATCAAATCATTATTTGAATTCAAATTCAAATACTCAAATTTAAATATCATTTTTAAATCAAATAAGTCATTCATTTGTTATTTCAAGTATCATTACAAAATACATTAAAAATTCCATTCAAAAATTCATTTATCTTATTACATTTCATTCCATTTAACACATAACCAAGTAAACCTTACTTGAATTCAAATTCAAATTTAAATTCCCTAAAAATTCAAATTTAAATATTAAAATATATTCAAACCTTCTTAAATTTCACAATTAATCAATTTCCAAAATTTAAATCATTTAACACTTTAAAATATAACTCAAACAGTGTTAAAAACTATAACATTTCAAACATTGTCAAATTATAGCAACGACAGCATTTTTAAAGTGCTATCGTAGCTTATAGCTTCCAAAAATGGTTTAGTTCAAGAATAACGGCATTTATAAAATATCGTAATAGATATTTAGTTATTTCAAACATTGTTAGATTCAAAACAATAGCATTTAAAAATGCTGTCAAAAGACTACAACATTTTTAAAATGCTATGAATTCCAGATTTCATTTTAGCTTTTCAAAACAAAAAATAATAAAACTCCAAATTTTTATTATAACTCAAAAATCATATTTCTAGACTTCAAAATTTCACATTTAAAATCATTTTAACATATGATTTAACACAACAAAATTATTAGATCAAATATTCAATTTAAAAAACTCCATTCATTTATTAAGTCAAAATTCACTGTTTATTAACATATAAATTAAATAAAACTTAAAATTTTACTTCATATATAATTATAAAATTTTAAATTTAATTTCCATTATTTATTTACATTTTAAAATAAAATTTAAAGTCTAAAATCTCAATTATTTCACATTTACGTACTCAAATTCACAATTTCAAGACTTAATATTTAATTTTCTTAAAACCATAAAATATATATTTTTAAATCAAAATTTCATACTTTTAAAAATACATATTTTAATAAATATCATTTAAAAATATACCACGGGGTCTGTATATAATTTTCTAACCTAGGGCAAGTGATATGGATATATATCATTTCAATCCGCAGTTTACAAAGAAAACCCGGGTTCTATCATTTCAAACCCGCAATCCCAAGTCAAATAAAATACAAAAAAAATCGCTCAGGCCTATCATTTCAGCCCATAACGATTTTTCCCTAATCTAAAGTTCGTTTGGGTATGTATCATTTCAACCCATAGTGATTCTATTCTAACAGGGAACTTGCAGTGTGAATATATGCATAAACAATATAAACAATGTCAGTGTCACAATATAATGTCATATATCACATGTCAGGTGATAATTAACAGTTTTAATATGGTAATAACATGGCATAACATATCATACGATCATCATTAACTTGCATAACATTTTATATTACTAAACACTTGTCATCAATTCACTATTTCATAAGTATAAATGTCAGAGTGAGAAAGACTCACTTTTTCAAGCTGAAGACCACTACGACATACAAAACGATTCCAAAGGCATGACAAGCACAATACAGCACGACTTGTGATTCAAATGAGTGGAGAGAGCCAATATATCATCTTGTAAACAACCCAAAACAAGACAATATAACATTTGAATATTCAATACAAAACAATGTTGAACAAACTGAAATATAAAAGCAATAAAGACAAGATATGATTAGACCTTGCTTTTGACCATCCAAAAGCTCGACCAAAATAATATATGCTCAGCCATTGATGTGTTTGGGCTCAGCTTAGCATCATATGGGTCAGGTTTAGCACACGAATGCATGGCAACATGAGGTTGTAGTAGATGAAACATGAAGAATATCGATGGATAAGGCAAAATAAGTGCAGTTTTGGTGCATTTTGGCTCGGCTATGACCACATATAGGCCGGCCATGGGTTCTTCATGTCAGGTCTGATCTGGACAGAAGTGAAAAAGGAGGCCAGAGGTGAAGTAGATGATGGTGGTGGTGGCTAAGGGGTGGCCAAAGGCAAACTATGAAAGTGGTGTTGAAGTATTGGTCGGCTAAGGCAATTTTAGTGAAGTTTTTTTTTGGAAAAAAATTGTGATGGCTTCAAGTGGAAGGTCATGGCCTGTCTTGGTCAGAGGGAGGGGACTTTTTGCTGCTGTAGATGGAGGGGTGATGGTCTGTGGTGATGGAGGAGAAGTGGGGCCGAGCAAGCAAGAGGAAGAGGAAGGCTAAACGTAGAAAAGGAGAAGGGAAAAGTGGAAAAGAAGGAAGGAGAGAGGCCATTTCCTTCAAATTTTTCTCATGGCCGTGATCTTTTTGAGGAGAAAAAGGTTTCTCACGTGAATGAGAAACATAACTCACGGCAGTGCAAAAAGAAAAGGTCGGTTATGCAAGAAAATGAAGAGGCGATTGGAAAATGAAAGGACAAGAATACAAAGAGACTAAGCATACAAAGGGTTTCGAACTCTTCATATATCCATTATTTGTCTTTAAATTTTATATAACTGAAAAATATATATACATTTAGGTAAAAATACAAAAATATAGTAACTAAACAAAAATAAATAAATAAATATTAATTAAATATAATTAAATTAAGAAAATAGCAAAGAAAATGTAAACTAGGCTTGAAAATTTGAAAATAAATGAAATGAACTTTGGAAAAATTATATGTACATGAAAAGTATTTATAAATAAAGATAAAGATATAAAAATAAAATGCATACATAAAAATGAATAAATAAATTTTAATTAAATATAATTTAAATGAAGAAAATAGCAGAAAAATGGAAAACAACCTTTTAAAAATAGGAAATCATCATAGTAAATTTTAGAAAAATTCTATTATCATTTCAAAAATATTTAAAAGTAAAAATATACATAATATAACGTATTAAAACATATTAAAATAAAATATGAAAAAGAAAAATAAAATTTATACAATTTAAAATAACAAAATTGCAAAATAAACAATTTATACTCAAAATTGAAATGTACATATCTTTTGCAGTTTAACTCCGTTTTCCATGAAACAAAAGGCAATGTTCAAGTTATTAAATCTATTTTAATAATAAAAGATAAAATTTAAAATTTCAAACTTTTAAATTTTTAAGTTAAAAGTCAAAGTTTGACTATTTTGACCAAAATCAACATTTTCTGGAAATATTCAATTTATGCATGTTTGAAATTCTAATCCACATCAAAATCAACATTTATATATCAATTAACAAAATATATTCATTTTAATAAATAAAATAAAGTTTTTAAATTAGGAATTTAAATTAAAATAATTAAAATATACAATTACAAGAATCAGAAAATACAGGGTTGTTACATCATGTGTGAATATACTGTAAATAAACGTAAACTATTATATAACATAATTGAATTTGGTAGAATGTTAAAGTATTTTCATCTCCGAAAATATATTAAAAATTCAATTAAATAAATTAATTTCATAAATTTTATATTGTATAAATGTCAATTTTCAATTCATTTCTTTTAAAGAAGATATACCGGAAATAGAGGAATATAGTGAGAATAACGGAATATAGCGGAGCTTAAATCGGAAAGGTTATATTTGGGGATATATGAAAAAATCGTAGCGGTAAAAATCCGCTATGAGATATAGAGAGACATTATATATATATGTGTGTGTGTGTGTGTGTGTGTGTGTGTGTGTATGCGTGTATGTATATATATATGTGTGTGTGTGTGTATAAACTAATAACAAAGGATACAGAACAAGCGACATTATATATATATATATATATATATATATATATACACAAACTAAAAACAAAGGATACAGAACAAGCTACATTATATATATATATATATATATATATACACACACAAACTAAAAACAAAGGATACAGAACAAGTGACATTTCAATTAACAATGAGTACAAGGATGCAAAACAAGCGACATTTCAATTAGCAATGAGTAAGGAAAAGAAAAAAAATTAACTCAACACAAATAATAAAATACATGCCTAGAAGTGAAACCAAATCAGACATGTGCAAACAGTAACTCAATTTAGAAAAGGCAACACTCAGGCATCAATATATCAATACGGTAACACTCAATACATGAATGCATACAAGTGAAACGAAGACATGCACCAAAACAGAAATCAAGATTAGCAAATGCATCAATACAGCAACACTCGAACATCCAAACCAAGACTGACAAGTCCTAACTCAAAGTAACAAGGCCATCAGCAAGAGACCTAGACAAACTCAATTCAGATAAAGGCATCAACAAGGAACACCAGAAAATGCGCACATAAAGTATGTATGCATAAACAAATAGATTAGAGCAACAAGGCAACACGACACCAACAAGTCAGTGAACCAAATGAAACAAGTATACGGGCTAGCATAACAGTGGATGGTCCAATTTTATATGTAGACAAATATATAGATGTACGACTGAGTCTCACCACCCAGATTATTTAAATATAAAACCACAAACAGACCTAAGTCCAAAAAAAGAAAAAAAATACTTCAAAAAATAGTACAATTTAACCAAAAAATAAGTACAGTTTAACCACGATCAAATAAAGAATAAATTCGACAATTCATAAACGTCAGCCGAGGGAAGCTTCTTTGTAGGTGTTGGAGGTGACACCGACCATTGCCAACTATATGGTTGTGTAGGAGGAGGATGACATATTAGAGGAATGGGAAGTCTTGTACATTCTGAACAGTAGGGAGCGAGGCTACAAAGTTATCCATTGTGTGATGAACATGCCCCAAGATCTTAGGCGGCTTGTCATTAATATAGCAGGGAAATTTAGGAGAGATATGAAGTTTTTTTATTTACATTTCAAACTAGTAGTACATAATAAAAATTATCTTTTGTTTAGTGCATTTTTTCTAGCATTTCATAATTTAAAAATACAAATTCATTAAACTATAGTGTTTAAAAAAATTAAAATGTCACTTTCAAATGTCCCTTTTACAACATAAGAATGCATTCTCCTTTCATCCAACCATCTCCTTTTGTACCCCTTTCAAATGCCTCTTTGTCAAACACAAGAACACACCCACGGTCATGTTTATACATAAGATAAGAATTGTAACTAATCCAGTAATGAATTGACAACTCACCGAACTAAGGAAAATTTTATAACTAATTATTTAGCATATGTTACTTTTTTTATATGTTAATTCTACGCTCAGACGCTTGGAGATGACTGAATCATACTCATGAATAAATTGATCATCAGACTTTAAATTATTTTTATGTGGTGAGACTCACCCTTTTATTATAAAAAAATATTGTCATATCACTTAGTGACTATGAAATTTGCTCTCATTTACGCGAGTGAAACTAGTATTCATCATGTTTCCATTTATCATTAAAATTTGCATTGAATAATCAAGAAGTTTGCACAAACTCCTTTTGTAATATTGGTCCTATCTACATTATTACCGTACCGTCGAAATTGGCATTGTCCTCAAAGTCAAAAATGCTCACTACGTCGATTATTTCATCGGGATCAAATGTTGAGAGTTTGCTTTCATAAATTTGTTATACCATCCACTAATTCCTACAAAAAGAGTACGTAGTTCCTTTTTTTCCACTTCATAGGTTGATCTAAATTAAATGCAAGATGAAATTTTAACTTGTTCATCGTATGAATATGTGAATTCTTAGCAACATCGTAGCTAATATAGGCATTATCATATTGGATAAGTTAAGAATCAAATATACTCACGAGATTTAACAACTTTATCCATTAAAACATTCTTAGTTGAAATTGGGTTAGAGTTATGAATTGGTGGTTGTGTGGTGATAGTGTTAAATTAGTTGTTGAAGAGGTTGTAAAGATGGCGCTTTCAGTGGGTAATTCAGGTAAAGATTTTCTAAATATGAGTGGGGCTAGGGATGGGGGTAGAGAAATGCGGTGGTAGTCAGATGATTTTGTGTATGGTAGTGGATTAGGAGTAGGTAGAAGTGGTTATGGGTTGGTGTATTTGCGGTTATGCTTGAAGTGTTTGTGAAAGACTTGACACCAATGGTAAGACTAAAGAAATTTTGTTGGAGGAATTCAGTAAAGAAAGGCAAAAGATATAATAGAGTTTTAGAATTTGGGAATGTCAACTTGATAAGCGATAAGGGTGGCTTCACGTGAAGCACGATTGATTTGTTGGAGGGAAATTGCACAAAGTTGTAGGGTACATGTGTTGGTGGTTTGTTGAGAGGAAATATTTTACCAAGCTAGTAAAGTGAAGTTATGAGAAGTTTGTTGAACGCGGGATGAGAAAACAAGGATGTGAGAACAAGAGTGAAAAAAACCAAATGAGAGGAGCTAATATCCAGTTTAACATTTAGACAATAATAGAATGATCTGGAGGATAGAAAAAGGAAAAGAATGGAAGTAATGGAGAAGAATAACAAAAGCGATTAGACTTAGTTATCAATTTCCATATCATTAGATTATAAACTTGCATGTATATAGTCATGTTTACACATAAGGAAAGAATCGTAACTAATCCACTCATGGATTAACAACTCACCCACTAATGATACATTATAACTTATTATTCGATGCATGCTAAATAGAAATTGAATGTATTGAATGAACAGAGAATGAAAGTAATGATTGTATTGATATTTGAATGTCTTAATCACAAAAACAATGTACAGACGCACTGTATCTATAGAATACGAGTACTGCTTTGAGTAATTACATAAATACCCTTGTAACCCTTATACAATCTCATAAAACTCAGCCCATCTCATATCTAATTACAGTATGTTGCTTTCTTTATTTTCTTTCGACAATGTCGGCTAGGGTTTTCTTCCTTTGGTCCCCAATATATTCTTCATCTTCTCGCTTATCAGATTTGTGCTTTTCCTCTCAATAAATTGATTTGCTGAAGTATCTAGAGTACTTAAGTGGTTTGAAGCAAGCGAATGATACTTGGAAGTTTGAGAGTGTAAAGGCCCGCAAATCCATACCCCTTTGAGCTGACAAAATCTCACAACAATTCAGCCCAAAGTGTCACAAAAGTACGAGTCTTCGGGTTTAAAGAAGAAAGAGGTAGAAGAAGAAGAAGAAATAAAAACAAACATCAGAGTCTCACAATCGCACCGAAACAAAATATAATATATAATAACAGCTTTTAAATACAAAGAAATCTGTACTGTTATATACTTATACACACCATCACCATAGTACAACAACATCCATACAGAGACAACTCAATACTTGTCCATACACAGCGGAAATAATAGTCAAATACGGAAGTACGATCTGTCATCCAGCTTGTCTCCTGTGCTCCTTAGCTTTTAACCTGATCCTGTTAAACTCGGTCTGATCCGAGCATCATATAAAACAGCACCCGAGTCAGTTTGGAAAACCAGTGTGAGAAATCACACTCAATTGGATTATTATATTTTCAAAAATCCTTTGAAAAACAAAAGCATCTCGTAAGACCACGCCACAAATAAACATGTCGGGTTTTTACCTTACGATAGCCAAAACATTTTTATCAAATCCGTCTGATATTATAATAGTGTCTATAGAAAGTAAAATAGAATCTAGCTGAAATGTTTGCATCTCACGTTTCAGCAATAGTTGGGCACAATCAAAACCGTACAGGCGCTTATTGGAGATTGGATTCCATATAATGGCAAGGCTACCGAGGTACCGCCCGTCACAGTACCTAGTCTAGATCAGAGTACCGAGGATCACTCCCGACCCCCTACAACACAAAGCCGGGACTACCCCTTACTGGATAATCTCGAGTACGATCACCCCGTGGATGGCGCGACCAACCAACCAGTAAGCCGAAATAAAAAGGGACTTCTAGACAGGGATGACCTCACCCTTAAATGGGTGCTACCCACCTAGCCTTGCTGCACCTTCCATGTTTTTGCCGTTCCCGATTGATGAGGCTAGAGGCTAAGCGTTACCTTTCAAGAACGAGTCCCACTTAGAATGCTCATCGCCCTCCTGACGATGTTCTGAAAGCATTCGTCCATACAAGTTGCCCTGGGTCTGGAAAAACCGAATCAACGTCTTCATCATCTTCACGGTCTTCATTCGTTATCGTTCAAACCGGATCGAAGTGGTTTTTGGATAATTAAATCCGATCCCGGTCTCTTCGAAACGATCAACGCATTGGCCAAATATTGATAGTCGGTTATTTAACTATCAAATAATCATCCACAAGCAACCATCAAGTCTTAAATAATTTTCCTCAAATTATTTATCTCAAAATATCTACTTAAGATATTATCTTCATATTTCAACCCTTGAAATATGATTCAATTTCCTCTATTTCTCGTGGAACTATTAAATCTTTGCCGATTACTTATAATATTTTCCCATTTCATTGGTTTCTCAAAACTTGGAAAATATTTCTTTATCTCCTATTTCTTTCCTCAGAAATCATTTACAATTTCATTTGTAAATTTTCTAAACTTATTTCTTATGAATTCTATAGATTCCAGGATTCCCTAATTGATTCCCGTTTATACTTCCAAAGCCATTCTTATTAAAAATTCAGGTTTCACTCCTGCTCTTCTGGTGAGTTTTATCTCACCTCGAAATTCACTTATCCTATACTTGAGATTGTATTCAAGTTCTCATAACCTCTATAAAATCTTTCCTAAAAATCTTATTCAAATTAATTACACTTGCTTTACTTCACAAAAGGATTTATAATTGGATTTTCAAAACGTTAAAAAACATAAGTAAAAATAATGGTTTATTTCCAAAATATGGTTTAAGGTAGAACTAAATATAAATATTAAAATCATATCCAGATATTGACAAATTTTACAAAACTGATTTAGAAAACTAGAATTTATTTTAATAAATACTAAGCATTAAAATAACTATGCCGGAATATTCTAAATCTAGATAATAGTTCTATACAAATTATATAGTATAGTAATTTTAAAAAAATCTCTTTTAAAACGTTTTTTTTTAGAAAATCCAATATTCATCCATAAATTACTCTTGATTTCTGTCTCAACGACCATATTTACATTTTTTATACTCAATATAAATTCTCTTCATAACTTATCTCTTTACATATCTACTGATACATTTCTATCTCCTTTATAACCCCGTTTATAAATTTATAACTTCCCTGAGCTTCCCATTTATTTATAAGAAAACAAATTTTATTTAAAAATTCCATCTTTTAAAATTTTATTCTTCAATACAATCCCATATTGTTCCTTAATAAAATTCCATTTCATTTCTTAATAAAGTTCTTTTATTTCTATTTCTTAATAAAATTTTGCTTTACTTCAAATCCATTTATCGATTCCAATATTTCTTCAAGTCTTTAGTATATAATTTAATTTTTCCCAAAACTCAACTTTAACCATTTTAAGTATAACCAAAGTAATAAATATTCTTTTTATTTTACTTTATTCTCAATAGAAGTAAATCCAAATCCTAAATAAATATTCTTTTAATTTAAGTTTAATTTCAACTTCCTTCAATTAAATTATTTATGGTATTTAAAAATTACCAAATTCCAATTTCCATGTTATTTAACACTTAATAATTCAATTCGCATGCAATTCCATATTAATTCATCCACCTGTCATATGACAACATATATATATAATAAATAAATATTCTTGAGGAATCCTGTTGGATCCCTCCAACCCGTTTTCCCTACATCCACAGATGTTAGCACAAAATAAAATACCAATTCCACTTCAAGGTGGAATATCGTGGTATATGGGTTTATACAATATCATCCGCTATTATGCGGCGTATAGGGTCTCATCCGCTATATAACGCGCGAAAATCAATCATTCCAATATATATGTATATACTACTATATATATATAATATCATCCAGTGAATAAATTATTATAAATCAACCAAGCACATCCAATGATTTAAATTTAATATTCAATTAACAAGGCATCCATATGAGTGAGAAAATCTCACCTTTGCTTTTAAGTTGCAATCCTTTCCAATCTCGACCCGATTTCCCGACTTTTTACCTTGTATAAGCAATTATATTATTTTATTAATATTCAAACAAATCGAACAATTAATTACCATTTAAATAAATTTATTTTAATCTAATAATTTGATTTTAACTAATGGTTTATTTCAACAAATAATTAAATTTTAAACTAATTCTCCTTTTTAAAAATCTTTTAGTAACTAAAATAATTAAATAAGTAAATTAAACAAATAGATCACCCTAATTAAATTATTTTAAAATAAACTAGTATCATTTAAAATGTAGAGGTATATATTTATTTTAGTTTCTTCTTTGTAATTACTTATACCAAAATGACTTATATTTATTTTAAAAATCTAATCTTTATATTATTTTTTCAAAGTCCTATATATACATAATTTCTGTTTTACTGTACAAATTAAATATGCGTGTATAATAAAAATTTGTTTTCTATATAGATGTTTCTGTCTTGCCTAAATATATATATTTTTATTCTAAAGAAAATAAATTTATCTTCCTAACATATATTTTAAATTTAAAACATAAAGGATTTTAACTTTACTGTAAAAAAAAAAATTCTTCTTTGTATACACATATATTTAAATTAAACTAGGATTAATTTAAGATTTAAAACTATTTAACAGTAAAAAAAATTCAAAATCAAAACCTTAACTTACGGTCAACAAAATCTAAATTTTCAAACAAAAAGAGAGAAATACCTCACTGCACACAGAAACCCTAGCCCACGCCCTCCGATACGCGACTGCATCCTCGACTCCGGCCCAAATGCCACTGTGCGACCACCTCAAACAATCGAGGCTTCCTCGCCTACTTTGCCTATGGCCTTTACTGATCAACGCGACCTCGAGTCGGGTCGCCACCCAACGAAAACGAACATCCCCAAAACAACCACGGCCTCTCACAGTCGCAACCATCCACGCTTCTAGCATGCCTACGTCGCCGTTGTCGTCGCCAAGCCCCGAGCTCTTCTCGTGATTCGGGTTCGATCGCGAAAATTGATTTGGCCAGAGGATGGAAGTCGCGACCCCTTCTCGACCTTGCTTCCAAAAATCACGGCTTGCTTGATTCGATTCGAACGCGATTCGATTTCCCCCTTTTCTTTTTTTCGTCGAATTCGAGCTGAGGAAGAAAAAAGAAAATGAAGGAAGGCTTCGTAATTTAAAACTGGGGAGAGAGATTGTTTGCGATCATAAAGAAAAGAAGGCGGCCATTAATTTAACTTTATTTCTGATTGAAGAAAGAAACGAGAAGCATCGCGATTTAAAGAAAATGGAAAGCGTATGGAACGAGCTACAGTGTTCTGATGGAATGGAAAAGTGGCCGATGGAAAAGAATTTCGACTGCGTCGACTAAGGTATATATAAATATTAAATTCAAACGTCTCGATAAAAGCAACTTAAAGTCTCGACATCCTATCGAGGCGTGCCGCTAGGCGTCTATAATGTTACACCCCTATTTCGAACGCAATGGAAAAGGTTTCGAGTCCTAATTCGATCGTATGGAGAAGATGGCTTTGTGGATCGACCATTAAAAATAATTCAATTAATTATTTTCTAGGCGTTTATATTTCGTACGATCACACGATAACTCCGAAAGCTACGAAATTTGAAATCCGATAATAATTCAATATTACGGATCCAATGTAACTGGTTTCGTCTAATTCCGAGACTGTGCCTCGGAAGGCTATTTTTAAATATTAATTTAAACGTATATTTTTAAAATTGAACAAATCATTTCCAAATTCAATTTTAACACTTTTATTACCTTTATTATTATCGATATAGATTTTACAAACCCTTAAAGTATTTTTAACAAGCTTATAACTCCGGATTTTATATTATACCCAATATCCAATTACTACTTAAATAACTAATTTATTCAATAGATTGCTATATTTAAATTCTAAATCCCTTTTTATTAAATAAAACCAAACCTTTCATATTAAAAATCAATTCATAGTTCAAATCAAATATTTAAATCCATTTTAGATATCCTAACTTATCCGTTTAAAAATTTGGGTTGTTACATTCCTCCCCCCTTAAAAAATTTCTTCCCTGAAATTACTAACACAGAAGAATGCCCAAACCCACTAACTTTTTAAAAGTTTCCTTGTTAGACTTGTTATTCCCCATCCTAATCTTTCCCTTTACCCAAACAATTGATTTTCAATTCTAACTTCAAAATCCTTTATTCCACTTCCAATTTTAAATCATTTTGTCGTTAGTTAAAGTATTTTCCAAAAATAATTCAAAATTTTTCTAACTCCCAAAATTTCTGAATTTTTTGACAGGGTCTACTTTGTACAGAGGAGCTTTTGCAATTTTACAAGAAAGATAAATATATATACATCGACCCACACGGTCGGAAAAACAAAAACCAAAACAATATTCATATTTCCTAACTTTTATTGCGTAGGCGTACCTCTGTTTAGTATTTTTAAGCAAGCGGCTTATTTATTTAGCAATTTGCGCATTCCAAAATCCAGCCAAATGGCCCCCGGTACCTGTACTTACTCAATTTAAACATATAAGCAACATATCTATGAAATTTATAACATTTTACTCATATAAGCAACTACAACACATCAATACTAAAAGTAATGCATTCTAAATAACTTTCATAAGCAATTTGTATGGTTTCCAAACTAGTTCTATTCCTTTTAACTAATTCATATACCAATTGCATTCAACTTGAGTGATTTACAATTCACTTGCTTATCTTCAATTCATTTTTATGTCCAAACAACTCATATTCATTTCAATTGATTCCAAAATCCACTTTATTTATTAATCCATCGGATTTTTATTTAATCTTGTTTACGACAAACGACAATCAATTTTTTATGCAATTCGACGAGATTTATGCATATAAATTATCACTTGAGCTCATAACCATTTTAAATTGATTTTAACTCAATTTATATCAGTTTCATTTTCATTTTAACTTATTCATAACCATACACTGCATTTTATTTAATATGTTTGCATAGGTTTCATTCGAAACCACTTTATTCAGCTTGGAAACACCCCATTAAGTAACCATTAACATATTTACGTAGCCGAGCTTCTATTCAATTATTTGCTTAAGTTATTTATTTTCTTCAACTTATTTCAATCCCATAACCCAAGTTTATTTTCCTTGTGAACAATCTCCATTTTAAATCCTTGATTTGATTTTTTTTATCAAATCCATTCCACCTACTAATTTAATTCAATTTACTTATCATTTTAAAGTCCATTCCATTCTAATTTATTTACAAACCATATATTTGCATTTTATTCCATCTTCGCATTGGTTCCTTCCAAACCATTTTATTAGCTCGACACTTCCATGCTTATAAATTAATTCCCCAAATTTAAATTTACTCAAGTTTTATTTAATGGGCTTTCACTCTTACTTGAAGCCAGGCTTCTATTATTTTTAACTTAAGTTAATTTACTTATTTCGACTTCATACTTAAGTTCATTTCCATTTTAATTTGATTCTCATCTAATCAAATTCCATTTAATTCAATTAGCCATTCTCATAATCCATTCAAATTTCAAATTTCCATTCCCAATTCATCCGAATTTATTTATTTTTTATTAACAAGGTCATGTTTAACTCATTTATACTCGAATTGGATTTTATGTGCAAACTCAAATCATCTTTATTTCAATCCAATTTCCACAACATTTCCACTTATATTTAATTCACCACCAATCCCAGTTGAATTTTATTTATAACTTGTGTTCATTCCCAACTCCATTTTACCTCATAATCCAACTTCTATTTTAACCAATCTAAATCTCATTAACATATTCAATTAACCAATTTATTCCAAATTAGTTCACTCCCACTTCCAATGCCATATTGGATTTTTATCTTCAAAAAATCATCTTATTATTTTACTTGAGTTCAATTTTATTTTATAATTCAAGTTTAGATTTTTATTTCATTCTCTAAATACAAAACAATTTTATTTTAGCTTACTATTTTACTTCTCCATATTTTTTTCTTATAATTCACACATTTATATTTTTCTCATTCCTACCCATTTTAAGCTTGAATATATACATATTTCATTTTAACTCGAGATTGAACACTCATTTACAGCCAAAAATATTCTTAATCAATGGGTTGTCAATTTCCTTTATAAGCTATCAGAATATATTTATTCCAATTCAATTTCATTTCTACTTACTTTTATTTATTTAAGTAAGAATTTAATTTATTTAACATCATCTATAACTCAACTGAATTTTATTTCAATTCAATTTGTTTAACTTAACTTTCGTTAAATTGAGCATCATACTATTTTCTTTAATCCACCGATTCACTTAGATTTAATTAAATAAGAACTTAAATTCGTTTAATATCATCCATATCTCAATTCATTTCATTTCAACTTAATTAAGCTTAAGTTAATCCCAACCCAATTTAATTTCTATTAAATTTTCCAATCCAATTCATTTACCTTCTAAATTTATTTACTTTACCAATTTATTTATATTATTATTATTTTTCATCATTAGTTAAATTTCAAAAATTAAATCTCCAACTTAATCCAAGTTAAATCCTCATTTTAACTTCACCTTTAATCTTAACTCCAAAAATTCAATCTCATACTTTCCTTGGTTATATAAGCCATTCTAAATCTTTATAATTTATTTGTATATAATACTATCATCCAAACATTTTAATTATACATAATAATTTGCAGAAAATTATTTCTTTGTACATCAAAATATATTTTGGGTGAAACTATTTCATTCACCTTCTTTCGAAAACAATATTGTGTCGAATTGTTCTATTCAAGTGTTTAGAAACCCCTTCGATACAGTTGTGCAGACTGTGTCGACGAAGGTTTATATGCCACTCAATAAATCAATCAACACAATATAAAATCATTTTATATTCACTAACAAATACGCACTCATATCTATTAATACGCTCAAACTCATTCTAGAGTACTACTGACTCTATCTCCAACGAGTAATCCTCACCAGAGTCAAGGTTCTCGCTTAACCTTTCAGCTCTGATACCAACTGTAAAGGCCCGTAAATCCGTACCCCTTTGAGCTGACAAAATCTCACAACAATTCATCCCAAAGTGGCACAAAAGTACGAGTCTTCGGGTTTAAAGAAGAAAGAGGTAGAAGAAGAAGAAGAAATAAAAACAAACATCAAAGTCTCACAATCGCAGGGGAACAAAATATAATATATAATAACATCTTTTAAATACAAAGAAATCCGTACTGTTATATATTTATACATACCATCACCATAGTACAACAACATCCATACAGAGACAACTCAATACATGTCCATACACAGCGGAAATAATAGTCAAATACAGAAGTATGCTCTGTCATCCAGCTCGTCTCCTGAGCTCCTTAGCTTTTAACCTGATCCTGTTAAACTCGGTCTGACCCGAGCATCATATAAAACAGCACCCGAGTCGAAAACCAGCGTGAGAAATCACACTCAATTGGATTATTATATTTCCAAAAATCCTTTGAAAAACAAAAGCATCTCGTAAGACCACGCCACAAATAAACATGTCGGGTTTTTACCTTACGATAGCCAAAACATTTTTATCAAATCCGTCTGATATTATAATAGTGTCTATAGAAAGTAAAATAGAATCTAGCTGAAATGCTTGCATCTCACGTTTCAGCAATAGTTGGGCACAATCAAAACCGTACAGGCACTTATTGGAGATTGGATTCTATACAATGGCAGGGCAACCGGGGTACCGCCCGTCACAGTACCTGGTCTAGATCAGAGTACCGAGGATCACTCCCGACCCTCTACAACACAAAGCCGGGACTACTCCTTACTGGATAATCCCGAGTAAGATCACCTCGTGGTTGGCACGACCAACCACCCACTAAGTCGAAATAAAAAGGGACATCTAGACAGGGATGACCTCACCCTGAAATGAGTGCTACCCACCTAGTCTTGTTGCACCTCCCCTGTTTTAGCCATTCCCGGTTGATGAGGCTTGAGGATAAGCGTTACCTTTCAAGAACGAGTCCCACATAGAATGCTCATCGTCCTCCTGACGATGTTCTAAAAGCATTCACCCATACAAGTTGCTCTGGATCTGGACAAACCGAATCACCGTCTTCATCATCTTCACGGTCTTCATTCATTATCGTTCAAACCGGATCGAAGTGGTTTACGGATAATTAAATCAGATCCCGGACTCTTCGAAACGATTAGCGCATTGGCCAAATATTGATAGTCGGTTATTTAACTATCAAATAATCAGCCACAAGCAACCATCAAGTCTTAAATAATTTTTCTCAAATTATTTATCTCTAAATACCTACTTAAGATATTATCTTCATATTTCAACCCTTGAAATTAGATTCAATTTCCTCTATTTCTCGTGGAACTATTAAATCTTTGCCGATTACTTATAATATTTTCACATTTCATTGGTTTCTCAAAACTTGAAAAATATTTCTTTATCTCCTATTTCTTTCCTCAGAAATCATTTACAATTTCATTTGTAAATTTTCTAAACTTATTTCTCATGAATTCTATAGATTCCAGGATTCCCTAATTGATTCCCGTTTATACTTCCAAAGCCATTCTTATTAAAAATTCAGGTTTCACTCCTGCTCTTCTGGTGAGTTTTATCTCACCTCGAAATTCACTTATCCTATACTTGAGATTTTATTCAAGTTCTCATAACCTCTATAAAATCTTTCCTAAAAATCTTATTAAAATTAATTACACTTGCTTTACTTCTCAAAAGGATTTATAATTGGATTTTCAAAACGTTGAAAAATATAAGTAAAAATAATGATTTATTTCTAAAATATGGTTTAAGGTAGAACTAAATATAAATATTAAAATCATATCCAGATATTGAAAAATTTTACAAAACCGATTTAGAAAACTAGAATTCATTTTAATAAATACTAAGCATTAAAATAACTATGCCGCAATATTCTAAATCTAGATAATAGTTCTATACAAATTATATAGTATAGTAATTTAAAAAAATATTCCCTTTTAAAACAAATTTATATTTATATATTTTTTGGAAAATCCAAAATTCATCCATAAATTACTCTTGATTTCTGTCTCAACGACCATATTCACATTTTTTATACTCAATATAAATTCTCTTCATAACATATCTCTTTACATATCACTGATACCTTTCTATCTCCTTTATAACCCCGTTTATAAATTTATAACTTCCCCGAGCTTCCCATTAATTTATAAAAAAACAAATTTTATTTAAAAATTCCATTTTTAAAATTTTATTCTTCAATACAATCCCATATTGTTCCTTAATAAAATTCCATTTCATTTCTTAATAAAGTTCTTTTATTTCTATTTCTTAATAAAATTTTGCTTTACTTCAAATCCATTTATCGATTCCAATATTTCTTCAAGTTTTTAGTATATAATTTAATTTTTCCCAAAACTCAACTTTAACCAATTTAAGTATAACCAAAGTAATAAATATTCTTTTTATTTTACTTTATTCTCAATAGAATTAAATCTAAGTCATAAATAAATGTTCTTTTGATTTAAGTTTCATTTTAACTTCCTTCAATTAAATTATTTATGGTATCTAAAAATTACCAAATTCCAATTTCCATGTTATTTAACACTTAATAATTCAATTCACATGCAATTCCATATTAATTAATCCATCCTGTCATATGACAACATATATATATAATAAATAAATATCTTTGAGGAATCCTGTTGGATCCCTCCAACCTTTTTTCCCCGCATCCATAGATGTTAGCACAAAATAAAATACCAATTCCACTTCAAGGTGGAATATCACGGTATATGGGTTTATATAATATCATCCTCTATTATGCGGCGTATAGGGTCTCATCCGCTATATAATGCGAAAAAATCATTCATTCCAATATATATATACACTACTATATATATAATATCATCCAGTGAATAAATTATTATAAATCAACCAAGCACATCCAATGATTTAAATTTAATATTCAATTAACAAGGCATCCATATGAGTGAGAAAATCTCACCTTTGCTTTTAAGTTGCAATCCTTTCCAATCTCGATCCGATTTCCCGACTTTTGACCTTATATAAACAATTATATGATTTTATTAATATTTGAACAATTAATTACCATTTAAATAAATTTATTTTAATCTAATAATTTAATTTTAACTAATGGTTTATTTCAACAAATAATTAAATTTTAAGCTAATTCTCCTTTTTAAAAATCTTTTAGTAACTAAAATAATTTAATAAGTAAATTAAACAAATAGATCACCCTAATTAAATTATTTTAAAATAAACTAACAATATTTAAAATGTAGAGGTATATATTTATTTTAGTTTCTTCTTTGTAATTACTTATACCAAAATGACTTATATTTATTTTAAAAATCTAATCTTTATATTATTTTTTCAAAGTCCTATATATATAATTTCTGTTTTACTATACAAATTAAATTTGCGTGTATAATAAAAATTTGTTTTCTATATAGATGTTTATGTCTTGCGTAAATATATATATATTTTTATTCTAAAAAAAATAAATTTATCTTCCTAACATATATTTTAAATTTAAAACAGAAAGGATTTTAACTTTACTGTAAAAAAAATTCCTCTTTGTATACACATATATTTAAATTAAACTAGGATTAATTTAAGATTTAAAACTATTTAACAATGAATTTTTTTCAAAATCAAAATCCTAACTTACTGTCAACAAAATCTTAATTTTCAAACAAAAAGAGAGAAATGCCTCACTGCGCACAGAAACCCTAGCCCACGCCCTCTGATACGCGACTGCATCCTCGACTCTGGCCCAAATGCCACTGCGCGACCACCGTGCGACCGCCTCAAACGATCAAGGCTTCCTCGCCTACTTCGCCTACGGTCTTCACTGATCAACGCGACCTCGAGTCGAGTCGCCATCCAACGTAAACGAACATCCCCAAAACAACCACGGCCTTTCACAGTCGCAACCATCCACGCTCCTAGCTTGCCTACGTCGCCGTTGTCGTCGCCAAGCCACGAGCTCTTCTCGTGATTAGGGTTCGATCGTGAAAATTGATTTGGCCAGAGGATGGAAGCCGCGACCCTTTCTCGACCTTGCTTCCAAAAATCACGGCTTGCTTGATTCGATTCGAACGCGATTCGATTTCCCCCTTTTCTTTTCTTTTCGTCGAATTCGAGCTACAAGGAAGAAAAAAGAAAACGAAGGAAGGCTTCGAAATTTATAACTGGGGAGAGAGATTATTTGCGATTATAAAGAAAAGAAGGCGGCCATTAATTTAACTTCATTTCTAATTGAAGAAAGAAACGAGAAACATTGCGATTTAAAGAAAATGGGAAGCGTATGGAAGAAAATGAGCTACAGTGTTCTGATGGAACGGAAAAGTGGCCGATGGAAAAGAATTTCGACTGCGTTGACTAAGGTATATATAAATATTAAATTCAAATTCAAACGTCTCGATAAAAGCAACTTAAAGTCTCGACATCCTATCGAGGCATGCCACTAGGCGTTTATAATGTTATACCCCTATTTCGAACGCAATGGAAAAGGTTTCGAGTCATAATTCGATCGTATGAAGAAGATAGCTTTTTGGATAGACCATTAAAATTAATTCAATTAATTATTTTCTAGGCGTTTATATTTCGTACGATCACACGATAACTCCGAAAGCTACGAAATTTGAAATCCAATAATAATTCAATATTACGGATCCAATGGAACTGGTTTCGTCGAATTCCAAGACTGTGCCTCGGAAGGCTATTTTTAAATATTAATTTAAACGATATATTTTTAAAATTGAACAAATCATTTCTAAGTTCAATTTTAACACTTTTATTACCTTTATTATTATCGATATAGATTTTACAAGCCCTTAAAGTATTTTTAACAAGCTTATAACTCCGAATTTCATATTTTACCCAATATCCAATTACTACTTAAATAACTAATTTATTTAATAGATTGCTATATTTAAATTCTAACTCCCTTTTTATTAAATAAAACCAAACCTTTCATATTAAAAATCAATTCATAGTTCAAATCAAATATTTAAATCCATTTTAAATATCCCAACTTAACCGTTTAAAAATTCAGGTTGTTAAAGAGAGATCTCATGTGTTGCTCGATTTTGAGGACCTTGGGCAAAATTACATTTTTTTTCATGTGGTTTTGTCTGAGTGATCTGGTTTGAGCAAGTCTCTAATGGCGGATGCGTGGCTTCCTTTTCTCTCCGACTTTTTGGATTTGCCTCGACTTTAAGATCTGATCGCAGCCTTACAAAATTATTCTTTGAGATTGGTTTTGTAAGTATATCTGTCTTCTGATGAGTAGCTGGAAGGTGATTTATGTTGAGCTTCCCTTTGATGACTTGCTCGCGAACAAAATAGAGATCAATTTCCATATGCTTCATTCGTAAGTGAAGAATTGGGTTAGCTGAAAGTGATACAGCGCTAAGATTGTCGCACCATATTATGGGTTTTGTGTTGTTGGTAATTTCTATCTCTTGAAGAAGAGATTCCAGCCACATTATCTCGGCTACGACGCTTGCGACACTGCGATATTCAGCCTTTGTACTTGATCGAGAGACTGTTGGCTGTTTTTTGGAGCATCATGATATTGGATTGCCACCCAGATAGATACAGTGACCAGTGGTAGTTCTTCGGTCATCAGAGTCTGATGCCCAATCTGCATCTGTGTATCCTTGAATATTTAGTGATTTGCTTGCTTTAATGCTTATTCCACATTTTATTGTGCCCTTTAAGTATCGCAGGATCCTCTTCACTGCCTTCCAGTGTTGATCTAGAGGTTCCTGCATAAATTGACAAACCTTATTTACACTGAATGAAATATCTAGTCTTATAATGGTAACATATTGCAAGGCACCTACTATACTTCTGTACTGTTTTATGTTCTCTATATGCTCACCTTTATATTTAGATAAGTGTAAATTACTTACCATAGGTGTTGGCATAGGCTTTGCATCATTCATCTTTTTCCTATCAAGAATCTCAGAAATATATTTACTTTGTGACAGTATTAATTCATTTTGTGATTTTCTGTGTACTTCTATCCCTAAGAAGTAACTCAAGTTGCCTAGATCTTTGATAGAGAAGGTTTTATGTAGATGAGTAGTGACATGTCTAATTTCATCACTGCTATTACCTGTAATTATGAGATCATCTGTGTACACAAGAATATAAGTAGTACTACTATCATTTATTTTGATGTAAAGTGAGTTGTCAGACCTGGTTGGCTTGAATTCTAGACTGATCAAGGTAGATTTTAGTTTTTCATACCACACTCTACAGGCTTGCTTCAGTCCATAGATGGCTTTATGTAGTTTGCATACCATTTTCTTGTCACTGCCTTTAGCATATCTTGGTGGTTGTTGCATGTACACTTCTTGTTGTAGTTCACCATGTAGAAAGGCATTGTTGACATCCAATTGTCTGATGTCCCATTTATTGTGTAGAGCAACTGTGAGTATTACTCTAATTGTAGTTGGTTTCACTACCGGTGAAAAGGTTTCAGTGAAGTCAAAGCCACTCTGTTGTGAGTAGCCCTTAGCTACTAACCTTGCCTTATATTTTGCTACTTTTCCATCTGCTGCCCTTTTAAGTTTATAAGTTCACCTGCATCTAATTATATTCTTGTCTTTTGGTGCTTCCACAATGCTCTATGTTTTGTTTTTAATTAATGCATTGTATTCGTTGTCCATGGCTGACTTCCAGTTACTGTTTGTAAGAGCTTCTTCATAATTTGCCGGTTCTTCTTGTTTCAGTACAGTAGAGTAGACTTTTGGTTTGAAGATACCATGGTTTGATCTTGTCATCATATGATGTCCTTCTCTTGTAGGAGATGGTGATTTACTCACATTTGTATCATTAATTTGATCCGGACTTGTGGAAGTATCCATACTTGATGAAGTGTCCATACTGGAGTCTGATGAATCTCTGTCTTGGCAGTGGTTGTTTGGATCTTCTGATCCATTGAGATCAGACTGATCTTCTGATATGTTTTGTGTGTGTTCAATGTTTATCAGATGACCAGTCTGAGTCCTTTTTACCTGCTCACTTGAGTAAGTTGGAACATAATGTTTTTTATTAGAGTGCGTGGATGATTTAGCATCATAAACCTTATGAGTAGTTTTCAATTCACTAATAGAGAAGGGAAGTACATGTTCATTAAAAGCAACATGTCTAGAAACAATTATCTTGCCATTTCCAGTAAGACACTTGTATCCCTTCTGATTGGTAGGATATCCAATAAATGTGCATGCTAAAGATCTAAAACTTAGCTTGTGAGAATTATATGATCTTAAATATGGATAACACAAGCAACCAAATGTCTTAAGTAATGTATAATTTGGAGATATGTTAAGTAATTTCTCAAGTGGTGTTTTGTTTTTCAACACCTTTGTAGGCATTCTGTTGATGAGGAATACTGCAGAGTTGAATGACTCTGGCCAAAATTTTTAGAGGCGTTGAGGCATAAGCCAAAAGTGATAGGCCAGTGTCAACTATGTGCCTGTGCTTCCTTTCAACAAGCACATTCTGTTCAGATGTATATGGACAGATAAGTCAATGTATTATTCCTTTCTTGATAAAGTATTCTCTCAAAGTTTTGAATTATGTCCCTCCATCAGTCTGAATTATCTTTAACTCATTGTTTGTTTGTCTCTCTACTTGATTGATAAACTGCATCAGTATATCTTTGGTTTCTGCCTTTGATTTGAGAAAGTATATCCATGTATATCTAACAAATGAGTCTGCAAAAGAAACATAATATTTAAACCCATAATCAGAGTCAACTGGGGCTGGACCCCATAAGTCAACTGCTACCATTTCTAATGGTTTTGTGTATCTAGTTAATGATTTAGAAAATGGTAGCTTATGACTTTTTCCCATTTGGCATGAAGTACACACATATGGTCTAGATATACTTTCAAATTTTATATTCATATTTTGCAATACATGTTTTACAGCATCCACACTGGGGTGACCCAGTTTATTATGCCACAGATCAAACATCCTCTCATTTTTGACATTTGAATCACATCTAGTATAATTGCACCAGTTTCTCTTTTGAGCAGACTTAGTTTTCTTCAACAGATTGAAAATGTAAAGACCATTGTGCACATTACCCTGTAACAAGATTTCTTTATTCAGTAAATCCCTAATTAAACAGAACTTTGGGTAGAATTCAAAATATACTTGATTGTCATTAGCAAATTGAGATACACTCAATAAGCTTTTTCATAATTTGTGGTACTCTGAGTAAATTATTGAGATGTAACTCTCTTTTGCCTCTGATTCTGGCATTTCCAGTATGAGTTATTTGAATTGATTTTCCATTACCTATAAAAATAGATTGCGTACCTTTATACTCTCTGTTTCCGAGATTGAGATTGTCAAGATTGTTGGTGATGTGATTTGTTGCACCCGAGTCGGGATACCATTCTTCAAACTATAGATCATCAGTCTTTATTTGTTGGTCTGCATCTGATTGAATTTTTGAACTGCTACCTTGCTTTCTTACATCTAGGCTTGTATGAGCAATAATAACATTTGGATTGTTGCTTCTCTGAACATTATTTTCCTGATTTATACTGAAGCTTTGATCAAATCTGAAATAACACTTGATTGCAGTATGCCCAAACTTTTCACATATCTGACACCTAAGTCTGTTAGAATTGTTCCATCTTCCACGACCTCTGCCTCTATAATTTTGTCCTCCTCTCTGGTTGTTTTGTTGAGGCCTGCTATTGATTGGCTTTTCTTGACCTTTGCCTTTGTTGTTTGATGCATAGTTTATAGATAAATCTGCATTCAGTGATTTCTTTTGATCAATTCTACCTTCTTGGGCAAGAAGTGTAGACTGTACATATTGAATTGATGGCAAAGTTTCTTTTGATGAGATTATTGCAACAACTGACCCATACTCTTCGTCTAGACTGTTAAGTATGGTAAGAATCTGCTCTGTGTCTGCCACTTTGTGACCAGCGGTCTCCAGTGAGTCACAATATGTTTTGACTTTGGTTAAACATTCTTGCATTGACATGCTGTCTTTCTTCAGATTCTGTAGTTGCCTCTTATAGTGTAGGATTCTTGCTGCAGTTTGTGAATTAAAGATCTGATTAATTGTTGACCATATTTCTTGTGAGCTTTTACACCCTACAATTTGAGACAGAAAGTTGACACTGATGGATGACATCAACCAAGATGCTAACAAACTGTTCTGTCTTTGATAGTTTATGAAATCTTGATTTGAAATCAATTTTCCATTGTTGTCACTTATCATCATTGGTGGTATTGCTAATGTGCCATTGACATAAATTTCTAAGCCATAACCACTTATTGCAGTTTCTGTCTGATATTTCCATAGCAAGTAGTTATGCTCATCCAATTGCACTGCAAGTTGACTTTTTGGCTTTATTATGCACAGACTTGCCGATACTTGAGTTGAATTTGATGGATTCCTTCTTGTGGGAGATGTTGTTTCAGAATTACTCTCAGTTGTGTCTGCCATTGTGATGATACTTTACTGCAAATATGAAATAACAGATTCTGGCGTGGCAATCTTGATGACTGCAGCCAAATAAGAGTTTCTTTCTTTTATCTTGATGATGTAAATCTGTATTTTGAATCAAGAATCTGATTCTTGATTTGAAAACAGTTGAACAGAATCTGAGAAAATCTACTCTGATGAGGATAAAATCTGAGAAGTGCTGCAGCCTGTCTTGGATGATGATGATTTTCTGACAGGATTCAGGCGAGGCAGTTGGCAAATTAACTATTCTTTTTAATTTGTAAAACTGATTTGAACAGAACTCTTGATTCGAGATAGGTAACTCTCCGGTGAAGAAAATACAATCTGAGGAGAGAAAAGACCTCAATTTTTCAAGTGTTGATCGTTTGATCAGATGGAAGATGATCAGATTTCAATCACAATCTGCCGTTTGGCAATGTTTTGCTCTGATACCAAATAGAAATTGAATGTATTGAATGAACAGAGAACGAAAGTATTGATTGTATTGATATTTGAATGTCTTAATCACAAAAACAATGTACAGACGCACTGTATTTATATAATACGAGTACTGCTTTAAGTAATTACATAAATACCCTTGTAACCCTTATACAATCTCCTAAAACTCAGCCCATCTCATATCTAATTCCAGTATGTTGCTTTCTTTATTTGCTGATTGTTTCCGTTCATCTCTAAAATTTTCATACATTAGTTTAGATGTTTGTATGGAATCATTTGGACCTGGTCATTATTCTACATCAAAGTGAAGAAAGTCATATCCTTGGTCAAATTTCAATGTCTTAATTTAGGAAATTGTTAAAAGAAAGGAACAAAGCAGATAAGGGGCTATATCTTAGATCAGGCAAGAATAGTGAAGAATCATAAAATATACAACAGGAGAATTATTAGGGGATATTTGTTGTAAGATAAAATATTATGTATTTTTCCCGAAACACCTCCATTACTTATTTACAAATTTATATTGTTTTCAACTTTAATAACCTTCTCAACAAAATCTCACTACAGCTTCCTCACTCACTATCATTTGCTATTGTAATCCCTTGATATGCCATCATTCTCTCCTTTTGAATAACTCGTTACATTACATCTTTTTATGAATTTGGTACTTTAAAATTGAATTTTATTTAAATTCCAAAGACTCTAATTTTAAGTGCTAAAATCTTACTTTGAAGTGAACTTTGCCAAAGTCCAATCATATCGAAGGGGGAGGGTCGAGATTTAGATGAAGTTTTCACTTTTTTTTATCTTCCTCTTCTATTAAATTTTTGCTTCAATTATCTAAAATAAAAATAATGATTTGGCAACGTAAAAGAATCAACAAGGCATTTTATAGGATGATGTTGAAGAACAAACATAATAGTCCCAAATCCATTCAATATTAGTCGAATTAGCATGGTTGTGAAATGTTTCCGGTTTCAATTGTGTGTATGACAACTAGTGGTTATGCTAGTTTTATATTCATTCACCATGTTGGCTTGCGTTTATTATTAAATTTCCTTTGTTTTTTAAATCAATATTGCTTGGAACTTTCAGAACGAGAGTTAAAACTGTCTAGAAAAATGAACGATTTTGTTTTTATTGTATTTTGATTTGAAAAATAAAAACTAAATTTTGAATGTCATCAAAATCGAATGGATCGTAAGTAAAATATTAATTAAGTTACATGATATTTATTGTTTTACTGACATGCATAGTAAAATTTAATGTATAATACTTATCTAGATGTGAAATTGTTATAACTAAATAATTTATGCAAAAGATAGCAATAAAATTTTGGATTGGCCATAACGTTAATTTAGTAATAGTTTATAATTTTAGAAAACCTAGGATGTTTTGCAAATGTAATATTAGACGGAAAACAATCAAGGTAAAGAAAAATTTTGATTTGAAAATGGACGATCCGTAATGGTATATAGAACACCATTTCGTCATTTGTTTTAATGTAGGAGCAATTTAAAGGAGTAGTGTCTTAGATATCCACTAGTCTGACCTGATATCGATTTGAGCTTTACTACTCATTATTAATTGTTTATGCTTACAGTATTTTACAGCATTAGTCGAGCGTATCATTTGTTTTAAACAAAAATTGCAATATTTTTGGGCATGTTATACTTACCGGTAGAGGATATCAAGTATTTAACATAAAATTATCCCGACTAGTGGAAAAGGTTTAATCAAAGGTACAATTCATGTGTTCTTATATTAATGCCGATGATTTCCTTAATTCATTATTTTGTTGGAGCTAATGTTAAAAAAGGAGCCAAAATAACCACTGTATACCGTGAAGTCTATAAAATACTGTATATCCCCATATCAAGTTAAGATAACTTTCAAAAGGTTACGAATAAAAGATTAAAATTAACGACTTTAGCGAATAAAGAATCGGCGATAGTATCTTGTTTAAGCTCGATTCTTTACTCAGGTATGCACCCTTATTAGTTCAATGGTGTTTTTTAAAAGTACCTACCTACTAATACATTTTTCTATGAAAATACTTGATATCAAATAGCAAGGGAAACCAAAAAATAATAATTTACATAACTTATCAGATGTAAAATTGACATAACTAAATAATTTCCATGAAAGATACGTATAAGTTAGAAAACATGTTCTGGAGAAAGGTTTTCACATATAACGTCTGAAAATAAAAGATGGAAACAAATTTCCACTACAATTCAAAATATGAATTATAAGGTATGTAACATTAAATTAACAAAAGTTACATATGCTTCTTGCAAACCTATGATGTTTTACATATAGATTATTCATATGGAATAAACGTAAGTGAAACAGAATTTTCATCTAAATATGAATGATCCATCGTAAGATATCGAATATCATTTCATTATTATTTGGGTTCAAATTCAAAGGAATAACACTTTATTCATATTCACTAGTTAGACCTGAAATCAATTTAAGCTTTTCAATAAAGCACCGATTGTCTGTTCTCGCATTTTATTTACAGTATTGCTCCGGCCTTTCATGTGTTTTAAACTAATGTTGCAATATTTCATAGGCTCGCTATGCTATTGGAAGTGGATATCAAATAATTCAACACAAATTTTCTCAATCTGGTGGTCAAACAGTTAATCAAAGGTGCAATTCCCATATTTTTATATTAATGCTAATGGAATCCTTAATTCTTTGTTTTATTGGAACTAATGTTGCCCAAATAGTGAACCAATGTACCTATATACACCGGGAAATCATATTGAATTTTTTAGGCTCAAGGAAAAAGTTGAAAAAAAATTTAGTGTTAGGGACAAGAAGTTTGCTTTTTAGGCAGAAGGACATTTTTTAGTGTAAATCACAGAACGATAGTTGTAACTATCATTTTCGGTTTACACTAAAAAATGTCCTTCAGACTAAAAAGCGAACTTGCTGTCCCTGAAACTAATTTTTTTTACAACTTCTTCCTTGTGTCTATTTTCCTGATACATCATTTAGTTCATTTTTTTACTCATATCTCCCGATTATTTTCGTTCAGTTTCCCCCACGTCCTTAGCAGTTATTTGTATGGTACATTTCCGAATGGAAGTAAATGACACCAAAGCCATTGCATTGTTACTTGCTCAATGTTTCCTTGGATTTTTTTGGGATTTGTACAGTACTACTCGAGCATTGCTCACCGTTACCTCTAACTTTTGACAACGAAGAGGATTTTAGTCCCACATTCAAATTTGGGCACCATATGGTGATATATATCTCTATTTCTACTACTAATAAAGAAAATTCATTGAATAAATTTTCTCGCGTACTTTTGAAAATCCGAAAATGTCTTTGATTTTCGTTTACAATAATATAATCGGTCCGTGTGCGAAGCACGGACCAATTATATATATATATATATATATATATAACATCATTGCTCGTTGAACCAAGGTGACTGATACCTTAGGAGTTTGTTGGGACATTGGAACAAAACCAAGATGATTAAAACCTCGCAGCATTTGATTGAACCTTTCTTTTGCACGATAATTCTCACATTATTTTTCACTCAAATTAGCAGGGATGATTAAGCCGAATACGATGGCGTCATAAACCTATACTGAGATTTTGGTCAAGATCTTGTTTTGAAACTTGGATAAAACATCAAATCTTGTTCTGGTCTCATCTGGCATCTGTCATAGTCAAAATGTTATAATCTTGCCCAAGACAATTTTGGATTTTAGTTGAATTTATATATATTTCTTTTACATAGCAAAAAATAATATATGAAAATCATGAGCCTTAGTTAATGATTGATTCAATTCGAATTTGATTCATTGATTTTATTGATTTTATTTTTTTGATTAAATTTTACGTATTTTTAATTTAAATTTATGTAATATATTTTTTAATGAATTTTGTTTGATGATTCAAGAAAGTAATCCTTATAAATGACTTTTAATAGGCTACAACTATAAGTATGAGTTTTGTGATTTTTGTCTTATGGTATAAATTACAAAGTTGTGCTTTCAAAATTTGTAATGTCAATTGATATGCACGTCATAGACACAATCATGTGTTCAATGAATTTAGTCACTACGGCATATCATGTGAATATCTTGATACAAAATATGGTTGAAATCCGAGATCTAAAATTTTAAGTGTTATTTGTAGATGCAAATTGTTGCAATAGGTAATAAAATTTAAAACATATTCTAAGTCAACATTGTCGATTGCAACACTTTCGTTGACGGTGGTCGACCTAGCTGATGAAGCCACGAGAGTCCAAAGGTGATGCCCTGTAACCAAAAGGTGTCTATTCATTTTGACAATCATCGCTAAGAGTTGCCTCCTCTCTATATATAAACAAAAATACTTCATCACTAAAAGAACAACTTATTTTTTGTACTTTCTAGAATTTAAACTGATAAAGCATCATTTGATTAATCTCGAATGTTCTTCTGATTTATACAAATGATCACAACTTGCACAACTTATTCCTTGTATCATAAAAGAACATTTTTTGACAATTCTCTATGATCCAAGATAGGAGAAAACATCTTTGAAGTAGAGCGATTCAACTGTGCCTTGGAGTGATAAATCTATACAAAATTACAATAATTTTAAGAATATTTTCCGTTCAAGATTTACCGCTCAACAGAACAGTGGTGCAGTTACTTCATGTAATGAATCAGGATCTCACCCCGCTTGAACGTTTCAATGAAAATAACTTTACTAGTCATGTAGAAATGTTCTTGTTCTTTCTCACTACCATTGATATGAATCATACCATTAGCGATGGCCTTGAACCAATTCCTGAAGATAGTGCTACTGATTTAGATGGTCGAAAGAAAGAGTTGAAAGAACTAAGACAAAAGTGAAAGAATGAAGACTTTCTTTGCGGAGGATGCATATATAATGCATTCACAGACTCAATATAAAGTGTACACATGACAATCACTGATGCAAAGGCTTTATGGATGGTTTTGGATTTCAACACCGCACCAAAGAGAAGGTAATCAGAAGTTTTTAATAAGAAATATATTGATTATAAGGCAAATGATAATAAATCGGCTATATCCCAAGCTCATGAACTAAATTTCATTTCTAGAAAAATTAAAAATGCTAAAATAGAACTTCATGGATCATTTCAAGTTGGTGTTGTAATTGCAAACTTGTCTAACCTTTGGAATCTGTACAAGAAGAGACTAATACATCCACCGTTTTCATGTGATGTGCATCCAAGTGCCGAAAAGACGAAAAGTTAGGGTAAAATAAAAATAAAAATAAATAGACAATAAAAAAGAGAACACAACAAAAGAATCTCGCTGGCGGAACGGTAATATATAATGTCAAAATAACGGTACAAAAAGTTATTTTGATATAGAAATTTTGGAGTTACAAAACCTAAGTACTGCATTATCATGGACAGTTATAACTGTTTGTCCTCACAAATGACGATATGTATAATATAGTAATGCAACTGAAATAAGAATACTACGGTATGTGAAACATCTAGCTCATTTTCTCAAGCTTCAAGGAACATCAACGAAAACTTGGTTTTCTCAGACTACTGGAAAGAGCACATGGGAATTTTAGGGAAAACAAAAGCCACATGTCAAACATGAGTCTTGTATAAAAAAACTCAAGAAATATGTAACTAGCATATAACAGTACTTTTGAGACCACATGAAATGCTATGACATTTATTCCCTCAAAAGAACCATCATCTAATAAGTATATAAGATGATATATTAGATAATGTCTAGGGTATAGAATATAAATATTATAACATAGCTGGAATGGTTACATTGGTTACATTCAACAACATATAAGAGGGTACAATAAAAACCGATAAGGAACGTTCGCATAATGAATTTTCCATGGAGATCCCTTTGGTCAAGCCAAAATCCAATCTTTTACACAAGGGTCAGAAAATACCTCTGAGCATCATATATCTCTAAATAGAACATACCATAAGGTAAACATAGTCGGTCCACGTCTAAAATACGTGATCCCAAATAACGACACTCCCGCCGACCAACAATTGATAAGCATACTCTAGATCTTGAGTGATAATATCCTATTGTGGGTTAGCAAAACCGCAGGCTATGGACTTACTCAGTTTTTAGCCATTCCGATATCGAGGTTATTTCCTAAATATCTTTGATGATATCACCCATGAAATCATCCAAAAAGATTATTTCCATAAATGACAAAAGTTTTTATTTTGTTTCAATAATTTCCTAAGCAAATAAGTGTATGTAAAAAAAAAATCTGAAAAACTTCCAACGGTTAAAAAGTATTTATCGATAAAACGATTTTTGGTCACGTTATTGATATTTTTTCAAAATATTTATTTTTGTATACATATTTATAAAATAAGTTTACCGCATTACTTATGATTTAAAACAGATTAAAAAGCTTATTAAATCAATTTAATAACATTTAATCCAAGCTTCAAATATTAAAATAATTCAGAAATTTAAATACGACGTGTTCGAAATTCTGGGTCGTTACATATTCCCTCACTACGAATATTTCGTCCTTGAAATTCCAACACGAGCAACCGAAGAAATAATTATAGTGTAATACTTAACAGTATTCAAAATCATTAGGAACCAAAACTCATGATTTGCGCAAGCTTAAAATCCCCTCATCACACAAAGATGATAAGAGACATACTAAGCGTACTGTATGCTTAACAGCCCCTGGTTATTAGTTAGTGGATTATTCATAATACGTTATAAAAAATCTAAGAGTCATCACCTAAACTCTCCATAAGCCAATCCAAACATAGTATGTTAATATACTAAAACCCGTACGATGAACATGGACCATCCGTATGCAATATCAATTCTGATCACTTGCTTGATCACATAAATTTCACTTCCAAATTAGCATAGATAACTTAACCTCTCTAGCGCGGACTCCGATCAGGTTCCTTGGTTAAAAACATATGTTCTCCTTACATAGCTACCATGGTAGTAAACTTTGGGATCATGTCAAGAATCCACATTAAGTGTTCACCATTAAGAATCTAGTGAAAAATCTTTATTCGGATTGGTACAAATCATCTCAAAATCATGTACTCTGATACTGGATCAAGAACAGTCTTGCGGATAAAATGATCTACGTACAACTTACGTACTTATGTCATTAGTTTCTAAGCTATACTAATATCCTTTACCACGTTCTTTTATCTAAATAGTATATCCCATTCCATGCTAAAATCATTTATAAATAATTTCATAAAACATAACTTTAAGTTTATAAATAGTTATAACTTAAGTTCATATTTGTATAATACTCCATGACATCCTAAGAGTATACACAAAACATCAAATTCATTTTACTTAATAAGCATGTTCAACAAACTCAAAACTTATTTTAACTTACTTCCTTCTCGATTCAAGTGTTATATAAACTTATCTTTATATTTTCACAAACCAATTAGTTTCAAATTATATAATGGTTTAGTCGACTGTCCAAAATCGTCAAAAAATCCTATTTCATATTAATAAATGAAAACTACCAAACGATGTAGTTATAACATGATGCACATACCAAACAATTCTAATGCATATACTACATGTGTCCATAAATATCTTAATAAATTATAATAATTTGTTAAACATAATTTACCCAAAAGGGAAAGCATGGAAAGTTCCAACATTTATTTCGGGATAATGCACTACCACTCGAGCACCCTACATAGTGTACATATAAACTTTTCCACATTAAAAAGATTCATATCAAATTTATTTCCAAAGAAAAACTTTAGAACTAAACATCGGGTTTTATTTCAACCATCTTGAAATAATAATACATACATATGTCTTTTGTATATCAAATCGTACCTTTTGGAATCAAATTAGAATCCATTTTACTAAAATAACCCTATACCATCCCCCACTTAGAAACCTGAAAATCAACGCCGATGGTGTTGAAGTCATCACCATAATTATTTTCAAGTGACAGAAGTAAGTTAAGTACATCCAATTCATGCCTTTCGAACTTAACCAAAATCATTTAAAAATGGTATCAAATACGTCATGAATATTACTAAGTACAAAGATCTCAATTTCTTAAACCAATTACCCAAATAATTACTTCCGAATAATACTACTATTATTTTCTCCAAAATCTTGAAAACACTTTTAAAGACACTAGGATTTAAGTTCTCAAAATATCAATTAAATCCTTTTCATTTATAAACCATATTTTATAAACCATACTTATATATAACCACTTTCTTAAATAAAATCTTTTCACGCATGTTTATTTACGAAATATCTTATCTTTTGTTTAGATTATAATAAACATCGCATCACTAAGTTCAAATTTTAACCCAACATTGCCACCGAACGCCTTATAGTCAAACCATGAAACTAAATTTATAAGGTGTTCAATTTAATATATCTACAAATACTGTCTACCCAACCCATGCAGTTAAAGGAAAAACTGCTCATAAACTGGTCGAGCACAAATCAACAATCAATAAATAATAATTAATGCCCATAAATTGGCCGAGCATAACTAAACTAATTAACAAGGGATAATAGATAAACATCACTAACCCCTACGATAATTAAACTATACTTTAACAATTCACACTTATATAAGTTATCTTATATATGATCTTTAATTTTCTCTGTTATAATTATCTTTAAGGTATACGTTTATAACAAATACAAATATGCTCTCATGTGTGTAATACATTCAACTCATGCCAAGGCATTCCATTACCCTATCTCCTAATGAGTCATACCTACCAAAGCTAAGGTTCTCGCTTAAACTTTAGCTTTGATACCAAGTGTAAAGTCCCGACTTTTCAACCTCCGAATGTCGACACTTATATATCCACGGTATTCGTATGTCATGCATCCAAATGCCGAAAAGATGAAAAATTAGGGTAAAATAATAAGAAAAGGAAATGAACAGGAATGAAGAAAACATAACATCAAAATCTCATTGGTGGAATGACGATATATAATATCAAAGGGCAGCATAAAGAATTACTCCGATACAGAAATTTCGAAGTTACAAAACCTAAGTACTATCATCAGCCTGGATAGTTATAACCGTCTGCCCTCATAAATGCTGATATGCATAATACAGTAATGCAACAGAAATAAGAGTACTATGGTAGGTGAAACATCCAACTCATCTTCTTGAGCTTCAAGGAACATCAATGAAAACTTGTCTTTCTCAAATTACTCAAAAGAGCACACGAGGAATTTAGGAAAAACAAAAGCCATGTGTTAGACATAAGTCTAGTATGAAAAACTCAAGAAATATGTAGCTAGCATTTAATAGTACTTTGGAGAATGCATGGAGTGCCATAACGATTATCCCCTCAAAAGAACCACCGTCTAATAAGTGCATAAGGTGATATATTAGAATATGTCTAGTGTGTAGAACATAAATATTATAACATAGTTGGAATGCTTACATTGGGTTATATTCAACAACATATTAGAGGGTACAATTAAAACCGACAAGGAATGTCCGCATAATGGATTTTCCATGGAGATTCCTTCTCTCAAGCCGAAATCCAATCTCCTGCACAAGGGTCAGAAACTACCTCCGAGCGTCGTATGTCTCTAGATGGAATATTCCATAAGATAAATATAACTGGTCCATTTCTAAATACGTGATTCTGAGTACTATCACTCCCGCCAGCCAACAATCGATAAGCATACTCTAGATCTGAAGCGATAATACCTTGTCACTAGTTAGCAAAACCCCAAGCTACGCTCCTACTCTATTTTAGCCATTTCCTATATTGAGGTTACATTCGACATATTTCACACAAGTCTTCACCACTCGAATAGAACATGAATCCCAAATTGGATCCTTTCATCTTGAACGGATCTTGAAATCACCCATGGATTCCTATATCTTAATAGATCTTAGAATCACATATGGATTCCACATCATGAATAGATCATGAACACCTACATGTGTTTGACAATCTTAAACAGATCTTGAAGCTCTATATGGATTCTCGCAACTTGAACAGATTCACTTCCAAGTGATAAAACACGTATCTCAATCTTGAAGCGGTTTTCGATAAGTAAAACACTTACCAATCCTCGTCTCTTCAAGACTGAATCGACGAATTTGGTTATTCAATAATAATGAAAACGATCACATTTCGAAACCGAGTTTCATATACTTATTGCATTTTTGATATTTTCATCTCACACTATTCGTCGATTAGGAGTGAAGCCGATAGATTAGAGCTACGTTGCTCATATCTCTACACGAACATCAGTCTTAATTCCTAAAGATAGACAAGCCTACTTCATCGACTTTTAGTGCTAAGTATATGACTAAATGTTTTCCATAAATGAGTAAACATACATAACAAAATTAAGTCATACAAATCACGATTAAGTCACCTAAGCGACTTTTAATCTCCATTTTATTTAATTAATCTTTTATTAATTAAATACACTTTTATTAGTAAAAATTCTCTTATATAATAAAACATCATTTATCAATTTATACTATTCATTTATACTCTTTCAATATTTCAAAAAGTATTCATATACTTATCTCAAATGGTATAAATATATAAACAAATCATTAATAATATTCCTTACTTAAAACCTTTACTTTTTCTATATTTAAAAATTGTTCATATACTTATCGCGAATGGAATAGGTATATTCATAAATTATCAACAAGGTTTCTTACTTGTAATTCCCTTCAGAACATCCATTTTAAGGATCTAAGTACTTTCATAAATTTATTCGAAAGATTTAAGGCTGATGTTGCTCAAACTTTGTCACTATAAACCAAAACCATTTCACTTATGGTTCTCTTTAAAACATTCTTTTAGAGATTTCTTTACATTCATAAGTATAATACAAAAGGGTTAAAGATGAATGTTATTAATATACTATCGCAATAAAACCGAAACCATTTCGTACTTACATTACCTTTAAAATGTTTTTTTAAAGATCTAAGATAATGTCTAGTTAAGTTCAATGGTCGACTAATCGATTATCTAGTCAAAACGATTGTTTATAAAAATCAATGTTCATATACTTAACGCGTTTCTAACATTTCAACTTAACTCTTCCTAGTTCAAAAGTGAATCTAGGTAAGTTAGATCATTGATTGCATCAAAGTCTTTCCTAGACATCTCATTCTTGAAACTCATAAATAGACAAGCATACTCGTCGACTTTTAGTATTAAGTATAGTACTATCAATTGACAAGTGACCAACAACATGATTAACTCATTTTCGATGTTCCCGACTTAATTATTCCTCATCCAAGAGGGAAACAAGTAGGTTAGAACTATATTGCTCCATCCCTACTTGACATCAATCTTAACTCTTAGAAATAGAGAAATCTACTTTGTTGGGTTTTAGCGTTAAGCAATGTTAATTACCTTCTTAAAAAAGTAAGTAAACAACAAGGTTACCATGTTTTCGACATTACCAATTTAACCATCCTCGGTCAAAAGGGAAACTAGTAGGTTAGAGCTGTATTTCTCAATCCCCACTTGACATCAATCTTAACTCTCAGAAATAGAGAAGTCTACTTCGTCGGCTTTTAGTGTTAAACCTAGTCAATTACCTATTTCAAAACTTATATATAATTATTAGAAATGTATTTAAACTTCAAACAAATTTTAGGGTACTTAAAAATAGGTCAGAAAACATCTCTAAAAATACTAGAGAAAAATACCAAATTTAAATATCATTTTTAAACACTTAAAACCATAAGTGACTTGCTACAACATTTATAACGGCTGTTAAAAGTCTTTGTTAAAAACAACATTGAAAACGCACGAACCACTTTAACAAATGATTTAATACCTAAAAATTTGATAATAAGTACCACACTTAGGGCACATAAAATCATGGAAAGAAACCCCTAATAATATCTACCATGTATTTTAAAAATTTCCAAAAACAAGGGATTTGGAAGTACACTTACAACGACTATTCTCGCTTGAAACACTTTCAAACTTACTTCAATTTAACACACAAGTTGAACAACCATTTAAACATTAAGTCAACGCCACGCCACATGTTAAGTGGGTAATATAAGTAAAGTCATACAATATGAAGTTATCATTTTCTTTCAAAAACAAGAGGAGTCCAAAGTTTATAACTTTGATTAGTTAATGTCACTTTAATGTTATACTTTGCACATAACATATATACACACACAATATATACTTATAAGATAGTGAGATAACTCACCTAGATCCATAACAAACCCAAGAACAAAGCCATAAGAACAATCAACAACTTCCCGTCATCACAAAAAGCCTAAAGATTCAACCTTTAGCACTTCCAAACCAAAGCTACACCTCCTCTCCTCCTTCCATGCTCACAGATCTCTTCAAGATCTCCTTTTTCCTCTTATATTCTCCTACATTTTATAGCTAATCATGCTTCTCCAGATGTTTTAGGCCAAAGGTAAAAGTTTAAAAGAGATTGGAGATGATTTGGTTAAGACTTTAAAAAGTTAGAGAATAATTAGTGGATTAGTGCTTAAGCACTTCCATTATTTTTTAACTCTCATACTTAATCTTAGGCTTAGTGAATTAGTGATTTATTCCTAAGGGTGTGCCTCTTCTTATATTGGATTTTGCAAGAGGTTACTACCACCTTCTACCTTCCATGTAAGGTCACAAAGGAGCCTCTTTTTTCCATGTTAACTTTACACCCCTCTTCTTTTACTTAAAAGTTAAGTACTGCCATAAAAGGTCATTTCCCAATTATTTTTGATGATATCGCCCATGTCATCATCCAAAAGTTTTGTTTTCTTAAATGGAAAAAAGTTTTTATTTCATTTTATTGATTTCTAAGCAAATAAGCGTTTGTAAAAAAATCTGAATAACTTCAGACTGCTAAAAAGCTGTTTATCGATAAGACGATTTTCAGTCAAATTATCGATTTTTTTCAAAGTCTTTATTTTGTATACGTTTTTCCAAAATAAGCTGACCATCATTATTTATTATTTAAAAAGGGGTTAAAAAAAGCTTATTAAATCAATTCAATAACATTTAATCCAAGATTCAAATATTTAAATAATTCAGATATTTAAATACGAAGTGCCCGAAATTGTGTGTCATGACAGTCAATGATGCGAAGGCTTTATGGATGGCTCTAGATGTTAGATACCGCACCAAAGAGAAGTAATTATAAGTTTTCAATAAAAAATAAACTGATTATAAGATGAATGATAATAAGTCGGTTTTATCCTAAGCTCATGAATTAAATCTCATTTTAGCAAAATTAAAGATGCTAAAATAGAACTTCATAAACCATTTCAAGTTGGTGTTGTAATTGCAAACTTGTCTAACTCTTGGAATCTGTACAAGAGATACTAATGCATGATGAGAAGATTCATACCTTAAAATCCCTAATATGTTGCTTGTGTCTCGAGGAAGAACCTCGTAAGTATGAAAAGAAAGACGATCATGGGATAGAAAAAGCAAATGTAATTCATGGGGAATCATCCAAGAATAAAAAAACTAAGAAGAAAAGGAAGTTTAGATCCAAATCAGAAAAGTCTAAGAAACCAAACAGTGGTTACTTTTAGTGTACGAGATCTAGTCAATATGCCCGAGAATGTAAAGACTGTATAAAAGATGAAAAAGGATGGAAAAATAACGCTAACATTACTGAATATGAAAATCAACCCATGATTGCCATTGTGGAGGAAGCTGGTGGTTAGTTACAGGTGCTATCATCCATATCTGCAATGATAAATTACAGTTTCATCAGACTTATAAAGAAAGTACCATATTGAAGGAAGTCAAAATAGGTAATGATGTTTGTGCCAAGGTTGCTGGAATCAGAAACATTAACTTGAAGTTTACTTCAGGAAAAGTTATGACTATGATAGACATCTTTCATGTTCTAGAAATAACAAAGAACCTCATCTCTGGATATTGTATAAACAAAGAAGCATTTAAACTGGTTACTGAGTCATAGTATTATTATGTCTAAGAATAATATCTTCATTGGCAAGAGATATTCATGTAATGACATGTTTAACATGAATTTAGTAAAATTTGTTTTTGCTTGTATTGTTGAATCTTAAACGTGATACTGAAAATACAAACAAATGTGAAATAGTATTCAAAAGAAATTATCATATTACACAAATCAGTAACTAGAACATTGAATTGCTTGGACTTGTACTTTCTGATGTTGCAAATTTACACAGTAAAATTTCACGACGTAGAAATGGATACTTTGTTACATTTCTTAATGATTGCCTTGCGTATGCTTATGTCTATTTGCTAGAAAACAAGAATGAAGATCTTAGTAAATTTATAAGATATGGCAGAAGTTGAGAATTGGTTGAACCATATATTTAAAATATTACATTCAGATAAAGGTGGCGAATATAAAGCAACAAAATTGTTTGGTTTCTATGAATCTAATGGAATAGTCCATGAATTTACACTTCCATACTTATCAAAATCAAATGGTGTTATAGAAAGAAAAAAATAGAACTTCAGTGAACATAGTTAGCTTATATTGTTTAGTGCTGGCTTATCTGGTTGTCGGTAGGGTTTAGCACTTATAAGTGCATGTTATATCCTAAATAGAGTTCCTATTAAAAGGATTAACTAAATTACTTGTGAATTATGTTTTAATCGAAAACCTAACCTTACTTGTTTAAATGTTCGGGTTTGTGACGACCCGGAATTTTTGAGAATTTGAAATTGGAATATTTAATTGATTTTAAATGTTAAAAAGTTAATTTTTAACTTGAAATCAAATATCACCATTTATTGGGTAATTTAATTATTAAATTAAATAATTTAAAGTTGGGTAAAATGTGGAATCTGGAGTTTTAAGCTTATTAAAAATAATTTAAGGGTTTGTAAAATTTATATTGATAATACTGAAGATAGTAAAAGTGTTCAAATTTGATTCGGAAGTGTTTTGTTAAGTTTTGAAATTTTATCGTTTACATCGATATTTAAAAATAGCCTTCCGAGGCACAGTCTCGGATTTCGACGAAACCAATTCCATTAGATCCGTAATATTGTATTATTATCGGATTTAAATTTTCGCAGTGTTTGGAGTGACCGTTTGGCCGTACGATATATAAAAGCGCTAAAATCTTTGTCGAAAATTTAATATAATAACTGGTTTAAAAAGTTATCTTCTCCACACGATCGAATTAGGACTCGAAACCTATTCCATTACGTTCGAAATAGGGGTAAAACATTATAAACGCCTAGCGTTATGCCTTGATAGGAGATCAAAATTTTAATTTGATAAAACAAGATATTTTATAATTAAATAAAATTATATATGATCAAATCTAATCAAGTCAGCTGCCTATTCACGTTTAAATCACGTTCTACTTTTCCCTTTGAATCAGTCAAAATTCACACGCCATCTTCAAGGTTTAAAACGCCTGTCTTCATGCCTTTTTTTATAAATCACGCAGACCTAGTCGAATTTTTTTTAAATCAATGGCCGAAGCCTAAAATCAAATCCTCACAGTTAAAAAAAAGAGAACGAAGCCGAATCGAACTCCCTGCTTGCGAGGGGATTACGAAATCAATTCGATTTCGTATAATCGCGATCGAATCGAGGGGCGCGAGGCGTAGTGGTCTCGAAGTCGGTAGAGCTAGAGTTGGATGTGAGTGCGGCGGCGAAGGTGAGGGAAGTATGCTCGAGCTCGTTGGTGGGTAGAAGAGTGTCGTAGAGGCACGACGATGAAGCAGTGGCTCGTGAGGGTGGCATTTGGATGTTTGCAAGGCCGGCGGTGGCAATGAGGTAAAGGACGAAGGCTCGAAGTTGGAATAGCGGATCGGTGACGTTCTCTGGGCTTGTGGCCGTACTCGCTCGTGAGCTAGCATTCGCGAGTTCGAACGCGAGGAGGTGGCGAACAGCTCTGGCCAATTTGAGCAGTGAGGTATTATTGTATCTTCTAAATTCATATATGTATAATTTTATTCAGGAAATTTTTACACTAAAACAATTACTGTTGTGTTTGCTGTAAGTCATTTTAGGTATAAACGTTTTCAATTAAAGAAGAAAGAAAAAATAAATATACATATATAAATATTTTATCCTACTAGTTATTTCAAAAGAAATGGGTTTGATGATTAAACTATTTTAATTAACTAATTTAATTATTGGGTTACTAAAGATAATTTGTTAAAGAAATTTTGGTTTAAAAATTTAAAATTAAATTATAAGTTAAAATAAATAAGTAAATGTTAATTAATTATTGGATTAATTCAAGTATTAATAAAATCATCTAATGTGTGACAAGGTCAAAAACGGGGAAATCAAGGCAAGATTTGAAGTGATTTCAAAACGAAGCAAAGGTGAGTTAATCTCACTCATCTGGTTGTTATTTAAATTTAAATGGTTAAATTTAAATAAGTGGTTGAATGGTTGAATTGATTGATGTGCTATATTATAATATATCTTGAAATGATTGATTTCCTGCATTATGTAGCGGATGAGACCCTATGCGCTGCATAATAGCGGATGATATTATATTAATCCCATATACCGCGGTATTCCACCTCAAAGTGGAACTAGTATTATGCTAACATCTGTGGATGCAGGGAAACAGGTTGGAGGGATCCAACTGGATTCCTCAACATTTATTTATGTTATTTAATATTCTCTGTTATGATTATTTGATATTCTGTGATGAATTATGTTGGAATATTGAATGCTATAGTTTGCTTGAATATATTTCGGTACACTGAGTTATCAAAATATATAAAATTTGATTTTTAAAAGAAAATAAAAGAGTGAAATTTTTAAGTAAATAATTATGGAGAATTTGAATAAATTTAAGGGTGAATTTGAAAAGTAAAAGTGATTTTAAAATTTTAATAAATAAATTCCAAGTATGGAAAAAGGGGATTCCGAATAAACAAAAAAATAATGAATTATCAAACTTAAGTGATATTATTTAAAGAAATAAAGTATTTACTTTTAAATCCAAGGTTTACATTTATTTAAAGAATAAAGAAGGAATTTGGGAAATCTGACATTTGTATTTCCAGTTAAAAATGGCATTTTTAAATCATAATAAAGAAATGAAATTTAAAGTTAATAGATTTTGAAACAAATGGAGTAAAGTAAGGAAAGTTATTTAAAGTGAAGTAAATTGGAAATCAATTTGGAAATTGATTTAAGAGTGTAAAACCGGGATTTTTAAAAGAGAAGTGAGACTTGAAATTTATAAACTGGGTTTGTAAAGGTGAAGTAATATATCAGTGAATATTTGGAAAATAAATTAACGATGGGAATATATTAAAGAAATGGGAAAGTTTGTTTAAAATAAACAGTGATTTATTTTTAAAGGATGTGAAAGAAAAGTAAATTTCCTCGGATAGCCAAGTACGTTTTCAAAGCAAATTTTTAAGTATAAGTTAAAAGTTTTAAGGTTGTTTAAAAGTATGATTTAGAAAATCTATTATTTGAAATGTTTGAAATTCTAAAGTACATATTTTTCAAATTTATCTTAGTAGTAATTATTTAAAGGTGACTTGGTATTTTGTTTTAAAAAGAGAAATTTAGTTTTATATTTTATAAAGTAGCTTTATCTTAAATATTCTTAAAGTATATATATATATTTTTAATAAAGTATTAAAGTAGTTTTAATTTAAATATTTTAAAGTATATTTTAAAATAAAGTGTTTTTAAATTGTTCTAAAATCTAAGTGTTGTACTTGGTGATTTCAGTGGAAATAGAAAATATTTAGCAAAATTTATTCCGTAAAAAGAAGATGGTTTGAAACTGAGTTTAAAGGGTTGAAAATGGAAATATATCTTGTGAAAATATTTTGAGAATAATAAATAATTTGGAAAATTATTTATAGTTGATGAATGTTTGTGAATGTTAATTGATAGTTAAATAACCGACTATCAATATTGGCCAATACGCTGATCGTTTCGAAGAGGTCGGGATCGGGATTTATTTCTCGAAAACCACTTCGATCCTGTTTGAACATTTTCGTGAGAAAGACGAGTTTGGATGCGAAGATGGAGAAGTGAAGTGCGAGGGCTAGTCGCTACTAATCCCGAGGATAATTTCAAAATGGATGTAGTAGGAGTAGTGCCTTCGGTTCCGTTTGAACCCGGGACGGACTTGTATGGATGAATGCTTTCAGAACATCGTCAGGTGGACGATGAGCATTCTTAGTGAAACGTTCTAAAAAGGTAACGCTTAGCCTCGAGCCTCATCAACCGGGAATGACTGAAAATCAGGGGTTATGCAACAAGGCTAGGTGGGTAGCACCCATTCAGGGTAAGGTCATCCCTATCTAGATGTCCCTTTTATTCGGCTTAGTGGTGCGGTTACAGATCCCAACCGTGCGGTGATCTTCTCGGGATTATCCAGTAATGGGTAGTCCTGACCTTATGTTGCAGAGGATTGGGAGTAATCTTGGTACGGTGATCTAGGCTACGTACTGTGACAGGTGGTACCTCAGTGCCTAGTCATTAATTGGAAATCCATTCTCCCTACGTGCCTTTACGGTTTTGTTTGTATACCTATTAGCTGGAATTTAATAAATGTAATAATTTCGGCTATTTGAATAAGTATTTGTGTATAGATCCTATTATAATATCAGAGGATTTTATAAGAAATGTTTTAGCTATCGTAAGGTAAAAACTAGACATGCTTATTTGTGGCATGGTCTTACGAGATGCTTCTGATTTTCAAAGGATTTTGAAACTTTAGTGATCAATTTGAGTGTTGTTTTCTCACGCTGGTACTCCAGACTGACTTGGGTGTTATTTAACTATAATGCTCGGGTCAGACCGAGTATTATAGATTACAGAAAAGGATGCTATGGAGCTGGATGGCGATACGTACTTCCGTACTTGTATGAAATATTCCGCTGAGTATTCAGTTTTAGAAGGACGAGATATTATAACCGTCCTGAGTTGTGTTGTTGATTGTATTGAACTCTGATGTGGTACTCTGATGATGTATGTATAAATAGATGTAGTGTTTGTTCTTGGTGTAAAGATATGTGATTATCTATTATATTTTATTCCGCTGCGATGTTTAGATTCTGATGTTGTTTTATTTTCTATTCTTCTACCTCTTCTTCTCTAACCCAAATGGTTCGTATTTCCGTTCATCTTGAGTTGATTGATGGAGAATAGTGTCGACTCAAGGGGTACAGATTTGCGGGACATTTCAGGGTTTGTCCAACTTATGCAGGGAGACTAAAACCCAGAAATGACTAAGTTAGGTAGTAAAACACATGTGTATTCATGGGATATGCCAAGATGAACACTGCATATAGATTTTTAAGACTAGACTTGAATGAACTTACTGAATCACTTGGTGCTGAATTTTTTGAATATATGTATACATTTTCCTTGGAAGATAATACGAAAATTCATGATGTTGTTAATGGGGTTAGTAAAGAATTAAGAGAGACAACTTTGATTATAGAACCTCGCAAAATCAAGAGACAAACAGCTAAGAAAATCTTTGTTCTTGATTTTCTAACATACCTGGTTGAAGGTGATGTAAATAAAATAACACACGGACTAAACTAAGACTTAGCGATGAAGGTGATCAACAAACATACAAGGAAGCACTAACCTGTTGTGATGCAATCTTTTGAAAAGATGTAATTGACTATGAGATGAACTTTATCATATCAAATCAGATTTGGACATTAGTAGATTTACCCCAAGGCTCAAAATCAACAGGTACCAAATGGACCTTTAAAAGGAAATTGAATGTTGATGGCTCTGTTAACAAATACAAAGCAAGATTAGTTACTAAAAGTTATAAGCAATGTCATTGATAATTTTGATACATATGCTCATGTAGCTATAATATCTTTCATACATTTACTCTTATCATTTGCTTCAATTTACAATCTAGTTGTCCATCTAATGGATGTAAAACACCGTTAAATGGTGATCTGAAAAAGGAAGTGTATATGGAACAACCCAAAGGATTTGTTTTTCCTGGACCAGAGAAGAAAGTTTATAGACTTATCAAATCTCTTTATGGGCTAAAACAAGCTCCAATGCAATGACATGAGAAGTTTAACATTGACAAATGAATCCAAAGTAAATGAAGCAAATACAAGTATATGCTCTACATACAAAAATGAAAGTGCATTCTTATTTGTATGTATGCTGATGATATGCTCATATTTTGTTCAGACGTTGAACGCATGGAAGAAACCAAGAAGATTTTTGAATATAATTTTTATATAAGGGATATACGAGAAGCAAATGTGATTTTAAGGATTAAATTCCAAGAAAAGAGAAATCAATCTTAGTAGCACAATCGCACTATATTGAAAACATCCTTAAAAGATATGGCCACGTAGATCACATGATTGCGAAAACTCCTAAAAATCCAAGTATCAAGCTGATGAAAAATACTAGTAGATGTTATGACTAGTTAAAATATGCTAGTGTGATTAGTAGTCTTATGTATGTCATTCATTGCTTAAGACCAAACATAACACATGTTATAGGAATGTTAGGTCGATTGACAAGTAATTAAGGAAGAGAACATCGAAATACAATTTCAGTCGTTCTTAGATACTTGAAGTGAACCATGAACTACGATTTACATTTCCAAGGAGATCCAACGGTTATTGAAAGTTATAATAATACAAATTGAAATAATATAGAATCTCACTCTAAATCCATTTATGGATGGATTTTCCAATGGGCGGTGCTGCTATATCATGGAGTTTCAAGAAACGAATAATCATCCGATTGAACTATTTTAGCAAAGCTCGTAGCACTCGCAGATTTATGTAAAGAGACCGAGTGGTTAAAATATATATCGACAGATATACCGATTTGGATGAAACCTGCTCTTGCAATTATGGCACTTGTGATAGCCAAGCCACTTTGTATAAAATAGCACAAAATACCTTACAATGGTACGGAAAGACATTTCAGCCTTAGACGTCAGTTTCTTAGAGGATTACTCAAAAAAGGATTGGTTAGAGCTGACTTTGTAGAGTCAAAGAACAACTTAGCCGATCCTTTGACAATGGATTGAGTAGAGAGATGATTGAGGAAACATCTGTAGGAATGAGATTAATGTCTATGCGCGACTCCATTTTTTTGACAGGACCCCTACTTATGTTTTGAAAAGAAAAAAGTTTGAAGGTACAAACAAGCTAGAAAAAATGATTCAGTAGATACACTAGAGTGTAATATAAGATCCAATTTTAAATAAACCTCTAGTATACGTTTTCTACTTAATATAGGATAAAGTAAATTCTTAATGGGTTCAATGGTGTGGAATGACTTGTAGAATCACTATAAAAAGGTATAACTCACCTATATGAGTGAGAAAGTGCACCCGCTTTCTATGAGATTATATCGTCTCTAAAGCACTTATGAACTCGGGAAACATTACGCACAATAATTAATGTGTAGGATCAAAGAACAACACTTTATTAAATAAATTTAGTATGTATGATAACTCTGGTTCGTCACTTACAAGTTCCTTGATTCAAGGCTCGTTCACCATAACACTTGACAAAACTTTGGATCCTCTACACTACGTGGAAGTTCAAAGCCAAAAGCTACTTTCATTTATGAATTAATTTCAATGGTGATTCATAAAATATATTCCACTTATATTTACTTGAATTATGAAGGCCTAATCCTGAAATGACACGTAGGCAATCACTTTAGTGGCACGACAAATTTAAATTACTTTAAAACAACATTTTTTGTTTCGAATATCTTTGAAAATGGTGAGGATTGTCGAAATTTTTTCACAAAATTATCTAAATTGATTGCACTATGGGGAGAGGGGGCATAAGAAGGTGACGACTCGCCTAGTTGGGGTCCGACAAAGTCTTAAATCTTGATTTTCGATCATGTTTCATATTGGAATTTTCACAAAGTCTATCTCATATCGGAGGAGTTTACTTATGATATGAGTATATCTCAAGTGTACATGATTGATTTACTTTATTTAGTAATAATTGGATCATAGCCTTATATTTGAACATAACAAAAAGATAAAGTCTTATTCTTGTGACTCGTAAGGATAAAAAGTGAAAATACGTTCAATGCGTTGGTAAATAATGATTGAATTGAGCCGTTTCTTTAAATATATAAGAAAATGAAAAGAAATTGTAAAAGAATAAAAGAGATAATATCAAGTAAGTGTAGTCAATATACACTATCCATGATATTTCAAGTATATTTATTTTGAAAACAAATTATACCAGTTCAATGTACTGGCTTTTATAGAATAACTTACCTGAACTTGCAAATAGAACCTTATATTTTGCACTTTATTCCTTAATTTTAGAAAATTCTACATGTGAACATTCATGAACATATATCATTTTATTTTATTTGTTAGTTGGTATGTTATGTGGATGACATATTTAGCCAAAAACTCTTTTAATTCAAGGTTGCTGTAACGACTCAAAAAATTTTATCCCGAAAATTCCAGATTGTTAGGGTAAAGAAGAAAGAGATAGAAGAAGAATCATAAACCAAGACACAGAATCTCACATTCGCAGCGAATCAAAATATAATATCAAATAATAACGGTTATACAAAAAAACTGTATCTGTTAATTTACATCAATACATTAGAGTTACAACATTTACATAAACACTGGACAGATATAATCAACTTGTCCCAGATAAACTATAATATATCACAGCAGAATACACTCCAACGTTCCTGCCATCCAGCTCGCCTCCTGAGCTCCAAAACATCCTTACCTGAAAAGCTGTAATACTTGGTCTGATCCGAGCATTACATCAAAGTAACACCCGAGTTAGGCTGGAAACCAGCATGAGTAAACCCATATAGTATGAAATTCTAATGCACAAAACTTGTTTAAAACCTGGGGTAACTCGTACCTTACTACGAGTTCTTAACTTGGTATACTTAATTCTTAATTCACAAATCAACCTCTAAGTACCCTTACTCGGCTTCAATGGTCCAGTTCACTTAAATTATTTTATTCCAGCCTATTGATTGCGCATATCAATCTGTAAAGAATTATAGAAGGTTTCAAATCGAAGTGGTTTCGGGTATTTACTGATACCCGACCCCGGTCACTTCGAATCCATGTCATATTAACCCAAGTTATTTAAATGAAATACAATTTCAAACTTAAAACACAGGATGTCACTTATACAGCAATTCATCTTGATAGATAACCATATATCACTATTCAACCCAAACATATCACAAACATTTCATATCAGAAATATCAAATAATCCAAGGCCTCCAATATCATTCCATCATTCATAAGCAAGATTGAATAGTCACCATTCCAGTTAATTTAAATAAATTAAATTAATTCCTTTAATTACTTCAATCTTGCTTACTTAACATTAAATAATTAATTACAAACCACTAATTGATCATCCCTTAATTTCCTCTTTAATTACAAGTAATTAGCCTTTAATTAATAACACAAATTAATAAGTCTTCATCCATTCACATCAATCACATTTATCCTTAATTAATTACTCAAATTAATTATCCTATAATCACTTTCGTTGATTAATTATTATTTAGTTAATCATACTCATAAATTAACTAACCCTTAATTAATTTCTTAAATTAATTAATCCTTCAATTAATTACACAAAGTAATTACTTCTCTTAAATAATTTACCTATAATTACTTCCATCAAGTAATTATTCCATTGTAATTATCCTCAATTAGTTAACCTTGATCATTAATTAATTTAACCTTTAATTGCTAATTAAATTAATTAACCCTCAATAGATTAATTCTTTAATTACTTACATTAAGTAATTATCATTTTAGGAATTAATCTCTAATTACTTTCATAAATTAATCTCTAACTACAAATTAATTAATCTATAATTGATTAACTTATAACCCTTAATTATAAATTAATTAATCCTTAACCATCAATTAATTAATTTCTCTTTATTTACTTAATTAATTAATAAATCAACAATTAACCCTTAATTACTTCATTTATTAATCTTTAATTATCAACTAATTAGTTTATTATTTACACTTATAATTACTCAAACCTAATTTTATTAAAGATGAACCCCTTTATCTTAATTACTTTCTTAATTATCTTTTAAATTTTTTTTTTGGCAAGGCCAACCGGTTTTATAGTGGACCGTCCACTCTTTATTACGATCGTAATAAAAACTTGAAATACAAGAGTTAGGTAAAAGCACCTAGACTACTATGAAAAAGAAAATACAGCATAGGAGTGTGAGAGTCATGCCACAACTACAATATGAATTACATAGACTGCTACTCCTCTGAAGAGGAAGAATCACCATCATCTGCATCAACCAGGGAAGATACCAAAGGTGTTGATACGCGAAGATTTTGATCAATGACAATGTGCTTCAACAAAAAAGGGAGAGATATGTGCAAAGCTAAAGGAAGATCGATGAAGACCAAACAAACATAAGTATGATTCTTATATAGGTCTTAGTCTAGATTTATTGTTAAAATCTATCCTCAAGAGGCTTGCACGAACACTAGAACACATTTTATGAACTTCGTTATTTAAACTTTCACTGTGCATATTTTAGTAGTTCAGTCGACTGAACAGGAATGGTCAGTCGATTGAAACTGGTACACATATATAAACATGCACAGTTTCAGTCGACTGAATTTCCTGCACAGTCGACTGAATTTGTTCCTGAAAATTTTACTCCATATTTTCAGTTGACTGAATTCCCTGCTCAGTCGACTAAATTTGAACCTGCGAATTTTCTCTGAAAAGACACCTTCTTCCTCCCAAGAGTTGCAACCATTCTCCAATGGAAATGGAAGCATCATTTGTTTGCAACCTTTGACAACAAATGAACCTCTTCTACAAGTATAAATACATGATTCTAACATCATTCAATTTACCGAATTCTCTTGCTTTAATCTTACTATTTTCTTGATCATATTCTCTAGATATTCTCAAAGCAATCACCAATCTATTGCTTGAATCACTGTTTTGTTTATAACATTCTTTTGATTCATAGCAATTCACATTTCCTAAATCTTCACACACACATTGCATACTCTCGAGGATAAGATTATAGGAATATCGTACTACATTAGACTCATTAGTGTTGATAAGAACACAACAAGTCGAATATTGTTTTTTTTAGTAATTGAGTTGAAGTCCTCTTCGGTAGTTGAGGCAAGAAATCCCGTTCGGTTGTTCGGGTAAGTTGTAAACCTATTCCTCCGGGTTAAGTGAGGGTTGTTAGTAGAATTCCTTAGAGAAGCTTAGGGACCGGACGTAGAACAAGAGGTCCGAACCAGTATAAAGTCTTGGTGTCTACTTTACTTATTGCTTATCGTTATTTATCTATATCATTCCGCTATTCCATATTATACGATTCTACTGCATAGACCCCTCTTTCAATTAGTATCAGAGCCAGGCTGTCCTATAACCATACCACTGTTATTAGACACATTGATAATATGAAAAATAACGCAAGTACAAGTACAACATCTGCCTATAGTTCTACATTTGCGGAAGGACAATCTACCCAAAGACCTCCTCTATTCAATGGACTAAACTATAACTATTGGGCTACAAGGATGAGGATTTATATGCAAGCAACAAGTTTTGAAGCTTGCAATGCTACTCAAGCAAAGTTCGTTGTACCCACAACCGATTATCCTACATGGACACAAATTCAAAAGAATGAAGCTAGTGCAAATGCCAAAGCTATGAATATGCTATTTTGCGCCCTTGATAGAAACGAATTCAACCGTGTTAGCATATGTACTACTGCATATCAAATTTGGGAAACACTTAAAGTCATACATGAAGACACAAACAAGGTTAAACAAACAAAGATATCCATGCTGAAGAATCAATTCCAAAACTTTAGAATGCGACAAAATGAATCCATCAATGACATGTACTCAAGATTTCAAGACGTTCATCATGCTTTAATCGGACTAGGAGAAAAGTACATGGATTTTGACATTGTGTCTAAAGTTCTAAATTCACTCACTGATGAATGGGAGAGAAAAGTACTAGCAATCGAGGAAGCAAATGATCTATCTACAATAAAACCAGAGGAATTGATTGGAAATCTAATGTCGTACGAAGTAAATATGCAGGCTAAAAAAGATCAAGCTCAAGAAAGAAAGAATGTAGCTTTTCATGCCGAATAGGAAGAATCAGAGTCTGAAGATGAGGATTTAGCATTTATAGCCAAAAATTTCAAGAAATTCTTAAGATATAGAAAAGGAAATAAAAACGGATTCAATAAAAATTTCTTGAACAAACCTACATCCTCGAATATAGAATGTTTCAACTATCATAAGAAAGGTCACATGCACAAGGATTGCCCAGAGCAAAAGAAGGAGAATCAAAAAGCTCTCAACAATAAAAATAAGAGAGAGAAATTCAAAAAGAAGGCATTCTCTGTAACATGGGATGATTCAGATTCATCTTCATCCGAAAGTGAAAATGATAGCGACAATGAATAGGCAAATGTATGCTTCATGGCTCAAGATTCTGAGGTAAGTAATTTAACTTTCGATGATTTAATTGAAGTAAACACTGAACTTTTAAGCACAATAAAAATTCTTAAAAAGAAAATTAAGGAAATTCGTGAAAATCAAAACAAAGCTGAGTTTGAAAGAGATATGTTAAATGATGAAAAGAAAATTCTTGAAGAAGATCTTGAAAAAGTTCAAGAATCTTATTCAAATTTGGAAACTCAATTATCACTTTTAAGTCAAGAAATTGAAACTCAAAAGAAAAAGAATGATGTATTTGTTTCTGAAAATCACGAGTTAAAAATTAAGATTAAACATGTTAAATTAGAAAATAATAGTATTCAAGCTAAATTAGATGACATCACTAAAAATGCTTCTAACTTTAACAAAGGAAGAGAGAACTTATCTAAGATATTAGAAAATTCTCAATCATCTTTAAACGAACAAGGTTTAGGTTATAAAAAAAGTCAAAAATTCCTAATAAGAAAAATATAAAACTTAACAGGAATGTTGATTCACAACAACAAATATTGCTAAAGAAACCTATTAAAACAAAAGTAGAAACCAAGGTAGTTAAAATTTGAGTACCAAAGGCTAACAATGTATTAATAAGAAATAAATATATTAAAACATTTATGGATAATGTTCATCATAATGAAAACTATATTTATAAAAAGGATACTGAACCAAATTGGGTTTGGTTTCCTAAACTCTAACTTTTTAGGACCCTATTAAAAGGTGGGTACCAATAATTTCATATTTATTTTCAGGTCCCACTCAAAAAGAAGAAATGGATATTAGACAGTGGTTGTTCAAAACACATGACCGGAGACAAAGATATGCTTACAAACATCACATACTTTGATGGTGGATCGGTTACATTCGGAGACAATTCAAAAGGCTATATCATTGGCAAAGGAGACGTGAACAATTACGGTACATCAAATTTACCTTTTATAACAAATGTTTCATTAGTTGAAAATTTAAAACATAATCTACTTAGCATAAGTCAACTGTGTGACAAAGGTTTTAAAATAACTTTCTCGGATAATAAATGTAGTATTTTTGATCAAAATCAAAATCTTGTTTTTGAAGGAAATAGAGATAGAAATATTTATGTTCTAAATATGAATATTAATCATTATACAAGTATGTGTTTACTTGCCAAAGATAATGATCCTTGGTTATGGCACAAAAGATTTTGTCATATAAATTTTAAAACTATTAGAAAACTTTCTAAAAATGAATTAGTAAGAGGTTTACCCAAAATAAACTTTAAAATAAATAATCTTTGTGATGATTGTCGAAAAGGAAAATTAACAAAATCATCTTTCAAATCTAAGAAAAATATTTCGACTTTACAACCATTAGAATTACTGTATATGGATTTATTTGGACCAACACAAGTTCAATCCATTAATCATAATCGATACGTATTTGTAATAGTTGATTATTTTTCAAGATATACATGGACTATTTTTATGAAAAATAAAAGTGACACTTTTGAGCATTTTAAAACATTTGTCAAAAGAATTCAAAACACTTAAGATTTGAAAATTAAAAATATTCGAAGCGATCATGGAGGCGAATTCGAAAATGAAGCTTTTGAAACTTTTTGTAAAAAGAAAGGAATAAATCATAACTTTTCATTTCCTAGAACTCCTCAACAAAATGGAGTTGTAGAAAGAAAGAATAAAACATTACAAGAATGCGCAAGAACATTATTAAATGGATGTTCTCTACCTAAACATTTTTTGGCAGAAGCCGTTGCTACTGCATGTTATGTATTAAATAGAATATCAATTAGACCATTAACTAAAAGTACTTCTTATGAACTATTTAATAACAAAAAGCCAAATATATCTTATTTTAAAATATTTGGATCAAAATGTTTCATTTTAAATACAAAAGATCAACTAGGAAAATTCGATCCAAAAGCTGACGAAGGAATTTTCGTAGGATACTCAGAACGAAGTAAAGCATATCGAGTATTTAATAAACGAACAAACATAATTGAAGAAACTTTTCATATATCTTTTGATGAAAATTTTAATAAAAATTTTAATATAAAAGATGATGAAGAATTGATAAATATAGAAGAAACAAACCTTGAAAATAGTAATAATGAGCTAAGATCTCCTCCTAGAATATTACGAGATCATCCAACTCAAAATATAATAGGAGAAATAAATTATCAAGTTAGGACAAGAAATCAACCAAATCAAATGGGTCATGTAGCTTTCATTTCATCAATAAAACCTAAAAATCCTAAAGAAGCATCAACAGATGATTATTGGATTATTGCAATGCAAGAAGAATTAAATCAATTTGAACGTAACAATGTTTGGGAATTAGTTCCCCGTCCTAATAATCAATCTGTAATAGGAACAAAATGGATTTACAAAAATAAAGTAGACGAACAAGGTAATATAACAAGGAATAAAGCAAGACTAGTAGCAAGAGGGTATAATCAAGAAGAAGGTATTGATTTTGAAGAAACCTTTACTCCCGTTGTAAGACTTGAAGCAATACGTATACTATTAGCCTTTGCATGTTTTCACAATTTTAAACTTTATCAAATGGATGTTAAAAGTGCATTTTAAAATGGTTTTATTAAAGAAAATGTATATGTAGAACAGCCTCCTTTATTTATACATGAAAAATATCCGGATCATGTATTTAAATTAAAGAAAGCACTATATGGTCTTAAACAAGCACCTCGTGCTTGGTATGAAAGACTTAAAAGTTATTTATTAAATTCGGGATTTAAAATTGGAAAAGTAGATCAAACGCTTTTTATTAAAAATACTACCAAAGATATTTTAATAATTCAAATATACGTAGACGATATTATTTTTGGTTCAACAAATGAAAATTTATGTAAAGAATTTTCAACTATAATGACTAATGAGTTCGAAATGTTTCATATGGGAGAATTATCATATTTTCTCGGACTTCAAATCAAATAATTAACAAATGGAATTTTTATAAACCAAGAAAAATATTGTGCTAATTTAATTAAACCATTCGGCATGGAAAACACTTCTGCTAAACCTACTCCTATGAGTACCACTACACATCTCGATCGAGATGAAAATGGCAAAAGTGTAGATCAAAAATTGTTTACAAGTATGGTAGGTTCCTTACTTTACTTAACCGCTAGTAGACCGGACATAATGGTGAGTGTTTGTTTATGTGCACGTTTTCAATCTAATCCTAAAGAATCACACTTAAGAACGGTAAAACGAATTATGCGACATCTTAACAACACTAAAGATTTCGGCCTTTTCTATCCAAAGGAGTGTCCATTTGAGTTAGTATCATTCAGTGATGCTGATTTTGGTGGATCTCGAACAGATAGAAAAAGTACAAGTGGTACTTGCCATTTCATTGGATAATCACTTGTATCTTGGTTTAGTAAGAAACAAAATTGTGTCTCGCTTTCCACCTACGAAGCAGAGTATATATCAGCTGTTTTAGCTTGCACTCAAGTTATATACATGCAACAAACACTTAAAGATTTTAATATAAATTTAACAAATTCTACAATATACTGTGATAATACAAGTACAATAAACTTATCTAACAATCCGATTAATCACTCTCGTACAAAACATATAGATATTCGTCACCATTTCTACGTGACAATATCGAAAAAAGAATAATTAATTTAGAACATATTTCTACCGAAAATCAAATTGCCGATATATTTACTAAACCTCTATTAGAAAAATCCTTCATAAAATTACGACGAGAGTTAGGAATAATGTCTTTTAAAGATATCATATAGAGAAAGTTAGAAAAATCTACACAATTCAGTCGACTAACACTATATGCTCAGTCGACTGAACAAAGAAAAAGTGAGATTTTCAATTTATTTTTCGAATATGTTGCATAATATATTATAAAATAATAGTTATTTGTAAACCATACATTTTTAACTGAATTATGGTCACCATTAAATCATTAAGTGGATGAAAAACTTTAACGAATAATAACCACTATATATTTAGAAAATCCCTACTATAAATATATCGTAAAAATATTTCTTTTTCACAATTCATTCTCACGAATAAAAGCTTGAAAAAGTCATTATAAAAATGTCGTCTAACAACTCTTTTTCCCCGATCAACATCACTTCTTCAGTCGATAACACTACAACGTCTCCAAAACTTCCCACTCCAACACCGACACATGAGCCAGTTTACAAATGGAACAATTATCATACTGGCTACACACCAAAATCCAAGAAAGTGAAACGCGGTCTCTTTGTTTCTCCAGACACAAAAAGAAAGGTTGATGAAATTCATCACTTTCAACAATAACAAATAAATCTTCAACGAGAATTATACTTCGAACAAAAAGTTACGGCTAGACGATTAAGCTTCCTAGAGCAAATCGGTTTACGCTTTTGTGGCTCAAAAAAGAACGAAGTGGCTGAACCCCTACCTCGCCCCGTTAGTTCACTTGATCCGTCTTCATCTTACCGTACACCAGTCGATCCTGTGAATCCTTGGATGTCTCCTAAGAGTCCTCAATATAGTCCAAATTCATGGGATATAAATTATATGAAGAATGAAGGGGAAAAGACTCCAAGTCCATCCCCTAAGAAATAGATGGTTTTGAAATCTATTCATGCTGTTACATCTATATAATTGTAAATTATTTCTTTAAATAAAGTGTTTGCTTTCAAAATTAACAAAGAAAAACAAAATACATGGGTCAGTCGACTGAAACCCCCAGCTCAGTCGACTGAACTTAAGGCAGAATGCAAAAAAAATTATAATTCAGTCGACTGATTCCTCTGCACAGTCGACTGAAATACAAACAGAAACTTTCAGACAAAAAATCAGTCGACTAAACCCTGTTCAGTCGACTGAATTCAACCCAGAAAATTTTCGACCTACAATTCAGTCGACTGAACAGTCTATTCAGTCGACTGAACAGTCTATTCGGTCGACTGAACGCCAATTCCCAGGCAACTTTCCCCTTTCATCCACCAATTTTTTACATAACCATTCACTTTTTTACTTTCCGAAACAGTTTCTTCCCCAATTATTTTCAATACTCTAGCCCCCAATTTCTTAAAATTCACTCAAATCTCACTCAAATGGCACCAAAGAGATCAAGAGCTTCCTCTTCTTCATCCTCCGAGCCAATTGATGCTCAAATAGTGCAATGGCTTTACAATGGAGTATTTATCACTAGGTGGAATAAGATGAAGAATTCTCGTATTTTCGAGCATTCCTTCGTTGATTTTCAAAGCTTTCAAACATACAACATCCAAGCGTTAACCGATCAAGCAGGTTTAACTTCTCTTTTGAATTTGAAAAGAAATGACCATGCCATAAATCATATAATGGTCAAATTATTTTATGCTAACCTTAATCTTGGACGCCAAACTCCAAGAAATCCAAACAATAGTGTTTGGAGTATAGTATGTGGAAAGAAAATTTGGTTTTCCTTAGATAGAATAGCACACATTCTAGAATCACCAAATGTCGGGAGAAAGCTAGACGAGATAGAATTCAATCCACAAATTCGCGATAATATAAACCATCGATTTATGGATGATAATATCAACTTTAGAGATTTTAAGTCCACCTCTCTTCGATCTATAGCAAGAATCCTTCACAAAGCTCTAATGAGAACAATTACTCCACGCACGGGCTTGTACGAAATTGTCTACCCAATTAATTATCGAGCTCTATATGCTATTTTTGGCAATATACAAGTCAATTGGGTACAACTTATTCTTGATGAGTTTCTCACTTTTAATAATGGAAAAATGCGAACTATCTATTTTGGAGAATACATCATGCGACTTCTCCTCAATGTCGATACGCCATTGCCCGAGTCGAAGAATACAATGGTCTATCAAATTAACCACCGGACCATAAGCCTAATGCAACTTCCATCTCGACCTCCTCGCATAATATCACTCGCCGAATGAGAAGCGAGGCATCAAGAACAACAACAACAACCTCCACAACCTCACCACGAAGAACATTTCGAGCAAGATGATGAAATTCGTCTTGTTGACCCAAGCTTTACTACCAACCAATCATTGGGGATATTATCAAGAAATCAACAAATCCTTGATACTCGTCTTAAAAAGGTAGATCACAAGCTTGACAAAATCAAAGGATTCTTCAACAAGCTATAGGATGCAATCTCATGCTCAAGCACCACTACTGCTTCGACATCTCGCGGCAAACGTCTGGCACCTACGTTTACATGGACATCACCCGAAGAGCAAACAAGTAGCAGCACAAGCGGAGCTAGTGGTGGCCAAGGAGGAAGAGCATACAGACCACCAACAGGAGGACCCGTCATACGTGAACCAACAGGAGGAAGAGAAGGTTCATAAGACTGGGATGAAGATGAGTAATTTTAGTATGGTTTGATGTTTATTTATAACTTTCTTATGGCTTGTATAAATAGCCATTTTGTGCTTGTTCGACGCAACATTTTTAACTTTTTTAAGCCATGGTTATGCAAATTTTGTATTCTCTATGCTTCAGTGATTGTTTTGATAAAATATTTCTACTGTTAATTCTTCCTTTTTGTCGATGACAAAGGGGGAGAAAATCTATGGTACTAACTTTGTTTTGTAGGAAAGATAGTGCATACATTCAGGGGGAGAAAATAAGTAAATACATCTCTATAATAAATCAGTATTGTCATCAATCAAAAAGGGAGAGAATGTTGATAGCGAAGATTTTGATCAATGACAATGTGCTTCAATAAAAAAGGGAGAGATATGTGCAAAGCTAAAGGAAAATCGATGAAGACCAACAAACATAAGTATGATTTTTATATAGGTCTTAGTCTAGATTTATTGTTAAAATCTATCCTCAAGAGGCTTGCACGAACACTAGAACACATTTTCTGAACTTCATTATTTAAACTTTCACTGTGCATATTTTAGTAGTTCAGTCGACTGAACAGGAATGGTCAGTCGACTGAAACTAGTACACTTATATAAATATGCACAGTTTCAGTCGACCGAATTTCCTGCACAGTCGACTGAATTTGTTCCTGAAAATTTTACTCCTTATTTTTAGTTGACTGAATTCCCTGCTCAGTCGACTAAATTTGAACCTGCGAATTTTCTCTGAAAAGACACATTCTTCCTCCCAAGAGTTGCAACCATTCTCCAATGGAAATGGAAGCATCTCTTGTTTGCAACCTTTGAAAACAAATGAACCTCTTCTACAAGTATAAATACATGATTCTAACATCATTCAATTTACCGAATTCGCTTGCCTTAATCTTTCTATTTTCTTGATCACATTCTCTAGATATTCTCAAAGCAATCACCAATCTATTGCTTGAATCACTATTTTTTTATAGCATTCTTTTGATTCATAGCAATTCACATTTCCTAAATCTTCACAAACACATTGCATACTCTCGAAAATAAGATTATAAGAATATTGTACTACATTAGACTCATTAGTGTTGAGAAGAACACAAGTCGAATATTGTTTTTTTAGTAATTGAGTTGAAGTCCTCTTCGGTAATTGAGGCAAGAAATCCCCTTCGGTTGTTCGGGTTAGTTGTAGACTTATTCCTCCGGGTTAAGTGAGGGTTGTTAGTAGAATTCCTAAGAGAAGCTTAGGGACTAGACGTAGGACAAGAGGTCTGAACCAGTATAAAGTCTTGGTGTCTACTTTACTTATTGCTTATCGTTATTTATCTATATCATTCCACTATTCCATATTATACGATCCTACCGCATAGCCCCCTCTTTCAAAAGGGACAGACCCTAAAAGACCAGCAAAAGGGCGGAAAAGTGAAGCAAGACACGGGTCAAAAACCAAAGCACCCAGAGAGTAAATAAAAGATCGATCCCAGGTAGAATCAGCAAGCAAGACAGAATTCACCCGCGCGAACTGACCGACCAAATCAAGAACTAAAGAATCACCGGAAGGTGTGTAACGAAGGCACCTAAGGTCGAGATGATCATAAAAAATGAACCTAAAGTAAGAATCATCGAAGGGGTTATCTTATTTAATCATGTTGGAATTAATTTAACATTAACTGATAATTTAACTTAAGACTTTTAAGTTTAATTAATGATAAAACATTTATACCCTTAATTCCCACTTAATCACATTATTGATTAAGTTTAAATAAACTTAGGATCTATCTTAACTAATTTAATGTTAAAATAAATTACATGACCTTTAATTACCCAACCATTTTAAATATAAACTATTATTTAAAATAAATAGTTTAAGAATCAGATTACACTTGATTATCATTTAACTTTTAAACTGGAAAGCCTCAACATTTAATCCGAACCCAAACTATCATCACCCGAGTCCAACCCGGCTTCTTCCTGAGCCAACCAAATTCAAACCCCACTCGATCGAAACTCGAATTCAACCCCGAGTAAAACATCATTCTTCCCGAAGAAATCAACATAGTGATTACAGCAGATATGGTTTTATCCATGTGCACGTGCACAAGTCGACATAGGTGCTCCAGCCACCACTACCATTGTCGATGAGTCACCAATGACCGGCCCCTCCAATCTTGACCACCAAATTGATGGTTCGAACTCGGAAACAAATTCGAGCTAAATGAACCCAGCCTGGAACCATATTCTACGACAATCTCTCCTTACCGACGACCACTCCGTCCACCATCATCCACGTGACCAAGACCATAGCTTCATCTGACCATCCTCTAGCCTTTCCCCTACGACCGATCAGCCCTATCCAACAACGATGCCACATTTGTCACGAGAACAAACCCATCTCAAACCTAGGTCCAAACCCCAGTACGACCAAACGCCGCCGCCATGGTCAGAAATAAATTCACCTGGCATTTTTCCCAAGATCTCCGATCCTCCATCTAGCTTAAGTCGAAACCCCGATCCTCTACATCACTTCGATCACCCATAATTGCTCAAACTTACTTTTTTGGTCAACCCCAAAATACAAACCCGGTTCTAATCTAAAAATTATGATGTAACTCTTAAAATTCATGGATCTTGATGACGATCAGGATTATATAAATGACACATGGAATTATGATGCTTGGATTTTAACAGATCTTAAATTTCTACTGTAATTTCTTGATTTACAGTGATAGAAACTTGTTTTACTTAAATAAAATTTTTGGATCTTAATTCATGTTCAAAAAAACCTATTTTGCTTGAAAACCAAAGGCTATCAGAGATCAGTTAAAGAGAAGTTTGAATTTATTTACTTGTTCTAAAATTCTGTAACCCGAAACAGAAAGAATCAAAAATATCCAAACATGCACCATTTATATTTACATGTTTAGAACGTGCAGGCCAAAATTTCATCTATGCAAATAATTTGCCACAGCACCTAATTAAATACATTCATGTCTAACAACAAATTAAAACAACAGTTAGATTGTTTACTCACTTGTGGTGATGAGCAGAGAGTTTGAAACAGTTTGAAACTGGAAACTTTGTTGTGAGTGAGATGATTTAGGCTTGAAACAGAGATGATTAAACTTTGATTTCAGGTTGAATAAGTTAGAAGATTGATAATCTTTGGAAAAGATTACTGGCTGAAGCTTGTTTTAAATTCGAGAAGGTTGCTTTGTTATGTTGAGCTCAGGTTTTGAAATGTAAACAGGCTTTGGGTTTTCTCTTGAGTTTTGATTTTTTTTACAGGTTTTAGTTTGATCTGATGATTTATTTTACATGTTTGATTTTGAGTTTCTTTTTTTTAGAATTGATAATAGGAAAAGAAATGGAAAAGAGTGGATATATGTTTATATAGGATTAATTTGGATTTATTAAAAATAAAAGAAAATAAAAACAATTTGTGACACTTGTTTAAAAATCTAACACTTGTTTTTTACAATTTATAATTCATTTACACTTGTAATTAAATACATTCTTTTACTTACATTTGTAATTATGCATGAGTTAATTACTTTTTAAATGGTTTAAAAAGCTTTTATATTTAATTTCCTAATCAATAAACACTTTCTTAATTTATATAAATAAAGTTCCTTTAAGGAAAATAATATAAAACCAATTATATTCTAAATAAAATCATATATAATATATTTTAAATCCAATATTATTTTAAGAGATATATCATTTGAATTTCCATTTTAAATTCAAATTCAATTTAAAATCCCTGCACACACACACAAATATATATAATTAAAAAACACATTTTTAATTTGTTTGAAATTAAAAAAAAATCTATCTAAAATCTACTTATATGTTATATATAAATAGCTCATTATTTTTATTGTTTGAAAATAACAATTTTGCCAATTTTAAATAATTTATAAAAGAAATTATCACATTTTAATTGCTTGAAATTCTGGGATATCACATTCAATTTATTAACTAGCGTTTCATAAATTAAATTCTGTTAATTTCCAATTAACAGATATCTGAAAGTCCGGGTTATCACATTCCTCCTCCCTTTGAATCTTTTTATCCTCGAAAAGGAACGAAAGCAGAATTTAATAAAATACTTAATACCAATTAAATTTTCTCTTTGAACATTTTTTATACACTTAAAAATCTATATAATATTGCCAAAATAGTTTTATAAAAATAATTTTATGACTCGATGTCTCAACCAGTCCATCCTTGTTCTCACAGAAATTCGGTCATACGTTGATTAGGCGTAAGACTGAAAATCTATAAGTACTTAGCAGACTCATTTTCAACACCCAGTGAAGATATTTGGAAAATAATTTATTGAAAATATAGAAATCATTTTTGAAAATAGAAGGAACATCTTTGGTGAGAATGCTCTGGAAATCATCACCCCCATCCATGGTCTCAATTAATCTGATGGTTACGTTGTCATCCCGGCAAAATTCATAGATAACTGCAGGCATTCCGCACCCCTCGATTACGCCATAGAACCCGCTACAGATCGCAGCTACATCTGAGGTTACGTTGCTATCACAGCAAAAACCCATATAATTGTAGGCATCAACGCACTCAAATTCCGTTGCCAAAAAAATAAAACTTCTCCACTCCACTCGACCATAGATCACAGTCTACCAATGTTACGTTACCTTCTCGGCAAAATCAAGCATAGACCGTTGACACTCACCTCCATAAGATTTCCGCAATGGTCCACAGTAGTTTGCAGCGACATCGAGTTACACTGTCATCACAACATAACCCAAATGCCTCTGTAGGCATCAGCGCCCTCGACTTTCGCTACCAAATAATCCACAGAAACTTCAGTTTGTCCAGACTTCCTCACAGGATCCACTTTATAACCCCTTAGGGCTCAAGGTAATACCAACCTATGTTACTCCTAAGAAGTTCATTTCAAGGAAGCGCCTTTTTCTCCAGAGCCATTTTCAAAATACTTTATACTATACACATATAGTATTTTCCAAATCATACACCTAGTATGAATCTCAAATAAATCTCCTTTCTCAAAATCGATTATCCCAAAATCGATAATTCTCAAACCAGGCTTTCCAAATTTTCAAAATTGATTTTTCCAAAAATCAAAAGCCTTTCCAAATCCAAAGGTTCCAAAAACCTTTTTCCAAAATCATTCTCATAAAATCCTTTATATATATAGATATATATAACCTTGAAAATCTTTGAATCACTTCATACTTGTATAGGTTCCCTTTTTATACTTCAAATACTTTCAAAAACCCTTTTTATTCTAGCTATAGATCCAACAAGGGGAGTTTACCATATATAACAAAGATATATAACTTTGTTTATTCCAAATCAAATATTCAATTTGATTACTCTTTTATAAAGTTATTAACCACATTACTTTTCTTCATAAAGTGAATCTTTAAACATAGAAATGTCCAATTTCCATTTTATTTCATCATTTATTTTTCAAAATATACCCTTCCATTTCAAAATCATTTTACAGTTTTTATCCACAAATTTCCAATATTTCTTTCATTCAACCCCGTACGATCTACTCACATCATCCATACGCAATATAAATCTGATCGCTCACTCGATCACACAATTTCTCTTCCGAACTAGTATCGCCCACCCGACTTCGTAGTGCGGACTCAGATCTGGTTTCTTGATCAGAAACCATCATTCTTCTTGCATAGTCATAACTATGATAGAGAATTTCTTGAACCAATCAAAAATCAATATTCAGGTTCGCTGTTGAAAATCGAGTGAAAAGTCCCAACTCGAATCGATATACTACCTCGAAATTCTATGTTCGAATCTGGATCAAATCACCATGCGAATAGAATAATGTACATACATTCTACGTATTTATCTACATTAATTATTAGCTAAATAAATCTCTCTTTTCTATTCACATTCCCTTAGATTCTTATTCATTTATTCATAATTGCCTCAATCCCCATTTGGATTATCACCTCAATTCTTATCTCAAATGGATATTTACTCTTAAACAGTTTGCACTCTGACCAGCTTAAATTTAGAAAATAACTTGAAAAGTTTAAAATAGATAAATAGTTGCAAAATAATTATTAATTTGTAAAATAGATGTAAAATAGTTAAGTAATTGTAAAATAGTTGAAAAATAGTTAAATAATTGCAAAATAGTTGTAAATAGTAATTAGTTATAAGATAGTTATAAAATAGAAATCGGTTTATAAAATAGGTGTAAAATTGTTAAATAGTTCCAAAAATAATTGTAAAATAAGTATAAAATAATTTGGCTTTAAAAAGAAAGGTTGTATATAGTAAATAGCTTGGAAAAATAGATTTAAAACAGTTTATATTACAATAATTTATTTGAAAATAGTCCAGAGTCGAACTGATCAATTCCCAATCTCCATTTCCAATCAATTTCCAATTAACCTTCAATTTCCAAAATTATGTTAACTTCCACTCCCATCCCGAATTCAAATCAATTTCCTATTTGAATTTGAACTCATTCAACTTCAATTTCATTTTAAATTATCCAATTCAAATTTTCCATTTGAGTTTTAAACTTATCCATCTTCAATCAAATTTCTAACGAATTCAAATCAAATTCAATTTGAACTGATTCAATTTAACTCTCAACTTTAAACCATCTCGAATTGTATAAATTTGAGTTAAAATTTAAATGTTAATTTAATCACTTAAATCAAATTAACATTTATTTTTAAATTAACAATCTAAATCTTTAAACAATTTAATTCTAAGTCAAAATTTCAAAATTCCATTTTAAATTATCTTTACATAACTTATTTCAAAGTTCAAATAAGAGTTCAAAACAATTTTATCTTAAAAGTTCAATTTATTACCCAATTTTATCTCCAAACTTTGAAACCGATTCTTAAACAATTTTAATTTATAAATTCAATTATTAACTTTCAAATCTTAAATTCAAAGTATTTTCATATCCTTAATTTCAAATTAAAGTTTAATTCCCTTTTGTCTCAATAATGGATATATTACCACACTTCATTTCTTCATTCATTTAAACAAATCCAATTCACAGTTTTTAAAGATTATTAATAACAACAGGATAATATTATCCTAATTGTTTTAAAACATCCATCCATTTCCAATTTCCAGATCTCAAACCCATTTTGAGATCATACAAACTCCCAATTCAAATCCAGACAACTTTATCCAAATTTAAATTCCCATTTCAAATTTTAAACTTTATATTAATAATCTTCCCATCTAAGTTTAAAAACTTATTTCACTTTGGGTTTTCATATCACATTCCAAGGAAAATTCAAAACTCAACCTTAGAGTTTATTTTCAATATACATATTTATTCCTATACATACCAAGTTACTTTTAAATTTTAAACCACCTTTGGTTTTAAATTCAAAACAAATTCCTTTAAATTTTCAAACAACTCTTATTTGAAATAGGACCCTTCATTCAAATACGTTAAATAACATTATTTATTATTTCTTTATCACTTTGAAACAATTTTCAAATTCTGGACCCAGACTTAAAACTTCACAATTTAAATTATCTTCAATTCCAATTTATAAGTCATACTCATCTATATGTTTAATTCCTTAAAATATTTCATTTTGTATTATCATTAACAAACGTTTCATTACTAAACACAATAGCCATTTATGATAATAACCAAGATTATCATATCTGGAAACCAATCCATTATTATCTTATTTTGAAAACACTTCTACAAATTCAGGATTTAAATTTTAGCTTGGATCCATTTCAAACTTATCTTTATTCAAATTAAATTTAGTTGTATTACAATTAACACTTAATTCTCATTATTTTATTTTATTCCAATAATCAACAACTAATTTCTTTAATATATTTATAATTGGAAAATTTTACTTATATGAAAATCATTCAATTTTAAAACCAATTTTAAAATCTTTATATAGGAAAATAACAAGTACGCACTCATATATATATATATATATATATATATGCACTTAACTCATTCTAGGGTACCACTGACCCTATCCTTAATGAGTAAACCCACCAGAGGCAAGGTTCTCGCTTAACCTTCTGCTGATACCAAATGCAAGGACTCGGAATTTTCGATCTTGAAAATTACAGATTGTTAAGGTAAAGAAGAAAGAGATAGAAGAAGAATCAGAAAACAAGGCACAAAATCTCACATTCGCAGCGGATCAAAATATAATATCAAATAATAACAGCTATACGAAAGAAAACTGTATATGTTAATTTACATCAATACATCATAGTTACAACATTTTCATAAACACTGGACAGATATGATCAACTTGTTCAAGATAAACTATAATATATCACAGCGGAATACACTCCATACGTTCCTGCCATCCAACTCGCCTCTTGAGCTCCGAAATGTCCTTACCTGAAAAGCCGTAATACTCGATCTGACCCAAGAATTGCATCAAAGTAACACCTGGGATAGGCTGGAAACCAGCGTGAGTAAACCCATATCGTATGAAATTATAATGCACAAAACTTATTTAAATCCCGGGGTAACTAGTACCTTACTACGAGTTCTTAACTTGTTATATTCAATGCTTAATTCATAAATCAACCACTAAGTACCCTTACTTAGTTTCAATGGTCCAGTTCACTTAAATTATTTTATTCCAGCCTACAGATTATACATATCAAATCTATAAAGAATTATAGAAGGTTTCAAATCAAAGTGGTTTCGGGTATTTACTGATATCCGACCCCGGTCTCTTCGAATCCATGTCATCTTAACCCAAGTTATTCAAATGAAATACAATTTCAAACTTAAAACATAGGATGTCACTTATACAGCAATTCATCTCGATAGATAACCACATATCACTATTCAACCCAAACATATCACAAACATTTCATATCAGAAACATCAAATAATCCAAGGTCTCCAGTATCATTCCATCATTCATAAGCAATATTAATTAGTTACCATTCCAATTAATTTAAATAAATTAAATTAATTCTTTAGCTACTTCAATCTTGCTTGCTTAACATTAATTAATTAATTACAAATCAATAATTGCTCATCCCTTAATTTCCTCTTTAATTACATTAAGTAATTAACCTTTAATTAATAACACAAATTAATTAGTCTTCACCCATTCACATTAATCACATTTATCCTTAATTAATTATTCAAATTAATTATCCTATAATCACTTTCATTGATTAATTATTCTTTAATTAATCATACTCATAAATTAACTAACCCTTAATTAATTTCTTCAATTAATTAAACCTTTAATTAATTACACTAAGTAATTAATTCTTAATTACTTCTCTTAAGTAACTTACCTATAATTACTTCCATCAAGTAATTATTCCATTGCTTAATTATTCTTAATTAGTTAACCTTGATCATTAATTAATTTAACCTTTAATTGCTAATTTAATTAATTAACCCTCAACATATTAATTCTTTAATTACTTACATTAAGTAGTTATCATTTTAGGAATTAATCTCTAATTACTTTCATTAATTAATCTCTAACTAAAAATTAACTAATCTATAATTGATTAACTTATAACCCTTAATTATAAATTAATTGATCCTTAACCATCAATTAATTAATTTCTCTTTATTTACTTAATTAATTAATAAATCAATAATTAACCCTTAATTAGTTCATTAATTAATCTTTAATTATCAGCCAATTAATTTATTATTTAGACTCATAATTACTCAAAATTTTTGTTAAAGATGAACCCCTGGTCAACCCCGATCTCCGATCCTCCATCTAGCTTAAGTCGAAACCCCGATCCTCCACATCACTTCGATCACCCACAATTGCTTAAACTTACTTTTCTGGTCAACCCCAAAATACAAACCCGATTCTAATCTAAAAATTATGATGAAACTCTTAAAATTCATGGATCTTGATGACGATCAAGATTATATAAATGAAACATGGAATTATGACGCTTGGATTTTAACAGATCTTAAATTTCTACTGTAATTTCTTGATTTACAGTGATAAAAACTTGTTTTACTTAAATACAATTTTTAGATTTTAATTCATGTTCTAACAAACCTATTTTGCTTGAAAACCAAAGGCTATCAGAGATCAGTTAAAGAGAAGTTTGAATTTATTTACTTGTTCTAACCTGGAACAGAAAGAATCAAACATATCTAGACATGCACCATTTATATTTACATGTTTAAAACATGCAGGCCAAAATTTCATCTATGCAAACAATTTGCCATAGCACCTAATTAAATACATTCATCTCCAACAACAAACTAAAACAAGAGTTAGATTGCTTACTCACTTGTGGTGATGAGCAGAGAGTTTGAAACAGTTTGAAAATGGAAACTTTGTTTGTGACTGAGATGATTTAGGCTTGAAACAGAGATGATTAAACTTTGAATTCAGGTTGAATAAGTTGGTAGCTTGATAATCTTTGTAAAAGATTACTGGATGAAGCTTGTTTTAAATGTGAGAAGGTTGCTTTGTTATGGTGATCCCAGGTTTTGAAATGTAAACAGGTTTTGGGTTTCCTCTTGAGTTTTGATTTTTTTTTACAGGTATTAGTTTGATCTGATGATTTATTTTACAGGTTTGATTTTGAGTTTCTTTGTTTTAGAATTGAGAATAGGAAGAGAAATGGAAAAGAGTAGATATATGTTTATATAAGGTTAATTTGGATTTATTAAAAATAAAAGAAAATAAAAACAATTTGTGACACTTGTTTAAAAATCTAACACTTGTTTTTTACAATTTATAATTCATTTACACTTGTAATTAAATACATTCTTTTACTTACATTTGTAATTATGCATGAGTTAATTACTTTTTAAATGGTTTAAAAAGCTTTTATATTTAATTTCCTAATTAATAAACACTTTCTTAATTTATATAAATAAATTTTCTTTAAGGAAAATAATATAAAACCAATTATATTCTAAATAAAATCATATATAATATATTTTAAATCCAATATTACATTAAGAGATCTATCATTTGAATTTCCATTTTAAATTGAAATTAAATTTAAAATCCCTTCACACACACACGCACACACACATATATAATTAAACAAACACATTTTTAATTTGTTTGAAATTAAAAAAAATTCTATTTAAAATCTACTTATATATTATATATAAACAACTCGTTATTTTTATTGTTTGAAAATAACAATTTTGCCAATAAATAATTTATAAAAGAGATTATCACATTTTAGTCGCTTGAAATTCTGGGTTATCACATTCAATTTATAAATCAGTGTTTCATAAATTAAATTCTGTTAATTTCCAATTAACAAATATCTGAAAGTCCGGGTTATCACAGTTGCCATAATCCTAGCAGGTATAACGTTTAACTCAGTTTGTGCTTTTCAAACCAAGTATCTTTTTATAACTCGTCTCCTACAATAACTTTTTTACAAGCCACACGAGATGCAATCATTTCAGTCATTAATATTATTATTTTTAAATGAAGATTAAATAGTAGAAAAAGGCAACAATGAAAAGATAGAACAAAAAATCTATCGGGGATAAAAAATTGCAAATAAAAATGTGATTTTCAGCATTAACAAAATTCTCATGGGAAGGACCTTATGTACACATTTTATCAACAAAGGCATGAGCTTATTAATTCTATAGATCTCACTAATAAGGATGTTAAGTTAGTTAGATATGGTCCACATACCATGCTCCATTATGCACCTTAGTAGTTAACACTTAATATACCGGCAATTGTGAAGTAAGAAATGTGGACTAATCGACATATTATGTTTCCATAATCTTTCCATTTCATGTGCTTCACATGCATCTTTCCTTCCCATTTAAATTAATGCTACATTATTCTTTCCTTGTTGTTTACCATTTACAACTTATCTTAAAGCAAAACTGTTTTCTCTACGATTGGTGATGATAACAAAAATTCAATCAAGACTATACTAACGTTGTAATTTTCCATAGATTATGAGATGCAATTAAGCATTGAATATGATCATCTATTTTCTTTGGGATTTTTAAAAACAAACTTAAAGATCTACATTATACAATTGGACATAATCAAACTTTTCTGTCCGTATGCACTATCATTTCTCTAATCATATTATCAAAAAAGAGCACATCAAACTATTGCAACATCTCTAACCAGATTAGTTCTTCTTAAAATTTCTCCTATATCATTGATCTATGTTCAACCCTCTAGCTTTGGATCCCTTTATTACCCTCTACTTCTTGCAATAAGAAATGAACATGCACCATGGAATATATCCAATAAGCATCAAATTGCCATCTATATTGCTTGTTGTTATTCGGGTTTTTAACCCATCAGGATCCAAGAGAATATGAAACGACTTGATGGAGTTAGAATGGCTTAGAACTCAAGCAAAAAATGCTAAAGCAACGACTGAGTTTTACTAGACCAAGAGGCCAGCGTCCGTCTAATCCAATCAGCAGCTAAATACAACTAGCTAGTAAATCATCATCAAAACAAAGCAACAAAAGTATGCCAGACATCAAAGTCCAAAAAAAGTCCAAGTTCATGGATCGCTAACGATCCATACACTATGGATTGCCAGCGATCAATACTTCATCACTGGTTCGCTAAGGAACATGGGAAGCGAAGAAAACCAGAATATGCTAAGTGTGTGGATCACCAGCGATCCATACATCATGGATCACCAACGATCCATACATGTTGAGGGACTCTTGGCGGGCTAAGTAGGCAAAGAAAGGACAATAGGAGCTAAGTAATTGGCTCGCACGTGAGCTAAATCTATAGATCGCTAGCAATACATGTTTTGGTTTGGGTCACGAGCTGAGCTTCGTTGCATCTTCCTGAGGCCATCCGCAAGCAGTCGGTGAACAGGCCTAACCCAGAAACTCTCCAATCTCTATAAATACCATCCAACCTATAACACAAAAGGGATCTTCTACGGACTGGTTTCTGAAGCTTTGCTGAAATCTTTCTTCACTCTCTACCTCCCTCACAACAATCTCCAAAGGGATTCACTGTGATTCTTGAGGATTTTAACCCTGTGAATTCAATCTAGCTAAGGATAATCAAAAGCCTTGTAACCAAACACTACTTGTACCGGCAATCAGCCTATAATAAAACTATAAAGTGGAAGTAGGCTTCATTAACAGCTGAACCACTATGAAAATTCCCCTTCCTCTTTCTTTTACTATTCTTTTTCTATACCCGTTATCTGAGATGTTGCTCTGCCAAAACAGGGCTGGTGCTTTCAAACTCAAACCAGGGTGTTGATACATTTATTAGGTTAACATTTTGGTGCTTTCATTGGGAACCCAACTCAAGCAAAGATCTAGCTATCTACTTTGGATTAGATAGGTTCATAAGTTAGATCCTAAATTGCCGTTTAGAAGATTTGCTGTTGAGAATCCATGGCAACAGGAAAAAGGAAGAAAGGAAAATACTCTAAGGGCATAGATAGCGGGCACTAACTTGAGGGTTTATGAATGACACAACACAAGATAATAGATGCAATCCAAACGGCAAAGCTCAGAAGTCAACTAAGTACATGGATCGTTAGAGATCCATGCACTATGGATTGCTACCGATCTATACCTTTTCACCAGACCGCTATAAACTCTAGAAAGCAAAGTACAATAATATTCTAAGTATATGATTGCCAGCAATCCATATGCTAGGCTATGGATCGCGAGCAATCCGTACCGTTTCATTGATTTGCAGCGACCTACATGGAACAAGATGGGAGAAGGATGTTAAGGGGCTGGCTCGCTTTCCAGCATACTTTTTGGATCACCAGCGATCCATAAGCCATGGATTGTCGGCGATCCATAAGCAATGGATCGCTAGAGATCCGTCGAACTGGCTTGGGTCGCAATGCTTTCTCTAGTGAATCAGCTTATCGGAAGTGTCATAACATATACCGTGAACTTCGAGGGCAAGCCATGAACTAGTAGAGTGGAATGCAATGAGAGTTGCTACTCCCGAGGATCAGTTTACATGGGACTAGTTCAGAATGTGATTTGATGAAAAAATTATTCCGGTAGCTCAAAGCCGATCTTGTTCCGTAAGTTCGTGGATTTGAAGCAAGGGGACTTATCGGTCTCCGAGAAAGTTGCAGAGTTTATTGCCGTGTTGAAATATGGGATGTCATTAGCTGAAGAAGAATGAGAAGTTCGTCATTGGTATGAATGACCACTTAGAAAAAATCTTGCGAGCCATATTGATGAGACTTTTAAGATGATAATAAAGAAGCTCTGAGGCATGACATTCTTTGCCCAATGCCGAAAGCTATTATTTCCAAAGACGAGCCAAAGCCGTGATTAGGCAGGGGAGGCAAGAAGAAGTGGAACAATAAGATTCAGAACAAAGGTAACAAGAAGAAGAGTAAGATCTCGCTAATTTGTTATAACTGCAGTGACAAGGGCCACTATAGTAAGGCCTGCAAAGCTGAGGGGAAGAAATGCTACAGCTACAACAAGCTTGGACACATTTAGAAGGACCGTCCACAGCTGTTGAAGTAAAAATAAGTGGTGAAAGTATATGTTATCAATGTCGTTCCAATTTCGTCGAATGCTCCATCGGAAAAAGAGAAGGAAAATGCATCGTTATTTAGGGTATGCTTTCCATCTATGATGTTCCCATACATGTTTTATTTGATACCGGGACTTTACATTCCTTTATATATAGTGACTTGGTAGATAAGTTAGGATTGGAACTTGAAATTATTAACCGACCATCAATTGTGACAAACCATTTTGGAGGCTCCACTAGAATGTGTATGGTTTGATGTGGTTTTGTCTTCGAGTTTTGGATGCTCTTTTGATTTTGATTGCTTTGTTTTTGGTTTTATTGGATTTGGTACTATTCTGGGTATGGACCGATTTCATAGATATAGGGTGATGGTGGATTGTGAGAAGTCATTGGTAAAACTTAGGATAGATGATGGGCGGACAGTAGTATTACGCTTCCTACCAGATGACAAAATGATGGTTAGCTTTTTGTATTTATTTAATATCCCACATGATGAATTGTCATTAGTGTCTATTGCTAGGAAGTTTCTAGACGATCAAACGGGGTAAATTCGTACCTTCGGGTTTTGACCTCGGGGTTACATATTGTTGATGAATTTTATCAGTCTTATATTAGTGACCGTTTATTGTATTGATCATATATTAGTGATCATTGGCCTTATATTAGTGGTCATACATATAATCAGTCCTTCGGTGGTGACCATACATGATGTTATATTTGATATACACACGTGGATCAATACAACATTGGCATTTCTTTATGGTCCCAATGGCGCATTACACAAGATACGGCCGTCGTTCTCTTTCGCAAAGACGTTATGGGAAATTGTTCAAAATCCATGATAGCGATGAGGGAGATGATGACGATCATCTATGAGTGGACCACATATCACTTATGCTCGACATAGGGGTACAGTGAGGTCCACACATGTTTCAAATATTTAGAGTAGGTCATTATCACTTATGCTCGATATAGGGGTACAGTGAGATCTATACAAGTTCGATCAAAGCTGGATGCGACTTGAGGTCTATGGTATATTCAGACACTAATTCTGTTTATTTTGGACCCTCAACGGTAATAATTGGATTTTGGTGAGATGTATATTAGTGTCATATACCTGGAGTAGGTTTTTATCACTTATGCTCGACATAGGGATACGGTGAGATCTACATGAGCCCAATCACACTAGATGTGGGGTCTATGGTACACTTAGGTACTGACTCTATTTACCGTGGACCCTATATAGAGATCATTGGATCAGCGCTAAATGTCTATGTCGGACTCCACCCATCGCAATAACGGGTATCAATTCGAATTCTCCTTTTGTTATATATCGTTATAATTGTGCATGATACATTAGTCGATTGATTACTATCACCGTGTATTGTATGTTGGACTCATATTGTGATATTACATGTAACGACCCACATTTTCGACTATCAAAAATTGACACTCGATACATCCACGGCATTCAAATGCCGAACATCTAATCACCGAAAAGGTAGATTGTTAAGGTAAAAGAAAAAGAAAAAACAACAGGAGAAACAGAATCTCACAGCGAATTGTTCACATATATATAATATATCAAAGATAGTAAAAGTTGTCACTCTAAAATACATAGTATATCGGAGTTAAAAACAAACCTCGCCGGCTTGGGCGGTTATAATTTCTTGAGCATACAACTGCTGATGGGTATATGTAATAATATACCAGAAATAAAATATTACGGCGGATGAACATCCAGCTCTACTCCATTAGTCCATGTCCCGCCAACGACAACTTGAAAAAACTCGGTCTCACATGAGCATTATAATAAAATAACACCCAGATCAGTCTGGAAAACCAGTTTGAGAAAAATCAAGTAATATGGTGAACGTTTAATAATTCTATGAGACCACACCGCTAAATGCAGAACAGGTTTTTACCTCACAAGAACCACTTCCATGCATGAAGAAATGGAAAACAATTCAGAACAACAATCCAAATAAGAAAAGATGAACACAGACAACACTCTTCAAAATTATTTTTTTAATAGGGCAAATTATATTTCTAAGTGCGTTAAAAAGGTTACACCTAGATTTGTTTTCAAAAACTCCCTTTTAAAGGTTTCCACATTTATAAATTGTCATTTAAAATTTAAGAACCACATTAATTAAGACAATAAATCAAGTTATAATCTTTTTATGTATTTAAACATAATTAATTATCCTAAAAATAATAAATCAAATTTATTATCATTTATAAATTTAAAACAATATTAATTATCTTGAAAGATAATAAATCAAATTTGAAATCATTTATGAATTTAAAACTTCATTAATTATCCCAAGGAAAATAAATCAAATTTATAATCTTTTATAAATTTAAACCATTTAAATTAACCCAAAAGATAACTGATTAAATTTTTAACCTCTTTTATAAATTTTAATCAACACTTTAAAATATAGTTTAAACCATTTTTAAATTGGAAAAATGCGACCTGACATTTATTTAGTAAAAGTACAAGCATAAGATCAACACACATAAGGGTTTAAGGAGTTGATATTTCATAAGTGACGGTATAACAAAAATTACTATAACGAGACTTACACAATGCAAACAGTATGTCATAAATATTTCAATTAAACATCAATATAAGCAATAAAAGAGTATAAATAAGATGCAAATAACTATAAATCAATAATGGCGAGAAACCCCTTTGGGTATCTCTACAAAAGTCCCATGTAAATCACATACGTATGTGTATTTTTTTAAGTGTTCCATTATGATCTATTCTCTATGGAGACATTTTGACATCTCCTTTTTGTGCACTGCAAAAAATGGTTATTTACAATATCCGTTATCAAGCAGGAATTCAAATCCAAACAAACAGTCAATTAATAATAATCATTTTACTTTGCAAGTATAGAATGGTGATTTATTCTGCTCGATAGAATACCAAATAATCTATTTAATTTTATAGCGGAACGGGGTTTTATCATGCTAAATAGTTATCCCAAACAAAGCATAACTAATTTAACAACGTTAAATGCAATTTTAAATCACTATAATTTTTTCACTAGTCAATACTTTGTTGAACTATCAATTATTATCCAAACATTCAATAACAATCCATAACAACACAGACACATGGTTTATTTAAAGGCGAGTAAACTTACCAAAATTCAAGTTGACGCTTATGCATTCCGGTTTAGTCTAAATCGAATGACATTTGATTTTATCCCAAAATTTCACTTACTCGAGATTCGCCGAAACCAGTTACAACGTGCTTGACCGCGTCCAAATCCGACCTCGTATAAGCAAGATATCGATTTTATAGGATATCGATTTAAAAATATAATTACATTAATTAATCTTTTCACTAATCAAATTACATTCCACTAATCCCTTCTCCTTCTTCTCAAACATCACATGTACGCGGATATGCACATCACGCAGCCGCACCCAAAACCATTCCCATCTCTCTTGATTTCTCCTTTTCTGGACAACGGTCGACAAACGGACTTCGGCATCGCGTCACCCTTCTCGACCTCTACGCGATGAGCCCCAACAAGGCACACTCGACTCCTCTTAAATAAATCGACATGCTGCCTCCACGCTACATTACATGAAGATCAAAAACGCCATAGGCCTCCATAGCGCCTCCGACTATTACCATTCGTCTTCTCTTCGCATCTCAATCACCACGGCACCTTCAATTCCACCTTTGGCCTCCCTATGTTCATCACGACCCAAACAACACTTAGAATGTTACAACTTGAAATCAAGGATCAGAGTTTAAGCAACTCATATCAGAAGATGCACTTCGAAGATGAGAATGCAACATCAATCTCCAATTTACCTCACGCTTCCTCAATATCCAATACAACCCAACCTTAATCACGACCATAATCAGTTTCTCTTCCCCAAACTACATCATAACAATAAGCTTATATGGTTTTGAGGCTCTTGGTAATGTGAACTCATCGGGTTTAATTCCATAATTTTTAGATGATTACAAGATTTGAATTGGACTTCTAAAATATGTGGCCATTATTGGCTTTTGTTTTACTAGCTTTGAAAATAGATAAGGAGAGGAGATGAAAAGTTTAAACTGTGAAGGAAGAAAGCCTAGTCAATTTTTTTCTAATTTTATAACCATACAATTTCCTTTGCTTGAAAAACAAGTTAACCTCGATTTTCAAGTTAACCTATATTCTTAAGTTATACAAACATTTCAAACAAGCCATCACATCAAGTCATTTTCAAATTTTTAGAAGTTTGATTTAATTTTAAAAGTGTTTTAAAAATACAGTTTTGCAGTGCTCTACTATCCAATATTCCATCTGTGTATGAACCGCGAATGACAAAAATAAAAATAAGATTGTGCATCAAAATGCGACATGATCACAAACCAACAATAAAATACACAGATTATTTTATTATGTGAAATTTCGAATATACTAACATTTGCCGAAGAATACGTCAAACAAAAATTTTAAATATGTTTTAAAGTAAAAATTATGGATAAATCAATTAAATTGAAATGAAAATACGTCACTAAAATCGAATCGTTTTATTAACGAATGATTTTCTTGTTATTTATCCGAACTATTTATCAAACTATTTACGATTGTGAATAACTTTACAAAATGAGTTAGACATTAATATTTGTTAATTGAAAGGAGTTAAATAAGGCTATTTAATCCATTTAATTAATATTTATTCACAATACAGATATTCGAATACTCCATATATTTGAATATAAGTTATTTATATTTTTAAATGCCAATTATTTAAATATTTAAAATTAATTAAATATTCAAAATTGAACCGATAAAATTTGGGATGCTACATTCTTCCCCTCAAAAAATTTTGTTCCCGAAATTCCTAAAGGAAGTAAATGTCTCCAAACCCTTAAGTTTAAAACTATTAAAATAAGTTATTAAACTCTTAAAGTTTCTTATATTATGGAAAATTTTGGTAGCATCTACTTTGCGCGGCTGATCTATGAAAGCTATAATTCGCCGCTACTGGACCAAATCAACCAAAGGAAAAAAAGAGTCAAGCGGGCTTCTATCTAAGTCATCAAATCATCAATCAATCAAAATTAATATTTATAAAAATACTATGCACCACTTTTATGTTTGATTTTTTTTTCTACAAGCAATTTACTATCTCAATGCAAATGTAGGTGCGCAAGAAATCAAATACACTACACCATAAATGATAATTAGAAATGGCTAAAAGCCGTATCGAATTAACTTAGACACGACTATAAGCCGTATCAAAATATTGCGTCGTTAACAGCTAGATACGGCTTTAAGCCGTATCTAATGGTTAAATTAGATACGGCTCATAGCCGTAGCTTAGTGGTCAATAAGATACGGCTTTAAGCCGTAGCTAATTGACAGCGTAGATACGGCTTCAAGCCGTATCTAATTGATCCATTAGATATGGCTTAAAGCCGTATCTATGATGTCAATTAGCTACGACTTAAAGCCGTATCTAACTGAGCCATTTCCTTGTTCATTAGATACGGCTTTTAGTCGTGTCTAAGTTGACATATTAATCTGCACCATTTTTCGACTAGATACTGCACATATACAGTCAATTTATATAATCACACACAGACGGTAATAGTTCATATGTAATACCCAATGCAATGATGCATATTATACAATACATTACAGAAATACATTCATTTACAATGCAATGATGCATATTATATAATAAATTACTGAAATACATTCAGTTACATTCTAAAAAGAGAAATACATTCAGTTACAATACATATTATCACTACCAATCCACCTAGTCAACAACTACACAGTCAGCTTCACTGCTTCAATCTTCAGTCTCCACTTTCTATTCTCCAAGTCTATCCATACAAAAATAATTGTGTGTATTAGCAAGCATGTAATGCAACTGATGAATATGAATACAACATATTTATCACAACTAATGTAAGCTAATGATTATCACTGCAACTGAATATGAATACAACATATTAACTGAACATGAACACAACATATTTATCACAACTAATGCAAGCTACTGATTATCACAGTGTATTTGGAATTTGGATGGATCGAGAATTTTGGGCATTCGTTTGCAGTATATAAAATGATTTAAAGATTCCCTAATCTCAATTCATTATTAATTCATGATGTTCATTCAGAAGCAAAACTTGAGACGAAAGACCGATCTGGTAACTTCCATATCTTCTTTGGTTTATGTTTCAAGAAAAATGACACTATTTTGTGACTGCTTGACTGTAAATCATGTTGTATATGCAACTTGTTTTTTCTAAATATTTAGCTATCATACCTAAGATTATGTAAAAACTTACGTGAACATTGTACTCAAAGGTTCATTATCTGTATCTGCTTGAGAGGTACTATTTGCGACAGCTTATTGAACTACTGTTGTATATTTTTTTGCTTCTAACAGTGGAGAAATGAAAGAATATCAATTTGACAGTGGATATTTTTTAAAATTTATTGAAAGGAAAAAATAAGTACTTCAGGCAATGTAATATTTGACTGCACTAAACTGAGCATGATATTCCTTCATCAACTATAGTGATAAACAGTTTCAAAGTAATGACCAAATTCTAGACCTATATTAACATGAAAGTGAATGCAACAGTTGCAGACTTCAGGTGCTACCACTTTTATGTGAAAGACTAAATGTAGCAATAGTGCCATCAGTGACGATGAAACATCCACTAGCCGCGACAACTACATCCCACTGCATCGCCTCATCAAAACGAGCCAAGCTACTCATTGCTCCCCCAAACCCTCAACAGCACGCAGTCACCTTCCTCCTCATACATCAACCACCAACTTCCCAATCACTTCCTCCTTCAAATCCATTGTAAAAAAATTCAAACATTAACACTACAATCCATACAACTTTGCATTTCACCTCACTCCTAACAAACACTTCCTCAACCTCCATCCTCTATCAGCAAAACCACACAATCTCCGACAAGCTTACACTCTCTAACCAAGTTCTTCAACCATCACAATAGTACACTTGAAATATGCAAGCTAAGATTCTCCACAAACCACTTCACTCCTATACCATCAACACATTATCAAACTCCCTCCTTCACCAAACCTACAAAAACATCCACTCAATCTACCTCCTGCAAACATGAGTAGCCTAAACCAGAGCATCCACTATCACTTAACTTCCCATTACAACATCCAACCCATTACCTATTACAAAACCATTTCAACATGATACACTGCAAACTACTCCAGACCATCACCATCCATTTAAACCATCCCTATTCCACAAAAAGCACTTCCTCCCCTATTTTGCCATCATCAACACATTCAACTTCCTTCCACATCACAACTTCAACCTTGCCTTGCCTGCATCTACACTCACAACTGCTGCTACCACCATCACCAAAGCCAATCCCCTAAGTCAAGCATATTTATTATTCCAATACCGAATAATTATCTGGACTTTCTTAAATGACATATTAGCTATCCAACGAAATCTTATCACCTAAGTCAAGCATAAAATAACATGGTCACAGTCCTATATCAAGCATTTCGAAAACAGATATGTTTTAAATCTAGCCACAGTGAATCCAAAAGAACAAGCTCTTCAAACAACTTCAAAACAGAAAGGAATGAAGCATTACAAACGTGTTTTTTTTCCTTATCATATTTAAGGAAATTAAATGTGACATGTCATGTATATAGTGGAAGAGGTTTCAAAAAACAATACATAGTAAAATTAACATAAGCAGAAAATATACCTGCTCCAACATCTAAAGATATTGAATAAGACCCTTCGGATGGCACACATACCCACCCACTCCAACTTCAGCAAAGGTCTCTGCAAATTGATGATTTATTTTACTAGTTCTCTCATCTGGTAGTAATATGTTGTCCAACACCACTTTTTCATGAGTGCGGTACAGATTTCCCATGGATTTTGGATGATGTAGAATCTCGGCATACAGTACCTGTTGCAATAAAGATGTCTAGATCTATCCAACAAAATATCTGCTCGAAAGCAACTAAAAATAGAAAGCTTGTAATAAATACTTATTGCTATTATGTCTAAATCAGAGTTGAGGATTTCGCATCTTCGATTGTTCGCTACATAGGTCGAATTCGGGAACTGAGAAGAAACGAATTCAGGAGCATTTAATTGTGTGGCGGTCCTCCATCATAAGAATTGCCCGGTGCGCGAATTCCATGTTTGACGTTTCCCACCATGTTGATTAGAACCTCCAATTGCCCAGACATACTTCCCACTGTACCCTCCAAACTTCCCCCCTCATTTTCAACTCATCATGGTCTCACGAACATGTCTGAGTCATTTTTGTGCAATGGCACAAGCCTTAACTTTAGTAACATCGTGGCTCCTACCTCTTGCATCCTTACCAAGCACTTGTACTAAGATGTCTTCATGCACTATTAATTTTTCTTCATCACTATCAGTGATCTTTTCCTTGGCTTTCGCAATTTGATCCTGAAATATTTATTAAATAACAACAATTAGTACTTGTTTAATCCATATATCATATTACTGAAAGTTAGTTGATTCCTAATATATGCATTTTAGTATTTTTCCAACTCCTTGTTATTTGAATGCATACTAAATTCTAAAGAAATGCAGAAAACTGACAAAATGATAAATTATATTTATCTTTAGCAAAGCAATGTCAGGCATAGCGGAGATTGTTCAAACTTACAATCTTGGTTCCTAAGTTCATAATAACTTCATAATCAATCCTAATTACATAGTGGAGATTGTAGTTTGCAGATTAGTGTACACTAAAAAATGTTTAATGAAAAGAACATGCAAGTTAGTATTTGTTTGACTTACGAAGTACGAAGAAGTGGCATCTGATATGCTACCATCTTTGTTCGTGTGTCTCTTCTCCCATACTTGACGACGATTGATATTTGTTGATGAACTAGCAGCGATCTGCAATGTATAAAATATGTTAGTTGTGATTTTTACCATTTTTTTAAAGAAAATGAATATAAATTACCATTTCTAGTTCTACTTTAGCGTGACTTTTACGTCCTGCATGGTGAGCATAACTGATCAATGATCTGTTCTTTTTGCCTAACTCTCTTCTTCCGCTCGCTTCAAGCGTTGCTTCATTTTTTAAGAACTCTTCCCAATCTTCTTGAGCAATTGTAGGTGGACAATTTTTCATCCGTTCTTTGTCATTATTGAAAGTGTCATAATAAGTTGTTCTTATGTGTTGCTTATGTATCCTAAAAGCCTCCGACATTCTATTTAAAAACAATACTTTTGAAAGCGGATCGAGCTCATAAATTTTATGCAAAAAGACAAAACATGAAAAACCAATTCGAGATATCAAATCCTGAAGCAACTCGATGCACATCAAGCTATAACAAGGCAGCTTCATAAATACATAGATACACGCACACACATATGTATATGTGTATATAGTGCAGCGGTAACAATGCATGCTCATATAAATTTTTATATATTCTTCGATGCAGGAAAGGTGAGCCATCCATTGTCGAGATTAACGCCTGTTATTTTTGCTTCGAAAGCAAAGATTTTTCCCTATAAAATAGAGGTTGATGTTGAAATGTTATTAAATAATGACATAAATGAATCGAAATATCACAGTCGCTGAAGATGGAGATTAGAATAAGAAATGAGAATATGGGAATCAACTAATAGTCTAATGATGCAATGCATGTTGAAATAGTCGTAGTAAAATACCATCCATGTGTTTCAGAATAGCTGGCAGTGGAATTAATTGAACAAAGATATTCCACTTTTAGTGTTCGTATGTATTCAAGTGGAAAAAATCAGTTTCCCATTCAACCAGTTGATATTGTTGTAAATTGAAAGTTTGATGTGGTATCATTATTATATCTAAGCATATGAAGAAATATCTTTCCAAATACATATTACATAGAGGTTAGAAGAAAAGGATCCAAGTCACAGTACATGAAAAACTGTATAGAAAGCAATCATAATTTTTGCAAAATTGGCAACCTAGTAATTCAGTGCCATGTTAATAAAACAATAGCAGAAAATAAAAAGAAATATACATAATGGAGAAGGTTAGATATAATGTTAATAAATATGTTGTTGTTGGTGGAAAAATGATATAAAAACATGTATGTATTGAATTTTATTTTTTAATTTGATAATCAGGGAGTACAATGTAACCATGCAACATATATCGAAACACAGTGCGATAGATGTCCAATATATTTACCACCAATTCATTCCAAACGGTGTCCTTGTATATTCCGCGTACTTTGTCCCAACTTATATATGATATAGGCACATGAGCTCTTACTAATTTACCAAGCACAGTAGCGATTTTTCCAGCATTATCTGAGACCGGAATACCAAGTGAGTTTTGATCCACTTTTTTGATTTCTAAACATGATGAATGTGAAGATGTTGGATTTTCTGACATGGTTTCCTGCAAAATATAATATTACTTTGTCTGCAACTACAGTGCAAATAAAAAGTCTAGAACTCCACTACGAATTGATAAAGAAATCAAAATGAAAAAATACAAATGAAAAAAATCAAAATAGTAAGAGGAAAAATCAAAAAATAAAGTAAACATCTGGTGCATCTTAGCAGTTTTCAGTGGTAGCTAAAATGCATTGGACTTTTAAGCCTAACTATTTAATTATTGGTTTTACAACAGAATAAAGGTTTTTCTTTTTCTCTCTATTGGACGTCCTTATAAGGCTTTGGTATGTGTTTAGACTGTTTATTTAAAAGGTTTGGGAACTCATTGTTGTCAATTAACCTGTGTTAAAATAGATGTATGTGTGGTGTAATATTCTGGTGAAGATGCTGTTACTAACAGCTCAGTAAGGAAGTTAAGCAGGGTAACACCAGAAATATATAATTTTTATATCAACAGATAAAGCTTAAGCATAATAATAATATATAGGAAATCAATGTGTATGGCTAGCTGAAGTAGAGATGTACTCATTAGGCAAGCATGAAGGAGAAAAGATGTGAATTTCATTATAGCCTACCAAAGGAATATTCTTATACTTCTCCCGATATGAAATTCAAGACTTTCAGTTGGCTTGAAGCTTTTAAATACATTGTGGACCTCCTTTGCTGCTTCAATCCTTATTTCATCCCACCACAACGCAAATATTCATCTTATCATTCCCACTAAACACCACATAGAAAAATTTCATTCTACAACACAGAGTTTTTATGGTTCCTCAATCACAACTTCCACTTCACCCAATGTTGCACACTACGTTATAAACATACCATAAGAACAGTGGACATAGTTTATTTTCGCACAAAAAACTCAATCCAAATATTGTTTGGTAACTGCACAAGTGCACATACAAGACTTAGCTGGCACAAAGCTTGAAGATAATTATAGATATAGCTTAGTATGAAGGTATTGTATGCGTATTGTAAAGCAATAACATAGGTATCCATCTTACCCATTGGAAGAAATAAATCCATTCTTTATACATGAACCATGCAAAATCAAACTCAACAAAGTTTCTTCAATGTCAACAAAGGAAAAATCGAGCAAACATGAAACAATGAAAACAACAGTTGTTTCATTACCTCGCAGTTCATAAGAACAATATCATAAAGCATAGAGAAAATACATTGTTTTGCCAAGTCTACTTACCATTTTCCAAACTAAAAAAATAGTTTTTTTAATAGCGGGAAGAATTTCAGGTTAAACAGCGAATAATATGATAAAATACCTTTGGAACACATACTTGAGCAAGAAAAAAATCTTCAACAACCCACTATTCTCCAAAAATCTAGATAATGAGAAAAATAATCAACATTAGGAAAATATTCATCATATATGCCTTATGTTGATAGTACAAAGACTGTAAAAAGAACAAATTTCTAAAGAAGGCCATGTATATAATGTCGATCATATACGCCATAGGAAATCAGATTTTTGTTTTTAAATAATATAATGCCGGTCATAAAGAAGGCCATGTACAAGGCATTAAAGTTTTAACTGATGCGATTGTTTGTAGATGTTACAGCTAGCTACCAAACTGACAGTGAAGGCATGATTAATGGAAGCAAACTATGAAAGTATCAACTATTTTTAGCATTAGTGGCAGCGTACTACTATGGTATGTTCTCTATGCACATATTTATTGTCTTTATTTGGTTATTAATACTTTTGATCCTAATTCAGTTACGATGTTGTGCCTATATGGTTCAAGATGATATTATGTTATTTTGTAATATCGTGGTTATAATATGGTCCATAATTTTAATAGTTAACTTCAGTATTTTAATAAATAATTATTTTTTATGTTTGTTTATGATATCACTTAGAATAACTATTAGCATGTAAGTATTAATAAAGAAGTAAAGTTAAACTGATATAAGCATTTTGCATCGAAAATTACATCAGTTAGTACATTGCAGTGCATTATTACATTAATATTACCTCAAATGAACATCTCATCATTTGATTTGAAATTTCTCAACAAGTGACGCTAGTGTCTGAAACTGCTAGGCATTTTTCATGCATATCATTGTTGTTTTACCATTTGATAAACTATCTTATAAAATTATCATATATTTGCCCGTTATTTACAAAAGCAGTTTTTTGTATTATATCAGTGCAGATTATGTTTTCTGGAGCTGAGCCAATTGTCTTTTGAGAAGGTACTCAATGCTATGCACAATCATGTGATGTATGAATACTAATAAGTTAACATATGGATTTAGTAAGGTCTTCTAATTTTTCATTGTCTTCAAAAGCTGATTGACTGACAGTAGGGAACTCAATGTCATCCACATTTGTAGTTAACCGTCTTGGTGTATGCAAAACCACAGACCGTCCATTATTTTTAAATCTTTTGAGTAGAACACTTGACTCGCTTCTGATGCAAGAATAAATGGCTCATCATTCACGTTATTTTTGTTCTTTAATTTCCCTAAATTTACCGTGATAAGGTTTGAAATGGGATCTGCTTTCCAACCATTGACCTTATCCTCGACCTTTACCTAATCACAATAAAAAACCGTTTGTTTGAAGTCAGTGTAATCCAACTCAAGTATCTGTTGTATGACTCCGTAATACGTTGTTTCTGCTTCCTTATAATTTTTATCCTTACCACTCGCTCTAAATTTTGTAATTGCTCTCATGCATACACTACTATTCTGTGTTACCATACGGTCTTCGTACTATTTAGTGGAAAATGAAAATCCATTCACTTGGTACTTCATATAACTACGCACCATGAACTTCGGCCCGTGCACTAGCCGCCACAGAGTTGGATCAACATCGATGGTCTTTAACAACTACATAAAACAAAATAAGTAAAAAAGCATGGTCACGAAGGTGTATTGCCCACTTACAAACACGTGAAAGACTTAAGACGATGTAATACCTCATTACGTAGCCATGATTAAAACTTTGAACGGCTTCCACATTTGTAACCCTGCCTCGAGGTTGAAATCTAGTACTTTTCACATAGGAGTTATACCTCCTACAAAAAACACATATCAAAACGTATATATAAATTGAATTAAAAAATGGAAATTCGGGATAAGTTTGTGAACTTACTTCTTCCATTCATCCAATCCATCGTACTTATTAAGGACCCATCTACGCACTTGTTCAAACTGCACTTGGGTTAACGTTATGTCTTTACCATTATCTAGAGGTAACTCACCAGCAAACTCATCGTCCTCGTCTAAAAACGCTTCGCGGGTATGTTTATGATTGCCATCACCTCCGTTTGGCATATATTCCATGCAGTAAAGACTAGCTTCTTGTACGATATATCCTTCTGCAATACACCCTTCAATGTATCTTTTGTTGCGCACATATCCTTTATATGTTTTCATCAACCAATGAATGCGATCAATTATATATTGTAGACGGTAGCTATTTATATCGAATAATGATGTACATAACTGAAACTAGAAATTTACAGTTCAAAGGGATACATCCATCTATATCTGACAGTACCACATATCAACGCTTCATCGGCTAAATGAACCATAAGGTGGATATTGATACCAAAAAATGCAGGTGGAAAATGTTTTTCAAAAACACACATTGCTTCTACCAAGCCAGCCTTTGCTTTTAAAAGATGTTCCTATTGATCGCCTTTGAGCACAAAATGTTAAAGAATAGACTAATACGATGAACATCATTTCGTAGATCCTTATGTTGTGGATAAGAATGTTGAAGCAATACCGGAAGCAAATGTTGCATTATGACATGGTAATCATGTGACTTCATATTTCTTAGTTCAGGAGGATTGATGCTCACATTGTCGTGGAAGTTAGAAGAGAATTTGTTAGGCACTTTCAGATTTTTCAAAATGGTGCAAAACCATATGTTTTCTTCTTTACTCAAATTGAAAGTTGCCTTTGGTACAATTATTTTATTTGTTTCAGGATCTTCCATCACCCATAACTTTTGTTTTATACCCATGGTTTTCAAATCCTTACGTACATTGATGCCATATTTTGACTTATCTTTGTGGTCCATAATGGTGCTGATGAGATGCTCCGTGACATTCTTCTCCGTATGCATAACATCAATATTATGTTGGATCAAATTTGCTTTCCAATATGGTAAATAAAAAAAGATAGACCTCCTATACCATCCAGAAACATTATCAACTTCTTCATTGGTTGATTTTTCCGTTTTCGACTAATTTCTTCTATTTGTTAACCAAATTTCATTTTGATATTCGCTACTTTCTTTTCAACTTAAAAACTGGTCAGTGGCCATTTAGGACGACGAAGTTCTTGTTTGTTGTTAAAATTTGTCTTATCGTATCGAAACTTGTGTTCATTAGGAAGAAACATTCGATGTCCCATGTAACACATCTTCTTACTTTCAAGAAGATGATAAGAATAAGTGTTTTCCCCACAAACAGGACATGCAAAATAACCATGATTTGTACATCCCGATAAAGTCCCAAAAGCAGGGTGATCATGGATTTCCCACATCACCCTAGCTCTCATTGTGAACTCAGATTTATTTAACGAGTCAAATGTAACGACTCCTTCCCATAACTGCTTTAACTCGTCTATCAACGGCTGTAAATAAACATCAATATCCTTCCTTGGTTGTTTAGGCCTAGCAATCAACAATGTTAACATTGAGAACTCCCTTTTCATGCACATAGACGGAGGAAGATTATATGGTACTAAAATTACTGGCCAACAACTGTAAGGGTTAGAGAGAGAAGCATGTGGACAGAAACCATTTGTCGTTATTCCAAGTGTGACATTTCGTGGCTCGGCAGCAAAAGCTTGGTCAAAAGAATCTGTGGCTTTCCATTGAGAAGTGGCGCATGAATGACGCGTTACGGTTGAATCAGACTTGGCACGACCATGCCAGGTCATTGCATCTGCTATCCATGGTACAATATACAGTCACTTCAATCTACAAATTAAAGGGAAATGTCTTAATGTCTTTCGAGGTACTTTGGTGCCTTTTCTCTCTTCGTTGAACGATGTCATATATCTTGGTTCATTGCAATTTGTACAAGAAACTTTTTCGCATCATCTTTCCAGTATAACATGCAACCATTGATGCATGCATCATAAGTTTTGTAATTCATCCCAACTTGCTTAATGATCTTCTTCACGTCGTAGTACGTTGTCGGCAACGTGTCACCTTCGGGGAGTAACTCCTTTATTAGTTCGAGGAGTGCAGCCACTATTTGCGCCAAAAATGGTCACAAACCCCAAGTATTGTGAAAGCACCAAACAATGAATATAAATCAGCAATACTCAAGCACAAGTTGTAGATCTCAGCAAATAACAAACAGCAATATAGAAACAACGAATAGGGACACGGGATTTATAATGGTCTGGCTATCTCCGACCTACGTCCACTTCAAGTAATTATCTTTTATTGATGTTCTTTGCTGATTACAGATGATTGCAGCAGTTACAATGAATGAATTCGAATATAACAGCAATGGTAAGATGTAGGATTGAATCCGGCAGAGTCTGCACGTTGAATAGCCAAAAGATATGTATTCTGTAGGCTTCAGGGGGCTATTTATAGGCATAGGAGGCTGATATCGCTCTTAAACTTCAGGAGACTCCTTCTGGCAAGTGGTGGGCCTACGCGACCGACCCCACCAAGTTTCGACTTGATCTGTGATCGATGCGAATCAATTTCGTATCGATTAGCAAATGATCCAATCGAGTTGAAACTTGGCAAGCACATTCTTTAGCATGTACGCAAGCTGCTGTGAAAATTTCGTTGCATTTGGATCTGTGGATCATGAGATATGATCGAGGCAAGATTGCACTTTCGTGAACACTGTCGCGTTCGAATCCATGTTTTGTACCCATCTGTTCGACTTGAACAAGGCACGTGCACGTGAGGTGACGTGGTGCGAGATTCTTGGATCGCTCCACCTTTTTTGCCGTGTCGACCGAGTCATTCGCACCCAATGCCGGAGCTTCGTCCGCATCGACCATTGATTCGTATCCAACCACTTCAGTCCTTTGAATCAATTATCAATTCGCAACCATTCATCGTTGCCTTTGTTCGTATCAATAATTGCGGGTACATTTCGTGTCGATCATCGTCGATACGAAATGAACTTGCTTGTGCATGATGGGTACGAACAAGGACTCAGATGCTATCGATGCGAACAACCATGAACTGGGCGGATACTAGGATACGAACCATGCTCACTCGTGATCAATATGAACTGTATTGGACTCTGGTCGACACAATCATGATGCATACGAAGTGCAATCGATACGACGCTATTGTTTGGATCGATGCGATGACCTTGATCGATTCGAACTCGAGGATACGAACCGAGGTTTGCTTTGATCGATGCGAACTTGATGGATTCGAACTGCATAAAACTTGATGGATTCGAACATACTGGGGCAATGCCATTCCAATGGATACGAACCTGATGGATTTGAATTGGACATCACCTCAACTTTTTGATGGATACGAACAACATATTCTTTTCACCTTGTATCGATCATATCTCCTTCATACGAACTCCGATTAACCTGAAATTTGAAATATAGCTTTCTCTTGCTTTGATCATCATCTCCAATCGATTCCGTCCTAATCGGAGCTCGGCCAAAATTCATCGATATCCATGGTTATCCTGCAATGCATAGTTGATATTCATGACTTGTTATTATTTATTTTCAGTTAATTTTTGGGTATCTCAGCTTTGCCAAAAGGTGGGATAACACTTTGCCCCCCAAAACATGCCTTTTGGTAAAAGGTGTGTTTTGACCAGTCTCAATTCGAATGTAGTGAGTTCATGTTTTATTCAGAGCTTATAGCATTTTCAATCAAGTTTATGGCTGTTCGAAGCCAAATTGTTATCCATTTCTTCCTGTGGAAGTTAAGAATGAAATTCTACAGTCTCTCCGGACTATCGGTGGTCATTCCGGACCCTTGCCAAGCCCATTCCAGACCTAGCGATTGAATAGGAAGATCCCATTGCACTTCGGCTTTGCTTTCTATTCCTTGCACTCTGGCCCCAACTAGGGCATATAGTGATGTCTTGGTTGTTCTAAACCGATCATAGCCTCTCCAGGCTCTTACTGGATCCCATCCTGTCACTCTCCGGTGAAGGGGAAGCAACGTTAAGTGAGTCGATCCTGTCGCTCTCCGACGAAGCAACTCACTTCTTACACTCCGGTTCAGTGTATCTGAACGTTAAGTAATGCCATGGCCTAAATCATGGGCCGATTACAGCCTCTCCGGGCTCTTACCGAATCCCGATCTAATCACTCTCCGGTGAATGGGAAACGACGTTAAGTGAGTCGATCCTGTCGTTTTTTGGCGAAGCAACTCACTTCTTGCACTCCGGACCCCGCCTCTCTGGGTAGGATCATAAAGCGATCGGTTTTATGTTGGCATTTATTATTCATCCTTTAACTTTCCGGTCAAAGGTTTATTTCAAGAAATTCTAGTTTATTTATTAAATTCAAGCCCTGGATGTTCAATCTCAAACATAAGGAAAAACTAGACATTGCCTCTCTGGGTGGAGCGGCCTATCACCACCTCAGAGCAAGCCTAGGGATCTCTCCGGTTCCGGTACATGAGTAAGTGGAATAACCATTTATTTTTTAAAATCAAATCTAAGAAATCTAATTGACCAAAGTTCAAATCCTGAACTTGGCCCTTTCCATCATAATCAGTTGATGACGAGTCGCGGTCCCGATCCAGGATCACTTTTGTTAGGTGGTGGCAGTGGTTGTTCAGGTCTTACGGCCACAGTCCGTTCTCTGGTATATTGTGGCAATCTACCACTTCTGGCATGTTCTTCCACCTCATCCTTTAGGTGATGACATTTATCGGTAGTGTGCCCATCCAGCTCATGGAATAGGCAATATTTTTCGCTTCTGCGCTTCCGCTCTGTGGGATCTCTCCTGGGTGGTTTTCGATAAGGGAGTTGCCCCCGAGTTTCCATGTAAATCCGTTCCAGGCTTGCCGTCAGATCTGTGTATTGTCTGAATCTAGGCTCTTGGAATTTCTTCCATTTATCAGGACCATCATATCTGTCATCTCGCTTTCTCTTTCCTTTGTTTGCTCTAGACTGTTTTCTGGCGGTTCCTTCGCCCTGCATAGCATTTGCTTCTCGTCTCTCAACACGTGAATCTTCCAATCGAATGAATCTCTCGGCTTCATGATAAAATTCTCCCAGATCTTGCGGGGGATCTCTTGCCAAAGAATCTTTAAACTCGATGCCTTCCGCGACTCCATCCACCACCGCCATCAAAATCATCGACGGATCCGGGCGATCGACCGAAGCCATTGTTGCGTTGAATCTTAATGGAACATCTCTTATGGACTCTCCGGTCCTCTGCTTTATCGAAGCCAAAGTCATCACACTCTTGGGTCGCGTTACGTGGACCCTGAACTGTCTCATGAAGCATTCTACAAGCTCGCCCCATGTTTTGATCGATCCGTTCTCTAGCTGCCTAAACCAAAGCGCAGCCAAATTTGACAAGTATAGAGGGAAGCATCGAGCCATCACTTCCTCGGATGCCCCCAGCACTTCCATGTGCCTGATGTATCTGGTAATATGCATGGTTGGTTGGGTCCAACTTCCCGTCATAAGGATCTAGCATAGGCAGTTTTAACTTTGGATGGTTCCTTGCATTCCTGATATTCGTGGTGAACGGACTTCGACTGACTTCTTCCAATCCTTCACTCGATAATCCTCCTCTCATGATTCGTCGCACTAGACCAATCATCCTTTCATCTCCATCCAGGGGTTGCCCCCTTGTCATGTTTCTGTCCTGCCCCTCAAGTCTCGAAGGGAATTCTGGTACATACTCTTCATGCGGCTCGTTAGCATTAGCGTTGGCTCTAGCCTGTTGAGCTTCATCTATAGGTCTTCCAGTGTCTGATCCTGAGGGTCTTCCCCCAAGTCCTTGTTGATTGCCTTCAAGTCCTGCATTCCAGTCTTGAACCTGACCTTCATTGGTTTCCGCAATCCTGACTCCTTGTCCTACACTTGCAGCCGCCGTAGTTGGCCCAAGGTTCTGCGCACTCGCTGCTCTCATCTGTTCAAAGAAATTCTACAGCATCTCCTGTTGACTCTTCATCATTCTTTCCTGCACTAAATTGGCCATAGCCTCCATCTCATCCCTGGTGATGTAGATCGAAGCTTGTCCTTCTCTAGCTCCAGAGGATGCCTCCTGGCTTCCTCCTTGTTGGCTTCTCTCAGCCTCTGTCTTCTACTGGTTTGTCGGGTCATTTTCTCCAAGTCTGAATTCTTCACGCTTTTCAAATCTGAACTTCAATCCGATGTAGCGGGTGCTAGTCCTTCTCAGTGAAATCACCAAAATGTTTGCGCCAAAATAGTCACAAACCCCAAGTATGACGAAAGCACCAAACAATGAATATAAATCAGCAATATTCAAGCACAAGTTGCAGATCTCAGCAAATAACAAACAGCAATATAGAAATAATGAACAGGGACACAGGATTTATAGTGGTTCGGCTATCTCCGGCCTACATCCACTTCAAGTAATTATATTTTATTGATGTTCTTTGTTGATTACAAATGATTGCGCCAGTTACAATGAATGAATTCGAATATAACAGCAATGGTAAGATGTAGGATTGAACCTGGCAGAGTCTGGACGTTGAATAGTCAAAAGATCCTTATCCTATAGGCATCAGGGGGCTATTTATAGGTGTAGGAGGCTGATATTGCGCGCAAACTTCAGGAGACTCCTTCTGGCACGTGAATGGGCCCATGCGACCGACGCCACCAAGTTTCGACTCGATCTGTGATCGATGCGAATCAATTTCGTATCGATCAAAAAATGATCCAATCGAGCTGAAACTTGGCAGGCACATTCTTTAGCATGTACGCAAGCTGCTGTGAAATTTTTGTTGCGTTTGGATCTGTGGATCGTGAGATATGATCGATGCAAGATTGCACTTTCGTGAACACTTTCGCGTTGGAATCCATGTTTCTTACCCATCTGATCGACTCAATCAAGGCACGTGCGCGTGAGGTGACGTGGTGCAAGATTCTTGGACCGCTCCACCTTTTTTGCCATGTCGACCGAGTCATTAGCACCCAATACCGGAGCTTCGTTCGCATCGACCGTTGATTCGTATCCAACCACTTCCGTCCTTTGAATCAATTATCAATTTGCACCCCTTCATCGTTGCCTTTGTTCGTATCAATAATTGTGGGTACATTTCGTATCGATCATCATCGATACGAAATGAACTTGCTTGTGCATGATGGGTACAAACAAGGACTCAGATGCTATCGATGCGAACAACCATGAACTGGGTGGATACGAACCATGCTCACTCGTGATCGATACGAACTGTATTGGACCCTGGTCGACACTATCATGATGGATACGAAGTGCAATCGATATGACGCTGTTGTTTGGATCGATGCAATGACCTTGATCGATTCGAACTCAGGGATACGAACCGGGGTTTGCTTTGATCGATGCGAACCTGATGGATTCGAACTGCACAAAACTCGATGGATTCGAACATACTGAGGCGATGCCATTCCAATGGATTAAAACCTGATGGATTTGAATTGGCCATCACCTCAACTTTTTGATGGATACGAACAGCATATTCTTTTCACCTTGTATCGATCATATCTCCTTCATACGAACTCCGATTAACTTGAAATTTGAAATATAGCCTTTTCTTGCATTGATCATCATCTCCAATCGATTCCGTCCTGATCGGAGCTCGACCAAAATTCATCGATATTCATGGTTATCCTGCAATGCATAGTTGATATTCATGACTTGTTATTATTGATTTTCAGTTAATTTTTGGGTATCTCAGCTTTGCCAAAGGTTGGAATAACAGTCACACCATTATCTGAAAAGCCGTATTGGGTCTTCAAGCTATTCAGTTTCACAATGGCATACAGCTTCGTAATCCCTTTTGAACATAAAGGATACAGTGGCTCTTTTACGCTGCTAAAAAGTGATTTATACTTCTTACTTTTATTGGCCTGCCAATCTGGATAATCAGTAGACTGCTCTCCAACATTAGCATGATCAGGCAATGGATTATTAGGTTGAAAATGATGAAATATATCTGCATCATTGACCAGATCTTCCATCATAATATATTCAGACTCATCGGTAATTGTGGCATGACTATCTGGTTGTTGTTTTTCCATCTCCGTCCTTTTTTCCCCATAAAAATACCACAATATATATGATTGGATAATACCCTATCTAAGCAAATGAAAATGAATGTCATCTAATTTGATCGCCTTCAAATTTTTGCACCGGGTGCAAGGGCATAAATACACTCCTTTCTTACCACCGTTTTCTTCAACAAAACTAATGAACTTCTGCACCCCGTCTATATAGTATGTAGATCTTAGATCTGATTCATTTATCCATTGTTTGTCTATGCTGAAAGACATACTGCCCTCCTATATCATATATAACAGAACATGTGTGACAACCCGGATTTTGACGTGTGTTAATCGAGCGATTAACTGAATTTAATTATTTGGGTTATTAACTTTTATTAAACAAATAAATAAATTTTCCGATATTTAATACCCAAATCTAGGAATTGATTTAAAAACTATATTAAATATTGGATTATAAAAATCTCTGTATATGATGAATCTCATAGGAAATGAATATAAGCTCCACCATTTAAATTTTTGTACCTAATATCGCTAAATATATACAAACTCTAAGATGTTGGAAAATATATAAGAATATACATATACAAGTATATGAGTGTATGCCATAGCATATATGTATGACCATATCTAATTAATGAATATGTATAAGTGTACACATTGAAGTGCATGGTACAATGCAAGTAAATTAGATAAGAAAATAATAATAGTAACAATAATACCTAACTGCATACATATATATGGGTATACATACAAACAAAGAATATATACATATATCAACTCATATGAAACATTTGTAGACAAATAGTAGAGACAAGCATTAAATGATAGCACAAATCAAATCATTTCAGCCTCCAAAACCAGGAAAAACCTCTGACCCAAACCAAATATATTTGTACCAGCCAACTTCCCAGCCTAGCTTCTTCTGCAAGCTCCATTCTTCTCTTTATACCCTACTCTATTCTTTCTTTCACTCATTCGATCAACTGGAAAAAAAAGAGAAGAAAACAAACCTGAGAAAGAAATAAACCAGCAAAACAAAACAACTTCTTGTAATCCAAAAAAAAAAAAAATCTGAAGCAATCAAGCAACTAAGCTATAGATCAAATCAGTTTTATCAAGCTTAAAGCAAAGTTCAGTTTCCATTCAACAATCAAGTGGCTTTGGTTCAAAGCATATTCCATTTTTCCAAAACTTCAAGGTTAAAACCAACATGAAGCAAGCTAACAATTCAAGATGCCAGATCTAAGTAAAATAAAAGCAATTCCAGGTTCTTTGTTCTTTCATAAGCTGGTGAGTAAAACTTTTAACTAAGATCTTTTTTTTCTACTAATATATGATTAATTACTGGTTGAATCTTTATTTGATTTGGTATTCTAAGTTTGGTATTTGAATATGGTTGCCATGGATATCAGTAAACATAAGATAATGCCTCTGTTCTAGTAAAACAGTGAGTTTCCAACCCAGATCCCTCTGTTTATTTTTGTTTATTTTTGAAAAGCCTGTGAGTAAATAAAGCCTTATTTTGTTACCTAATATTATTCAGATAATTAAAAGTAAATGCTGAGTGAGTCACTTGATCTGATGTTAAGTATAGCCGTTTGTAACTGTATTTGAAATATTCAGTTCTTCTTCCTAAACCCTCTGACAGTTTTGTATACGTAAAATAAAATATATCTTTTGATTCATATAATTCTATACTATGATTTCCAATGAAAAATTGTTCAATTGGCAGTGTATTATTTCGAATTTTTTTTTCACTTAGTTATTTCAAAGTATTGACAGTAAAAAGAATACTTTACTACAGGCAAACATATATTGTGAAATTTCAAACATCATAATTTATAGTTTTTCCTATATAGATAGTTTCGTCATCGCCAATGATGATTTTTGAAGGGTTTTTTGAAATTTTTAGTGGGGTATTAGGTGGGGAAATCGGGAATGATCAGATTTGGGCTTTCGACCAAATTCCGGTCGCTTGTACGATTTCACGACTTAAGGCTGGGCAGGGAGGAGGAGCAAAGAAAGGCGCATATGGGAAAAATAAGCTTGTATTTTTTTATGCGCGTGGAAGCTCGTCGTGAGAATTTTAGGGTTTAGCGCGCTCTCTGAGACGTTGATGAATTCGAAGCTAGTGTGGCTTCGTCTTTGAGTCGAGCTCGATCTGGAATAAGGGAATGACATCGTGGGTTCTTGGCGAAGTTCTGATCATGGTGCCAGGATTTGAAGTCATCGTTGACGAGAGGAGCGTGAAGCTTTTGTGGTACGATATCGTTTTCAGGAATGGTGGATATGTGTCGTTTTTGTTTTCAGTTGGGGGTATCGGGTTTTGGGTACTGGAAGCATCTTGGAGGGGCGACGCCGTTTTGCTGGAGGAGGAAACTTTGGTCGGAGCGATGGTGAGTGAGTGTGCATGTGCACACGTATCATTGTGTGTCTGGGATTCGCTGGATATTAAGACCCAGAAGAAGAAGAAGGATGCTCGAGATTTATACGAAGTATTTGATGGTTTGCTCGAGCTTATTTGGATGTGACTCAAAGCAATATTGTGTGGTTCGGGAAATAGTCTAGTTACAGCTTTTAAAACCTGCTCTGTTTTTTTTTTTAAGTTTAAAATGAGATTTAAATTATAAAAGCAAGAATTTAAATTAAGTTTCAAATAAAGATGTTAATAAATATAAGCTTAACAAAAAAAACAAGCTTTGAAATTTATTTCATGAACTATTTATTTCAAATATTGCTTATTTCCAAAGCTTGGTTGAGCAAAATATGAAGACTATTTTAAAGAATAAATTAAGTGATAAATTAAGGACAATTAATTGGTAATTAAGTAAGGGTTATAAATTGATCAAGTAAAAGTTAATAATTGTAATCAAGGATTATTTATTTAATATTGTTAATAAATGATCAGTGATTAATTAATTGAAAAATTTAGTAACTAAGAATAAATTAATCAAGTATTAAGATTAATTAATTTAGCAATTAGAGAGTTGATTAGGTAATCAAGGTTACTTAGAATTAAAATCAAGAAGTACTTAATGTATAATTAAGATTTATTAATTAATAAGTTAGATTTAATTAGTTAAATACTTAAAAGAAGATTAATCTATAATCAAGATTAATTAAGGATTAATCAATATAAATTAAGGATTAATTACCTTTTATTAAAGAAGATTAATTAATAATTGAGGTATTAATTGATAATTAAAGGGATCATCAATATATGATTAGAGATTGATTGAATGATTTATAAGGTACTTAAGGGGTGATGAATCAACTAAATGATTATCATTAATTAATGGTTGTTTAAGCAGGATTTGATGATTAATTATGACACGAATTGATAATGCTTGCTTATGAATGATTGTTGTTGAATGTCTTGAATTGAATGATAACTTTGTCTTGAATTGAATGTCCTGTTGATATGATATTGGTTATATCAATGATAAATGGGCAATGTTTAACTATGTTATTGCTGTATAAAAGTGACATCCAGTATTTAAATTTAATCACATAAATAACTTGGGTTAAGATAACATTGGATTCGAAGAGACTGGAGTCGGGTATTAGGAAATACACGAAATCACTTCGAATTTTTATACATGGACATGTGAAATCTATAGACTGGAATGAAGTGATTTAAAGGAATTAGAATATTTAAATCTGAATCTTGGTACTTAGGAATTGGATGTGAGGAATAAGTGATATCTAAATAAATTATGGCTTTTAAATTGAATCGAGTTACCCCGGGTTTCATATGAGTTGTATACTTTTGTATTACATGTTAGATGGGTTTACTAACGCTGGTTTCCAGCCTGACCCGGGTGTTACTTTGATATAATGCTCGGGTCAGACCGAGTATTACAGATTTTCAGGTAAGGTACGTTCTGGAGCTCAGGAGGCGAGCTGGATGGCAATAGCGTATAGAGTATTTCCGCTGTGTATATATATATATATATATATATATATATATTATTGTTAACCTTAGACATGATAATTGTATAAATTCTGTGACTGTATATATGTGAAACTCTGATGTATATTGAATGAAATTGATAGATATAGTACTCTTTTGTAAACTGTTATTATTTATTATTATATTTTTATCCGCTGCGAATGTGAGATGTTTGGTGTTTCTGTTCTTCTTCTTCTATCTCTTTCTTATTTTTCATAACTATCTGGAATTTTCGGCTTCGAAAATTTCGGGTCGTTACATTTGGTATCAGAGCTGAAAGGTTAAGCGAGAACCTTGGCTCTGGTGGAGATTTACTCATTAAATAGAGTCTGTAGTACTCTAGAATGAGTTAAATATATATATATATATATATATATATATATATATATATGAGAGCGTACTTGTTATTTGCTTATAAAGGTTTTAAATGATTTTACATAAAATTATATTTTTACATATAAAGAAATATTTCATTCTAATAAATATTAAAGCGATTGGTTGTTAAATTTATTAAAATGAAAATTTAGAAGTGATATAATACAACCAAATTGAAGTTTTGAATTGGAATTAAACCGAGTAGAAATAAAAATACAACCAAATTAAAATTCTAAATCTGGTTCCAGGATTTGAAAATTTGTTCCAAGGTAATGAAAAATAATAAAGAAGAATTATTTAGATAACTGGAACTTGTTGAAAACAATGGGTTGTTTGAAGTTTGAATTGAATTTAAAACCAAGGGTGGTTTAAAATTTTAAAACATGGCTGGGAGGGACAAGAAATAAATATGTATATATGTATGGATATACATGATATCAAAGATAATTTGAAAATAAACTCTAAGAGGTTGAGCTTTGATTTTTCCCTGAAGTGGGATGTGAAAACCCAAAGTGATATAAGTTTTGAACTTATAGGAGAGAAAGAATTTTGTAGTTAAAGCGGGAATTCACATTGAGTAAGATTAATTGGATTAAGTAAATTGGAATTTAACTTGGAGAAGGTTAAATAAATGTGGAACAAACAACCTGAATTGGAAATTTCTAGATAAATTAGAATTTTACTTGGAAAGTTAAATGATTGATTTGAATTGGGAATTTGTGTGATCTCAAAACGGGTTTGAGCTTTAAAAATTGAAAATGGATGAACGTTTTAAAATAGATTGGATGATATCATCCTATTGTTATTAATAATCTTTAAAATTGTGAATTGGATTTGTTTAGATGAATGAGGAATAAAGTGTGATAATATATCCATTATTGAGATAAAAGGAAAATTTAACCTTAATTTGAAATTAAGGATATGGAGTTACGTTGAACTATAGGTTTAAATAATTAAAATTGTAAATTAAAATTGTTTAAGAACTGGCTTCAACTAGAAGATAAAATTTAATAATAAATTAAAATTTTAAAATAAAATTGTATGAGTGCTTATTTGAACCTTGAAATACATGAGTAAAGATAATTTAAAATAGAATTCTGAGAATTGGACCCAGAAATTAAATTGTTTAAAAGTTTTAAATAAAGATTAATTTGATTTAAAGGGTTAAACCAACCTTGAGAATATAACTCGAATGTATATTCGAGATGGTTTAAAAATGGAAATTGAAATATAAATTGTAAATGAAATTTATAACATGAAATAAACTTCATAAATAAATGAGATTATAATTTGAAATAGAATTACAAAGAATATTTGAAAATAAAGTAAGAATAAAATTCCAGAGTAGTGTTCAAAAATATGAATTGGATGGATTAGGAATTTGGAATTTTTGGGAAAATTTAAAATTTCCTTTGGATTTGAAAGTGGTTCCCAAATGTTTTGGAAAAATAATAGCATTATTTCAAAAATATTCTTGTGTTGAATTTGAAATCTGGGAGATTTGGAGTTAAAAATATTTGGAATTTTTTTAAAAGAGATAAAAGCATCGAACTCTTTCGGTCACTGGAAAATAACGTCGATAATGATGACTGCAGCATCATCGATGTTCATTTTCGAGTTTCTAAAAGAGAAATTGCTACCAAAATGTTTTAATTGGAATTGTTTGTGATCTGGGTTTGGATTTGAAATTCAAAGGGATAAATGAATTTGCCAAAGAAATTTTGGATATGGTTGAATACTAAGGTGATATTGAAATTTTGGAAATTTGTTTAGATTCTGGAATCTTGATAAAATGTTTGTGGTATAATAAAAAAATAAATATAAGTAGAGACAAGTTGAAATGAAGAATTGGACTCAGAAATTTGAGATTGTTTAAAAACTTTAAATAAAAGTTAATTTGGTTTAAAAAGTTAAATCAACCTTTGAGAATTTAACTCAAATTTATATAATTCGAGGTAGTTTAAAATTCAAGATTGAAATTGAATTAGTTCAAAATTTAATTTGGTTTGAAGTAATTGGATTGGTGATTGAAAATAAGTTTAAAAATTTTAAATGGGAAATTGGAATGGATTAAATTGAAGTGATTTGGATTCTGAAATTAAATTGATAATAATTCAAATTGGTTGGAATAATATTAAATTATAATTAAAATCGAACAGGATTAAAGTCAATTAGAATTTGATTTAAATTTGGGAAGGAATCAAGATTGATTCAACTTGAATTGGGAATTAATCAAGTCCAATGGAATTTGGAGTTATTTGGATTGAAATTGGGTCAATTTAAATAGAGTTTTAAAGTGAATTGTTAGGGAAGTGAACAGTTGGCTCTTGACTATTTTCAATATAAATTGTTTCGATAAAAACTTATTTTTCTAAGCTATTAAATATATACAACTTTTCTTTCTTGAAGCCAAATTATTTTATACATGTTTTACAATTATTTTTGGAGCTATTTAACCATTTTTTCAGCAGTTTTCTAAACTAATCACTATTTTTCAATAATGTTACAAATTAATTACTATTTTACAACTATTTTGCAATTATCTAAAATTTCTGAAACTATTTAGCTATTTCTCAACTATTTTACAGTTAGTTACCCATTTTATGGCTACTTTACAAACTAATAATTATTTTTATTTTTATTTTCAACTATTTATCTATTTTTAAATTTTCGAGCTATTTTCTAAATATAAACTGGTCGGAGTTCAAACTGTTATTGATTAAAATACCCAACGGAGATAAGGATTGAAGTAATAATCCAAATGGGGATTAATGTAAAGGTGAATAAGGAATGTGAAATGGTTCTTTTGAACTGAAAGAATATTTTGAGAAATATGAAATGAATAAAGATGGAAATTAGATATTTCTATGGTTTTTGAGAGTGTTTGGAGTATAAAAGGGTTTTATACAAGAAAGTAAGGATCTAAAGTTTTAAAAATTTATATATATAAAGGATCTTATGAGGATTTTGGGAAAGGCTTTTGATTTTTGGGAAAAATCAATATTGAGTTTTGGAAAGCCTATTTTGAGAATTATCGATTTTGGGATAATCGATTTTGTGTAAAGGAGCTATGTATGATATCATACTAGGTGTATGATTTGAAGATACTATATGTGTATAGTATAAAATATTTTGATGATGGCTCTGGGGAAAAAGGCACTCCCTTGAAATGAACTTCTCAGGAGTGCCACTGGGTGGTGCTGCCTTGAGCCCAAGAGGGTTCTAAAGTTGATCCTGTGAGGAGTCCGGACAAAACTAGTTCCTGAGAATTATGAGTGGTGTATACCATAGCGGAAGTCGTGTGTGCCGCGGAGAGCCAACAGTTTACGTTTGATTTTATATCGGTAGACTGCGACCTATGGTATAACATAGCAGAAGTCGAGTGTGCCGCTGAGAGCCAACAGTCTGCGTTTGAGTTTATCTCGATAGACTGCGACCTATGTAGGAGTGGAGGAGTTTCATTTTGATAGCGAGACCAGAGGCCGCGGAGAGCCTGTAGTTACATGGATTTTTGTTGTGACTGCAACGTAACCCTGGATGTAACTGTGATTTGTTGTGTGGGATCCATGGCGTAATTGAGAGGCCGCGGAGAGCCTGCAGTTACATGGACTTTTGTTGTGACTGCAACGTAACCCTGGGATGTAACTGTGACCATGGATGGGGGTGATGATTTTTAGAGCATTGTCACCAAAGATATTCTTCTATTTCAACAAAACTGATTTCTATATTTTTAATAAAATTATTTTCCAAAGTATTTTCACTGGGTATTGGAAACGAGTTTACCAAGTACTTATAGATTTTCAGTCCTACGCCTGATCAACGTATGACCGAATTTCTGTGAGAACAAGGATGGACTTGTTGAAATATTGAGTTATAAAAAGTATTTTTGTATAAAGCTATTTCCATAATATTATGTAGATTTTGAAGTGTTTTAAAATTTTAATATAAAAAGGATAAAAGAGTTAAAGATGTTTGAGGAATAATTTAACTAAGATAAATAGTAAATTAAAATTCTCGCTTCGTTCCTTTTCGGGGACGAAAAGTTCTAAAGGGGGGAGGAATGTGACAACCCGGATTTTGACGTGTGTTAATCGAGCGATTAACTGAATTTAATTATTTGGGTTATTAACTTTTATTAAACAAATAAATAAATTTTCCGATATTTAATACCCAAATCTAGGAATTGATTTAAAAACTATATTAAATATTGGATTATAAAAATCTCTGGATATGATGAATCTCATAGGAAATGAATATAAGCTCCACCATTTAAATTTTTGTACCTAATATCGCTAAATATATACAAACTCTAAGATGTTGGAAAATATATAAGAATATACATATACAAGTATATGAGTGTATGCCATAGCATATATGTATGACCATATCTAATTAATGAATATGTATAAGTGTAAACATTGAAGTGCATGGTACAATGCAAGTAAATTTGATAAGAAAATAATAATAGTAACAATAATACCTAACTGCATACATATATATGGGTATACATACAAACAAAGAATATATACATATATCAACTCATATGAAACATTTGTAGACAAATAGTAGAGACAAGCATTAAATGATAGCACAAATCAAATCATTTCAGCCTCCAAAACCAGGAAAAACCTCTGACCCAAACCAAATATATTTGTACCAGCCAACTTCCCAGCCTAGTTTCTTCTGCAAGCTCCATTCTTCTCTTTATACCCTACTCTATTCTTTCTTTCACTCATTCGATCAACTGAAAAAAAAAAGAGAAGAAAACAAACCTAAGAAAGAAATAAACCAGCAAAACAAAACAACTTCTTGTAATCCAAAAAAAAAAAATCTGAAGCAATCAAGCAACTAAGCTATAGATCAAATCAGTTTTATCAAGCTTAAAGCAAAGTTCAGTTTCCATTCAACAATCAAGTGGCTTTGGTTCAAAGCATATTCCATTTTTCCAAAACTTCAAGGTTAAAACCAACATGAAGCAAGCTAACAATTCAAGATGCCAGATCTAAGTAAAATAAAAGCAATTCCAGGTTCTTTGTTCTTTCACAAGCTGGTGAGTAAAACTTTTAACTAAGATCTTTTTTTCTAATAATATATGATTAATTACTGGTTGAATCTTTATTTGATTTGGTATTCTAAGTTTGGTATTTGAATATGGTTGCCATGGATATCAGTAAACATAAGATAGTGCCTCTGTTCTAGTAAAACAGTGAGTTTCCAACCCAGATCCCTCTGTTTATTTTTGTTTATTTTTGAAAAGCCTGTGAGTAAATCAAGCCTTATTTTGTTACCTAATATTATTCAGATAATTAAAAGTAAATGTTGAGTGAGTCACTTGATCTGATGTTAAGTATAGCCGTTTGTACCTGTATTTGAAATATTCAGTTCTTCTTCCTAAACCCTCTGACAGTTTTGTATACGTAAAATAAAATATATCTTTTGATTCATATAATTCTATACTATGATTTCCAATGAAAAATTGTTCAATTGGCAGTGTAGTTTATTTCGAATTTTTTTTTTCACTTAGCTATTTCAAAGTATTGAGCGTTTGAAAAATGCTGTAATACGATACAACAGCGTTAGTACAAACGTTGTATAACGACATGCTGTCGTATGTACAGAACTTACAACAGCTTTCCTATAAACGCTGTTGAAACATCCATTTGACAACGTTTATTACAAGCCGTCAATAACGTTTTTACAGCGTTTTCAAACATGCTGTATTATGTTTTTACAGCGTTAATAATTTAGTTGTCGGAGATGTTTTAATTCTACTTTAACTGTTTACAACAGCTTTTTATAAACGCTGTTATTGGATCATCAACTATTTCGACAGCATGTACTAAACGTTGTTATTGACTATTTCAAGATAATTACAGCACGAATTGAACGCTGTTGTTTCTTCATTGACAGCATTAATCAAACGCTGTCTTCTATTTATATAACAACTTTAATATTCCACTCTATTTTTGAATATTCCAGAACTATATTTTGAGTATATTCAAGCAACTAGTATATATAACAGGTTCTAATAACTATTAATTGATTACATAAACTAGTTAAGACAATATTAATAAACAAAAGACATCCATAAACCAAGTTTCAATAATATCCATAAACAAAAAGAACAAAGTAAACCCAGTTACCACAAATTCTGTTAAACAAAGACACGTTATATGTTAAGCACAAAATATCAATATAGTAAGTCCGCACCAAATGCCAACAACAAAACGTGCATCTAAAAAGTTTCATATGCTTGCTACTTGCTACGGAAGAAGAATGTGTCATCGCCATCTTTAATTACCTGCAATGAAGAAATTTGACGTCAGTGAGTAAACGCCATCTAAAAATTTAGTGCAAAAGTGGGTAAAAAGCATTTAGTGCAAAAGTGGGTAACTTGACCAATGAAAAGATAGTCTTGGAATTACTATTCTGTCCCAATATGCTTCAGCGTAGGCATAAAAAGCGAGTTTTACACCCATCTGTCACTTAGAAAAATAAGTAATATCGAGAAATCTAAGTGAATGAGCCTCATCAATGCACACTTTGTTAGCGCAAATCAGAGATGCACGTGAGTTTTCAATTTCAGACATATCATACCCTGTGAGAATGCTCTCGTGCACATCACCATCTATGTGTATATCTTCACTTACCTCATTGGTATTACAGTTTATGCTATCAACGTCACCATCATATAAAGCAGCAGATCCAACCAACCCAATCCTTTCCTCACTTATGTGCAGCACACAACTCTAATCAATTCCAACCTTATAATTACTAACATAATCCCTTCACTTTGATTACAGTTTATAATTACCAACCACAAATCCCTTCACATATAGTTCAGCTTCATAAACTGACCACTGCCTGAAACAATATTTCCACAAAACATACAAACTGCAGCTTCCTCACCAAATAAACCATACCATCCTATCTGCATGCAACAAATGCCACTCTATCCACTGCCAGTTGTTACCATCCACATCAAACTCCACTACTGACATCACTATCACTACTTACATCCTACTTGTAGCCATACATCACCACCCCAGTTGAACCAACTTACCCCACTACCTCTCTAACTTCCCATAACAGTGCACCAACGCATCCCCTAGCCTCTGACTACCTCTGCATCTGCCATAACAACCCTTCAAACATCCTACACTTCTCTGTAAATACTGCTACATAAAATTTCTCATTTACTGCTTGGTAAATACTGCCTACACAACATTCAACATTCACAAACCACCCACCTACATTCAACATTCATCCCTCATTCACTTCACTTCACTGCCATTCACAAGGCATCAACTCCTCTGCCCTTACTGCCATTATCGCATCAACCTTTGCCTACCACTCCCTGTCCTCCTTCCATCACCAACTTGCTACACCTTCCTGTCACTGACTTATCCAAAACAACATTGCCTTCAAACTCTCTTTCAAACCAGCAACCATACATCTTCCTTCACACCTGACCACAACAACCATCCCCACTGTCACACCCACCCTCCTTCAACTGACTGATACATACATTGCCATATCATCACTGACTGATACAACAACAAGCATTCTATCGCACCACTACTGCCATTCCTTCCTCCAACAAACTTGTTGTTGGTAATCACAAACAATTGTACACACAACCTTACTGTACACACAAACTTCACTTCACTCCCAAAAAAAACAATGGACATTTTTTCCCAAAGTCAGAAGAATTAACAATGGATTTGAATTTATGAGATTTAATAAAACCGCTCACAGCCAATCAATGCTCATTTACACTAGCATATTTAATCAAATAAAACCATAGTAGTTTTTTTTGTTGTCTATTGCATATAAACAAGATGTGAAACTTACATGGAAGTTGAGCCCATTCTAACATTCGCAACAGGCCATGCTACAGTCGAGCCAATAGCATCTGATAAGCATTCCATGAAGGATGTAGGTCGCCATAGAGGTGAATTTGGAACTTTTACAACATCCACCCAAACTCTTATCACATTTGGTTCCAGCGGAACAGAATGTACCAAAGCATTTGGATCTGTTGAAGACACGGTTCCTTCTGCTACTATTTTCCCCGTACCCTCTAAATCAATCAACTTGCGTTTGGTATTTGCAGAAAAATTTGCACTCTATCACATAACAAAAAAAATGGTAATACGCTATCAACAATTCTTTGAGAGGAATATTAGCAATATGAACATGTTACCGTAAGAGATGTTGGAGCATTGATCATAGGAGCAGGACATGTGCTAGCGTTAGCCGTTTCAACAACCACTGTTGATTTTGGCCATGCTATTTTCTTACCAATAGCTTCTCCAATACATGTCATTCCAACTATAGGCCTCCATAAAAATGCATCTTCTTTTTTCGGATTGTCCACCCAAACTATCTTGGCATCTGGTCCAAGAGGAATACCATTAATTATCTGATTTGGATCACTCGAGTACACTCGTCCTTCAGCAACCAGTTCTTTGCTCCCACCCCAATCATACAGCTTGCAATTGGTTTCCATGCTATTGGTTTTACTCTATTAAAAAAATACATTTGTTTAAGTTGAACATAGAAATATACAAAAACATTGCACAAATTTCAGTAATACATCTTTAAAGCGTTGTAGCAATAGAAATTAGGGGTAATCAAGTCTCTAATTTTCAAATAAACTGGCTTTGTATCTAGTCGCTAAACTGATATATGAAAATGATCGGTGGACCATAAAATGCTAAACCATACTATCATTAAAAAAAATGCTAAACCATACTACCATACTACCATAAAATGCTAAATTTATGCATAGAGATTATTATCCATGATGGCCCTACATATTAAAAAAATGCTAATTAGTGTTAAACTTACCTCGCTTTGTTTTCTGGAGTCCTCACTTTTGTGTATAACAACTTTATCAGCTGGCCATGCTACTATCTCATCCTTGGCATCTCTTATATATACCAAACCAGGAGAAGGCCTCCACAAGAAAACATCTAATTTTCTTGGATGGACAATCAAATTTTTTTTGGCATTTGGACCTATAGGGACTTCATTGCACAGTTCTTTCGGATCGCTTGACATAATTTTTCCTTCGGCGACAACCTCGTCGTCATCTCCATGCCAAGGCAGTAAACTACAATTATCACCTGTTTGACTATACTTACTCTGCAATTAACCAAAACTAGATTATATTGATTATTGATTTAGATATCAAATTATGTATGATGTTGCAACCGTTTGATTTTTACCACTACGGATGTGTTCTCTTCTCCCCAACTTCCTTTATCCTGCCAAATCAATAATATTGCAAATTAAAGGTAAAATAATCATAGAAAAATATTCACAGAAACTTATAATATTCTGAATAAATATTCTGACATTGCACTGACTAATCAACAGAAGATGTTTTAACTTAGTGTTTTTATTCGATTGAATGCTATATAATATGGACATGTCATCGGAGCATAGCCAATATATTATAACAACTTCTAATTATACTCACATATTATATTTTAGTAACTTTTTTCTTAAAAACAAACAAACAAACAAACAAACAAAACAAAACAAAACAAAAAGAAAAACCTCACTCTCACCAACACCCTGTTCTATTGTAACCATATTATATTTTTTGCAAGCTTTTATGAGTAAATAGTAATTTTAGCTTTCCTGGCATCAGTTATTTTTCGTTTGAAATTTAATCAATTAACACTATTATTTAATCAACAAAGAGCCATCCTAACAGCCTCTAACTATTTCTTTTTGAGGCAATCCATTCTTATTGCAAATTTACAGTATTTGACCAGTAAATAAAATAATCCACTCAATGCAGTTTCTGGTATAGTTCATAGTAACTTTGTTGAGAATTTGCCTCAAGGGAAGACGCAGAAAACTGTGGTGGAGAGTGGAGTTAGAAGGATTAGTAAGGCTGATGCAGGATTTGGAAGGAACATATCTAAGAACTCGGTTGATATGGCTTTAAGACACATGGTAAGTTATTTTTCTTCTTCATATGTATGTCATATGAACTTAGGTCATAGATGAGTTTTTGAACTAGACATAGACATATGGAGTGTAGTATTTGCATATGTTGGCTTAATTCATCAGCTAATGGTTAATGCTTTATATAACACATAATAAGTAGTGTACCGTATAAGTAGTAGGCTTGAACATTTAGTTATGCTACAGTATTCGCTAGAAAATAGTTTGAACATTATGTCTACAATTAGATTTATTTCAACAAGTAGGTACTTGGGGATATAACTTGAGTCCATTTCTTGTAATCGAATTTTAAATCGAACCATACTAGTTAGTATTTAGGCTTCTGATAAAACTTTTATGAAAATCAACATCAAGCCTGTATAGCCTGAGGCAGTGGAAGATACTTCTTTTAAATAAACTACTTTTTGGTTTTTTAAAAACCAAAATGAGTTGCTTTTGATTTTAGAAAAGAAAAAAAAAACTTATTTAAATCCACCCAAAGACTATAAAAGTAAACTTAAGGCCCTTGCTCCATTGAAGATGTCCCAGTGCTACCATTTTAAGCTGGTAAGATATTTGCAACTCACGGGAAGATGCAGTTATTTTCGTACGGAACAAACAGAAATCAAATAGGAGCACTCTTTGTAGGAGAAACAATAAGATTAACAGAGGAAGCTTTTATGAGTAAATAGTAAATTATTCTCGAAATTTCTGAACCCCAAAAACATTTAAATTATAAATTAAAAGTCGTACCAGACGCTTCATTAACATGTAAACCCCTTGCTTTAGTTCTGAAACACTATGTTGACATTGAGCTACTTGAGTATCTTTGATTTGTGAGAGAACCGCCTTGGCCGCAGTCATGCCTCTTCCCATTCCACGTAGTCGTCCCGGTCTATCATGTCCCAACACTTGTGAGAGAGCATCATCTTTGAAATTACATGTTAAGCTAGATTGTGATTCATTTTCCACCTTTTTTATTTTCTTCTACAAAAAATATATTTTAAATATGTGTTCTAATTTACATTATTTTCAAAATAATTACTTTAAAATAGGTCAAAAGCACTCACAACATTTTCGGCAACATGTGCATTCACGGGTTCGTCATTCTTATGAGTGTGAGAGTTAACCCAAACATCAACTCTAGAAATGGAAGAAGGATTTACACTTTCCTCTTTCTGCATTAAGAATGACATAACATTAGATAAAACAACTAATCAATGTCTTCAATTGTTCGATCGATTTCCATTGCTGTTTCAGGATTTCCATCGACTTGCATAGCAGTGTCTGCGATTGAGTTGTTTGCATTCCCAACATCATTGTTTTCCAAAGGTGGCTCAATATGCTCTCCTATTGCATTAGACCCATCGAATGCATATATGGATTGTTCGAGTCTTTTTTGATTGCGCGTAATCCTCTTATCCATTGTCTTTTTCGCACTTCTAACCATTTTCTGCAAGTATAACATATCAACATATGAATATAATTTAGAAATTATTTTTTCCCCCTACCTGTCTTTAATTTTTTCTTGGAATTGATTGTCAGAAAAGGTACATATTGCTGTGATGAGACTGAAAATGCTATGTACTGTCACAAAATTACTAGCGTATGCCATGTGCAGTTTGCATAGTTAGAGGTGGAATGAGGCTAGAAAGAACTGGCCTGTTTTTTGGCAGTCTCTTAGAGGTGGTACTGATAAGAAGTAATTGTTTTCAGGCAACTTTCTTAAATATAAAGCCATGCATATGAAAATATATATGATAGAATGATAGCTTAATGTTTGTGCAAGTTTTTATGCAGCTTCCATTTATGATAGAATGATTGTGTGATTGAAATTTTGATTCCTTTTAATTAATGTTAATGTAAAATTACATCAGTTAAAATTGACATTTTATTTAATTAAGATTATTATATAATTAAAAATAATATTGTTTATGAGAATGTAGTGAAATAAAACTAATCAAACAATAATTGTGTTCTTTTTTCAACGTTTACACTACTGACTACTTACGGAAAATGCATTCTCATTCTTTTATTAGAAATTTCGAGAAGAAGACAACCAAGTTTCGAATTCAACTGCTTACATGCGATTTTGAACATGGTCAGTAGCATCATAACAAAATTACGGTAAAATGACAAAATACGAGCTACTGCACTAAAAAGCATACATCATAAACTTGTGGAACAACATTATCAAGTAGAGAAAAACAGACGCAAATACTAAAACACACACACATATAATGTCAGCATTCCAAAACCAAATCATGACAGAACCGATAACAGTTCTAAAATATCAATAAACTATATGTAAATCTCCATATACATATACATACATCAAAGTTCAAACCAAAATTTCAGATTTCAACATTTAATAAGACTTCAAATCTAACTTAAACTTCTCATAAGAAAACAAGACATCAAAACTACTCAAGTATGCCTTCGCAATCCTCCCTAACATAACTAACATTCTCAACTAAATCATCTGCATCCATATCGTTTTCTTCAGGGCTGCTCGCAACATAGTTAGCTTCTTCAACAAAATCATCTATCTCTAATTTATGAAAACCTCTTGGCGGTGCTTTCATTACAACCTACCAATTAGAAGAATCATTTTCTCTTGAATAAAAGACTTTTTTCGCTTAAGATGCGAGGATATAAGGATCTTTTGAAAATGAGACCTGACTTTGATGTAAATTAACAAGAGTGAATCCATCTTCAACTTTTATCCCGTTTCCTATGTTCGCCCAATGACACTTAAAAACAGGAATATAAAAAACAATATAATCTAGTAAAATTATTTCAGTCAGTATCCCATAGTACGTAACCACATCAACCACTTGAGAAATGTCTTTTGCACTTGCTCTACACATGGTAGTCGCGTCATAAGTTACTCCGCTATTCTGGGTTTCTCTATCAACATCTTTTGTATGAAATCGTTGTCCATTAATAATATTTCCTTTGCAGGAGAATGTTGTCTTTTTAGGACCATATGCAATCCATTTTAATATTTTATCATGATCCTTTGAGTCAATAGGTATCTAAAAAAATATTCAAACATATTTTAAAAGTAATTTCATTAATTCATATATGAAAATATTGAAATTCTTTAACAAACCTTCCTTTTAATCCAATCAGCGAAGCTATCTCTATGGGTTTTCCACAGTAAGGTCGCATTTTTTTCTAAGCGCTTGTTTGAATTTTGCAGCTCCTCCAAATGCAAACTAGTACGATAAAAGTGATGTTAAATTATAGTTGCCAATACAAGCACATCAAATCAATGAAAGTGGGACATAACATATACTCACTCTAAAAATGGTTCCACCATAGCCATATTCATTAACACAGCTAAATGAGCAATTTCTTTCTCATTGGAAGACAATGTAATTGATTTGGACATTGAAATTGGACGCCCTTCAAGTATTGCGTTATCTTCATAATCTTCATTTCGATCTTTTTTTTAAATATCTACCGACTTGCTCAAAAATTCACTAAAAAATCTCATGCATTCTTCGGCAAGATATGATTCTGCAATGCACCCCTCAGGTCGTGCATAATTTCTTACGTAGTCTTTGAGTGTTTTCATATACCTTTCAAAAGGATACATCCAACGAAAATGAACTGGTCCGCACAATCGTGCTTCTCTTCCAAGATGAATTGTCAAGTGTATCATAATATCGAAAAATGAGGGTGGAAAATATCTTTCAAGTTCACACAATATTTTAACGATATCATCATCAAGTTGTTGCAACTTCTCCCTATCAAGAAGACGTTGACATATTTTATTGAAAAATGAACATAGACGAATTATTGCATTTCGGGGTCTGGTTGGCAATAAACCTCTTACTGCAACCAATAATAATTGTTGCATTAAAACATGATAATCATGAGACTTCAAACCACTGATTTTACAATCCACCAACGACACACATTTTTTGAAATTTGAACAATAACCATCGGGGCCTTTGAAATCATACAACCTTTTGCAAAATATTTTTTTCTCCAATTTTGATAATGTATACGGAGCTGGTGGAAGATATGTTTTGGTTCCATGAGGTTGTGCATAAAGACCATGCCGAATACCCCAATCCTCTAAATCATGTCTACAATTAATCCCATCTTTTCATTTGTTATCATGCAACATTGTACTTAGTGTGCTTTCACAAACATTTTTCTCAACATGCATTACGTCCAAATTATGACGCAATGGAAGTTCCTACGAAAAAAAATTAGCATTTAAATTTTCTATATATTCTTTTTTTAGATTAATAAATAAAAATGAGATTTGAATACTAACCTCCCAATATGGCAAGTCAAAAAAAATTGACCTTTTTTTCCACCTTGATAGCTCCTTTTTTACAGAATTATCATCTTCATTATCTTCATCCTCACTACTGTCATCGATCTTCCTTTTCTTACTTTTTCCCTTAATCTGCTCTTTTCCAAAATCATTTGGAAAGTCCTTCAAAATAAGAGCGATGTTTTTACCTGTTAGAATTCTAGGCATCTTTCCATCCTCTATAGTGTTATCAAACCAAGCTTTTTTTTTCCTCAACGGATGTGAAATAGGCAAAAATCTTCTATGACCCATATAAACATTCTTTCGACTATATTTCAACCATCGATGATGAGTATTGACACCACGTAATGGACAACCCTTTTTACCCTTTACACAACATCCAACAAGATTACCATAAGCTGGAAATTCATTTATCGTCCATAATAAAATAGCTCTCATATTAAAAAGTGTCTTACTAAATGCATCGTACGTCTCAACTCCACTACTCCACAAGTAATGCAAATCCTCTACTAATGGTGCCATATATACATCAATATCATTCCCCGGTTGCTTTGGACTTGGAATTAGAAGTGTTAGCATAATATTTTCCTTCTTCATGCACAACATAGGCGACAAATTATATGTCACAAGCATTACTGGCCAATAACTATATTTGGAACTCAGCATGGAAAATGGGTTAAACCCATCTGTAGCAAGACCAAGTCTGAGACTACGTGGATCGGCTGAAAATGATTTCCAATTTTCATCAATTGTGCTCCATGTTACAGAATCTACGGGATGTCGCATCTTTCCATCACTGCTTTTATTATTGAAATGCCACCTTAATGCTTCTGCCATCTTTTCAGATCTGAACATACATTCTTCTGAATCTTGGAATTATTGGAAAATATCTCAACACCTTAACCGGGATACCCTGCATAATCTCATTTGTATCCTGATTCATTTTCCATCTTGAGGAACCACATTTTGGACAGTTATTCAAATTTTTATACTCTTTACGAAAAAGACAACAATCATTCTCACATGCATGAATCTTTTCAAACCCCATATCAAATAGTTTGAGGAATTTCTTTACTTCATATAAAGTCTTGGAAGTACATTATTCTTTGGCAAAAACAGTTGTTGCACATTAAGAAGCTTATCAAAACCAGAATCGGATAATCCAGTTTCGCATTTAAGGTTATACAAAATAGTGATGGCAGATAACTTTGTATGATCTATGCAACCAGGATATAATGGGGTTTCTGCATCTTCCAAGTTCTTAAGTAAATCATCATGTCGTCTCTGTGCATCATCCTTATCTTTATCATCATCAAAAAAATTATGATTAAAGTAGTCTTCATCTTCATAGTGAATTGCTTTGAGTAAGTCGTACGCCTCACTCTTTTTATTATTATTTTCAACATCTACTTGCTCGCCATGATTATACCACCTACCATCTTTGTACTTAGGATCCATTCCCTTTATAATTAAATGCTCAATGACGGTTTCACTGATTTCGACAATCTAAACAAGGACACAAAATTTTCTCTACATCCCCTAACTTTTTCTTCGCAATACGTACAAAATTTTGAGCTCCTTTTTCATGCTCTTTACTGGTTCTATGTTTAAAATTGAAAGCAACAAGAATGTTAGTTTTCATTTTCAAAACATGTTAAGTCTAAACTTATATGTAAATTTACTTTTATATGATTACCTGTGTAGACGCAACCAGTCTTTCTCCATCATCATATATAATATGGTAGCAATCAAGTATCTAAATGAAAAATAGTAATTAGAAATTAGACTATTTAAACAAGTAATGAATGCTAGAAGAGAATCTGGGCATTTTAGTTAGCTTGTTTAAATGTGAATACTCATTATGAGTTTCTTCTTGAGACGTATAGAAAATAATTCAAATTAGACTCGAAATTGGTTTCACTCCACACGATCATCGCCAACCTCGAACGACCAATCCCGCTCGCAACCCTATCGCCTGTGACCATTCTCAAATCACCAAACCCATATTGCCTTCAATTATAAACGCTGCGAACCCAACCACATCGCCTTCTTACTGTCGCCTTCCTCCTCTCAAACCCAAATCGCCAACCCATAGATTCTACTGAATGCTATTCTACACAGGTAATGAAATAAAATCATCATAATGCAAAAACAGACAGTACGTTATAGTTCACATGGTGTAAAAGCATTCAGCATAATGAAAGAATCATTTAATTTCAGAAATATTTAGATTACTTTTGTTATTAACATGCTTTGTTTTTGTTAGGGATTGAATCGCAAATGGTTATCTAAAATAGATGGAATCGTTGTAGACATTCTCGTTTAATCTACAAACCGTGCTTACAGACTACACCATCCACTGCTAGAAGACCAAGTTAGTTTGCTAGTATCGTTTTTATTTCTTATATAATTATTATATATATATGTGCTTCATTTTGTTTATATGACACAGAGAGTTGGGTTAATTCAGAAGAACAATATTCATTATGTTGAATGAATTTTTTATTTAGTTGTTGAATCATGTGGAAGAGAACAGCGACTGCATTATTCAGGTTTTGGAAATTAGTTTGCATTATACAAATTTTGTAAATAGTTTACATTATAGAGTTCTATATCTAAACCGAGGAATTCATCGCCTCAGTTTATAACTGAGGCATTCATCGCCTAAGCCTATAATTAGAAACAAACTGAGGCATTACCTCAGTCTGTACTTATATCAAGTTAAGGTCTGCCTCAGTTTGTACCTGAGACATTGCACATTGCCAGTTTGTATCTGATTGAAACAAACTGAGGCATGCTTCAGTTTTTATGTGAGGCAGTTCCTTGGCTTAGCATGCTACTGTTTTGAAACCGACATTTTGAAAAATGGAAACCTCATCCAGCATTACAACTTCTCTTTGCTCTGCCTTCTAACTAACCCAAACAAACACTATCCTCCAGTAGCAACCAATACATCATTGTCACCTTAAACACAGTCATCATTGTGTCAGCATAGAACTAACCACAACTGTTGCTTGCTCCATCACAATCCTACCTCTGGCATTCTCTGCTGCACGTTAGCCTGCTCATTGCATGCGATCACCTATCAGTTCACCAACTCCAAACATTAACAACTTGCATAGCACCTCTATACCACAGCCATTCCTCTTCCTTCACCATCTCAACTACATTACCGACATCATTTACCATTCACCAGTGCTTCACCACTACATCATCTAATGTCACAACACTCCATACATTACCCTCTTGCTGTCCATCACTGACCTCCAGCAATACTCCAGAGCACCAAACCTCTTCAATTCTGCCAAGCATCACTACATACATAACACCACAGTTTCTCCATCCAAGTCACCGTTTCCATACATCTACATCTCCTCCTACAACCTTCCGCACCTCCATACCACCTTCCCCAAACTGCATGAACGCACTCAAAACAACCCTGAACCAAAGCAAACCCGCCACTACAACCACATATCACTTTAGAGCCTGAATCCTCTAATGTGAGTTCAATTTATGAATTTAGACCTATATCCTGTTGCAAGGTTTTACACAAAATACTTCAATGTCATTTGCAACAGGATGAAAGTACTACTGAATGTTCATAGTTCTTGCAATCAAACTGCTTTTATTTAGGAAGAAATATACCAATGAATTCTATGCTGCCTATGTAATGACAAGAAGATTTAATGAAAATCAGGCAAAAGCATGCAACAATCTTAATAAACTTATTAACATACAGCAGTAGTAATAAACTCGTTAACATCAATTTAGTAACAAAATCGATTCAATAAATTTTGATTTAGGGCAATCGAAGAAACACGTACTGAACTAACAAAATCAAAACTGATGAATGATTAAACTAATTGAAGAACCCATTTTAAACCTAAATAAAATCGACCAATAGTTGAAAATAAGTACCTGTAGAGAGAGCAGCTAGCGGTGATGATTTGGATTCGAAATCGAAATAATGGTGAAAGGAGACGTTTGAACGATGAAGCGGCAGTGATGAAGACGGATTTCGGTGATGGGAAGAGAGGTTTGATTAGGTGATGGAGGTGTTAACGAGATGAAAGGCCGATAAACGTAAAAGGCGAAGTGAAAATGAGGCGCGAAGTTATATTATTTAGGTTTTCTCAGCGTTGACACGTAAAAAAATTCCCTCCAGATTTTGGTCCACCGCATTTATGGGACAGACGCTGAGAATAGCTGCTGTGGAAAGTGTTTTTTCTTGTAGTGTATGTTTGGGAAAAATGATATGCTATGTTATTTTATTGTAAATCACCTAACAAGTTCCTGGTATATATTTCATGTTATATATCTATATATTATGTTAGTGTCTGACATGCTAGAATTTAAAATATTCACTTATGTTGTTTATGATATGTGACACATGTGATATGTTAGTTATGCATGTGTATATATTAAATTATCAATTATGCATGCATGTTGGTCATTGACATGTTATGTTATTTATGTTATTATTGTTCTCACACTCCAAGTTCCTTGATAGTTAGCAAAATCGCTTTGGGTTGAAATGATATATACCCGATATAAAACCACTTTGAGTTTAAATAAATCGATTTAGAAATAAAATTGGAATATTGTAAGTTTAAATTTATGTTTGAACTTGAAATTATGAAATTGAAATTTAATTGATTTAATGAATTTTTTTATTGGATTTTAGATTTAAACTTGTTGTTTGATTTTAACTTAATAGCTTTAAGTGAAAAATTGAAATATGAAGTTGAATTTAATAATGAACCGATTGGAAACAAACATGAAAGTCAATATTTGAACTGAACTGATTTATAATGTGAAAATGATGTTCATTTAAACCTAAGCATTTTACTTATTGAGTTATATGTACATTTCACTTGAGTTGACTTACTTACATAAGAATGTTAGTCCTAACTCGAGTGTTTTTGTTTTACTTTCCGTTCGGTTAGACCAAGTATTTCAGTTTAGCAAAGATACTTATTTCTGAAGACGAAGACGGAGTCGAGGACCATATCTACTACTATTATAGCAATTGTCTATTCTACCTGAAAAAAATGTAAATTATGATTTTGTTGAAAAATAGCTTCATGAACTATTTATGTATTTATTTTGTGTATTATACTTTATCCTTCTGTTGTAAGATTCTTTATTTTGTTCTTTTGAATCTTATTTCATTTGAATAATCCTATTAATAATCCATCTTTTGAATAGTTTAAGTTAGAATTGTGTGGTTTGTTATCAACTTAAAATGTCCAAAAAGGCGGGTTGTTACAGGATTGGTTTTGGGTTTGTTGTGACAATGTGATAATAACAATATTCTTTAACCTTTTTTTATTATATTTATGAATGTAAATAGATCTTTAAAAGAATGTTTTAAACATAAGTATAAGTAAAATGGTTTTGGGTTTATAGTGACAATGTTTAGGTAATATTAGTCTTAAACCTTTTGAATGAATTTAAGAAATTATTTAGATCGTTAAATTGGATATTTTGAAGGAAATAACAAGTAAGAAATCTTTTGAAAAAGAAAGAAAAAGCAAAGATTCAAAGTAAGAAATCTTGTTAATGATTAGTGAATATAATTATACCATTTGAGATAAGTATATAAATACTTTTTAAAGTATTGAAAGAGTACAAACAAATAGTAGAGATTTATAAGTGAATAGATATAAGAAGTTTTGCTAATAAAAGAGGATTTAATTACTAAAAGATTAATTAAACAAAAAAGAATTGGCTTGACCTAATCCATACTAATAAAAAAGGATGTGCTTGGAGATTGAGTTTGGCTTGACCTAAGAGATCTACATAGAAAATCCATTATGCGAATATTCCTTATCGGTTTTGACCGTACCCTCTAATATGCTACCAAATGTAATTAGTGTAACTATTCCAACTACATTATATATATATATATATATATATATATATATATATATTATACCCAGGACATTATCTACTATATCAACTTATGTACTTATTAGATGGTGGTTTTTTTGATGGGCCGCTATGGCATTCCACGCAGTCTTAAAAGTGCTGTTATATATTGATCACATATTTCTTATCAAAAGCATGCGACTTTCAGTATTGTTTTCAACCTTAACCTTCATTAAAGAATAAAAAATATAAGTCATTGTCCTCTATGGATTAACTAAAAAAAATGTGCATATAAATAAAGGTTCCTAAGATTTATATAAATTGCAAAGTGTATAGACGATAAGAAAGAAAGTTACTTTATTTTTCAGATTATTACCTCAATAATTCACCGTTGCTCTCTATTGTTCACAATCTACACGATCATATCCATAATGAAACGAGATGGCGAGCCTATTTTTAGAGTGCAATACTTCCTTTTTAACTCAACTATGTTGTTTTTAACTTTTTAGATTGTCTTTTCAGTAATGTGTGCCGTATTTGATGCATATGAGGAATATCATCTTGGCGTCATTCAATAGTGTCCTTAAATATAAAAAATAAATAATGTAATTTCTTAATTACATGCCCCAATTAAAGAAACTATTTATTCAGTCATTATAAATAGGAAACCAATTATTCTATCAACTGTAGGGGCCATTTATTATTCGGCCAACATGAAATTATACAAAAAATTAGAAAATATGGCAAGAAAAGAAAAAAAAATCATTTGCAAAAAATGATTTACAGAAGCAATATATATTCTGCCATACTAAAAATATAGCAAGATTAAGTATTACTATTATAAAAGTTCCATAATTACTGTCATTGAATATAATATTTTGTAGATATAGTATATTTAGCATGTATATGAGTTACTATATAACCTTGATATATAGTATTCATCTATAAATCACAGTATATTCAACAATTTATGAGCATTAATTTTGTAACTTACGAAGAAATTGGTTAAATTAACATACTAAATATACCTAAATTTTTAAAAAAATTGATTTAAAATAATGCCTTAATCACCACTTGATTGCAAGCGTGTGATTCCTAAATTTCTACACTGAATAAAAATGATGCTTATATATTTAAAAAAATATTGTAATTACTTATTTTCTATTCCAAAAAATTAATTGAAAAAGATTTGATATATGGGGAATATCTTTTTGGTGTCGTTCAATAGGGTCCTTAAAAGTAGAAAATAAGCAATGCAATTCCTTAATTACACGTCTTAATTAAAAAACCTCTTATTCGGTCGTTATAAATAGAAAACCAATAATTCTTATAACAACTATTTATTATTTGGCCACACAAAAAATTTGAAAATCTGGTAAGGAAATTATTGTTTTCACAAAATATGCTTCACAGAAACAATATCTATTCTACCAAGATTTAGAATTACTATGGTAAAAGTTCCATAATTACTGTCATTGAATATAATATTACATAGGTATAGTATAATTAGCATGTATATAAGTTACTATACAACCTTAATATGTAGTATGTATGTATGCCTAAAAAAGAATGCTAATTTGTTTTAAGAAAATAAATGGTGCATTTACTTACTTATATTCCAAAAAAATTAACTAAACAAGATAATAAGATATTAAATAGTTTGAAAGTCATATAATTCATGAAATAAAAATATTTATTATTCTGTCAGTTAAAGAAACCAAAAATGTACCAAACTTTAGCAAATTTTGTTTAAAGGAAGAAAATATAGAAAAATGTTTTATGGAAACATTATTCATTCTACCATAATAAAGTGTACCAATATTTAACCTACCTTCTATTATATATATTTTACTATATAATCTTAACTTAATGTGTAGATATAGATGAGTATAAATTTTGTAACTTATAGATACACCACTTGAATTTACATGCTATATATACCTAAATTTAAAATAGGGGGAATTATTTTAAAGGACAAAGATTTGTATATTTTTTGCCTCAAGGACACAACCTCAATATTTTTACCACAAGGACAAACATTCTTCTAAAAATTATTCATAAGGACAAAAATTTTCAAAAATTATTCAAAAGGATAACAAAACTGCTACCGAGCTAAAACTGATACCTAAAAACTGCTACCGATAACTACAAACTGATACCTACAAAATGCTATCATCATTGAATGCAAGATATAGTATATCTAACATGTATGTAAATTACTATATGATCTTAATATTTAGTTTTAATCAATAAATTGCAGCATATTGTATATAGAAACAATTATGAGCATGTATATAAGTTTAGAAAATTTTCTTTACAGAAACATTACTTATTTTGCAACTCCCTCTCCCCTAGAATAAGTGCGGGTAGAATGAGTAGTGTTTCTATAAATAATATTTTCTAACACTATATACTAAGATAATAAAGATATACAAAAATCAATAATTATTTTTTCCTATATAAAAATTATCTAGCTAGATTTAGAACTTCCATCGTAAAAATTCTATAATTACTGTCAATGAATGCAACGTTATGCAGGTATTATAATATATCTAGCATGTATTTAAGTTACTATATAATTTTAATGGCATAAACATTGTTAATCACATTTTACTTTGAATTTATCATAATATTTATGAATATAATTATTGTAACTTATAATTTATTACTTACAGTATATTGATATAAAAGTGTATAGAATTGTGCAGTTATAGCAATTTTTTTTAAAAGCAGTGGTCTTCACAATTGCGCATCTTTTTCAACAATATGATCCATTATCCTTAAACTCAATACACTCCTTGCTTAATTTACCCCATTTTTCTTTATTGAAGCCACATCCTTTTCTTTTCCTGGAACCTAAAAGTGAACAAGTATGTATAACCATTTATGAAAAAATAGAGATTGTTATAATTATTAAACAAAAAGGCTTAACTTTAAATTCTTATTTTTGTTACTTGACTAGAGATATATTATTTGCATTTATTTCCTTAGTCAAATACAATACATTAAAATATCAACTTAAATATATTTTTAACATATGTAGCTGATTTGTGGAACAATTAAATTCCACATATATTCAATATATGCATGTGAGGAAATGTATATTATGTATCTAATAATTATGGAGTTGTTAGATTGCAATTGCAAGATCATAGTTTTAAAATTAAACCCTAAATTAAACTATAAAAAAATCATTTGCGAAATTCACGGATGAATTTTATTTAACAAGATTAGTACTAGGTACAAAATTTATTTGCATGAAAAAAATGTTCTCCAAGTAAAAATTAATATCACAATATTTTGTTACCAAGTAAAACAAATTTTGTTTTTTGCTCGAATATACAATTGGTTAGCATATTAGTTCATCTTCACTTATGTTCTCATTCAGATTTTCATCACATTTGTGTCACACTCTTCAACCATGGAATCATTTGTCATAGGCAAGGGTAATATCTTATTGACATACACACCATGAACATCGTTCCTTATTTATGGTCCCTCATTGTCTAAATTAGGATCGTCAAGGTTCCTATGGCATAATAATCATTTATATCAATTCCCTCGCCATCTTCAATTAAATCACAGAATTCTCTTGGTTTATTTAACAACAACACTCCTTTCTCACTTTGGATCAAGAACATAAATGCTTGAATAGCTTGTGATATGTTAACCTAGAAAATGAATCAACACCCAAATATCGGATGAAAGCACCAGTTCAATCAAAATCAAAGCAAAAGAAAGAAGAATGACAAGAACACACAATAATTTTTATAGCGGTTCGGCGTAATCTTCGGCCTACATCTACTTTAATTTCTTTTATTAGTTGCCCTTTCTTTATATTACAACTAATTCTATCAGATTTGTCCCCTAGTGGGTGTTAGATTTACAATGGTTTTCCTATGATGCTTTTAAGGTAGAGGATAGGAGTGAATAAGGAGTTCTAGATCCAAAAGATAGAGAATTGGAGAAGATCCATTTTTGATTACAGGTAGGCTGGTATTTATAGAGAAACATGCATATAGGTATAGAAGCCCACTTGCACTGAAATCCAGAAGGTGGCTCGAAGTTACACAAGTGAAACAGAAGACCACGAGGCAATGGAATAATTTGATACAAAGTCAAATAACTCGATGCCAAATTATTTTTACTTTTCGAAATTTAACTTGGTTCATTCGCTAGCTTTTCTATCTCTTTCTTGAGTTGTTTTAAGTCCTTTTCCACCAACTTTGAGTTGATTCTAGTGATCTTTCTGATAGCTTCTTTTTCTTTCTTCTCGATAGTGCTTGGGATTTCTTGTCCAAATCGTTAGAAAATCACATGATCATGAGTTAATGGAGTAGCATAGAAGCTGTACGGTGTTCGAGAAGCTAAAAGAAGGGGAGGACTAGGTTAGTGTTGACCCAAACAACTCGGGGCCAACTTGTTTCCTTAGCCAATTTTCCACTCCAACTTCTAGAGTTCAGTTCTCCAGTTCTTTTGATCGTGTTTTCAAGTTTGTGAATCGTTTCATCCTGCTTTTTTTTTTTGGAAAAAAGGTACTTTATTAACAAGATAGTATTTACTTTCATGATATGCCTCATTAAAACCTTTCAACCCCCTTAACCTAAATGGGTGCGTTGGAGAAGGAAAAAGAGTACATATCATTTCCGTATATTAACAGTACAACAAAACAAATTCTGTGCGATGCTGTCAAACAGATGGAGGAGTAAAAACGAGTTAATGGACACTCAAAACCATCCGTACGAAAAGCTTGCACTAGAAAACCACAAAAAAAACCAAGTACCACTACATGTTACTATAACATAAAACATCAGACCAAAAGAAAAAAAAGAAAGACGACTAATTCCTCCTCTCAGCCAAAATGAGGAGAGAAAAGAAAAGTCCCAAAAGCTTCTGCATTCAGATCTAAATCGAATGGGCTACTGACAGTTCCGGAGGAAGATAACAATATGCATCTAAAATAACTAGATGCAGATGATTAGCCAGCAGCAGGATGGAATCAGGGAGGGCGAAAACAATCTTGGAGCCCAATTTCTGGATCGAGCTTCGAAATGATAAGTTTTTCCTCTTCGTTTAATATATGATCTTGAAATCTTAGTTGGAAAAGATATTTGCTTTCGATAATTATTTGGTTGGTTCTTAATCTGAAGGGTTGTTCAAGTCCTTTAAAAACACGGTTATTACGTTCACCCCAGATATTCCATATGACAGTAGTAAATAAGATACTTAGAATGCTTTTTATCGGCGATTTAATTTTTTCCTGAGCTTGTAAAATCGAATTCAGTAAGGAATTGATGTCGTAGTTCATATCTAGCTTTATGTTAAGCTTAGGCATAAGAGCATCCAGAACATGCCTCGAGTAGGTGCATTGAAAAAACAGATGATTTTTATCTTCAATTTGATTAGCACAAAGCACACATTTTTGATCTATATTAGGGGACCACTTACAGATTCTGTACTTTGTCTGCAACTTGTCTCTTATGGCCAGCAAAGCACATGTAGACATTTTAGGGGCACAACTCTTGTCCCATACAACAGTGGACCAGTCGAATTCGTTATGTCTGGTTCTAAATATGCTCCATGCAGATTTTAAAGAAAACTGGCCTTGATTGTTAGGCAGCCACCACCAAAAATCATGTTTCATGTCTTGATGAATGAAAATTTTTCTAACCTCTGCATGTGAGTTCATAGGGATGAAATTGAGTCTTCGTTTCCATCTATAATTAGCTATAAGCCTTGAAACTATTTTGTAGCAACCATCCATAGTTCTCATGGTGTTCCACCCATAAGTGTCAATTAGGTTGGAACCCTGAATCCAAGGGTCAAACCATATGTCAGTGTTTGCACCATTAACAATTTTTCTGTCTATATGCCCCTTGCACCATTGTCTAGCACGCAATATGGTCTTCCAGGTGTGTGATGCATTGTTATCCATTCTGGCTACCCAGAAATTTCCTTTGTTGCGATATTTGTTATGCATCCATTGTGCCCATAAAGAGTCTCCATTAATATAATTCCATAACAACTTTGCAGCAATAGATTTTGCTGTCTTCAATTTTCCTGATTCCCAGACCCCCTTCACTTTTGGTTTTGCATACCTCTTCCCAACACATTTTGTGAGATTTTGATTTCCACAAGAAATTTGCACACAGGGAATTGATTTTTGGATAATAGATGCAGGGATTTGAGAAATTTGTAACCAGAAATGTAACATAGGGTGAATAACAGTTTTTATGAGTTCTACCCTACCACTAATATTGAGAAACCTGTTATGCCAGTTGCTGAATTTTTTGTTGATTTTGTCAATGAGAAAACCAAAGTCTCTAGCTTTCAAAGCATTATTTGAAAGAGGAATTCCTAGATATTTGATTGGCAGGTTATCTGGTTTGATTTTAATTATGTCCACTATATTTTGCTTACACTTTGCCACCTTTACTGAAAAATAAGCTGCTTTTTCCTGAGTTTAATTCAAGGCCTGTGAGATTTGTCATGCACTGCAATACATGGTGGATGGTTTCTGCATTATTAGTAGTAGCTTTCGCCAGAATAAGAATATCATCAGCATATAATAAATGAGTAATAATGGGCTCCACTTGATAAATAGGGTTGAGATTTCCTTTAAGGAATTCAAGCTCCAAATTCAGAGACAGGAATTCCATAGCAATAGCAAATAAATATGGGGATAGTGGGTCCCCTTGTCTGAGTCCTCTCGAGCTATTTATAAGACCATAAGGGGAACCTTCTATTAAAATAGAAAACGATGGAGTGGATATACACTCATATATGAGGTTGGCAAAGGAAAGTGGGAATCCCATGGAAATCAACATATGATGAATAAATTCTCTATTGATTTTGTCATAAGCCTTATGTAAATCAATTTTCGTACAAACATTTTTGAATTTTTCCTGTTAAAACTTCTGACCATCTCATAAGCTAGAAGAGAATTTTCTGAGATTGATCTATTTGGAATGAAAGCATTTTGATTGTATGATATTAAATCATTCATGTATACTTTCATTCGATTGCAAAGAAGATTGGCTAGAATTTTGTAAGTAACATTACATAAAGAGATAGGTAGAAAGTCGGACATGGTAGTAGCATTTGGGTTTTTAGGAATTAGACATATGAAAGTATGATTAATTTCTTTGATGATTTTACCAGATTGTAGAATACCATTCATAGCTTCCCAGATATCCATTTTAATGCTATCCCAATGAACTTTATAAAATTTAGAGTTGAAACCATCTGGACCGGGAGAGCTATTTTCATTAATTTGAAAGACTGCCTCTTTGATTTCTTCCATCTGAAAAGGTCTACATAAACTGATTCTAGCATTCTCTGTTAAGATTTTCTTACAAGTAATGTTAGGAAATTGATTAAAGGCTTGTGGGAAATGAAATAATTCTGAGAAATAGCAAATTGCTTCTTCTGCTATAGTTTCTGATGTTGAGACACACTTTCCTTCACTATTAACAGTAAAGTTGATTCTTCTATTAGGCTTACAGTCAGAAATTTTACTATAGAAGAACTCCGTAGGTCTATCCCCTTTAGTGAGCCAATTAATTTTCATTTTTTGTTCATTGTCTATAGCAGCTTTTCTCATCATCTTGTGTAGACAATCATAATTATTAGAATAAGTTTCCAAGAGACTTTCATCAAGAGGATTGTTGATTAATTGATTGTATATTTTTTGTTTTGATCTTTCAGTCTATTAATCTTTACTGTCGCATTTGTTATATTGCTTGACCATTTCTTCAATTTATTTTTCACTGCTTTCAGTTTGCAGATCAGCTTGTAAAGAGGATTGCCAGTGTTGCAAGTTACTAGAGACTTATGGATTGCTTGGTGGTAAACATCATAGACATGCCAAGAATTTTTATATTTGAAAGGTATCTTTCTCTTTCTCTTGTTTTGCATTTGGAGGTTAATTAAAATTGGTGTATGATCACTCAGGGAATGGTTACCAAAACAAATGCCAAATTTATCAAATTTATCAAGCCAAATAGAATTAACAAACACACGATCTATCTTACTATGTACTGAAAATGAGTTACCTCCTCGCCAAGTAAAAAAATTACCTGTGAAATCAGGTTCCACTAGTTTTGATATGGTGATGCAATCAATGAAATTATGTTCTCCAACAGAATTATAAGATCCATTGTTCATTCTGTCACCGCTGTAAAGAATAGAGTTGAAATCTCCTGCACTAGCCACGGAAGGTTGACATATTTGGATTGGGCTATTATATAATCCCATAGTGATTTACGCTTCTCCTCCTCGTTGAAGGCATAGACAACTGTGCACATTATGTTGACACTACTAGCACTGTAAAGCATACCTGTAATGAATTGCTCACTGTTATGTACTATAATATTGGTCCAAACTGTTAGGAACTGAGTTGATGATGTTTTGATGACAACAACCTTATATAGTTATTATACTTTGCTTTATAAAATATATACTAACATTTTCATATATATATATATATATATGTATATAGGAAGTATATGCAGGTATTATCGAAGACTGATCAGTATAAAGACTCAAGCATCAAGATGAAGATTAGAGATTCAAGATTCAAGACTCTAGAGAATCAAGATTTCAAGATCTCAAGATAAGTTTCTAGTATTTTGTTAAAACTTCATAATAGCACTCTCATCTTTCTTCCAATTTTCTTTTGGGATGGAACCCAATTTCTATCGAAACCAGTGGCTTACAAACCCACGACAAGTAGCTTACAAACCTACGACAAGTGGCTTACAAACCCACGAAAATCAAAATCATTTAAACTACTTTGTACAAGTTCTCGAGTCCTATGGAGGAGCTCTGTAGGAAGGTTCTTGCAATCAGTTTGAATAGATTTTTCAAAATGTTTTTAAATCTGTTTTTCAAAATGTTTTAGCTTTCAAAATCATGTTTTCAAAAATGTTTTCAAACTTTGTTTTAGCCTTGAAATATTCCTCCATTCTGATTTTAAAAACTTCTATTTTTAAAAAAACAACAAAACTTATTCTGATTTTAAATATTACTTATATAATTGACGGTCTATATCAATTATATATATATATATATTTAGAATAATGTTTTATATTCATTCTCTATCTCAAAATATTGTTTAAACACTTTATTTTGCTTCAGAGAAGTTTCAACTTGTTTTAAATTCAAATGCTTTTACAAAACAACATCTCTACAATTTTGAACTGAGGGATGTCGACATATGGGGATATCCCATGTCGACATGGTGACAGTTGGATTCAAAATTTAAATTTCAAAAGAAGTGTCCATTCGTTCAAAAACCTTTCGCCAATGGTTATGACTGTTGAGCATCTATATAAAAGCTTCCAAAACGAATTTTTTAATAACTACTTTCTTATTTTTCTTCACTCTTTCTTCTCCACCATTCCATATCCATAAAACTTCATATTTTCAAGATCGTGCCATCATTCTGCCAAATTCTCAAAGGAAATCATTTAGATACTCTCTCTATTTGATTCTCCATCATTCTACTAAAGATCAAAGTGCTATTCAGAGTTATAGGATTAATTTGTATTCAAAAAGTCCATAGAGTCTATCCATTCAAAAGGATTGTTATTAGAAAGTATTAGGGTGATCTTGTGTCCCGTAAATCAAGAGAGTTTACCCCAGACTCGGAGATAGGAGAGTTCCTCAAGGCCTTAGAAATTGAGGGTTGTAATTTGGATATTGGCTTATAAAAATCTGTACAAGGATATTGCCTTGGTGCAGGACTGGATGTAGGAGGATTCCGAACCAGTATAAAATCCGGTGTGTTCTTTCCTTTTACTTGCTTTACTTTACTATTTGCATTTGTTATATGTTCTGTGATCACTCTGTGTTAGAATTCTGTTTAGATTTGTGTTGAATTTTTTTAATTTAGTCATATAGTTCATATATTCTTTAAAACACTATTCACCCCCCTCTAGTGTTATTTCTGCCTTAAGATCCTTAATCTGCATCCCCAACAATTGGTATCAGAGCATTGGTTTTCATTGTTTTCATAATCTGAAATTTTGAAAAGTTTTAATGGCACAACACACTAATAATGTCACTCCTGTCACCACTACTTCTGTCAACACAAGCACTAACACTAGTTCATTTGTAGAGGGTCAGTCTACTGTCAGACCACCACTTTTTAATGGCAGTAATTATGCATATTGAGCATATAGGATGAAAATTTATTTACAATCCATAAGTTTAGATACTTAGAATATGACACAAATTGAATATGTTGAACCAGCTATAAATTTTGCCCAGTGGACTACTGAGCAAAAGACAGTTGCACAAAACAATTCTAAGGCTATGAATATACTATTTTGTTCACTAGATAGGAATGAGTTTAATAGAGTCTCTGTTTGTAAGTCTGCATTTGAAATCTGGAAAACTTTGCAAGTAACTCATGAAGGAACAAGCAAAGTTAAACAGACTAAAATTTCCATATTAACTAACCAGTTTCAATTGTTTAAAATGCATGAAAATGAGTCTATTTCCGACATGTATTGTCGATTTCAAGACATTGTACACTCATTGATTGCTTTAGGAAAGGGTTTCTCAGAAGAAGATCAAGTCAGAAAAATACTCAATTCACTCACTCCAGAATGGGATCAAAAGACACTTACTATTGAAGAGGCAAATGATGTTAGTCAAATGAAGATCGAAGAGTTAATCGGTAATCCAATGTCTTATGAAGTTCAACTACAAGGTAGAAAAGAATCTAAGACAATGGAAAAGAAATCGATCGCATTCAAAGCAACAACTGGAGATTCAGAACAAGAGAGTGATGAAGAAATTGCTTTCATGACCAGAAATTTCAGGAAATTTCTGAAGTATAGAAAGATGAATAACTTTAAAAGTAATGATCAAAGAAATTCCAGAAATACTTCGGAGAACTACAACAACAACAATAATTGTGATAGATGCTATAACTGCAACAAAACAGGGCACTACAAGATGGATTGTCCATATCCAGACAAACAGACATTTCAACCAAACAACGAGCAACCAAAGAAAAGAAAGAAGGCATATGCAGCAACTCTTGACGATTCAGATTCATCCAGTGATGACGAGAAGAAAACTGATAATTCAAATCTGTGCTTCACGGCTATTCTCGAATCAGAAGACGATCGAAGTTTGGATCTAAAAATAGGTACACATTTATTTTATTTTTATTGGATGCTTGCTTGATTTGATTTTGTTTGCAATTTCTTGAATTTTTAAATTCAAAATCACCCTTTGAAATTTGAATTTTTAAATTCAAAATAATATTATTTTAATAATATTTTAAATATTAAAATATTTTAATATTATTATATTTAATATTATTACTGGAATTAAATATAGATATAGAATATAAATTAGTTTTCTTAGGATTTTAGGAATTTATTAGATTTTAGAAAAAGACACCTCTTTTCAAATTCAACAGGCACATGTCGACATACCATGATACCCCATGTCGACATGCCTCTCAGAAATTTGATTTCAAAATTTGAATTCAAACTTTTGAATTTCCCTCCACCTTAAATTCTGAAAATACACCTCTTGACCAGAGAACATGACTTTAGAGAATCTATTTAATATACTTCTCTTATCATCACTTTTTACTTTATTCTCATCATTCAAACTTTCTTCATTATCTTCTACTCCTCTCAAACACTCATCAATGGCTTCCTCAAGTAACCCATCAACTATGAGGCTGCCCAAATCCATCAAAAATGATCTTTGCAATGACCCGGAGGCTATCAAAGCTTACATAAACTATGTAAACTATGGTAAAGTCAATACGGAAAATTTTGCCATTTTTCATGATTTTTCTTCTTATGAAATCGATCAACTTTTTGAAGAAAACTCCATTCTTAGCTTGATTGATAACAAGCAAAATGATTTCGTTTGTTATCCAAACCTTGTCAAAATGTTTTATGCAAACCTAAATCGTGGATTTTATAATGGAAATGAAGACCAAATTTGGAGTAGTGTTAAAGGAACACTTATTGTTTTGGATTCCGATATTTTGGGTACTATTTTGGGTTGCAAATCTACCGGTATGAATCTCTCGGAATTTCAAATCAATAAAACCGATCGAGAGACTTTTCATCACATTTTTGAAAGCGATGACCACATGGATTTTAAGAATCGCTTTTTCCGCCCAAAAGCAAGAATTGTCAACCTTCTTATTCAACACACAATTATTCTTAGGTCGGGAAACTACAATAATCCCACCTCAAAAGTGTGTAAAGCTCTTTTCGCTATTTTTGGAAAATATGATATTAATTAGGCACAAACTATTTTGGATGAGTTAAGACCCAAAAATTTTAATATGGGAGAAAGCACTCTTTATCATGGAATTTACCTTACTCGGATTTTCAATTATTTTGGTGTGGATGTTAAAAAGGAAGAGTTTGTAAGTAGAAAAGTGTTCAATCATGGGAACATTTCTCTTATGAAAATCCCACTTATGTTTCAACCATATGAAACACTTGCCGAAAAGGAAGAGAGACTTGCTCATGAAGAGATGGAAGAAGAGGAAGAAGAAGGGGAAGGAATGGAAATTGAAGAAGAAGAGGAAGATGAAGAAACATCTTTGGAAAGTATAGAGTATCCACATGCACCCGCCAATCCATCCAACAAAACCATACTCAAGAACCAAAAGATACTTGCCTAAAACCAAAAGGTTCTTAAGAGATCTATTAGCAAGAAAATGGATAAAATCTCTACCAAGATCGACAAGTTCTTTGGGAAGATAGGCAGGAAACTTGGCTTGTCTTCATCATTATCTTCATCAAACTAATTCTAGCCATTATCTCTCTAGCTATCGTTTATCTATCTTTGTATTTTCTACTTTTTTAGTTAAGATTATGTAATGTTAACTAATATAAGTAATGCTATCTTATTCTCTGTTTTCCAGCTTTATATATCTCTGATAGTTATTTATTTTAAGTTTATATAGGTCCATTAGTATAAAAAATAAACTTAAAAATAAAAAATAACTCAACTTGGTCATTCTGTCTAGACCATGTCGACATGCCCCATCCCCCCATGTCGACATATAACAGTCAAAAAGTAGTTACAATTTCTAACTTCAAATTCTTGTAACTACCAAGTGACAATTCATTTTGAACGGCCAATAACTCCTATAAATACCTATTTCTTCCAGAAAAACTTCTCTACCTCCATTTCTATTCATCTCCTCTCATACTTCAACTTATTTCTTAAATTATGGCTTCTCCAATTAAGAATTTAAGTGAAAATGTTGAAGAAACTCTTACTTCTTTCAAGAATATTCTTTCTTTTATACTTAGAAACCAAAGGCACTTAGAATTAAGCCAAATGTAGATGATCAAAGAGCAAGAGAAACACTTCGACGCACTTCGTTGGATGATCTCAAGCCTTAGCAATGACGAACCCGAAGCAAATCTACCAGTCACTCTCGGCAAAGATAATTGGGATGTTATCAAAACTGATCCTATCTTTGGAGAAGATGGATGGATGGAAGTCCCAAGGAATGTCTGATCATTATGTATGTATGTTTGTTTGTTTGATTTGATTTGATTTAGATTTGATTACGATTTGATTGGATTGTTTGCTTAAGTTTGATTTGGATTTGGTTTGTATATAATACATGATTGGTTTGCTATGTATGATATTGATTTGATTGTCAAGTTACACTTATATATATGCACACACACTTGATCACTTACACGTTCACTTTACACTTTTATTCTATATATACTTTAGAACAGGTAAATCTTTTATTCCTTTTTGTTGATGACAAAGGGGGAAAAAGTTATAAAAATATATGTTCTTGGTATAAGGGGAGTCATGGAATAAAGGGGAGTTATGGTATGGTAAGAATATTTTATAAATAAAGGTTGTCATCATCAAAAAGGGGGAGATTGTTAGGAACTGAGTTGATGATGTTTTGATGACAACAACCTTATATAGTTATTATACTTTACTTTATAAAATATATACTAACATTTTCATATATATATATATATATATATATATATATATATGTATGTATGTATATAGGAAGTATATGCAGGTATTATCGAAGACTGATCAGTATAAAGACTCAAGCATCAAGATGAAGATTAGAGATTCAAGATTCAAGACTCTAGAGAATCAAGATTTCAAGATCTCAAGATAAGTGTCTAGTATTTTGTTAAAACTTCATAATAGCACTCTCATCTTTCTTCCAATTTTCTTTTGGGATGGAACCCAATTTCTATCGAAACCAGTGGCTTACAAACCCACGACAAGTAGCTTACAAACCTACGACAAGTGGCTTACAAACCCACGAAAATCAAAATCATTTAAATTACTTTGTACAAGTTCTCGAGTCCTATGGAGGAGCTCTGTAGGAAGGTTCTTGCAATTTCAGTTTGAATAGGTTTTTCAAAATGTTTTTAAATCTGTTTTTCAAAATGTTTTAGCTTTCAAAATCATGTTTTCAAAAATGTTTTCAAACTTTGTTTTAGCCTTGAAATATTCCTCCATTCTGATTTTAAAAACTTCTATTTTTAAAAAAACATCAAAACTTATTCTGATTTTAAATATTACTTATATAATTGACGGTCTATATCTATAATATATATATATATATATATATATTTAAAATAATGTTTTATATTCATTCTCTATCTCAAAATATTGTTTAAACACTTTATTTTTCTTCAGAGAAGTTTCAACTTGTTTTAAATTCAAATTCTTTTACAAAACAACATCTCTACAATTTTGAACTGAGGGATGTCGACATATGGGGATACCCCATGTCGAATGGTGACAGTTGGATTCAAAATTCAAATTTCAAAACAAGTGTCCATTCGTTCAAAAACCTTTCGCCAATGGTTATGACTGTTGAGCATCTATATAAAGGCTTCCAAAACGAATTTTTTAATAACTACTTTCTTATTTTTCTTCACTCTTTCTTCTCCACCATTCCATATCCATAAAACTTCATATTTTCAAGATCGTGCCATCATTCTGCCAAATTCTCAATAGGAAATCATTTAGATACTCTCTCTATTTGATTCTCCATCATTCTACTAAAGATCAAAGTGCTATTCAGAGTTATAGGATTAATTTGTATTCAAAAAGTCCATAGAGTCTATCCATTCAAAAGGATTGTTATTAGAAAGTATTAGGGTGATCTTGTGTCCCGTAAATCAAGAGAGTTTACCCCAGACTCGGAGATAGGAGGGTTCCTCAAGGCCTTAGAAATTGAGGGTTGTAATTTGGATATTGGCTTATAATAATCTGTACAAGGATATTGTCTTGGTGCAGGACTGGATGTAGGAGGATTCCGAACCAGTATAAAATCCGGTGTGTTCTTTCCTTTTACTTGCTTTACTTTACTATTTGCATTTGTTATATGTTCTGTGATCACTCTATGTTAGAATTCTGTTTAGATTTGTGTTGAATTTTTTTAATTTAGTCATATAGTTCATATATTCTTTAAAACACTATTCACCCCCCCCCCCCCCTCTAGTGTTATTTCTGCCTTAAGATCCTTAATCCGCATCCCCAACACAAACCAGTGAGTCCCAAAAGATAAGGATGCGACTTCTTTGTTCTTCAGAAATGTTGTGGGAGAATTTCCCTTTTTTGTCAATTTTATTTATAAAACTTTCTATAGAATGATTAGAAAGCTTATTCTCAAGAATCCCAATAAGGGAATACTTATTCGAGTTAAGAATATTAAGTACTTCCACTTGTTTGTAGAGGGCATTCATCCCTCTAATGTTCCAGAAGAGGAACTCCATTAAATATTATTATTCGGGTTGCTACTTTCTTCCGGGGAAGTAGCTTTTCCAAAGTCTTAGCTTTCTTGGATTTTTTCTGTTTACCTTTCAGTTGATTAATCATATTTACCCATGCAGGGTTATCCATTACTTCAGAGTTCGAAGAAGCTTTGAATTCGAAAGGGGCTTCCTCTGGTCTAGTTTTGCGGGATGCTTTAGATTTGACGAAAGACAGTGGCTCTGGGCTGGCCATATCTTGCTGTTTGTATGAAGAATGTTCCATTGTCATTTGAGCAGCATCTTCAGCTAAAGAAGTATCATTTGAATCTGTGTACTGAAACTCATTGTGTACATTTGTATTGTTAATGTCGTTTAGAGATTGCAGATTATCAATCTTGTTATTATCTGCTGATGAAATAATAGTCAAACTAGATTTAGTTGGCGGGACTATTTGTACATTGAGCATAGCACTTTGATTAGGCTCTGATATTACGACTTTTGATTGAGGATTATTATGGAGAATTTGATCTGTTAACTTAGGCTGATTTTGTGTATCAGCGTATTCAATAATCAATATGGCTTTCTGCTTAACTTTTTCTTCACTTGATACATTATAAGTTGGGAGAGGGTCGTTTGAATCTATATTCATGGCTGAAGTGTTATCTGTGGTGTCTTGTTTAGCTTTCTGAACCCATACTTTATTAAATTGACATTGATTTTCCATGTGACCAAAACTCGAGCAATTAGAACACGTACTAGGCTTCCATTCGTAGACAACTTCTTGCCATATAATCTCATCTTTCTCATTTAGTATAGGAATTTTAGTAGGAAATTTAAAAGAGTTTTCGATTTCTATTAAAACCCTAGCGTATGCAATCTTAATTATACCTTCAGTGAATTTGTCAAGTTTGATAGGGGAACCAATTACGGAAGCAATACGACTGATCCCCTCTTCCGTCCAGAAGTCAAGTGGCAAATTTGGTAGGCGAATCCAGATCGGGATAGTATGAAGTAGCTCTTTATTGAGTTGCATTCCTGGATGCCATCTTTTGATCATCATAAGTTTCTTATTATAGTAGCAGGGTCCACCTTCTAGAACATTCACACAATCTTGTTCTTTATTGAATTTAATCACATAGAATCCATTTTCCATCGAAAAGATCGAGAAATCCTCTGCTGGTTTCCAGACTCTCATTATGTAGTCCTTAAAATATGGATAATACGGTTTAGGGCCAACTACGTAAATCACTATGGCGTTACTCCATTGCTTTCTGGCATCCGAAATCACTTCAGTAGACATTTTTGCACACTTCAAAGAATTAATTTCCCGGGGCTGATAGAATTTCAATGGAACAGAAATAGGAATATTATTGCCTTTGACTACCTCGTTCCACGTTTTACTTGAAGTGGACGAAAAGTTCCATTTAACAGATCCAGTTTTTTTTATTCTGAGATGGAACATGAACATTCGTAACCGAAGGGTTAGATGTTCTAAACTGGTTTGATGTTAAATTAGATTTTGTAGATTCTCTATAATTAGGAAAGGATCTATTCTCGGTTTGAATACTAATTTTATTAGCGGCACTTTTGATTTGTCTTTTCCACTTGCGGGATAACACTGGTGTGAAGCCATCATCATCATGGATCCAGTTGGCATCATTTCCTGGTGGTTCGAATCCCGGAGGATGTGTAGGGGAAGTAGGAGAAGGACCGGGATGTGGGGATCCCTGATCAGTAGGAGGAGGAGAGGACATCAGGATGATTATAACGAAAGAATACTCGAACGAGAAGGAAGAATGATCGCAAAAATTTAGACGAGGAGGAGGGCGGCTGCTAGGGTTTCCATAAGTACTCATCATGCTTTTGATCTTCTACGTTTAGTTGAAATCTACTTTGGCTCAAAAGCAGGTTAACATGATACTAGTGTAAATCTATCATTATAGTGTGCCACTCGATTGAAATTAGCCAAGTTGAAACCATATTTATCTTTTTCTTTCCAAATTTGCTTACCCTATCACACTCAAATAAAATTAGTTTACTAGCTTTATCATCGCATTAACTAGGAAATCCATAGTCAAGCTCATAAACATTCTTTAGAACACCATAGCATTCAACTTTACTAGTTGTTGGATTGTTATCTCTCACACTTAAATAACTTGAAGTTTTTAAATTCACAAAAATACCATAATTTTGATTTTTTTTAATCTATCATCCACTGAGTTAAATCGGAACCCATATCCATTAACGACATAATTTTTATATTGCTTAACCATCCTACTAGAAAAAGGAAGCAAATAAATTTTATTAAAATAGAAATGACAAAACAACATGAAAGAAGAGAAAGCTTTAGATACATCAACTTAAACCAGGCCTACAATCACTTAGCAAGCTAGAGAATTCGCCATGCATCTTAATTTGTAACCACCAAAGCACTCCTCACAACCGTTTTGTCTGAAATCCACATCAAATTCACTGCCGCAGCACCCGAAGCAGATACTGAAACAGTGAACGTCATCTTCTCATTCTTCTTCGAAAACTGCAAAGTATCAGGCTTCACAGTCACAGTCACACCCTCGGGCACATCAACCTTGACCTTATACGTAGCATTTGCATCACCAACATTAGTAACTGTTCTTTTAACTGTAGTAACACCAGATGATAAGCCAACAGTAATAGTTGGATAATTCAATTCCGAATCCTTAACGCTAGAAACATCAGCACAACTAGTTCTCTTCCCAACAAGCGCCGACGCTTCGGAAGTTCCAACCGATTGACATAGATATGCAACATAATCCTTGACTTCAGTTTCATAAACAAGTCCCTGACTCATTGCCTTAGTCGGATTCATATGACCAGCACCAGAAGCATAAAAGCTAGCATCATTGAATTTCTCATCCTTAATACGTTTTCCATCCTTACCAACAAAATCAGAGGAGGTGATCAAAGCAGATTTGATGGCAGCAGGAGACCAATCGGGATGCACATTCTTGATCAATGAAGCAACACCACTGACATGAGGGGTCGCCATAGACGTACCGGACTCGACCTTCAAAGGAACTTGCGACCCTTTATCGGCTCTAGTGTGCCATGCAGCAATAATGTTAACCCCAGGTGCACTGATATCGGGTTTCAGAATTCCAGGAGACTGAATGCTCGGGCCTCGGGATGAGAAGAAAGCAACCATCGGTGCAGGAGATACACCCAGCACCGTACCATTGAAGTTAAAAGAAACCGTGGAAGCACCCTTGATTTTCATTCCATCTTCATATGTTACAAAAGCTCCAGGCAATATCAGCTCTTCTTTAGCAAGTATTGTGTGTTCGTACTTTTCTTGACAAACCACTATCATCCCAGCCGCACCAGCGTCTTTAGCTGCAGATATCAACGTTGGCCTCTTTACAATTTCCAATGGGCAAACCATAACCTTTCCCTTCACATCCGCTAAGCTCGAGCACGAACCATTGTACAAAGGAAGAGGCATAGGGCTGAACTCAGAAGGCTGGATAAGAGACTCATCTAAGACAACATCGCCATCATCAAGCTTTATGTTGGTTCTGAAACTTCAATCCATAGTGCTCGCAGCGACAGTTAAAATCCAAGGTGCTTCGTTCGAAACTGTTCTAGCTCCAGGCCCACTGTTTCCACCTGCGCATACGACAGTGATGCCCTTTTCGTTTGCCTTGTAGGCACCTATGTCAATGTTATATGTCTAGTGTACTAAAACAGATAGCACGCTACAATAAACTCGTCGCACAAGTTTATTAATTAGAATTCCACTACGCTGGAATTCTGTGTTAGATAAATGTAACAATAAGTTACGTTGTAAATAAATTACAATAACAACGTTATACTATTGTAAGAAATAGTACAACTTATAAACGGGAAAGATTACAGTGAATCTAACCAGTATATAAAGGAAATTCCGTCCGAGGCTTGTCGTAACAATTTCCTTAAGAATTTTATTTCAAAATTCTCCCAAGATACAACAGACGTATTCTGCTCGAGATTGTAATGAGTATATCACTCTGTGATTTTGATTATAAGAACAGCAGTTGTTAGAAGGGAAGAGATAAGAAAATTCAGTGAGGAAAGTGATCAGTTTTCCTCCTTATTTACAATTGGTACGTATCCCTTCGAACGGTCGCGTCTGCACCCGTTTGTTCAAAACGGTCGCGCCTGTTGCTTTTCATCGCACCTGCCTGCTGTTCGGCTGCGTCTCCTCACTTGGTCTGCACCTGTTCGTTTGTGCGCGCTTCATAAGTCGTGTCTCTTCAGTCCCGCGTCCGTTTTTACCCGCCTGCTGCTTCTCTTCATATTCCAGGCCCAGCTCAGTTTCAGCCGAAGCCCAAAAAACTGTTAACAATGGCCCAGCAAAAGAATGATCATTTTAGACCCGTACCCGAGCCCGGCCCCCAACCTCCTCAAGAGAAAGAAATATATAAATTAATATACCTCTCAACAAATTGGCGATGTGGGACTTTATGTATTTTTCATTCACTTGATTTCTTAAGGAATTCCAACAGGCAATGGGGTCAGTATTGTAGGGCAAGGACCTACCCCCTAGAGAGAGGGACATTATATCAACCCCGTCCTTGATAGCGTCATCCATAGCAGCTACTATGTCCGACATAGTGCAGCCCATGTCACTACACACTTGATATATAGCCAAATGGGCATTAGGTGCCATGCCAACCATCGCGCCCTTTGCTAAACCGAAAGGGTTTATGTTAGAGATGAAGTTCCCTCCAATGGTGTTGTCTGTGTGTGAGTCGTGACCTACTTGATCGATGGGGCCTTGACCTCTGGAATAGCCGTAGCTTCGTGCTCCGATGATCTTGTTGTTGCAACCGGATCTGAAATCGCAACGGCCTTTCCATCTATCAGGAGGAGGTGGAACGCCATCGTCGTTGAATGAGGGATGTCCAGGTAAAATGCCTGTGTCTAGTACTCCTACGATTACACCTTTGCCCAGGTTTGAGCTGTTCCATAGGCCTGATTGACTTTGGAGACCTAGAAAACTAGAGCTATGTGTGGTAAGAAGAGGTATCGTTCTATCTGGATATGCACGGATGAAACCATCTTTTTTTGACATTTCTTCGAGTTCGTCTTCAGTTAATGCAGCAGCAAAGCCTGGAAATGATTCGCTGTAGGAGTATAATAATCGGTCGGAGTCCTCAGAGTCTGAGTACGATGTTGGCAAGAATGATCTGTGCCAGCTCTCTAGATCATTGTCTGAGTATATGTTATCATCGCCTGGGCGCTCAACCTGAACTATGTAAGTTGATAACTTGGGGTTTGTGGAGGTTGTGGCACATAAAATAGAACTTGTGTAAGAGAGTAGGATTAGAAGAGCCGTGTAAAGGTTGGTGGATTTCATTTTTGTTTTTTATGTTTTCTTACAAACGGAGTATGGTTATATAGAAAACAGAAAGGCACTAATTATAGAAGGACGGTGAACTGGACAGTGAATGGCATTTGTGAATTGTGTAAAATATGGTGCATGTATTAAGTCTTGTATTAGATGCGTTTTAAAACTCTTATGATTAATACACATATCATCAATGTTGGTTAGTTATTTATATGTACTGCTTGTTTGGCAAGATTAAAGTAGATCCTGCTAATGAACTTAACTCAAATTTGGTTGATTCAGGAAAAAAAACATGGGCATGAAAAAAGAAATCATGGGTTCGTGCATGAATGGATATATATGAATGAAATATTGAATAACTAAACTTATTTCAAATAACTAAAATAATTTCACTGTTTATGTGTATTCATCGTAATTTTAATAAGGGTATATTATGTGATTTCTGCAACTGTGTTGCAATTTAGTTTTAAAAGTAATCAAATATGAGAAAGATAAAATTTGTAATAAATTTTACCTATCCAAGTTTATCTGCTAGTCAATTATGTTCTTGGGCATCATTCCATTACCAAAACGGGTAAAAAATATCATCAAATATAAATAATTTCTAATAATTTTAAATCCAAATTGCTAAGAAAACAAGAACCAGATATAGCAAAACTGTATCTCAGATATATTCTATAATCCTCTTAGATAAGAAAGCTTGCTAACACTACAAAATACACACTGCTTAGCGACGGCAAAAAGCCGTTGGCGACCGTCGCTAGCCGTCGCGAGTCGTTGCTAAAATCCGTTGCAAAATAACTCGTTGCAACCAAAGAAAGCGACGGGTACGTTGTTCGTTTTGCAACGGCTTATAACGGCTAAATGTACACGTGGAAGCAACCGTTGGTTTGTTGGTTTTCCTGGTTGTTGATGCAAACCGTTGCAAATTTGCCGTCGCTAGCCGTCGCTTATTTTGACCAAATGGTCGTCGCTAGCTGTTGCAAACCTGTAATATTTTTCCAGATAATTTGCAGCACCTTCAACCCTCAATCTCAATCAATTCAAATAATATAATTCCATCATTTCACACATATAATACTATTCCATCGTACGATATAATCGATATCAACACAACCAAATCATCAAATATTGCATATTCTAACATATATTTACAAAATCATATAAGAAAATCAACATAACCAAATACGAAAATCCACCAAACCAAACCACATTGTTCAAGTATCAATCACAACAACCAAAATACCAAACCCACCAAAACACTAAGTATCAATTACAACATCCATAGTACCAAATGTCAAACTTATCATAATATGTACACACATATATATAAGGCGTACCCATCAAAACAAACCAGCTAAGCATCATCATCATCTGCACCTCCTTCCCCGGAAATTGACCCATGCTCCTGATAGAACGCAGCAATACGCTCATCTATCTGCGTCGCCAACTGACTCTTTCGCCAATCATTGAGCTCATCCAATTGTGTTTGCATCCGAGCAATCTCTTCCTCATCTATGGATCTCTTATACGACCTTCGGAAATTCAGAGTCTGTGAAATAATTCAAGTGAATAAGAAGTTCGTGGAATACAATAACAATAAGAAAACTCAAGTTATTGGTAATAAACTCAAGTAAATAAGAAGTTCAAGGCATACAGGTTTCTACTGTGTAAACGTTGAGTACATACCATATTGCCGAAACTGTAACGCCTGTTTCGACTTGCCGGTTCAATGATTGAATCCCATATCCGATTACACTCATCAACCATAAGCGACTCTCGTCCACTCGCGTGTATCGCTCGTGCATACTCTGTGTTATATCTTTCCTATAATTACGAACAGATATTTGACGCAATTGCTATACAATTTACTTATTTACTGTGAAATAAACGAATATGAAATATTTTCGTTACAGAAATAAACATATTTACCATTACAGAAGCAGCCTTGTCGTCCGACCAATCATATGAAACATTCCTATCCTCATCTGTATGCTCCACTGCATGTGTGACTCTGAAAACCTCAGCCACTGTGGGCTCCCTACCATACTTTGCCCACTGAATATATACAAGAATAGGTTATATTGATAATTTGCATGAGTATATACAAGAATAGATTATATATAAGAATAGAATATATGGTAAAGAGACACTAGTAAATATATACATGCATAACATAAATATTGGTTAATTTATTTACCAATTCCCTCCTATGTTGTTAGAAGGATTTGAAGCCACCACGATGTAAAGTGGGATTTTTGTTCCTATTAGCCTTGTTTCTTTCCGATAATTCCTATTAATTTATACACAGTATTAAGTAAAATAATTCAATAAATTTAAATGTAAAAATATAGTGACAATATAACTTACTCGGAATGCTTCAGATTCCCAATATTCTTGGAATCCTGTCCAAATATCATCCCCCATGCAACTTGGCTTTTTCCCTGAACTATTAGCCCGCGACAAAGTCTCTCTGTAATTTTTCCGCATCTTTTTATTCCAATGATTTACAAAAACATCCATATCCTGCGGATCGACACGTACAGCTGCCTGCATATTGAATTATCATACGTGTTATGTAAAAGAGATTGTATAATTAAAAAACAATTAGCAGAACAGAATACGTAAAAATGATATCATGATGGCATATTGTTTTTGGTTTCATATAAGGCATAATTATATATTACAAATTTGTATTTACCATAAGATAAGCCCATATTGCGTTTTTTATATGTGTTGGAATGTTATCCCATTGAGGCCAACACCTGGACATCCTACTCTTGTATGCCTCCTTCGATGCTTGTAAAATGAAATCGGACGGCTCCACCTCGAACCCTCTGTAGAAATGTTGATGTATATATTCAATATATTTCATATAATATAATTCAAATAAGTTTGATACATACCCAGCACTTTTCGGAACTATCTCCGCAACTCGACAGAGATCTGGCTCAGAGGTACTCGGACCTGCTCCAAGTGAAGGTGACCGAGATGTACTACGTCGATCACGTCGTCTATCAGACATAACTGACAAACATATATAGAATATCACATAATCGTTAATCTGTATCATCAATCAATATCATAAGCATCACATAATCATCAATAATCATCACATAATCATCAACCAATATCACATAACATAAGCATCACATAAGCATCACATAATCATCAATCAATATCACATAATCGTTAATCAAGTGATAATCATCGAAAAAAGCTTACATGAAAAGAACATGTGTGTGCCATCTATAACTCAGAATAATGCGTACATGAAAAGCGTACAATAATCAAGTGATAATCATCACATAAACATACTCTGCACATAATCATCGAAAAAAACGTACATGAAAAGAATAATGCATAACTCAGAATAATACAGATCATGCATAATCATCATTATTATTACATAGCTCAAAATATTACAGAACATAGTCATTATTGTTACACATAGCTCACACTTATACAACAAGCGATGCCATCTATGATCAGTCTTCGTCATATTCTAATTCAGACTCGGTCTCGTACTCTATATCATTTTCTTTGGTACTTACAAATGCATCTATTAAAACATTCGATTCATCAGTCAACGACCCTACATCAATGTCATCGGTTATCACTATTTCAGTATTTCGCTCGAGATCCGCTTGATACGCTGCTTCATCTGGAATATTATTTCCGTCAAACGTATATCTTGCCTTCGTTTTAAAAACAGCCCACCAGTCTGCTTTTTTTTTGAAGGACGGATATGGAGCAAATTAAACTTGTAAAGCTTGCTTAGCTAATACAAAAGGATCATACTTATAGTAATGCGACGTATGCCTTATTTCAATTAGCTTATAATCTTTGTGCACGTTAATTCCAGAGCCAGAAACATTGCTAAACCAGTTGCATTTGACTAAAAAAAACTTTCTCTGCAGGTTGTATATAATATGTCAACTCTAAAACTTGTGTTAAGACGCCGTAAATTTTTTTTATATGCTCCTCTGGATCATCACTTCCTTTGACAAACACACCACTGTTATATGTTAATTTTTCAGGCCCGTAATCTTTGGTTTTCAATTTAAATCCATTGACGAAGAATATTGGATAAGTCTTGACATTTCGTTTTGGTCCGATAGCAAGATGTCGTAATCCTTCGTCAACAACACAGTTTTCTGTATCACGAACGTAGTTTGAAAACCATCCAGCAAATTGTTTACTGAGATCGCCAGATGGATGTTGTGATTCGTATATGCTGCAAATATGTATTATATTCCTTTATGATTAATATACATGTATAATTGAATTATATATGAATTCATAATGACCCGACAAATGGTGCAACTTCAGCACAATTTAAAAGAACATATGTGTGTGCCACATGGTAATCTCTATCATCTAACCATATTTCCACACATTTTCCAACAGGTCTTCCATGTTGTCTAAAAATAGATAACATTGTTTGAGAAGAATCCTGCTGAATAGTGTCTTTATTACGGGGAACACTTACCTACGATAAGTTCACATCGTTACTAAAGTAATGTGAGAAAAAAATGAAGCTTCTTCTTCAAGGTATGATTTGCAAATCGAACCTTTTACTCGTGCTTTTTGTCTAATTTTTTTCTTCAAATGATTCAGGTACCTAAAACAAAATTAATTAAATTCATATAGTGGTACAAAAACCGAAATTAATTAAATTACCTCTTAAATGGATACATCCATCCATATTGCACAGGACCACGAAGGAGTGCTTCGGATGAAAGATGAACAGGTAAATGCTCCATTACATTAAAAAAACCAGATGGAAATATTTTCTTCAGTTTGCATAGAAGTACAGGGATTTCTGCTTGAAGTTTACGTATACGATCTACCTTTAATGTCGTAGAATAAAGCTGTTTATAAAACATACTCAGTTCTGTTATAACACTCTATATTTTTGCAGGCAGCAGTTCTTTGAAAACCACAGGAAAAAAATACTCCATAATGTGGCAATCGTGACTTTTCATCCCACTTAATTTGTTGTTTTTAAGTCAATACATTTACGGAGGTTAGAAGAAATCCCATCAGGACATCTAGGTCCTTCCACCCACTTTAGAACGAGTTTTACTTGCTTATTGTCTAGCTCATTGCATGCTTTGGGTTTCTTATTATCGTCGTATAATTGAAGTTCGGACCGCTTACAAAAGTGTAATATATCATGTCTTGAATTCGCATCGTCCTTGGTTTTTCCCTTCATATTCAAAATTGTATTAAACACGTTGTCAAACACATTTTTTTTTCCGTTGTGCATGACGTCAATGTTATGTCGGAGTAGGAGATTTTTCCAGTACGGTAACTCCCAGAATATACTTTGCTTGCACCGGTTATGAATGTCTAATTTACCTGGAATCTCAACCTGTACCCCAGTTTCATGTATCTTTGGGTAATCTTTTACAATTTCATATACCTCTTCACTTGTCCAAACCTTAGGTGGTAGCATACTCTCTACTCTGTTAGCTTTAAAGTTCTTTTTATCCGTTTTTAATTTATGATTGATATATAGAAAACACCGATGACAGTCAAACCAAGAAATTTTCTTTCCATACTTTAATGAAAATGCTCGTGTTTCATCCATACAATAAGGACAAGCTAGACGTCCAGATGTGCTCCACCCTGAAAGCATGTCATACGCTGGAAAATCACTAATAGTCCATAATAAAGAAGCAAATATACGAAAATTCCTTTTTCTTGAAATGTCATACATTTCAACTCCTTCATGCCACAGTGTTTTCAACTCATCGATTAGTAGTTGTAGATAAACATCAATTCCTTGAGTCGGATCATCGGGACCGGGAACGACAATCGTTAGAAACATATATGGAGTTTTCATACACATACGTGGAGGTGAATTATAAGGAGTAATAATAATAGGCCATGATGAATATTTACTACCAAACTAAGAAAATGGCGAAAATCCATCCGTACATAAGCCAAGCCTAACATTACGGCTCTCTGCCGCAAATTCAGAATAAGTCTTATCGAAATATTTCCATGCTTCTCCATCAGATGGATGTATCAAAGTTCCTTCTTTTGGTGTTCTCACAGCGTGCCATCACATATGACATGCTGTAGCAGAAGATGCATATAACCGTTGAAGTCTGGGAGTGACGGGTAAATAATGCATCCTCTTATATGGAACTTCTTTTCCTTTCTTTTTTCTTGCTTTGTATCTTTCCTCGTACATATTCTGCATTTAGTAAGATAAGCGTCTTCTTTCCAATACAGCATGCAACCTTTTACACATGTATCTATCTTCTGGTACGGCAATCCAAAAGTAGACATAAGTTTTTTTACTTTATAATGACTATGACACATCAAATTATTAGGTGGCATGTGTCATTTTGCAGTTTGTACAACTGCTGTAAATGCAGCTTCTGTAAGATTAAAGTTCGATTTCATAGTGATATATTCGACGATTATAGATAATTCGGTTCCGCTAGTACATCCATCCCACAATGGCCTCTTAGCAGAATCCAATAAATCATAAAAAATTTAGCTTCCGCGGTCGGCTCTTCGTCAACATTTTCGTTCCCATCATCACCTTGGTCAAAGGTAGGAAACATTGATCGTGCAGCATCTTGCACATTGATCGTGCAGCATCGCTGCAGACTAGTATGATTTAGTCAAACTGGATGGCAGGTAATTCGCTACATTGGTGATGAATATAAAGTTATAATTGATGGCACCAACTGCTCGTGCACATGCAACATTCCGATACTGCAGAAGATACCATGTTCTCATGTAATGGTAGTTTGTTCGGCGCAAACAGGTGGGGTTAATAGAGCACACCATGACTTAGCGTCAAGCTGGTACTCCGTTGACAGCTGCAAAGCCGCTTATAAGCCAGAGTTTCATACCGTGCGTGATAGGAGATTTTAGGGCGCATATAATGGTCCTCAGATATTGCCTACGTCTGTGAGACAGCAACCGGGGAGGCCACGGTTTACAAGGATCAAAGGTGTGATGGATGAAGGTCAGTCGTCCAAATCAAACAGGTGTACCAAATGCGGTGTGCTAGGCCATAATCGTAAGCGATGTATTACTGTTGTGTAGATGTGTTTGTATTATTTAACTTCTTTGTAATTGAACTCTACTTTCTGCTTTACAAGTCCTGTTGTATGCTGCTCTTCGACAATTTATCAAATGTTATATATTGCAGGCCTATGCTTTGTTTGTTATATACGAAATAACCTGCTGCTGTTTGGTAGCAGTTTGGTAGCAGCAGCAGGAAAAGTGGTAATTGTGATTTTTCAAAAATCGCCTCTCCAACCTGCTACTAACAAACAGTAGCAAGTTGTTCAAGAATGCCACATCGCACACAAATATCAAAAGCATGTCCATACCATACAACAACAACCTTAATTCACATTCTACTGCATCACAAGCAATAACATCTTTAATTCACATTCCAATGTACATAATAAACTATCAACTGCATGTCCACGTCTATGACAATAATACAATTATACCGTACACAACACAGTTAAAAGCACATAGCCATATCCAATATAATGCACACATCATCTACGCAAGCGACGAAGTTCCATAGGCGTACGACGACGACGTTCCAGCCACTGGGACATGTACTCTTCTTCCTCAATCTCGGTGGAAGGATCAAATGTACATGGTGGTTGAGAAGGTCGATGGGTGAAATCTTCCGGTTGTTGGGACGTCGAAGGGCCTTCTTCGAACGAAGTTCCTTCACCTTTTCTGTGTCACCGCCTGTAAGTAAGTAGGAGCGGCGGTGGCCCCCCTAGAGGTGGAGGTATGTCTGCTGGAGGTGGAGGTATGGGGGGGAACGACGTCTCGGCCTCTCTAATATTTTTCGTTCTAAGACTGCGCGTAAAATGTTTTTGATGTTCATGCACATCCCTTTCGACTGTGCATCGTGATCTAGACGTTGTTCGAGCTTTTCAATGGTTTCCAACGTCTTGTAAATGCCATCAGCCTCTACAACGCAAAGAGAATTAGTTATCTTTGTTTGAAAATATATTTAAATTAACGGGGTTAAGTATACTTACAACGTTTCTCTCAAGATGGGCACGGGGATGTATGGATGGCGGGGAACAGCCTGTACAGGCGCTTGAAGAACATATCTACGCGTGATGTGCCAATACCACCGCATATATGTCTCTAGAGGAGTGATCGGCTCTCTCTCAAATTGCATAAACAATTGGCGTTGATTCCATATCTTCTATAGCATTTTCAATTTCCCCGACATGGTACTCGTCGGTATAAACTGGAACGCTTTCTGGAATATGCTACGCCATTGCAAACTTGCGCATTACCCGATCGGGTAGATGGTGTGCGCAATGAATAGTGCAAATGAATGGAAGTGTGACAGTCCACAGATATCTAGCGGTTGTACACATAGCCGGAAGACCCTCCAATACATCCCGCGTATATGGAGTCCAAGTCACCGTAGTTGGGTCTAGAATGTCTAGCTCGTTGCGGTAAAAGCGTACATTCCGCCAGGGGGTCTGAGATGTCTTTTTTGGACCAACCCACCTGTCAACAAGCGAAGAAACAATATTTTAGCGTAAACAATTAGAAAATTAATTTCAACTGACAAGAAGTTATACCGAGATCCAAGAGGGTGTGTGTGATCGACGACAACATTTCGGACTTGGATCCGTTCGATAGGTAGATATGTCCATGACCAAATCTATATGGGAAACACAATTTAGCCACTTAAAACATATTTTGAATTTGGTCTAGCACAGAAGTAGCAAAATAAATTATACGTGTACTTGAGCAAGCATCAAACACCCACCTATAAGCTTAGTCATCATAAGAACGAGATTGGAGAGCTCCATATAGGTGTACGCCAAAATAACACTACCCCATGAGTAATGGGCACACTGATCGAGATTGGCTAAATATGGTAGCCATTTCAAGTCCACGCGATTTTTGGAATGATTGCACATCAAATGGAATGTAATGATGTATAGAATAATTACTCGAGCCCGCTGTTGGACCTGAACCTCTGTAGCATCGGCAGGTATATCATCAGCTACAGCGTGTCGAAACCATTTCACTTCTACCATTTCATTACCCCTAACTTGTTGCGAAGGAGAAGTAATACCGAGCAAATCCATGCACAACTGAATATAATCATGACGGTCCTCACCCGTTACTGGATTGCCTTCTATAGGCAAACCTAAAAGCACGGCCATATCCCCTAATGTGATCGTTATCTCTCCGACATGAAGATGGAATGTAGTTGTCTCGGGTCTCCATCTATCAACAAGAGTTGTGACCAGATGATGATCTAACTGGAGGTTGCCTAACCGCAGTACTGTCGAAAAGCCCGCTCGATCAATCTCCTCTAATACTCTAGGATGATGTGAAGTGACTTTCTTGAGAGAAATAGAGTGATCGATGGTGAAATCTGCTTCTTCGCTCTGTTTAACATTACATGTACAAATACTAATATTTACACAATTTGTGAAACGAAAATCATAGGAAATTACCATCATATACGCTTCACCAGACGTGCGGTGTCTAGGCTGTAAGTACAACAATCTCGGGTCTACTGGATCGGGCTTTATCTCGACGTAATCACAACACTAAGATCAATGTATACAACCCTTAACTATCATAAATTTAATCTTCTTCAATCTATACTAAAGTACATGCAATTGAATGAACATTCACTTGCAAAAACCCCCTAGACCAGTCTACAACATATAGCTTTCACAAAATCTGCGAAAAATTGAATTCTAGAAAACCCTAAAAATGCCCTAAATCATGAAATTGGAGATGAGTGCATTACTAATATCCTCCACTATTCCATATGTAGAGGCCATGGTCCGAATGAGTTTCGAATTTGATTAAAAAAAAAAGAAAAATGAAATTTATGGGAGGGAGAGAGCTAAAACCCAAAATGGGTTTTTTGGAGCTAACTTGAATGTTGTAAGAGTGAGTGGGGGACGGCTTGGCTGTCTGTTTTAAAACAGGCAAAACAGTGGGTGATTTTTTGAAAAATAGCCCACGTGCGATTTTTCAAAAATCGCCATAGTCGAAATTTCAGCTTGCCTGTGTAATGGCAATTGTTTTGACTTACAAGATAGAAATGACATAGAGATTCCTCCAAACAACTCTATATAATCATAGAAATTCATCCAACGATAAATACTTGGACATAACCATCAATTTCAAAGAAAATCAAACATACATTCTACGAAACATGAGATTATCCCTTAATTACAGAGTAATAACAACATATAGAACTAATAGCACAAAACTAATAACATACAGTCTATGAAAGGTGAAAATATCCATCGATACATGAAAATAAACGAAGTACCAAACATAGGGTTCATGATATGAAATAGTTTGTCAAATGTATCCATTGCGAACATAACCTAAAGATGACGTTTTCCTCTCTACAAACATTTTCTATTCATTTCTTCAACTAATTTTTTCAAATGCCTAACTTCGTCTTGCATATCGAGGGCGTATTCCACTCCTCGAGCACATAATGGAGGATCGATCCACTTCATAAAATTACAGCACCCCACTTCGCCAGGATTCATCATGTGATCTTCGTACGAAGAACAACCGTAAAATCTTTGTTCGGTAGTGGTTTCAGTTTTGGCTACGACAACCACGCATTCATCGCCACATCGGCAAACTGGATATGCACTGGATGGCAGCGTAGGACCTACATGATTACCGGGACTTAGTATTTTACCTTCAATAGAAATTTGCTTGCCTGGTCTTTGGTTCGCTACAACTTCGTATAAGCGAGTGTTGTTAGGTGATGTTCCCGAATGGAACTTTTGATGTATCAGCCCAAATTGTGTTTCTGGAACAAATTCTACATCACTTAGATGCGTAATGTCCGTTCGAGCTTTAAAATCATCATATCATTTCGACATCGTCTCGTCGTCTATCTCCCAACCATCCATGTCTAGTTCAACCGCGAGTACGTCAAAATTGTTTAGAATACACAACAGCTTTGAATTAGGATTTTAGTTAGCATAAACATATTATAAATTGATATACATTACCTTGTAACAAAGATTACACCTACTTGTTGAGAAGCTTTGATTATATCTTGTGAGAATCAGACTTTTTTTGGGTTTTCTATGGAGAAGTAGTGTTTGCGAAGTTTCAGGAATTTGATGATGAGTTTGGTAAAGTTGATAGTGAAGAAGAAGGTAGGTTGCTGGTTGGATTCATAACAAGCTTTCTTGCAATTTTTTAAAAATTGCCCAAAGCAAAAACCTAAATATGTTATTTTCTCTATGCGACTTTTGGGAAATCGCCAACCATATAGACAATAAAAAAACTGGTCTATTTTTGTAATTACATTTAAAACTATGCTGATGTTGTTATTACCTTTTCAAAACTAGCCTAACTTGGTAAAATTTCCTAAATTATAAGGAAGCATTTCAAGTCTTCGAATAACTTTGTGCGTCTATACAGTTATATTTACTTATTAAAAAATACCCATGGGTGAATAGGATATTTAAAAAATGTTCCAAAAGCTAAAATAACAACTAAAAGAGACACCTGCTAATATATTGCAAAGTAAAACAAAATGGATAATAGTGATCAAAGGTGTCATAAGTACATCACATACATATAGCAATGCTCTGTTCGAATACAATTCCCCACAATGGGTTTAGAATTATAACTATAAGGAATAAAAAGTGTACATCTTTCAGTAATCAGTGAAAATGGAATTCTAAAATACCTATAGATGAACCAAGTTTATGAGTTAGAACAATATATCTATTTTCAAATATAATAAAAGCATGAAAATGGTAAGTTTATATAAATGGAAGAAAGAAAAGCCTACCTCAAAGGAGGCATCTTCAAGGCTCTACATAATTTATAAGCAAAGTCCATATTGAAATCTATCTTCACTGTAAAATCATGCAAAATCATTAGAAATCAAAATTAAGCAAATTGATTACTAAAGAAGACAAAATTTTGACTTTTCTATGTGGATGCTCTGCTGAGCTCCCATTCATATGTAATGCATCGATGAGGGATGATTAAATAATGTTAATGGCCTTATTTACAAAGTGTAATTGAAAAGGGATAGATAATTGGTGTAGGAAACTAAAGAGCTTTAGTTCATATATGAATGAAAGAAGTTGCACCATTGAATCCTCGTTAGCAACTAAGAAACATTGTTTTATACTATGCCAAGGCAGAACAATAAGCACTAATGACTATTCCCTCTTAACATTCTCTGAACTATAGAAAATGATACATGCACTAGCACCTTTATGGCTTGCCGTTCTCCCTTGGTTACCACCCAAATGCACAATATAATCTCCTTCCTCCTTTATTTTAATTTTCCTATTTGAAAATTATGTATACCTTCCAAATAATCTTTGTTAAATATTACATTTTTATTGCTATGATTTTAAATGCAATTATTTATTTTGAAAATTCGTTTTATCATACATATTTCAAACTATAATCTTAATGCAGTGATTTCATTTTTATTGTAGCGGTTATTGTATTATAATTTATACTTCATATAAAATAAATTAACTATGTGTGTATTTTCTATTGGAGCGCAAAATAAAACATAATAAATATTGACCTTAGGATGCTTTTTTCTTCACACGAAATGTGAAATTCAAGAGGAGATATAATAGTCAAGATCTCTTATGTTTTATTTTGTGTCTACTTTTTATGTCCAAGTAGAATTTCTCTCTCTCCTCCCCCCCCCCCCAACATGCGCGCGCGCACACATGCACGTGCGCACGCGCATATATGTAACACATATATATACATACACACATATAATTATAGAATTTTTTGTTATTTAAAGGTTTTTATTATATATAATTTTTTTGAAACCAGTTAATTTTTAAAAGTTCAATTATTCTAGTCACATCTTTGCTACTTTACCTTTCACAGTCAAATAAATGCTATATAATACTTTTCAAATTTTACGATATCAAACAAGTAGTCTGAAATGGTATTCAAAAAATCACATAGACATAAATTTCTCAACATGCTGCTTACTTTCGATAATGTTTTAAGATTAAAGTTAATCAATTTTTTTCCTTATTTACAAACATGAATAAGAAAAAAGAATTATGTTTGAAATTTAATATTTTATCCACATTCAATTGGACATAAATCTCAAATATCACATTTTCATACTATTTAATATATTTCCACTCAAACTCAAATTAGTGACTAAAGAAGTCTATAAGGAAGGTTGTTCACTAAAATTGTTGATAAAAATGGAAAATAAGGAATAAATGTAAGTAAAGTGCGGTGGAAGTGAAATAAACGACATACAATATAGAATGGTTTGATCTAAAAAAGATTTACATACACCATGGCTTCTTAAATTGTTTTTTTAGAGTTTTTGGTTATAATAGTGAAGCTAAATGACTTCTTCAAGAGCTCAAAAAAGAAAAAATAAAGTGGGAAAAAAAATAATTCGATCATTGTTGAAGTGCAAGAGCCCTCCTATACATACCCATGGAGATCATGCTTTGAATGGTCGAGATTAATGTCTTGGATGTCTAGTTTCTTTAGATCCACCGATTAGAATATACATTCAAATACGACCAACTCCCATGCCCTATGGTCGCAATGGTTTAAATGTATGTTAGGTGGTGTGCCACGCAATAACATTCTTTAGATAGAGAGTTGGTATGATACATGGAACGATTGTTTCATAATGGCTCCTTTTGTCAGAGGAATAGTACGGTTCTACCACCACTATTTGCAGGAGTAGTTGAGGTCTTCTGACGTATCTCTATTTACATAAGGCAAAGTGAGGCAAGCTAGAAGGTTTGTCAAGGGAGGGTTTGGACGGACATGAAGGTGATCAGATGAGTCACATGGACGGATGAGTTGATTTGGGAATTAGCTTTACTTAGGAAGCTAATATGGAGACATGCAACCCGAGGATGTATTATAAGCGAGGCTTTAGGGCGGCCATTTTTTTAGGTAGAGATGAATAAGGCTCCAAACAAGGATGATGGGGTGGATTGGTCTTGAGAATGAGGCTTGTTGGATGAATAGGCAACTAGATCGTGTGTGATCTTGGTCGACGTTTGTTGTGCAGGCCTATGTTGGGACTTCGGACGTTATGGTCCTGATCGTACTTTGCGAGGAAAATGAGTAACATTTTCCCTCATGTTTGCCATTACGAGCAGAAAGGAAATGTCTTATTTGTAATTAATGCAAATGACACATTGTGCATTTCTATTGGTTGTGATCGTTCATGTTTTGAGACAGTTTAAGTGATGGGAGGTTTGATTAGATGGAGCATTCAATTAATATTCTATGTTTTGAGACAGTTGTGGTCTGAGATCGAAAGTAATAAAAGGAGGGGGTATGCTTCTTCTCCTTTACTATTTTACTTTGCTATTTATCCTTTAATGTTCTTTCAAGCTTTCAAAAAAGAGAATATCTTCAAAGTTTCTTTGCTTCAAAAAGGACTTATCAAAAGAAAGTTTTGTTCATCCTTCTCTTTAGCTTTTCTTCTTCTTTTGTGTCATTGTGTGCAATTATATCATGATTTCTACATCGATGTTCACCCCTTTTTCCACTAGAGTTTCGAAGTTGACTCGTATCCTTGTTTTTTTATTACTGACATGTGTAGGATGTAGACCATCATCTATTGGCTATATAAGGTTGATAAATTTTTTCGATCTTTTACTTGAACCCATATCCAAGGTAAAGAACTTAAAAACTATTAAATTACCGAATTTCCCCCTTTACATAGGGACGAAGATATTACATAAGGCCTTTGGGCAAAGCCTATTTAGTTGCATAATAAAAAATACATTTGAATACTGAGTGGACCACACTATCGAGTCATGTAAAATTGATATGGGCATACGCATGACTATGTAAAACATATAATTTTTAATGTTTGGTAATGGGATATAATTCTTTGTTTGCTTCATCCAACAATTTATAAAAATGTTCTGCCTTAGTAGTTTGACCTTCAAATATGGGAGGTTGATTCAATAAATCATCACTTTGTCCATTTATTGGTAGCACAACTACTATATTAAGAAATTCATGCACTTCACCACCATCTTCATTGTTATTAACATTTGTTTGCATGTGATTGGTAGAAGATGCGCCATCATTAGAGTGATCAATGTATGGTTCATTATGGTGTATCCAACATGATGCTATATATAAAGGATCTATACCATCGTAAAGAAGAAGATATTTAACAGTATTTTTATCGTAAAGATATCTATTAAAAAAATTATACATGAGCAAATGATCTTATCCTTCCAAGTAGAAACGAAAAAAATTCATATAGAAAGAGTTCCAATTTTTATATATATATATATATATATATATATATATATATATATATATATTCATTTGAATTAAGTTTTAAATATACCCAACTCTTATACATAATATAAGTATCGCAAGGCAAAATATTATAAGATACAATTATTAATTATGATTATACTATAAGGTAATTTAACAATTGGGAGTGGGAAATAAATATGGCTTACAAAAACTATGTAATATTTTTCCATTTATTTTTATCATATGAAGTTTAGGCTTGGCAAAGAAAACACTAATATTATCATGAATACTAATCCATATGGATTGTATTAAGTAAATAATATAAGACATACAACCGTGGTTGGTTATGATTCATGTAAATAATCCAAACTGGTGAAAAATATTCTTGGTTAATTAGAAAAATAGAGTTGTAAGAAAAAAAAATATTAAACAAAAAAATGAAGAATTATTTGTATATAAGCTTAAAATAAAGTTTGGTTTGTTTGTATAATGTACACATAATCAAGATTTTCAAAATGGGATCAACCCCTAAATTACAAACTTTAAATTTGAAATAAAAACAGAATCTAATCATAAATTTTTGGTAGAAAATCATATTCTAGAATTTATTCCCACCTATATGCTACAAAATCTGTTATATAGATTTTAATGACATTTAAGTAAAAAGATTAAATATTCATTTCATAGTAATGACTTGCACAATTGAAACTATCTTTTATGCTCTAAAGTTAAAACTTAATTCTATCTCTTATTTCATCTCTGTTTTGTTTGAAAAACGACAAAATGAGATTCAACTCCAAATCATATAGTAATTTGAGTTAATCGACCCTAGTAAGAAAATAGCACAATACAGTGGTAAACAAATCTGGGTCAAAATTGATTTAATTGTGATTAAATTAAACACGGTAAAAATGAGATTCAATTCTTAATCATACAGTAATTTGGGTAAATTAACCTTTATAAGAAAATGGTTCACAATTGTGGTAAACAAATATAGGTCAAAAACAATTCTATTGCGAATAAATTAAGCATAAATTTAAGATGATTTGGAAGATAGAAACTTACATGATCAAGAGATTAGAAAGAGATTTAATTGGATGTTTGATAATTTAGAGAGGATTTTGATAAGATTAAAGAAGAAGGAACTTGTATTTTTTTCTGATAAAAGGAGCTATTGAGAAACCAAAAAGGAAAGTTACATGAATTTTTCCAGGCGGTAACTTTCCTTCTCAGTTAATTTTTTTGAAAGCAATAAGGGCCTTTTCATTTTTCCCAATTAATTCAATAGAGACAAAAATATACTTATGCGCCCAAAATGTTGTATTAGTTATTCATGCTTGTCCCAATAAATACATTAATCAATAAATGCATTTTGTAAATAGGAAAATATTGTTAAGGAGAAACTTACGGGCTTTTTGTTAGCAAGGACAGTCCACCAATATTTTATTCAGAAGAAAAATGCATTAAAATATTTGAAAAAAGCCCTAACTGTCACACGTGATTTCTCTTCTTCTTCTTCAATCTTGTTCTTTTTCCTTTTTACTTCTTTTTTGATCTCGTTTTCTTCTTCAGGCACGTTCAAATTTAAATTCGTTTATTCATACTTCCTTATTTTAATCACAATTCATTCCTATTATCCGGATTTTGATTTTACTCTTTTTTCTTTCGAAACTGGAAAATTTCAGTTCTAGGACGATTCTATTTTGTCCTTGTTTTCTTCTATTAGAATTTTAATTCGATCATTTCTAACATTCTGCTATTTTTATTTTTTAAAATTGAATTAGTTTTGTTGCTCTGTTTTGTTCTTTCATATTTTATGGCAAGTTTGGGCACTAACAGCAGGTATGTATTTTCTTATCTTTTTATATAGCAATGTTTGTTTGTTTTTTTTAAATTGAATATTATTTAGTTTTTGTTGACTGATGTATATGTTGGATTCGGTGAACTCTATTTGAGTACTATGTTGTTTATTAATTCGAGGATCAGATATTAGGTATCAATTTTAGAGTCTGTTGGTATCATTTTTGGAAAATATTTGTTATTTGTTTGTTTTTGGTTTTTTATAAAGATAATTATCATATTATAATTGTAACGATCCAGAATTTTGGTCACTAATTTGGAACATTTAATTTATTTTAAATCTTGAGTGTGGATTATTAATTCATCTCGAATATGGAAGAATTAGTGAAATGGTATAAAGTTTCAAATATAATGATAAATTTTATTTGGGAAAATATAAGCTAATAATTGGAAATAGAGATAATACGGGAATATGAGAAATAAATGGATATGAAAATGATTTCTAAAATTGATTTAAATTCTATTTGAATTAGAATTATGATATTGGACTTGTGAATGGAATCAAAGTCGATAAGTTTAAAATTGGGAATTTATATATTATGTAAATAGTGAAAATTTAATATATAGAAATAATGCAAATAATCGGATTTTGATTTAAAATGAATCCGAATGATTTCTAGTATGAACATAAATTCTATATGATTTATTACAGAGTTAGTAAAGTTTTAAAATCGAAATTTTAACTGAAATTCCATTATATCCATAATAATGTATTATTATCGGCTTTAAAATTTTGTAGCGTTTGGAGTTAACGTTTGTTCGCACGGGTGAGAAACGCGTTGAAATAAATATCGAAAATTTATTATTTTAATTCGATTCAAAAAGCCATCTTCCACATACGACCGAATTGGGCCCCGAAACATGTTCCGTTGTGTTCAAAATATGGGTAAAACATTATAAACGCCTAGTGGCACGTCTTGTTTGGAGTTCATTTGAAAAAGCAGTTAAAATTGAAAATAATATTTTTTTAAATTCGTTATACGTATATATATATACACCAAGCACAGTGATACCTTAGGGTTATCGTTCGAGCCACCATTATTGTTATTAATGGCCAAAAAGCATCGAGCCTTTTCCCTCTAAATCTCTCGATCCAAGCTTCAATTTCGAAAACTTTCTAAATGGAAGTTGTGGAGCATGGGGCGATCTATGAATCCAACGGTAGATCTTGGTTATCATTGTCGTATGGTGGAGAATTTTGGCTGAGTTCGTATTCGCTTCGAGCGCGTTTTTCTGGCTATTGGTGAAGTCTAGTGGGGTCGGTCATGGGCTGTAGGCGCTTGAAGATGGGGGCCGTTGCGTGAAGGGGTTGGATCGTTGGCAAGGTGAACGGGGGAGCAGCGAGCGTCGGTCACAGTTGCGAGCGTTGGGTTTTGCTTAAACCGGTAGCATGCGTGTGGTAGGAAGAAGGTTTGGGCAGCTTTGATTTCGAATTGCAGCGACGTAAGACTGTGATTAGCTGTTGGTAGGTCTCAAAATTGTAATGGTAAAATTTATATTAATTTACACATACAAATTTTAAAACTGCGTATTTCGTTCATACATTGTCAGAATCGGACGAAACAAGTGGCACCGGAATCGCAGAGACGAGATCTACATTGAAGTGCAGACCTGGAGCTATTTGGTGCTCGTCAAAATTTTAGGTTAAATTGAACATGCTCGATTTAATTTAGAATTAGAACGCTCGGCGATTTAAACTCAAGGTGAGTTATTCTCACTCAATTTTGGACTGCTAGTGGTAAATTTTAACAGTTAAAATTAATAAAATGATTGATTGGTTAAATTGATGCATTTTTGTCAATTGGACGTAATATTATATATAGTAATGTGTGTATATATATATGTATATATATATTGGAGTGATTGATATTCTCGCATTATATAGCGGATGAGACCCTATGCGCCTCGCATAATAGGCGATGACCCTATATAATTATAGTGAAAATAGTTTATACAATGAACAAGAATGAATTTCAATCAACAACTACTAGGTATCAGTTTGCACGATTTTGGTATCTTTTTTGTCATGCATGACAGTGAACTAAATAATTAAATTTACAAAGCATCATATTATTTCAAACATTAGAAATAAACATATAGTCTTTAGAACAAATTGACATAATATCAAGAAGTGTTTGTATCAACAATAAAAAAATTATTACTTTTAACACAATATCTTAAATGCATATTAGGGCAACTGGATATAATATCCGGTTTTGCAAACAAATTCATTTCTTCTTCTTTTTGTTCTTCTAGGCTTGACATGTACTTGGCCAAACTCTAGCGGTGCTTATTGTCCGTCGGTCGCAATTTTTTCCATTGTTGACAATAATTGTTTAGCTTCTAATTTGAGTATTATGCTTCTGTTCTGTGAAATGATGAATATTGTCATGTATATACCACAGTCAAGCCTGTTTGAAGCAAAATATATTGTCATTATCAGTTTGGATCACTTGTAGTGTCAGTTTTGTAACTAATATAAAGCACTTATTTCGAACATAATGGTGGAAACAAATAGTATGCTTTGAACTTAAGTATTTAATAGTTTACTACTACACTAAGCATTAGTTTTAGTATCATTTTTAGTGCTTGTAGGTATCATTTAAAGATTTTTAGTAGTTATTTTGTTTTAGTTTTGATTATATATGCATTTACTATTGGTTTTGTGTGTGTATATATCAGTTTTCTGTCTGTAGGTATCAGTTTTATTTACGTAGGTATCAGTTTCGATCTGAAGCAAATGTCTATTGAACTGAAAGATAATATCTTCTGTGGGAATCAAATTCAATTCAATGTAAATAAAGATGTATGGTAGTTTATATAAAAGATTATAACGCAAAATGACAATAAGTTTTAAGTATGAAGTAACTGTCAATTCAGTATCACTACTAGTTTTGGTTTTAGTATTGATTTTGTTCTTCATAGGTATTTTAACCGAAAAAAACCGTGTCTTCTCCTTGTTCCGCACACTTGATTTGATGCATTTCGTTTGGCCTCACCTGCACATCTTGTATATTATTCTTTTTTCAGCGCTCTTGCAGTATTTCTTCAATTGGTTTTCTCTATTAAAGACAAAATGATACAAAGTTAGATTATGTTCACTTTGTTTTAATTGTATTAGGCAAAAAAAATTTAAATGATATCATACCAATTTCATAGCTTCTTTCAAACTAGATTTGTTTTCGTCATTTGATTTTCTAGAACGTCTAGAATCCACATAACACCATTGCATTGTTGGTTATGTCAAAGTTACTAATATCCAATAGTTTTCACAATGCAAAGGGAAATAAACATCTTTTGTGTATTTGTCTTGTACAATTGTTTCAAGCATAAGCAGAACCAAACGTTTTCTGACCCCCATTTAGATCACAAACAACGCATTTCTGTTGATTACAAAAATAAGTTACAATTCAATGTATGAAGCAATTATTACGTACTTCATACTAAAGTTCTACTTACCATCATTGTGATCATGAATGCATAGTTATGCTCTGCCAGCCCACATTTAGATATATACCAGTCAATGATCTATATTAAAAAAGGGAAATCGTAAGTTTTTGTTATTGGTGAAGCAATATTAAATAATAAATAATATTAGTAATGTTAATAGTGGCTGTATATATTGAAAAGTACAAAAATAACAAAGCATCAACTTAAATCAAACAGCTTGTAGGTGTCAGTTTTTGCATTGATTTGGTATCAGTTTTATTGTACACGGTACTCAAAATACTTTCTTATAATTAACAATCTTCATGTTTTATGATCTAGAAACTAGGAATCATTTTTTCTTTGATTGTGGTACCAGTTTGATATAAATTACATTGAAAATAATTTAGAAAGCAAGCAAGCATCAACTACAAACATATAGTTATTAGGTATCGGTTTTGTATTACTTGGGTACCATTTTGGTCATACATGACACTTAAATAAATAATTAAAATTATAAAGCATCAACTTTTATTAAATAGAAATCAGGTATCGGTTTTTCATATATACATGTATCAATTTTGTTTTACGTAACAGTGAAAATTATTTATAAAATAATGAAGCATGAATTCCAATCGAAGAACCACTTGATACAAGTTTTGCACTATTTTGGTATTAATTTTTTCATATGTAATGGTTAACTAAATAGTTAAATTTACAAAGCATCAGGTTATATCAAACGGAAACTAGGTATCATTTTTGGAATATATATATATATTATATATATATATATTATATTATATATATATATATTATATATATATATATCAGTTTTGTTATGAGTAGTAGAACATAACCAATCATGAATTCCAATCTAGCAGTTATTAGGTATTAGTTTTTGTACTCATTTTGATTTATATCAGTATTATTTAAGAAAAAAATTATGTACATGCCTACCCATGTAATTTCCTTCAAGAATATGTCATGGTGATTTTTTTGTTATTACACATCCTCCTTTGATCGTGTCATAGTCCTCCCACGTTATTCACCATTTTAACAAAAAAGATTTGAATCAAAATTAAAGTTATTTTAGTATGTAACATTAGTATAAATATTTATAAGCTTACTTTTGTTGATGTCAGAGAAAAGATAGTTTTGATAACATTTTGTTGTTCTATGTTAGATATACCAAGCATTTGCATTGCCATAGTCCTATCTCTGAAAACGTTGGTTCTTTTGCTGCAAGTGGCTTTGGAAAGTCCTTTTCTACACTTTTTTTAATCATCTTTATTTTTTTGGGATTTGGCTTATTTGCTTTTTTTTTCGTTTCTAACCATATGTAACAAATGGGATACTTGACCCTCGAAAATCGACACTGATATGTCCACTGGATTATATGTCGATAAATCGAATGCCGGAAAACCCGATAGTTGGGGGAAAAGAAGAGGAAGAGGTAGAAGAAAAGAGAAAATAACAATACAGAATCTCACAACCGCAGCGGAACAATATATAATAAATAATAACATATCTTTATACAAAAAGATCTATAACTGTTATTTATATATACCATCATCAGAGTACAACAAATCAACAACTCAATACTGGACAATTATAATAACTTGCCCTTACCAGTGCTGAATATACAGCCTATAATACACAACGAAATATAATCAAGTACGTGTAATACGTCTTCGTCATCCAACTAGTCTCCTGTGCTTCATAGCATCCTAACATAATTCTATAATACTCGGTCTGACCCAAGCATTATAATAAAATAACATCCAAGTCAGTCTGGAAAACAAGCGTGAGAAAACACAATCAATTTGAATTTATTAAAGTTATCAAAATCCTTTGAAAAACAAAGGTATCTCATAAGACCACGTCACACATAAACACGACGGGTTTTCCTCTTCGATAACCAAAACATTTTATATCCAAAATAATCTGATATTATTCTAGTGTCTATAGAAAATAAATAAAAAAATAGCTGAAATGCTTGCATCTCACGTTTCAGCATAGTTGGGCACAATCAAAACTATACAGGCTCGTATTTGAGAATGGATTCCGTACAATAACTTGACACAAGACCGGCCCTACTCCTAACCTGGATAGAACCGAATATGTTGCCACTCCAAGTGTTCCCACTCTTATCGCGAGCACTTTTTCCATGCACCAGCGTATCCATAATTAATAATATATCCAAGGTATCTAGAAAGGTGATAACATGCCCTAATTGGGCGTGACCCACTTAGCCTTGCTGCATCTTCCCTGACTTTCAGTCATTTCGGTTCACGAGGCTTGAGGCTACGATTACCTTTTAAAAAAATTCCAGTGGGAATGCTCATCGTCCTTCAATGACGACGTTCTGATAGTATTCATCCATACAAGTATATTCTAGGTCTGAACGAAACCGGAAGCACTATTCCTACTACATCCATTTTGGAATCATTCTTAGGATTAGTAGCGATTAGCCCTTGAACTTCAATGCTCCAACTTCGTTTCCATGCTCTTGTCTTCATTTCGAAAATGTATTTGTTGGATCGAAGTGGTTTTTGGATAACTTATCTGATCCCGGTCTCTTCGAAACAACGCTCGATATTTCCGGTAAACTAAATCCCGGTTCTTTAGGAAATAAACAGACGAAAATAAGATTAGAGATCGCCTCCTAACCATTAGTGGATGGATTTTCTTATCACCGTCCTAGAAGAACGAAACACGTATAGCATAGCACCTTCCGTTGGTAACTGTACCATATAATTTCCGTATTTCTCCTAGATATTCCCAAAATTATGTTTTTGGTCCAGATTTGATAGTCGGTTATTTAACTATCAAATAAACAATCATTCAGTCAAATATTCATTTCCCATTGAAATCCCCAAGCCTTATTTAATTTAAATTTCAATAAATTAAATCTCTTTATCAAAAAGGTATATACATATCTTATCGGATAACTATGTTCACAAACCATTCCCTTCGACAATATTTGAAAAATCTTTCAAAATAAATATGGAAAGTACCATGCGGTATCAACCATGGATTCGCAGCTCAATGATTACGTCTCTATCTCAAAGAAAATCAAACTTAACTATAGGCAATCTCTTCCTCCCGATTTCGCCATGAAGGTATACTATTACTTTCCAAAAATTTGTTTAATAATAAAATATACTTTTAAACAAATAAAATAATTACACAGCTTTGAAACAATAATTAATTCTGATTTATTAGTAAAATTCTAATCATTTTAAAAAACTTGTTTATAAAACTTATAATTCATTTTGACAATTTAAAAATATTTAAATAACTAATTTTCTAATATTTTTATGCCAAATCATTTTTAAATTACCTAGTTTAATAATTAAAAATCCTCTTTTTTAGAACAAACTCAACTTCTTGATTAAATTTATTTTTCAATTCCAATATAACCAATCTAATATTTATAAATCTCCCTCGATTTATCACCAATCGATTTATGTCCCCAATTTCATAAATCTTTTTTCACATTTCCGAAGTAAAATCTATCATTTCTTTACAAACTGATTTACCCATCTTATCATAAATTCTTACCATGAATTTATATCTTCAATTTATCAAATGACAACCATTTCACTTTATCTATATACATTGTTTATAAATCCCATAGTCATATTTCCAGCTTACAACGGTTTATCATTACTTAAATCCATTATAAATCGATTTCTAATTTAAGTTCCATTTATAAATCAATTTCTTAAATAACCCAACTATATTCCTAAAAAAACCAAATCTCGATTTCACTCCTATTTCGTAATTTAGATATCTTATTTAAAATCTAGTATTACAAATTTTATTTTTATTCCCAATTCCCCTTTTTATTCTCCCAATCTATTTAAAATCTCGATTTTAAAATCCTTTTATATTAAAACAAGTATCACTTAATATTTATTATTTAAAATCCTTTATATACATTATTCCAAAATCTTTATTTACAATATCACGAAATAGTTAAGTACAAATTTAAAGTCATACCATATATTTTACCCAATCATTTTATTTTAACTAAACCAAAACTCTATATAATTGTTTTACAAAGTCTCTTTTAAATTTCCTTAAATTTGAAACATATATTTATGGTATTTTTAAAATACAAAATCTAGGCATCAATAAATTCAAATCACACTATAATCTACCACAGATTATTCAAATATGTCATATATCACTATATATGAAATTAAATTCAACATTTTTGAGGAATCTAGTTGGATCCCTCCAACCTGTTTTCCCAGCAACCACAGATGTTAATACAACATAAAAATACCAATCTCACTTCAAGGCAGCATATCGCGGTAACATAGGGTGATCCGCTATTACGCGTGGCTCATAGGGTCTCATCCGCTCCAATAAGCGGGAAATATATCCAACTACTAATCTATATACCAATATAAATAATATAACATCCAACTGATATTTATTTATAAATTCAAAAAATCATCCTAAATTAATTTTAATCATTTAAAATTAATTCCAGTAATCCAAATGCGTGAGATTTACTCACATTGATTTTTCAGTTGCCGCTGAGACGTTTAGTTTTGGAACTAAAACCGGTCATACTAAAACCGGAGGACGCCCGATTTTAGCCCAAATTTTAACTGTCTCTAAATCTGTCCAAACTAGTTTCATTTCGAAGCACTCGTCATCAAGATCATAATGCAAAAAGTTTTGTCCCAATCAAACCTCGTATGAGGGAGAAATTTAATTTTTAAGTTCATCGATTAATTTTAATTAATTAACTCTAATTACAATTTATAAACTCGTATCCAAAAAGAAGCCCGACCCACCTAAACTCTTTCTTCCCTAAATGCTTCAGCTTGTGCATGAGAACACCACCTACCCATTATCGTGCACGTTCTTAGAGCGATACGGAGCTAGAGACCTCCGTTTGTCGAACTGTTTTTGCTATGGCTCCCTCTCGATGAACCGCATCTACACGTACCACTATCTTCGAGCTCGACACCACCTTATGAAACGCGACCGCTGCCTTCACATGCTGTTTTCGACCATGTTGCGACTCCCTATTCATCGCCGCACGTCACCAAATCTAACCCCTAGGTGCGCCTCACCTCCACGACCACAAATCCAAGCTCCAAATCACAAAATACAACCCCAAATGCCAGCCGATCGAAACCCTAGCTTCCACTGTCATTCATGCCCCTTTCCAATTCCATAGTCGAACACTGCCAAATCGTTACAGCTTGAAGCCCTTGCCAAGACATGAATTTTAAAACAAGTTTGCCATTTTTTTAATTTAGTAGAGTAAGAGATAGAATTTTTGAATTTTCTTTACTTCTTTTTTTTACTCTTCGGCTGTGTGTTTTAAAAAGAAGAAAAGAGGGAGGGGACGAAAGAGAAAGGTGGCGTGTTTGTAAAGGAAGAGCATGGTGAAATGATAAGTACACAACTGTTTTGACTTAACAATTTAAAAATGTTATTTTAATTTTCGAATGTCTTGTTTAAGCCAGATTAAAATTCTAGACTCCTATCGAGGCGTGCCACTAGACGTCCACAATGTTATACCCTTATTTCGAATGCAATGGAAAAGATTCAAGCCTTAATTCGATCATATGGAGAATGTAGCTTTTTGAACCAAATTAAAATATTAAATTTTCGATATTAATTTCAATGTCTTTCTATCCCGTACGACCAAACGATAACTCCAAACGCTACATAATTTGAAATTTCATAAAAATACACTATTACGGATTTAATGGTACTGGTTTCGTCGAATTTCGAGATTTGCCCTGGAAGGCTATCTTTATACGTTAATTCAAACGAGATATTTTTAAAATCGAGTAAATCGCTTTGAATCCAATTTAAATTTTTTATTATCTCCATTCTTATAAATAAAAATTAAATAAGCTTTGAAGTTATTTTTATCAAGCTTAAAACTCAAGATTCAATTATTTTACCAATTTCCAGTATTGAATTTAACGATCATTTTATCCAATTATCATTATATTTGAAATTCAAATTAAAAATTAATTTTTAAATATTTAAAAATAATTAAATATTCCAATTTCAAATAACCAAAATTCTGGGTCGTTGCACCAGAGTCAAAGCCGATGCTTTGTTTTCTTTTTCTTGCTCTTGCTTTTACACTTTGCACATAAGAAGGTGTTTTTTTGTGTTGCTTTCTTTTTCGGCCAACTGATTTTGTCACAGTTGTTTTCCCTTTTTGACCAGCAGATTTTGTTGGTTTCTTTTCATCATCTTTTTCAGTTTTTTGTTTTAAACTCTTGTTTGTCATAGAATTTGAAAGATGGAGGAGCGAAGTCAAGTACTGAAATATGGTAGGGTAAAATTTGGTTTTTGATAGTGGCATCTTCTTCCATATTTTGAGCTTCTTCTGTTTATTTTTCTATCATTTTTTTTATTTGCTGGAAGAACTATTCAATTTATTTTTTCTACCGTGTATGCACTTTCTTTTGCGATCTCCAATGGTGTATCTTGATTTGGTTGGAACTCTTTTCCTTCCACATGATTTTTAGTAATTATCTGCACTTATTCATGCACTTCAGTTGGTATTTCAGTAGCTTTTTCTACATCATGCTCTTCAAGTCTTTATTTATTTTGTGGTTCATTTTCTTCATTTTGAACTTTTTCTTGCACTTGGTTTTCAACCTTTGTCTGCATCTTTTTATGCACTTCAGTTGATATTTCATTTGCTTTTTCTATATCATATTATGTAATTATTTCATCATTTTGCACCTTTTCTAGCAATTCATTTTCTATTTCTGTCTGCACCTTTTCATACACTAAGTTGCTATTTCAGATGATTTTTCTACATCATGTTCTACAATTCTATCTTTATTTTTCTTTTTTTCCTCTTTATTCCTCTTTACTCTTTTCTTCATTCTTTTCAGTTGTAGATATGTTTTCTGCATTTTGGGTTCCATCTCTAAACATGTATCTTCATTCATTTCAATTGATGTGTGGTCTTTTTCTACATTAGAGTCGGCATTTGTCTCTTTAATTTTTTCTTTACTCTCTTCGTTCATTTTAGGGTCATCTACTATGTGCATATTTGTACTTCGATATTTGAATTTCTCTCTTCATTCTCTTGCAATCTTGACTTGATTTCTCTCAATTCTTGTTTTAGTTTTAGAATTTCTTTCTTGGCTTCTATCCTCGTTTTTTTTTCTTTTTCCAGTTCCTTCTTTCTTTTTTGACTTCATCTTCCAAATCTTTTATGTGTATTTAGAAGACTCCAATGTTTACATCTTCTTCAAATGATCCAATACTTTGTTCAGTTTCTTCAATTTATCATTTTTCCCTTTATTTTCTTTTCCTTCGTTGCTTAATTGTTATTTTGTAGATGTTGTTTGAAGAAGTCTTTCTTCATGTGGAAGAATATTAGTTATTTCTTTAACATGTATAATTGGTAGGGAAATTTTGTTTTAGTTTTAAGTTATGATATTATGTTATAACTTACAATGATAATTGACTTTTTAATAGAAGCAAACACAATAGTTATGAAACTGATACTATACAAAGTTATAAACCGATACCGTACAATGTTAAAAATGATATCAAATATTATTGTGTATTAAAACTAACACTGTGATGAAGCAAAACATATGCTATATAGAGGCAAAACTGATATTATGCAGAGACAAAATTGGCACCAAGTATTGAAACCGATATTATATAGAAGCTAAACTGATACTATGAAGAGACACAAATTATATTACATTTTGAAACTGATAACATGCAGAGACAAAAATGATACCAAATACTGAAATTGACACTGTGGTTGAGGTAAAAACTGATACTATATATGGTCAGAAATGATAGTAGAAAAGATATTGTGCTAAAATTGATTCTAAGTAGAAGTTAAAATAATATTGATTAATGTAGGTAAGATGGAGTTTTAACTTACCGCACAATCTTTTACATCATCCAAAAATTGTTTGACTACTATGTCTTTAAGCTTTCGCAAATCCAATCTTGCAAATCTTGGTAAATCTTGAGTACATTACCGTCATGTTGAATGAGTTTCATCTTCTTATATATGTAGTACTATAAGCAATTAAAGAACTGATTAGATATGATTATTAAAAGTAATATTTATTTCAAATAATAATATTTTTAATAACATATCTTGCCAATGGAAGTATGGTGCATCATGACATGTTTCTTGGTTTGTGGATAAATCTTTTGACAAATTTACTGAAAAATTTCTCTATTGTTTGTGGTCAAGAAACTATCTGCATTGTTTCAAAATCGATCAAGAACGGTAGAATTTTCTATCTCAATTTTTGTTGTTTGTTAGGGAAGAAAAATGTTAACAGTATTTCCATTAGTCTTAAATATGGTAGGTCTTCGTCATGTTGCTTTTTCTTTTTTGTTATCACTTATTTTATTCTCTTTTCAACCAAAATTTTTGTAATGAAAGTACAATTGCCAAAATTTCTTCTTACAAATTCTGTGCACTCTGTTGGAATGACTTTTCTCATCTTTTTTTATGTTGGTTCTATGTTTACTCCTTTCGTTGGTCGACAAAAAACAAGCTAATGTCTGTGTCAGTTACTTTCATTTTGTCTTCTCCAAACATGATCAGTTTTAGTTGAGTAGCATGTGTATAAAGCATGCAAGTTACGTTGATGCTTCCCTCATTCCTTCATTCTTATTCTTAAGACATTGAAAAAGTTGTAAAATGGTGTCTTTTTCAATGTGTCTATTTTTTTTGGTAAAGCCATTTTTTATACCAATTTTATCATCTTGAAAATTGCTTATAAGTCGCATATGTATGTTGTGTCTAGCTTTGTATCTTTAGCTTCAATTGTTTCCTACTCTAATCCTTTAAATAAGACATTCATGCTTATAGGATGTGGATTGACAAAATCACATCATCCTATTGTTTGAAAAAGAGGCATTCAGTTGGCAGTGAAACAAATGACATTGAAACATAACGATATGTTGGGTATTAATTGCAATGAAACAACTTTATGCAAATATGTAAGGAATATTATTTTTGCAGTTTAGAAATATCACTTCTGTTAAACATAGGTATCGGTTTTCATAAAATGAGATTTGAAATAAATTTGAAAATTCCAAACTAATAACTTCAAGTGTATGAACCATAGGTATCATATTTGATGTAAACATGGTGTCGGTTTTTAAACAAAATACAATGAAAACAATTTATAAAAGTACGAAGTTCAAGCTTCAAATAAAAATGTTAGTGGTATCATTTTTAGAAGCTATTGGTAGCATTTTTTCACCAAATTACATGGAAAATTATATATATAATTAGAAAGACATAAGTTCTACTCAAAACATCTAGTGGATATCATTTTTTTTTGAATACTGGTATCAATTTTCATAAACAAGACAATGCAAATAATTTTAAAACTTCAAACCATTAACCTGAAATATACATAATTTAGGTATCATTTCTAATTTATATCGGTGTCTGTTTTTAAATAAAATGCAGTGAAAACAATGTATAAAGTAAAACGTATAAGCTTCAAACAAACATGTTAATGGTATTATTTTTGCAAGTTATTGGTATCATTTGTGCCACAAATTACATGGAAATTATTCTACAGAATTAGAAAGAGTAAAGTCTGTTGCCAAGCCGCCAACTCCCCTCGCAACCTCCGCCTCATTTTCCGCTTGCGAACACCCCATAACAATTGTCATCATCTCTGCATAGCCTTCCGTATGGCCTCTCATTCCCGCGCCAACCACATGTCCTCCCCACCTTTGGATCCGCCACCCTCCTCGTTAGCTCACTCGCCTGGATTTCCTCCAGTGGCGAATCCGATTCCCTATCCAAAGTCTGATGATGACTTCACACCAGCATCAAAAAAATGGAAGAGACAAACCAAGGTTATGCTGAATCCTAGTTCAAATAATTATTCCCCCAACCTCTTTCAGAAGAAGATATTGCAACCCCCCACCCTACAGATGCATCAGAACGTTGACCAATCCAGCCCTAACATAGATCGCCCTATGCAAACTGAGAATGGATCTTCTACCAACAAATGGAACTTTTCCACCACGTTGAGCCGAGAGTGGAATGAAGTTGTCAAAGGTAATAATATTCTGATCTCTATTCCGCTTAAATTTTATCAGCCCCGCAAATTTAAATCAATGCTGTGTGCCGAAATGTCTGCTAAGATTGTTCAGACGGCAAGAAAACAGTGGGACAATGCCATAGTAATAATCTATGGTTGATCCTAAACCAATCATCCTTATTCCAGAGATTACATTACTAGAGTACGGACACCCATTGAGGGATTTTCTATTTATTCTAAAGAGAATGAATTTTATGTTATTAAATTTAACAATAAGAAAGATTATGATATAATCTTAAAAGGATGCCCCTACTACTACAATAAAAAACTTATGATAATGAAAAGATAGTCATTAGGGATGATAATTAACAAAGAACTACTCCCCTCTATTCCAATTTGAGTCAGTTTTTCGAATCTACCTTTAGATTATTGGACAGATGAAAGGATTAGTCATATTGCCTCGGTACTTGGATCTCCTATCAAGTTGGATAAAGTCACAGAAGGTAATATTAAGATTGCGTATGATAGGGTTTTAATAGAAATCAAAAATACTTTGAGTTCCCTAATGGGATTCTTATTCTTTCAGAGGCAGATGAAATCATTTGGCAAGAGATGGCTTATGAATAGAAACTATCTATTTGCACAAATTGTTTTATTTTCAGGCACTCGGACACCCAATGCTAATTTAACAAGGTTTGAGACCGAAGATTCCGCCTCAGAATCAGGCTACTGAAAATAATGAAATGAATATTGATGATAATATTCTAAATGACAACAATTTGAAGCACTTGTCTAATATCATAAAAGGGCAGATGAACAAAGATAATCTAATGTCGGAAGATACAATCTCAGATAGTCCGATTGACAGTAATCTTGATACCACAGAAGAAAATATTAGCAATGAGAAGCATAATGTCCAGTCAACTTTACAGTCATCGACCCTTAATTCAAAGTCAAATATAAGTACATTAAATGTTACAGTTTTTGATAAGAATAAGCAATATCTTAACAACCACAGAGACAAGGAAATAGTAGAGGTGACTTATAATTCTGCACTACACACTAATGAATCTTCAGTTCTGTCAGACTCATTACAAGTTCCAATTTCTACCAATGCAAAGGCACCCTAACATTTAAAATCTCATAATGTCTCTAGAGCTAAGCCCACTTGAAAAGTTAGACCGGAAGAAGCTCCGTTCGAATTTACAGCTACCCCCTCTTTAGATGTTATTGAAACCCTGCATCAAACATGTTAGTTTCGCAATTGAAAGGAAAAAAATAAAAAATCCAAAAAACCAAAGACAGTAGGGTCTGCTGCTTCCCCGACTGATAGTAGCATTTAAAATAATAACGTCTAGATGGAGTTCCTCTTTTGGAACATCTGAGGCATGAATGCCTCGACTAAAAAGGTGGAAATTTTGCATTTGTTAAATTCTAACAGATTTTCTTTTTTAGGCATACTTGAAAACAAGCTCTCTGCTGTTAATATTGAGAGTTTCATGCTTAAAGTTCATAACAACTGGAGGCATTCACATAATATTTTAAATGGTCAATAAAGTAGAATTTTAATACTGTGGATTCTTCCCAATGGTCGAACATTATTCTTCATTATAACGATCAATTTATATCCTACATACTTCATAATGCTAGCGGTGTCAGTATCCTATGCACAACAGTCTATGCCTTTAATGATGAATATAGACGAGTTGAGTCGTGGAATTATCTCGCTGAGCAATCTAAATTATTTAATTTACCATGGATAGTGGCAGGGGATTTTACTTCTATCCACTCTTCTGAAGAGAGAATTAATAACGGTTTTTGTAACTCGATGGGAGATAAGGATTTTATAGACTATATTACGACGTCTAAACTTATTGAACCTGCTTTTAGTGGTAATTATTTTACTTGGAGAGGGAGCAATATTTCTCAATTCACAGCAAGATTGATCATGTTTCCATCAACTCTTTATGGAAGGATTTATTTTATCAATTTGGTATTAATTTTGGTAATCACTCTCTTAGTGATCATTCCCCTATCTATGTTAATCTTATGACAAAGAATGGGAAAAAGAATAATATACCTTTCAGATATAATAACACATGGCATCTTCAATCTGGATATTTCTCTTCTCTTCACAATGCTTTGTTGTAGGAATTTTTCAATCACCTTCATATACTCCTATGCAGACTGAAATCTACGAAATCTACAATGAAGGAATGGTTAAGCACTAAATGAAGCATGCAAACAGTAATCAATCAGACAAAAGAAGAGGAAAAGGAATTATATAAACAACTAGTGCAAAAACCATTGAATGATAGCCTTATTGAACAATACTCTTCAAAAAATGATCATATACATTGTATCATGGAGATGATGGCTATTGAAAATGAGCAAAAAATGAAGTTAAACTGGCTGGTTACGGGAGACAGGCCAACAAACTTCTTTTACAGCAAAATTAGTGTTCGAAATCCGAGTCAAAGAAGTAATTGCACTTTTAATTCAGATGGAACATGGTCATCAACATCAGAAAAAATTGCTAATGAAGCAATTAAATATTTCTCTATTCTGTTTTCAGTTACTCAAGCTAATAATCAATTTCCAGACGGAACTTGTAAAAAAATTCTAACCGAAAATGCAAGAATCAGCTTAAGTAAGCCCTTTCAGTTAGAAGAAATCAAGTCTGCCATATTTCAAATCAATGTCAATAGCACCCCAGGTCCTGATGGAATCAACTCAAAATTCTACAAAGTACATTGGGGTTTTCTTAAAAATGATATATGGAATGCGATGAATGGTATTCTTTAATCTGGTAAAACAATTAGAGAAATCAACCATACGTTTATATGCTTGATTCCTAAAAAACTAGTTGCGGTTGAAATGACTGATTTTAGGCATATATCCGTCTGCAATGTCATCTATAAGATTTTAGCCAACCTTCTTTGCAATCGACTAAAACCTTATATGAATGACCTTTTTTCATATAATTAGAATGCTTTCATTCCTGGGCGAATAATCACCGAAAATTCATTACTTGCATATGAAATGGTGAGAGGATTTAGTAGAAACATTATAACAATTTTTTCTTGAAAATTGATCTACATAAAGCCTATGATAAAATATATAGAGATTTTATTCATAATGCTGATTTCCATGGGTTTTCCTCTGATGTTTGCTAATCTCATTTATGAGTGCATTTCTACTCCTTCATTTTTGGTGCTTATAGATGGATCTCCTTTTGGTTTTATCGAAAGCTCTACGGTTTACGACAAGGAGACCCTCTCTTGCCATATCTATTTGCTATGGCCATGGAGTTTCTCACTATTATTCTTAATGGGGAGTACTTGAAAGGTAATCTCACTCCTATTTACAAAATTAATCCTATAATTACCTATTTGTTGTACGCAGATGACATTTTAATTTTGGGTAAAGCAACTATAAAGAACGCAGAATGCATTCTGCAAACTTTTCAGGTTCTGAATTGTTTAATTGGGCTGGGCCTAAGTGAAAATAAGTCGATGCTGTTTTTTAGCATAAGTGCTACCAATAAACAACAGAAAGCCCTGATTTTGAATATCAGTATAGGCAGTCTTCCAGTAACATACTTAGGTATCCCAATATCAAATAACAAACTTAAAGCAAGGGATTTTGGAAGTCTAATTGACAAAATAAATAAAAAAATTCAATCATTGGCACAACAAATTACTCACAATTAGTGGCAAACTTGAGTTAATTAAAACTATCATTCAACCTTTGATTCAATTCTGGATGCAGCTTTCCCAATTACCCATGTCTGTGATACAGAGAATTGGTACTCTTTGTGCTAATTATATTTGAAAATCTAAAGCACATAAGATGTGTTGGTATGATGTTTGTAAAACCGAAAGTGAAGGGGGACTTGGTATTTGAAAATTAGAGGAAATTGCTAAAGCAGTTGCTATCAAATTAGTCTAGAACTTCATAAATGGTGATACTCTATAGGCCAAATGGATATACAGTAAATATTATAGCAAAACAAATTTTTGGACTGCTAAAATGAACAACAATGCATCATATACTTGGAAATTAATGCTCAGAGCTAGACAATGGTGTAAAGGATTAATGGATGGGAAAATTATTAACGGTGCTAGCACTAATATATGGTATGATCCATGGCTTAATGGATACTCTTTGATTAATAAATTAGAGTGGAATGCTTTGTCAGTGGCAGGTAGTGGCAATAGATGGGTTTCTACTCTGATTTCGAATAATAATTGGAAAAATAATCTTGAGTGTGTTCCTACTCAAATGCAGACTACTGTGTATAGCATAAAATTTCACAACCAAATGCATCATGATTACAGGTTCTGGTTGCCAAACAGTATTGTCAGTTTAGTTTGAGTTCATCCCGGAATCACATTAGAGTCAAATATGAAGAATTCAACTGAATCAGTGTAATTTGGATCGTTACTGTATCCCTAAAATGTCCACTTGCACTCTGTTAGTTAAGCTAAACTGATTGAATACAAAAGATAGAATTTTCATATGGAACAATAATATTGATAGGTCTTGTGTTTTCTGCTTAAATCATTTCGAAGACAGGGAACACTTGTTTTCTAATTGCAGCCACTCAAGACAAATTTTAAAAGTTATAATGCAAAAGCTAAATATCAACATCGGAAATTCATCTGATATTTCACAAATTCTAGAAATACTTTGTCAGCAATAAAAGAACTAAACGATTATTAATCATCTTATGAATATTGCCTTTACTTCCATGATTTGGCATATATAGTGCGAAAGAAACGCACGGGTTTTAAAAGGTGTAGAAATGCCATTTCAACTGAGAATCATGATGATAGTGCAAGAATGTAAAAATCTAATTCACTCTAGACTGGTTTCGAAGGAAGTTAGTAGGGATTCAGAACTTATCGTGCTAAATTTTGGGATTACAACTGCTCCAAGCTTTGATTTTCAACCGCCCTGAACTCAGATATGCTTTACTCTTCGATCGGACTTTTTCTAACTATTCTCTTCTCTGGATTTTCGAGTATGGTAGTTTAGCCATTATTGAGCAGTTCGAAAGGAGTAATTAGATCTGTGATAGTTTGGTAAAGTTAATGAAGCGTGTCTCCCTCGAGAAGATTCTTTTCAAATTTTGATCTAAGTCCCGTGGTTGTGATGTTTCGTGTTTCATTTGTTACTCTTCTGCCATGTGTGATGTTTAGTTTTGTTTTTTTTGTTTTGCTTCTGTGTTTGTTTGTCGGCCCATATTGTACGTACGGATGTTTTTGAGTGTTTCTTCATTTTTTTTTTACTTCTCCATCTATTTGACGACTGAGTTTCTGACACTGTTGGGTTTTGTTGTAATGTTAATATATGAACACAATATGTACTCTTTTTCTGACAAAGTACCTATTTAGATTAGGGGGTTGCAAGGTTTTAACGAGGCCTATTATGGAAATATACATGCATTTTCTGTTTTTAATAAATTACATGTTTCAAAAAAAAATTAGAAAGACATAAACTCTACTCAAAATAGCTAGTAGATATCATTTTTGTTGAACACTGATGTCAGTTTTAATAAAAATGACATTTGAAATATTTTTGAAAACTCCAAATCATTTAACTCAAACATACAAAATTTAGTTATCGGTTTTTATTTATAATGGTGTCGGTTTTTAAACATAACGTAGTGATAACAATTCAAAAAGTACGAAGTACAAATTTCAACCAAATATAGTACTAGTGTCATTTTTGCAATGTAGTGGTATCATTTTTGCTACAAAATATATTAAAAATTATATATAAAATTAAAAACGCATCAACTCTAGTCAAGATAATCAGTGGGAATCATTTTCTTAGATATAGGTATCAAGTTTTATAAACATGATATTTGAAATAATTTTTAAAATTCCAAACTAATACATTCAAGCATACAAACTGTAGGTATCATTCTTGATTTACAATGGTATCAGATTTTATAAATAATACAATGAAAACAACTTACCAAGGCACAAAGTAAAAAATTCAAACAAATTGATTATTTGTATCATTTTCCCAAGATATCCGTACCAGTTTTGCTACAAAGGAATTGGAAAACAGTTTATAAAATTATTAGTTATCAACTCAACTCAAAACAAATAGCGAGTATCATTTTTTTAAATATAGGTATCAGTTATTTAAAAAGTACGGTTAAAATAATTTCAAAATTCCAAAACAATAACTTCAAACAAACAAAATGGAGGTATCATTTTTGGTTTATATCTATATCAGTTTTATAACAAACTACGGTAAAAATAATTTGTAAAACAAAAAGTATCAACTTCAAACAAATATAAAGTGGGTATCATTTTTGTAAGGTATTGGTATCAGTTTTGCTACAAATAGATGGAAAAATAATTTCTAAATGACAAGGCATCAGCTCCACACAAACAGAAAGTGGGTACCCGTTTTGCAGTATGTTGGTATCAGTTTTATTATATATACTGGTGAAAATAATTTCTTCAATTATAAAGCACCAACTTAAATCAAACAGGTAGTCGGTATCACTTTTCCAATATATTTGTATCAGTTTTATAATAAATGGCGATGAAAACTATTTTTAAAACTACAAAGCCTTGTCTTCTACCACACAAACTGTAGGTATCATTTTCGCAATATCTAACATGTTATAAAGCAATGGTATTTGTAACTTTACCGAATTGATTTGTTCCTCTTTGAATTCTTCATTTGGAATTTGTTTTCCCTTTTCTTTTTGAGCTTTTTCCTGTTTAACATTTTTGATACTATTAGAATACATTTAATAATATGATGTTAGTATCAGTTTCATAATTTTATAGTATCATTTACCCGTTGAATTGTATTTTGAGTTTCTATATGAATTTGCTTCTGAATTATTTTTTCATTGTTTTTCTTCGATCTTCTACTTTTTTGCAGTTGTCTTCAGTTGTTTTTTTAGCAGCTATTTTTTGCTGTATGTTTTTTTTCATTGTTCTGTCAAATAAGTTCAACACTATTATAATACAACTATATTAACTTTGTTATACTTGATTTTATAGCATCGGTTACTATTTATAATATGTTTATTGTTATTTTTGATTGGTTTTCGTCTGCTTTATTTTTTTTAATTTTTTCTCTCTGTTCTTTTTTCTAGATTTTTTGTAGAATATAATTAGAAAAAATAAACTAATAAGAACAAAACATGTCAGATCAAAAGAAACATCATTATTATTTTGTGTTTTCTTACTCCTTAAATGATAAGAACATAAAGTAAAGATTTGAAAGGTGATATTAAGTGTTGAAAAATAAGATTACTTTAAAAGTAAGCAAATTGTATTTTGATCTTTTGCAAATATAATATTTTTATCCAAAGTTTTTTCTATAAATACACACCCACTTTCTCACTTCCTTCCACACTTCTTCTTCTCAAAATTTCAAGCTTCTTCTCACTCTTTTAATGACTTCCAACTTTAACAAAGTTATGCCAAAATATTTCCAAAAATAAAACAAAGAAAAAGTATCAACAAAACTCCGTCCGAACCACTTCAAAACTCCTCCTCTCCCCTTCTATTGCTCACGCCCCCTTCCTCCATTTCGTCGAGCACAATTTTCCTTTCAAGCATGGTCGTGGCCTCCTAAGGCAAGTACGCGAAAGTTTAGCAAGTTATAAAGAGCTTAAAGAAAAGTTAGAAAAGTTTAGCAAAGTTAGAAATGTTTAAAACTAGTTTGAAAGCGACAAAAGGTGAGAACTCTAAATTGTTAAGTAGAAAATGATTATACGATGTTTTGCAAGTTATAAATATTGTTTGGATGTTAATAATAATGTTGATAAATGTTTGAAAAAGAAAGCAACCACCTTTAAGTCATTTGCAAAAGTTAGTAAGCAAATATGTACATAAATGACAATCATGTGACATTGTAATAAAAAAGTTGTTAAATTGATTAGCAAGTTTATATGACATATTAGGATATGTTAAAATGATTATAAACTTTGTTTTGGAGGTTTACTAGTTGTATATTGAAAATATATGTTGACACAAGTCACGGATTTACACGACATATAATCACATGGAAATAACTTTCCAAAAGAAACGAAATGTGATATGAAATCATTTATACCTTGAAAAATATTTGAAAATGCTTTAGAAATGATTACTAAGTGTTTAAATTTGTCTCGGCAAAGTTTGGATATGAATCTCAAAATACGCCAAAAATTTGACGCGTCGCGTAACGGTAGTTCGTGTTTTCGCGTCAAAAGTTCAAATGAACATACGAAGTGGAACATAGCTCAGAATTCTTCAAAATATGAATTTTTCAAATCCTTATATCCATATATTTCATATAAAAGAAGAAAATCAAGATTTCATCTTGCATATTTTGAAATATGGCAGAATCAATTTTCAAGAAAAATCTAGTTTTTACACTAAAATGACCAAAGTTGGAAATTGATAAAATAATTATTTTAAAAATATGAAATAAATTCTAAAAATCTTTTAAAATGTTTTAAAAACGAATTAAGTTAAAAATATTGTTTTCTAGACGAGATAAAAGTCGTTTTTAAGAATATAGCTATTGAAGCACTTTTTCTAACACTATTTGTAACACTTTTCGCAACGCTTTTCAATAACTTTTGAAATAAAGGTTGAAACTTAAGAATTCTTTTCCAAATCCTTGGTAAATGTTTTTAATTAAATAATAAAGCTTTTTAAAAGAAATTTGAACCAATTTAACATTATTTCAAAGATGGTTAAACAAATAGTTAAATGATTTAACAAGGAAAAATGAGTATGCGGAAACGACTAGTACATTTGTCCCGTCTGTAAGATCTAAAAGTGGAAATAAGGTGTGTAACTAAGATTAGGGATGGAGCAACCAGTGCCTTGAACTTACCTGCCCTCAGTTTTCTCTTTTAGGCGAGAGGTGGAACATATCGAAAGGAAAGTCTGGATGCTCAACTTGGATTTTATTGAAATAATCTTCTTATGTTCGTTATTAAAATCCGAAGAGAGAAATTGTCATGTTCGTGGAATTTAAAAGATGATCTCACCGTTATTCCGCCCATAACACTCGTTGAAAATGGAAGTTAATTTTGAATAAAAGTAGAATGATTTCTATAATCATATTTTCTCAAAAAATACTCTTTAAAAATGATTTGAGAAATATTCAATAGAGAGGTTTAAATGATTCTGTATTCACTAAAAGAATATTTTGAAAATATATATCTCTCGAAAATATTTAGGTAAAGGAAATGAATGAATCCATAAACAATCACCTAATTACATCATTTTTATCGATGATTGGATTTCAAAGGAACCGAGGTCGGATTTGGGTGACTCCTATCCGAAGACCACTTAGAACCAATTTACGTGTTTGAAGACTGAAGATGTTTGAAGACGGAGATATTGAGACGAATAATAACGAGAGACTACTTGTTGATTAATTGGGGATAAACTCCCGATTCACTATATTGTAGCGGTGGTCTTTTTGTTATGAAAAAACCTTAAAACCACAAGGACTTCTCGCCTAGTAATTGCCGAGAAAAGTGCCTTCGGTTTGTACTGTTCCTGGACATCATGTATGGACGTTTGTCTGACATTGCATTTCTAAAAATTACATACATTGGTTTTTACAAACGTGCATCAGTGGCGATGGAGAAGGAAACTTCTCTTAGCTTAACACCCTCCTTGAGATGTACGAGCTTAAGGGTCGTATTTTTATGGAAGGCAATTAGTAGTCAACGGAAATGGCAATGTGACATTCAAAGATGTGACCGAAACATGGTTAGATGCGGCAAGGCTAAGTAGGTCATTCCCAATTAGGGTATGATCATCCCCTTCTTGATATATTTCTTTCCGCTATGACGTTCGGGGTGTAAATTAATGTGGATGTATGCGAATAGAGCTCTCGAATAAAGGTCGGTAACGACCGAGGGTTGACATATTCGGTACTATCTAGTTATAAAGATAGGTTGGTCTTGTGTTGGTAGAGTAGCTTTGTGATGGTTCCTCGGGACATCCATCTAGAGGTGTACCTATCGGAAGGTAGTCCCTTCACCTAGTCATTTATATGGAAACCCTCTCTCCAATAAGAACCTGCGGTTTTGTTTGCATTGGCGTAATGAGTAGCCTCGAATTGCTATATGGGTAACCATTTCGGCTAAGATTAATAACTTTATTTGAAAATGTTTTCAAAGAATGTCATTAAAAATAATATCCTTATATTTTGCATAATAAAACTTTTGGTTATCATAAGGTAAAAACTCGTTCCGTGTTTATGTGCGGCGTGGTCTTATGAGATAACTTTTTGTTTTCAAAACATCATACTTTGAGTTCTCACACCAGTCCTATGACTGACCTTTGGAGCTATAAAGCTGAAGTACCTTATGTGGATATCTACCCATTTTCGCTGTGTCATGTAGTATGTATTTCCCAACATATATACAGATAGCTAGTTATAACTATCCGGCTGGACTTGTATTTGACTCTGATCATTTATGTATAATTAAAATGTTGAATGCGATACGAGATTCTATTATTATGCTATCTTCTATCTTTATTTTCTTTTATACCCCTGATAATCTGCCTTCCCGGCACTTAGATTTACGGTACGTGAATACTGTAGACGTATTAGTGTTGATTTCTGAGGGTCGAGGAGGCGGGTCGTCACACGTATGCACAACCATCCTCCACTCGACAACCCTTCTTCGCCTTCCCAAACCACAACCGAACGCCATTTTCTCCGCCTCATCGCCAGCCATACAGTAGCTCCACCTACGCCCATAGCAACCGCCTCCCCTCTAGCCCGCATAGCAACCAAAACCCGATTTGTCAACCCTAGCATGACAGTTTTTCCCTATAGCCATCTCTCCTTCTTTAGAACAATCCTGAAAGTCATACGATATTGTTTTCCTTCTACAGGTATCAAGTCATATAATCTGTATAAAATATCATTTTCACTTGTATATTTGTTCTTGTATAGCCCATACAAAAATCCTGAAACAATATTATTTTCCTTCTATTTGGGTTCAATAAGTTATTGATTTCGATCATCTTCTTTTAGATGATGTCTCGAGAATGTAATCGTTCAACACCACTCAACCATGACTAACAACCAGAACGGAGCAAGGTTCCTAACGTTGTTTCATTATCACTCTATAAAAGGCAAGAAAGAGGTGTATATATATACATCACACACACACAAAGATATATATATATATATATATATATATATATATTATTTTCATCAAATTCGAATTTAAGTTATATACCTTGTCGTTGTCCAGTTATTTTCCTTGTGTTTGTTGTCCGAAACTTATCGCAGCTGCTCTTGGCTTGTTGTTGTTCCGTGTGCGTATCCATGTTACCTTCTTCGTTCTTGTTGTTTATCCAGCCTCGATAGATGAGCGATCACTCACGATTAACACTCTTATATTTAGTAAATTTAATTCACATGAAATGATGAATGAAATTATACATACCTGGACGATCTTATAGATTAGGGAAAGTCATTATGGGTTGAAATGACGAACCCAAGCGATTTTATTGAATTTGAAATTGTAGGATTGCGAGTTGAAATGATATATGCCTGTAATATTAAATTATTGCGGATTGAAATGATAAATATCTGTATCACGTGACCATAGGATAAAAAACTATATACGGACACCGCTGATCTATTTTTAAATAATTTCAAGAATTTTTAAAAGGAAATACATGGATTTTAATAAATTTGGATTTTTAAAATATAATATAAATATTTATTTTAATATGTGAAAATTTAAGATTTTAAAATTATATATCATGGAAATTTCAAAATTATAAGTTAAGTTTTAAAATGTAAACTATAAAATTTTACTTATAACTTTATTATTTTTAAAATACATAAAACAAGATTTAAAATAGATTTTATAATAATAAATTTTAATTTAATAATAATTAATACAATAAAATTTAATAATAATTTAATTGAACTAATATATATAAATTATGTTTTAAATATTTATTTACAATTTATATTAATATTTTAAAATAGATTTTTGTAGTAATTTAAATAAATAAACGTTGGAAATATAAGTTAAAGTGGACTTGTAATTTAATTTGTTTAAGAATTGAATTTAAATAGGAATTGATTTGAACTTATTGATTTTGGGATTTAAAAATATGATTTTATAACTTGATAACTTGATTTCGATTAAAGGAGATTAATTGAATATTTTCAAATTTAAATAAAATTGAAATTGAATATTTAATTTTGATTTAAATTTGTAATTTGAGAATTTACTTAAATGGTTATTAAAAAGGTGATTAATTGAATATTTTCAAAAAATAAATATAATTGAAGTTAGATATTAAATTTTGATTTTGGTTTAATTTTGAAATTTCAAATTTATTTAAAGGTTATAAAAAATGATTAAGTGAATATTTTCAAATTTAAATAAAATTAAAGTTGAATTTTGAATATAAATGAAATTTATCAAATTGAGTTATAGTAAATGTTTGAATATTTAAACTTTAACCTATTGAATTTTAAGTGGTAGTTCAAACCTGGATTTAAAACCAATATAAACTAAAAATGGTTTTAATGAGAATTTGGATTGAACCTTTACCCTTTTTAATTGAAATGGTCGAACTGAGATTGATTGAAATAGAATTTTTTTGGAACTAAAGTTGTTTTGAATTGATGTGAAATTGGGAAAACAATTCTAATTTGAAATTATTTTCGATATAGATTATTTTTAACATATAAACTATTTTAATCTATAACCTATTTTTTTAAATCTATTTAATTTATAACTATTTTAATATATATAAACTATTTCAATATTTATTTTAAGTTGGAACTGTTATGATTCAGATTTAATGGATTTAAATGTGAATATTTTGATATGATAGCTTAAACTATTTTGTGGTTATGATTTTGGAAATGAATATGATTTCGAAAGAGATATGATTTCAAAAGTGAATATGATTTCAAAAGTGATATGATTTTGAAATGAATATGATATTTTGATATGAAGTATGAACTGTTTGAAATAAAAATGACCACGTTGTGAAATAAGCGCTTGGTTGTTAAAGAGGCCGGGATCGGATATTGTCATACTCTCTGCCAATACCGAAAACCATTTTAACAACTGTGCACATAGTGGAGAATCCAGAACGAAGTAGGATGGTTTGGCGAACGTCTGTATGAGGTATGAATGCAGCCCTGACTCCCTCAAGTCAGCTTGATGTGACTGAAACAGGAGCCATTCCGGCACAAGTGAGGTCGCACCTACGATCGAGCATGCTTCTTCGATACCATTCTATTACTTTATGATTTGATTAGGTGCACCGTTGATTTTAGGAGTGTGTCTCGAGGTGGGTGGTAGTAGCTGCTATGCGTTACCACTAGTCCGGATCCGCAAAACGGTACTACTCTGGGCATTGCCTCGCGTGCCTTGTCACGTGCCTTATCACGCCCTCTACGCGTTTGGTTTGTGTCGTATCTATGGAGTGCTCCCTGATAGCCTACTGGTTTAGTGGAGTTTACAGTACTGTATAGACTGACATTTATATAAAAATGTGTTAAGAGGGATATGGGTAACGCCTTAACGCTATTTTAATAGTTTACTTTACTATAGACATTACCTATGTAGCATATTGTACTATGTATGTAGATAGTTTAACGAATCCTAAGAGGATTGGAATCTCAAACATGCATTAAGTTATATTGCATTTCACTTGGACATTTCACTTGAGTTGATTTACTAGCATAAGAATGTTAATCATGACTCGATTGTTTTGTGTTTTGCTTTATGCTCAGGTCAGACTGAGTGTCACGACATTTGAGACTCACCTTTAGAGTTTGGAGTTTTTCTTAAAGATCTGCCTTATATCTATTCAGCTTTCAGTTATTTCTATTTTATGTTCAAAATTGTCAGTTGCTTTTGTATCAGTGTTTTTTATGTATTAGATTTTTGTTGTATTAGACTCTGATGTTCTGTAGTGGCTTCATGTAGTGGATGATTGTCGATTTGAATGGTTCGAAATGCCAAGTCGTTATAGTTGGTATCGGAGCTCTAGTTTAGGCAAAACGTAGCATATGGAGTAAAAACTCATTCGAGATAAGGTGGTAATACCCAAGAATGAGTAAATTTAATTATAGAATCATCTTCGTTCAAGCTTGAAATTCTTTGTTAGGATTCTCCTTGATTAGGGTTTCTTTTGAATTTTGAAACTTTGACTTTGTTTTAAAATCCATTCTTGTCTTTTTCTGTTCGTGTTCTTCTTAATACTGGAGCATCCCATAGCTTCATTTCTGTTGATCTGTAATAAATTTTTTAGACATCTTGCAACTTCAATTGGCAACTTCATCATTGTTGTGACTAATCCCATCGGTGCTCCTGCCAACCTTAATATGATTTGTAAAGCAATGAAACTCCTTTATACCGACGTCGATTCACCAAAGAGGTCGATGTCCTTGGTTTTGATGCTTTTCTTTCAAAGTCCGAGCTGTTTCTGTGGTAGACGATTAGGGCAATTCTCTTATAATCGAATGTCGATTGCCTCGGGATTATGCAGGCAGTTTTATCTTTTCGCTCGATTCCCATCCTAGTGATCTTGACTCCACCCCTGTTGTCCAACTATTTTCGGATGTTTTGGTGAAGTCATTTCTCTTCCCCACGAGTGGGAAATAGAATTCTGCATTGATCTTATTCCTGGAGCTCAATCTTGCTACCAGTTTTCACCAGCTTCATGTAGCGAAGAGAGCATTCCTTAGTCAGCTTTCTGGATAGAAAATGGTTTCTATGAATGGTTAGTCATGCCTTTGGGATTAACCAATGCTTCAGCTTTTTTTGTCGATCGCCATGTTCTCAACAAGTTTGTCTCCATTTTATTTGATGATATTCTCGTCTTGCCTAAGTCAGAAAAGGAGGATGAATCTCACTTGAGCTACGTTCTCCAAACCCTTAGGACTCATAAGTCGAAAGCCAAATTTTCTAAATGCTATTTCAGGAAGGATGAAGTCTGATTCCTTGAACACATTGTTTCTGAAATGGAATCTCGATTGACCCGGTTAAGGTCGCCGCGATTAGTATAAGTCTATCCATCTTTACTCTTTTGTAATTTAGTTATCTTATCTTCCTTTCGAGCTTATCTTCTTAGTTAGAATTCACTCTGATTAGGGTTCCTCTAAATTTGAATCTATCCTTGTTCTAAAATCCATTCTTGAATCATCTTATGAGAGAGAGTATTTGTAATTGAAATAAAATGTTTTATATTGTGTTGTTTGAGTTGTTTAGTTTGAATTTTGGGTTTCGATCGATTTGTCTGGCCAACGCTATCGATAGGAATTCCAAAATACTTGAACAGAGTAAGCTAACACAATATTGTTTCCAAAATTGGTAAATCAAATAATCTCATGATTATATTTTATATATAAAGTATAATTTTCTAAAATTAGAAGTTAAATGAATTGGTTGTTAGAAATGATAGTACTAGATTATCGGTTATTATTTTTTCAACATTTCTTAAACCATTAACTATTGTTGTATGTTATAAGGAGGTGAAATTTCATGAACATTATTTATAAATCTGATTTGCAAATGAAATGAATTTAAATTAAAGATTCAAGAATTAATATTTCGGTTCTTTTCATTTGGTTTTCAAAGTTTTAAGAATATATATTATTCGAAAGTATTTTCAAATGGAAATTATTTCCAAAGAATTTTAAAATAAGTCAGTACTCTCATTTTTTGTCGCTGGAAAATAATTTCGGTGATGACTACATCATTATCAATATTCATTTTCGAGTCTCAAAGTAGGGAGACCACTTAGTAGCTTTGTTACATTTTTGTTTTGGAAATTGGATTTGATTTGAATTTCTTGAGTATGATTTGACGTACAATATATATATATATATACATCTGTGTGTGTGTGTGTGTGTATGTATGTACGTATATATTTATTTCGAAATGGTTTAAAGCCAAATCGAAAATTTAACTCTTAAGTCTAAGTAAAGTGATTATTTTCAATTATTGAAATGAAGCAAAAATTTTGAATAATTGGAGTGTCTAAAATGAGAAATGAAATTTGAACAACTTAAACAATTGAACTTGGATAAAAATTAATTTGTATAATACTCAATTGCATTCTAAGACATATATAACTTACCTGAAATATTTGAAAAGTTAAAATGTTAATGTGAATATGTAATTGAAGGTTGTACAAGAGAAAATTTAAGTAATAAAACTTTCAAACTAAATTTTGCTTAATAGAAATGTTGTGAATAAAAGGTAAATTTGTATAGTGCTCAATTACACTCAGAAACATTAATAAAACTTGGAAAAATTTGAATGCAATGAGAATATGTAATTGAATAGTATACAATATAAAATGCAAGTAATAAGATGTCCAAAAATGAAGTTTATATGGTTTTAAATTAACCGTTTTATCTGATACAATGTATTTCGAATCCGTCTTTCCTTTTTTTACTCTATTCTCCTATCGCATTCCTTTTTTAGGACGAAAAGTTTTGAATGGGGGAGAGTGTAACAACTCGGAAATTTTAATGATTTTTATAATGTAATTAAATACTTTTTTTTAAAATTAAACAACTAAAATTTATCAATGAAAATTTGGTATTTGGTATGCGTCTATGTAAACTTAGCAAATAGCAGATTTTCATTGGTAAGTATAAAAGATTTTTCTGGTGTGTTATTTCAATTTAAAATTTAAAATCAGTTAATATGATGAAAGTAAAATATTTTTGAAATCTGAATGTTTTTATATAATAAAATTTTAAATCATTTTCTGAGTGAGGCGTCATATTTCGTTTCGCCAAATTTGGATAACTCTAGCCCGTTTATATTATTTTTGGTATTTTAGCAACATTTTCGACAGCGAATATCGAGTTTTGATAGCTTGTTCGTATCTCTCATATTTGTATATCATTCTGTTCATCTCGTCCTGTTGACCTCCACAATATATTCATTTGTGCATTTCGGCATCCGGTACGCGGCGAAATCTGCGAAACGGTTAGTCGTCAATTTTAACCTTTTGGTTTCCTGTGACCGTTCAAATGGTTCATTTTTCTTTATTTTGTTCTGCTCGTGAAATATATATAAAATATAATAACTAAGTTTGCATCAATATTTTTGAAAAACCGGCTCAATTTCTTCATTTTTTTTATTTGAATCATCTTCTTCCTTCACCTGAAACTGCACGTCTTCTCCCCTACTTTTCTTTTGGATCTGTTCTCGATTTTAAAAAAAACTATAATAAAACACGGTTGCTTTTAAGAACTGCTCCCCTTGCATTCCTATATTTACTAACCTTGCTCCTTCTGTTACCCACCATTCCCCTTTGCCGCTTCTAGTTCTTTCCCTTCACACTCCCCACTCTCTTCCATCGCCATGCTTCCGTAGCCATGAATCTCTATTGAATGTCTAAAGGATTTAATCCCTGGAATTGTTATTTTAGCTTTATGGAATTACAGTCATCACCGACCCTAGTTATGGGATTCTCATGCTTCCGTAGACCAGCCGCATCCGCCAAACTCTCCCTTTCTCCACTCGACCTGACCCACGTCCAGCCCAAACTTGTATGCCACAACCATCCTCCCCTCAACAACCCTCCTCCGCCGTCCCAAACCACAAGCGAACGCCATTTTCTCCGCCTCATCTTCAGCCGTACAGTAGCTCCGCCTCCGTCTATAGCAACCGCCTCCCCTCCAGCCTTCATAGCCACCCAAAACCCGATCACAGCCTTGTCAACTCCAGCATGGCAGTTTTTCCCTATAGCCATTTCTCCTTCTTTAGAACAATCCTGAAAGCCATACAATCATATTTTCCTTCTACAAGTATCAAGTCATACAATCTTTATAAAATATTATTTTCACTAGTATATTTGTTCTTGTATAGTCCATACAAAAATCCTAAAAATAATATTATTTTCCTTCTGTTTGGGTTCACTAAGTTACTGATTGCGATCATCTTCTCTTAGATGATGTCTCGAGGATGTAATCATTCAACATCCACTCAACCATGACTAACAACCAAAATGGAGCAAGTTTCCTAATATTGTTTCATTATACTCGGTAAAAGGCAAGAAAGAGGTATTTATATACATCATATATATATATATATATATATTGTTTTCATCGAATTCGAATTCAAGTTATTTACCTTGTCGCTGTCTAGTTATTTGCCCTGTGTTTGTTGTTCGGAATTTGTCACAACAACTCTTTGGCTTGTTGTTGTTCCGTGTGCATATCAGTGTCACCTTCTTCGTTCTCGTTGTTTCTCTAGCCTTAAAAGGTGAGCGATTACTCACGATTAAAAATTTTATTATTAGTAAATTCCATTCACATGAAATGACGATTGAAATATGTTGTTGAATTTAAATTGATCAGTAATTTAATTATTGAATATGATATGTTATTTTTTAAAATTGTTAACCGATGTTAATTGACATATGACACCATAACCTATTGTATATATTAATTTAAATTGTTAATGGTTATATATGCATGTAATATGTTATGATGTTTTATTGTTCTCACACTGCAAGTTCCCTGTTAGTTGAGGAAATCCCTATGGGTTGAAATAATACATACCCGGACGATCTCATAGATTAGGGAAAGTCGTTATGAGTTGAAATGATAAACCTAAGTGATTTTATTGAATTTGAAATTTTAGGATTGTGAGTTGAAATGATATATATCCGTAAATATTAAATTACTGCGGATTGAAATGATAAATATCTGTATCACGTGACCATAGGATAAAAACTATATACGGACACTGTTGGTCTATTTTTAAATGATTTCCAGAATTTTTAAAGGAAAATATATTGGTTTTAATAAATATGGATTTTTAAAATATAATATAAATATATATCTTAATATGTGAAAATTTTAGATTTTAAAATTATATGTTTTGCAAATTTTAAAATTATAACTTAAGTTTTAAAATGTAGACTATAAAATTTTACTTATAACTTTATTATATTTTAAATATACAAAATAAGATTTAAAATAGATTTTATAATATTAAGATTTAATTTAATAATAATTAATATTATAAAATTTAATAAGAATTTAATTTATCTGATCCCCTCCCCATTTTTCGTTTTGTCAAAATCGAATTCCTATTGCTCTAAAAATATAAATTACTGTAAAAAATTGACATAAATTTGCAGTGTATAATTGTGTTTTTGTCTAAGTCTTATTGTGTTTGTTTGGTCTAATGGGCTCTTTAGTAAACCAAGAGACCTTAGGAACCCTAAGAGACTTTGGACCCTTCCTCTTCCTACCCGTTGATCTTCTGTTTCCTATCCGATTAAACAAGTACGTATAGATTTTTTTCACATTGAGAAACATTTTGCGTACTCTTCTTCCACAAATCTATAGAATTCCAAAATCATAAATCCCCAAACTCTATCCCTCCTCTCTTCAAAACCCTTCCATCATCTCTCCCCTTGCCGCCGCCCTCCACCACCAATTCCGACCATCTCCTCTCTCCTCCTCTATTTTATTAAAAAAACACAATTTGTTCGATTTGTGTTGTCGTTCTTTGCTTTGCTTTGGATTGTTGCTTTGGATAGGATTGATTAGCTTGTCGTGTTTGGATTTTAACTTGGATCTATCAATTTGTGTTGTCAGAAACTCTCTAACCTCGAAAAGGGAGCAATCACTCACGATTAACATTTTTACTGTTAGGTAAATAAAAATTGATTGAAATATTATGAGAAATGTTTGCTTTAGATATGAATATGTGATATATTTTGTTATGTTCCCTTGAATTTGTGTTATAATATTCATATGCTCACGATATTTTATATGTCACAAATAGTATGTTATGCTGATTTGATTAATTGTCACATATGTATGTTAAATATGTCACATATGATATGTTAGAAAATGCGTCATGTTAGAATTTTTTTAATATATGCCATGTTGAAATATGTTATGTATGCTATGTTGGAAAAAAAGTGTTAGGTTAATAAAATATATGTTGCACATGCTATGTTAATAATATGTCACTTATACTATGTGGAAATAATGTGTTATGTTTGGGAAAAATGATATGCTATGTTATTTTATTGTAAATCACCTAACAAGTTCCTGGTATATATTTCATATTATATATTTATATATTATGTTAGGTCTGACATGTTAGAATTTGAAATATTCACTTATGCTGTTTATGATATGTGACACATGTGATATGTTAGTTATGCATGTGTATATATTAAATTGTTAATTATGCATGCATGTTGGTCATTGACATGTTATGTTATTATTGTTCCCACACTCCAAGTTCCTTGATAGTTAGCAAAATCGCTTTAGGTTGAAATGATATATATCCGATATAAAACCACTTTGAGTTTAAATAAATCGATTTAGAAATAAAATTGGAATATTGTAAGTTTAAATTTATGTTTGAACTTGAAATTATGAAATTGAAATTTAATTGATTTAATGAATTTTTTATTGGATTTTAGATTTAAACTTGTTGTTTGATTTTAACTTAATAGCTTTAAGTAAAAAATTGAAATCTGAAGTTGAATTTAATAATGAATCGATTGAAAACAAACATGAAAGTCTGTATTTGAACTGAACCGATTTATAATGTGAAAGACGCTGTTTATTTAAACCTAAGCATTTTACTTATTGAGTTATATGTACATTTCACTTGAGTTGATTACTTACGTAAGAATGTTAGTCCTAACTCGAGTGTTTTTGTTTTACGTTACGCTTGGGTTAGACCGAGTATTTCAGTTTAGCAAAGACACTTATTTATGAAGACGAAGATAGAGTCGAGGACCATATCTACTACTATTATAGCAATTGCCTATTCTACCTGAAAAAAAATGTAAATTATGATCTTGTTGAAAAATAGCTTCATGAACTATTTATGTATTTATTTTGTGTATTATAATTTATCATTCTGCTGTAAGATTCTGTATTTTGTTCTTTTGAATCTTATTTCATTTGAACAATCCCATTAATAATCCATCGTTTGAATAGTTTAAATTAGAATTGTGTGGTTTATTGTCGACTTAAACTGTCCAAAAAGGCGGGTTGTTACAGGAATGGTTTTGGGTTTGTTGTGACAATGTGATAATAACAATATTCTTTAACCTTTTTTTTTTTATATTTATGAATGTAAATAGATCTTTAAAAGAATGTTTTAAACATAAGATAAGTAAAATGGTTTTGGGTTTATAGTGACAATGTTTAGGTAATATTAGTCTTAAACCTTTTGAATGAATTTAAGAAATTACTTAGATCGTTAAAATGGATATTTTGAAGGAAATAACAAGTAAGAAATCTTTTGAAAAAGAAAGAAAAAGCAAAGATTCAAAGTAAGAAATCTTGTTAATGATTAGTGAATATAATTATACCATTTGAGATAAGTATATAAATACTTTTTAAAGTATTGGAAGAGTACAAACAAATAGTAGAGACTTATAAATGAATAGATATAAGAAGTTTTGCTAATAAAAGAGGATTTAATTACTAAAAGATTATTTAAACAAAAAAGAATTGTCTTGACCTAATCCATACTAATAAAAAAGGATGTGCATGGAGATTGAGTTTGGCTTGACCTAAGAGATCTCCATAGAAAATCCATTATGCGAATATTCCACATCGGTTTTGACTGTAACCTCTAATATGCTATCAAATGTAATTAATGTAACTATTCCAACTACATTATATATATATATATATATATATATATATATATATATATATATATATATATATTATACCCAAGACATTATCTACTATATCAACTTATGTACTTATTAGATGGTGGTATTTTTGATGGGACGTTATGGCATTTCATGCAGTCTTAAAAGTGCTGTTATATATAGATCACATATTTCTTATCAACAGCATGCGACTTTCAGTATTCTTTTCAACCTTAACCTTCATTGAAGAATAAAAAATACAAGTCACTGCCTTCTATGGATTAACTAAAAAAATGTGCATATAAATAAAGGTTCCTATGATTTATATAAATTGCAAAGTGTATAGGCGATAAGAAAGAAAGATACTTTATTTTTCAGATTATTACCTCAATAATTCATCATTGCTCTCTATTGTTCACAATCTACACGATCATATCCACAATGAAACGAGATGGCGAGCCTATTTTTAGAGTGCAATACTTCCTTTTTAACTCAACTATGTTGTTTTTAACTTTTTAGATTGTCTTTTCAGTAATGTGTGCCGTATTTGATGCAAATGAGGAATATCCTCTTGGCGTCATTCAATAGTGTCCTTAAATATAGAAAATAAATAATGTAATTTCTTAATTACATGCCCCAGTTAAAGAAACTATTTATTCAGTCATTATAAATAGGAAACCAATTATTCTATCAACTGTAGGGGCCATTTATTATTCGGCCAACATGAAATTATACAAAAAATTAGAAAATACGGCAAGAAAAGAAAAAAAATCATTTGCAAAAAATGATTTACAGAAGCAATATATATTCTGCCATACTAAAAATATAGCAAGATTAAGAATTACTATTATAAAAGTTCCATAATTACTGTCATTGAATATAATATTTTGTAGATATAGTATATTTAGCATGTATATGAGTTACTATATAACCTTGATATATAGTATCACTCTATAAATCATAGCATATTCAAGAATTTATGAGCATTAATTTTGTAACTTACGAAGAAATTGGTTAAATTAACATACTAAATATACCCAAATTTTTTAAAAAAATTGATTTAAAATAATGCCTTAATCACCACTTGATAGCAAGTGTGTGATTCCTAAATTTCTACACTGAATAAAAATGATGCTTATTTATTTAAAAAAATATTGTAATTACTTATTTTCTATTCCAAAAAATTAATTGAAAAAGATTTGATATATGGGGAATATCTTTTTGGTGTCGTTCAATGGGGTACTTAAAAGTAGAAAATAAGTAATGCAATTCCTTAATTACACGTCTTAATTAAAAAACCTCTTATTCAGTCGTTATAAATAGAAAACCAATAATTCTTATAACAACTATTTATTATTTGGCCACTATGAAAGCACAAAAAATTAGAAGATCTGGTAAGGAAATTATTGTTTTTACAAAATATGCTTCACAGAAACAATATCTATTCTACCAAGATTTAGAATTACTATGATAAAAGTTCCATAATTACTATCATTGAATATAATATTACATAGGTATAGTATAATTAGCATGTATATAGGTTACTATACAACCTTAATATGCAGTATGTATGTATGCCTAAAAAAGAATGCTAATTTGTTTTAAGAAAATAAATAGTGCATTTACTTACTTATATTCCAAAAAAATTAACTAAACAGGATAATATGATATTAAATAGTTTGAAAGTCATAAAATTCATGAAATAAAAATATTTATTATTCTGTCAGTTAAAGAAACCAAAAATGTACCAAACTTTAGAAAATTTTGTTTAAAGGAAGAAAATGTAGAAAAATGTTTTATGGAAACATTATTCATTCTACCATAATAAAGTATACCAATATTTAACCTACCTTCTATTATATATATTTTACTATATAGTCTTAACTTAATGTGTAGATATAGACGAGTATAAATGTTGTAACTTATAGATACACCACTTGAATTTACATGCTATATATACCTAAATTTAAAATAATGTTTTAATCGCCACTAAATAATCTTTAATGCCATAATCGCCATATAATATTTATGAGTATAAATGTTCTAACTTAGAGGCACTACATAAATGTACATACTAAATATATTCAGATTAAAAATAATGTCTTAATTATCACTTAATAGTAAGTATATACTTCCTAAATTTCTACAATTCTTTGATTACATAACTAAAAAATGATGCTTCGGTTATTTTAAGAAAATTATAGTGTAGTTTTTAGATTATTTTATAAAAATTAGTTGAAAAAAATGTGAAGATTACAATTGAAATATACATTGAAACACTAAATGCAACGATCCCGGATTTAATTGAGTGTAAATAAATTATCAATTTAATTTTTTGAATTAAAATTGTGTAATAATTAGTAATTTATACAAAATGTTAGTAAAATTTTGATAATCGAGCATTTGAAAATTTTAAAAACAGTAGAATGAAGTTTGTGTTGATGTTAAACAAATATTTCAATTTTATGACCAAACAAAATATATTAATATATACACTTGAAACAAAACATGAACACTTGAAACAAAACAGGTAAAGTAAGCATAAAAATAAATTATATATATATAATGGCTTGTATGAGTAAGTATGCAGCAGAGTAGTAAAATAAAGTATTTAAGCAAATAAATATGCAAAGTAAAACAATGAAGTACACTTTCATGTACATCAAGTAAGTAAAGAAAGCAATGCAAGCATGGGAACAAAGCATAAAGGAAATATCATCAACCACTAAACAAAAGAAAAATCTCTGCTCTTGTACTTGTTTACACATCAGTTTGTACATTTTACTTTTATATGTGTAAACCCCTTAACTCAATCTTAGCATCTAAACAAAGTGTTCAGATTTAAAATAAAATAGAAAACAAAGCAAACATTTCAGCCGAAATCAACTATATCTCTAGTACACAATATCTTTTGTACACAAGCAAATTTCATCAGCCACCAAGCAAGTTTTGTACAGCCGAACTAAAGAGAAGGAAATAAAATATGTTCAAGTTTGTACAAGATAATTAATGCAATATCTTTAGCATACAAATGCATCACTTCAGCCCCAAGCAAAGGAAAATATCTCTGTCCTTAATTGTTCAAAGCAATATTTTATACCTGTAAACTTTTTTTTTTATATATGTATCACCTCTTACCTAAATTTGTTCATTCAAAGTTATGAAAATCTGAAGTAAATATAACTTCAAACTTAAATAAACTTCAACTCAAAACAAAGGCAAAGTTTCAGATCATAAAATGAAAGCAGCTCTAGATTTTAAAAGAAAGAGAGAATAGAATATGCAAGTTCATTTTGAAAGAAAAGAAAAAAAACAAAGGAAATCAAAATCCAGTTTAAAGTTTAAAAGCATTCAAACAAATTTCTCAAAGCTTGTTGCAAGCAACACTGTTCTCTGCTTCCAGACTCAGGTGAGCAACTTTAAGTTTTAAAACTAGTTCTTGAATTCAATGCCGTGAATCTGTGAGTAAACAAACTCTTCCAATATTTAAGTATCGTAAAATCTGTGCATAATATATTGGGTTTTGTGTATAAATGTTCAAGTTGTAGCTCTATGTGCAAGATTGTGATTTTCCTGTGTAAATTGAAGATGTTGTTCTTCTTTTAGTTTTGGGCTACAGAGTAAAGTAAAGTAGAGGAAAATTTATATATCTTCATAACACATTTTTAAGCTTAGAATTTTAAATTTAAACAAGTTGTTTAAACCTAAATCATGGCTTAGGATTTATATTAAGCTTGATATTGAAGTATGGGTTCTGTAAATCAAGTTTTACAGTAAAAGTATGAAAACATGAAAATTTGGAATGTATGAAAATTTGGATTTGTTTATATAACTTGTATAGACATACAAAGTTATGATTTTTAAAATCAATACGATGATTTTTAATCAAGTATTTTATGTGCAGTTCATATTTGAATAGAATATACTTTTGAATCGATTACTGGCGATTGAATGAATTTTAGGTATTGAAATTTTGCTCGAAGCAAACTTGGCCATCGATTAAGTTGCGAAAATTATCATATGATTTTTCTATTGCGTGAGATATTAGAACGAGGCGCAACTAGGGTTTTGGGTTCATTTTGGTTTGCTGTTGATCACGAGCAAATCGTGTCTTCATCATGGTAATCTGGGCGATCGCACCTATGGGGATGGACTCGAGGATGAGTGGCGGAGGTTTGGTCAGGTTCGCGTGGACTCCGGTGACGTCACGTGGTGGGGCGAAGCGGGTTTTTGGTGATCGAATGGGTTCAGGAAGAAGGGAGTTGGCTCTGTACTTGCTCGATTTTGTTTCGGTGATAATTTTGCATCGTGGATGGCTCGAAACATTTGGGACGGTCGTTGATGACTTGGGTGGGGCTGCGTCATTGACCGGAGTTGGTCGTGGCGTTTGTGCACGTGTACGTGCAAGCTTGTGCAACTGGGAAATATAGGAAGGAGAAGAAGAAGAAGGCTCGGGTTTGTCTCGAAGAATTTGTGAAAATACTCGGGGGAGATGGTGCGTGGCTTCGGGAAGGAACTCGCGTTCGCGAGTGTGCTTCCTGTTGCCTAGTTTGAACAATTAAAGTTAAACAAAAGAAGAAGAAAAAAAGGAGTTTTAAAATAGGCTCGGGTTTGTTTAACTTGTTACCAGATTTCAAATTTTAAGCAAACTTTAAAATAAGATTTTAAGAAATATAAATTATGTTTTCAAAGGTAAAATAGGCAAGTTTTATGGATTTAGATTTTAAAAGTTTAATTGTTTTAAAACTTGTTTGGTTTATATAATTTGGTATTAAGTTAATTATCCTATTAAATTTTGATTGTTTTCAAATACAATTAAATGAAATTACTTGACGTATTAAAGAATGGATAATTAAGATTAATTGTCTAGGGATTAATACTTGATTACTTAAAGACTTAATTAATGTGATCAATTAAGTGATCAATTATGGGATAAATTAAAGATTACCTGAGGTGATTAATTTATAGTAATTAATGGTTAAAATTGATCGAGTGGTTAAGGATGATCACTTATTGGAATTTTATTAAAGTAAATGGTAATTAATCAATTAAGGGTAATTTATTAATTAAAGATAATTAATTTAATGATGAATTAAATAATTAAAGGTTAATTATTTAATAATTAAAGGTTGATAATAATAATTAAAGGTTAATTAATTTATTATTAATGGTTAATTAATAAACTATTAAAGAATAATTAATCAAAATAATTTGTAATTTATTTATGTTAATTAATCAGGATTAGTAATTCCTAAGTAATTTATCTGATTTGAATTAATTAGACCATTAACTGATCCCGGTTATGAATATTTGGATTCTATTGGAAGATTTGATTGTTTGATATCCCGATTTGTGATACTTTGTGATACATCCTGATTTATGTTGTGATCTGAATTTTATTTATCTGTGATATATATCTATGATCTGTGAATGGACGATAAGCGTTATAGTTTATATCGCTTATCAACTATATTTCTGTATTCTGATCTGTGATGATTGTATGATGTTGCACTATTGTGTTAAACCCTTGGACCACACCATACACACACAATTATGGATTCACGAGGAAATCAGTTAAGTCACAGATTTTGAAATGATTTTTAGAAGTTGAATATTTAAATTCAAATGTTTTGGAAATGGAATCGAAATAAAAGTGAAAAGCTTTTGAAATGGAATTTCAAAAATGTAATTTATTTTTGAATAACTTGATTAAAGTTTGAAATTTAAATAATTTGATTTAAATTTAAATTCAAGATTTGAAATTGAATTCTATGATTTGAAATTAGAAATTAAAGATGTTATACCAGTTATATATGAGTTAAACCATTTTAAATTTATTAATTTTGAGAATTAGAGGGCTTTAACTCGAGCAAATATAATTGGATTTTTCCGAAACGAAAACTGTTTGTTTTCGATTAATAAAAGCTTTCACATAAGAAATGAACTTCCAATTTGAGTTAAAATGATCTCTAATTTGAAATGAAGATAATTTCCAAGTTATGAAAACGATTTGAAAGCTATGAGTTAAATCTTTAATTTAAAGATTTAATGGGTTGCTCCTATAGAAATGAAATTGTTTTGGAAATCTATGAATTGATCTTTGTGAGATAATTTTTTTTTGTTTAAAGATTTGAAATGGTAATTGGTTTAAACCATTTAAAGAAAATTTTGGGTTTAAGTTGTGACTTAATTGAAATCCCAATATCCATATGTTTTTGAACTATTTCTCTCACTATTCGGTTTAGCCGGGAGAGGACCTTTGTGTCATATATCCCATTCCGAATATGTGATTCGTCGTTATGGATAGCATTTGAAGATCGGTGATGAAGACTGGATATTCACAAGAACGAAAGGATAACTCGTCGATTGTCTCTGCACTGAGTCGCGCCGGTATAGAGATTTCCTAAGTGATGGAAAGTCCGACCGGGATTGTGAATACCCGGATTGCAAGGGCTTCGTAAGAAGTGCCTTCGGTTCTGTTCGAGCCCAGAACAGACTTGTATGGATTGTGTGTCTGACATTACATTTTGAGATATAAAGCAGATTTCTTTCAAATACATTTCTGTTTATTCTTTTAGCTTAACACCCTTCTCTGAGACGTACGAGCTCAGAGGTTATGTAGTTGAAGGTTATCAGCGATATATTCCCAATTTGGTAATGTGACATGCTAAGTGTTGCTGTGTAATGATCATTGTTTGATCATTTGTGATATGATCATTTGTTTGATCATTTATCTTTGTGATCATTACTTTGATCATTTGTTGACCCAAAGCATAGCTTTGTACCAAAGCGTAGCTTTGTGGACGAGACTTCGTCGAACCTCACACCCCGGAATGGTCAAAACAGGAAAGATGCAGCAAGGTTATTAGTGGGTAGCGCCCCTTTAGGGTATGTTCATTTCCTTCTGGAAAGGGGTGGTATCATGGTATGGAGCCCAGATACTTACTCATGTGGAAAACACTCTATTTATTATGGTGTGATGTTGGTTATCGAGCGCTCGGTTAAAGGTCCTAAAGGACCGGGGGATGGCATACTCGTGTCAGTTGTTACCCAGTTAGGGGTAACCCGGCCTTGTGTTGGCAGAGATCCGGTTAGGTTCTCGGGACGTCCTTCCAGAGGCGTTTCCATGTGGTAATGGGAAGTTCCTTGGCCTGACCATTTGTTGGAAATCCAATCTTCAATACGAAACCCTGTACGGTATTAGTTGTAGAACCTGCCATCTAATATGGTAGCTATAGCGGGCATAATATAATGGTACCTATGCTAGCTAAGATTAATATTCTACTTTCGAAATGCTTTTCTGCACCGTGCACTTATAATAATAATATCAAAGAAATTTTCTGCGTATTAAGCATGTTTGACTATCATAAGAAGAAATCTCCTCCAAGTCTGCATTTGCATTGTGTGTGGGGCGGGAGGTCTTATGGTAGTTTCATTTTCAAAAAGCATTGTGAATTTACTTTAAGATTCTCTTATTTTTAAAGATAAACTGTTTTCGTTGCTCACACCAGTCCCATGACTGATCCGGAGTTTATTGTTCCTTTCCTAAACTCTGAATGCTCATCATTTTCCATACGAGCAGTCAAGAGTTGGGTTTTTCAGATAGTTAGATATAGTGGATTATCTGGAGTTAGTTCAGTCTTTGGTTCGCACCAGTCTTGCCTAGCTTGGTGCATTGTTATGGGGAGTTCGAGCTATTGCTGGATTAGTTCTTGAAGATGGAGTTCAGATTTGGAGTTCTTCGTTGAAGACTATCTGAGAGTTATTTGATCCGCTGCTAGTGTTATCTATTTTTCTTTCCGCTGCTATTTTATTGTATCTCCGATAGTATTGATATTCATTGTATCCTCCGTTGTATCAGATATTGTATCAATGCTGTATATCAATGTATTATTCTTTTATTCCGCTGTGTTATTTACTTAATGTTGTTATAAGCTCCGGCGAATCAGATTTGAACGGTTGAATCTACGGCATTCGAATACGATTTGAAGTATGGATGTCGATTTTCGAGCGCGCAAAACCGCATTCGTTACATTAAATTTGTTAATCTGGATTGAAAATACATCTAACATGTGTATAGGTTACTGTACAATCTTAATATTCAGTATTGAGTTATAAATTACAGTATAATGTATATGGAAGAATTCATGAGCATGGTTATTGAAACTTATAGCTTACCATGCAATTATATGCAATATTTATGAATATAAGTATTATAACTTATAGAACAGTGCTTATTTGTACCATATAAAAATATACCAAGATTTAGAATTGACGTAATAAAATTTCCATAGCTACCGTCATTGAATGCAAGATATAGTATATTTAACATGTATGTAAATTACTATATGATCTTAATATTTAGTTTTAATCAATAAATTGCCGTATATTGTATATAGAAACAATTATGAGCATGTATATAAGTTTAGAAAATTTTCTTTACAGAAACATTACTTATTTTGCAACTCCCTCTCCCCTAGAATAAGTGCGGGTAGAATGAGTAGTGTTTCTATAAATAAATTTTTCTAACACTATATACTAATATAATAAAGATATACAAAAATCAATAATTATTTTTTCCTATATAAAAATTATCTAGCTAGATTTAGAACTTCCATCGTAAAAATTCCATAATTACTGTCACTGAATGCAATGTTATGCAGGTATTATAATATATCTAGCATGTATTTAAGTTACTATATAATTTTAATAGCATAAACATTGTTAATCACATTTTACTTTGAATTTATCACAATATTTATGAATATAATTATTGTAACTTATTATAATTTATTACTTACAGTATATTGATATAAAAGTGTATAGAATTGTGCAGTTATTGCAATTTTTTTTAAAAGCAGTGGTCTTCACAATTGCGCATCTTTTTCAACAATATGATCCATTATCCTTAAACTCAATACACTCCTTGCTTAATATACCCCATTTTTATTTATTGAAGCCACACCCTTTTCTTTTCCTAGTACCTAAAAGTGAACAAGTATGTGTAACCATTTATGAAAAAACAGAGATTGTTATAATTATTAAACAAAAAGGTTTAACTTTAAATTGTTATTTTTGTTACTTGACTAGAGATATATTATTTTCATTTATTTCCTTAGTCAAATGCAATACATTAAAATATGACTTAAATATTATTTTTACATATGTAGTTGATTTGTGGAACAATTAAATTTCACATATATTCAATATATTCATGTGAGGAAATGTATATTATGTATCTAATAATTATGGAGTTGTTAGATTGCATGTGCAAGATCATAGTTTCAAAATTAAACCCTAAATTAAACTATAAAAAAAATCATTTGCGAAATTCATGGATGAATTTTATTTAACAAGATTAGTACTAGGTACAAAATTTATTTGCATGAAAAAAATCTTCTCCAAGTAAAAAATTATATCACGATATTTTGTTACCAAGTAAAACAAATTTTGTTTTTTACTCGAATATACAATTGGTTAGCATATTAGTTCATCTTCACTTATGTTCTCATTCAGATTTTCATCACGTTTATGTCACACTCTTCAACCATGGAATCATTTGTCATAGGCAAGGGTAATATCTTATTGACATACACATCATGAACATCGTTCCTTATTTATGGTCCATCATTGTCTAAATTAGGATCGCCAAGGTTCGGTATGGCACAATAATCATTTATATCAATTCCCTCGCCATCTTCTATTAAATCATAGAATTCTCTTGGTTTATTTAACAACAATACTCCTTTCTCACTTTGGATCGAGAACATAAATGCTTGAATAGCTTGTGATATGTTAACCTAGAAAATGGATCAACACCCAAATATCGGATGAAAGCACCAGTTCAATCAAAATCAAAGCAAAAGAAAGAAGAAAGACAAGAACACACAGTAATTTTTATAGCGGTTCGGCGTAATCTCCGGCGTACATCTACTTTAATTTCCTTTATTAGTTGCCCTCTCTTTAGATTACAACTAATTCTATCAGATTTGTCCACTAGTGGGTGTTAGATTTATAATGGTTTTCCTATGATGCTTTTAAGGTAGAGGATAGGAGTGAATAAGGAGTTCCAGATCCAAAAGTTAGAGAATTGGAGAAGATCCATTTTTGATTACAGGTAGGCTGGTAGTTATAGAGAAACATGCATATAGGTATAGAAGCCCACTTGCACTGAAATCCAGAAGGTGGCTCGAAGTTACACAAATGAAACAGATGACCACGAGGCAATGGAATAATTTGATACAAAGTCAAATAACTCGGTGCCAAATTATTTTTACTTATCGAAATTTAATTTGGTTCATTCGCTAGCTTTTCTATCTCTTTCTTGAGTTGTTTTAAGTCCTTTTCCACCAACTTTGAGTTGATTCTAGTGATCTTTCTGATAGCTTCTTTATATTTCTTCTCGATAGTCCTTGGGATTTCTTGTCCAAATCGTTAGAAAATCACATGATCATGAGTTACTGGAGTAGCATAGGAGCTGTATGGTGTTCGGGAAGCAAAAAGACGGGGAGGACTAGGTTAGTGTTGACCCAAACAACTCGGGGCCAACTTGTTTCCTTAGCCAATTTTCCACTTCAACTTCTAGAGTTCAGTTCTCTAGTTCTTTTGATCGTGTTTTCAAGTTTGTGAATCGTTTCATCCTGCTTTTGATCTTCTACGTTTAGTTGAAATCTACTTTGGCTCAAAAGCGGATTAACATGATACTAGTGTAAATCTATCATTATAGTGTGCCACTCTATTGAAATCAGCCAAGTTGAAACCATATTTATCTTTTTTCTTTCCAAATTTGCTTACCCTATCACACTCAAATAAAATTACTTTACTAGCTTTATCATCGCATTCACTGGGAAATCCATAGTCAAGCTCATAAACATTCTTTAGAACACCATGACATTCAACTTTACTAGTTGTTGGATTGTTATCTCTCACACTTAAATAACTTGAAGTTTTTTCATTCACAAAAATACCATAATTTTGATTTTTTTTAATCTATCATCCACTGAGTTAAATCGGAACCCGTATCCATTAACGACATAATTTTTATATTGCTTAACCATCCTACTAGGGCATTTGCTAACTGTAACAAATCTTTTAATATTGATGAGTCGCCTGACACAAGAATACTGTTTATCTAAATCAATATTTGTTAATAGCATATCAATAGTAAATGAAACTAAGATTAATTATCCATACGCCTTCATTGAATTAACTTACATGGTTTCTAAACCAAGTAGGTTACACTTTATTTCTCATAACCTCTACTTCTTGAATAGTTTTCCGTCGCTTCAATCCTTTAGCTCTGCAAATCTTTTACTATAGAAATAATAGTTGATTATTATTATTCTAAACTATATCATCAAAGTTTAAAGATTACTTAATACAAGCACAATAGTCTTACTCTAAATAAGGGAACACTTCATTGCAATTGAATAAAATATAGGTTTGACATTGTTCCCAAATATCCATTTCAATATCAATCTTCATGCCCCAAATAATGACTAAGATTAGAAAATATTGGCAACCCGCCAGCACCAGCACATGACAAACTTATATCACAATTATGACCACACCGATTTTGTTGAGTTTCCATACTAGTTAAGTACATAACGCAAAATGACATGTTCTTTTGAAAGATATCCTACAACTATACTTCCTTTGAGATTACTTTTATGTAGAACATATTTTTACAACATTTGCAAATACCAATAGCTAACATTATGATATAAAACTTCCTAATTTTCATAATAGAACATAAATTAATTTCCTTCATTATTCACATAACGTGTGAAATTATAATATGGTAACTAAAAGATATTATTACCTTTTAATGGCATACATTTAACGATGCTGAAGGCCCGAAGCTAAGCGCTACAAATGCTGAAGTCACCTATAGTATTAACTTTCGGTGATAAAATACGGTAATGTTAATGGTATACATAATATCAGAAGCACATGAATATGAAACAAAATCACAGATTCCAAAAATAACATACTTTATTGATTACATTTCAAACATGTTTCATATTCCATTACACAATCCCAAAACGTATCCAAAGTTTTGATCAAATATAATTATTACAAAATACTCCAAGAGCGACATATGATGATCAGAGTACTAAATAGACATAAACTGTCTTAATACATCACAACGGAAATAGAAATAAAAGTAACAAATCCTAAATAGTTATTCGTGCCTCCTGCACGTCTTTAAAAGCTTTATTTGTCTACCTACTATGACCAGTAAATCCTCAACTCTCAACCTACTCAAATCAAATTTTGAGCGCCCGAGAGTTTAAGGAGAAAACATAAACTTCGAGCCAGACATAAAGCGTAGTGTGAATAATACTATACATCTCAGTTTACTGATATTACGTGAGATTTTGCGCTTAGTGGAACGAGTTTCCCCTCACTAATATCCCCTTTTAAAGCATATCTTTTGCGAATCTAAATCATGCAACCAAACTGGTTAAAGCAATAATAACAATATCATGTATGCATACAAATCAGGTAATCAATAGACTATCTGTCCGAACATTATAGTTTTGTTTGGCTAACTACTAACCTTTGGCTGACTTGGGCCACCAGACAAAATAAATAAATAATCTAACTTCTGTTAAACACTCTTCTAGACGGTCTGTTCCTAACTTACTTCTCCCAGGGTCAACTGATCCTAATGGTTTTGCAGGTTCATGAATAACCTACCTTTACTTTGTATATTATTTTCTGTGTGTAAGATCATTTTAGTCTTACCTGTGACAAAGCCATACACACTGGAATTTTGGACTTATATTAGCTAGGGGCTACTAGCTAAAGTATAAGGCGTGACCCCATACCAATCTCATTTGGTATTCTAATATCTGGGTCATTTACTTAGGGTCAACTGCGTACCCCATCAAATTTTCCTTGAAAACATTTCTTTCAAATTTATTTAGCCCTATAAGTCATACTTAAACAAGGGAAATATACTCTATGCTTTAATCAAATCACTTTGCCATGTTATCTATACTTTACACAAAATATTATGGTGAAATCATTCAAAACTTTGTTTAAAAACTTTAAACAATCTATTTCGAAACCATTAAAAGTAGCCATTTCGAAACCATTGAAAGTACCCCTTTCGATACGAATAAACTACTTTACTTTATATCCTTAGGCCTAATGGAAAAAAATACACCTTTCGAAACCATTTACAATAGACCTTTCGAAAACATTGAAAGTATCCCTTCGAAAGCTTTATAAAACCTTGGATGTCCTCTTTTCAAAACACTTTAAACATGCCTTTTGAAAACATTGGAAACCCTCCATTTAAACACAAAGGTAAACCTTTCGAAAACTTTGGGGAACCACCCCTTCGAAACCTTTATCATATATCTTTCGAAAGTATTAAGTCCTTTACATAAATCAAATCTTTCGAAAGCATTAGGTTCAAATAAAAATAAAAGGAACATAGTTTCGAAACCATTAAAAACCATTCCTTTCGAAACCTTTGAATTTAACTTTCAAAATCTCAAAAGGGCCTTAAAAGAACTAAGTCGAAAGCAACTCCTTCGAAAGCAATTTCCTAAGCAAAAGAAGTGGATGGTGTCGAAACGTTTCCCTTCGAAAGCATTGAAGAAGCGACTCAGGGTTTAAAGCGAAAGAACCTTTTCGAAGGCAATGGTTCGAAAGGTAAAATGCGGCAATAGGGGTTTCGAAAGTATTTTCTTAAAACAATGGCAGCAACCTCTTTCGAAACCTTTCTTTAAAGCAATTGGACAAGTCGAAAGTTATCTCATTCGAAAGCATTCTTTTTGGAAGCAAAGCAAGCGTCATTTCCTTTTAAAAGCAAAACAAGGTCTCAGCCTCTTCGAAAGCCCTGTTTCGACTCTATACCTTTTTCCTATCTCGAATCTACTACATACCATGTCTTTATACCATGTGTATTGGTTTCGAACTGGTTGGAGGTGGAAATATGTAGTCGAAAGGTGCCGTCGAAAGTGGAAAAACAGTAAAAACCTTGTAAAATGATTTTTAACTATAAAGTAATTTCTTTTCAACTAACCTGCTTAGTTGTCATCATATAATTGGCTGCCAATTTCTTTTATTAAATCTTTTCTAAAAGTGATGCTGAATTTCAAAGATTAACAATTAAAAATATTTACAAATTGCCCCCTCTCGTTTTGTAAACATATAAAACATTTAAGTCCCATATCTTAAATAATTTTATGTACTTATTAAATCACTTAGGAAAATTCTACAAAAATTCTCATAAATTACTTTTAATATATTTTCTAACATATTAAAATTTCTGACCCAAAGCTAACATATAATAGCCGTAATTAATTTTAAACCCAATTAACCATTTTCTTTACTAGAAAATTCATAATAAATCCATATTAATTCATAAAATTATGAAACTTGAACCCAACCGTAAAATAATATTTTTGATCTTATACCAAAATCGCAAGGTATTTGAATATCGTTTAATAGGTTTTTCAAGTTAAACCTTAACACAAAATATATATGAAATAGCACAAATCATTAACAAGCATAAATATCCTTTTAAACAATCAAAACATGGCAAATCATTTGCAAAATAAATTCGGATGTCATCTAAAATCGAAAATAATAAAATGAGATGTAACATATTATTCACCTTTAGCTTGTGATTAAGGAGTTTGAGATTTGCTTCTTGAATTAGATTGATTAAGCTTCCTTCATCTTGATTTTAGCTTTTCTTCTTCTTACTTCTTCTAATGGTGGCCGGCCTCTTCCTAAATTTAGTTTTGTTTATGAACGTGTAAAATGAAAGTGGCATGAAGGTTTATGGTATATGAATATAACTTATTCCTATTTTGCCCTTATCTATTAGCCTTTCCTATTTCATTTTAATTCCCTATAGTTCATTGTTTAATTAGGCATGGCTACCCTTCTATTATTCAAACCTCAATTCTCTTAACCATTTACATTATTTCATTTAATTTAACTAATTAAATGTCCTAAATAATGTTAGTAGAATTTAGGGTTGTTACAGTATACTTGTCAACCCTATTTGACATGCATTTTTAAGATTCAAATTCCCTTTTCACACGAAACTTAACTCCTTCACATGGTTCTAAGGTCTTAAAACAATCAACAAATTTTTGCCGAAAATTGGCGTTCTTCGTCTTTGTACTTGTTGTGTTGTATTATCTGTTGAAATCCAAACTCCAGCTTTTGCAAGAGACAAATACTTTCCTAAAGTAAGTCTATCTTATTACTTCTTTCTAATAGTCTTTCCTTTGTTAGTGTCTTTAATGTCGTCATGTTTGAAAATATCATCAATGACAATGGTCTTCTTACTACTCTTTCGGCCAAGCAAACCTTCTAAGAATTTCCTTTTTGATTTTTTTGTGCGAGAACTTTAGATTTCCTGACAAGTTAGTAATTGTGTTTCTTGGCATTCTTCGTGTTCGTCCTCACTGTCATCTTCGCCATCTTCATTATTTACTTCATCTTGAACTACATTTTCTACAATATTCGAATTCATGAAATTATATATTACAACAACATTGTCTGCTCAAATATTGCATAACTTCCCTACCTCGAATTTCTAGTTCTTGAGCACTAAGATGAAGTTCTCATTGACAATCGTTTTCATTCACCAGTTGGTGAATGAACTATGTTTTTGATAGTGAGTTTAATTTTGACTTTGTTAAGGCAAGATGGAAAGGTAAACTTGAGTTGTGTTATAATGATAACGATGTGGAGGTTGTTCTACGCAGCGGTATTTTGATATTACCGAAGAGGATAAATATTTTAACAACGTAGCTGAGAAAATGTGTAGCCGTATGGATGATTTGATGTTTATGAGAAGGTTGAGTATCGTGGCATTCGGAAGAAGGAGGACATGATATGTATATTGGTCGAGTAGAAATGAATTTGTTTTATTTAGTTCTTCGCCAATAAGTTTTTCTAAGATTACTACTATTATTTATATAGAATATATCTTTAGAAGAAACAATACAAAATTTATGGTGTAATGGTGGATTTTGGATTCATTTATACGTTGGTGGGACAATAAAACTATTGAAAACTAGCCATTTGTGGCCATTGGAGAGTCATAGCAAAACGAATGGTGCTCTTACTTTTTTTAGCAATGAGTTTTCCATATAAACTCAAACAAAAGCGAAGAGTTTTCCATATTAAAAACTGTCAAAGAATGTATTTTAATAACCGGTTAGCATGACTAAGTTGAGTGGTTAGTGAAGTGAGCTGAAGCGAACAAGACAGTTTGCATGTGATTTGCTCGCCAAATGTACACGCCATTATTGATTATGGTTGGTTTCTTTTTTTTGCCTTGAAAATGACAAAAAATAATGGCCCAAGGCCTACGCCCCGAAATAAACGAGTCAGGTAAAAAACAAAAGTGCACTACTCTATAATACATTATCGAACCCTAGCAGCAAACTATTTTCATAGTACAAACTTTTACCAAACAAAACAAAACTCTGAATAGAATTAGGGCAGTGGCGATTTGAGGCGATTCGGTTAGAAATTCAATTTGTGCTGCAGATCCTTCAGTCGAGAAGGCTACCAAAGCTTCTTCTAGCTATAGGCAGCTGCTATAAGCACTGAATCGAAGTAGGCAGCAACTACAGTGAAGCACTTTATTAGAAATTCAATTTGTGTTGTAGATCTTTCAGTCGAGAAGGCTACCAAAGCATCTTCTAGCTATAGGCAACTGCTATAAGCACTGAATCGAAGTAGGCAGCAACTACAGTGAAGCAGTGTATCTGTTCTCGCAATCCAACACCACCAGTTTCTTTCCATTTTTCTTGTATGATTTTTTGCCTTGTGCTTTTAGTTGATCATCCCATTTGGGATTTTTGATGATGTACTTTCTTTTATAATCACTATCATCTGCATCTTCTATACCATCAGCTGCAGTTATATCATGTATATTCTTCATTTTACATTTTTTCCTTTTCGATTTTGCTTGTCGGTGAAGAAGTGTTTGCAACTAGACTAACAACCTTTTGTATAGCTTGTTGTGAGACTGATTTCCTGGGTTGAGGGGTTGGATGGCTTGCAAAATGGTTATTCCAGAATTGGCTATGTTTGGACTCATTTTATTAGTGATAGAGCGCCCATATAGATTCATACCATCTGATTCAGAGGGGAAGTACTTTGTTTCTTGTAAAACTGCCTCCTTCTCTTTAGCTTGTGATTCAGGTAAATTTATGATGGTTTCTTTATATGCTTTAGAGTTTGGAATGGGAATTAAATGAACATTCCCACCCATACTTTGTTCTTTAATGATTTCAGAAACTTCAACTTCCTGAATGTTTTCTTGATCAGAAGCACTATTTTCATTATTCTTGCCCATATTTGGTAACTTATTTGATGGCTGAGGGGGCTGCATCATTATTATATTCAAAATGAACCCTTTCAGAATTTGCGTTTTTTTTTATTAACTTCCGTGTTATCTCTGTTTTTAACTGATTTTTCTTGCATTGAACTCTTTTCTTTTCAGACCTTTTTGGTAACATGGTTTTCTATAGAATGACCAAAACATAAACATGCTTTGCACCAATGAAGAACCCATTAATACTCTATGATTTGCACTAAATTTCCTCCATCATGCGTAGATATATATGCCTCATTTGACAGGTCAACATCTACCCTGACTTCTCCCAGAATTCTTGCATATAATAATCTGGTCTCATTTGCAGTTAATTCATCCAACTTCAATGGATTTCCAACTACACTAGTTATAGCACTGGAAAAAAAAATCCTTATCCCACAATCTAAGATTAAGCCCAGTCTAATCCATATTGGCATAGATGTAAGCAAGTCTCTATCATGCTTGAGCTTCTTGCTCCATCTTTTTAAAATAATAAGCTTGCCATTTATGAAGTAAGGACCGTCGTTGATTGTTTTCTCACTATTCGATGCATTTGAAAATCAAATGATGAAAAAACCATTATTTTGAGTATAAATGTCAAATTTACCAGTTGGGTTCCAAGTTCTTACAATAAAAGCCTTGAAGGGATGATATGAGGGTCTATTGCCAAAGACATAAGCAACAACCGAGTAGCTCCATTTGCTTTCCGTTCTCTTGCTAGCCTCTTCATCCACAACAATAATTCTTTTCTCATTGATGAGGAATGGTGGAGGAACAAACTTGAGATCAAAATCTTAGTTCAATCCTCCTTTCTTGATTAACTCAGTTCAAGAAGAGGCTTTATTCAGCTTAGTTTAAACTGTGAATCTGAATTCATGCTGATTCTTGATGCATTTCTTGTTTTCTGGAGAATTTCCTTTTCCTGCTGCTTGTCTAGTCTGGGACACATTTCTGTGGTTCTGATTAACTTGATTCAAGCCAATTCCAATTGGCTGAGTGCCCTGGGTTGTTGATCATTGATTCAGATGCTTATTACGATGATTTCGAACAAGCTGAAATCCCTCTTCATCAATATATATAGATTTCTCATACTGGAATTGTTGTGAATTGTAACAACCAAGGATTGAATGTCATGGTTATGATAAAAGGAGGATGTTGTTTCCTTTCAGGAACTGAAGGAAATACCATTTCTGGCCAAGATCTTCGAAGCTCAGGTTAGAGTTCGCTGGAGGTGGTGTCTGTTGATGTTAGAGGCATGTCAGGTTGAGTGGTTGCAACAGCCATGGCCTGAGGGTGAAGTTATTTGAGTGTATCAGTGTGTGCAAACTGTGCACATGCACATCTGATATAAGCAAAGTTTGTGCATGTGTTGCTATACACTTGTTCAGTTTGCATTGTTGAATAAGGTAAGGGCTTGTATGCAAATTACTATGGTCTAGTTGAATTAGTTTGAGTTTGGTTAAGTCAGGTTTGTATGTGGGCATGAAGTTGTATATGTACAGGTACAAGCAATGTAATCAGTGTGAAGAAATCTGAATACAATTTAATTCATCTTTCCTTCATTTCAGTTGTAAGCCTTGTATCATTTCCTTTCTTTTAATGTAGTTCTTAGTTTTATCAATTGTTAGTTTAGATCTTAATTCAATTTCATTTCAATTCCTGTTCTTTTTTGATATCATAATTCTCTGTTATTTTCATTGTTGCAGTTACATAACTCTAGTTCTTGCTCATTTTATTAGCAATTATTAATTCGCTGTTGTTATGTTCTTGCAATTATTCAATTCCAGATCTTGTTTTCATTATCTGTAGGTTTACAATCTTTCCATGACTTGTTAAATGGTACATTTGCATTCCTGTCCTACCTTTCTGTCACTCTACTTTTGATTAATTCTTATATTCCCTATTTTCTCAATTATTCTTGCTATTTGCAAATTCCTTGTTCATGTTTCATGTTACTGCCATTAACATTTCTTCTCCTCAAAAATTCATAAGTCAAGATCTTCAGTTCTTCAATTTCTTGCATCTTCACAATTCATTTCTGTCAATACTTGCTTCATTAATCTTGCCTGTACATTGAACTATACATTGCGCTGCCAGCTTATCTTCACTATATTTCATCAAAACAACCCACCACATCACCAGAAATGCAACGCTCCATCATGAAACCAAGATCAGACCCACCACGTTCTTACATATTGGTATCAGAGCCACTAATTGGGGCAACCTCGGACAACCAGTTAGGTCCTAACCTCACCACCACATCTTTCCAAAATCAAACCCCACCACAAATTCAAGATCAAGAACAATTACGGCAGAGGCAAGAGGAAATCAATACCAGAACTTTGAGGAGCCTAGAACTTACTACCCAAAGGTTGGAGCAATCTCACATGAATTTGAAGCGGTTAAATGCAAAATTCAAAGGTATACACATTCTACCCATCACTTAAGTTCAAGAAGTCCAGCAAATTAAGAACCAGCGCCTCCATCCTCTTCCACAACCACCCATGCCTATAATTCCTCAACCAGGTCCAAGGATCTCTAATTTTTCATCAAGAACCAACCTGCCACCGCGAAGAAATATTCTAGGCTTCATGAATCTTCCTTTATACCCTCAAGAAACCCCACCAATAGCCAAAAATCCTTATCAAAACTGCCCTAACCGAACTTATCAAACTCCAAACTACCCCAGTACAAATTATTACCCTAGCCCAATGTCCTCTTACAAGTTAGACTTTCCTAGTTTTTCTAGTAAAGAAGAAGTGGCTGACTGGTTGAAGCAAGTGGAATAGTACTTTAGATTTTACAATATAGAAGAGAAATATTAGATAGACCTTATTTCTCTCTTCCTCAAGAAAGAGGCACTGTAGTGGTATCATGGATAAAAAAAGAACGTGTCAAATCATAAGTCATGGAAAGTATAGGAAGAAATTATGGTCAGATTCAACCCTGAGGAGATGGAAAGGAGAAGAGATGAACTAAGTTGCAGCTGTAATGAAAAAAATGCATATGGGCCATCAATATAAAAACCAGGTTTACATACTTGGTGGGGCTGTGGACTTAGAAAACTTAACTGGAAATGAAGAAGTAGGTGATGGTAAATCCAAAGACGACGAGACTACAGCTGACCATCAACTAGAACCTCTCCTATCTAACATATATACCACTGGATACAGTTCCTATGCCAACAGTTCATCTTTCAAAGCCAAGAGTTCCTATTCCTTCAGCTATTGAATTTGATGATGTGAGCGGTAAGCCCAGTCTTAAGACTATGATACAAGCAATGAAGTAGCTAAGGATTTGCATACATATAATTCACATGATGTGTATATTCAACCATCAAGGCCTATTCTTAAGACTGATGATATAACTATGATGAAATCAAGTGATTCTATTACAGGTTTAAGTGAATTGTCTTTGCTCATCGAGGCTGCTAACACAATTTATATTGAGGAAGACAAATGAACATTCTTTGCATTTGAAGCTGTCATTTTCAATGAGAACCCATACAAATCATATAAATCACCATGGCCACCTCCTTTGCTACCACTCGATCTTGAGTCATTTTCAAGGGAAGGGGAGATGTAGAAACCAAGGATTAAATACTATGGTTGAGATAAAAGGAGGTTAATGTTTCCTTTCAGGAACCGAAGAAAATACCATTTTCTGGCCAAGATCATCAAAGCTCAGGTTAGAGTTCACCGAAAGTGGTGTCTGTTGATGTTAGAGGTGTGTCAGGTTGAGTGGTTGTAGCAGCCATGGCCTGAGGGTGAAGTTATCTGAGTGTGTCAATGTGCGCAAACTGTGCACGTGCGCACCTGATACAAGCAACGTTTGTGCATGTGTTGCTATACACTTGTTCAGTTTGCATTGTTGAATAAGGCAAGGGCTTGGATGCAAATTACAATGGTCTAGTTGAGTTAGTTTGGGTTTGGTTATGTCAGGTTTGTATGCGGACATGAAGTTGTATATATACAGGTACAAGCCATGAAATCAGTGTGGAGAAATCTGAATACAATTTAATTCATCTTTCTTTTATTTCAGTTGTAAGCCTGGTATCATTTCCTTTCTTTTAATGTTGTACTTATTTTTATCAATTGTTTTCATTACATGTAGATTTACAATCTCTCCGTTACTTGTTAATTCGTACATTTGTAATTCCTACCCTACCTTTCTGCCTCTTTCTTTTTGATTAATTCTTATATTCCCTGTTTGTTCATTATTCTTGCTATTTGCAAATTCCCCTGTTCATGTTTCATGTTGCTACCATTAGCATTTCTTTGCCACAAAAATTCGTAACTCATGATCTTCAGTTCTACAATTTCTTGCAACTTCAAAATTCATTTCTGTCAATAATTGAACTGTACATTGCACTGCCACCTTATCTTTACCATATTTCATCAAAACAACCCATCACGTCACCAGAAATGCAACACTCCACCAAAAACCAAGATTAGGCGTAGAAGGAGATGAAGTGGAAGATCCATTCCGATCTTGGCGTGCAAAGATGGAATAATCTGCAATCTTCATATTGGCGGCAGCCATGGCTCTCTTTTTCATTTAAACCATTTTTCATTTGCTTTAGCAATTGGTGGAGAAGTATTTGATGCTGGAGAAGGGATGATCAAATTTTGATGAAGAAGATGGTCAAAATTTGCGATAAAGATAGAAATAACGGTACGTAGAACTAAGATATAACGCACAAAAATCAACCTATTAGAAAAAGGAAGCAAATAAATTTTATTAAAATAGAAATGACAAAACAACATGAAAGAAGAGAAAGCTTTAGATACATCAACTTAAACCAGGCCTACAATCACTTAGCAAGCTAGAGAATTGGCCATGCATCTTAATTTGTAACCACCAAAGCACTCCTCACAACCGTTTTGTCTGAAATCCACATCAAATTCCCTTCCGCAGCACCCGAAGCAGATACTGAAACAGTGAACGTCATCTTCTCATTCTTCTTCGAAAACTGCAAATTATCAGGCTTCACAGTCACAGTCACACCCTCGGGCACATCAACCTTGACCTTATACGTAGCATTTGCGTCACCAACATTAGTAACTGTTCTTTTAACTGTAGTAACACCAGATGATAAGCCAACAGTAATAGTTGGATAATTCAATTCCGAATCCTTAACGCTAGCAACATCAGCACAACTAGTTCTCTTCCCAACAAGCGCCGACGCTTCGGAAGTTCCAACCGATTGACATAGATATGCAACATAATCCTTGACTTCAGTTGCATAAACAAGTCCCTGACTCATTGCCTTAGTCGGATTCATATGACCAGCACCAGAGGCATAAAAGCTAGCATCATTGAATTTCTCATACTTAATACGTTTTCCATCCTTACCAACAAAATCAGAGGAGGTGATCAAAGCAGATTTGATGGCAGCAGGAGACCAATCGGGATGCACACTCTTGATCAATGCAGCAACACCACTGACATGAGGGGTCGCCATAGACGTACCGGACTCGACCTTCAAAGGAACTTGCGACCCTTTATCGGCTCTAGTGTGCCATGCAGCAATAATGTTAACCCCAGGTGCACTGATATCGGGTTTCAGAATTCCAGGAGACTGAATGCTCGGGCCTCGGGATGAGAAGAAAGCAACCATCGGTGCTGGAGATACACCCAGCACCGTACCATTGAAGTTAAAAGAAACCGTGGAAGCACCCTTGATTTTCATTCCATCTTCATATGTTACAAAAGCTCCAGGCAATATCAGCTCTTCTTTAGCAAGTATTGTGTGTCCGTACTTTTCTTGACAAACCACTATCATCCCAGCCGCACCAGCGTCTTTAGCTGCAGATATCAACGTTGGCCTCTTTACAATTTCCAATGGGCAAACCATAACCTTGCCCTTCACATCCGCTAAGCTCGAGCACGAACCATTGTACAAAGGAAGAGGCATAGGGCTGAACTCAGAAGGCTGGATAAGAGACTCACCTAAGACAACATCGCCATCATCAAGCTTTATGTTGGTTCTGAAACTTCTATCCATAGTGCTCGCAGCGACAGTTAAAATCCAGGGTGCTTCGTTCGAAACTGTTCTAGCTCCAGGCCCACTGTTTCCACCTGCGCATACGACAGTGATGCCCTTTTCGTTTGCCTTGTAGGCACCTATGGCAATGGGGTCAGTATTGTAGGGCAAGGACCTACCCCCTAGAGAGAGGGACATTATATCAACCCCGTCCTTGATAGCGTCATCCATAGCAGCTACTATGTCCGACATAGTGCAGCCCATGTCACTACACACTTGATATATAGCCAAATGGGCATGAGGTGCCATGCCAACCATCGTGCCCTTTGCTAAACCGAAAGGGTTTATGTTAGAGATGAAGTTCCCTCCAATGGTGCTTGCTGTGTGTGAGCCGTGACCTACTTGATCGATGGGGCCTTGACCTCTGGAATAGCCGTAGCTTCGTGCTCCGATGATCTTGTTGTTGCAACCGGATCTGAAATCGCAACGGCCTTTCCATCTATCAGGAGGAGGTGGAACGCCATCGTCGTTGAATGAGGGATGTCCAGGTAAAATGCCTGTGTCTAGTACTCCTACGATTACACCTTTGCCCAGGTTTGAGCTGTTCCATAGGCCTGATTGACTTTGGAGACCTAGAAAACTAGAGCTATGTGTGGTAAGAAGAGGTATCGTTCTATCTGGATATGCACGGATGAAACCATCTTTTTTTGACATTTCTTCGAGTTCGTCTTCAGTTAATGCAGCAGCAAAGCCTGGAAATGATTCGCTGTAGGAGTATAATAATCGGTCGGAGTCCTCAGAGTCTGAGTACGATGTTGGCAAGAATGATCTGTGCCAGCTCTCTAGATCATTGTCTGAGTATATGTTATCATCGTCTGGGCGCTCAACCTGAACCATGTAAGTTGATAACTTGGGGTTTGTGGAGGTTGTGGCACATAAAATAGAACTTGTGCAAGAGAGTAGGATTAGAAGAGCCGTGTAAAGGTTGGTGGATTTCATTTTTGTTTTTTATGTTTTCTTACAAACGGAGTATGGTTATATAGAAAACAGAAAGGCACTAATTATAGAAGGACGGTGAACTGGACAGTGAATGGCATTTGTGAATCGTGTAAAATATGGTGCATGTATTAAGTCTTGTATTAGATGCGTTTTACAATTCTTGTGATTAATACACATATCATCAATGTTGGTTAGTTATTTATATGTACTGCTTGTTTGGCAAGATTAAAGTAGATCCTGCTAATGAACTTAACTCAAATTTGGTTGATTCAGGAAAAAAAACATGGGCATGAAAAAAGAAATCATGGGTTCGTGCATGAATGGATATATATGAATGAAATATTGAATAACTAAACTTATTTCAAATAACTAAAATAATTTCACTGTTTATGTGTATTCATCGTAATTTTAATAAGAGTATATTACGTGATTTCTGCAACTGTGTTGCGATTTAGTTTTAAAAGTAATCAAATATGAGAAAGATAAAATTTGTAATAAATTTTACTTATCCAAGTTTATCTGCTAATCAATTATGTTCTTGAGCATCATTCCATTACCAAAACGGGTAAAAAATATCATCAAATATAAATAATTTTCTAATAATTTTAAGTCCAAATTACTAAGAAAACAAGAATCAGGTATAGTAAAACTGTATCTCAGATATATTCTATAATCCTCTTAGATAAGAAAGCTTGCTAACACTACAAAATACACACTGCTTAGCGACGGCAAAAAGCCATTGACGGTCGTCGCTAGCCGTCGCGAGTTGTCGCTAAAATCCGTTGCAACCAAAGAAAACGACGGACTTAGCGACGGCTGTGTTGTTCGTTTTGCAACGGTTTGTAACGGCTAAATGTACACGTGGAAGTAACCGTTGGTTTGTTGGTTTCCCGGGTTATTGAAGCAAACCGTTGCAAATTGGACGTCGCTAGCCGTCGCTTATTTTGACCAAATGACCGTCGCTAGCTGTTGCAAACTGGAATATTTTTCCAGACAATTTGCAGCACCTTCAACCCTCAATCTCAATTAATTCAAATAATATAATTCCATTATTTCATACATATAATATTATTCCATCGTACGATATAATCAATATCAACACAACCAAATCATCAAATATTGCATATTCTAACATATATTTACAAAGTCATATAAGATAATCAACATAACCAAATACGAAAATCCACCAAACCAAACCACATTGTTCAAGCATCAATCACAACAACCAAAATACCAAACCCACCAAAACATTAAGTATCAATCACCACATCCATAGTACCAAATGTCAAACTCATCATAATATGTACACACATATATATATAAAGCGTATCCATCAAAACAAACCAGCTAAACATCATCATCATCTGCACCTCTTTCCCCGGGCATTGACCCATGCTCCTGATAGAACACAGCAATACGCTCATCTATCTGCGTCGCCAACTGACTCTTCCGTCAATCATTGAGCTCATCCAATTGTGTTTGCATCCAAGCAATCTCTTCCTCATCTATGGATCTCTTATATGACCTTTGGAAATTAAGAGCCTGTGAAATAAACTCAAGTGAATAAGAAGTTCATGGCATACAGGTTTCTACTGTATAAACGTTGAGTACATATCATATTGCCGAAAATGTAACGCCTGTTTCGACTTGCCGGTTCAATGATTGAATCCCATATCCGATTACACTCATCAACCATAAGCGACTCCCGTCCACTCGCGTGTATCGCTCGTGCATACTGTGTTATATCTTTCCTACAATTACGAACATATATTTGACACAATTGCTATACAATTTACTTACTGTGAAATAAACGAATAAGAAATATTTTCAAACAGAAATAAACATATTTACCATTACAGAAGCAGCCTTGTTGTCCGACCAATCATATGAAACATTCACATCCTCATTTGTATGCTCCACTGCATGTGTGACTCTAAAAACCTCAGCCGCTGTGAGCTCCCTACCATACTTTGCCCACTGAATATATACAAAAATAAGTTATATTGATAATTTGCATGAGTATATACAAGAATAGATTATGTACAAGAGTAGAATATATGGTAAAGAGACACTAGTAAATATATACATGCATAACATAAATATTGGTTAATTTATTTACCAATTCCCTCCTATGTTGTTAGAAGGATTTCGAGCCACCACGATGTAAAGCGAAATTTTTGTTCCTATCAGCCTTGTTTTTTTCCGACAATTCCTATTAATTTATACACACTATTAAGTAAAATAATTCAATACATTTAAATGTAAAAATATAGTGACAATATAACTTACCGGAATGCTTCAGATTCCCAATATTGTTGGAATCCAGCCCAAATATCATCCCCATCTAACTTGGTTTTTTCCCTGAACTCTTAGCCCGCGACAGAATCTCTCTGTAATTTTTCCGCATCTTTTTATTCCAATGATTTACAAAAACATCCATATCCTGCGGATCCACACGTACAGCTGCCTGCATATTGAATTATCATACGTGTTATGTAAAAGAGATTGTATAATTAAAAACAATCAACAGAACAGAATACGTAAAAATGATATCATAAGGCATGATGTCATATTGTTTTTGGTTTCATATAAGGCATAATTATATATTACAAAATTGTATTTACCATAAGATAAGCCCATATTGCGTTTTTTATATGCGTTGGAATGTTATCCCATTGAGGCCAACACCCGGACATCCTACTCTTGTATGCCTCCTTCGATACTTGTAAAATTAAATCGGACGGCTCCACCTCGAACCCTCTGTAGAAATGTTGATGTATATATTCAATATATTTCATATAATATAATTCAAATAAGTTTGATACATACCCAGCACTTTTCGAAACTATCTCCGCAACTCGACGGAGATCTGGCTCAGAGGTACTCGGACGTGCTCCAAGTGAAGGTGACCGAGATGTACTACGTCGATCGTCGTCTATCAGACATAACTGACAAACATATATAGAATATCACATAATCGTTAATCAATATCATCAATCAATATCATAAGCATCACATAATCATCAATAATCATCACATAATCATCAATCAATATCACATCACATAAGCATCACATAAGCATCACATAATCATCAATCAATATCACATAATCGTTAATCAAGTGATAATCATCGAAAAAAGCGTACATGAAAAAAGCATACATGAAAAGAACATGTGTGTGCCATCTATAACTCAGAATAATGCGTACATGAAAAGCATACATTAATCAAGTGATAATCATCACATAAACATACTCTGCACATAATCATCGAAAAAAACGTACATGAAAAGAATAATGCATAACTCAGAATGATACAGATCATATATAGTCATCATTATTATTACATAGCTCAGAATATTACAGAACATAGTCATTATTGTTAATACATAGCTCACACTTACACAACAAGCGATGCCATCTATGATCAGTCTTCGTCATATTCTGATTCAGACCCGATCTCGTACTCTATATCATTTTCTTCGGTACTTACAAATGCATCTATTAAAACATTCAATTCATCGGTCAACGACCCTACATCAATGTCATCGGTTATCACTATTTCAGTATTTAGCTCGAGATCCGCTTGATACGCTGCTTCATCTGGAATATTATTTCCATCAAACGTATATCTTGCCTTCGTTTTAAAAACAGCCCACCAGTCTGCTTTATCTTTTTTTAAGGACGGATATGGAGCAAAATAAACTTGTAAAGCTTGCTTAGCTAATACAAAAGGATCATACTTATAGTAATGCGACGTATGCCTTATTTCAATTAGCTTATAATCTTTGTGCACGTTAATTTCAGAGCCAGGAACATTGCTAAACCAGTTGCATTTGAATAATAAATACTTTCTCTGCAGGTTGTATATAATATGTCAACTCTAAAACTTGTGTTAAGACGCCATAAAAATCTTTTATATGCTCCTCTGGATCATCACTTCCTTTGACAAACACACCACTGTTATATGTTAATTTTTCAGGCCCGTAATCTTTGGTGTTGAATTTAAATCCATTGACGAAGAATATTGGATAAGTCTTGACATTTCGTTTTGGTCCGATAGCAAGATGTCGTAATCCTTCGTCAACAACACAGTTTTCTGTATCACGAACGTAGTTTGAAAACCATCCAGCAAATTGTTTACTGAGATCGCCAGATGGATGTTGTGATTCGTATATGCTGCAAATATGTATTATATTCCTTTATGATTAATATACATGTATAATTGAATTATATATGAATTCATAATTACCCGACAAATGGTGCAACTTCAACACAATTTAAAAGAACATATGTGTGTGCCACATGGTAATCTCTATCATCTTACCATATTTCCACACATTTTCCAACAGGTCTTCCATGTTGTCTAAAAATAGATAACATTGTTTGAGAAGAATCCTGCTGAATAGTATCTTCATTACGGGGAACACTTACGAACAATAAGTTCACATTGTTACTAAAGTAATGTGAGAAAAAAAATGAAGCTTCTTCTTCAAGGTACGATTTGCAAATCGAACCTTCTACTCGTGCTTTTTCTCTAATTTTTTTCTTAAAATGATTCAGGTACCTAAAACAAAATTAATTAAATTCATATAGTGGTATAAAAACCGAAATTATTTAAATTACCTCTCAAATGGATACATCCATCCATATTACACAGGACCACGAATGAGTGCTTCAGATGGAAGATGAACAGGCAAATGCTCCATTACATTAAAAAAACAGGTGGAAATATTTTCTCCAGTTTGCATAGAAGTACAGGGATTTCTGCTTGAAGTTTACTTATATGATCTACCTTTAACGTCGTAGAACAAAGCTGTTTATAAAACATACTCAATTCTGTTATAACACTCCATATTTTTACAGGCAGCAGTTCTTTGAAAACCACGGAAAAAAATACTCCATCATAATATGGCAATCGTGACTTTTCATCCCACTCAATTTGCTGTTTTTAAGTCAACACATCTACGGAGATTAGAAGAAATCCCATCAGGACATCTAAGTCCTTCCACCCACTTTAGAACGAGTTTTACTTGGTTATTGTCTAACTCATAGCATGCTTTGGGTTTCTTATTATCGTCGTATAATTGAAGTTCGGGCCGCTTACAAAAGCGTAATATTTCACGTCTTGAATTCGCATCGTCCTTGGTTTTTCCCTTCACATTCAAAATTGTATTAAACACGTTGTCAAACATGTTTTTTTTTCGTTGTGCATGACGTCAATGTTATGTCGGAGTAGGAGATTTTTCCAGTACGGTAACTCTCAGAATATATTTTGCTTGCACCAGTTATGAATGTCCGATTTACCTGGAATCTCAACCTGTACCCCAGTTTCATGCATCTTTGGGTAGTCTTTCACAATTTCATATACCTCTTCACTTGTCCAAACCTTAGGTGGTAGCATACTCTCTACTCTGTTAGCTTTAAAGTTCTTTTTATCTGTTTTAAATTTATGATTGATATATAGAAAAAACCGATGACAGTCAAACCAAGAAATTTTCTTTCCATACTTTAATGAAAATGCTCGTGTTTCATCCATACAATAAGAACAAGCTAGACGTCCAGATGTGCTCCACCCTGAAAGCATGCCATACGCTGGAAAATCACTAATAGTCCATAATAAAGAAGCAAATATATGAAAATTCCTTTTTTTTGAAATGTCGTACTTTTCAACTCCTTCATGCCACAGTGTTTTCAACTCGTCGGTTAGTGGTTGTAGATAAACATCAATTCCTTGAGTCGGATCATCGGGACCGGGAGCGACAATCGTTAGAAACATATATGGAGTTTTCATACACATACATGGAGGCAAATTATAAGGAGTAATAATAATAGGCCATGATGAATATTTACTACCAAACTGAGAAAATGGCGAAAATCCATCCGTACATAAGCCAAGCCTAACATTACGGCTCTCTGCCGCAAATTCAGGATAAATCTTATCGAAATATTTCCATGCTTCTCCATCAGATGGATGTATCAAAGTTCCTTCTTCTGGTGTTCTCACAGCGTTCCATCGCATATGACATGTTGTAGCAGAAGATGCATATAACCGTTGAAGTCTGGGAGTGACGGGTAAATAATGCATCCTCTTACATGGAGCTTCTTTTCCTTTCTTTTTTCTTGGTTTGTATATTTCCTCGTACATATTCTGCATTTAGTAAGATAAGCATCTTCTTTCCAATACAGCATGCAACCTTTTACACATGTATCTATCTTCTAGTACGACAATCCAAAAGCAGACATAAGTTTTTTTACTTTATAATGACTATGACACATCAAATTATTAGGTGGAATGTGTCGTTTTGCAGTTTGTGCAACTGTTGTAAATGCAGCTTCTGTAAGATTAAATTTCGATTTCATAATGATATATTCGGCGATTACAGACAATTTGGTTCCGCTTGTACATCCATCCCACAATGGCCTTTTAGCATAATCCAATAAATCATAATAAAAATTAGCTTCCGCGGTCGGCTCTTCGTCAACAATTTCGTTCCCATCATCACCTTGGTCAAAGGTAGGAAACATTGATCGTGCAGTATCTTGCACCATGCTTTCTATAGGATTGGTCATGGTATTATCGTCCTCTAACACTACAAGATTAGGTGTAGGTTGAACAAGTTCTCCATGACGATCTCATAAGTAATAATTCGGCACAAAACCAAATTTATACAAATGTACTTCTACTACATCTGGTTTCCAATGCTTCAGATGTTTGCACTTGCTACATGGACAACAAATGTCTACGTTATTTCGATTATTAGATTGAGAAAATCTAATAAATACGTGTACACCGTTACAGAAACGATCTTTTATTGATCCTTTCATACCTTTTCGAAGTTCATACATCCAACTACGATCAACAAAATAATCGAACATATTTCCTGCTTTGTAAAATGTAGGTTAGAAGATTGAATAAAACACTTCATATTAAAGTCCTGTCAAAATTCATATAACCTTTACTATTTTAACAAATTCAAATAAATACTGCATTCAAATTTTTAACTCTTAAGTTTATTGTTTTTTTTACTTTGACGGCCGGTTATCCTACCTTCCATTACAAACACAATAACATAATCATATTTTATAAATCATTCAGGTTAAACGATTCTAAAATATTTCGACAGCACTTCTCTTTATTCCCTGTATCGTACACAAATGCGTGTACACAGGGAAAAAGGAAGTGCCATCGAAATTTTCTGAACCGTTTCAACTGAAATGATTTATAAAATATGATCACTTTATTGTATTTGTAACTTGTCCAAATACTAGGACGAATCCAACAAATGTTGTATCAGATGAATATAGATGTCCGTTCTATGGAAAATCGAATATCCATATAACGATCATATACAACACTTGTCAGACGAGGCCAAAAATTCTCTAAGAGGTTCACATAAATAAAGCACAAATTAAAAATATATTAATATTGAAGTATTAGTGGTCTGTAGTGAAATAATGATCTTAAATTTTTTTAGTAATGTAGCCAAATAGAATTCGTTTAATTATGAATCAAACTCCATGGGTACTATTAGTAACTCGAAAAATATGCCTTATCAGTCAATCGATTTTAGAAGAATATTTATTGTTATTATTTTCATTTCTTAATTTTCTACAAAAATTGATTTCAATATAATATTTGTTGTTATTATGCTCATTTCAAAATTATATAATTCATTTAACCATTTAAATATTTTACTTAATACATTTGAAATTTCAAAACATATTTTAACTACTAATTAATATCACCAACTCAACAAATACAATATTATCATTAACAACTACATAATAGCAAACCCATAATAACTAATTCGTCGAATTAGGGTTCTTAACATATCCCCAAATCAATCAATACGCTACTATGAACAACTATTACCGCGTAGTCATCAATTTCTATCACATATAATCAATCAATTGTCAAAATTAGGGTTTTGATTTAAGCTAAAATCGGAGAGCAATAGCATACTTTCGAGTTTTGGAGCATTGTGGCTTTCGCGATGGAAAAATTGGCAGCTCGTGTCGGGGGGCGGCGGCTGGAGCGTCGGTAGTGGAGGAGGGGTTTGCTGAAGTGAATTGGGAGAGAGGAGAAGTGTGTTTTCTGTTCTCTGGACTGCCTGTATATACGCGTAAAGCGACGACTAACGACGACCGCTTTTTTTAGCCATCGCTATTACCGGTCACTAAATGAAGCCTGTTTTGTAGTGTAAATGAAATTGTGCATGCATTTAATAAATCATATATCTTCATTCATGATCATAAATTCATGTATTTTGGTTTGAATACCTAATTCTTTGTTATCTTAAATTCTTGTTTGAGAAAAATAGTGAATATTGCATTTAATGAGGAAAAAATATGCACAATATAAACTTATTTCTTGAAAGGAGACACAGTTCTACGATGCTGATGTATACAACCACCATTATACTCATTTGCTAATTAAAGAGAGTCAAAAAAAATTAAGGAAAAATACTTCAAACACTCACCATTGTAGTTAACTCAAATAATTCAAATTTATACAGGCTACACAGAGAATCTGACTTCGAGTTTGTTTATCAACTTGAGAAATTGATTATTTACATGTTTTTTTGCCTTAATTTTAATTTTTATCGCTTAGAATGATACTTCAAATGAAATAATCTTGCATCCTAATATATTAAGATTCACTGATTATCAAAGTAACAACGATTTCTAATAAAATTTTGGACTGTTCGAGATTTATAGAAAAAGTGATTGAAGTTGATGAGATTTGAGTTCAAGACTATTGTTCATAGCATACGCTACAAGGATATGATTTGTTTAGCGATGGAAATTAGCCGTCGCTAACTGTCGTTAGGCGACGATAAATGTTGCCGCATTTTTAGTCGTCGCAGAAGGAAAAGGTGACGGCTTTAGCGACGGCTTCCTCGTTAACTTTTAGACGGGTAAGGGTGGCCTATTGGACACGTGACACGAAATGAGCGAACCAATTAGGGGTCGCTAGCCTATGCCAATAGACCATCGCTAGCCGTTGCTAGACTATGTCAATAGGCCGTCGCTAGCCAACACTAATCTGGGTATTCTGTTTTACAAAACAGCTGATATTTAAGCCATCCAACCATTTATATATATATTCATCTCCCTATACACCTGATATTCAACACATATTAATCCGATTTCATAATTACAGTCATCGCATACATTGCATAACCTCATACATATCACACATAAGCAAGTTTTATATCGCAAAAATCAATATTCCATCAAAAAACATAATCATACCTATAAATCCTCATGTCCATCAAACAAAACAACCATCAAACCTTCATAAATCCATCAAACATCCTAAACGACATAACCATCAAACATCCACAAATAAAACAATCATCTAATAAGCATAAAATCCATCAACACATGTCAAATAAGTACAAAACAAAACAATCAAAATCCATCACAAATACAACCAAATATATTCATCATTATTTCCCGACCTACCCCCAGGAAATTGCTCATGCTCTACAAAATATGCCACAATCCACTCATCTAACAACATAGTCAATCCTCGGCAGGAATCCGATCATTTAACTCTGCTATCTACTGTTTGAGTTGAGCTATCCCCTTTTCGGCCTGTGATTTCTTATAATTGGCCAGGGACATCCTCGTCCTTAAATTAGTTAATAGCTAGTTATAATTTATGCTTAATATTAAATAAAGTTTATATATTATAGTTAATTAACCAATTGAACTCAATAAACATTACCCCCTGATTGTCGTAACTGTATCGTCCATTTCGTGTGGGCGGGTTGGCTACAACATCAAAAATCTTGTCCTCCTCCTTAGTGGTCAACTCCTCTCAATCGGTTGACAGCATCAGTTAAGCTCGCTCCATTTCAAATCTTTCCTATGATTAGGAACAGAGTTTTCCCACAATAAATATTCAATTTAAAACTTATGTAATGTGAAGTAAAAGAAAAAATTTAAGCATATTTATCATTATGGATTGAGATTTAGGGTCCATCCAACTATAAGAAACTGACCATCATCTTTTGTATTCTCGACGGCATGAGTACATATGAAAACCATCGCATATGTAGGCTCACATTGCTTCTCCTTAGTCTGAAATTATATATGAATAAACAATGTGTATATATATATGATTAAATAATGTCATAACTACTTTATAATTGCAATTATAAATTTACTAATTCTTTACGATATTCTTGGAAGGAATTTGAGCTGCTGCAGTGTACAACAGGATTTTTGTTCCTGTTTGCCGAGTTCCCCCTAAAAATTTCCTGTAATTTAAATATATGAATGACTAAATTAATGCAATTATCATACGAACTTTAAACAAATTATAATAGCTATATGAAATTAGATAATTTACTTTCACAGTAGAAGTATCTCAGAGCAGCAGAAATTCTACCTTAATATCAGCGCTCATCCAATCGGGGTTTTTTATTCTTTTTTTTGCGCCTGAGATGGTGTCCTTGTAATTTTTTTCTCAGCTTTTGGTTTCAGTGATTCCTTAAAATATCTTCATATTCCTCTTCGATGGCTACCACAGCCTACACATTGAAATTAGATTGAATTATATATAGTGTATTAATTTTAAAATGAATTATAAATTTACACTTACTATCGTGTTGATCCATATAACATTTTTAGTATGTACTGGGATATCATCCCAATGTAGCCAACATCATGACATCCGACTTATGAATACCTTCCTAGAAACGGCCAGAATGTAGTCGGAAGGCTCCAACTCGAAACCCTTGTACTAATTTTGATGTAGACATTTAATAAATTTTAAACAATATACATGCATTAAATATTAATGACGCTGCAATAAATTTGATACTTACTTTCCACTCTTCGAAATAACGACTGCCCTTGTGTGACGCCCCACCTCTATACCCACATTAGCAAAGAGTATTAATAGATAATACCATCTGCTAATACGGAGAATAAGGCTGGATAGGAGCGACCATCTATAGCCTTGCTTTAACTATTTATTAAATACGTCGACAAATATCATACCAAACAGATCGACATATCCAATGAATACTTAAAACAAAACCATAGGTGGCGAGAGGATCTAACAGAACAGAATATAACAACTCAAATGTAATGTACATCATAGAACAGTAGATCATCATATACACATATACTGATACATAGCAGAGTATACAAAATAATACGTGTCAAGTGGTATAGCAAACCACAATATACAGACGAATCCAAAAGAATACATATCAGAGTTACAACAAAATATGACTACACAAAAAGCTATAACAAAAAGGAGCAAGCTGGATAGTCCATGCGGAAGCAAAATAGGCTAAGTCCAAAAGCACCTAAACTGAAACAACTCGGTCTGACCCGAGTATAAATACACGGGTCAGTCTGGCTAAACAAATCAGTTAGAAAACTGAACAACAATAACCTGCAAGGTTACAAAGTATAACAAATATCTCTAAAAGAGATAATACAATCATCTAATAAAAGATGAACATAACAAATCAAGCCTCATATCATCGGCATCTCAATGAACAAAGGATAAGAATATCCTAAAACAAGCCATAAAGGCAATAACAAATACCAATGAAGGTAACACAAGTTCCTCATGGTAATCGCTACATATCTTGCGGCTCAAAAAGACCAACACCGAAGGGCGATACACAGGGAATATACATATCAATGAAACATCATAAAATTTGCACGTGTTCAGTACTGTATAAACAAGGATCCATGAGCCCGAAGACTCCAAACCCAAATATCACTCGAGCGGCTCATAAAGACCTAACTCTGAAAGCGATACAATAGGGCAACAAACCCGAAGGTACAAACCCGAAGGCAACATACCCGAAGGCAACAAACCCGAAGGAGAGTCCGTAGACACTATCCCAAAGGCAACAAACCATAGTGGTAAAGGTCCGAAGGCCCAGTACTGGACACCACTAACTGGCAGAATGTGTCATAACTCTCAAAAAGGAATCTGAAAAGTAGTAACGTGAGTCCCATAACAACTCGTTCGCACTAAACGGTTTACTATCCGTTAGTTAATTTTACACTCAAAGCAGTACAAAGTTCACCTCATCTCATCAGTAAACCAGAACAAAAGGTCAAAACAATCAATCGAATAGGTCGGGGATTAATCGGAAAAATAAACGCATGGATTCATGGTCCGTGTTTTACCTAACCATTTAATCTCCTTTCCACTCCGCTCGAAGTGTGAAATTGTGTGTGTGCATTTAAATAGAATTTATAAATTAGAGAAGCAAGCTTTTAATACAATTTAAAAGATTATTTTATAAAAACCCGTGGATTAAAATTAAAAGGAATCATCAAAGTCAAAATAAATGATAATCACAAATAGGATCATCGTGAATCGATTCAAATTGGAAATTCAATCTCAAAAGGCAAGGTGGGATGAAATAGCAATTCAGTTGACTAAACAGAGAATTCAGTTGACTAAACAGCAAATTCAGTTGACTAAACAGAGATTTTCAGTTGACTGAATTCTGCCTGGAAACTTTTTGTTTACAGGTTCAGTCGACTGAATAGAGAATTCAGTCGACTGAATAGAGAATTCAGTCGACTGAATAGAGAATTCAGTCGACTGAATCATACCTGGAAGCATTCTGTTTTCAGGTTCAGTCGACTGAACAGAGATTTTCAGTCGACTAAACCATGCATGGAAACTTTCGGGTTACAGATTCAATCGACTGAACAGAGAATTCAGTCGACTAAACCATGCCTGTGCTGTTTTTCAGCCTATTCAAATGAAGAGCAAACTCTTCCAAAATGCAACCGGACGAGCATTGGCTCTAAGGGTTTATGCCAATCGACAACCCGACCCTATATGCTCCTCGATGCATCACCAAAACATGATCAAAACATCAAAGTTAAGATCTTTAAAGAATTGAACCCAAAACACTAAAAATTTGGGTATTCACCAATTCAATCCAAACCAAAAGCAAGTGCATATGAACAAGTGCTAGGAATTCATACCCAACATCAATGAAATCAAGAAAAGTAGATGTGAGTTCAAAACTCACCTTTTATCTCAATAGAAAGAAGAAGAAGAAGCTCAAACATAAGAAGGAGACTGACTACTCTTCACTTCAACTCTATAAGCTTCAATCTAAGAATAAAACACATATTTCCTAAGTTTAGGTTTAGGAAACTTTCTGAAATTGAAGGAGAAAGAGTTGGAGAAGATGAAGAGGAGGCTTACCAGTGGCTTCTCTTTGATTTTGGAGCAAGAATTCAAGTTTGCAAAGAAGAACTAGGGCTTGGAATTTCTAATTCTCATTCTCTTCCCCCATTTTCAGTTTTTAGCTTAAGTTTAGAAGAGTGGAATGAGAGAATGAAGAGGAGAGGGCTGATTTAGGGGTTTAGTTAGCTAGTGGGATGAACCCAACCCCAAAACTCAATAGAAAAAGTAGCGAAGTTTGACTTACTCCAAACATATCAAAGATTATACTCAAAAAGATCGCAAACGCCATTTTGGAATCAATGAAAGTGATTTCGAGCCCCAATTTGGCCGTTTGCAAAAAGTAACATTTCGGACCTAAAAATCCGACTAACGACGCTATATTTAAATAAAACATTTAAATATAAAATCGTTAAATATGCGGGTTGTTACAGATCTTCCCTCCTTACAAAGTTGCGTCCCCGCAATTCCCAGAGACGATATTTGTAACAACTACATACATACATCATCCCAAAAAGAAAAGGAAATAAGCTCGAGATGAAAAGATATTCTCACCATTGCCAAGCCAAGATAGACAACCCGGATAAGATCGCTCGATAAACTCTCTGGTTTCCCAAGTACAGTCATTGGGATTAGCGGACCATTGAACTTTAACGAGCGGCACGTCCTTGTTCCGAAGGTGTCGCACCTCCGTGTCAAGTACGCGAATATGTTGCTGTACAATAGATAAATCCGGTGAGACCTCAAGCACTTGCAAATCAGGAGAATCGATAACAGAATCCGACTCTCGAAGACACTTCCGAAGTTGAGAGACGTGAAACACGTCATGAATGCCAGATAAATGAGCTGGAAGTGAAACTCTATAAGCCACAGGGCCAGTACGTTCAGTAATAGAAAATGGTCCTATAAAGTAAGGAGCCAATTTCCCAGTCGTACTGAAACGCATAACCCCCTTCAAAGGAGAAATACGAATAAAGACAAGATCACCAATCGAGAACTCGAGAGGCTTCCTACGGTTGTCTGCATAGGATTTCTGGCGGCTCTGTGCCTCTTTCGTTCTCAACCGGATAAGATCAATCTTCTCGGAAGAATTACGAAAAAAATCTGGACTAAGAATAAGCTTCTCCCTAGATTCCAACCAACAAGAAGGTGATCGACATGGCCTTCCGTATAAAGCTTCGAAAGGAGCCATACCGATACTAGACTGAAAATTATTGTTGTAGGAGAACTCTACAAGAGGTAGGTGATCCTCCCAACTACCACCAAAATCAAAAATACAGATACGGAGGAGGTCTTCCAAGATACGATTCACCCGTTCAGTCTGTCCGTCAGACTGCGGATGATAAGCTGTGCTAAAATTAAGCTTTGTTCCCAAAGCTTGCTGAAGACTCTTCCAAAAATGACTCGTGAATAAAGGATCACGGTCAATCACAATAGAACTAGGAACACCGTGAAGTCTTACGATTTCCTTGATATATAACTTAGCCAAATGCGAAGCAGTCCTATTAGACTTAATAGGAACAAAATGAGCAGATTTAGTGAGGCGATCAACAATAACCCAGATGCTAGAATGGCCTGATCTCGAACGAGGTAGGCTGTCAATGAAATCCATAGAAATCTGATCCCATTTCCACAATGGAATCTCTAGAGGCTGAAGAAGACCCGAAGGACGCTGATGTTCGGCCTTAATACGCTGACAAGTTATGCAATTACTCACATAACTCGCCACATCGCGTTTCATGCCTTCCCAATAATAAAGACGATGCATATCGGCATACATATTACTACTACCAGGATGAATAGTATACTTAGAACGGTGACAATCATCAAGAATGTCATGCCTAAGCGCAAAATCAGAAGGCACAAAAAGACGGTTCTTCTTGCGAAGACACCCATGAGAATCAATGCTGAAGTCCCGCAACGCCTCATCACAGGATCCAGACTCACAAAGCTGAATAAGAAGCAACAAATCAGTATCACGCCGCTGAGCATCGGCAATACGATCTAACAAAATGGGTCGAGCTCCCAAACTAAATAATAGAATAGGAGTATCAGAATATGAACCTCGATCACGAATTTCACAAAAAGATAGAGTCTCAAGAATATCCCATTCGGCAAGCATCATAGAAATAACAGCCGAATGTTTGCAACTAAGCGCATCAGCAACACGATTACCCTTACCGGGAATATTTGGATATCAAAGTCATAGGAGGCAAGAAACTCGAGCCAACGATGTTGTCTCATATTGAGTTCCTTCTGAGGGAACAAATACTTCAAGGATTTATGATCGGTATAGAGAATGAAGCGCTCGCCCAATAAATAATGTCGCCAAATCTTCAAGGAAAAGACAATGGCGGCTAACTCAAGATCATGAGTGGCATAGCGACCTTCATTCGGACGCAGTTGCCTAGAAGCATAAGTAACTACCCGATCCTTCTGCATAAGAACAGCACCGAGACCACTACCACAAGCATCGGTGTAGACAACAAGATCATGATTCCCCTCGGGAACCACCAAAATAGTAGCATTAGTGAGAAGTTCCTTTAATGTCAGAAAGGAAGCTTCACACTTGTTGGACCAAATAAAACGAATGCCTTTCCGAGTAAGGCTGGTGAGAGGAAGCACAACATGGGAAAAATCCTTAATGAACCGACGGTAATAACCAGTCAATCCAAGGAAACTACGAATCTCATGCGCATTCTCAGGCCTCTTCCAATTCTGGATGGCTTCGATCTTTGAGGGATCGACAGAAATGCCATCGGAAGAAACAACATGGCCTAAGAACTTAACCTTATTCTCCCAAAAGTGGCATTTGGAGAATTTGGCTCTAAGCTGATGATGACGGAGGGTACTCAAGACAATTCTCAAGTGATTAGCATGCTCCGCTTCAGACTTAGAATAAATAAGGATATTATCAATGAACACAAGGACGAACTTATCGAGATATTCCTGGAATACTCGATTCATGAGATCGACAAAGAAAGCAGGAGCGTTCGTCAAACCGAACGACATAACGAGCCACTCAAAAGAACCATAACGAGTGCGGAAAGCGGTATGCTATTCTCCGCGACTCGCAACTGATGAAAACCTGTGGCGAGGTCAAGCTGAGAAAAGACCTTAGCACCACTCAATAGATCGAACATATCATCGATCCTAGGCAATGGATACCTATTCCTGATGGTTAACTCGTTAAGCTTGCGATAGTCTATGCAAAGCCTAAGAGTTCCATCAGACTTCTTCATGAAGACGACCGTGGATCCCCACGGAGAAAAACTGGACTGAATCAACTGCTTGGACTCAAGCTCTAAAAGCTGCTTCTTGAGTTCCTCATTTTCTTTTGTAGACATTCTCGTGGGAGGACGACTAACTGGCTGCGCGCCTGGAATGAGATCAATGCGGAACTCAATTGCCCGCTTAGGTGGTAAACCCGAAACAGGCTCAAAAGCCTCAAAAAAGTCACAAGCAATAGGAATACGAGATATATCATCATCATCTCGCGAATCAAGAGAATATAAAGCCATTTCGGAATTATCCACATTCCAAAGATCAAGTAATAGCTGAGTAGGCGAATCCTGATGTCGAAGATACAAAATTCTCTCCGAACAAATAATCCTGGCATCATATCTCACTAGCCAGTCCATTCCCAAAATCATATCAAATCCCAGACAAGAAATAACGTGCAGATTCGCACAAAAAGAAAAGCCACATAAAACAATCTCAACATCATCACAAAGCATACTAAGAGTCGCGGATCCTCCAATATGATTCGCAATCCTTAAAGAAGTAACCAAACAAGAAACATCCAAAGATAAATCATCAGCGAGCTTTTTCGATACGAAAGAATGTGATGCACCCGTATCGAAAAGAACTCGAATACTATGATCATGAAATAAAACAGAACCTTCCAAAATAGATGGAGATATACCTTTGGGCTGAGAAGGACCTTCAGAAGCCTTAGCAGCATAAAGCTTGCTAGACTTGGCACTAGCTGGAACAGTAGGGCAATTGGAAACATGATGACCTTCCTTCTTGCAATAGCGACAGAAGAGAGGCTTGGAACAAGCCCGAATCATATGATCAGGAGAACCACAATTGAAACACTTCCGAATGAAAGGTGTTCCAGAAGACTGAGGCTGAGAACTAGAACCACCAGTCTTCTTCTTCTTAGAAGAAAAAGACCTGGACTTCTGAAATGGAAACTGCTTCTTATTGGGGTTCTTGGAAACCTCAACATCAACATCACTATCACACTCCTTCTCGACGGTTTCAAGATGAAGCGCAGAATCAACCAACTCCTCAAAAGAAAGCTTAAGCTGGAGCAACAAAGACTTCTTAAGATATTTCTTAAGACCAGAGACAAACTTCAGATTCTTCTTATAAGAAGTGCTAATGAATTCAAGACCATATTTAGATAAAGCCTCGAATAATGCAACATCATGACATCTACACTTACTATCGTGTAGATCCATATAGCATTTTTAGTATGCACTGGGATATCATCCCAATGTAGCCAACATCATGACATCCGACTTATGGATACCTTCCTAGAAACGGCCGGAATGTAGTCGGAAGGCTCCAACTCGAAACCCTTGTACTGATTTTGATGTAGACATTTAATAAATTTTAAACAATATACATGCATTAAATATTAATGATGTTGCAATAAATTTGATACTTACTTTCCACTCTTCGAAATAACGACCGCCCTTGTGTGACGCCCCACCTCTATACCCACATTAGCAAAGAGTATTAATAGATAATACCGTCTGTTAATACGGAGAATAAGGCTGGATAGGAGCGACCATCTATAGCCTTGCTTTAACTATTTATTAAATACGTCGACAAATATCATACCAAACAGATCGACATATCCAATGAATACTTAAAACAAAACCATAGGTGGCGAGAGGATCTAACAGAACAGAATATAACAACTCAAATGTAATATACATCACAGAACAGTAGATCATCATATACACATATACTGATACATAGCAGAGTATATAAAATAATATGTGTCAAGTGGTATAGCAAACCATAATATACAGACGAATTCAAAAGAATACATATCAGAGTTACAATAAAATAGGACTACACAAAAAGCTATAACAAAAAGGAGCAAGCTGGATAGTCCATGCGGAAGCAAAATAGGCTAAGTCCAAAAGCACCTAACCTGAAACAACTCGGTCTGACCCGAGTATAAATACACGGGTCAGTCTGGCTAAACAAATCAGTTAGAAAACTGAACAAAAATAACCTGCAAGGTTACAAAGAAAAACAAATATCTCTAAAGAGATAACACAATCATCTAATAAAAGATGAACATAACAAATCAAGCCTCATATCATCGGCATCTCAATGAACAAAGGATAAGAATATCCCAAAACAAGCCATAAAGGCAATAACAAATACCAATGAAGGTAACACAAGTTTCTCAAGGTAATCGCTACATATCTTGCGGCTCAAAAAGACCAACACCGAAGGGCGATACCTAGGGAATATACATATCAATGAAACATCATAAAATTTGCACGTGCTCAGTACTGTATAAACAAGGATCCATGAGCCCGAAGACTCCAAACCCAAATATCACTCGAGCGGCTCATAAAGACCTAACTCCGAAAGCGATACAATAGGGCAACAAACCCGAAGGCACAAACCCGAAGGTACAAACCCGAAGGCAACATACCCGAAGGCAACAAACCTGAAGGAGAGTCCGTAGACACTATCCCAAAGGCAACAAACCGTAGTGGTGAAGGTCCGAAGGCCCAGTACTGGACACCACTAACTGGCAGAATGTGTCATAACTCTCAAAATGGAATCCGAAAAGTGGTAACGTGAGTCCCATAACAACTCGTTCGCACTAAACGGTTTACTATCCGTTAGTTAATTTCACACTCAAAGCAGTACAAAGTTCACCTCATCTCATCGGTAAACCAGACCAAAAGGTCAAAACAATCAATCGAATAAGTCGGGGATTAATCGGAAAGATAAACGCATGGATTCATGGTCCGTGTTTTACCTAACCATTTAATCTCCTTTCCACTCCGCTAGAAGTGCGAAATTGTGTGTGTGCGTTTAAATAGAATTTATAAATTAGAGAAGCAAGCTTTTAATACAATTTAAAAGATTATTTTATAAAAACCTGTGGATTAAAATTAAAAGGAATCATCAAAGTCAAAATAAATGATAATCACAAATAGGATCATCACGAATCGATTCAAATTTGAAATTCAATCTCAAAAGGCAAAGTGGGCTGAAATAGCAATTCAGTTGACTAAACAGAGAATTCAGTTGACTAAACAGCAAATTCAGTTGACTGAACAGAGATTTTCAGTTGACTGAATTCTGCTTGGAAACTTTCTGTTTCCAGGTTCAGTCGACTGAACGGAGAATTCAGTTGACTGAATCATACTTGGAAGCATTCTGTTTTCAGGTTCAGTCGACTGAACAGAGATTTTCAGTCGACCAAACCATGCATGAAAACTTTCGGGTTCCAGATTCAGTCGACTGAAGTGAGAATTCAGTTGACTGAAGAGAGAATTCAGTTGACTGAACCATGCCTGGGCTGTTTTTCAGCCTATTCAAATGAAGAGCAAACTCTTCCAAAATGCAACCGGACGAGCATTGGCTCTAAGGGTTTATGCCAATTGATAACCCGACCCTATATGCTCCTCGATGCTTCACCAAAACATGATCAAAACATCAAAGTTAGGATCTTTAAAGAATTGAACCCAAAACATTAAAAATTTGGGTATTCACCAATTCAATCCAAGCCAAAAGCAAGTGCATATGAACAAGTGCTGGGAATTCTAACCCAACATCAATGAAATCAAGAAAAGTAGATGTGAGTTCAAAACTCACCTTTTATCTCAAAACAAAGAAGAAGAAGAAGCTCAAACACAAGAAGGAGACTAACTACTCTTCACTTCAACTCTATAAGCTTCAATCTAAGAATAAAACACATATTTCCTAAGTTTAGGTTTAGGAAACTTTCTGAAATTGAAGGAGAAAGAGTTGGAGAAGATGAAGAGGAGGCTTACCAATGACTTCTCTTTGATTTTGGAGCAAGAATTCAAGTTTGCAAAGAAGAACTAGGGCTTGGAATTTCTAATTCTCATTCTCTTCCCCCATTTTCAGTTTTTAGCTTAAGTTTAGAAGAGTGGAATGAGAGAATGAAGAAGAGAGGGCTGAGTTAGGGGTTTAGTTAGCTAGTGGGCTGAACCCAACCCCAAAACCCAGTAGAAAAAGTAGCGAAATTTGACTTACTCCAAACATATCAAAGATTATACTCAAAAAGATCGCAAACGCCATTTTGGAATCAATGAAAGTGGTTTCGAGCCCCAATTCGGCCGTTTGCAAAAAGTAACATTTCGGACCTAAAAATCCGACTAACGACGCTATATTTAAATAAAACATTTAAATATAAAATCGTTAAATATGCGGGTTGTTACAGCCCTTGGGCGTAAATCCGCTATGCCGCTGGCACCCTCGCCAGCAACAGGAGAAGGAGAAGCCTGAGATCTGGGAGATCTCTCCTGTGAGACACATCTACAACAAACCTATTTTTTCATATAATGAAAAAACATATCATTTTATTATTAAAAAACATTTCTGATTAATAATCACATAAAACTTCCACCAAAAGCTACAAAAATGGAACAAGACCTTCTGAATACATATACAGAATTAATAAAACAGAATTATATATAGCTCACAACATAATCATCATCATTGATAACAGTGGGAGCCCAAAATATAAATTATGCAACAAGCGATACAAATATTTAAATAATCAGTCTTCGTTGTTTTCTGATTCAGACTCGGTCTCGTCTCTATAACGTTTTCATCTGCGCTCTCAAATGCTTCTATTCAAAAAATTTATTCATCATTCAAAGACCCTAAATCAATATGTTCATTGGTTGTTATCATTTCATTATTATTTGGTTCAAGATCCCCTTGATATGCTGCTTCGTATAGAATATTATTTCCATCAAACATCAATGTTGCTTTTGTTTTAAAAATAGCCGACCAATCCACTTTATCTCTTTTTAGGGATGGATACGAAGCAAAATAAACTTGTAATGCTTGCTTGGCTAATACGAAAGGATCATACTTATAGTTTTGTGAGGTAGGTTTTAATTTCAACAGCACTTCACTTCTTTCTCTTGTACGCATAACTTTTCATTAAATGGTGCGTTGTTGTCGTTGTTGTATTTTCTAAAATAAATTAAAGTCATTTGGACTAAAGGCTTTAACTTGTTGTTGTATTTGTTAAAATAATACTTAACGCTTATTTTCAAAAAAATATTATATACATTTCTTAATATTTTAGAAAATCGATTTTAGTAGAATATTTATTTCAAGCTACTTTAAAAATACACAGATTATTATTTTAATAACTATAAATTAAATTTTAAACCATATTTTATATTTTACTGAACTATTTAAATATTTTATTAACCGAATTTGAAATTTTATAACATATTTTAAAACTCATTTAACTATTTAAAGTTTTTAATTCGAACCACGATTTTTTTTCAAACGTGAATTTTTTTCGAATATTTATGAATTTAAGTACAAGCTATATGTAAAAATATAAAATAAAATTTTTACGTAAGCGAGCTGTAAGTGGTCTTTAAGGTCTACAATCGAAGTTGTGTATAGTTGTAGTGCACAAATACATCATCACAACATTAGTTTTGTACACGGTAGCAGTGCACAATAACAAAAGTTTGATGATGACCAATTTGACGAAGTTTACAGTAGTCTTGCAGGAGCTAGCAGTGGCGAAGAAAAAAGTGATGGAATTTGTTGTTTAAGTTTTGGTACGATAATGATTTTTGCAATTTAGATTTACTTGTTTCCTTTTTAGCAATACAAAGAATGAGAATGAGAGAGAATTACACGTTGAGAAAGTAAGGAGGAAAATAAAAAATCGCAGTTCAAGCAGGTAAAATTGACGGTCGAACTGCCGGTTCAAATGTTCGATCTGAGCTCGTGCACAACTGAAGCTCGATTGAGTTTCGGACAGTGGTGCTTCATGATTTGGGGTCATTCGAGATAAACCCTTGGTTGGGTCCTGTTATGAGAACGATGCTTCATAGTTATATTTGTAAGAAGATGAAAGAAGGAATAACTTCACGTATAAACTTGATTTTGGTTTGGGCTTTGGACCCCTTTCCATTTATTACATGACACACTGTTAAAAGAATTTCTCGCCTCGCTGAGGTATAACAAAACCATTTATTGGGATTATGACATATAAAAAATATTTAAAAAAATTAAGTGTGACATGAATCGTAGAATTAGTCTGGTTGACATAAAATGTCATTTCCATAGTGTCCCGTCTCTGAATAATGCGATAGTAATCAATTTATTATCCATAAAACATAGCTTAATTCCTGATGTGCTATATCCTACAGTGTGTGTAGCATATCACCAATGTGAATAATGCGTCATAATTGATGTGAATAATGTGGTCATAATTGATGTCTGTTTAAACTTTGTTGACTATAATATGTGAATAGTCGCCTCTTATTGCAATTGAATGGTCTATGCCATATCTACAGTAGTCGGGGTCATAAAGGCTAACCTACGAACATCTAGGGTCATAAGGGTCTATGATATGGATGTTGGTGGGAATGCAGCCATGGGTGAAGAACATCATGTGGATAGCATGGTCGTTGCTTCTATGAATGTTAACGAAGACTCTTGGATACAAAGAATGCAAGTTAACAACGAGACATTGAAATATGACTTCCCTGCAGCAGATGACAATGATGTAGATAGTGATGAAACAGAGATAGAAGTGCCTTAAGATGATGATCTTTGCACCGCTCAAATATTGGCAAGATTTGTTGTTGCAATCTTTAATTTTCCGGCGAACGATTTTCAACCGCTTGCGTTCAAGGTGGTTTTAGTGTTGGAATGGTTTTTGAGACAAAAGAGAAGTTTCTTCAATAACTAATGGAGCGGTCAATTTTGCATGCTGTTTTATACAAACCAATAAAGTTGAACAAAACACAATATACTGCTATATGCACAGTTGAAGATAATTGTCCTTGGAGAATACATGCCATAGTTTTGAAAAAATCCGAGTCGAGATGGTGGGAAATTCGAAAGTATCCAAGCGAATACACTTGTGTCAACCCAATAGTTAATTCCAACCTTAAGCAAGCAACTTCAATATTTCTTGTGACAAAAATCATGTCTTTTGTCAAAGCCGATTTGGATATTTCAGCAGGTACGGTCCAAGTGCTTGTGCACGATCAGTTGTTCATCAACATAAGTTACATGAAAGCATCGCGAGCATTAAGCAAAGCAATAGAGAGAATTTATGGTGATTGGGCAGAATCATACTCGACTTTACCACAGTTCTTTGACGAGATAAAATGAACGAACCCTGACTCTATAAGTCATATGATACATGATGGAGTGGGAGTGTTCGATCGCGCTTTTTGGGTATTTAGGCCTTGCATTACAGGTTTTGTGCATTTTCGGCCTTTGTTATGTATCGACGGGACACACTTGTACGGTAAATACAAAAGCACATTGCTTGTTGCAACCGCGATCGATGCAGATGATTGTCTTTATCTTTTGGCATACGTAGTAGTTGAATCAGAGTCATGTGATTCTTGGGGTTGGTTTTTTCTTGCATGATAGAATTCATACATAGTATTCGTGGTCGTTGTATTACTTTCATATCCGATGGGATGAAAGGAATTCCAAAAGCTTTATACGAAAAATGGCGACAACCGCACAAACATTGTTATTGTGCAAGACATATAAAAGCCAACTTTCAAGCATTCAGAGAGAAGCGTTTGACAGGGTTATTTTATTCAGCAGCGTGCGCGTCTGAGGTAGTTGAGCACATGAAAAGATCAAAGTAACAAGTAGGCGTGCGCATGAGTAGATTGAGCAGAGTCTGAAATTTTTTGAAGAAAACTGGGCTTCGTGCAAAGATGATGGAGGACGCTTTCATGTAATGACAACTAATACTTCTGAAAGTTTTAACGGTGTATTGAAAGGAGCTAGATCGCTACCTATAAAGGCTTTGGTTGCACGAACATTCTATCGCTCAGTTGAATATTTCTGCAGCGTCGCCAAATTGCAGATGAACCAGCGACACGCTTGACTCTAAAGTGGAAAGCCAAAATAGCAGAAAGAGCCAGTGAAGCGCGTCGCTGCAGACTAGCACGATTTAGTCAAACTGGATGGAAGGTAATTCGCTACTTTGGTGATGAATACAAAGTTATAATCGATGGTACAAACTGCTCGTGCACATGCAACATTCCGATACTGCAGAAGATACCATGTTCTCATGCAATGGCAGCTTGTTCGGCGCAAACAGGTGGGGTTAATGGAGCACACCATGACTTAGCGTCAAGATGGTACTCCGTTGACAGCTGCAAAGCCGCTTATAAGCCGGAGTTTCATACCGTGCGTGATAGGAGATTTTAGGCGCATATAATGGTCCTTAGATATTGCCTCCGACTGTGAGACGGCAATCGGGGAGGCCACGGTCTATAAGGATCAAAGGTGTGATGGATGAAGGCCAGTCGTCCATATCAAACAGGTGTACCAAATGCGGTGTGCCAGGCCATAATCGTAAGCGATGTATTACTGCTGTGTAGATGTGTTTGTATTATTTAACTTCTATGTAATTGAACTTTACTTTCTGCTTTACAAGTCCTGTTGTATGCTGCTGTTCGACAATTTGTCAAATGCTATATGTTGCAGGCCTGTGCTTAGTTTGTTATATACGAAATAACCTGCTGTTGTTCGGTAGCAGCAGCAGGTAAAGAGCTAACTGTGATTTTTCAAAAATCACGAACTGCGATTTTCCAAAAATTCCTCTCCAACCTGCTACTGACAAATAGTAGCAAGCTGTTCAAGAACGCCACATCGCACACAAATATCAAAAGCATGTCCGTACCATACAACAACATCCTTAATTCACATTCTACTGCATCACACGCAGTAACATCTTTAATTCACATTCCAATGTACATAATAAACTATCAACTGCATGTCCACGTCTACGACAATAACACAATTATACCGTACACAACACAGTTAAAAGTACATAGCCATATCCAATATAATGCACATATCATCTACGCAAGCGACGAAGTTCCATAGGCGTACGACGACGATGTTCCAGCCACTGAGACATGTACTCTTTTTCCTCAATCTCGGTGGAAGGATCAAATGTACATGGTGGTTGAGAAGGTCCATGAGTGAAATCTTCCGGTTGTTGGGACGTCGAAGGGCCTTCTTCGAATGAGCCTGTAAGTAAGTAGGAGCGGCAGTGCCCTCCCCCCCCCCGAGGTGGAGGTATGTCTGTTGGAGGTGGAGGTATGGGGGGAAGGATGTCTCGGCCTCTCTAATTTTTTTCTTTCTACACGTAGAATGTTTTTTATGTTCATTCACATCCCTTTCGGCACATCATTATCTAGACGTTGTTCGAGCTTTTCAGCGGTTTGCAACGTCTTGTAAATGCCATCATCCTGTACAACGCAAAGAGAATTAGTTATCTTTATTTGAAAATATATTTAAATTAATGGGGTTAAATATACTTACAATGTTTCTCTCAAGATGGGCAGGGGGTGTATGGATGGTGGGGAACAAGCTGTACAGGCGCTTGAAGAACATATCTACGCGTGATGCGCCAATACCACCGCATATATGTCTCTAGAGGAGTGATCGGCTCTCTCTCAAATTGCGTAAACAATTGGCGTTGATTCCATTTCTTCCATAGCATTTGCAGTTTCCCCGACATGGTACTCGTCGGTATAAACTGAACGTTTTCTGGAATATGTTGCGCCATTGCAAACTGGCGCATTACCCGATCAGGCAGATGGTGTGCGCAACGATGAGTGGAAGCATGACAGTCCACAAATATCTAGCGGTTGTACATATAGCCGGAAAACCCTCCAATACATCCTGCGTATATGGAGTCCATGTCACCGCAGTTGGGTCTAGAATGCCTAGCTCGTTGCGGTAAAAGCGTACATTCCGCCAGGGGGTCTGAGATGTCTTTTTTTGGACCAACCCACCTGTCAACAAGCGAAGAAATAATATTTTAGCGTAAACAAATTTTGAATTAGAAAATTAATTTTCAACGGACAAGAAGTTATACCGAGATCCAAGAGGGTGTGTGTGATCGAAGACAACTTTCGGACTTGGATCTGTTCGACAGGTAGATATGTACATGACCAAATCTATAGGGGAAAAACAATTTAGCTACTTAAAACATATTTCGAATTTGGTCTAGCACAGAAGTAGCAAGATAAATTATATGTGTAGCTGAACAAGCATCAAACACCCACCTATAAGCTTAGTCACCATAAGAGCGAGATTGGAGAGCTCCATATAGGTGTACGCCAAAATAACACTACCCCATGAGTACTTGGCACACTGATCGAGATCGGCTAAATATGGTAGTCATTTCAAGTCCACGCGATTTTTGGAATGATTGCACATCAAACGGGATGTAATGATGTATAGAATAATTACTCGAGCCCGCTGTTGGATTTGAACCTCTATAGCATCGGCAGGTATATCATCAGCTACAGCGTGTCGAAACCATTTCACTTCTACCATTTCATTACCCCTAACTTGTTGCGAAGGAGTAATACCGAGAAAATCTATGCACAACTGAATATAATCATGACGGTCTTCACCCGTTACTGGATTGCCTTCTATAGGCAAACCTAAAAGCACGGCCACATCCCCTAATGTGATCGTCATCGCTCCGATAGGAAGATGGAATGTAGATGTCTCGGGTCTCTATCTATCGAAAAGAGTCGTGACCTGATGATGATCTAACTAGAGGTTGCTTAACTGGGGTACTGTCGAAAAGCCTGCTCGATCAATCTCCTCTAATACTCTAGGATGATGTGAAGTTACTTTCTTGAGAGAAATAGAGTGATCGATGGTGAAATCTGCTTCTTCGCTCTGTTTAACATTACATGTACAAATACTATTATTTACACAATTTGTGAAACGAAAATCATAGGAAATTACCATCATATACGCTTCACTAGACGTGCGGTGTCTAGGCTGTAAGTACAACAAGCTCGGGTCTACTGGATCGGGCTTTATCTCGATGTAATCTACAACACAAAGATTAATGTATACAACCCTTAACTATCATAAATTTAATTTTCTTCAATCTATACTAAAGTACATGCAATTGAATGAACATTCACTTGCAAAAACCCCCTAAACCAGTCTACAACATATAGATTTCACAAAATCTCGCAAAAAATTGAATTCTAAAAAACCCTAAAAATACCCTAAATCATGAAATTGGAGATGAGTGCATTACCAATATCCTCCACTATTCCGGATGTAGAAGCCATGGTCCGAATGAGTTTCTAATTTGATTAAAAAAAGAAAGAAAATTGAAATTTCTGGGAGGGAGAGAGCTAAAACCCAAAATGGGTTTTTTGGAGCTAAGTTGAATGTTGTAAGAGTGAGTGGGGGAGGGCTTGGCTGTCTGTTTTATAACAGGCAAAACAGTGGGCGATTTTTGAAAAATAGCCCACGTGCGATTTTTCAAAAATCGCCATAGTCGAAATTTCAGCTTGCCTATGTAATGGCAATTGTTTTGACTTACAAGATACAAATGATATAGAGATTCCTCCAAACAACTCTATATGATCATAGAAATTCATCCGACGATAAATACTTGGACATAACCATCAATTTCAAAGAAAATCAAACATACATTCTACGAAACATGAGATTATCCCTTAATTACAGAGTAATAACAACATATAGAACTAATAGCACAAAACTAATAACATACAGTCTACGAAAGGTGAAAATATCCATCGATTACATGAAAATAAATAAAGTACCAAACATAGGGTTCATGATATGAAACAGTTTGTCAAATGTATCCATTGCGAGCATAACCTAAAGATGATGTTTTCTTCTCTACAAACATTTTCTACTCATTTCTTCAACTAATTTTTTCAAACGCCTAACTTCATCTTGCATTTCGAGGGTGTATTCCACTCCTCGAGCACACAATGGAGGATCGATCCACTTCATAAAATTACAGCACCCCACTTCGCCAGGATTCATCATGTGATCTTCGTACGAAGAACAACCGTAAAATCTTCGTACGAAGAACAACCGTAAAATCTTCGTTCGGCATTGGTTTCAGTTTTGGCTACGACAACCACGCATTCATCGCCACATCGGCAAACTGGATATGCACTGGATGGCAGCGTAGGACCTACATGATTACCAGGACTTAGTATTTTACCTTCAATAGAAATTTGATTGCCTGGTCTTTGGTTCACTACAACTTCGTGCAAGCGAGTGTTGAGGGATGATATTCCTGAATGGAACTTTTGATGTATCGGCCCATGGGTAAATTTAAAACTAAGCTAATGTTGTTATTACCTTTTCAAAACTAGCCAAACTTGGTAAATTTTCCTAAATTATAAGGAAGCATTTCAAGTCTTCGAATAACTTTGTGCGTCTATACAGTTATATTTACTTATTAAAAAATACCCATGGGTGAATAGGATATTTAAACATGTTTCAAAAGCTAAAAAAGCAACTAAAAGAGACACCTACTAATATATTGCAAAGTAAAACAAAATGGATAATAGTGATCAAAGGTGTCATAAGTACGTCACATGCATATAGCAATGCTCTGTTCGAATACAATTCCCCACAATGGGTTTAGAATTATAACTATAAGCAGTAAAAAGTGTACATCTTTCAGTAATCAGTGAAAATGGAATTCTAAAATACCTACAGATGAACCAAGTTTATGAATTAGAACAATATATCTATTTTCAAATATAATAAAAGCATGAAAATGGTAAGTTTATATAAATGGAAGAAAGAAAAGCCTACCTCAAAGGAGACATCTTCAAGGCTCTACATAATTTATGAGTAAAGTCCATACTGAAATCTATCTTCACTGTAAAATCATGCAAAATCATTAGAAATCAAAATTAAGCAAATTGATTACTTAAAAAACAAAAAATTTACTTTTCTATGTGGATGCTCTGCTGAGCTCCCATTCATATGTAATGCATCGATGAGGGATGATTAAATAATGTTAATGGCCTTATTTACAAAGTGTAACTGAAAAGGGATAGATAATTGGTATAGGAAACTAAAGAGCTTTAGTTTATATATGAATGAAAGAAGTTGCACCATTGAATCCTCGTTAGCAACTAAGAAACATTGTTTTATACTATACTAAGGCAGAACAATAAGCACTAGTGACTATTCCCTCTTAACGTTCTCTGAACTATAGAAAATGATACATGCACTAGCACCCTTATGGCTTGTCGTTCTCCCTTGGTTACCACCCAAATGCATAATATAATCTCCTTCCTCCTTTATTTTAATTTTCCTATTTGAAAATTATGTATACCTTCCAAATAATCTTTGTTAAATATTATATTTTTACTGTTATGATTTTAAATGCAATTATTCGTTTTGAAAATTTGTTTTATCATACATATTTTAAACTATAATCTTAATGCAGTGATTTCATTTTTATTGTAGCGGTTATTGTATTATAATTTATACTTCATATAAAATAAATTAACTATGTGTGTATTTTCTATTGGAGCGCAAAATAAAACATAATAAATATTGACCTTAGGATGCTTTTTTCTTCACACGAAATGTGAAATTCAAGAGGAGATCTAATAGTCAAGTTCTCTTATGTTTTATTTTGTGTCTACTTTTTATGTCCAAGTAGATTTCTCTCTCTCCCCCCTCCCACATGCGCGCGCGCACACACGCACGTGCGCATGCGCACACACGCACGTGCGCATGCGCATATATATCACATATATATACATACACACGTATAATTATAGAATTTTTTGTTATTTAAAGGTTTTTATTATATTTTTTTTTTTTGAAATCAGTTAATTTTTAAAAGTTCAATTATTCTAATAACATCTTTGCTACTTTACCTTGCACATTCAAATAAATGCTATATAATACTTTTCAAATTTTACGATATCAAACAAGTAGTCTGAAATGGTATTCAAAAAATCACATGGACATAAATTTCTCAACATGCTGCTTACTTTCGATAATGTTTTAAGATTAAAGTTAATCAATTTTTTTCCTTATTTACAAACATGAATAAGAAAAAAGAATTATGTTTGAAATTTAATATTTTATCCACATTCAATTGGACATAAATCTCAAACATCACATTTTCATACTATTTATTATATTTCCACTCAAACTCAAATCAGTGACTAAAGAAGTCTATAAGGAAGGTTGTTCACTAAAATTGTTGATAAAAATGGAAAATAAGGAATAAATATAAGTAAAGTGCGGTGGAAGTGAAATAAACGACATACAATATAGAATGGTTTGATCTAAAAAAGATTTACATACACCATGGCTTCTTAAATTGTTTTTTTAGAGTTTTTGGTTATAATAGTGAAGCTAAATGACTTCTTCAAGAGCTCAAAAAAGAAAAAATAAAGTGGGAAAAAAAATAATTCGATCATTGTTGAAGTGCAAGAGCCCTCCTATACATACCCATGGAGATCATGCTTTGAATGGTCGAGATTAATGTCTTGGATGTCTAGTTTCTTTAGAGCCACCGATTAGAATATACATTCAAATACTACCAACTCCCATGCCCTATGGTCGCAATGGTTTAAATGTATGTTAGGTGGTGTGCCACGCAATAACATTCTTTAGATAGAGAGTTGGTATGATACATGGAACGATTGTTTCATAATGGCTCCTTTTGTCAGAGGAATGGTATAATTTCACCGCTTTTGTCAGAGGAATAGTACGGTTCTACCACCACTATTTGCAGGAGTAGTTGAGGTCTTCTGACGTATCTCTATTTACATAAGGCAAAGTGAGGCAAGCTAGAAGGTTTGTCAAGGGAGGGTTTGGACGGACATGAAGGTGATCAGATGAGTCACATGGACGGATGAGTTGATTTGGGAATTAGCTTTACTTAGGAAGCTAATATGGAGACATGCAACCCGAGGATGTATTATAAGCGAGGCTTGAGGGCGGCCATTTTTTTAGGTAGAGATGAATAAGGCTCCAAACAAGGATGATGGGTTTGTCATTGCGAGCAGAAAGGAATTGTCTTATTTGTAATTAATGCAAATGACACATTGCGCATTTCTATTGGTTGTGATCGTTCATGTTTTGAGACAGTTTAAGTGATGGGAGGTTTGATTAGATGGAGCATTCAATTAATATTCTATGATACGGATTGTTTCTTGCCCAGTCCATCCGTGAGTGTGGTCTGAGATCGAAAGTAATAAAAGGAGGGGGTATGCTTCTTCTCCTTTACTATTTTACTTTGTTATTTATCCTTTAATGTTCTTTCAAGCTTTTAAAAAAGAGAATATCTTCAAAGTTTCTTTGCTTCAAAAAGGACTTATCAAAAGAAAGTTTTGTTCATCCTTCTCTTTAGCTTTTCTTCTTCTTTTGTGTCATTGTGTGCAATTATATCATGATTTCTACATCGATGTTCACCCCTTTTTTCACTAGAGTTTCGAAGTTGATTCGTATCCTTGTTTTTTTATTACTGACATGTGTAGGATGTAGACCATCATCTATTGGCTATATAAGGTTGATAATTTTTTTCGATCTTTTACTTGAACCCATATCCAAGGTAAAGAACTTAAAAGCTGTTAAATTACTAAATTTCCCCCTTTACATAGGGACGAAGATATTACATAAGGCCTTTGGCCAAAGCTTATTTAGTTGCATAGTAAAAAATACATTTGAATAATGAGTGGACCATACTATCGAGTCATGTAAAACTGATATCGGCATACGCATGACTATGTAAAACATATAATTTTTAATGTTTGGTAATGGGATATAATTCTTTGTTTGCTTCATCCAACAATTTATAAAAATGTTCTGCCTTAGTAGTTTGACCTTCAAATATGGGAGGTTGATTCAATAAATCATCACTTTGTCCATTTATTAGTAACACAACTACTATATTAAGAAATTCATGCACTTCATCACCATCTTCATTGTTATTAACATTTGTTTGCATATTATTTTTTAGATTGGTAGAAGATGCGCCATCATTATAGTGATCAATGTATGGTTCATTATGGTGTATCCAACATGATGCTATATATAAAGGATCTATACCATCGTAAAGAAGAAGACATTTAATAGTATTTTTATCGTAAAGATATCTATTACAACATTTTTTTACATGAGCAAATGATCTTATCCTTCCAAGTAGAAACGAAAAAAGCTTCATATAGAAAGAGTTCCAATATATATATATATATATATATATATATATATTCATTTGAATTAAGTTTTAAATATACCCAACTCTTATACATAATATAAGTATCGCAAGGCAAAATATTATAAGATACAATTATTAATTATGATTATACTATAAGGTAATTTAACAATTGGGGGTGGGAAATAAATATGGCTTACAAAAACTATGCAATATTTTTCCATTTATTTTTATTATATGAAGTTTAGTCTTGGCAAAGAAAACACTAATATTATCATGAATACTAATCCATATGGATTGTACTAAGTAAATAATATAAGACATACAACCATGGTTGGTTATGATTCATGTAAATAATCCAAACCGGTGAAAAATATTCTTGGTTAATTAGAAAAATAGAGTTGTAAGAAAAAAAATTATTAAACAAAAAAATGAAGAGACATTAGTACTAAGTATATGTATAGACTAAATATGCATACACAAGAATTATTTGTATATAAGCTTAAAATAAAGTTTGGTTTGTTTGTATAATGTACACATAATCAAAATTTATAAAATGGGATTCAACCCCTAAATTACAAACTTTAAATTTGAAATAAAAATAGAATCTAATCATAAATTTTTGGTAGAAAATCATATTCTAGAATTTATTCCCACCTATATGCTACAAAATCTGTTATATAGATTTTAATGACATTTAAGTAAAAAGATTAAATATATATTTCATAGTAATGACTTGCACAATTGAAACTGTCTTTTATGCATGAGTTGTTATTTATAAAGTTAAAACTTAATTCTATCTCTTATTTCATCTCTGTTTTGTTAGAAAAATGACAAAATGAGATTCAACTCCAAATCATATAGTAATTTGAGTAAATCGACCCTAGTAAGAAAATGGCACAATACAGTGGTAAACAAATATGGGTCAAAATTGATTTAATTATGATTAAATTACACACAGTAAAAATGAGATTCAATTCTCAATCATACGGTAATTTGAGTAAATTAACCTTTATAAGAAAATGGTTCACAATTGTGGTAAACAAATATAGGTCAAAAAAATTCCATTGCGAATAAATTAAGCATAAATTTAAGATGATTTGGAAGATAGAAACTTACATGATCAAGAGATTAGAAAGATATGTAATTGGATGTTTGATAATTTAGAGAGGATTTTGATAAGATTAAAGAAGAAGGAACTTGTATTTTTTTTCTGATGAAAGGAGCTATTGAGAAACCAGAGAGGAAAGTTACATGAATTTTTGCAGGCGGTAACTTTCCTTCTCAGTTAATTTTTTTGAAAGCAATAAGGGCCTTTTCATTTTCCCCAATTAATTCAATAGAGACAAAAATATACTTGTGCCCCAAAATGCTGTATTAGTAATTCATGCTTGTCCCAATAAGTACATTCATAATTAAATGCATTTTGTAAATAGGAAAATATTGTTAAGGAGAAACTTACGGGCTTTTTGTTAGCAAGGACAGTCCACCAATATTTTATTCAGAAGAACAAAGCATTAAAATATTTGAAAAAAGCCCTAACCGTCGCACGTGATTTCTCTTCTTCTTTTTCTTCTTCAATCTTGTTCTTTTTCCTTTTTACTTTTTTTTTGATCTCGTTTTCTTCTTCAGGCACGTTCAAATTTAAATTCGTTTATTCATACTTCCCTATTTTAATCACAATTCATTCATATTATCCGGATTTTGATTTTACTCTTTTTTCTTTCGAAACTGGAAAATTTCAATTCTAGGGCGATTCTATTTTTTCCTCGTTTTCTTCTATTAGAATTTTAATTCGATTATTTCTAACATTCTGCTATTTTTATTTTTTAAAATTGAATTAGTTTTGTTGCTCTGTTTTGTTCTTTCATATTTTATGGCAAGTTTGGGCACTAACAGCAGGTATGTATTTTCTTATCTTTTTATATAGCAATGTTTGTTTGTTTTTTTTTAAATTGAATATTATTTGGTTTTTGTTCACTGATGTATATGTTGGATTCGGTGAACTCTATTTGAGTACTATGTTGTTTATTAATTTGAGGATCAGATATTAGGTATCAATTTTAGAGTCTGTTGGTATCATTTTTGGAAAATATTTGGAAAATATTTGTTATTATCATACCATAATTGTAACGATCCGGAATTTTGGTCATTAATTTGGAACATTTAATTTATTTTAAATCTTGAGTGTGAATTATTAATTGATCTCGAATATGGAAGAATTGGTGAAATGGTATAAAGTTTCAAATATAGCGATAAATTTTATTTGGGAAAATATAAGCTAATAATTGGAAATAGAGATAATACGGGAATCTGAGAAATAAATGGATATGAAAATGATTTCTAAAATTGATTTAAATTCTATTTGAATTAGAATTATGATATTGGACTTGTGAATGGAATCAAAGTCGATAAGTTTAAAATTGGGAATTTATATATTAAGTAAATAGTGAAAATTTAATATATAGAAATAATGCAAATAATCAGATTTTTTATTTAAAATGAATCCGAATGATTTCTAATATGAACATAAATTCTATATGATTTATTACAGAGTTAGTAAAGTTTTAAAATCGAAATTTTAACTGAAATTCCATTAAATCCGTAATAGCGTATTATTATCGGCTTTAAAATTTTGTAGCATTTGGAGTTACCGTTTGTTCGCATGGGTGAGAAACGCGTTGAAATAAATATCGAAAATTTATTATTTTAATTCGATTCAAAAAGCCATCTTCCATAGACGACCGAATTGGGCCCCGAAACATGTTCCATTGTGTTCAAAATATGGGCAAAACATTATAAATGCCTAGTGGCACGTCTTGTTTGGAGTTCATTTGAAAAAGGAGTTAAAATTGAAAATAATATTTTTTAAAATTCGTTATACGTATATATATACACCAAGCACAGTGATACAATAGGATTATCGTTCAAGCCACCATTATTGTCATTAATGGCCAAAAAGCATCGAACCTTTTCCCTCTAAATCTATCGATCGAAGCTTCAATTTCAGAAACTATCTAAATGGAAGTTGTGGAGCATGGGGCGATCTATGCATCCAATGGTAGATCTTGGTTATCATCGTCATATGGTGGAGAATTTTGGATGAGTTCGTATTCGTTTCGAGCGCGTTTTTCTGGCTATTGGTGAAGTCTAGTAGGGTCGGTCATGGGCTGTAGGCGCTTGAAGATGAGGCCCATTGCGTGAAGGGGTTGGATTGTCGGCAAGGTGAACGGGGGAGGAGCGAGCGTCAGTCACACTTGCGAGCGTTGGGTTTTGCTTAAACCGGTAGCGTGCGTGTGGTAGGAAGAAGGTTTGGGCAGCTTTGATTTCGAATTGCAGAGACGTAAGGCCGTGATTAGCTGTTGGTAGATCTCAAAATTGTAATTGTAAAATTTATATTAATTTACACATACAAACTTTAAAACTGCGTATTTCGTTCACACATTGTTAGAATCGAACGAAGCAAGCGGCACCGGAATCGCAGAGACGAGATCTACACTGAAGTGCAGACCTGGAGCTATTTGGTGCTCGTCAAAATTTTAGGTTAAATTGAACATGCTCGATTTAATTTAGAATTGGAACGCTCGGCGATTTAAACTCAAAGTGGGTTATTCTCACTCAATTTTGGACTGCTAGTGGTAAATTTTAACAGTTAAAATTAATAAAATGATTGATTGGTTAAATTGATGCATTTTTATCAGTTGGATGTAATATTATATATAGTAATGTGTTTATATATGTGTGTGTGTGTGTGTGTGTGTGTGTGTGTATATATATATATATATATATATATATATATTGGGGTAATTGATATTCTCGCATTATATAGCGGATGAGACCCTATGCGCCTCGCATAATAGGGGATGACCCTATATAATTATAGTGAAAATAGTTTATACAATGAACAAGAATGAATTTCAATTAACAACTACTAGGTATCAGTTTTCACTATTTTGGTATCTTTTTTGTCATCCATGACAGTGAACTAAATAATTAAATTTACAAAGCATCATATTATTTCAAACATTAGAAATAAGTATATAGTCTTTACAACAAATTGACATAATATCAAGAAGTGTTTGTATCAACAATAAAAAAAATCTATTATTTTTAACACAATATCTTAAATGCATATTAGGGCAACTGAATATAATAGCAGGTTTTGCAAACAAATTCATTTCTTCTTTTTTTTGTTCTTCCAGGCTTGACATGTACTTAGCCTAATTCTAGCAGTGCTTATTGTCCGTCGGTATTGCATGCGCAATTTTTTCCATTGTTGACAACATTTGTTTAGCTTCTAATTTGAGTATTATGCTTCTGTTCAGTGAAATGATGAATATCGTCATGTATATACCACAGTCAAGCCTATTTGAAGCAAAATATATTGTCACTATCAGTCTGGATCACTTGTAGTGTCCGTTTTGTAACTAATATAAAACACTTATTTCAGACATAATGGTGGAAACAGATAGTATGCTTTGAACTTAAGTATTTAACAGTTTACTACTACACTAAGCATTAGTTTTAGTATCATTTTTAGTGCCTGTAGGTATCATTTAAAGATTTTTAGTAGTTATTTTGTTTTAGTTTTGATTATATATGCATTTACTATCGGTTTTGTGTATGTATGTATATATATCAGTTTTCTGTCTGTAGGTATCAGTTTTATTTACGTAGGTATCAGTTTGGATCTGAAGCAAATGTTTATTGAACTGAAAGATAATATCTTCTGTAGGAATCAAATTCAATTCAATGTAAAAGGCATATAAAGATGTATAGTAGTTTATATAAAAGATTATAACGCAAAATGACAATAAGTTTTAAGTATGAAGTAACTGTCAATTCAGTATCACTACTAGTTTTGGTTTTAGTATTAATTTTGTTCTCCGTAGGTATTTTAACCGAAAAAACCGTGTCTTCTCCTTGTTCTGCACACTTGATTTGATGCATTTCGTTTGGCCTCACCTGCACATCTCGTATATTATTCTTTTTTCAACGTTCTTGCAGTATTTCTTCAATTGGTTTTCTCTATCAAAGAAAAAATGATACGAAGTTAGATTATGTTCACTTTGTTTCAATTGTATTAGATAAAAATAATAATTAAATGATATCATACCAATTTCATAGCTTCTTTCAAACTAGATTTGTTTTTGTCATTTGATTTTCTAGAACGTCTAGAATCCACATAACACCATTATATTGTTGGTTATGTCAAAGTTACTAATATCCAATAGTTTTCACAATGCAAAGGGAAATAAACATCTTTTGTGTATTTGTCTTGTACAATTGTTTCAAGCATAGGCAGAACCAAACGTTTTCTGACCCCATTTAGATCACAAACAACGCATTTCTGTTGATTACAAAAATAAGTTACATTCAATGTATGAAGCAATTATTACGTACTTCATACTAAAGTTCTACTTACCATCATTGTGATCGTGAATGCATAGTTATGCTTTGGCAGCCCACATTTAGATATATACCAGTCAATGATCTATATTAAAAAGGGAAATCGTAAGTTTTTGTTATTGGTGAAGCAATATTAAATAATAAATAATATTAGTAATGTTAATATTGTCTGTATATATTGAAAAGTACAAAAATAACAAAGCATCAACTTAAATCAAACAGCTTGTAGGTGTCAGTTTTTGCATTGATTTGGTATCAGTTTTATTGTACACGGTACTCAAAATACTTTCTTATAATTAACAATCTTCATGTTTCATGATCTAGAAACTAGGTATCATTTTTTCTTTGATTTTGGTATCAGTTTGATATAAATTACATTGAAAATAATTTAGAAAGCAAGCAAGCATCAACTACAAATATATAGTTATTAGGTATCGGTTTTGTATTACTTGGGTACCATTTTGGTCATACATGACACTTAAATAAATAATTAAAATTATAAAGCATCAAGTTTTATTAAATAGAAATAAGGTATCGCTTTTTCATATATACAGGTATCAGTTTTGTTTTACGTAACAGTGAAAATAATTTATAAAATAATGAAGCATGAATTCCAATCGAAGAACCACTTGATACAAGTTTTGCACTATTTTAGTATTAATTTTTTCATATGTAATGGTTAACTAAATAGTTAAATTTACAAAGCATCAAGCTATATCAAACAGACACTAGGTATCATTTTTGGAATATATATATATATATATATTATATATATATATATATTATATATATATATATTATATATATATATATCAGTTTTGTTATGAGTAGCAGAAAATAATCAATCATGAATTCCAATCTAGCAGTTATTAGGTATTGGTTTTGTACTCATTTTGATTGATATCAGTATTATTTAAGAAAAAAATTATGTACATGCCTACCCATGTAATTTCCTTCAAGAATATGTTATGGTGATTTTTTTTTGTTATTACACATCCTCCTTTGATCGTGTCATAGTCCTCCCACGTTATTCACCATTTTAACAAAAAAGATTTGAATCAAAATTAAAGTTATTTTAGTATGTAACATTAGTATAAATATTTATAAGCTTACTTTTGTTGATGTCGGAGAAAATATAGTTTTGATAACGTTTTGTTGTTCTATGTTAGATATACCAAGCATTTGCAGTGTTCTAGTCCTATCTCTGAAAAAGTTTGTTCTATTGCTGCAAGTGGCTTTGGAAAGTCCTTTTCTACACTTTTTTTAATCATCTTTATTTTTTTGGGATTTGGCTTATTTGCTGTTTTTTTTCCGTTTCTAACCATATGTAACAAATGGGATTTTTGACCCTCGAAAATCGACACCGATATGTCCACTGGATTATATGCCGAGAAATCGAATGCCGGAAAACCCGATAGTTAGGGGAAAAGAAAAGGAAGAGGTAGAAGAAAAGAGAAAACAACAATACAGAATCTCACAACAACAGCGGAACAATATATAATAAACAATAACATGTCTTTATACAAAAAGGGCTATAACTGTTATTTATATATAACATCATCAGAGTACAACAAATCAACAACTCAATACTGGACAATTATAATAACTTGCCCTCACCAGTGCTGAATATACAACCTATAATACACAGCGAAATATAATCAAGTACGTGTAATACGTCTTCGTCATCCAACTCGTCTCCTGAGCTTCATAGCATCCTAACATAAATCTATAATACTCGGTATGACCCAAGAATTATAATAAAATAACATCCGAGTCAGTGTGGAAAATAAGCGTGAGAAAACACAATCAATTTGAATTTATTAAAGTTACCAAAATCCTTTGAAAAACAAAGGTATCTCATAAGACCACATCACACATAAACACGACGGGTTTTCCTCTTCGATAACCAAAACATTTTATATCAAAATAATCTGATATTATTATAGTGTCTATACAAAATAAATGAAAAATAGCTGAAATGCTTGCATCTCACGTTTCAGCATAGTTTGGCACAATCAAAACTATACAGGCTCGTATTTGAGAATGGATTCCGTACAATAACTAGACACTGGGGTACCACATATCATAGTATACGTCTCGAAAAATGTACTTGCCAGGATCCCCTACAACACAATACCGGCCCTACTCCTAACGTGGATAGAACCGAATATGTTACCACTCCGAGTGTTCCCACTCTTATCGAGAGCACTTTTTTCACGCACCGGCGTATCCATAATTATAATATATCCAAGATATCTAGAAAGGTGATAACATGCCCTAATTGGGCATGACCCACTTAGCCTTGCTGCATCTTCCTTGACTTTCAGTCATTTCGGTTCACGAGGCTTGAGGCTACGATTACCTTTTAAAAAAATTCCACTTGGAATGCTCATCGTCCTTCAATGACGATGTTCTGATAGTATTCATCCATACAAGTATATTCTAGGTCTGAACGAAACTGGAAGCACTGTTCCTACTATATCCATTTTGGAATCATTCTTAGGATTAGTAGCGATTTGCCCTTGCACTTCAATGCTCCAACTTCGATTCCATGCTCTTGTCTTCATTTCGAAAACGTATTCGTTGGATCGAAGTGGTTTTTGGATAACTTATCTGATCCCGGTCTCTTCGAAACAACGTTCGATATTTCCGGTAAATTAAATCCCGGTTCTTTAGGAAATAAACAGACGAAAATAAGATCAGAGATCGCCTCCTAACCATTAGTGGATGGATTTTCTTATCATCGTCCTAGAAGAACGAAACACGTACGACATAGCACCTTCCGATGGTAACTGTACCATATAATTCCCGTATTTCTCCTAGATATTCCCAAAATTATGTTTTTGGTCCAGATTTGATAGTCGGTTATTTAACTATCAAATAAACAATCATTCAATCAAAGATTCATTTCCCATTGAAATCCCGAAGCCTTATTTAATTTAAATTTCAATAAATTAAATCTCTTTATCAAAAAGGTATATACTTATCTTATCGGATAACTATGTTCACAAACCATTCCCTTCGACAATATTTGAAAAATATTTTAAAATAAATATGGAAAGTACCATGCGGTATCAACCATGGATTCACAGCTCAATGATAACGTCTCTATCTTAAAGAAAATCAAACTTAACTGTAGGCAATCTCTGCCTCCCGATTTCGCCATGAAAGTATACCATTACTTTCCAAAAATTTATTTAACAATAAAATATACTTTTAAACAAATAAAATAATTACATAGCTTTGAAACAATAATTAATTCAGATTTATTAGTAAAATTCTAATCATTTTACAAGACTTGTTTATAAAACTTATGATTCATTTTGACAATTTAAAAATATTTAAATAACTAATTTTCTAATATTTTTATGCCAAATCATTTTTAAATTACCTAGTTTAATAATTAAAAATCCTCTTTTTTAGAACAAACTCAACTTCTTGATTAAATTTATTTTTCAATTCCAATATAACCAATCTAATATTTATAAATCTCCCTCGATTTATCACCAATCGATTTATGTCCCCAATTTCATAAATCCTTTTTTCACATTTCCAAAAGTAAAATCTATCATTTCTTTACAAACCGATTTACCCATCTCATCATAAATTCTTGCCATGAATTTATATCTTTAATTTATCAAATGACAATCATTTCACTTTATCTATATACATTGTTTATAAATCCCATAGTCATATTTCCAGTTTACAACGGTTTCTCATCACTTAAATCCATTATAAATCGATTTCTAATTTAAGTTCCATTTATAAATCAATTTCTTAAGTAACCCAACTATATTCCTAAAAACAACCAAATCTCGATTTCACTCCTATTTCGTAATTTAGATATCTTATTTATGATCTAGTATTACAAATTTTATTTTTATTCCCAATTCCCCTTTTTATTCTCCCAATCGATTTAAAATCTCGATTTTAAAAACCTTTTATATTAAAACAAGTATCACTTAGTAATTATTATTTAAAATCCTTTATATACATTATTCCAAAATATTTATTTACAATATCACGAAATAGTTAAGTACAAATTTAAAGTCAAACCATATATTTTACCCAATCATTTTCTTTTAACTAAACCAAAATTCTATATAATTGTTTTACTTCCAAAATCCCTTTTAAATTTCCTTCAAATTTGAAACATATATTTATGGTATTTTTAAAATACAAAATCTAGGCTAGTGCTACATAGCATCAATAAATTCAAATCACACTATAATCTATCACAGATTATTCAAATATGTCATATATCACTATATGTGAAATTAAATTCAACATTTTTGAGGAATTTAGTTGGATCCCTCCAACCTGTTTTCCCTGCAACCACAGATGTTAATACAACATAAAAATACTAATCTCGCTTCAAGGCAGCATATAAGGTAACATATGGTCATCCGCTATTACGTGGGGCGCATAGGGTCTCATCCGCTCCAATAAGCGGGAAATATATCTAACTACTAATCTATATACCAATATAAATAATATAACATCCAACTGATATTTATTTATAAATTCAACAAATCATCCTAAATTAATTTTAATCATTTAAAATTAATTGCAGTAATCCAAATGCGTGAGATTTACTCACATTGATTTTTCAGTTGCCGCCGAGACGTTTAGTTTTGGAACTAAAACCGGTCAAACTAAAACCGAACGACGCCCGATTTTAGCCCAAATTTTGACTGTCTCTAAATCTGTCCAAACTAGTTTCATTTCGAAGCTTTCGTCATCAGGGTCGTAATGCAAAAAGTTTTGTCCCAATCAAACCTCGTATGAGAGAGAAATTTAATTTTTAAGTTCATCGATTAATTTTAATTAAATTAACTCTAATTACAATTTATAAACCCATATCCAAAAAGAAGCCCGACCCACTTAAACTCTTTCTTCCCTAAATGCTTTAGCTTGTGCATGAGAACACCACCTACCCATTATCGTGCACATTCTTAGAGTGATACGGAGCTAGAGACCTCCATTTGTCGAACTGTTTTTGCTACGGCTCCCTCTCGATGAACCGCATCTACACGTACCACTATCTTCGAGCTCGGCACCACCTTATGAAACGCGACCGCTGCCTTCGCATGCTGTTGTCGACCATGTTGCGACTTCCTATTCATCGCCGCACGTCACCAAATCTCGCCTCCAGGTGCGCCTCACCTCCACGACCACAAATCCAAGCTCCAAATCACAAAATACAACCCCAAATGCCAGCCGATCGAAACCCTAGCTTCCACTGTCATTCATGCCCCTTTCCAATTCCATAGCCGAACACTGCCAAATCGTTACAGCTTGAAGCCTTTGCCAAGACATGAATTTTAAAACAAGTTTGCTATTTTTTAATTTAGTAGAGTTAGAGAGAGGAATTTTTGAATTTTCTTTACTTCTTTTTGTTACTCTTCGGCTGTGTGTTTTAAAAAGAAGAAAAGAGGGAGGGGACGAAAGAGAAAGGTGGCGTGTTTGTAAAGGAAGAGCATGGTGAAATGATCGGTATACAACTGTTTTGACTTAACAATTTAAAAATGTTATTTTAATTTTCAAATGTCTTGTTTAAGCCAGATTATAATTCTAGACTCCTATCGAGGCGTGCCAATAGACGTCCATAATGTTATACCCTTATTTCGAATGCAATGGAAAAGATTTCGAGTCCTAATTCGATCGTATGGAGAAGGTAGCTTTTTGAACCAAATTAAAATATTAAATTTTCGATATTAATTTCATTGCATTTCTATCCCGTACGACCAAACAATAACTCCAAACGCAATGTAACTTGATATCTGATAAAAATACACTATTACGGATTTAATGGAACTGGTTTCGTCGAATTCCGAGATTATGCCCTGGAAGGCTATCTTTATACGTTAATCCAAACGAGATGTTTTTAAAATCGAGTAAATCGCTTTAAATCCAATTTAAATTTTTTATTATCTCCATTCTTATAAATAAAAATTAAATAAGCTTTGAAATTATTTTTATCAAGCTTAAAACTCAAGATTCAATTATTTTACCAATTTCCTGTATTGAATTTAACGATCATTTTATCCAATTATCATTATATTTGAAATTCAAGTTAAAAATTAATTTTTAAATATTTAAAAATAATTAAATATTCCAATTTCAAATAACCAAAATTCTGGGTCGTTACACCAGAGTCAAAGCCGACGCTTTGTTTTCTTTTTCTTGTTCTTGCTTTTACACTTTGCACATAAGAAGGTGTTTTTTTGTGTTGCTTTCTTTTTCGGCCAACTGATTTTGTCACAGTTGTTTTCTCTTTTTGACCAGCGGATTTTGTTGGTTTCTTTTCATCATCTTTTCAGTTTTTTGTTTTAAACTCTTGTTTTTCATAGAATTTGAAAGATGGAGGAGCGAAGTCAAGTACTGAAATATGGTAGGGTAAAATTTGGTTTTTGATAGTGGTATCTTCTTCCATATTTTGAGCTTCTTCTGTTTATTTTTCTATCCTTTTTTTTATTTGCTAGAAGAACTATTCAATTTGATTTTTCTACCATGTATGCACTTTCTTTTGCGATCTCCAATGGTGTATCTTGATTTGGTTGGAACTCTTTTCCTTCCACATGATTTTTAGTAATTATCTGCACTTATTCATGCACTTCAGTTGGTATTTCAGTAGCTTTTTCTACATCATGCTCTTCAAGTCTTTATTTACTTTGTGCTTCATTTTCTTCATTTTGAACTTTTTCTTGCACTTGGTTTTCAATCTCTGTCTGCATCTTTTTATGCACTTCAGTTGATATTTCATTTGCCTTTTCTATATCATGTTATGTAATTATTTCATCATTTTGCACCTTTTCTAGCAATTCATTTTCTATTTCTGTCTGCACCTTTTCGTACACTAAGTTGCTATTTCAGATGATTTTTCTACATCATGTTCTACAATTCTATCTTTATTTTTTTTTTCCTCTTTATTCCTCTTTACTCTTTTCTTCATTCTTTTCAGTTGCAGATATGTTTTCTACATTTTGGGTTCCATCTCTAAACATGTATCTTCATTCATTTCAATTGACATGTGGTCTTTTTCTACATTAGAGTCGGCATTTGTCTCTTTAATTTTTTCTTTACTCTCTTCGTTCATTTTAGGTTAATCTACTATGTGCGTATTTGTACTTCGGTATTTGAATTTCTCTCTTCATTCTCTTGCAATCGTGACTTGATATCTCTCAATTCTTTTTTTAGTTTTAGAATTTCTTTCTTGGCTTCTATCCTCGTTTTTTTTCTTTTTCCAGTTCCTTCTTTCTTTTTTGACTTCATCTTCCAAATCTTTTATGTGTATTTAGAAGACTCCAATGCTTGCATCTTCTTCAAATGATCCAATACTTTGTTCAGTTTCTTCAATTTATCATTTTTCTCTTGATTTTCTTTTCCTTTGTTGCTTAATTGTTATTTTGTAGATGTTGTTTGAAGAAGTCTTTCTTCATGTGGAAGAATATTAGTTATTTCTTTAACCTGTATAATTGGTAGGGAAATTTTGTTTTAGTTTTAAGTTATGATATTATGTTATAACTTACAATGATAATTGACTTTTTAATAGAAGAAAACACAATAGTTATGAAACTGATACTATGCAAAGTTATAAACTGATACCATACAATGTTAAAAATGATATCAAATATTATTGTGTATTATAACTAACACTGTGATGAAGCAAAACATATGCTATATAGAGGCAAAACTGATATTATGCAGAGACAAAATTGACACCAAGTATTGAAACCGATATTATATAGAAGCTAAACTGATACTATGAAGAGACACAAATTATATTACATTTTGAAACTGATAACATGCAGAGATAAAAATGATACCAAATATTGAAATTGACACTGTGGTTGAGGTAAAAACTGATACTATGTATGGTCAGATATGATAGTAGAAAAGATATAGTGCTAAAATTGATTCTAAGTAAAAGTTAAAATAATATTGATTAATGTAGGTAAGATGGAGTTTTAACTTACCTCACAATCTTTTACATCATCCAAAAATTGTTTGACTACTATGTCTTTAAGCTTTCGCAAATCCAATCTTGCAAATCTTGGTAAATCTTGAGTACATTACCGTCATGTTGAATGAGTTTCATCGTCTCATATATGTAGTACTATAAGCAATTAAAGAACTGACTAGATATGATTATTAAAAGTAATATTTATTTCAAATAATAATATTTTTAATAAAATATCTTACCAATGGAAGTATGGTGCATCATGACATGTTTCTTGGTTTGTGGATAAATCTTTTGACAAATTTACTGAAAAATTTCTCTATTATTTGTAGTCAAGAAACTATCTGCATTGTTTCAAAATCGATCAAGAATGGTAGAATTTTCTATCTCTATTTTTGTTGGTTGTTAGGGAAAAAAAATGTTAACAGTATTTCCATTAGTCTTAAATATGGTAGGTCTTTGTCATGTTGCTTTTTCTTTTTTGTTATCACTTATTTTATTCTCTTTTCAACCACATTTTTTGTAATGAAAGTACAATTGCCAAAATTTCTTCTTACGAATTCTGTGCACTCTGTTGGAATGACTTTTCTCATCTTTTTTTATGTTGGTTCTATGTTTACTCATTTTGTAGGTCGACAAAAAACAAGCTAATGTCTGTGGCAGTTACTTTCATTTTGTCTTCTCCAAACATGATCAGTTTTAGTTGAGTAGCATGTGTATAAAGCATGCAAGTTACGTTGATGCTTCTTGCATTCCTTCATTCTTATTCTTAAGACATTGAAGAAGTTGTAAAATGGTGTCTTTTTCAATGTGTCTATTTGTTTTTTGGTAAAGCCATTTTTATACCAATTTTATCATCTTGAAAATTGCATATAAGTCGCATATGTATGCTGTGTCTAGCTTTGTATCTTTAGCTTCAATTGTTTCCTACTCTAATCCTTTAAATATGACATTCATGCTTATAGGATGTGGATTGACAAAATCACATCATCCTATTGTTTGAAAAAGAGGCATTAAGTTGGCAGTGAAACAAATGACATTGAAACATAACGATATATTGGGTATTAATTGCAATGAAACAACTTCATGCAAATATATAAGGAATATTATTTCTGCAGTTTAGAAGTATCACTTTTGTTAAACATAGGTATCGGTTTTCATAAAATGTGATTTGAAATGAATTTGAAAATTCCAAACTAATAACTTCAAGTGTATGAACCATAGGTATCATATTTGATGTAAACATGGTGTCATTTTTTAAACAAAATACAATGAAAACAATTTATAAAAGTACGAAGTTCAAGCTTCAAATAAAAATGTTAGTGGTATCATTTTTAGAAGCTATTGGTAGCATTTTTTCTACAAATTACATGGAAAATTGTTTATAAAATTAGAAAGACATAAGTTCTACTCAAAACATCTAGTGGATATCATTTTTTTTGAGTACTGGTATCAATTTTCATAAACAAGACAGTGCAAATAATTTTAAAACTTCAAACCATTAACTTGAAATATACATAATTTAGGTATCATTTCTAATTTATATTGGTGTCTGTTTTTAAATAAAATGCAGTGAAAACAATGTATAAAGTAAAAAGTATAAGCTTCAAACAAACATGTTAAAGGTATTATTTTTGCAAGTTATTGGTATCATTTGTGCCACAAATTACATGGAAATTATTCTACAAAATTAGAAAGAGTAAAGTCTGTTGCCCAGCCGCCAACTCCCCTCGCAACCTCCGCCTCATTTCCCGCTTGCGAACACCCCATAACAATTGTCATCATCTCCGCATAGCCTTCCGTATGGACTCTCATTCCCGCGCCAACCATGTGTCCTCCCCTCCTCCAGATCCGCCACCCTCCTCGTTATCTCACTCGCCTGGATTTCCTCCAATGGCGAATCTGATTCCCCATCCAAAGTCTGATGATGGCTTCACACCAGTATCAAAAAAAAGGAAGAGACAAACCAAGGTTATGCTGGATCCTAGTTCAAATAATTATTCCCCCAACCTCTTTCAAAAGAAGATATTGCATCCCCCCTACAGATGTGCATCAGAACGTTGACCAATCCAGCCCTAACATAGATCGCCCTATGCAAACTGAGAATGGATCTTCTACTAACAAATGGAACTTTTCCACCACGTTGACCCGGGAGTGGAATGAAGTTGTCAAAGGTAATAATATTCTGATCTCTATTCCGCTTAAATTTTATCAGCCCCGCAAATTTAAATCAATGCTGTGTGCCAAAATGTCTGCTAAGATTGCTCAGACGGCAAGAAAACAGTGGGACAATGCCACAGTAATAATCTATGGTTGATCCTAAACCAATTATCCTTATTCCATAGATTACATTACTAGAGTATGGGCATCCATTGAGGAATTTTCTATTTATTCTAAGGAGAATGAATTCTATGTTATTAAATTTAACAATAAGAAAGATTATGATAGAATCTTAAAAGGAGGCCCCTACTACTACAATAAAAAACTTATGATAATGTAAAGATGGTCATTAGGGATGAAACTTAACAAAGAACTACTCCACTCTATTCCAATTTGGGTCAGTTTTTCGAATCTACCTTTAGATTATTGGACAGAAGAGAGGATTTGTCGTATTACCTCGGTACTTGGATCTCCTATCAAGTTGGATAAAGTCACAGAAGGTAATATTAAGATTGCGTATGATAGGGTTTTAATAGAAATCAAAAATACTTTTGAGTTCCCTAATGCGATTCCTATTCTTTCAGAGGTAGATGAAATCATTTGGCAAGAGGTGGTTTATGAATGGAAACTATCTACTTGCACAAATTGTTTTATTTTCAGGCACTCGGATACCCAATGCCAATTAAACAAGGTTTGGAGACTGAAGATTCCACCTCAGAATCTGGCTACTGAAAATAATGAAATGAATATTGATGATAATATTCTAAATGACAACAATTTGAAGCACTTGTCTAATATCATAAAAGAGCAGATAAACAAAGATAATCTAATGTCGGAAGATACGATCTCAGATAGTCCGATTGACAGTAATCTTGATACCATAGCAGAAAATATTAGCAATGAGAAGCATAATGTCCAGTCAACTTTACAGTCATCGACCCTTAATTCAAAGTCAAATATAAGTACATTAATGTTACAGTTTTTGATAAGAATAAGCAATATCTTAACATCCACAGAGATAAGGAAATAGTAGAGGTGACTTATAATTCTGCACTACACACTAATGAATCTTCAGTTCTGTCAGACTCATTACAAGTTCCAATTTCTACCAATGCAAAGGAACCCTAACATTTAGAATCTCATAATGTCTCTAGAGCTAAGCCCACTTGAAAAGTTAGACCGGAAGAAGCTCCGTTCGAATTTAAAGCTACCCCCTCTTTAGATGTTATTGAAACCCTGCATCAAACATGTTAGTTTCGCAATTGAAAGGAAAAAAAATAAAAAATCCAAAAAACCAAAGACAGTAGGGCCTGCTGCTTCCCCGACTGATAGTAGTATTTAAATGTAACGACCCGTATTTTACGTATCAATAAATCGTAGAATTTCTAGGTCGTTAGCGTTGCTTTTGTCATCCTTAGCCTAAGTCGTATGGGGAGTAGGTCGTGTGGAGACTAACTCGGGTAGGCAACCTAAGTTAAGTCGTGGACGACTTACGGGTTAGTGGATAGCTTGGGTCGTAAGGGTGAAAGGTCGGGTGTAGCGGCTTAAGGTTTGGACCGAGTCAAGGTAGTGAGCGACTCATAGGATAACCGACTCATAGGGGTGACCGACCTAAGAGTTAGCGAGTTAGAGGAGTTAGCGACTTAGTGGAGTGGCGACTCATTGAGGTGACTGAGTAAGAGAGGTGATCGACTCATGTATTGGACCGACTCATAGGATGGAACGACTTAAGGAAAATGAGTTAGGTCGTTGAGTCGCATAGTGTTGTTGAGTCGTCGAGTCGTTAGGTCGGCCTGTGTTTTAGGACGTGTATGCTATGAGTCGTACACGAGTTAAGTTTTTGGGTCGGCTAGGTGATGAGTCGGTAGGGGCTTGAGTCGTGTGCATGCTGTGCCATGTGTGTTGTGTCGTATTTGCCTTGAGCTGCGTTGAGTCGTGAGTCGTAGTGGCTTGAGTCGTGAGTCATGAGTCGTGGACGACTCATAGGGGCGGACGACTCATGGGGGATTTCAGCCTATAAATAGAGGGGTTTGGCTCACTTTTTGGCACCGGATTTTGAAGCGACGAAGTGCTGCCATTTTGAGAGCTCGACTACAACATTTCTTCATCTCCTTTTCTCCATTTCAATCTAGTTCTAACATCCATCCAAGATCGAAGATCCAAGAGCCAAAGTTGAAGATCTTCATCCAACCAAGCTAGATTTCATCGTTTCAAGCGGGATTTCGACGAATCAAGATTGAATCCTTGCTGTCCAGATCTGAAGTTGATAGTTTTTGAAGTGTTTAGGCGATTCGGTGAGTGGTGGTTATCTCTCACGCGGACCCAAAGGAGTATATTGGATTGGTGGTTTGTTGGAGTGTTGTAGATAGTGATTTTATGCATTTTTCCTTAGATCCAAGTGTAGATCCATTACTTATGAAGATGTTTACTTATGCAAGTTCATCTACCAAGTTGTAGAGATAAAAAAAAACCCATGATTTATATTTGTTAGATCTATGCTAAAACCCATGATTCTTGTATGTTATATCTATGCTCATTTATTTACAAAATTGCCATTTGTAGTTATAAATGCCTACTTAGACCATATTTGATTACTTGATTGCTTAAGCTAATGATTGATTTGATTGATTGCTATGTATGTTAGTTGGTTGATAGTTAGATCTAGACAAGATGGTCGAAGATTATTCAAAAACTACGGAAGAGGCTCTTGAATGGTGAAAGTTGCTTAAGGCATATGTAGTGGATGTTGAAGCTCATATGTATGGATTGGATGATGTTGAGATAGAATTTTGCCATAATGCGATGAGGCAAACCATGATGTTAAGATGAGCCTTTTCTATGATGAAGATGAGGCGAGGCAGGATGTGATGTAACCTTGGTATAATCGAGAAGGATTACTCCAAGCATGTTGATAACTTGAAGGGTAGTTCGAGTTGATTGATAGTGGATGGCTCAAGAGGTAGTTTGGGCTAGATTGAGAATAGTCGTCAAGGAGGATGACTAGAAGGCTTGGATTTCATCGTTGTTGAAGGTTCTAGCAGACTCAAAGCAAGAGTACAAGGGTTGCCCTAAAGACTACAGGTAGGTGGTCTGGACACCCTAAAGACTACAGGTAGGTGGTCGAGTACTCTGGGTAGTTGCGAAAATTCCTAGGCACGGGTCATGATGACGTGCGGAGTTATGTCTAGAACCGGGGTTACCATTAGCTCTTGACAGATGGCTCAGGAAGGAGTCGGTCATTCAATTAACGGTGATTTCGAAGCAAGGTTAACAGTGATAGCCAGAGTCATGGATGTTTGGACGTTCGGTTGTATCATCATTCGGTCTCAAGAGCGGTGTTTTCTGGGTGCTTCTCTGATCTTGGTTTAGGCCTTGGGGGTTTGTATTTGGAAAACATCGACCTTGACTCGAGTGATTATTGCTTTACTTTAATTGCCTGCTATGTTATGCTTGTTTTTCCTTAATGTGTGTCTGGGGGCTATCACTGTAGAAAGAGGTGGAGTGGAATGGTTTGGTTCCTATTCCTTTTATCCCTTATACTCTTTTGGTATGTTTGATAGTTAATTTACTGCTCACTAAGACTTTGTCTGACTCAAGGTTTTATGTCTCCTCTTATTTCCTTGGGCTGTTCATCCATGTTGGGATGGGCAGACTAGGTAGCAGGTGACAGGTGCTGTTCTTAGAGATCTACGCTGATGATGACGAAGACGAGCAGGAGGCTTTTACATATTATTTCATATTATATGTACTGGGTGTTCCGCTGCTGTATTTGTTTGAGTGTTATGTAGTGAGGCTTTGATGTATGGATGATTCGTATGTTTGTATAAAATTATGATGATGCTTATATGATGATGTCCTGCTCTATGGAGCTTCACTATACTACATTTCTTTATTGTATTTTATCCATGCGCTGTGAGTTGTACGATAGATTCTGCGATGTTTATTCTACCTTGACGGTCACCCATGGCTGCCTGGCACACCTTCAGCGCACCATTCCCTTGTTTCCGTGTGGGAGTCATGGGCGGTCGTCACATTTGGTATCAGAGCTTTGGTTAATCGATTTTAGCCAACGCTCGCTGACGTAACTACGTATGAGAGACGTAGTTGTATTTTTATGGATGATTACTATATATAATATAGTAGCTTAGAAGGATTTGAACTCCTTATGCAGTTGTTTCTTAAGGTGTTCTAATCATTCTTTTTACAGATATTAAGGATGAGTCGAAGTGAGAGACAAACTGCGAGGGAAAGCCGTGCTGCTAGGGAAGCTGTTGATTATACTCCTATGTTTGAGGCCATGATGACTTCGATCATGAGGAGAATACCAGCTTCAGGATCATCAGTAGATGTGGGAGTTCAAGTTCAAGATCCAAGACCAGTGGATTTGGCTAAGCTTTACAAGGACTATACTTCTCTTGGAGGAAAGGTTTTCTTGTGAACGGAATCGACCATTGAAGTGCAGAGATGGATAGATGCTTGTAGAAGGATTTTTGGTGACTTGGGAATTGAGGATGCAACTAAGAGGAAGCTCGCATCAAGGCAACTTCAAGGGAGAGCTTCGGATTGGTGGAATTCTATCACCATTGATACTCCGGAGGAGGAGATTACTTGGGAGCAATTCCAAGCTAGATTTGAAGCTAAGTTCATCTCTACAGCTCAGAAATCTGTTTTTTTCAAGAAGTTTGTAGAGCTGAAGCAAGGTGGGAGATCGGTCCTTGAGTATGTTTCTGAGTTTGAGGCTTTGTCCAAGTATGCCAGATCGTATATTGATTCTCCCTATCAGAAGAATGAGAAGTTTGTGACAGGCTTGGACACTTATCTTGGGAGACAGTTGGTGGATCATTTGGATGATCCGTTTGAGAAGCTTGTGGAGAAAGCTCTCAGGCATGAGAGCTTGTTCCCTAAGGAAGGATCTGTTGTTGCTGTAACCAAGGAAGGGTCTAGGCCACAGCAGGGTGGAAACAAGAAGAGGAAGCAGCAGCAACAGAAGGATAAAGATGGCCAGAAGAAGCCGAAGGGTGAAGTGACCTGCTACAACTGTCAGCAGAAGGGTCATCTCTTCAGAGATTGCAAGAATTCCAAGGTGCCGGGAAAGTGTTATAACTGTGATAAGCTGGGACATATCAAGAAGAATTGTCCTGAGCCGAGGAAGGACAGGCAGATTGTGCAAGCTTATGCTATGGGAGCTGTGCCGTCGTCTTCAAAAGCTCCTACTGCCGAAGAGAAGGGGAAGAGTGTGGTGGTTCAAGGTACTCTTTCCATTTGTGGTGTTCCAGTTAGAGTGTTGTTTGATACTGGAGCGTCACATTCTTTTGTTTGTGATGATCTTGTAAGCCGGTTAGGTTTGAAACCGGATATTGTTGATAGACCATTGGTTGTGACTAATCCAGTTGGGGGTTCGTCATGTTTGTGTATGATATGCCGTGGTCTAGTTGTGTCGAGTCATGATTGCTCTTTTGCTCGTGATTGCTTTGTTCTGAACTTTGCGGGGTTCGGAATTATTTTGGGTATGGACTGGCTTAGGAAGTATGCGGCAAGGATTGATTGTGAGAGGCTGGAGGTGACAGTCGGGAATGTGGAAGGGCGAAAGGTTGTGATACGATGTAAGCATGAAGAAGGCGTCTTCATGAGCTTCATGTATTCGCTGGTTGTTCCACGGGATGGACTGTCATCGGTGCCTATTGTGAATGGATTTGAGGATGTCTTTGACGAAGTCAAAGGGTTACCGCCGCATAGGGAGATCGAGTTTCGTATCGATCTAGTTGAGGGAGCCAGACCTGTTGTGATGCCTCTTAGGCGGATGGCGCCTAGGGAGCAGCTAGAGTTGAAGGTGCAAGTTGATGACCTTTTGCAGAAAGGATTCATTCGGCGTAGTGTGTCCGAATGGGGTGCACCAGTTGTGTTCGCAACCAAAGCGGATGGATCGTTAAGGTTGTGTGTGGATTATCGTGAGCTGAATAAGGTGACTAAGAAGAACAAGTATCCATTGCCGAGCATAGATGACTTGTTTGATCAGCTTCACGAAGCTAGGGTGTTTTCTCAGATGGATTTGGCAACGGGATTTCACCAATTGAGGGTGGCTAAGGATAGTGTGCCGAAGACTGCTTTCAGGACACCATCCGGGTTTTATGAGTGGCTGGTAATGCCGTTTGGATTGACCAATGCACCAGCATATTTTGTGGATCTTATGAATAGAGTGTTCAGAGATCAGTTGAACAAATTCGTACTTGTGTTCGTGGATGATATTCTGATTTATTCCAGAACTGAGGAAGAGCACAAGACGCACTTGAGTATTGTTTTGGAAATCTTGCGGAAACATCAGCTGAAGGCTAAGTTTTCGAAGTGTCACTTCTGGAAGGGTGAAGTGAGGTTCTTAGGCCATGTTATCTCTGGAAATGAAATCGCGGTTGATCCCGCTAAGGTAGCAGCGATCCAGGATTGGGTTAGACCTAAGAATGCATTCGATGTGAGAAGTTTTCTTGGATTAGCAGGATATTATCGTCGGTTTATCAAAGATTTTTCCAAGATGGCTGCACCATTAACAGGATTGACGAAAAAGAACCAAGTGTTCAGATGGGATGATAAGTGTGAGCAAGCTTTCGTAATCCTGAAAGAGCGACTGACGAGTGCTCCTGTTTTGAATATTCCAAGTGGGAATGATGAGATGGTGGTTTACACCGATGCATGTGGTACTGGACTTGGAGCAGTGCTGATGCAAAAGGATAAAGTTGTTGCGTATGCTAGTCAACAACTGAAGCCGCATGAAAGGAATTACCCGACTCATGAATTGGAGTTAGCGGTGATTGTTTTTGCTTTGAAGATGTGGAGACATTACCTATTGGGAGTTCGATTCGAGTTGTTTACGGATCATAAGTCGTTGAAGTATATGTTCTCCCAAAAGGATTTGAATCTCTGACAGCAACGGTGGCTAGAGTTTTTAGCATCGTATGATTTTGATATAGCCTATACTCCGGGAAAAGGCAACACAGTGGCAGATGCGTTAAGTCAAAGACATGCAGGATTGGGAGCCATGTTTTCGGAATGGAAGAGTCTAGAGTATTTGGCTGAATTTGACTTCAGGCCTAGATGTGAATTGGAACCTGAGATATTGGCAAACTTATCGATAAGGCCTACTCTTGTGGAGAGAATTGGCGAGAGCCAAAAGCAAGACGATAAGTTTGTCAAGATTATCCGAGATTTGGAATCTGGATTGAATCCAGAAAAGGATAAAGGATTTGAAGTCGATCGAGAGGGTTGGCTTCGAAAGCAAGGACGACTAGTTGTTCCCGATGTAGATGGATTGAGAAATGAAGTTCTTAGGGAAAGTCATCACTCGAAGTTGACAATTCATCCAGGTGGAAATAAGATGTATCGGGATATGAAGAGAACCTATTATCGGGAAGGCATGAAGAAGGATGTTGGAAATTTTATTTCCAAGTGCATGAACTGCCAGTTGGTGAAAGCTGAGCAGAAGAAGCCCAGTGGATTACTTCAGCCATTAGAGGTTCCTACATGGAAGTGGGAGCAAGTGTCGATGGATTTTATCGATGGTCTACCTAGAACCAGGACAGGGAATGAAGGGATTTGGGTCATTATAGATCGTTTGACTAAGAGTGCAAGGTTCATTCCTGTTCGATCAACTAGGACTGCATCGAAGTTGGCTGAGCTTTATGTTAAGTGGATAGTTCGATTCCATGGTGTTCCGAAGAGTATAGTGAGCGACCGAGATCCTTTGTTCACTAGTGGATTTTGGAAGAGCTTCCAGGAGGTTTTGGGAACTGAGTTGTGTTTGAGTACAGCTTATCAGCCTCAAACAGATGGTCAGACTGAGAGAGTCAACCGGGTTTTGGAAGATCTCCTGAGGGCATGTGTTTTGGATTTCGGAGGATCATGGGAAGATCACCTTCATTTGGTGGAATTTGCATATAATAACAGTTACCAGTCAAGTATTGGTATGGCACCATATGAAGCACTGTATGGAAGGCCGTGTAACTCTCCGACATGTTGGTTGGAAAGTGGAGAAAAACTGATACTTGGGCCAGAGATGATTCGACGGACTTCGGATTGTATAGGGATCATTCGGCAACGAATGAAGGCAGCCCAAGATCGTCAGAAAAGTTATGCCAATAATCGTCGTAAGGATTTGGAATTCGACGTGGGTGATATGGTTTTTGTGAAGATTTCTCCTCTGAAGAATGTTATTCGATTTGGAAAGAAAGGAAAGTTAACTCCGAGATTTGTTGTACCATTCCCGATTATCGAGCGAATTGGAAAGCTCGCTTATAGATTGAAGTTACCGGAAAAGATGGCGGGTGTGCACAATGTTTTCCATGTATCTTATCTACGGAAGTATGTGCATGACCCAACTGCAGTGGTTTCTGCTGATAGCTGTGAAGATTTAGAAGTTGATCCAGTTGTTACGAGACCTCGTAAGCCGCTTCGTGTTGTTGAAACCGACACGAAACAGCTTAGGAGAAAGACGGTTACGTTGCTCAAGATACAATGGAGTGATGATGTTGACGACTGTACGTGGGAGGAGGAAGAGAGGATGAAGGCAGCTCATCCTGAACTCTTCAAGGTATGGCCCTAAGGTGTCGTGACATCTCATGAATTTGTAACTTGTTCTAATCGTAGAATTCTGCATGCTAGAATAGTAATTGGATGCATGGTTCGTTGATTGCTATGGATGGTAGGCATGCAGAATAGTTTTGGTTTCTCTTGTTTGTTTGGAATTTCGGGAGAGAAATTCCTAAGGGGGAGAGAATGTAACGACCCGTATTTTACGTATCAATAAATCGTAGAATTTCTAGGTCGTTAGCGTTGCTTATGTCATCCTTAGCCTAAGTCGTATGGGGAGTAGGTCGTGTGGAGACTAACTCGGGTAGGCAACCTAAGTTAAGTCGTGGACGACTTACGGGTTAGTGGATAGCTTGGGTCGTAAGGGTGAAAGGTCGGGTGTAGCGGCTTAAGGTTTGGACCGAGTCAAGGTAGTGAGCGACTCATAGGATAACCGACTCATAGGGGTGACCGACCTAAGAGTTAGCGAGTTAGAGGAGTTAGCGACTTAGTGGAGTGGCGACTCATTGGGGTGACTGAGTAAGAGAGGTGATCGACTCATGTATTGGACCGACTCATAGGATGGAACGACTTAAGGAAAATGAGTTAGGTCGTTGAGTCGTATAGTGTTGTTGAGTCGTCGAGTCGTTAGGTCGGCCTGTGTTTTAGGACGTGTATGCTATGAGTCGTACACGAGTTAAGTTTTTGGGTCGGCTAGGTGATGAGTCGGTAGGGGCTTGAGTCGTGTGCATGCTGTGCCATGTGTGTTGTGTCATATTTGCCTTGAGCTGCGTTGAGTCGTGAGTCGTAGTGGCTTGAGTCGTGAGTCATGAGTCATGGACGACTCATAGGGGCGGACGACTCATGGGGGATTTCAGCCTATAAATAGAGGGGTTTGGCTCACTTTTTGGCACCGGATTTTGAAGCGGCGAAGTGCTGCCATTTTGAGAGCTCGACTACAACATTTCTTCATCTCCTTTTCTCCATTTCAATCTAGTTCTAACATCCATCCAAGATCGAAGATCCAAGAGCCAAAGTTGAAGATCTTCATCCAACCAAGCTAGATTTTATCGTTTCAAGCGGGATTTCGACGAATCAAGCTTGAATCCTTGCTGTCCAGATCTGAAGTTGATAGTTTTTGAAGTGTTTGGGCGATTCGGTGAGTGGTGGTTATCTCTCACGCGGACCCAAAGGAGTATATTGGATTGGTGGTTTGTTGGAGTGTTGTAGATAGTGATTTTATGCATTTTTCCTTAGATCCAAGTGTAGATCCATTACTTATGAAGATGTTTACTTATGCAAGTTCATCTACCAAGTTGTAGAGATAAAAAAAACCCATGATTTATATTTGTTAGATCTATGCTAAAAACCCATGATTCATGTATGTTATATCTATGCTCATTTATTTACGAAATTGCCATTTGTAGTTATAAATGCCTACTTAGACCATATTTGATTACTTGATTGCTTAAGCTAATGATTGATTTGATTGATTGCTATGTATGTTAGTTGGTTGATAGTTAGATCTAGACAAGATGGTCGAAGATGATTCAAAAACTACGGAAGAGGCTCTTGAATGGTGAAAGTTGCTTAAGGCATATGTAGTGGATGTTGAAGCTCATATGTATGGATTGGATGATGTTGAGATAGAATTTTGCCATAATGCGATGAGGCAAACCATGATGTTAAGATGAGCCTTTTCTATGATGAAGATGAGGCGAGGCAGGATGTGATGTAACCTTGGTATAATCGAGAAGGATTACTCCAAGCATGTTGATAACTTGAAGGGTAGTTCGAGTTGATTGATAATGGATGGCTCAAGAGGTAGTTTGGGCTAGATTGAGAATAGTCGTCAAGGAGGATGACTAGAAGGCTTGGATTTCATCGTTGTTGAAGGTTCTAGCAGACTCAAAGCAAGAGTACAAGGGTTGCCCTAAAGACTACAGGTAGGTGGTCTGGACACCCTAAAGACTACAGGTAGGTGGTCGAGTACTCTGGGTAGTTGCGAAAATTCCTAGGCACGGGTCATGATGACGTGCGGAGTTATGTCTAGAACCGGGGTTACCATTAGCTCTTGACAGATGGCTCAGGAAGGAGTCGGTCATTCAATTAACGGTGATTTCGAAGCAAGGTTAACAGTGATAGCCAGAGTCATGGATGTTTGGACGTTCGGTTGTATCATCATTCGGTCTCAAGAGCGGTGTTTTCTGGGTGCTTCTCTGATCTTAGTTTAGGCCTTGGGGGTTTGTATTTGGAAAACATCGACCTTGACTCGAGTGATTATTGCTTTACTTTAATTGCCTGCTATGTTATGCTTGTTTTTCCTTAATGTGTGTCTGGGGGCTATCACTGTAGAAAGAGGTGGAGTGGAATGGTTTGGTTCCTATTCCTTTTATCCCTTATACTCTTTTGGTATGTTTGATAGTTAATTTACTGCTCACTAAGACTTTGTCTGACTCAAGGTTTTATGTCTCCTCTTATTTCCTTGGGCTGTTCATCCATGTTGGGATGGGCAGACTAGGTAGCAGGTGACAGGTGCTGTTCTTAGAGATCTACGCTGATGATGACGAAGACGAGCAGGAGGCTTTTACATATTATTTCATATTATATGTACTGGGTGTTCCGCTGCTGTATTTGTTTGAGTGTTATGTAGTGAGGCTTTGATGTATGGATGATTCATATGTTTGTATAAAATTATGATGATGCTTATATGATGATGTCCTGCTCTATGGAGCTTCACTATACTACATTTCTTTGTTGTATTTTATCCATGCGCTGTGAGTTGTACGATAGATTCTGCGATGTTTATTCTACCTTGACGGTCACCCATGGCTGCCTGGCACACCTTCAGCGCACCATTCCCTTGTTTCCGTGCGGGAGTCATGGGCGGTCGTCACATTAAAATAATAACGTCTAGATGGAGTTCCTCTTTTGGAACATCTGAGGCATGAATGCCTCGACTAAAAAGGTGGAAATTTTGCATTTGTTAAATTCTAACAGATTTTCTTTTTTAGGCATACTTGAAAACAAGCTCTCTGCTGTTAATATTGAGAGTTTCATGCTTAAAGTTCATAACAACTGGAGGCATTCACATAATATTTTAAATGGTCAATAAAGTAGAATTTTAATACTGTGGATTCTTCCCAATGGTCGAACATTATTCTTCATTATAACGATTAATTTATATCCTACATACTTCATAATGCTAGCGGTGTCAGTATCCTATGCACAATAGTCTATGCCTTTAATGATGAATATAGACGAGTTGAGTTGTGGAATTATCTCGCTGAGCAATCTAAATTATTTAATTTACCATGGATAGTGGCAGGGGATTTTACTTCTATCCTCTCTTCTGAAGAGAGAATTAATAACGGTTTTTGTAACTCGATGGGAGATAAGGATTTTATAGACTATATTACAACGTCTAAACTTATTGAACCGCTTTTAGTGGTAATTATTTTACTTGGAGAGGGGCAATATTTCTCAATTCACAGCAAGATTGATCATGGTTTCATCAACTCTTTATGGAAGGATTTATTTTATCAATTTGGTATTAATTTTGGTAATTACACTCTTAGTGATCATTCCCCTATCTATGTTAATCTTATGATAAAGAATGGGAAAAAGAATTATATACCTTTCAGATATAATAACTCATGGCATCTTCAATCTGGATATTTCTCTTCTCTTCACAATGCTTTGTTGTAGGAATTTTTCAATCACCTTCATATACTCCTATGCAGACTGAAATCTACAAAATCTACAATGAAGGAATGCTTAAGCACTTAATGAAGCATGCAAATAGTGATCAATCAGATAAAAGAAGAAGAAAACGAATTATATAAACAACTAGTGCAAAACCCATTGAATTATATAAAGAACACAGAATGCATTCTTCAAACTTTTCAGGTTCTGAATTGTTTAATTGGGCTGGGCCTAAGTGAAAATAAATCGATGCTATTTTTTAGCAAAAGTGCTACCAATAAACAACAGAAAGCCCTGATTTTGAATATCAGTATAGGCAGTCTTCCAGTAACATACTTAGGTATCCCAATATCAAATAACAAACTTAAAGCAAGGGATTTTGGAAGTCTAAATGACAAAATAAATAAAAAAATTCAATCATTGGCACAACAAATTACTCACAATTAGTGGCAAACTTGAGTTAATTAAAACTATCATTCAACCTTTGATTCAATTCTGGATGCAGCTTTCCTAATTACCCATGTCTGTGATACAGAGAATTAGTACTCTTTGTGCTAATTTTATTTGAAAATCTAAAGCACATAAGATGTGTTGGGATGATATTTGTAAAACTGAAAGTGAAGGTGGACTTGGTATTTGAAAATTAGAGGAAATTGCTAAAGCAGTTGCTATCAAATTAGTCTAGAACTTCATAAATGGTGATACTCTATAGGCCAAATGGATATACAGTAATATTATAGCAAAACAAATTTTTGGACTGCTAAACTGAACAACAATGCATCGTATACTTGGAAATTAATTCTTAGAGCTAGACAATGGTGTAAAGGATTAATGGATGGGAAAATTATTAACGGTGCTAGCACTAATATATGGTATGATCCATGTCTTAATGGATACTCTTTGATTAATAAATTAGGGTGGAATGCTTTGTCAGTGGCAGGTAGTGGCAATAGATGGGTTTCTACTCTAATTTCGAATAATAATTGGAAAAATAATCTTCAGTGTGTTCCTACTCAAATGCAGACTACTGTGTATAACATAAAATTTCACAACCAAATGCATCGTGATTACAGGTTCTGGTTGCCAAACAGTAATTGTCAGTTCAGTTTGAGTTCATCCCGGAATCACATTAGAGTCAAATATGAAGAATTCAACTGAATCAGTGTAATTTGGGATCATTACTGTGCCCCTAAAATGTCCACTTGCACTCTGTTAGTTAAGCTAAACTGATTGAACATAAAAGATAGAATTTTCATATGGAACAATAATATTGATAGGTCTTGTGTTTTCTGCTTAAATCATTTCGAAGACAGGGAACACTTGTTTTTTAATTGCAGCTACTCAAGACAAATTTTAAAAGTTAAAATGCAAAATCTAAATATCAACACCGAAAATTCATCTGATATTTCACAAATTCTAGAAATACTTTGTCAGCAATAAAAGAACTATACGATTATTAATCATCTTATGAATATTGCCTTTACTTCCATGATTTGGCATATATAGTGCGAAAGAAATGCATGGGTTTTTGAAGGTATAGAAATGCCATTTCAATTGACAATCATGATGATAGTTCAAGTATGTAAAAATATAATTCAATCTAGACTGGTTTCGAAGGAAGTTAGTAGGGATTCAGAACTTATCGTGCTAAATTTTGGGATTACAACTGCTCCAAGCTTTGATTTTCAACCGCCCTGAACTCAGATATGCTTTATTCTTCGATCGGACTTTTCTAACTATTCTCTTCTCTGGATTTTCGAGTACGGTAGTTTAGCCATTATTGAGCAGTTCGAAAGGAGTAATTAGATCTGTGATAGTTTGGTAAAGTAGATGAAGCGTGTCTCCCTCCAGAAGATTCTTTTCAAATTTTGATCTAAGTCCCGTGGTTGTGATGTTTCGTGTTTCATTTGTTACTCTTCTATGTGATGTTTAGTTTTGTTTGTTTTTTGTTGTGTTTCTGTGTTTGTTTGTCGGCCTATATTGCTCGTACGGATGGTTTTGAGTGTTTCTTCATTTTTTTACTCCTCCATCTATTTGACAACTGGGTTTCTGGCACTGTTGGGTTCTATTGTAATGTTAATATATGGACATAATACGTACTCTTTTCCTGACATGGTACCCATTTAGATTAGAGAGTTGCAAGGTTTTAACGAGGCATATTATGGAAATATATATGCATTTTCTGTTTGTTAATAAATTACATGTTTCAAAAAAAAATTAGAAAGACATAAACTCTACTCAAAATAGCTAGTAGATATCATTTTTGTTGAACACTGATGTCAGTTTTCATAAAAATGACGTTTGAAATATTTTTGAAAACTCCAAATCATTTAACTCAAACATACAAAATTTAGGTAACAGTTTTTAAACATAACGTAGTGATAACAATTCAAAAAGTACGAAGTACAAATCTCAACCAAATATAGTACTAGTGTCAATTTTGCAATGTAGTGGTATCATTTTTGTTACGAAATATATTAAAAATATATATAAAATTAAAAACGCATCAACTCTAGTCAAGATAATCAGTGGGAATCATTTTTCTTAGATATAGGTATCAAGTTTCATAAACATGATATTTGAAATAATTTTTAAAATTCCAAACTAATACAATCAAGCATACAAACTGTATGTATCATTCTTGATTTATAATGGTATCAGATTTTATAAAAAATACAATGAAAACTACTTACCAAGGCATAAAGTAAAAATTTAAACAAATTGATTATTTGTATCATTTTCCCAAGACATCTGTACCAGTTTTGCTACAAATGATTTGGAAAACAGTTTATAAAATTATTAGTTATCAATTCAACTCAAAACAAATAGCGAGTATCATTTTTTTTAAATATAGGTATCAGTTTGTTAAAAAGTACGGTTAAAATAATTTCAAAATTCCAAAACAATAACTTCAAAGAAACAAAATGGAGGTATCATTTTTGGTTTATATCTATATCAGTTTTATAACAAACTACAGTAAAAATAATTTGTAAAACTAAAAGTATAAACTTCAAACAAATATAAAGTGGGTATCATTTTTGTAAGGTATTGGTATCAGTTTTGCTACAAATAGATGGAAAAATAATTTCTAAATGACAAGGCATCAGCTCCACACAAACAGACAGTGGGTACCCGTTTTGCAGTATATTGGTATCAGTTTTATTATATATACTGGTAAAAATAATTTCTTCAATTATAAAGCACCAACTTAAATCAAACAGGTAGTCGGTATCACTTTTCCAATATATTGGTTTCAGTTTTATAATAAATGGTGATGAAAACTATTTTTAAAACTACAAAGCCTTGTCTTCTACCACACAAACTATAGGTATCATTTTCGCAATATCTGACATGTTATAAAGTAATGGTATTTGTAACTTTACCGAATTGATTTGTTCCTCTTTAGATTCTTCATTTGGAATTTGTTTTCCCTTTTCTTTTTGAGCTTTTTCCTGTTTAACATTTTTGATACTATTAGAATACATTTAATAATATGATGTTGTATCGGTTTCTTTCATAATTTTATAGTATCATTTACCCGTTGAATTATATTTTGAGTTTCTATTTGAATTTGCTTCTGAATTATTTTTTCATTGTTTTTCTTCGATCTTCTACTTTTTTGCGGTTGTCTTCAGTTGTTTTTTTAGTGGCTATTTTTTTTATTGTATGTTTTTTTTCATTGTTCTGTCAAATAAGTTCAACACTATTATAATACAACTATATTAACTTTGTTATACTTGATTTTATAGCATTGGTTACTATTTATAGTATGTTTATTGTTATTTTTGATTGGTTTTCATCTGCTTTATTTTTTTAATTTCTTCTCTCTGTTATTTTTTCTAGATTTTTTGTAGAATATAGTTAGAAAAAGTAAACTAATAAAAATAAAACATGTCAAATCAAAAGAAACATCATTATTACTTTGTGTTTTCTTACTCCTTAAATGATAAGGACATAAAGTAAAGATTTGAAAGGTGATATTAAGTGTTGAAAAATAAGATTACTTTAAAAGTAAGTAAATTGTATTTTGATCTTTTGCAAATATAATATTTTTATCCAAAGTTTTTTCTATAAATGCACACCCACTTTCTCACTTCCTTCCACACTTCTTCTTCTCAAAATTTCAAACTTCTTCTCACTCTTTTAATGGCTTCCAACTTTAACAAAGTTATGCCAAAATATTTTCAAAAATAAAACAAAGAAAAAATATCAACAAAACTCTGTCCGAACCACTTCAAAACCCCTCCTCTCCCCTTCTATTGTTCACGCCCCCTTCCTCCATTTCGCCGAGCACAATTTTCCTTTCAAGCATGGTCATGGCCTCCTAAGGCAAGTACGCGGAAGTTTAGCAAGTTATAAAGAGCTTAAAGAGAAGTTATAAAAGTTTAGCAAAGTTAGAAATGTTTAAAACTAGTTTGAAAGCGACAAAACGTGAGAACTCTAAATTGTTAAGTAGAAAATGATTATTTGATGTTTTACAAGTTATAAATGTTGTTTGGATGTTAATAATGATGCTGATAAATGTTTGAAAAAGAAAGCAACCACCTTTAAGTCATTTGCAAAAGTTAGTAAGCAAATATGTACATAAATGACAATCATGTGACATTGTAATAAAAAAGTTGTTAAATTGATTAGCAAGTTTATATGACATGTTAGGATATGTTAAAATGATTATAAACTTTGTTTTGGAGGTTTACTAGTTGTATATTGAAAACATATGTTGAAACAAGTCACGGATTTACACCACATATAATCACATGGAAATCACTTTCCAAAAGAAACGAAATGTGACATGGAATCATTTATACCTTGAAAAATATTTGAAAATGCTTTAGAAATGATTACTAAGTGTTTAAATTTGTATTGGCAAAGTTTGGATATGAATCTCAAAATACGCCAAAAATTTGACGCGTCGCGTAATGGTAGTTCGTGTTTTCGCGTCAAAAGTTCAAATGAACATACGAAGTGGAACATAGTTCAAAATTCTTCAAATTATGAATTTTCCAAATCCTTATATCCATATCTTTCATATAAAAATAGAAAATCAAGATTTCATCTTGCATATTTTAAAATATGGCAAAATCAATTTTCAAGAAAAATCTAGTTTTTACACTAAAATGACCAAAGTTGGAAATTGATAAAATAATCATTTTAAAGATATGAAATAAATTATAAAAATCTTTTAAAATGTTTTAAAAGCGACTTAAGTTAAAAATATTGTTTTCTAGATGAGATAAAAGTCGTTTTGAAGAATATAGCTTTTGAAGTACTTTTTCTAACACTATTTGTAACACTTTTCACAATGCTTTTCGATAACTTTTGAAATAAAGGTTGAAACTTAAGAATTCTTTTCCAAATCCTTGGTAAATGTTTTTAATTAAATAATAAAGCTTTTTAAAAGAAATTTGAACCAGTTTAACATTATTTCAAAGATGGTTAAACAAATAGTTAAGTGATTTAAAAAGGGAAAATGAGTATGCGGAAACGACTAGTACATTTGTCCCGGCTGTAAGATCTAAAAATGGAAATAAGGTGTGTAACTAAGGTTAGGGATGGAGCAACCAGTGCGCTGAACTTACCTGGCCTCAGTTTTCTCTTTTAGGCGAGAGGTGGAACATATCGAAAGGAAAGCCTGGATGCTCAACTTGGATTTTATTGAAATAATCTCCTTATGTTCGTTATTAAAATCCGAAGAGGGAAATTGCCTTGTTCGTGGAATTTAAAAGATGATCTCACCATTATTCCGCCCATAACATTCGTTGAAAATGGAAGTTAATTTTGAATAAAAGTAGAATGATTTCTATAATCATATTTTCTCAAAAAAATACTCTTTAAAAATGATTTGAGAAATATTCAATAGAGAGGTTTAAATGATTCTGTATTCACTAAAAGAATATTTTGAAAATATATATCTCTTGAAGGTATTTTGGTAAAGGAAATGAATGAATCCAAAAACAATCACCTAATTACATCATTTTTATCGATGATTGGATTTCGAAAGTACCGGGGTCGGATTTGGGTTACTCCTATCCGAAGACCACTTCGAACCAATTTACGTGTTTGATGGTTGAAGATGTTTGAAGACAGAGATATTGAGACGAATAATGATGAGGGAGTACTTGTTGATTAGTTGGGGATAAACTCCCGATTCACTATATTGTATCGGTGATCTCTTTGTTATGAAAAAACCCTAACCACAAGGACTTCTCGCCTGGTAATTGCAGAGAAAAGTGCCTTCGGTTTGTCCTGTTCCTGGACAACTTGTATGGACGTTTGTCTGACATTGCATTTCTAAAAATTACGTACATTGGTTTTTACAAACGTGCATCAGTGGTGGCGGAGAAGGAAACTTCTCTTAGCTTAACACCCTCCTTGAGATGTACGAGCTTAAGGGTCGTGTTTTTGTGGAAGGCAATTAGTAGTCAACGGAAATGGCAATGTGACATTCAAAGATGTGACCGAAACAGGGTTAGATGCGGCAAGGCTAAGTAGGTCATTCCCAATTAGGGTATGATTATCCCCTTCTCGATATATTTATTTCCGCTACGACGTTCGGGGTGTAAATTAATGTGGATGTATGCGAATAGAGCTCTCGGATAAAGGTCGGTAACGACCGAGCGTTGACATATTCGGTACTATCTAGTTATAAAGATAGGCCAGTCTTGTGTTGGTAGAGGAGCTTTGTGATGGTTCCTCGGGACATCCATCTAGAGGTGTACCTATCGGAAGGTAGTCTCTTCGCCTAGTCATTTGTATGGAAACCCTCTCCCCAATAAGAACCTGCGGTTTTGTTTGTATTGGCGTAATGAATAGCCTCGAATTGCTATATGGGTAACCATTTCGGCTAAGATTAATAACTTTATTTCAAAATATTTTCAAAGAATGTCATTAAAAATAATATCCTTATATTTTGCACAATAAAATTTTTGGTTATCATAAGGTAAAAACTTGTTCCGTGTTTATGTGCGGTGTGGTCTTATGAGATAACCTTTTGTTTTCAAAACATGATACTTTGAGTTCTCACACCGGTCCTATGACTGACCTTTGGAGCTATAAAGCTGAAGTACCTTATGTAGATATCTACCCATTTTCCGCTGTGTCATGTAGTATGTATTTCCCAACTTATATACGGATAACCAGTTATAACTATCCATCTGGACTTGTATTTGACTCTGATCATTTATGTATAATTAAAATGTTGAATGCGATACGATATTCTGTTACTATGCTATCTTCTATCTTTATTTTCTTTTATACCACTGATAATCTGCCTTTCCGGCATTTAGATTTACGGCACGTGAATACTGTAGACGTATTAATGTTGATTTCTGAGGGTCGAGGAGGCGGGTTGTCACACGTATGCACAACCATCCTCCACTCGACAACCCTCCTCCGCCTTCCCAAACCACAACCGAATGCCATTTTCTCCGCCTCATCGCCAGCCATAAGTAGCTCAGCCTCCGCCCATAGCAACCGCCTCCCCTTTAGCCCGCATAGCCACCCAAAACCCGATTTGTCAACCCCAGCATGACAGTTTTTCCCTATAGCCATCTCTCCTTCTTTAGAACAATCTTGAAAGTCATACGATATTATTTTCCTTCTACAGGTATCAAGTCATATAATCTGTATAAAATATCATTTTCACTTGTATATTTGTTCTTGTATAGCCCATACAAAAATCCTGAAACAATATTATTTTCCTTCTATTTGGGTTGAATAAGTTATTGATTCCGATCATCTTCTATTAGATGATGTCTCGAGAACGTAATCATCCAACTCCACTCAACCATGACTAACAACCAAAACGGAGCAAGATTCCTAATGTTGTTTCATTATCACTCTATAAAAGGCAAGAAAGAGGTGTATATATATACATCACACACACAGACAAAGATATATATATATATATATATTGTTTTCATCAAATTCGAATTTAAGTTATATACCTTGTCGTTGTCCAGTTATGTGCCTTATGTTTGTTGTCCGGAACTTATCGCAGCTGCTCTTTAGCTTGTTGTTGTTCCGTGTGCGTATCCATGTTACCTTCTTCGTTCTTGTTGTTTCTCTTGCCTCGATAGATGAGCTATCACTCACGATTAACACTCTTATATTTAGTAAATTTAATTCACATGAAATGATGAATGAAATTATACTTACCCGGACGATCTTATAGATTAAGGAAAGTCGTTATGGATTGAAATGATAAACCCAAGCGATTTTATTGAATTTGAAATTATGGGATTGCGAGTTGAAATGATATATGCCCGTAATATTAAATTATTGCGGATTGTAATGATAAATATCCGTATCACGTGACCATAGGATAAAAAACTATATACGGACACCGTTGGTCTATTTTTAAATAATTTCAAGAATTTTTAAAAGGAAATATATGAATTTTAATAAATTTGGATTTTTAAAATATAATATAAATATTTACTTTAATATGTGAAAATTTTAGATTTTAAAATTATATATTATGGAAATTTTAAAATTATAAGTTAAGTTTTAAGATGTAAACTATAAAATTTTAATTATAACTTTATTATTTTTAAAATATATAAAACAAGATTTAAAATAGATTTTATAATAATAAAATTTAATTTAATAATAATTAATATAATAAAATTTAATAAGAATTTAATTTGCCTAATATATATAATATATTTTAAATATTTGTTTACAATTTATATTAATATTTTAAAATAGATTTTTGCAGTAATTTAAATAAATAAACGTTGGAAATATAAGTTTAAGAGGACTTGTAATTTAATTTGTTTAAGAATTGAATTTAAATAAGAATTGATTTGAACTTATTGATTTTGGGATTTAAAATATGATTTTATAACTTGATAACTTGATTTCGATTAAAGGTGATTAATTGAATATTTTCAAATTTAAATAAAATTGAAATTGAATATTTAATTTTGATTTAAAATTTTAATTTGAGAATTTACTTAAAATGGTTTTTAAAAAGGTGATTAAGTGAATATTTTCAAAAAATAAATATAATTGAAGTTAGATATTAAATTTTGATTTTGATTTAATTTTGTAATTTGAGATTTATTTAAAGGTTATAAAAAATGATTAAGTGAATATTTTAAAATATAAATAAAATTAAAGTTGAATTTTGAATATAAATGAAATTTATCAAATTGAGTTATAGTAAATGTTTGAATATTTAAACTTTAACCTATTGAATTTAAATTGGTAGTTCAAACCTGGATTTAAAACCAATATAAACTAAAAATGGTTTTAATGAGAATTTGGATTAAACCTTTAACCTTTTTAATTGAAATGGTCGAACTGAGATTGATTTAAATAGAATTTTTTTGGAACTAAAGTTGTTTTGAATTGATTGTGAAATTGGAAAAACAATTCTAATTTGAAACTATTTTCGATATGAACTATTTTTGACATATAAACTATTTTAATCTATAACCTATTTTTTTAAAGCTATTTAATTTATAACTATTTTAATATATATAAACTATTTCAATATTTATTTTAAGTTGGAACTGCTATGATTTATATTTAATGGATTTAAATGTGAATATTTTAATATGATGGTTTAAACTATTTTGTGGTTATGATTTTGGAAATGAATATGATTTCGAAAGAGATATGATTTCGAAAGTGATATGATTTTGAAATGAATATGATATTTTGATATGAAGTATGAACTGTTTGAAATAAAAATGACCACTTTGTGAAATAAGCGCTTGGTTGTTAAAGAGGCCGGGATCGGATATTGTCATACTCTCTGCCAATACCAAAAACCATTTTAACAACTGTGCACACAGTGGAGAATCCAGAACGAAGTAGGATGGTTTGACAAACGTCTGTATGAGGTATGAATGCAGCCTTGACTCCCTCGAGTCAGCTTGATGTTACTGAAACAGGAGCCATTCCGGGCCAAGTGAGGTCGCACCTACAATCGAGCATGCTTCTTCGATATCATTCTATTACTTTGTGATTTGATTAGGTGCACCGTTGATTTTGGGAGTGTGTCTCAAGGTGGGTGGTAGTAGCTGCTATGCGTTACCATAAGTCTGGATCCGCAAAACGGTAGTATCCTACCCTGTGCATTGCCTCGCATGCCTTGCCACGTGCCTTATCACACCCTCTACGCGTTTGGTTTGTGTCGTATCTATGGAGTGCTCCCTGATAGCCTACTGGTTTGGTGGAGTTTACAGTACTGTATAGACTGACATTTATATAAAAATGTGTTAAGAGGGATATGGGTAATGCCTTAACGCTATTTTAATAGTTTACTTTACTATAGACATTATCTATGTAGCATATTGTACTATGTATGTAGATAGTTTAACGGATCCTAAGAGGATTGGAATCCCAAACATCCATTAAGTTATATTGCATTTCACTTGGATATTTCACTTGAGTTGATTTACTAGCATAAGAATGTTAATCATGACCCGAGTGTTTTGTGTTTTGCTTTATGCTCGGGTCAGACTGAGTGTCACAGCATTTGAGCCTCGCCTTTAGAGTTAGGAGTTTTTCTTAAAGATCTGCCTTATATCTATTCAGCTTTCAGTTATTTCTAGTTTATGTTCAAAATTGTCAGTTGCTTTTGTATCAGTGTTTTTTATGTATTAGATTTCTGTTGTATTAGACTGATGTTATGTAGTAGCTTCATGAACTACTATTTATCTATTTCCGTTGCTAATTGTTGTATTACTCTGTGTCTGTGATTATGTGATTGATTTATTTGTTGTATATGCTAAGTTTTTCCAAATATAAATTAACAATCTGTTGTTTTGAAAAATTCAAGCTGACATGCGTGGATGATTGTCGATTTGAATGGTTCGAAATGCCAAGTCGTTATAGTTGGTATCGGAGCTCTGGTGGCAAATGTAGCATATGGAGTAAAAACTCATTCGAGATAAGGTAGTAATACCCTAGAATGAGTAAATTTAATTATAGAATCATCTTCGTTCAAGCTTGAAATTCTTTGTTAGGATTCTCCTTGATTAGGGTTTCTTTTGAATTTTGAAACTTTGCCTTTGTTTTAAAATCCATTCTTGCCTTTCCTGTTCGTGTTCTTTTTAATACTGGAGCATCCCATAGCTTCATTTCTGTTGATCTGCAATAAATTTTTTAGACATCTTGCAACTTCAATTGACAACTTCATCATTGTTGTGACTAATCCCATCGGTGGTCCTGCCAACCTTAATATGATTTGTAAAGCAATGAAACTCCTTTATACCGATGTCGATTCATCAGAGAGGTCTATGTCCTTGGTTTTGATGCTTTTCTTTCAAAGCCCGAGCTGTTTCCGTGGTAGACGATTAGGGTAATTCTCTTATGATCGAATGTCGATTGCCTCAGGATTATGCAGGCAGTTTTATCTTTTCGCTCGATTCCCATCCTAGTGATCTTGACTCCACCCCTATTGTCCAACTATTTTCGGATGTTTTGGTGAAGTCATTTCTCTTCCTCACAAGCGGGAAATAGAATTCCACATTGATCTTATTCCTGGAGCTCAATCTTGCTACCAGTTTTCACCAGCTTCATGTAGCGAAGAGAGCATTCCTTAGTCAGCTTTCTGGACAGAAAATGGTTTCTATGAATGGTTAGTCATGCCCTTGGGATTAACCAATGCTCCTTCTTTTTTTGTCGATCGCCATGTTCTCAACAAGTTTGTCTCCATTTTCTTTGATGATATTCTCGTCTTGCCTAAGTCGGAAAAGGAGGATGAATCTCACTTGAGCTACGTTCTCCAAACCCTTAGGACTCATAAGTTGAGAGCCAAATTTTCTAAATGCTATTTCAGGAAGGTTGAAGTCTGATTCCTTGAACACATTGTTTTTGAAATGGAATCTCGATTGACCCGGTTAAGGTCATCGCGATTAGTATAAGTCTATCCATCTTTACTCTTTTGTAATTTAGTTATCTTATCTTCCTTTCGAGCTTATCTTCTTAGTAAGAATTCTATCTGATTAGGATTCCTCTAAATTTGAATCTATCCTTGTTCTAAAATCCATTCTTGAATCATCTTATGAGAGAGAGTATTTGTAATGAAATAAAATGTTTTATATTGTGTTGTTTAGTTTGAATTTTGGGTTTCGATCGATTTGTCTGACCAACGCTATCGATAGGAATTCCAAAATACTTGAACAGAGTAAGCTAACACAATATTGTTTCCGAAATAGGTAAATTAAATAATCTTATGATTATATTTTATATATAAAGTATAATTTTCTAAAATTAGATAGTTAAATGAATTGGTTGTTAGAAATGATAGTACTAGATTATCGTTTATTGTTTTTTCAACATTCCATTAACTATTGTTGTATGTTATAAGGAGGTGAAATTTTATAAACATTATTTGTAAATCTGATTTGCAAATGAAATGAATTTAAATTAAAGATTTGAGAATTAATTTTTTGGTTCTTTTCATTTGGTTTTCAAATTTTTTAGAATATATATTATTCGAAAGTATTTTCAAATGGAAATTATTTTCAAAGAATTTTAAAAGAAGTAAGTCAGTACTCTCCTTTTTTGTCGCTGGAAAATAATTTCGGTGATGACTACAGCATTATCAATATTCATTTTCGAGTCTCAAAGTAGGGAGACCACTTAGTAGCTTTGTTACATTTTTGTTTTGGAAATTGGATTTGATTTGAATTTCTTGAGTATGATTTGACGTACAATATATATATATATATATATATGTATGTATGTATGTATGTATGTATGTATGTATGTATGTATGTATGTATGTATTTATTTCGAAATGGTTTAAAGCGAAACTGAAAATTTAACTCTTAAGTCTAAGTAAAGTGATTATTTTCAATTATTGAAATGAAGCAAAAAAAATTGAATAATTGGAGTGTCTAAAATGAGAAATGAAATTTTTTACAACTTAAACAATTGGACTTGGATAAAAATTAATTTGTATAATACTCAATTGCATTCTAAGACATATATAACTTACCTGAAATATTCGAAAAGTTTAAATGTTAATGTGAATATGTAATTGAAGGTTGTACAAGAGAAAATTTAAGTAATAAAATGTTCAAACTAAATTTTGCTTAACATAAATGTTGTGAATAAAAGGTAAATTTGTATAGTGCTTAATTACATTCACAAACATTAATAAAACCTGGAAAAATTTGAATGCAATGAGAATATGTAATTGAATAGTATACAATATAAAATGCAAGTAATAAGATGTCCAAAAATGAAGTTTATATGGCTTTAAATTAACTGTTTTATTTGATACTATGTATTTTGAATCTGTCTTTTCTTTTTGTTACTCTATTCTCCTATCTCGTTCCTTTTTGAGGACGAAAAGCTTTGAGTGGGGAGAGTGTAACAACTTGGAAATTTTAATGATTTTTATAATGTAATTAAATATATATTTTTTGAAATTAAACAACTAAAATTTATCAATGAAAATTTGGTATTTGGTATACGTCTATGTAAACTTAGCAAATGACAGATTTTCATTGGTAAATATAAAAGATTTTTCTGGTGTGTTATTTCAATTTAAAATTTAAAATCAATTAATTTGATGAAAGTAAATTATTTCTGAAATCTGAATGTTTTTATATAATAAAATTTTAAATCATTTTCTGAGTGAGACGTCATATTTCGTTTCGTCAAATTTGGATATCTCTAGCTTTGTTTATATTATTTTTGGCATTTTAGCAGTATTTTCGACATCGAATATCGAGTTTTGATAGCTTGGTCGTATCTCTCATATTTGTGTATCATTCTGTTCATCTCGCCGTGTTGACCTCCACAATATATTCATTTGTGTATTTCGGCATCCGGTACGCGGCGAAATCTGCGAAACGGTTAGCCGTCTATTTTAACCTTTTGGTTTTCTGTGACCGTTCAAACGGTTCATTTTCCTTTATTTTGTTCTGCTCGTGAAATATATATATATATATAATATAATAACTAAGTTTGCATCAATATTTTTGAAAAGCCGGCTCAATTACTTCATTTTTTTATTTGAATCATCTTCTTCCTTCACCTGAAACTGCACGTCTTCTCCCCTACTTTTCTTTTGGATCTATTCTCGATTTTAAAAAAACTATAATAAAACACGGTTGCTTTTAAGAACTTCTCCCCTTGCATTCCTATATTTACTAACCTTGCTCCTTCTATTACCCACCATTCCCCTTTGCCGCTTCTAGTTCTTTCCCTTCACACTCCCTACTCTCTTCCATCGCCATGCTTCCGTAGCCATGAATCTCAATTGAATATCTAAAGGATCTAATCCCTGGAATTGTTATTTTAGATTTACGAAATTACAGTCATCACCGACCCTAGTTATGGGATTCTCATGCTTCCGTAGACCAGCCGCATCCGCCAAACTCTCCCTCTCTCCACTCGACCTGACCCACGTCCAGCCCAAACCTGTATGCCACAACCATCCTCCCCTCAACAACCCTCCTTCGCTTTCCCAAACCATAATCGAACGCCATTTTCTCCGCCTCATCTTCAGCCGTACAGTGGCTCTGCCTCCGTCTATAGCAACCGCCTCCCCTCCAGCCTTCACAGCCACCCAAAACCCGATCACAGCCTTGTTAACTCCAGCATGGTAGTTTTCCCCTATAGCAATTTCTCCTTCTTTAGAACAATCCTGAAAGTCATACAATCATATTTTCCTTCTACAAGTATCAAGTCATACAATCTTTATAAAATATTGTTTTCACTAATATATTTGTTCTTGTATAGCCCATACAAAAATCCTGAAACAATATTATTTTCCTTCTGTTTGGGTTCAGTAAGTTACTGATTGCGATCATCTTCTCTTAGATGATGTCTCGAGAATGTAATCATTCAACACCCACTCAACCATGACTAACAACCAGAATGGAGCAAGGTTCCTAATGTTGTTTCATTATACTCGGTAAAAGGCAAGAAAGAGGTATTTATATACATCATATATATATATATTATTTTCATCGAATTCGAATTCAAGTTATTTACCTTGTCGTTGTCCAGTTATTTTCCTTGTGTTTGTTGTTTGGAATTTGTCACAACAGCTCTTTGGCTTGTTGTTGTTCCGCGTGCGTATCAGTGTCATCTTCTTCGTTCTCATTGTTTCTTTAGCCTCAAAAGGTGAGCGATTACTCACGATTAAAATTCTTATATTTAGTAAATTCCATTCACATGAAATGACGATTGAAATATGTTGTTGAATTTAAATTGATCAGTAATTTAATTATTGACTATGATACGTTATTTTTTAAAATTGTTAACCGATGTTAATTGACATATGACACTATAACCTATTGTATATATTAATTTAAATTGTTAATGGTTATATATGCTTGTTGTGACAACTCGGAATTTTCGAGCATTTAAAATCAGAATATTTAATTCATTTTAAATATTCAATAGAGTAATTTTAACTTGAATTCGAATATCACAATTTATTTGATAATTAAATTATCAAATTAAATGAGTAAAGTTGGGTAAATTGTTGAATCTGGAGTTTTAAGCCTATTAAAAATAATTTGAAGGCTTATAAAATTTATATTGATAATACTGAAGACAATAGAAGTGTTAAAATTGAAATTAACAGTGATCTGTTCAGTTTTGAAATTTTATCGTTTTAAATTGAATTTAAAAATAGCTTTCCGAGGCACAGTCTTGGAATCCGACGAAACCAGTTCCATTGGGTCCGTAATATTGAATTATTATCGGATTTCAAATTTCGTAGTGATCGGAGTTGTTGTGTGAGCGTACGATATAAACGCGCTGGAAATTTCATTGATAATAGTCGATTTAAATTGAAATTTGAAATTAAATTAATACATTGTTTAACCCGTTAACCTTCAGTCGAAATAATTTCACGTCAGCTTTCTTTTCCGTCACTAAAGTAAGGCAAGCTTCTCACGCAAGCTTCATTTCCCCTTAAATTATTCGCCGAAGCCTCCTCCTTCAATCGAATACTCAGTTAAATTAAAAAAAAAACAAATAAATATAACCGAGCCACTCTTCTTTCAATTAAACCAACAGAACAATGGCTTACGAAACGAAATCATTTTGCACCGCGGCCATTTTCCCCTCCATCGATTGTCGAAATCGATTCTCGAAATCGATGCTAACAACACCGGTTCGCCTTCAAAGGGAAGACGCGATTGACCATGGGTTGTCGAACTCGAGTAAGGCGATGTCGCAAGGGGATAGGAAGGCTTCTCGATTTTTAAGAAGGAAGGTGCAAAGTCGTGGCGCAAGCGATCGCTTAGAGGAGCTAGGCCAGAGGGAGGAACTGCGTGCAGCGGTAGGTTACGACTTGGGGAGGGGGGTTCGATCGTGTAGGGTCTCGAGTCGCGATGACGGCGGCTGGGAATGGATCGGCGACGCTAGTGTTCCAGTTAGGGTTGCACTTTCATCGGCGAAGGGGAAGGTGGATCTTGGTTTCGACCTGTGCTGGGAGGTGATACTCTGTTGTGTTCCTTATTTATTTAATATATATATACATGTTCACAAATCTTAAAAGAATAAAATATAAAGATACATACGGTTTAAAAAAAATTATTATGTATATAGTACTTTTAAAATGTTGTAAGATTCAATCGAGTTCAACTGAAAAGAAATTATTTATATATAAATAGGAATTTATTTATATAGATAGAGCTGAAAAGAAATTATTATACATATATCTATTTTAATTTACTAGTTATTTAAAAATAATGAGTTTATATTAAAAAATAAAAATAAATAATATTTAAACTAGCTTATTAATTATCTTAGTGACTAAAAGATCGTCAAAAAGGAAATTTAGTTAAACAAAACAATTAGCCAATTAAATTTATTGAATGATGGTTGATTATGCAATCGATTCAAATATTAATAAAATCCTATAATGCTTATTCAATGTCAAACATTAGGAAATCCAAAGCAATAAAGAAGTGGATTGCAAATAAAAATCGAAGGTGAGTTAATCTCACTCAGCTGCATTTAAAATTTAAATAATTAAATTTAAATAATTGTTTGAATGGTTGAATTGATTTATGTGTTATAGTGTGGTATATTTTGGAATTGGCATTTTATATTGTGCTAATGTCTGTGGATGCAGGGAAAACAGGTTGGAGGGATCCAGCTGGATCCCTCAACATTTATTTAAATTATTTAATACCCTCTGTTGTGATTATTTTATATTCTATGATGAATATTATTGACAATTGGAATATTGGATGTTATGGTTTACCTGAATATGTTCCGGTGCACTAATTTGTCAAGATATATAGAATTGGATTTTGGAAATAAAATGAAGAGAATTTGTAACTGAAATAATTATAGAGAATTTAAATAAATTAGGAATGAATTGGATAAGAATAATAGTAGTTTTAAAATCTAATAAATAATTCCGAGTATGGAAAGGAAATTTTGAATAAACAAAAGATTAATGAATTTTTAAACTTCAGTATGATTAAAACATTTACTTATAATTTAAGATTTAAATTATTTAAGAAGAATAAAGAAGAAATTGGGAAAATCTGAAATTGGTATATTTCCGTTAAAAGATTTTAAATCAAACGGAAAATAATAACAATAATAATAAAGTCCATAATTAATGAATTGTGAAATGATCTGAGTAAGTAAAAAAAATTATTTCAAAGGGAGTAAATTGGAAAGCAATTTGGGAAATTGATTCAAGTTATTGAGATTGGAAATTCTCCCTGGATAATCAAGTACGTTTTTAAAGTAAATTTTTAAATATAAATTAAAGGTTTTAAAGTTGTTTTGAAAAGTAAGTTTTGGAAATTTTATTATTTCTAATATTTAAATTCTAAATTAAGTATTTTCTCAAATCTATTACAGTAGTGATTACTTAAAAAAATGACTTAGTATTTTGTTTTAAAAGTGAAAATCTATTTTTATATTTTATTAAGTAACCTTATTTTCAAACATTCATATAGTATTTATTTTTAAAAAATTATTGAAGTAGTTTTAACTTGAATGTTTTAAAGTATATTTCAAAGTAAAGTATTTTAAATTATTTTTTAAAAAAAAAAATCTAGTTTTGTGCTTGGTGATTTCAGTAGAGATAGAAAATATTTGGGAAAGTTTATTCTGAAAAGAAAGGTGGTTTTGAAACTGTTTTCAAAGGGGTTTGAAAGGTGAAAATATATCTTGTGAAGATATTTTGAGAAAAATAAATAATTTGGGAAATTATTTATTGTGTGATGGTTGTTTGTGAATATTAATTGATAGTTAAATCACCGACTATCAATATTAGACAAATACGTTGATCGTTTCGAAGAGACCGGGATCGAGATTTATTTCTCGAAAACCACTTCGATTTGGTTTGTACGTTTCGTGAAATACGAGTTTGGATTCGAAGATGGAGCAGTGAAGTGCAAGAGCTAGTCGCTACTAATCCTGAGGATATTTCCAAATGGATGTAGTAGGAGTAGTGCCTTCGGTTCTGTTCGAACTCGGGATAGACTTGTATGGATGAATGCTTGCGAAACATCGTCAGGTGAACGATGGGCATTCTAAGGGATATGTTCTAAAAAGGTAACGCTTAGCCTCAAGCCTCATCAAATGGGAATGACTGAAAATCAGGGGTTATGCAGCAAGGTTAGGTGGGTAGCACCCAAGCAGGGTGAGGTCATCCCTGCCTAGATGTCCTTTTTATTTCGGCTTAGTGGGCGGTTGCTGATCCCAACCGTGGGGTGATCTCACTCGGGATTATCCAGTAAGGGGTAGTCCCGGTCTTGTGTTGCAGGGGAGCGGGCGTACTCCTCGGTACCGTGATCTAGGCCATGTACTGTGACAGGTGGTACCCCAGTGCCTAGTCATTAGTTGGAAATCCATTCTCCCTACGAGCCTTGTACGAGTTTTGTTTGTATTACCCACCCTGTGGCTAGTAGCTAGAATTTAATAGATGTTACAATTTCGGCTATTTTATAAGTATTTGTATACAGACCCTATTATAATATCAGAGGATTTCTATAAAAAGTGTTTTAGCTATCGTAAGGTAAAAACCCGACATGTTTATTTGTGGCGTGGTCTTACGAGATGCTTTTATTTTCAAAGGATTTTTGATACTTTAATAATCAATTGGGTGTAATTTTCTCACGCTGGTATTCCAGACTGACTCGGGTGTTATTTAACTGTAATGCTCAGGACAGACCGAGTATTATAGGATACAGGATATGATGCTGTGGAGCACAGGAGCCGAGCTGGAGGATGATGCGTATTTTCGTACTTGTTTTATATATATTCTGCTGTGTTGAGTAGCTGTGTATCCTGTTGTATGTTATTGGTGTTTGTTGAACTGTGATTGATGTACTCTGATGATGTAATATATAAACAGATATATTTGTTTTGTGTAAAGATCATTGATTATCTATTATATTTTATTCCGCTACGATGGTTAGAGTCTGTTGTTGTTTTCTATTTTCTTCTTCTACCTCTTCTTCTTTAACCCAAATGGTTCGTATTTCTGTACAACTTGAGTTGATTTAGGTAGAATAGTGTTTACTCAAGGGGTACGGATCTGCGGGCTGTTACACTTCTAATTGATATGTTATGATGTTTTATTGTTCTCACACTGCAAGTTCCCTGTAGTTGAGGAAATCCCTATGGATTGAAATAATACATACCCGGACGATCTCATAGATTAGGGAAAGTCGTTATGAGTTGAAATGATAAACCTAAGTGATTATATTGAATTAGAAATTTTGGGATTGTGAGTTGAAATGATATATATCCATAAATATTAAATTACTGCGGATTGAAATGATAAATATCCGTATCACGTGACCATATGATAAAAACTATATACGGACAATGTTGGTCTATTTTTAAATGATTTCCAGAATTTTTAAAAGAAAATATATGGGTTTTAATAAATATGGATTTTTAAAATATAATATAAATATATATATCTTAATATGTGAAAATTTTAGATTTTAAAATTATATGTTTTGGAAATTTTAAAACTATAAGTTAAGTTTTAAAATGTGGACTATAAAATTTTACTTATAACTTTATTATATTTAAAATATACAAATTAAGATTTAAAATAGATTTTATAATAATAAGATTTAATTTAATAATAATTAATATTATAAAATTTAATAAGAATTTAATTTAACTGATCCCCTCTCCATTTTTTCATTTTGTCAAAATCGAATTCCTATTGCTCTAAAAATATAAATTACTGTAAAAAATTGACATAAATTTGCAGTGTGTAATTATGTTGTTGGCTAAGTCTTATTGCGTTTGTTTGGTCTAATGGGCTCTTTAGTAAACCAAGAGACCCTAGGAACCCCAAGAGACTTTGGACCCTTCCTTTTCCCACCCATTGATCTTCTGTTTCCTATCCAATTAAACAAGTACGTATAGATTTTTTTCACACTGAGAAACTTTTTGCGTACTCTTCTTCCACAAATCTATAGAATTCCAAAATCATAAATCCCCAAACTCTATCCCTCCTCTCTTCAAAATCCTTCCATCCTCTCTCCCCTTGCCGCCGCCCTCAACCGCCAATTCCGACCATCTCCTCTCTCCTCCTCTATTTTATAAAAAAAAACATAATTTGTTCGATTTGTGTTGTCGTTCTTTGCTTTGCTTTGGATTATTGCTTTGGATAAGATTGATTAGCTTGTCGTGTTTGGATTTCAACTTGGATCTATTAATTTGTGTTGTCAGAAACTCTCTAACCTCGAAAAGTGAGTAATCACTCACGATTAACATTTTTACTGTTAGGTAAATAAAAATTGATTGAAATGTTATGAGAAATGTTTGCTTTAGATATGAATACGTGATATATGTTGTTATGTTCCCTTGAATTTGTGTTATAATATTCATATGCTCACGATGTTTTATATGTCACAAATAGTATGTTATGTTGATTTAATTAATTGTCACATATGTATGTTAAATATGTCACATATGATATGTTAGAAAATGTGTCATGTTAGAATTTTTTTAATATATGCCATGTTGAAATATGTTACATATGCCATGTTGAAATATGTTACATATGCTATGTTGGAAAAAAGTGTTAGGTTAATAAAATCATATGTTGCACATGCTATGTTAATAATATGTCACTTATACTATGTGGAAATAATGTGTTATGTTTGGGAAAAATGATATGCTATGTTATTTTATTGTAAATCACCTAACAAGTTCCTGGTATATATTTCATGTTATATATTTATATATTATGTTAGTGTCTGACATGTTAGAATTTGAAATATTCACTTATGCTGTTTATGATATGTGACACATGTGATATGTTAGTTATGCATGTGTATATATTAAATTGTTAATTATGCATGCATGTTGGTCATTGACATGTTATGTTATTTATGTTATTATTGCTCCCACACTCCAAGTTCCTTGATAGTTAGCAAAATCGCTTTGGGTTGAAATGATATATACCCGATATAAAACCACTTTGAGTTTAAATAAATCGATTTAGAAATAAAATTGGAATATTGTAAGTTTAAATTTATGTTTCAACTTGAAATTATGAAATTGAAATTTAATTGATTTAATGAATATTTTTATTGTATTTTAGATTTAAACTTGTTGTTTGATTTTAACTTCATAGCTTTAAGTGAAAAATTGAAATCTAAAGTTGAATTTAATAATGAATCGATTGGAAACAAACATGAAAGTCCGTATTTGAACTGAACCGATTTATAATGTGAAAGATGATGTTTATTTAAACCTAAGCATTTTACTTATTGAGTTATATGTACATTTCACTTGAGTTGACTTACTTACATAAGAATGTTAGTCCTAACTCGAGTGTTTTTATTTTACTTTACGCTCGGGTTAGACCGAGTATTTCAGTTTAGCAAAGACACTTATTTCTGAAGACGAAGACGGAGTCGAGGACCATATCTACTACTATTATAGCAATTATCTATTCTACCTGAAAAAAATGTAAATTATGATTTTGTTGAAAAATAGCTTCATGAACTATTTATGCATTTATTTTGTGTATTATACTTTATCCTTCTGCTGTAAGATTCTGTATTTTGTTCTTTTGAATCTTATTTCATTTGAACAATCCCATTAATAATCCATCTTTTGAATAGTCTAAGTTAGAATTGTGTGGTTTATTATCGACTTAAACTGTCCAAAAAGGCGGGTTGTTACAGGATTGGTTTTGGGTTTGTTGTGACAATGTGATATAACAATATCCTTTAACCTTTTTTTATTATATTTATGAATGTAAATAGATCTTTAAAAGAATGTTTTAAAAATAAGTATAAGTAAAATGGTTTTGGGTTTATAGTGACAATGCTTAGGTAATATTAGTCTTAAACCTTTTGAATGAATTTAAGAAATTACTTAGATCGTTAAAATGGATATTTTGAAGGAAATAACAAGTAAGAAATCTTTTGAAAAAGAAAGAAAAAGCAAAGATTCAAAGTAAGAAATCTTGTTAATGATTAGTGAATATAATTATACCATTTGAGATAAGTATATAAATACTTTTTAAAGTATTGAAAGAGTACAAACAAATAGTAGAGACTTATAAATGAATAGATATAAGAAGTTTTGCTAATAAAAGAGGATTTAATTACTAAAAGATTAATTAAACAAAAAAGAATTGGCTTGACCTAATCCATACTAATAAAAAAGGATGTGCATGGAGATTGAGTTTGGCTTGACCTAAGAGATCTACATAGAAAATCCATTATGCGAATATTCCTTATCGGTTTTGACTGTACCCTCTAATATGCTATCAAATGTAATTAATTTAACTATTCCAACTACATTATATATATATATATATATATATATATATATATTATACCCAAGACATTATCTACTATATTAACTTATGTACTTATTAGATGGTGGTTTTTTTGATGGGCCGTTATGGCATTCCACGCAGTCTTAAAAGTGCTGTTATATATTGATCACATATTTCTTATCAACAACATGCGACTTTCAGTATTGTTTTCAACCTTAACCTTCATTGAAGAATAAAAAATATAAGTCATTGTCTTCTATGGATTAACTAAAAAAGGTGCATATAAATAAAGGTTCCTAAGATTTATATAAATTGCAAAGTGTATAGACGATAAGAAAGAAAGTTACTTTATTTTTCAGATTATTACCTCAATAATTCACCGTTGCTCTCTATTGTTCACAATCTACACGATCATATCCACAATGAAACGAGATGGCGAGCCTATTTTTAGAGTGCAATACTTCCTTTTTAACTCAACTATGTTGTTTTCAACCTTTTAGATTGTTTTTTCAGTAATGTGTGCCGTATTTGATGCATATGAGGAATATCCTCTTGGCGTCATTCAATAGTGTCCTTAAATATAGAAAATATATAATGTAATTTCTTAATTACATGCCCCAATTAAAGAAACTATTTATTCAGTCATCATAAATAGGAAACCAATTATTCTATCAACTGTCGAGGCCATTTATTATTCGGCCAACATGAAATTATACAAAAAATTAGAAAATACGGCAAGAATAGAAAAAAAATCATTTGCAAAAAATGATTTACAGAAGCAATATATATTCTGCCATACTAAAAATATAGCAAGATTAAGAGTTACTATTATAAAAGTTCCATGATTACTGTCATTGAATATAATAGTTTGTAGATATAGTATATTTAGCATGTATATGAGTTACAATATAACCTTGATATGTAGTATTCATCTATAAATCACAGTATATTCAAGAATTTATGAGCATTAATTTTGTAACTTACGAAGAAATTGGTTAAATTAACATACTAAATATACCCAAATTTTAAAAAAAATTGATTTGAAATAATGCCTTAATCACCACTTGATAGCAAGTGTGTGATTCCTAAATTTCTACACTGAATAAAAATGATGCTTATTTAATTAAAAATATATTGTAATTGCTTATTTTCTACTCCAAAAAATTAATTGAAAAAAATTTGATATATGGGGAATACTTTTTGGTGTCGTTCAATAGGGTCCTTAAAAGTAGAAAATAAGTAATGCAATTCCTTAATTACACGTCTTAATTAAAAAACCTCTTATTCAGTCGTTATAAATAGAAAACCAATAATTCTTATAACAACTATTTATTATTTGGCCACTATAAAAGCACAAAAAATTAGAAAATCTGGTAAGGAAATTATTGTTTTTACAAAATATGCTTCACAGAAACAATATCTATTCTATCAAGATTTAGAATTACTATGGTACTGTCATTGAATGTAATATTACATAGGTATAGTATAATTAGCATGTATATAAATTACTATACAACCTTAATATACAGTATGTATGTATGCCTAAAAAAGAATGCTAATTTGTTTTAAGAAAATAAATAGTGCATTTACTTACTTATATTCCAAAAAAAATTAACCAAACAAGATAATAAGATATTAAATAGTTTGAAAGTCATAGAATTCATGAAATAAAAATATTTATTATTCTGTCAGTTAAAGAAACCAAAAAATGTACCCAACTTTAGAAAATTTTGTTTAAAGGAAGAAAAGGTAGAAAAATGTTTTATGGAAACATTATTCATTCTACCATAATCAAGTATACCAATATTTAACCTACCTTCTATTATATATATTTTACTATATAATCTTAACCTAATGTGTAGATATAGACGAGTATAAATGTTGTAACTTATAGATACACCACTTGAATTTACATGCTATATATACCTAAATTTAAAATAATGTTTTAATCGCCACTAAATAATCTTTAATGCCATAGTCTCCATATAATATTTATGAGTATAAATGTTCGAACTTAGAGGTACTACAAAAATGTACATACTAAATATACTCAGATTAAAAATAATGTCTTAATTATCACTTAATAGTAAGTATGTACTTCCTAAATTTCTACAATTCTTTGATTACATTACTAAAAAATGATGCTTCGGTTATTTTAAGAAAATTATAGTGTAGTTTTTAGATTCTTTTATAATAATTAGTTGAAAAAAATGTGAAGATTACAATTGAAATATACATTGAAATACTAAATTTGTCAATCTGGATTGAAAATACATCTAGCATGTGTATAGGTTACTGTACAATCTTAATATTCAGTATTGAGTTATAAATTACAGTATATTGTATATGGAAGCATTCATGAGCATGGTTATTGAAACTTATAGCTTACCATGCAATTATATGCAATATTTATGAATATAAGTATTATAATGTATAGAACAGTGCTTATTTGTACCATAATAAAAATATACCAAGATTTAGAATTGCCATAATAAAATTTCCATAGCTACCGTCATTGAATGCAAGATATAGTATATCTAACGTGTATGTAAATTATATGATCTTAATATTTAGTTTTAATCAATAAATTGCAGTATATTGTATATAGAAACAATTATGAGCATGTATATAAGTTTAGGAAATTTTCTTTACAGAAACATTACTTATTTGCCAACTCCCTCTCCCCTAGAATAAGTGCGGGTAGAATGAGTAGTGTTTCTATAAATAAAATTTTCTAACACCATATACTAAGATAATAAAGATATACAAAAATCAATAATGATTTTTTCCTATATAAAAATTATCTAGCTAGATTTAGAACTTCCATCGTAAAAATTCCATAATTACTGTCACTGAATGCAATGTTATGCAGGTATTATAATATATCTAGCATGTATTTAGGTTACTATATAATTTTAATAGCATAAACATTGTTAATCACATTTTACTTTGAATTTATCACAATATTTATGAATATAATTATTGTAACTTATTATAATTTATTGCTTACAGTATATTGATATAAAAGTGTATAGAATTGTGCAGTTATTGCAATTTTTTTTTAAAAGCAGCGGTCTTCACAATTGCGCATCTTTTTCAACAATATGATCCATTATCCTTAAACTAAATACACTCCTTGCTTAATTTACCTCATTTTTCCTTATTGAAGCCACACCCTTTTCTTTTCCTGGAACCTAAAAGTGAACAAGTATGTATAACCATTTGTGAAAAAATAGAGATTGTTATAATTATTAAACAAAAAGGTTTAACTTTAAATTGTTATTTTTGTTATTTGACTAGAGATATATTATTTGCATTTATTTCCTTAGTCAAATGCAATACATTAAAATATCGAATTAAATATATTTTTAACATATGTAGTTGATTTGTGGAACAATTAAATTCCACATATATTCAATATATGCATGTGAGGAATGTATATTATTTATCTAATAATTATGGAGTTGTTAGATTGCATGTGCAAGATCATAGTTTCAAAATTAAACCCTAAATTAAACTATGAAAAAAATCATTTGCGAAATTGACGGATGAATTTTATTTAACAAGATTTGTACTAGGTACAAAATTTATTTGCATGAAAAAAATCTTCTCCAAGTAAAAATTTATGTCACAATATTTTGTTACCAAGTAAAACAAATTTTTTTTTTTGCTCGAATATACAATTTGTTAGCATATTAGTTCATCTTCACTTATGTTCTCATTCATATTTTCATCTCATTTGTGTCACACTCTTCAACCATGGAATCATTTGTCATAGGCAAGGGTAATATCTTATTGACATACACACCATGAACATCGTTCCTTATTTATGGTCCCTCATTGTCTAAATTAGGATCGTCAAGGTTCGGTATGGCATAATAATCATTAATATCAACTCCCTCGCCATCTTCTATTAAATCATAGAATTCTCTTGGTTTATTTAACAACAACACTCCTTTCTCACTTTGGATCAAGAACATAAATGCTTGAATAGCTTGTGATATGTTAACCTAGAAAATGGATCAACACCCAAATATCGGATGAAAGCACCAGTTCAATCAAAATCAAAGCAAAAGAAAGAAGAAAGACAAGAACACACAATAATTTTTATAGCGGTTCGGCGTAATCTCCGGCCTACATCTACTTTAATTTCTTTTATTAGTTGCCCTCTCTTTAGATTACAACTAATTCTATCAAATTTGTCCACTAGTGGGTGTTAGATTTACAATGGTTTTCCTATGATGCTTTTAAGGTAGAGGATAAGAGTGAATAAGGAGTTCCAGATCTAAAAGTTAGAGAATTGAAGAAGATCCATTTTTGATAACAGGTAGGCTAGTATTTATAGAGAAACATGCATATAGATATAGAAGCCCACTTGCACTGAAATCCAGAAGGTGGCTCGAAGTTACACAAGTGAAACAGAAGACCACAGGCAATGGAATAATTTGATACAAAGTCAAATAACTCGGTGCCAAATTATTTTTACTTGTCGAAATTTAACTTGGTTCATTCGCTAGCTTTTTTATCTCTTTCTTGAGTTGTTTTAAGTCCTTTTCCACCATCTTTGAGTTGATTCTAGTGATCTTTCTGATAGCTTCTTTTTCTTTCTTCTCGATAGTCCTTGGGATTTCTTGTCCAAATCGTTAGAAAATCACATGATCATGAGTTACTGGAGTAGCATAGGAGCTGTACGGTGTTCGGGAAGCAAAAAGAAGGGGAGGACTAGGTCAGTGTTGACCCAACAACTCGGGGCCAACTTGTTTCCTTAGCCAATTTTCCACTCCAACTTCTAGAGTTCAGTACAAATACTTTTTACCTTACGATGACTAAAACACTTTTTATATAAATCCTCTGATATTATAATAGGGTCTATGTACAAATACTTATATAAAATAGCCGAAATTGTTACATCTATTAAATTCCAGCTACCAGCCACAGAGTGGGTAATACAAACAAAACTCGTACAAGGCTCGTAGGGAGAATGAATTTCCAACAATGACTAGGCACTGGGGTACCACCTGTCACAGTACGAGGCCTAGATCACCGTACCGAGGACCACTCCCGATCCCCTGCAACACAAGGCCGGACCTATCCCTTACTGGACAGTTCCGAATAAGATCACCCCGCGGTTCGGATCAACAACCGCACCACTAAGCCGAAATAAAAAAGGACATCTAGACAGGGATGACCTTACTCTCCAGTGGGGGCTACCCACGAAGCCTTGCTGCATATCCCTTGATTTTCAGTCATTCCTATTTGATGAGGCTTGAGGCTAAGCGTTACCTTTTTAGAACATATCCCTTAGAATGCCCATCGTCCACATGATGATGTTTCGCAAGCATTCATCCATACAAGTCCGTCCCGGGTTCGAACGGAACCGAAGGCACTATTCCTACTACATCCATTTTGGAAATATCCTTAGGATTAGTAGCGACCAGCCCTTGCACTTCACTGCTCCATCTTCGACTCCGAACACGTTTTTCGCTCGAAACGTACAAACCAGATCGCAGTGGTTTTCGAGAAATAAATCTCGATCCCGGTCTCTTCGAAACGATCAACGCATTTGTCCAATATTGATAGTCGGTGATTTAACTATCAATTTATATTCACAAACATCCATCACACAATAAATAATTTTCCACATTATTTATTTGCCTCAAATATCTTTCAAGATATATTTCCAAATTTCAAAACTCGTTTGAAAAACAATTCCCAAAGTCTCTTCCTTTACCCGGTAAATCCTTTTACCATTTATTCCCATTGGAAATAACCAAGCTCAAAACATTTAGATTTTTAAAGAGTTAAAATACTTTATAGCAAAATATACTTATAAATATATAAATGTACTTCTAGTTATTTACTCAAAAATACAATTTCAAAATATTTAAAATAACACTATTTATTTAGATATAAACTTGATTTTCAATAAAGGTTAAAATAAACCAAATTTAAAAGTAGAGTTTAAAATGATAATACTAGCCTTTACCAATAACTTAAACATATAAATTTAAACCCATTTTATTAATTTCTTCTTTAAAATAACAATTTCTTAAAAATACTCTTTAAACAAATTTAAGCTTTAACCTTTATTTTAATCAAATCTTTTAAAACATTATCTTGGTTTTCCCAGGGAAACACCTTCCCATTCAAACATCCCAAAGAATCCGTCTCATAAATCCAGCCGATTTATTTCAATTCAATTTATTTTTATAACATAAATCCCTAATCCCATGCTTAACTATAACTTCCTCCGTAGTTCAAACACAATTTCCCATTCCCGGAAATTCATTTTTACAATATAGGTTTAAAACACTTTTAAATAAAACATTTTGGAGGATTCTTTAATGAAAAACCATATTTACAATTTACTTAAATAAAATCCCAATTTTACCAATTTACAATTTTTTTTTCTTTTTCATCCAAAACAGATTCCAATTTTTATATTCCTTTAAATTCTTTATTATCAATTTCTTGATTACTTTTTTTTAAAACCCAATTTATTTTCTTTATAATTAACATTCTGAGTTTATAGTTTATCCAACAACATCATAATACAATTTAATTCCTAATTTATCAATCACAATGTATAAACAGGCATCATCATCAAATATAAAAATAATTACTACATCGTAAGGAATCCAGTTGGATCACTCCAACCTGTTTTTCCTGCATCCACCAATATTAGCACATCACATATATAAACATCAATCCAGACTGATGACAACAATTATATTCAACCAATCACACAGATATTTAAATATTAACTATTTAAATTAGCTAGCATCCAGATGTGAGTGAGAATAACTCACCTTGGGTTTCGACGAGCGTTCAAAATTTAAATTAAACCGAACGACTTTCGATTTAACTCAAATTTATACTTGCCCGAAATGAATCCAGAACTGCACCACTGCGTAGTACGCATCTCTGCGATTCCGACGCCGCAAATTTCGTTCGAATCTGATGTCGTATGAAAAGGTTATTAAATTTTAAAGATTTGAATATAAATTTTAAACAAATTCCTTTTATTAATTCTTATTTTACCAGACACGATCCTGGCCGTTCATCATGAAAACGAGGCTGTTGTCTTCTTCTTCCTCACGCGCGATTCCAGTTCAAAACCGAACCCATGCTCGCTCTCTAGGGTTTCAAAACGCAACCCCATCGACACGCTCGAACGCGATCAGGCTCCGCTACCTCGAAGAGCACGGCGCCTCACACCTCCAGCTCGAATGCGCGCCCACTCGGTCGACCCAAGGCGACGCAGCAGCTCTCCAACGCACGACGAACGCGAGCCTCCCCTAAGCAATCTATCAAGCTATACTCGATCACGACCATCCACTTCGAAGATCTCAGAGAGCTCTACGATCTTCGTGTTGGAAGTTTTTGAAATTATCGCGTCGATTGATCGATAAAAAGAGGTGAACGAAGAAGCTTTTCAGCCATTAAAACGTGAATAAGCGGCGGCTGGTCATAAAGCTAGGGTTTCAACCCTGATGTGTATATATATACGTATATACCCATTAATTATTAAATTCACTTTAAACGAACATTCACAAACGAACTCTAATTCACACGTGTCGACTGGCGTTCCTAGGGTTCACCCGTGTTCCGGACACAATGGAACAGGTTTCGTAAGCTAATTTGATCGTATGCGCGAGTTACGGAATTAAACGATCAATTTAAAATTAAATTGGTTAAATCGATTTCTATGCGTTTCGAGCTGCCACGGTCAAACGACAACTCCGATTGCTACGAAAATTGAAATCCGATAATAACTATTACGGATCCAATGGAACAGGTTTCGTCGAATTCCGAGACTGTGCTCCGGAAGGCTATTTTAACTCGTCTATTAAATCAAACGGTTTTCAAAATTGTCAAAAACGCTTAAAATTTCACTTTTAAAATTTTAGTACCTTAATAATAAATCATATAAAATATATAATCACATTACAAATTATTCTGGCTCATTCCGGACCCAAAATCTGATTAATTGCATTTTAATAATATTAAATTCATTTTTAAATTAATATAAAATCCCAAATATTAACTTATCAACTTAAAAATTCATCTAAAATTCCCACCATACTATTTACACTCAAATAACTCAAAATAAATTTTTAAAACCATTCTTATCACTATTTACATCTAAATTCCCAAATTGTTTCAGTCCAATATTTAATTACTATTCAAAATTGAATTAAATTATCATATTTTAACACCTATAACTTATTTTATAAATTGAACCCGATTCTCTTTGTTTCAAAATTAATTAAAAATCCTCAGTGAACATTTAAAATGAATTAAATGTTCAAAATTCAATGGCCCAAAAATCCAGGATGTTACATTCCTCCCCCCATACAAAAATTTCGTCCCCGAAATTTGCTAAGGTAGAAAATACCCTCCAACCCATTTACTTACTTAATTTGCTTAGTTAAAGCTTATATTCACTTTCCAAAACCCTTCGGCCCAATCCCACATTCATTTGCTTCATCTACATTCAAAAGCTTTTGTGGCAACATTTTTTCAAAATAACTTTACCAGTTAATAAAAAAAATTCCAAAATCCCAAAAATCTTCTAACTCCCAAAATTTCTGAAATTTTTTGGCAGATTCTCCCCTGCACGGAGGAGCTTTCACGATATCGCGATACATATAAATATATATACATCGACCCACACGGTCGGAAACCAACATATATCACAATATATATATCATTTTCCAAATATATTTGCGTAGGCGTGCCTTTTTAGCAAATTTTAATAGCAAGCGGCTAATATAACGCATATACGCGCTCCAACTCTCTCGAACGTCTTCCGTACCTGTACTTACTCAACAAACTCATCAGTTTTCAAAGATAAGAACGTTTTAACAACATTTCTAATATAAATGTAAGCCAACATATCCATTTACATCCCAAACAACATTTTGCATAATTTCATAAGTAAATCGTATTTTAAAGCATATACAAAGTTCCTTTTCTAATGCCAATTCCATTTTATTTCACACAAAGGATTTACATACAAGTTTCGCTATTTCAATTCATACTCTACCCAATATTTCGAATTGATTTCCCAGTCAATTTCCTTTTTAATTTGATACATTTGCACTTCTCTTATGATTCACTTACATTTATACTCAAATCCATTTATTAAGATTTTAGCCCATTCTACTTTCATCCAAACCAACCTCATTTTATTTCACTTGAATGATTTACATTCAAGTTTACTATATATCATTCATATTTATTACAACCAATTCATTTCTATTTCAATATGACTAACATATGTCTTACTTGCATTTCTTTACTTTAACTTACATTTCCAATTTGATTTACAATCAAATTTTATTTTAAACTTGAAACATTTGCATTTCTTTTATGATCCATTTCCATTCATATGCAAAATCACTTAATTAGATTGCATTTATCTAATTAATTTAAAACCATCTTTATTTGCTTCTTCAAATCAATTCACTTGCATCCATATACAAACTCTTTGAATTTTATTCCAATCCATATCAATTTATTCAAAAATCAATTTCAATTGCTTGTTAAACAACTCAATTCCGAATACATGTAATTTTCATGTCATTCGAGCAAAATAACCACCACTTAAGCTTATAACCATTAAAATTAATTCTACTTAGATTTATATTAATTTTATTCAATTTTGCCTAGTTCACAAGCCAAGTATTTTTATTCCAATGCAATTGTTAAACTAAAATTTCCTTACATTTTTATTTCATTAACCAATTCAGGTTTATATTAATTTCATTCCATCCTGGATTATTTACAACCCATACATCCTTAATTTATCACAATAATTAATTAATACCATTTCACTTGCAATTCAATGCTTATTATCTAAACAAATTTATCCAAGACAACATTATAAACTTGATCATAATTTTTTTTTCCTTTTCCAATTTGCTTAAGTTCTTCCAATTTTCACAATATTTTCATTATCTTCTTATACCAATTTTATTTTGTTTTCATTTGATTCTCGTCCAAATCAATTCCAATCCATTTACTTGCATTCCAATTTTATTATCTACATCAATTTCATTTAAAACTATTTCATAACCTTAACTATAACCATCTCACCATATTCTTAAATGATTTCAATTCCATAATATCTCAGTTTATTTCCATATTAATTGATTCTTACCCAAATCAAACCATTTATAAATTTTAATGCACTTTGTTTATTTATTCTATCCATTTTTAGATTTATTTTATTAGCAAAGAAACCACTTTAAATTATTTCGTCCTTTGAATTTATTCACAATTCAAACTATCACTATAATAATCTAATTCCATCTTTCATTCACACTTCAATATTTGTTACCACAAATTTAAATCTCATGCCACAATTGGATTTTTTATTTACTTTCCAAATTTTGACCAAACTATCAAAATTCTAGTCATGCCAATACAAATTCCATTTAATATGGTTTACACTAAATGCATCTTCAAGCATCTTTTTATTTAATTTAGCCTATGCTAAATTCATTCTCAAACAATTCCTTTAAAATTTAGTTGAGTGAGGATTTAATTATCCAATATCATTTCAATTCAATTTAATCTTCCCTCAACTCAATTCTTTTCCCATTTAAATTCAAGTTCAACCAAATTTATTTAGCCATCTTGAATTCATACCATTTCCTTTACTATCTTAAATAAGAATTAAATTCCATTCATTTCTATTCTTAACACAATTGAATCTTGTTTTTAATTAAATCCAAATCCATCTCGATTCCATTCAATTGAAGTTAAATCCAATTCAATTCAAATTTTAAAATTTTCGTATACAAGTTCAAAACTTATTTACGAGATTAAGTTCATTCACATCTTTAATCTCTCACTTTTCCTTATCTCAATTCACATTTCATTTGAGATTAAGTTTGAATTCACCATACCATTCAACTATTTCCCATTTGTGATTATAATTCCACTTTACTTGGGTTAAAATCAAAGTGTCCATTCCCAAGTTCATCAACTTATTTATTTATAAGTTTATATTGCTCATTTTAATCCTTTTATGTCTCATAACCACAATTCCAAATTTATTCCAAATTTCTATATATATATATATATATATATATATATATATCTGAATTCTTAAAGATACAAATTTTCTTTCACGTAACTTCTTGCACAAATTTAAATCCACATTTCCAGATTATAAGTATAACATTTAATAACTCATGGGTATAATTTATCACACAATGACCCACAATTGTAAAGTCATTTTACTTCCAACTTAACTCAAATCAATTTAATTCCAATCCCCAAATTTTATTTAACTTATCCCAAGTTAAATTCAAATCTCTAGTCACTTCAATATCTTCATTCACTTCCATTTACCCAAATTAAATTTTAATTTCAGGATTAACATTTTCATTTTTCCTTTCTCACTTAAATCAACTTTACTTTCAAGGTTATTGTTGATTTATTTCATTTTCACATTTTAATTTAAACAGGATTCCCAGAATTTAATTACCCAATTTAATTTCGAAACCGATTTGAAATATAAATCAACACATTCCCATTTGATATTCAAATCAAATCCCAAATTCCAAAACAACTGTTATACCCAACAAGTCCAAACAATACCATAACCAAGTACTAGGGAAGCAATCCATCACTTTAGAAACTCGAAAATGAATTCTAATGATGTGGCCAGCATCATCAGGATTATTTTCCAACGACTGAAGTGAGTTCAGTGCTCCCTTACTTTCCCACATTCATTTCAAAACAGATCCCATTCAAAAATACTTCCCAAATCAATATTCCAATATTGCCTTCAAACACCTTAGCAAATATTTCAAACTTTCCCAGGATTTTAAATTTCCAAACTTTGTTTTCAATACATTTAAAATCCTTTTTAAAACTTCCGGGTTTAAATTTTGGTTTAGTTTAAATTTAGTTATTCTTCCTTTATATAATTTATACCTATAAAATTTATTTGATTACAACCATTTCTAATTTAAGATTAAATTTTGGATTCTTATTTAATTATTGTATTAACAACCAATCAACCAAATATATATATAATAATTTCAGAAAATTATTTCTTTTATACCAAAATATAATTTGGGTAAAATCATTTCATTTACCCACTTTAAAACAATACTATGTCGGTTTATCTTGTTTAAGAGTTTAGAAACCCCTATCGATACGGTTGTACTTCCCGCACCGACCAGAATTCATAAACACTCAACCGATAAGTCAACACTGTATAAAAAGAATTTTATATCCATTAACAAGTACGCTCTCATATTTATTATTACACTCAACTCATTATAGAGTACTATTGACTCTGCTTAATGAGTAATTTCCCCCACCAAAGCCTAGGTTGTCGCCAACCTAAGCTCTGATACCAAGTGTGACAGCCCGCAAATCCGTACCCCTTGAGTCAACACTATTCTTCATCAATTAACTCAAAGGGAACAGAAATACGAACCATTAGGGTTAAAGAAGAAGAGATAGAAGAAGAAGGAACTAAACAATATCAGAATCTCACAATCGCAGCGGAATAAAATATAATAGCAAATATAGATCTTTACACAAAATGAAATCTATACCAGTTTTGTACATCACATCATCAGAGTGTCTCATACATCAACATTACCAATCAGACATACGATGCAATCACAGCAGCGGAATATATATAGGTACAGATAATACGTCTCGGACTTTAGCGCCTTTCCTTCTCCAAAGCATCATGTCCTGAACATATAATATTCGGTCTGACCCGAGCATTATAATGAAATAACACCCGAGTCAGTCTGGAATACCAGCTGATAATAATGCATCCAAATTGATTATTAAAGTTCTAAAAATCCTTTGAAATCAAAAGCATCTCGTAAGACCACGCCACAAATAAACATGTCGGGTTTTTACCTTACGATGGCTAAAACACTTTTTTATAGAAATCCTCTGATATTATAATAGGGTCTATGTACAAATACTTATAAAATAGCCGAAATTGTTACATCTATTAAATTCCAGCTACTAGCCACAGAGCGGGTAATACAAACAAAACTCGTACAAGGCTCGTAGGGAGAATGGATTTCCAACAATGACTAGGCACTGGGGTACCATCTGTCACTGTACGGGGCCTAGATCACCGTACCGAGGACCACTCCTGATCCCCTGCAACACAAGGCCGGACCCATCCCTTACTGGACAGTTCCGAATAAGATCACCCCGCGGTTGGGATCAGCAACCGCACCACTAAGCCGAAATAAAAAAGGACATCTAGACAGGGATGACCTTACTCTCCAGTGGGGGCTACCCACGAAGCCTTGCTGCATATCCCCTGATTTTCAGTCATTCCTATATGATGAGGCTTGAGGCTTAATGAAGCGTTTACCTTGAAATCGCGACTCATCACCATGCCGCGACTCACGATTCACAATCCCCGACTCAACTACATCTCCGACCCACGACCTATCTCCTCCTTGAGTCGCGACCGACTCAATCCCTCCACTTTAAGTCGCGACGAAGCCCTAACCATGAGTCGTCACCGAGCTATTCGCGGCATCCCCTGAGTCGCCACCGAATCATCAAAGCTCCCATGAGTCGAAGCCTTATGTCGCGTGAAACCCTAGGTCGCGAACTTCCACCGTATGTCGCGAGCGTGCTATGCTTCCCACTTCTACCTAATTCCTTAAAGTCGCGGCCGATCCATCTTTTGAGTCGCGAACGACATATGAAGCTCCAGTAAATCGCGAAAGTTGTTTTAGCGCCTTCTGTTGAGTCGTTACCGGGACATTGATGAGTCGCGTAAAGGAGTTGAGTCGAAGCCGTGTTTCATAAGTCGTAGAGTTACTTTAAGTTGCTGTTTGTTTTTTTTTTCCAAGTCGTCTGCTATGTACCCACTGTGTTGAGTCGTGTATTGAGTTGTAAGCCTATAAATAGGCAAGTCGTGACATTTGTAAGAGGTTGTTGAATATTGAATAAAAATTTCTTGTTGACTGCTTTGTGCTTTCTTCTCTAATTGGTAGTCGAGTGAAATCTCCTATCTCCACCTACGTCATTCGAGTGCGCTCGAATCTTCGTTTGTGAAGCCGATTCACGGAATCAAGTACGCTTGATCAACGTCGAAGAATCGTAGATCTTTGTTTCTCGGTATCGTGCGCGATCAACGAGACGAAGATAGCTAGAATCCGACATCTTTGGATCAACGGATTTGGGCATTGCAGTATTTTCAAATCACCGATTGCTACATTTCATCAATTGAAGTTTGTTTTGAAATATCCGCTGCGTCAGTTTGGTATCAGAGCGAGATTGCAAGGAGTTTGCATCATTTGGAGAATTGGGTTTCGAGAAGTTGAAGTTTAGAGATCGAATTTGCAAATTGTCGAGAAGTTTGGGGTTTGTGATCCATAGTCTCTTGGATCAAAGTGTGGGAAAGGTGTTTGAAGTTCGAAGCAAGCTTGAAGCCGTACTAGTTGATTTGAATAGTAATTTTGGAGTTGTTTTGTTTGAAGATTTTTGAAGTCAAATTTGTTGAAGTTTGATTTGTTGAAATTTGGAGAAGTTCAATCATGCCTCCGAGACGAGCTCAACGTCATCGCAACATTAATGCCTTGTATGGAAAAGAAGAGGCCGATGAAATGGAGCAACGAATCCACGAGAGTTTTACTGAAAAGTTGAATGAAGGGATTGGTCGATTAGAGAGAATGATGCTTGAAATGAATCAAAGTAGAAGAAGAATTTCACCTGAATCAAACCGTGGGGGTAGTAGAATTTCATCACATTCAGAACGGGAGAGGAGAGAAAGTCAAGAGCATAGAAGTGTTGATAATCGAAGTAGGAGGAATGTGGATGATCGGGATCGAAGGGATGTTGGTAGTAGGAGTGGTGGTAGAGATGTTGGAGGTCGTGATCGACAACGATATACTTCAGATTTTGATGAGGAATTTGTTGGTGACAGAGGGAGTATGCATCGAGATAGAGAACAAACACGACGTCAGTATCGAGATGTAGATGATGATCGTCGATGGGAATCGGGAATGAAGATGGAGATTCCGGAGTTTAAAGGTGGGATGGTAGCTGAGGAATTTTTAGATTGGTTGTCTAATGTGGAGGAGATATTTGATTTCAAGGAGGTTTCGGAGAATCGAAGGCTGAAGTTAGTTGCTACAAGGCTGAGGGGGAGAGCTTTGGCGTGGTGGCAACAAACTAAACTTACCAGGGAGAGAATGGGGAAGTCAAAGATAGAATCGTGGGATAAGATGAAGAAGTTGATGAGATCTACTTTCTTACCTTACAACTATCAATCACTTATGTACCAGAGGTTGCAGAATCTGAGGCAAGGGACAAAATCTGTTAGTGATTATGGTGATGAATTTTACCAACTCATTGCCAGGAACGATATAATGGAAACAGAAGAACAGTTAACTGCTAGATTCATTGGGGGATTGAGAATGCAGATCCAGGATATGGTTAATATGTTTGATCCAAGATCTGTGGCGGAAGCACACCAAAAGGCGTTGGCTTGGGAGAAGCAGGGAAGGCGTGGAGGTGGTGTGTTTACTAATTCTAATAATCAAGTGAAGGGAGTCAGTGGAAGTTCTAATGTTCCTAAACCTGTCAGTAAACCAGTTGTGAAGGAGACTGAGAAGGCGAAGGTTAACAGTGGGTTCAAATGTTATAATTGCCAGGAAATGGGTCATAAAAGCAATGAGTGTCCGAAGCCGAAGAAGAGAACTATGATAGTTGAAGCTGAGGATGAGGATGAAGAGGCAGAGTGTTCTAATTCATTATCGGTTGAGGAGGAAGACTTGTTGTCAGGAGACGAAGGATATTCACTAATGATGAGGAGGAGTTGTTTGACACCAAAGCAAGAGGAGGAAGACAGTTGGTTGAGGAATAATATATTTCAGTCTACTTGCACTATTCTTGGAAGAGTTTGTAAATTCGTTATTGATGCTGGGAGTTGCGATAACATTATCTCTACAGAGGCAGTAAATAAGTTGGAATTGAAAACCGAGAAGCATCCTAAACCGTACAAGTTAGCTTGGTTAAGGAAGGGTGGTGAAGTGAAAGTTGGAAGGAGAGTTTGTGTTAAATTTTCAATTGGGAAGAAATACAAGGATGAAATTTGGTGCGATGTTGTAGACATGGACATATGTCATCTGTTGTTGGGCCGACCATGGCAGTATGATAGAGCAGTACAACATGACGGACGTGCTAATAGCTACAGTTTCATGTTTGAGGGTACTAAAATCACGTTAATTCCCAAGAAACAGCATCAGAAAGAAAGCAAGCTGGAGGAAATTGTAGAATTGAAAACTCTGTTGACTTTGAAGGAGTTTGTTAAAGAAGTTGAGAAAGAACCTGAGGTGTTTTTGTTGATTGGGAGAGAGAGTAGTGAAGAAGTTGAGATTCCAGAAGAAGCAAAGCCAGTTTTGAAAGAATTTGAAGACGTATTTCCAGAGGAGTTGCCTAAGGAGTTACCGCCACTAAGAGACATTCAACATCAAATTGATCTTGTTCCGGGAGCAGTTTTACCACATCGACCACATTACCGAATGAGTCCGAAGGAACATGAGGAGTTACGAAGGCAGGTGGAAGAGTTGCTGGAACAAGGACGTGTTCAGGAAAGCTTGAGTCCTTGTGCCGTGCCAGCTTTGTTGGTGCCAAAGAAGGATGGAACGTGGAGAATGTGTACAGATAGTCGAGCTTTGAACAAGATTACTGTCCGTTACAGATTTCCTATGCCAAGGTTGGATGACTTGCTGGATCAGTTGAGTGGGGCAACTATCTTTTTGAAAATTGATTTGAAGAGTGGTTATCATCAAATTCGAATTAGACCAGGAGATGAATGGAAGACAGCTTTCAAAACCAGGGAAGGATTATACGAATGGTTGGTTATGCCATTTGGTTTGTCAAATGCACCTAGTACATTTATGCGGGTGATGAATCAAATCTTTAGACCATTCATTGGGAAGTTCGTCGTGGTTTATTTCGATGATATTCTGATTTACAGCAGGAGTACGGAGGAGCATGTTCAACATTTGAGGGAAGTATTGATTATTCTTCGTGAGGAAAAATTTTATGCTGCTACGAAGAAATGTGTGTTTATGACGCACAGTGTTTTATTTCTGGGTTATGTTGTTTCAGGAGAAGGTATTCAAGTTGATCAGAGTAAAGTTGAGGCAGTCAGGAATTGGCCACAGCCAAAGACAATTACGGAAGTAAGAAGTTTTCATGGGCTAGCGTCATTCTACCGAAGATTCATTCCACACTTCAGTAGCGTGATGGCTCCAGTTACTGATTGCATGAAGGGTAAACAGTTTTCGTGGACAGAAGAAGCCGGGATTGCTTTTGAACGAATCAAAGAACTGTTGACGACAGCGCCAATTCTTGTTTTACCTAATTTTCAGTTGTTGTTTGAGCTACACACTGATGCTTCAAAGGTTGGGATTGGAGGAGTGTTGAGTCAGCAGGGGAGACCTATTGCATATTTTAGTGAAAAGTTATCAGGGGCAAAGATGAGATACAGTACATATGACGTTGAATTCTATGCTGTTGTGCAAGCTGTTAAGCATTGGAGACACTACCTATTTCAGAAGGAATTCGTTCTTTACACTGATCACGAAGCTTTGAAACATTTACAGGGGCAAGATAAAATTTCAGCGAGACATGCATCATGGATTGCTTATTTGCAGCAATTTACTTTTATTGTTAAGCACAAATCTGGGGTGACGAATCGGGTAGCTGATGCTTTGAGTAGGAGGAGTCATTTGTTAACAACATTGAAGGTTGAAGTGACGGGATTTGAATTATTGCCAGAGATGATTGAATAAGATCCTTACTTTGTGAAATATGTTGAGAAAGTCAAGGAAGGGAGTACCGATGAATTTATGTTGGTTGATGGATTCTTGTTTAAAGGAAATCAGTTATGTATTCCAGAGGGCAGTTTGAGAATGAAAATTATCAAGGAGTTGCATGAAGAAGGCCATGTGGGTAGAGATCGTACATTGCAGTTGATTTCTCAATCTTACGTTTGGCCGTCGATGAGAAAAGAGGTTGAAAGATTTGTGGAGAGATGCCATATTTGCCAGGTTTCGAAGGGAACAGCAACGAATGCAGGGTTGTATATGCCGCTACCTGTACCGTCTAAGCCATGGGTTGATATCAGCATAGATTTCGTTTTGGGTTTGCCTAGAACTCAGAGGGGGAATGATTCTATATTTGTTGTGGTGGACAGGTTTTCGAAGATGGCACATTTTATTGCCTATAAGAAGACGGCAGATGCTGTTCGTGTTGCTCAGTTGTTCTTTAAAGAAATCTATCGTTTACATGGGTTGCCAGAGTCTATTGTTTCCGACAGGGATACCAGATTTTTAAGTCATTTTTGGCTTAGTTTGTGGAAGATGGTGGGAACAAAGCTGAATTTTAGTAGTGCTTATCATCCGCAAACAGATGGGCAAACAGAGGTGGTGAATAGATCGTTGGGAAATTTGTTACGATGTCTTGTGAAAGACAATTTGAAGAGTTGGGATGTGAAGTTGTGTCAAGCTGAATTTGCTCACAATCATGCAAACAACCGAAGTACAGGTTTCAGTCCATTTCAAATTGTATATTCAAATTTACCCAGGGGACCATTGGATTTGGCAGTAGTACCACAACCGAAGAGGACAGTTAAACGAGCTGCTGATTTTGTTGATGGGTTGATGGAATGCCATAGAATCGTTCAGGAACGATTGGAAAAGGAAAATGAGAAGTATAAACAAATGGCGGATAAGAAACGAAGAAGTGTAGTCTTCAAAGAAGGTGATTTTGTTTACGCGGTTTTGACGAAAGATCGTTTCCCGGTTGGAACTTACAACAAATTGAAAGCTCGAAAGATTGGACCAGTAGAAATCTTGAAGAAGATCAATGATAATGCGTATCGGTTAAAATTACCAGAAAATGTTCATACTTCTGATGTTTTCAATGTCAAACACTTAATTCCGTATTATGAAGAGGAACTTGACGAAATTGTGAATTCGAGGACGAATTCTTTCCAACAAGAGGAGGATAATGAAGCGTTTACCTTGAAATCGCGACTCATCACCATGCCGCGACTCACGATTCACAATTCCCGACTCAACTACATCTCCGACCCACGACCTATCTCCTCCTTGAGTCGCGACCGACTCAATCCCTCCACTTTAAGTCGCGACGAAGCCCTAAGCCATGAGTCGTCACCGAGCTATTCGCGGCATCCCCTGAGTCGCCACCGAGTCATCAAAGCTCCCATGAGTCGAAGCCTTATGTCGCGTGAAACCCTAGGTCGCGAACTTCCACCGTATGTCGCGAGCGTGCTATGCTTCCCACTTCCACCTAATTCCTTAAAGTCGCGGCCGATCCATCTTTTGAGTCGCGAACGACATATGAAGCTCCAGTAAATCGCGAAAGTTGTTTTAGCGCCTTCTGTTGAGTCGTTACCGGGACATTGATGAGTCGCGTAAAGGAGTTGAGTCGAAGCCGTGTTTCATAAGTCGTAGAGTTACTTTAAGTCGCTGTTTGTTTTTTTTTCCAAGTCGTCTGCTATGTACCCACTGTGTTGAGTCGTGTATTGAGTTGTAAGCCTATAAATAGGCAAGTCGTGACATTTGTAAGAGGTTGTTGAATATTGAATAAAAATTTCTTGTTGACTGCTTTGTGCTTTCTTCTCTAATTGGTAGTCGAGTGAAATCTCCTATCTCCACCTACGTCATTCGAGTGCGCTCGAATCTTCGTTTGTGAAGCCGATTTACGGAATCAAGTACGCTTGATCAACGTCGAAGAATCGTAGATCTTTGTTTCTCGGTATCGTGCGCGATCAACGAGACGAAGATAGCTAGAATCCGACATCTTTGGATCAACGGATTTGGGCATTGCAGTATTTTCAAATCACCGATTGCTACATTTCATCAATTGAAGTTTGTTTTGAAATATCCGCTGCGTCAAGGCTAAGCGTTACCTTTTTAGAACATATCCCTTAGAATGCCCATCGTCCACATGATGATGTTTCGCAAGCATTCATCCATACAAGTCCGTCCCGGGTTCGAACGGAACCGAAGGCACTATTCCTACTACATCCATTTTGGAAATATCCTCAGGATTAGTAGCGACCAGCCCTTGCACTTCACTGCTCCATCTTCGACTCCGAACACGTTTTTCGCTCGAAACATACAAACCGGATCGAAGTGGTTTTCGAGAAATAAATCTCGATCCCGGTCTCTTCGAAACGATCAACGCATTTGTCCAATATTGATAGTTGGTGATTTAACTATCAATTTATATTCACAAACATCCATCACACAATAAATAATTTTCCACATTATTTATTTGCCTCAAATATCTTTCAAGATATATTTCCAAATTTCAAAACTCGTTTGAAAAACAATTCCCAAAGTCTCTTCCTTTACCCGGTAAATCCTTTTACCATTTATTCCCATTGGAAATAACCAAGCTCAAAACATTTATATTTTTAAAGAGTTAAAATACTTTATAGCAAAATATACTTATAAATATATAAATGTACTTCTAGTTATTTACTCAAAAATACAATTTCAAAATATTTAAAATAACACTATTTATTTAGATATAAACTTGATTTTCAATAAAGGTTAAAATAAACCAAATTTAAAAGTAGAGTATAAAAAGATAATACTAGCCTTTACCAATAACTTAAACAAATAAATTTAAACCCATTTTATTAATTTCTTCTTTAAAATAACAATTTCTTAAAAATACTCTTTAAACAAATTTAAGCTTTAACCTTTATTTAAATCAAATCTTTTAAAACACTATCTTGGTTTTCCCAGAGAAACACCTTCTCATTCAAACATCCCAAAGAATCCGTCTCATAAATCCAGCCGATTTATTTCAATTCAATTTATTTTTATAACATAAATCCCTAATCCCATGCTTAACTATAACTTCCTCCGAAGTTCAAACACAATTTCCCATTCCCGGAAATTCATTTTTACAATATAGGTTTAAAACACTTTTAAATAAAACATTTTGGAGAATTCTTTAATGAAAAACCATATTTACAATTTACTTAAATAAAATCCCAATTTTACCAATTTACATTTTTTTTCTTTTTCATCCAAAACAGATTCCAATTTTTATATTCCTTTAAATTCTTTATTTATCAATTTCTTGATTACTTTTTTTTTAAACCCAATTTATTTTCTTTATAATTAACATTCTGAGTTTATAGTTTATCCAACAACATCATAATACAATTTAATTCCTAATTTATCAATCACAATATATAAACAGGCATCATCATCAAATATAAAAATAATTACTACATCGTGAGGAATCCAGTTGGATCCCTCCAACCTGTTTTTCCTGCATCCACCAATATTAGCACATCACATATATAAATATCAATCCAAACTGATAACAACAATTATATTCAACTAATCACACTGATATTTAAATATTAACTATTTAAATTAGCTAGCATCCAGATGTGAGTGAGAATAACCCACCTTGGGTTTCGGCGAGCGTTCAAAATTTAAATTAAACCGTACGACGTTCGATTTAACTCAAATATCTACTTGCCCGGAATGAATCCAGAACTGCGTCACTGCGTAGTACGCATCTCTGCGATTCCGGCGCCGCAAATTTCGTTCGAATCTGATGTCCTATGAAAAAGTTATTAAATTTTAAAGATTTGAATATAAATTTTAAACAAATTCCTTTTATTAATTCTTATTTTACCAGACACGATCCTGGCCGCTCATCATGAAAGCAAGGCTGTTGCCTTCTTCTTCCTCACATGCGATTCCAGTTCAAAACTGAACCCATGCTCGCTCTCTAGGGTTTCGAAACGCAACCCCATCGACACGCTCGAACGCGATCAGGCTCCGCTACCTCGAAGAGCACGGCGCCTCACACCTCCAGCTCGAATGCGCGCCCACTCGGTCGACCCAAGGCGACGCAGCAGCTCTCCAACGCACGACAAACGCGAGCCTCCCCTAAGCAATCCATCAAGCTATACTCGATCACGACCGTCCACTTCGAAGATCTCAGAGTGCTCTACGATCTTCGTGTTGGAAGTTTTTGAAATTATTGCGTGGATTGATCGATAAAAAGAGGTGAACGAAGAAGCTTTTCAGCCATTAAAACGTGAATAAGCGGCGGCTGGTCATAAAGCTAGGGTTTCAACCCTTATGTGTATATATATACGTATATACCCATTAATTTAATATTAAATTCACTTTAAACGAACATTCACAAACGAACTCTAATTCACACGTGCCGACTGGCGTTCCTAGGGTTCACCCGCGTTTCGGACACAATGGAACATGTTTCGTAAGCTAATTTGATCGTATGCGCGAGTTACGGAATTAAACGATCAATTTAAAATTAAATAGGTTAAATCGATTTTTATGCGTTTCGAGCTGCCACGGTCAAACGACAACTCCGATTGCTACGAAAATTAAAATCCAATAATAACTAACTATTACGAATTCAATGGAACTGGTTTCGTCGAATTCGAGACTGTGCCTCGAAAGACTATTTTAACTCGTCTATTAAATCGAACGATTTTCCAAATTGTCAAAAACGCTTAAAATTTTAGTACCTTAATAATAAATCATATAAAATATATAATCACATTACAAATCATTCTGGCACATTCCGGACCCAAAATATGATTAATTGCATTTTAATAATATTAAATTCATTTTTAAATTAATATAAAATCCCAAATATTAACTTATCAACTTAAAAATTCATCTAAAATTCCCACCATACTATTTACACTCAAATAACTCAAAATAGATTTTTAAAACCATTCTTATCACTATTTACATCTAAATTTCCAAATTGTTTCAGTCCAATATTTAATTACTATTCAAAATTGAATTAAATTATCATATTTTAAAACCTATAACTTATTTTATAAATTGAACCCGATTCTCTTTGTTCCAAAATTAATTAAAAATCCTCAGTGAACATTTAAAATGAATTAAATGTTCAAAATTCAATGGCCCAAAAATCCGAGATGTTACATTCCTCCCCCCATACAAAAATTTCGTCCCCGAAATTTGCTAAGGTAGAAAATACCCTCCAACCCATTTACTTACTCAATTTGCTTAGTTAAAGCTTATATTCACTTTCCAAAACCCTTCAGCCCATTCCCACATTCATTTGCTTCATCTACATTCAAAAGCTTTTGTGGCAACATTGTTTCAAAATAACTTTACTAGTTAATAAAAAAAATTCCAAAAATCTTCTAACTCCCAAAATTTCTGAAATTTTTTGGCAGAGTCTCCCCTGCACGGAGGAGCTTTCGCGATATCGCGATACAGATAAATATATATACATCGACCCACACGGTCGGAAACCAACATATATCACAATATATATATATATATATATATATATATATATATATATATATATCATTTTCCAAATATATTTGCGTAGGCGTACCTTTTTAGCAAATTTTAATAGCAAGCGGCTAATATAATGCATATACGCGCTCCAACTCTCTCGAACGTCTTCCGTACCTGTACTTACTCAACAAACTCATCAGTTTTCAAAGAAAAGAACGTTTTAATTTTATTTAATTTATATTATTTCATTTAATTTAACTAATTAAATGTCCTAAATAATGTTAATAGAATTTAGGGTTGTTACAGTACACTTGTCAACCCTATTTGACATGCATTTTTTAAGATTCAAATTCCTTTTTCACACGAAACTTAACTCCTTCACATGGTTCTAAGGTCTTAAAACAATCAACAAATTTTGCCGAAAATTGGCTTTCTTCGTCTTTGTACTTGTTGTGTTGTATTATATGTTGAAATTCAAACTCAAGCTTTTGCAAGAGACAAATACTTTCCTAAAGTAAGTCTATCTTATTACTTTTTTCTAATAGTCTTTCCTTTGTTAGTGTCTTTAATGTCGTCATGTTTGAAAATATCATCAATGACAATGGTCTTCTTACTACTCTTTCGGCCAAGCAAACCTTCTAAGAATTTCCTTTTTGATTTTTTTGTGTGAGAACTTTAGATTTCATGACAAGTTAGTAATTGTGTTTCTTGGCATTCTTCGTGTTCGTCCTCACCGTCATCTTCACCGTCTTCATTATTTACTTCATCTTGAACTACATTTTCTACAATATTCGAATTCATGAAATTATATATTACAACAACATTGTCTGCTCAAATATTGCATAACTTCCCTACCTCGAATTTCTAGTTCTTGAGCACTAAGATGAAGTTCTCATTGACAATCGTTTTCATTCACCAGTTGGTGAATGAACTATGTGTTTGATAGTGAGTTTAATTTTGACTTTGTTAAGGCACGATGGAAAGGTAAACTTGAGTTGTGTTATAATGATAACGATGTGGAGGTAGTTCTACGCAGCGATATTTTGATATTACCGAAGAGGATAAATATTTTGACAACGTAGCTGAGAAAATGTGTAGCCGTATGGATGATTTGATGTTTATGAGAAGGTTGAGTATCTTGGCATTCGGAAGGAGGAGGACATGATAGGTATATTGGTCGAGTAGAAATGAATTTGTTTAATTTAGTTCTTCACCAATAAGTTTTTCTAAGATTACTACTATTATTTATATAGAATGTATCTTTAGAAGAAACAATACAAAATTTATGGTGTAATGGTGGATTTTGGATTCATTTATACGTTGGTGAGACAATAAAACTATTGAAAACTAGCCATTTGTGGCCATTGGAGAGTCATAGTAAAACGAATGGTGCTCTTTCTTTTTTTAGCAATGAGTTTTCCATATAAACTCAAACAAAAGCGAAGAGTTTTCCATATTAAAAACCGTCAAAGAATGTGTTTTAATAACCGGTTAGCATGACTAAGTTGAGTGGTTAGTGAAGTGAGCTGAAGCGAACAAGACAGGTTGCATGTGATTTGCTCGCCGAATGTACACGCCATTATTGATTATGGTTGGTTTCTTTTTTTTCCTTGAAAATGACAAAAAAACAATAGGCAACAACTGCTATAAGCAGCTGAATCGGAGTAGGCAGCAACTGCAGTGAAGCACTTTATTAGAAATTCAATTTGTGTTGTAGATCTTTCAGTCGAGAAGGCTACCAAAGCATCTTCTAGCTATAGGCAACTGCTATAAGCACTGAATCGAAGTAGGCAGCAACTACGGTGAAGCAGTGTATCTATTCTCACAATCCAACACCACCAGTTTCTTTCCATTTTTCTTGTTTGATTTTTTGCTTTATGCTTTTAGTTGATCATCCCATTTGGGATTTTTGATGATGTACTTTCTTTTATAATCACTATCATCTGCATCTTCTATACCATCAGCCGCATTTATATCATGTATATTCTTCATTTTACATTTTTTTCCTTTTCGATTTTGCTTGTGGGTGAAGAAGTGTTTGCAACTAGACTAACAACCTTTTGTATAGCTTGTTGTGAGACTGATTTCCTGGGTTGAGGGGTTGGATGGCTTGCAAAATGGTTATTCCAGAATTGGCTATGTTTGGACCCATTTTATTAGTGATAGAGCGCCCATATAGATTCATACCATCTGATTCAGTGGGGAAGTACTTTGTTTCTTGTGAAACTGCTTCCTTCTCTTTAGCTTGTGATTCAGGTAAATTTATGATGGTTTCTTTATATGCTTTAGAGTTTGGAATGGGAATTAAATGAACATTCCCACCCATACTTTGTTCTTTAATGATTTCAGAAGCTTCAACTTCCTGAATGTTTTCTTGATCAGAGGCACTATTTTCATTATTCTTGCCCATATTTGGTAACTTATTTGATGGTTGAGGGGCTGCATCATTATTATATTCAAAATGAACCCTTTCAGAATTTGCATTTTTTTATTAACTTCCATGTTATCTGTCTTTAACTGATTTTTCTTGCATAGAACTCTTTTCTTTTCAGACCTTTTTGGTAACACGGTTTTCTATAGAATGACCAAAACATAAACATGCTTTGCACCAATGAGGAACCCATTAATACTCTATGATTTGCACTAAATTTCCTCCATCATGCATAGATATATATGCCTCATTTGACAGGTCAACATCTACCTTGACTTCTCCCAGAGTTCTTGCATATAGTAATCTGGTCTCATTTGCAGTTAATTCATCCAACTTCAATGGATTTCCAACTACACCAGCTATAGCACCGAAAAAAAATCCTTATCCCACAATCTAAGATTAAGCTCAGTCTAATCCATATTGACATAGATGTAAGCAAGTCACTATCAAGCTTGAGTTTCTTGCTCCATCTTTTTAAAATAATAAGATTGCCATTTATGAAGTAAGGACCATCGTTGGTTGTTTTCTCACAATTCGATGCATTTGAAAATCTAATGATGAAAAAACCGTTATTTTGAGTATAAATGTCAAATTTACCAGTTGGGTTCCAAGTTCTTACAATAAAAGCCTTGAAGTGATGATATGAGGGTCTATTGCCAAAGACAAGCATCAACCGAGTAGCTCCATTTGCTTTCCGTTCTCTTGCTAGCCTCTTCATCCACAACAATAATTCTTTTCTCATTGATCAGGAATGGTGGAGCAACAAACTTGAGATCAAAATCTTAGTTTAATCCTCCTTTCTTGATTAACTCGGTTCAAGAAGAGGCTTTATTCAGCTTAGTTTAAACTGTGAATCTGAATTCATGCATATTCTTGATGCATTTCTTGTTTTCTGGAGAATTTCCTTTTCCTGCTGCTTGTCTAGTCTGGGACACATTTCTGTGGTTCTGATTAACTTGATTCGAGCCAATTCCAATTGGCTGAGTGCCCTGGGTTGTTGATCATTGATTCAGATGCTTATTACGATGATTTCGAACAAGCTGAAATCCCTCTTTATCAATATATATATATATATATATATATATATATATATATATATATATATATATAGATTTCTCATACTGGAATTGTTGTGAATTGTAACAACCAAGGATTGAATGTCATGGTTGAGATAAAAGGAGAACGTTGTTTCCTTCCAGGAACTGAAGGAAATACCATTTCTGGCCAAGATCATTGAAGCTCAGGTTAGAGTTCACTGGAGGTGGTGTCTGTTGATGTTAGAGGCATGTCAGGTTGAGTGGTTGCAACAGCCATGGCCCTGTGAAGTTATTTGAGTGTATCAGTGTGTGCAAACTGTGCACATGCACATCTGATATAAGCAAAGTTTGTGCATGTGTTGCTGTACACTTGTTCAGTTTGCATTGTTGAATAAGGTAAGGGCTTGTATGCAAATTACTATGGTCTAGTTGAATTAGTTTGAGTTTGGTTAAGTCAGGTTTGTATGTGGGCATGAAGTTGTATATGTACAGGTACAAGCAATGTAATCAGTGTGAAGAAATCTGAATACAATTTAATTCATCTTTCCTTTATTTCAGTTGTAAGCCTTGTATCATTTCCTTTCTTTTAATCTAGTTCTTAGTTTTATCAATTGTTAGTTTAGATCTTAATTCAATTTCATTACAATTCCTGTTCTTTTTTGATATCATAATTCTCTGTTATTTTCATTGTTGCAGCTACATAAGTTCTTGCTCATTTTATTAGCAATTATCAATTCGCTTTTGTTATGTTCTTGCAATTATTCAATTCCAGATCTTGTTTTCATTATCTGTAGATTTACAATCTTTCCATGACTTGTTAATTCGTACATTTGCAATTCCTGTCCTACCTTTCTGTCATTTTACTTTTGATTAATTCTTATATTCCTTATTTTTTCAATTATTCTTGCTGTTTGCAAATGCCTTGTTCATGTTACTGCCATTAACATTTCTTCTCCACAAAAATTCATAACTCAAGATCTTCAGTTCTACAATTTCTTGCATCTTCACAATTCATTTCTGTCAATACTTGCTTCATTAATCTTGCCTGTACATTGAACTATACATTGCACTGCCGGCTTATCGTCACTATATTTCGTCAAAACAACCCACCACATCACCAGAAATGCAACACTCCACCATGAAACCAAGATCAGACCCACCACGTTCTTACGTATTGGTATCAGAGCCACTAATTAGGGCAACTTCTGACAACCAGTTAGGTCCTAACCTCACCGCCACCTCTTTCCAAAATCAAACCCCACCATAAATTCAAGATCAAGAACAATTACGGCAGAGGCAAGAGGAAATCAATACCAGAACTTTGAGGAACTTGGAACTTACTACCCAAAGTTAAGAGAAATCTCATATGAATTTGAAGCGGTTAAATGTAAAATTCAAAGGTATACACATTCTTTCCACCACTTAAGTTCAAGAAGTCCAGCAAATCAAGAACCAACGTCTCCATCCTCTTCCACAACCACCTATGCCTATAATTCCTCAACCAGGCTCAAGGATCTCCAATTTTTCATCAAGAACCAACCTGCACTGTCAAGAAATACTCTAGGCTTCATGAATCTTCCTTTATACCCTCAAGGAACCCCACCAGTACCTAAAAATCCTTATCAAAACTGCCTTAACCGAAATTATCAAACTCCAAACTACCCCAGTACAAATTACCCTAGCCCAATGTCCTCTTACAAGTTCAACTTCCCTAGTTAATCTGGTAAAGAAGAAGTGGCTGACTGGTTGAAGCAAGTGGAATAGTACTTTAGATTTTACAATATATAAGAGAAATATTGGATAGACTTCTCTCTCCCTCAAGAAAGAGGCACTGAAGTGGTATGATGGGTAAAAAAAGAATGTGCCAAATCATAAGTTATGGCAAGTATAGGAAGAAATTATGGTCAAATTCAACCCTGAGGGGATGGAAAGGAGAAGAGATGAACTAAGTTGCAGCTGTAATGAAAAAATGCATATGGGGTATCAATATAAAAACCAGGTTTACATACTTGGTGGGGCTGTGGACTTAGAAAACTTGACTGAAAATGAAGAGGGCGATGGTAAATCCAAAGATGACGAGACTACAGATGACCATCAACTAGAACATCTTCTATCTAACCTATATACCACTGTCAATACAGTTCCTTTGCCAACAGTTCATCGTTCAGAGCCAAGAGTTCATATTTCTTCAGCTATTGAATTTGATGAAGTGAGCGGTAAGCCCAGTTTTGAGACTGAACATGATACAAGCAATGAAGTAGCTAAGGATTTGCATACATATAATTCACATGATGTGTATATTCAACCATCAAGGCCCATTCTTAAGACTGATGATATAACTATGATGAAATCAAGTGATTCCGTTACAGGTTAAGTGAATTGTCTTTGCTCATCGAGGCTGCTAACACAATTTATATTAAGGAAGACAAGGGAACATTCTTTGCATTTGAAGCTGTCATTTTCAATGAGAATCCATACAAATCATATAAATCACCATGGCCACCTCCTTTGCTACCACTCGATCTTGAGGACAATGTCATTTTCAAGGGAAGGGGGGATGTAGAAACCAAGGATTAAATTCTACAGTTGAGATAAAAGGAGGTTAATGTTTCCTTCCAGGAACCGAAGAAAATACCATTTTCTGGCCAAGATCATCAAAGCTCGGGTTAGAGTTCACCGAAAGTGGTGTCTGTTGATGTTAGAGGTGTGTCAGGTTGAGTGGTTGTAGCAGCCATGGCCTGAGGGTGAAGTTTTCTGAGTGTATCAATGTGCGAAAACTGTGCACGTGCGCACCTGATACAAGCAACGTTTGTGCATGTGTTGTTATACACTTGTACAGTTTGCATTGTTGAATAAGGCAAGGGCTTGGATGCAAATTACTATGGTCTAGTTGAGCTAGTTTGGGTTGGTTAAGTCAAGTTTGTGTGCGGACATGAAGTTGTATATATACAGGTACAAGCCATGTAACCAGTGTGGAGAAATCTGAATACAATTTAATTCATCTTTCTTTTATTTCAGTTGTAAGCCTGGTATCATTTCCTTTCTTTTAATCTTGTACTTATTTTTATCAATTGTTAGTTTAGATCTTAATTCAATTTCATTTCAATTCTGGTTCTTCTTTGATATCATGGTTCTCTGTTATTTCCATTTCCGCAGTTACATTATTCTAGTTCTTGCTCATTTTATTGGCAATTATTAATTCCCTGTTGTTAATTTCTTGCACTTATTCAATTCCAGATCTGGTTTTCATTACATGTAGATTTACAATGTCTCCGTTACTTGTTAATTCGTACGTTTGTAATTCCTACCCTACCTTTCTGCCTCTTTCCTTTTGATTAGTTCTTATATTCCCTGTTTGTTCATTATTCTTGCTATTTGCAAATTCCATGTTCATGTTTCATATTACTACCATTAACATTTCTTTGCCACAAAAATTCGTAACTCATGATCTTCAGTTCTACAATTTCTTGCAACTTCACAATTCATTTCTGTCAGTAATTGAACTGTACATCGCACTGCCACCTTATCTTCATCAAATTTCATCAAAACAACCCATCACGTCACCAGAAATGCAACACTCCACCAAAAACCAAGATTAGACCCACTACGTTCTTACAGAATGAAGATTGTGACTAGGCGTAGAAGGAGATGAAGTGGAAGATCCATTCCGATCTTGGCTTGCAAAGATGGAATAATCTGCAATCTTCATATTGGCGGCAGCCATGGCTCTCTTTTTCATTTAAACCATTTTTCATTTGCTTTAGCAATTGGTGGAGAAGTATTTGATGCTGGAGAAGGGATGATCAAATTTTGATGAAGAAGATGGTCAAAATTTGCGATAAACATAGAAATAACGGTACGTAGAACCAAGATATAACGCACAAAAATCAACCTATTAGAAAAAGGAAGCGAATAAATTTTATTAAAATAGAAATGACAAAACAAATGAAAGAAGAGAAAGCTTTAGATACATCAATTTAAACCAGGCCTACAATCACTTAGCAAGCTAGAGAATTAGCCATGCATCTTAATTAGTAACCACCAAAGCACTCCTCACAACCGTTTTGTCTGAAATCCACATCAAATTCCCTTCCGCAGCACCCGAAGCAGATACTGAAACAGTGAACGTCATCTTCTCATTCTTCTTCGAAAACTGCAAAGTATCAGGCTTCACAGTCACAGTCACACCCTCGGGCACATCAACCTTGACCTTATACGTAGCATTTGTGTCACCAACATTAGTGACTGTTCTTTTAACTGTAGTAACACCAGATGATAAGCCAACAGTAATAGTTGGATAATTCAATTCCGAATCCTTAACGCTAGCAACATCAGCACAACTAGTTCTCTTCCCAACAAGCGCCGACGCTTCGGAAGTTCCAACAGATTGACATAGATATGCAACATAATCCTTGACTTCAGTTTCATAAACAAGTCCCTGACTCATTGCCTTTGTCGGATTCATATGACCAGCACCAGAAGCATAAAAGCTAGCATCATTGAATTTCTCATCCTTAATACGTTTTCCATCCTTACCAACAAAATCAGAGGAGGTGATCAAAGCAGATTTGATGGCAGCAGGAGACCAATCGGGATGCACACTCTTGATCAATGCAGCAACACCACTGACATGAGGGGTCGCCATAGACGTACCGGACTCGACCTTCAAAGGAACTTGCGACCCTTTATCGGCTCTAGTGTGCCATGCAGCAATAATGTTAACCCCAGGTGCACTGATATCGGGTTTCAGAATTCCAGGAGACTGAATGCTCGGGCCTCGGGATGAGAAGAAAGCAACCATCGGTGCAGGAGATACACCCAGCACCGTACCATTGAAGTTAAAAGAAACCGTGGAAGCACCCTTGATTTTCATTCCATCTTCATATGTTACAAAAGCTCCAGGCAATATCAGCTCTTCTTTAGCAAGTATTGTGTGTCCGTACTTTTCTTGACAAACCACTATCATCCCAGCCGCACCAGCGTCTTTAGCTGCAGATATCAACTTTGGCCTCTTTACAATTTCCAATGGGCAAACCATAACCTTGCCCTTCACATCCGCTAAGCTCGAGCACGAACCATTGTACAAAGGAAGAGGCACAGGGCTGAACTCAGAAGGCTGGATAAGAGACTCACCTAAGACAACATTGCCATCATCAAGCTTTATGTTGGTTCTGAAACTTCTATCCATAGTGCTCGCAGCGACAGTTAAAATCCAGGGTGCTTCGTTCGAAACTGTTCTAGCTCCAGGCCCACTGTTTCCACCTGCGCATACGACAGTGATGCCCTTTTCGTTTGCCTTGTAGGCACCTATGGCAATGGGGTCAGTATTGTAGGGCAAGGACCTACCCCCTAGAGAGAGGGACATTATATCAACCCCGTCCTTGATAGCGTCATCCATAGCAGCTACTATGTCCGACATAGTGCAGCCCATGTCACTACACACTTGATATATAGCCAAATGGGCATGAGGTGCCATGCCAACCATCGTGCCCTTTGCTAAACCGAAAGGGTTTATGTTAGAGATGAAGTTCCCTCCAATGGTGCTTGCTGTGTGTGAGCCGTGACCTACTTGATCGATGGGGCCTTGACCTCTGGAATAGCCGTAGCTTCGTGCTCCGATGATCTTGTTGTTGCAACCGGATCTGAAATCGCAACGGCCTTTCCATCTATCAGGAGGAGGTGGAACGCCATCGTCGTTGAATGAGGGATGTCCAGGTAAAATGCCTGTGTCTAGTACTCCTACGATTACACCTTTGCCCAGGTTTGAGCTGTTCCATAGGCCTGATTGACTTTGGAGACCTAGAAAACTAGAGCTATGTGTGGTAAGAAGAGGTATCGTTCTATCTGGATATGCACGGATGAAACCATCTTTTTTTGACATTTCTTCGAGTTCGTCTTCAGTTAATGCAGCAGCAAAGCCTGGAAATGATTCGCTGTAGGAGTATAATAATCGGTCGGAGTCCTCAGAGTCTGAGTACGATGTTGGCAAGAATGATCTGTGCCAGCTCTCTAGATCATTGTCTGAGTATATGTTATCATCGTCTGGGCGCTCAACCTGAACTATGTAAGTTGATAACTTGGGGTTTGTGGAGGTTGTGGCACATAAAATAGAACTTGTGTAAGAGAGTAGGATTAGAAGAGCCGTGTAAAGGTTGGTGGATTTCATTTTTGTTTTTTATGTTTTCTTACAAACGGAGTATGGTTATATAGAAAACAGAAAGGCACTAATTATAGAAGGACGGTGAACTGGACAGTGAATGGCATTTGTGAATTGTGTAAAATATGGTGCATGTATTAAGTCTTGTATTAGATGCGTTTTAAAACTCTTGTGATTAATGCACATATCATCAATGTTGGTTAGTTATTTATATGTACTGCTTGTTTGGCAAGATTAAAGTAGATCCTGCTAATGAACTTAACTCAAATTTGGTTGATTCAGGAAAAAAAAACATGGGCATGAAAAAAGAAATCATGGGTTCGTGCATGAATGGATATATATGAATGAAATATTGAATAACTAAACTTATTTCAAATAACTAAAATAATTTCACTGTCTATGTGTATACATCGTAATTTTAATAAGAGTATATTATGTGATTTCTGCAACTGTGTTGCGATTTAGTTTTAAAAGTAATCAAATATGAGAAAGATAAAATTTGTAATAAATTTTACTTATCCAAGTTTATCTGCTAATCAATTATGTTCTTGAGCATCATTCCATTACCAAAACGGGTAAAAAATATCATCAAATATAAATAATTTTCTAATAATTTTAAGTCCAAATTACCAAGAAAACAAGAACCAGATATAGCAAAACTGTATCTCAGATATATTATATAATCCTCTTAGATAAGAAAGCTTGCTAACACTACAAAATACACACTGCTTAGCAACGGCAAAAAGCCGTTGGCGGCCGTCGCTAGCCATCGCGAGTCGTTGCTAAAATCCGTTGCAAAATATTTCGTTGCAACCAAAGAAAGTGACTGCCTTAGAGACGGCTCCGTTGTTCATTTTGCAACGGCTTGTAACGGCTAAATGTACACATGGAAGCAACCGTTGGTTTGTTGGTTTCTCGGGTTGTTGATGCAAACCGTTGCAAATCGTTGCAAATCGGCCGTCGCTGGCCGTCGCTTATTTTTACCAAATGGCCGTCGCTAGCCGTTGCAAACCTGAAATATTTTTCCAGCCAATTTGCAGTACCTTCAACCCTCAATCTCAATCAATTCAAATAATATAATTCTATCATTTTACACATATAATATTATTCCATCGTACGATATAATCAATATCAACACAATCAAATCATCAAACATTGCATATTCTAACATATATTTACAAAATCATATAAGAAAATCAACATAACCAAATACGAAAATCCACCAAACCAAACCACATTGTTCAAGTATCAATCACAACAACCAAAATACCAAACCCACCAAAACACTAAGTATCAATCACAACATCCATAGTACCAAATGTCAAACTCATCATAATATGTACACACATATATATAAAGCGTACCCATCAAAACAAACCAGCTAAGCATCATCATCATCTGCACCTCCTTCCCCAGGCATTGACCCATGCTCCTGATAGAACGCAGCAATACGCTCATCTATCTGCGTCGCCAACTGACTCTTCTGCCAATCATTGAGCTCATCCAATTGTGTTTGCATCCGAGCAATCTCTTCTTCATCTATGTATCTCTTATATGACCTTTGGAAATTAAGAGCCTGTGAAATAATTCAAGTGAATAAGAAGTTCATGGCATACAGTAACAATAAGAAAACTCAAGTTATTGGTAATAAACTCAAGTAAATAAGAAGTTCATGGCATACAGGTTTCTGCTGTGTAAACGTTGAGTACATACCATATTGCCGAAACTGTAACGCCTGTTTCGACTTGCCGGTTCAATGATTGAATCCCATATCCGATTACACTCATCAACCCTAAGCGACTCCCATCCACTCGCGTGTATCGCTCGTGCATACTCTGTGTTATATCTTTCCTACAATTACGAACATATATTTGACACAATTGCTATACAATTTACTTATTTGCTATGAAATAAACGAATATGAAATATTTTCATTAGAGAAATAAACATATTTACCATTACAGAAGCATCCTTGTCATTCGACCAATCATATGAAACATTTTCATCCTCATCTGTATGCTCCACTGCATGTGTGACTCTGAAAACCTCAACCGCAATGGGCTCCTTACCATACTTTGCCCACCGAATATATACAAGAATAGGTTATATTGATAATTTGCATGAGTATATACAAGAATAGATTATATGAAAGAATAGAATATATGGTAAAGAGACACTAGTAAATATATACATGCATAACATAAATATTGGTTAATTTATTTACCAATTCCCTCCTATGTTGTTATAAGGATTTCGAGCCACCACGATGTAAAGCTGGATTTTTGTTCCTATTAGCCTTGTTTCTTTTCGACAATTCATATTAATTTATACACACTATTAAGTAAAATAATTCAATACATTTAAATGTAAAAATGTAGTGACAATATAACTTACTCGGAATGCTTCAGATTTCCAATATTGTTGGAATCCAGCCCAAATATCATCCCCCATCCAACTTGGCTTTTTCCCTGAACTCTTAGCCCGCGACAGAGTCTCTCTGTAATTTTTCCGCGTCTATTTATTCCAATGATTTACAAAAACATCCATATCCTGCGGATCCACACGTACAGCTGCCTGCATATTGAATTATCATACGTGTTATGTAAAAGAGATTGTATAATTAAAAAACAATCAGCAGAACAGAATACGTAAAAATGATATCATAAGGCATGATGGCATATTGTTTTTGGTTTCATATAAGGCATAATTATATATTATGAAATTGTATTTACCATAAGATAAGCCCATATTGCGTTTTTTATATGTGTTGGAATTTTATCCCATTGAGGCCAACACCCGGACATCCTACTCTTGTATGCCTAATTCGATACTTGTAAAATGAAATCGGACGGCTCCACCTCGAACCCTCTGTAGAAATGTTGATGTACATATTCAATATATTCCATATAATATAATTCAAATAAGTTTGATACATACCCGGCACTTTTCAGAACTATCACCGCAACTCGACGGAGATCTGGCTCAGAGGTACTCGGACCTGCTCCAAGTGAAGGTGACCAAGATGTACTACGTCGATCACGTCGCCTATCAGACATAACTGACAAACATATATAGAATATCACATAATCGTTAATCAATATCATCAATCAATATCATAAGCATCACATAATCATCAATAATCATCACATAATCATCAATCAATATCACATAACATAAGCATCACATAATCATCAATCAATATCACATAATCGTTAATCAAGTGATAATCATCAAAAAAAGCGTACATGAAAAAAGCGTACATGAAAAGAACATGTGTGTGCCATCTATAACTCAGAATAATGCGTACATGAAAAGCGTACATTAATCAAGTGATAATCATCACATAAACATACTCTACACATAATCATCGAAAAAAAACGTACATGAAAAGAATAATGCATAACTCAGAATGATACAGATCATATATAGTAATCATTATTATTACATAGCTCAGAATATTACAAAACATAGTCATTATTGTTAATACATAGCTCACACTTATACAACAAGCGATGCCATCTATGATCAGTCTTTGTCATATTCTGATTTAGACTCGGTCTCGTACTCTATATCATTTTCTTCGGTACTTACAAATGCATCTATTAAAACATTCGATTCATCAGTCAACGACCCTACATCAATGTCATCGGTTATCACTATTTCAGTATTTGGCTCGAGATCCGCTTGACACGCTGCTTCATCTGGAATATTATTTCCATCAAACGTATATCTTGCCTTCGTTTTAAAAACAGCCTACCAGTCTGCTTTATCTTTTTTTAAGGACGGATATGGAGCAAAATAAACTTGTAAAGCTTGCTTAGCTAATACAAAAGGATCATACTTATAGTAATGTGACGTATGCCTTATTTCAATTAGCTTATAATCTTTGTGCACGTTAATTCCAAAGCCAGGAACATTGCTAAAGCAGTTGCATTTGAATAAAAAAAACTTTCACTGCAGGTTGTATATAATATGTCAACTCTAAAACTTGTGTTAAGACGCCGTAAAAATCTTTTATATGCTCCTGTGGATCATCACTTCCTTTGACAAATACACCACTGTTATATGTTAATTTTTCATCCCCGTAATCTTTGGTGTTGAATTTAAATCCATTGACGAAGAATATTGGATAAGCCTTGACATTTCGTTTTGGTCCGATAGCAAGATGTCGTAATCCTTCATCAACAACATAGTTTTCTGTATCATGAACGTAGTTTGAAAACCATCCAGCAAATTGTTTACTTAGATCGCCAGATGGATGTTATGATTCGTATATGCTGCAAATATGTATTATATTCGTTTATGATTAATAAACATGTATAATTGAATTATATATGAATTCATAATTACCTGACAAATGGTGCAACTTCGGCACGATTTAAAAGAACATATGTGTGTGCCACATGGTAATCTCTATCATCTAACCATATTTCCACACATTTTCCAACAGGTCTTCCATGTTGTCTAAAAATAGATAACATTGTTTGAGAAGAATCCTGCTGAATAGTGTATTCATTACGGAGAACGCTTACGAACGATAAGTTCACATATTTACTAAAGTAATGTGAGAAAAAAATGAAGCTTCTTCTTCAAGGTACGATTTACAAATCGAACCTTCTACTCGTGCTTTTTGTCTAATTTTTTCTTCAAATGATTCAAGTACCTAAAAAAATTAATTAAATTCATATAGTGGTACAAAAACCAAAATTAATTAAATTACCTCTCAAATGGATACATCCATCCATATTGCACAGGACCACGAAGGAGTGCTTCAGATGGAAGATGAACAGGTAAATGCTCCATTACATTTAAAAAACCAGGCGGAAATATTTTTTCCAGTTTGCATAGAAGTACATGGATTTCTGCTTGAAGTTTACGTATACGATCTACCTTTAACGTCGTAGAGCAAAGCTGTTTATAAAACATACTCAATTCTGTTATAACACTCCATATTTTTGCAGGCAGCAGTTCTTTGAAAACCATGGGAAAAAAATACTCCATCATAATGTGGCAATCGTGACTTTTCATCCCACTGAATTTGTTGTTTTTAAGTTAACACATCTACGGAGGTTAGAAGAAATCCCATCAGGACATCTAAGTCCTTCCACCCACTTTAGAACGAGTTTTACTTGCTTATTGTCTAGCTCATAGCATGCTTTGGGTTTCTTATTATCGTCGAATAATTGAAGTTCGGGCCGCTTAAAAAAGTGTAATATATCACGTCTTGAATTCACATCGTCCTTGGTTTTCCCCTTCACATTCAAAATTGTATTAAACACGTTGTCAAACACGTTTTTTTCGTTGTGCATGACGTCAATGTTATGTCGGAGTAGGAGATTTTTCCAGTACGGTAACACCCAGAATATACTTTGCTTGCACCAGTTATGAATGTCTGATTTAACTAGAATCTCAACCTGTATCCCAGTTTCATGTATCTTTGGGTAGTCTTTTACAATTTCATATACCTCTTCACTTGTCCAAACCTTAGGTGGTAGCATACTCTCTACTCTGTTAGCTTTAAAGTTCTTTTTATCCGTTTTAAATTTATGATTGATATATAGAAAACACCGATGACAGTCAAACCAAGAAATTTTCTTTCCATACTTTAATGAAAATGCTCGTGTTTCATCCATACAATAAGGACAAGCTAGACGTCCAGATGTGCTCCACCCTGAAAGCATGCCATACGTTGGAAAATCACTAATAGTCCATAATAAAGAAGCAAATATACAAAAAATCCTTTTTCCTGAAATGTCGTACATTTCAACTCCTTCATGCCACAGTGTTTTCAACTCGTCGATTAGTGGTTGTAGATAAACATCAATTCCTTGAGTCGGATCATCGAGACCGGAAACGACAATCGTTAGAAACATATATGGAGTTTTCATACACATACATGAAGGTAAATTATAAGGAGTAATAATAATAGGCCATGAATATTTACTACCAAACTGAGAAAATGGCGAAAATCCATCCGTACATAAGCCAAGCCTAACATTACGGCTCTCTGCCGCAAATTCAGGATGTCTTATCGAAATATTTCCATGCTTCTCCATCAGATGGATGTATTAAAGTTCCTTCTTCTGGTGTTCTCACAGCATGCCATCGCATATGACATGCTATAGCAGAAGATGCATATAACCGTTGAAGTCTGGGAGTGACGGGTAAATAATGCATCCTCTTATATGGAACTTCTTTTCCTTTCTTTTTTCTTGGTTTGTATCTTTCCTCGTACATATTCTGCATTTAGTAAGATAAGTATCTTCTTTCCAATACAGCATGTAACCTTTTACACATGTATCTATCTTTTGGTACGGCAATCCAAAAGCAGACGTAAGTTTTTTTACTTTATAATGACTATAACACATCAAATTATTAGGTGGCAAGTGTCGTTTTGCAGTTTGTACAACTACTGTAAATGCAGCTTCTGTAAGATTAAATTTCGATTTCATAGTGATATATTCGGCGATTACAGATAATTCGGTTCCACTTGTACATCCATCCCACAATGGCCTCTTAGCATAATCCAATAAATCATAAAAACATTTAGCTTCCGTGGTCGGCTCTTCGTCAACATTTTCATTCCCATCATCACCTTGGTCAAAGGTAGGAAACATTGATCGTGCAGCATCTTGCACCATGCTTTCTATAGGATTGGTCATAGTATTATCGTCCTCTAACACTACAGGATTAAGTGTAGGTTGAACAAGTTCTCCACGACAATCTCATAAGTAATAATTCGGCACAAAACCAAATTTATACAAATGTAGTTCTACTACATCTGGTTTCCAATACTTCAGATGTTTGCACTTACTACACGGACAACAAATGTCTGCGTTATTTCGATTATTAGATTGAGAAAATCTAATAAATACGTGTACACCGTTACAGAAACGTTCTTTTATTGATCTTTCATACCTTTTCGAGGTTCATACATCCAACTACGATCGACAAAATAATCGAACATATTTCCTGATTTGTAAAATGTAGGTTAGAAGATTGAATAAAACACTTCATATTAAAGTCTTGTAAAAATTCATATATAACCCTTTACTATTTTAACAAATTCAAATAAATACTGCATTCAAATTTTAAATTCTTAAGTTTATTGTTTTTTTACTTTGCCGGCCGGTTATCCTACTTCCCATTATAAACACAATAACGTAATCATATTTTATAAATCATTCAAGTTAAACGATTCTAAAAAAATTCGACAGCACTTCTCTTTATTCCCTGTATCGTACACAAATGCGTGTATACAGAGAAAAAAGGAAGTGCCACCGAAATTTTCTGAACTGTTTCAACTGAAATGATTTATAAAATATGATCACTTTATTGTATTTGTAACTTATCCAAATACTAGGACAAATCCAACAAATGTTGTATCAGATGAATATAGATGTCCGTTCTATGGAAAAACGAATATCCATATAACGATCATATACAACACTTGTCAGACGGGGCCAAAAATTCTCTAAGTGGTTCATATAAATAAAGCACAAATTAAAAAAAATATTAATATTGAAATATTAGTGGTCTGTAGTGAAATAATGATCTTAAATTTTTTTAGTAATGTAGCCAAATAGAATTCGTTTAATTATGAATCAAAATCCATCGGTACTATCAGTAACTCGGAAAATCGATTTTAGAAGAATATTTATTGTTGTTATTTTCATTTCTTAATTTTCTACAAAAATTGATTTCAATATAATATTTGTTGTTATTATGCTCATTTCAAAATTATATAATTCATTTAACCATTTAAATATTTTATTTAATACATTTGAAACTCAAAACATATTTTAACTACTAATTAATATCACCAACTCAACAAATACAATATTATCATTAACTACTACATAATAACAAACCCATAATTAACTAATTCGCCGAATTAGGGTTCTTAACATATCCCCAAATCAATCAATACGCTACTATGAACAACTATTACCATCTAGTCATCAATTTCTATCACATATAATCAACCAATTTTCAAAATTAGGGTTTTGATTAAGCCTAGATTGAGCCGAAATCGGAGAGCAATAGCATACCTTCGAGTTTTGGAGCGTTGTGGCTTTCGCGATGGGGAAATCGGCAGCTCGTGTCGGGGGGCGGCGGCTGGGGTGTCGGCAGTGGAGGAGGGGTTTGCTGAAGTGAATTGGGGGGGAGGAGAAGTGTGTTTTCTGTTCTCTGGACTGCCTGTATATACGCGTAAAGTGACGGCTAGCGACGGCCGCCTTGTTTAGCCGTCGCTATTGCCGGTCACTAAATGAAGCCTGTTTTGTAGTATAAATGAAATTGTGCATGCATTTAATAAATTATATATCTGCATGCATGATCATAAATTCATGTATTTTGGTTTGAATACCTAATTCTTTGTTATCTTAAATTTGTGGTTGAGAAAAATAGTGAATATTGCATTTAATGAGGAAAAAATATGCACAATATAAACTTATTTCTTGAAAGGAGACACAGTTCTACGATGCTGATGTATACAACCACCATTATACTCATTTGCTAATTAAAGAGAGTCAAAAAAAATTAAGGAAAAATACTTCGACATAATCATCATCATTGATAACAGTGGGAGCCTAAAATATACAACATAATCATCATCATTGATAACAGTGGGAGCCTAAAATATAAATTACACAACAAGAGATACAAATATTCAGAATAATCAGTCTTCGTTGTTTTCTGATTCAGACTCGGTCTCATCTCTATATCGTTTTCATCTGCGCTCTCAAATGCTTCTATTCAAAAAATTTATTCATCATTCAAAGACCCTAAATCAATATGATCATTGGTTGTTATTATTTCATTATTATTTGGTTCAAGATCCGCTTGATATGTTGCTTCGTATAGAATATTATTTCCATCAAACATCAATCTTGCTTTTGTTTTAAAAATAGCCGACCGACTCCACTTTATCTCTTTTTAGGGATGGATACGAAGCAAAATATACTTGTAATGCTTGCATGGCTAATACGAAAGGATCATACTTATAGTTTTGTGAGGTAGGTTTTAATTTCAATAGCACTTCACTACTTTCTCTTGTACGCATAACTTTTCATTAAATGGTGCGTTGTTGTCGTTGTTGTATTTTTTAAAATAAATTAAAGTCATTTGGACTAAAGGCTTTAATTTGTTGTTGTATTTGTTAAAATAATACTTGACGCTTATTTTCAAAAAAACATCAAATTCGTTTCTTAATATTTTAGAAAATCGATTTTAGTAGAATATTTATTTCAAAAGAATTTTTTTATTTCAAGCTACTTTAAAAAATGCACAGATTACTATTTTAATAACTATAAATTAAATTTTAAACCATATTTTATAATTTACCGAACTATTTAAATATTTTATTAACCGAATTTGAAATTTTATAACATATTTTAAAACTCATTTAACTATTTAAAGTTTTTAATTCGAACCATGATTTTTTTTCAAACGTGAATTTAACTATTAAATGTTCGATCTGAGCTCGTGCACAACTGAAGCTCGATTGAGTTTCGGATAGTGGTACTTCATGATTCGGGGTAATTCGAGATAAACCCTTGGTTGGGTCCTGTTATGAAAACGATGGTTCATAGTTATATTTGTAAGAAGATGAAAGAAGGAATAGCTTCACGTATAAACTTGATTACGGTTTGGGTCTTTGGACCCCTTTTCATTTATTACATGACACACTATTAAAAGAATTTCTCGCCTCACTAAGGTATAACGAAACCATTAATTGGGATTATGACATATAACAAATATTAAAAAAAAATAAGTGTGACATGAATCGTAGAATTAGTCCGGTTGACAGAAAATGCCATTTCCATAGTGTCCCGTCTCTGAATAATGGGATGGTAATCAATTTATTATCCATAAAACATAGCTTAATTCCTGATGTGCTATATCCTACAGTATGTGTAGCATATCACCAATGTGAATAATGGATCATAATTGATGTGCATAATATGCTCATAATTGATGTGTGTTTAATCTTTATTGACTATAATATGTGAATAGTCGCCTCTCATTGCAATTGAATGGTATATGCCGTATCTACAGGAGTCGGGGTCATAAAGGCTAACCTAGGAACATCTAGGCATAGTCAACGGTGGAGAAATCGATCGTTGTATTTTATAATTTGAAGGAAAATATTTACTGTAAATTATAGTACACAACATACCTCTTCACTGAATCTGTAAATTATAATTGTACGGTTGTATACTAGTTATCAATGCCTAAAGTTCCTTTAAAACTCTGTAATAGTGGTGCGGTATTTCAAGAAGACTGTATCAGTGATGTGCTTTATTACTGTATCAATGACTAAAATAGTCGTGCAACACTATTTCATATTAAACTTAATAGACAATTTTACACTGGCTACGAATTCTGTAAAAACTAATAATAAAATATTCAAATAGCCTGGAGCTATATCTGAAGAACATGTATGCCAAATAAACAAAAAAAGTAAACTATGCAGGAATATTGGTTGTAAAACTTATAATAAATTATAGGAAATTTTACCAAATTAGGCTAGTTTTAAAAAGTAATAACAACATTAGCCTAGTTTTAAAAGTAATTATAGAAATGGACCAACTTTTGTTTTACTGGTCTATACGATTGACGATTTTTCAAAAATCATGAACGGGCGGTTTTCCAAAAGTCGCACAGAGAAAATAACCCAACCAACAACCTACCTTTCTCTCCCACTTCCACCTTTTTCATAAAACTTAAACAAATTTCTCTAATGGCAGCTCTATTCTGAAATCAATATTTATACTTTTTAAAACCTTTGTTCAGTGGTAAATCTATAGATTCAGTTGACGTTGCTTAGCAATTTTCATCTAGTTGAAGGTAAAATGACTAAACCTTAGTTTTTTTTGTCTAATTTCTGTAGTTTGGTGAACTTAGTAATTGGTTATATTAAAAAAATTGGTTTAATTTGTACATACTGAACGATTTGTATATTGATTTGTAGATTGGCGAGAAATATGATTCCTAGCTTTGCTACTACAACGGCCTACTACAACGGCGAACTAATTGTCGATGATCAAAGGAATGGTAAATATGTTGGTGGTATTTGTAAACCAGGAAGAGTGCGAAAAGGTTGCAAATTGATGAAATTAAAGAAGCTGTGTACAGAACGAAGAAGATAAATAAAGAAGAATTTGAACTTGAACTAGTGGTTAACTGGCCTACGGACTCGGGTTCTAAAGCAACAGCATTAGCGGATGATGATAATGTAGAAGTAATGTTTTCTGCTGTTGTAAAATCTATTGAGTTATACGTAAGAAAAGTTGCAAAGCAACAACAATAACAGCAGGTGGCATCTCCTGTTGTGAGTACTGGAATTGGATACTATACACAGATGTTGGAGACCGCGGATCCATCTACTGGCTACGTATCTCCTAGCTATAGCAATCCTTTTCTAACCGATGGAATATACCGCCCTCCATCTATGCAGTACGGATTTATGCCGTACAAAAACTCGCAACCATTTACGCAACAAAGCAACATTTATTGTTACCCGCCTAGGGATGCAAATACGAGCGCGAGGTAAAAAATTTTGATGAATTGGTAGATGTATTATTATGTAGTTAATTTTTCCTATGCTATGCCGTAATTTAAACAGCTTTCAACAATAAGACATTCAGCATGGCGAAAGCGATGGACATGTTAATGCAAATTTTTCACAGTCAGTGTATCCTAATCCATCCGAACTATATGATATGAGTCAAAGGTATGTTTACAGATTGGGCTATATTTTTCGTCTCATTTGGTCTGTATTGTTGGTTAGTTGACTTCTATATATCAATCGGGTATATGATAGTTGATTCTGGTGCGCAAAGGAGTGCTGGACCATCCACCCATTCTCTGTATGCAAATTTTGGCAATGATATGGATGTTGGTGGGAATGTAGCCGTGGGTGAAGAACATCATGTAGATAGCATGGTCGTTGCTTCTATGAATGTTAACGAAGACTCTTGGATACAAAGAATGCAAGTTAACAACGAGACGTTGAAATATGACTTCCCTGCAGCAGATGACAATGATGTAGATAGTGATGAAACAGAGATGAAAGTGCCTTTGGATGATGATCTTTGCACCACTCAAATGTTGGCAAGATTTGTTGTTGGTAATCTTTAATTTTCCGGCGAACGATTTTCAACCGCTTGCGTTCAAGATGGTTTTAATGTTGGAATGGGTTTTGAGACAAAAGAGAAGTTTCTTCAATAACTAACGGAACGGTCAATTTTGCATGCTGTTTCATACAAACCAATAAAGTCGAACAAAACACAATATACTGCTTTATGCACCGTTGAAGATAATTGTCCTTGGAGAATACATGCCATAGTTTTGAAAAAATTCGAGTCGAGATGGTGGGAAATTCGAAAGAATCCAAGCGAATACACTTGTGTCAACCCAATAGTTAATTCCAATATTAAGCAAGCAACTTCAATATTTCTTGTGACAAAAATCATGTCTTTTGTCAAAGCCGATTTGGATATTTCAGCTGGTACAGTCCAAGTGCTTGTACACGATCAGTTGTTCATCAACATAAGTTACATGAAAGCGTCGCGAGCATTAGGCAAAGAAATAAAGAGAATTTATGGTGATTGGGCAGAATCATACTCGACTTTACCACAGTTCTTTGACGAGATAAAATGAACGAACCCTGGCTCTATAGGTCATATGATACATGATGGAGTTGGAGTGTTCGATCGCGCTTTTTGGGCATTTAGGCCTTGCATTACAGGTTTTGTGCATTTTCGGCCTTTGTTATGTATCGACGGGACACACTTGCACGGTAAATACAAAAGCACATTGCTTGTTGCAACCGCGATAGATGCAGATGATTGTCTTTATCCTTTGGCATACGTAGTAGTTGAATCAGAGTCATGTGATTCTTGGGGTTGTTTTTTTCTTGCATGATAGAATTCATACATAGTGTTCGCGGTCGTTGTATTACTTTCATATCCGATAGGATGAAAGGAAATCCAAAAGATTTATACGGAAAATGGCGACAACCGCACAAACATCGTTATTGTGCAAGACATATAAAAGCCAACTTTCAAGCATTCAGAGAGAAGCGTTTGATAGGGTTATTTTATTCAGTAGCGTTGGCGTCTAAGGTAGTTGAGTACATGAAAATTAAAGAAGAGATCAAAGTAACAAGTAGGCGTGCGCATGAGTGGATTGAGCAGAGTCTGAGAATTTTTGAAGAAAACTGGGCTTTGTGCAAAGATGATGGAGGACGCTTTCATGTAATGACAACTAATGCTTCTGAAAGTTTTAACGGTGTATTGAAAGGAGCAGATCGCTACCTATAAGGGCTTTGGTTGCACGAACATTCTATCGCTCAGTTGAATATTTCTGCAGCGTCGCCAAATTGCAGATGAACTAGCGACACGCTTGACTCTAAAGTGGAAAGCCAAAATAGCAGAAAGAGCCAATGAAGCACGTCGCTGCATACTAGTACGATTTAGTCAAACTGGATGGCAGGTAATTCGCTACATTGGTGATGAATACAAAGTTATAATCGATGGCACCAACTGCTCGTGCACATGCAACATTCTGATACTGCAGAAGATACCATGTACTCATGTAATGGCAGCTTGTTTGGCGCAAACAGGTGGGGTTAATAGAGCATACCAGACTTAGCGTCAAGCTGGTACTCCGTTGACATCTGCAAAGCCGCTTATAAGACGGAGTTTCATACCGTGCGTGATAGGATATTTTAGGGCGTATATAATGGTCCTCAGATATTGCCTCCAACTGTGAGACGGCAACCGGGGAGGCCACGGTCTACAAGGATCAAAGGTGTGATGGATGAAGGCCAGTCGTCCAAATCAAACAGGTGTACCAAATGCGGTGTGCTAGGCCATAATTGTAAGCGATGTATTACTGCTGTGTAGATGTGTTTGTATTATTTAACTTCTATACAATTAAACTCTACTTTCTGCTTTACAAGTCCTGTTGTATGCTGCTGTTCGACAATTTGTCAAATGCTATATATTGCAGGCCTGCGCTTTGTTTGTTATATATGAAATAACCTGCTGCTGTTCGGTAGCAGCAGCAGGAAAAGAGCTAACTGTGATGTTTCAAAAATCGCGAACTGCGATTTTTCAAAAATCGCCTCTCCAACTTGCTACTAACAAACAGTAGCAAGTTGTTCAAGAACGCCACATCGCACACAAATATCAAAAGCATGTCCATACCATACAACAACATCCTTAATTCACATTCTACTGCATCACACGCAATAACATCTTTAATTCACATTCCAATGTACATAATAAACTATCAACTGCATGTCCACGTCTACGACAATAACACAATTATACCGTACACAACACAGTTAAAAGTACATAGCCATATCCAATATAATGCATATATCATCTACGCAAGAGACGAAGTTCCATAGGCGTACGACGACTACGTTCCAGCCATTGGGACATGTACTCTTCTTCCTTAATCTTGGTGGAAGGATCAAATGTACATGGTGGTTGAGAAGGTCCATAGGTGAAATCTTCTGGTTGTTGGGACGTCGAAGGGCCTTCTTCGAACGAAGTTCCTTCACCTCTTCTGTGTCACCGCCTATAAGTAAGTAGGAGCGACAGTGGCCCCTTTGAGGTGGAGGTATGTCTGCTGGAGGTGGAGGTATGGGAGGGAAAGACGTCTCAGCCTCTCTAATTTTTTTCTTTCTAAGACTGCGCATATAATGTTTTTGATGTTCATGCACATCCCTTTCGACTGCGCATCGTGATCTAGACGTTGTTCGAGCTTTTCAGCAGTTTCCAACGTCTTGTAAATGCCATCAGCCTGTACAACGCAAAGAGAATTAGTTATCTTTATTTGAAAATATATTTAAATTAACGGGGTTAAGTATACTTACAACGTTTCTCTCAAGATGGGCACGGGGGGTGTATGGATGGTGGGGAACAGCCTGTACAGGCGCTTGAAGAACATATCTACGCGTGATGTGCCAATAACACTGCATATATGTCTCTAGAGGAGTGATTGGCTCTCTCTCAAATTGCGTAAACAATTGGCGTTGATTCCATATCTTCCATAGCATTTGCAATTTCCCCGACATGGTACTCGTCGGTATAAACTGGAACATTTTCTGGAATATGCTGTGCCATTGCAAATTGGCGCATTACCCGATCGGGTAGATGGTGTGCGCAACAAATAGTGCAAATGAGTGGATGCGTGACAGTCCACAGATATCTAACGGTTGTACATATAGCCGGAAGACCCTCTAATACATACTGCGTATATGGAGTCCAGGTCACCGCGGTTGGGTCTAGAATGTCTAGCTCGTTGCGGTAAAAGCGTACATTCCGCCTAGGGGTCTGAGATGTCTTTTTTGGACCAACCCACCTGTCAACAAGCGAAGAAACAATATTTTAGTGTAAACAAATTTTGAATTAGAAAATTAATTTTCAACGGACAAGAAGTTATACCGAGATCCAAGAGGGTGTGTGTGATCGACGACAACATTTCAGACTTGGATCTGTTCGATAGGTAGATATGTCCATGACCAAATCTATAGGGGAAAAACAATTTAGCTACTTAAAACATATTTCGAATTTGGTCTAGCATAGAAGTAGCAAGATAAATTATACGTGTACCTGAACAAGCATCAAACACCCACCTATAAGCTTAGCCACCATAAAAGCGAGATTGGAGAGCTCCATATAGGTGTACGCCAAAATAACACTACCCCATGAGTACTGGGCACACTGATCGAGATCGGCTAAATATGGTAGCCATTTCAAGTCCACGCGATTTTTGGAATGATTGCACATCAAACGGGATGTAATGATGTATAGAATAATTACTCGAGCTCGCTGTTGGATTTGAACCTCTGTAGCATCGGCATGTATATCATCAGCTACAGCATGTCGAAACCATTTCACTTCTACCATTTCATTACCCCTAACTTGTTGCAAAGGAGGAGTAATACCGAGTAAATCCATGCACAACTGAATATAATCATGACGGTCCTCACCCATTACTGGATTGCCTTCTATAGGAAAACCTAAAAGCACGGCCACATCCCTTAATGTGATCGTCATCTCTCTGACAGGAAGATGGAATGTAGATGTCTCGGGTCTCCATCTATCGGCAAGAGTTGTGACCAGATGATGATCTAACTGGAGGTTGCCTAGTCGTAGTACTGTCGAAAATCCTTGCTCGATCAATCTCCTCTAATAATCTAGGATGATGTGAAGTGACTTTCTTGAGAGAAATAGAGTGATCGATGGTGAAATCTGCTTCTTCGCTCTGTTTAACATTACATGTACAAATACTAATATTTACACAATTGTGAAACGAAAATCATCAGAAATTACCATCATATACGCTTCACTAGACGTGCGGTGTCTAGGCTGTAAGTACAACAAGCTCGGGTCTACTGGATCGGGCTTTATCTCGATGTAATCTACAACACAAAGATTAATGTATACAACCCTTAACTATCATAAATTTAATTTTCTTCAATCTATACTAAAGTACATGCAATTGAATGAACATTCACTTGCAAAAACCCCCTAAACCAGTCTACAGCATATAGCTTTCACAAAATCTCGCAAAAAAATTGAATTCTAGAAAACCCTAAAAATGCCCTAAATCATGAAATTGGAGATGAGTGCATTATCAATATCCTCCACTATTCCGGATGTAGAAGACATGGTCCGAATGAGTTTCAAATTTGATTAAAAAAACAAAGAAAATTGAAATTTCTGGGAGGGAGAGAGCTAAAACTCAAAATGGGTTTTTTGGAGCTAAGTTGAATGTTGTAAGAGTAAGTGGGGGAGGGCTTGGCTGTCTGTTTTATAACAGGCAAAACAGTGGGCGATTTATGAAAAATAGCCCACGTGCGATTTTTCAAAAATCGCCATAGTCAAAATTTTAGCTTGCCTATGTAATGGCAATTGTTTTGACTTGCAAGATAGAAATGATATAGAGATTCCTCCAAACAACTCTATATGATCATAGACGACGATAAATACTTGGACATAACCATCAACTTCAAAGAAAATCAAACATACATTCTACGAAACATGAGATTATCCCTTGATTACAGAGTAATAACAACATATAGAACTAATAACATATAGTCTACGAAATGTGAAAATATCCATCGATTATATGAAAATAAATGAAGTACCAAACATAGGGTTCATGATATGAAACGGTTTGTCAAATGTATCCATTGCGAACATAACCTAAAGATGACGTTTTCTTCTCTGTAAACATTTTCTATTCATTTCTTCAACTAATTTTTTCAAACGCCTAACTTCATCTTGCATTTCGAGGGTGTATTCCACTCCTCGAGCACGCAATGGAGGATTGATCCACTTCATAAAATTACAGCACCCCACTTCGCTAGGATTATCATGTGATCATCGTACGAAGAACAACCGTAAAATCTTCGTTCGGCATTGGTTTCAGTTTTGGCTACGACAATCACGTATTCATCGCCACATCGGCAAACTGGATATGCACTGGATGGCAGCGTAGGACCTACATGATTACCAGGACTTAGTATTTTACCTTCAATAGAAATCTGATTGCCTGGTCTTTGGTTCACTACAACTTCATGTAAGCGAGTGTTGAGGGATGATATTCCTGAATGGAACTTTTGATGTATCGGCCCAAATTGTGTTTCTGGAACAAATTCTACATCACTTAGATGCGTAATGTCCCTTTGAGCTTTAAAATCATCGTAACATTTCGACATCGTCTCGTTGTCTATCTCCCATCCATCCATGTCTAGTTCAACTGCGAGTACGTCAACATTGGTTAGAATACACAACAGCTTCGAATTAGGATTTTAGTTAGCATAAACATATTATAAATCGATATACATTACCTTGTAACGAAGATTACACCCACTTGTTGAGAAGCTTTGATTATATCTTGTGAGAATCGGACTTTTTTTGGGTTTTCTATGAAGAAGTAGTGTTTGCGAAGTTTCAGTAATTTGATGATGAGTTTGGTAAAGTTGATAGTGAAGAAGAAGGTAGGTTGCTGGTTGGATTCATAGCAGGCTTTCTTGCAATTTTTTAAAAATCGCCCAAAGCAAAAACCTAAATATGTTATTTTCTTTATGCGACTTTTGGAAAATCGCCAACCGTATAGACAATAAAACAAAAAATGGTCTATTTCTGTAATTACATTTAAAACTAAGCTAATGTTGTTATTACCTTTTCAAAACTAGCCAAACTTGGTAAATTTTCCTAAATTATAAGGAAGCATTTCAAGTCTTCGAATAACTTTGTGCGTCTATACAGTTATATTTACTTATTAAAAAATACCCATGGATGAATAGGATATTTAAACATGTTTCAAAAGCTAAAAAAACAACTAAAAGAGACACCTGCTAATATATTGCAAAGTAAAACAAAATGGATAATAGTGATCAAAGGTGTCATAAGTACGTCACATGCATATAGCAATGTTCTGTTCGAATACAATTCCCCACAATGGGTTTAGAATTATAACTATAAGGAATAAAAAGTGTACATCTTTCAGTAATCAGTGAAAATGGAATTCTAAACTACCTACAGATGAACCAAGTTTATGAGTTAGAACAATATATCTATTTTCAAATATAATAAAAGCATGAAAATGGTAAGTTTATATAAATGGAAGAAAGAAAAGCCTACCTCAAAGGAGGCATCTTCAAGGCTCTACATAATTAATGAGTAAAGTCCATACTGAAATCTATCTTCACTGTAAAATCATGCAAAATCATTAGAAATCAAAATTAAGCAAATTGATTACTAAAAAAACAAAATTTTTACTTTTCTATGTGGATGCTCTGCTGAGCTCCCATTCATATGTAATGCATCGATGAGGGATGATTAAATAATGTTAATGGCCTTATTTACAAAGTGTAATTGAAAAGGGATAGATAATTGGTATAGGAAACTAAAGAGCTTTAGTTTATATATGAATGAAAGAAGTTGCACCATTGAATCCTCGTTAGCAACTAAGAAACATTATTTTATACTATACCAAGGCAGAACAATAAGCACTAGTGATTATTCCCTCTTAACGTTCTCTGAACTATAGAAAATGATACATGCACTAGCACCCTTATGGCTTGCCGTTCTCCCTTGGTTACCACCCAAATGCATAATAATATTATGATAATATAATCTCCTTCCTCCTTTATTTTAATTTTCCTATTTGAAAATTATGTATACCTTCCAAATAATCTTTGTTAAATATTATATTTTTACTGTTATGATTTTAAATGCAATTATTCGTTTTGAAAATTCGTTTCATCATACATATTTTAAACTATAATCTTAATGCAGTGATTTCATTTTTATTGTAGCGGTTATTGTATTATAATTTATACTTCATATAAAATAAATTAACTATGTGTGTATTTTATATTGGAGCGCAAAATAAAGCATAATAAATATTGACCTTAGGATGCTTTTTTCTTCACACGAAATGTGAAATTCAAGAGGAGATCTAATAGTCAAGATCTCTTATGTTTTATTTTGTGCCAACTTTTTATGTCCAAGTAGAATTTCTCTCTCTCCCCCCTCCCACATGCGCGCGCGCACGCACGCACGTGCGCACGCGCATATATATAACACATATATATACATACACACGTATAATTATAGAATTTTTTGTTATTTAAAGGTTTTTATTATATATAATTTTTTTGAAATCAGTTAATTTTTAAAAGTTCAATTATTCTAATAATATCTTTGCTACTTTACCTTGCACATTCAAATAAATGCTATATGATACTTTTCAAATTTTACGATATCAAACAAGTAGTCTGAAATGGTATTCAAAAAATCACATAGACATAAATTTCTCAACATGCTGCTTACTTTCGATAATGTTTTAAGATTAAAGTTAATCAATTTTTTTCCTTATTTACAAAAATGAATAAGAAAAATGAATTATGTTTGAAATTTAATATTTTATCCACATTCAATTGGACATAAATCTCAAATATCACATTTTCATACTATTTATTATATTTCCACTCAAACTCAAATTAGTGACTAAGGAAGTCTATAAGGAAGGTTGTTCACTAAAATTGTTGATAAAAATTGAAAATAAGGAATAAATATAAGTAAAGTGCGGTGGAAGTAAAATAAACGACATACAATATAGAATGGTTTGATCTAAAAAAGATTTACATACACCATGGCTTCTTATATTGTTTTGTTTAGAGTTTTGGGTTATAATAGTGAAGCTAAATGACTTCTTCAAGAGCTCAAAAAAGAAAAAATAAAGTGAGAAACAAAAATAATTCGATCATTTTTGAAGTGTAAGAGCTCTCCTATACATACCCATGGAGATCATGCTTTGAATGGTCGAGATTAATGTCTTGGATGTCTAGTTTCTTTAGAGCCACCGATTAGAATCTACATTCAAATACGACCAACTCCCATGCCCTATGGTCGCAATGGTTTAAATGTATGTTAGGTGGTGTGCCACGCAATAACATTCTTTAGATAGAGAGTTGGTATGATACATGGAACGATTGTTTCATAATGGCTCCTTTTGTCAGAGGAATGGTATAATTTCACCGCTTTTGTCAGAGGAATAGTACGGTTCTACCACCACTATTTGCAAGAGTAGTTGAGGTCTTCTGACGTATCTCTATTTACATAAGGCAAAGTGAGGCAAGCTAGAAGGTTTGTCAAGGGAGGGTTTGTACGGACATGAAGGTGATCAGATGAGTCACATGGACGGATGAGTTGATTTGGGAATTAGCTTTACTTAGGAAGCTAATATGGAGACATGCAACTCGAGGATGTATTATAAGCGAGGCTTGAGGGCAGCCATTTTTTTAGGTAGAGATGAATAAGGCTCCAAATAAGGATGATGAGGTGGATTGGTCTTGAGAATGAGGCTTGTTGGACGAATAGGCAACTAGATCGTGTGTGATCTTGGTCGACGTTTGTTGTGCAGGCCTATGTTGGGATTCGGACGTTATGGTCCCAATCATACTTTGCGAGGAAAATGAGTAACATTTTCCCTCACGTTTGCCATTGCGAGAAGAAAGGAATTGTCTTATTTGTAATTAATGCAAATGACACATTGCGCATTTCTATTGGTTGTGATCGTTCATGTTTTGAGACAGTTTAAGTGATGGGAGGTTTGATTAGATGGAGCATTCAATTAATAATCTATGATACGGATTGTTTCCTGCCCAATCCATCCGTGAGTTGTGGTCTGAGATCGAAAGTAATAAAAGGAGGGGGTATGCCTCTTCTCGTTTACTATTTTACTTTGTTATTTATCCTTTAATGTTCTTTCAAGCTTTTAAAAAAGAGAATATCTTCAAAGTTTCTTTGCTTCAAAAAGGACTTATCAAAAGAAAGTTTTGTTCATCCTTCTCTTTAGCTTTTCTTCTTCTTTTGTGTCATTGTGTGCAATTATATCATGATTTCTACATCGATGTTCACCCCTTTTTTCACTAGAGTTTCGAAGTTGACTCGTATCCTTATTTTTTTATTACTGACATGTGTAGGATGTTGACCATCATCTATTGGCTATACAAGGTTGATAAATTTTTTCGATCTTTTACTTGAACCCATATCCAAGGTAAAGAACTTAAAAGCTGTTAAATTACTGAATTTCCCCCTTTACATAGGGACGAAGATATTACATAAGGCCTTTGGCCAAAGCCTATTTAGTTGCATAATAAAAAATACATTTGAATAATGAATGGACCATACTATCGAGTCATGTAAAACTGATATAGGCATAGGCATGACTATGTAAAACATATAATTTTTAATGTTTGGTAATGGGATATAATTCTTTGTTTGCTTCATCCAACAATTTATAAAAATGTTCTGCCTTAGTAGTTTGACCTTCAAATATGGGTGGTTGATTCAATAAATCATCACTTTGTCCATTTATTAGTAGCACAACTACTATATTAAGAAATTCATGCACTTCACCACCATCTTCATTGTTATTAACATTTGTTTGCATATTATTTTTTAGATTGGTAGAAGATGCGCCATCTTTAGAGTGATCAATGTATGGTTCATTATGGTGTATCCAACATGATGCTATATATAAAGGATCTATACCATTGTAAAGAAGAAGATATTTAACAGTATTTTTATCGTAAAGATATCTATTACAACATTTTTTACATGAGCAAATGATCTTATCCTTCCAAGTAGAAATGAAAAAAGCTTCATATAGAAAGAGTTCCAATATATATATATATATATATATATATATATATATATATATATATATATATATATTCATTTGAATTAAGTTTTAAATATACCCAACTCTTATACATAATATAAGTATCGCAAGGCAAAATATTATAAGATACAATTATTAATTATGATTATACTATAAGGTAATTTGACAATTGGGAGTGGGAAATAAATATGGCTTACAAAAACTATGTAATATTTTTCCATTTATTTTTATTATAAGAAGTTTAGGCTTGGCAAAGAAAACACTAATATTATCATGAATACTAATCCATATGGATTGTACTAAGAAAATAATACAAGACATACAACCATGGTTGGTTATGATTCATGTAAATAATCCAAACCGGTGAAAGATATTCTTGGTTAATTAGAAAAATAGAGTTGTAAGAAAAAAAATTATTAAACAAAAAAATGAAGAAACATTAGTACTAAGTATATGTATAGACTAAATATGCACACACAAGAATTATTTGTATATAAGCTTAAAATAAAGTTTGGTTTGTTTGTATAATGTACACATAATCAAGATTTTCAAAATGGGATTCAACCCATAAATTACAAGCTTTAAATTTGAAATAAAAATAGAATCTAATCATAAATTTTTGGTAGAAAATCATATTCTAGAATTTATTCCCACCTATATGCTACAAAATCTGTTATATAGATTTTAATGACATTTAAGTAAAAAGATTAAATATTCATTTCATAGTAATGACTTGCACAATTGAAACTGTCTTTTATGCATGAGTTGTTATTTATAAAGTTAAAACTTAATTCTATCTCTTATTTCATCTCTGTTTTGTTAGAAAAACGACAAAATGAGATTCAACTCCAAATCATATAGTAATTTGAGTAAATCGACCCTAGTAAGAAAATGGCACAATACAGTGGTAAACAAATATGGGTCAAAATTGATTTAATTATGATTAAATTACACACGGTAAAAATGAGATTCAATTCTCAATCATACGGTAATTTGAGTAAATTAACCCTTATAAGAAAATGGTTCACAATTGTGGTAAACAAATATAGGTCAAAAAAATTCCATTGCGAATAAATTAAGCATAAATTTAAGATGATTTGGAAGATAGAAACTTACATGATCAAGAGATTAGAAAGAGATGTAATTGGATGTTTGTTAATTTAGAGAGGATTTTGATAACATTAAAGAAGAAGGAACTAGTTTTTTTTTTTGATGAAAGGAGCTATTGAGAAACCAGAGAGGAAATTTACATGAATTTTTGCAGGTGGTAACTTTCCTTCTCAGTTAATTTTTTTGAAAGCAATAAGGGCCTTTTCATTTTCCCCAATTAATTCAATAGAGACAAATATACTTGTGCCCCAAAATGTTGTATTAGTAATTCATGCTTGTCCCAATAAATACATTAATAATTAAATGCATTTTGTAAATAGGAAAATATTGCTAAGGAGAAACTTACGGGCTTTTTGTTAGCAAGGACAGTCCACCAATATTTTATTCAGAAGAACAAAGCATTAAAATATTTGAAAAAAGCCCTAACTGTCGCACGTGATTTCTCTTCTTCTTCTTCTTCAATCTTGTTCTTTTTCCTTTTTACTTTTTTTTTGATCTCGTTTTCTTCTTCAGGCACGTTCAAATTTAAATTCGTTTATTCATACTTCCCTATTTTAATCACAATTCATTCATATTATCCGGATTTTGATTTTACTCTTTTTTCTTTCGAAACTGGAAAATTTCAGTTCTAGGGCTATTCTATTTTTTCCTCGTTTTCTTCTATTAGAATTTTAATTCGATTATTTCTAACATTCTGCTATTTTTATTTTTTTTAAATTGAATTAGTTTTGTTGCTCTGTTTTGTTCTTTCATATTTTATGGCAAGTTTGGGCACTAACAGCAGGTATATATTTTCTTATCTTTTTATATAGCAATGTCTGTTTGTTTTTTTTTAAATTGAATATTATTTGGTTTTTGTTCACTGATGTATATGTTGGATTCGGTGAACTCTATTTGAGTACTATGTTGTTTATTAATTTGAGGATCGGATATTAGGTATCAATTTTAGAGTCTGTTGGTATCATTTTTGGAAAATATTTGTTATTTGTTTGTTTTTGGTTTTTTATAAAGATAATTATCATACCATAATTGTAACGATCCGGAATTTTGGTCATTAATTTGGAACATTTAATTTATTTTAAATCTTGAGTGTGAATTATTAATTGATCTCGAATATGGAAGAATTGGTGAAATGGTATAAAGTTTCAAATATAGCGATAAATTTTATTTGGGAAAATATAAGCTAATAATTGGAAATAGAGATAATACGGGAATCTGAGAAATAAATGAATATGAAAATGATTTCTAAAATTGATTTAAATTCTATTTGAATTAGAATTATGATATTGGACTTGTGAATGGAATCAAAGTCGATAAGTTTAAAATTGGGAATTTATATATTAAGTAAATAGTGAAAATTTAATATATAGAAATAATGCAAATAATCGGATTTTTATTTAAAATGAATCCGAATGATTTCTAATATGAACATAAATTCTATATGATTTATTACAGAGTTAGTAAAGTTTTAAAATCGAAATTTTAACTGAAATTCCATTAGATCCGTAATAACGTATTATTATCGGCTTTAAAATTTTGTAGCATTTGGAGTTACCGTTTGTTCGCACGGGTGAGAAACGCGTTGAAATAAATATCGAAAATTTATTATTTTAATTCGATTCAAAAATCCATCTTCCACATACGACCGAATTGGGCCCCGAAACATGTTCCATTGTGTTCAAAATATGGGTAAAACATTATAAATGCCTAGTGGCACGTCTTGTTTGGAGTTCATTTGAAAAAGGAGTTAAAATTGAAAATAATATTTTTTTAAAATTCGTTATATGTATATATACACCAAGCACAGTGATACCATAGGGTTATCGTTCGAGCCACCATTATTGTTATTAATGGCCAAAAAGCATCGAGCCTTTTCCCTCTAAATCTCTCGATCCAAGCTTCAATTTAGAAAACTTTCTAAATCGAAGTTGTGGAGCATGGGGCGATCTATGCATCCAATGGTAGATCTTGGTTATCATCGTCATATGGTGGAGAATTTTGGATGAGTTCGTATTCGTTTCGAGCGTGTTTTCTGGCTATTGGTGAAGTCTAGTAGGGTCGGTCATGGGCTGTAGGCGCTTGAAGATGAGGCTCGTTGCGTGAAGGGGTTGGATCGTCGGCAAGGTGAACGGGGGAGGAGCGAGTGTCGGTCACAGTTGCGAGCGTTGGGTTTTTCTTAAACCGGTAGCGTGCGTGTGGTAGGAAGAAGGTTTGGGCAGCTTTGATTTCGAATTGCAGAGACGTAAGGCTGTGATTAGCTGTTGGTAGATCTCAAAATTGTAATTGCAAAATTTATATTAATTTACACATACAAACTTTAAAACTGCGTATTTCGTTCATACGTTGTCAGAATCGAACGAAGCAAGTGGCACCAGAATCACAGAGACGAGATCTACACTGAAGTGCAGACCTGGAGCTATTTGGTGCTCGTCAAAATTTTAGGTTAAATTGAACATGCTCGATTTAATTTAGAATTGGAACGCTCGGCGTTTAAACTCAAGGTGGGTTATTCTCACTCAATTTGGACTGCTAGTGGTAAATTTTAACAGTAAAAATTAATAAAATGATTGATTGGTTAAATTGATGCATTTTTATCAGTTGGATGTAATATTATATATAGTAATGTGTGTATATATATGTATATATATATATATATATATATATATATATATATATATATATATTGGGGTGATTGATATTCTCGCATTATATAGCGGATGAGACCCTATGCGCCTCGCATAATAGGGGATGACCCTATATAATTATAGTGAAAATAGTTTATACAATGAACAAGAATGAATTTCAATTAACAACTACTAGGTATCAGTTTGCACTATTTTGGTATCTTTTTTGTCATGCATGACAATGAACTAAATAATTAAATTTACAAAGCATCATATTATTCAAACATTAGAAATAAGTATATAGTCTTTACAACAAATTGACATAATATCAAGAAGTGTTTGTATCAACAATAAAAAAAATCTATTATTTTTAACACAATATCTTAAATGCATATTAGGGCAACTGACTATAATAGCAGGTTTTGCAAACAAATTCATTTCTTCTTTTTTTGTTCTTCCAGGCTTGACATGTACATAGCCAAATTCTAGCAGTGCTTATTGTCCGTCGGTATTGCATGCGCAATTTTTTCCATCGTTGACAATATTTGTTTAGCTTCTAATTTGAGTATTATGCTTCTGTTCAGTGAAATGATGAATATCGTCATGTATATACCACAGTCAAGCCTATTTGAAGCAAAATATATTGTCACTATCAGTCTGGATCACTTGTAGTGTCAGTTTTGTAACTAATATAAAACACTTATTTCAGACATAATGGTGGAAACAGATAGTATGCTTTGAACTTAAGTATTTAACAGTTTACTACTACACTAAGCATTAGTTTTAGTATCATTTTTAGTGCTTGTAGGTATCATTTAAAGATTTTTAGTAGTTATTTTGTTTTAGTTTTGATTATATATGCATTTACTATCAGTTTTGTGTATGTATATATATCAGTTTTCTGTCTGTAGGTATCGGTTTTATTTACGTAGGTATCAGTTTGGATCTGAAGCAAATGTTTATTGAACTGAAAGATAATATCTTCTGTAGGAATCAAATTCAATTCAATGTAAAAGGCATATAAAGATGTATAGTAGTTTATATAAAAGATTATAGCGCAAAATGACAATAAGTTTTAAGTATGAAGTAACTGTCAATTCAGTATCACTACTAGTTTTGGTTTTAGTATTAATTTTGTTCTCCGTAGGTATTTTAACCGAAAAATCCGTGTCTTCTCCTTGTTCTGCACACTTGATTTGATGCATTTCGTTTGGCCTCACCTGCACATCTCGTATATTATTCTTTTTTCAGCGTTCTTGCAGTATTTCTTCAATTGGTTTTCTCTATCAAAGACAAAATGATACAAAGTTAGATTATGTTCACTTTGTTTTAATTGTATTAGGTAAAAAAAAAATTAAATGATATCATGCCAATTTCATAGCTTCTTTCAAACTACATTTGTTTTTGTCATTTGATTTTCTAGAACGTCTAGAATCCACATAACACCATTGCATTGTTGGTTATGTCAAAGTTACTAATATCCAATAGTTTTCACAATGCAAAGGGAAATAAACATCTTTTGTGTATTTGTCTTGTACAATTGTTTCAAGCATAGGCAGAACCAAACGTTTTCTGACCCCATTTAGATCACAAACAACGCATTTCTGTTGATTACAAAAATAAGTTACAATTCAATGTATGAAGCAATTATTACGTACTTTATACTAAAGTTCTACTTACCATCATTGTGATCGTGAATGCATAGTTATGCTTTGCCAGCCCACATTTAGATATATACCAGTCAATGATCTATATTAAAAAAGGGAAATCATAAGTTTTTGTTATTGGTGAAGCAATATTAAATAATAAATAATATTAGTAATGTTAATAGTGTCTGTATATATTGAAAAGTACAAAAATAACAAAGCATCAACTTAAATCAAACAGCTTGTAGGTGTCAGTTTTTGCATTGATTTGGTATCAGTTTTATTGTACACGGTACTCAAAATACTTTCTTATAATAAACAATCTTCATGTTTCATGATCTAGAAACTAGGTATCATTTTTTCTTTGATTTTGGTATCAGTTTGATATAAATTGCATTGAAAATAATTTAGAAAGCAAGCAAGCATCAACTACAAACATATAGTTATTAGGTATCGGTTTTGTATTACTTGGGTACCATTTTGGTCATACATGACACTTAAATAAATAATTAAAATTATAAAGCATCAATTTTTATTAAATAGAAATAAGGTATCGCTTTTTCATATATACAGGTATCAGTTTTGTTTTACGTAACAGTGAAAATAATTTATAAAATAATGAAGCATGAATTCCAATCGAAGAACCACTTGATACAAGTTTTGCACTGTTTTAGTATTAATTTTTTCATATGTAATGGTTAACTAAATAGTTAAATTTACAAAGCATCAAGTTATATCAAACAGACACTAGGTATCATTTTTGGAATATATATATATATTATATATATATTATATATATATATATATATCAGTTTTGTTATGAGTAGCAGAAAATAACAAATCATGAATTCCAATCTAGCAGTTATTAGGTATTGGTTTTTGTACTCATTTTGATTGATATCAGTATTATTTAAGAAAAAAATTATGTACATGCCTACCCATGTAATTTCCTTCAAGAATATGTCATGGTGATTTTTTTTTGTTATTACACATCCTCCTTTGATCATGTCATAGTCCTCCCACGTTATTTACCATTTTAACAAAAAAGATTTGAATCAAAATTAAAGTTATTTTAGTATGTAACATTAGTATAAATATTTATAAGCTTACTTTTGTTGATGTCAGAGAAAAGATAGTTTTGATAACATTTTGTTGTTCTATGTTAGATATACCAAGCATTTGCAGTGTTCTAGTCCTATCTCTGAAAATGTTGGTTCTATTGCTGCAAGTGGCTTTGGAAAGTCCTTTACTACACTTTTTTTAATCATCTTTATTTTTTTGGGATTTGGCTTATTTGCTGTTTTTTTTCGGTTTCTAACCATATGTAACAAATGGGAATTTTGACCCTCGAAAATCGACACTGATATGTCCACTGGATTATATGCCGAGAAATCGAATGCCGGAAAACCCGATAGTTAAGGGAAAAGAAAAGGAAGAGGTAGAAGAAAAGAGAAAACAACAATACAGAATCTCACAACCGCAGTGGAACAATATATAATAAATAATAACATGTCTTTATACAAAAAGAGCTATAACTGTTATTTATATATAACATCATCAGAGTACATCAAATCAACAACTCAATACTGGACAATTATAATAACTTGCCCTCACCAGTGCTGAATATACAACCTATAATACACAGGGAAATATAATCAAGTACGTGTAATACGTCTTCGTCATTCAACTCGTCTCCTGAGCTTCATAGCATCCTAACATAAATCTATAATACTCGGTATGACCCAAGAATTATAATAAAATAACATCCAAGTCAGTGTGGAAAATAAGCGTGAGAAAACACAATAATTTGAATTTATTAAAGTTATCAAAATCCTTTGAAAAATAAAGGTATCTCATAAGACCACGTCACACATAAACACACGGGTTTTCCTCTTCGATAACCAAAACATTTTATATCGAAATAATCTGATATTATTATAGTGTCTATAGAAAATAAATGAAAAATAGCTGAAATGCTTGCATCTCACGTTTCAGCATAGTTTGGCACAATCAAAACTATACAGGCTCGTATTTGAGAATGGATTCCGTACAATAACTAGACACTGGGGTACCACCTATCATAGTATACGTCTCGAAAAATGTACTTGCCGGGATCCCCTACAACACAATACCGACCCTACTCCAAACCTGGATACAACCGAATATGTTACCACTCCGAGTGTTCCCACTCTTATCAAGAGCACTTTTTTCACGCACAAGCGTATCCATAATTAATAATATATCCAAGGTATCTAGAAAGGTGATAACATGCCCTAATTGGGCGTGACCCACTTAGCCTTGCTGCATCTTCCCTGACTTTCAGTCATTTCAGTTCACGAGGCTTGAGGCACGATTATCTTTTTAAAAAATTCCACTTGGAATGCTCATCGTCCTCCAATGACGATGTTCTGATAGTATTCATCCATACAAGTACATTCTAGGTCTGAACGAAACCGGAAGCACTGTTCCTACTATATCCATTTTGGAATCATTCTTAGGATTAGTAGCGATTTGCCCTTGCACTTCAATGCTCCAACTTCGATTCCATGCTCTTGTCTTCATTTCGAAAACGTATTCGTTGGATCGAAGTGGTTTTTGGATAACTTATCTGATCCCGGTCTCTTCGAAACAACGTTCGATATTTCCGGTAAATTAAATCCCGGTTCTTTAGGAAATAAACAGACGAAAATAAGATCAGAGATCGCCTCCTAACCATTAGTGGATGGATTTTCTTATCATCGTCCTAGAAGAACGAAACACGTACGGCATAGCACCTTCCGATAGTAACTGTACCATATAATTCCCGTATTTCTCCTAGATATTCCCAAAATTATGTTTTTGGTCCAGATTTGATAGTCGGTTATTTAACTATCAAATAAACAATCATTCAATCAAAGATTCATTTCCCATTGAAATCCCGAAGCCTTATTTAATTTAAATTTCAATAAATTAAATCTCTTTATCAAAAAGGTATATACTTATCTTATCGGATAACTATGTTCACAACCCATTCCCTTCGACAATATTTGAAAAATCCTTTAAAATAAATATGGAAAGTACCATGCGGTATCAACCATGGATTCGCAGCTCAATGATTACGTATCTATCTTAAAGAAAATCAAACTTAACTGTAGGCAATCTCTGCCTCCCGATTTCTCCATGAAAGTATACCATTACTTTCCAAAAATTTATTTAATAATAAAATATACTTTTAAACAAATAAAATAATTACATAGCTTTGAAACAATAATTAATTCTGATTTATTAGTAAAATTCTAATCATTTTACAAGACTTGTTTATAGAACTTATAATTCATTTTGACAATTTAAAAATATTTAAATAACTAATTTTCTAATATTTTTATGCCAAATCATTTTTAAATTACCTAGTTTAATAATTAAAAATCCTCTTTTTTAGAACAAACTCAACTTCTTGATTAAATTTATTTTTCAATTCCAATATAACCAATCTAATATTTATAAATCTCCCTCGATTTATCACCAATCGATTTATGTCCCCAATTTCATAAATCCTTTTTTCACATTTCCAAAAGTAAAATCTATCATTTCTTTACAAACCGATTTACCCATCTCATCATAAATTCTTGCCATGAATTTATATCTTTAATTTATCAAATGACAATCATTTCACTTTATCTATATACATTGTTTATAAATCCCATAGTCACATTTCCAGTTTACAACGGTTTCCCATCACTTAAATCCATTATAAATCAATTTCTAATTTAAGTTCCATTTATAAATCAATTTCTTAAATAACACAACTATATTCCTAAAAACAACCAAATCTCGATTTCACTCCTGTTTCGTTATTTAGATATCTTATTTATGATCTAGTATTACAAATTATATTTTTATTCCCAATTCCCCTTTTTATTCTCCCAATCTAGTTAAAATCTCGATTTTAAAAACCTTTTATATTAAAACAAGTATCACTTAATATTTATTATTTAAAATCCTTTATATACATTATTCCAAAATCTTTATTTACAATATCACGAAATAGTTAAGTACAAATTTAAAGTCAAACCATATATTTTACCCAATCATTTTCTTTTAACTAAACCAAAACTCTATATAATTGTTTTACTTCCAAAATCCCTTTTAAATTTCCTTCAAATTCGAAACATATATTTATGGTATTTTTAAAATACAAAATCTAGGCTAGTGCTACATAGCATCAATAAATTCAAATCACACTATAATCTATCACAGATTATTCAAATATGTCATATATCACTATATGTGAAATTAAATTCAACATTTTTGAGGAATTTAGTTGGATCCCTCCGACCTGTATTCCCTGCAACCACAGATGTTAATACAACATAAAAATACCAATCTCGCTTCATGGCAACATATAACGGTAACATATGGTCATCCGCTATTACGCGGGGCGTATTGGGTCTCATCCGCTCCAATAAGCGGGAAATATATCCAACTACTAATCTATATACCAATATAAATAATATAACATCCAACTGATATTTATTTATAAATTCAACAAATCATCCTAAATTAATTTTAATCATTTAAAATTAATTGCAGTAATCCAAATGCGTGAGATTTACTCACATTGATTTTTCAGTTGCCGCCGAGACGTTTAGTTTTGGAACTAAACCCGGTCAAACTAAAACCGGACGACGCCCGATTTTAGCCCAAATTTTGACTGTCTCTAAATCTGTCCAAACTAGTTTCATTTCGAAGCTTTCGTCATCAGGATCGTAACGCAAAAAGTTTTGTCCCAATCAAACCTCGTATGAGAGAGAAATTTAATTTTTAAGTTCATCGATTAATTTTAATTAAATTAACTCTAATTACAATTTATAAACCCATATCCAAAAAGAAGCCCGACCCACTTAAACTCTTTCTTCCCTAAATGCTTCAGCTTGTGCATGAGAACACCACCTACCCATTATCGTGCACGTTCTTAGAGTGATACGGAGCTAGAGACCTCCATTTGTCGAACTGTTTTTGCTACGGCTCCCTCTCGATGAACCACATCTACACGTACCACTATCTTCGAGCTCAACACCACCTTATGAAACGCGACCGCTGCCTTCGCATGCTGTTGTCGACCATGTTGCGACTTCCTATTCATCGCCGCACGTCACCAAATCTCGCCTCCAGGTGCGCCTCACCTCCACGACCACAAATCCAAGCTCCAAATCACAAAATACAACCCCAAATGCCAGCCGATCGAAACCCTAGCTTCCACTGTCATTCATGCCCCTTTCCAATTCCATAGTCGAACACTTCCAAATCGTTACAGCTTGAAGCCCTTGCCAAGACATGAATTTTAAAACATGTTTGCTATTTTTTTAATTTAGTAGAGTTAGAGAGAGGAATTTTTGAATTTTCTTTACTTCTTTTTTTTACTCTTCGGCTGTGTGTTTTAAAAAGAAGAAAAGAGGGAGGGGACGAAAGAGAAAGGTGGCGTGTTTGTAAAGGAAGAGCATGGTGAAATGATCGGTATACAACTGTTTTGACTTAACAATTTAAAAATGTTATTTTAATTTTCAAATGTCTTGTTTAAGCCAAATTAAAATTCTAGACTCCTATCGAGGCGTGCCACTAGACATCCGTAATGTTATACCCTTATTTCGAATGCAATGGAAAAGATTTCGAGTCCTAATTCGATCGTATGGAGAAGGTAGCTTTTTGAACCAAATTAAAATATTAAATTTTCGATATTAATTTCAATGCATTTCTATCCCGTACGACCAAACAATAACTCCAAACGCAACGTAATTTGAAATCTGATAAAAATACACTATTACGGATTTAATGGAACTAGTTTCGTCGAATTCCGAGATTATGCCCTGTAAGGCTATCTTTATACGTTAATTCAAACGAGATATTTTAAAATCGAGTAAATCGCTTTAAATCCAATTTAAATTTTTTATTATCTCCATTCTTATAAATAAAAATTAAATAAGCTTTGAAATTATTTTTATCAAGCTTAAAACTCAAGATTCAATTATTTTACCAATTTCCAGTATTGAATTTAACAATCATTTAATCCAATTATCATTATATTTGAAATTCAAGTTAAAAATTAATTTTTAAATATTTAAAAATAATTAAATATTTCAATTTCAAATAACCAAAATTCTGGGTCGTTACACCAGAGTCAAAGCCGACGCTTTGTTTTCTTTTTCTTGTTCTTGCTTTTACACTTTGCACATAAGAAGGTGTTTTTTTTTGTTGCTTTCTTTTTCGGCCAACTGATTTTGTCATAGTTGTTTTCTCTTTTTGACCAACGGATTTTGTTGGTTTCTTTTCATCATCTTTTTCAGTTATTTGTTTTAAACTCTTGTTTGTCATAGAATTTGAAAGATGGAGGAGCGAAGTCAAGTACTGAAATATGGTAGGGTAAAATTTGGTTTTTGATAGTGGCATCTTCTTCCATATTTTGAGATTCTTCTGTTTATTTTTCTATCCTTTTTTTTATTTGCTGGAAGAACTATTCAATTTGTTTTTTCTACCATGTATGCACTTTCTTTTGCGATCTCCAATGGTGTATCTTGATTTGGTTGGAACTCTTTTCCTTCCACATGATTTTTAGTAATTATCTGCACTTATTCATGCACTTCAGTTGGTATTTCAGTAGCTTTTTCTACATCATGCTCTTCAAGTCTTTATTTATTTTGTGCTTCATTTTCTTCATTTTGAACTTTTTCTTGCACTTGGTTTTCAATCTCTGTCTGCATCATTTTATGCACTTCAGTTGATATTTCATTTGCTTTTTCTATATCATGTTATGTAATTATTTCATCATTTTGCACCTTTTCTAGCAATTCATTTTCTATTTCTGTCTGCACCTTTTCATACACTAAGTTGCTATTTCAGATGATTTTTCTACATCATGTTCTACAATTCTATCTTTTTTTTTCTTTTTTTCCCTCTTTAGTCTTTTTTACTCTTTTCTTCATTCTTTTCAGTTGCAGGTATGTTTTCTGCATTTTGGGTTCCATCTCTAAACATGTATCTTCATTCATTTCAATTGATGTGTGGTCTTTTTCTACATTAGAGTCGGCATTTGCCTCTTTAATTTTTTCTTTACTCTCTTCGTTCATTTTAGGTTAATCTACTATGTGCATATTTGTACTTCGGTATTTGAATTTCTCTCTTCATTCTCTTGCAATCGTGACTTGATATCTCTCAATTCTTGTTTTAGTTTTAGAATTTCTTTCTTGGCTTCTATCCTCGTTTTTTTTTCTTTTTTTATTTCCTTCTTTCTTTTTTGACTTCATCTTCCAAATCTTTTATGTGTATTTAGAAGACTCCAATGCTTACATCTTCTTCAAATGATCCAATACTTTGTTCAGTTTCTTCAATTTATCATTTTTCTCTTGATTTTCTTTTCCTTTGTTGCTTAATTGTTATTTTGTAGATGTTGTTTGAAGAAGTCTTTCTTCGTGTGGAAGAATATTAGTTATTTCTTTAACCTGTATAATTGGTAGGGAAATTTTGTTTTAGTTTTAAGTTATGATATTATGTTATAACTTACAATGATAATTGACTTTTTAATAGAAGAAAACACAATAGTTATGAAACTGATACTATGCAAAGTTATAAATTGATACCGTACAATGTTAAAAATGATATCAAATATTATTGTGTATTATAACTAACACTGTGATGAAGCAAAACATATGCTATATAGAGGCAAAACTGATATTATGCAGAGACAAAATTGACACCAAGTATTGAAACCGATATTATATAGAAGCTAAACTGATACTATGAAGAGACACAAATTATATTACATTTTGAAACTGATAACATGCAGAGACAAAAATGATACCAAATATTGAAATTGACACTGTGGTTGAGGTAAAAACCGATACTATGTATGGTCAGAAATGATAGTAGAAAAGATATAGTGCTAAAATTTATTCTAAGTAAAAGTTAAAATAATATTGATTAATGTAGGTAAGATGGAGTTTTAACTTACCTCACAATCTTTTACATCATCCAAAAATTGTTTGACTACTATGTCTTTAAGCTTTCGCAAATCCAATCTTGCAAACCTTGGTAAATCTTGAGTACATTACCGTCATGTTGAATGAGTTTCATCGTCTCATATATGTAGTACTATAAGCAATTAAAGAACTGATTAGATATGATTATTAAAAGTAATATTTATTTCAAATAATAATATTTTTAATAACATATCTTACCAATGGAAGTATGGTGCATCATGACATGTTTCTTGGTTAGTGGATAAATCTTTTGACAAATTTACTGAAAAATTTCTCTATTGTTTGTGGTCAAGAAACTATCTGCATTGTTTCAAAATCGATCAAGAATGGTAGAATTTTCTATCTCTATTTTTGTTGGTTGTTAGGGAAGAAAAATGTTAACAGTATTTCCATTAGTCTTAAATATGGTAGGTCTTTGTCATGTTGCTTTTTCTTTTTTGTTATCACTTATTTTATTCTCTTTTCAACCACATTTTTTGTAATGAAAGTACAATTGCCGAAATTTATTCTTACGAATTCTGTGCACTCTGTTGGAATGACTTTTCTCATCTTTTTTTATGTTGGTTCTATGTTTACTCATTTCGTTGGTCGACAAAAAGCAAGCTAATGTCTGCAGCAGTTACTTTCATTTTGTCTTCTCCAAACATGATCAGTTTTAGTTGAGTAGCATGTGTATAAAGCATGCAAGTTACGTTGATGCTTCTTGCATTCCTTCATTCTTATTCTTAAGACATTGAAGAAGTTGTAAAATGATGTCTTTTTCAATGTGTCTATTTGTTTTTTGGTAAAGCCATTTTTATACCAATTTTATCATCTTGAAAATTGCATATAAGTCGCATATGTATGTTGTGTCTAGCTTTGTATCTTTAGCTTCAATTGTTTCCTACTCTAATCCTTTAAATATGACATTCATGCTTATAGGATGTGGAATGACAAAATCACATCATCCTATTGTTTGAAAAAGAGGCATTAAGTTGGCAGTGAAACAAATGACATTGAAACATAACGATATATTGGGTATTAATTGCAATGAAACAACTTCATGCAAATATATAAGGAATATTATTTTTGCAGTTTAGAAGTATCACTTTTGTTAAACATAGGTATCGGTTTTCATAAAATGTGATTTGAAATAAATTTAAAATTCCAAACTAATAACTTCAAGTGTATGAACCATAGGTATCATATTTGATGTAAACATGGTGTCAGTTTTTAAACAAAATATAATGAAAACAATTTATAAAAGTACGAAGTTCAAGCTTCAAATAAAAATGTTAGTGGTATCATTTTTAGAAGCTATTGGTAGCATTTTTTCTACAAATTACATGGAAAATTATTTATAAAATTAGAAAGACATAAGTTCTACTCAAAACATCTAGTGGATATCATTTTTTTTTGAATATTGGTATCAATTTTCATAAACAAGACAATGTAAATAATTTTAAAACTTCAAACCATTAACTTGAAATATCCGTAATTTAGGTATCATTTCTAATTTCTATTGGTGTCTATTTTTAAATAAAATGCAGTGAAAACAATGTATAAAGTAAAACGTATAAGCTTCAAACAAACATGTTAAAGGTATTATTTTTGCAAGTTATTGGTATCATTTGTGCCACAAATTACATGGAAATTATTCTACAAAATTAGAAAGAGTAAAGTCCGTTGCCCAGCCGCCAACTCCTCTCGCAACCTCCGCCTCATTTTCCGCTTGCGAACACCCCATAACAATTGTCATCATCTCTGCATTGCCTTCCGTATGGCCTCTCATTCCCGCGCCAACCATGTGTCCTCCCATCCTCCAGATCCGCCACCCTCCTCGTTATCTCACTCGCCTGGATTTCCTCCAGTGGCGAATCTGATTCCCCATCCAAAGTCTGATGATGGCTTCACACCAGTATCAAAAAAATGGAAGAGACAAACCAAGGTTATGTTGAATCCTAGTTCAAATAGTTATTCCCCCAACCTCTTTCAAAAGAAGATATTGCATCCCCCCCCCTTCCCCCGGCCCTACAGATGTGCATCAGAACGTTGACCAATCCAGCCCTAACATAGATCGTCCTATACAAACTGAGAATGGATCTTCTACCAACAAATGGAACTTCTCCACCACGTTGAGCCGGGAGTGGAATGAAGTTGTCAAAGGTAATAATATTCTGATCTCTATTCCGCTTAAATTTTATCAGCCCCGCGAATTTAAATCAATGCTGTGTGCCAAAATATATGCTAAGATTGTTCAGACGGCAAGAAAACAGTGGGACAATGCCATAGTAATAATCTATGGTTGATCCTAAACCAATTATCCTTATTCCAGAGATTACATTACTAGAGTATGGGCATCCATTGAGGAATTTTCTATTTATTCTAAGGAGAATGAATTCTATGTTATTAAATTTAACAATAAGAAAGATTATAATAGAATCTTAAAAGGAGGCCCCTACTACTACAATAAAAAACTTATGATAATGAAAAGATGGTCATTAGGGATGAAACTTAACAAAGAACTACTCCACTCTATTCCAATTTGGGTCAGTTTTTCGAATCTACCTTTAGATTATTGGACAGAAGAGGGGATTTGTCGTATTGCCTCGGTACTTGGATCTCCTATCAAGTTGGATAAAGTCACAGAAGGTAATATTAAGATTGCGTATGATAGTGTTTTAATAGAAATCAAAAATACTTTGAGTTTCCTAATGGGATTCCTATTCTTTCAGAGGTAGATGAAATCATTTGGCAAGAGGTGGCTTATGAATGGAAACTATCTACTTGCACAAATTGTTTTATTTTCAGGCACTCGGATACCCAATGCCAATTAAACAAGGTTTGGAGACTGAAGATTCCACCTCAGAATCAGGCTACTTAAAATAATGAAATGAATATTGATGATAATATTCTAAATGACAACAATTTGAAGCACTTGTCTAATATCATAAAAGAGCAGATAAACAAAGATAATCTAATGTCGGAAGATACGATCTCAGATAGTCCGATTGACAGTAATCTTGATACCATAGCAGAAAATATTAGCAATGAGAAGCATAATGTCCAGTCAACTTTACAGTCATCGACCCTTAATTCAAAGTCAAATATAAGTACATTAAATGTTACAGTTTTTGATAAGAATAAGCAATATCTTAACAACCACAGAGATAAGGAAATAGTAGAGGTGACTTATAATTCTGCACTACACACTAATGAATCTTCAGTTCTGTCAGACTCATTACAAGTTCCAATTTCTACCAATGCAAAGGAACCCTAACATTTGGAATCTCATAATGTCTCTAGAGCTAAGCCCACTTGAAAAGTTAGACCGGAAGAAGCTCCGTTCGAATTTACAGCTACCCCCTCTTTAGATGTTATTGAAACCCTGCATCAAACATGTTAGTTTCGCAATTGAAAGGAAAAAAATAAAAAATCCAAAAAGCCAAAGACAGTAGGGTCTGCTGCTTCCCCGACTGATAGTAGTATTTAAAATAATAACGTCTAGATGGAGTTCCTCTTTTGGAACATCTGAGGCATGAATGCCTCGACTAAAATGGTGGAAATTTTGCATTTGTTAAATTCTAACAGATTTTCTTTTTTAGGCATACTTGAAAACAAGCTCTCTGCTGTTAATATTGAGAGTTTCATGCTTAAAGTTCATAACAACTGGAGGCATTCACATAATATTTTAAATGGTCAATAAAGTAGAATTTTAATACTGTGGATTCTTCCCAATGGTCGAACATTATTCTTCATTATAACGATCAATTTATATCCTACATACTTCATAATGCTAGCGGTGTCAGTATCCTATGCACAATAGTCTATGCCTTTAATGATGAATATAGACGAGTTGAGTTGTGGAATTATCTCGCTGAGCAATCTAAATTATTTAATTTACCATGGATAGTGGCAGGGGATTTTACTTCTATCCTCTCTTCTGAAGAGAGAATTAATAACGGTTTTTGTAACTCGATGGGAGATAAGGATTTTATAGACTATATTACGACGTCTAAACTTATTGAACCTGCTTTTAGTGGTAATTATTTTACTTGGAGAGGGGGCAATATTTCTCAATTCACAGCAAGATTGATCATGTTTTCATCAACTCTTTATGGAAGGATTTATTTTATCAATTTGGTATTAATTTTGGTAATTACTCTCTTAGTGATCATTCCCCTATCTGTGTTAATCTTATGATAAAGAATGGGAAAAAGAATTATATACCTTTCAGATATAATAACTCATGGCATCTTCAATCTGGATATTTCTCTTCTCTTCACAATGCTTTGTTGTAGGAATTTTTCAATCACCTTCATATACTCCTATGCAGACTGAAATCTACGAAATCTACAATGAAGGAATGTTTAAGCACTAAATGAAGCATGCAAACAGTGATCAATCAGATAAAAGAAGAAGAAAACGAATTATATAAACAACTAGTGCAAAACCCATTGAATGATAGCCTTATTGAACAATACTCTTCAAAAAATGATCATATACATTGTATCATGGAGATGATCGCTATTGAAAATGAGCAAAAAATGAAGTTAAACTGGCTGGTTAGGGGAGACAGGCCAACAAACTTCTTTTACAGCAAAATTAGTGTTCGAAATCCGAGTCAAAGAAGTAATTGCACTATTAATTCAGATGGAACATGGTCATCAACATCAGAAAAAATTGCTAATGAAGCAATTAAATATTTCTCTATTCTTTTTTCAGTTACTCAAGCTAATAATCAATTTCCAAACGGAACTTGTAAAAAAATTCTAACCGAAAATGCAAGAATCAGCTTGAGTAAGCCCTTTCAGTTAGAAGAAATCAAGTCTGCCATATTTCAAATCAATGTCAATAGCACCCCAGGTCCTCATGGAATCAACTCAAAATTCTACAAAGTACATTGGGGTTTTCTCAAAAATGATATATGGAATGCGATGAATGGTATTCTTTAATCTGGTAAAACAATTAGAGAAATCAACCATACATTTATATGCTTGATTCCTAAAAAACTAGTTGCGGTTGAAATGGCTGATTTTAGGCATATATCCCTCTGCAATGTCATCTACAAGATTTTAGCCAACCTTCTTTGCAATCGACTAAAACCTTGTATGAATGACCTTTTTCATATAATTAGAATGCTTTCATTCCTGGGTGAATAATCACCGAAAATTCATTACTTGCATATGAAATGGTGAGAGGATTTAGTAGAAACATTATAACAATTTTTTCTTGAAAATTGATCTACATAAAGCCTATGATAAAATATATAGAGATTTTATTCATTATATGCTGATTTCCATGGGTTTCCCTCTGATGTTTGCTAATCTCATTTATGAGTGCATTTCTACTCCTTCATTTTTGGTGTTTATAGACGGATCTCCTTTTGGTTTTATCGAAAACACTACGGTTTACGACAAGGAGACCCTCTCTTGCCATATCTATTTGCTATGGCCATGGAGTTTCTCACTATTATTCTTAATGGGGAGTACTTGAAAGGTAATCTCACTCCAATTTACAAAATTAATCCTATAATTACCTATTTATTGTACGCATATGACATTTTAATTTTGGGTAAAGCAACTATAAAGAACGCAGAATGCATTCTTCAAACTTTTCAGGTTCTGAATTGTTTAATTGGGCTGGGCCTAAGTGAAAATAAATCGATGCTATTTTTTAGCAAAAGTGCTACCAATAAACAACAGAAAGCCCTGATTTTGAATATCAGTATAGGCAGTCTTCCAGTAACATACTTAGGTATCCCAATATCAAATAACAAACTTAAAGAAAGGGATTTTGGAAGTCTAAATGACAAAATAAATAAAAAAATTCAATCATTGGCACAACAAATTACTCACAATTAGTGGCAAACTTGAGTTAATTAAATCTATCATTCAACCTTTGATTCAATTCTGGATGCATCTTTCCTAATTACCCATGTCTGTGATACAGAGAATTAGTACTCTTTGTGCTAATTTTATTTGAAAATCTAAAGCACATAAGATGTGTTGGTATGATGTTTGTAAATCCGAAAGTGAAGGTGGACTTGGTATTTGAAAATTAGAGGAAATTGCTAAAGCAGTTGCTATCAAATTAGTCTAGAACTTCATAAATGGTGATACTCTATAGGCCAAATGGATATACAGTAAATATTATAGCAAAACAAAATTTTGGACTGCTAAAATGAACAACAATGCATCATATACTTGGAATTAAGGCTTAGAGCTAGACAATGGTGTAAAGGATTAATGGATGGGAAAATTATTAACGGTGCTAGCACTAATATATGGTATGATCCATGGCTTAATGGATACTCGTTGATTAATAAATTAGGGTGGAATGCTTTGTCAGTGGCAGGTAGTGGCAATAGATGGGTTTCTACTCTGATTTCGAATAACAATTGGAAAAATAATCTTGAGTGTGTTCCTACTCAAATGCAGACTACTGTGTATAACATAAAATTTCACAACCAAATGCATCATGATTACAGGTTCTGGTTGCCAAACAGTAATTGTCAGTTTAGTTTGAGTTCATCCCGGAATCACATTAGAGTCAAATATGAAGAATTCAACTGAATCAGTGTAATTTGGGATCATTACTGTGCCCCTAAAATGTCCACTTGCACTCTGTTAGTTAAGTTAAACTGATTGAATATAAAAGATAGAACTTTCATATGGAACAATAATATTGATAGGTCTTGTGTTTTCTTCTGCTTAAATCATTTCGAAGACAGGGAACACTTGTTTTTTAATTGCAGCTACTCAAGACAAATTTTAAAAGTTATAATGCAAACGCTAAATATCAACATCAGAATTCATCTGATATTTCACAAATTCTAGAAATACTTTGTCAGCAATAAAAGAACTATACGATTATTAATCATCTTATGAATATTGCCATTACTTCCATGATTCGGCATATATAGTGCGAAAGAAACGCACAGGTTTTTAAAGGTGTAGAAATGCCATTTCAACTGAGAATCATGATGATAGTTCAAGAATGTAAAAATCTAATTCAATCTAGACTGGTTTCGAAGGAAGTTAGTAGGGATTCAGAACTTATCGTGCTAAATTTTGGGATTACAACTGCTCCAAGCTTTGATTTTCAACCGCCCTGAACTCAGATATGCTTTACTCTTCGATCAGACTTTTCTAACTATTCTCTTCTCTGGATTTTCGAATGTGGTAGTTTAGCCATTATTGAGCAGTTCGGAAGGAGTAATTAGATCTGTGATAGTTTGGTAAAGTAAATGAAGCGTGTCTCCCTCCAGAAGATTCTTTTCAAATTTTGATCTAAGTCCTGTGGTTGTGATGTTTGGTGTTTCATTTGTTACTCTTCTGCCATGTGTGATGTTTAGTTTTGTTTGTTTTTTGTTGTGTTTCTGTGTTTGTTTGTCGGCCCATATTGCTCGTACGGATGGTTTTGAATGTTTCTTCATTTTTTTTACTTCTCCATCTATTTGATAACTGGGTTTCTGGCACTGTTGGGTTCTATTGTAATGTTAATATATGGACATAATACGTACTCTTTTCCTGATACCCATTTAGATTAGAGGGTTGCAAGGTTTTAACGAGGCCTATTATGTAAATATATATGCATTTTCTGTTTGTTAATAGATTACATGTTTCAAAAAAAATTAGAAAGACATAAACTCTACTCAAAATAGCTAGTAGATATCATTTTTGTTGAACACTGATGTCAGTTTTCATAAAAATGACATTTGAAATATTTTTGAAAACTCCAAATCATTTAACTCAAACATACAAAATTTAGGTAACAGTTTTTAAACATAACGTAGTAATAACAATTCAAAAGGTACGAAGTACAAATCTCAACCAAATATAGTACTAGTGTCATTTTTGCAATATAGTGGTATCATTTTTGCTACGAAATATATTAAAAATTATATATAAAATTAAAAACGCATCAACTCTAGTCAAGATAATCAGTGGGAAACATTTTTCTTAGATATAGGTATCAGGTTTCATAAACATGATATTTGAAATAATTTTTAAAATTCCAAACTAATACAATCAAGCATACAAACTGTTGGTATCATTCTTGATTTATAATGGTATCAGATTTTATAAAAAATACAATGAAAACAACTTACCAAGGCACAAAGTAAAAAATTCAAACAAATTGATTATTTGTATCATTTTCCCAAGATATCTGTACCAGTTTTGCTACAAATGATTTGGAAAACAGTTTATAAAATTATTAGTTATCAATTCAACTCAAAACAAATAGCGAGTATCATTTTTTTTAAATATAGGTATCAGTTTGTTAAAAAGTACGGTTAAAATAAATTCAAAATTCCAAAACAATAACTTCAAAGAAACAAAATGGAGGTATCATTTTTGGTTTATATCTATATCAGTTTTATAACAAACTACAGTAAAAATAATTTGTAAAACTAAAATTATAAGCTTCAAACAAATATAAAGTGGGTATTATTTTTGTAAGGTATTGGTATCAGTTTTGCTACAAATAGATGGAAAAATAATTTCTAAATGACAAGGCATCAGCTCCACACAAACAGACAGTGGGTACCCGTTTTGCAGTATGTTGGTATCAGTTTTATTATATATACTGGTAAAAATAATTTCTTCAATTATAAAGCACCAACTTAAATCAAACAGATAGTCGGTATCACTTTTCCAATATATTGGTATCAGTTTTATAATAAATGGTGATGAAAACTATTTTTAAAACTACAAAGCTTTGTCTTCTACCACACAAACTATAGGTATCATTTTCGCAATATCTAACATGTTATAAAGTAATGGTATTTGTAACTTTACCGAATTGATTTGTTCCTCTTTAGATTCTTCATTTGGAATTTGTTTTCCCTTTTCTTTTTGAGCTTTTTCCTGTTTAACATTTTTGATACTATTAGAATACATTTAATAATATGATGTTGTATCAGTTTCATAATTTTGTAGTATCATTTACCCGTTGAATTATATTTTGAGTTTCTATTTGAATTTGCTTCTGAATTATTTTTTCATTGTTTTTCTTCGATCTTCTACTTTTTTGCGGTTGTCTTCAGTTGTTTTTTTAGCGGCTATTTTTTGCTGTTTGTTTTTTTTTCATTGTTCTGTCAAATAAGTTCAACACTATTATAATACAACTATATTAACTTTGTTATACTTGATTTTATAGCATCGGTTACTATTTATAGTATGTTTATTGTTATTTTTGATTGGTTTTCATCTGCTTTATTTTTTTAATTTCTTCTCTCTGTTATTTTTTCTAGATTTTTTGTAGAATATAATTAGAAAAAGTAAACTAATAAAAATAAAACATGTCAAATCAAAAGAAACATCATTATTACTTTGTGTTTTCTTACTCCTTAAATGATAAGGACATAAAGTAAAGATTTGAAAGGTGATATTAAGTGTTGAAAACTAAGATTACTTAATTTAAAAGTAAGTAAATTGTATTTTGATCTTTTGCAAATATAATATTTTTATCCAAAGTTTTTTCTATAAATGCACACCCACTTTCTCACATCCTTCCACACTTCTTCTTCTCAAAATTTCAAGCTTCTTCTCACTCTTTTAATGGCTTCCAACTTTAATAAAGTTATGCCAAAATATTTCCAAAAATAAAACAAAGAAAAAATATCAACAAAACTCCGTCCGAACCACTTCAAAACTCCTCCTCTCCCCTTCTATTGCTCGCGCCCCCTTCCACCATTTCGCCGAGCACGATTTTCCTTTCAAGCATGGTCATGGCCTCCTAAGGCAAGTACGCGGAAGTTTAGCAAGTTATAAAGAGCTTAAAGAAAAGTTAGAAAAGTTTAGCAAAGTTAGAAATGTTTAAAACTAGTTTGAAAGCGAAAAAACGTGAGAACTCTAAATTGTTAAGTAGAAAATGATTATATGATGTTTTGCAAGTTATAAATGTTGTTTGGATGTTAATAACGATGATGATAAATGTTTGAAAAAGAAAGCAACTACCTTTAAATCATTTGCAAAAGTTAGTAAGCAAATATGTACATAAATGACAATCATGTGACACTGTAATAAAAAAGTTGTTAAATTGATTAGCAAGTTGACATGTTAGGATATGTTAAAATGATTATAAACTTTGTTTTGGAGGTTTACTAGTTGTATATTGAAAATATATGTTGAATCAAGTCATGGATTTACACCACATATAATCACATGGAAATCACTTTCCAAAAGAAACGAAATGTGACATGGAATCATTTATACCTTGAAAAATATTTGAAAATGCTTTAGAAATGATTACTAAGTGTTTAAATTTGTCTTGGCAAAGTTTGGATATGAATCTCAAAATACGCCAAAAATTTGACGCGTCGCGTAACGGTAGTTCGTGTTTTCGCGTCGAAAGTTCAAATGAAGATACGAAGTGGAACATAGTTCAAAATTCTTCAAATTATGAATTTTCCAAATCCTTATATCCATATCTTTCATATAAAAATAGAAAATCAAGATTTCATCTTGCATATTTTAAAATATGGCAAAATCAATTTTCAAGAAAAATCTAGTTTTTACACTAAAATGACCAAAGTTGGAAATTGATAAAATAATCATTTTAAAGATATGAAATAAATTCTAAAAATCTTTAAAATGTTTTAAAAGCGACTTAAGTTAAAAAAATTGTTTTCTAGATGAGATAAAAGTCGTTTTGAAGAATATAGCTTTTGAAGCACTTTTTCTAACACTATTTGTAACACTTTTCGCAACGCTTTTCAATAACTTTTGAAATAAAGGTTGAAACTTAAGAATTCTTTTCCAAATCCTTGGTAAATGTTTTTAATTAAATAATAAAGCTTTTTAAAAGAAATTTGAACCAGTTTAACATTATTTCAAAGATGGTTAAACAAATAGTTAAGTGATTTAAAAAGGGAAAATGAGTATGCGGAAACGACTAGTACATTTGTCCTGCCTGTAAGATCTAAAAATGAAAATAAGGTGTGTAATTAAGGTTAGGGATGGAGCAACCAGTGCGCTGAACTTACCTGGCCTGGTTTTCTCTTTTAGGCGAGAGGTGGAACATATCGAAAGGAAAGTCTGGATGCTCAACTTGGATTTTATTGAAATAATCTCCTTATGTTCGTTATTAAAATCCGAAGAGGGAAATTGTCTTGTTCGTGGAATTTAAAAGATGATCTCACCGTTATTCCGCCCATAACACTCGTTGAAAATGGAAGTTAATTTTGAATAAAAGTAGAATGATTTCTATAATCATATTTTCTCAAAAAATACTCTTTAAAAATGATTTGAGAAATATTCAATAGAGAGGTTTAAATGATTTTGTATTCACTAAAAGAATATTTTGAAAATATATATCTCTCGAAGGTATTTTGGTAAAGGAAATGAATGAATCCAAAAACAATCACCTAATTACATCATTTTTATCGATGATTGGATTTCGAAGGTACCGAGGTCGGATTTGGGTGACTCATATCCGAAGACCACTTCGAACCAATTTACGTGTTTGAAGATTGAAGATGTTTGAAGACAGAGATATTGAGACGAATAATAACGAGGGACTACTTGTTGATTAATTGGGGATAAACTCCCGATTCACTATATTGTAGCGGTGATCTCTTTGTTATGAAAAAACCTTAAAACCACAAGGACTTCTCGCCTGGTAATTGCATAGAAAAATGCCTTCGGTTTGTCATGTTCCTGGACAACCTGTATGGACGTTTGTCTGACATTGCATTTCTAAAAATTACGTACATTGGTTTTTACAAACGTGCATCAGTGGTGGCGGAGAAGGAAACTTCTCTTAGCTTAACACCCTCCTTGAGATGTACGAGCCTAAGGGTCGTATTTTTGTGGAAGGCAATTAGTAGTCAATGGAAATGGCAATGTGACATTCAAAGATGTGACCGAAACAGGGTTAGATGCGGCAAGGCTAAGTAGGTCATTCCCAGTTAGGGTATGATTATCCCCTTCTCGATATATTTATTTCCGCTATGACGTTCGGGGTGTGAATTAATGTGGATGTATGCGAATAGAGCTCTCGGAGAAAGGTCGGTAACGACCGAGGGTTGACATATTCGGTACTATCTAGTTATAAAGATAGGCCAGTCTTGTGTTGGTAGAGGAGCTTTGTGATGGTTCCTCAGGACATCCATCTAGAGGTGTACCTATCGGAAGTTAGTCCCTTCACCTAGTCATTTGTATGGAAACCCTCTCCCCAATAAGAACCTGCGGTTTTATTTGTATTGGCGTAATGAATAGCCTCGAATTGCTATATGGGTAACCATTTCGGCTAAGATTAATAACTTTATTTGACAATGTTTTCAAAGAATGTCAGTACAAATAATATCCTTATATTTTGCATAATAAAACTTTTGCTTATCATAAGGTAAAAACTTGTTCCGTGTTTATGTGCGGTGTGGTCTTATGAGATAACCTTTTGTTTTCAAAACATGATACTTTGAGTTCTCACACCAGTCCTATGACTGACCTTTGGAGCTATAAAGCTGAAGTACCTTATGTAGATATCTACCCATTTTTCGCTGTGTCATGTAGTATGTATTTCCCAACATATATACGGATAGCCAGTTATAACTATCCAGCTGGACTTGTATTTGACTCTGATCATTTATGTATAATTAAAATGTTGAATGCGATACGAGATTCTATTACTATGCTATCTTCTATCTTTATTTTCTTTTATACCCCTAATAATCTGCCTTCCCGGCACTTAGATTTACGGCACGTGAATACTGTAGACGTATTAGTGTTGATTTCTGAGGGTCGAGGAGGCGGGTTGTCACACGTATGCACAACCATCCTCCACTCGACAACCCTCCTCCGCCTTCCCAAACCACAACCGAATGCCATTTTCTCCGCCTCATCACCAGCCATAAGTAGCTCAGCCTCCGCCTATAGCAACTGCCTCCCCTTTAGCCCGCATAGCCACCCAAAACCCGATTTGTCAACCCCAGCACGGCAGTTTTTCCCTATAGCCATCTCTCCTTCTTTAGAACAATCCTGAAAGTCATACGATATTATTTTCCTTCTACAGGTATCAAGTCATATAATCTGTATAAAATATCATTTTCACTTGTATATTTGTTCTTGTATAGCCCATACAAAAATCCTGAAACAATATTATTTTCCTTCTATTTGGGTTCAATAAGTTATTGAATCCGATCATCTTCTATTAGATGATGTCTCGAGAACGTAATCATCCAACACCACTCAACCATGACTAACAACCAGAACGGAGCAAGGTTCCTAATGTTGTTTCATTATCACTCTATAAAAGGCAAGAAAGAGGTGTATATATATACATCACACACACACACACACACAAAGATATATATATATATATATATATATATATATATATATATATATATGTTTTCATCAAATTCGAATTTAAGTTATATACCTTGTCGTTGTCCAGTTATTTGCCTTGTGTTTGTTGTCCGGAACTTATCGCAGCTGCTCTTTGGCTTGTTGTTGTTCCGTGTGCGTATCCATGTTACCTTCTTCGTTCTTGTTGTTTCTCTAGCCTCGATAGATGAGCTATCACTCACGATTAACTCTCTTATATTTAGTAAATTTAATTCACATGAAATGATGAATGAAATTATACATACCCGGACGATCTTATAGATTAGGGAAAGTCGTTATGGATTGAAATGATAAACCCAAGCGATTTTATTGAATTTGAAATTGTGGGATTGCGAGTTGAAATGATATATGCCCGTAATATTAAATTATTGCGGATTGAAATGATAAATATCCTTATCACGTGACCATAGGATAGAAAACTATATACGGACACCATTGGTCTATTTTTAAATAATTTCAAGAATTTTTAAAAGGAAATATATGGATTTTAATAAATTTGGATTTTTAAAATATAATATAAATATTTATTTTAATATGTGAAAATTTTAGATTTTAAAATTATATATTATGGAAATTTTAAAATTATAAGTTAAGTTTTAAAATGTAAACTATAAAATTTTAATTATAACTTTATTAATTTTAAAATATATAAAACAAGATTTAAAATAGATTTTATAATAATAAAATTTAATTTAATAATAATTAATATAAGAAAATTTAATAAGAATTTAATTTTACTAATATATATAATATGTTTTAAATATTTATTTACAATTTATATTAATTTTTTAAAATAGATTTTTTTAGTAATTTAAATAAATAAACGTTGGAAATATAAGTTTAGGAGGACTTGTAATTTAATTTGTTTAAGAATTGAATTTAAATAAGAATTGATTTGAACTCATTGATTTTGGGATTTAAAAATATGATTTTATAACTTGATAACTTGATTTCGATTAAAGGTGATTAATTGAATATTTTCAAATTTAAATAAAATTGAAATTGAATATTTAATTTTGATTTAAATTTTTAATTTGAGAATTTACTTAAAATGGTTATTAAAAAGGCGATTAAGTGAATATTTTCAAAAAATAAATATAATTGAAGTCAGATATTAAATTTTGATTTTGATTTAATTTTGTAATTTGAGATTTATTTAAAGGTTATAAAAAATGATTAAGTGAATATTTTCAAATTTAAATAAAATTAAAGTTGAATTTTGAATATAAATGAAATTTATCAAATTGAGTTATAGTAAATGCTTGAATATTTAAACTTTAACCTATTGAATTTAAAGTGGTAGTTCAAACCTGGATTTAAAACCAATATAAACTAAAAATGGTTTTAATGAGAATTTGGATTAAACCTTTAACCTTTTTAATTGAAATGGTCGAACTGAGATTGATTTAAATAGAATTTTTTTGGAACTAAAGTTGTTTTGAATTGATTGTGAAATTGGAAAAACAATTCTAATTTGAAACTATTTTCGATATAAACTATTTTTAACATATAAACTATTTTAATCTATAACCTATTTTTTTAAATCTATTTAATTTATAACTATTTTAATATATATATAAACTATTTCAATATTTATTTTAAGTTGGAACTGTTATGATTTAGATTTAATGGATTTAAATGTGAATATTTTGATATGATGGTTTAAACTATTTTGTGGTTATGATTTTGGAAATGAATATGATTTCGTAAGAGATATGATTTCAAAAGTGAATATGATTTCGAAAGTGATATGATTTTGAAATGAATATGATATTTTGATATGAAGTATGAATTGTTTGAAATAAAAATGACCACGTTGTGAAATAAGCGCTAGGTTGTTAAAGAGGTCGGGATCGGATATTGTCATACTCTCTGCCAATACCAAAAACCATTTTAACAACTGTGCACATAGTGGAGAATCCAGAACGAAGTAGGATGGTTTGACGAACGTCTGTATGAGGTATGAATGCAGCCCTGACTCCCTCGAGTCAGCTTGATGTTACTAAAATAGGAGCCATTCCGGGCCAAGTGAGGTCGCACCTACAATCGAGCATGCTTCTTCGATACCATTCTATTACTTTGTGATTTGATTAGGTGCACCTTTGATTTTGGGAGTGTGTCTCAAGGTGGGTGGTAGTAGCTGCTATGCGTTACCATAAGTCCGGATCCGCAAAACGGTAGTATCATACCCTGGGCATTGCCTCGCGTGCCTTGTCACATGCCTTATCACACCCTCTACGCGTTTGGTTTGTGTCGTATCTATGGAGTGCTCCCTGATAGCCTACTGGTTTGGTGGAGTTTATAGTACTGTATAGACTGACATTTATATAAAAATGTGTTAAGAGGGATATGGGTAATGCCTTAACGCTATTTTAATAGTTTACTTTACAATAGACATTATCTATGTAGCATATTGTACTATGTACGTAGATAGTTTAACGGATCCTAAGAGGATTGGAATCCCAAACATCCATTAAGTTATATTGCATTTCACTTGGACATTTCACTTGAGTTGATTTACTAGCATAAGAATGTTAATCATGACTCGAGCGTTTTGTGTTTTGCTTTATGCTCGGGTCAGACTGAGTGTCACAGCATTTGAGCCTCACCTTTAGAGTTAGGAGTTTTTCTTAAAGATCTGCCTTATATCTATTCAGCTTTCAGTTATTTCTAGTTTATGTTCAAAATTGTCAGTTGCTTTTGTATCAGTGTTTTTTATGTATTAGATTTCTGTTGTATTAGACTCTGATGTTATGTAGTAGCTTCATGAACTACTATTTATCTATTTCCGTTGCTAATTGTTGTATTACTCTGTGTCTGTGATTCTGTAATTGATTTATTTGTTGTATATGCTAAGTTTTTCCAAATATAAATTAACAATCTGTTGTTTTAAAAAATTCAAGCTGACATGCGTGGATGATTGTCGATTTGAATGGTTCAAAATGCCAAGTCGTTATAGTTGGTATCAGAGCTCTGGTTTAGGCAAATGTAGCATATGGAGTAAAAACTCATTCGAGATAAGGTAGTAATACCCTAGAATGAGTAAATTTAATTATATAATCATCTTCGTTCAAGCTTGAAATTCATTGTTAGGATTCTCCTTGATTAGGGTTTCTTTTGAATTTTGAAACTTTACCTTTGTTTTAAAATCCATTCTTGCATTTTCCTGTTCGTGTTCTTCTTAATACTGGAGCATCCCATAGCTTCATTTCTGTTGATCTGTAATAATTTTTTTAGACATCTTGCAACTTCATTTGGCAACTTCATCATTGTTGTGACTAATCCCATCGGTGGTCCTGCCAACCTTAATATGATTTGTAAAGCAATGAAACTCCTTTATACCGATGTCGATTCATCAGAGAGGTCTATGTCCTTGGTTTTGATGCTTTTCTTTCAAAGCCTGAGCTGTTTCTGTGGTAGACGATTAGGGCAATTCTCTTATGATCGAATGTCGATTGCCTCAGGATTATGCAGGCAGTTTTATCTTTTCGCTCGATTCCCATCCTAGTGATCTTGACTCCACCCCTGTTGTCCAACTATTTTCGGATGTTTTGGTGAAGTCATTTCTCTTCCTCACAAGCGGGAAATAGAATTCCACATTGATCTTATTCCTGGAGCTCAATCTTGCTACCAGTTTTCACCAGCTTCATGTAGCGAAGAGAGCATTCCTTAGTCAGCTTTCTGGACAGAAAATGGTTTCTATGAATGGTTAGTCATGCCCTTGGGATTAACCAATGCTCCTGCTTTTTTTGTCGATTGCCATGTTCTCAACAAGTTTGTCTCCATTTTCTTTGATGATATTCTCGTCTTGCCTAAGTCAGAAAAGGAGGATGAATCTCACTTGAGCTACGTTCTCCAAACCCTTAGGACTCATAAGTTGAAAGCCAAATTTTCTAAATGCTATTTCAGGAAGGATGAAGTCCGATTCCTTGAACACATTCTTTCTGAAATGGAATCTCGATTGACCCGGTTAAGGTCGTCGCGATTAGTATAAATCTATCCATCTTTACTCTTTTGTAATTTAGTTATCTTATCTTCCTTTCGAGCTTATCTTCTTAGTTAGAATTCTATCTGATTAGGTTCCTCTAAATTTGAATCTATCCTTGTTCTAAAATCCATTCTTGAATCATCTTATGAGAGAGAGTATTTGTAATGAAATAAAATGTTTTATATTGTGTTGTTTGAGTTGTTTAGTTTGAATTTTGGGTTTCGATCGATTTGTCTGGCCAACGCTATCGATAGGAATTCCAAAATACTTGAACAGAGTAAGCTAACACAATATTGTTTCCGAAATAGGTAAATTGAATAATCTTATGATTATTTTTTATATATAAAGTATAATTTTCTAAAATTAGATAGTTAAATGAATTGGTTGTTAGAAATGATAGTACTAGATTATCGTTTATTGTTTTTTCAACATTTCTTAAACCATTAACTATTGTTGTATGTTATAAGGAGGTGAAATTTTATAAACATTATTTGTAAATCTGATTTGCAAATGAAATGAATTTAAATTAAAGATTTGAGAATTAATTTTTCGGTTCTTTTCATTTGGTTTTCAAATTTTTAAGAATATATATTATTCGAAAGTATTTTCAAATGGAAATTATTTTCAAAGAATTTTAAAAGAAGTAAGTCAGTACTCTCCTTTTTTGTCGCTGGAAAATAATTTCGGTGATGACTACAGCATTATCAATATTCATTTTCGAGTCTCAAAGTAGGGAGACCACTTAGTAGCTTTGTCACATTTTTGTTTTGAAAATTGGATTTGATTTGAATTTCTTGAGTATGATTTGACGTACAATATATATTTATATATGTCTGTATGTATGTATGTATGTATTTCGAAATGGTTAAAGCGAAACTGAAAATTTAACTCTTAAGTCTAAGTAAAGTGATTATTTTCAATTATTGAAATGAAGCAAAAAAATTGAATAATTGGAGTGTCTAAAATGAGAAATGAAATTTTTTACAACTTAAACAATTGGACTTGGATAAAAATTAATGTGTATAATACTCAATTGCATTCTAAGACATATATAACTTACCTGAAATATTCGAAAAGTTTAAATGTTAATGTGAATATGTAATTGAAGGTTGTACAAGAGAAAATTTAAGTAATAAAATGTTCAAACTAAATTTTGCTTAACAGAAATGTTGTGAATAAAAGGTAAATTTGTATAGTGCTCAATTACATTCAGAAACATTAATAAAACTTGGAAAATTTTGAATGCAATGAAAATATGTAATTGAATAGTATACAATATAAAATGCAAGTAATAAGATGTCCAAAAATGAAGTTTATATGGTTTTAAATTAACTGTTTTATCTGATACTATGTATTTCGAATCTGTCTTTCCTTTTTGTTACTCTATTCTCCTATCTCATTCCTTTTTTAGGACGAAAAGCTTTGAGTGGGGGAGAGTGTAACAACTCAGAAATTTTAATGATTTTTATAATGTAATTAAATATATATTTTTTGAAATTAAACAACTAAAATTTATCAATGAAAATTTGGTATTTGGTATACGTCTATGCAAACTTAGCAAATGACAGATTTTCATTGGTAAATATAAAAGATTTTTCTGGTGTGTTCTTTCAATTTAAAATTTAAAATCAATTAATTTGATGAAAGTAAAATATTTTTGAAATCTGAATGTTTTTATATGATAAAATTTTAAATCATTTTCTGAGTGAGACGTCATATTTCGTTTCGTCAAATTTGGATAGCTCTAGCTTCGTTTATATTATTTTCGGCATTTTAGCAGCATTTTCGACAGCGATTATCGAGTTTTGATAGCTTGGTCGTATCTCTCATATTTGTGTATCATTCTGTTTATCTCATCGTGTTGACCTCCACAATATATTCATTTGTGCATTTCGGCATCCGGTACGCGGCGAAATCTGCGGAACGGTTGGCCGTCAATTTTAACCTTTTGGTTTTCTGTGACCGTTCAAACGGTTCATTTTCCTTTATTTTGTTCTGCTCGTGAAATATATATAAAATATAATAACTAAGTTTGCATCAATATTTTTGAAAAGCCGACTCAGTTTCTTCATTTTTTTCTATTTGAATCATCTTCTTCCTTCACCTGAAACTACACGTCTTCTCCCCTACTTTTCTTTTGGATCTGTTCTCGATTTTAAAAAAAACTATAATAAAACACGATTGCTTTTAAGAACTGCTCCCCTGGCATTCCTATATTTACTAACCTTGCTCCTTCTGTTACCCACCATTCCCCTTTGCCGCTTCTAGTTATTTCCCTTCACACTCCCCACTCTCTTCCATCGCCATGCTTCCGTAGCCATGAATCTCTATTGAATGTCTAAAGGATCTAATCCCTGGAATTATTATTTTAGCTTTATGGAATTACAGTCATCACCGACCCTAGTTATGGGATTCTCATGCTTCCGTAGACCAGCCGCATCCGCCAAACTCTCCCTCTCTCCACTCGACCTGACCCACGTCCAGCCCAAACCTGTATGCCACAACCATCCTCCCCTCAACAACCCTCCTCCGCCTTCCCAAACCACAATCGAACGCCATTTTCTCCGCCTCATCTTCAGCCGTACAGTAGCTCCGCCTCCGTCTATAGCAACCGCCTCCCCTCCAGCCTTCATAGCCACCCAAAACCCGATCACAGCCTTATTAACTCCAGCATGGCTGTTTTTCCCTATAGCCATTTCTCCTTCTTTAGAACAATCCTGAAAGTCATACAGTCATATTTTCCTTCTACAGTATCAAGTCATATAATCTTTATAAAATATTGTTATCACTAGTATATTTGTTCTTGTATAGCCCATACAAAAATCCTGAAACAATATTATTTTCCTTCTGTTTGGGTTCAGTAAGTTACCGATTGCGATCATCTTCTCTTAGATGATGGTCTCGAGAATGTAATCATTCAACACCCACTCAACCATGACTAACAACCAGAATGGAGCAAGGTTCCTAATGTTGTTTCATTATACTCGGTAAAAGGCAAGAAAGAGGTATTTATATACATCATATATATATATATATATATATATATATATATATTATTTTCATCGAATTCGAATTCAAGTTATTTACCTTGTCGTTGTCCAGTTATTTGCCTTGTGTTTGTTGTTTGGAATTTGTCACAACAGCTCTTTGGCTTGTTGTTGTTCCGCGTGCGTATAAGTGTCACCTTCTTCGTTCTCGTTGTTTCTCTAGCCTCAAAAGGTGAGCGATTACTCACGATTAAAATTCTTATATTTAGTAAATTCCATTCACATGAAATGACGATTGAAATATGTTGTTGAATTTAAATTGATCAGTAATTTAATTATTGACTATGATACATTATTTTTTAAAATTGTTAACCGATGTTAATTGACATATGACACCATAACCTATTGTATATATTAATTTAAATTGTTAATGGTTATATATGCTTGTTGTGACAACCCGGAATTTTCGAGCATTTAAAATCGAAATATTTAATTGATTTTAAATATTCAATAGAGTAATTTTAACTTGAATTCGAATATCACAATTTATTTGATAATTGAATTATTAAATTAAATAAGTAAAGTTGGGTAAATTGTTGAATCTGGAGTTTTAAGCCTATTAAAAATAATTTGAAGGCTTATAAAATTTATATTGATAATACTGAAGATAATAGAATTGTTAAAATTGAAATTAACAGTGATCTGTTCAGTTTTGAAATTTTATCGTTTTAAATTGAATTTAAAAATAGTTTTCCGAGGCACTGTCTTGGAATCCGACGAAACCAGTTCCATTGGGCCCGTAATATTGAATTATTATCGGATTTCAAATTTCGTAGTGATCGGAGTTGTTGTGTAAGGGTATGATATAAACGCGCTGGAAATTTCATTGATAATAGTCGATTTAAATTGAAATTTGAAATTACATTAATACATTGTTTAACCCGTTAACCTTCAGTCGAAATAATTTCACGTCATCTTTCTTTTCCGTCACTATAGTAAGGCAAGCTTCTCACGCAAGCTTCATTTCCCCTTAAATTATTCGCCGAAGCCTCCTCCTTCAATCGAATACTCAGTTAAATTAAAAAAAATAAAACAAATAAATATAACCGAGCCACTCTTCTTTCAATTAAACCAAGAGAACAATGGCTTACGAAATGAAATCATTTTGCACCGCGACCATTTTCCCCTCCATCGATTATCGAAATCGATTCTCGAAATCGATGCTAACAACATCGGTTCGCCTTCAAAGGGAAGACGCGATTGACCATGGGTTGTCGAACTCGAGTAAGGCGATGTCGCAAGGGCATAGGAAGGCCTCTCGATTTTTAAGAAGGAAGGTGCAAAGTTGTGGCGCAAGCGATCGCTTAGAGGAGCTAGGCCAGAGGGAGGAACTACGTGCGGCGGTGGGTTACGACTTGGGGAGAGGGGTTCGATCGCGTAGGGTCTCGAGTCGCGATGACGGCGGCTTGGAATGGATCGGGGACGCTAGTGTTCCAGTTAGGGTTGCAGTTTCATCGGCGAAGGGGAAGGTGGATCTTGGTTTCGACCTGTGCTGGAAGGTGAGACTCTGTTGTGTTCCTTATTTATTTAATATATATATATATATACATGTTCACAAATCTTAAAAGAATAAAATATATAGATACATACGATTTGAAAAAAATTATTATGTATATAGTACTTTTAAAATGTTGTAAGATTCAATCGAGTTCAACTGAAAAGAAATTATTTATATATAAATAGGAATTTATTTATATAGATAAAGCTGAAAAGAAATTATTATACATATATCTATTTTAATTTACTAGTTATTTAAAAATAATGAGTTTATATTAAAAAATAAAAATAAATAATATTTAAACTTGCTTATTAATTATCGTAGTGACTAAAAGATCGTCAAAAACGAAATTTAGTTAAACAAAACAATTAGCCAATTAAATTTATTGAATGATAGTTGATTATGCAATCGATTCAAATATTAATAAAATCCTATAATGCTTATTCAAGGTCAAACATTAGAAAATCCAAAGCAATAAAGAAGTGGATTGCAAATAAAAATCGAAGGTGAGTTAATCTCACTCAGCTGCATTTAAAATTTAAATAATTAAATTTAAATAATTGTTTGAATGGTTGAATTGATTTATGTGTTATAGTGTGGTATATTTTGGAATTGACATTTTATATTGTGCTAATGTCTGTGGATGCAGGGAAAACAGGTTGGAGGGATCCAACTGGATCTCTCAACATTTATTTAAATTATTTAATACCCTCTGTTGTGATTATTTTATATTCTATGATGAATATTATTAACAATTGGAATATTGGATGTTATGGTTTACCTGAATATGTTCCGGTGCACTAATTTGTCAAGATATATAGAATTGGATTTTGGAAGTAAAATGAAGAGAATTTGTAATTGAAATAATTATAGAGAATTTAAATAAATTAGGAATGAATTGGATAAGAATAATAGTAGTTTTAAAATCTAATAAATAACTCCGAGTATGGAAAGGAAATTTTGAATAAACAAAAGATTAATGAATTTTTAAACTTCAGTATGATTAAAACATTTACTTAAAATTTAAGATTTAAATTATTTAAGAAGAATAAAGAAGAAATTGGGAAAATCTGAAATTGGTATATTCCCGTTAAAAGATTTTAAATCAAACGGAAAATAATAACAATAATAATAAAGTCCATAATTAATGAATTTTGAAATGAACTGAGTAAGTAAAGAAATTTATTTCAAAGGGAGTAAATTGGAAAGCAATTTGGGAAATTGATTCAAGTTATTGAGATTGGAAATTCTCCCTGGATAATCAAGTACGTTTTTAAAGTAAATTTTTAAATATAAATTAAAGGTTTTAAAGTTGTTTTGAAAAGTAAGTTTTGGAAAATTTATTATTTCTAATATTTAAATTCTAAAGTAAGTATTTTCTCAAATCTATTATAGTAGTAATTACTTAAAAAAATGACTTAGTATTTTGTTTTAAAAGTGAAAATCTAGTTTTATATTTTATTAAGTAACCTTATTTTCAAACATTCATATAGTATGTATTTTTAACAAATTATTGAAGTAGTTTTAACTTGAATGTTTTAAAGTATATTTCAAAGTAAAGTATTTTAAATTATTTTAAAAAAAATCTAGTTTTGTGCTTGGTGATTTCAGTAGAGATAGAAAATATTTGGGAAAGTTTATTATGAAAAGAAAGGTGGTTTTGAAACTGTTTTCAAAGGGGTTTGAAAGGTGAAAATATATCTTGTGAAGATATTTTGAGATAAATAAATAATTTGGGAAATTATTTATTGTGTGATGGTTGTTTGTGAATATTAATTGATAGTTAAATCACCGATTATCAATATTGGATAAATACGTTGATCGTTTCGAAGAGACCGGGATCGAGATTTATTTCTCGAAAACCACTTCGATCCAGTTTGTATGTTTCGTGAAAAACGAGTTTGGATTCGAAGATGGAGCAGTGAAGTGCAAGGGCTAGTCGCTACTAATCCTGAGGATATTTCCAAATGGATGTAGTAGGAGTAGTGCCTTCGGTTCCGTTCGAACTCGAGACGGACTTGTATGGATGAATGCTTGCGAAACATTGTCAGGTGGACGATGGGCATTCTAATGGATATGTTCTAAAAAGGTAACGCTTAGCCTCAAGCCTCATCAAATGGGAATGACTGAAAATCAAGGGTTATGCAGCAAGGCTAGGTGGGTAGCACCCAAACAGGGTGAGGTCATCCCTGCCTAGATGTCCCTTTTATTTCGGCTTAGTGGGCGGTTGCTGATCCCAACCGCGGGGTGATCTCACTCGGGATTATCCAGTAAGGGGTAGTCCCGGTCTTGTGTTGCAGGGGAGCAGACGTACTTCTCGGTACTGTGATCTAGGCCACGTACTGTGACAGGTGGTACCCCAGTGCCCTGTCATTAGTTGGAAATCCATTCTCCCTACGAGCCTTGTACGAGTTTTGTTTGTATTACCCATTCTGTGGCTAGTAGCTGGAATTTAATAGATGTAACAATTTCGACCATTTTATTAGTATTTGTATATAGACCCTATTATAATATCAAAGGATTTCTATAAAAAGTGTTTTAGCTATCGTAAGGTAAAAACCCGACATGTTTATTTGTGGCGTGGTCTTACGAGATGCTTTTGTTTTCAAAGGATTTTTGAAACTTTAATAATCAATTGGGTGTGATTTTCTCACGCTGGTATTCTAGACTGACTCGGGTGTTATTTAACTGTAATGCTCGGGTCAGACCGAGTATTATAGGATACAGGATATGATGCTGTGGAGCTCGGGAGCCGAGTGGAGGATGATGCGTATTTTCGTACTTGTTTTATATATATTTCGCTGTGTTGAGTAGCTACGTATCCTGTTGTATGTTATTGATGTTTGTTGAACTGTGATTGATGTACTCTGATGATGTAATATATAAACTGATATATTTGTTTTGTGTAAAGATCATTGATTATCTATTATATTTTATTCCGCTGCGATGGTTAGAGTCTGTTGTTGTTTTCTATTTTCTTCTTCTACCTCTTCTTCTTTAACCCAAATGGTTCGTATTTCTGTACAACTTGAGTTGATTTAGGTAGAATAGTGTTGACTCAAGGGGTACGGATTTGCGGGCTATCACAATTGGTATCAGAGCTTAGGTTGGTCATAACCTTGACTCTGGTGGGAATTACATATAAAATAGAGTCTACAGTACTTTAGAATGGGTTTGAGCGTATTAACAGATATGAGCGCGTATTTGTTAGTGAATATAAATTGTTTTAATATTGTGTTGATTGGTTTGTTGAGTGGCATATGAACCTTCGTCGGCACAGTCTGGACAACTGTATCGAAGGGGTTTCTAAACACTTGAATAGATCAGTTTGACACGGTATTGTTTTTAAATGTGGGTGAATGAAATATTTTTACCAAAAAAATATATTTTGATATAAGGAAAAGTTTTTCTTAAACTATTTATCTAATATATGGTTGCTTGGATGTTAGAAATGATAATATTAAATTATTATCATCGTTGTGTAAAAATTTAACTAGAAATTGAAAATATAACCAAAGTTTAAGGGAACAAATTCATTATTAAACGAAATTTATAAATATGAATTATAAATGTAAATTATAAATTGAAATAGAATCAAATGAGAATTTGCATGAGCATAAACTGTGCAAATGAATTGTAGTTAAAATTTATTTAAGCAGGAATTGGAAATTTAAATCCCGGAGGTTTGGAAGTATTTTGGAGATAAATAATAGCATTATTGTTTTAGAGATATTTCTGAAAGGAAATTTGTTTTAAATGAATTTTGAAAGTGAGATAGCATTGAAATCACTTGGATTATTGGAAAATAATTCTGATGATGATGGCCGCATCATCAGTATTCATTTTCGAATTTCTAAGTGACGGATTGCTACCAAAATTTGATTTGTTCAGAAAAGCTAGTTTTTTTTTGAAAATTTCAAAGGAAATTTATTGGGGGTAAAACCAGGATTGGTTTAAAATTTTGAGAAGTGTGATTTTGTGATGTTGGAGATTTCAAAATAATTTGAAACCAAAAGCCGGGTGTTTAAAAAAAATCCTGATGAGATAGGTTATAAGCTTATAAATTAAGATGATTTTTAAAACTAGAAAAAAAAATAAGCTTTTAATGTTGGAAAGTTAAATTTAAAGTGAAGGTTAAAAATGAATTTAACTTGGATTGGGGAATAAAATTTAACTGGATTGAAATAAATTGAATAGGTTGAAAATAATATCCAGTTGTATTCGAATTAAGTTGAAATCAAATTGAGTTAAATAAATCTAAGTTAAAATAAAAATGAAATTTGTAAGTATAAACTAAATGTAAACTTTAGTGTGATTAATAATTAAAATAAGATGAAATTCCAAAGTAATGTTTTAATATAAATTTAAAAGGATTTGGGATTTGGAAATTTAGATTCCTTTGAATTTGATAATTTTTCTCAAAAAGTTGGGAAAATAATATATATTGAGAAATATAGAGAGATTTGGAATTTTAAAAAAATATTTGAAGGGTTTTAAAAGAGAGAAAAGCATCGGACTCTTTACGGTCGCTGGAAAATAATTCCGATGATGATCACGACATCATCGGTGTTCATTTTCGAGTTTCCAAAAGAGGAATTGCTACCAGGATGTTTTGGATTAATGTTTGTTGGAGAAATTTGGTGGATTTTGAAAATGCAAAGGAATAGTTTGGTTAGATATATATATGTTTTTAAAATCGAATGTTGAACTTAAGTTTGAAAAAAAAATGTTTAAGTTGGATTAAATAAACAAGTTTTACGATTAAAATTTATAAGTAATTGATAAATTAATATGGTATGCAAATGAAATTCAATATTGGATGATGCTTGATTTAAATGTGTAAAATAAGATGCAGAATAAGTTCAAATGGACTAAAAATAATTAATGTTGAAAACAAATTTGTGAATAAGTTAATGAATCGACTATTGAACTAATAAAATAGAGTTGATATTAATAAGGAGGAATTTAAAAGTTTAATCAGGAAATTAAAATTTAACTTAAGTGAATGGAAGTGAAGAAAATATATTTAAATCTAACTTGTGATAAGTTAAGTAAAATTGAAATTGAAATTTGGAATTGAATTAAAATTGGATATAAAGTTGAAAGGTAAAATGATTATAATTGTGAAATGAAAATTTATACCTTAAGCTAGTAAGTGTTATATATATATATAATCTGGAATTTGGTTATAGGATGAAATGACTCAAATGAGCAATGAGTAATATAAGCTTTAAGTAAATAAATAAGTTTTAAACTCACATATATTGAGAAATAAAATTTAGTTAAATTTGGATATAAAATAAGATTGAACTCAAGGAAATCAAATAAATGATTTTAAAGACGAATGAAAAGAAAATCAAGTATGGGGTTATAATTGGAAGTGTTGTTGAATGAAAATTGAATTGGAATAAAATGGATGTGGTGTGGAATATAGACAAATCGAACTCAAGCATAAATTGAATGACCTTATTATTAATAAATTCAACAATGAATTGTTAATGTAAGTTGAAATTTAAAATGGATAAAAGAATTAACTAATCGAATAAATTAGTGAAATGATTGGGATTTGATCAAGGGAAAATCAAATCGAAGATTGTGAATAGGTAATAGAATTTGGAAATGAAGCTTGAGTTATAAATAAAAATTCAACTTAAAATTGTAAGTGAATTAATATGGATTGAAGTTGTATGGAATTGGATTAAAATAAAAATGATTAGAGATGAAAATAAATCCAATTCGAGTATGAATAAAATTAAAACGGGAATGGACTTAAGTTATGAAATGGTAGTGAATTGAAGTAAATTAACTTAAGTTTGAATTAATAGAAGCAAGGGATGATGTCGTGTATAATAAAATGGTTTGGAATCAAATCTTTTTGGATATGAAAGAAATGCAATAGAAGCTTGTGAATAAATAAATAAAAAATGGAATAGAATTAAGTATGATTGAGTTGAAATCAATTTAAATTGGTTATAAAACATAAGTACTTATTTATTCACATAGATCTCGTCAAATTGTATAGAATAAATTGTCATTTGATGTAAATGGAAGTAATTAAAATTCTATGAATTGTTAGGAGTAAAATAAATTGATTTTGAGAGCAATTGAATTAAATATGAGTTCGGTTTGCTAAAAAAAATTTATTGTAAGCGATTGAGTTTTAAACCATTCAAATTGATGAAGCTGTATACGAATGGATTGAAAACCATTCAAATTGAATGAAAATAGTTATAAATTAATTGGAACAGTGGAATTAGTATGAAAATTGTATAAGTTGCTTACGGAAAAATGTTTAGTGGGCATTTCTTTTAGAATTCATGAGTTTAACTATTGCAAATAAGTGAAATGCTGTTAAACTTAATATATATGGCACTTACATGTTTGAATTGAGTAAGTACAGGTACCTGGAAGCCGTGTGGCTGGATTTGATTACGCTAACTGCTAAATAATTAAGCTGCTTGCTTAAACAAGGCTAAACAAGGTACGCCTACGCAATAAAAATAGAAAATATGAACTGTTTTTGGTTTTTCTGACCGTGTGGGTCGATGTATATATATTTATATCTTTTGTCAAATTGCAAAAGCTCCTCCGTACAAATGAGACTCTGCCAAAAAAATTCGGAAATTTTGGGAGTTAGAAAATTTTTGAAAATTTTGAAAATTTTTAGTTAACGACAAAACGATTTCAAATTGAAAATTGAAATAAATCAGTACATGAAACTAATTTAAAATAATGACATGAATCAGTATAAATGAAAAATAAAATTCAAAATTTAGAGTTGATGATAAATTGTATTCATATGGAAATGAAAGAATCGATTTGAATAGAAATGGATATAAACTAGAATGGTGAGGTGAAAATAAATATAAGAAGCATATAAAATGCTTATACTAACTTAAGAAGGGAATGGTGAATTCTTGATTGGAAATTGATACTACAAATATAATCTAAGTTAATATTTGAATGAATAAATACTGACATTTTATAAGAAAGTTGATATGATGTTTTGGGAATATCGTGATTGGATATTAGTGTTAAGCAGGATATGCAGCTATTATAAAGGGAAAAGAAAATTGGATTTGATTTCAAAAGATAAATTTGAAATGCTCGACAAAAAGGTATGTATTTAAATTTGGTGTGAAATTTGATTGGGATTTTGATCGAGCCACTTGGCCTTTTGTTTTCTTTTTGGGTTTGGGAGGCCGTAGGGCCATTTTGTAGTTGTACCGAGCTAGCCGCGCAAAGGAGACGCTGACGAAATTTTTCGGGAATTTGGGGAGTTAGAAAATTTTTGATAATTCAAAATTTGGTTTAAATTGAAATTTGAATGATTGAGCAAGTAATAATAGTTGAAAACTCTGGGAGAGTAGAGAAGTTAATAAGAATGATAATGGTCTTTTATAAAAGGATAGTTGGTAGAATGTTAAATTGTTGGTTTTGGAGAAATAGTAACGAGTATTGGACCATTCTTCCTAACTAGTAATTTCGGGGACGAAATTCTTTTAAGGAGGGAGAAATGTGACGACCCGAAATTTTCGAGCATTTAAAATCGGAATATTTAATTGGCTTTAAATATTCAATAGAGTAATTTTAACTTGAATTCGAATATCACAATTTATTTGATAATTGAATTATTAAATTAAATAAGTAAAGTTGGGCAAATTGTTGAATCTGGAGTTTTAAGCCTATTAAAAATAATTTGAAGGCTTATAAAATTTATATTGATAATAATTAAGACAATAGAAGTGTTAAAATTGAAATTAACAGTGATCTGTTCAGTTTTGAAATTTTATCGTTTTAAATTGAATTTAAAAATAGCTTTCCGAGACACAGTCTCGGAATCCGACGAAACCAGTTCCATTGGGTCCATAATATTGAATTATTATCGGATTTCAAATTTCGTAGTGATCGGAGTTGTTGTGTGAGCGTACGATATAAATGCGCTGGAAATTTCATTGATAATAGTCGATTTAAGTTGAAATTTGAAATTAAATTAATACATTGTTTAACCCATTAACCTTCAGTCGAAATAACTTCACGTCAGCTTTCTTTTCTGTCACTGTAGTAAGGCAAGCTTCTCACGCAAGCTTCATTTCCCCTTAAATTATTCGCCGAAGCCTCCTCCTTCAATCGAATACTCAGTTAAATTAAAAAATATATCCGAGCCACTCCTCTTTCAATTAAACCAACAGAACAATGGCTTACGAAACGAAATCGTTTTGCACCGCGACCATTTTCCCCTCCATCGATTGTCGAAATCGATTCTCGAAATCGATGCTAACAACATCGGTTCGCCTTCAAAGGGAAGACGCGATTGACCATGGGTTGTCGAACTCGAGTAAGGCGATGTCGCAAGGGCATAGGAAGGCTTCTCGATTTTAAGAAGGAAGGTGCAAAGTCGTGGCGCAAGCGATCGCTTAGGGGAGCTAGGCCAGAGGGAGGAACTGCGTGCGGCGGTGGGTTACGACTTGGGGAGGGGGGTTCGATCGCGTAGGGTCTTGAGTCGCGATGACGACGACTAGGAATGGATCGACGATGCTAGTGTTCCAGTTAAGGTTGCAGTTTCGTCGGCGAAGGGGAAGGTGGATCTTGGTTTCGACCTGTGCTGGGGAAGAGACTCTGTTGTGTTCCTTATTTATTTAATATATATATATACACATGTTCACAAATCTTAAAAGAATAAAATATATAGATACATACGATTTAAAAAAAAATTATTACATATATAGTACTTTTAAAATGTTGTAAGATTCAATCGAGTTCAACTGAAAGGAATTTGTTGAAGGAAACAATTTTGTTTATATATCCATATGCATGTAGATAATGAAATAAATTAGCAGTGAGAGGAAATTTTTATCAGATTTTTATATATAAATAGGAATTTATTTACATAGATAAAGCTGAAAAGAAATTATTATACATATATCTATTTTAATTTACTAGTTATTTAAAAATAATGAGTTTATATTAAAAAATAAAAATAAATAATATTTAAACTAGCTTATTAATTATCTTAGTAACTAAAATTTTCTTCAAAAAGGAAATTTAGTTTAAACAAAACAATTAGCCAATTAAATTTATTGAATGATAGTTGATTATGCAATCGATTCAAATATTAATAAAATCCTATAACGCTTGTTCAAGGTCAAACATCAGGAAATCCAAAGCAATAAAGAAGTGGATTGTAAAAAAATCGAAGGTGAATTAATCTCACTCAGCTGCATTTAAAATTTAAATAATTAAATTTAAATAATTGTTTGGATGGTTGAATTGATTTATGTGTTAGAGTGTGGTATATTTTGGAATTGGCATTTTATATTGTGCTAATGTCCGTGGATGCAGGGAAAACAGGTTGGAGGGATCCAACTGGATCCCTCGGCATTTATTTAAATTATTAATACCCTCTGTTGTGATTATTTTATATTCCATGATGAATATTATTGACAATTGGAATATTGGATGGTATGGTTTACCTGAATATGTTCCGGTGCACTAATTTATCAAGATATATAGAATTGGAGTTTGGAAATAAAATGAAGAGAATTTGTAAGTGAAATAATTATAGAGAATTTAAATAAATTAGGAATGAATTGGATAAGAATAATAGTAGTTTTAAAATCTAATAAATAATTCTGAGTATGGAAAGGAAAATTTGAATAAACAGAAGATTAATGAATTTTTAAACTTCAGTATGATTAAAACATTTACTTAAAATTTAAGATTTAAATTATTTAAGAAGAATAAAGAAGAAATTGGGAAAATTTGAAATTGGTAAATTTCAATTAAAAGATTTTAAATCAAACGGAAAATAATAACAATAATAATAAAGTCCATAATTAATGAATTTTGAAATGAACTGAGTAAGTAAAGAAATTTATTTCAAATGGAGTAAATTGGAAAGCAATTTGGGAAATTGATTCAAGTGATTGAGATTGAAAATTCTCCCTGGATAATCAAGTATGTTTTTAAAGTAAATTTTTAAATATAAATTAAAGGTTTTAAAGTTGTTTTGAAAAGTAAGTTTTGGAAAATTTATTATTTCTAATATTTAAATTCTAAAGTAAGTATTTTCTCAAATCTATTATAGTAGTAATTACTAAAAATAATGACTTAGTATTTTGTTTTAAAAGTGAAAATCTAGTTTTATATTTTATTAAGTAACCTTATTTTCAAACATTCATATAGTATGTATTTTGAACAAATTATTGAAGTAGTTTTAACTTGAATGTTTTAAAGTATATTTCAAAGTAAAGTATTTTAAATTATTTTAAAAAAAAATCTAGTTTTGTGCTTGGTGATTTCAGTAGAGATAGAAAATATTTGGGAAAGTTTATTATGAAAAGAAAGGTGGTTTTGAAACTGTTTTCAAAGGGGTTTGAAAGGTGAAAATATATCTTGTGAAGATATTTTGAGATAAATAAATAATTTGGGAAATTATTTATTGTGTGATGGTTGTTTGTGAATATTAATTGATAGTTAAATCACCGACTATCAATATTGGACAAATACGTTGATCGTTTCGAAGAGACCGGGATCGAGATTTATTTCTCGAAAACCACTTCGATTCGTTTGTACGTTTCGTGAGATACGAGTTTGGATTCGAAGATGGAGCAGTGAAGTGCAAGGGCTAGTCACTACTAATCCTGAGGATATTTCCAAATGGATGTAGTAGGAGTAGTGCCTTCGGTTCCGTTCGAACCCGGGACAGACTTGTATGGATGAATGCTTGCGAAACATCGTCAGGTGGACGATGGGCATTCTAAGGGATATGTTCTAAAAAGGTAACGCTTAGCCTCAAGCCTCATCAAATGGGAATGACTGAAAATCAGGGGTTATGCAGCAAGGCTAGGTGAGTAGCACCCAAGCAGGGTGAGGTCATCCCTGCCTAGATGTCCCTTTTATTTCGGCTTAGTGGGCGGTTGCTGATCCCAACCGTGGGGTGATCTCACTCGGGATTATCTAGTAAGGGGTAATCCCGGTCTTGTCTTGCAGGGGAGCAGGCGTACTCCTCGGTACTGTGATCTAGGCCATGTACTGTGACAGGTGGTACCCCAGTGCCTAGTCATTAGTTGGAAATCCATTCTCCCTACGAGCCTTGTATTACCCACCCTGTGGCTAGTAGCTAGAATTTAATAGATGTTACAATTTCGGCTATTTTATAAGTATTTGTATATAGACCCTATTATAATATCATAGAATTTCTATAAAAAGTGTTTTAGCTATCGTAAGGTAAAAACCCGACATGTTTATTTGTGGCGTGGTCTTACGAGATGCTTTTGTTTTCAAAGGATTTTTGAAACTTTAATAATCAATTGGGTATGATTTTCTCACGCTGGTATTCCAGACTGACTCGGGTGTTATTTAACTGTAATGCTCGGGACAGACCGAGTATTATAGGATACAGGATATGATGCTGTGGAGCTCAGGAGCCGAGCTGGAGGACGATGCGTATTTTCGTACTTGTTTTATATATATTCCGCTGTGTTGAGTAGCTGTGTATCCTGTTGTATGTTATTGGTGTTTGTTGAACTGTGATTGATGTACTCTGATGATGTAATATATAAACAGATATATTTGTTTTGTGTAAAGATCATTGATTATCTATTATATTTTATTCCGCTACGATGGTTAGAGTCTGTTGTTGTTTTCTATTTTCTTCTTCTACCTCTTCTTCTTTAACCCAAATGGTTCGTATTTCTGTACAACTTGAGTTGATTTAGGTAGAATAGTGTTGACTCAAGGGGTACGGATTTGCGGGCTGTTACACTTCTAATTGATATGTTATGATGTTTTATTATTCTCACACTGCAAGTTCCCTGTTAGTTGAGGAAATCCCTATGGGTTGAAATAATACATACCTGGACGATCTCATAGATTAGGGAAAGTCGAGTTGAAATGATAAACCTAAGTGATTTTATTGAATTTGAAATTTTGGGATTGTGAGTTGAAATGATATATATCCGTAAATATTAAATTACTGCGGATTGAAATGATAAATATCAGTATCACGTGACCATAGGATAAAAACTATATACGGACACTGTTGGTCTATTTTTAAATGATTTCCAGAATTTTTAAAAGAAAATATATGGGTTTTAATAAATATGGATTTTTAAAATATAATATAAATATATATCTTAATATGTGAAAATTTTAGATTTTAAAATTATATGTTTTGGAAATTTTAAAACTATAAGTTAAGTTTTAAAATGTGGACTATAAAATTTTACTTATAACTTTATTATATTTAAAATATACAAATTAAGATTTAAAATAGATTTTATAATAATAAGATTTAATTTAATAATAATTAATATTATAAAATTTAATAGGAATTTAATTTAACTGATCCCCTCTCCATTTTTTCATTTTGTCAAAATCGAATTCCTATTGCTCTAATAATATAAATTACTGTAAAAAATTGACATAAATTAGCAGTGTGTAATTATGTTGTTGGCTAAGTCTTATTGCGTTTTTGGGTCTAATGGGCTCTTTAATAAACCAAGAGACCCTAGGAACCCTAACAGACTTTGGACCCTTCCTTTTCCCACCCATTGATCTTCTGTTTCCTATCCAATTAAACAAGTACGTATAGATTTTTTTCACACTGAGAAACTTTTTGCGTACTCTTCTTCCACAAATCTATAGAATTCCAAAATCATAAATCCCCAAACTCTATCCCTCCTCTCTCCCCTTGCCGCCGCCCTCCACCGCCAATTCTGACCATCTCCTCTCTCCTCCTCTATTTTATAAAAAAAACACAATTTGTTCGATTTGTGTTGTCGTTCTTTGCTTTGCTTTGGATTATTGCTTTGGATAGGATTGATTAGCTTGTCGTGTTTGGATTTCAACTTGGATCTATCAATTTGTGTTGTCAGAAACTCTCTAACCTCGAAAAGTGAGCAATCACTCATGATTAACATTTTTACTGTTAGGTAAATAAAAATTGATTGAAATGTTATGAGAAATGTTTGCTTTAGATATGAATACGTGATATATGTTGTTATGTTCCCTTGAATTTGTGTTATAATATTCATATGCTCACGATGTTTTATATGTCACAAATAGTATGTTATGTTGATTTGATTAATTATCACATATGTATGTTAAATATGTCACATATGATATGTTAGAAAATGTGTCATGTTAGAATTTTTTTAATATATGCCATGTTGAAATATGTTACATATGCTATGTTGGAAAAAAGTGTTAGGTTAATAAAATCATATGTTGCACATGCTATGTTAATAATATGTCACTTATACTATGTGGAAATAATGTGTTATGTTTGGGAAAAATGATATGCTATGTTATTTTATAGTAAATCACCTAACAAGTTCCTGGTATATATTTCATGTTATATATTTATATATTATGTTAGTGTCTGACATGTTAGAATTTGAAATATTCACTTATGCTGTTTATGATATGTGACACATGTGATATGTTAGTTATGCATGTGTATATATTAAATTGTTAATTATGCATGCATGTGGGTCATTGACATGTTATGTTATTTATGTTATTATTGCTCCCACACTCCAAGTTCCTTGATAGTTAGCAAAATCGCTTTGGGTTGAAATGATATGTACCCGATATAAAACCACTTTGAGTTTAAATAAATCGATTTAGAAATAAAATTGGAATATTGTAAGTTTAAATTTATGTTTCAACTTGAAATTATGAAATTGAAATTTAATTGATTTAATGAATATTTTTATTGTATTTTAGATTTAAACTTGTTGTTTGATTTTAACTTAATAACTTTAAGTGAAAAATTGAAATCTGAAGTTGAATTTAATAATGAATCAATTGGAAACAAACATGAAAGTCGGTATTTGAACTGAACCGATTTATAATGTGAAAGATAATGTTTATTTAAACCTAAGCATTTTACTTATTGAGTTATATGTACATTTCACTTGAGTTGACTTACTTACATAAGAATGTTAGTCCTAACTCGAGTGTTTTTGTTTTACTTTACGCTCGGGTTAGACCGAGTATTTCAATTTAGCAAAGACACTTATTTTTGAAGATGAAGACGGAGTCGAGGACCATATCTACTACTATTATAGCAATTATCTATTCTACCTGGAAAAAAATGTAAATTATGATTTTGTTGAAAAATAGCTTCATGAACTATTTATGCATTTATTTTGTGTATTGTACTTTATCCTTCTGCTGTAAGATTCTGTATTTTGTTCTTTTGAATCTTATTTCATTTGAACAATCCCATTAATAATCCATCTTTTGAATAGTTTAAGTTAGAATTGTGTGGTTTATTGTCGACTTAAACTGTCCAAAAAGGCGGGTTGTTACAGGATTGGTTTTGGGTTTGTTGTGACAATGTGATAATAACAATATTCTTTAACCTTTTTTTATTATATTTATGAATGTAAATAGATCTTTAAAAGAATGTTTTAAAAATAAGTATAAGTAAAATGGTTTTGGGTTTATAGTGACAATGCTTAGGTAATATTAGTCTTAAACCTTTTGAATGAATTTAAGAAATTACTTAGATCGTTAAAATGGATATTTTGAAGGAAATAACAAGTAAGAAATCTTTTGAAAAAGAAAGAAAAAGCAAAGATTCAAAGTAAGAAATCTTGTTAATGATTAGTGAATATAATTATACCATTTGAGACAAGTATATAAATACTTTTTAAAGTATTGAAAGAGTACAAACAAATAGTAGAGACTAATAAATGAATAGATATAAGAAGTTTTGCTAATAAAAGAGGATTTAATTACTAAAAGATTAATTAAACAAAAAAGAATTGCTTGACCTAATCCATACTAATAAAAAAGGATGTGCATGGAGATTGAGTTTGGCTTGACCTAAGAGATCTACATAGAAAATCCATTATGCGAATATTCCTTATCGGTTTTGACTGTACCCTCTAATATGCTATCAAATGTAATTAATGTAACTATTCCAACTACATTATATATATATATATATATATATATATATATATATATATATATATATATTATACCCAAGACATTATCTACTATATCAACTTATGTACTTATTAGATGGTGATTTTTTTGATGGGTCGTTATGGCATTCCACGCAGTCTTAAAAGTGCTGTTATATATTGATTACATATTTCTTATCAACAGCATGCGACTTTCAGTATTGTTTTCAACCTTAACCTTCATTGAAGAATAAAAAATATAAGTCATTGTCTTCTATGGATTAACTAAAAAATGTGCATATAAATAAAGGTTCCTAAGATTTATATAAATTGCAAAGTGTATAGACGATAAGAAAGAAAGTTACTTTATTTTTCAGATTATTACCTCAATAATTCACCGTTGCTCTCTATTGTTCACAATCTACACAATCATATCCACAATGAAACGAGATGGCGAGCCTATTTTTAGAGTGCAATACTTCCTTTTTAACTCAACTATGTTGTTTTCAACTTTTTAGATTGTTTTTTCAGAAATGTGTGCCGTATTTGATGCATATGAGGAATATCCTCTTGGCGTCATTCAATAGTGTCCTTAAATATAGAAAATAAATAATGTAATTTCTTAATTACATGCCCCAATTAAAGAAACTATTTATTCAGTCATTATAAATAGGAAACCTATTATTCTATCAACTATAGGGGCCATTTATTATTCGGCCAACATGAAATTATACAAAAAATTAGAAAATACGGCAAGAAAAGAAAAAAAATCATTTGCAAAAAATGATTTACAGAAGCAATATATATTCTGCCATACTAAAAATATAGCAAGATTAAGAGTTACTATTATAAAAGTTCCATAATTACTGTCATTGAATATAATAGTTTGTAGATATAGTATATTTAGAATGTATATGAGTTACTATATAACCTTGATATGTAGTATTCATCTATAAATCACAGTATATTCAAGAATTTATGAGCATTAATTTTGTAACTTACGAAGAAATTGGTTAAATTAACATACTAAATATACCCAATTTTTTTTTTAAAATGATTTGAAATAATTCCTTAATCACCACTTGATAGCAAGTGTGTGATTCCTAAATTTCTACACTGAATAAAAATGATGCTTATTTATTTAAAAAAATATTGTAATTACTTATTTTCTATTCCAAAAAATTAATTGAAAAAGATTTGATATATGGGGAATACTTTTTGGTGTCGTTCAATAGGGTCCTTAAAAGTAGAAAATAAGTAATGCAATTCCTTAATTACACGTCTTAATTAAAAAACCTCTTATTCAGTCGTTATAAATAGAAAACCAATAATTCTTATAACAACTATTTATTATTTGGCCACTATGAAAGCACAAAAAATTAGAAAATCTGGTAAGGAAATTATTGTTTTTACAAAATATGCTTCACAGAAACAATATCTATTCTATCAAGATTTAGAATTACTATGGTAAAAGTTCCATAATTACTGTCATTGAATATAATATTACATAGGTATAGTATAATTAGCATGTATATAAATTACTATACAACCTTAATATACAGTATGTATGTATGCCTAAAAAAGAACGCTAATTTGTTTTAAGAAAATAAATAGTGCATTTACTTACTTATATTCCAAAAAAATTAACTAAACAAGATAATAAGATATTAAATAGTTTGAAAGTCATAAAATTCATGAAATAAAAATATTTATTATTCTGTCAGTTAAAGAAACCAAAAATGTACCAAACTTTAGAAAATTTTGTTTATAGGAAGAAAATGTAGAAAAAAGTTTTATGGAAACATTATTCATTCTACCATAATAAAGTATACCAATATTTAACCTACCTTCTATTATATATATTTTACTATATAATCTTAACTTAATGTGTAGATATAGACGAGTATAAATGTTGTAACTTATAGATACACCACTTGAATTTACATGCTATATATACCTAAATTTAAAATAATGTTTTAATCGCCACTAAATAATCTTCAATGCCATAATCTCCATATAATATTTATGAGTATAAATGTTCGAACTTAGAGGTACTACATAAATGTACATACTAAATATACTCATATTAAAAATAATGTCTTAATTATCACTTAATAGTAAGTATATACTTCCTAAATTTCTACAATTCTTTGATTACATTACTAAAAAATGATGCTTCGGTTATTTTAAGAAAATTATAGTGTAGTTTTTAGATTCTTTTATAAAAATTAGTTGAAAAAAATGTGAAGATTACAATTGAAATACTAAATTTGTCAATCTGGATTGAAAATACATCTAGCATGTGTATAGGTTACTGTACAATCTTAATATTCAGTATTGAGTTATAAATTACAGTATATTGTATATGGAAGCATTCATGAGCATGGTTATTGAAACTTATAGCTTACCATGCAATTATATGCAATATTTATGAATATAAGTATTATAACATATAGAACAGTGCTTATTTGTACCATAATAAAAATATACCAAGATTTAGAATTGCCATAATAAAATTTCCATAGCTACCGTCATTGAATGCAAGATATAGTATATCTAATGTGTATGTAAATTACTATATGATCTTAATATTTAGTTTTAATCAATAAATTGCAGTATATTGTATATAGAAACAATTATGAGCATGTATATAAGTTTAGAAAATTTTCTTTACAGAAACATTACTTATTTGCCAACTCCCTCTCCTCTAGAATAAGTGCGGGTAGAATGAGTAGTGTTTATATAAATAAAATTTTCTAACACTATATACTAAGATAATAAAGATATACAAAAATCAATAATGATTTTTTCCTATATAAAAATTATCTAGCTAGATTTAGAACTTCCATCGTAAAAATTCCATATTTACTGTCACTGAATGCAATGTTATGCAGGTATTATAATATATCTAGCATGTATTTAGGTTACTATATAATTTTAATAGCATAAACATTGTTAATCACATTTTACTTTGAATTTATCACAATATTTATGAATATAATTATTATAACTTATTATAATTTATTGCTCACAGTATATTGATATAAAAGTGTATAGAATTGTGCAGTTATTGCAATTTTTTTAAAAAGCAGTGGTCTTCACAATTGCGCATCTTTTTCAACAATATGATCCATTATCCTTAAACTCAATACACTCCTTGCTTAATTTACCTCAGTTTTCTTTATTGAAGCCACACCCTTTTCTTTTCCTGGAACCTAAAAGTGAACAAGTATGTATAACCATTTATGAAAAAATAGAGATTGTTATAATTATTAAACAAAAAGGTTTAACTTTAAATTTTTATTTTTGTTATTTGACCAGAGATATATTATTTGCATTTATTTCCTTAGTCAAATGCAATACATTAAAATATCGACTTAAATATATTTTTAACATATGTAGTTGATTTGTGGAACAACTAAATTCCACATATATTCAATATATGCATGTGAGAAATGTATATTATGTATCTAATAATTATGGAGTTGTTAGGTTGCATGTGCAAGATCATAGTTTCAAAATTAAACCCTAAATTAAACTATAAAAAAAATCATTTGCGAAATTCACGGATGAATTTTATTTAACAAGATTAGTACTAGGTACAAAATTTATTTGCATGAAAAAAATCTTCTCCAAGTAAAAATTTATATCACAATATTTTGTTACCAAGTAAAATAAATTATTTTTTTTGCTCGAATATACAATTGGTTAGCATATTAGTTCATCTTCACTTATGTTCTCATTCATATTTTCATCTCATTTGTGTCACACTCTTCAACCATGGAATCATTTGTCATAGGCAAGGGTAATATCTTATTGACATACACACCATGAACATCGTTCCTTATTTATGGTCCCTCATTGTCTAAATTAGGATCGTCAAGGTTCGGTATGGCATAATAATCATTTATATCAATTCCCTCGCCATCTTCTATTAAATCATAGAATTCTCTTGGTTTATTTAACAACAACACTCCTTTCTCACTTTGGATCGAGAACATAAATGCTTGAATAGCTTGTGATATGTTAACCTAGAAAATGGATCAACACCCAAATATCGGATGAAAGCACCAGTTCAATCAAAATCAAAGAAAAAGAAAGAAGAAAGACTAGAACACACAATAAATTTTATAGCGGTTCGGCGTAATCTCCGGCCTACAACTACTTTAATTTCTTTTATTAGTTGCCCTCTCTTTAGATTACAACTAATTCTATCAAATTTGTCCACTAGTGGGTGTTAGATTTACAATGGTTTTCCTATGATGCTTTTGAGGTAGAGGATAAGAGTGAATAAGGAGTTCCAGATCCAAAAGTTAGAGAATTGAAGAAGATCCATTTTTGATTACAGGTAGGCTGGTATTTATAGAGAAACATGCATATAGGTATAGAAGCCCACTTGCACTGAAATCCAGAAGGTGGCTCGAAGTTACACAAGTGAAACAGAAGACCACGAGGCAATGGAATAATTTGATACAAAGTCAATAACTCAGTGCCAAATTATTTTTACTTATCGAAATTTAACTTGGTTCATTCGCTAGCTTTTCTATCTCTTTCTTGAGTTGTTTTAAGTCCTTTTCCACCATCTTTGAGTTGATTCTAGTGATCTTTCTGATAGCTTCTTTTTCTTTCTTCTCGATAGTCCTTGGGATTTCTTGTCCAAATCGTTAGAAAATCACATGATCATGAGTTACTGGAGTAGCATAGGAGCTGTACGGTGTTCGGGAAGCAAAAAGAAGGGGAGGACTAGGTTAGTGTTGACCCAAACAACTCGGGGCCAACTTGTTTCCTTAGCCAATTTTCCACTCCAACTTCTAGAGTTCAGTTCTCTAGTTCTTTTGATCGTGTTTTCAAGTTTGTGAATCGTTTCATCCTGCTTTTGATCTTCTACATTTAGTTGAAATCTACTTTGGCTCAAAAGCGAGTTAACATGATACTAGTGTAAATCTATCATTATAGTGTGCCACTCGATTGAAATTAGCCAAGTTGAAACCATATTTATCTTTTTTTCTTTCCAAATTTGCTTACCTTATCACACTCAAATAAAATTACTTTACTAGCTTTATCATCGCATTCACTAGGAAATCCATAGTCAAGCTCATAAACATTCTTTAGAACACCATATCATTCAACTTTACTAGTTGTTGGATTGTTATCTCTCACACTTAAATAACTTGAAGTTTTTGCATTCACAAAAATACCATAATTTTGATTTTTTTTTAATCTACCATCCACTGAGTTAAATCGAAACCCGTATCCATTAACGACATAATTTTTATTTTGCTTAACCACCCTACTAGGGCATTTGCTAACTGTAACAAATCTTTTAATATTGATGAGTCGCCTGACACAAGAATACTGTTTATCTAAATCAATATTTGTTAATAGCATATCAATAGTAAATGAAACTAAGATTGATTATCCATATGCCTTCATTGAATTAACTTACATGGTTTCTAAACCAAGTAGGTTACACTTTATTTCTCATAACCTCTACTTCTCGAATAGTTTTCCATCGCTTCAATCCTTTAGCTCTGCTAATCTTTTACTATAGAAATAATAGTTGATTATTATTATTCTAAACCATATCATCAAAGTTTAAAGATTACTTAATACAAACACAATAGTCTTACTCTAAATGAGGAAACACTTCATTGCAATTGAATAAAATATAGGTTTGGCATTGTTCCCAAATATCCATTTCAAGATCAATCTTCATGCCCCAAATAATGAATAAGATTAGAAAACATTGGCAACCCCCCAACACCAGCACATGACAAACTTGTATCATAATTATGACCACACCGATTTTGTTGAGTTTCCATACTAGTTAAGTACATAACGCAAAATGACATGTTCTTTTGAAAGATATCCTACAGCTATACTTCCTTTGAGATTACTTTTATGTAGAACATATTTTTACAATATTTGCAAATACCAATAGCTAACATTATGATATAAAACTTCCTAAATTTCATAATAGAACATAAATTAATTTCCTTCATTTCTCACATAACGTGTGAAATTATAATATGGTAACTAAAAGATATTATTACCTTTTAATGGCATACATTTAACGATGCTGAAGGCCCGAAGCTAAGTGCTACAGATGCTGAAGTCATCTATAGTATTAACTTTCGGTGATAAAATACGGTAATGTTAATGGTATCCATAATATCAGAAGCACATGAATATGAAACCAAATCACAGATTCCAAAAACAACATACTTTATTGATTACATTTCAAAACATGTTTCATATTCCATTACACAATCCCAAAATGTATCCAAAGTTTTGATCAAATATAATTATTACAAAATACTCCAAGAGGGACATATGATGACCAGAGTACTAAATAGACATAAACTGTCTTAATACATCACAACGGAAATAGAAATAAAAATAACAAATCCTAAATAGCTATTCGTGCCTTTTGCACGTCTTTAGAAGCTTTATTTGTCCACATACTATAACCAGTAAATCCTCAACTCTCAACCTAGTCAAATCCAATTTAGAAGCTGATATTACGTGAGATCCCGCCACTTAGTGGAACGAGTTTCCCCTCACTAATATCCCTTTTTAAAGCATATCTTTTGAAAATCTAAATCATGCAACCAAACTGGTTAAAGCAATAATAACCATATCATGTATGCATACAAATCAGGTAATCAATAGACTATCTGTCCAAACATTACAGTTTTGTTTGGCTAACTACTAACCTTTGGCTGACTTGGGCCACCAGACAAAATAAACAAATAATCTAACTTCTGTTAAACACTCTTCTAGACGGTCTGTTCCTAAATTGCTTCTCCCAGGGTCAACTGATCCTAATAGTTTTACGAGTTCACGAATAACCTATCTTTACTTTGTATATTATTTTCTGTGTGTAAGTTCATTTTAGTCTTACCCGTGACAAAGCCATACACACTGGAATTTTGGACTTATATTAGTTAGGGGCTACTAGCTAAAGTATAAGGCGTGACCCCATACCAATCCCATTTGGTATTCTAATATCTGGGTCATTTACTTAGGAACAACTACCCCATCAAATTTTCCTTGAAAACATTTCTTTCAAATTTATTTAGCCCTATAAATCATACTTAAACAAGGGAAATATACTCTATGCTTTAATCAAATCACTTTGCCATGTTATCTATACTTTACACAAAATATTATGGATGAAATCATTCAAAACCTTTGTTTAAAAACTTTAAACAATCTATTTCGAAACCATTAAAAGTAGCCATTTCGAAAACATTGAAAGTACCCCTTTCGATACGAATAAATTACTTTACTTTATAACCTTAGGCCTAATGAAAAAGAAACATACCTTTCGATACCATTTAGAATAGACCTTTCGAAAACATTGAAAGTATCCCTTCAAAAGCTTTATAAAACCTTGGATGTCCTCTTTTCAAAACACTTTAAACATGCCTTTTGAAAACATTGGAAACCCTCCATTTAAACACAAAGGTAAACCTTTCGAAAACTTTAGGGAACCACCCCTTCGAAACCTTTATCATATATCTTTCGAAAGTATTAAGTCCTTTACATAAACCAAACCTTTCAAAAGCATTGGGTTCAAATAAAAATAGATATAACATAGTTTCAAAACCATTAAAAACCATTCCTTTCGAAACCTTTGAATTTAACTTTCAAAATCTCAAAAGGGCCTTAAAAGAACTAAGTCGAAAGCAAGTCTTGCGAAAGCAATTTCCTAAGTAAAAGAAGTGGATGGTGTCGAAACGATTCCCTTAGAAAGCATTGAAGAAGCGGCTCAGGGTTTAAAGCGAAAGAACCTTTTCGAAGGCATTGGTTCGAAAGGTAAAATGTGGCAGTAGGGGTTTCGAAAGCATTTTCTTAAAACAATAGAAGCAACCTCTTTCGGAACCTTTCTTTAAAGCAACTGGCCAAGTCAAAAGTTATCTCATTCGAAAGCATTCTTTTTGGAAGCAAAGCAAGCGTCATTTCCTTCTAAAAGCAAAACAAGGTCTCAGCCTCTTCGAAAGCCCTGTTTCGACTCTATTCCGTTTTACCTATCTCGAATCCACTACATTCCATGTCTTTATACCATGCGTATTGGTTTCGAACTGGTTGGAGGTGGAAATATGTAGTCGAAAGGTGCCGTCGAAAGTGGAAAAACAGTAAAAACCTTGTAAAATTGATTTTTTAACTTTATAAAGTAATTTCTTTTCAACTAACTTGCTTAGTTGTCATCATATAATTGGCTGCCAGTTTCTTTTATTAAATCTTTTCTAAAAGTGTTGCTGAATTTCAAAGATTAACAATTAAAAATATTTACAAATTGCCCCCTCTCGTTTTGTAAACATATAAAACATTTAAGTCCCATATCTTAAATAATTTTATGTACTTATTAAATCACTTAGGAAAATTCTACAAAAATTCTCATAAATTACTTTTAATATATTTTCTAACATATTAAAATTTCGGACCCAATGCTAACATATAATAGCCGTAATTAATTTTAAACCCAATTAACCATTTTCTTTACTAGGAAATTCATAATAAATCCATATTAATCCATAAAATTATGAAACTTGAACCCAACCCTAAAATAATATTTTTGATCTTATACCAAAATCGCAAGGTGCTTGAATATCATTTAATAGGTTTTTCAAGTTAAAACTTAACACAAAATATATATGAAATAGCACAAATCATTAAAATATCCTTTTAAACAATCAAAACATGGCAAATCATTTGCAAAATAAATTCGGATGTCATCTAAAATCGAAAATAATAAAATGAGATGTAACATATTATTCACCTTTAGCTTGTGATTAAGGAGTTTGAGATTTGTTTCTTGAATTAGATTGATTAAGCTTCCTTCATCTTGATTTTAGCTTTTCTTCTTCTTACTTCTTCTAATGGTGGCCAACCTCTTCTTAAATTTAGTTTTGTTTATGAACATGTAAAATGAAAGTGGCATGAAGGTTTATGGTATATGAATATAACTTATTCCTATTTTGCCCTTATCTATTAGCCTTTCCTATTTCATTTTAATTCCCTTTAGTTCATTGTTTAATTAGGCATAACCCTTCTATTATTCAAACCTCAATTGTGACAGCCTGCAAATCCGTACCCCTTGAGTCAACACTATTCTTCATCAATTAACTCAAACGGAACAGAAATACGAACCATTAGGGTTAAAGAAGAAGAGATAGAAGAAGAAGGAACTAAACAATATCAGAATCTCACAGTCGCAGCAGAATAAAATATAATAGTAAATATAGATCTTTACACAAAATGAAATCTATACCAGTTTTGTACATCATATCATCAGAGTGTCTCATACATCAACATCACCAATCAAACATACGATACAATCACAGCAGCGGAATATATATATGTACAGATAATACGTCTCGGACTCCAGCTCCTTTCCTGCACCAAAGCATCATGTCCTGAACATATAATACTCGGTCTGACCGGAGCATTATAATGAAATAAAACCCGAGTCAGTCTGGAGTACCAGCTGATAATAATGCATCCAAATTGATTATTAAAATTCTAAAAATCCTTCGAAATCAAAAGCATCTCGTAAGACCACGCCACAAATAAACATGTTGGGTTTTTACCTTACGATGACTAAAACACTTTTTATAGAAATCCTCTGATATTATAATAGGGTCTATGTACAAATACTTATAAAATAGCCGAAATTGTTACATCTATTAATTCCAGCTACTAGCCACAGAGTGGGTAATACAAACAAAACTCGTATAAGGCTCGTAGGGAGAATGAATTTCCAACAATGACTAGGCACTGGGGTACCACCTGTCTCAGTACGGGGCCTAGATCACCGTATCGAGGACCACTCCCGATCCCCTGCAACACAAGGCCGGACCCATCCCTTACTGGACAGTTTCGAATAAGATCACCCCGCGGTTGGGATCAGCAACCGCACCACTAAGCCGAAATAAAAAAGGACATCTAGACAGGGATGACCTTACTCTCCAGTGGGGGCTACCCACGAAGCCTTGCTGCATATCCCCTGATTTTCTGTCATTCCTATTTGATGAGGCTTGAGGCTAAGCGTTGCCTTTTTAGAACATATCCCTTAGAATGCCCATCGTCCACCTGACGATGTTTCGCAAGCATTCATACATACAAGTCCGTCCCGGGTTTGAACGGAACCGAAGGCACTATTCCTACTACATCCATTTTGGAAATATCCTCAGGATTAGTAGCGACCAGCCCTTGCACTTCACTGCTCCATCTTCGACTCCGAACACGTTTTTCGCTCGAAACGTACAAACCGGATCGAAGTGGTTTTCGAGAAATAAATCTCGATCCCGGTCTCTTCGAAACGATCAACGCATTTGTCCAATATTGATAGTCGGTGATTTAACTATCAATTTATATTCACAAACATCCATCACACAATAAATAATTTTCCACGTTATTTATTTGCATCAAATATCTTTCAAGATATATTTCCAAATTTCAAAACTCGTTTGAAAAACAATTCCCAAAGTCTCTTCCTTTACCCGTAAATCATTTTACCATTTATTCCCATTGGAAATAACCAAGCTCAAAACATTTAGATTTTTAAAGAGTTAAAATACTTTATAGCAAAATATACTTATAAATATATAAATGTACTTCTAGTTATTTACTCAAAAATACAATTTCAAAATATTTAAAATAACACCATTTATTTAGATATAAACTTGATTTTCAATAAAGGTTAAAATAAACCAAATTTAAAAGTAGAGTTCAAAAAGATAATACTAGCCTTTACCAATAACTTAAACAAATAAATTTAAACCCATTTTATTAATTTCTTCTTTAAAATAACAATTTCTAAAAAATACTCTTTAAACAAATTTAAGCTTTAACCTTTATTTAAATCAAATCTTTTAAAACACTATCTTGGTTTTCCCAGAGAAACACCTTCCCATTCAAACATCCCAAAGAATCCGTCTCATAAATCCAGCCGATTTATTTCAATTCAATTTATTTTTATAACATAAATCCCTAATCCCATGCTTAACTATAACTTCCTCCGAAGTTCGAACACAATTTCCCATTCCCGAAAATTCATTTTTACAATATAGGTTTAAAACACTTTTAAATAAAACATTTTGGAGAATTCTTTAATGAAAAACCATATTTACAATTTACTTAAATAAAATCCCAGTTTTACCAATTTACATTTTTTTTCTTTTTCATCCAAAACAGATTCCGATTTTTATATTCCTCTACATTCTTTATTTATCAATTTCTTGATTACTTTTTTTTAAAACCCAATTTATTTTCTTTATAATTAAAATTCTGAGTTTATAGTTTATCCAACAACATCATAATACAATTTAATTCCTAATTTATCAATCACAATATATAAATAGGCATCATCATCAAATATAAAAATAATAACTGCATCGTGAGGAATCCAGTTGGATCCCTCCAACCTGTTTTCCTGCATCCACCAATATTAGCACATCACATATATAAACATCAATCCAGACTGATAACAACAATTATATTCAACCAATCACACAGATATTTAAATATTAACTATTTAAATTAGCTAGCATCCAGATGTGAGTGAGATAACCCACCTTGGGTTTCGGCGAGCATTCAAAATTTAAATTAAACCACACGACGTTCGATTTAACTCAAATTTCTATTTGCTCGGAATGAATCCAGAACTGCACCACTGCGTAGTACGCATCTCTGCGATTCCAGAGCCGCAAATTTCGTTCGAATCTGATGTCGTATGAAAAAGTTATTAAATTTTAAAGATTTGAATATAAATTTTAAACAAATTCCTTTTATTAATTCTTATTTTACCAGACACGATCCTGGCCGTTCATCATGAAACCAAGGCTGTTGCCTTCTTCTTCCTCACGCGCGATTCCAGTTCAAAACCGAACCCATGCTCGCTCTCTAGGGTTTCGAAACGCAACCCCATCGACACGCTCGAACGCGATCAGGCTCCGCTACCTCGAAGAGCACGGCGCCTCACACTCCAGCTCGAATGCGCGCCCACTCGGTCGACCCAAGGCGACGCAGTAGCTCTCCAACGCATGAGGAACGCGAGCCTCCCCTAAGCAATCCATCAAGCTATACTCGATCACGACCGTCCACTTCGAAGATCTCAGAGTGCTCTACGATCTTCGTGTTGGAAGTTTTTGAAATTATTGCGTGGATTGATCGATAAAAAGAGGTGAACGAAGAAGCTTTTCAGCCATTAAAATGTGAATAAGCAGCGGCTGGTCATAAAGCTAGGGTTTCAACCCTTATGTGTATATATATACGTATATACCCATTAATTTAATATTAAATTCACTTTAAACGAACATTCACAAACGAACTCTAATTCACACGTGCCGACTGGCGTTCCTAGGGTTCACCCGCATTCCGGACACAATGGAATAGGTTTCGTAACCTAATTTGATCGTATGCGCGAGTTACGGAATTAAACGATCAATTTAAAATTAAATCGGTTAAATCGATTTCTATGCGTTTCGAGCTGCCACGGTCAAACGACAACTCTCATTGCTACGAAAATTGAAATCCGATAATAATTAACTATTACGGATCCAATGGAACTGGTTTCGTCGAATTCCGAGACTGTGCCCCGGAAGGCTATTTTAATTTGTCTATTAAATTGAACGATTTTCAAAATTGTCAAAAACGCTTAAAATTTCACTTTTAAAATTTTAGTACCTTAATAATAAATCATATAAAATATATAATCACATTACAAATCATTCTGGCTCATTCCGGACCCAAAATCTGATTAATTGCATTTTAATAATAATAAATTCATTTTTAAATTAATATAAAATCCCAAATATTAACTTATCAACTTAAAAATTCATCTAAAATTCCCACCATACTATCTACACTCAAATAACTCAAAATAAATTTTTAAAACCATTCTTATCACTATTTACATCTAAATTCCCAAATTGTTTCAGTCCGTTATTTAATTACTATTCAAAATTGAATTAAATTATCATATTTTAAAACCTATAACTTATTTTATAAATTGAACCCGATTCTATTTGTTCCAAAATTAATTAAAAATCCTCAGTGAACATTTAAAATGAATTAAATGCTCAAAATTCAATGGCCCAAAAATCCGGGATGTTACATGCCTCCCCCCATATAAAAATTTCGTCCCCGAAATTTGCTAAGGAAGAAAATACCCTCCAACCCATTTACTTACTCAATTTGCTTAGTTAAAGCTTATATTCACTTTCCAAAACCCTTCGGCCCAATCCCACATTCATTTGCTTCATCTACATTCAAAAGCTTTTGTGGCAACATTGTTTCAAAATAACTTTACTAGTTAATAAAAAATTTTTCCAAAATCCCAAAAATCTTCTAACTCCCAAAATTTCTGAAAATTTTTGGCAGAGTCTCCCCTGCACGGAGGAGCTTTCGGGATATCGCGATAGAGATAAATATATATACATCGACCCACACGGTCGGAAACCAACATATATCACAATATATATATCATTTTCCAAATATATTTGCGTAGCCGTACCTTTTAGCAAATTTTAATAGCAAGCGGCTAATATAACGCATATACGCGCTCCAACTCTCTCGAACGTCTTCTGTACCTGTACTTACTCAACAAACTCATCAGTTTTCAAAGATAAGAACGTTTTAACTACATTTCCAATATAAATGTAAGCCAGCATATCCATTTACATCCCAAACAACACTTTGCATAATTTCATAAGTAAATCATATTTTGAAGCATATACAAAGTTCCTTTTCTAATGCCAATTCCATTTTATTTCACACAAAGGATTTACATACAAGTTTCGCTATTTCAATTCATACTCTACCCAATATTTCGAATTGATTTCCCAGTCAATTTCCTTTTTAATTTGATGCATTTGCACTTCTCTTATGATTCACTTACATTTATACTCAAATCCATTTATTAAGATTTTAGCCCATTCTACTTTCATCCAAACCAACTTCATTTTATTTCACTTGAATGATTTACATTCAAGTTTACTATATATCATTCATATTTATTACAACCAATTCATTTCTATTTCAATATGATTAACATATGTCTTACTTGCATTTCTTTACTTTAACTTACATTTCCAATTTGATTTACAATCAAATTTTATTTTAAACTTGAAACATTTGCATTTCTTTTATGATCCATTTCCATTCATATGCAAAATCACTTAATTAGATTGCATTTATCTAATTAATTTAAAGCCATCTTTATTTGCTTCTTCAAATCAATTCACTTGCATCCATATACAAACTCTTTGAATTTTATTCCAATCCATATCAATTTATTCAAAAATCAATTTCAATTGCTTGTTAAACAACTCAATTCCGAATACATGCAATTTTCATGTCATTCGAGCAAAATAACCACCACTTAAGCTTATAACCATTAAAATTAATTCTACTTAGATTTATATTAATTTTATTCAATTTTGCCTAGTTCACAAGCCAAGTATTTTTATTCCAATGCAATTGTTAAATTAAATTTTCCTTACATTTTTATTTCATCAACCAATTCAGGTTTATATTAATTTCATTCCATCCTGGATTATTTACAACCCATACATCCTTAATTTATCACAATAATTAATTAATACCATTTCACTTGCAATTCAATGCTTATTATCTAAACAAATTTATCCAAGACAACATTATAAACTTGATCACAAATTTTTTTTTTCTTTTCCAATTTGCTTAAGTTCTTCCAATTTTCACAATATTTTCATTATCTTCTTATACCAATTTTATTTTATTTTCATTTGATTCTCGTCCAAATCAATTCCAATCCATTTACTTGCATTCCAATTTTATTATCTACATCAATTTCATTTAAAACTATTTCATAAGCTTAACTATAGCCATCTCACCATATTCTTAAATGATTTCAATTCCATAATATCTCAATTTATTTCCATTTTAATTGATTCTTACCCAAATCAAACCATTTATAAATTTTAATTCACTTTGTTTATTTATTCTATCCATTTTTAGATTTATTTTATTAGCAAAGAAACCACTTTAAATTATTTCATCCTTTGAATTTATTCACAATTCAAACTATCACTATTATAATCTAATTCCATCGTTCATTCACACTTCAATATTTGTTACCACAAATTTAAATCCCATGCCACAATTGGATTTTTTATTTACTTTCCAAATTTTGACCAAACTATCAAAATTCTATTCATGCCAATACAAATTCCATTTAATATGGTTTACACTAAATGCATCTTCAAGCTTCTTTTTATTTAATTTAGCTTACGCTAAATTCATTCTCAAACAATTCCTTTAAAGTTTAGTTGAGTGAGGATTTAATTATCCAATATCATTTCAATTTAATTTAATCTTCCCTCAACTCAATTCTTTTCCCATTTAAATTCAAGTTCAACCAAATTTATTTAGCCATCTTGAATTCATACCATTTCCTTTACTATCTTAAATAAGAATTAAATTCCATTCATTTATATTCTTAACACAATTGAATCTTGTTTTTAATTAAATCCAAATCCATCTCAATTCCATTCAATTGAAGTTAAATCCAATTCAATTCAAATTTTAAATTTTTCATATACAAGTTCAAAACTTATTTACGAGATTAAGTTCATTCACATCTTTAATCTCTCACTTTTCCTTATCTCAATTCACATTTCATTTGAGATTAAGTTTGAATTCACCATACCATTCAACTATTTCCCATTTGTGATTATAATTCCACTTTACTTGGGTTAAAATCAAAGTGTCCATTCCCAAGTTCATCAACTTATTTATCTATAAGTTTATATTGCTCATTTTAATCCTTTTATGTCTCATAACCACAATTCCAAATTTATTCCAAATTTCTATATATATATATATATATATATATCTGAATTCTTAAAGATACAAATTTTCTTTCACGTAACTTCTTGCACAAATTTAAATCCACATTTCCAGATTATAAGTATAACATTTAATAGCTCATGGGTATAATTTATTACACAATGACCCACAATTATAAAGTCATTTTACTTCCAGATTAACTCAAATCAATTTAATTCCAATCCCCAAATTTTATTTAACTTATCCCAAGTTAAATTCAAATCTCTAGTCACTTCAATATCTTCATTCACTTCCATTTACCCAAATTAAATTTTAATTTCAGGATTAACATTTTCATTTTTCCTTTCTCACTTAAATCAACTTTACTTTCAAGGTTATTGTTGATTTATTTCAATTTCACATTTTAATTTAAACAGGATTCGCAGAATTCAATTACCCGATTTAATTTCGAAACCGATTTGAAATATAAATCAACACATTCCCATTTGATATTCAAATCAAATCCCGAATTCCAAAACAACTGTTATACCCAACAAGTCCAAACAATACCATAACCAAGTACTAGGGAAGCAATCCATCACTTTAGAAACTCAAAAATGAATTTTAATGATGTGGCCAGCATCATCAGGATTATTTTCCAGCGACTGAAGTGAGTTCAGTGCTCCCTTACTTTCCCACATTCATTTCAAAACAGTTCCCATTCAAAAATACTTCCCAAATCAATATTCCAATATTGCCTTCAAACACCTTAGCAAATATTTCAAACCTTCCCAGGATTTTAAATTTCCAAACTTTGTTTTCAATACATTTAAAATCCCTTTTAAAACTTCCGGGTTTAAATTCTAGTTTAGTTTAAATTTAGTTATTCTTCCTTTATATAATTTATACCTATAAAATTTATTTGATTACAACCATTTCTAATTTAAAATTAAATTTTGGATTCTTATTTAATTATTGTATTAACAACCAATCAACCATATATATATATAATAATTTCAGAAAATTATTTCTTTTATACCAAAATATAATTTGGGTAAAATTATTTCATTTACCCACTTTAAAACAATACTATGTCGGTTTATCTTGTTTAAGAGTTTAGAAACCCCTATCGATACGGTTGTACTTCCCGCACCGACCAGAATTCATAAACACTCAACCGATAAGTCAACACTGTATAAAAAGAATTTTATATCCATTAACAAGTACGCTCTCATATTTATTATTACACTGAACTCATTATAGAGTACTATTGACTCTGTTTAATGAGTAATTTCCCCCACCAAAGCCTAGGTTGTCGCCAATCTAAGCTCTGATACCAAGTGTGACAGCCCGCAAATCCGTACCCCTTAAGTCAACACTATTCTTCATCAATTAACTCAAACGGAACAGAAATACGAACCATTAGGGTTAAAGAAGAAGAGATAGAAGAAGAAGGAACTAAAAAATATCAGAATCTCACAGTCGCAGCGCAATAAAATAAATAGTAAATATAGATCTTTACACAAAATGAAATCTATACCAGTTTTGTACATCACATCATCAGAGTGTCTCATACATCAACATTACCAATCAGACATACGATACAATCACAGCAGCGGAATATATATAGGTACAGATAATACGTCTCGGACTCCAGCTCATTTCCTGCTCCAAAGCATCCTGTCCTGAACATATAATACTCGGTCTGACCCGAGCATTATAATGAAATAACACCCGAGTCGGTCTGGAATACCAGCTGATAATAATGCATCCAAATTGATTATTAAAGTTCTAAAAATCCTTTGAAATCAAAAGCATCTCGTAAGACCACGCCACAAATAAACATGTCGGGTTTTTACCTTACGATGACTAAAACATCTTTTTTATAGAAATCCTCTGATATTATAATAGGGTCTATGTACAAATACTTATAAAATAGCCGAAATTGTTACATCTATTAAATTCCAGCTACTAGCCACAGAGTGGGTAATACAAACAAAACTCGTACAAGGCTCGTAGGGAGAATGGATTTCCAACAATGACTAGGCACTGGGGTACCACCTGTCACTGTACGGGGCCTGGATCACCGTACCGAGGACCACTCCCGATCCCCTGCAACATAAGGCCGGACCCATCCCTTACTGGACAGTTCCGAATAAGATCACCCCGCGGTTGGGATCAACAACCGCACCACTAAGACGAAATAAAAAAGGACATCTAGATAGGGATGACCTTACTCTCTAGTGGGGGCTACCCACGAAGCCTTGCTGCATATCCCCTGATTTTCACTCATTCCTATTTGATGAGGCTTGAGGCTAAGCGTTACCTTTTTAGAACATATCCCTTAGAATGCCCATAGTCCACCTGACGATGTTTCGCAAGCATTCATCCATACAAGTCCATCCCGGGTTCGAACGGAACCGAAGGCACTATTCCTACTACATCCATTTTGGAAATATCCTCAGGATTAGTAGCGACCAGCCCTTGCACTTCACTGCTCCATCTTCGACTCCGAACACGTTTTTCGCTCGAAACGTACAAACCGGATCGAAGTGGTTTTCGAGAAATAAATCTCGATCCCGGTCTCTTCGAAACGATCAAAGCATTTGTCCAATATTGATAGTCGGTGATTTAACTATCAATTTATATTTACAAACATCCATCGCACAATAAACAATTTTCCACATTATTTATTTGCCTCAAATATCTTTCAAGATATATTTCCAAATTTCAAAACTCGTTTGAAAAACAATTCCCAAAGTCTCTTCCTTTACCCGGTAAATCCTTTTACCATTAGTTCCCATTGGAAATAACCAAGCTCAAAACATTTAGATTTTTAAAGAGTTAAAATACTTTATAGCAAAATATACTTATAAATATATAAATGTACTTCTAGTTATTTACTCAAAAATACAATTTCAAAATATTTAAAATAACACCATTTATTTAGATATAAACTTGATTTTCAATAAAGGTTAAAATAAACCAAATTTAAAAGTAGAGTTCAAAAAGATAATACTAGCCTTTACCAATAACTTAAACAAATAAATTTAAACCCATTTTATTAATTTCTTCTTTAAAATAACAATTTCTTAAAAATACTCTTTAAACAAATTTAAGCTTTAACATTTATTTAAATCAAATCTTTTAAAACACTATCTTGGTTTTCCCAGAGAAACACCTTCCCATTCAAACATCCCAAAGAATCCGTCTCATAAATCCAGCCGATTTATTTCAATTCAATTTATTTTTATAACATAAATCCCTAATCCCATGCTTAACTATAACTTCCTCCGAAGTTCAAACACAATTTCTCATTCGCGGAAATTCATTTTTACAATATAGGTTTAAAACACTTTTAAATAAAACATTTTGGAGAATTCTTTAATGAAAAACCATATTTACAATTTACTTAAATAAAATCCCAATTTTACCAATTTACATTTTTTTCTTTTTCATCCAAAATAGATTCCAATTTTTATATTCCTTTAAATTCTTTATTTATCAATTTCTTGATTACTTTTTTTTTAAACCCAATTTATTTTCTTTATAATTAACATTCTGAGTTTATAGTTTATCCAACAACATCATAATACAATTTAATTCCTAATTTATCAATCACAATATATAAACAGGCATCATCATCAAATATAAAAATAATTACTACATCGTAAGGAATCCACTTGGATCCCTCCAACCTGTTTTTCCTGCATCCACCAATATTAGCACATCACATATATAAATATCAATCCAGACCGATAACAACAATTATATTCAACCAATCACACAGATATTTAAATATTAACTATTTAAATTAGCTAGCATCCAGATGTGAGTGAGAATAACTGACCTTGGGTTTCGGCGAGCGTTCAAAATTTAAATTAAACCGAACGACGTTCGATTTAACTCAAATTTCTACTTGCCCAGAATGAATCCAGAACTGCACTACTGCGTAGTACGCATCTCTGCGATTCCGGCGCCGCAAATTTCGTTCGAATCTGATGTCGTATGAAAAAGTTATTAAATTTTAAAGATTTGAATATAGATTTTAAACAAATTCCTTTTATTAATTCTTATTTTACCAGACAAGATCCTGGCCGCTCATCATGAAAACAAGGCTGTTGCCTTCTTCTTCCTCACGCGCGATTCCAGTTCAAAACCGAACCCATGCTCGCTCTCTAGGGTTTCGAAACGCAACCCCATCGACACGCTCGAACGCGATCAGGCTCCGCTACCTCGAAGAGCACGGCGCCTCACACCTCCAGCTCGAATGCGCGCCCACTCGGTCGACCCAAGGCGACGCAGCAGCTCTCCAATGCACGATGAACGCGAGCCTCCCCTAAGCAATCCATCAAGCTATACTCGATCACGACCGTCGACTTCGAAGATCTCAGAGTGCTCTACGATCTTCGTGTTGGAAGTTTTTGAAATTATTGCGTGGATTGATCGATAAAAAGAGGCGAACGAAGAAGCTTTTTAGCCATTAAAACGTGAATAAGCGCGGCAGGTCATAAAGCTAGGGTTTCAACCCTTACGTGTGTGTGTGTGTATATATATATATATATATACGTATATACCCATTAATTTAATATTAAATTCACTTTAAATGAACATTCACAAACGAACTCTAATTCACACGTGCTGACTGGCGTTCCTAGGGTTCACCCGCGTTTCGGACACAATGGAATAGGTTTCGTAAGCTAATTTGATCGTATGCGCGAGTTACGGAATTAAACGATCAATTTAAAATTAAATCGGTTAAATCGATTTCTATGCGTTTCGAGCTGCCACGGTCAAACGACAACTCCGATTGCTACGAAAATTGAAATTCGATAATAACTAACTATTACGGATCCAATGAAACTAGTTTCGTCGAATTCCGAGACTGTGCCCCGGAAGGCTATTTTAACTTGTCTATTAAATCGAACGATTTTCAAAATTGTCAAAAACGCTTAAAATTTCACTTTTAAAATTTTAGTACCTTAATAATAAATCATATAAAATATATAATCACATTACAAATCATTCTGGCTCATTCCGGACCCAAAATCTGATTAATTGCATTTTAATAATGTTAAATTCATTTTTAAATTAATATAAAATCCCAAATATTAACTTATCAACTTAAAAATTCATCTAAAATTCCCACCATACTATTTACACTCAAATAACTCAAAATAAATTTTTAAAACCATTCTTATCACTATTTACATCTAAATTCCCAAATTGTTTCAGTCCAATATTTAATTACTATTCAAAATTGAATTAAATTATCATATTTTAAAACCTATAACTTATTTTATAAATTGAACCCGATTCTCTTTGTTCCAAAATTAATTAAAAATCCTCAGTGAACATTTAAAATGAATTAAATGTTCAAAATTCAATGGCCAAAAAATCCGGGATGTTACATTCCTCCCCCCATATAAAAATTTCGTCCCCGAAATTTGCTAAGGTAGAAAATACCCTCCAACCCATTTACTTACTCAATTTGCTTAGTTAAAGCTTATATTCACTTTCCAAAACCCTTCGGCCCAATCCCACATTCATTTGCTTCATCTACATTCAAAAGCTTTTGTGGCAACATTGTTTCAAAATAACTTTACTAGTTAATAAAAAAAATTCCAAAATCCCAAAAATCTTCTAACTCCCAAAATTTCTGAAAATTTTTGGCAGAGTCTCCCCTGCACGGAGGAGCTTTCGCGATATCGCGATACAGATAAATATATATACATCGACCCACACGGTCGGAAACCAACATATATCACAATATATATATCATTTTCCAAATATATTTGCGTAGGCGTACCTTTTTAGCAAATTTTAATAGCAAGCGGCCAATATAACGCATATACGCGCTCCAACTCTCTCGAACGTCTTCCGTACCTGTACTTACTCAACAAACTCATCAGTATTCAAAGATAAGAACGTTTTAGTTTCATTTAATTTATATTATTTCATTTAATTTAACTAATTAAATGTCCTAAATAATGTTAATAGAATTTAGGGTTGTTACAGTATACTTGTCAACCCTATTTGACATGCATTTTTTAAGATTCAAATTCCTTTTTCACACGAAACTTAACTCCTTCACATGGTTCTAAGGTCTTAAAACAATCAACAAATTTTTGTCGAAAATTGGTGTTCTTCGTCTTTGTACTTGTTGTGTCGTATTATATATTGAAATTCAAACTCAAGCTTTTGCAAGAGACAAACACTTTCCTAAAGTAAGTCTATCTTATTACTTTTTTCTAATAGTCTTTCCTTTGTTAGTGTCTTTAATGTCGTCATGTTTGAAAATATCATCAATGGCAATGGTCTTCTTACTACTCTTTCGGCCAAGCAAACCTTCTAAGAATTTCCTTTTTGATTTTTTTGTGTGAGAACTTTAGATTTCGTGACAAGTTAGTAATTGTGTTTCTTGGCATTCTTCGTGTTCGTCCTCACTGTCATCTTCACCATCTTCATTATTTACTTCATCTTGAACTACATTTTCTACAATATTCGAATTCACGAAATTATATATTACAACAACATTGTCTGCTCAAATATTGCATAACTTCCCTACCTCGAATTTCTAGTTCTTGAGCACTAAGATGAAGTTCTCATTGACAATCGTTTTCATTCACCAGTTGGTGAATGAACTATGTTTTTGATAGTGAGTTTAATTTTGACTTTGTTAAGGCTATATGGAAAGGTAAACTTGAGTTGTGTTATAATGATAACGATGTGGAGGTAGTTCTACGCAGCGGTATTTTGATATTACCAAAGAAGATAAATATTTTGACAACGTAGCTGAGAAAATGTGTAGCCGTATGTATGATTTGATGTTTATGAGAAGGTTGAGTATCTTGGCATTCGGAAGGAGGAGGACATGATAGGTATATTGGTCGAGTAGAAATGAATTTGTTTAATTTAGTTCTTCGCCAATAAGTTTTTCTAAGGTTACTACTATTATTTATATAGAATGTATCTTTAGAAGAAACAATACAAAATTTATGGTGTAATGGTGGATTTTGGATTCATTTATACGTTGGTGAGACAATAGAACTATTGAAAACTAGTCTTTTGTGACCATTGGAGAGTCATAGTAAAACGAATGGTGCTCTTTCTTTTTTTAGCAATGAGTTTTCCATATAAACTCAAACAAAAGCGAAGTGTTTTCCATATTAAAAACTGTCAAAGAATGTGTTTTAATAACCGGTTAGCATGACTAAGTTGAGTGGTTAGTGAAGTGAGCTGAAGCGAACAAGACAGGTTGCATGTGATTTGCTCGCCGAATGTACACACGGTTGGTTTCTTTTTTTTTTTCCTTGAAAATGACAAAAAACAATGGCCCAAGGCCTACACCCCGAAATAAACGAGTCCGGAAAAAAACAAAAGTACACTACTCTATAATACATTATCGAACCCTAGCAGCAAACTATTTTCATAGTACAAACTTTCAGCAAACAAAACAAAACTCTAAATAGAATTAGGGCAGTGGCGATTTGAGGCGATTCGGTTAGAAATTCAATTTGTGCTGCAGATCCTTCAGTCGAGAAGGCTACCAAAGCTTCTTCTAGCTATAGGCGGCTGCTATAAGCACTGAATCGGAGTAGGCAGCAACTGCAGTGAAGCACTTTATTAGAAATTCAATTTGTGTTGTAGATCTTTCAGTCGAGAAGGCTACCAAAGCATCTTCTAGCTATAGGCAACTGCTATAAGCACTGAATCGAAGTAGGCAGCAACTACAGTGAAGCAGTGTATCTATTCTCACAATCCAACACCACCAGTTTCTTTCCATTTTTCTTGTATGATTTTTTGCTTTATGCTTTTAGTTGATCATCCCATTTGGGATTTTTGATGATGTACTTTCTTTTATAATCACTATCATCTGCATCTTCTATACCATCAGCTGCAATTATATCATGCATATTCTTCATTTTACATTTTTTTCCTTTTCGATTTTGCTTGTGGGTGAAGAAGTGTTTGCAACTAGACTAACAACCTTTTGTATAGCTTGTTGTGAGACTGATTTCCTGGGTTGAGGGGTTGGATGGCTTGCAAAATGGTTATTCCAGAATTGGCTATGTTTGGACCCATTTTATTAGTGATAGAGCGCCCATATAGATTCATACCATCTGATTCAGTGGGGAAGTACTTTGTTTCTTGTAAAACTGCCTCCTTCTCTTTAGCTTGTGATTCAGGTAAATTTATGATGGTTTCTTTATATGCTTTAGAGTTTGGAATGGGAATTAAATGAACATTCCCACCCATACTTTGTTCTTTAATGATTTCAGAAGCTTCAACTTCCTGAATGTTTTCTTGATCAGAGGCACTATTTTCATTATTCTTGCCCATATTTGGTAACTTATTTGATGGTTGAGGGGCTGCATCATTATTATATTCAAAGTGAACCCTTTCAGAATTTGCATTTTTTTATTAACTTCCATGTTATCTCTGTCTTTAACTGATTTTTCTTGCATTGAACTCTTTTCTTTTCAGACCTTTTTGGTAACACTGTTTTCTATAGAATGACCAAAACATAAACATGCTTTGCACCAATGAGGAACCCATTAATACTCTATGATTTGCACTAAATTTCCTCCATCATGCATAGATATATATGCCTCATTTGACAGGTCAACATCTACCTTGACTTCTCCCAGAATTCTTGCATATAATAATCTGGTCTCATTTGCAGTTAATTCATCCAACTTCAATGGATTTCCAACTACACTAGCTATAGCACTGAAAAAAAAATCCTTATCCCACAATCAAAGATTAAGCTCAGTCTAATCCATATTGGCATAGATGTAAGCAAGTCTCTATCAAGCTTGAGTTTCTTGCTCCATCTTTTTAAAATAATAAGCTTGCCATTTATGAAGTAAGGACCATCGTTGATTGTTTTCTCACAATTCGATGCATTTGAAAATCAAATGATGAAAAAACCATTATTTTGAGTATAAATGTCAAATTTACCAGTTGGGTTCCAAGTTCTTACAATAAAAGCCTTGAAGTGATGATATGAGGGTCTATTGCCAAAGACATAAGCAACAACCGAGTAGCTCCATTTGCTTTCCGTTCTCTTGCTAGCCTCTTCATCCACAACATTAATTCTTTTCTCATTGATGAGGAATGGTGGAGCTATAAACTTGAGATCAAAATCTTAGTTTAATCCTCCTTTCTTGATTAACTCAGTTCAAGAAGAGGCTTTATTCAGCTTAGTTTAAACTGTGAATCTGAATTCATGCTGATTCTTGATGCATTTTTTGTTTTCTGGAGAATTTCCTTTTCCTGCTGCTTGTCTAGTCTGGGACACATTTCTGTGGTTCTGATTAACTTGATTCGAGCCAGTTCCAATTGGCTGAGTGCCCTGGGTTGTTGATCATTGATTCAGATGCTTATTACGATGATTTCGAACAAGCTGAAATCCCTCTTCATCAACATATATATATATATATATATATATATATATATATATATATATATTTCTCATACTGGAATTGTTGTGAATTGTAACAACCAAGGATTGAATGTCATGGTTGAGATAAAAGGAGGATGTTGTTTCCTTCCAGGAACTGAAGGAAATACCATTTCTGGCCAAGATCATCGAAGCTTAGGTTAGAGTTCACTGGAGGTGGTGTCTGTTGATGTTAGAGGCATGTCAGGTTGAGTGGTTGCAACAGCCATGGCCTGAGGGTGAAGTTATTTGAGTGTGTCAGTGTGTGCAAACTGTGCACATGCACATCTGATATAAAGCAAAGTTTGTGCATGTGTTGCTATACACTTGTTCAGTTTGCATTGTTGAACAAGGTAAGGGCTTGTATGCAAATTACTATGGTCTAGTTGAATTAGTTTGAGTTTGGTTAAGTCAGGTTTGTATGTGGGCATGTAGTTGTACATGTACAGGTACAAGCAATGTAATCAGTGTGAAGAAATCTGAATACAATTTAATTTATCTTTCCTTTGTGTCAGTTGTAAGCCTTGTATTATTTCCTTTCTTTTAATCTAGTTCTTAGTTTTATCAATTGTTAGTTTAGATCTTAATTCAATTTCATTTCAATTCCTGTTCTTTTTTGATATCATAATTCTCTGTTATTTTCATTGTTGTAGTTACATAATTCTAGTTCTTGCTCATTTTATTAGCAATTATTAATTCGCTGTTGTTATGTTCTTGCAATTATTCAATTGCGGATCTTGTTTTCATTATCTGTAGATTTACAATCTTTCCATGACTTGTTAATTGTATATTCCCTATTTTTCCAATTATTCTTGCTATTTGCAAATTCCTTGTTCATGTTTCATGTTACCGCCATTAACATTTCTTCTCCACAAAAATTCATAAGTCAAGATCTTCAGTTCTACAATTTCTTGCATCTTCACAATTCATATTCTGTCAATACTCGCTTCATTAATCTTGCCTGTACATTGAACTATACATTGCACTGCCAGCTTATCTTCACTATATTTCATCAAAACAACCCACCACATCGAGGCTCATCGAGGCTGCTAACACAATTTATATTGAGGAAGACAAGGGAACATTCTTTGCGTTTGAAGCTGTCATTTTCAATGAGAACCCATACAAATCATATAAATAACCATGAATACCTCCTTCGCTACCACTCGATCTTGAGGACAAGGTCATTTTCAAGGGAAGAGAGGATGTAGAAATCAAGGATTAAATACTATGGTTGAGATAAAAGGAGGTTAATGTTTCATTCCAGGAACCGAAGAAAATATCATTTTCTAGCCAAGATCATCAAAGCTCAGGTTAGAGTTCAACGAAAGTGGTGTCTGTTGATGTTAGAGGTGTGTCAGGTTGAGTGGTTGTAGCAGCCATGGCCTGAGGGTGAAGTTATCTGAGCGTGTCAATGTGCGCAAACTGTGCACGTGCGCACCTGATACAAGCAACGTTTGTGCATGTGTTGCTATGCACTTGTTCAGTTTGCATTGTTGAATAAGGCAAGGGATTGGATGCAAATTACTATGGTCTAGTTGAGTTAGTTTGGGTTTGGTTAAGTCAGGTTTGTATGCAGACATGAAGTTGTTTGTATACAGGTACAAGCCATGTAATCAGTGTGGAGAAATTTGAATACAATTTAATTCATCTTTCTTTTATTTCAGTTGTAAGCCTGGTATCATTTCCTTTTTTTTAATCTTGTACTTATTTTTATCAATTGTTAGTTTAGATCTTAATTCAATTTCATTTCAATTCTGGTTCTTCTTTGATATCATGGTTCTCTGTTATTTCCATTTCTGCAGTTACATAATTCTAGTTCTTGCTCATTTTATTAGCAATTATTAATTCCCTGTTGTTAATTTCTTGCACTTATTCAATTCCAGATCTTGTTTTCTTTACATGTAGATTTACAATCTCCCCGTTACTTGTTAATTCGTACATTTGTAATTCCTACCCTACCTTTCTGCCTCTTTCCTTTTGATCAATTCTTATATTCCCTGTTTGTTCATTATTCTTGCTATTTGCAAATTACCTGTTCATGTTTCATGTCACTACCATTAGCATTTCTTTGCCACAAAAATTCGTAACTCATGATCTTCAGTTCTACAATTTGTTGCAACTTCAAAATTCATTTCTGTCAATAATTGAGCTGTACATTGCACTGCCACCTTATCTTCACCATGTTTCATCAAAACAACCCATCACGTCACCAGAAATGCAACACTCCACCAAAAACCAAGATTATACCCACCACGTTCTTACAGAATGAAGACTTGGCTTGCAAAGATGAAATAATCTGCAATCTTCATATTGGCGGCAGCCATGGCTCTCTTTTTCATTAAAACCATTTTTCATTTGCTTTAGCAATTGGTGGAGAAGTATTTGATGCTGGAGAAGAGATGATCAAATTTTGATGAAGAAGATGGTCAAAATTTGTGATAAAGACTGAAATAACGGTACGTAGAACTAAGATATAACGCACAAAAATCAACCTATTAGAAAAAGGAAGCAAATAAATTTTATTAAAATAGAAATGACAAAACAACATGAAAGAAGAGAAAGCTTTAGATACATCAACTTAAACCAGGCCTACAATTACTTAGCAAGCTAGAGAATTAGCCATGCATCTTAATTGGTAATCACCAAAGCACTCCTCACAACCGTATCGTCTGAAATCCACATCAAATTCCCTTCTGCAGCACCCGAAGCAGATACTGAAACAGTGAACGTCATCTTCTCATTCTTCTTCGAAAACTGCAAAGTATCAGGCTTCACAGTCACAGTCACACCCTCGGGCACATCAACCTTAACCTTATACGTAGCATTTGCGTCACCAACATTAGTAACTGTTCTTTTAACTGTAGTAACACCAGATGATAAGCCAACAGTAATAGTTGGATAATTCAATTCCGAATCCTTAACGCTAGCAACATCAGCACAACTAGTTCTCTTCCCAACAAGCGCCGACGCTTCGGAAGTTCCAACCGATTGACATAGATATGCAACATAATCCTTGACTTCAGTTTCATAAACAAGTCCCTGACTCATTGCCTTAGTCGGATTCATATGACCAGCACCAGAAGCATAAAAGCTAGCATCATTGAATTTCTCATCCTTAATACGTTTTCCATCCTTACCAACAAAATCAGAGGAGGTGATCAAAGCAGATTTGATGGCAGCAGGAGACCAATCGGGATGCACACTCTTGATCAATGCAGCAACACCACTGACATGAGGGGTCGCCATAGACGTACCGGACTCGACCTTCAAAGGAACTTGCGACCCTTTATCGGCTCTAGTGTGCCATGCAGCAATAATGTTAACCCCAGGTGCACTGATATCGGGTTTCAGAATTCCAGGAGACTGAATGCTCGGGCCTCGGGATGAGAAGAAAGCAACCATCGGTGCAGGAGATACACCCAGCACCGTACCATTGAAGTTAAAAGAAACCGTGGAAGCACCCTTGATTTTCATTCCATCTTCATATGTTACAAAAGCTCCAGGCAATATCAGCTCTTCTTTAGCAAGTATTGTGTGTCCGTACTTTTCTTGACAAACCACTATCATCCCAGCCGCACCAGCGTCTTTAGCTGCAGATATCAACTTTGGCCTCTTTACAATTTCCAATGGGCAAACCATAACCTTGCCCTTCACATCCGCTAAGCTCGAGCACGAACCATTGTACAAAGGAAGAGGCACAGGGCTGAACTCAGAAGGCTGGATAAGAGACTCACCTAAGACAACATCGCCATCATCAAGCTTTATGTTGGTTCTGAAACTTCTATCCATAGTGCTCGCAGCGACAGTTAAAATCCAGGGTGCTTCGTTCGAAACTGTTCTAGCTCCAGGCCCACTGTTTCCACCTGCGCATACGACAGTGATGCCCTTTTCGTTTGCCTTGTAGGCACCTATGGCAATGGGGTCAGTATTGTAGGGCAAGGACCTACCCCCTAGAGAGAGGGACATTATATCAACCCCGTCCTTGATAGCGTCATCCATAGCAGCTACTATGTCCGACATAGTGCAGCCCATGTCACTACACACTTGATATATAGCCAAATGGGCATGAGGTGCCATGCCAACCATCGTGCCCTTTGCTAAACCGAAAGGGTTTATGTTAGAGATGAAGTTCCCTCCAATGGTGCTTGCTGTGTGTGAGCCGTGACCTACTTGATCGATGGGGCCTTGACCTCTGGAATAGCCGTAGCTTCGTGCTCCGATGATCTTGTTGTTGCAACCGGATCTGAAATCGCAACGGCCTTTCCATCTATCAGGAGGAGGTGGAACGCCATCGTCGTTGAATGAGGGATGTCCAGGTAAAATGCCTGTGTCTAGTACTCCTACGATTACACCTTTGCCCAGGTTTGAGCTGTTCCATAGGCCTGATTGACTTTGGAGACCTAGAAAACTAGAGCTATGTGTGGTAAGAAGAGGTATCGTTCTATCTGGATATGCACGGATGAAACCATCTTTTTTTGACATTTCTTCGAGTTCGTCTTCAGTTAATGCAGCAGCAAAGCCTGGAAATGATTCGCTGTAGGAGTATAATAATCGGTCGGAGTCCTCAGAGTCTGAGTACGATGTTGGCAAGAATGATCTGTGCCAGCTCTCTAGATCATTGTCTGAGTATATGTTATCATCGTCTGGGCGCTCAACCTGAACTATGTAAGTTGATAACTTGGGGTTTGTGGAGGTTGTGGCACATAAAATGGAACTTGTGTAAGAGAGTAGGATTAGAAGAGCCGTGTAAAGGTTGGTGGATTTCATTTTTGTTTTTTATGTTTTCTTACAAACGGAGTATGGTTATATAGAAAACAGAAAGGCGCTAATTATAGAAGGACGGTGAACTGGACAGTGAATGGCATTTGTGAATTGTGTAAAATATGGTGCATGTATTAAGTCTTGTATTAGATGCGTTTTAAAACTCTTGTGATTAATGCACATATCATCAATGTTGGTTAGTTATTTATATGTACTGCTTGTTTGGCAAGATTAAAGTAGATCCTGCTAATGAACTTAACTCAAATTTGGTTGATTCAGGAAAAAAAAACATGGGCATGAAAAAAGAAATCATGGGTTCGTGCATGAATGGATATATATGAATGAAATATTGAATAACTAAACTTATTTCAAATAACTAAAATAATTTCACTGTTTATGTGTATTCATCGTAATTTTAATAAGAGTATATTATGTGATTTCTGCAACTGTGTTGCAATTTAGTTTTAAAAGTAATCAAATATGAGAAAGATAAAATTTGTAATAAATTTTACTTTTCCAAGTTTATCTGCTAATCAATTATGTTCTTGAGCATCATTCCATTACCAAAACGGGTAAAAAATATCATCAAATATAAATAATTTTCTAATAATTTTAAGTCCAAATTACTAAGAAAACAAGAACCAGATATAGCAAAACTGTATCTCAGATATATTCTATAATCCTCTTAGATAAGAAAGCTTGCTAACACTACAAAATACACACTGCTTAGCGACGGCAAAAAGCCGTTTGCGGCCGTCGCTAGCCGTCGCTAAAATCCGTTGCAAAATACCTTGTTGCAACCAAAGAAAGCGACGGCCTTAGCGACGGCTCCGTTGTTCGTTTTGCTACGGCTTGTAACGGCTAAATATACACGTGGACGCAACCGTTGGTTTGTTGGTTTTCCGGATTGTTGATGCAAGCCGTTGCAAATCGTTGCAAATTGGCCGTGGCTAGCCGTTGCAAACCTGGAATATTTTTCCAGCCAATTTGCAGCACCTTCAACCCTCAATCTCAATCGATTCAAATAATATAATTTCATCATTTCACGCATATAATACTATTCCATCGTACGATATAATCAATATCCACACAACCAAATCATCAAATATTGCATATTCTAACATATATTTACAAAATCATATAAGAAAATAAACATAACCAAATACGAAAATCCACCAAACCCAACCACATTGTTCAAGTATCAATCACAACAACCAAAATACCAAACCCACCAAAACACTAAGTATCAATCACAACATTCATAGTACCAAATGTCAAACTCATCATAATATGTACACATATATATAAAGCGTACCCATCAAAACAAACCAGCTAAGCATCATCATCATCTGCACCTCCTTCCCCGGGCATTGACCCATGCTCCTGATAGAACGCAGCAATACACTCATCTATCTGCGTCGCCAACTGACTCTTCCGCCAATCATTGAGCTCATCCAATTGTGTTTGCATCCGAGCAATCTCTTCCTCATCTATGGATCTCTTATATGACCTTTAGAAATTAAGAGCCTGTGAAATAATTCAAGTAAATAAGAAGTTCATGGCATACAATAACAATAAGAAAACTCAAGTTATTGGTAATAAACTCAAGTAAATAAGAAGTTCATGGCATACAGGTTTCTACTGTGTAAACGTTGAGTACATACCATATTGTCGAAACTGTAACGCCTGTTTCGACTTGTCGGTTCAATGATTGGATCTCATATCCGATTACACTCATCAACCGTAAGCGACTCTCGTCCACTCGCGTGTATCGCTCGTGCATACTCTGTGTTATATCTTTCCTATAATTACGAACAGATATTTGACATAATTGCTATACAATTTACTTATTTACTATGAAATAAACGAATATGAAATATTTTCATTACAGAAATAAACATATTTACCATTATAGAAGCAGCCTTGTCGTCCGACCAATCATATGAAACATTCTCATCCTCATCTGTATGCTCCACTGCATGTGTGACTCTGAAAACCTCAGCCGTTGTGGGCTTCCTACCATACTTTGCCCACCGAATATATACAAGAATATGTTATATTAATAATTTGCATGAGTATATACAAGAATATATTATATACAAGAATATAATATATGGTAAAGAGACACTAGTAAATATATACATGCATAACATAAATATTGGTTAATTTATTTACCAATTTCCTCCTATGTTGTTAGAAGGATTTTGAGCCACCACGATGTAAATCGGGATTTTTGTTCCTATTAGCCTTATTTCTTTCCGACAATTCCTATTAATTTATACACACTATTAAGTAAAATAATTCAATACATTTAAATGTAAAAATATAGTGACAATATAACTTACTCGGAATGCTTCAGATTCCCAATATTGTTGGAATCCAGCCCAAATATCATCCCCCATCCAACTTGGCTTTTTCCCTGAACTCTTAGCCCGCGACAGAGTCTCTTTGTAATTTTTCCACATCTTTTTATTCCAATGATTTACAAAAACATCCATATCCTGAGGATCCACACGTACAGCTGCCTGCATATTGAATTATCATACGTATTATGTAAAAGAGATTGTATAATTAAAAAACAATCAGCAGAACAGAATACGTAAAAATGATATTATAAGGCATGATGGCATATTGTTTTTGGTTTCATATAAGGCATAATTATATATTACAAAATTGTATTTACCATAAGATAAGCCCATATTGCGTTTTTATATGTGTTGGAATGTTATCCCATTGAGGCCAACACCCGGACATCCTACTCTTGTATGCCTCCTTCGATACTTGTAAAATGAAATCGAACGGCTCCACCTCGAACCCTCTGTAGAAATGTTGATGTATATATTCAATATATTTCATATAATATAATTCAAATAAGTTTGATACATACCCAGCACTTTTCAGAACTATCTCCGCAACTCGACGGAGATCTGGCTCAGAGGTACTCGGACCTGCTCCAAGTGAAGGTGACCGAGATGTACTACGTCGATCACGTCGTCTATCAGACATAACTGACAAACATATATAGAATATCACATAATCGTTAATCAATATCATCAATCAATATCATAAGCATCACATAATCATCAATAATCATCACATAATCATCAATCGATATCACATAACATAAGCATCACATAATCATCAATCAATATCACATAATCGTTAATCAAGTGACAATCATCGAAAAAAGCGTACATGAAAAAAGCGTACATCAAAAGAACATGTGTGTGTGCCATCTATAACTCAGAATAATGCATAGATGAAAAGCGTACATTAATCAAGTGATAATCATCACATAAACATACTCTGCACATAATCATCGAAAAAAACGTACATGAAAAGAATAATGCATAAGTCAGAATGATACAGATCATATATAGTCATCATTATTATTACATAGCTCAGAATATTACAGAACATGATCATCATTATTAATACATAGCTCACACTTTTACAACAAGCGATGCCATTTATGATCAGTCTTCGTCATATTCTGATTCAGACTCGGTCTCGTACTCTATATCATTTTCTTCGGTACTTACAAATGCATCTATTAAAACATTCGATTCATCAGTCAACGACCCTACATCAATGTCATCGGTTATCACTATTTCAGTATTTGGCTCGAGATCCGCTTGATGCGCTGCTTCATCTGGAATATTATTTTCATCAAACGTATATCTTGCCTTCATTTTAAAAACAGCCCACCGGTCTGCTTTATCTTTTTTTAAGGACGGATATGGAGCAAAATAAACTTGTAAAGCTTGCTTAGCTAATACAAATGGATCATACTTATAGTAATGCGACGTATGCCTTATTTCAGTTAGCTTATAATCTTTGTGCACGTTAATTCCAAAGCCAGGAACATTGCTAAACCAGCTGCATTTGAATAAAAAAACTTTCTCTGCAGGTTGTATATAATATGTCAACTCTAAAACTTGTGTTAAGACGCCGTAAAAATCTTTTATATGCTCCTCTGGATCATCACTTTCTTTGACAAATACACCACTGTTATATGTTAATTTTTCGGCTCCGTAATCTTTGGTGTTGAATTTAAATCCATTGACGAAAAATATTGGATAAGTCTTGACATTTCGTTTTGGTCCGATAGCAAGGTGTCGTAATCCTTCGTCAACAACACAGTTTTCTGCATCATGAACGTAGTTTGAAAACCATCCAGCAAATTGTTTACTGAGATCGCCAGATGGATGTTGTGATTCGTATATGCTGCAAATATGTATTATATTCCTTTATGATTAATATACATGTATAATTGAATTATATATGAATTCATAATTACCTGACAAATAGTGCAACTTCAGCACAATTTAAAAGAACATATGTGTGTGCCACATGGTAATCTCTATCATCTAACCATATTTCCACACATTTTCCAACAGGTCTTCCATGTTGTCTAAAAATAGATAACATTGTTTGAGAAGAATCCTGCTGAATAGTGTCTTCATTACGGGGAACACTTACGAAGGATAAGTTCACATCGTTACTAAAGTAATGTGAGAAAAAAATGAAGCTTCTTCTTCAAAGTACGATTTGCAAATCGAACCTTCTACTCATGCTTTTTGTCTAATTTTTTCTTCAAATGATTCAGGTACCTAAAACAAAATTAATTAAATTCATATAGTGGTACAAAAACCGAAATTAATTAAATTACCTCTCAAATGGATACATCCATCCATATTGCATAGGACCACGAAGGAGCGCTTCAGATGGAAGATGAACAGGTAAATGCTCCATTACATTAAAAAAAACCAGGCGGAAATATTTTCTCCATTTTGCATAGAAGTACAGGGATTTTTGCTTGAAGTTTACGTATACGATCTACCTTTAACGTCGTAGAACAAAGTTGTTTATAAAACATACTCAATTCTGTTATAACACTCCACATTTTTGCAGGCAGCAGTTCTTTGAAAACCACGGGAAAAAAATAATCCATCATAATGTGGCAATCGTGACTTCTCATCCCACTCAATTTGCTGTTTTTAAGTCAATACATCTACGGAGGTTAGAAGAAATCCCATCAGGACATCTAAGTCCTTCCACCCACTTTAGAACGAGTTTTACTTGCTTATTGTCTAACTCATAGCATGCTTTGGGTTTCTTATTATCGTCGTATAATTGAAGTTCGAGCCGCTTACAAAAGTGTAATATATCACGTCTTGAATTCGCATCGTCCTTGGTTTTCCCCTTCACATTCAAAATTGTATTAAACACGTTGTCAAACATGTTTTTTTTCCGTTGTGCATGACGTCAATGTTATGTCGGAGTAGGAGATTTTTTCAGTACGGTAACTCGCAAAATATATTTTGCTTGCACCAATTATAAATGTCCGATTTACCTAGAATCTCAACCTGTACTCCAGTTTCATGTATCTTTGGATAGTCTTTTACAATTTCATATACCTCTTCACTTGTCCAACCTTAGATGGTAGCATACTCTTTACTCTTTTAGCTTTAAAGTTCTTTTTATCTGTTTTAAATTTATGATTGATATATAGAAAACACCGATGACAGTCAAACCAAGAAATTTTATTTCCATACTTTAATGAAAATGCTCCTATTTCATCCATACAATAAGGACAAGCTAGACGTCCAGATGTGCTCCAACCTAAAAGCATGCCATACGCTGGAAAATCACTAATAGTCCATAATAAAGAAGCAAATATACGAAAATTCCTCTTTCTTGAAATGTCGTACATTTCAACTCCTTCATGCCACAGTGTTTTCAACTCATCGATTAGTGGTTGTAGATAAACATCCATTCCTTGAGTCGGATCATCAGGACCGGGAACGACAATCGTTAGAAACATATATGGAGTTTTCATACACATACATGGAGGTAAATTATAAGGAGTAATAATAATAGGCCATGATGAATATTACCACCAAACTGAGAAAATGGCGAAAATCCATCCGTACATAAGCCAAGCCTAACATTACGGCTCTCTGCCGCAAATTCAGGATAAGTTTTATTGAAATATTTCCATGCTTCTTCATCAGATGGATGTATCAAAGTTCCTTCTTCTCGTGTTCTCACAGTGTGTCATCGCATATGACATGCTGTAGCAGAAAATGCATATAACCGTTGAAGTCTGGGAGTGACGGGTAAATAATGCATCCTCTTATATGGGACTTCTTTTCCTTTCTTTTTTCTAGGTTTGTATCTTTCCTCGTACATATTCTGCATTTAGTAAGATAAGCTTCTTCTTTCCAATACAGCATGCAACCTTTTACACATGTATCTATCTTCTGGTACGACAATCCAAAAGCAGACATAAGTTTTTTTACTTTATAATGACTATGACACATCAAACTATTAGGTGGCATGTGTCGTTTTGCAGTTTGTACAACTGCTATAAATGCAACTTCTGTAAGATTAAATTTCGATTTCATAGTGATATATTCGGCGATTACAGATAATTCGGTTCCGCTTGTACATCCATCTCACAATGGCCTCTTAGCAGAATCCAATCAATCATAAAAAAATTAGCTTCCGCGATCGGCTCTTCGTCAACATTTTCGTTCCCATCATCACCTTGGTCAAAGGTAGGAAACATTGATCGTGCAGCATCTTGCACCATGCTTTCTATAGGATTGGTCATAGTATTATCGTCCTCTAACACTACAGGATTAGGTGTAGGTTGAACAAGTTTTCCATGACGATCTCATAAGTAATAATTCGGTACAAAACCAAATTTATACAAATGTACTTTTACTACATCTGGTTTTCAATGCTTTAGATGTTTGCACTTACTACACGGACAACAAATGTCTACGTTATTTCGATCATTAGATTGAGAAAATCTAATAAATACATGTACACCATTACAGAAACGTTCTTTTATTGATCCTTTCATACCTTTTCGAGGTTCATACATCCAACTACGATCGACAAAATAATTGAACATATTTCCTGATTTGTAAAATGTAGGTTAGAAGATTGAATAAAGCACTTCATATTAAAGTCTTGTAAAAATTTCATATATAACCCTTTACTATGTTAACAAATTCAAATAAATACTGCATTCAAATTTTCAATTCTTAAGTTTATTGTTTTTTACTTTGACGGTCGGTTATCCTACTTCCCATTATACGCGTAAAGCGACGACTTGCGACGGCCGCCTTTTTTAGCCGTCGCTATTGCCGGTCATTAAATGAAGCATGTTTTGTAGTGTAAATGAAATTGTGCATGCATTTAATAAATCATATATCTGAATGCATGATCGTAAATTCATGTATTTTGGTTTGAATACCTAATTCTTTGTTATCTTAAATTTGTGTTTGAGAAAAATAGTGAATATTGCATTTAATGAGGAAAAAATATGCACAATATAAACTTATTTCTTGAAAGGAGACACAGTTCTACGATGCTGATGTATACAACCACCATTATACTCATTTGCTAATTAAAGAGAGTAAAAAAATTAAGGAAAAATACTTCAAACACTCACCATTGTAGTTAACTCAAATAATTCAAATTTATACAGGCTACACAGAGAATCTGACTTCGAGTTTGTTTATCAACTTGAGCAATTGATTATTTACATGTTTTTTTGCCATAATTTTAATTTTTATCTCTTAGAATGATACTTCAAATGAAATAATCTTGCATCCTAATATATTAAGATTCATTGATTATCAAAGTAACAACGATTTCTAATAAAATTTTGGACTGTTAGAGATTTATAGAAAAAGTGATTGAAGTTGATGAGATTTGAGTTCAAGACTATTGTTCATAGCATACGCTACAAGGATATGCATTGTTTAGCGACGGAAATTAGCCGTCGCTAACTGTCGTTAGGCGACGATAAATGTTGTCGCATTTTTAGTCGTCGTAGAAGGAAAAGGTGACGGCTTTAGCGACGGCTTCGTCGTTAACTTTTAGACGGGTAAGGATGGCCTATTGGACACGTGACACGAAATGAGCGAACCAATTAGGGGTCGCTAGCTTGTGCCAATAGACCGTCGCTAGCCGTCGCTAGACTATGTCAATAGGTCGTCGCTAGCCAACACTAACCTGGGTATTCTGTTTTACAAAACAGCTGATATTTAAGCCCTCCAACCATACATATATATTCATCTCTCTATACACCTGATATGCAACACATATAAATCCAATTTCATAATTACAGCCATCACACACATCGCATAACCTCTACATATCACACATAATTATATCGCAAAAATCAACATTCCATCAAAAACATAATCATACCTATAAATCCTCATGTCCATCAAACAAAACAACCATCAAACCTTCATAAATCCATCAAACATCCAGAAACGACATAACCATCAAACATCCACAAATAAAACAATCATCTAATAAGCATAAAATCCATCAACACATGTCAAATAAGTGCAAAACAAAACAATCAAAATCCATCACAAATACAACCAAATATATTCATCATTATTTCCCGACCTACCCCCAGGAAATTGCTCGTGCTCTACAAAATATGCCACAATCCACTCATCCAACAACATAGTCAATCCTCCGGCAGGAATCCGATCATTTAACTCTACTATCTGCTGTTTGAGTTGAGCTATCCCCTTTTCGGTCTGTGATTTCTTATAATTGGCCAGGGACATCCTCGTTTGTAAATTAGTTAATAGCTAGTTATAATTTATGCTTAATATTAAATAAAGTTCATATATTATAGTTAATTAACCAATTGAACTCAATAAACATTACCTCCTGATTGTCGTAACTGTATCGTCTATTTCGTGTGGGCGGGTTGGCTGCAACATCAAAAATCTTGTCCTCCTCCTTAGTGGTCAACTCCTCTCGATCGGTTGACAGCATCAGTTGAGCTCGCTCCATTTCAAGTATTTCCTATGATTAGGAACATAGTTTTGCCACAATAAATATTCAATTTAAAACTTATGTAATGTGAAGTAAAAGAAAAAATTTAAGCATATTTATCATTATGGATTGAGATTTAGGGTCCATCCAACTATAAGAAACCGAGCCATCATCTTTTGTATTCTCGACGGCATGAGTACATATGAAAACCATCACATATGTAGGCTCACATTGCTTCTCCTTCGTCTGAAATTATATATGAATAAATAATGTGTATATATGTATGATTAGATAATGTTATAACTACTTTATAATTGCAATTATAAATTTACTAATTCTTTACGATATTCTTGGAAGGAATTTGAGCTGCTGCAGTGTACAACAGGATTTTTGTTCCTGTTTGCCAAGTTCCCCCTAAAAATTTTCTGCAATTTAAATATATGAATGACTAAATTAATGCAATTATCATACGAACTTTAAACAAATTATAATAGCTATATGAAATTAGATAATTTACTTTCACAGTAGAAGCATCTCAGAGCAGCAGAAATTCAACCTTAATATCAGCGTTCATCCAATCGGGTTTTTTATTCTTTGTTTTGCGCCTGAGATGGCGTCCTTGTAAATTTTTTTCAGCTTTTGGTTTCAGTGATTCCTTAAAATATCGTCATATGCCTCTTCGATGGCTACCACAGCCTATACATTGAAATTAAATTGAATTATATATAGATATTAATTTTCAAATGAATTATAAATTTACACTTACTATCGTGTAGATCCATATAGCATTTTTAGTATGCACTGGGATATCATCCCAATGGAGCCAACATCATGACATCCGACTTATGAATACCTTTCTAGAAATGGCCAGAATGTAGTCGGAAGGCTCCAACTCGAAACCCCTGTACTAATTTTGATGTAGACATTTAATAAATTTTAAACAATATACATGCATTAAATACTAATGATGCTGCAATAAATTTGATACTTACTTTCCACGCTTCGAAATAATGACTGCCCTTGGGCGTAAATCCACCATGCCGCTGGCACCCTCGCCAGCAACAGGAGAAGCCTGAGATCTGGGAGATCTCTCCTGTGAGACACATCTACAACAAACATATTTTTTCATATAATGAAAAAACATATAGTTTTATCGTTAAAAACATGTCTGATTAATAATCACATAAAACTTCCACCAAAACTACAAAAATGGAACAAGTCCTTCTGAATACATATGCAAAACTAATAAAACAGAATAATATATAGCTCCAAACATAATCAACATCATTGATAACAATGGGAGCCCAAAATATAAATTATGCAACAAGTGATACAAATATTCAGAATAATCAGTCTTCGTTGTTTTCTGATTCAGACTCGGCCTCGTCTCTATATCGTTTTCATCTGCGCTCTCAAATGCTTCTATTCATAAAAATTATTCATCATTCAAAGACCCTAAATCAATATGATCATTGGTTGTTATTATTTCATTACTATTTGGTTCAAGATCCGCTTGATATGCTGCTTCGTATAGAATATTATTTCCATCAAACATCAATCTTGCTTTTGTTTTAAAAATAGCCGACCAATCCACTTTATCTCTTTTTAGGGATGGATACGAAGCAAAATAAACTTGTAATGCTTGCTTGGCTAATAAGAAAGGATCATACTTATAGTTTTGTGAGGTAGGTTTTAATTTCAACAGCACTTCACTTCTTTCTCTTGTATGCATAACTTTTCATTAAATGGAGCGTTCTTGTCGTTGTTGTATTTTCTAAAATAAATTAAAGTCATTTGGACTAAAGGCTTTAATTTGTTTTTGTATTTGTTAAAATAATACTTGACGCTTATTTTCAAAAAAACATCATGTTCATTTCTTAATATTTTAGAAAATCGATTTTAGTAGAATATTTATTTCAAAAGATTTTTTTTATTTCAAGCTACTTTAAAAAATACACAGATTATTATTTTAATAACTAGAAATTAAATTTTAAAACATATTTTACAATTTAATGAACTATTTAAATATTTTATTAACCGAATTTGAAATTTTATAACATATTTTAAAACTCATTTAACTATTTAAAGTTTTTAATTCGAACCACGATTTTTTTTCAAACGTGAATTTTTTTCCGAATATTTATGCATTTAAGTACAAGCTATATGTAAAAATATAAAATAATTTTTTTACGTAAGCGAGCTGTAAATGGTCTTTAAGGTCTACAATCGAAGTTGTGTATAGTTGTAGTGCACAAATACATCATCACAACATTAGTTGTGTACATGGTAGCAGTGCACAATAACAAAAGTTTGATGATGAAAGGTTTGACGATGTTTGCAGTAGTCTTGCAGGAGCTAGTAGTGGCGAAGAAAAAAGTGATGGAATTTGTTGTTTAAGTTTTGGTACAATAATGATTTTTGCAATTTAGATTTACTTGTTTCCTTCTGAGCAATACAAAGAATGAGAATGAGAGAGAATTACACGTTGAGAAAGTAAGGAGGAAAATAAAAAAATCGTAGTTCAAGCAGGTAAAATTGACGGTCGAACTGCCGGTTCAAATGTTCGATCTGAGCTCGTGCACAACTGAAGCTCGATTGAGTTTCGGACAGTGGTGCTTCATGATTCGGGGTCATTCGAGATAAACCCTTGGTTGGGTCCTGTTATGAAAATGATGGTTCATAGTTATATTTGTAAGAAGATGAAAGAAGGAATAGCTTCACATATAAACTTGATTATGGTTTGGGCTTTGGACCCCTTTGCATTTATTACATGGCACACTTTTAAAGGAATTTCTCGCCTCACTGAGGTATAACAAAACCATTTATTGGGATTATGACATATAAAAAATATTAAAAAAAATTAAGTGTGACATGAATCGTAGAATTAGTCCGGTTGACAGAAAATGTCATTTCCATAATGTCCCGTCTCTGAATAATGCGATAGCAATCAATATATTATCCTTAAAACATAGCTTAATTCCTGATGTGCTATATCCTACAGTATGTGTAGCATATCACCAATGTGAATAATGCGTCATAATTGATGTGAATAATGTGGTCATAATTGATGTGTGTTTAATCTTTGTTGACTATAATATGTGAATAGTCGCCTCTCATTGAAATTGAATGGTCTATGCCGTATCTACAGGAGTCGGGGTCATAAAGGCTAACCTAGGAACATCTAGGCATAGTCAATGGTGAAGAAACCGACCATTGTATTTTATAATTTGAAGGAAAATATTTACTGTAAATTATAGTACGCAACATACCTCTTCACTGAATCTGTAAATTATAATTGTACGGTTGTATACTAGTTATCAATGCCTAAAGTTCCTTTAAAACTCTGTAATAGTGGTGCGGTATTTCAAGAAGACTGTATCAGTAATGCGCTTTATTATTGTATCAATGACTAAAATAGTCGTGCAACACTATTTCATATTAAACTTAATAGACAATTTTACACTGGCTACGATTTCTGTAAAAACAAATAATAAAATATTCAAATAGGCTGGAGCTATATCCGAAGAATATGTATGCCAAATAAACAAAAAGTAAACTATACAGGAATATTGGTTGTAAAAATTATAATAAATTATAGGAAATTATACCAAATTAGGCTAGTTTTAAAAAGTAATGACAACATTAGCCTAGTTTTAAAAGTAATTACAGAAATATACCATTTTTTGTTTTACTGGCCTATACGATTGACGATTTTTCAAAAATCGCGAACAGGCGGTTTTCCAAAAGTCGCACAGAGAAAATAACCCAACCAACAACCTACCTTTCTCTCTCACTTCCACCTTTTTCATAAAACTTAAACAAATTTCTCTAATGGCAGCTCTATTCTGAAATCAATATTTATACTTTTTAAAACCTTGGTTCAGTGGTAAATCTATAGATCCAGTTGACGTTGCTTAGCAAATTTCATCTAGCTGAAGGTAAAATCACTAAACCTTAGTTTTTTTTTTGTGTCTAATTTCTGTAGTTTGGTGAACTTAGTAATTGGTTACATTAAGGTAAAAAATTGGTTTAATGTGTACATATTGAACGATTTGTATATTGATTTGTAGATTGGCGAGAAATATGATTCCTACGCTTTGCTACTACGACGGCGAACTAATTGTCGATGATCAAAGGAATGGTAAATATGTTGGTGGTATTTGTAAACCAGGAAGAGTGCGAAAAGGTTGCAAATTGATGGAATTAAAAGAAGCTGTGTACAGAACGACGAAGATAAATAAAGAAGAATTTGAACTTGAACTAGTGGTTAACTGGCCTACGGACTCGTGTTCTAAAGCAACAGCATTAGCGGACGATGACGATGTAGAAGTAATGTTTTCTGCTATTGTAAAGTCTATTGAGTTATACGTAAGGAAAGTTGCAAAGCAACAACAAGAACATCAGGTGACATCTTCTGTTGTGAGTACTGGAATTGGATACTATACACAGATGTTGGAGACTGCGGATCCATCTACTGGCTACGTATCTCCTAGCTATAGCAATCCTTTTCTAACCGATGGAATATACCTCCCTCCATATATGCAGTACGGATTTATGCCGTACAAAAACTCGCAGCCATTTGCAACAGAGCAACATTTATTGCAACCCGCCTAGGGATGCAAATACGAGTGCGAGGTAAAATTTTTTTTGATGAATTGATAGATGTACTATTATGTATCTAATTTTTCTTATGCTATGCCGTAATTTAAACAGCTTCGAACAAAGACATTCAACATGGCGAAAGCGATGGACATGTTAATGCAAATTTGTCACAGTCAGTGTATCCTAATCCATCCGAACTATATGATATGAGTCAAAGGTATGTTTACAGATTGGGCTATATTTTTCGTCTCATTTGGTCTGTATTTGGTCTGTATTGTCTGTTAGTTGACTTCTATATATCAATCAGGTATATGATAGTTGATTTTGGTGCGCAATGGAGTGCTAGACCATCCACCCATTCTCTGTATGCAAATTTTGGCAATGATATGGATGTTGGTGGGAATGTAGCCGTGGGTGAAGAACATCATGTAGATAGCATGGTCGTTGCTTCTATGAATATTAACGAAGACTCTTGGATACAAAGAATGCAAGTTAACAACGAGACGTTGAAATATGACTTCCCTGCAGCAGAGGACAATGATGTAGATAGTGATGAAACAGAGATGGATGTAACTTTGAATGATGATCTTTGCACCGCTCAAATGTTGGCAAGATTTTTTGTTGGTAATCTTTAATTTTCCGACGAACGATTTTCAACCGCTTGCGTTCAAGGTGGTTTTAGTGTTGGAATGGTTCTTGAGACAAAAGAGAAGTTTCTTCAATAACCAACGGAACGGTCAATTTTGCATGTTGTTTCATACAAACCAATAAAGTCGAACAAAACACAATATACTGCTATATGCACCGTTGAAGGTAATTGTCCTTGGAGAATACATGTCATAGTTTTGAAAAAATCCAAGTCGGGATGGTGGAAAATTCGAAAATATCCAAGCGAATACACTTGTGTCAACCCAATAGTTAATTCCAACCTTAAGCAAGCAACTTCAATATTTCTTGTGACAAAAATCATGTCTTTTGTCAAGATTTTTGACAAAGCCGATTTGGATATTTCAGCTGGTACAGTCCAAGTGCTTGTGCACGATCAGTTATTCATCAACATAAGTTACATGAAAGTGTCTTCGAGCATTAAGCAAAGCAATAGAGAGAATTTATAGTGATTGGGCAGAATCATACTCGACTTTACCACAGTTCTTTGACGAGATAAAATGAACGAACCCTGGCTCTATAGGTCATATGATACGTGATGGAATGGGAGTGTTCGATCGCGCTTTTTGGGCATTTAGGCCTTGCATTATAGGTTTTGTGCATTTTCGACCTTTGTTATGTATCGATGGGACACACTTGTACGGTAAATACAAAAACACATTGCTTGTTGCAACCGCGATAGATGCAGATGATTGTCTTTATCCTTTGGCATACGCAGTAGTTGAATCAGAGTCATGTGATTCTTGGGGTTGGTTTTTTCTTGCATGATAGAATTCATACATAGTGTTCGCGGTCGTTGTATTACTTTCATATCCGATAGGATGAAAGGAATTCCAAAAGCTTTATACGGAAAATGGCGACAACTGCACAAACATCGTTATTGTGCAAGACATATAAAAGCCAACTTTCAAGCATTCAGAGAGAAGCGTTTGACAGGGTTATTTTATTCAGCAGCGTGCGCGTCTGAGGTAGTTGAGTGCATGAAAAGTAGAGAAGAGATCAAAGTAACAAGTAGGCGTGCGCATGAGTGGATTGAGCGGAGTCTGATTTTTTTTAAAGAAAACTGGCTTTGTGCAAAGATGATGGAGGATGCTTTCATGTAATGACAACTAATGCTTCTGAAAGTTTTAACGGTGTATTGAAAGGAGCTTGATCGCTACCTATAAAGGCTTTGGTTGCACGAACATTCTATCGCTCAGTTGAATATTTTTGCAGCGTCGCCAAATTGCAGATGAACTAGCGACACGCTTGACTCTAAAGTGGAAAGCCAAAATAGCAGAAAGAGCCAGTGAAGCGCGTCGCTGCAGACTAGTACGATTTAGTCAAACTGGATGGCAGGTAATTCGCTACTTTGGTGATGAACACAAAGTTATTATCGATGGCACTAACTGCTTGTGCACATGCAACATTCCGATACTGCAGAAGATACCATGTTCTCATGTAATGGCAGCTTGTTCGGCGCAAACAGGTGGGGTTAATAGAGCACACCATGACTTAGCGTCAAGCTGGTACTCCGTTGATAGCTGCAAAGCCGCTTATAAGCCGGAGTTTCATACCGTGCGTGATAGGAGTTTTAGGGCGCATATAATGGTCCTCGGATATTGCCTCTGACTGTGTGACGGCAACCGGGGAGGCCACGATGTACAAGGATCAAAGGTGTGATGGATGAAGGCCAGTCGTCCAAATCAAACAGGTGTACCAAATGCGATGTGCTAGGCCATAATCGTAAGCGATGTATTACTGCTGTGTAGATGTGTTTGTATTATTTAATTTCTATGTAATTGAACTCTATTTTCTGCTTTACAAGTCCTGTTGTATGTTGTTATTCGACAATTTGTCAAATGCTATATATTGCAGGCCCGTGCTTTATTTGTTATATATGAAATAACCTGCTGCTGTTCGGTAGCAGCAGCAGGAGAAGAGCTAACTGTGATTTTTCGAAAATCGCGAACTGCGATTTTTCAAAAATCGCCTCTCCAACTTGCTACTAACAAACAATAGCAAGTTGTTCAAGAACGCCACATCGCACACAAATATCAAAAGCATGTCCATACCATACAACAACATCCTTAATTCACATTCTACTGCATCACATGCAATAACATCTTTAATTCACATTTCAATGTACATAATAAACTATCAACTGCATGTCCATGTCTACAACAATAACACAATTATACCGTACACAACACAGTTAAAAGTACATAGCCATATCCAATATAATGCACATATCATCTACGCAAGCGACGAAGTTCCATAGGCGTACGATGACGACGTTCCAGCCATTGGGACATGTACTCTTCTTCCTCAATCTCGGTGGAAGGATCAAATGTACATGGTGGTTGAGAAGGTCCATGGGTGAAATTTTCTGGTTGTTGGGACGTCGAAGGGCCTTCTTCGAACAAAGTTCCTTCACCTCTTCTATCTCACCGCCTGTAAGTAAGTAGGAGCGACAGTGGCCCCCCTTGAGGTGGAGGTATGTCTGCTGGAGGTGGAGGTATGTCTGCTGGAGGTGGAGGTATGGGGGGAAGGATGTCTCGGCATCTCTAATTTTTTTCTTTCTAAGACTGCACGTTGAATGTTTTTGATATTCATGCACATCCCTTTCGACTGCGCATCGTGATCTAGACGTTATTCAAGCTTTTCAGCGGTTTCTAACGTCTTGTAAATGCCATCAGCCTGTACAATGCAAAGAGAATTCGTTATCTTTATTTGAAAATATATTTAAATTAACGGGGTTAAGTATACTTACAACGTTTCTCTCAAAATGGGCACGGGAGGTGTATGGATGGTGGGGAACGGCCTGTACAAGTGCTTGAAGAACATATCTACGCGTGATGTGCCAATACCACCGCATATATGTCTCTAGAGGAGTGATCGACTCTCTCTCAAATTGCGTAAACAATTGGCGTTGATTCCATATCTTCCATAGCATTTGCAATTTCCCCGACATGGTACTCGTCGGTATAAACTGGAACGTCCTCTGGAATATGCCTCGCCATTGCAAACTGGCGCATTACCCGATCGGATAGATGGTGTGCGCAACGAATAGTGCAAATGAGTGGAAGCGTGACAGTCCACAGATATCTAGCGGTTGTACATATAGACGGAAGACCCTCCAATACATCCTGCGTATATGGAGTCCAGGTCACCGTAGTTGGGTCTAGAATGTCTAGCTCGTTGCGGTAAAAGCGTACATTCCGCCGGGGGGGCCTGAGATGTCTTTTTTGGACCAACCCACCTATCAACAAGCGAAAAAACAATATTTTAGCGTAAACAAATTTTGAATTAGAAAATTAATTTTCAACAGACAAGAAGTTATGCCGAGATCCAAGAGGGTGTGTGTGATCGACGACAACTTTTCGGACTTGGATCCGTTCGACAGGTAGATATGTTCATGACCAAATCTATAGGGGAAAAACAATTTAGCTACTTAAAACATATTTCGAATTTGGTCTAGCGCAGAAGTAGCAAGATAAATTATACGTGTACCTAAACAAGCATCAAACACCCACCTATAAGCTTAGTCACCATAAGAGCGAGATTGGAGAGCTCCATATAGTTGTACGCCAAAATAACACTACCCCATGAGTAGTGGGCACACCGATCGAGATCTGCTAAATATGGTAGTCATTTCAAGTCCACGCGATTTTTGTAATGATTGCACATCAAACGGGATGTAATGATGTATAGAATAATTACTCGAGCCCGCTGTTGGATCTGAACCTCTGTAGCATCGGCAGGTATATCATCAACTACAGCGTGTCGAAACCATTTCACTTCTACCATTTCATTACCCCTAACTTGTTGCGAAGAAGGAGTAATACCGAGCAAATCCATGCACAGCTGAATATAATCATGACGGTCCTCACCCGTTACTGGATTGCCTTTTATAGGAAAACCTAAAAGCACGGCCACATCCCCTAATGTGATCGTCATCTCTCCGACAGGAAGATGGAATGTAGATGTCTCGGGTCTCCATCTATCGACATGAGTTGTGACCAGATGATGATCTAACTAGAGGTTGCCTAACCGCAGTACTGTCAAAAAGCCCGCTCGATCAATCTCCTCTAATCCTCTAGGATGATGTGAAGTGACTTTCTTGAGAGAAATAGAGTGATCGATGGTGAAATCTGCTTCTTTGCTCTGTTTAACATTACATGTACAAATATTAATGTTTACACAATTTGTGAAACGTAAATCATAGGAAATTACCATCATATACGCTTCACTAGATGTGCGACGTCTAGGCTGTAAGTACAATAAGCTCGTGTCTACTGGATCGGGCTTTATCTCGATGTAATCTACAACACAAAGATTAATGTATACAACCCTTTACTATCATAAATTTAAATTTCTTCAATCTATACTAAAGTACATGCAATTGAATGAACATTCACTTGCAAAAACCCCCTAAACCAGTCTACAGCATATAACTTTCACAAAATCTTGCAAAAAATTGAATTCTAGAAAACCATAAAAATGCCCTAAATCATGAAATTGGAGATGAGTGCATTACCAATATCCTCCACTATTCCGGATGTAGAAGCCATGATCCGAATGAGTTTCGAATTTGATTAAAAAAAACAAAGAAAATTGAAATTTCTGGGAGGGAGAGAGCTAAAACCCAAAATGGGGTTTTTGGAGCTAAGTTGAATGTTGTAAGAGTGAGTGGGGGAGGGCTTGGCTGTCTATTTTATAACAGGCAAAACAGTGGATGATTTTTGAAAAATAGCTCACGTGCGATTTTTCAAAAATTGCCATAGTCGAAATTTCAGCTTGCCTATGTAATGGCAATTGTTTTGACTTACAAGATAGAAATGATATAGAGATTCCTCCAAACAACTCTATATGATCATAGAAATTCATCCGACGATAAATACTCGGACATAACCATCAATTTCAAAGAAAATCAAACATACATTCTACGAAACATGAGATTATCCCTTAATTACAGAGTAATAACAACATATAGAACTAATAACATACAGTCTACGAAAGGTGAAAATATCCATCGATTACATGAAAATAAATGAAGTACCAAACATAGGGTTCATGATATGAAACAGTTTGTCAAATGTATCCATTATGAACATAACCTAAAGATGACGTTTTCTTCTCTACAAACATTTCCTATTCATTTCTTCAACTAATTTTTCAAACGCCTAACTTCATCTTGCATTTCGAGGGCGTATTCCACTCCTCGAGCACACAATGGAGGATCGATCCACTTCATAAAATTACAGCACCCCACTTCGCCAGGATTCATCATGTGATCTTCGTACGAAGAACAACCGTAAAATCTTCGTTCGGTATTGGTTTCAGTTTTGGTTACGACAACCACACATTCATCGCCACATCGGCAAACTTGATATGCACTGGATGGCAGCGTAGGACCTATATAATTACCAGGACTTAGTATTTTACCTTCAATAGAAATTTGCTTGCCTGGTCTTTGGTTCGCTACAACTTCGTGTAAGCGAGTGTTGAGGGATGATGTTCCCGAATGGAACTTTTGATGTGTCAGCCCAAATTGTGTTTCTGGAACAAATTCTACATCACTTAGTTGCGTAATGTCCCTTCGAGCTTTATAATCATCGTAACATTTCGACATCGTCTCGTCGTCTATCTCCCAACCATCCATGTCTAGTTCAACTGCGAGTACGTCAACATTGGTTAGAATACACAATAGCTTTAAATTAGGATTTTAGTTAGCATAAACATATTATAAATCAATATACATTACCTTGTAACGAAGATTACACCTACTTGTTGAGAAGCTTTGATTATATCTTGTGAGAATTGGACTTTTTTTGGGTTTTCTACGGAGAAGTAGTGTTTGCGAAGTTTCAGAAATTTGATGATGAGTTTGGTAAAGTTGATAGTGAAGAAGAAGGTAGGTTGCTGGTTGGATTCATAGCAGGCTTTCGTGCAATTTTTTAAAAATCGCCCAAAGCAAAAACCTAAATATGTTATTTTCTCTATGCGACTTTTGGAAAATCGCCAACCGTATAGACAATAAAACAAAAACCGGTCTATTTCTGTAATTACATTTAAAACTAAGCTAATGTTGTTATTACCTTTTCAAAACTAGCCTAACTTGGTAAAATTTCCTAAATTATAAGGAAGCATTTCAAGTCTTCGAATAACTTTGTGCGTCTATACGGTTATATTTACTTATTAAAAAATGCCCATGTGTGAATAGGATATTTAAAAATGTTTCAAAAGCTAAAAAAACAACTAAAAGAGACACCTGCTAATATATTGCAAAGAAAACAAAATGGATAATAGTGATCAAAGGTGTCATAAGTACGTCACATGCATATAACAATGCTCTGTTCGAATACAATTCCCCACAATGGGTTTAGGATTATAACTATAAGGAATAAAAAGTGTACATCTTTCAGTAATCAGTGAAAATGGAATTCTAAAATACCTACAGATGAACCAAGTTTATGAGTTAGAACAATATATCTATTTTCAAATATAATAAAAGCATGAAAATGGTAATTTTATATAAATGGAAGAAAGAAAAGCCTACCTCAAAGGAGGCATCTTCAAGGCTCTACATAATTTATGAGTAAAGTCCATACTGAAATCTATCTTCACTGTAAAATCATGCAATATCATTAGAAATCAAAATTAAGCAAATTGATTACTAAAGAAAACAAAATTTTGACTTTTCTATGTGGATGCTCTGTTGAGCTCCCATTCATATGTAATGCATCGACGAGGGATGATTAAATAATAATGTTAATGGCCTTATTTACAAAGTGTAATTGAAAAGGGATAGATAATTGGTGTAGGAAACTAAAGAGCTTTAGTTTATATATGAATGAAAGAAGTTGCACCATTGAATCCTCGTTAGCAACTAAGAAACATTGTTTTATACTATACCAAGGCAGAACAATAAGCACTAGTGACTATTCCCTCTTAACGTTCTCTGAACTATAGAAAATGATACATGCACTAGCACCCTTATGGCTTGCCGTTCTCCCTTGGTTACCACCCAAATGCATAATATAATCTCCTTCCTCCTTTATTTTAATTTTCCTATTTGAAAATTATGTATACCTTCCAAATATTCTTTGTTAAATATTATATTTTTACTGTTATGATTTTAAATGAAATTATTTGTTTTGAAAATTCGTTTTATCATACATATTTTAAACTATAATCTTAATGCAGTGATTTTATTTTTACTGTAGCAGTTATTGTATTATAATTTATACTTCATATAAAATAAATTAACTGTGTGTGTATTTTCTATTGGAGCGCAAAATAAAACATAATAAATATTGACCTTAGGATGCTTTTTTCTTCACACGAAATGTGAAATTCAAGAGGAGATCTAATAGTCAAGATCTCTTATGTTTTATTTTGTGTCTACATTTTATGTCCAATTAGAATTTCTCTCCCCCCCCCCCACATGCGCGCGTGCGCACACATGCACGTGCGCACGCACATATATATAACACATATATATACATACACATATAGAATTATAGAATTATTTGTTATTTAAAGGTTTTTATTATATATCATTTTTTTGAAACCAGTTAATTTTTAAAAGTTCAATTATTCTAGTAACATCTTTGCTACTTTACCTTGCACATTCAAATAAATGCTATATAATACTTTTCAAATTTTACGATATCAAACAAGTAGTCTGAAATGGTATTCAAAAAATCACATAGACATAAATTTCTCAACATGCTGCTTACTTTCGATAATGTTTTAAGATTAAAGTTAATCAATTTTTTTCCTTATTTACAAACGTGAATAATAAAAAAGAATTATGTTTGAAATTTAATATTTTATCCACATTCAATTGGACATAAATCTCAAATATCACATTTTCATACTATTTATTATATTTCCACTCAAACTCAAATTAGTGACTAAAGAAGTCTATAAGGAAGGTTGTTCACTAAAATTTTTGATAAAAATGGAAAATAAGGAATAAATATAAGTAAAGTGCGGTGGAAGTAAAATAAATGACATACAATATAGAATGGTTTGATCTAAAAACGATTTACATACACATGGCTTCTTATATTGTTTTTTTTAGAGTTTTTGGTTATAATAGTGAAGCTAAATGACTTCTTCAAGAGCTCAAAATAGAAAAAATAAAGTGGAAACAAAAATAGTTCGATCGTTGTTGAAGTGCAAGAGCTCTCCTATACATACCCATGGAGATCATGCTTTGAATGGTCGAGATTAATGTCTTAGATGTATAGTTTCTTTAGAGCCACCGATTGGAATCTACATTCAAATACGACCAACTCCCATGCCCTATGGTCGCAATGGTTTAAATGTATTTTAGGTGGTGTGCCACACAATAACATTCTTTAGATAGAGAGTTGGTATGATACATGGAACGATTGTTTCATAATGGCTCCTTTTGTCAGAGGAATGGTATAATTTCACCGCTTTTGTCAGAGGAATAGTACGGTTCTACCACCACTATTGGCAGGAGTAGTTGAGGTATTCTGACGTATCTCTATTTACATAAGGCAAAGTAAGGCAAGCTAGAAGGTTTGTCAAGGGAGGGGGGGTTGGACGGACATGAAGGTGATCAGATGAGTCACATGGACAGATGGATGGATGAGTTGATTTGGGAATTAGCTTTACTTAGGAAGCTAATATGGAGACATGCAACCCGAGGATGTATTATAAGCAAGGCTTGAGGGCGGCCATTTTTTAGGTAGAGATGAATAAGGCTCCAAACAAGGATGATGAGGTGGATTGGTCTTGAGAATGAGGCTTGTCGGACGAATAGCCAACTAGATCGTGTGTGATCTTGGTCGACGTTTGTTGTGAAGGCCTATGTTGGGACTTCGGACATTATGGTCCCAATCGTACTTTACGAGGAAAATGAGTAATATTTTCCCTCACGTTTGCCATTGCGAGCAGAAAGGAATTGTCTTATTTGTAATTAATGCAAATGACACATTGCGCATTTCTATTGGTTGTGATCGTTCATGTTTTGAGACAGTTTAAGAGATGGGAGGTTTGATTAGATGGAGCATTCAATTAATAATCTATGATACGGATTGTTTCCTGCCTAATCCATCCGTGAGTTGTGGTTTGAGATCGAAAGTAATAAAAGGATGGGGTATGCTTCTTCTCCTTTACTATTTTACTTTGTTATTTATCCTTTAATGTTCTTTCAAGCTTTTAAAAAAGAGAATATCTTCAAAGTTTCTTTGCTTCAAAAAGGACTTATCAAAAGAAAGTTTTGTTCATCCTTCTCTTTAGCTTTTCTTCTTCTTTTGTGTCATTGTGTGCAATTATATCATGATTTCTACATCGATGTTCACCCCTTTTTTCACTAGAGTTTCGAAGTTGACTCGTATCCTTATTTTTTTATTACTGACATGTGTAGGATGTAGACCATCATCTATTGGCTATACAAGGTTGATAAATTTTTTCGATCTTTTACTTGAACCCATATCCAAGGTAAAGAACTTAAAAGCTGTTAAAGTACTGAATTTCCCCCTTTACATAGGGACGAAGATATTACATAAGGCCTTTGGCCAAAGCCTATTTAGTTGCATAATAAAAAATACATTTGAATAATGAATGGACCATACTATCGAGTCATGTAAAACTGATATAGGCATAGGCATGACTATGTAAAACATATAATTTTTAATGTTTGGTAATGGGATATAATTCTTTGTTTGCTTCATCCAACAATTTATCAAAATGTTCTGCCTTAGTAGTTTGACCTTCAAATATGGGTGGTTGATTCAATAAATCATCACTTTGTCCATTTATTAGTAGCACAACTACTATATTAAGAAATTCATGCACTTCACCACCAACTTCCTCCTTTATTTTAATTTTCCTATTTGAAAATTATGTATACCTTCCAAATAATCTTTGTTAAATATTACATTTTTATTGTTATGATTTTAAATGCAATTATTTATTTTGAAAATTCGTTTTATCATACATATTTTAAACTATAATCTTAATGCAGTGATTTCATTTTTATTGTAGCGGTTATTGTATTATAATTTATACTTCATATAAAATAAATTAACTATGTGTGTATTTTCTATTGGAGCGCAAAATAAAACATAATAAATATTGACCTTAGGATGCTTTTTTCTTCACACGAAATGTGAAATTCAAGAGGAGATATAATAGTCAAGATCTCTTATGTTTTATTTTGTGTCTACTTTTTATGTCCAAGTAGAATTTCTCTCTCTCCTCCCCCCCCCCCCCCCATGCGCGCGCGCACACATGCACGTGCGCACGCGCATATATGTAACACATATATATACATACACACATATAATTATAGAATTTTTTGTTATTTAAAGGTTTTTATTATATATAATTTTTTTGAAACCAGTTAATTTTTAAAAGTTCAATTATTCTAGTCACATCTTTGCTACTTTACCTTTCACAGTCAAATAAATGCTATATAATACTTTTCAAATTTTACGATATCAAACAAGTAGTCTGAAATGGTATTCAAAAAATCACATAGACATAAATTTCTCAACATGCTGCTTACTTTCGATAATGTTTTAAGATTAAAGTTAATCAATTTTTTTCCTTATTTACAAACATGAATAAGAAAAAAGAATTATGTTTGAAATTTAATATTTTATCCACATTCAATTGGACATAAATCTCAAATATCACATTTTCATACTATTTAATATATTTCCACTCAAACTCAAATTAGTGACTAAAGAAGTCTATAAGGAAGGTTGTTCACTAAAATTGTTGATAAAAATGGAAAATAAGGAATAAATGTAAGTAAAGTGCGGTGGAAGTGAAATAAACGACATACAATATAGAATGGTTTGATCTAAAAAAGATTTACATACACCATGGCTTCTTAAATTGTTTTTTTAGAGTTTTTGGTTATAATAGTGAAGCTAAATGACTTCTTCAAGAGCTCAAAAAAGAAAAAATAAAGTGGGAAAAAAAATAATTCGATCATTGTTGAAGTGCAAGAGCCCTCCTATACATACCCATGGAGATCATGCTTTGAATGGTCGAGATTAATGTCTTGGATGTCTAGTTTCTTTAGATCCACCGATTAGAATATACATTCAAATACGACCAACTCCCATGCCCTATGGTCGCAATGGTTTAAATGTATGTTAGGTGGTGTGCCACGCAATAACATTCTTTAGATAGAGAGTTGGTATGATACATGGAACGATTGTTTCATAATGGCTCCTTTTGTCAGAGGAATGGTATAATGTCACCGCTTTTGTCAGAGGAATAGTACGGTTCTACCACCACTATTTGCAGGAGTAGTTGAGGTCTTCTGACGTATCTCTATTTACATAAGGCAAAGTGAGGCAAGCTAGAAGGTTTGTCAAGGGAGGGTTTAGACGGACATGAAGGTGATCAGATGAGTCACATGGACGGATGAGTTGATTTGGGAATTAGCTTTACTTAGGAAGCTAATATGGAGACATGCAACCCGAGGATGTATTATAAGCGAGGCTTTAGGGCGGCCATTTTTTTAGGTAGAGATGAATAAGGCTCCAAACAAGGATGATGGGGTGGATTGGTCTTGAGAATGAGGCTTGTTGGATGAATAGGCAACTAGATCGTGTGTGATCTTGGTCGACGTTTGTTGTGCAGGCCTATGTTGGGACTTCGGACGTTATGGTCCCGATCGTACTTTGCGAGGAAAATGAGTAACATTTTCCCCCATGTTTGCCATTACGAGCAGAAAGGAAATGTCTTATTTGTAATTAATGCAAATGTCACATTGTGCATTTCTATTGGTTGTGATCGTTCATGTTTTGAGACAGTTTAAGTGATGGGAGGTTTGATTAGATGGAGCATTCAATTAATATTCTATGTTTTGAGACAGTTGTGGTCTGAGATCGAAAGTAATAAAAGGAGGGGGTATGCTTCTTCTCCTTTACTATTTTACTTTGCTATTTATCCTTTAATGTTCTTTCAAGCTTTCAAAAAAGATAATATCTTCAAAGTTTCTTTGCTTCAAAAAGGACTTATCAAAAGAAAGTTTTGTTCATCCTTCTCTTTAGCTTTTCTTCTTCTTTTGTGTCATTGTGTGCAATTATATCATGATTTCTACATCGATGTTCACCCCTTTTTTCACTAGAGTTTCGAAGTTGACTCGTATCCTTGTTTTTTTATTACTGACATGTGTAGGATGTAGACCATCATCTATTGGCTATTTAAGGTTGATAAATTTTTTCGATCTTTTACTTGAACCCATATCCAAGGTAAAGAACTTAAAAACTATTAAATTACCGAATTTCCCCCTTTACATAGGGACGAAGATATTACATAAGGCCTTTGGGCAAAGCCTATTTAGTTGCATAATAAAAAATACATTTGAATACTGAGTGGACCACACTATCGAGTCATGTAAAATTGATATGGGCATACGCATGACTATGTAAAACATATAATTTTTAACGTTTGGTAATGGGATATAATTCTTTGTTTGCTTCATCCAACAATTTATAAAAATGTTCTGCCTTAGTAGTTTGACCTTCAAATATGGGAGGTTGATTCAATAAATCATCACTTTGTCCATTTATTGGTAGCGCAACTACTATATTAAGAAATTCATGCACTTCACCACCATCTTCATTGTTATTAACATTTGTTTGCATATGATTGGTAGAAGATGCGCCATCATTAGAGTGATCAATGTATGGTTCATTATGGTGTATCCAACATGATGCTATATATAAAGGATCTATACCATCGTAAAGAAGAAGATATTTAACAGTATTTTTATCGTAAAGATATCTATTAAAAAAAAATTACATGAGCAAATGATCTTATCCTTCCAAGTAGAAACGAAAAAAATTCATATAGAAAGAGTTCCAATTTATATATATATATATATTCATTTGAATTAAGTTTTAAATATACCCAACTCTTATACATAATATAAGTATCGCAAGGCAAAATATTATAAGATACAATTATTAATTATGATTATACTATAAGGTAATTTAACAATTGGGAGTGGGAAATAAATATGGCTTACAAAAACTATGTAATATTTTTCCATTTATTTTTATCATATGAAGTTTAGGCTTGGCAAAGAAAACACTAATATTATCATGAATACTAATCCATATGGATTGTATTAAGTAAATAATATAAGACATACAACCATGGTTGGTTATGATTCATGTAAATAATCCAAACTGGTGAAAAATATTCTTGGTTAATTAGAAAAATAGAGTTGTAAGAAAAAAAAATATTAAACAAAAAAATGAAGAAACATTAGTACTAAATATATGTATAGACTAAATATGCACACACAAGAATTATTTGTATATAAGCTTAAAATAAAGTTTGGTTTGTTTGTATAATGTACACATAATCAAGATTTTCAAAATGGGATTCAACCCCTAAATTACAAACTTTAAATTTGAAATAAAAATAGAATCTAATCATAAATTTTTGGTAGAAAATCATATTCTAGAATTTATTCCCACCTATATGCTACAAAATCTGTTATATAGATTTTAATGACATTTAAGTAAAAAGATTAAATATTCATTTCATAGTAATGACTTGCACAATTGAAACTATCTTTTATGCTCTAAAGTTAAAACTTAATTCTATCTCTTATTTCATCTCTGTTTTGTTTGAAAAACGACAAAATGAGATTCAACTCCAAATCATATAGTAATTTGAGTTAATCGACCCTAGTAAGAAAATAGCACAATACAGTGGTAAACAAATCTGGGTCAAAATTGATTTAATTGTGATTAAATTAAACACGGTAAAAATGAGATTCAATTCTTAATCATACAGTAATTTGGGTAAATTAACCTTTATAAGAAAATGGTTCACAATTGTGGTAAACAAATATAGGTCAAAAACAATTCTATTGCGAATAAATTAAGCATAAATTTAAGATGATTTGGAAGATAGAAACTTACATGATCAAGAGATTAGAAAGAGATTTAATTGGATGTTTGATAATTTAGAGAGGATTTTGATAAGATTAAAGAAGAAGGAACTTGTATTTTTTTCTGATAAAAGGAGCTATTGAGAAACCAAAAAGGAAAGTTACATGAATTTTTCCAGGCGGTAACTTTCCTTCTCAGTTAATTTTTTTGAAAGCAATAAGGGCCTTTTCATTTTCCCCAATTAATTCAATAGAGACAAAAATATACTTATGCGCCCAAAATGTTGTATTAGTTATTCATGCTTGTCCCAATAAATACATTAATCAATAAATGCATTTTGTAAATAGGAAAATATTGTTAAGGAGAAACTTACGGGCTTTTTGTTAGCAAGGACAGTCCACCAATATTTTATTCAGAAGAAAAATGCATTAAAATATTTGAAAAAAGCCCTAACTGTCACACGTGATTTCTCTTCTTCTTCTTCAATCTTGTTCTTTTTCCTTTTTACTTCTTTTTTGATCTCGTTTTCTTCTTCAGGCACGTTCAAATTTAAATTCGTTTATTCATACTTCCTTATTTTAATCACAATTCATTCCTATTATCCAGATTTTGATTTTACTCTTTTTTCTTTCGAAACTGGAAAATTTCAGTTCTAGGACGATTCTATTTTGTCCTTGTTTTCTTCTATTAGAATTTTAATTCGATCATTTCTAACATTCTGCTATTTTTATTTTTTAAAATTGAATTAGTTTTGTTGCTCTGTTTTGTTCTTTCATATTTTATGGCAAGTTTGGGCACTAACAGCAGGTATGTATTTTCTTATCTTTTTATATAGCAATGTTTGTTTGTTTTTTTTTTAAATTGAATATTATTTAGTTTTTGTTGACTAATGTATATGTTGGATTCGGTGAACTCTATTTGAGTACTATGTTGTTTATTAATTCGAGGATCAGATATTAGGTATCAATTTTAGAGTCTGTTGGTATCATTTTTGGAAAATATTTGTTATTTGTTTGTTTTTGGTTTTTTATAAAGATAATTATCATATTATAATTGTAACGATCCGGAATTTTGGTCACTAATTTGGAACATTTAATTTATTTTAAATCTTGAGTGTGGATTATTAATTCATCTCGAATATGGAAGAATTAGTGAAATGGTATAAAGTTTCAAATATAATGATAAATTTTATTTGGGAAAATATAAGCTAATAATTGGAAATAGAGATAATACGGGAATCTGAGAAATAAATGGATATAAAAATGATTTCTAAAATTGATTTAAATTCTATTTGAATTAGAATTATGATATTGGACTTGTGAATGGAATCAAAGTCGATAAGTTTAAAATTGGAAATTTATATATTAAGTAAATAGTGAAAATTTAATATATAGAAATAATGCAAATAATCGGATTTTGATTTAAAATGAATCCGAATGATTTCTAGTATGAACATAAATTCTATATGATTTATTACAGAGTTAGTAAAGTTTTAAAATCGAAATTTTAACTGAAATTCCATTAGATCCATAATAACGTATTATTATCGGCTTTAAAATTTTGTAGCGTTTGGAGTTAACGTTTGTTCGCACGGGTGAGAAACGCGTTGAAATAAATATCGAAAATTTATTATTTTAATTCGATTCAAAAAGCCATCTTCCACATACGACCGAATTGGGCCCCGAAACATGTTCCGTTGTGTTCAAAATATGGGTAAAACATTATAAACGCCTAGTGGCACGTCTTGTTTGGAGTTCATTTGAAAAAGCAGTTAAAATTGAAAATAATATTTTTTTTAAATTCGTTATACGTATATATATATATATATACACCAAGCACAGTGATACCTTAGGGTTATCGTTCGAGCCACCATTATTGTTATTAATGGCCAAAAAGCATCGAGCCTTTTCCCTCTAAATCTCTCGATCCAAGCTTCAATTTCGAAAACTTTCTAAATGGAAGTTGTGGAGCATGGGGCGATTTATGAATCCAACGGTAGATCTTGGTTATCATCGTCGTATGGTGGAGAATTTTGGCTGAGTTCGTATTCGCTTCGAGCGCGTTTTTCTGGCTATTGGTGAAGTCTAGTGGGGTCGGTCATGGGCTGTAGGCGCTTGAAGATGGGGGCCGTTGCGTGAAGGGGTTGGATCGTTGGCAAGGTGAACGGGGGAGCAGCGAGCGTCGGTCACAGTTGCGAGCGTTGGGTTTTGCTTAAACCGGTAGCATGCGTGTGGTAGGAAGAAGGTTTGGGCAGCTTTGATTTCGAATTGCAGAGACGTAAGACTGTGATTAGCTGTTGGTAGGTCTCAAAATTGTAATGGTAAAATTTATATTAATTTACACATACAAATTTTAAAACTGCGTATTTCGTTCATACATTGTCAGAATCGGACGAAACAAGTGGCACCGGAATCGCAGAGACGAGATCTACATTGAAGTGCAGACCTGGAGCTATTTGGTGCTCGTCAAAATTTTAGGTTAAATTGAACATGCTCGATTTAATTTAGAATTAGAACGCTCGGCGATTTAAACTCAAGGTGAGTTATTCTCACTCAATTTTGGACTGCTAGTGGTAAATTTTAACAGTTAAAATTAATAAAATGATTGATTGTTTAAATTGATGCATTTTTGTCAGTTGGACGTAATATTATATATAGTAATGTGTGTATATATATGTATATATATATTGGAGTGATTGATATTCTCGCATTATATAGCGGATGAGACCCTATGCGCCTCGCATAATAGGCGATGACCCTATATAATTATAGTGAAAATAGTTTATACAATGAACAAGAATGAATTTCAATCAACAACTACTAGGTATCAGTTTGCACGATTTTGGTATCTTTTTCGTCATGCATGACAGTGAACTAAATAATTAAATTTACAAAGCATCATATTATTTCAAACATTAGAAATAAGCATATAGTCTTTAGAACAAATTGACATAATATCAAGAAGTGTTTGTATCAACAATAAAAAAAATTATTACTTTTAACACAATATCTTAAATGCATATTAGGGCAACTGGATATAATATCAGGTTTTACAAACAAATTCATTTCTTCTTCTTTTTGTTCTTCTAGGCTTGACATGTACTTGGCCAAACTCTAGCGGTGCTTATTGTCCGTCGGTCGCAATTTTTTCCATTGTTGACAATAATTGTTTAGCTTCTAATTTGAGTATTATGCTTCTGTTCTGTGAAATGATGAATATTGTCATGTATATACCACAGTCAAGCCTGTTTGAAGCAAAATATATTGTCATTATCAGTTTGGATCACTTGTAGTGTCAGTTTTGTAACTAATATAAAGCACTTATTTCGGACATAATGGTGGAAACAAATAGTATGCTTTGAACTTAAGTATTTAATAGTTTACTACTACACTAAGCATTAGCTTTAGTATCATTTTTAGTGCTTGTAGGTATCATTTAAAGATTTTTAGTAGTTATTTTGTTTTAGTTTTGATTATATATGCATTTACTATTGGTTTTGTGTGTGTATATATCAGTTTTCTGTCTGTAGGTATCAGTTTTATTTACGTAGGTATCAGTTTCGATCTGAAGCAAATGTCTATTGAACTGAAAGATAATATCTTCTGTGGGAATCAAATTCAATTCAATGTAAATAAAGATGTATGGTAGTTTATATAAAAGATTATAACGCAAAATGACAATAAGTTTTAAGTATGAAGTAACTGTCAATTCAGTATCACTACTAGTTTTGGTTTTAGTATTGATTTTGTTCTTCATAGGTATTTTAACCGAAAAAAACCGTGTCTTCTCCTTGTTCCGCACACTTGATTTGATGCATTTCGTTTGGCCTCACCTGCACATCTTGTATATTATTCTTTTTTCAGCGCTCTTGCAGTATTTCTTCAATTGGTTTTCTCTATTAAAGACAAAATGATACAAAGTTAGATTATGTTCACTTTGTTTTAATTGTATTAGGCAAAAAAAATTTAAATGATATCATACCAATTTCATAGCTTCTTTCAAACTAGATTTGTTTTCGTCATTTGATTTTCTAGAACGTCTAGAATCCACATAACACCATTGCATTGTTGGTTATGTCAAAGTTACTAATATCCAATAGTTTTCACAATGCAAAGGGAAATAAACATCTTTTGTGTATTTGTCTTGTACAATTGTTTCAAGCATAGGCAGAACCAAACGTTTTCTGACCCCCATTTAGATCACAAACAACGCATTTATGTTGATTACAAAAATAAGTTACAATTCAATGTATGAAGCAATTATTACGTACTTCATACTAAAGTTCTACTTACCATCATTGTGATCGTGAATGCATAGTTATGCTCTGCCAGCCCACATTTAGATATATACCAGTCAATGATCTATATTAAAAAAGGGAAATCGTAAGTTTTTGTTATTGGTGAAGCAATATTAAATAATAAATAATATTAGTAATGTTAATAGTGGCTGTATATATTGAAAAGTACAAAAATAACAAAGCATCAACTTAAATCAAACAGCTTGTAGGTGTCAGTTTTTGCATTGATTTGGTATCAGTTTTATTGTACACGGTACTCAAAATACTTTCTTATAATTAACAATCTTCATGTTTTATGATCTAGAAACTAGGAATCATTTTTTCTTTGATTGTGGTACCAGTTTGATATAAATTACATTGAAAATAATTTAGAAAGCAAGCAAGCATCAACTACAAACATATAGTTATTAGGTATCGGTTTTGTATTACTTGGGTACCATTTTGGTCATACATGACACTTAAATAAATAATTAAAATTATAAAGCATCAACTTTTATTAAATAGAAATCAGGTATCGGTTTTTCATATATACAGGTATCAATTTTGTTTTACGTAACAGTGAAAATAATTTATAAAATAATGAAGCATGAATTCCAATCGAAGAACCACTTGATACAAGTTTTGCACTATTTTGGTATTAATTTTTTCATATGTAATGGTTAACTAAATAGTTAAATTTACAAAGCATCAGGTTATATCAAACGGAAACTAGGTATCATTTTTGGAATATATATATATATTATATATATATATATTATATATATATATCAGTTTTGTTATGAGTAGTAGAACATAACCAATCATGAATTCCAATCTAGCAGTTATTAGGTATTAGTTTTTGTACTCATTTTGATTTATATCAGTATTATTTAAGAAAAAAATTATGTACATGCCTACCCATGTAATTTCCTTCAAGAATATGTCATGGTGATTTTTTTGTTATTACACATCCTCCTTTGATCGTGTCATAGTCCTCCCACGTTATTCACCATTTTAACAAAAAAGATTTGAATCAAAATTAAAGTTATTTTAGTATGTAACATTAGTATAAATATTTATAAGCTTACTTTTGTTGATGTCAGAGAAAAGATAGTTTTGATAACATTTTGTTGTTCTATGTTAGATATACCAAGCATTTGCAGTGCCATAGTCCTATCTCTGAAAACGTTGGTTCTATTGCTGCAAGTGGCTTTGGAAAGTCCTTTTCTACACTTTTTTTAATCATCTTTATTTTTTTGGGATTTGGCTTATTTGCTTTTTTTTTCATTTCTAACCATATGTAACAAATGGGATATTTGACCCTCGAAAATCGACACTGATATGTCCACTGGATTATATGTCGATAAATCGAATGCCGAAAAACCCGATAGTTGGGGGGAAAAGAAAAGGAAGAGGTAGAAGAAAAGAGAAAATAACAATACAGAATCTCACAACCGCAGCGGAACAATATATAATAAATAATAACATATCTTTATACAAAAAGATCTATAACTGTTATTTATATATACCATCATCAGAGTACAACAAATCAACAACTCAATACTGGACAATTATAATAACTTGCCCTTACCAGTGCTGAATATACAGCCTATAATACACAACGAAATATAATCAAGTACGTGTAATACGTCTTCGTCATCCAACTAGTCTCCTGTGCTTCATAGCATCCTAACATAATTCTATAATACTCGGTCTGACCCAAGCATTATAATAAAATAACGTCCAAGTCAGTCTGGAAAACAAGCGTGAGAAAACACAATCAATTTGAATTTATTAAAGTTATCAAAATCCTTTGAAAAACAAAGGTATCTCATAAGACCACGTCACACATAAACACGACGGGTTTTCCTCTTCGATAACCAAAACATTTTATATCCAAAATAATCTGATATTATTATAGTGTCTATAGAAAATAAATAAAAAATAGCTGAAATGCTTGCATCTCACGTTTGAGCATAGTTGGGCACAATCAAAACTATACAGGCTCGTATTTGAGAATGGATTCCGTACAATAACTTGACACAAGACCGGCCCTACTCCTAACCTGGATAGAACCGAATATGTTGCCACTCCAAGTGTTCCCACTCTTATCGCGAGCACTTTTTCCATGCACCAGCGTATCCGTAATTAATAATATATCCAAGGTATCTAGAAAGGTGATGACATGCCCTAATTGGGCGTGACCCACTTAGCCTTGCTGCATCTTCCCTGATTTTCAGTCATTTCGGTTCACGAGGCTTGAGGCTACGATTACCTTTTAAAAAAATTCCACTGGGAATGCTCATCGTCCTTCAATGACGACGTTCTGATAGTATTCATCCATACAAGTATACTCTAGGTCTGAACGAAAGCGGAAGCACTATTCCTACTACATCCATTTTGGAATCATTCTTAGGATTAGTAGCGATTAGCCCTTGAACTTCAATGCTCCAACTTCGTTTCCATGCTCTTGTCTTCATTTCGAAAACGTATTTGTTGGATCGAAGTGGTTTTTGGATAACTTATTTGATCCCGGTCTCTTCGAAACAACGTTCGATATTTCCAGTAAACTAAATCCCGGTTCTTTAGGAAATAAACAGACGAAAATAAGATTAGAGATCGCCTCCTAACCATTAGTGGATGGATTTTCTTATCACCGTCCTAGAAGAACGAAACACGTATAGCATAGCACCTTCCGTTGGTAACTGTACCATATAATTTCTGTATTTCTCCTAGATATTCCCAAAATTATGTTTTTGGTCCAGATTTGATAGTCGGTTATTTAACTATCAAATAAACAATCATTCAGTCAAAGATTCATTTCCCATTGAAATCCCCAAGCCTTATTTAATTTAAATTTCAATAAATTAAATCTCTTTATCAAAAAGGTATATACTTATCTTATCGGATAACTATGTTCACAAACCATTCCCTTCGACAATATTTGAAAAATCTTTCAAAATAAATATGGAAAGTACCATGCGGTATCAACCATGGATTCGCAGCTCAATGATTACGTCTCTATCTCAAAGAAAATCAAACTTAACTATAGGCAATCTCTTCCTCCCGATTTCGCCATGAAGGTATACTATTACTTTCCAAAAATTTGTTTAATAATAAAATATACTTTTAAACAAATAAAATAATTACACAGCTTTGAAACAATAATTAATTCTGATTTATTAGTAAAATTCTAATCATTTTAAAAAACTTGTTTATAAAACTTATAATTCATTTTGACAATTTAAAAATATTTAAATAACTAATTTTCTAATATTTTTATGCCAAATCATTTTTAAATTACCTAGTTTAATAATTAAAAATCCTCTTTTTTAGAACAAACTCAACTTCTTGATTAAATTTATTTTTCAATTCCAATATAACCAATCTAATATTTATAAATCTCCCTCGATTTATCACCAATCGATTTATGTCCCCAATTTCATAAATCTTTTTTCACATTTCCAAAAGTAAAATCTATCATTTCTTTACAAACTGATTTACCCATCTCATCATAAATTCTTACCATGAATTTATATCTTCAATTTATCAAATGACAACCATTTCACTTTATCTATATACATTGTTTATAAATCCCATAGTCATATTTCCAGCTTACAACGGTTTATCATTACTTAAATCCATTATAAATCGATTTCTAATTTAAGTTCCATTTATAAATCAATTTCTTAAATAACCCAACTATATTCCTAAAAAAACCAAATCTCGATTTCACTCCTATTTCGTAATTTAGATATCTTATTTAAAATCTAGTATTACAAATTTTATTTTTATTCCCAATTCCCCTTTTTATTCTCCCAATCTATTTAAAATCTCGATTTTAAAATCCTTTTATATTAAAACAAGTATCACTTAATATTTATTATTTAAAATCCTTTATATACATTATTCCAAAATCTTTATTTACAATATCACGAAATAGTTAAGTACAAATTTAAAGTCATACCATATTATTTACCCAATCATTTTATTTTAACTAAACCAAAACTCTATATAATTGTTTTACAAAGTCTCTTTTAAATTTCCTTCAAATTTGAAACATATATTTATGGTATTTTTAAAATACAAAATCTAGGCATCAATAAATTCAAATCACACTATAGTCTACCATAGATTATTCAAATATGTCATATATCACTATATATGAAATTAAATTCAACATTTTTGAGGAATCTAGTTGGATCCCTCCAACCTGTTTTCCCAGCAACCACAGATGTTAATACAACATAAAAAATACCAATCTCACTTCAAGGCAGCATATCGCGGTAACATAGGGTGATCCGCTATTACGCGTGGCGCATAGGGTCTCATCCGCTCCAATAAGCGGGAAATATATCCAACTACTAATCTATATACCAATATAAATAATATAACATCCAACTGATATTTATTTATAAATTCAAAAAATCATCCTAAATTAATTTTAATCATTTAAAATTAATTCCAGTAATCCAAATGCGTGAGATTTACTCACATTGATTTTTTAGTTGCCGCTGAGACGTTTAGTTTTGGAACTAAAACCGGTCATACTAAAACCGGAGGACGCCCAATTTTAGCCCAAATTTTAACTGTCTCTAAATCTGTCCAAACTAGTTTCATTTCGAAGCACTCGTCATCAAGATCATAATGCAAAAAGTTTTGTCCCAATCAAACCTCGTATGAGGGAGAAATTTAATTTTTAAGTTCATCGATTAATTTTAATTAATTAACTCTAATTACAATTTATAAACTCATATCCAAAAAGAAGCCCGACCCATCTAAACTCTTTCTTCCCTAAATGCTTCAGCTTGTGCATGAGAACACCACCTACCCATTATCGTGCACGTTCTTAGAGTGATACGGAGCTAGAGACCTCCGTTTGTCGAACTGTTTTTGCTATGGCTCCCTCTCGATGAACCGCATCTACACGTACCACTATCTTCGAGCTCGACACCACCTTATGAAACGCGACCGCTGCCTTCACATGCTGTTTTCGACCATGTTGCGACTCCCTATTCATCGCCGCACGTCACCAAATCTAACCCCTAGGTGCGCCTCACCTCCACGACCACAAATCCAAGCTCCAAATCACAAAATACAACCCCAAATGCCAGCCGATCGAAACCCTAGCTTCCACTGTCATTCATGCCCCTTTCCAATTCCATAGTCGAACACTGCCAAATCGTTACAGCTTGAAGCCCTTGCCAAGACATGAATTTTAAAACAAGTTTGCCATTTTTTTAATTTAGTAGAGTTAGAGATAGAATTTTTGAATTTTCTTTACTTCTTTTTTTTACTCTTCGGCTGTGTGTTTTAAAAAGAAGAAAAGAGGGAGGGGACGAAAGAGAAAGGTGGCGTGTTTGTAAAGGAAGAGCATGGTGAAATGATAAGTACACAACTGTTTTGACTTAACAATTTAAAAATGTTATTTTAATTTTCGAATGTCTTGTTTAAGCCAGATTAAAATTCTAGACTCCTATCGAGGCGTGCCACTAGACGTCCACAATGTTATACCCTTATTTCGAATGCAATGAAAAAGATTCAAGCCTTAATTCGATCATATGGAGAATGTAGCTTTTTGAACCAAATTAAAATATTAAATTTTCGATATTAATTTCAATGCCTTTCTATCCCGTACGACCAAACGATAACTCCAAACGCTACATAATTTGAAATTTGATAAAAATACACTATTACGGAATTAATGGTACTGGTTTCGTCGAATTTCGAGATTTGCCCTGGAAGGCTATCTTTATACGTTAATTCAAACGAGATATTTTTAAAATCGAGTAAATCGCTTTGAATCCAATTTAAATTTTTTATTATCTCCATTCTTATAAATAAAAATTAAATAAGCTTTGAAGTTATTTTTATCAAGCTTAAAACTCAAGATTCAATTATTTTACCAATTTCCAGTATTGAATTTAACGATCATTTTATACAATTATCATTATATTTGAAATTCAAATTAAAAATTAATTTTTAAATATTTAAAAATAATTAAATATTCCAATTTCAAATAACCAAAATTCTAGGTCGTTGCACCAGAGTCAAAGCCGATGCTTTGTTTTCTTTTTCTTGCTCTTGCTTTTACACTTTGCACATAAGAAGGTGTTTTTTTGTGTTGCTTTCTTTTTCGGCCAACTGATTTTGTCACAGTTGTTTTCCCTTTTTGACCAGCAGATTTTGTTGGTTTCTTTTCATCATCTTTTTCAGTTTTTTGTTTTAAACTCTTGTTTGTCATAGAATTTGAAAGATGGAGGAGCGAAGTCAAGTACTGAAATATGGTAGGGTAAAATTTGGTTTTTGATAGTGGCATCTTCTTCCATATTTTGAGCTTCTTCTGTTTATTTTTCTATCATTTTTTTTATTTGCTGGAAGAACTATTCAATTTATTTTTTCTACCGTGTATGCACTTTCTTTTGCGATCTCCAATGGTGTATCTTGATTTGGTTGGAACTCTTTTCCTTCCACATGATTTTTAGTAATTATCTGCACTTATTCATGCACTTCAGTTGGTATTTCAGTAGCTTTTTCTACATCATGCTCTTCAAGTCTTTATTTATTTTGTGGTTCATTTTCTTCATTTTGAACTTTTTCTTGCACTTGGTTTTCAACCTTTGTCTGCATCTTTTTATGCACTTCAGTTGATATTTCATTTGCTTTTTCTATATCATATTATGTAATTATTTCATCATTTTGCACCTTTTCTAGCAATTCATTTTCTATTTCTGTCTGCACCATTTCATACACTAAGTTGCTATTTCAGATGATTTTTCTACATCATGTTCTACAATTCTATCTTTATTTTTCTTTTTTTCCTCTTTATTCCTCTTTACTCTTTTCTTCATTCTTTTCAGTTGTAGATATGTTTTCTGCATTTTGGGTTCCATCTCTAAACATGTATCTTCATTCATTTCAATTGATGTGTGGTCTTTTTCAACATTAGAGTCGGCATTTGTCTCTTTAATTTTTTCTTTACTCTCTTCGTTCATTTTAGGGTCATCTACTATGTGCATATTTGTACTTCGATATTTGAATTTCTCTCTTCATTCTCTTGCAATCTTGACTTGATTTCTCTCAATTCTTGTTTTAGTTTTAGAATTTCTTTCTTGGCTTCTATCCTCGTTTTTTTTTCTTTTTCCAGTTCCTTCTTTCTTTTTTGACTTCATCTTCCAAATCTTTTATGTGTATTTAGAAGACTCCAATGTTTACATCTTCTTCAAATGATCCAATACTTTGTTCAGTTTCTTCAATTTATCATTTTTCCCTTTATTTTCTTTTACTTTGTTGCTTAATTGTTATTTTGTAGATGTTGTTTGAAGAAGTCTTTCTTCATGTGGAAGAATATTAGTTATTTCTTTAACATGTATAATTGGTAGGGAAATTTTGTTTTAGTTTTAAGTTATGATATTATGTTATAACTTACAATGATAATTGACTTTTTAATAGAAGCAAACACAATAGTTATGAAACTGATACTATACAAAGTTATAAACTGATACCGTACAATGTTAAAAATGATATCAAATATTATTGTGTATTAAAACTAACACTGTGATGAAGCAAAACATATGCTATATAGAGGCAAAACTGATATTATGCAGAGACAAAATTTGCACCAAGTATTGAAACCGATATTATAAAGAAGCTAAACTGATACTATGAAGAGACACAAATTATATTACATTTTGAAACTGATAACATGCAGAGACAAAAATGATACCAAATACTGAAATTGACACTGTGGTTGAGGTAAAAACCGATACTATGTATGGTCAGATATGATAGTAGAAAAGATATAGTGCTAAAATTGATTCTAAGTAAAAGTTAAAATAATATTGATTAATGTAGGTAAGATGGAGTTTTAACTTACCTCACAATCTTTTACATCATCCAAAAATTGTTTGACTACTATGTCTTTAAGCTTTCGCAAATCCAATCTTGCAAATCTTGGTAAATCTTGAGTACATTACCGTCATGTTGAATGAGTTTCATCGTCTCATATATGTAGTACTATAAGCAATTAAAGAACTGACTAGATATGATTATTAAAAGTAATATTTATTTCAAATAATAATATTTTTAATAACATATCTTACCAATGGAAGGATGGTGCATCATGACATGTTTCTTGGTTTGTGGATAAATCTTTTGACAAATTTACTGAAAAATTTCTCTATTATTTGTAGTCAAGAAACTATCTGCATTGTTTCAAAATCGATCAAGAATGGTAGAATTTTCTATCTCTATTTTTGTTGGTTGTTAGGGAAGAAAAATGTTAACAGTATTTCCATTAGTCTTAAATATGGTAGGTCTTTGTCATGTTGCTTTTTCTTTTTTGTTATCACTTATTTTATTCTCTTTTCAACCACATTTTTTGTAATGAAAGTACAATTGCCAAAATTTCTTCTTACGAATTCTGTGCACTCTGTTGGAATGACTTTTCTCATCTTTTTTTATGTTGGTTCTATGTTTACTCATTTTGTAGGTCGACAAAAAACAAGCTAATGTCTGTGGCAATTACTTTCATTTTGTCTTCTCCAAACATGATCAGTTTTAGTTGAGTAGCATGTGTATAAAGCATGCAAGTTACGTTGATGCTTCTTGCATTCCTTCATTCTTATTCTTAAGACATTGAAGAAGTTGTAAAATGGCGTCTTTTTCAATGTGTCTATTTGTTTTTTGGTAAAGCCATTTTTATACCAATTTTATCATCTTGAAAATTGCATATAAGTCGCATATGTATGTTGTGTCTAGCTTTGTATCTTTAGCTTCAATTGTTTCCTACTCTAATCCTTTAAATATGACATTCATGCTTATAGGATGTGGATTGACAAAATCACATCATCCTATTGTTTGAAAAAGAGGCATTAAGTTGGCAGTGAAACAAATGACATTGAAACATAACGATATGTTGGGTATTAATTGCAATGAAACAACTTTATGCAAATATGTAAGGAATATTATTTTTGCAGTTTAGAAGTATCACTTCTGTTAAACATAGGTATCGGTTTTCATAAAATGAGATTTGAAATAAATTTGAAAATTCCAAACTAATAACTTCAAGTGTATGAACCATAGGTATCATATTTGATGTAAACATGGTGTCAGTTTTTAAACAAAATACAATGAAAACAATTTATAAAAGTACGAAGTTCAAGCTTCAAATAAAAATGTTAGTGGTATCATTTTTAGAAGCTATTGGTAGCATTTTTTCTACAAATTACATGGAAAATTATATATATAATTAGAAAGACATAAGTTCTACTCAAAACATCTAGTGGATATCATTTTTTTTTGAATACTGGTATCAATTTTCATAAACAAGACAATGCAAATAATTTTAAAACTTCAAACCATTAACCTGAAATATACATAATTTAGGTATCATTTCTAATTTATATCGGTGTCTGTTTTTAAATAAAATGCAGTGAAAACAATGTATAAAGTAAAACGTATAAGCTTCAAACAAACATGTTAATGGTATTATTTTTGCAAGTTATTGGTATCATTTGTGCCACAAATTACATGGAAATTATTCTACAGAATTAGAAAGAGTAAAGTCTGTTGCCAAGCCGCCAACTCCCCTCGCAACCTCCGCCTCATTTTCCGCTTGCGAACACCCCATAACAATTGTCATCATCTCTGCATAGCCTTCCGTATGGCCTCTCATTCCCGTGCCAACCACATGTCCTCCCCACCTTCGGATCCGCCACCCTCCTCGTTAGCTCACTCGCCTGGATTTCCTCCAGTGGCGAATCTGATTCCCTATCCAAAGTCTGATGATGACTTCACACCAGTATCAAAAAAATGGAAGAGACAAACCAAGGTTATGCTGAATCCTAGTTCAAATAATTATTCCCCCAACCTCTTTCAGAAGAAGATATTGCAACCCCCCACCCTACAGATGCATCAGAACGTTGACCAATCCAGCCCTAACATAGATCGCCCTATGCAAACTGAGAATGGATCTTCTACCAACAAATGGAACTTTTCCACCACGTTGAGCCGAGAGTGGAATGAAGTTGTCAAAGGTAATAATATTCTGATCTCTATTCCGCTTAAATTTTATCAGCCCCGCAAATTTAAATCAATGCTGTGTGCCGAAATGTCTGCTAAGATTGTTCAGACGGCAAGAAAACAGTGGGACAATGCCATAGTAATAATCTATGGTTGATCCTAAACCAATCATCCTTATTCCAGAGATTACATTACTAGAGTATGGACACCCATTGAGGGATTTTCTATTTATTCTAAAGAGAATGAATTTTATGTTATTAAATTTAACAATAAGAAAGATTATGATATAATCTTAAAAGGATGCCCCTACTACTACAATAAAAAACTTATGATAATGAAAAGAGTCATTAGGGATGATAATTAACAAAGAACTACTCCCCTCTATTCCAATTTGAGTCAGTTTTTCGAATCTACCTTTAGATTATTGGACAGATGAAAGGATTAGTCATATTGCCTCGGTACTTGGATCTCCTATCAAGTTGGATAAAATCACAGAAGGTAATATTAAGATTGCGTATGATAGGGTTTTAATAGAAATCAAAAATACTTTGAGTTCCCTAATGGGATTCTTATTCTTTCAGAGGCAGATGAAATCATTTGGCAAGAGATGGCTTATGAATAGAAACTATCTATTTGCACAAATTGTTTTATTTTCAGGCACTCGGACACCCAATGCTAATTTAACAAGGTTTGAGACCGAAGATTCCGCCTCAGAATCAGGCTACTGAAAATAATGAAATGAATATTGATGATAATATTCTAAATGACAACAATTTGAAGCACTTGTCTAATATCATAAGAGGGCAGATGAACAAAGATAATCTAATGTCGGAAGATACAATCTCAGATAGTCCGATTGACAGTAATCTTGATACCACAGAAGAAAATATTAGCAATGAGAAGCATAATGTCCAGTCAACTTTACAGTCATCGAGCCTTAATTCAAAGTCAAATATAAGTACATTAAATGTTACAGTTTTTGATAAGAATAAGCAATATCTTAACAACCACAGAGACAAGGAAATAGTAGAGGTGACTTATAATTCTGCACTACACACTAATGAATCTTCAGTTCTGTCAGACTCATTACAAGTTCCAATTTCTACCAATGCAAAGGCACCCTAACATTTAAAATCTCATAATGTCTCTAGAGCTAAGCCCACTTGAAAAGTTAGACCGGAAGAAGCTCCGTTCGAATTTACAGCTACCCCCTCTTTAGATGTTATTGAAACCCTGCATCAAACATGTTAGTTTCGCAATTGAAAGGAAAAAAATAAAAAATCCAAAAAACCAAAGACAGTAGGGTCTGCTGCTTCCCCGACTGATAGTAGCATTTAAAATAATAACGTCTAGATGGAGTTCCTCTTTTGGAACATCTGAGGCATGAATGCCTCGACTAAAAAGGTGGAAATTTTGCATTTGTTAAATTCTAACAGATTTTCTTTTTTAGGCATACTTGAAAACAAGCTCTCTGCTGTTAATATTGAGAGTTTCATGCTTAAAGTTCATAACAACTGGAGGCATTCACATAATATTTTAAATGGTCAATAAAGTAGAATTTTAATACTGTGGATTCTTCCCAATGGTCGAACATTATTCTTCATTATAACGATCAATTTATATCCTACATACTTCATAATGCTAGCGGTGTCAGTATCCTATGCACAACAGTCTATGCCTTTAATGATGAATATAGACGAGTTGAGTTGTGGAATTATCTCGCTGAGCAATCTAAATTATTTAATTTACCATGGATAGTGGCAGGGGATTTTACTTCTATCCACTCTTCTGAAGAGAGAATTAATAACGGTTTTTGTAACTCGATGGGAGATAAGGATTTTATAGACTATATTACGACGTCTAAACTTATTGAACCTGCTTTTAGTGGTAATTATTTTACTTGGAGAGGGAGCAATATTTCTCAATTCACAGCAAGATTGATCATGTTTCCATCAACTCTTTATGGAAGGATTTATTTTATCAATTTGGTATTAATTTTGGTAATCACTCTCTTAGTGATCATTCCCCTATCTATGTTAATCTTATGACAAAGAATGGGAAAAAGAATAATATACCTTTCAGATATAATAACACATGGCATCTTCAATCTGGATATTTCTCTTCTCTTCACAATGCTTTGTTGTAGGAATTTTTCAATCACCTTCATATACTCCTATGCAGACTGAAATCTACGAAATCTACAATGAAGGAATAGTTAAGCACTAAATGAAGCATGCAAACAGTAATCAATCAGACAAAAGAAGAGGAAAAGGAATTATATAAACAACTAGTGCAAAAACCATTGAATGATAGCCTTATTGAACAATACTCTTCAAAAAATGATCATATACATTGTATCATGGAGATGATGGCTATTGAAAATGAGCAAAAAATGAAGTTAAACTGGCTGGTTACGGGAGACAGGCCAATAAACTTCTTTTACAGCAAAATTAGTGTTCGAAATCCGAGTCAAAGAAGTAATTGCACTTTTAATTCAGATGGAACATGGTCATCAACATCAGAAAAAATTGCTAATGAAGCAATTAAATATTTCTCTATTCTGTTTTCAGTTACTCAAGCTAATAATCAATTTCCAGACGGAACTTGTAAAAAAATTCTAACCGAAAATGCAAGAATCAGCTTAAGTAAGCCCTTTCAGTTAGAAGAAATCAAGTCTGCCATATTTCAAATCAATGTCAATAGCACCCCAGGTCCTGATGGAATCAACTCAAAATTCTACAAAGTACATTGGGGTTTTCTTAAAAATGATATATGGAATGCGATGAATGGTATTCTTTAATCTGGTAAAACAATTAGAGAAATCAACCATACGTTTATATGCTTGATTCCTAAAAAACTAGTTGCGGTTGAAATGACTGATTTTAGGCATATATCCGTCTGCAATGTCATCTATAAGATTTTAGCCAACCTTCTTTGCAATCGACTAAAACCTTATATGAATGACCTTTTTTCATATAATTAGAATGCTTTCATTCCTGGGCGAATAATCACCGAAAATTCATTACTTGCATATGAAATGGTGAGAGGATTTAGTAGAAACATTATAACAATTTTTTCTTGAAAATTGATCTACATAAAGCCTATGATAAAATATATAGAGATTTTATTCATAATGCTGATTTCCATGGGTTTTCCTCTGATGTTTGCTAATCTCATTTATGAGTGCATTTCTACTCCTTCATTTTTGGTGCTTATAGATGGATCTCCTTTTGGTTTTATCGAAAGCTCTACGGTTTACGACAAGGAGACCCTCTCTTGCCATATCTATTTGCTATGGCCATGGAGTTTCTCACTATTATTCTTAATGGGGAGTACTTGAAAGGTAATCTCACTCCAATTTACAAAATTAATCCTATAATTACCTATTTGTTGTACGCAGATGACATTTTAATTTTGGGTAAAGCAACTATAAAGAACGCAGAATGCATTCTGCAAACTTTTCAGGTTCTGAATTGTTTAATTGGGCTGGGCCTAAGTGAAAATAAGTCGATGCTGTTTTTTAGCATAAGTGCTACCAATAAACAACAGAAAGCCCTGATTTTGAATATCAGTATAGGCAGTCTTCCAGTAACATACTTAGGTATCCCAATATCAAATAACAAACTTAAAGCAAGGGATTTTGGAAGTCTAATTGACAAAATAAATAAAAAAATTCAATCATTGGCACAACAAATTACTCACAATTAGTGGCAAACTTGAGTTAATTAAAACTATCATTCAACCTTTGATTCAATTCTGGATGCAGCTTTCCCAATTACCCATGTCCGTGATACAGAGAATTGGTACTCTTTGTGCTAATTTTATTTGAAAATCTAAAGCACATAAGATGTGTTGGTATGATGTTTGTAAAACCGAAAGTGAAGGGGGACTTGGTATTTGAAAATTAGAGGAAATTGCTAAAGCAGTTGCTATCAAATTAGTCTAGAACTTCATAAATGGTGATACTCTATAGGCCAAATGGATATACAGTAAATATTATAGCAAAACAAATTTTTGGACTGCTAAAATGAACAACAATGCATCATATACTTGGAAATTAATGCTCAGAGCTAGACAATGGTGTAAAGGATTAATGGATGGGAAAATTATTAACGGTGCTAGCACTAATATATGGTATGATCCATGGCTTAATGGATACTCTTTGATTAATAAATTAGAGTGGAATGCTTTGTCAGTGGCAGGTAGTGGCAATAGATGGGTTTCTACTCTGATTTCGAATAATAATTGGAAAAATAATCTTGAGTGTGTTCCTACTCAAATGCAGACTACTGTGTATAGCATAAAATTTCACAACCAAATGCATCATGATTACAGGTTCTGGTTGCCAAACAGTATTGTCAGTTTAGTCTGAGTTCATCCCGGAATCACATTAGAGTCAAATATGAAGAATTCAACTGAATCGGTGCAATTTGGATCATTACTGTATCCCTAAAATGTCCACTTGCACTCTGTTAGTTAAGCTAAACTGATTGAATACAAAAGATAGAATTTTCATATGGAACAATAATATTGATAGGTCTTGTGTTTTCTGCTTAAATCATTTCGAAGACAAGGAACACTTATTTTCTAATTGCAGCCACTCAAGACAAATTTTAAAAGTTATAATGCAAAAGCTAAATATCAACATCGGAAATTCATCTGATATTTCACAAATTCTAGAAATACTTTGTCAGCAATAAAAGAACTAAACGATTATTAATCATCTTATGAATATTGCCTTTACTTCCATGATTTGGCATATATAGTGCGAAAGAAACGCACGGGTTTTAAAAGGTGTAGAAATGCCATTTCAACTGAGAATCATGATGATAGTGCAAGAATGTAAAAATCTAATTCACTCTAGACTGGTTTCGAAGGAAGTTAGTAGGGATTCAGAACTTATCGTGCTAAATTTTGGGATTACAACTGCTCCAAGCTTTGATTTTCAACCGCCCTGAACTCAGATATGCTTTACTCTTCGATCGGACTTTTTCTAACTATTCTCTTCTCTGGATTTTCGAGTATGGTAGTTTAGCCATTATTGAGCAGTTCGAAAGGAGTAATTAGATCTGTGATAGTTTGGTAAGGGCAACTCGTGGAGAGATTACATGCTGAATTTGGCTAAAATATGTTTCCAATCGTTCGATTCAAGCTGAATATTCAGCTGAACGTTCAGGATCCAATTCAGGATTCTGAACTGGGCTTGGGCGCCCATTTAATGGACGCCTAAGCCCTGGCGCCCATTTTATGGGCGCCAGGCTTCTGGCGCCCATAAAATGGGCGCCCAAGCCCCCCTAATTTTGGGGGGCATCAGGCTCCCATTTAATGGGAGCCTGGCAAGGCGCCCATTTTATGGGCGCCTGAGGCCAGGCGCCCATTAAATGGGCGCCTGGCCACTGGGTATCCAGCCCAGTTTCAGGGCTGAATATTCAGCGGGCTGAATATTCAGCCCTGAATCCACTGCAGATGCCCTAAAGTAAATGAAGCGTGTCTCCCTCGAGAAGATTCTTTTCAAATTTTGATCTAAGTCCCGTGGTTGTGATGTTTCGTGTTTCATTTGTTACTCTTCTGCCATGTGTGATGTTTAGTTTTGTTTTTTTTGTTTTGCTTCTGTGTTTGTTTGTCGGCCCATATTGCACGTACGGATGTTTTTGAGTGTTTCTTCGTTTTTTTTACTTCTCCATCTATTTGACGACTGAGTTTCTGACACTGTTGGGTTCTGTTGTAATGTTAATATATGAACACAATATGTACTCTTTTCCTGACAAAGTACCTATTTAGATTAGGGGGTTGCAAGGTTTTAACGAGGCCTATTATGGAAATATACATGCATTTTCTGTTTTTAATAAATTACATGTTTCAAAAAAAAATTAGAAAGACATAAACTCTACTCAAAATAGCTAGTAGATATCATTTTTGTTGAACACTGATGTCAGTTTTAATAAAAATGACATTTGAAATATTTTTGAAAACTCCAAATCATTTAACTCAAACATACAAAATTTAGTTATCGGTTTTTATTTATAATGGTGTCGGTTTTTAAACATAACGTAGTGATAACAATTCAAAAAGTACGAAGTACAAATTTCAACCAAATATAGTACTAGTGTCATTTTTGCAATGTAGTGGTATCATTTTTGCTACAAAATATATTAAAAATTATATATAAAATTAAAAACGCATCAACTCTAGTCAAGATAATCAGTGGGAATCATTTTCTTAGATATAGGTATCAAGTTTCATAAACATGATATTTGAAATAATTTTTAAAATTCCAAACTAATACATTCAAGCATACAAACTGTAGGTATCATTCTTGATTTACAATGGTATCAGATTTTATAAATAATACAATGAAAACAACTTACCAAGGCACAAAGTAAAAAATTTAAACAAATTGATTATTTGTATCATTTTCCCAAGATATCCGTACCAGTTTTGCTACAAAGGAATTGGAAAACAGTTTATAAAATTATTAGTTATCAACTCAACTCAAAACAAATAGCGAGTATCATTTTTTTAAATATAGGTATCAGTTATTTAAAAAGTACGGTTAAAATAATTTCAAAATTCCAAAACAATAACTTCAAACAAACAAAATGGAGGTATCATTTTTGGTTTATATCTATATCAGTTTTATAACAAACTACGGTAAAAATAATTTGTAAAACTAAAAGTATCAACTTCAAACAAATATAAAGTGGGTATCATTTTTGTAAGGTATTGGTATCAGTTTTGCTACAAATAGATGGAAAAATAATTTCTAAATGACAAGACATCAGCTCCAAACAAACAGACAGTGGGTACCCGTTTTGCAGTATGTTGGTATCAGTTTTATTATATATACTGGTGAAAATAATTTCTTCAATTATAAAGCACCAACTTAAATCAAACAGGTAGTCGGTATCACTTTTCCAATATATTGGTATCAGTTTTATAATAAATGGCGATGAAAACTATTTTTAAAACTACAAAGCCTTGTCTTCTACCACACAAACTGTAGGTATCATTTTCGCAATATCTAACATGTTATAAAGCAATGGTATTTGTAACTTTACCGAATTGATTTGTTCCTCTTTGAATTCTTCATTTGGAATTTGTTTTCCCTTTTCTTTTTGAGCTTTTTCCTGTTTAACATTTTTGATACTATTAGAATACATTTAATAATATGATGTTAGTATCAGTTTCATAATTTTATAGTATCATTTACCCGTTGAATTGTATTTTGAGTTTCTATATGAATTTGCTTCTGAATTATTTTTTCATTGTTTTTCTTCGATCTTCTACTTTTTTGCAGTTGTCTTCAGTTGTTTTAGCAGCTATTTTTTGCTGTATGTTTTTTTTCATTGTTCTGTCAAATAAGTTCAACACTATTATAATACAACTATATTAACTTTGTTATACTTGATTTTATAGCATCGGTTACTATTTATAATATGTTTATTGTTATTTTTGATTGGTTTTCATCTGCTTTATTTTTTTAATTTTTTCTCTCTGTTCTTTTTTCTAGATTTTTTGTAGAATATAATTAGAAAAAATAAACTAATAAGAACAAAACATGTCAGATCAAAAGAAACATCATTATTATTTTGTGTTTTCTTACTCCTTAAATGATAAGAACATAAAGTAAAGATTTGAAAGGTGATATTAAGTGTTGAAAAATAAGATTACTTTAAAAGTAAGCAAATTGTATTTTGATCTTTTGCAAATATAATATTTTTATCCAAAGTTTTTTCTATAAATACACACCCACTTTCTCACTTCCTTCCACACTTCTTCTTCTCAAAATTTCAAGCTTCTTCTCACTCTTTTAATGACTTCCAACTTTAACAAAGTTATGCCAAAATATTTCCAAAAATAAAACAAAGAAAAAGTATCAACAAAACTCCGTCCGAACCACTTCAAAACTCCTCCTCTCCCCTTCTATTGCTCACGCCCCCTTCCTCCATTTCGTCGAGCACAATTTTCCTTTCAAGCATGGTCGTGGCCTCCTAAGGCAAGTACGCGAAAGTTTAGCAAGTTATAAAGAGCTTAAAGAAAAGTTAGAAAAGTTTAGCAAAGTTAGAAATGTTTAAAACTAGTTTGAAAGCGACAAAAGGTGAGAACTCTAAATTGTTAAGTAGAAAATGATTATACGATGTTTTGCAAGTTATAAATATTGTTTGGATGTTAATAATGATGTTGATAAATGTTTGAAAAAGAAAGCAACCACCTTTAAGTCATTTGCAAAAGTTAGTAAGCAAATATGTACATAAATGACAATCATGTGACATTGTAATAAAAAAGTTGTTAAATTGATTAGCAAGTTTATATGACATATTAGGATATGTTAAAATGATTATAAACTTTGTTTTGGAGGTTTACTAGTTGTATATTGAAAATATATGTTGACACAAGTCACGGATTTACACGACATATAATCACATGGAAATAACTTTCCAAAAGAAACGAAATGTGACATGAAATCATTTATACCTTGAAAAATATTTGAAAATGCTTTAGAAATGATTACTAAGTGTTTAAATTTGTCTCGGCAAAGTTTGGATATGAATCTCAAAATACGCCAAAAATTTGACGCGTCGCGTAACGGTAGTTCGTGTTTTCGCGTCAAAAGTTCAAATGAACATACGAAGTGGAACATAGCTCAGAATTCTTCAAAATATGAATTTTTCAAATCCTTATATCCATATATTTCATATAAAAGAAGAAAATCAAGATTTAATCTTGCATATTTTGAAATATGGCAGAATCAATTTTCAAGAAAAATCTAGTTTTTACACTAAAATGACCAAAGTTGGAAATTGATAAAATAATTATTTTAAAAATATGAAATAAATTCTAAAAATCTTTTAAAATGTTTTAAAAACGAATTAAGTTAAAAATATTGTTTTCTAGACGAGATAAAAGTCGTTTTTAAGAATATAGCTATTGAAGCACTTTTTCTAACACTATTTGTAACACTTTTCGCAACGCTTTTCAATAACTTTTGAAATAAAGGTTGAAACTTAAGAATTCTTTTCCAAATCCTTGGTAAATGTTTTTAATTAAATAATAAAGCTTTTTAAAAGAAATTTGAACCAATTTAACATTATTTCAAAGATGGTTAAACAAATAGTTAAATGATTTAACAAGGAAAAATGAGTATGCGGAAACGACTAGTATATTTGTCCCGACTGTAAGATCTAAAAGTGGAAATAAGGTGTGTAACTAAGATTAGGGATGGAGCAACCAGTGCCTTGAACTTACCTGCCCTCAGTTTTCTCTTTTAGGCGAGAGGTGGAACATATCGAAAGGAAAGTCTGGATGCTCAACTTGGATTTTATTGAAATAATCTTCTTATGTTCGTTATTAAAATCCGAAGAGAGAAATTGTCATGTTCGTGGAATTTAAAAGATGATCTCACCGTTATTCTGCCCATAACACTCGTTGAAAATGGAAGTTAATTTTGAATAAAAGTAGAATGATTTCTATAATCATATTTTCTCAAAAAATGCTCTTTAAAAATGATTTGAGAAATATTCAATAGAGAGGTTTAAATGATTCTGTATTCACTAAAAGAATATTTTGAAAATATATATCTCTTGAAAATATTTAGGTAAAGGAAATGAATGAATCCATAAACAATCACCTAATTACATCATTTTTATCGATGATTGGATTTCAAAGGAACCGAGGTCGGATTTGGGTGACTCCTATCCGAAGACCACTTAGAACCAATTTACGTGTTTGAAGATTGAGGATGTTTGAAGACGGAGATATTGAGACGAATAATAATGAGAGACTACTTGTTGATTAATTGGGGATAAACTCCCGATTCACTATATTGTAGCGGTGGTCTTTTTGTTATGAAAAAACCTTAAAACCACAAGGACTTCTCGCCTAGTAATTGCCGAGAAAAGTGCCTTCGGTTTGTACTGTTCCTGGACATCATGTATGGACGTTTGTCTGACATTGCATTTCTAAAAATTACATACATTGGTTTTTACAAACGTGCATCAGTGGCGATGGAGAAGGAAACTTCTCTTAGCTTAACACCCTCCTTGAGATGTACGAGCTTAAGGGTCGTATTTTTATGGAAGGCAATTAGTAGTCAACGGAAATGGCAATGTGACATTCAAAGATGTGACCGAAACATGGTTAGATGCGGCAAGGCTAAGTAGGTCATTCTCAATTAGAGTATGATCATCCCCTTCTTGATATATTTCTTTCCGCTATGACGTTCGGGGTGTAAATTAATGTGGATGTATGCGAATAGAGCTCTCGAATAAAGGTCGGTAACGACCGAGGATTGACATATTCGGTACTATCTAGTTATAAAGATAGGTTGGTCTTGTGTTGGTAGAGTAGCTTTGTGATGGTTCCTCGGGACATCCATCTAGAGGTGTACCTATCGGAAGGTAGTCCCTTCACCTAGTCATTTATATGGAAACCCTCTCTCCAATAAGAACCTGCGGTTTTGTTTGCATTGGCGTAATGAGTAGCCTCGAATTGCTATATGGGTAACCATTTCGGCTAAGATTAATAACTTTATTTGAAAATGTTTTCAAAGAATGTCATTAAAAATAATATCCTTATATTTTGCATAATAAAACTTTTGGTTATCATAAGGTAAAAACTCGTTCCGTGTTTATGTGCGGCGTGGTCTTATGAGATAACTTTTTGTTTTCAAAACATCATACTTTGAGTTCTCACACCAGTCCTATGATTGACCTTTGGAGCTATAAAGCTGAAGTACCTTATGTGGATATCTACCCATTTTCGCTGTGTCATGTAGTATGTATTTCCCAACATATATACAGATAGCTAGTTATAAATATCCGGCTGGACTTGTATTTGACTCTGATCATTTATGTATAATTAAAATGTTGAATGCGATACGAGATTCTATTATTATGCTATCTTCTATCTTTATTTTCTTTTATACCCCTGATAATCTGCCTTCCCGGCACTTAGATTTACGGTACGTGAATACTGTAGACGTATTAGTGTTGATTTCTGAGGGTCGAGGAGGCGGGTCGTCACACGTATGCACAACCATCCTCCACTCGACAACCCTTCTTCGCCTTCCCAAACCACAACCGAAGGCCATTTTCTCTGCCTCATCGCCAGCCATACAGTAGCTCCACCTACGCCCATAGCAACCGCCTCCCCTCTAGCCCGCATAGCAACCAAAACCCGATTTGTCAACCCTAGCATGACAGTTTTTCCCTATAGCCATCTCTCCTTCTTTAGAACAATCCTGAAAGTCATACGATATTGTTTTCCTTCTACAGGTATCAAGTCATATAATCTGTATAAAATATCATTTTCACTTGTATATTTGTTCTTGTATAGCCCATACAAAAATCCTGAAACAATATTATTTTCCTTCTATTTGGGTTCAATAAGTTATTGATTTCGATCATCTTCTTTTAGATGATGTCTCGAGAATGTAATCGTTCAACACCACTCAACCATGACTAACAACCAGAACGGAGCAAGGTTCCTAACGTTGTTTCATTATCACTCTATAAAAGGCAAGAAAGAGGTGTATATATATACATCACACACACACAAAGATATATATATATATATATATATATATATATATATATTATTTTCATCAAATTCGAATTTAAGTTATATACCTTGTCGTTGTCCAGTTATTTTCCTTGTGTTTGTTGTCCGAAACTTATCGCAGCTGCTCTTGGCTTGTTGTTGTTCCGTGTGCGTATCCATGTTACCTTCTTCGTTCTTGTTGTTTATCCAGCCTCGATAGATGAGCGATCACTGACGATCAACACTCTTATATTTAGTAAATTTAATTCACATGAAATGATGAATGAAATTATACATACCTGGACGATCTTATAGATTAGGGAAAGTCATTATGGGTTGAAATGACGAACCCAAGCGATTTTATTGAATTTGAAATTGTAGGATTGCGGGTTGAAATGATATATGCCTGTAATATTAAATTATTGCGGATTGAAATGATAAATATCTGTATCACGTGACCATAGGATAAAAAACTATATACGGACACCGCTGATCTATTTTTAAATAATTTCAAGAATTTTTAAAAGGAAATACATGTATTTTAATAAATTTGGATTTTTAAAATATAATATAAATATTTATTTTAATATGTGAAAATTTTAGATTTTAAAATTATATATCATGGAAATTTCAAAATTATTAGTTAAGTTTTAAAATGTAAACTATAAAATTTTACTTATAACTTTATTATTTTTAAAATACATAAAACAAGATTTAAAATAGATTTTATAATAATAAATTTTAATTTAATAATAATTAATACAATAAAATTTAATAATAATTTAATTGAACTAATATATATAAATTATGTTTTAAATATTTATTTACAATTTATATTAATATTTTAAAATAGATTTTTGTAGTAATTTAAATAAATAAACGTTGGAAATATAAGTTAAAGTGGACTTGTAATTTAATTTGTTTAAGAATTGAATTTAAATAGGAATTGATTTGAACTTATTGATTTTGGGATTTAAAAATATGATTTTATAACTTGATAACTTGATTTCGATTAAAGGAGATTAATTGAATATTTTCAAATTTAAATAAAATTGAAATTGAATATTTAATTTTGATTTAAATTTGTAATTTGAGAATTTACTTAAATGGTTATTAAAAAGGTGATTAATTGAATATTTTCAAAAAATAAATATAATTGAAGTTAGATATTAAATTTTGATTTTGGTTTAATTTTGAAATTTCAAATTTATTTAAAGGTTATAAAAAATGATTAAGTGAATATTTTCAAATTTAAATAAAATTAAAGTTGAATTTTGAATATAAATGAAATTTATCAAATTGAGTTATAGTAAATGTTTGAATATTTAAACTTTAACCTATTGAATTTTAAGTGGTAGTTCAAACCTGGATTTAAAACCAATATAAACTAAAAATGGTTTTAATGAGAATTTGGATTGAACCTTTACCCTTTTTAATTGAAATGGTCGAACTGAGATTGATTGAAATAGAATTTTTTTGGAACTAAAGTTGTTTTGAATTGATGTGAAATTGGGAAAACAATTCTAATTTGAAATTATTTTCGATATAGATTATTTTTAACATATAAACTATTTTAATCTATAACCTATTTTTTTAAATCTATTTAATTTATAACTATTTTAATATATATAAACTATTTCAATATTTATTTTAAGTTGGAACTGTTATGATTCAGATTTAATGGATTTAAATGTGAATATTTTGATATGATAGCTTAAACTATTTTGTGGTTATGATTTTGGAAATGAATATGATTTCGAAAGAGATATGATTTCAAAAGTGAATATGATTTCGAAAGTGATATGATTTTGAAATGAATATGATATTTTGATATGAAGTATGAACTGTTTGAAATAAAAATGACCACGTTGTGAAATAAGCGCTTGGTTGTTAAAGAGGCCGGGATCGGATATTGTCATACTCTCTGCCAATACCGAAAACCATTTTAACAACTGTGCACATAGTGGAGAATCCAGAACGAAGTAGGATGGTTTGGCGAACGTCTGTATGAGGTATGAATGCAGCCCTGACTCCCTCAAGTCAGCTTGATGTGACTGAAACAGGAGCCATTCCGGGACAAGTGAGGTCGCACCTACGATCGAGCATGCTTCTTCGATACCATTCTATTACTTTATGATTTGATTAGGTGCACCGTTGATTTTAGGAGTGTGTCTCGAGGTGGGTGGTAGTAGCTGCTATGCGTTACCACTAGTCCGGATCCGCAAAACGGTACTACTCTGGGCATTGCCTCGCGTGCCTTGTCACGTGACGCCCTCTACGCGTTTGGTTTGTGTCGTATCTATGGAGTGCTCCCTGATAGCCTACTGGTTTAGTGGAGTTTACAGTACTGTATAGACTGACATTTATATAAAAATGTGTTAAGAGGGATATGGGTAACGCCTTAACGCTATTTTAATAGTTTACTTTACTATAGACATTACCTATGCAGCATATTGTACTATGTATGTAGATAGTTTAACGAATCCTAAGAGGATTGGAATCTCAAACATGCATTAAGTTATATTGCATTTCACTTGGACATTTCACTTGAGTTGATTTACTAGCATAAGAATGTTAATCATGACTCGATTGTTTTGTGTTTTGCTTTATGCTCAGGTCAGACTGAGTGTTACGGCATTTGAGACTCACCTTTAGAGTTTGGAGTTTTTCTTAAAGATCTGCCTTATATCTATTCAGCTTTCAGTTATTTCTATTTTATGTTCAAAATTGTCAGTTGCTTTTGTATCAGTGTTTTTTATGTATTAGATTTTTGTTGTATTAGACTCTGATGTTCTGTAGTGGCTTCATGTAGTGGATGATTGTCGATTTGAATGGTTCGAAATGCCAAGTCGTTATAGTTGGTATCGGAGCTCTAGTTTAGGCAAAACGTAGCATATGGAGTAAAAACTCATTCGAGATAAGGTGGTAATACCCTAGAATGAGTAAATTTAATTATAGAATCATCTTCGTTCAAGCTTGAAATTCTTTGTTAGGATTCTCCTTGATTAGGGTTTCTTTTGAATTTTGAAACTTTGACTTTGTTTTAAAATCCATTCTTGTCTTTTTCTGTTCGTGTTCTTCTTAATACTGGAGCATCCCATAGCTTCATTTCTGTTGATCTGTAATAAATTTTTTAGACATCTTGCAACTTCAATTGGCAACTTCATCATTGTTGTGACTAATCCCATCGGTGCTCCTGCCAACCTTAATATGATTTGTAAAGCAATGAAACTCCTTTATACCGACGTCGATTCACCAAAGAGGTCGATGTCCTTGGTTTTGATGCTTTTCTTTCAAAGTCCGAGCTGTTTCTGTGGTAGACGATTAGGGCAATTCTCTTATAATCGAATGTCGATTGCCTCGGGATTATGCAGGCAGTTTTATCTTTTCGCTCGATTCCCATCCTAGTGATCTTGACTCCACCCCTGTTGTCCAACTATTTTCGGATGTTTTGGTGAAGTCATTTCTCTTCCCCACGAGTGGGAAATAGAATTCTGCATTGATCTTATTCCTGGAGCTCAATCTTGCTACCAGTTTTCACCAGCTTCATGTAGCGAAGAGAGCATTCCTTAGTCAGCTTTCTGGATAGAAAATGGTTTCTATGAATGGTTAGTCATGCCTTTGGGATTAACCAATGCTTCAGCTTTTTTTGTCGATCGCCATATTCTCAACAAGTTTGTCTCCATTTTATTTGATGATATTCTCGTCTTGCCTAAGTCAGAAAAGGAGGATGAATCTCACTTGAGCTACGTTCTCCAAACCCTTAGGACTCATAAGTCGAAAGCCAAATTTTCTAAATGCTATTTCAGGAAGGATGAAGTCTGATTCCTTGAACACATTGTTTCTGAAATGGAATCTCGATTGACCCGGTTAAGGTCGCCGCGATTAGTATAAGTCTATCCATCTTTACTCTTTTGTAATTTAGTTATCTTATCTTCCTTTCGAGCTTATCTTCTTAGTTAGAATTCACTCTGATTAGGGTTCCCCTAAATTTGAATCTATCCTTGTTCTAAAATCCATTCTTGAATCATCTTATGAGAGAGAGTATTTGTAATTGAAATAAAATGTTTTATATTGTGTTGTTTGAGTTGTTTAGTTTGAATTTTGGGTTTCGATCGATTTGTCTGGCCAACGCTATCGATAGGAATTCCAAAATACTTGAACAGAGTAAGCTAACACAATATTGTTTCCGAAATTGGTAAATCAAATAATCTCATGATTATATTTTATATATAAAGTATAATTTTCTAAAATTAGAAGTTAAATGAATTGGTTGTTAGAAATGATAGTACTAGATTATCGGTTATTATTTTTTCAACATTTCTTAAACCATTAACTATTGTTGTATGTTATAAGGAGGTGAAATTTTATGAACATTATTTATAAATCTGATTTGCAAATGAAATGAATTTAAATTAAAGATTCAAGAATTAATATTTCGGTTCTTTTCATTTGGTTTTCAAAGTTTTAAGAATATATTGTTGAATATGCGCTTATATGTTTTTGTTTGATGATAATAAACATATATATTCATTTAAATGTATTTGGTTACTATTTTGTTTTGCATAGATTAAATAAATATTTGTTGAATAAAATAAATTATACAGAATTTGAATTTGAATTCAAACAGAACAAGTTACACAGATTTTGAATTCAAACAGAAATTTTATTCAAACAAATATTTATTACAATCTTGAATAGTACAAATTCATGCTCTCACTATACATATACATTTTTGATTACATCACGATTACATCACAAATATTTTACATTGATAACCTCACTACATATCACTCACACTCGTATTTTGTCTTCAACTGCATTCCAGTTTGAATCCAGCATCTGAGAAATCTGCAAAAATATCCACTAACGCAGTAAAATTGAAAAAGAAATATTTTTGCAATATAAAATTAAATATGATTTTTGAAAATATGGTTTGCCTCAGTTATTTGGGTTGTTCGTCATCATTCGCACTTGAATTCATCACAAAGTCGTGCACATAGATATTACAGGGACAGGTAACCATAAGTGGCTGCAATACACACGTGTACATTCATACACGTGTGCATTGCCTCGCCAACTCGTGTGCACAGCTCCAACCAGAAATTCAAGTTCAGACCAAACAGTCGAAGACATGAATGCAACAAAGTTCACAAGTGCAGACACATAGAGCAGTCATAATGAAACTGCAGTGAAGCTACTGAAGGCAACATGAAGCAACAGTCAGACCAAAAGGCTACATGAAGTATGCAAGTCCATTCTCTTCATCAAACAACATAACAGCAAATACCACATGCCACTGGAGAAAATGTATCACTAGCAGGGATGAACACTCGAGAATGGACAAGTCACGACAGCTACTCAATGATACAGTAGCAAACTACAGTGATGCAGCCAGTACCAAGCTACATGAAGAACCAGAATACATGTACAGGAGGATAAATGCATATTATCACAAGTACATATACCCAGTGCATGACTAAACTAACAAATGCAAACTCAGTAAACATATATGCACATGTACAACATGGTGAACAAGACACAATGCTGAGCACATGCAAACTGCAATGAATAATGCAACAGAGACCAAGAAGAAGCACAACATGTATCAGTGGATCTGCATACATGAATACCAGATGTTCAAGTGAAGTTCAGGTAAAGGTTATGGAGACCAGAGCATAGAAATGTGCAGACCCAACCAACAAACTCAAAGAGCATATGCATCAACTACAAGCAGATGCAAGCTAACCAGCAAATGAACAAAGGCAACAAGGTCAGAGTTTTAAAATGCACAAATATGCTATGCAGTGAAGCAATACACAGCAAGTGGATATAAACATCAAGCCAGAAAAACAAAGCAACTCAAGCTCGAGGCAGTGACAGTATGAAATGGAATGTAACTACAAGGCATGAAATCATAGTGAAACAGTTCAAGTGGACAGTGAAGGCAATACACAAGTCAGTGGAAAGCTACAAGGCATAGAAACTGCATAACAACTAATCAACAGTGCACAACCAACTCGAGAATTTACACAATCAAGACCGAATGCAAACTGCAGTAGTACACTTGAACATCATGAACAAATGGAAGAAGTACATCATGATATTAAGCACACAACAGCTAGTGAAATGATCAGAGAATCAATGCCGTGTGAAGTCGAAAGAAACAGGGATAAACACTGTAAACATTGAAGCCGTGGATATGATTCAAGAAATCAAAACAGTGCAGTGATGATCAGGGCACAAAATCAAGTATCAAAATTCGTATTCTTTGAAAAAGTCAGAAATGAAAAAGGGGAAAGTTTCTGCAGTGACAATCAAGAGAAAATCGAACGCGTAAAAATTCAAAACCGTGATTATCAAGTTAAAACATATCAGGAAAGCCGTGAGTATCACGAGTAACTAAATCAGGAAAGACGTGCGCAACTGGTAATTAAGAATTTAGGAAAGTATCAAGTTAATTCGAACGAATTCAAGAGTCTCGAATTCATATAAAAACCAATCCCAATTCACATCATCGGCTATCGAGTTCAATCAAGAGCAATCAAGTTAAAGCAAGCAATTGAACCAGCAAACGAAGAATTACATACCGCAAATTCAACGAACTCGGTCATCAGAAGAAGCAGCTGCAACAATTCACAATTTCAAAGTTAACCACAATCGAATATCAGAGAACAAGCGACGCAAGCCATCAAATCAGAGAATCGAGCATCAGAACGAAGCCCTAATTCGAGAAAGAGCCGAAGCCCTAATTCAACAAAGAGAGGCCGACATTTTTCACAAGCAAAAGAAGGGAACGGGTTGAAAGAATAGTGGGCTGGCCTAATTATTAAAAAGGGGGTTTAGCTTTTAAATTTTATAAAAGGGGTTTTTTTGGTTTTTATAATTGAGCAAATATTACGCATTCACATTCGTATTTTAATTTTTTTCTCCTGCGGTTATTTTTGAAGTTGTTTTTTCTTTTCGTGTCAAAGAATTTGTAAATCACCACCTAGAGTTTAGGTAGTGTCAGATTGTCTATTTAGAATTAGTTCAGTGAGCAGGGAGTGCGAGTTTGCAAAGCTCTATAGGCGGGAGCAGTGTTTGCGAGTGAGCGAAACTCTATAGGCGGGAGCAGGGTGTGCGAGTCTAGTAGAGTGTTTGTGAGCGGGAGCAAAAGGGTCTGCGAGTCTAGTAGAGTTGTTGTAAGCGTGATACTGTTTAATTCTAATAGAAATCTGTGAATGCAGCAGTAGGCAGGGGTTGCCGAAGCTGGGTAAATTTTGTGTGTGATTTACTTTTCAGCATATTTATTTCTGCAGTTTATTTCTGTGTTTAAATCGAGAAAATTTGCTATAACCCTATTCACCCCCCCCTCTAGGGTTAATCTAGATCCTACAAGTGGTATCAGAGCCCGGTATATATTTTATTTAACTCTAGAGTCATGAATCCGTCAAATAATGCTTTTTCTGAGGGGCAATCTATCGTTAGGCCACCCATGTTTAACGGGAATGATTATGCTTATTGGAAAGTTAGGATGAGTATTTATCTTAGTTCCGTTGATTATGATGTTTGGGATATTATTGAAACTGGCTATAAAACTCCCACTATAATCGTTGGTGGTACTGAGATTCCTAAACCTAAGGATAGATGGGATGCTAACGATAAGAGATTGAAAACAACAAATGCTAAAGCCATGAATGCTTTGATATGTGCTCTTGATAAAAATGAATTTAATAGAATTTCTCATTGTACAACAACACAGGAAATTTGGCACACTTTGGAGGTGACACACGAAGGAACTTCTCAAGTCAAGGAGTCTCGTCTAGCCCTATTCAGCAATGAATACGAGAACTTTGTGATGGACAAAGGCGAGAACATAAAAGACATGTTTGGACGCTTTTCAACTTAGGTGTACAACGCTAGAGCACTTGGGAAGGTATTCACTGAGGTAGAGCTTGTGCGGAAGATACTACGAGTCTTACCAATGAACTTTGAGGCAAAAGTCACGGCAATCCAAGAATCGAAAGATCTGAGTAAGCTAAGCATGGAGGAGTTGATTGGAAACTTGATGACATATGAGCTTGAGCTAAAAGCGAAGGAAGAGCGCAACAACTCCGAACCAAAGAAAAAGACGATTGCCTTAAAGAGCAAAGAAGAAAGCGATGAAGAAGATCCAATTGAAGAGCTTGCAATGGCTGTCAATAATCTTAGAAAATGGTCGAAATTCAAGCCACGCAAGAAGAAAACAAATCGTAATAGGCCAAAAGATTCTGACAATTCCGATAATGAACCGACATGTTATAACCGCAACAAGCCTGGCCACATCAAACCAAAATGTCCACTTCTCAAAAACAACAAAGGAAAGAAAAAGGCGAAGAAGGTATTTGCAGCGACTTGGGATGATGAAGAAGGAGAAGAAGCTTCGGATAGCAGCGTAGAGGAGGCTAACTTGTGTCTTATGGCGAAATCAAATTCAGATTCAAGCTCAGAGGAATCTAGTGAGGAAGGTGAGTATTCCTATAGAGATCTTGTTTTTATGTGTTCTGATCTTACTAAAGTAGTTGATGCTCTTGAATCTAAAATTGAAAAACTGAAAACTGATAGGAGAGAACTTGCCCGTAAAAATTTTAGGTTAGAAACTGAACTGGAAAATATTCAAAACCTAGAATGTAAAAGATGTAAAGTTTTAGATTCAGAATTGACAAAACTTAAGAATAACTCTGAGAATCTTGAAAAAGAAAACTTGAATCTTAAGGAAACCATCGACACTAGGAAAAAGGATTTTATAAATCGATGCACCTCACTTGTCACTGAAAATACAACACTAAAAACCAAAGTCCAAGATCTTGAGAAATCTTTGAATAACTTTTCAAGAGGCGAAAAATCTTTCAACATGCTATTGGGAAATCAAATTTTTGCTAACAACAGAAAAGGACTTGGTTTTGGGAAAACACAAGCTGAGGATAATGCAAAAGGGAAAAGTGTCTTTGATATATGTGAAATAATTGGACATCATTCTGAAAATTGTAGTCATAGGAACAAGAACACAAAATTTATACAAGTTTGGGTTCCTAAGAATTCTACAAACAAATTTCATGTCTATTGGAACAAGAATGAAAAGTCTAAACAAGTTTGGGTTCCAAAGGGTTTGTTTATTCATAATGTTACTGCCACTAACAATCATGGACCTAGAAATAGGTCACAAAAATCTTTCATCGTGTAGGTGTGGTGGCAGGCTAAGGAACGACAACGGTGTTCTCTGGATTTTGGCTGTTCCAGAAACACAACGGGCAACAAAGCAAAGTTCCTTAGCCTAGTATAAAGGTGACAGAATCACAATGGGCAATCACGTAAAATTATCGTAAAGGTAAAACAGGTGAAGGTATAATTCTGTGATAATATGCACCATATTCTGAATTAAATCATCCAAAATTGTGATAATGAGATGATGTCTTTAATTCCGACTTATTCTTAATTGATATGATTTCGTTTGACTTGTTCTTACTTTGATTTGTGTTTAAAAGAAGACCAACCATCCTTTCATCATTGAATTTAATTTGTTTGGTCAAATTATGGTATCTTATTGATCCTTGATTACTCGTGCTACACTTAGACATATTTTGACATTTTGATCACTGCTTGTAAATTTGCACGATTTCAAACTCATGTGAAAAAGGATTTCAAGAAATTGTTGAAACTTCAAGAAATTGTTTTTGAAATAATTAAGATGTTGATTGACTGTTGATTACTCATGAATATAATTGTTTATCCTATGGTTTCTGAAATTAACACCATGATATTTGTTTGAGTGTGAACATGGCTTCAATTCAAAATCCAAAGAGTGTCATTTAAATTGTTGCTAAAATTGGGTTTAAAATTTTTGATACACACTTCATGTCTGGTTTACCAAATCCAGTTAGTAATATTTTGGATTGAAAAAGAAATTCAGATGCAGTTCATACTGGTAATCTAGTTGATAGAAAACGTACGAGTTGAACGTGATTAATTCTTGAAACATTCATTTGCTGCATCGTTTTTTTAAAGAAAATATCTGCATATTTTTCTCTTGAAATAATTTTTCATTTAGCAGAATTTTTTTATATAACCCCTTCGAGAAAAAAATTGTTTGACCATTTTTTTCAGATTAGTTAATTTTATTTGATTTTAAATGACAAATTTTGACTGATCCGACTCCCTACTAATTATCAAAGAGATAAATAGTGATTGAAAAAGTGATGAGTGTTGATATTTAACATACATTACTCAAGAGAGTATATTTGGAAAATTTCTTTAGGAATTAAAACAAGAATTATAAAACTTTTTGTTGGGTAAAGATTCCATGACCATTTCTATATCTATCATTATTTCTATCGACCATGGTTTATCAAATATTCAATATAGTTTGTCGATATGTGGTACTATAATCAGGAATCATTTGTTTTTCATGTCATATTTTTTAAATAAATAAATATCCAAAGTATTCACTCTCATTTAAAAGTCCTCACGGTTATGCATGGGTGAATTACTTGATTTTTTTTTGATTATGTGCTTCCATGCTCATTTAAAAGTCCTTACGGTTATGCATGTATGGAACGCATATCAAAATTAAATTGTTTAAATAGACAAGTTGATTCTAATCCCATTTAAAAGCCCTCACGGTCATGCGTGGTTAGAAGATACTTGATTTTTTTAAAATTAAATTCGAATACTACTAATCTCATTTAAAAGTCCTAACGGTTATGCATGATTAGTAGATATTAAAATTCCTGATATAAATACCACAAGATTGATTCAACTGTATGATTTTATATGAACACCATATCCATCATTTCTAAAATTGGAATATGCGCCTAACAAGGGTAGTTATGTTTTTTGTTTGATTCTTATTGAAGTTTAATATTTATATTCAATTTGAGATTAATGTTGGATTAATATCGATCACTTTATCTCTATTTTTCTCTCACACTATTATTCTTTTGCTGATAACAAAAGGGGGAGAGAAAAGTTAAGATTTTGTCAAATAGAATCAAGCAAAGCTCAAATAATTTTTCCATATGCATCTAGGCTCATTTGAATATATTTCTATTTGTATGCATATATGTAGGGGGAGCATCATGTAGAGAGGAAGCATTAAAATAGGGGGAGCAATTAGAGTATATAATTGGTTAAAGTATATAATTGGTCAAATACATTTTAACACGGTCAAAATCTTAAATATATGTTTGTTATCATCAAAAGGGGGAGATTGTTGAATATGCGCTTATATGTTTTTGTTTGATGATAATAAACATATATATTCATTTAAATGTATTTGGTTACTATTTTGTTTTGCATAGATTAAATAAATATTTGTTGAATAAAATAAATTATACAGAATTTGAATTTGAATTCAAACAGAACAAGTTACACAGATTTTGAATTCAAACAGAAATTTTATTCAAACAAATATTTATTACAATCTTGAATAGTACAAATTCATGCTCTCACTATACATATACATTTTTGATTACATCACGATTACATCACAAATATTTTACATTGATAACCTCACTACATATCACTCACACTCGTATTTTGTCTTCAACTGCATTCCAGTTTGAATCCAGCATCTGAGAAATCTGCAAAAATATCCACTAACGCAGTAAAATTGAAAAAGAAATATTTTTGCAATATAAAATTAAATATGATTTTTGAAAATATGGTTTGCCTCAGTTATTTGGGTTGTTCGTCATCATTCGCACTTGAATTCATCACAAAGTCGTGCACATAGATATTACAGGGACAGGTAACCATAAGTGGCTGCAATACACACGTGTACATTCATACACGTGTGCATTGCCTCGCCAACTCGTGTGCACAGCTCCAACCAGAAATTCAAGTTCAGACCAAACAGTCGAAGACATGAATGCAACAAAGTTCACAAGTGCAGACACATAGAGCAGTCATAATGAAACTGCAGTGAAGCTACTGAAGGCAACATGAAGCAACAGTCAGACCAAAAGGCTACATGAAGTATGCAAGTCCATTCTCTTCATCAAACAACATAACAGCAAATACCACATGCCACTGGAGAAAATGTATCACTAGCAGGGATGAACACTCGAGAATGGACAAGTCACGACAGCTACTCAATGATACAGTAGCAAACTACAGTGATGCAGCCAGTACCAAGCTACATGAAGAACCAGAATACATGTACAGGAGGATAAATGCATATTATCACAAGTACATATACCCAGTGCATGACTAAACTAACAAATGCAAACTCAGTAAACATATATGCACATGTACAACATGGTGAACAAGACACAGTGCTGAGCACATGCAAACTGCAATGAATAATGCAACAGAGACCAAGAAGAAGCACAACATGTATCAGTGGATCTGCATACATGAATACCAGATGTTCAAGTGAAGTTCAGGTAAAGGTTATGGAGACCAGAGCATAGAAATGTGCAGACCCAACCAACAAACTCAAAGAGCATATGCATCAACTACAAGCAGATGCAAGCTAACCAGCAAATGAACAAAGGCAACAAGGTCAGAGTTTTAAAATGCACAAATATGCTATGCAGTGAAGCAATACACAGCAAGTGGATATAAACATCAAGCCAGAAAAACAAAGCAACTCAAGCTCGAGGCAGTGACAGTATGAAATGGAATGTAACTACAAGGCATGAAATCATAGTGAAACAGTTCAAGTGGACAGTGAAGGCAATACACAAGTCAGTGGAAAGCTACAAGGCATAGAAACTGCATAACAACTAATCAACAGTGCACAACCAACTCGAGAATTTACACAATCAAGACCGAATGCAAACTGCAGTAGTACACTTGAACATCATGAACAAATGGAAGAAGTACATCATGATATTAAGCACACAACAGCTAGTGAAATGATCAGAGAATCAATGCCGTGTGAAGTCGAAAGAAACAGGGATAAACACTGTAAACATTGAAGCCGTGGATATGATTCAAGAAATCAAAACAGTGCAGTGATGATCAGGGCACAAAATCAAGTATCAAAATTCGTATTCTTTGAAAAAGTCAGAAATGAAAAAGGGGAAAGTTTCTGCAGTGACAATCAAGAGAAAATCGAACGCGTAAAAATTCAAAACCGTGATTATCAAGTTAAAACATATCAGGAAAGCCGTGAGTATCACGAGTAACTAAATCAGGAAAGACGTGCGCAACTGGTAATTAAGAATTTAGGAAAGTATCAAGTTAATTCGAACGAATTCAAGAGTCTCGAATTCATATAAAAACCAATCCCAATTCACATCATCGGCTATCGAGTTCAATCAAGAGCAATCAAGTTAAAGCAAGCAATTGAACCAGCAAACGAAGAATTACATACCGCAAATTCAACGAACTCGGTCATCAGAAGAAGCAGCTGCAACAATTCACAATTTCAAAGTTAACCACAATCGAATATCAGAGAACAAGCGACGCAAGCCATCAAATCAGAGAATCGAGCATCAGAACGAAGCCCTAATTCGAGAAAGAGCCGAAGCCCTAATTCAACAAAGAGAGGCCGACATTTTTCACAAGCAAAAGAAGGGAACGGGTTGAAAGAATAGTGGGCTGGCCTAATTATTAAAAAGGGGGTTTAGCTTTTAAATTTTATAAAAGGGGTTTTTTTTAGTTTTTATAATTGAGCAAATATTACGCATTCACATTCGTATTTTAATTTTTTGCTCCTGCGGTTATTTTTGAAGTTGTTTTTTCTTTTCGTGTCAAAGAATTTGTAAATCACCACCTAGAGTTTAGGTAGTGTCAGATTGTCTATTTAGAATTAGTTCAGTGAGCAGGGAGTGCGAGTTTGCAAAGCTCTATAGGCGGGAGCAGTGTTTGCGAGTGAGCGAAACTCTATAGGCGGGAGCAGGGTGTGCGAGTCTAGTAGAGTGTTTGTGAGCGGGAGCAAAAGGGTCTGCGAGTCTAGTAGAGTTGTTGTAAGCGTGATACTGTTTAATTCTAATAGAAATCTGTGAATGCAGCAGTAGGCAGGGGTTGCCGAAGCTGGGTAAATTTTGTGTGTGATTTACTTTTCAGCATATTTATTTCTGCAGTTTATTTCTGTGTTTAAATCGAGAAAATTTGCTATAACCCTATTCACCCCCCCCTCTAGGGTTAATCTAGATCCTACAAGTGGTATCAGAGCCCGGTATATATTTTATTTAACTCTAGAGTCATGAATCCGTCAAATAATGCTTTTTCTGAGGGGCAATCTATCGTTAGGCCACCCATGTTTAACGGGAATGATTATGCTTATTGGAAAGTTAGGATGAGTATTTATCTTAGTTCCGTTGATTATGATGTTTGGGAGATTATTGAAACTGGCTATAAAACTCCCACTATAATCGTTGGTGGTACTGAGATTCCTAAACCTAAGGATAGATGGGATGCTAACGATAAGAGATTGAAAACAACAAATGCTAAAGCCATGAATGCTTTGATATGTGCTCTTGATAAAAATGAATTTAATAGAATTTCTCATTGTACAACAGCACAGGAAATTTGGCACACTTTGGAGGTGACACACGAAGGAACTTCTCAAGTCAAGGAGTCTCGTCTAGCCCTATTCAGCAATGAATACGAGAACTTTGTGATGGACAAAGGCGAGAACATAAAAGACATGTTTGGACGCTTTTCAACTTTGGTGTACAACGCTAGAGCACTTGGGAAGGTATTCACTGAGGTAGAGCTTGTGCGGAAGATACTACGAGTCTTACCAATGAACTTTGAGGCAAAAGTCACGGCAATCCAAGAATCGAAAGATCTGAGTAAGCTAAGCATGGAGGAGTTGATTGGAAACTTGATGACATATGAGCTTGAGCTAAAAGCGAAGGAAGAGCGCAACAACTCCGAACCAAAGAAAAAGATGATTGCCTTAAAGAGCAAAGAAGAAAGCGATGAAGAAGATCCAATTGAAGAGCTTGCAATGGCTGTCAATAATCTTAGAAAATGGTCGAAATTCAAGCCACGCAAGAAGAAAACAAATCGTAATAGGCCAAAAGATTCTGACAATTCCGATAATGAACCGACATGTTATAACTGCAACAAGCCTGGCCACATCAAACCAAAATGTCCACTTCTCAAAAACAACAAAGGAAAGAAAAAGGCGAAGAAGGTATTTGCAGCGACTTGGGATGATGAAGAAGGAGAAGAAGCTTCGGATAGCAGCGTAGAGGAGGCTAACTTGTGTCTTATGGCGAAATCAAATTCAGATTCAAGCTCAGAGGAATCTAGTGAGGAAGGTGAGTATTCCTATAGAGATCTTGTTTTTAGGACGAAAAGTTTTGAATGGGGGAGAGTGTAACAACTCGGAAATTTTAATGATTTTTATAATGTAATTAAATACTTTTTTTTAAAATTAAACAACTAAAATTTATCAATGAAAATTTGGTATTTGGTATGCGTCTATGTAAACTTAGCAAATAGCAGATTTTCATTGGTAAGTATAAAAGATTTTTCTTGTGTGTTATTTCAATTTAAAATTTAAAATCAGTTAATATGATGAAAGTAAAATATTTTTGAAATCTGAATGTTTTTATATAATAAAATTTTAAATCATTTTCTGAGTGAGACGTCATATTTCGTTTCGCCAAATTTGGATAGCTCTAGCCCGTTTATATTATTTTTGGTATTTTAGCAATATTTTCGACAGCGAATATCGAGTTTTGATAGCTTGTTCGTATCTCTCATATTTGTATATCATTCTGTTCATCTCGTCCTGTTGACCTCCACAATATATTCATTTGTGCATTTCGGCATCCGGTACGCGGCGAAATCTGCGAAACGGTTAGTCGTCAATTTTAACCTTTTGGTTTCCTGTGACCGTTCAAATGGTTCATTTTTCTTTATTTTGTTCTGCTCGTGAAATATATATAAAATATAATAACTAAGTTTGCATCAATATTTTTGAAAAACCGGCTCAATTTCTTCATTTTTTTAATTTGAATCATCTTCTTCCTTCACCTGAAACTGCACGTCTTCTCCCCTACTTTTCTTTTGGATCTGTTCTCGATTTTAAAAAAAACTATAATAAAACACGGTTGCTTTTAAGAACTGCTCCCCTTGCATTCCTATATTTACTAACCTTGCTCCTTCTGTTACCCACCATTCCCCTTTGCCGCTTCTAGTTCTTTCCCTTCACACTCCCCACTCTCTTCCATTGCCATGCTTCCGTAGCCATGAATCTCTATTGAATGTCTAAAGGATTTAATCCCTGGAATTGTTATTTTAGCTTTATGGAATTACAGTCATCACCGACCCTAGTTATGGGATTCTCATGCTTCTGTAGACCAGCCGCATCCGCCAAACTCTCCCTTTCTCCACTCGACCTGACCCACGTCCAGCCCAAACTTGTATGCCACAACCATCCTCCCCTCAACAACCCTCCTCCGCCGTCCCAAACCACAACCGAACGCCATTTTCTCTGCCTCATCTTCAGCTGTACAGTAGCTCCGCCTCCGTCTATAGCAACCGCCTCCCCTCCAGCCTTCATAGCCACCCAAAACCCGATCACAGCCTTGTCAACTCCAGCATGGCAGTTTTTCCCTATAGCCATTTCTCCTTCTTTAGAACAATCCTGAAAGCCATACAATCATATTTTCCTTCTACAAGTATCAAGTCATACAATCTTTATAAAATATTATTTTCACTAGTATATTTGTTCTTGTATAGCCCATACAAAAATCCTAAAAATAATATTATTTTCCTTCTGTTTGGGTTCACTAAGTTACTGATTGCGATCATCTTCTCTTAGATGATGTCTCGAGAATGTAATCATTCAACACCCACTCAACCATGACTAACAACCAAAATGGAGCAAGTTTCCTAATATTGTTTCATTATACTCGGTAAAAGGCAAGAAAGAGGTATTTATATACATCATATATATATATATATATATTGTTTTCATCGAATTCGAATTCAAGTTATTTACCTTGTCGCTGTCTAGTTATTTGCCCTGTGTTTGTTGTTCGGAATTTGTCACAACAACTCTTTGGCTTGTTGTTGTTCCGTGTGGATATCAGTGTCACCTTCTTCGTTCTCGTTGTTTCTCTAGCCTTAAAAGGTGAGCGATTACTCACGATTAAAAATTTTATTATTAGTAAATTCCATTCACATGAAATGACGATTGAAATATGTTGTTGAATTTAAATTGATCAGTAATTTAATTATTGAATATGATATGTTATTTTTTAAAATTGTTAACCGATGTTAATTGACATATGACACCATAACCTATTGTATATATTAATTTAAATTGTTAATGGTTATATATGCATGTAATATGTTATGATGTTTTATTGTTCTCACACTGCAAGTTCCCTGTTAGTTGAGGAAATCCCTATGGGTTGAAATAATACATACCCGGACGATCTCATAGATTAGGGAAAGTCGTTATGAGTTGAAATGATAAACCTAAGTGATTTTATTGAATTTGAAATTTTAGGATTGTGAGTTGAAATGATATATATCCGTAAATATTAAATTACTGCGGATTGAAATGATAAATATCTGTATCACGTGACCATAGGATAAAAACTATATACGGACACTGTTGGTCTATTTTTAAATGATTTCCAGAATTTTTAAAGGAAAATATATTGGTTTTAATAAATATGGATTTTTAAAATATAATATAAATATATATCTTAATATGTGAAAATTTTAGATTTTAAAATTATATGTTTTGCAAATTTTAAAATTATAACTTAAGTTTTAAAATGTAGACTATAAAATTTTACTTATAACTTTATTATATTTTAAATATACAAAATAAGATTTAAAATAGATTTTATAATATTAAGATTTAATTTAATAATAATTAATATTATAAAATTTAATAAGAATTTAATTTATCTGATCCCCTCCCCATTTTTCGTTTTGTCAAAATCGAATTCCTATTGCTCTAAAAATATAAATTACTGTAAAAAATTGACATAAATTTGCAGTGTATAATTGTGTTTTTGTCTAAGTCTTATTGTGTTTGTTTGGTCTAATGGGCTCTTTAGTAAACCAAGAGACCTTAGGAACCCTAAGAGACTTTGGACCCTTCCTCTTCCTACCCGTTGATCTTCTGTTTCCTATCCGATTAAACAAGTACGTATAGATTTTTTTCACATTGAGAAACATTTTGCGTACTCTTCTTCCACAAATCTATAGAATTCCAAAATCATAAATCCCCAAACTCTATCCCTCCTCTCTTCAAAACCCTTCCATCATCTCTCCCCTTGCCGCCGCCCTCCACCACCAATTCCGACCATCTCCTCTCTCCTCCTCTATTTTATTAAAAAAACACAATTTGTTCGATTTGTGTTGTCGTTCTTTGCTTTGCTTTGGATTGTTGCTTTGGATAGGATTGATTAGCTTGTCGTGTTTGGATTTCAACTTGGATCTATCAATTTGTGTTGTCAGAAACTCTCTAACCTCGAAAAGGGAGCAATCACTCACGATTAACATTTTTACTGTTAGGTAAATAAAAATTGATTGAAATATTATGAGAAATGTTTGCTTTAGATATGAATATGTGATATATGTTGTTATGTTCCCTTGAATTTGTGTTATAATATTCATATGCTCACGATATTTTATATGTCACAAATAGTATGTTATGCTGATTTGATTAATTATCACATATGTATGTTAAATATGTCACATATGATATGTTAGAAAATGCGTCATGTTAGAATTTTTTTAATATATGCCATGTTGAAATATGTTATGTATGCTATGTTGGAAAAAAAGTGTTAGGTTAATAAAATATATGTTGCACATGCTATGTTAATAATATGTCACTTATACTATGTGGAAATAATGTGTTATGTTTGGGAAAAATGATATGCTATGTTATTTTATTGTAAATCACCTAACAAGTTCCTGGTATATATTTCATATTATATATTTATATATTATGTTAGGTCTGACATGTTAGAATTTGAAATATTCACTTATGCTGTTTATGATATGTGACACATGTGATATGTTAGTTATGCATGTGTATATATTAAATTGTTAATTATGCATGCATGTTGGTCATTGACATGTTATGTTATTTATGTTATTATTGTTCCCACACTCCAAGTTCCTTGATAGTTAGCAAAATCGCTTTAGGTTGAAATGATATATATCCGATATAAAACCACTTTGAGTTTAAATAAATCGATTTAGAAATAAAATTGGAATATTGTAAGTTTAAATTTATGTTTGAACTTGAAATTATGAAATTGAAATTTAATTGATTTAATGAATTTTTTATTGGATTTTAGATTTAAACTTGTTGTTTGATTTTAACTTAATAGCTTTAAGTAAAAAATTGAAATCTGAAGTTGAATTTAATAATGAATCGATTGGAAACAAACATGAAAGTCTGTATTTGAACTGAATCGATTTATAATGTGAAAGACGCTGTTTATTTAAACCTAAGCATTTTACTTATTGAGTTATATGTACATTTCACTTGAGTTGATTACTTACATAAGAATGTTAGTCCTAACTCGAGTGTTTTTGTTTTACGTTACGCTCGGGTTAGACCGAGTATTTCAGTTTAGCAAAGACACTTATTCATGAAGACGAAGATAGAGTCGAGGACCATATCTACTACTATTATAGCAATTGCCTATTCTACCTGGAAAAAAATGTAAATTATGATCTTGTTGAAAAATAGCTTCATGAACTATTTATGTATTTATTTTGTGTATTATAATTTATCATTCTGCTGTAAGATTCTGTATTTTGTTCTTTTGAATCTTATTTCATTTGAACAATCCCATTAATAATCCATCGTTTGAATAGTTTAAATTAGAATTGTGTGGTTTATTGTCGACTTAAACTGTCCAAAAAGGCGGGTTGTTACAGGAATGGTTTTGGGTTTGTTGTGACAATGTGATAATAACAATATTCTTTAACCTTTTTTTTATTATATTTATGAATGTAAATAGATCTTTAAAAGAATGTTTTAGACATAAGATAAGTAAAATGGTTTTGGGTTTATAGTGACAATGTTTAGGTAATATTAGTCTTAAACCTTTTGAATGAATTTAAGAAATTACTTAGATCGTTAAAATGGATATTTTGAAGGAAATAACAAGTAAGAAATCTTTTGAAAAAGAAAGAAAAAGCAAAGATTCAAAGTAAGAAATCTTGTTAATGATTAGTGAATATAATTATACCATTTGAGATAAGTATATAAATACTTTTTAAAGTATTGGAAGAGTACAAACAAATAGTAGAGACTTATAAATGAATAGATATAAGAAGTTTTGCTAATAAAAGAGGATTTAATTACTAAAAGATTATTTAAACAAAAAAGAATTGGCTTGACCTAATCCATACTAATAAAAAAGGATGTGCATGGAGATTGAGTTTGGCTTGACCTAAGAGATCTCCATAGAAAATCCATTATGCGAATATTCCATATCGGTTTTGACTGTAACCTCTAATATGCTATCAAATGTAATTAATGTAACTATTCCAACTACATTATATATATATATATATATATATATTATACCCAAGATATTATCTACTATATCAACTTATGTACTTATTAGATGGTGGTATTTTTGATGGGACGTTATGGCATTTCATGCAGTCTTAAAAGTGTTGTTATATATAGATCACATATTTCTTATCAACAGCATGCGACTTTCAGTATTCTTTTCAACCTTAACCTTCATTGAAGAATAAAAAATATAAGTCACTGCCTTCTATGGATTAACTAAAAAAATGTGCATATAAATAAAGGTTCCTATGATTTATATAAATTGCAAAGTGTATAGGCGATAAGAAAGAAAGATACTTTATTTTTCAGATTATTACCTCAATAATTCATCGTTGCTCTCTATTGTTCACAATCTACACGATCATATCCACAATGAAACGAGATGGCGAGCCTATTTTTAGAGTGCAATACTTCCTTTTTAACTCAACTATGTTGTTTTTAACTTTTTAGATTGTCTTTTCAGTAATGTGTGCCGTATTTGATGCAAATGAGGAATATCCTCTTGGCGTCATTCAATAGTGTCCTTAAATATAGAAAATAAATAATGTAATTTCTTAATTACATGCCCCAGTTAAAGAAACTATTTATTCAGTCATTATAAATAGGAAACCAATTATTCTATCAACTGTAGGGGCCATTTATTATTCGGCCAACATGAAATTATACAAAAAATTAGAAAATACGGCAAGAAAAGAAAAAAAATCATTTGCAAAAAATGATTTACAGAAGCAATATATATTCTGCCATACTAAAAATATAGCAAGATTAAGAATTACTATTATAAAAGTTCCATAATTACTGTCATTGAATATAATATTTTGTAGATATAGTATATTTAGCATGTATATGAGTTACTATATAACCTTGATATGTAGTATCACTCTATAAATCATAGCATATTCAAGAATTTATGAGCATTAATTTTGTAACTTAGGAAGAAATTGGTTAAATTAACATACTAAATATACCCAAATTTTTTAAAAAAATTGATTTAAAATAATGCCTTAATCACCACTTGATAGCAAGTGTGTGATTCCTAAATTTCTACACTGAATAAAAATGATGCTTATTTATTTAAAAAAATATTGTAATTACTTATTTTCTATTCCAAAAAATTAATTGAAAAAGATTTGATATATGGGGAATATCTTTTTGGTGTCGTTCAATGGGGTACTTAAAAGTAGAAAATAAGTAATGCAATTCCTTAATTACACGTCTTAATTAAAAAACCTCTTATTCAGTCGTTATAAATAGAAAACCAATAATTCTTATAACAACTATTTATTATTTGGCCACTATGAAAGCACAAAAAATTAGAAGATCTGGTAAGGAAATTATTGTTTTTACAAAATATGCTTCACAGAAACAATATCTATTCTACCAAGATTTAGAATTACTATGATAAAAGTTCCATAATTACTATCATTGAATATAATATTACATAGGTATAGTATAATTAGCATGTATATAGGTTACTATACAACCTTAATATGCAGTATGTATGTATGCCTAAAAAAGAATGCTAATTTGTTTTAAGAAAATAAATAGTGCATTTACTTACTTATATTCCAAAAAAATTAACTAAACAGGATAATATGATATTAAATAGTTTGAAAGTCATAAAATTCATGAAATAAAAATATTTATTATTCTGTCCGTTAAAGAAACCAAAAATGTACCAAACTTTAGAAAATTTTGTTTAAAGGAAGAAAATGTAGAAAAATGTTTTATGGAAACATTATTCATTCTACCATAATAAAGTATACCAATATTTAACCTACCTTCTATTATATATTTTTTACTATATAGTCTTAACTTAATGTGTAGATATAGACGAGTATAAATGTTGTAGCTTATAGATACACCACTTGAATTTACATGCTATATATACCTAAATTTAAAATAATGTTTTAATCGCCACTAAATAATCTTTAATGCCATAATCGCCATATAATATTTATGAGTATAAATGTTCTAACTTAGAGGCACTACATAAATGTACATACTAAATATATTCAGATTAAAAATAATGTCTTAATTATCACTTTATAGTAAGTATATACTTCCTAAATTTCTACAATTCTTTGATTACATAACTAAAAAATGATGCTTCGGTTATTTTAAGAAAATTATAGTGTAGTTTTTAGATTATTTTATAAAAATTAGTGGAAAAAAATGTGAAGATTACAATTGAAATATACATTGAAACACTAAATGTAACGATCCCGGATTTAATTGAGTGTAAATAAATTATCAATTTAATTTTTTGAATTAAAATTGTGTAATAATTAGTAATTTATACAAAATGTTAGTAAAATTTTGATAATCGAGCATTTGAAAATTTTAAAAACAGTAGAATGAAGTTTGTGTTGATGTTAAACAAATATTTCAATTTTATGACCAAACAAAATATATTAATATATACACTTGAAACAAAACATGAACACTTGAAACAAAACAGGTAAAGTAAGCATAAAAATAAATTATATATATATAATGGCTTGTATGAGTAAGTATGCAGCAGAGTAGTAAAATAAAGTATTTAAGCAAATAAATATGCAAAGTAAAACAATGAAGTACACTTTCATGTACATCAAGTAAGTAAAGAAAGCAATGCAAGCATGGGAACAAAGCATAAAGGAAATATCATCAACCACTAAACAAAAGAAAAATCTCTGCTCTTGTACTTGTTTACACATCAGTTTGTACATTTTACTTTTATATGTGTAAACCCCTTAACTCAATCTTAGCATCTAAACAAAGTGTTCAGATTTAAAATAAAATAGAAAACAAAGCAAACATTTCAGCCGAAATCAACTATATCTCTAGTACACAATATCTTTTGTACACAAGCAAATTTCATCAGCCACCAAGCAAGTTTTGTACAGCCGAACTAAAGAGAAGGAAATAAAATATGTTCAAGTTTGTACAATATAATTAATGCAATATCTTTAGCATACAAATGCATCACTTCAGCCCCAAGCAAAGGAAAATATCTCTGTCCTTAATTGTTCAAAGCAATATTTTATACCTGTAAACTTTTTTTTTTATATATGTATCACCTCTTACCTAAATTTGTTCATTCAAAGTTATGAAAATCTGAAGTAAATATAACTTCAAACTTAAATAAACTTCAACTCAAAACAAAGGCAAAGTTTCAGATCATAAAATGAAAGCAGCTCTAGATTTTAAAAGAAAGAGAGAATAGAATATGCAAGTTCATTTTGAAAGAAAAGAAAAAAAACAAAGGGAATCAAAATCCAGTTTAAAGTTTAAAAGCATTCAAACAAATTTCTCAAAGCTTGTTGCAAGCAACACTGTTCTCTGCTTCCAGACTCAGGTGAGCAACTTTAAGTTTTAAAACTAGTTCTTGAATTCAATGCCGTGAATCTGTGAGTAAACAAACTCTTCCAATATTTAAGTATCGTAAAATCTATGCATAATATATTGGGTTTTGTGTATAAATGTTCAAGTTGTAGCTCTATGTGCAAGATTGTGATTTTCCTGTGTAAATTGAAGATGTTGTTCTTCTTTTAGTTTTGGGCTACAGAGTAAAGTAAAGTAGAGGAAAATTTATATATCTTCATAACACATTTTTAAGCTTAGAATTTTAAATTTAAACAAGTTGTTTAAACCTAAATCATGGCATAGGATTTATATTAAGCTTGATATTGAAGTATGGGTTCTGTAAATCAAGTTTTACAGTAAAAGTATGAAAACATGAAAATTTGGAATGTATGAAAATTTGGATTTGTTTATATAACTTGTATAAACATACAAGTTATGATTTTTAAAATCAATACGATGATTTTTAATCAAGTATTTTATGTGCAGTTCATATTTGAATAGAATATACTTTTGAATCGATTACTGGCGATTGAATGAATTTTGGGTATTGAAATTTTTCTCGAAGCAAACTTGGCCATCGATTAAGTTGCGAAAATTATCATATGATTTTTCTATTGCGTGAGATATTAGAACGAGGCGCAACTAGGGTTTTGGGTTCATTTTGGTTTGCTGTTGATCACGAGCAAATCGCGTCTTCATCATGGTAATCTGGGCGATCGCACCTATGGGGATGGACTCGAGGATGAGTGGCGGAGGTTTGGTCAGGTTCGCGTGGACTCCGGTGACGTCACGTGGTGGGGCGAAGCGGGTTTTTGGTGATCGAATGGGTTCAGGAAGAAGGGAGTTGGCTCTGTACTTGCTCGATTTTGTTTCGGTGATAATTTTGCATCGTGGATGGCTCGAAACGTTTGGGACCGTCGTTGATGACTTGGGTGGGGCTGCGTCATTGACCGGAGTTGGTCGTGGCGTTTGTGCACGTGTACGTGCAAGCTTGTGCAACTGGGAAATATAGGAAGGAGAAGAAGAAGAAGGCTCGGGTTTGTCTCGAAGAATTTGTGAAAATACTCGGGGGAGATGGTGCGTGGCTTCGGGAAGGAACTCGCGTTCGCGAGTGTGCTTCCTGTTGCCTAGTTTGAACAATTAAAGTTAAACAAAAGAAGAAGAAAAAAAGGAGTTTTAAAATAGGCTCGGGTTTGTTTAACTTGTTACCAGATTTCAAATTTTAAGCAAACTTTAAAATAAGATTTTAAGAAATATAAATTATGTTTTCAAAGGTAAAATAGGCAAGTTTTATGGATTTAGATTTTAAAAGTTTAATTGTTTTAAAACTTGTTTGGTTTATATAATTTGGTATTAAGTTAATTATCCTATTAAATTTTGATTGTTTTCAAATACAATTAAATGAAATTACTTGACGTATTAAAGAATGGATAATTAAGATTAATTGTCAAGGGATTAATACTTGATTACTTAAAGACTTAATTAATGTGATCAATTAAGTGATCAATTATGGGATAAATTAAAGATTACCTGAGGTGATTATTTATAGTAATTAATGGTTAAAATTGATCGAGTGGTTAGGGATGATCACTTATTGGAATTTTATTAAAGTAAATGGTAATTAATCAATTAAGGGTAATTTATTAATTAAAGATAATTAATTTAATGATGAATTAAATAATTAAAGGTTAATTATTAAATAATTAAAGGTTGATAATAATAATTAAAGGTTAATTAATTTATTATTAATGGTTAATTAATAAACTATTAAAGAATAATTAATCAAAATAATTTGTAATTTATTTATGTTAATTAATCAGGATTAGTAATTCCTAAGTAATTTATCTGATTTGAATTAATTAGACCATTAACTGATCCCGGTTATGAATATTTGGATTCTATTGGAAGATTTGATTGTTTGATATCCCGATTTGTGATACTTTGTGATACATCCTGATTTATGTTGTGATCTGAATTTTATTTATCTGTGATATATATCTATGATCTGTGAATGGACGATAAGCGTTATAGTTTATATCGCTTATCAACTATATTTCTGTATTCTGATCTGTGATGATTGTATGATGTTGCACTATTGTGTTAAACCCTTGGACCACACCATACACACACAATTATGGATTCACGAGGAAATCAGTTAAGTCACAGATTTTGAAATGATTTTTAGAAGTTGAATATTTAAATTCAAATGTTTTGGAAATGGAATCGAAATAAAAGTGAAAAGCTTTTGAAATGGAATTTCAAAAATGTAATTTATTTTTGAATAACTTGATTAAAGTTTGAAATTTAAATAATTTGATTTAAATTTAAATTCAAGATTTGAAATTGAATTCTATGATTTGAAATTAGAAATTAAAGATGTTATACCAGTTATATATGAGTTAAACCATTTTAAATTTATTAATTTTGAGAATTAGAGGGCTTTAACTCGAGCAAATATAATTGGATTTTTCCGAAACGAAAACTGTTTGTTTTCAATTAATTAAAACTTTCACATAAGAAATGAACTTCCAATTTGAGTTAAAATGATCTCTAATTTGAAATGAAGATAATTTCCAAGTTATGAAAACGATTTGAAAGCTATGAGTTAAATCTTTAATTTAAAGATTTAATGGGTTGCTCCTATAGAAATGAAATTGTTTTGGAAATCTATGAATTGATCTTTGTGAGATAATTTTTTTTTGTTTAAAGATTTGAAATGGTAATTGGTTTAAACCATTTAAAGAAAATTTTGGGTTTAAGTTGTGACTTAATTGAAATCCCAATATCCATATGTTTTTGAACTATTTCGCTCACTATTCGGTTTAGCCGGGAGAGGACCTTTGTGTCATATATCCCATTCCGAATATGTGATTCGTCGTTATGGATAGCATTTGAAGACCGGTGATGAAGACCGGATATTCACAAGAACGAAAGGATAACTCGTCGATTGTCTCTGCACTGAGTCGCGCCGGTATAGAGATTTCCTAAGTGATGGAAAGTCCGATCGGGATTGTGAATACCCGGATTGCAAGGGCTTCGTAAGAAGTGCCTTCGGTTCTGTTCGAGCCCAGAACAGACTTGTATGGATTGTGTGTCTGACATTACATTTTGAGATATAAAGCAGATTTCTTTCAAATACATTTCTGTTTATTCTTTTAGCTTAACACCCTTCTCTGAGACGTACGAGCTCAGAGGTTATGTAGTTGAAGGTTATCAGCGATATATTCCCAATTTGGTAATGTGACATGCTAAGTGTTGCTGTGTAATGATCATTGTTTGATCATTTGTGATATGATCATTTGTTTGATCATTTATCTTTGTGATCATTACTTTGATCATTTGTTGACCCAAAGCATAGCTTTGTACCAAAGCGTAGCTTTGTGGACGAGACTTCGTCGAACCTCACACCCCGGAATGGTCAAAACAGGAAAGATGCAGCAAGGTTATTAGGGGGTAGCGCCCCTTTAGGGTATGTTCATTTCCTTCTGGAAAGGGGTGGTATCATGGTATGTAGCCCAGATACTTACTCATGTGGAAAACACTCTATTTATTATGGTGTGATGTTGGTTATCGAGCGCTCGGTTAAAGGTCCTAAAGGACCGGGGGATGGCATACTCGTGTCAGTTGTTACCCAGTTAGGGGTAACCCGGCCTTGTGTTGGCAGAGATCCGGTTAGGTTCTCGGGACGTCCTTCCAGAGGCGTTTCCATGTGGTAATGGGAAGTTCCTTGGCCTGACCATTTGTTGGAAATCCAATCTTCAATACGAAACCCTGTACGGTATTAGTTGTAGAACCTGCCATCTAATATGGTAGCTATAACGGGCATAATATAATGGTACCTATGCTAGCTAAGATTAATATTCTACTTTCGAAATGCTTTTCTGCACCGTGCACTTATAATAATAATATCAAAGAAATTTTCTGCGTATTAAGCATGTTTGACTATCATAAGAAGAAATCTCCTCCAAGTCTGCATTTGCATTGTGTGTGGGGCGGGAGGTCTTATGGTAGTTTCATTTTCAAAAAGCATTGTGAATTTACTTTAAGATTCTCTTATTTTTAAAGATAAACTGTTTTCGTTGCTCACACCAGTCCCATAACTGATCTGGAGTTTATTGTTCCTTTCCTAAACTCTGGATGCTCATCATTTTCCACACGAGCAGTCAAGAGTTGGGTTTTTCAGATAGTTAGATATAGTGGATTATCTGGAGTTAGTTCAGTCTTTGGTTCGCACCAGTCTTGCCTAGCTTGGTGCATTGTTATGGGGAGTTCGAGCTATTGCTGGATTAGTTCTTGAAGATGGAGTTCAGATTTGGAGTTCTTCGTTGAAGACTATCTGAGAGTTATTTGATCCGCTGCTAGTGTTATCTATTTTTCTTTCCGTTGCTATTTTATTGTATCTCCGATAGTATTGATATTCATTGTATCCTCCGTTGTATCAAATATTGTATCAATGTTGTATATCAATGTATTATTCTTTTATTCCGCTGTGTTATTTACTTAATGTTGTTATAAGCTCCAGCGAATCGGATTTGAACGGTTGAATCTACGGCATTCGAATACGATTTGAAGTATGGATGTCGATTTTCGAGCGCGCAAAACCGCATTCGTTACATTAAATTTGTTAATCTGGATTGAAAATACATCTAACATGTGTATAGGTTACTGTACAATCTTAATATTCAGTATTGGGTTATAAATTACAGTATAATGTATATGGAAGAATTCATGAGCATGGTTATTGAAACTTATAGCTTACCATGCAATTATATGCAATATTTATGAATATAAGTATTATAACTTATAGAACAGTGCTTATTTGTACCATATAAAAATATACCAAGATTTAGAATTGACATAATAAAATTTCCATAGCTACCGTCATTGAATGCAAGATATAGTATATTTAACATGTATGTAAATTACTATATGATCTTAATATTTAGTTTTAATCAATAAATTGTCGTATATTGTATATAGAAACAATTATGAGCATGTATATAAGTTTAGAAAATTTTCTTTATAGAAACATTACTTATTTTGCAACTCCCTCTCCCCTAGAATAAGTGCGGGTAGAATGAGTAGTGTTTCTATAAATAAATTTTTCTAACACTATATACTAAGATAATAAAGATATACAAAAATCAATAATTATTTTTTCCTATATAAAAATTATCTAGCTAGATTTAGAACTTCCATCGTAAAAATTCCATAATTACTGTCACTGAATGCAATGTTATGCAGGTATTATAATATATCTAGCATGTATTTAAGTTACTATATAATTTTAATAGCATAAACATTGTTAATCACATTTTACTTTGAATTTATCACAATATTTATGAATATAATTATTGTAACTTATTATAATTTATTACTTACAGTATATTGATATAAAAGTGTATAGAATTGTGCAGTTATTGCAAATTTTTTTAAAAGCAGTGGTCTTCACAATTGCGCATCTTTTTCAACAATATGATCCATTATCCTTAAACTCAATACACTCCTTGCTTAATTTACCCCATTTTTATTTATTGAAGCCACACCCTTTTCTTTTCCTCGTACCTAAAAGTGAACAAGTATGTGTAACCATTTATGAAAAAACAGAGATTGTTATAATTATTAAACAAAAAGGTTTAACTTTAAATTGTTATTTTTGTTACTTGACTAGAGATATGTTATTTTCATTTATTTCCTTAGTCAAATGCAATACATTAAAATATGACTTAAATATTATTTTTACATATGTAGTTGATTTGTGGAACAATTAAATTTCACATATATTTAATATATTCATGTGAGGAAATGTATATTATGTATCTAATAATTATGGATTTGTTAGATTGCATGTGCAAGATCATAGTTTCAAAATTAAACCCTAAATTAAACTATAAAAAAAATCATTTGCGAAATTCATGGATGAATTTTATTTAACAAGATTAGTACTAGGTACAAAATTTATTTGCATGAAAAAAATCTTCTCCAAGTAAAAATTTATATCACGATATTTTGTTACCAAGTAAAACAAATTTTGTTTTTTACTCGAATATACAATTGGTTAGCATATTAGTTCATCTTCACTTATGTTCTCATTCAGATTTTCATCACGTTTATGTCACACTCTTCAACCATGGAATCATTTGTCATAGGCAAGGGTAATATCTTATTGACATACACACCATGAACATCGTTCCTTATTTATGGTCCATCATTGTCTAAATTAGGATCGTCAAGGTTCGGTATGGCAGAATAATCATTTATATCAATTCCCTCGCCATCTTCTATTAAATCATAGAATTCTCTTGGTTTATTTAACAACAATACTCCTTTCTCACTTTGGATCGAGAACATAAATGCTTGAATAGCTTGTGATATGTTAACCTAGAAAATGGATCAACACCCAAATATCGGATGAAAGCACCAGTTCAATCAAAATCAAAGCAAAAGAAAGAAGAAAGACAAGAACACACAATAATTTTTATAGCGGTTCGGCGTAATCTCCGGCGTACATCTACTTTAATTTCCTTTATTAGTTGCCCTCTCTTTAGATTACAACTAATTCTATCAGATTTGTCCACTAGTGGGTGTTAGATTTATAATGGTTTTCCTATGATGCTTTTAAGGTAGAGGATAGGAGTGAATAAGGAGTTCCAGATCCAAAAGTTAGAGAATTGGAGAAGATCCATTTTTGATTACAGGTAGGCTGGTAGTTATAGAGAAACATGCATATAGGTATAGAAGCCCACTTGCACTGAAATCCAGAAGGTGGCTCGAAGTTACACAAATGAAACAGATGACCACGAGGCAATGGAATAATTTGATACAAAGTCAAATAACTCGGTGCCAAATTATTTTTACTTATCGAAATTTAATTTGGTTCATTCGCTAGCTTTTCTATCTCTTTCTTGAGTTGTTTTAAGTCCTTTTCCACCAACTTTGAGTTGATTCTAGTGATCTTTCTGATAGCTTCTTTATATTTCTTCTCGATAGTCCTTGGGATTTCTTGTCCAAATCGTTAGAAAATCACATGATCATGAGTTACTGGAGTAGCATAGGAGCTGTATGGTGTTCGGGAAGCAAAAAGACGGGGAGGACTAGGTTAGTGTTGACCCAAACAACTCGGGGCCAACTTGTTTCCTTAGCCAATTTTCCACTTCAACTTCTAGAGTTCAGTTCTCTAGTTCTTTTGATCGTGTTTTCAAGTTTGTGAATCGTTTCATCCTGCTTTTGATCTTCTACGTTTAGTTGAAATCTACTTTGGCTCAAAAGCGGATTAACATGATACTAGTGTAAATCTATCATTATAGTGTGCCACTCTATTGAAATCAGCCAAGTTGAAACATATTTATCTTTTTTCTTTCCAAATTTGCTTACCCTATCACACTCAAATAAAATTACTTTACTAGCTTTATCATCGCATTCACTAGGAAATCCATAGTCAAGCTCATAAACATTCTTTAGAACACCATGACATTCAACTTTACTAGTTGTTGGATTGTTATCTCTCACACTTAAATAACTTGAAGTTTTTTCATTCACAAAAATACCATAATTTTGATTTTTTTTTAATCTATCATCCACTGAGTTAAATCGGAACCCGTATCCATTAACGACATAATTTTTATATTGCTTAACCATCCTACTAGGGCATTTGCTAACTGTAACAAATCTTTTAATATTGATGAGTCGCCTGACACAAGAATACTGTTTATCTAAATCAATATTTGTTAATAGCATATCAATAGTAAATGAAACTAAGATTAATTATCCATACGCCTTCATTGAATTAACTTACATGGTTTCTAAACCAAGTAGGTTACACTTTATTTCTCATAACCTCTACTTCTTGAATAGTTTTCCGTCGCTTCAATCCTTTAGCTCTGCAAATCTTTTACTATAGAAATAATAGTTGATTATTATTATTCTAAACTATATCATCAAAGTTTAAAGATTACTTAATACAAGCACAATAGTCTTACTCTAAATAAGGGAACACTTCATTGCAATTGAATAAAATATAGGTTTGACATTGTTCCCAAATATCCATTTCAATATCAATCTTCATGCCCCAAATAATGACTAAGATTAGAAAATATTGGCAACCCGCCAGCACCAGCACATGACAAACTTATATCACAATTATGACCACACCGATTTTGTTGAGTTTCCATACTAGTTAAGTACATAACGCAAAATGACATGTTCTTTTGAAAGATATCCTACAACTATACTTCCTTTGAGATTACTTTTATGTAGAACATATTTTTACAACATTTGCAAATACCAATAGCTAACATTATGATATAAAACTTCCTAATTTTCATAATAGAACATAAATTAATTTCCTTCATTATTCACATAACGTGTGAAATTATAATATGGTAACTAAAAGATATTATTACCTTTTAATGGCATACATTTAACGATGCTGAAGGCCCGAAGCTAAGCGCTACAAATGCTGAAGTCACCTATAGTATTAACTTTCGATGATAAAATACGGTAATGTTAATGGTATACATAATATCAGAAGCACATGAATATGAAACAAAATCACAGATTCCAAAAATAACATACTTTATTGATTACATTTCAAACATGTTTCATATTCCATTACACAATCCCAAAATGTATCCAAAGTTTTGATCAAATATAATTATTACAAAATACTCCAAGAGCGACATATGATGATCAGAGTACTAAATAGACATAAACTGTCTTAATACATCACAACGGAAATAGAAATAAAAATAACAAATCCTAAATAGTTATTCGTGCCTCCTGCACGTCTTTAGAAGCTTTATTTGTCTACCTACTATGACCAGTAAATCCTCAACTCTCAACCTACTCAAATCAAATTTTGAGCGCCCGAGAGTTTAAGGAGAAAACATAAACTTCGAGCCAGACATAAAGCGTAGTGTGAATAATACTATACATCTCAGTTTGCTGATATTACGTGAGATTTTGCGCTTAGTGGAACGAGTTTCCCCTCACTAATATCCCCTTTTAAAGCATATCTTTTGCGAATCTAAATCATGCAACCAAACTGGTTAAAGCAATAATAACAATATCATGTATGCATACAAATCAGGTAATCAATAGACTATCTGTCCGAACATTATAGTTTTGTTTGGCTAACTACTAACCTTTGGCTGACTTGGGCCACCAGACAAAATAAATAAATAATCTAACTTCTGTTAAACACTCTTCTAGACGGTCTGTTCCTAACTTACTACTCCCAGGGTCAACTGATCCTAATGGTTTTGCAGGTTCATGAATAACCTACCTTTACTTTGTATATTATTTTCTGTGTGTAAGATCATTTTAGTCTTACCTGTGACAAAGCCATACACACTGGAATTTTGGACTTATATTAGCTAGGGGCTACTAGCTAAAGTATAAGGCGTGACCCCATACCAATCTCATTTGGTATTCTAATATCTGGGTCATTTACTTAGGGTCAACTGCGTACCCCATCAAATTTTCCTTGAAAACATTTCTTTCAAATTTATTTAGCCCTATAAGTTATACTTAAATAAGGGAAATATACTCTATGCTTTAATCAAATCACTTTGCCATGTTATCTATACATTACACAAAATATTATGGATGAAATCATTCAAAACTTTGTTTAAAAACTTTAAACAATCTATTTCGAAACCATTAAAAGTAGCCATTTCGAAACCATTGAAAGTACCCCTTTCGATACGAATAAACTACTTTACTTTATATCCTTAGGCCTAATGGAAAAAAATACACCTTTCGAAACCATTTACAATAGACCTTTCGAAAACATTGAAAGTATCCATTCGAAAGCTTTATAAAACCTTGGATGTCCTCTTTTCAAAACACTTTAAACATGCCTTTTGAAAACATTGGAAACCCTCCATTTAAACACAAAGGTAAACCTTTCGAAAACTTTGGGGAACCACCCCTTCGAAACCTTTATCATATATCTTTCGAAAGTATTAAGTCCTTTACATAAATCAAATCTTTCGAAAGCATTAGGTTCAAATAAAAATAAAAGGAACATAGTTTCGAAACCATTAAAAACCATTCCTTTCGAAACCTTTGAATTTAACTTTCAAAATTTCAAAAGGGCCTTAAAAGAACTAAGTCGAAAGCAACTCCTTCGAAAGCAATTTCCTAAGCAAAAGAAGTGGATGGTGTCGAAATGATTCCCTTCGAAAGCATTGAAGAAGCGGCTCAGGGTTTAAAGCGAAAGAACCTTTTCGAAGGCAATGGTTCGAAAGGTAAAATGCGGCAATAGGGGTTTCGAAAGTATTTTCTTAAAACAATGGCAGCAACCTCTTTCGAAACCTTTCTTTAAAGCAATTGGACAAGTCGAAAGTTATCTCATTCGAAAGCATTCTTTTTGGAAGCAAAGCAAGCGTCATTTCCTTTTAAAAGCAAAACAAGGTCTCAGCCTCTTCGAAAGCCCTGTTTCGACTCTATACCTTTTTCCTATCTCGAATCTACTACATACCATGTCTTTATACCATGTGTATTGGTTTCGAACTGGTTGGAGGTGGAAATATGTAGTCGAAAGATGCCGTCGAAAGTGGAAAAACAGTAAAAACCTTGTAAAATGATTTTTAACTATAAAGTAATTTCTTTTCAACTAACCTGCTTAGTTGTCATCATATAATTGGCTGCCAATTTCTTTTATTAAATCTTTTCTAAAAGTGATGCTGAATTTCAAAGATTAACAATTAAAAATATTTACAAATTGCCCCCTCTCGTTTTGTAAACATATAAAACATTTAAGTCCCATATCTTAAATAATTTTATGTACTTATTAAATCACTTAGGAAAATTCTACAAAAATTCTCATAAATTACTTTTAATATATTTTCTAACATATTAAAATTTCTGACCCAAAGCTAACATATAATAGCCGTAATTAATTTTAAACCCAATTAACCATTTTCTTTACTAGAAAATTCATAATAAATCCATATTAATTCATAAAATTATGAAACTTGAACCCAACCATAAAATAATATTTTTGATCTTATACCAAAATCGCAAGGTATTTGAATATCGTTTAATAGGTTTTTCAAGTTAAACCTTAACACAAAATATATATGAAATAGCACAAATCATTAACAAGCATAAATATCCTTTTAAACAATCAAAACATGGCAAATCATTTGCAAAATAAATTCGGATGTCATCTAAAATCGAAAATAATAAAATGAGATGTAACATATTATTCACCTTTAGCTTGTGATTAAGGAGTTTGAGATTTGCTTCTTGAATTAGATTGATTAAGCTTCCTTCATCTTGATTTTAGCTTTTCTTCTTCTTACTTCTTCTAATGGTGGCCGGCCTCTTCCTAAATTTAGTTTTGTTTATGAACGTGTAAAATGAAAGTGGCATGAAGGTTTATGGTATATGGATATAACTTATTCCTATTTTGCCCTTATCTATTAGCCTTTCCTATTTCATTTTAATTCCCTATAGTTCATTGTTTAATTAGGCATGGCTACCCTTCTATTATTCAAACCTCAATTCTCTTAACCATTTACATTATTTCATTTAATTTAACTAATTAAATGTCCTAAATAATGTTAGTAGAATTTAGGGTTGTTACAGTATACTTGTCAACCCTATTTGACATGCATTTTTAAGATTCAAATTCCCTTTTCACACGAAACTTAACTCCTTCACATGGTTCTAAGGTCTTAAAACAATCAACAAATTTTTGCCGAAAATTGGCGTTCTTCGTCTTTGTACTTGTTGTGTTGTATTATCTGTTGAAATCCAAACTCCAGCTTTTGCAAGAGACAAATACTTTCCTAAAGTAAGTCTATCTTATTACTTCTTTCTAATAGTCTTTCCTTTGTTAGTGTCTTTAATGTCGTCATGTTTGAAAATATCATCAATGACAATGGTCTTCTTACTACTCTTTCGGCCAAGCAAACCTTCTAAGAATTTCCTTTTTGATTTTTTTGTGCGAGAACTTTAGATTTCCTGACAAGTTAGTAATTGTGTTTCTTGGCATTCTTCGTGTTCGTCCTCACTGTCATCTTCGCCATCTTCATTATTTACTTCATCTTGAACTACATTTTCTACAATATTCGAATTCATGAAATTATATATTACAACAACATTGTCTGCTCAAATATTGCATAACTTCCCTACCTCGAATTTCTAGTTCTTGAGCACTAAGATGAAGTTCTCATTGACAATCGTTTTCATTCACCAGTTGGTGAATGAACTATGTTTTTGATAGTGAGTTTAATTTTGACTTTGTTAAGGCAAGATGGAAAGGTAAACTTGAGTTGTGTTATAATGATAACGATGTGGAGGTTGTTCTACGCAGCGGTATTTTGATATTACCTAAGAGGATAAATATTTTGACAACGTAGCTGAGAAAATGTGTAGCCGTATGGATGATTTGATGTTTATGAGAAGGTTGAGTATCGTGGCATTCGGAAGAAGGAGGACATGATATGTATATTGGTCGAGTAGAAATGAATTTGTTTTATTTAGTTCTTCGCCAATAAGTTTTTCTAAGATTACTACTATTATTTATATAGAATATATCTTTAGAAGAAACAATACAAAATTTATGGTGTAATGGTGGATTTTGGATTCATTTATACGTTGGTGGGACAATAAAACTATTGAAAACTAGCCATTTGTGGCCATTGGAGAGTCATAGCAGAACGAATGGTGCTCTTACTTTTTTTAGCAATGAGTTTTCCATATAAACTCAAACAAAAGCGAAGAGTTTTCCATATTAAAAACTGTCAAAGAATTTATTTTAATAACCGGTTAGCATGACTAAGTTGAGTGGTTAGTGAAGTGAGCTGAAGCGAACAAGACAGTTTGCATGTGATTTGCTCGCCAAATGTACACGCCATTATTGATTATGGTTGGTTTCTTTTTTTTTGCCTTGAAAATGACAAAAAATAATGGCCCAAGGCCTACGCCCCGAAATAAACGAGTCAGGTAAAAAACAAAAGTGCACTACTCTATAATACATTATCGAACCCTAGCAGCAAACTATTTTCATAGTACAAACTTTTACCAAACAAAACAAAACTCTGAATAGAATTAGGGCAGTGGCGATTTGAGGCGATTCGGTTAGAAATTCAATTTGTGCCGCAGATCCTTCAGTCGAGAAGGCTACCAAAGCTTCTTCTAGCTATAGGCAGCTGCTATAAGCACTGAATCGAAGTAGGCAGCAGCTACAGTGAAGCACTTTATTAGAAATTCAATTTGTGTTGTAGATCTTTCAGTCGAGAAGGCTACCAAAGCATCTTCTAGCTATAGGCAACTGCTATAAGCACTGAATCGAAGTAGGCAGCAACTACAGTGAAGCAGTGTATCTGTTCTCGCAATCCAACACCACCAGTTTCTTTCCATTTTTCTTGTATGATTTTTTGCCTTGTGCTTTTAGTTGATCATCCCATTTGGGATTTTTGATGATGTACTTTCTTTTATAATCACTATCATCTGCATCTTCTATACCATCAGCTGCAGTTATATCATGTATATTCTTCATTTTACATTTTTTCCTTTTCGATTTTGCTTGTTGGTGAAGAAGTGTTTGCAACTAGACTAACAACCTTTTGTATAGCTTGTTGTGAGACTGATTTCCTGGGTTGAGGGGTTGGATGGCTTGCAAAATGGTTATTGCAGAATTGGCTATGTTTGGACTCATTTTATTAGTGATAGAGCGCCCATATAGATTCATACCATCTGATTCAGAGGGGAAGTACTTTGTTTCTTGTAGAACTGCCTCCTTCTCTTTAGCTTGTGATTCAGGTAAATTTATGATGGTTTCTTTATATGCTTTAGAGTTTGGAATGGGAATTAAATGAACATTCCCACCCATACTTTGTTCTTTAATGATTTCAGAAACTTCAACTTCCTGAATGTTTTCTTGATCAGAAGCACTATTTTCATTATTCTTGCCCATATTTGGTAACTTATTTGATGGCTGAGGGGGCTGCATCATTATTATATTCAAAATGAACCCTTTCAGAATTTGCGTTTTTTTTTATTAACTTCCGTGTTATCTCTGTTTTTAACTGATTTTTCTTGCATTGAACTCTTTTCTTTTCAGACCTTTTTGGTAACATGGTTTTCTATAGAATGACCAAAACATAAACATGCTTTGCACCAATGAAGAACCCATTAATACTCTATGATTTGCACTAAATTTCCTCCATCATGCATAGATATATATGCCTCATTTGACAGGTCAACATCTACCCTGACTTCTCCCAGAATTCTTGCATATAATAATCTGGTCTCATTTGCAGTTAATTCATCCAACTTCAATGGATTTCCAACTACACTAGTTATAGCACTGGAAAAAAAAAATCCTTATCCCACAATCTAAGATTAAGCCCAGTCTAATCCATATTGGCATAGATGTAAGCAAGTCTCTATCAAGCTTGAGCTTCTTGCTCCATCTTTTTAAAATAATAAGCTTGCCATTTATGAAGTAAGGACCGTCGTTGATTGTTTTCTCACTATTCGATGCATTTGAAAATCAAATGATGAAAAAACCATTATTTTGAGTATAAATGTCAAATTTACCAGTTGGGTTCCAAGTTCTTACAATAAAAGCCTTGAAGGGATGATATGAGGGTCTATTGCCAAAGACATAAGCAACAACCGAGTAGCTCCATTTGCTTTCCGTTCTCTTGCTAGCCTCTTCATCCACAACAATAATTCTTTTCTCATTGATGAGGAATGGTGGAGGAACAAACTTGAGATCAAAATCTTAGTTCAATCCTCCTTTCTTGATTAACTCAGTTCAAGAAGAGGCTTTATTCAGCTTAGTTTAAACTGTGAATCTGAATTCATGCTGATTCTTGATGCATTTCTTGTTTTCTGGAGAATTTCCTTTTCCTGCTGCTTGTCTAGTCTGGGACACATTTCTGTGGTTCTGATTAACTTGATTCGAGCCAATTCCAATTGGCTGAGTGCCCTGGGTTGTTGATCATTGATTCAGATGCTTATTACGATGATTTCGAACAAGCTGAAATCCCTCTTCATCAATATATATAGATTTCTCATACTGGAATTGTTGTGAATTGTAACAACCAAGGATTGAATGTCATGGTTAAGATAAAAGGAGGATGTTGTTTCCTTTCAGGAACTGAAGGAAATACCATTTCTGGCCAAGATCTTCGAAGCTCAGGTTAGAGTTCGCTGGAGGTGGTGTCTGTTGATGTTAGAGGCATGTCAGGTTGAGTGGTTGCAACAGCCATGGCCTGAGGGTGAAGTTATTTGAGTGTATCAGTGTGTGCAAACTGTGCACATGCACATCTGATATAAGCAAAGTTTGTGCATGTGTTGCTATACACTTGTTCAGTTTGCATTGTTGAATAAGGTAAGGGCTTGTATGCAAATTACTATGGTCTAGTTGAATTAGTTTGAGTTTGGTTAAGTCAGGTTTGTATGTGGGCATGAAGTTGTATATGTACAGGTACAAGCAATGTAATCAGTGTGAAGAAATCTGAATACAATTTAATTCATCTTTCCTTCATTTCAGTTGTAAGCCTTGTATCATTTCCTTTCTATTAATGTAGTTCTTAGTTTTATCAATTGTTAGTTTAGATCTTAATTCAATTTCATTTCAATTCCTGTTCTTTTTTGATATCATAATTCTCTGTTATTTTCATTGTTGCAGTTACATAACTCTAGTTCTTGCTCATTTTATTAGCAATTATTAATTCGCTGTTGTTATGTTCTTGCAATTATTCAATTCCAGATCTTGTTTTCATTATCTGTAGGTTTACAATCTTTCCATGACTTGTTAAATGGTACATTTGCATTCCTGTCCTACCTTTCTGTCACTTTACTTTTGATTAATTCTTATATTCCCTATTTTCTCAATTATTCTTGCTATTTGCAAATTCCTTGTTCATGTTTCATGTTACTGCCATTAACATTTCTTCTCCTCAAAAATTCATAAGTCAAGATCTTCAGTTCTTCAATTTCTTGCATCTTCACAATTCATTTCTGTCAATACTTGCTTCATTAATCTTGCCTGTACATTGAACTATACATTGCGCTGCCAGCTTATCTTCACTATATTTCATCAAAACAACCCACCACATCACCAGAAATGCAACGCTCCATCATGAAACCAAGATCAGACCCACCACGTTCTTACATATTGGTATCAGAGCCACTAATTGGGGCAACCTCGGACAACCAGTTAGGTCCTAACCTCACCACCACATCTTTCCAAAATCAAACCCCACCACAAATTCAAGATCAAGAACAATTACGGCAGAGGCAAGAGGAAATCAATACCAGAACTTTGAGGAGCCTAGAACTTACTACCCAAAGGTTGGAGCAATCTCACATGAATTTGAAGCGGTTAAATGCAAAATTCAAAGGTATACACATTCTACCCATCACTTAAGTTCAAGAAGTCCAGCAAATCAAGAACCAACGTCTCCATCCTCTTCCACAACCACCCATGCCTATAATTCCTCAACCAGGTCCAAGGATCTCTAATTTTTCATCAAGAACCAACCTGCCACCGCGAAGAAATATTCCAGGCTTCATGAATCTTCCTTTATACCCTCAAGAAACCCCACCAATAGCCAAAAATCCTTATCAAAACTGCCCTAACCGAAATTATCAAACTCCAAACTACCCCAGTACAAATTATTACCCTAGCCCAATGTCCTCTTACAAGTTAGACTTTCCTAGTTTTTCTAGTAAAGAAGAAGTGGCTGACTGGTTGAAGCAAGTGGAATAGTACTTTAGATTTTACAATATAGAAGAGAAATATTAGGTAGACCTTATTTCTCTCTTCCTCAAGAAAGAGGCACTGTAGTGGTATCATGGATAAAAAAAGAACGTGTCAAATCATAAGTCATGGAAAGTATAGGAAGAAATTATGGTCAGATTCAACCCTGAGGAGATGGAAAGGAGAAGAGATGAACTAAGTTGCAGCTGTAATGAAAAAAATGCATATGGGCCATCAATATAAAAACCAGGTTTACATACTTGGTGGGGCTGTGGACTTAGAAAACTTAACTGGAAATGAAGAAGTAGGTGATGGTAAATCCAAAGACGACGAGACTACAGCTGACCATCAACTAGAACCTCTCCTATCTAACATATATACCACTGTCAATCCAGTTCCTATGCCAACAGTTCATCTTTCAAAGCCAAGAGTTCCTATTCCTTCAGCTATTGAATTTGATGATGTGAGCGGTAAGCCCAGTCTTAAGACTATGATACAAGCAATGAAGTAGCTAAGGATTTGCATACATATAATTCACATGATGTGTATATTCAACCATCAAGGCCTATTCTTAAGACTGATGATATAACTATGATGAAATCAAGTGATTCTATTACAGGTTTAAGTGAATTGTCTTTGCTCATCGAGGCTGCTAACACAATTTATATTGAGGAAGACAAATGAACATTCTTTGCATTTGAAGCTGTCATTTTCAATGAGAACCCATACAAATCATATAAATCACCATGGCCACCTCCTTTGCTACCACTCGATCTTGAGTCATTTTCAAGGGAAGGGGAGATGTAGAAACCAAGGATTAAATACTATGGTTGAGATAAAAGGAGGTTAATGTTTCCTTTCAGGAACCGAAGAAAATACCATTTTCTGGCCAAGATCATCAAAGCTCAGGTTAGAGTTCACCGAAAGTGGTGTCTGTTGATGTTAGAGGTGTGTCAGGTTGAGTGGTTGTAGCAGCCATGGCCTGAGGGTGAAGTTATCTGAGTGTGTCAATGTGCGCAAACTGTGCACGTGCGCACCTGATACAAGCAACGTTTGTGCATGTGTTGCTATACACTTGTTCAGTTTGCATTGTTGAATAAGGCAAGGGCTTGGATGCAAATTACAATGGTCTAGTTGAGTTAGTTTGGGTTTGGTTATGTCAGGTTTGTATGCGGACATGAAGTTGTATATATACAGGTACAAGCCATGAAATCAGTGTGGAGAAATCTGAATACAATTTAATTCATCTTTCTTTTATTTCAGTTGTAAGCCTGGTATCATTTCCTTTCTTTTAATGTTGTACTTATTTTTATCAATTGTTTTCATTACATGTAGATTTACAATCTCTCCGTTACTTGTTAATTCGTACATTTGTAATTCCTACCCTACCTTTCTGCCTCTTTCTTTTTGATTAATTCTTATATTCCCTGTTTGTTCATTATTCTTGCTATTTGCAAATTCCCCTGTTCATGTTTCATGTTGCTACCATTAGCATTTCTTTGCCACAAAAATTCGTAACTCATGATCTTCAGTTCTACAATTTCTTGCAACTTCAAAATTCATTTCTGTCAATAATTGAACTGTACATTGCACTGCCACCTTATCAAAACAACCCATCACGTCACCAGAAATGCAACACTCAACCGTTTTGCAAACCCATCACGTCACCAAGATTAGGCGTAGAAGGAGATGAAGTGGAAGATCCATTCCGATCTTGGCGTGCAAAGATGGAATAATCTGCAATCTTCATATTGGCGGCAGCCATGGCTCTCTTTTTCATTTAAACCATTTTTCATTTGCTTTAGCAATTGGTGGAGAAGTATTTGATGCTGGAGAAGGGATGATCAAATTTTGATGAAGAAGATGGTCAAAATTTGCGATAAAGATAGAAATAACGGTACGTAGAACTAAGATATAACGCACAAAAATCAACCTATTAGAAAAAGGAAGCAAATAAATTTTATTAAAATAGAAATGACAAAACAACATGAAAGAAGAGAAAGCTTTAGATACATAAACTTAAACCAGGCCTACAATCACTTAGCAAGCTAGAGAATTAGCCATGCATCTTAATTTGTAACCACCAAAGCACTCCTCACAACCGTTTTGTCTGAAATCCACATCAAATTCCCTTCCGCAGCACCCGAAGCAGATACTGAAACAGTGAACGTCATCTTCTCATTCTTCTTCGAAAACTGCAAAGTATCAGGCTTCACAGTCACAGTCACACCCTCGGGCACATCAACCTTGACCTTATACGTAGCATTTGCGTTACCAACATTAGTAACTGTTCTTTTAACTGTAGTAACACCAGATGATAAGCCAACAGTAATAGTTGGATAATTCAATTCCGAATCCTTAACGCTAGCAACATCAGCACAACTAGTTCTCTTCCCAACAAGCGCCGACGCTTCGGAAGTTCCAACCGATTGACATAGATATGCAACATAATCCTTGACTTCAGTTGCATAAACAAGTCCCTGACTCATTGCTTTAGTCGGATTCATATGACCAGCACCAGAGGCATAAAAGCTAGCATCATTGAATTTCTCATCCTTAATACGTTTTCCATCCTTACCAACAAAATCAGAGGAGGTGATCAAAGCAGATTTGATGGCAGCAGGAGACCAATCGGGATGCACACTCTTGATCAATGCAGCAACACCACTGACATGAGGGGTCGCCATAGACGTACCGGACTCGACCTTCAAAGGAACTTGCGACCCTTTATCGGCTCTAGTGTGCCATGCAGCAATAATGTTAACCCCAGGTGCACTGATATCGGGTTTCAGAATTCCAGGAGACTGAATGCTCGGGCCTCGGGATGAGAAGAAAGCAACCATCGGTGCTGGAGATACACCCAGCACCGTACCATTGAAGTTAAAAGAAACCGTGGAAGCACCCTTGATTTTCATTCCATCTTCATATGTTACAAAAGCTCCAGGCAATATCAGCTCTTCTTTAGCAAGTATTGTGTGTCCGTACTTTTCTTGACAAACCACTATCATCCCAGCCGCACCAGCGTCTTTAGCTGCAGATATCAACGTTGGCCTCTTTACAATTTCCAATGGGCAAACCATAACCTTGCCCTTCACATCCGCTAAGCTCGAGCACGAACCATTGTACAAAGGAAGAGGCATAGGGCTGAACTCAGAAGGCTGGATAAGAGACTCACCTAAGACAACATCGCCATCATCAAGCTTTATGTTGGTTCTGAAACTTCTATCCATAGTGCTCGCAGCGACAGTTAAAATCCAGGGTGCTTCGTTCGAAACTGTTCTAGCTCCAGGCCCACTGTTTCCACCTGCGCATACGACAGTGATGCCCTTTTCGTTTGCCTTGTAGGCACCTATGGCAATGGGGTCAGTATTGTAGGGCAAGGACCTACCCCCTAGAGAGAGGGACATTATATCAACCCCGTCCTTGATAGCGTCATCCATAGCAGCTACTATGTCCGACATAGTGCAGCCCATGTCACTACACACTTGATATATAGCCAAATGGGCATGAGGTGCCATGCCAACCATCGTGCCCTTTGCTAAACCGAAAGGGTTTATGTTAGAGATGAAGTTCCCTCCAATGGTGCTTGCTGTGTGTGAGCCGTGACCTACTTGATCGATGGGGCCTTGACCTCTGGAATAGCCGTAGCTTCGTGCTCCGATGATCTTGTTGTTGCAACCGGATCTGAAATCGCAACGGCCTTTCCATCTATCAGGAGGAGGTGGAACGCCATCGTCGTTGAATGAGGGATGTCCAGGTAAAATGCCTGTGTCTAGTACTCCTACGATTACACCTTTGCCCAGGTTTGAGCTGTTCCATAGGCCTGATTGACTTTGGAGACCTAGAAAACTAGAGCTATGTGTGGTAAGAAGAGGTATCGTTCTATCTGGATATGCACGGATGAAACCATCTTTTTTTGACATTTCTTCGAGTTCGTCTTCAGTTAATGCAGCAGCAAAGCCTGGAAATGATTCGCTGTAGGAGTATAATAATCGGTCGGAGTCCTCAGAGTCTGAGTACGATGTTGGCAAGAATGATCTGTGCCAGCTCTCTAGATCATTGTCTGAGTATATGTTATCATCGTCTGGGCGCTCAACCTGAACCATGTAAGTTGATAACTTGGGGTTTGTGGAGGTTGTGGCACATAAAATAGAACTTGTGCAAGAGAGTAGGATTAGAAGAGCCGTGTAAAGGTTGGTGGATTTCATTTTTGTTTTTTATGTTTTCTTACAAACGGAGTATGGTTATATAGAAAACAGAAAGGCACTAATTATAGAAGGACGGTGAACTGGACAGTGAATGGCATTTGTGAATCGTGTAAAATATGGTGCATGTATTAAGTCTTGTATTAGATGCGTTTTAAAACTCTTGTGATTAATACACATATCATCAATGTTGGTTAGTTATTTATATGTACTGCTTGTTTGGCAAGATTAAAGTAGATGCTGCTAATGAACTTAACTCAAATTTGGTTGATTCAGGAAAAAAAAACATGGGCATGAAAAAAGAAATCATGGGTTCGTGCATGAATGGATATATATGAATGAAATATTGAATAACTAAACTTATTTCAAATAACTAAAATAATTTCACTGTTTATGTGTATTCATCGTAATTTTAATAAGAGTATATTACGTGATTTCTGCAACTGTGTTGCGATTTAGTTTTAAAAGTAATCAAATATGAGAAAGATAAAATTTGTAATAAATTTTACTTATCCAAGTTTATCTGCTAATCAATTATGTTCTTGAGCATCATTCCATTACCAAAACGGGTAAAAAATATCATCAAATATAAATAATTTTCTAATAATTTTAAGTCCAAATTACTAAGAAAACAAGAACCAGGTATAGTAAAACTGTATCTCAGATATATTCTATAATCCTCTTAGATAAGAAAGCTTGCTAACACTACAAAATACACACTGCTTAGCGACGGCAAAAAGCCATTGACGGCCGTCGCTAGCCGTCGCGAGTTGTCGCTAAAATCCGTTGCAACCAAAGAAAACGACGGACTTAGCGACGGCTGTGTTGTTCGTTTTGCAACGGCTTGTAACGGCTAAATGTACACGTGGAAGCAACCGTTGGTTTGTTGGTTTCCCGGGTTATTGAAGCAAACCGTTGCAAATTGGACGTCGCTAGCCGTCGCTTATTTTGACCAAATGACCGTCGCTAGCTGTTGCAAACCTGGAATATTTTTCCAGACAATTTGCAGCACCTTCAACCCTCTATCTCAATTAATTCAAATAATATAATTCCATTATTTCATACATATAATATTATTCCATCGTACGATATAATCAATATCAACACAACCAAATCATCAAATATTGCATATTCTAACATATATTTACAAAGTCATATAAGATAATCAACATAACCAAATACGAAAATCCACCAAACCAAACCACATTGTTCAAGCATCAATCACAACAACCAAAATACCAAACCCACCAAAACATTAAGTATCAATCACCACATCCATAGTACCAAATGTCAAACTCATCATAATATGTACACACATATATATATAAAGCGTATCCATCAAAACAAACCAGCTAAACATCATCATCATCTGCACCTCTTTCCCCGGGCATTGACCCATGCTCCTGATAGAACGCAGCAATACGCTCATCTATCTGCGTCGCCAACTGACTCTTCCGCCAATCATTGAGCTCATCCAATTGTGTTTGCATCCAAGCAATCTCTTCCTCATCTATGGATCTCTTATATAACCTTTGGAAATTAAGAGCCTGTGAAATAATTCAAGTGAATAAGAAGTTCATGGCATACAATAACAATAAGAAAACTCAAGTTATTGGTAATAAACTCAAGTAAATAAGAAGTTCATGGCATACAGGTTTCTACTGTATAAACGTTGAGTACATATCATATTGCCGAAAATGTAACGCCTGTTTCGACTTGCCGGTTCAATGATTGAATCCCATATCCGATTACACTCATCAACCGTAAGCGACTCCCGTCCACTCGCGTGTATCGCTCGTGCATACTGTGTTATATCTTTCCTACAATTACGAACAGATATTTGACACAATTGCTATACAATTTACTTACTGTGAAATAAACGAATAAGAAATATTTTCAAACAGAAATAAACATATTTACCATTACAGAAGCAGCCTTGTCGTCCGACCAATCATATGAAACATTCACATCCTCATTTGTATGCTCCACTGCATGTGTGACTCTAAAAACCTCAGCCGCTGTGAGCTTCCTACCATACTTTGCCCACTGAATATATACAAGAATAAGTTATATTGATAATTTGCATGAGTATATACAAGAATAGATTATGTACAAGAGTAGAATATATGGTAAAGAGACACTAGTAAATATATACATGCATAACATAAATATTGGTTAATTTATTTACCAATTCCCTCCTATGTTGTTAGAAGGATTTCGAGCCACCACGATGTAAAGCGGAATTTTTGTTCCTATCAGCCTTGTTTCTTTCCGACAATTCCTATTAATTTATACACACTATTAAGTAAAATAATTCAATACATTTAAATGTAAAAATATAGTGACAATATAACTTACTCGGAATGCTTCAGATTCCCAATATTGTTGGAATCCAGCCCAAATATCATCCCCATCTAACTTGGCTTTTTCCCTGAACTCTTAGCCCGCGACAGAATCTCTCTGTAATTTTTCCGCATCTTTTTATTCCAATGATTTACAAAAACATTCATATCCTGCGGATCCACACGTACAGCTGCCTGCATATTGAATTATCATACGTGTTATGTAAAAGAGATTGTATAATTAAAAACAATCAACAGAACAGAATACGTAAAAATGATATCATAAGGCATGATGTCATATTGTTTTTGGTTTCATATAAGGCATAATTATATATTACAAAATTGTATTTACCATAAGATAAGCCCATATTGCGTTTTTTATATGCGTTGGAATGTTATCCCATTGAGGCCAACACCCGGACATCCTACTCTTGTATGCCTCCTTCGATACTTGTAAAATTAAATCGGACGGCTCCACCTTGAACCCTCTGTAGAAATGTTGATGTATATATTCAATATATTTCATATAATATAATTCAAATAAGTTTGATACATACCCAGCACTTTTCGAAACTATCTCCGCAACTCGACGGAGATCTGGCTCAGAGGTACTCGGACGTGCTCCAAGTGAAGGTGACCGAGATGTACTACGTCGATCGTCGTCTATCAGACATAACTGACAAACATATATAGAATATCACATAATCGTTAATCAATATCATCAGTCAATATCATAAGCATCACATAATCATCAATAATCATCACATAATCATCAGTCAATATCACATAATCGTTAATCAAGTGATAATCATCGAAAAAAGCGTACATGAAAAAAGCATACATGAAAAGAACATGTGTGTGCCATCTATAACTCAGAATAATGCGTACATGAAAAGCATACATTAATCAAGTGATAATCATCACATAAACATACTCTGCACATAATCATCGAAAAAAACATACATGAAAAGAATAATGCATAACTCAGAATGATACAGATCATATATAGTCATCATTATTATTACATAGCTCAGAATATTACAGAACATAGTCATTATTGTTAATACATAGCTCACACTTACACAACAAGCGATGCCATCTATGATCAGTCTTCGTCATATTCTGATTCAGACCCGATCTCGTACTCTATATCATTTTCTTCGATACTTACAAATGCATCTATTAAAACATTCAATTCATCGGTCAACGACCCTACATCAATGTCATCGGTTATCACTGTTTCAGTATTTAGCTCGAGATCCGCTTGATACGCTGCTTCATCTGGAATATTATTTCCATCAAACGTATATCTTGCCTTCGTTTTAAAAACAGCCCACCAGTCTGCTTTATCTTTTTTTAAGGACGGATATGGAGCAAAATAAACTTGTAAAGCTTGCTTAGCTAATACAAAAGGATCATACTTATAGTAATGTGACGTATGCCTTATTTCAATTAGCTTATAATCTTTGTGCACGTTAATTTCAGAGCCAGGAACATTGCTAAACCAGTTGCATTTGAATAATAAATACTTTCTGTGCAGGTTGTATATAATATGTCAACTCTAAAACTTGTGTTAAGACGCCATAAAAATCTTTTATATGCTCCTCTGGATCATCACTTCCTTTGACAAACACACCACTGTTATATGTTAATTTTTCAGGCCCGTAATCTTTGGTGTTGAATTTAAATCCATTGACGAAGAATATTGGATAAGTCTTGACATTTCGTTTTGGTCCGATAGCAAGATGTCGTAATCCTTCGTCAACAACACAGTTTTCTGTATCACGAACGTAGTTTGAAAACCATCCAGCAAATTGTTTACTGAGATCGCCAGATGGATGTTGTGATTCGTATATGCTGCAAATATGTATTATATTCCTTTATGATTAATATACATGTATAATTGAATTATATATGAATTCATAATTACCCGACAAATGGTGCAACTTCAGCACAATTTAAAAGAACATATGTGTGTGCCACATGGTAATCTCTATCATCTTACCATATTTCCACACATTTTCCAACAGGTCTTCCATGTTGTCTAAAAATAGATAACATTGTTTGAGAAGAATCCTGCTGAATAGTGTCTTCATTACGGGGAACACTTACGAACAATAAGTTCACATCGTTACTAAAGTAATGTGAGAAAAAAATGAAGCTTCTTCTTCAAGGTACGATTTGCAAATCGAACCTTCTACACGTGCTTTTTCTCTAATTTTTTTCTTCAAATGATTCAGGTACCTAAAACAAAATTAATTAAATTCATATAGTGGTATAAAAACCGAAATTATTTAAATTACCTCTCAAATGGATACATCCATCCATATTGCACAGGACCACGAATGAGTGCTTTAGATGGAAGATGAACAGGCAAATGCTCCATTACATTAAAAAAACAGGCGGAAATATTTTCTCCAGTTTGCATAGAAGTACAGGGATTTCTGCTTGAAGTTTACTTATATGATCTACCTTTAACGTCGTAGAACAAAGCTGCTTATTAAACATACTCAATTCTGTTATAACACTCCATATTTTTACAGGCAGCAGTTCTTTGAAAACCACGGAAAAAAATACTCCATCATAATATGGAAATCGTGACTTTTCATCTCACTCAATTTGTTGTTTTTAAGTCAACACATCTACGGAGATTAGAAGAAATCCCATCAGGACATCTAAGTCCTTCCACCCACTTTAGAACGAGTTTTACTTGGTTATTGTCTAACTCATAGCATGCTTTGGGTTTCTTATTATCGTCGTATAATTGAAGTTCGGGCCGCTTACAAAAGCGTAATATATCACGTCTTGAATTCGCATCGTCCTTGGTTTTTCCCTTCACATTCAAAATTGTATTAAACACGTTGTCAAACATGTTTTTTTTTTCGTTGTGCATGACGTCAATGTTATGTCGGAGTAGGAGATTTTTCCAGTACGGTAACTCTCAGAATATATTTTGCTTGCACCAGTTATGAATGTCCGATTTACCTGGAATCTCAACCTGTACCCCAGTTTCATGCATCTTTGGGTAGTCTTTCACAATTTCATATACCTCTTCACTTGTCCAAACCTTAGGTGGTAGCATACTCTCTACTCTGTTAGCTTTAAAGTTCTTTTTATCTGTTTTAAATTTATGATTGATATATAGAAAAAACCGATGATAGTCAAACCAAGAAATTTTCTTTCCATACTTTAATGAAAATGCTCGTGTTTCATCCATACAATAAGAACAAGCTAGACGTCCAGATGTGCTCCACCTTGAAAGCATGCCATACGCTGGAAAATCACTAATAGTCCATAATAAAGAAGCAAATATATGAAAATTCCTTTTTTTTTGAAATGTCGTACATTTCAACTCCTTCATGCCACAGTGTTTTCAACTCGTCGGTTAGTGGTTGTAGATAAACATCAATTCCTTGAGTCGGATCATCGGGACCGGGAGCGACAATCGTTAGAAACATATATGGAGTTTTCATACACATACATGGAGGCAAATTATAAGGAGTAATAATAATAGGCCATGATGAATATTTACTACCAAACTGAGAAAATGGCGAAAATCCATCCGTACATAAGCCAAGCCTAACATTACGGCTCTCTGCCGCAAATTCAGGATAAATCTTATCGAAATATTTCCATGCTTCTCCATCAGATGGATGTATCAAAGTTCCTTCTTCTGGTGTTCTCACAGCGTTCCATCGCATATGACATGTTGTAGCAGAAGATGCATATAACCGTTGAAGTCTGGGAGTGACGGGTAAATAATGCATCCTCTTACATGGAGTTTCTTTTCCTTTCTTTTTTCTTGGTTTGTATATTTCCTCGTACATATTCTGCATTTAGTAAGATAAGCATCTTCTTTCCAATACAGCATGCAACCTTTTACACATGTATCTATCTTCTAGTACGGCAATCCAAAAGCAGACATAAGTTTTTTTACTTTATAATGACTATGACACATCAAATTATTAGGTGGCATGTGTCATTTTGCAGTTTGTGCAACTGTTGTAAATGGAGCTTCTGTAAGATTAAATTTCGATTTCATAATGATATATTCGGCGATTACAGACAATTTGGTTCCGCTTTACATCCATCCCACAATGGCCTTTTAGCATAATCCAATAAATCATAAAAAAAATTAGCTTCCGCGGTCGGCTCTTCGTCAACAATTTCGTTCCCATCATCACCTTGGTCAAAGGTAGGAAACATTGATCGTGCAGCATCTTGCACCATGCTTTCTATAGGATTGGTCGTGGTATTATCGTCCTCTAACACTACAAGATTAGGTGTAGGTTGAACAAGTTCTCCATGACGATCTCATAAGTAATAATTCGGCACAAAACCAAATTTATACAAATGTACTTCTACTACATCTGGTTTCCAATGCTTCAGATGTTTGCACTTGCTACATGGACAACAAATGTCTACGTTATTTCGATTATTAGATTGAGAAAATCTAATAAATACGTGTACACCGTTACAGAAACGATCTTTTATTGATCCTTTCATACCTTTTCGAAGTTCATGCATCCAACTACGATCAACAAAATAATCGAACATATTTCCTGCTTTGTAAAATGTAGGTTAGAAGATTGAATAAAACACTTCATATTAAAGTCCTGTCAAAATTCATATAACCCTTTACTATTTTAACAAATTCAAATAAATACTGCATTCAAATTTTTAATTCTTAAGTTTATTTTTTTTTTTACTTTGACGGCCGGTTATCCTACCTTCCATTACAAACACAATAACATAATCATATTTTATAAATCATTCAGGTTAAACGATTCTAAAATATTTCGACAGCACTTCTCTTTATTCCCTGTATCGTACACAAATGCGTGTACACAGGGAAAAAGGAAGTGCCATCGAAATTTTCTGAACCGTTTCAACTGAAATGATTTATAAAATATGATCACTTTATTGTATTTGTAACTTGTCCAAATACTAGGACAAATCCAACAAATGTTGTATCAGATGAATATAGATGTCCGTTCTATGGAAAATCGAATATCCATATAACGATCATATACAACACTTGTCAGACGAGGCCAAAAATTCTCTAAGAGGTTCACATAAATAAAGCACAAATTAAAAAAATATTAATATTGAAGTATTAGTGGTCTGTAGTGAAATAATGATCTTAATTTTTTTTAGTAATGTAGCCAAATAGAATTCGTTTAATTATGAATCAAACTCCATGGGTACTATTAGTAACTCGAAAAATATGCCTTATGAGTCAATCGATTTTAGAAGAATATTTATTGTTATTATTTTCATTTCTTAATTTTCTACAAAAATTGATTTCAATATAATATTTGTTGTTATTATGCTCATTTCAAAATTATATAATTCATTTAACCATTTAAATATTTTACTTAATACATTTGAAATTTCAAAACATATTTTAACTACTAATTAATATCACCAACTCAACAAATACAATATTATCATTAACAACTACATAATAGCAAACCCATAATAACTAATTCGTCGAATTAGGGTTCTTAACATATCCCCAAATCAATCAATACGCTACTATGAACAACTATTACCGCGTAGTCATCAATTTCTATCACATATAATCAACCAATTGTCAAAATTAGGGTTTTGATTTAAGCTAAAATCGGAGAGCAATAGCATACTTTCGAGTTTTGGAGCATTGTGGCTTTCGCGATGGAAAAATTGGCAGCTCGTGTCGGGGGGCGGCGGCTGGAGCGCCGGTAGTGGAGGAGGGGTTTGCTGAAGTGAATTGGGAGAGAGGAGAAGTGTGTTTTCTGTTCTCTGGACTGCCTGTATATACGCGTAAAGCGACGACTAGCGACGGCTAACGACGACCGCTTTTTTTAGCCATCGCTATTACCGGTCACTAAATGAAGCCTGTTTTGTAGTGTAAATGAAATTGTGCATGCATTTAATAAATCATATATCTTCATTCATGATCATAAATTCATGTATTTTGGTTTGAATACCTAATTCTTTGTTATCTTAAATTCTTGTTTGAGAAAAATAGTGAATATTGCATTTAATGAGGAAAAAATATGCACAATATAAACTTATTTCTTGAAAGGAGACAAAGTTCTACGATGCTGATGTATACAACCACCATTATACTCATTTGCTAATTAAAGAGAGTCAAAAAAAATTAAGGAAAAATACTTCAAACACTCACCATTGTAGTTAACTCAAATAATTCAAATTTATACAGGCTACACAGAGAATCTGACTTCGAGTTTGTTTATCAACTTGAGAAATTGATTATTTACATGTTTTTTTGCCTTAATTTTAATTTTTATCGCTTAGAATGATACTTCAAATGAAATAATCTTGCATCCTAATATATTAAGATTCACTGATTATCAAAGTAACAACGATTTCTAATAAAATTTTGGACTGTTCGAGATTTATAGAAAAAGTGATTGAAGTTGATGAGATTTGAGTTCAAGACTATTGTTCATAGCATACGCTACAAGGATATGATTTGTTTAGCGATGGAAATTAGCCGTCGCTAACTGTCGTTAGGCGACGATAAATGTTGCCGCATTTTTAGTCGTCGCAGAAGGAAAAGGTGACGGCTTTAGCGACGGCTTCCTCGTTAACTTTTAGACGGGTAAGGGTGGCCTATTGGACACGTGACACGAAATGAGCGAACCAATTAGGGGTTGCTAGCCTATGCCAATAGACCATCGCTAGCCGTCGCTAGACTATGTCAATAGGCCGTCGCTAGCCAACACTAATCTGGGTATTCTGTTTTACAAAACAGCTGATATTTAAGCCATCCAACCATTTATATATATTCATCTCCCTATACACCTGATATTCAACACATATTAATCCGATTTCATAATTACAGTCATCGCATACATTGCATAACCTCATACATATCACACATAAGCAAGTTTTATATCGCAAAAATCAATATTCCATCAAAAAACATAATCATACTTATAAATCCTCATGTCCATCAAACAAAACAACCATCAAACCTTCATAAATCCATCAAACATCCTAAACGACATAACCATCAAACATCCACAAATAAAACAATCATCTAATAAGCATAAAATCCATCAACACATGTCAAATAAGTACAAAACAAAACAATCAAAATCCATCACAAATACAACCAAATATATTCATCATTATTTCCCGACCTACCCCCAGGAAATTGCTCATGCTCTACAAAATATGCCACAATCCACTCATCTAACAACATAGTCAATCCTCGGCAGGAATCCGATCATTTAACTCTGCTATCTACTGTTTGAGTTGAGCTATCCCCTTTTCGGCCTGTGATTTCTTATAATTGGCCAGGGACATCCTCGTCCTTAAATTAGTTAATAGCTAGTTATAATTTATGCTTAATATTAAATAAAGTTTATATATTATAGTTAATTAACCAATTGAACTCAATAAACATAACCCCCTGATTGTCGTAACCGTATCGTCCATTTCGTGTGGGCGGGTTGGCTACAACATCAAAAATCTTGTCCTCCTCCTTAGTGGTCAACTCCTCTCAATCGGTTGACAGCATCAGTTAAGCTCGCTCCATTTCAAATCTTTCCTATGATTAGGAACAGAGTTTTCCCACAATAAATATTCAATTTAAAACTTATGTAATGTGAAGTAAAAGAAAAAATTTAAGCATATTTATCATTATGGATTGAGATTTAGGGTCCATCCAACTATAAGAAACTGACCATCATCTTTTGTATTCTCGACGGCATGAGTACATATGAAAACCATCGCATATGTAGGCTCACATTGCTTCTCCTTAGTCTGAAATTATATATGAATAAACAATGTGTATATATATATATGATTAAATAATGTGATAACTACTTTATAATTGCAATTATAAATTTACTAATTCTTTACGATATTCTTGGAAGGAATTTGAGCTGCTGCAGTGTACAACAGGATTTTTGTTCCCGTTTGCCGAGTTCCCCCTAAAAATTTCCTGTAATTTAAATATATGAATGACTAAATTAATGCAATTATCATACGAACTTTAAACAAATTATAATAGCTATATGAAATTAGATAATTTACTTTCACAGTAGAAGTATCTCAGAGCAGCAGAAATTCTACCTTAATATCAGCGCTCATCCAATCGGGGTTTTTTATTCTTTTTTTTGCGCCTGAGATGGTGTCCTTGTAATTTTTTTCTCAGCTTTTGGTTTCAGTGATTCCTTAAAATATCTTCATATTCCTCTTCGATGGCTACCACAGCCTACACATTGAAATTAGATTGAATTATATATAGTGTATTAATTTTAAAATGAATTATAAATTTACACTTACTATCGTGTTGATCCATATAGCATTTTTAGTATGTACTGGGATATCATCCCAATGTAGCCAACATCATGACATCCGACTTATGAATACCTTCCTAGAAACGGCCAGAATGTAGTCGGAAGGCTCCAACTCGAAACCCTTGTACTAATTTTGATGTAGACATTTAATAAATTTTAAACAATATACATGCATTAAATATTAATGACGCTGCAATAAATTTGATACTTACTTTCCACTCTTCGAAATAACGACCGCCCTTGTGTGACGCCCCACCTCTATACCCACATTAGCAAAGAGTATTAATAGATAATACCGTCTGCTAATACGGAGAATAAGGCTGGATAGGAGCGACCATCTATAGCCTTGCTTTAACTATTTATTAAATACGTCGACAAATATCATACCAAACAGATCGACATATCCAATGAATACTTAAAACAAAACCATAGGTGGCGAGAGGATCTAACAGAACAGAATATAACAACTCAAATGTAATATACATCACAGAACAGTAGATCATCATATACACATATACTGATACATAGCAGAGTATACAAAATAATACGTGTCAAGTGGTATAGCAAACCACAATATACAGACGAATCCAAAAGAATACATATCAGAGTTACAACAAAATAGGACTACACAAAAAGCTATAACAAAAAGGAGCAAGCTGGATAGTCCATGCGGAAGCAAAATAGGCTAAGTCCAAAAGCACCTAAACTGAAACAACTCGGTCTGACCCGAGTATAAATACACGGGTCAGTCTGGCTAAACAAATCAGTTAGAAAACTGAACAACAATAACCTGCAAGGTTACAAAGTATAACAAATATCTCTAAAAGAGATAATACAATCATCTAATAAAAGATGAACATAACAAATCAAGCCTCATATCATCGGCATCTCAATGAACAAAGGATAAGAATATCCTAAAACAAGCCATAAAGGCAATAACAAATACCAATGAAGGTAACACAAGTTCCTCAAGGTAATCGCTACATATCTTGCGGCTCAAAAAGACCAACACCGAAGGGCGATACATAGGGAATATACATATCAATGAAACATCATAAAATTTGCACGTGTTCAGTACTGTATAAACAAGGATCCATGAGCCCGAAGACTCCAAACCCAAATATCACTCGAGCGGCTCATAAAGACCTAACTCTGAAAGCGATACAATAGGGCAACAAACCCGAAGGCACAAACCCGAAGGTACAAACCCGAAGGCAACATACCCGAAGGCAACAAACCTGAAGGAGAGTCCGTAGACACTATCCCAAAGGCAACAAACCATAGTGGTGAAGGTCCGAAGGCCCAGTACTGGACACCACTAACTGGCAGAATGTGTCGTAACTCTCAAAAAGGAATCCGAAAAGTAGTAACGTGAGTCCCATAACAACTCGTTCGCACTAAACGGTTTACCATCCGTTAGTTAATTTTACACTCAAAGCAGTACAAAGTTCACCTCATCTCATCAGTAAACCAAAACAAAAGGTCAAAACAATCAATCGAATAGGTCGGGGATTAATCGGAAAAATAAACGCATGGATTCATGGTTCGTGTTTTACCTAACCATTTAATCTCCTTTCCACTCCGCTCGAAGTGTGAAATTGTGTGTGTGCATTTAAATAGAATTTATAAATTAGAGAAGCAAACTTTTAATACAATTTAAAAGATTATTTTATAAAAACCTGTGGATTAAAATTAAAAGGAATCATCAAAGTCAAAATAAATGATAATCACAAATAGGATCATCGTGAATCGATTCAAATTGGAAATTCAATCTCAAAAGGCAAGATGGGCTGAAATAGCAATTCAGTTGACTAAACAGAGAATTCAGTTGACTAAACAGCAAATTCAGTTGACTGAACAAAGATTTTCAGTTGACTGAATTCTGCCTGGAAACTTTTTGTTTACAGGTTCAGTCGACTGAATAGAGAATTCAGTCGACTGAATCATACCTGGAAGCATTCTGTTTTCAGGTTCAGTCGACTGAACAGAGATTTTCAGTCGACTAAACCATGCATGGAAACTTTCGGGTTACAGATTCAATCGACTGAACAGAGAATTCAGTCGACTAAACCATGCTTGGGCTGTTTTTCAGCCTATTCAAATGAAGAGCAAACTCTTCCAAAATGCAACCGGACGAGCATTGGCTCTAAGGGTTTATGCCAATCGACAACCCGACCCTATATGCTCCTCGATGCATCACCAAAACATGATCAAAACATCAAAGTTAAGATCTTTAAAGAATTGAACCCAAAACACTAAAAATTTGGGTATTCACCAATTCAATCCAAACCAAAAGCAAGTGCATATGAACAAGTGCTAGGAATTCATACCCAACATCAATGAAATCAAGAAAAGTAGACGTGAGTTCAAAACTCACCTTTTATCTCAATAGAAAGAAGAAGAAGAAGCTCAAACATAAGAAGGAGACTAACTACTCTTCACTTCAACTCTATAAGCTTCAATCTAAGAATAAAACACATATTTCCTAAGTTTAGGTTTAGGAAACTTTCTGAAATTGAAGGAGAAAGAGTTGGAGAAGATGAAGAGGAGGCTTACCAGTGGCTTCTCTTTGATTTTGGAGCAAGAATTCAAGTTTGCAAAGAAGAACTAGGGCTTGGAATTTCTAATTCTCATTCTCTTCCCCCATTTTCAGTTTTTAGCTTAAGTTTAGAAGAGTGGAATGAGAGAATGAAGAGGAGAGGGCTGAGTTAGGGGTTTAGTTAGCTAGTGGGCTGAACCCAACCCCAAAACTCAATAGAAAAAGTAGCGAAGTTTGACTTACTCCAAACATATCAAAGATTATACTCAAAAAGATCGCAAACGCCAGTTTGGAATCAATGAAAGTGATTTCGAGCCCCAATTCGGCCGTTTGCAAAAAGTAACATTTCGGACCTAAAAATCCAACTAACGACGCTATATTTAAATATAAAATCGTTAAATATGCGGGTTGTTACAGATCTTCCCTCCTTACAAAATTGCGTCCCCGCAATTCCCAGAGACGATATTTGTAACAACTACATACATACATTATCCCAAAAAGAAAAGGAAATAAGCTTGAGATGAAAAGATATTCTCACCATTGCCAAGCCAAGATAGAGAACCCGGATAAGATCGCTCGATAAACTCTCTGGTTTCCCAAGTACAGTCATTGGGATTAGCGGACCATTGAACTTTAACGAGCGGCACGTCCTTGTTCCGAAGGTGTCGCACCTCCGTGTCAAGTATGCGAATATGTTGCTGTACAATAGATAAATCCGGTGAGACCTCAAGCACTTGCAAATCAGGAGAATCGATAACAGAATCCGACTCTCGAAGACACTTCCGAAGTTGAGAGACGTGAAACACGTCATGAATGCCAGATAAATGAGCTGGAAGTGAAACTCTATAAGCCACAGGGCCAGTACGTTCAGTAATAGAAAATGGTCCTATAAAGTAAGGAGCCAATTTCCCAGTCGTACTGAAACGCATAACCCCCTTCAAAGGAGAAATACGAATAAAGACAAGATCACCAATCGAGAACTCGAGAGGCTTCCTACGGTTGTCTGCATATGATTTCTGGCGGCTCTGTGCCTCTTTCGTTCTCAACCGGATAAGATCAATCTTCTCGGAAGAATTACGAAAAAAATCTGGACTAAGAATAAGCTTCTCCCTAGATTCCAACCAACAAGAAGGTGATCGACATGGCCTTCCGTATAAAGCTTCGAAAGGAGCCATACCGATACTAGACTGAAAATTATTGTTGTAGGAGAACTCTACAAGAGGTAGGTGATCCTCCCAACTACCACCAAAATCAAAAATATAGATACGGAGGAGGTCTTCCAAGATACGATTCACCCGTTCAATCTGTCCGTCAGACTGCGGATGATAAGCTGTGCTAAAATTAAGCTTTGTTCCCAAAGCTTGCTGAAGACTCTTCCAAAAATGACTCGTGAATAAAGGATCACGGTCAATCACAATAGAACTAGGAACACCGTGAAGTCTTACGATTTCCTTGATATATAACTTACCCAAATGCGAAGCAGTCCTATTAGACTTAATAGGAACAAAATGAGCAGATTTAGTGAGGCGATCAACAATAACCCAGATGCTAGAATGGCCTGATCTCGAACGAGGTAGGCTATCAATGAAATCCATAGAAATCTGATCCCATTTCCACAATGGAATCTCTAGAGGCTGAAGAAGACCCGAAGGACGCTGATGTTCGGCCTTAATACGCTGACAAGTTATGTAATTACTCACATAACTCGCCACATCGCGTTTCATGCCTTCCCAATAATAAAGACGATGCATATCGGCATACATATTACTACTACCAGGATGAATAGTATACTTAGAACGGTGACAATCATCAAGAATGTCATGCCTAAGCGCAAAATCAGAAGGCACAAAAAGACGGTTCTTCTTGCGAAGACACCCATGAGAATCAATGCTGAAGTCCCGCAACGCCTCATCACAGGATCCAGACTCACAAAGCTGAATAAGAAGCAACAAATCAGTATCACGCCGCTGAGCATCGGCAATACGATCTAACAAAATGGGTCGAGCTCCCAAACTAAATAATAGAATAGGAGTATCAGAAGATGAACCTCGATCACGAATTTCCCAAAAAGATAGAGTCTCAAGAATATCCCATTCGGCAAGCATCATAGAAATAACAGCCGAATGTTTGCAACTAAGCGCATCAGCAACACGATTACCCTTACCAGGGGTATATTGGATATCAAAGTCATAGGAGGCAAGAAACTCGAGCCAACAATGTTGTCTCATATTGAGTTCCTTCTGAGGGAACAAATACTTCAAGGATTTATGATCGGTATAGAGAATGAAGCGCTCGCCCAATAAATAGTGTCGCCAAATCTTCAAGGCAAAGACAATGGCGGCTAACTCAAGATCATGAGTGGCATAGCGACCTTCATTCGGACGCAGTTGCCTAGAAGCATAAGTAACTACCCGATCCTTCTGCATAAGAACAGCACCGAGACCACTACCACAAGCATCGGTGTAGACAACAAGATCATGATTCCCCTCGGGAACCACCAAAATAGTAGCATTAGTGAGAAGTTCCTTTAATGTCAGAAAGGAAGCTTCACACTTGTTGGACCAAATAAAACGAATGCCTTTCCGAGTAAGGCTGGTGAGAGGAAGCACAACATGGGAAAAATCCTTAATGAACCGACGGTAATAACCCGTCAATCCAAGGAAACTACGAATCTCATGCGCATTCTCAGGCCTCTTCCAATTCTGGATGGCTTCGATCTTTGAGGGATCGACAGAAATGCCATCGGAAGAAACAACATGGCCTAAGAACTTAACCTTATTCTCCCAAAAGTGGCATTTGGAGAATTTGGCTCTAAGCTGATGATGACGGAGGGTACTCAAGACAATTCTCAAGTGATTAGCTTGCTCCGCTTCAGACTTAGAATAAATAAGGATATTATCAATGAACACAAGGACGAACTTATCGAGATATTCCTGGAATACTCGATTCATGAGATCGACAAAGAAAGCAGGAGCGTTCGTCAAACCGAACGGCATAACGAGCCACTCAAAAGAACCATAACGAGTGCGGAAAGCGGTAAGCGGTATGCTATTCTCCGCGACTCGCAACTGATGAAAACCTGTGGCGAGGTCAAGCTGAGAAAAGACCTTAGCACCACTCAATAGATCGAACATATCATCGATCCTAGGCAATGGATACCTATTCCTGATGGTTAACTCGTTAAGCTTGCGATAGTCTATGCAAAGCCTAAGAGTTCCATCAGACTTCTTCATGAAGACGACCGTGGATCCCCACGGAGAAAAACTGGACTGAATCAACTGCTTGGACTCAAGCTCTAAAAGCTGCTTCTTGAGTTCCTCATTTTCTTTTGTAGACATTCTCGTGGGAGGACGACTAACTGGCTGCGCGCCTGGAATGAGATCAATGCGGAACTCAATTGCCCGCTTAGGTGGTAAACCCGAAACAGGCTCAAAAGCCTCCAAAAAGTCACAAGCAATAGAAATACGAGATATATCATCATCATCTCGCGAATCAAGAGAATATAAAGCCATTTCGGAATTATCCACATTCCGAAGATCAAGTAATAGCTGAGTAGGCGAATCCTGATGTCGAAGATACAAAATTCTCTCCGAACAAATAATCCTGGCATCATATCTCACTAGCCAGTCCATTCCCAAAATCATATCAAATCCCAGACAAGAAATAACGTGCAGATTCGCATAAAAAGAAAAGCCACATAAAACAATCTCAACATCATCACAAAGCATACTAAGAGTCGTGGATCCTCCAATATGATTCGCAATCCTTAAAGAAGTAACCAAACAAGAAACATCCAAAGATAAATCATCAACGAGCTTTTTCGATACGAAAGAATGTGATGCACCCGTATCGAAAAGAACTCGAATACTATGATCATGAAATAAAACAGAACCTTCCAAAATAGATGGAGATATACCTTTGGGCTGAGAAGGACCTTCAGAAGCCTTAGCAGCATAAAGCTTGCTAGACTTGGCACTAGCTGGAACAGTAGGGCAAGTGGAAACATGATGACCTTCCTTCTTGCAATAGCGACAGAAGAGAGGTTTGGAACAAGCCCAAATCATATGATCAGGAGAACCACAATTGAAACACTTCCGAATGAAAGGTGTTCCAGAAGACTGAGGCTGAGAACTAGAACCACCAGTCTTCTTCTTCTTAGAAGGAAAAGACCTGGACTTCTGAAATGGAAACTGCTTCTTATTGGGGTTCTTGGAAACCTCAACATCAACATCACTATCACACTCCTTCTCGACGGTTTCAAGATGAAGCGCAGAATCAACCAACTCCTCAAAAGAAAGCTTAAGCTGGAGCAACAAAGACTTCTTAATATATTTCTTAAGACCAGAGACAAACTTCAGATTCTTCTTATAAGAAGTGCTAATGAATTCAAGACCATATTTAGATAAAGCCTCGAATAATGCAACATCATGACATCTACACTTACTATCGTGTAGATCCATATAGCATTTTTAGTATGCACTGGGATATCATCCCAATGTAGCCAACATCATGACATCCGACTTATGGATACCTTCCTAGAAACGGCCGGAATGTAGTCGGAAGGCTCCAACTCGAAACCCTTGTACTGATTTTGATGTAGACATTTAATAAATTTTAAACAATATACATGCATTAAATATTAATGATGCTGTAATAAATTTGATACTTACTTTCCACTCTTCGAAATAACGACCGCTGGATAGTCCATGCGGAAGCAAAATAGGCTAAGTCCAAAAGCACCTAACCTGAAACAACTCGGTCTGACCCGAGTATAAATACACGGGTCAGTCTGGCTAAACAAATCAGTTAGAAAACTGAACAAAAATAACCTGCAAGGTTACAAAGTAAAACAAATATCTCTAAAGAGATAACACAATCATCTAATAAAAGATGAACATAACAAATCAAGCCTCATATCATCGGCATCTCAATGAACAAAGGATAAGAATATCCCAAAACAAGCCATAAAGGCAATAACAAATACCAATGAAGGTAACACAAGTTTCTCAAGGTAATCGCTACATATCTTGCGGCTCAAAAAGACCAACACCGAAGGGCGATACCTAGGGAATATACATATCAATGAAACATCATAAAATTTGCACGTGCTCAGTACAGTATAAACAAGGATCCATGAGCCCGAAGACTCCAAACCCAAATATCACTCGAGCGGCTCATAAAGACCTAACTCCGAAAGCGATACAATAGGGCAACAAACCCGAAGGCACAAACCCGAAGGTACAAACCCGAAGGCAACATACCCGAAGGCAACAAACCTGAAGGAGAGTCCGTAGACACTATCCCAAAGGCAACAAACCGTAGTGGTGAAGGTCCGAAGGCCCAGTACTGGACACCACTAACTGGCAGAATGTGTCATAACTCTCAAAATGGAATCCGAAAAGTGGTAACGTGAGTCCCATAACAACTCGTTCGCACTAAACGGTTTACTATCCGTTAGTTAATTTCACACTCAAAGCAGTACAAAGTTCACCTCATCTCATCGGTAAACCAGACCAAAAGGTCAAAAAAATCAATCGAATAAGTCGGGGATTAATCGGAAAGATAAACGCATGGATTCATGGTCCGTGTTTTACCTAACCATTTAATCTCCTTTCCACTCCGCTAGAAGTGCGAAATTGTGTGTGTGCGTTTAAATAGAATTTATAAATTAGAGAAGCAAGCTTTTAATACAATTTAAAAGATTATTTTATAAAAACCCGTGGATTAAAATTAAAAGGAATCATCAAAGTCAAAATAAATGATAATCACAAATAGGATCATCACGAATCGATTCAAATTTGAAATTCAATCTCAAAAGGCAAAGTGGGCTGAAATAGCAATTCAGTTGACTAAACAGAGAATTCAGTTGACTAAACAGCAAATTCAGTTGACTGAACAGAGATTTTCAGTTGACTGAATTCTGCCTGGAAACTTTTTGTTTCCAGGTTCAATCGACTGAACGGAGAATTCAGTTGACTGAATCATACCTGGAAGCATTCTGTTTTCAGGTTCAGTCGACTGAACATAGATTTTCAGTCGACCAAACCATGCATGAAAACTTTCGGGTTCCAGATTCGGTCGACTGAAGAGAGAATTCAGTTGACTGAACAGAGAATTCAATTGACTAAACCATGCCTGGGCTGTTTTTCAGCCTATTCAAATGAAGAGCAAACTCTTCCAAAATGCAACCGGACGAGCATTGGCTCTAAGGGTTTATGCCAATTGATAACCCGACCCTATATGCTCCTCGATGCTTCACCAAAACATGATCAAAACATCAAAGTTAGGATCTTTAAAGAATTGAACCCAAAACATTAAAAATTTGGGTATTCACCAATTCAATCCAAGCCAAAAGCAAGTGCATATGAACAAGTGCTGGGAATTCTTACCCAACATCAATGAAATCAAGAAAAGTAGATGTGAGTTCAAAACTCACCTTTTATCTCAAAACAAAGAAGAAGAAGAAGCTCAAACACAAGAAGGAGACTAACTACTCTTCACTTCAACTCTATAAGCTTCAATCTAAGAATAAAACACATATTTCCTAAGTTTAGGTTTAGGAAACTTTCTGAATTGAAGGAGAAAGAGTTGGAGAAGATGAAGAGGAGGCTTACAAATGTATTCTCTTTGATTTTGGAGCAAGAATTCAAGTTTGCAAAGAAGAACTAGGGCTTGGAATTTCTAATTCTCATTCTCCTCCCCCATTTTCAGTTTTTAGCTCAAGTTTAGAAGAGTGGAATGAGAGAATGAAGAAGAGAGGGCTGAGTTAGGGGTTTAGTTAGCTAGTGGGCTGAACCTAACCCCAAAACCCAGTAGAAAAAGTAGCGAAATTTGACTTACTCCAAACATATCAAAGATTATACTCAAAAAGATCGCAAACGCCATTTTGGAATCAATGAAAGTGGTTTCGAGCCCCAATTCGGCCGTTTGCAAAAAGTAACATTTCGGACCTAAAAATCCGACTAACGACGCTATATTTAAATAAAACATTTAAATATAAAATCGTTAAATATGCGGGTTGTTACAGCCCTTGGGCGTAAATCCGCTATGCCGCTGGCACCCTCGCCAGCAACAGGAGAAGGAGAAGCCTGAGATCTGGGAGATCTCTCCTGTGAGACACATCTACAACAAACCTATTTTTTCATATAATGAAAAAACATATCATTTTATTATTAAAAAACATTTCTGATTAATAATCACATAAAACTTCCACCAAAAGCTACAAAAATGGAACAAGACCTTCTGAATACATATACAGAATTAATAAAACAGAATTATATATAGCTCACAACATAATCATCATCATTGATAACAGTGGGAGCCCAAAATATAAATTATGCAACAAGCGATACAAATATTTAAATAATCAGTCTTCGTTGTTTTCTGATTCAGACTCGGTCTCGTCTCTATAACGTTTTCATCTGCGCTCTCAAATGCTTCTATTCAAAAAATTTATTCATCATTCAAAGACCCTAAATCAATATGTTCATTGGTTGTTATTATTTCATTATTATTTGGTTCAAGATCCCCTTGATATGCTGCTTCGTATAGAATATTATTTCCATCAAACATCAATGTTGCTTTTGTTTTAAAAATAGCCGACCAATCCACTTTATCTCTTTTTAGGGATGGATACGAAGCAAAATAAACTTGTAATGCTTGCTTGGCTAATACGAAAGGATCATACTTATAGTTTTGTGAGGTAGGTTTTAATTTCAACAGCACTTCACTTCTTTCTCTTGTACGCATAACTTTTCATTAAATGGTGTGTTGTTGTCGTTGTTGTATTTTCTAAAATAAATTAAAGTCATTTGGACTAAAGGCTTTAACTTGTTGTTGTATTTGTTAAAATAATACTTAACGCTTATTTTCAAAAAAATATTATATACATTTCTTAATATTTTAGAAAATCGATTTTAGTAGAATATTTATTTCAAAAGATTTTTTTTTATTTCAAGCTACTTTAAAAATACACAGATTATTATTTTAATAACTATAAATTAAATTTTAAACCATATTTTATATTTTACTGAACTATTTAAATATTTTATTAACCGAATTTGAAATTTTATAACATATTTTAAAACTCATTTAACTATTTAAAGTTTTTAATTCGAACCACGATTTTTTTTCAAACGTGAATTTTTTTCGAATATTTATGAATTTAAGTACAAGCTATATGTAAAAATATAAAATAAAATTTTTACGTAAGCGAGCTGTAAGTGGTCTTTAAGGTCTACAATCGAAGTTGTGTATAGTTGTAGTGCATAAATACATCATCACAACATTAGTTTTGTACACGGTAGCAGTGCACAATAACAAAAGTTTGATGATGACCAATTTGACGAAGTTTACAGTAGTCTTGCAGGAGCTAGCAGTGGCGAAGAAAAAAGTGATGGAATTTGTTGTTTAAGTTTTGGTACGATAATGATTTTTGCAATTTAGATTTACTTGTTTCCTTTTGAGCAATACAAAGAATGAGAATGAGAGAGAATTACACGTTGAGAAAGTAAGGAGGAAAATAAAAAATCGCAGTTCAAGCAGGTAAAATTGACGGTCGAACTGCCGGTTCAAATGTTCGATCTGAGCTCGTGCACAACTGAAGCTCGATTGAGTTTCGGACAGTGGTGCTTCATGATTTGGGGTCATTCGAGATAAACCCTTGGTTGGGTCCTGTTATGAAAACGATGCTTCATAGTTATATTTGTAAGAAGATGAAAGAAGGAATAGCTTCACGTATAAACTTGATTATGGTTTGGGCTTTGGACCCCTTTCCATTTATTACATGACACACTGTTAAAAGAATTTCTCGCCTCGCTGAGGTATAACAAAACCATTTATTGGGATTATGACATATAAAAAATATTTAAAAAAATTAAGTGTGACATGAATCGTAGAATTAGTCCGGTTGACATAAAATGTCATTTCCATAGTGTCCCGTCTCTGAATAATGCGATAGTAATCAATTTATTATCCATAAAACATAGCTTAATTCCTGATGTGCTATATCCTACAGTGTGTGTAGCATATCACCAATGTGAATAATGCGTCATAATTGATGTGAATAATGTGGTCATAATTGATGTCTGTTTAAACTTTGTTGACTATAATATGTGAATAGTCGCCTCTCATTGCAATTGAATGGTCTATGCCATATCTACAGTAGTCGGGGTCATAAAGGCTAACCTACGAACATCTAGGGTCATAAGGGTCTATGATATGGATATTGGTGGGAATGCAGCCATGGGTGAAGAACATCATGTAGATAGCATGGTCGTTGCTTCTATGAATGTTAACGAAGACTCTTGGATACAAAGAATGCAAGTTAACAACGAGACATTGAAATACGACTTCCCTGCAGCAGATGACAATGATGTAGATAGTGATGAAACAGAGATAGAAGTGCCTTAAGATGATGATCTTTGCACCGCTCAAATATTGGCAAGATTTTTTGTTGCAATCTTTAATTTTCCGGCGAACGATTTTCAACCGCTTGCGTTCAAGGTGGTTTTAGTGTTGGAATGGTTTTTGAGACAAAAGAGAAGTTTCTTCAATAACTAATGGAACGGTCAATTTTGCATGCTGTTTTATACAAACCAATAAAGTCGAACAAAACACAATATACTGCTATATGCACAGTTGAAGATAATTGTCCTTGGAGAATACATGCCATAGTTTTGAAAAAATCCGAGTCGAGATGGTGGGAAATTCGAGAGTATCCAAGCGAATACACTTGTGTCAACCCAATAGTTAATTCCAACCTTAAGCAAGCAACTTCAATATTTCTTGTGACAAAAATCATGTCTTTTGTCAAAGCCGATTTGGATATTTCAGCAGGTACGGTCCAAGTGCTTGTGCACGATCAGTTGTTCATCAACATAAGTTACATGAAAGAATCGCGAGCATTAAGCAAAGCAATAGAGAGAATTTATGGTGATTGGGCAGAATCATACTCGACTTTACCACAGTTCTTTGACGAGATAAAATGAACGAACCCTGGCTCTATAAGTCATATGATACATGATGGAGTGGGAGTGTTCGATCGCGCTTTTTGGGTATTTAGGCCTTGCATTACAGGTTTTGTGCATTTTCGGCCTTTGTTATGTATCGACGGGACACACTTGTACGGTAAATACAAAAGCACATTGCTTGTTGCAACCGCGATCGATGCAGATGATTGTCTTTATCTTTTGGCATACGTAGTAGTTGAATCAGAGTCATGTGATTCTTGGGGTTGGTTTTTTCTTGCATGATAGAATTCATACATAGTATTCGTGGTCGTTGTATTACTTTCATATCCGATGGGATGAAAGGAATTCCAAAAGCTTTATACGAAAAATGGCGACAACTGCACAAACATCGTTATTGTGCAAGACATATAAAAGCCAACTTTCAAGCATTCAGAGAGAAGCATTTGACAGGGTTATTTTATTCAGCAGCGTGCGCGTCTAAGGTAGTTGAGCACATGAAAAGATCAAAGTAACAAGTAGGCGTGCGCATGAGTAGATTGAGCAGAGTCTGAAATTTTTTGAAGAAAACTGGGCTTCGTGCAAAGATGATGGAGGACGCTTTCATGTAATGACAACTAATACTTCTGAAAGTTTTAACGGTGTATTGAAAGGAGCTAGATCGCTACCTATAAAGGCTTTGGTTGCACGAACATTCTATCGCTCAATTGAATATTTCTGCAGCGTCGCCAAATTGCAGATGAACCAGCGACACGCTTGACTCTAAAGTGGAAAGCCAAAATAGCAGAAAGAGCCAGTGAAGCGCGTCGCTGCAGACTAGTACGATTTAGTCAAACTGGATGGAAGGTAATTCGCTACTTTGGTGATGAATACAAAGTTATAATCGATGGTACAAACTGCTCGTGCACATGCAACATTCCGATACTGCAGAAGATACCATGTTCTCATGCAATGGCAGTTTGTTCGGCGCAAACAGGTGGGGTTAATGGAGCACACCATGACTTAGCGTCAAGATGGTACTCCGTTGACAGCTGCAAAGCCGCTTATAAGCCGAAGTTTCATACCGTGCGTGATAGGAGATTTTAGGCGCATATAATGGTCCTTAGATATTGCCTCCGACTGTGAGACGGCAATCGGGGAGGCCACGGTCTATAAGGATCAAAGGTGTGATGGATGAAGGCCAGTCGTCCATATCAAACAGGTGTACCAAATGCGGTGTGCCAGGCCATAATCGTAAGCGATGTATTACTGCTGTGTAGATGTGTTTGTATTATTTAACTTCTATGTAATTGAACTTTACTTTCTGCTTTACAAGTCCTGTTGTATGCTGCTGTTCGACAATTTGTCAAATGCTATATGTTGCAGGCCTGTGCTTAGTTTGTTATATACGAAATAACCTGCTGTTGTTCGGTAGCAGCAGCAGGTAAAGAGCTAACTGTGATTTTTCAAAAATCACGAACTGCGATTTTCTAAAAATTCCTCTCCAACCTGCTACTGACAAATAGTAGCAAGCTTTTCAAGAACGCCACATCGCACACAAATATCAAAAGCATGTCCGTACCATACAACAACATCCTTAATTCACATTCTACTGCATCACACGCAGTAACATCTTTAATTCACATTCCAATGTACATAATAAACTATTAACTGCATGTCCACGTCTACGACAATAACACAATTATACCGTACACAACACAGTTAAAAGTACATAGCCATGTCCAATATAATGCACATATCATCTACGCAAGCGACGAAGTTCCATAGGCATACGACGACGATGTTCCAGCCACTGAGACATGTACTCTTTTTCCTCAATCTCGGTGGAAGGATCAAATGTACATGGTGGTTGAGAAGGTCCATGAGTGAAATCTTCCGGTTGTTGGGACGTCGAAGGGCCTTCTTCGAATGAGCCTGTAAGTAAGTAGGAGCGGCAGTGCCCCCCCCCCCCCCCCCGAGGTGGAGGTATGTCTGTTGGAGGTGGAGGTATGGGGGGAAGGATGTCTCGGCCTCTCTAATTTTTTTCTTTCTACACGTAGAATGTTTTTTATGTTCATTCACATCCCTTTCGGCACATCATTATCTAGACGTTGTTCGAGCTTTTCAGCGGTTTGCAACGTCTTGTAAATGCCATCAGCCTGTACAACGCAAAGAGAATTAGTTATCTTTATTTGAAAATATATTTAAATTAATGGGGTTAAGTATACTTACAATGTTTCTCTCAAGATGGGCAGGGGGTGTATGGATGGTGGGGAACAACCTATACAGGCGCTTGAAGAACATATCTACGCGTGATGCGCCAATACCACCGCATATATGTCTCTAGAGGAGTGATCGGCTCTCTCTCAAATTGCGTAAACAATTGGCGTTGATTCCATTTCTTCCATAGCATTTGCAGTTTCCCCGACATGGTACTCGTCGGTATAAACTGGAACGTTTTCTGGAATATGTTGCGCCATTGCAAACTGGCGCATTACCCGATCGGGCAGATGGTGTGCGCAACGATGAGTGGAAGCATGACAGTCCACAAATATCTAGCGGTTGTACATATAGCCGGAAAACCCTCCAATACATCCTGCGTATATGGAGTCCATGTCACCGCAGTTGGGTCTAGAATGCCTAGCTCGTTGCGGTAAAAGCGTACATTCCGCCAGGGGGTCCGAGATGTCTTTTTTTGGACCAACCCACCTGTCAACAAGCGAAGAAAAAATATTTTAGCGTAAACAAATTTTGAATTAGAAAATTAATTTTCAACGGACAAGAAGTTATACCGAGATCCAAGAGGGTGTGTGTGATCGAAGACAACTTTCGGACTTGGATCCGTTCGACAGGTAGATATGTCCATGACCAAATCTATAGGGGAAAAACAATTTAGCTACTTAAAACATATTTCGAATTTGGTCTAGCACAGAAGTAGCAAGATAAATTATATGTGTAGCTGAACAAGCATCAAACACCCACCTATAAGCTTAGTCACCATAAGAGCGAGATTGGAGAGCTCCATATAGGTGTACGCCAAAATAACACTACCCCATGAGTACTTGGCACGCTGATCGAGATCGGCTAAATATGGTAGTCATTTCAAGTCCACGCGATTTTTGGAATGATTGCACATCAAACGGGATGTAATGATGTATAGAATAATTACTCGAGCCCGCTGTTGGATTTGAACCTCTATAGCATCGGCAGGTATATCATCAGCTACAGCGTGTCGAAACCATTTCACTTCTACCATTTCATTACCCCTAACTTGTTGCGAAGGAGTAATACCGAGCAAATCTATGCACAACTGAATATAATCATGACGGTCTTCACCCGTTACTGGATTGCCTTCTATAGGCAAACCTAAAAGCACGACCACATCCCCTAATGTGATCGTCATCGCTCCGATAGGAAGATGGAATGTAGATGTCTCGGGTCTCTATCTATCGAAAAGAGTCGTGACCTGATGATGATCTAACTAGAGGTTGCCTAACTGGGGTACTGTCGAAAAGCCTGCTCGATCAATCTCCTCTAATACTCTAGGATGATGTGAAGTTACTTTCTTGAGAGAAATAGAGTGATCGATGGTGAAATCTGCTTCTTCGCTCTGTTTAACATTACATGTACAAATACTATTATTTACACAATTTGTGAAACGAAAATCATAGGAAATTACCATCATATACGCTTCACTAGACGTGCGGTGTCTAGGCTGTAAGTACAACAAGCTCGGGTCTACTGGATCGGGCTTTATCTCGATGTAATCTACAACACAAAGATTAATGTATACAACCCTTAACTATCATAAATTTAATTTTCTTCAATCTATACTAAAGTACATGCAATTGAATGAACATTCACTTGCAAAAACCCCCTAAACCAGTCTACAACATATAGATTTCACAAAATCTCGCAAAAAATTGAATTCTAAAAAACCCTAAAAATACCCTAAATCATGAAATTGGAGATGAGTGCATTACCAATATCCTCCACTATTCCGGATGTAGAAGCCATGGTCCGAATGAGTTTCTAATTTGATTAAAAAAAGAAAGAAAATTGAAATTTCTGGGAGGGAGAGAGCTAAAACCCAAAATGGGTTTTTTGGAGCTAAGTTGAATGTTGTAAGAGTGAGTGGGGGAGGGCTTGGCTGTCTGTTTTATAACAGGCAAAACAGTGGGCGATTTTTGAAAAATAGCCCACGTGCGATTTTTCAAAAATCGCCATAGTCGAAATTTCAGCTTGCCTATGTAATGGCAATTGTTTTGACTTACAAGATACAAATGATATAGAGATTCCTCCAAACAACTCTATATGATCATAGAAATTCATCCGACGATAAATACTTGGACATAACCATCAATTTCAAAGAAAATCAAACATACATTCTACGAAACATGAGATTATCCCTTAATTACAGAGTAATAACAACATATAGAACTAATAGCACAAAACTAATAACATACAGTCTACGAAAGGTGAAAATATCCATCGATTACATGAAAATAAATAAAGTACCAAACATAGGGTTCATGATATGAAACAGTTTGTCAAATGTATCCATTGCGAACATAACCTAAAGATGATGTTTTCTTCTCTACAAACATTTTCTACTCATTTCTTCAACTAATTTTTTCAAACGCCTAACTTCATCTTGCATTTCGAGGGTGTATTCCACTCCTCGAGCACATAATGGAGGATCGATCCACTTCATAAAATTACAGCACCCCACTTCGCCAGGATTCATCATGTGATCTTCGTACGAAGAACAACCGTAAAATCTTCGTTCGGCATTGGTTTCAGTTTTGGCTACGACAACCACGCATTCATCGCCACATCGGCAAACTGGATATGCACTGGATGGCAGCGTAGGACCTACATGATTACCAGGACTTAGTATTTTACCTTCAATAGAAATTTGATTGCCTGGTCTTTGGTTCACTACAACTTTGTGCAAGCGAGTGTTGAGGGATGATATTCCTGAATGGAACTTTTGATGTATCGGCCCATGGGTGAATTTAAAACTAAGCTAATGTTGTTATTACCTTTTCAAAACTAGCCAAACTTGGTAAATTTTCCTAAATTATAAGGAAGCATTTCAAGTCTTCGAATAACTTTGTGCGTCTATACAGTTATATTTACTTATTAAAAAATACCCATGGGTGAATAGGATATTTAAACATGTTTCAAAAGCTAAAAAAACAACTAAAAGAGACACCTGCTAATATATTGCAAAGTAAAACAAAATGGATAATAGTGATCAAAGGTGTCATAAGTACGTCACATGCATTTAGCAATGCTCTGTTCGAATACAATTCCCCACAATGGGTTTAGAATTATAACTATAAGGAGTAAAAAGTGTACATCTTTCAGTAATCAGTGAAAATGGAATTCTAAAATACCTACAGATGAACCAAGTTTATGAATTGGAACAATATATCTATTTTCAAATATAATAAAAGCATGAAAATGGTAAGTTTATATAAATGGAAGAAAGAAAAGCCTACCTCAAAGGAGACATCTTCAAGGCTCTACATAATTTATGAGTAAAGTCCATACTGAAATCTATCTTCACTGTAAAATCATGCAAAATCATTAGAAATCAAAATTAAGCAAATTGATTACTTAAAAAACAAAAAATTTACTTTTCTATGTGGATGCTCTGCTGAGCTCCCATTCATATGTAATGCATCGATGAGGGATGATTAAATAATGTTAATGGCCTTATTTACAAAGTGTAACTGAAAAGGGATAGATAATTGGTATAGGAAACTAAAGAGCTTTAGTTTATATATGAATGAAAGAAGTTGCACCATTGAATCCTCGTTAGCAACTAAGAAACATTGTTTTATACTATACCAAGGCAGAATAATAAGCACTAGTGACTATTCCCTCTTAACGTTCTTTGAACTATAGAAAATGATACATGCACTAGCACCCTTATGGCTTGTCGTTCTCCCTTGGTTACCACCCAAATGCATAATATAATCTCCTTCCTCCTTTATTTTAATTTTCCTATTTGAAAATTATGTATACCTTCCAAATAATCTTTGTTAAATATTATATTTTTACTGTTATGATTTTAAATGCAATTATTCGTTTTGAAAATTTGTTTTATCATACATATTTTAAACTATAATCTTAATGCAGTGATTTCATTTTTATTGTAGCGGTTATTGTATTATAATTTATACTTCATATAAAATAAATTAACTATGTGTGTATTTTCTATTGGAGCGCAAAATAAAACATAATAAATATTGACCTTAGGATGCTTTTTTCTTCACACGAAATGTGAAATTCAAGAGGAGATCTAATAGTCAAGTTCTCTTATGTTTTATTTTGTGTCTACTTTTTATGTCCAAGTAGATTTCTCTCTCTCCCCCCTCCCACATGCGCGCGCGCACACACGCACGTGCGCATGCGCACACACGCACGTGCGCACGCGCATATATATATCACATATATATACATACACACGTATAATTATAGAATTTTTTGTTATTTAAAGGTTTTTATTATATTTTTTTTTTTGAAATCAGCTAATTTTTAAAAGTTCAATTATTCTAATAACATCTTTGCTACTTTACCTTGCACATTGAAATAAATGCTATATAATACTTTTCAAATTTTACGATATCAAACAAGTAGTCTGAAATGGTATTCAAAAAATCACATGGACATAAATTTCTCAACATGCTGCTTACTTTCGATAATGTTTTAAGATTAAAGTTAATCAATTTTTTTCCTTATTTACAAACATGAATAAGAAAAAAGAATTATGTTTGAAATTTAATATTTTATCCACATTCAATTGGACATAAATCTCAAATATCACATTTTCATACTATTTATTATATTTCCACTCAAACTCAAATCAGTGACTAAAGAAGTCTATAAGGAAGGTTGTTCACTAAAATTGTTGATAAAAATGGAAAATAAGGAATAAATATAAGTAAAGTGCGGTGGAAGTGAAATAAACGACATACAATATAGAATGGTTTGATCTAAAAAAGATTTACATACACCATGGCTTCTTAAATTGTTTTTTTAGAGTTTTTGGTTATAATAGTGAAGCTAAATGACTTCTTCAAGAGCTCAAAAAAGAAAAAATAAAGTGGGAAAAAAAATAATTCGATCATTGTTGAAGTGCAAGAGCCCTCCTATACATACCCATGGAGATCATGCTTTGAATGGTCGAGATTAATGTCTTGGATGTCTAGTTTCTTTAGAGTCACCGATTAGAATATACATTCAAATACGACCAACTCCCATGCCCTATGGTCGCAATGGTTTAAATGTATGTTAGGTGGTGTGCCACGCAATAACATTCTTTAGATAGAGAGTTGGTATGATACATGGAACGATTGTTTCATAATGGCTCCTTTTGTCAGAGGAATGGTATAAATTCACCGCTTTTGTCAGAGGAATAGTACGGTTCTACCACCACTATTTGCAGGAGTAGTTGAGGTCTTCTGACGTATCTCTATTTACATAAGGCAAAGTGAGGCAAGCTAGAAGGTTTGTCAAGGGAGGGTTTGGACGGACATGAAGGTGATCAGATGAGTCACATGGACGGATGAGTTGATTTGGGAATTAGCTTTACTTAGGAAGCTAATATGGAGACATGCAACCCGAGGATGTATTATAAGCGAGGCTTGAGGGCGGCCATTTTTTTAGGTAGAGATGAATAAGGCTCCAAACAAGGATGATGGGTTTGTCATTGCGAGCAGAAAGGAATTGTCTTATTTGTAATTAATGCAAATGACACATTGCGCATTTCTATTGGTTGTGATCGTTCATGTTTTGAGACAGTTTAAGTGATGGGAGGTTTGATTAGATGGAGCATTCAATTAATATTCTATGATACGGATTGTTTCCTGCCCAGTCCATCCGTGAGTGTGGTCTGAGATCGAAAGTAATAAAAGGAGGGGGTATGCTTCTTCTCCTTTACTATTTTACTTTCTTATTTATCCTTTAATGTTCTTTCAAGCTTTTAAAAAAGAGAATATCTTCAAAGTTTCTTTGCTTCAAAAAGGACTTATCAAAAGAAAGTTTTGTTCATCCTTCTCTTTAGCTTTTCTTCTTCTTTTGTGTCATTGTGTGCAATTATATCATGATTTCTACATCGATGTTCACCCCTTTTTTCACTAGAGTTTCGAAGTTGATTCGTATCCTTGTTTTTTTATTACTTACATGTGTAGGATGTAGACCATCATCTATTGGCTATATAAGGTTGATAATTTTTTTCGATCTTTTACTTGAACCCATATCCAAGGTAAAGAACTTAAAAGCTGTTAAATTACTGAATTTCCCCCTTTACATAGGGACGAAGATATTACATAAGGCCTTTGGCCAAAGCTTATTTAGTTGCATAGTAAAAAATACATTTGAATAATGAGTGGACCATACTATCGAGTCATGTAAAACTGATATCGGCATACGCATGACTATGTAAAACATATAATTTTTAATGTTTAGTAACGGGATATAATTCTTTGTTTGCTTCATCCAACAATTTATAAAAATGTTCTGCCTTAGTAGTTTGACCTTCAAATATGGGAGGTTGATTCAATAAATCATCACTTTGTCCATTTATTAGTAACACAACTACTATATTAAGAAATTCATGCACTTCATCACCATCTTCATTGTTATTAACATTTGTTTGCATATTATTTTTTAGATTGGTAGAAGATGCGCCATCATTATAGTGATCAATGTATGGTTCATTATGGTGTATCCAACATGATGCTATATATAAAGGATCTATACCATCGTAAAGAAGAAGACATTTAATAGTATTTTTATCGTAAAGATATCTATTACAACATTTTTTACATGAGCAAATGATCTTATCCTTCCAAGTAGAAACGAAAAAAGCTTCATATAGAAAGAGTTCCAATATATATATATATATATATATATATATATATATATATTCATTTGAATTAAGTTTTAAATATACCCAACTCTTATACATAATATAAGTATCGCAAGGCAAAATATTATAAGATACAATTATTAATTATGATTATACTATAAGGTAATTTAACAATTGGGGGTGGGAAATAAATATGGCTTACAAAAACTATGCAATATTTTTCCATTTATTTTTATTATATGAAGTTTAGTCTTGGCAAAGAAAACACTAATATTATCATGAATACTAATCCATATGGATTGTACTAAGTAAATAATATAAGACATACAACCATGGTTGGTTATGATTCATGTAAATAATCCAAACCGGTGAAAAATATTCTTGGTTAATTAGAAAAATAGAGTTGTAAGAAAAAAAATTATTAAACAAAAAAATGAAGAGACATTAGTACTAAGTATATGTATAGACTAAATATGCATACACAAGAATTATTTGTATATAAGCTTAAAATAAAGTTTGGTTTGTTTGTATAATGTACACATAATCAAAATTTATAAAATGGGATTCAACCCCTAAATTACAAACTTTAAATTTGAAATAAAAATAGAATCTAATCATAAATTTTTGGTAGAAAATCATATTCTAGAATTTATTCCCACCTATATGCTACAAAATCTGTTATATAGATTTTAATGACATTTAAGTAAAAAGATTAAATATTCATTTCATAGTAATGACTTGCACAATTGAAACTGTCTTTTATGCATGAGTTGTTATTTATAAAGTTAAAACTTAATTCTATCTCTTATTTCATCTCTGTTTTGTTAGAAAAATGACAAAATGAGATTCAACTCCAAATCATATAGTAATTTGAGTAAATCGACCCTAGTAAGAAAATGGCACAATACAGTGGTAAACAAATATGGGTCAAAATTGATTTAATTATGATTAAATTACACACAGTAAAAATGAGATTCAATTCTCAATCATACGGTAATTTGAGTAAATTAACCTTTATAAGAAAATGGTTCACAATTGTGGTAAACAAATATAGGTCAAAAAAATTCCATTGCGAATAAATTAAGCATAAATTTAAGATGATTTGGAAGGTAGAAACTTACATGATCAAGAGATTAGAAAGATATGTAATTGGATGTTTGATAATTTAGAGAGGATTTTGATAAGATTAAAGAAGAAGGAACTTGTATTTTTTTCCGATGAAAGGAGCTATTGAGAAACCAGAGAGGAAAGTTACATGAATTTTTGCAGGCGGTAACTTTCCTTCTCAGTTAATTTTTTTGAAAGCAATAAGGGCCTTTTCATTTTCCCCAATTAATTCAATAGAGACAAAAATATACTTGTGCCCCTTAATGCTGTATTAGTAATTCATGCTTGTCCCAATAAGTACATTCATAATTAAATGCATTTTGTAAATAGGAAAATATTGTTAAGGAGAAACTTACGGGCTTTTTGTTAGCAAGGACAGTCCACCAATATTTTATTCAGAAGAACAAAGCATTAAAATATTTGAAAAAAGCCCTAACCGTCGCACGTGATTTCTCTTCTTCCTTTTCTTCTTCAATCTTGTTCTTTTTCCTTTTTACTTTTTTTTTGATCTCGTTTTCTTCTTCAGGCACGTTCAAATTTAAATTCGTTTATTCATACTTCCCTATTTTAATCACAATTCATTCATATTATCCGGATTTTGATTTTACTCTTTTTTCTTTCGAAACTGGAAAATTTCAATTCTAGGGCGATTCTATTTTTTCCTCGTTTTCTTCTATTAGAATTTTAATTCGATTATTTCTAACATTCTGCTATTTTTATTTTTTAAAATTGAATTAGTTTTGTTGCTCTGTTTTGTTCTTTCATATTTTATGGCAAGTTTGGGCACTAACAGCAGGTATGTATTTTCTTATCTTTTTATATAGCAATGTTTGTTTTTTTTTTTAAATTGAATATTATTTGGTTTTTGTTCACTGATGTATATGTTGGATTCGGTGAACTCTATTTGAGTACTATGTTGTTTATTAATTTGAGGATCAGATATTAGGTATCAATTTTAGAGTCTGTTGGTATCATTTTTGGAAAATATTTGGAAAATATTTGTTATTATTATACCATAATTGTAACGATCCAGAATTTTGGTCATTAATTTGGAACATTTAATTTATTTTAAATCTTGAGTGTGAATTATTAATTGATCTCGAATATGGAAGAATTGGTGAAATGGTATAAAGTTTCAAATATAGCGATAAATTTTATTTGGGAAAATATAAGCTAATAATTGGAAATAGAGATAATACGGGAATCTGAGAAATAAATGGATATGAAAATGATTTCTAAAATTGATTTAAATTCTATTTGAATTAGAATTATGATATTGGACTTGTGAATGGAATCAAAGTCGATAAGTTTAAAATTGGGAATTTATATATTAAGTAAATAGTGAAAATTTAATATATAGAAATAATGCAAATAATCGGATTTTTTATTTAAAATGAATCCGAATGATTTCTAATATGAACATAAATTCTATATGATTTATTACAGAGTTAGTAAAGTTTTAAAATCGAAATTTTAACTGAAATTCCATTAAATCCGTAATAGCGTATTATTATCGGCTTTAAAATTTTGTAGCATTTGGAGTTACCGTTTGTTCGCATGGGTGAGAAACGCGTTGAAATAAATATCGAAAATTTATTATTTTAATTCGATTCAAAAAGCCATCTTCCATATACGACCGAATTGGGCCCCGAAACATGTTTCATTGTGTTCAAAATATGGGCAAAACATTATAAATGCCTAGTGGCACGTCTTGTTTGGAGTTCATTTGAAAAAGGGGTTAAAATTGAAAATAATATTTTTTTAAAATTCGTTATACGTATATATATACACCAAGCACAGTGATACCATAGGGTTATCGTTCAAGCCACCATTATTGTCATTAATGGCCAAAAAGCATCGAGCCTTTTCCCTCTAAATCTCTCGATCGAAGCTTCAATTTCAGAAACTATCTAAATGGAAGTTGTGGAGCATGGGGCGATCTATGCATCCAATGGTAGATCTTGGTTATCATCGTCATATGGTGGAGAATTTTGGATGAGTTCGTATTCGTTTCGAGCGCGTTTTTCTGGCTATTGGTGAAGTCTAGTAGGGTCGGTCATGGGCTGTAGGCGCTTGAAGATGAGGCCCGTTGCGTGAAGGGGTTGGATTGTCGGCAAGGTGAACGAGGGAGGAGCGAGCGTCGGTCACACTTGCGAGCGTTGGGTTTTGCTTAAACCGGTAGCGTGCGTGTGGTAGGAAGAAGGTTTGGGCAGCTTTGATTTCGAATTGCAGAGACGTAAGGCCGTGATTAGCTGTTGGTAGATCTCAAAATTGTAATTGTAAAATTTATATTAATTTACACATACAAACTTTAAAACTGCGTATTTCGTTCACACATTGTTAGAATCGAACGAAGCAAGCGGCACCGGAATCGCAGAGACGAGATCTACACTGAAGTGCAGACCTGGAGCTATTTGATGCTCGTCAAAATTTTAGGTTAAATTGAACATGCTCGATTTAATTTAGAATTGGAACACTCGGCGATTTAAACTCAAAGTGGGTTATTCTCACTCAATTTTGGACTGCTAGTGGTAAATTTTAACAGTTAAAATTAATAAAATGATTGATTGGTTAAATTGATGCATTTTTATCAGTTGGATGTAATATTATATATAGTAATGTGTTTATATATGTGTGTGTGTATATATATATATATTGGGGTAATTGATATTCTCGCATTATATAGCGGATGAGACCCTATGCGCCTCGCATAATAGGGGATGACCCTATATAATTATAGTGAAAATAGTTTATACAATGAACAAGAATGAATTTCAATTAACAACTACTAGGTATCAGTTTTCACTATTTTGGTATCTTTTTTGTCATCCATGACAGTGAACTAAATAATTAAATTTACAAAGCATCATATTATTTCAAACATTAGAAATAAGTATATAGTCTTTACAACAAATTGACATAATATCAAGAAGTGTTTGTATCAACAATAAAAAAAATCTATTATTTTTAACACAATATCTTAAATGCATATTAGGGCAACTGAATATAATAGCAGGTTTTGCAAACAAATTCATTTCTTCTTTTTTTTTGTTCTTCCAGGCTTGACATGTACTTAGCCAAATTCTAGCAGTGCTTATTGTCCGTCGGTATTGCATGCGCAATTTTTTCCATTGTTGACAATATTTGTTTAGCTTCTAATTTGAGTATTATGCTTCTGTTTAGTGAAATGATGAATATCGTCATGTATATACCACAGTCAAGCCTATTTGAAGCAAAATATATTGTCACTATCAGTCTGGATCACTTGTAGTGTCAGTTTTGTAACTAATATAAAACACTTATTTCAGACATAATGGTGGAAACAGATAGTATGCTTTGAACTTAAGTATTTAACACTTTACTACTACACTAAGCATTAGTTTTAGTATCATTTTTAGTGCCTGTAGGTATCATTTAAAGATTTTTAGTAGTTATTTTGTTTTAGTTTTGATTATATATGCATTTACTATCGGTTTTGTGTATGTATGTATATATATCAATTTTCTGTCTGTAGGTATCAGTTTTATTTACGTAGGTATCAGTTTGGATCTGAAGCAAATGTTTATTGAACTGAAAGATAATATCTTCTGTAGGAATCAAATTCAATTCAATGTAAAAGGCATATAAAGATGTATAGTAGTTTATATAAAAGATTATAACGCAAAATGACAATAAGTTTTAAGTATGAAGTAACTGTCAATTCAGTATCACTACTAGTTTTGGTTTTAGTATTAATTTTGTTCTCCGTAGGTATTTTAACCGAAAAAACCGTGTCTTCTCCTTGTTCTGCACACTTGATTTGATGCATTTCGTTTGGCCTCACCTGCACATCTCGTATATTATTCTTTTTTCAACGTTCTTGCAGTATTTCTTCAATTGGTTTTCTCTATCAAAGAAAAAATGATACGAAGTTAGATTATGTTCACTTTGTTTCAATTGTATTAGGTAAAAAAAATAATTAAATGATATCATACCAATTTCATAGCTTCTTTCAAACTAGATTTGTTTTTGTCATTTGATTTTCTAGAACGTCTAGAATCCACATAACACCATTACATTGTTGGTTATGTCAAAGTTACTAATATCCAATAGTTTTCACAATGCAAAGGGAAATAAACATCTTTTGTGTATTTGTCTTGTACAATTGTTTCAAGCATAGGCAGAACCAAACGTTTTCTGACCCCATTTAGATCACAAACAACGCATTTCTGTTGATTACAAAAATAAGTTACATTCAATGTATGAAGCAATTATTACGTACTTCATACTAAAGTTCTACTTACCATCATTGTGATCGTGAATGCATAGTTATGCTTTGGCAGCCCACATTTAGATATATACCAGTCAATGATCTATATTAAAAAGGGAAATCGTAAGTTTTTGTTATTGGTGAAGCAATATTAAATAATAAATAATATTAGTAATGTTAATATTGTCTGTATATATTGAAAAGTACAAAAATAACAAAGCATCAACTTAAATCAAACAGCTTGTAGGTGTCAGTTTTTGCATTGATTTGGTATCAGTTTTATTGTACACGGTACTCAAAATACTTTCTTATAATTAACAATCTTCATGTTTCATGATCTAGAAACTAGGTATCATTTTTTCTTTGATTTTGGTATCAGTTTGATATAAATTACATTGAAAATAATTTAGAAAGCAAGCAAGCATCAACTACAAACATATAGTTATTAGGTATCGGTTTTGTATTACTTGGGTACCATTTTGGTCATACATGACACTTAAATAAATAATTAAAATTATAAAGCATCAAGTTTTATTAAATAGAAATAAGGTATCGCTTTTTCATATATACAGGTATCAGTTTTGTTTTACGTAACAGTGAAAATAATTTATAAAATAATGAAGCATTAATTCCAATCGAAGAACCACTTGATACAAGTTTTGCACTATTTTAGTATTAATTTTTTCATATGTAATGGTTAACTAAATAGTTAAATTTACAAAGCATCAAGCTATATCTAACAGACACTAGGTATCATTTTTGGAATATATATATATATATATTATATATATATATATATATAATATATATATATCAGTTTTGTTATGAGTAGCAGAAAATAATCAATCATGAATTCCAATCTAGCAGTTATTAGGTATTGGTTTTGTACTCATTTTGATTGATATCAGTATTATTTAAGAAAAAAATTATGTACATGCCTACCCATGTAATTTCCTTCAAGAATATGTTATGGTGATTTTTTTTTGTTATTACACATCCTCCTTTGATCGTGTCATAGTCCTCCCACGTTATTCACCATTTTAACAAAAAAGATTTGAATCTAAATTAAAGTTATTTTAGTATGTAACATTAGTATAAATATTTATAAGCTTACTTTTTTTGATGTCGGAGAAAATATAGTTTTGATAACATTTTGTTGTTCTATGTTAGATATACCAAGCATTTGCAGTGTTCTAGTCCTATCTCTGAAAAAGTTTGTTCTATTGCTGCAAGTGGCTTTGGAAAGTCCTTTTCTACACTTTTTTTAATCATCTTTATTTTTTTGGGATTTGGCTTATTTGCTGTTTTTTTTCCGTTTCTAACCATATGTAACAAATGGGATTTTTGACCCTCGAAAATCGATACTGATATGTCCACTGGATTATATGCCGAGAAATCGAATGCCGGAAAACCCGATAGTTAGGGGAAAAGAAAAGGAAGAGGTAGAAGAAAAGAGAAAACAACAATACAGAATCTCACAACAACAGCGGAACAATATATAATAAACAATAACATGTCTTTATACAAAAAGGGCTATAACTGTTATTTATATATAACATCATCAGAGTACAACAAATCAACAACTCAATACTGGACAGTTATAATAACTTGCCCTCACCAGTGCTGAATATACAACCTATAATACATAGCGAAATATAATCAAGTACGTGTAATACGTCTTCGTCATCCAACTCGTCTCCTGAGCTTCATAGCATCCTAACATAAATCTATAATACTCGGTATGACCCAAGAATTATAATAAAATAACATCCGAGTCAGTGTGGAAAATAAGCGTGAGAAAACACAATCAATTTGAATTTATTAAAGTTACCAAAATCCTTTGAAAAACAAAGGTATCTCATAAGACCACATCACACATAAACACGACGGGTTTTCCTCTTCGATAACCAAAACATTTTATATCAAAATAATCTGATATTATTATAGTGTCTATACAAAATAAATGAAAAATAGCTGAAATGCTTGCATCTCACGTTTCAGCATAGTTTGGCACAATCAAAACTATACAGGCTCGTATTTGAGAATGGATTCCGTACAATAACTAGACACTGGGGTACCACATATCATAGTATACGTCTCGAAAAATGTACTTGCCAGGATCCCCTACAACACAATACCGGCCCTACTCCTAACCTGGATAGAACCGAATATGTTACCACTCCGAGTGTTCCCACTCTTATCGAGAGCACTTTTTTCACGCACCGGCGTATCCATAATTATAATATATCCAAGATATCCAGAAAGGTGATAACATGCCCTAATTGGGCATGACCCACTTAGCCTTGCTGCATCTTCCTTGACTTTCAGTCATTTCGGTTCACGAGGCTTGAGGCTACGATTACCTTTTAAAAAAATTCCACTTGGAATGCTCATCGTCCTTCAATGACGATGTTCTGATAGTATTCATCCATACAAGTATATTCTAGGTCTGAACGAAACCGGAAGCACTGTTCCTACTATATCCATTTTGGAATCATTCTTAGGATTAGTAGCGATTTGCCCTTGCACTTCAATGCTCCAACTTCGATTCCATGCTCTTGTCTTCATTTCGAAAACGTATTCGTTGGATCGAAGTGGTTTTTGGATAACTTATCTGATCCCGGTCTCTTCGAAACAACGTTCGATATTTCCGGTAAATTAAATCCCGGTTCTTTAGGAAATAAACAGACGAAAATAAGATCAGAGATCGCCTCCTAACCATTAGTGGATGGATTTTCTTATCATCGTCCTAGAAGAACGAAACACGTACGACATAGCACCTTCCGATGGTAACTGTACCATATAATTCCCGTATTTCTCCTAGATATTCCCAAAATTATGTTTTTGGTCCAGATTTGATAGTCGGTTATTTAACTATCAAATAAACAATCATTCAATCAAAGATTCATTTCCCATTGAAATCCCGAAGCCTTATTTAATTTAAATTTCAATAAATTAAATCTCTTTATCAAAAAGGTATATACTTATCTTATCGGATAACTATGTTCACAAACCATTCCCTTCGACAATATTTGAAAAATATTTTAAAATAAATATGGAAAGTACCATGCGGTATCAACCATGGATTCACAGCTCAATGATAACGTCTCTATCTTAAAGAAAATCAAACTTAACTGTAGGCAATCTCTGCCTCCCGATTTCGCCATGAAAGTATACCATTACTTTTCAAAAATTTATTTAATAATAAAATATACTTTTAAACAAATAAAATAATTACATAGCTTTGAAACAATAATTAATTCAGATTTATTAGTAAAATTCTAATCATTTTACAAGACTTGTTTATAAAACTTATAATTCATTTTGACAATTTAAAAATATTTAAATAACTAATTTTCTAATATTTTTATGCCAAATCATTTTTAAATTACCTAGTTTAATAATTAAAAATCCTCTTTTTTAGAACAAACTCAACTTCTTGATTAAATTTATTTTTCAATTCCAATATAACCAATCTAATATTTATAAATCTCCCTCGATTTATCACCAATCGATTTATGTCCCCAATTTCATAAATCCTTTTTTCACATTTCCAAAAGTAAAATCTATCATTTCTTTACAAACCGATTTACCCATCTCATCATAAATTCTTGCCATGAATTTATATCTTTAATTTATCAAATGACAATCATTTCACTTTATCTATATACATTGTTTATAAATCCCATAGTCATATTTCCAGTTTACAACGGTTTCTCATCACTTAAATCCATTATAAATCGATTTCTAATTTAAGTTCCATTTATAAATCAATTTCTTAAGTAACCCAACTATATTCCTAAAAACAACCAAATCTCGATTTCACTCCTATTTCGTAATTTAGATATCTTATTTATGATCTAGTATTACAAATTTTATTTTTATTCCCAATTCCCCTTTTTATTCTCCCAATCTATTTAAAATCTCGATTTTAAAAACCTTTTATATTAAAACAAGTATCACTTAGTAATTATTATTTAAAATCCTTTATATACATTATTCCAAAATATTTATTTACAATATCACGAAATAGTTAAGTACAAATTTAAAGTCAAACCATATATTTTACCCAATCATTTTCTTTTAACTAAACCAAAATTCTATATAATTGTTTTACTTCCAAAATCCCTTTTAAATTTCCTTCAAATTTGAAACATATATTTATGGTATTTTTAAAATACAAAATCTAGGCTAGTGCTACATAGCATCAATAAATTCAAATCACACTATAATCTATCACAGATTATTCAAATATGTCATATATCACTATATGTGAAATTAAATTCAATATTTTTGAGGAATTTAGTTGGATCCCTCCAACCTGTTTTCCCTGCAACCACAGATGTTAATACAACATAAAAATACTAATCTCGCTTCAAGGCAGCATATAAGGTAACATATGGTCATCCGCTATTACGTGGGGCGCATAGGGTCTCATCCGCTCCAATAAGCGGGAAATATATCTAACTACTAATCTATATACCAATATAAATAATATAACATCCAACTGATATTTATTTATAAATTCAACAAATCATCCTAAATTAATTTTAATCATTTAAAATTAATTGCAGTAATCCAAATGCGTGAGATTTACTCACATTGATTTTTCAGTTGCCGCCGAGACGTTTAGTTTTGGAACTAAAACCGGTCAAACTAAAACCGAACGACGCCCGATTTTAGCCCAAATTTTGACTGTCTCTAAATCTGTCCAAACTAGTTTCATTTCGAAGCTTTCGTCATCAGGGTCGTAATGCAAAAAGTTTTGTCCCAATCAAACCTCGTATGAGAGAGAAATTTAATTTTTAAGTTCATCGATTAATTTTAATTAAATTAACTCTAATTACAATTTATAAACCCATATCCAAAAAGAAGCCCGACCAACTTAAACTCTTTCTTCCCTAAATGCTTTAGCTTGTGCATGAGAACACCACCTACCCATTATCGTGCACATTCTTAGAGTGATACGGAGCTAGAGACCTCCATTTGTCGAACTGTTTTTGCTACGGCTCCCTCTCGATGAACCGCATCTACACGTACCACTATCTTCGAGCTCGACACCACCTTATGAAACGCGACCGCTGCCTTCGCATGCTGTTGTCGACCATGTTGCGACTTCCTATTCATCGCCGCACGTCACCAAATCTCGCCTCCAGGTGCGCCTCACCTCCACGACCACAAATCCAAGCTCCAAATCACAAAATACAACCCCAAATGCCAGCCGATCGAAACCCTAGCTTCCACTGTCACTCATGCCCCTTTCCAATTCCATAGCCGAACACTGCCAAATCGTTACAGCTTGAAGCCTTTGCCAAGACATGAATTTTAAAAAAAGTTTGCTATTTTTTAATTTAGTAGAGTTAGAGAGAGGAATTTTTGAATTTTCTTTACTTCTTTTTGTTACTCTTCGGCTGTGTGTTTTAAAAAGAAGAAAAGAGGGAGGGGACGAAAGAGAAAGGTGGCGTGTTTGTAAAGGAAGAGCATGGTGAAATGATCGGTATACAACTGTTTTGACTTAACAATTTAAAAATGTTATTTTAATTTTCAAATGTCTTGTTTAAGCCAGATTATAATTCTAGACTCCTATCGAGGCGTGCCACTAGACGTCTATAATGTTATACCCTTATTTCGAATGCAATGGAAAAGATTTCGAGTCCTAATTCGATCGTATGGAGAAGGTAGCTTTTTGAACCAAATTAAAATATTAAATTTTCGATATTAATTTCAATGCATTTCTATCCCGTACGACCAAACAATAACTCCAAACGCAATGTAACTTGATATCTGATAAAAATACACTATTACGGATTTAATGGAGCTGGTTTCGTCGAATTCCGAGATTATGCCCTGAAAGGCTATCTTTATACGTTAATCCAAACGAGATGTTTTTAAAATCGAGTAAATCGCTTTAAATCCAATTTAAATTTTTTATTATCTCCATTCTTATAAATAAAAATTAAATAAGCTTTGAAATTATTTTTATCAAGCTTAAAACTCAAGATTCAATTATTTTACCAATTTCCTGTATTGAATTTAACGATCATTTTATCCAATTATCATTATATTTGAAATTCAAGTTAAAAATTAATTTTTAAATATTTAAAAATAATTAAATATTCCAATTTCAAATAACCAAAATTCTGGGTCGTTACACCAGAGTCAAAGCCGACGCTTTGTTTTCTTTTTCTTGTTCTTGCTTTTACACTTTGCACATAAGAAGGTGTTTTTTTGTGTTGCTTACTTTTTCGGCCAACTGATTTTGTCACAGTTGTTTTCTCTTTTTGACCAGCGGATTTTGTTGGTTTCTTTTCATCATCTTTTCAGTTTTTTGTTTTAAACTCTTGTTTTTCATAGAATTTGAAAGATGGAGGAGCGAAGTCAAGTACTGAAATATGGTAGGGTAAAATTTGGTTTTTGATAGTGGTATCTTCTTCCATATTTTGAGCTTCTTCTGTTTATTTTTCTATCCTTTTTTTTATTTGCTAGAAGAACTATTCAATTTGATTTTTCTACCATGTATGCACTTTCTTTTGCGATCTCCAATGGTGTATCTTGATTTGGTTGGAACTCTTTTCCTTCCACATGATTTTTAGTAATTATCTGCACTTATTCATGCACTTCAGTTGGTATTTCAGTAGCTTTTTCTACATCATGCTCTTCAAGTCTTTATTTACTTTGTGCTTCATTTTCTTCATTTTGAACTTTTTCTTGCACTTGGTTTTCAATCTCTGTCTGCATCTTTTTATGCACTTCAGTTGATATTTCATTTGCTTTTTCTATATCATGTTATGTAATTATTTCATCATTTTGCACCTTTTCTAGCAATTCATTTTCTATTTCTGTCTGCACCTTTTCGTACACTAAGTTGCTATTTCAGATGATTTTTCTACATCATGTTCTACAATTCTATCTTTATTTTTCTTTTTTTCCTCTTTATTCCTCTTTACTCTTTTCTTCATTCTTTTCAGTTGCAGATATGTTTTCTACATTTTGGGTTCCATCTCTAAACATGTATCTTCATTCGTTTCAATTGACGTGTGGTCTTTTTCTACATTAGAGTCGGCATTTGTCTCTTTAATTTTTTCTTTACTCTCTTCGTTCATTTTAGGTTAATCTACTATGTGCGTATTTGTACTTCGGTATTTGAATTTCTCTCTTCATTCTCTTGCAATCGTGACTTGATATCTCTCAATTCTTTTTTTAGTTTTAGAATTTCTTTCTTGGCTTCTATCCTCGTTTTTTTTCTTTTCCCAGTTCCTTCTTTCTTTTTTGACTTCATCTTCCAAATCTATTATGTGTATTTAGAAGACTCCAATGCTTGCATCTTCTTCAAATGATCCAATACTTTGTTCACTTTCTTCAATTTATCATTTTTCTCTTGATTTTCTTTTCCTTTGTTGCTTAATTGTTATTTTGTAGATGTTGTTTGAAGAAGTCTTTCTTCATGTGGAAGAATATTAGTTATTTCTTTAACCTGTATAATTGGTAGGGAAATTTTTTTTTAGTTTTAAGTTATGATATTATGTTATAACTTACAATGATAATTGACTTTTTAATAGAAGAAAACACAATAGTTATGGAACTGATACTATGCAAAGTTATAAACTGATACCATACAATGTTAAAAATGATATCAAGTATTATTGTGTATTATAACTAACACTGTGATGAAGCAAAACATATGCTATATAGAGGCAAAACTGATATTATGCAGAGACAAAATTGACACCAAGTATTGAAACCGATATTATATAGAAGCTAAACTGATACTATGAAGAGACACAAATTATATTACATTTTGAAACTGATAACATGCAGAGATAAAAATGATACCAAATATTGAAATTGACACTGTGGTTGAGGTAAAAACCGATACTATGTATGGTCAGATATGATAGTAGAAAAGATATAGTGCTAAAATTGATTCTAAGTAAAAGTTAAAATAATATTGATTAATGTAGGTAAGATGGAGTTTTAACTTACCTCACAATCTTTTACATCATCCAAAAATTGTTTGACTACTATGTCTTTAAGCTTTCGCAAATCCAATCTTGCAAATCTTGGTAAATCTTGAGTACATTACCGTCATGTTGAATGAGTTTCATCGTCTCATATATGTAGTACTATAAGCAATTAAAGAACTGACTAGATATGATTATTAAAAGTAATATTTATTTCAAATAATAATATTTTTAATAACATATCTTACCAATGGAAGGATGGTGCATCATGACATGTTTCTTGGTTTGTGGATAAATCTTTTGACAAATTTACTGAAAAATTTCTCTATTATTTGTAGTCAAGAAACTATCTGCATTGTTTCAAAATCGATCAAGAATGGTAGAATTTTCTATCTCTATTTTTGTTGGTTGTTAGGGAAGAAAAATGTTAACAGTATTTCCATTAGTCTTAAATATGGTAGGTCTTTGTCATGTTGCTTTTTCTTTTTTGTTATCACTTATTTTATTCTCTTTTCAACCACATTTTTTGTAATGAAAGTACAATTGCCAAAATTTCTTCTTACGAATTCTGTGCACTCTGTTGGAATGACTTTTCTCATCTTTTTTTATGTTGGTTCTATGTTTACTCATTTTGTAGGTCGACAAAAAACAAGCTAATGTCTGTGGCAATTACTTTCATTTTGTCTTCTCCAAACATGATCAGTTTTAGTTGAGTAGCATGTGTATAAAGCATGCAAGTTACGTTGATGCTTCTTGCATTCCTTCATTCTTATTCTTAAGACATTGAAGAAGTTGTAAAATGGCGTCTTTTTCAATGTGTCTATTTGTTTTTTGGTAAAGCCATTTTTATACCAATTTTATCATCTTGAAAATTGCATATAAGTCGCATATGTATGTTGTGTCTAGCTTTGTATCTTTAGCTTCAATTGTTTCCTACTCTAATCCTTTAAATATGACATTCATGCTTATAGGATGTGGATTGACAAAATCACATCATCCTATTGTTTGAAAAAGAGGCATTAAGTTGGCAGTGAAACAAATGACATTGAAACATAACGATATATTGGGTATTAATTGCAATGAAACAACTTCATGCAAATATATAAGGAATATTATTTCTGCAGTTTAGAAGTATCACTTTTGTTAAACATAGGTATCGGTTTTCATAAAATGTGATTTGAAATGAATTTGAAAATTCCAAACTAATAACTTCAAGTGTATGAACCATAGGTATCATATTTGATGTAAACATGGTGTCATTTTTTAAACAAAATACAATGAAAACAATTTATAAAAGTACGAAGTTCAAGCTTCAAATAAAAATGTTAGTGGTATCATTTTTAGAAGCTATTGGTAGCATTTTTTCTACAAATTACATGGAAAATTGTTTATAAAATTAGAAAGACATAAGTTCTACTCAAAACATCTAGTGGATATCATTTTTTTTGAGTACTGGTATCAATTTTCATAAACAAGACAGTGCAAATAATTTTAAAACTTCAAACCATTAACTTGAAATATACATAATTTAGGTATCATTTCTAATTTATATTGGTGTCTGTTTTTAAATAAAATGCAGTGAAAATAATGTATAAAGTAAAACGTATAAGCTTCAAACAAACATGTTAAAGGTATTATTTTTGCAAGTTATTGGTATCATTTGTGCCACAAATTACATGGAAATTATTCTACAAAATTAGAAAGAGTAAAGTCTGTTGCCCCGCCGCCAACTCCCCTCGCAACCTCCGCCTCATTTCCCGCTTGCGAACACCCCATAACAATTGTCATCATCTCTGCATAGCCTTCCATATGGCCTCTCATTCCCGCGCCAACCATGTGTCCTCCCCTCCTCCAGATCCGCCACCCTCCTCGTTATCTCACTCGCCTGGATTTCCTCCAGTGGCGAATCTGATTCCCCATCCAAAGTCTGATGATGGCTTCACACCAGTATCAAAAAAAAGGAAGAGACAAACCAAGGTTATGCTGGATCCTAGTTCAAATAATTATTCCCCCAACCTCTTTCAAAAGAAGATATTGCATCCCCCCCTACAGATGTGCATCAGAACGTTGACCAATCCAGCCCTAACATAGATCGCCCTATGCAAACTGAGAATGGATCTTCTACTAACAAATGGAACTTTTCCACCACGTTGAGCCGGGAGTGGAATGAAGTTGTCAAAGGTAATAATATTCTGATCTCTATTCCGCTTAAATTTTATCAGCCCCGCAAATTTAAATCAATGCTGTGTGCCAAAATGTCTGCTAAGATTGCTCAGACGGCAAGAAAACAGTGGGACAATGCCACAGTAATAATCTATGGTTGATCCTAAACCAATTATCCTTATTCCATAGATTACATTACTAGAGTATGGGCATCCATTGAGGAATTTTCTATTTATTCTAAGGAGAATGAATTCTATGTTATTAAATTTAACAATAAGAAAGATTATGATAGAATCTTAAAAGGAGGCCCCTACTACTACAATAAAAAACTTATGATAATGTAAAGATGGTCATTAGGGATGAAACTTAACAAAGAACTACTCCACTCTATTCCAATTTGGGTCAGTTTTTCGAATCTACCTTTAGATTATTGGACAGAAGAGAGGATTTGTCGTATTACCTCGGTACTTGGATCTCCTATCAAGTTGGATAAAGTCACAGAAGGTAATATTAAGATTGCGTATGATAGGGTTTTAATAGAAATCAAAAATACTTTTGAGTTCCCTAATGCGATTCCTATTCTTTCAGAGGTAGATGAAATCATTTGGCAAGAGGTGGTTTATGAATGGAAACTATCTACTTGCACAAATTGTTTTATTTTCAGGCACTCGGATACCCAATGCCAATTAAACAAGGTTTGGAGACTGAAGATTCCACCTCAGAATCAGGCTACTGAAAATAATGAAATGAATATTGATGATAATATTCTAAATGACAACAATTTGAAGCACTTGTCTAATATCATAAAAGAGCAGATAAACAAAGATAATCTAATGTCGGAAGATACGATCTCAGATAGTCCGATTGACAGTAATCTTGATACCATAGCAGAAAATATTAGCAATGAGAAGCATAATGTCCAGTCAACTTTACAGTCATCGACCCTTAATTCAAAGTCAAATATAAGTACATTAATGTTACAGTTTTTGATAAGAATAAGCAATATCTTAACATCCACAGAGATAAGGAAATAGTAGAGGTGACTTATAATTCTGCACTACACACTAATGAATCTTCAGTTCTGTCAGACTCATTACAAGTTGCAATTTCTACCAATGCAAAGGAACCCTAACATTTAGAATCTCATAATGTCTCTAGAGCTAAGCCCACTTGAAAAGTTAGACCGGAAGAAGCTCCGTTCGAATTTAAAGCTACCCCCTCTTTAGATGTTATTGAAACCCTGCATCAAACATGTTAGTTTCGCAATTGAAAGGAAAAAAAATAAAAAATCCAAAAAACCAAAGACAGTAGGGCCTGCTGCTTCCCCGACTGATAGTAGTATTTAAATGTAACGACCCGTATTTTACGTATCAATAAATCGTAGAATTTCTAGGTCGTTAGCGTTGCTTATGTCATCCTTAGCCTAAGTCGTATGGGGAGTAGGTCGTGTGGAGACTAACTCGGGTAGGCAACCTAAGTTAAGTCGTGGACGACTTACAGGTTAGTGGATAGCTTGGGTCGTAAGGGTGAAAGGTCGGGTGTAGCGGCTTAAGGTTTGGACCGAGTCAAGGTAGTGAGCGACTCATAGGATAACCGACTCGTAGGGGTGACCGACCTAAGAGTTAGCGAGTTAGAGGAGTTAGCGACTTAGTGGAGTGGCGACTCATTGGGGTGACTGAGTAAGAGAGGTGATCGACTCATGTATTGGACCGACTCATAGGATGGAACGACTTAAGGAAAATGAGTTAGGTCGTTGAGTCGTATAGTGTTGTTGAGTCGTCGAGTCGTTAGGTCGGCCTGTGTTTTAGGACGTGTATGCTATGAGTCGTACACGAGTTAAGTTGTTGGGTCGGCTAGGTGATGAGTCGGTAGGGGCTTGAGTCGTGTGCATGCTGTGCCATGTGTGTTGTGTCGTATTTGCCTTGAGCTGCGTTGAGTCGTGAGTCGTAGTGGCTTGAGTCGTGAGTCATGAGTCGTGGACGACTCATAGGGGCGGACGACTCATGGGGGATTTCAGCCTATAAATAGAGGGGTTTGGCTCACTTTTTGGCACCGGATTTTGAAGCGACGAAGTGCTGCCATTTTGAGAGCTCGACTACAACATTTCTTCATCTCCTTTTCTCCATTTCAATCTAGTTCTAACATCCATCCAAGATCGAAGATCCAAGAGCCAAAGTTGAAGATCTTCATCCAACCAAGCTAGATTTCATCGTTTCAAGCGGGATTTCGACGAATCAAGCTTGAATCCTTGCTGTCCAGATCTGAAGTTGATAGTTTTTGAAGTGTTTGGGCGATTCGGTGAGTGGTGGTTATCTCTCACGCAGACCCAAAGGAGTATATTGGATTGGTGGTTTGTTGGAGTGTTGTAGATAGTGATTTTATGCATTTTTCCTTAGATCCAAGTGTAGATCCATTACTTATGAAGATGTTTACTTATGCAAGTTCATCTACCAAGTTGTAGAGATAAAAAAAACTCATAATTTATATTTGTTAGATCTATGCTAAAAACCCATGATTCATGTATGTTATATCTATGCTCATTTATTTACGAAATTGCCATTTGTAGTTATAAATGCCTACTTAGACCATATTTGATTACTTGATTGCTTAAGCTAATGATTGATTTGATTGATTGCTATATATGTTAGTTGGTTGATAGTTAGATCTAGACAAGATGGTCGAAGATGATTCAAAAACTACGGAAGAGGCTCTTGAATGGTGAAAGTTGCTTAAGGCATATGTAGTGGATGTTGAAGCTCATATGTATGGATTGGATGATGTTGAGATAGAATTTTGCCATAATGCGATGAGGCAAACCATGATGTTAAGATGAGCCTTTTCTATGATGAAGATGAGGCGAGGCAGGATGTGATGTAACCTTGGTATAATCGAGAAGGATTACTCCAAGCATGTTGATAACTTGAAGGGTAGTTCGAGTTGATTGATAATGGATGGCTCAAGAGGTAGTTTGGGCTAGATTGAGAATATTCGTCAAGGAGGATGACTAGAAGGCTTGGATTTCATCGTTGTTGAAGGTTCTAGCAGACTCAAAGCAAGAGTACAAGGGTTGCCCTAAAGACTACAGGTAGGTGGTCTGGACACCCTAAAGACTACAGGTAGGTGGTCGAGTACTCTGGGTAGTTGCGAAAATTCCTAGGCACGGGTCATGATGACGTGCGGAGTTATGTCTAGAACCGGGGTTACAATTAGCTCTTGACAGATGGCTCAGGAAGGAGTCGGTCATTCAATTAACGGTGATTTCAAAGCAAGGTTAACAGTGATAGCCAGAGTCATGGATGTTTGGACGTTCGGTTGTATCATCATTCGGTCTCAAGAGCGGTGTTTTCTGGGTGCTTCTCTGATCTTGGTTTAGGCCTTGGGGGTTTGTATTTGGAAAACATCGACCTTGACTCGAGTGATTATTGCTTTACTTTAATTGCCTGCTATGTTATGCTTGTTTTTCCTTAATGTGTGTCTGGGGGCTATCACTGTAGAAAGAGGTGGAGTGGAATGGTTTGGTTCCTATTCCTTTTATCCCTTATACTCTTTTGGTATGTTTGATAGTTAATTTACTGCTCACTAAGACTTTGTCTGACTCAAGGTTTTATGTCTCCTCTTATTTCCTTGGGCTGTTCATCCATGTTGGGATGGGCAGACTAGGTAGCAGGTGACAGGTGCTGTTCTTAGAGATCTACGCTGATGATGACGAAGACGAGCAGGAGGCTTTTACATATTATTTCATATTATATGTACTGGGTGTTCCGCTGCTGTATTTGTTTGAGTGTTATGTAGTGAGGCTTTGATGTATGGATGATTCATATGTTTGTATAAAATTATGATGATGCTTATATGATGATGTCCTGCTCTATGGAGCTTCACTATACTACATTTCTTTATTGTATTTTATCCATGCGCTGTGAGTTGTACGATAGATTCTGCGATGTTTATTCTACCTTGAAGGTCACCCATGGCTGCCTGGCACACCTTCAGCGCACCATTCCCTTGTTTCCGTGCGGGAGTCATGGGCGGTCGTCACATTTGGTATCAGAGCTTTGGTTAATCGATTTTAGCCAACGCTCGCTGACGTAACTACGTATGAGAGACGTAGTTGTATTTTTATGGATGATTACTATATATAATATAGTAGCTTAGAAGGATTTGAACTCCTTATGCAGTTGTTTCTTAAGGTGTTCTAATCATTCTTTTTACAGATATTAAGGATGAGTCGAAGTGAGAGACAAACTGCGAGGGAAAGCCGTGCTGCTAGGGAAGCTGTTGATTATACTCCTATGTTTGAGGCCATGATGACTTCGATCATGAGGAGAATACCAGCTTCAGGATCATCAGTAGATGTGCGAGTTCAAGTTAAAGCTCCAAGACCAGTGGATTTGGCTAAGCTTTGCAAGGACTATACTTCTCTTGGAGGAAAGGTTTTCTTGTGAACGGAATCGACCATTGAAGTGCAGAGATGGATAGATGCTTGTAGAAGGATTTTTGGTGACTTGGGAATTGAGGATGCAACTAAGAGGAAGCTCGCATCAAGGCAACTTCAAGGGAGAGCTTCGGATTGGTGGAATTCTATCACCATTGATACTCCGGAGGAGGAGATTACTTGGGAGCAATTCCAAGCTAGATTTGAAGCTAAGTTCATCTCTACAGCTCAGAAATCTGTTTTGTTCAAGAAGTTTGTAGAGCTCAAGCAAGGTGGGAGATCGGTCCTTGAGTATGTTTCTGAGTTTGAGGCTTTGTCCAAGTATGCCAGATCGTATATTGATTCTCCCTATCAGAAGAATGAGAAGTTTGTGACAGGCTTGGACACTTATCTTGGGAGACAGTTGGTGGATCATTTGGATGATCCATTTGAGAAGCTTGTGGAGAAAGCTCTCAGGCATGAGAGCTTGTTCCCTAAGGAAGGATCTGTTGTTGCTGTAACCAAGGAAGGGTCTAGGCCACAGCAGGGTGGAAACAAGAAGAGGAAGCAGCAGCAATAGAAGGATAAAGATGGCCAGAAGAAGCCGAAGGGTGAAGTGACCTGCTACAACTGTCAGCAGAAGGGTCATCTCTTCAGAGATTGCTAGAATTCCAAGGTGCCGGGAAAGTGTTATAACTGTGATAAGCTGGGACATATCAAGAAGAATTGTCCTGAGCCGAGGAAGGACAGGCAGATTGTGCAAGCTTATGCTATGGGAGCTGTGCCGTCGTCTTCAAAAGCTCCTACTGCTGAAGAGAAGGGGAAGAGTGTGGTGGTTCAAGGTACTCTTTCCATTTGTGGTGTTCCAGTTAGAGTGTTGTTTGATACTGGAGCGTCGCATTCTTTTGTTTGTGATGATCTTGTAAGCCGGTTAGGTTTGAAACCGGATATTGTTGATAGACCATTGGTTGTGACTAATCCAGTTGGGGGTTCGTCATGTTTGTGTATGATATGCCGTGGTCTAGTTGTGTCGAGTCATGATTGCTCTTTTGCTTGTGATTGCTTTGTTCTGAACTTTGCGGGGTTCGGAATTATTTTGGGTACGGACTGGCTTAGGAAGTATGCGGCAAGGATTGATTGTGAGACGCTGGAGGTGACAGTCGGGAATGTGGAAGCGCGAAAGGTTGTGATACGATGTAAGCATGAAGAAGGCGTCTTCATGAGCTTCATGTATTCGCTGGTTGTTCCACGGGATGGACTGTCATCGGTGCCTATTGTGAATGGATTTGAGGATGTCTTTGACGAAGTCAAAGGGTTACCGCCGCATAGGGAGATCGAGTTTCGTATCGATCTAGTTGAGGGAACCAGACCTGTTGTGATCCCTCTTAGGCGGATGGCGCCCAGGGAGCAGCTAGAGTTGAAGGTGCAAGTTGATGACCTTTTGCAGAAAGGATTCATTCGGCGTAGTGTGTCCGAATGGGGTGCACCAGCTGTGTTCGCAACCAAAGCGGATGGATCGTTAAGGTTGTGTGTGGATTATCGTGAGCTGAATAAGGTGACTAAGAAGAACAAGTATCCATTACCGAGAATAGATGACTTGTTTGATCAGCTTCACGAAGCTAGGGTGTTTTCTCAGATGGATTTGGCAACGGGATTTCACCAATTGAGGGTGGCTAAGGATAGTGTGCCGAAGACTGCTTTCAGGACACCATCCGGGTTTTATGAGTGGCTGGTAATGCCGTTTGGATTGACCAATGCACCAGCATATTTTGTGGATCTTATGAATAGAGTGTTCAGAGATCAGTTGAACAAATTCGTACTTGTGTTCGTGGATGATATTCTGATTTATTCCAGAACTGAGGAAGAGCACAAGACGCACTTGAGTATTGTTTTGGAAATCTTGCGGAAACATCAGCTGAAGGCTAAGTTTTCGAAGTGTCACTTCTGGAAGGGTGAAGTGAGGTTCTTAGGCCATGTTATCTCTGGAAATGAAATCGCGGTTGATCCCGCTAAGGTAGCAGCGATCCAGGATTGGGTTAGACCTAAGAATGCATCCGATGTGAGAAGTTTTCTTGGATTAGCAGGATATTATCGTCGGTTTATCAAAGATTTTTCCAAGATGGCTGCACCGTTAACAGGATTGACGAAAAAGAACCAAGTGTTCAGATGGGATGATAAGTGTGAGCAAGCTTTCGTAATCTTGAAAGAGCGACTGACGAGTGCTCCTGTTTTGACTATTCCAAGTGGGAATGATGAGATGGTGGTTTACACCGATGCATGTGGTACTGGACTTGGAGCAGTGCTGATGCAAAAGGATAAAGTTGTTGCGTATGCTAGTCGACAACTGAAGCCGCATGAAAGGAATTACCCGACTCATGAATTGGAGTTAGCGGCGATTGTTTTTGCTTTGAAGATGTGGAGACATTACCTATTGGGAGTTCGATTCGAATTGTTTACGGATCATAAGTCGTTGAAGTATATGTTCTCCCAAAATGATTTGAATCTCCGACAGCAACGGTGGCTAGAGTTTTTAGCATCGTATGATTTTGGTATAGCCTATACTCTGGGAAAAGGCAACACAGTGGCAGATGCGTTAAGTCGAAGACATGCAGGATTGGGAGCCATGTTTTCGGAATGGAAGAGTCTAGAGTATTTGGCTGAATTTGACTTCAGGCCTAGATGTGAATTGGAACCTGAGATATTGGCAAACTTATCGATAAGGCCTACTCTTGTGGAGAGAATTGGCGAGAGCCAAAAGCAAGACGATAAGTTTGTCAAGATTATCCGAGATTTGGAATCTGGATTGAATCCAGAAAAGGATAAAGGATTTGAAGTCGATCGAGAGGGTTGGCTTCGAAAGCAAGGACGACTAGTTGTTCCCGATGTAGATGGATTGAGAAATGAAGTTCTTAGGGAAAGTCATCACTCGAAGTTGACAATTCATCCAGGTGGAAATAAGATGTATCGGGATATGAAGAGAACCTATTATCGGGAAGGCATGAAGAAGGATGTTGGAAATTTTATTTCCAAGTGCATGAACTGCCAGTTGGTGAAAGCTGAGCAGAAGAAGCCCAGTGGATTACTTCAGCCATTAGAGGTTCCTACATGGAAGTGGGAGCAAGTGTCGATGGATTTTATCGTGGTCTACCTAGAACCAGGACAGGGAATGAAGGGATTTGGGTCATTGTAGATCGTTTGACTAAGAGTGCAAGGTTCATTCCTGTTCGATCAACTAGGACTGCATCGAAGTTGGCTGAGCTTTATGTTAAGTGGATAGTTCGATTCCATGGTGTTCCGAAGAGTATAGTGAGCGACCGAGATCCTTTGTTCACTAGTGGATTTTGGAAGAGCTTCCAGGAGGTTTTGGGAACTGAGTTGTGTTTGAGTACAGCTTATCACCCTCAAACAGATGGTCAGACTGAGCGAGTCAACCGGGTTTTGGAAGATCTCCTGAGGGCATGTGTTTTGGATTTCGGAGGATCATGGGAAGATCACCTTCATTAGGTGGAATTTGCATATAATAACAGTTACCAGTCAAGTATTGGTATGGCACCATATGAAGCACTGTATGGAAGGCCGTGTAACTCTCTGACATGTTGGTTGGAAAGTGGAGAAAAACTGATACTTGGGCCAGAGATGATTCGACGGACTTCGGATTGTATAGGGATCATTCGGCAACGAATGAAGGCAGCCCAAGATCGTCAGAAAAGTTATGCCAATAATCGTCGTAAGGATTTGGAATTCGACGTGGGTGATATGGTTTTTGTGAAGATTTCTCCTCTGAAGAATGTTATTCGATTTGGAAAGAAAGGAAAGTTAACTCCGAGATTTGTTGTACCATTCCCGATTATCGAGCGAATTGGAAAGCTCGCTTATAGATTGAAGTTACCGGAAAAGATGGCGGGTGTGCACAATGTTTTCCATGTATCTTATCTACGGAAGTATGTGCATGACCCAACTGCAGTGGTTTCTGCTGATAGCTGTGAAGATTTAGAAGTTAATCCAGTTGTTACGAGACCTCGTAAGCCGCTTCGTGTTGTTGAAACAGACACGAAACAGCTTAGGAGAAAGACGGTTACGTTGCTCAAGATACAATGGAGTGATGATGTTGACGACTGTACGGGGGAGGAGGAAGAGAGGATGAAGGCAGCTCATCCTGAACTCTTCAAGGTATGGCCCTAAGGTGTCGTGACATCTCATGAATTTGTTACTTGTTCTAATCGTAGAATTCTGCATGCTAGAATAGTAATTGGATGCATGGTTTGTTGATTGCTATGGATGGTAGGCATGCAGAATAGTTTTGGTTGCTCTTGTTTGTTTGGAATTTCGGGGGCGAAATTCCTAAGGGGGAGAGAATGTAACGACCCGTATTTTACGTATCAATAAATCGTAGAATTTCTAGGTCGTTGGTGTTGCTTATGTCATCCTTAGCCTAAGTCGTATGGGGAGTAGGTCGTGTGGAGACTAACTCGGGTAGGCAACCTAAGTTAAGTCGTGGACGACTTACGGGTTAGTGGATAGCTTGGGTCGTAAGGGTGAAAGGTCGGGTGTAGCGGCTTAAGGTTTGGACCGAGTCAAGGTAGTGAGCGACTCATAGGATAACCGACTCATAGGGGTGACCGACCTAAGAGTTAGCGAGTTAGAGGAGTTAGCGACTTAGTGGAGTGGCGACTCATTGGGGTGACTGAGTAAGAGAGGTGATCGACTCGTGTATTGGACCGACTCATAGGATGGAACGACTTAAGGAAAATGAGTTAGGTCGTTGAGTCGTATAGTGTTGTTGAGTCGTCGAGTCGTTAGGTCGGCCTGTGTTTTAGGACGTGTATGCTATGAGTCGTACACGAGTTAAGTTTTTGGGTCGGCTAGGTGATGAGTCGGTAGGGGCTTGAGTCGTGTGCATGCTGTGCCATGTGTGTTGTGTCGTATTTGCCTTGAGCTGCGTTGAGTCGTGAGTCGTAGTGGCTTGAGTCGTGAGTCGTGAGTCGTGGACGACTCATAGGGGCGGACGACTCATGGGGGATTTCAGCCCATAAATAGAGGGGTTTGGCTCACTTTTTGGCACCGGATTTTGAAGCGACGAAGTACTGCCATTTTGAGAGCTCGACTACAACATTTCTTCATCTTCTTTTCTCCATTTCAATCTAGTTCTAACATCCATCCAAGATCGAAGATCCAAGAGCCAAAGTTGAAGATCTTCATCCAACCAAGCTAGATTTCATCGTTTCAAGCGGGATTTCGACGAATCAAGCTTGAATCCTTGCTGTCCAGATCTGAAGTTGATAGTTTTTGAAGTGTTTGGGCGATTCGGTGAGTGGTGGTTATCTCTCACGCGGACCCAAAGGAGTATATTGGATTGGTGGTTTGTTGGAGTGTTGTAGATAGTGATTTTATGCATTTTTCCTTAGATCCAAGTGTAGATCCATTACTTATGAAGATGTTTACTTATGCAAGTTCATCTACCAAGTTGTAGAGATAAAAAAAAACCCATGATTTATATTTGTTAGATCTATGCTAAAAACCCATGATTCATGTATGTTATATCTATGCTTATTTATTTACGAAATTGCCATTTGTAGTTATAAATGCCTACTTAGACCATATTTGATTACTTGATTGCTTAAGCTAATGATTGATTTGATTGATTGCTATGTATGTTAGTTGGTTGATAGTTAGATCTAGACAAGATGGTCGAAGATGATTCAAAAACTACGGAAGAGGCTCTTGAATGGTGAAAGTTGCTTAAGGCATATGTAGTGGATGTTGAAGCTCATATGTATGGATTGGATGATGTTGAGATAGAATTTTGCCATAATGCGATGAGGCAAACCATGATGTTAAGATGAGCCTTTTCTATGATGAAGATGAGGCGAGGCAGGATGTGATGTAACCTTGGTATAATCGAGAAGGATTACTCCAAGCATGTTGATAACTTGAAGGGTAGTTCGAGTTGATTGATAATGGATGGCTCAAGAGGTAGTTTGGGCTAGATTGAGAATAGTCGTCAAGGAGGATGAATAGAAGGCTTGGATTTCATCGTTGTTGAAGGTTCTAGCAGACTCAAAGCAAGAGTACAAGGGTTGCCCTAAAGACTACAGGTAGGTGGTCTGGACACCCTAAAGACTACAGGTAGGTGGTCGAGTACTCTGGGTAGTTGCGAAAATTCCTAGGCACGGGTCATGATGACGTGCGGAGTTATGTCTAGAACCGGGGTTACCATTAGCTCTTGACAGATGGCTCAGGAAGGAGTCGGTCATTCAATTAACGGTGATTTCGAAGCAAGGTTAACAGTGATAGCCAGAGTCGTGGATGTTTGGACGTTCGGTTGTATCATCATTCGGTCTCAAGAGCGGTGTTTTCTGGGTGCTTCTCTGATCTTGGTTTAGGCCTTGGGGGTTTGTATTTGGAAAACATCGACCTTGACTCGAGTGATTATTGCTTTACTTTAATTGCCTGCTATGTTATGCTTGTTTTTCCTTAATGTGTGTCTGGGGGCTATCACTGTAGAAAGAGGTGGAGTGGAATGGTTTGGTTCCTATTCCTTTTATCCCTTATACTCTTTTGGTATGTTTGATAGTTAATTTACTGCTCACTAAGACTTTGTCTGACTCAAGGTTTTTTGTCTCCTCTTATTTCCTTGGGCTGTTCATCCATGTTGGGATGGGCAGACTAGGTAGCAGGTGACAGGTGCTGTTCTTAGAGATCTACGCTGATGATGACGAAGACGAGCAGGAGGCTTTTACATATTATTTCATATTATATGTACTGGGTGTTCCGCTGCTGTATTTGTTTGAGTGTTATGTAGTGAGGCTTTGATGTATGGATGATTCATATGTTTGCATAAAATTATGATGATGCTTATATGATGATGTCCTGCTCTATGGAGCTTCACTATACTACATTTCTTTATTGAATTTTATCCATGCGCTGTGAGTTGTACGATAGATTCTGCGATGTTTATTCTACCTTGACGGTCACCCATGGCTGCCTGGCACACCTTCAGCGCATCATTCCCTTGTTTCCGTGCGGGAGTCATGGGCGGTCGTCACATTAAAATAATAACGTCTAGATGGAGTTCCTCTTTTGGAACATCTGAGGCATGAATGCCTCGACTAAAAAGGTGGAAATTTTGCATTTGTTAAATTCTAACAGATTTTCTTTTTTAGGCATACTTGAAAACAAGCTCTCTGCTGTTAATATTGAGAGTTTCATGCTTAAAGTTCATAACAACTGGAGGCATTCACATAATATTTTAAATGGTCAATAAAGTAGAATTTTAATACTGTGGATTCTTCCCAATGGTCGAACATTATTCTTCATTATAACGATCAATTTATATCCTACATACTTCATAATGCTAGCGGTGTCAGTATCCTATGCACAATAGTCTATGCCTTTAATGATGAATATAGACGAGTTGAGTTGTGGAATTATCTCGCTGAGCAATCTAAATTATTTAATTTACCATGGATAGTGGCAGGGGATTTTACTTCTATCCTCTCTTCTGAAGAGAGAATTAATAACGGTTTTTGTAACTCGATGGGAGATAAGGATTTCAAAGACTATATTACAACGTCTAAACTTATTGAACCGCTTTTAGTGGTAATTATTTTACTTGGAGAGGGGCAATATTTCTCAATTCACAGCAAGATTGATCATGTTTTCATCAACTCTTTATGGAAGGATTTATTTTATCAATTTGGTATTAATTTTGGTAATTACTCTCTTAGTGATCATTCCCCTATCTATGTTAATCTTATGATAAAGAATGGGAAAAAGAATTATATACCTTTCAGATATAATAACTCATGGCATCTTCAATCTGGATATTTCTCTTCTCTTCACAATGCTTTGTTGTAGGAATTTTTCAATCACCTTCATATACTCCTATGCAGACTGAAATCTACAAAATCTACAATGAAGGAATGGTTAAGCACTAAATGAAGCATGCAAACAGTGATCAATCAGATAAAAGAAGAAGAAAACGAATTATATAAACAACTAGTACAAAACCCATTGAATTATATAAAGAACGCAGAATGCATTCTTCAAACTTTTCAGGTTCTGAATTGTTTAATTGGGCTGGGCCTAAGTGAAAATAAATCGATGCTATTTTTTAGCAAAAGTGCTACCAATAAACAACAGAAAGCCCTGATTTTGAATATCAGTATAGGCAGTCTTCCAGTAACATACTTAGGTATCCCAATATCAAATAACAAACTTAAAGCAAGGGATTTTGGAAGTCTAAATGACAAAATAAATAAAAAAATTCAATCATTGGCACAACAAATTACTCACAATTAGTGGCAAACTTGAGTTAATTAAAACTATCATTCAACCTTTGATTCAATTCTGGATGCAGCTTTCCTAATTACCCATGTCTGTGATACAGAGAATTAGTACTCTTTGTGCTAATTTTATTTGAAAATCTAAAGCACATAAGATGTGTTGGGATGATATTTGTAAAACTGAAAGTGAAGGTGGACTTGGTATTTGAAAATTAGAGGAAATTGCTAAAGCAGTTGCTATCAAATTAGTCTAGAACTTCATAAATGGTGATACTCTATAGGCCAAATGGATATACAGTAATATTATAGCAAAACAAATTTTTGGACTGCTAAACTGAACAACAATGCATCGTATACTTGGAAATTAATTTTTAGAGCTAGACAATGGTGTAAAGGATTAATGGATGGGAAAATTATTAACGGTGCTAGCACTAATATATGGTATGATCCATGTCTTAATGGATACTCTTTGATTAATAAATTAGGGTGGAATGCTTTGTCAGTGGCAGGTAGTGGCAATAGATGGGTTTCTACTCTAATTTCGAATAATAATTGGAAAAATAATCTTCAGTGTGTTCCTACTCAAATGCAGACTACTGTGTATAACATAAAATTTCACAACCAAATGCATCGTGATTACAGGTTCTGGTTGCCAAACAGTAATTGTCAGTTTAGTTTGAGTTCATCCTGGAATCACATTAGAGTCAAATATGAAGAATTCAACTGAATCAGTGTAATTTGGGATCATTACTGTGCCCCAAAAATGTCCACTTGCACTCTGTTAGTTAAGCTAAACTGATTGAACACAAAAGATAGAATTTTCATATGGAACAATAATATTGATAGGTCTTGTGTTTTCTGCTTAAATCATTTCGAAGACAGGGAACACTTGTTTTCTAATTGCAGCCACTCAAGACAAATTTTAAAAGTTATAATGCAAAAGCTAAATATCAACATCGGAAATTCATCTGATATTTCACAAATTCTAGAAATACTTCGTCAGCAATAAAAGAACTATACGATTATTAATCATCTTATGAATATTGCCTTTACTTCCATGATTTGGCATATATAGTGCGAAAGAAACGCATGGGTTTTTGAAGGTGTAGAAATGCCATTTCAATTGAGAATCATGATGATAGTTCAAGTATGTAAAAATATAATTCAATCTAGACTGGTTTCGAAGGAAGTTAGTAGGGATTCAGAACTTATCGTGCTAAATTTTTGGATTACAACTGCTCCAAGCTTTGATTTTCAACCGCCCTGAACTCAAATATGCTTTATTCTTCGATCGGACTTTTCTAACTATTCTCTTCTCTGGATTTTCGAGTACGGTAGTTTAGCCATTATTGAGCAGTTCGAAAGGAGTAATTAGATCTGTGATAGTTTGGTAAAGTAGATGAAGCGTGTCTCCCTCCAGAAGATTCTTTTCAAATTTTGATCTAAGTCCCGTGGTTGTGATGTTTCGTGTTTCATTTGTTACTCTTCTATGTGATGTTTAGTTTTGTTTGTTTTTTGTTGTGTTTCTGTGTTTGTTTGTCGGCCTATATTGCTCGTACAGATGGTTTTGAGTGTTTCTTCATTTTTTTTACTCCTCCATCTATTTGACAACTGGGTTTCTGGCACTGTTGGGTTCTATTGTAATGTTAATATATGGACATAATACGTACTCTTTTCCTGACATGGTACCCATTTAGATTAGAGAGTTGCAAGGTTTTAACGAGGCATATTATGGAAATATATATGCATTTTTTGTTTGTTAATAAATTACATGTTTCAAAAAAAAATTAGAAAGACATAAACTCTACTCAAAATAGCTAGTAGATATCATTTTTGTTGAACACTGATGTCAGTTTTCATAAAAATGACGTTTGAAATATTTTTGAAAACTCCAAATCATTTAACTCAAACATACAAAATTTAGGTAATAGTTTTTAAACATAACGTAGTGATAACAATTCAAAAAGTACGAAGTACAAATCTCAACCAAATATAGTACTAGTGTCATTTTTGCAATGTAGTGGTATCATTTTTGTTACGAAATATATTAAAAAGTATATATAAAATTAAAAACGCATCAACTCTAGTCAAGATAATCAGTGGGAATCATTTTTCTTAGATATAGGTATCAAGTTTCATAAACATGATATTTGAAATAATTTTTAAAATTCCAAACTAATACAATCAAGCATACAAACTGTATGTATCATTCTTGATTTATAATGGTATCAGATTTTATAAAAAATACAATGAAAACTACTTACCAAGGCATAAAGTAAAAATTTAAACAAATTGATTATTTGTATCATTTTCCCAAGACATCTGTACCAGTTTTGCTACAAATGATTTGGAAAACAGTTTATAAAATTATTAGTTATCAATTCAACTCAAAACAAATAGCGAGTATCATTTTTTTTAAATATAGGTATCAGTTTGTTAAAAAGTACGGTTAAAATAATTTCAAAATTCCAAAACAATAACTTCAAAGAAACAAAATGGAGGTATCATTTTTGGTTTATATCTATATCAGTTTTATAACAAACTACAGTAAAAATAATTTGTAAAACTAAAAGTATAAACTTCAAACAAATATAAAGTGGGTATCATTTTTGTAAGGTATTGGTATCAGTTTTGCTACAAATAGATGGAAAAATAATTTCTAAATGACAAGGCATCAGCTCCACACAAACAGACAGTGGGTACCCGTTTTGCAGTATATTGGTATCAGTTTTATTATATATACTGGTAAAAATAATTTCTTCAATTATAAAGCACCAACTTAAATCAAACAGGTAGTCGGTATCACTTTTCCAATATATTGGTTTCAGTTTTATAATAAATGGTGATGAAAACTATTTTTAAAACTACAAAGCCTTGTCTTCTACCACACAAACTATAGGTATCATTTTCGCAATATCTAACATGTTATAAAGTAATGGTATTTGTAACTTTACCGAATTGATTTGTTCCTCTTTAGATTCTTCATTTGGAATTTGTTTTCCCTTTTCTTTTTGAGCTTTTTCCTGTTTAGCATTTTTGATACTATTAGAATACATTTAATAATATGATGTTGTATCGGTTTCTTTCATAATTTTATAGTATCATTTACCCGTTGAATTATATTTTGAGTTTCTATTTGAATTTGCTTCTGAATTATTTTTTCATTGTTTTTCTTCGATCTTCTACTTTTTTGCGGTTGTCTTCAGTTGTTTTTTTAGTGGCTATTTTTTTATTGTAAGTTTTTTTTCATTGTTCTGTCAAATAAGTTCAACACTATTATAATACGACTATATTAGCTTTGTTATACTTGATTTTATAGCATTGGTTACTATTTATAGTATGTTTATTGTTATTTTTGATTGGTTTTCATCTGCTTTATTTTTTTAATTTCTTCTCTCTGTTATTTTTTCTAGATTTTTTTGTAGAATATAGTTAGAAAAAGTAAACTAATAAAAATAAAACATGTCAAATCAAAAGAAACATCATTATTACTTTGTGTTTTCTTACTCCTTAAATGATAAGGACATAAAGTAAAGATTTGAAAGGTGATATTAAGTGTTGAAAAATAAGATTACTTTAAAAGTAAGTAAATTGTATTTTGATCTTTTGCAAATATAATATTTTTATCCAAAGTTTTTTCTATAAATGCACACCCACTTTCTCACTTCCTTCCACACTTCTTCTTCTCAAAATTTCAAACTTCTTCTCACTCTTTTAATGGCTTCCAACTTTAACAAAGTTATGCCAAAATATTTTCAAAAATAAAACAAAGAAAAAATATCAACAAAACTCTGTCCGAACCACTTCAAAACCCCTCCTCTCCCCTTCTATTGCTCACGCCCCCTTCTTCCATTTCGCCGAGCACAATTTTCCTTTCAAGCATGGTCATGGCCTCCTAAGGCAAGTACGCGAAAGTTTAGCAAGTTATAAAGAGCTTAAAGAAAAGTTATAAAAGTTTAGCAAAGTTAGAAATGTTTAAAACTAGTTTGAAAGCGACAAAACGTGAGAACTCTAAATTGTTAAGTAGAAAATGATTATTTGATGTTTTGCAAGTTATAAATGTTGTTTGGATGTTAATAATGATGCTGATAAATGTTTGAAAAAGAAAGCAACCACCTTTAAGTCATTTGCAAAAGTTAGTAAGCAAATATGTACATAAATGACAATCATGTGACATTGTAATAAAAAAGTTGTTAAATTGATTAGCAAGTTTATATGACATGTTAGGATATGTTAAAATGATTATAAACTTTGTTTTGGAGGTTTACTAGTTGTATATTGAAAATATATGTTGAAACAAGTCACGGATTTACACCACATATAATCACATGGAAATCACTTTCCAAAAGAAACGAAATGTGACTTGGAATCATTTATACCTTGAAAAACATTTGAAAATGCTTTAGAAATGATTACTAAGTGTTTAAATTTGTATTGGCAAAGTTTGGATATGAATCTCAAAATACGCCAAAAATTTGACGCGTCGCGTAACGGTAGTTCGTGTTTTCGCGTCAAAAGTTCAAATGAACATACGAAGTGGAACATAGTTCAAAATTCTTCAAATTATGAATTTTCCAAATCCTTATATCCATATCTTTCATATAAAAATAGAAAATCAAGATTTCATCTTGCATATTTTAAAATATGGCAAAATCAATTTTCAAGAAAAATCTAGTTTTTACACTAAAATGACCAAAGTTGGAAATTGATAAAATAATCATTTTAAAGATATGAAATAAATTATAAAAATCTTTTAAAATGTTTTAAAAGCGACTTAAGTTAAAAATATTGTTTTCTAGATGAGATAAAAGTCGTTTTGAAGAATATAGCTTTTGAAGTACTTTTTCTAACACTATTTGTAACACTTTTCGCAATGCTTTTCGATAACTTTTGAAATAAAGGTTGAAACTTAAGAATTCTTTTCCAAATCCTTGGTAAATGTTTTTAATTAAATAATAAAGCTTTTTAAAAGAAATTTGAACCAGTTTAACATTATTTCAAAGATGGTTAAACAAATAGTTAAGTGATTTAAAAAGGGAAAATGAGTATGCGGAAACGACTAGTACATTTGTCCCGCCTGTAAGATCTAAAAATGGAAATAAGGTGTGTAACTAAGGTTAGGGATGGAGCAACCAGTGCGCTGAACTTACCTGGCCTCAGTTTTCTCTTTTAGGCGAGAGGTGGAACATATCGAAAGGAAAGTCTGGATGCTCAACTTGGATTTTATTGAAATAATCTCCTTATGTTCGTTATTAAAATCCGAAGAGGGAAATTGCCTTGTTCGTGGAATTTAAAAGATGATCTCACCATTATTCCGCCCATAACATTCGTTGAAAATGGAAGTTAATTTTGAATAAAAGTAGAATGATTTCTATAATCATATTTTCTCAAAAAATACTCTTTAAAAATGATTTGAGAAATATTCAATAGAGAGGTTTAAATGATTCTGTATTCACTAAAAGAATATTTTGAAAATATATATCTCTCGAAGGTATTTTGGTAAAGGAAATGAATGAATCCAAAAACAATCACCTAATTACATCATTTTTATCGATGATTGGATTTCGAAAGTACCGGGGTCGGATTTGGGTTACTCCTATCCGAAGACCACTTCGAACCAATTTACGTGTTTGAAGGTTGAAGATGTTTGAAGACAGAGATATTGAGACGAATAATAACGAGGGAGTACTTGTTGATTAGTTGGGGATAAACTCCCGATTCACTATATTGTAGCGGTGATCTCTTTGTTATGAAAAAACCTTAACCACAAGGACTTCTCGCCTGGTAATTGCAAAGAAAAGTGCCTTCGGTTTGTCCTGTTCCTGGACAACCTGTATGGACGTTTGTCTGACATTGCATTTCTAAAAATTACGTACATTGGTTTTTACAAATGTGCATCAGTGGTGGCGGAGAAGGAAACTTCTCTTAGCTTAACACCCTCCTTGAGATGTACGAGCTTAAGGGTCGTGTTTTTGTGGAAGGCAATTAGTAGTCAACGGAAATGGCAATGTGACATTCAAAGATGTGACCGAAACAGGGTTAGATGCGGCAAGGCTAAGTAGGTCATTCCCAATTAGGGTATGATTATCCCCTTCTCGATATATTTATTTCTGCTACGACGTTCGGGGTGTAAATTAATGTGGATGTATGCGAATAGAGCTCTCGGATAAAGGTCGGTAACGACCGAGCGTTGACATATTCGGTACTATCTAGTTATAAAGATAGGCCAGTCTTGTGTTGGTAGAGGAGCTTTGTGATGGTTCCTCGGGACATCCATCTAGAGGTGTACCTATCGGAAGGTAGTCTCTTCGCCTAGTCATTTGTATGGAAACCCTCTCCCCAATAAGAACCTGCGGTTTTGTTTGTATTGGCGTAATGAATAGCCTCGAATTGCTATATGGGTAACCATTTCGGCTAAGATTAATAACTTTATTTCAAAATATTTTCAAAGAATGTCATTAAAAATAATATCCTTATATTTTGCACAATAAAATTTTTGGTTATCATAAGGTAAAAACTTGTTCCGTGTTTATGTGCGGTGTGGTCTTATGAGATAACCTTTTGTTTTCAAAACATGATACTTTGAGTTCTCACACGGGTCCTATGACTGACCTTTGGAGCTATAAAGCTGAAGTACCTTATGTAGATATCTACCCATTTTCCGATGTGTCATGTAGTATGTATTTCCCAACTTATATACGGATAACCAGTTATAACTATCCATCTGGACTTGTATTTGACTCTGATCATTTATGTATAATTAAAATGTTGAATGCGATACGATATTCTGTTACTATGCTATCTTCTATCTTTATTTTCTTTTATACCACTGATAATCTGCCTTTCCGGCACTTAGATTTACGGCACGTGAATACTGTAGACGTATTAATGTTGATTTCTGAGGGTCGAGGAGGCGGGTTGTCACACGTATGCACAACCATCCTCCACTCGACAACCCTCCTCCGCCTTCCCAAACCACAACCGAATGCCATTTTCTCCGCCTCATCGCCAGCCATAAGTAGCTCAGCCTCCGCCCATAGCAACCGCCTCCCCTTTAGCCCGCATAGCCACCCAAAACCCGATTTGTCAACCCCAGCACGACAGTTTTTCCCTATAGCCATCTCTCCTTCTTTAGAACAATCTTGAAAGTCATACGATATTATTTTCCTTCTACAGGTATCAAGTCATATAATCTGTATAAAATATCATTTTCACTTGTATATTTGTTCTTGTATAGCCCATACAAAAATCCTGAAACAATATTATTTTCCTTCTATTTGGGTTGAATAAGTTATTGATTCCGATCATCTTCTATTAGATGATGTCTCGAGAACGTAATCATCCAACTCCACTCAACCATGACTAACAACCAGAACGGAGCAAGATTCCTAATGTTGTTTCATTATCACTCTATAAAAGGCAAGAAAGAGGTGTATATATATACATCACACACACAGACAAAGATATATATATATATATATATATTGTTTTCATCAAATTCGAATTTAAGTTATATACCTTGTCGTTGTCCAGTTATGTGCCTTGTGTTTGTTGTCCGGAACTTATCGCAGCTGCTCTTTAGCTTGTTGTTGTTCCGTGTGCGTATCCATGTTACCTTCTTCGTTCTTGTTGTTTCTCTTGCCTCGATAGATGAGCTATCACTCACGATTAACACTCTTATATTTAGTAAATTTAATTCACATGAAATGATGAATGAAATTATACTTACCCGGACGATCTTATAGATTAGGGAAAGTCGTTATGGATTGAAATGATAAACCCAAGCGATTTTATTGAATTTGAAATTATGGGATTGCGAGTTGAAATGATATATGCCCGTAATATTAAATTATTGCGGATTGAAATGATAAATATCCGTATCACGTGACCATATGATAAAAAACTATATACGGACACCGTTGGTCTATTTTTAAATAATTTCAAGAATTTTTAAAAGGAAATATATGAATTTTAATAAATTTGGATTTTTAAAATATAATATAAATATTTATTTTAATATGTGAAAATTTTAGATTTTAAAATTATATATTATGGAAATTTTAAAATTATAAGTTAAGTTTTAAGATGTAAACTATAAAATTTTAATTATAACTTTATTATTTTTAAAATATATAAAACAAGATTTAAAATAGATTTTATAATAATAAAATTTAATTTAATAATAATTAATATAATAAAATTTAATAAGAATTTAATTTGCCTAATATATATAATATATTTTAAATATTTGTTTACAATTTATATTAATATTTTAAAATAGATTTTTGTAGTAATTTAAATAAATAAACGTTGGAAATATAAGTTTAAGAGGACTTGTAATTTAATTTGTTTAAGAATTGAATTTAAATAATAATTGATTTGAACTTATTGATTTTGGGATTTAAAATATGATTTTATAACTTGATAACTTGATTTCGATTAAAGGTGATTAATTGAATATTTTCAAATTTAAATAAAATTGAAATTGAATATTTAATTTTGATTTAAAATTTTAATTTGAGAATTTACTTAAAATGGTTATTAAAAAGGTGATTAAGTGAATATTTTCAAAAAATAAATATAATTGAAGTTAGATATTAAATTTTGATTTTGATTTAATTTTGTAATTTGAGATTTATTTAAAGGTTATAAAAATGATTAAGTGAATATTTTAAAATTTAAATAAAATTAAAGTTGAATTTTGAATATAAATGAAATTTATCAAATTGAGTTATAGTAAATGTTTGAATATTTAAACTTTAACCTATTGAATTTAAAGTGGTAGTTCAAACCTGGATTTAAAACCAATATAAACTAAAAATGGTTTTAATGAGAATTTGGATTAAACCTTTAACCTTTTTAATTGAAATGGTCGAACTGAGATTGATTTAAATAGAATTTTTTTGGAACTAAAGTTGTTTTGAATTGATTGTGAAATTGGAAAAACAATTCTAATTTGAAACTATTTTCGATATGAACTATTTTTGACATATAAACTATTTTAATCTATAACCTATTTTTTTAAAGCTATTTAATTTATAACTATTTTAATACATATAAACTATTTCAATATTTATTTTAAGTTGGAACTGCTATGATTTATATTTAATGGATTTAAATGTGAATATTTTGATATGATGGTTTAAACTATTTTGTGGTTATGATTTTGGAAATGAATATGATTTCGAAAGAGATATGATTTCGAAAGTGATATGATTTTGAAATGAATATGATATTTTGATATGAAGTATGAACTGTTTGAAATAAAAATGACCACTTTGTGAAATAAGCGCTTGGTTGTTAAAGAGGCCGGGATCGGATATTGTCATACTCTCTGCCAATACCAAAAACCATTTTAACAACTGTGCACACAGTGGAGAATCCAGAACGAAGTAGGATGGTTTGACAAACGTCTGTATGAGGTATGAATGCAGCCCTGACTCCCTCGAGTCAGCTTGATGTTACTGAAACAGGAGCCATTCCGGGCCAAGTGAGGTCGCACCTACAATCGAGCATGCTTCTTCGATATCATTCTATTACTTTGTGATTTGATTAGGTGCACCGTTGATTTTGGGAGTGTGTCTCAAGGTGGGTGGTAGTAGCTGCTATGCGTTACCATAAGTCTGGATCCGCAAAACGGTAGTATCCTACCCTGTGCATTGCCTCGCATGCCTTGTCACGTGCCTTATCACACCCTCTACGCGTTTGGTTTGTGTCGTATCTATGGAGTGCTCCCTGATAGCCTACTGGTTTGGTGGAGTTTACAGTACTGTATAGACTGACATTTATATAAAAATGTGTTAAGAGGGATATGGGTAATGCCTTAACGCTATTTTAATAGTTTACTTTACTATAGACATTATCTATGTAGCATATTGTACTATGTATGTAGATAGTTTAACGGATCCTAAGAGGATTGGAATCCCAAACATCCATTAAGTTATATTGCATTTCACTTGGACATTTCACTTGAGTTGATTTACTAGCATAAGAATGTTAATCATGACTCGAGTGTTTTGTGTTTTGCTTTATGCTCGGGTCAGACTGAGTGTCACAGCATTTGAGCCTCACCTTTAGAGTTAGGAGTTTTTCTTAAAGATCTGCCTTATATCTATTCAGCTTTCAGTTATTTCTAGTTTATGTTCAAAATTGTCAGTTGCTTTTGTATCAGTGTTTTTTATGTATTAGATTTCTGTTGTATTAGACTGATGTTATGTAGTAGCTTCATGAACTACTATTTATCTATTTCCGTTGCTAATTGTTGTATTACTCTGTGTCTGTGATTATGTGATTGATTTATTTGTTGTATATGCTAAGTTTTTCCAAATATAAATTAACAATCTGTTGTTTTGAAAAATTCAAGCTGACATGCGTGGATGATTGTCGATTTGAATGGTTCGAAATGCCAAGTCGTTATAGTTGGTATCGGAGCTCTGGTGGCAAATGTAGCATATGGAGTAAAAACTCATTCGAGATAAGGTAGTAATACCCTAGAATGAGTAAATTTAATTATAGAATCATCTTCGTTCAAGCTTGAAATTCTTTGTTAGGATTCTCCTTGATTAGGGTTTCTTTTGAATTTTGAAACTTTGCCTTTGTTTTAAAATCCATTCTTGCCTTTTCCTGTTCGTGTTCTTCTTAATACTGGAGCATCCCATAGCTTCATTTCTGTTGATCTGCAATAAATTTTTTAGACATCTTGCAACTTCAATTGACAACTTCATCATTGTTGTGACTAATCCCATCGGTGGTCCTGCCAACCTTAATATGATTTGTAAAGCAATGAAACTCCTTTATACCGATGTCGATTCATCAGAGAGGTCTATGTCCTTGGTTTTGATGCTTTTCTTTCAAAGCCCGAGCTGTTTCCGTGGTAGACGATTAGGGTAATTCTCTTATGATCGAATGTCGATTGCCTCAGGATTATGCAGGCAGTTTTATCTTTTCGCTCGATTCCCATCCTAGTGATCTTGACTCCACCCCTGTTGTCCAACTATTTTCGGATGTTTTGGTGAAGTCATTTCTCTTCCTCACAAGCGGGAAATAGAATTCCACATTGATCTTATTCCTGGAGCTCAATCTTGCTACCAGTTTTCACCAGCTTCATGTAGCGAAGAGAGCATTCCTTAGTCAGCTTTCTGGACAGAAAATTGTTTCTATGAATGGTTAGTCATGCCCTTGGGATTAACCAATGCTCCTGCTTTTTTTGTCGATCGCCATGTTCTCAACAAGTTTGTCTCCATTTTCTTTGATGATATTCTCGTCTTGCCTAAGTCGGAAAAGGAGGATGAATCTCACTTGAGCTACGTTCTCCAAACCCTTAGGACTCATAAGTTGAAAGCCAAATTTTCTAAATGCTATTTCAGGAAGGATGAAGTCCGATTCCTTGAACACATTGTTTTTGAAATGGAATCTCGATTGACCCGGTTAAGGTCATCGCGATTAGTATAAGTCTATCCATCTTTACTCTTTTGTAATTTAGTTATCTTATCTTCCTTTCGAGCTTATCTTCTTAGTTAGAATTCTATCTGATTAGGATTCCTCTAAATTTGAATCTATCCTTGTTCTAAAATCCATTCTTGAATCATCTTATGAGAGAGAGTATTTGTAATGAAATAAAATGTTTTATATTGTGTTGTTTAGTTTGAATTTTGGGTTTCGATCGATTTGTCTGACCAACGCTATCGATAGGAATTCCAAAATACTTGAACAGAGTAAGCTAACACAATATTGTTTCCGAAATAGGTAAATTAAATAATCTTATGATTATATTTTATATATAAAGTATAATTTTCTAAAATTAGATAGTTAAATGAATTGGTTGTTAGAAATGATAGTACTAGATTATCGTTTATTGTTTTTTCAACATTCCATTAATTATTGTTGTATGTTATAAGGAGGTGAAATTTTATAAACATTATTTGTAAATCTGATTTGCAAATGAAATGAATTTAAATTAAAGATTTGAGAATTAATTTTTTGGTTCTTTTCATTTGGTTTTCAAATTTTTAAGAATATATATTATTCGAAAGTATTTTCAAATGGAAATTATTTTCAAAGAATTTTAAAAGAAGTAAGTCAGTACTCTCCTTTTTTGTCGCTGGAAAATAATTTCGGTGATGACTACAGCATTATCAATATTCATTTTCGAGTCTCAAAGTAGGGAGACCACTTAGTAGCTTTGTTACATTTTTGTTTTGGAAATTGGATTTGATTTGAATTTCTTGAGTATGATTTGACGTACAATATATATATATATATATATGTATGTATGTATGTATGTATGTATGTATGTATGTATGTATGTATTTATTTCGAAATGGTTTAAAGCGAAACTGAAAATTTAACTCTTAAGTCTAAGTAAAGTGATTATTTTCAATTATTGAAATGAAGCAAAAAAATTGAATAATTGGAGTGTCTAAAATGAGAAATGAAATTTTTTACAACTTAAACAATTGGACTTGGATAAAAATTAATTTGTATAATACTCAATTGCATTCTAAGACATATATAACTTACCTGAGATATTCGAAAAGTTTAAATGTTAATGTGAATATGTAATTGAAGGTTGTACAAGAGAAAATTTAAGTAATAAAATGTTCAAACTAAATTTTGCTTAACAGAAATGTTGTGAATAAAAGGTAAATTTGTATAGTGCTCAATTACATTCACAAACATTAATAAAACCTGGAAAAATTTGAATGCAATGAGAATATGTAATTGAATAGTATACAATATAAAATGCAAGTAATAAGATGTCCGAAAATGAAGTTTATATGGCTTTAAATTAACTGTTTTATTTGATCCTATGTATTTTGAATCTGTCTTTTCTTTTTGTTACTCTATTCTCCTATCTCGTTCCTTTATGAGGACGAAAAGCTTTGAGTGGGGAGAGTGTAACAACTTGGAAATTTTAATGATTTTTATAATGTAATTAAATATATATTTTTTGAAATTAAACAACTAAAATTTATCAATGAAAATTTGGTATTTGGTATACGTCTATGTAAACTTAGCAAATGACAGATTTTCATTGGTAAATATAAAAGATATTTCTGGTGTGTTATTTCAATTTAAAATTTAAAATCAATTAATTTGGTGAAAGTAAATTATTTCTGAAATCTGAATTTTTTTATATAATAAAATTTTAAATCATTTTCTGAGTGAGACGTCATATTTCGTTTCGTCAAATTTGGATAGCTCTAGCTTTGTTTATATTATTTTTGGCATTTTAGCAGTATTCTCGACAGCGAATATCGAGTTTTGATAGCTTGGTCGTATCTCTCATATTTGTGTATCATTCTGTTCATCTCGCCGTGTTGACCTCCACAATATATTCATTTGTGTATTTCGGCATCCGGTACACGGCGAAATCTGCGAAACGGTTAGCCGTCAATTTTAACCTTTTGGTTTTCTGTGACCGTTCAAATGGTTCATTTTCCTTTATTTTGTTCTGCTCGTGAAATATATATATATAATATAATAACTAAGTTTGCATCAATATTTTTGAAAAGCCGGCTCAATTACTTCATTTTTTTATTTGAATCATCTTCTTCCTTCACCTGAAACTGCACGTCTTCTCCCCTACTTTTCTTTTGGATCTATTCTCGATTTTAAAAAAACTATAATAAAACACGGTTGCTTTTAAGAACTTCTCCCCTTGCATTCCTATATTTACTAACCTTGCTCCTTCTGTTACCCACCATTCCCCTTTGCCGCTTCTAGTTCTTTCCCTTCACACTCCCTACTCTCTTCCATCGCCATGCTTCCGTAGCCATGAATCTCAATTGAATATCTAAAGAATCTAATCCCTGGAATTGTTATTTTAGATTTACGAAATTACAGTCATCACCGACCCTAGTTATGGGATTCTCATGCTTCCGTAGACCAGCCGCATCCGCCAAACTCTCCCTCTCTCCACTCGACCTGACCCACGTCCAGCCCAAACCTGTATGCCACAACCATCCTCCCCTCAACAACCCTCCTTCGCTTTCCCAAACCATAATCGAACGCCATTTTCTCCGCCTCATCTTCAGCCGTACAGTAGCTCTGCCTCCGTCTATAGCAACCGCCTCCCCTCCAGCCTTCACAGCCACCCAAAACCCGATCACAGCCTTGTTAACTCCAGCATGGCAGTTTTCCCCTATAGCAATTTCTCCTTCTTTAGAACAATCCTGAAAGTCATACAATCATATTTTCCTTCTACAAGTATCAAGTCATACAATCTTTATAAAATATTGTTTTCACTAATATATTTGTTCTTGTATAGCCCATACAAAAATCCTGAAACAATATTATTTTCCTTCTGTTTGGGTTCAGTAAGTTACTGATTGCGATCATCTTCTCTTAGATGATGTCTCGAGAATGTAATCATTCAACACCCACTCAACCATGACTAACAACCAGAATGGAGCAAGGTTCCTAATGTTGTTTCATTATACTCGGTAAAAGGCAAGAAAGAGGTATTTATATACATCATATATATATATATATATATATATTATTTTCATCGAATTCGAATTCAAGTTATTTACCTTGTCGTTGTCCAGTTATTTTCCTTGTGTTTGTTGTTTGGAATTTGTCACAACAGCTCTTTGGCTTGTTGTTGTTCCGCGTGCGTATCAGTGTCATCTTCTTCGTTCTCATTGTTTCTTTAGCCTCAAAAGGTGAGCGATTACTCACGATTAAAATTCTTATATTTAGTAAATTCCATTCACATGAAATGACGATTGAAATATGTTGTTGAATTTAAATTGATCAGTAATTTAATTATTGACTATGATACGTTATTTTTTAAAATTGTTAACCGATGTTAATTGACATATGACACTATAACCTATTGTGTATATTAATTTAAATTGTTAATGGTTATATATGCTTGTTGTGACAACTCGGAATTTTCGAGCATTTAAAATCAGAATATTTAATTCATTTTAAATATTCAATAGAGTAATTTTAACTTGAATTCGAATATCACAATTTATTTGATAATTAAATTATCAAATTAAATGAGTAAAGTTGGGTAAATTGTTGAATCTGGAGTTTTAAGCCTATTAAAAATAATTTGAAGGCTTATAAAATTTATATTGATAATACTGAAGACAATAGAAGTGTTAAAATTGAAATTAACAGTGATCTGTTCAGTTTTGAAATTTTATCGTTTTAAATTGAATTTAAAAATAGCTTTCCGAGGCACAGTCTTGGAATCCGACGAAACCAGTTCCATTGGGTCCGTAATATTGAATTATTATCGGATTTCAAATTTCGTAGTGATCGGAGTTGTTGTGTGAGCGTACGATATAAACGCGCTGGAAATTTCATTGATAATAGTCGATTTAAATTGAAATTTGAAATTAAATTAATACATTGTTTAACCCGTTAACCTTCAGTCGAAATAATTTCACGTCAGCTTTCTTTTCCGTCACTATAGTAAGGCAAGCTTCTCATGCAAGCTTCATTTCCCCTTAAATTATTCGCCGAAGCCTCCTCCTTCAATCGAATACTCAGTTAAATTAAAAAAAAAACAAATAAATATAACCGAGCCACTCTTCTTTCAATTAAACCAACAGAACAATGGCTTACGAAACGAAATCATTTTGCACCGCGGCCATTTTCCCCTCCATCGATTGTCGAAATCGATTCTCGAAATCGATGCTAACAACATCGGTTCGCCTTCAAAGGGAAGACGCGATTGACCATGGGTTGTCGAACTCGAGTAAGGCGATGTCGCAAGGGGATAGGAAGGCTTCTCGATTTTTAAGAAGGAAGGTGCAAAGTCGTGGCGCAAGCGATCGCTTAGAGGAGCTAGGCCAGAGGGAGGAACTGCATGCAGCGGTGGGTTACGACTTGGGGAGGGGGGTTCGATCGTGTAGGGTCTCGAGTCGCGATGACGGCGGCTGGGAATGGATCAGCGACGCTAGTGTTCCAGTTAGGGTTGCACTTTCATCGGCGAAGGGGAAGGTGGATCTTGGTTTCGACCTGTGCTGGGAGGTGATACTCTGTTGTGTTCCTTATTTATTTAATATATATATACATGTTCACAAATCTTAAAAGAATAAAATATAAAGATACATACGGTTTAAAAAAAATTATTATGTATATAGTACTTTTAAAATGTTGTAAGATTCAATCGAGTTCAACTGAAAAGAAATTATTTATATATAAATAGGAATTTATTTATATAGATAGAGCTGAAAAGAAATTATTATACATATATCTATTTTAATTTACTAGTTATTTAAAAATAATGATTTTATATTAAAAAATAAAAATAAATAATATTTAAACTAGCTTATTAATTATCTTAGTGACTAAAAGATCGTCAAAAAGGAAATTTAGTTAAACAAAACAATTAGCCAATTAAATTTATTGAATGATGGTTGATTATGCAATCGATTCAAATATTAATAAAATCCTATAATGCTTATTCAAGGTCAAACATTAGGAAATCCAAAGCAATAAAGAAGTGGATTGCAAATAAAAATCGAAGGTGAGTTAATCTCACCCAGCTGCATTTAAAATATAAATAATTAAATTTAAATAATTGTTTGAATGGTTGAATTGATTTATGTGTTATAGTGTGGTATATTTTGGAATTGGCATTTTATATTGTGCTAATGTCTGTGGATGCAGGGAAAACAGGTTGGAGGGATCCAGCTGGATCCCTCAACATTTATTTAAATTATTTAATACCCTCTGTTGTGATTATTTTATATTCTATGATGAATATTATTGACAATTGGAATATTGGATGTTATGGTTTACCTGAATATGTTCCGGTGCTTTAATTTGTCAAGATATATAGAATTGGATTTTGGAAATAAAATGAAGAGAATTTGTAACTGAAATAATTATAGAGAATTTAAATAAATTAGGAATGAATTGGATAAGAATAATAGTAGTTTTAAAATCTAATAAATAATTCCGAGTATGGAAAGGAAATTTTGAATAAACAAAAGATTAATGAATTTTTAAACTTCAGTATGATTAAAACATTTACTTATAATTTAAGATTTAAATTATTTAAGAAGAATAAAGAAGAAATTGGGAAAATCTGAAATTGGTATATTTCCGTTAAAAGATTTTAAATCAAATGGAAAATAATAACAATAATAATAAAGTCCATAATTAATGAATTGTGAAATGATCTGAGTAAGTAAAAAAAATTATTTCAAAGGGAGTAAATTGGAAAGCAATTTGGGAAATTGATTCAAGTTATTGAGATTGGAAATTCTCCCTGGATAATCAAGTACGTTTTTAAAGTAAATTTTTAAATATAAATTAAAGGTTTTAAAGTTGTTTTGAAAAGTAAGTTTTGGAAATTTTATTATTTCTAATATTTAAATTCTAAATTAATTATTTTCTCAAATCTATTACAGTAGTGATTACTTAAAAAAATGACTTAGTATTTTGTTTTAAAAGTGAAAATCTATTTTTATATTTTATTAAGTAACCTTATTTTCAAACATTCATATAGTATTTATTTTTAACAAATTATTGAAGTAGTTTTAACTTGAATGTTTTAAAGTATATTTCAAAGTAAAGTATTTTAATTTTTTTTTTTAAAAAAAAATCTAGTTTTGTGCTTGGTGATTTCAGTAGAGATAGAAAATATTTGGGAAAGTTTATTCTGAAAAGAAAGGTGGTTTTGAAACTGTTTTCAAAGGGGTTTGAAAGGTGAAAATATATCTTGTGAAGATATTTTGAGAAAAATAAATAATTTGGGAAATTATTTATTGTGTGATGGTTGTTTGTGAATATTAATTGATAGTTAAATCACCGACTATCAATATTGTACAAATACGTTGATCGTTTCGAAGAGACCGGGATCGAGATTTATTTCTCGAAAACCACTTCGATTTGGTTTGTACGTTTCGTGAAATACGAGTTTGGATTCGAAGATGGAGCAGTGAAGTGCAAGGGCTAGTCGCTACTAATCCTGAGGATATTTCCAAATGGATGTAGTAGTAGTGCCTTCGGTTCTGTTCGAACTCGGGATAGACTTGTATGGATGAATGCTTGCGAAACATCGTCAGGTGAACGATGGGCATTCTAAGGGATATGTTCTAAAAAGGTAACGCTTAGCCTCAAGCCTCATCAAATGGGAATGACTGAAAATCAGGGGTTATGCAGCAAGGTTAGGTGGGTAGCACCCAAGCAGGGTGAGGTCATCCCTGCCTAGATGTCCTTTTTATTTCGGCTTAGTGGGCGGTTGCTGATCCCAACCGTGGGGTGATCTCACTCGGGATTATCCAGTAAGGGGTAGTCCCGGTCTTGTGTTGCAGGGGAGCGGGCGTACTCCTCGGTACTGTGATCTAGGCCACGTACTGTGACAGGTGGTACCCCAGTGCCTAGTCATTAGTTGGAAATCCATTCTCCCCACGAGCCTTGTACGAGTTTTGTTTGTATTACCCACCCTGTGGCTAGTAGCTAGAATTTAATAGATGTTACAATTTCGGCTATTTTATAAGTATTTGTATACAGACCCTATTATAATATCAGAGGATTTCTATAAAAAGTGTTTTAGCTATCGTAAGGTAAAAACCCGACATGTTTATTTGTGGCGTGGTCTTACGAGATGCTTTTATTTTCAAAGGATTTTTGATACTTTAATAATCAATTGGGTGTAATTTTCTCACGCTGGTATTCCAGACTGACTCGTGTGTTATTTAACTGTAATGCTCAGGACAGACCGAGTATTATAGGATACAGGATATGATGCTGTGGAGCTCAGGAGCCGAGCTGGAGGATGATGCGTATTTTCGTACTTGTTTTATATATATTCTGCTGTGTTGAGTAGCTGTGTATCCTGTTGTATGTTATTGGTGTTTGTTGAACTGTGATTGATGTACTCTGATGATGTAATATATAAACAGATATATTTGTTTTGTGTAAAGATCATTGATTATCTATTATATTTTATTCCGCTACGATGGTTAGAGTCTGTTGTTTTCTATTTTCTTCTTCTACCTCTTCTTCTTTAACCCAAATGGTTCGTATTTCTGTACAACTTGAGTTGATTTAGGTAGAATAGTGTTTACTCAAGAGGTACGGATCTGCGGGCTGTTACACTTCTAATTGATATGTTATGATGTTTTATTGTTCTCACACTGCAAGTTCCCTGTAGTTGAGGAAATCCCTATGGATTGAAATAATACATACCCGGACGATCTCATAGATTAGGAAAAGTCGTTATGAGTTGAAATGATAAACCTAAGTGATTATATTGAATTTGAAATTTTGGGATTGTGAGTTGAAATGATATATATCCGTAAATATTAAATTACTGCGGATTGAAATGATAAATATCCGTATCACGTGACCATATGATAAAAACTATATACGGACAATGTTGGTCTATTTTTAAATGATTTCCAGAATTTTTAAAAGAAAATATATGGGTTTTAATAAATATGGATTTTTAAAATATAATATAAATATATATATCTTAATATGTGAAAATTTTAGATTTTAAAATTATATGTTTTGGAAATTTTAAAACTATAAGTTAAGTTTTAAAATGTGGACTATAAAATTTTACTTATAACTTTATTATATTTAAAATATACAAATTAAGATTTAAAATAGATTTTATAATAATAAGATTTAATTTAATAATAATTAATATTATAAAATTTAATAAGAATTTAATTTAACTGATCCCCTCTCCATTTTTTCATTTTGTCAAAATCGAATTCCTATTGCTCTAAAAATATAAATTACTGTAAAAAATTGACATAAATTTGCAGTGTGTAATTATGTTGTTGGCTAAGTCTTATTGCGTTTGTTTGGTCTAATGGGTTCTTTAGTAAACCAAGAGACCCTAGGAACCCTAAGAGACTTTGGACCCTTCCTTTTCCCACCCATTGATCTTCTGTTTCCTATCCAATTAAACAAGTACGTATATATTTTTTTCACACTGAGAAACTTTTTGCGTACTCTTCTTCCACAAATCTATAGAATTCCAAAATCACAAATCCCCAAACTCTATCCCTCCTCTCTTCAAAATCCTTCCATCCTCTCTCCCCTTGCCGCCGCCCTCAACCGCCAATTCCGACCATCTCCTCTCTCCTCCTCTATTTTATTAAAAAAACACAATTTGTTCGATTTGTGTTGTCATTCTTTGCTTTGCTTTGGATTATTGCTTTGGATAGGATTGATTAGCTTGTCGTGTTTGGATTTCAACTTGGATCTATTAATTTGTGTTGTCAGAAACTCTCTAACCTCGAAAAGTGAGTAATCACTCACGATTAACATTTTTACTGTTAGGTAAATAAAAATTGATTGAAATGTTATGAGAAATGTTTGCTTTAGATATGAATACGTGATATATGTTGTTATGTTCCCTTGAATTTGTGTTATAATATTCATATGCTCACGATGTTTTATATGTCACAAATAGTATGTTATGTTGATTTAATTAATTGTCACATATGTATGTTAAATATGTCACATATGATATGTTAGAAAATGTGTCATGTTAGAATTTTTTTAATATATGCCATGTTGAAATATGTTACATATGCTATGTTGGAAAAAAGTGTTAGGTTAATAAAATCATATGTTGCACATGCTATGTTAATAATATGTCACTTATACTATGTGGAAATAATGTGTTATGTTTGGGAAAAATGATATGCTATGTTATTTTATTGTAAATCACCTAACAAGTTCCTGGTATATATTTCATGTTATATATTTATATATTATGTTAGTGTCTGACATGTTAGAATTTGAAATATTCACTTATGCTGTTTATGATATGTGACACATGTGATATGTTAGTTATGCATGTGTATATATTAAATTGTTAATTATGCATGCATGTTGGTCATTGACATGTTATGTTATTTATGTTATTATTGCTCCCACACTCCAAGTTCCTTGATAGTTAGCAAAATCGCTTTGGGTTGAAATGATATATACCCGATATAAAACCACTTTGAGTTTAAATAAATCGATTTAGAAATAAAATTGGAATATTGTAAGTTTAAATTTATGTTTCAACTTGAAATTATGAAATTGAAATTTAATTGATTTAATGAATATTTTTATTGTATTTTAGATTTAAACTTGTTGTTTGATTTTAACTTCATAGCTTTAAGTGAAAAACTGAAATCTAAAGTTGAATTTAATAATGAATCGATTGGAAACAAACATGAAAGTCCGTATTTGAACTGAACCGATTTATAATGTGAAAGATGATGTTTATTTAAACCTAAGCATTTTACTTATTGAGTTATATGTACATTTCACTTGAGTTGACTTACTTACATAAGAATGTTAGTCCTAACTCGAGTGTTTTTGTTTTACTTTACGCTCGGGTTAGACCGAGTATTTCAGTTTAGCAAAGACACTTATTTCTGAAGACGAAGACGGAGTCGAGGACCATATCTACTACTATTATAGCAATTATCTATTCTACCTGAAAAAAATGTAAATTATGATTTTGTTGAAAAATAGCTTCACGAACTATTTATGCATTTATTTTATGTATTATACTTTATCCTTCTGCTGTAAGATTCTGTATTTTGTTCCTTTGAATCTTATTTCATTTGAACAATCCCATTAATAATCCATCTTTTGAATAGTCTAAGTTAGAATTGTGTGGTTTATTGTCGACTTAAACTTTCCAAAAAGGCGGGTTGTTACAGGATTGGTTTTGGGTTTGTTGTGACAATGTGATATAACAATATCCTTTAACCTTTTTTTATTATATTTATGAATGTAAATAGATCTTTAAAAGAATGTTTTAAAAATAAGTATAAGTAAAATGGTTTTGGGTTTATAGTGACAATGCTTAGGTAATATTAGTCTTAAACCTTTTGAATGAATTTAAGAAATTACTTAGATCATTAAAATGGATATTTTGAAGGAAATAACAAGTAAGAAATCTTTTGAAAAAGAAAGAAAAAGCAAAGATTCAAAGTAAGAAATCTTGTTAATGATTAGTGAATATAATTATACCATTTGAGATAAGTATATAAATACTTTTTAAAGTATTGAAAGAGTACAAACAAATAGTAGAGACTTATAAATGAATAGATATAAGAAGTTTTGCTAATAAAAGAGGATTTAATTACTAAAAGATTAATTAAACAAAAAAGAATTGGCTTGACCTAATCCATACTAATAAAAAAGGATGTGCATGGAGATTGAGTTTGGCTTGACCTAAGAGATCTACATAGAAAATCCATTATGCGAATATTCCTTATCGGTTTTGACTGTACCCTCTAATATGCTATCAAATGTAATTAATTTAACTATTCCAACTACATTATATATATATATATATATATATATATATATATATTATACCCAACACATTATCTACTATATTAACTTATGTACTTATTAGATGGTGGTTTTTTTGATGGGCCGTTATGGCATTCCACGCAGTCTTAAAAGTGCTGTTATATATTGATCACATATTTCTTATCAACAACATGCGACTTTCAGTATTGTTTTCAACCTTAACCTTCATTGAAGAATAAAAAATATAAGTCATTGTCTTCTATGGATTAACTAAAAAATGTGCATATAAATAAAGGTTCCTAAGATTTATATAAATTGCAAAGTGTATAGACGATAAGAAAGAAAGTTACTTTATTTTTCAGATTATTACCTCAATAATTCACCGTTGCTCTCTATTGTTCACAATCTACACGATCATATCCACAATGAAACGAGATGGCGAGCCTATTTTTAGAGTGCAATACTTCCTTTTTAACTCAACTATGTTGTTTTCAACCTTTTAGATTGTTTTTTCAGTAATGTGTGCCGTATTTGATGCATATGAGGAATATCCTCTTGGCGTCATTCAATAGTGTCCTTAAATATAGAAAATATATAATGTAATTTCTTAATTACATGCCCCAATTAAAGAAACTATTTATTCAGTCATCATAAATAGGAAACCAATTATTCTATCAACTGTCGAGGCCATTTATTATTCGGCCAACATGAAATTATACAAAAAATTAGAAAATACGGCAAGAATAGAAAAAAAATCATTTGCAAAAAATGATTTACAGAAGCAATATATATTCTGCCATACTAAAAATATAGCAAGATTAAGAGTTACTATTATAAAAGTTCCATGATTACTGTCATTGAATATAATAGTTTGTAGATATAGTATATTTAGCATGTATATGAGTTACAATATAACCTTGATATGTAGTATTCATCTATAAATCACAGTATATTCAAGAATTTATGAGCATTAATTTTGTAACTTACGAAGAAATTGGTTAAATTAACATACTAAATATACCCAAATTTTAAAAAAAATTGATTTGAAATAATGCCTTAATCACCACTTGATAGCAAGTGTGTGATTCCTAAATTTCTACACTGAATAAAAATGATGCTTATTTAATTAAAAATATATTGTAATTGCTTATTTTCTACTCCAAAAAATTAATTGAAAAAAATTTGATATATGGGGAATACTTTTTGGTGTCGTTCAATAGGGTCCTTAAAAGTAGAAAATAAGTAATGCAATTCCTTAATTACACGTCTTAATTAAAAAACCTCTTATTCGGTCGTTATAAATAGAAAACCAATAATTCTTATAACAACTATTTATTATTTGGCCACTATAAAAGCACAAAAAATTAGAAAATCTGGTAAGGAAATTATTGTTTTTACAAAATATGCTTCACAGAAACAATATCTATTCTATCAAGATTTAGAATTACTATGGTACTGTCATTGAATGTAATATTACATAGGTATAGTATAATTAGCATGTATATAAATTACTATACAACCTTAATATACAGTATGTATGTATGCCTAAAAAAGAATGCTAATTTGTTTTAAGAAAATAAATAGTGCATTTACTTACTTATATTCCAAAAAAAATTAACCAAACAAGATAATAAGATATTAAATAGTTTGAAAGTCATAGAATTCATGAAATAAAAATATTTATTATTCTGTCAGTTAAAGAAACCAAAAAATGTACCCAACTTTAGAAAATTTTGTTTAAAGGAAGAAAAGGTAGAAAAATGTTTTATGGAAACATTATTCATTCTACCATAATCAAGTATACCAATATTTAACCTACCTTCTATTATATATATTTTACTATATAATCTTAACCTAATGTGTAGATATAGACGAGTATAAATGTTGTAACTTATAGATACACCACTTGAATTTACATGCTATATATACCTAAATTTAAAATAATGTTTTAATCGCCACTAAATAATCTTTAATGCCATAATCTCCATATAATATTTATGAGTATAAATGTTCGAACTTAGAGGTACTACAAAAATGTACATACTAAATATACTCAGATTAAAAATAATGTCTTAATTATCACTTAATAGTAAGTATGTACTTCCTAAATTTCTACAATTCTTTGATTACATTACTAAAAAATGATGCTTCGGTTATTTTAAGAAAATTATAGTGTAGTTTTTAGATTCTTTTATAATAATTAGTTGAAAAAAATGTGAAGATTACAATTGAAATATACATTGAAATACTAAATTTGTCAATCTGGATTGAAAATACATCTAGCATGTGTATAGGTTACTGTACAATCTTAATATTCAGTATTGAGTTATAAATTACAGTATATTGTATATGGAAGCATTCATGAGCATGGTTATTGAAACTTATAGCTTACCATGCAATTATATGCAATATTTATGAATATAAGTATTATAATGTATAGAACAGTGCTTATTTGTACCATAATAAAAATATACCAAGATTTAGAATTGCCATAATAAAATTTCCATAGCTACCGTCATTGAATGCAAGATATAGTATATCTAACGTGTATGTAAATTATATGATCTTAATATTTAGTTTTAATCAATAAATTGCAGTATAATGTATATAGAAACAATTATGAGCATGTATATAAGTTTAGGAAATTTTCTTTACAGAAACATTACTTATTTGCCAACTCCCTCTCCCCTAGAATAAGTGCGGGTAGAATGAGTAGTGTTTCTATAAATAAAATTTTCTAACACCATATACTAAGATAATAAAGATATACAAAAATCAATAATGATTTTTTCCTATATAAAAATTATCTAGCTAGATTTAGAACTTCCATCGTAAAAATTCCATAATTACTGTCACTGAATGCAATGTTATGCAGGTATTATAATATATCTAGCATGTATTTAGGTTACTATATAATTTTAATAGCATAAACATTGTTAATCACATTTTACTTTGAATTTATCACAATATTTATGAATATAATTATTGTAACTTATTATAATTTATTTCTTACAGTATATTGATATAAAAGTGTATAGAATTGTGCAGTTATTGCAATTTTTTTTTAAAAGCAGCGGTCTTCACAATTGCGCATCTTTTTCAACAATATGATCCATTATCCTTAAACTCAATACACTCCTTGCTTAATTTACCTCATTTTTCTTTATTGAAGCCACACCCTTTTCTTTTCCTGGAACCTAAAAGTGAACAAGTATGTATAACCATTTGTGAAAAAATAGAGATTGTTATAATTATTAAACAAAAAGGTTTAACTTTAAATTGTTATTTTTGTTATTTGACTAGAGATATATTATTTGCATTTATTTCCTTAGTCAAATGCAATACATTAAAATATCGACTTAAATATATTTTTAACATATGTAGTTGATTTGTGGAACAATTAAATTCCACATATATTCAATATATGCATGTGAGGAATGTATATTATGTATCTAATAATTATGGAGTTGTTAGATTGCATGTGCAAGATCATAGTTTCAAAATTAAACCCTAAATTAAACTATGAAAAAAATCATTTGCGAAATTGACGGATGAATTTTATTTAACAAGATTAGTACTAGGTACAAAATTTATTTGCATGAAAAAAATCTTCTCCAAGTAAAAATTTATATCACAATATTTTGTTACCAAGTAAAACAAATTTTGTTTTTTGCTCGAATATACAATTTGTTAGCATATTAGTTCATCTTCACTTATGTTCTCATTCATATTTTCATCTCATTTGTGTCACACTCTTCAACCATGGAATCATTTGTCATAGGCAAGGGTAATATCTTATTGACATACACACCATGAACATCGTTCCTTATTTATGGTCCCTCATTGTCTAAATTAGGATCGTCAAGGTTCGGTATGGCATAATAATCATTAATATCAATTCCCTCGCCATCTTCTATTAAATCATAGAATTCTCTTGGTTTATTTAACAACAACACTCCTTTCTCACTTTGGATCAACAACATAAATGCTTGAATAGCTTGTGATATGTTAACCTAGAAAATGGATCAACACCCAAATATCGGATGAAAGCACCAGTTCAATCAAAATCAAAGCAAAAGAAAGAAGAAAGACAAGAACACACAATAATTTTTATAGCGGTTCGGCGTAATCTCCGGCCTACATCTACTTTAATTTCTTTTATTAGTTGCCCTCTCTTTAGATTACAACTAATTCTATCAAATTTGTCCACTAGTGGGTGTTAGATTTACAATGGTTTTCCTATGATGCTTTTAAGGTAGAGGATAAGAGTGAATAAGGAGTTCCAGATCTAAAAGTTAGAGAATTGAAGAAGATCCATTTTTGATTACAGGTAGGCTAGTATTTATAGAGAAACATGCATATAGATATAGAAGCCCACTTGCACTGAAATCCAGAAGGTGGCTCGAAGTTACACAAGTGAAACAGAAGACCACAGGCAATGGAATATTTGATACAAAGTCAAATAACTCGGTGCCAAATTATTTTTACTTGTCGAAATTTAACTTGGTTCATTCGCTAGCTTTTTTATCTCTTTCTTGAGTTGTTTTAAGTCCTTTTCCACCATCTTTGAGTTGATTCTAGTGATCTTTCTGATAGCTTCTTTTTCTTTCTTCTCGATAGTCCTTGGGATTTCTTGTCCAAATCGTTAGAAAATCACATGATCATGAGTTACTGGAGTAGCATAGGAGTTGTACGGTGTTCGGGAAGCAAAAAGAAGGGGAGGACTAGGTCAGTGTTGACCCAAACAACTCGGGGCCAACTTGTTTCCTTAGCCAATTTTCCACTCCAACTTCTAGAGTTCAGTACAAATACTTTTTACCTTACGATGACTAAAACACTTTTTATATAAATCCTCTGATATTATAATAGGGTCTATGTACAAATACTTATATAAAATAGCCGAAATTGTTACATCTATTAAATTCCAGCTACTAGCCACAGAGTGGGTAATACAAACAAAACTCGTACAAGGCTCGTAGGGAGAATGGATTTCCAACAATGACTAGGCACTGGGGTACACCTATCACAGTACGAGGCCTAGATCACCGTACCGAGGACCACTCCCGATCCCCTGCAACACAAGGCCGGACCCATCCCTTACTGGACAGTTCCGAATAAGATCACCCCGCGGTTGGGATCAACAACCGCACCACTAAGCCGAAATAAAAAAGGACATCTAGACAGGGATGACCTTACTCTCCAATGGGGGCTACCCACGAAGCCTTGCTGCATATCCCTTGATTTTCAGTCATTCCTATTTGATGAGGCTTGAGGCTAAACGTTACCTTTTTAGAACATATCCCTTAGAATGCCCATCGTCCACATGATGATGTTTCGCAAGCATTCATCCATACAAGTCCGTCCCGGGTTCGAACGGAACCGAATGCACTATTCCTACTACATCCATTTTGGAAATATCCTTAGGATTAGTAGCGACCAGCCCTTGCACTTCACTACTCCATCTTCGACTCCGAACACGTTTTTCGCTCGAAACGTACAAACCGGATCGAAGTGGTTTTCGAGAAATAAATCTCGATCCCGGTCTCTTCGAAACGATCAACGCATTTGTCCAATATTGATAGTCGGTGATTTAACTATCAATTTATATTCACAAACATCCATCACACAATAAATAATTTTCCACATTATTTATTTGCCTCAAATATCTTTCAAGATATATTTCCAAATTTCAAAACTCGTTTGAAAAACAATTCCCAAAGTCTCTTCCTTTACCCGGTAAATCCTTTTACCATTTATTCCCATTGGAAATAACCAAGCTCAAAACATTTAGATTTTTAAAGAGTTAAAATACTTTATAGCAAAATATACTTATAAATATATAAATGTACTTCTAGTTATTTACTCAAAAATACAATTTCAAAATATTTAAAATAACACTATTTATTTAGATATAAACTTGATTTTCAATAAAGGTTAAAATAAACCAAATTTAAAAGTAGAGTTTAAAAAGATAATACTAGCCTTTACCAATAACTTAAACAAATAAATTTAAACCCATTTTATTAATTTCTTCTTTAAAATAACAATTTCTTAAAAATACTCTTTAAACAAATTTAAGCTTTAACCTTTATTTTAATCAAATCTTTTAAAACATTATCTTGGTTTTCCCAGGGAAACACCTTCCCATTCAAACATCCCAAAGAATCCGTCTCATAAATCCAGCTGATTTATTTCAATTCAATTTATTTTTATAACATAAATCCCTAATCCCATGCTTAACTATAACTTCCTCCGAAGTTCAAACACAATTTCCCATTCCCGGAAATTCATTTTTACAATATAGGTTTAAAACACTTTTAAATAAAACATTTTGGAGAATTCTTTAATGAAAAACCATTTTTACAATTTACTTAAATAAAATCCCAATTTTACCAATTTACAATTTTTTTTCTTTTTCATCCAAAACAAATTCCAATTTTTATATTCCTTTAAATTCTTTATTATCAATTTCTTGATTACTTTTTTTTAAAACCCAATTTATTTTCTTTATAATTAACATTCTGAGTTTATAGTTCATCCAACAACATCATAATACAATTTAATTCCTAATTTATCAATCACAATATATAAACAGGCATCATCATCAAATATAAAAATAATTACTACATCGTAAGGAATCCAGTTGGATCACTCCAACCTGTTTTTCCTGCATCCACCAATATTAGCACATCACATATATAAACATCAATCCAGACTGATGACAACAATTATATTCAACCAATCACACAGATATTTAAATATTAACTATTTAAATTAGCTAGCATCCAGATGTGAGTGAGAATAACTCACCTTGGGTTTCGACGAGCGTTCAAAATTTAAATTAAACCGAACGACTTTCGATTTAACTCAAATTTATACTTGCCCGGAATGAATCCAGAACTGCACCACTGCGTAGTACGCATCTCTGCGATTCCGACGCCGCAAATTTCGTTCGAATCTGATGTCGTATGAAAAGGTTAAAGATTTGAATATAAATTTTAAACAAATTCCTTTTATTAATTCTTATTTTACCAGACACGATCCTGGCCGTTCATCATGAAAACGAGGCTGTTGTCTTCTTCTTCCTCACGCGCGATTCCAGTTCAAAACCGAACCCATGCTCGCTCTCTAGGGTTTCAAAACGCAACCCCATCGACACGCTCGAACGCGATCAGGCTCCGCTACCTCGAAGAGCACGGCGCCTCACACCTCCAGCTCGAATGCGCGCCCACTCGGTCGACCCAAGGCGACGCAGCAGCTCTCCAACGCACGACGAACGCGAGCCTCCCCTAAGCAATCTATCAAGCTATACTCGATCACGACCATCCACTTCGAAGATCTCAGAGAGCTCTACGATCTTCGTGTTGGAAGTTTTTGAAATTATCGCGTCGATTGATCGATAAAAAGAGGTGAACGAAGAAGCTTTTCAGCCATTAAAACGTGAATAAGCGGCGGCTAGTCATAAAGCTAGGGTTTCAACCCTGATGTGTATATATATACGTATATACCCATTAATTATTAAATTCACTTTAAACGAACATTCACAAACGAACTCTAATTCACACGTGCCGACTGGCAATCCTTGGGTTCACCCGTGTTCCGGACACAATGGAACAGGTTTCGTAAGCTAATTTGATCGTATGCGCGAGTTACGGAATTAAACGATCAATTTAAAATTAAATTGGTTAAATCGATTTCTATGCGTTTCGAGCTGCCACGGTCAAACGACAACTCCGATTGCTACGAAAATTAAAATCCGATAATAACTATTACGGATCCAATGGAACAGGTTTCGTCGAATTCCGAGACTGTGCTCCGGAAGGCTATTTTAACTCGTCTATTAAATCGAACGGTTTTCAAAATTGTCAAAAACGCTTAAAATTTCACTTTTAAAATTTTAGTACCTTAATAATAAATCATATAAAATATATAATCACATTACAAATTATTCTGGCTCATTCCGGACCCAAAATCTGATTAATTGCATTTTAATAATATTAAATTCATTTTTAAATTAATATAAAATCCCAAATATTAACTTATCAACTTAAAAATTCATCTAAAATTCCCACCATACTATTTACACTCAAATAACTCAAAATAAATTTTTAAAACCATTCTTATCACTATTTACATCTAAATTCCCAAATTGTTTCAGTCCAATATTTAATTACTATTCAAAATTGAATTAAATTATCATATTTTAATACCTATAACTTATTTTATAAATTGAACCCGATTCTCTTTGTTCCAAAATTAATTAAAAATCCTCAGTGAACATTTAAAATGAATTAAATGTTTAAAATTCAATGGCCCAAAAATCCAGGATGTTACATTCCTCCCCCCATACAAAAATTTCGTCCCCGAAATTTGCTAAGGTAGAAAATACCCTCCAACCCATTTACTTGCTCAATTTGCTTAGTTAAAGCTTATATTCACTTTCCAAAACCCTTCGGCGCAATCCCACATTCATTTGCTTCATCTACATTCAAAAGCTTTTGTGGCAACATTGTTTCAAAATAACTTTACCAGTTAATAAAAAAAATTCCAAAATCCCAAAAATCTTCTAACTCCCAAAATTTCTGAAAATTTTTGGCAGATTCTCCCCTGCACGGAGGAGCTTTCACGATATCGCGATACAGATAAATATATATACATCGACCCACACGGTCGGAAACCAACATATATCACAATATATATATCATTTTCCAAATATATTTGCGTAGGCGTACCTTTTTAGCAAATTTTAATAGCAAGCGGCTAATATAACGCATATACGCGCTCCAACTCTCTCGAACGTCTTCCGTACCTGTACTTACTCAACAAACTCATCAGTTTTCAAAGATAAGAACGTTTTAACAACATTTCTAATATAAATGTAAGCCAACATATCCATTTACATCCCAAACAACATTTTGCATAATTTCATAAGTAAATCGTATTTTAAAGCATATACGAAGTTCCTTTTCTAATGCCAATTCCATTTTATTTCACACAAAGGATTTACATACAAGTTTCGCTATTTCAATTCATACTCTACCCAGTATTTCGAATTGATTTCCCAGTCAATTTCCTTTTTAATTTGATACATTTGCACTTCTCTTATGATTCACTTACATTTATACTCAAATCCATTTATTAAGATTTTAGCCCATTCTACTTTCATCCAAACCAACCTCATTTTATTTCACTTGAATGATTTACATTCAAGTTTACTATATATCATTCATATTTATTACAACCAATTCATTTCTATTTCAATATGACTAACATATGTCTTACTTGCATTTCTTTACTTTAACTTACATTTCCAATTTGATTTACAATCAAATTTTATTTTAAACTTGAAACATTTGCATTTCTTTTATGATCCATTTCCATTCATATGCAAAATCACTTAATTAGATTGCATTTATCTAATTAATTTAAAACCATCTTTATTTGCTTCTTCAAATCAATTCACTTGCATCCATATACAAACTCTTTGAATTTTATTCCAATCCATATCAATTTATTCAAAAATCAATTTCAATTGCTTGTTAAACAACTCAATTCCGAATACATGTAATTTTCATGTCATTCGAGCAAAATAACCACCACTTAAGCTTATAACCATTAAAATTAATTCTACTTAGATTTATATTAATTTTATTCAATTTTGCCTAGTTCACAAGCCAAGTATTTTTATTCCAATGCAATTGTTAAACTAAATTTTCCTTACATTTTTATTTCATAAACCAATTCCGGTTTATATTAATTTCATTCCATCCTGGATTATTTACAACCCATACATCCTTAATTTATCACAATAATTAATTAATACCATTTCACTTGCAATTCAATGCTTATTATCTAAACAAATTTATCCAAGACAACATTATAAACTTGATCATAATTTTTTTTTCCTTTTCCAATTTGCTTAAGTTCTTCCAATTTTCACAATATTTTCATTATCTTCTTATACCAATTTTATTTTGTTTTCATTTGATTCTCGTCCAAATCAATTCCAATCAATTTACTTGCATTCCAATTTTATTATCTACATCAATTTCATTTAAAACTATTTCATAACCTTAACTATAACCATCTCACCATATTCTTAAATGATTTCAATTCCATAATATCTCAGTTTATTTCCATATTAATTGATTCTTACCCAAATCAAACCATTTATAAATTTTAATGCACTTTGTTTATTTATTCTATCCATTTTTAGATTTATTTTATTAGCGAAGAAACCACTTTAAATTATTTCATCCTTTGAATTTATTCACAATTCAAACTATCACTATAATAATCTAATTCCATCTTTCATTCATACTTCAATATTTGTTGCCACAAATTTAAATCCCATGCCACAATTGGATTTTTTATTTACTTTCCAAATTTTGACCAAACTATCAAAATTCTAGTCATGCCAATACAAATTCCATTTAATATGGTTTACACTAAATGCATCTTCAAGCATCTTTTTATTTAATATAGCCTATGCTAAATTCATTCTCAAACAATTCCTTTAAAATTTAGTTGAGTGAGGATTTAATTATCCAATATCATTTCAATTCAATTTAATCTTCCCTCAACTCAATTCTTTTCCCATTTAAATTCAAGTTCAACCAAATTTATTTAGCCATCTTGAATTCATACCATTTCCTTTACTATCTTAAATAAAATTAAATTCCATTCATTTCTATTCTTAACACAATTGAATCTTGTTTTTAATTAAATCCAAATCCATCTCGATTCCATTCAATTGAAGTTAAATCCAATTTAATTCAAATTTTAAAATTTTCGTATACAAGTTCAAAACTTATTTACGAGATTAAGTTCATTCACATCTTTAATCTCTCACTTTTCCTTATCTCAATTCACATTTCATTTGAGATTAAGTTTGAATTCACCATACCATTCAACTATTTCCCATTTGTGATTATAATTCCACTTTACTTGGGTTAAAATCAAAGTGTCCATTCCCAAGTTCATCAACTTATTTATTTATAAGTTTATATTGTTCATTTTAATCCTTTTATGTCTCATAACCACAATTCCAAATTTATTCCAAATTTCTATATATATATATATATATATATATATCTGAATTCTTAAAGATACAAATTTTCTTTCACGTAACTTCTTGCACAAATTTAAATCCACATTTCCAGATTATAAGTATAACATTTAATAACTCATGGGTATAATTTATCACACAATGACCCACAATTGTAAAGTCATTTTACTTCCAACTTAACTCAAATCAATTTAATTCCAATCCCCAAATTTTATTTAACTTATCCCAAGTTAAATTCAAATCTCTAGTCACTTCAATATCTTCATTCACTTCCATTTACCCAAATTAAATTTTAATTTCAGGATTAACATTTTCATTTTTCCTTTCTCACTTAAATCAACTTTACTTTCAAGGTTATTGTTGATTTATTTCATTTTCACATTTTAATTTAAACAGGATTCCCAGAATTTAATTACCCAATTTAATTTCGAAACCGATTTGAAATATAAATCAACACATTCCCATTTGATATTCAAATCAAATCCCAAATTCCAAAACAACTGTTATACCCAACAAGTTCAAACAATACCATAACCAAGTACCAGGGAAGCAATCCATCACTTTAGAAACTCGAAAATGAATTCTAATGATGTGGCCAGCATCATCAGGATTATTTTCCAACGACTGAAGTGAGTTCAGTGCTCCCTTACTTTCCCACATTCATTTCAAAACAGTTCCCATTCAAAAATACTTCCCAAATCAATATTCCAATATTGCCTTCAAACACCTTAGCAAATATTTCAAACTTTCCCAGGATTTTAAATTTCCAAACTTTGTTTTCAATACATTTAAAATCCTTTTTAAAACTTCCGGGTTTAAATTTTGGTTTAGTTTAAATTTAGTTATTCTTCCTTTATATAATTTATACCTATAAAATTTATTTGATTACAACCATTTCTAATTTAAGATTAAATTTTGGATTCTTATTTAATTATTGTATTAACAACCAATCAACCAAATATATATATAATAATTTCAGAAAATTATTTCTTTTATACCAAAATATAATTTGGGTAAAATTATTTCATTTACCCACTTTAAAACAATACTATGTCGGTTTATCTTGTTTAAGAGTTTAGAAACCCCTATCGATACGGTTGTACTTCCCGCACCGACCAGAATTCATAAACACTCAACTGATAAGTCAACACTGTATAAAAAGAATTTTATATCCATTAACAAGTACGCTCTCATATTTATTATTACACTCAACTCATTATAGAGTACTATTGACTCTGCTTAATGAGTAATTTCCCCCACCAAAGCCTAGGTTGTCGCCAACCTAAGCTCTGATACCAAGTGTGACAGCCCGCAAATCCGTACCCCTTGAGTCAACACTATTCTTCATCAATTAACTCAAAGGGAACAGAAATACGAACCATTAGGGTTAAAGAAGAAGAGATAGAAGAAGAAGGAACTAAACAATATCAGAATCTCACAGTCGCAGCGGAATAAAATATAATAGCAAATATAGATCTTTACACAAAATGAAATCTATACCAGTTTTGTACATCACATCATCAGAGTGTCTCATACATCAACATTACCAATCAGACATACGAAGCAATCACAGCAGCGGAATATATATAGGTACAGATAATACGTCTCGGACTTTAGCGCCTTTCCTTCTCCAAAGCATCATGTCCTGAACATATAATATTCGGTCTGACCCGAGCATTATAATGAAATAACACCCGAGTCAGTCTGGAATACCAGCTGATAATAATGCATCCAAATTGATTATTAAAGTTCTAAAAATCCTTTGAAATCAAAAGCATCTCGTAAGACCACGCCACAAATAAACATGTCGGGTTTTTACCTTACGATGGCTAAAACACTTTTTTATAGAAATCCTCTGATATTATAATAGGGTCTATGTACAAATACTTATAAAATAGCCGAAATTGTTACATATATTAAATTCCAGCTACTAGCCACAGAGCGGGTAATACAAACAAAACTCGTACAAGGCTCGTAGGGAGAATGGATTTCCAACAATGACTAGGCACTGGGGTACCACCTGTCACTGTACGGGGCCTGGATCACCGTACCGAGGACCACTCCTGATCCCCTGCAACACAAGGCCGGACCCATCCCTTACTGGACAGTTCCGAATAAGATCACCCCGCGGTTGGGATCAGCAACCGCACCACTAAGCCGAAATAAAAAAGAACATCTAGACAGGGATGACCTTACTCTCCAGTGGGGGCTACCCACGAAGCCTTGCTGCATATCCCCTGATTTTCAGTCATTCCTATATGATGAGGCTTGAGGCTTAATGAAGCGTTTACCTTGAAATCGCGACTCATCACCATGCCGCAACTCACGATTCACAATCCCCGACTCAACTACATCTCCGACCCACGACCTATCTCCTCCTTGAGTCGCGACCGACTCAATCCCTCCACTTTAAGTCGCGACGAAGCCCTAAGCCATGAGTCGTCACCGAGCTATTCGCGGCATCCCCTGAGTCGCCACCGAGTCATCAAAGCTCCCATGAGTCGAAGCCTTATGTCGCGTGAAACCCTAGGTCGCGAACTTCCACCGTATGTCGCGAGCGTGCTATGCTTCCCACTTCCACCTAATTCCTTAAAGTCGCGGCCGATCCATCTTTTGAGTCGCGAACGACATATGAAGCTCCAGTAAATCGCGAAAGTTGTTTTAGCGCCTTCTGTTGAGTCGTTACCGGGACATTGATGAGTCGCGATAAGGAGTTGAGTCAAAGCCGTGTTTCATAAGTCGTAGAGTTACTTTAAGTCGCTGTTTGTTTTTTTTTTCCAAGTCGTCTGCTATGTACCCAGTGTGTTGAGTCGTGTATTGAGTTGTAAGCCTATAAATAGGCAAGTCGTGACATTTGTAAGAGGTTGTTGAATATTGAATAAAAATTTCTTGTTGACTGCTTTGTGCTTTCTTCTCTAATTGGTAGTCGAGTGAAATCTCCTATCTCCACCTACGTCATTCGAGTGCGCTCGAATCTTCGTTTGTGAAGCCGATTCACGGAATCAAGTACGCTTGATCAACGTCGAAGAATCGTAGATCTTTGTTTCTCGGTATCGTGCGCGATCAACGAGACGAAGATAGATAGAATCCGACATCTTTGGATCAACGGATTTGGGCATTGCAGTATTTTCAAATCACCGATTGCTACATTTCATCAATTGAAGTTTGTTTTGAAATATCCGCTGCGTCAGTTTGGTATCAGAGCGAGATTGCAAGGAGTTTGCATCATTTGGAGAATTGGGTTTCGAGAAGTTGAAGTTTAGAGATCGAATTTGCAAATTGTCGAGAAGTTTGGGGTTTGTGATCCATAGTCTCTTGGATCAAAGTGTGGGAAAGGTGTTTGAAGTTCGAAGCAAGCTTGAACCATACTAGTTGATTTGAATTGTAATTTTGGAGTTGTTTTGTTTGAAGATTTTTGAAGTCAAATTTGTTGAAGTTTGATTTGTTGAAATTTGGAGAAGTTCAATCATGCCTCCGAGACGAGCTCAACGTCATCGCAACATTAATGCCTTGTATGGAAGAGAAGAGGCCGATGAAATGGAGCAACGAATCCACGAGAGTTTTACTGAAAAGTTGAATGAAGGGATTGGTCGATTAGAGAGAATGATGCTTGAAATGAATCAAAGTAGAAGAAGAATTTCACCTGAATCAAACTGTGGGGGTAGTAGAATTTCATCACATTCAGAACGGGAGAGGAGAGAAAGTCAAGAGCATAGAAGTGTTGATAATCGAAGTAGGAGGAATGTGGATGATCGGGATCGAAGGGATGTTGGTAGTAGGAGTGGTGGTAGAGATGTTGGAGGTCGTGATCGACAACGATATACTTCAGATTTTGATGAGGAATTTGTTGGTGACAGAGGGAGTATGCATCGAGATAGAGAACAAACACGACGTCAGTATCGAGATGTAGATGATGATCGTCGATGGGAATCGGGAATGAAGATGGAGATTCCGGAGTTTAAAGGTGGGATGGTAGCTGAGGAATTTTTAGATTGGTTGTCTAATGTGGAGGAGATATTTGATTTCAAGGAGGTTCCGAAGAATCGAAGGCTGAAGTTAGTTGCTACAAGGCTGAGGGGGAGAGCTTTGGCGTGGTGGCAACAAACTAAACTTACCAGGGAGAGAATGGGGAAGTCAAAGATAGAATCGTGGGATAAGATGAAGAAGTTGATGAGATCTACTTTCTTACCTTACAACTATCAATCACTTATGTACCAGAGGTTGCAGAATCTGAGGCAAGGGACAAAATCTGTTAGTGATTATGCTGATGAATTTTACCAACTCATTGCCAGGAACGATATAATGGAAACAGAAGAACAGTTAATTGCTAGATTCATTGGGGGATTGAGAATGCAGATCCAGGATATGGTTAATATGTTTGATCCAAGATCTGTGGCGGAAGCACACCAGAAGGCGTTGGCTTGGGAGAAGCAGGGAAGGCATGGAGGTGGTGTGTTTACTAATTCTAATAATCAAGTGAAGGGAGTCAGTGGAAGTTCTAATGTTCCTAAACCTGTCAGTAAGCCAGTTGTGAAGGAGACTGAGAAGGCGAAGGTTAACAGTGGGTTCAAATGTTATAATTGCCAGGAAATGGGTCATAAAAGCAATGAGTGTCCGAAGCCGAAGAAGAGAACTATGATAGTTAAAGCTGAGGATGAGGATGAAGAGGCAGAGTGTTCTAATTCATTACCGGTTGAGGAGGAAGACTTGTTGTCAGGAGACGAAGGATATTCACTAATGATGAGGAGGAGTTGTTTGACACCAAAGCAAGAGGAGGAAGACAGTTGGTTGAGGAATAATATATTTCAGTCTACTTGCACTATTCTTGGAAGAGTTTGTAAATTCGTTATTGATGCTGGGAGTTGCGATAACATTATCTCTACAGAGGCAGTAAAGAAGTTGGAATTGAAAACCGAGAAGCATCCTAAACCGTACAAGTTAGCTTGGTTAAGGAAGGGTGGTGAAGTGAAAGTTGGAAGGAGAGTTTGTGTTAAATTTTCAATTGGGAAGAAATACAAGGATGAAATTTGGTGCGATGTTGTAGACATGGACGTATGTCATCTGTTGTTGGGCCGACCATGGCAGTATGATAGAGCAGTACAACATGACGGACGTGCTAATAGCTACAGTTTCATGTTTGAGGGTACTAAAATCACGTTAATTCCTAAGAAACAGCATCAGAAAGAAAGCAAGCTGGAGGAAATTGAAGAATTGAAAACTCTGTTGACTTTGAAGGAGTTTGTTAAAGAAGTTGAGAAAGAACCTGAGGTGTTTTTGTTGATTGGGAGAGAGAGTAGTGAAGAAGTTGAGATTCCAGAAGAAGCAAAGCCAGTTTTGAAAGAATTTGAAGACGTATTTCCAGAGGAGTTGCCTAAGGAGTTACCGCCACTAAGAGACATTCAACATCAAATTGATCTTGTTCCGGGAGCAGTTTTACCACATCGACCACATTACCGAATGAGTCCGAAGGAACATGAGGAGTTACGAAGGCAGGTGGAAGAGTTGCTGGAACAAGGACGTGTTCAGGAAAGCTTGAGTCCTTGTGCCGTGCCAGCTTTGTTGGTGCCAAAGAAGGATGGAACGTGGAGAATGTGTACAGATAGTCGAGCTTTGAACAAGATTACTGTCCGTTACAGATTTCCTATGCCAAGGTTGGATGACTTGCTGGATCAGTTGAGTGGGGCAACTATCTTTTCGAAAATTGATTTGAAGAGTGGTTATCATCAAATTCGAATTAGACCAGGAGATGAATGGAAGACAGCTTTCAAAACCAGGGAAGGATTATACGAATGGTTGGTTATGCCATTTGGTTTGTCAAATGCACCTAGTACATTTATGCGGGTGATGAATCAAATCTTTAGACCATTCATTGGGAAGTTCGTCGTGGTTTATTTCGATGATATTCTGATTTACAGCAGGAGTACGGAGGAGCATGTTCAACATTTGAGGGAAGTATTGATTATTCTTCGTGAGGAACAATTTTATGCTGCTACGAAGAAATGTGTGTTTATGACGCACAGTGTTTTATTTCTGGGTTATGTTGTTTCAAGAGAAGGTATTCAAGTTGATCAGAGTAAAGTTGAGGCAGTCAGGAATTGGCCACAGCCAAAGACAATTACGGAAGTAAGAAGTTTTCATGGGCTAGCGTCATTCTACCGAAGATTCATTCCACACTTCAGTAGCGTGATGGCTCCAGTTACTGATTGCATGAAGGGTAAACAGTTTTCGTGGACAGAAGAAGCCGGGATTGCTTTTGAACGAATCAAAGAACTGTTGACGACGGCGCCAATTCTTGTTTTACCTAATTTTCAGTTGTTGTTTGAGCTACACACTGATGCATCAAAGGTTGGGATTGGAGGAGTGTTGAGTCAGCAGGGGAGACCTATTGCATATTTTAGTGAAAAGTTATCAGGGGCAAAGATGAGATACAGTACATATGACGTTGAATTCTATGCTGTTGTGCAAGCTGTTAAGCATTGGAGACACTACCTATTTCAGAAGGAATTCGTTCTTTACACTGATCACGAAGCTTTGAAACATTTACAGGGGCAAGATAAAATTTCAGCGAGACATGCATCATGGATTGCTTATTTGCAACAATTTACTTTTGTTGTTAAGCACAAATTTGGGGTGACGAATCGGGTAGTTGATGCTTTGAGTAGGAGGAGTCATTTGTTAACAACATTGAAGGTTGAAGTGACGGGATTTGAATTATTGCCAGAGATGATTGAAGAAGATCCTTACTTTGTGAAATATGTTGAGAAAGTCAAGGAAGGGAGTACCGATGAATTTATGTTGGTTGATGGATTCTTGTTTAAAGGAAATCAGTTATGTATTCCAGAGGGCAGTTTGAGAATGAAAATTATCAAGGAGTTGCATGAAGAAGGCCATGTGGGCAGAGATCGTACATTGCAGTTGATTTCCCAATCTTACTTTTGGCCGTCGATGAGAAAAGAGGTTGAAAGATTTGTGGAGAGATGCCATATTTGCCAGGTTTCGAAGGGAACAGCAACGAATGCAGGGTTGTATATGCCGCTACCTGTACCGTCTAAGCCATGGGTTGATATCAGCATGGATTTCGTTTTGGGTTTGCCTAGAACTCAGAGGGGGAATGATTCTATATTTGTTGTGGTGGACAGGTTTTCGAAGATGGCACATTTTATTGCCTGTAAGAAGACGGCAGATGCTGTTCGTGTTGCTTAGTTGTTCTTTAAAGAAATCTATCGTTTACATGGGTTGCCAGAGTCTATTGTTTCCGACAGGGATACCAGATTTTTAAGTCATTTTGGCTTGGTTTGTGGAAGATGGTGGGAACAAAGCTGAATTTTAGTAGTGCTTATCATCCGCAAACAGATGGGCAAACAGAGGTGGTGAATAGATCGTTGGGAAATTTGTTACGATGTCTTGTGAAAGACAATTTGAAGAGTTGGGATGTGAAGTTGTGTCAAGCTGAATTTGCTCACAATCATGCAAACAACCGAAGTACAGGTTTCAGTCCATTTCAAATTGTATATTCAAATTTACCCAGGGGACCATTGGATTTGGCAGTAGTACCACAACCGAAGAGGACAGTTAAACGAGCTGCTGATTTTGTTGATGGGTTGATGGAATGCCATAGAATCGTTCAGGAACGATTGGAAAAGGCAAATGAGAAGTATAAACAAATGGCGGATAAGAAACGAAGAAGTGTAGTCTTCAAAGAAGGTGATTTTGTTTACGCGGTTTTGACGAAAGATCGTTTCCCGGTTGGAACTTACAACAAATTGAAAGCTCGAAAGATTGGACCAGTAGAAATCTTGAAGAAGATCAATGATAATGCGTATCGGTTAAAATTACCAGAAAATGTTCATACTTCTGATGTTTTCAATGTCAAACACTTAATTCCGTATTATGAAGAGGAACTTGACGAAATTGTGAATTCGAGGACGAATTCTTTCCAACAAGAGGAGGATAATGAAGCGTTTACCTTGAAATCGCGACTCATCACCATGCCGCAACTCACGATTCACAATCCCCGACTCAACTACATCTCCGACCCACGACCTATCTCCTCCTTGAGTCGCGACCGACTCAGTCCCTCCACTTTAAGTCGCGACGAAGCCCTAAGCCATGAGTCGTCACCGAGCTATTCGCGGCATCCCCTGAGTCGCCACCGAGTCATCAAAGCTCCCATGAGTCGAAGCCTTATGTCGCGTGAAACCCTAGGTCGCGAACTTCCACCGTATGTCGCGAGCGTGCTATGCTTCCCACTTCCACCTAATTCCTTAAAGTCGCGGCCGATCCATCTTTTGAGTCGCGAACGACATATGAAGCTCCAGTAAATCGCGAAAGTTGTTTTAGCGCCTTCTGTTGAGTCGTTACCGGGACATTGATGAGTCGCGATAAGGAGTTGAGTCAAAGCCGTGTTTCATAAGTCGTAGAGTTACTTTAAGTCGCTGTTTGTTTTTTTTTCCAAGTCGTCTGCTATGTACCCAGTGTGTTGAGTCGTGTATTGAGTTGTAAGCCTATAAATAGGCAAGTCGTGACATTTGTAAGAGGTTGTTGAATATTGAATAAAAATTTCTTGTTGACTGCTTTGTGCTTTCTTCTCTAATTGGTAGTCGAGTGAAATCTCCTATCTCCACCTACGTCATTCGAGTGCGCTCGAATCTTCGTTTGTGAAGCCGATTCACGGAATCAAGTACGCTTGATCAACGTCGAAGAATCGTAGATCTTTGTTTCTCGGCATCGTGCGCGATCAACGAGACGAAGATAGCTAGAATCCGACGGATTTGGGCATTGCAGTATTTTCAAATCACCGATTGCTACATTTCATCAATTGAAGTTTGTTTTGAAATATCCGCTGCGTCAAGGCTAAGCGTTACCTTTTTAGAACATATCCCTTAGAATGCCCATCGTCCAAATGATGATGTTTCGCAAGCATTCATCCATACAAGTCCGTCCCGGGTTCGAACGGAACCGAAGGCACTATTCCTACTACATCCATTTTGGAAATATCCTCCGGATTAGTAGCGACCAGCCCTTGCACTTCACTGCTCCATCTTCGACTCCGAACACGTTTTTCGCTCGAAACATACAAACCGGATCGAAGTGGTTTTCGAGAAATAAATCTTGATCCCGGTCTCTTCGAAACGATCAACGCATTTGTCCAATATTGATAGTTGGTGATTTAACTATCAATTTATATTCACAAACATCCATCACACAATAAATAATTTTCCACATTATTTATTTGCCTCAAATATCTTTCAAGATATATTTCCAAATTTCAAAACTCGTTTGAAAAACAATTCCCAAAGTCTCTTCCTTTACCCGGTAAATCCTTTTACCATTTATTCCCATTGGAAATAACCAAGCTCAAAACATTTATATTTTTAAAGAGTTAAAATACTTTATAGCAAAATATACTTATAAATATATAAATGTACTTCTAGTTATTTACTCAAAAATACAATTTCAAAATATTTAAAATAACACTATTTATTTAGATATAAACTTGATTTTCAATAAAGGTTAAAATAAACCAAATTTAAAAGTAGAGTATAAAAAGATAATACTAGCCTTTACCAATAACTTAAACAAATAAATTTAAACCCATTTTATTAATTTCTTCTTTAAAATAACAATTTCTTAAAAATACTCTTTAAACAAATTTAAGCTTTAACCTTTATTTAAATCAAATCTTTTAAAACACTATCTTGGTTTTCCCAGAGAAACACCTTCTCATTCAAACATCCCAAAGAATCCGTCTCATAAATCCAGCCGATTTATTTCAATTCAATTTATTTTTATAACATAAATCCCTAATCCCATGCTTAACTATAACTTCCTCCGAAGTTCAAACACAATTTCCCATTCTCGGAAATTCATTTTTACAATATAGGTTTAAAACACTTTTAAATAAAACATTTTGGAGAATTCTTTAATGAAAAACCATATTTACAATTTACTTAAATAAAATCCCAATTTTACCAATTTACATTTTTTTTCTTTTTCATCCAAAACAGATTCCAATTTTTATATTCCTTTAAATTCTTTATTTATCAATTTCTTGATTACTTTTTTTTAAACCCAATTTATTTTCTTTATAATTAACATTCTAAGTTTATAGTTTATCCAACAACATCATAATACAATTTAATTCCTAATTTATCAATCACAATATATAAACAGGCATCATCATCAAATATAAAAATAATTACTACATCGTGAGGAATCCAGTTGGATCCCTCCAACCTGTTTTTCCTGCATCCACCAATATTAGCACATCACATATATAAATATCAATCCAAACTGATAACAACAATTATATTCAACCAATCACACTGATATTTAAATATTAACTATTTAAATTAGCTAGCATCCAGATGTGAGTGAGAATAACCCACCTTGGGTTTCGGCGAGCGTTCAAAATTTAAATTAAACCGTACGACGTTCGATTTAACTCAAATATCTACTTGCCCGGAATGAATCTAGAACTGCGCCACTGCATAGTACGCATCTCTGCGATTCCGGCGCCGCAAATTTCGTTCGAATCTGATGTCCTATGAAAAAGTTATTAAATTTTAAAGATTTGAATATAAATTTTAAACAAATTCCTTTTATTAATTCTTATTTTACCAGACACGATCCTGGCCGCTCATCATGAAAGCAAGGCTGTTGCCTTCTTCCTCACATGCGATTCCAGTTCAAAACTGAACCCATGCTCGCTCTCTAGGGTTTCGAAACGCAACCCCAACGACACGCTCGAACGCGATCAGGCTCCGCTACCTCGAAGAGCACGGCGCCTCACACCTCCAGCTCGAATGCGCGCCCACTCGGTCGACCCAAGGCGACGCAGCAGCTCTCCAACGCACGACGAACGCGAGCCTCCCCTAAGCAATCCATCAAGCTATACTCGATCACGACCGTCCACTTCGAAGATCTCAGAGTGCTCTACGATCTTTGTGTTGGAAGTTTTTGAAATTATTGCGTGGATTGATCGATAAAAAGAGGAGAACGAAGAAGCTTTTCAGCCATTAAAACGTGAATAAGCGGCGGCTGGTCATAAAGCTAGGGTTTCAACCCTTATGTGTATATATATACGTGTATACCCATTAATTTAATATTAAATTCACTTTAAACGAACATTCACAAACGAACTCTAATTCACACGTGCCGACTGGCGTTCCTAGGGTTCACCCGCGTTTCGGACACAATGGAACATGTTTCGTAAGCTAATTTGATCGTATGCGCGAGTTACGGAATTAAACGATCAATTTAAAATTAAATAGGTTAAATCGATTTTTATGCGTTTCGAGCTGCCACGGTCAAACGACAACTCCGATTGCTACGAAAATTAAAATCCAATAATAACTAACTATTACGAATTCAATGGAACTGGTTTCGTCGAATTCGAGACTGTGCCTCGAAAGACTATTTTAACTCGTCTATTAAATCGAACGATTTTCCAAATTGTCAAAAACGCTTAAAATTTTAGTACCTTAATAATAAATCATATAAAATATATAATCACATTACAAATCATTCTGGCACATTCCGGACCCAAAATATGATTAATTGCATTTTAATAATATTAAATTCATTTTTAAATTAATATAAAATCCCAAATATTAACTTATCAACTTAAAAATTCATCTAAAATTCCCACCATACTATTTACACTCAAATAACTCAAAATAGATTTTTAAAACCATTCTTATCACTATTTACATCTAAATTTTCAAATTGTTTCAGTCCAATATTTAATTACTATTCAAAATTGAATTAAATTATCATATTTTAAAACCTATAACTTATTTTATAAATTGAACCCGATTCTCTTTGTTCCAAAATTAATTAAAAATCCTCAGTGAACATTTAAAATGAATTAAATGTTCAAAATTCAATGGCCCAAAAATCCGAGATGTTACATTCCTCCCCCCATACAAAAATTTCATCCCTGAAATTTGCTAAGGTAGAAAATACCCTCCAACCCATTTACTTACTCAATTTGCTTAGTTAAAGCTTATATTCACTTTCCAAAACCCTTCGGCCCATTCCCACATTCATTTGCTTCATCCACATTCAAAAGCTTTTGTGGCAACATTGTTTCAAAATAACTTTACTAGTTAATAAAAAAAATTCCAAAAATCTTCTAACTCCCAAAATTTCTGAAAATTTTTGGCAGAGTCTCCCCTGCACGGAGGAGCTTTCGCGATATCGCGATACAGATAAATATATATATATCGACCCACACGGTCGGAAACCAACATATATCACAATATATATATATATATCATTTTCCAAATATATTTGCGTAGGCGTACCTTTTTAGCAAATTTTAATAGCAAGCGGCTAATATAATGCATATACGCGCTCCAACTCTCTCGAACGTCTTCCGTACCTGTACTTACTCAACAAACTCATCAGTTTTCAAAGAAAAGAACGTTTTAATTTTATTTAATTTATATTATTTCATTTAATTTAACTAATTAAATGTCCTAAATAATGTTAATAGAATTTAGGGTTGTTACAGTACACTTGTCAACCCTATTTGACATGCATTTTATAAGATTCAAATTCCTTTTTCACACGAAACTTAACTCCTTCACATGGTTCTAAGGTCTTAAAACAATCAACAAATTTTTGCCGAAAATTGGCTTTCTTCGTCTTTGTACTTGTTGTGTTGTATTATATGTTGAAATTCAAACTCAAGCTTTTGCAAGAGACAAATACTTTCCTAAAGTAAGTCTATCTTATTACTTTTTTCTAATAGTCTTTCCTTTGTTAGTGTCTTTAATGTCGTCATGTTTGAAAATATCATCAATGACAATGGTCTTCTTACTACTCTTTCGGCCAAGCAAACCTTCTAAGAATTTCCTTTTTGATTTTTTTGTGTGAGAACTTTAGATTTCATGACAAGTTAGTAATTGTGTTTCTTGGCATTCTTCGTGTTCGTCCTCACCGTCATCTTCACCGTCTTCATTATTTACTTCATCTTGAACTACATTTTCTACAATATTCGAATTCATGAAATTATATATTACAACAACATTGTCTGCTCAAATATTGCATAACTTCCCTACCTCGAATTTCTAGATCTTGAGCACTAAGATGAAGTTCTCATTGACAATCGTTTTCATTCACCAGTTGGTGAATGAACTATGTGTTTGATAGTGAGTTTAATTTTGACTTTGTTAAGGCACGATGGAAAGGTAAACTTGAGTTGTGTTATAATGATAACGATGTGGAGGTAGTTCTACGCAGCGATATTTTGATATTACCGAAGAGGATAAATATTTTGACAACGTAGCTGAGAAAATGTGTAGCCGTATGGATGATTTGATGTTTATGAGAAGGTTGAGTATCTTGGCATTCGGAAGGAGGAGGACATGATAGGTATATTGGTCGAGTAGAAATGAATTTGTTTAATTTAGTTATTCACCAATAAGTTTTTCTAAGATTACTACTATTATTTATATAGAATGTATCTTTAGAAGAAACAATACAAAATTTATGGTGTAATGGTGGATTTTGGATTCATTTATACGTTGGTGAGACAATAAAACTATTGAAAACTAGCCATTTGTGGCCATTGGAGAGTCATAGTAAAACGAATGGTGCTCTTTCTTTTTTTAGCAATGAGTTTTCCATATAAACTCAAACAAAAGCGAAGAGTTTTCCATATTAAAAACCGTCAAAGAATGTGTTTTAATAACCGGTTAGCATGACTAAGTTGAGTGGTTAGTGAAGTGAGCTGAAGCGAACAAGACAGGTTGCATGTGATTTGCTCGCCGAATGTACACACCATTATTGATTATGGTTGGTTTCTTTTTTTTCCTTGAAAATGACAAAAGAACAATAGGCAACAACTGCTATAAGCAGCTGAATCGGAGTAGGCAGCAACTGCAGTGAAGCACTTTATTAGAAATTCAATTTGTGTTGTAGATCTTTCAGTCGAGAAGGCTACCAAAGCATCTTCTAGCTATAGGCAACTGCTATAAGCACTGAATCGAAGTAGGCAGCAACTACGGTGAAGCAGTGTATCTATTCTCACAATCCAACACCACCAGTTTCTTTCCATTTTTCTTGTTTGATTTTTTGCTTTATGCTTTTAGTTGATCATCCCATTTGGGATTTTTGATGATGTACTTTCTTTTATAATCACTATCATCTGCATCTTCTATACCATCAGCTGCATTTATATCATGTATATTCTTCATTTTACATTTTTTTCCTTTTCGATTTTGCTTGTGGGTGAAGAAGTGTTTGCAACTAGACTAACAACCTTTTGTATAGCTTGTTGTGAGACTGATTTCCTGGGTTGAGGGGTTGGATGGCTTGCAAAATGGTTATTCCAGAATTGGCTATGTTTGGACCCATTTTATTAGTGATAGAGCGCCCATATAGATTCATACCATCTGATTCAGTGGGGAAGTACTTTGTTTCTTGTGAAACTGCTTCCTTCTCTTTAGCTTGTGATTCAGGTAAATTTATGATGGTTTCTTTATATGCTTTAGAGTTTGGAATGGGAATTAAATGAACATTCCCACCCATACTTTGTTCTTTAATGATTTCAGAAGCTTCAACTTCCTGAATGTTTTCTTGATCAGAGGCACTATTTTCATTATTCTTGCCCATAATTGGTAACTTATTTGATGGTTGAGGGGCTGCATCATTATTATATTCAAAATGAACCCTTTCAGAATTTGCATTTTTTTATTAACTTCCATGTTATCTGTCTTTAACTGATTTTTCTTGCATAGAACTCTTTTCTTTTCAGACCTTTTTGGTAACACGGTTTTCTATAGAATGACCAAAACATAAACATGCTTTGCACCAATGAGGAACCCATTAATACTCTATGATTTGCACTAAATTTCCTCCATCATGCATAGATATATATGCCTCATTTGACAGGTCAACATCTACCTTGACTTCTCCCAGAGTTCTTGCATATAGTAATCTGGTCTCATTTGCAGTTAATTCATCCAACTTCAATGGATTTCCAACTACACCAGCTATAGCACCGAAAAAAAATCCTTATCCCACAATCTAAGATTAAGCTCAGTCTAATCCATATTGACATAGATGTAAGCAAGTCACTATCAAGCTTGAGTTTCTTGCTCCATCTTTTTAAAATAATAAGATTGCCATTTATGAAGTAAGGACCATCGTTGGTTGTTTTCTCACAATTCGATGCATTTGAAAATCTAATGATGAAAAAACCGTTATTTTGAGTATAAATGTCAAATTTACCAGTTGGGTTCCAAGTTCTTACAATAAAAGCCTTGAAGTGATGATATGAGGGTCTATTGCCAAAGACAAGCATCAACCGAGTAGCTCCATTTGCTTTCCGTTCTCTTGCTAGCCTCTTCATCCACAACAATAATTCTTTTCTCATTGATCAGGAATGGTGGAGCAACAAACTTGAGATCAAAATCTTAGTTTAATCCTCCTTTCTTGATTAACTCAATTCAAGAAGAGGCTTTATTCAGCTTAGTTTAAACTGTGGATCTGAATTCATGCATATTCTTGATGCATTTCTTGTTTTCTGGAGAATTTCCTTTTCCTGCTGCTTGTCTAGTCTGGGACACATTTCTGTGGTTCTGATTAACTTGATTCGAGCCAATTCCAATTGGCTGAGTGCCCTGGGTTGTTGATCATTGATTCAGATGCTTATTACGATGATTTCGAACAAGCTGAAATCCCTCTTTATCAATATATATATATATATATATATATATATATATATATATATATATATATAGATTTCTCATACTGGAATTGTTGTGAATTGTAACAACCAAGGATTGAATGTCATGGTTGAGATAAAAGGAGAACGTTGTTTCCTTCCAGGAACTGAAGGAAATACCATTTCTGGCCAAGATCATTGAAGCTCAGGTTAGAGTTCACTGGAGGTGGTGTCTGTTGATGTTAGAGGCATGTCAGGTTGAGTGGTTGCAACAGCCATGGCCCTGTGAAGTTATTTGAGTGTATCAGTGTGTGCAAACTGTGCACATGCACATCTGATATAAGCAAAGTTTGTGCATGTGTTGCTGTACACTTGTTCAGTTTGCATTGTTGAATAAGGTAAGGGCTTGTATGCAAATTACTATGGTCTAGTTGAATTAGTTTGAGTTTGGTTAAGTCAGGTTTGTATGTGGGCATGAAGTTGTATATGTACAGGTACAAGCAATGTAATCAGTGTGAAGAAATCTGAATACAATTTAATTCATCTTTCCTTTATTTCAGTTGTAAGCCTTGTATCATTTCCTTTCTTTTAATATAGTTCTTAGTTTTATCAATTGTTAGTTTAGATCTTAATTCAATTTCATTACAATTCCTGTTCTTTTTTGATATCATAATTCTCTGTTATTTTCATTGTTGCAGCTACATAAGTTCTTGCTCATTTTATTAGCAATTATCAATTCGCTATTGTTATGTTCTTGCAATTATTCAATTCCAGATCTTGTTTTCATTATCTGTAGATTTACAATCTTTCCATGACTTGTTAATTCGTACATTTGCAATTCCTGTCCTACCTTTCTGTCATTTTACTTTTGATTAATTCTTATATTCCCTATTTTTTCAATTATTCTTGCTGTTTGCAAATTCCTTGTTCATGTTACTGCCATTAACATTTCTTCTCCACAAAAATTCATAACTCAAGATCTTCAGTTCTACAATTTCTTGCATCTTCACAATTCATTTCTGTCAATACTTGCTTCATTAATCTTGCCTGTACATTGAACTATACATTGCACTGCCGGCTTATCGTCACTATATTTCGTCAAAACAACCCACCACATCACCAGAAATGCAACACTCCACCATGAAACCAAGATCAGACCCACCACGTTCTTACGTATTGGTATCAGAGCCACTAATTAGGGCAACTTCTGACAACCAGTTAGGTCCTAACCTCACCGCCACCTCTTTCCAAAATCAAACCCCACCATAAATTCAAGATCAAGAACAATTACGGCAGAGGCAAGAGGAAATCAATACCAGAACTTTGAGGAACTTGGAACTTACTACCCAAAGTTAAGAGAAATCTCATATGAATTTGAAGCGGTTAAATGTAAAATTCAAAGGTATACACATTCTTTCCACCACTTAAGTTCAAGAAGTCCAGCAAATCAAGAACCAACGTCTCCATCCTCTTCCACAACCACCTATGCCTATAATTCCTCAACCAGGCTCAAGGATCTCCAATTTTTCATCAAGAACCAACCTGCACTGTCAAGAAATATTCTAGGCTTCATGAATCTTCCTTTATACCCTCAAGGAACCCCACCAGTACCTAAAAATCCTTATCAAAACTGCCTTAACCGAAATTATCAAACTCCAAACTACCCCAGTACAAATTACCCTAGCCCAATGTCCTCTTACAAGTTCAACTTCCCTAGTTAATCTGGTAAAGAAGAAGTGGCTGACTGGTTGAAGCAAGTGGAATAGTACTTTAGATTTTACAATATATAAGAGAAATATTGGATAGACTTCTCTCTCCCTCAAGAAAGAGGCACTGAAGTGGTATGATGGGTAAAAAAAGAATGTGCCAAATCATAAGTTATGGCAAGTATAGGAAGAAATTATGGTCAAATTCAACCCTGAGGGGATGGAAAGGAGAAGAGATGAACTAAGTTGCAGCTGTAATGAAAAAATGCATATGGGGTATCAATATAAAAACCAGGTTTACATACTTGGTGGGGCTGTGGACGTAGAAAACTTGACTGAAAATGAAGAGGGCGATGGTAAATCCAAAGATGACGAGACTACAGATGACCATCAACTAGAACATCTTCTATCTAACCTATATACCACTGTCAATACAGTTCCTTTGCCAACAGTTCATCGTTCAGAGCCAAGAGTTCATATTTCTTCAGCTATTGAATTTGATGATGTGAGCGGTAAGCCCAGTTTTGAGACTGAACATGATACAAGCAATGAAGTAGCTAAGGATTTGCATACATATAATTCACATGATGTGTATATTCAACCATCAAGGTCCATTCTTAAGACTGATGATATAACTATGATGAAATCAAGTGATTCCGTTACAGCTTAAGTGAATTGTCTTTGCTCATCGAGGCTGCTAACACAATTTATATTAAGGAAGACAAGGGAACATTCTTTGCATTTGAAGCTGTCATTTTCAATGAGAATCCATACAAATCATATAAATCACCATGGCCACCTCCTTTGCTACCACTCGATCTTGAGGACAATGTCATTTTCAAGGGAAGGGGGGATGTAGAAACCAAGGATTAAATTCTACAGTTGAGATAAAAGGAGGTTAATGTTTCCTTCCAGGAACCGAAGAAAATACCATTTTCTGGCCAAGATCATCAAAGCTCGGGTTAGAGTTCACCGAAAGTGGTGTCTGTTGATGTTAGAGGTGTGTCAGGTTGAGTGGTTGTAGCAGCCATGGCCTGAGGGTGAAGTTTTCTGAGTGTATCAATGTGCGAAAACTGTGCACGTGCGCACCTGATACAAGCAACGTTTGTGCATGTGTTGTTATACACTTGTACAGTTTGCATTGTTGAATAAGGAAAGGGCTTGGATGCAAATTACTATGGTCTAGTTGAGCTAGTTTGGGTTGGTTAAGTCAGGTTTGTGTGCGGACATGAAGTTGTATATATACAGGTACAAGCCATGTAATCAGTGTGGAGAAATCTGAATACAATTTAATTCATCTTTCTTTTATTTCAGTTGTAAGCCTGGTATCATTTCCTTTCTTTTAATCTTGTACTTATTTTTATCAATTGTTAGTTTAGATCTTAATTCAATTTCATTTCAATTCTGGTTCTTCTTTGATATCATGGTTCTCTGTTATTTCCATTTCGACAGTTACATAATTCTAGTTCTTGCTCATTTTATTGGCAATTATTAATTCCCTGTTGTTAATTTCTTGCACTTATTCAATTCCAGATCTGGTTTTCATTACATGTAGATTTACAATGTCTCCGTTACTTGTTAATTCGTACGTTTGTAATTCCTACCCTACCTTTCTGCCTCTTTCCTTTTGATTAGTTCTTATATTCCCTGTTTGTTCATTATTCTTGCTATTTGCAAATTCCATGTTCATGTTTCATATTACTACCATTAACATTTCTTTGCCACAAAAATTCGTAACTCATGATCTTCAGTTCTACAATTTCTTGCAACTTCACAATTCATTTCTGTCAGTAATTGAACTGTACATCGCACTGCCACCTTATCTTCATCAAATTTCATCAAAACAACCCATCACGTCACCAGAAATGCAACACTCCACCAAAAACCAAGATTAGACCCACTACGTTCTTACAGAATGAAGATTGTGACTAGGCGTAGAAGGAGATGAAGTGGAAGATCCATTCCGATCTTGGCTTGCAAAGATGGAATAATCTGCAATCTTCATATTGGCGGCAGCCATGGCTCTCTTTTTCATTTAAACCATTTTTCATTTGCTTTAGCAATTGGTGGAGAAGTATTTGATGCTGGAGAAGGGATGATCAAATTTTGATGAAGAAGATGGTCAAAATTTGCGATAAAGATAGAAATAACGGTACGTAGAACTAAGATATAACGCACAAAAATCAACCTATTAGAAAAAGGAAGCGAATAAATTTTATTAAAATAGAAATGACAAAACAAATGAAAGAAGAGAAAGCTTTAGATACATCAACTTAAACCAGGCCTACAATCACTTAGCAAGCTAGAGAATTAGCCATGCATCTTAATTAGTAACCACCAAAGCACTCCTCACAACCGTTTTGTCTGAAATCCACATCAAATTCCCTTCCGCAGCACCCGAAGCAGATACTGAAACAGTGAACGTCATCTTCTCATTCTTCTTCGAAAACTGCAAAGTATCAGGCTTCACAGTCACAGTCACACCCTCGGGCACATCAACCTTGACCTTATACGTAGCATTTGTGTCACCAACATTAGTGACTGTTCTTTTAACTGTAGTAACACCAGATGATAAGCCAACAGTAATAGTTGGATAATTCAATTCTGAATCCTTAACGCTAGCAACATCAGCACAACTAGTTCTCTTCCCAACAAGCGCCGACGCTTCGGAAGTTCCAACAGATTGACATAGATATGCAACATAATCCTTGACTTCAGTTTCATAAACAAGTCCCTGACTCATTGCCTTTGTCGGATTCATATGACCAGCACCAGAAGCATAAAAGCTAGCATCATTGTATTTCTCATCCTTAATACGTTTTCCATCCTTACCAACAAAATCAGAGGAGGTGATCAAAGCAGATTTGATGGCAGCAGGAGACCAATCGGGATGCACACTCTTGATCAATGCAGCAACACCACTGACATGAGGGGTCGCCATAGACGTACCGGACTCGACCTTCAAAGGAACTTGCGACCGTTTATCGGCTCTAGTGTGCCATGCAGCAATAATGTTAACCCCAGGTGCACTGATATCGGGTTTCAGAATTCCAGGAGACTGAATGCTCGGGCCTCGGGATGAGAAGAAAGCAACCATCGGTGCAGGAGATACACCCAGCACCGTACCATTGAAGTTAAAAGAAACCGTGGAAGCACCCTTGATTTTCATTCCATCTTCATATGTTACAAAAGCTCCAGGCAATATCAGCTCTTCTTTAGCAAGTATTGTGTGTCCGTACTTTTCTTGACAAACCACTATCATCCCAGCCGCACCAGCGTCTTTAGCTGCAGATATCAACTTTGGCCTCTTTACAATTTCCAATGGGCAAACCATAACCTTGCCCTTCACATCCGCTAAGCTCGAGCACGAACCATTGTACAAAGGAAGAGGCATAGGGCTGAACTCAGAAGGCTGGATAAGAGACTCACCTAAGACAACATCGCCATCATCAAGCTTTATGTTGGTTCTGAAACTTCTATCCATAGTGCTCGCAGCGACAGTTAAAATCCAGGGTGCTTCATTCGAAACTGTTCTAGCTCCAGGCCCACTGTTTCCACCTGCGCATACGACAGTGATGCCCTTTTCGTTTGCCTTGTAGGCACCTATGGCAATGGGGTCAGTATTGTAGGGCAAGGACCTACCCCCTAGAGAGAGGGACATTATATCAACCCCGTCCTTGATAGCGTCATCCATAGCAGCTACTATGTCCGACATAGTGCAGCCCATGTCACTACACACTTGATATATAGCCAAATGGGCATGAGGTGCCATGCCAACCATCGTGCCCTTTGCTAAACCGAAAGGGTTTATGTTAGAGATGAAGTTCCCTCCAATGGTGCTTGCTGTGTGTGAGCCGTGACCTACTTGATCGATGGGGCCTTGACCTCTGGAATAGCCGTAGCTTCGTGCTCCGATGATCTTGTTGTTGCAACCGGATCTGAAATCGCAACGGCCTTTCCATCTATCAGGAGGAGGTGGAACGCCATCGTCGTTGAATGAGGGATGTCCAGGTAAAATGCCTGTGTCTAGTACTCCTACGATTACACCTTTGCCCAGGTTTGAGCTGTTCCATAGGCCTGATTGACTTTGGAGACCTAGAAAACTAGAGCTATGTGTGGTAAGAAGAGGTATCGTTCTATCTGGATATGCACGGATGAAACCATCTTTTTTTGACATTTCTTCGAGTTCGTCTTCAGTTAATGCAGCAGCAAAGCCTGGAAATGATTCGCTGTAGGAGTATAATAATCGGTCGGAGTCCTCAGAGTCTGAGTACGATGTTGGCAAGAATGATCTGTGCCAGCTCTCTAGATCATTGTCTGAGTATATGTTATCATCGTCTGGGCGCTCAACCTGAACTATGTAAGTTGATAACTTGGGGTTTGTGGAGGTTGTGGCACATAAAATGGAACTTGTGTAAGAGAGTAGGATTAGAAGAGCCGTGTAAAGGTTGGTGGATTTCATTTTTGTTTTTTATGTTTTCTTACAAACGGAGTATGGTTATATAGAAAACAGAAAGGCACTAATTATAGAAGGACGGTGAACTGGACAGTGAATGGCATTTGTGAATTGTGTAAAATATGGTGCATGTATTAAGTCTTGTATTAGATGCGTTTTAAAACTCTTGTGATTAATACACATATCATCAATGTTGGTTAGTTATTTATATGTACTGCTTGTTTGGCAAGATTAAAGTAGATCCTGCTAATGAACTTAACTCAAATTTGGTTGATTCAGGAAAAAAAAACATGGGCATGAAAAAAGAAATCATGGGTTCGTGCATGAATGGATATATATGAATGAAATATTGAATAACTAAACTTATTTCAAATAACTAAAATAATTTCACTGTCTATGTGTATACATCGTAATTTTAATAAGAGTATATTATGTGATTTCTGCAACTGTGTTGCAATTTAGTTTTAAAAGTAATCAAATATGAGAAAGATAAAATTGTAATAAATTTTACTTATCCAAGTTTATCTGCTAATCAATTATGTTCTTGAGCATCATTCCATTACCAAAACGGGTAAAAAATATCATCAAATATAAATAATTTTCTAATAATTTTAAGTCCAAATTACCAAGAAAACAAGAACCAGATATAGCAAAACTGTATCTCAGATATATTATATAATCCTCTTAGATAAGAAAGCTTGCTAACACTACAAAATACACACTGCTTAGCAACGGCAAAAAGCCGTTGGCGGCCGTCGCTAGCCATCGCGAGTCGTTGCTAAAATCCGTTGCAAAATATTTCGTTGCAACCAAAGAAAGTGACTGCCTTAGCGACGGCTCCGTTGTTCATTTTGCAACGGCTTGTAACGGCTAAATGTACACACGGAAGCAACCGTTGGTTTGTTGGTTTCTCGGGTTGTTGATGCAAACCGTTGCAAATCGTTGCAAATTGGCCGTCGCTAGCCGTCGTTTATTTTTACCAAATGGTCGTCGCTAGCCGTTGCAAACCTGAAATATTTTTCCAGCCAATTTGCAGTACCTTCAACCCTCAATCTCAATCAATTCAAATAATATAATTCTATCATTTCACACATATAATATTATTCCATCGTACGATATAATCAATATCAACACAACCAAATCATCAAACATTGCATATTCTAACATATATTTACAAAATCATATAAGAAAATCAACATAACCAAATACGAAAATCCACCAAACCAAACCACATTGTTCAAGTATCAATCACAACAACCAAAATACCAAACCCACCAAAACACTAAGTATCAATCACAACATCCATAGTACCAAATGTCAAACTCATCATAATATGTACACACATATATATAAAGCGTACCCATCAAAACAAACCAGCTAAGCATCATCATCATCTGCACCTCCTTCCCCGGGCATGCTCCCGATAGAACGCAGCAATACGCTCATCTATCTGCGTCGCCAACTGACTCTTCCGCCAATCATTGAGCTCATCCAATTGTGTTTGCATCCGAGCAATCTCTTCTTCATCTATGTATCTCTTATATGACCTTTGGAAATTAAGAGCCTGTGAAATAATTCAAGTGAATAAGAAGTTCATGGCATACAGTAACAATAAGAAAACTCAAGTTATTGGTAATAAACTCAAGTAAATAAGAAGTTCATGGCATACAGGTTTCTGCTGTGTAAACGTTGAGTACATACCATATTGCCGAAACTGTAACGCCTGTTTCGACTTGCCGGTTCAATGATTGAATCCCATATCCGATTACACTCATCAACCCTAAGCGACTCCCATCCACTCGCGTGTATCGCTCGTGCATACTCTGTGTTATATCTTTCCTACAATTACGAACATATATTTGACACAATTGCTATACAATTTACTTATTTACTGTGAAATAAACGAATATGAAATATTTTCATTACAGAAATAAACATATTTACCATTACAGAAGCATCCTTGTCATCCGACCAATCATATGAAACATTTTCATCCTCATCTGTATGCTCCACTGCATGTGTGACTCTGAAAACCTCAACCGCAATGGGCTCCCTACCATACTTTGCCCACTGAATATATACAAGAATAGGTTATATTGATAATTTGCATGAGTATATACAAGAATAGATTATATAAAAGAATAGAATATATGGTAAAGAGACACTAGTAAATATATACATGCATAACATAAATATTGGTTAATTTATTTACCAATTCCCTCCTATGTTGTTATAAGGATTTCGAGCCACCACGATGTAAAGCTGGATTTTTGTTCCTATTAGCCTTGTTTCTTTTCGACAATTCATATTAATTTATACACACTATTAAGTAAAATAATTCAATACATTTAAATGTAAAAATGTAGTGACAATATAACTTACTCGGAATGCTTCAGATTTCCAATATTGTTGGAATCCAGCCCAAATATCATCCCCCATCCAACTTGGCTTTTTCCCTGAACTCTTAGCCCGCGACAGAGTCTCTCTGTAATTTTTCCGCGTCTTTTTATTCCAATGATTTACAAAAACATCCATATCCTGCGGATCCACACGTACAGCTGCCTGCATATTGAATTATCATACGTGTTATGTAAAAGAGATTGTATAATTAAAAAACAATCAGCAGAACAGAATACGTAAAAATGATATCATAAGGCATGATGGCATATTGTTTTTGGTTTCATATAAGGCATAATTATATATTATGAAATTGTATTTACCATAAGATAAGCCCATATTGCGTTTTTTATATGTGTTGGAATTTTATCCTATTGAGGCCAACACCCGGACATCCTACTCTTGTATGCCTAATTCGATACTTGTAAAATGAAATCGGACGGCTCCACCTCGAACTCTCTGTAGAAATGTTGATGTACATATTCAATATATTCCATATAATATAATTCAAATAAGTTTGATACATACCCGGCACTTTTCGGAACTATCACCGCAACTCGACGGAGATCTGGCTCAGAGGTACTCGGACCTGCTCCAAGTGAAGGTGACCAAGATGTACTACGTCGATCACGTCGCCTATCAGACATAACTGACAAACATATATAGAATATCACATAATCGTTAATCAATATCATCAATCAATATCATAAGCATCACATAATCATCAATAATCATCACATAATCATCAATCAATATCACATAACATAAGGATCACATAATCATCAATCAATATCACATAATCGTTAATCAAGTGATAATCATCAAAAAAAAGCGTATATGAAAAAAGCGTACATGAAAAGAACATGTGTGTGCCATCTATAATTCAGAATAATGCGTACATGAAAAGCGTACATTAATCAAGTGATAATCATCACATAAACATACTCTGCACATAATCATCGAAAAAAACGTACATGAAAAGAATAATGCATAACTCAGAATGATACAGATCATATATAGTAATCATTATTATTACATAGCTCAGAATATTACAGAACATAGTCATTATTGTTAATACATAGCTCACACTTATACAACAAGCGATGCCATCTATGATCAGTCTTTGTCATATTCTGATTCAGACTCGGTCTCGTACTCTATATCATTTTCTTCGGTACTTACAAATGCATCTATTAAAACATTCGATTCATCAGTCAACGACCCTACATCAATGTCATCGGTTATCACTATTTCAGTATTTGGCTCGAGATCCGCTTGACACGCTGCTTCATCTGGAATATTATTTCCATCAAACGTATATCTTGCCTTCGTTTTAAAAACAGCCCACCAGTCTGCTTTATCTTTTTTTAAGGACGGATATGGAGCAAAATAAACTTGTAAAGCTTGCTTAGCTAATACAAAAGGATCATACTTATAGTAATGTGACGTATGTCTTATTTCAATTAGCTTATAATCTTTGTGCACGTTAATTCCAAAGCCAGGAACATTGCTAAAGCAGTTGCATTTGAATAAAAAAAACTTTCACTGCAGGTTGTATATAATATGTCAACTCTAAAACTTGTGTTAAGACGCCGTAAAAATCTTTTATATGCTCCTGTGGATCATCACTTCCTTTGACAAATACACCACTGTTATATGTTAATTTTTCATCCCCGTAATCTTTGGTGTTGAATTTAAATCCATTGACGAAGAATATTGGATAAGCCTTGACATTTCGTTTTGGTCCGATAGCAAGATGTCGTAATCCTTCATCAACAACATAGTTTTCTGTATCATGAACGTAGTTTGAAAACCATCCAGCAAATTGTTTACTTAGATCGCCAGATGGATGTTATGATTCGTATATGCTGCAAATATGTATTATATTCCTTTATGATTAATAAACATGTATAATTGAATTATATATGAATTCATAATTACCTGACAAATGGTGCAACTTCGGCACGATTTAAAAGAACATATGTGTGTGCCACATGGTAATCTCTATCATCTAACCATATTTCCACACATATTCCAACAGGTCTTCCATGTTGTCTAAAAATAGATAACATTGTTTGAGAAGAATCCTGCTGAATAGTGTATTCATTACGGAGAACGCTTACGAACGATAAGTTCACATATTTACTAAAGTAATGTGAGAAAAAAATGAAGCTTCTTCTTCAAGGTACGATTTACAAATCGAACCTTCTACTCGTGCTTTTTGTCTAATTTTTTCTTCAAATGATTCAAGTACCTAAAACAAAATTAATTAAATTCATATAGTGGTACAAAAACCAAAATTAATTAAATTACCTCTCAAATGGATACATCCATCCATATTGCACAGGACCACGAAGGAGTGCTTCAGATGGAAGATGAACAGGTAAATGCTCCATTACATTAAAAAAACCAGGCGGAAATATTTTTTCCAGTTTGCATAGAAGTACAGGGATTTCTGCTTGAAGTTTACGTACACGATCCACCTTTAACGTCGTAGAGCAAAGCTGTTTATAAAACATACTCAATTCTGTTATAACACTCCATATTTTGCAGGCAGCAGTTCTTTGAAAACCATGGGAAAAAATACTCCATCATAATGTGGCAATCGTGACTTTTCATCCCACTGAATTTGTTGTTTTTAAGTTAACACATCTACGGAGGTTAGAAGAAATCCCATCAGGACATCTAAGTCCTTCCACCCACTTTAGAACGAGTTTTACTTGCTTATTGTCTAGCTCATAGCATGCTTTGGGTTTCTTATTATCGTCGAATAATTGAAGTTCGGGCCGCTTACAAAAGTGTAATATATCACGTCTTGAATTCACATCGTCCTTGGTTTTCCCCTTCACATTCAAAATTGTATTAAACACGTTGTCAAACACGTTTTTTTCGTTGTGCATGACGTCAATGTTATGTCGGAGTAGGAGATTTTTCCAGTACGGTAACACCCAGAATATACTTTGCTTGCACCAGTTATGAATGTCTGATTTAACTGGAATCTCAACCTGTATCCCAGTTTCATGTATCTTTGGGTAGTCTTTTACAATTTCATATACCTCTTCGCTTGTCCAAACCTTAGGTGGTAGCATACTCTCTACTCTGTTAGCTTTAAAGTTCTTTTTATCCGTTTTAAATTTATGATTGATATATAGAAAACACCGATGACAGTCAAACCAAGAAATTTTCTTTCCATACTTTAATGAAAATGCTCGTGTTTCATCCATACAATAAGGACAAGCTAGACGTCCAGATGTGCTCCACCCTGAAAGCATGCCATACGTTGGAAAATCACTAATAGTCCATAATAAAGAAGCAAATATACAAAAATTCCTTTTTCCTGAAATGTCGTACATTTCAACTCCTTCATGCCACAGTGTTTTCAACTCGTCGATTAGTGGTTGTAGATAAACATCAATTCCTTGAGTCGGATCATCGAGACCGGAAACGACAATCGTTAGAAACATATATGGAGTTTTCATACACATACATGAAGGTAAATTATAAGGAGTAATAATAATAGGCCATGAATATTTACTACCAAACTGAGAAAATGGCGAAAATCCATCCGTACATAAGCCAAGCCTAACATTACGGTTCTCTGCCGCAAATTCAGGATGTCTTATCGAAATATTTCCATGCTTCTTCATCAGATGGATGTATTAAAGTTCCTTCTTCTGGTGTTCTCACAGCGTGCCATCGCATATGACATGCTGTAGCAGAAGATGCATATAACCGTTGAAGTCTGGGAGTGACGGGTAAATAATGCATCCTCTTATATGGAACTTCTTTTCCTTTCTTTTTTCTTGGTTTGTATCTTTCCTCGTACATATTCTGCATTTAGTAAGATAAGCATCTTCTTTCCAATACAGCATGTAACCTTTTACACATGTATCTATCTTTTGGTACGGCAATCCAAAAGCAGACGTAAGTTTTTTTACTTTATAATGACTATAACACATCAAATTATTAGGTGGCAAGTGTCGTTTTGCAGTTTGTACAACTACTGTAAATGCAGCTTCTGTAAGATTAAATTTCGATTTCATAGTGATATATTCGGCGATTACAGATAATTCGGTTCCACTTGTACATCCATCCCACAATGGCCTCTTAGCATAATCCAATAAATCATAAAAACATTTAGCTTCCGTGGTCGGCTCTTCGTCAACATTTTCATTCCCATCATCACCTTGGTCAAAGGTAGGAAACATTGATCGTGCAGCATCTTGCACCATGCTTTCTATAGGATTGGTCATAGTATTATCGTCCTCTAACACTACAGGATTAAGTGTAGGTTGAACAAGTTCTCCACGACAATCTCATAAGTAATAATTCGGCACAAAACCAAATTTATACAAATGTAGTTCTACTACATCTGGTTTCCAATACTTCAGATGTTTGCACTTACTACACGGACAACAAATGTCTGCGTTATTTCGATTATTAGATTGAGAAAATCTAATAAATACGTGTACACCGTTACAGAAACGTTCTTTTATTGATCTTTCATACCTTTTCGAGGTTCATACATCCAACTACGATCGACAAAATAATCGAACATATTTCCTGATTTGTAAAATGTAGGTTAGAAGATTGAATAAAACACTTCATATTAAAGTCTTGTAAAAATTCATATATAACCCTTTACTATTTTAACAAATTCAAATAAATACTGCATTCAAATTTTAAATTCTTAAGTTTATTGTTTTTTTACTTTGCCGGCCGGTTATCCTACTTCCCATTATAAACACAATAACGTAATCATATTTTATAAATCATTCAAGTTAAACGATTCTAAAAAAATTCGACAGCACTTCTCTTTATTCCCTGTATCGTACACAAATGCGTGTATACAGAGAAAAAAGGAAGTGCCACCGAAATTTTCTGAACTGTTTCAACTGAAATGATTTATAAAATATGATCACGTTATTGTATTTGTAACTTATCCAAATACTAGGACAAATCCAACAAATGTTGTATCAGATGAATATAGATGTCCGTTCTATGGAAAAACGAATATCCATATAACGATCATATACAACACTTGTCAGACGGGGCCAAAAATTCTCTAAGTGGTTCATATAAATAAAGCACAAATTAAAAAAAATATTAATATTGAAATATTAGTGGTCTGTAGTGAAATAATGATTTTAAATTTTTTTAGTAATGTAGCCAAATAGAATTCGTTTAATTATGAATCAAAATCCATCGGTACTATCAGTAACTCGGAAAATCGATTTTAGAAGAATATTTATTGTTGTTATTTTCATTTCTTAATTTTCTACAAAAATTGATTTCAATATAATATTTGTTGTTATTATGCTCATTTCAAAATTATATAATTCATTTAACCATTTAAATATTTTATTTAATACATTTGAAACTCAAAACATATTTTAACTACTAATTAATATCACCAACTCAACAAATACAATATTATCATTAACTACTACATAATAACAAACCCATAATTAACTAATTCGCCGAATTAGGGTTCTTAACATATCCCCAAATCAATCAATACGCTACTATGAACAACTATTACCATCTAGTCATCAATTTCTATCACATATAATCAACCAATTTTCAAAATTAGGGTTTTGATTAAGCCTAGATTGAGCCGAAATCGGAGAGCAATAGCATACCTTCGAGTTTTGGAGCGTTGTGGCTTTCGCGATGGGGAAATCGGCAGCTCGTGTCGGGGGGCGGCGGCTGGGGTGTCGGCAGTGGAGGAGGGGTTTGCTGAAGTGAATTGGGGGGGAGGAGAAGTGTGTTTTCTGTTCTCTGGACTGCCTGTATATACGCGTAAAGTGACGGCTAGCGACGGCCGCCTTGTTTAGCCGTCGCTATTGCCGGTCACTAAATGAAGCCTGTTTTGTAGTATAAATGAAATTGTGCATGCATTTAATAAATTATATATCTGCATGCATGATCATAAATTCATGTATTTTGGTTTGAATACCTAATTCTTTGTTATCTTAAATTTGTGGTTGAGAAAAATAGTGAATATTGCATTTAATGAGGAAAAAATATGCACAATATAAACTTATTTCTTGAAAGGAGACACAGTTCTACGATGCTGATTATACAACCACCATTATACTCATTTGCTAATTAAAGAGAGTCAAAAAAAATTAAGGAAAAATACTTCGACATAATCATCATCATTGATAACAGTGGGAGCCTAAAATATACAACATAATCATCATCATTGATAACAGTGGGAGCCTAAAATATAAATTACACAACAAGAGATACAAATATTCAGAATAATCAGTCTTCGTTGTTTTCTGATTCAGACTCGGTCTCATCTCTATATCGTTTTCATCTGCGCTCTCAAATGCTTCTATTCAAAAATTTTATTCATCATTCAAAGACCCTAAATCAATATGATCATTGGTTGTTATTATTTCATTATTATTTGGTTCAAGATCCGCTTGATATGTTGCTTCGTATAGAATATTATTTCCATCAAACATCAATCTTGCTTTTGTTTTAAAAATAGCCGACCGACTCCACTTTATCTCTTTTTAGGGATGGATACGAAGCAAAATATACTTGTAATGCTTGCATGGCTAATACGAAAGGATCATACTTATAGTTTTGTGAGGTAGGTTTTAATTTCAATAGCACTTCACTACTTTCTCTTGTACGCATAACTTTTCATTAAATGGTGCGTTGTTGTCGTTGTTGTATTTTTTAAAATAAATTAAAGTCATTTGGACTAAAGGCTTTAATTTGTTGTTGTATTTGTTAAAATAATACTTGACGTTTATTTTCAAAAAAACATCAAATTCGTTTCTTAATATTTTAGAAAATCGATTTTAGTAGAATATTTATTTCAAAAGAATTTTTTTATTTCAAGCTACTTTAAAAAATACACAGATTACTATTTTAATAACTATAAATTAAATTTTAAACCATATTTTATAATTTACCGAACTATTTAAATATTTTATTAACCGAATTTGAAATTTTATAACATATTTTAAAACTCATTTAACTATTTAAAGTTTTTAATTCGAACCATGATTTTTTTTCAAACGTGAATTTAACTATTAAATGTTCGATCTGAGCTCGTGCACAACTGAAGCTCGATTGAGTTTCGGATAGTGGTACTTCATGATTCGGGGTAATTCGAGATAAACCCTTGGTTGGGTCCTGTTATGAAAACGATGGTTCATAGTTATATTTGTAAGAAGATGAAAGAAGGAATAGCTTCACGTATAAACTTGATTACGGTTTGGGTCTTTGGACCCCTTTTCATTTATTACATGACACACTATTAAAAGAATTTCTCGCCTCACTAAGGTATAACGAAACCATTAATTGGGATTATGACATATAACAAATATTAAAAAAAAATAAGTGTGACATGAATCGTAGAATTAGTCCGGTTGACAGAAAATGCCATTTCCATGGTGTCCCGTCTCTGAATAATGGGATGGTAATCAATTTATTATCCATAAAACATAGCTTAATTCCTGATGTGCTATATCCTACAGTATGTGTAGCATATCACCAATGTGAATAATGGATCATAATTGATGTGCATAATATGCTCATAATTGATGTGTGTTTAATCTTTATTGACTATAATATGTGAATAGTCGCCTCTCATTGCAATTGAATGGTATATGCCGTATCTACAGGAGTCGGGGTCATAAAGGCTAACCTAGGAACATCTAGGCATAGTCAACGGTGGAGAAATCGACCGTTGTATTTTATAATTTGAAGGAAAATATTTACTGTAAATTATAGTACACAACATACCTCTTCACTGAATCTGTAAATTATAATTGTACGGTTGTATACTAGTTATCAATGCCTAAAGTTCCTTTAAAACTCTGTAATAGTGGTGCGGTATTTCAAGAAGACTGTATCAGTGATGTGCTTTATTACTGTATCAATGACTAAAATAGTCGTGCAACACTATTTCATATTAAACTTAATAGACAATTTTACACTGGCTACGATTTCTGTAAAAACTAATAATAAAATATTCAAATAGCCTGGAGCTATATCCGAAGAACATGTATGCCAAATAAACAAAAAAAGTAAACTATGCAGGAATATTGGTTGTAAAACTTATAATAAATTATAGGAAATTTTACCAAATTAGGCTAGTTTTAAAAAGTAATAACAACATTAGCCTAGTTTTAAAAGTAATTATAGAAATGGACCAACTTTTGTTTTACTGGTCTATACGATTGACGATTTTTCAAAAATCATGAACGGGCGGTTTTCCAAAAGTCGCACAGAGAAAATAACCCAACCAACAACCTACCTTTCTCTCCCACTTCCACCTTTTTCATAAAACTTAAACAAATTTCTCTAATGGCAGCTCTATTCTGAAATCAATATTTATACTTTTTAAAACCTTTGTTCAGTGGTAAATCTATAGATTCAGTTGACGTTGCTTAGCAATTTTCATCTAGTTGAAGGTAAAATGACTAAACCTTAGTTTTTTTTGTCTAATTTCTGTAGTTTGGTGAACTTAGTAATTGGTTATATTAAAAAAATTGGTTTAATTTGTACATACTGAACGATTTGTATATTGATTTGTAGATTGGCGAGAAATATGATTCCTAGCTTTGCTACTACAACGGCCTACTACAACGGCGAACTAATTGTCGATGATCAAAGGAATGGTAAATATGTTGGTGGTATTTGTAAACCAGGAAGAGTGCGAAAAGGTTGCAAATTGATGGAATTAAAAGAAGCTGTGTACAGAACGAAGAAGATAAATAAAGAAGAATTTGAACTTGAACTAGTGGTTAACTGGCCTACGGACTCGGGTTCTAAAGCAACAGCATTAGCGGACGATGATAATGTAGAAGTAATGTTTTCTGCTGTTGTAAAATCTATTGAGTTATACGTAAGAAAAGTTGCAAAGCAACAACAATAACAGCAGGTGGCATCTCCTGTTGTGAGTACTGGAATTGGATACTATACACAGATGTTGGAGACCGCGGATCCATCTACTGGCTACGTATCTCCTAGCTATAGCAATCCTTTTCTAACCGATGGAATATACCGCCCTCCATCTATGCAGTACGGATTTATGCCGTACAAAAACTCGCAACCATTTACGCAACAAAGCAACATTTATTGTTACCCGCCTAGGGATGCAAATACGAGCGCGAGGTAAAAAAATTTGATGAATTGGTAGATGTATTATTATGTAGTTAATTTTTCCTATGCTATGCCGTAATTTAAACAGCTTTCAACAATAAGACATTCAGCATGGCGAAAGCGATGGACATGTTAATGCAAATTTTTCACAGTCAGTGTATCCTAATCCATCCGAACTATATGATATGAGTCAAAGGTATGTTTACAGATTGGGCTATATTTTTCGTCTCATTTGGTCTGTATTGTTGGTTAGTTGACTTCTATATATCAATCGGGTATATGATAGTTGATTCTGGTGCGCAAAGGAGTGCTGGACCATCCACCCATTCTCTGTATGCAAATTTTGGCAATGATATGGATGTTGGTGGGAATGTAGCCGTGGGTGAAGAACATCATGTAGATAGCATGGTCGTTGCTTCTATGAATGTTAACGAAGACTCTTGGATACAAAGAATGCAAGTTAACAACGAGACGTTGAAATATGACTTCCCTGCAGCAGATGACAATGATGTAGATAGTGATGAAACAGAGATGAAAGTGCCTTTGGATGATGATCTTTGCACCACTCAAATGTTGGCAAGATTTGTTGTTGGTAATCTTTAATTTTCCGGCGAACGATTTTCAACCGCTTGCGTTCAAGATGGTTTTAATGTTGGAATGGGTTTTGAGACAAAAGAGAAGTTTCTTCAATAACTAACGGAACGGTCAATTTTGCATGCTGTTTCATACAAACCAATAAAGTCGAACAAAACACAATATACTGCTTTATGCACCGTTGAAGATAATTGTCCTTGGAGAATACATGCCATAGTTTTGAAAAAATCCGAGTCGAGATGGTGGGAAATTCGAAAGAATCCAAGCGAATACACTTGTGTCAACCCAATAGTTAATTCCAATATTAAGCAAGCAACTTCAATATTTCTTGTGACAAAAATCATGTCTTTTGTCAAAGCCGATTTGGATATTTCAGCTGGTACAGTCCAAGTGCTTGTACACGATCAGTTGTTCATCAACATAAGTTACATGAAAGCGTCGCGAGCATTAGGCAAAGAAATAAAGAGAATTTATGGTGATTGGGCAGAATCATACTCGACTTTACCACAGTTCTTTGACGAGATAAAATGAACGAACCCTGGCTCTATAGGTCATATGATACATGATGGAGTGGGAGTGTTCGATCGCGCTTTTTGGGCATTTAGGCCTTGCATTACAGGTTTTGTGCATTTTCGGCCTTTGTTATGTATCGACGGGACACACTTGCACGGTAAATACAAAAGCACATTGCTTGTTGCAACCGCGATAGATGCAGATGATTGTCTTTATCCTTTGGCATACGTAGTAGTTGAATCAGAGTCATGTGATTCTTGGGGTTGTTTTTTTCTTGCATGATAGAATTCATACATAGTGTTCGCGGTCGTTGTATTACTTTCATATCCGATAGGATGAAAGGAAATCCAAAAGATTTATACGGAAAATGGCGACAACCGCACAAACATCGTTATTGTGCAAGACATATAAAAGCCAACTTTCAAGCATTCAGAGAGAAGCGTTTGATAGGGTTATTTTATTCAGTAGCGTTGGCGTCTAAGGTAGTTGAGTACATGAAAATTAAAGAAGAGATCAAAGTAACTAGTAGGCGTGCGCATGAGTGGATTGAGCAGAGTCTGAGAATTTTTGAAGAAAACCGGGCTTTGTGCAAAGATGATGGAGGACGCTTTCATGTAATGACAACTAATGCTTCTGAAAGTTTTAACGGTGTATTGAAAGGAGCAGATCGCTACCTATAAGGGCTTTGGTTGCACGAACATTCTATCGCTCAGTTGAATATTTCTGCAGCGTCGCCAAATTGCAGATGAACTAGCGACACGCTTGACTCTAAAGTGGAAAGCCAAAATAGCAGAAAGAGCCAATGAAGCACGTCGCTGCATACTAGTACGATTTAGTCAAACTGGATGGCAGGTAATTCGCTACATTGGTGATGAATACAAAGTTATAATCGATGGCACCAACTGCTCGTGCACATGCAACATTCTGATACTGCAGAAGATACCATGTTCTCATGTAATGGCAGCTTGTTTGGCGCAAACAGGTGGGGTTAATAGAGCATACCAGACTTAGCGTCAAGCTGGTACTCCGTTGACATCTGCAAAGCCGCTTATAAGACGGAGTTTCATACCGTGCGTGATAGGATATTTTAGGGCGTATATAATGGTCATCAGATATTGCCTCCAACCGTGAGACGGCAACCGGGGAGGCCACGGTCTACAAGGATCAAAGGTGTGATGGATGAAGGCCAGTCGTCCAAATCAAACAGGTGTACCAAATGCGGTGTGCTAGGCCATAATTGTAAGCGATGTATTACTGCTGTGTAGATGTGTTTGTATTATTTAACTTCTATACAATTAAACTCTACTTTCTGCTTTACAAGTCCTGTTGTATGCTGCTGTTCGACAATTTGGCAAATGCTATATATTGCAGGCTTGCGCTTTGTTTGTTATATATGAAATAACCTGCTGCTGTTCGGTAGCAGCAGCAGGAAAAGAGCTAACTGTGATGTTTCAAAAATCGCGAACTGCGATTTTTCAAAAATCGCCTCTCCAACTTGCTACTAACAAACAGTAGCAAGTTGTTCAAGAACGCCACATCGCACACAAATATCAAAAGCATGTCCATACCATACAACAACATCCTTAATTCACATTCTACTGCATCACACGCAATAACATCTTTAATTCACATTCCAATGTACATAATAAACTATCAACTGCATGTCCACGTCTACGACAATAACACAATTATACCGTACACAACACAGTTAAAAGTACATAGCCATATCCAATATAATGCATATATCATCTACGCAAGAGACGAAGTTCCATAGGCGTACGACGACTACGTTCCAGCCATTGGGACATGTACTCTTCTTCCTTAATCTCGGTGGAAGGATCAAATGTACATGGTGGTTGAGAAGGTCCATAGGTGAAATCTTCTGGTTGTTGGGACGTCGAAGGGCCTTCTTCGAACGAAGTTCCTTCACCTCTTCTGTGTCACCGCCTATAAGTAAGTAGGAGTGACAGTGGCCCCTTTGAGGTGGAGGTATGTCTGCTGGAGGTGGAGGTATGGGAGGGAAAGACGTCTTAGCCTCTCTAATTTTTTTCTTTCTAAGACTGCGCATATAATGTTTTTGATGTTCATGCACATCCCTTTCGACTGCGCATCGTGATCTAGACGTTGTTCGAGCTTTTCAGCAGTTTCCAACGTCTTGTAAATGCCATCAGCCTGTACAACGCAAAGAGAATTAGTTATCTTTATTTGAAAATATATTTAAATTAACGGGGTTAAGTATACTTACAACGTTTCTCTCAAGATGGGCACGGGGGGTGTATGGATGGTGGGGAACAGCCTGTACAGGCGCTTGAAGAACATATCTACGCGTGATGTGCCAATAACACTGCATATATGTCTCTAGAGGAGTGATTGGCTCTCTCTCAAATTGCGTAAACAATTGGCGTTGATTCCAAATCTTCCATAGCATTTGCAATTTCCCCGACATGGTACTCGTCGGTATAAACTGGAACATTTTCTGGAATATGCTGCGCCATTGCAAATTGGCGCATTACCCGATCGGGTAGATGGTGTGCGCAACAAATAGTGCAAATGAGTGGATGCGTGACAGTCCATAGATATCTAACGGTTGTACATATAGCCGGAAGACCCTCTAATACATACTGCGTATATGGAGTCCAGGTCACCGCGGTTGGGTCTAGAATGTCTAGCTCGTTGCGGTAAAAGCGTACATTCCGCCTAGGGGTCTGAGATGTCTTTTTTGGACCAACCCACCTGTCAACAAGCGAAGAAACAATATTTTAGTGTAAACAAATTTTGAATTAGAAAATTAATTTTCAACGGACAAGAAGTTATACCGAGATCCAAGAGGGTGTGTGTGATCGACGACAACATTTCAGACTTGGATCTGTTCGATAGGTAGATATGTCCATGATCAAATCTATAGGGGAAAAACAATTTAGCTACTTAAAACATATTTCGAATTTGGTCTAGCATAGAAGTAGCAAGATAAATTATACGTGTACCTGAGCAAGCATCAAACACCCACCTATAAGCTTAGCCACCATAAAAGCGAGATTGGAGAGCTCCATATAGGTGTACGCCAAAATAACACTACCCCATGAGTACTGGGCACACTGATCGAGATCGGCTAAATATGGTAGCCATTTCAAGTCCACGCGATTTTTGGAATGATTGCACATCAAACGGGATGTAATGATGTATAGAATAATTACTCGAGCTCGCTGTTGGATTTGAACCTCTGTAGCATCGGCATGTATATCATCAGCTACAGCATGTCGAAACCATTTCACTTCTACCATTTCATTACCCCTAACTTGTTGCAAAGGAGGAGTAATACCGAGTAAATCCATGCACAACTGAATATAATCATGATGGTCCTCACCCATTACTGGATTGCCTTCTATAGGCAAACCTAAAAGCACGGCCACATCCCTTAATGTGATCGTCATCTCTCTGACAGGAAGATGGAATGTAGATGTCTCGGGTCTCCATCTATCGGCAAGAGTTGTGACCAGATGATGATCTAACTGGAGGTTGCCTAGCCATAGTACTGTCGAAAATCCTTGCTCGATCAATCTCCTCTAATAATCTAGGATGATGTGAAGTGACTTTCTTGAGAGAAATAGAGTGATCGATGGTGAAATCTGCTTCTTCGCTCTGTTTAACATTACATGTACAAATACTAATATTTACACAATTTGTGAAACGAAAATCATCAGAAATTACCATCATATACGCTTCACTAGACGTGCGGTGTCTAGGCTGTAAGTACAACAAGCTCGGGTCTACTGGATCGGGCTTTATCTCGATGTAATCTACAACACAAAGATTAATGTATACAACCCTTAATTATCATAAATTTAATTTTCTTCAATCTATACTAAAGTACATGCAATTGGATGAACATTCACTTGCAAAAACCCCCTAAACCAGTCTACAGCATATAGCTTTCACAAAATCTCGCAAAAAAATTGAATTCTAGAAAACCCTAAAAATGCCCTAAATCATGAAATTGGAGATGAGTGCATTATCAATATCCTCCACTATTCCGGATGTAGAAGACATGGTCCGAATGAGTTTCAAATTTGATTAAAAAAACAAAGAAAATTGAAATTTCTGGGAGGGAGAGAGCTAAAACTCAAAATGGGTTTTTTGGAGCTAAGTTGAATGTTGTAAGAGTAAGTGGGGGAGGGCTTGGCTATCTGTTTTATAACAGGCAAAACAGTGGGCGATTTATGAAAAATAGCCCACGTGCGATTTTTCAAAAATCGCCATAGTCAAAATTTTAGCTTGCCTATGTAATGGCAATTGTTTTGACTTGCAAGATAGAAATGATATAGAGATTCCTCCAAACAACTCTATATGATCATAGACGACGATAAATACTTGGACATAACCATCAACTTCAAAGAAAATCAAACATACATTCTACGAAACATGAGATTATCCCTTGATTACAGAGTAATAACAACATATAGAACTAATAACATATAGTCTACGAAATGTGAAAATATCCATCGATTATATGAAAATAAATGAAGTACCAAACATAGGGTTCATGATATGAAACGGTTTGTCAAATGTATCCATTGCGAACATAACCTAAAGATGACGTTTTCTTCTCTGTAAACATTTTCTATTCATTTCTTCAACTAGTTTTTTCAAACGCCTAACTTCATCTTGCATTTCGAGGGTGTATTCCACTCCTCGAGCACACAATGGAGGATCGATCCACTTCATAAAATTACAGCACCCCACTTCGCTAGGATTATCATGTGATCATCGTACGAAGAACGACCGTAAAATCTTCGTTCGGCATTGGTTTCAGTTTTGGCTACGACAATCACGCATTCATCGCCACATCGGCAAACTGGATATGCACTGGATGGCAGCGTAGGACCTACATGATTACCAGGACTTAGTATTTTACCTTCAATAGAAATTTGATTGCCTGGTCTTTGGTTCACTACAACTTCATGTAAGCGAGTGTTGAGGGATGATATTCCTGAATGGAACTTTTGATGTATCGGCCCAAATTGTGTTTCTGGAACAAATTCTACATCACTTAGATGCGTAATGTCCCTTTGAGCTTTAAAATCATCGTAACATTTCGACATCGTCTCGTTGTCTATCTCCCATCCATCCATGTCTAGTTCAACTGCGAGTACGTCAACATTGGTTAGAATACACAACAGCTTCGAATTAGGATTTTAGTTAGCATAAACATATTATAAATCGATATACATTACCTTGTAACGAAGATTACACCCACTTGTTTAGAAGATTTGATTATATCTTGTGAGAATCGGACTTTTTTTGGGTTTTCTATGAAGAAGTAGTGTTTGCGAAGTTTCAGTAATTTGATGATGAGTTTGGTAAAGTTGATAGTGAAGAAGAAGGTAGGTTGCTGGTTGGATTCATAGCAGGCTTTCTTGCAATTTTTTAAAAATCGCCCAAAGCAAAAACCTAAATATGTTATTTTCTTTATGCGACTTTTGGAAAATCGCCAACCGTATAGACAATAAAACAAAAAATGGTCTATTTCTGTAATTACATTTAAAACTAAGCTAATGTTGTTATTGCCTTTTCAAAACTAGCCAAACTTGGTAAATTTTCCTAAATTATAAGGAAGCATTTCAAGTCTTCGAATAACTTTGTGCGTCTATACAGTTATATTTACTTATTAAAAAATACCCATGGATGAATAGGATATTTAAACATGTCTCAAAAGCTAAAAAAACAACTAAAAGAGACACTTGCTAATATATTGCAAAGTAAAACAAAATGGATAATAGTGATCAAAGGTGTCATAAGTACGTCACATGCATATAGCAATGTTCTGTTCGAATACAATTCCCCACAATGGGTTTAGAATTATAACTATAAGGTATAAAAAGTGTACATCTTTCAGTAATCAGTGAAAATGGAATTCTAAACTACCTACAGATGAACCAAGTTTATGAGTTAGAACAATATATCTATTTTCAAATATAATAAAAGCATGAAAATGGTAAGTTTATATAAATGGTAGAAAGAAAAGCCTACCTCAAAGGAGGCATCTTCAAGGCTCTACATAATTAATGAGTAAAGTCCATACTGAAATCTATCTTCACTGTAAAATCATGCAAAATCATTAGAAATCAAAATTAAGCAAATTTATTACTAAAAAAACAAAATTTTTACTTTTCTATGTGGATGCTCTGCTGAGCTCCCATTCATATGTAATGCATCGATGAGGGATGATTAAATAATGTTAATGGCCTTATTTACAAAGTGTAATTGAAAAGGGATAGATAATTGGTATAGGAAACTAAAGAGCTTTAGTTTATATATGAATGAAAGAAGTTGCACCATTGAATCCTCGTTAGCAACTAAGAAACATTATTTTATACTATACCAAGGCAGAACAATAAGCACTAGTGATTATTCCCTCTTAACGTTCTCTGAACTGTAGAAAATGATACATGCACTAGCACCCTTATGGCTTGCCGTTCTCCCTTGGTTACCACCCAAATGCATAATAATATTATGATAATATAATCTCCTTCCTCCTTTATTTTAATTTTCCTATTTGAAAATTATGTATACCTTCCAAATAATCTTTGTTAAATATTATATTTTTACTGTTATGATTTTAAATGCAATTATTCGTTTTGAAAATTCGTTTTATCATACATATTTTAAACTATAATCTTAATGCAGTGATTTCATTTTTATTGTAGCGGTTATTGTATTATAATTTATACTTCATATAAAATAAATTAACTATGTGTGTATTTTATATTGGAGCGCAAAATAAAGCATAATAAATATTGACCTTAGGATGCTTTTTTCTTCACACGAAATGTGAAATTCAAGAGGAGATCTAATAGTCAAGATCTCTTATGTTTTATTTTGTGCCAACTTTTATGTCCAAGTAGAATTTCTCTCTCTCCCCCCTCCCACATGCGCGCGCGCACGCACGCACGTGCGCACGCGCATATATATAACACATATATATACATACACACGTATAATTATAGAATTTTTTGTTATTTAAAGGTTTTTATTACATATAATTTTTTTGAAATCAGTTAATTTTTAAAAGTTCAATTATTCTAATAATATCTTTGCTACTTTACCTTGCACATTCAAATAAATGCTATATGATACTTTTCAAATTTTACGATATCAAACAAGTAGTCTGAAATGGTATTCAAAAAATCACATAGACATAAATTTCTCAACATGCTGCTTACTTTCGATAATGTTTTAAGATTAAAGTTAATCAATTTTTTTCCTTATTTACAAAAATGAATAAGAAAAATGAATTATGTTTGAAATTTAATATTTTATCCACATTCAATTGGACATAAATCTCAAATATCACATTTTCATACTATTTATTATATTTCCACTCAAACTCAAATTAGTGACTAAAGAAGTCTATAAGGAAGGTTGTTCACTAAAACTGTTGATAAAAATTGAAAATAAGGAATAAATATAAGTAAAGTGCGGTGGAAGTAAAATAAACGACATACAATATAGAATGGTTTGATCTAAAAAAGATTTACATACACCATGGCTTCTTATATTGTTTTGTTTAGAGTTTTTGGTTATAATAGTGAAGCTAAATGACTTCTTCAAGAGCTCAAAAAAGAAAAAATAAAGTGAGAAACAAAAATAATTCGATCATTTTTGAAGTGTAAGAGCTCTCCTATACATACCCATGGAGATCATGCTTTGAATGGTCGAGATTAATGTCTTGGATGTCTAGTTTCTTTAGAGCCACCGATTAGAATCTACATTCAAATACGACCAACTCCCATGCCCTATGGTCGCAATGGTTTAAATGTATGTTAGGTGGTGTGCCACGCAATAACATTCTTTAGATAGAGAGTTGGTATGATACATGGAACGATTGTTTCATAATGGCTCCTTTTGTCAGAGGAATGGTATAATTTCACCGCTTTTGTCAGAGGAATAGTACGGTTCTACCACCACTGTTTGCAAGAGTAGTTGAGGTCTTCTGACGTATCTCTATTTACATAAGGCAAAGTGAGGCAAGCTAGAAGGTTTGTCAAGGGAGGGTTTGTACGGACATGAAGGTGATCAGATGAGTCACATGGACGGATGAGTTGATTTGGGAATTAGCTTTACTTAGGAAGCTAATATGGAGACATGCAACTCGAGGATGTATTATAAGCGAGGCTTGAGGGCAACCATTTTTTTAGGTAGAGATGAATAAGGCTCCAAATAAGGATGATGAGGTGGATTGGTCTTGAGAATGAGGCTTGTTGGACGAATAGGCAACTAGATCGTGTGTGATCTTGGTCGACGTTTGTTGTGCAGGCCTATGTTGGGATTCGGACGTTATGGTCCCAATCATACTTTGCGAGGAAAATGAGTAACATTTTCCCTCACGTTTGCCATTGCGAGAAGAAAGGAATTGTCTTATTTGTAATTAATGCAAATGACACATTGCGCATTTCTATTGGTTGTGATCGTTCATGTTTTGAGACAGTTTAAGTGATGGGAGGTTTGATTAGATGGAGCATTCAATTAATAATCTATGATACGGATTGTTTCCTGCCCAATCCATCCGTGAGTTGTGGTCTGAGATCGAAAGTAATAAAAGGAGGGGGTATGCTTCTTCTCCTTTACTATTTTACTTTGTTATTTATCCTTTAATGTTCTTTCAAGCTTTTAAAAAAGAGAATATCTTCAAAGTTTCTTTGCTTCAAAAAGGACTTATCAAAAGAAAGTTTTGTTCATCCTTCTCTTTAGCTTTTCTTCTTCTTTTGTGTCATTGTGTGCAATTATATCATGATTTCTACATCGATGTTCACCCCTTTTTTCACTAGAGTTTCGAAGTTGACTCGTATCCTTATTTTTTTATTACTGACATGTGTAGGATGTTGACCATCATCTATTGGCTATACAAGGTTGATAAATTTTTTCGATCTTTTACTTGAACCCATATCCAAGGTAAAGAACTTAAAAGCTGTTAAATTACTGAATTTCCCCCTTTACATAGGGACGAAGATATTACATAAGACCTTTCGCCAAAGCCTATTTAGTTGCATAATAAAAAATACATTTGAATAATGAATGGACCATACTATCGAGTCATGTAAAACTGATATAGGCATAGGCATGACTATGTAAAACATATAATTTTTAATGTTTGGTAATGGGATATAATTCTTTGTTTGCTTCATCCAACAATTTATAAAAATGTTCTGCCTTAGTAGTTTGACCTTCAAATATGGGTGGTTGATTCAATAAATCATCACTTTGTCCATTTATTAGTAGCACAACAACTATATTAAGAAATTCATGCACTTCACCACCATCTTCATTGTTATTAACATTTGTTTGCATATTATTTTTTAGATTGGTAGAAGATGCGCCATCTTTAGAGTGATCAATGTATGGTTCATTATGGTGTATCCAACATGATGCTATATATAAAGGATCTATACCATCGTAAAGAAGAAGATATTTAACAGTATTTTTATCGTAAAGATATCTATTACAACATTTTTTACATGAGCAAATGATCTTATCCTTCCAAGTAGAAACGAAAAAAGCTTCATATAGAAAGAGTTCCAATATATATATATATATATATATATATATATATATTCATTTGAATTAAGTTTTAAATATACCCAACTCTTATACATAATATAAGTATCGCAAGGCAAAATATTATAAGATACAATTATTAATTATGATTATACTATAAGGTAATTTGACAATTGGGAGTGGGAAATAAAAATGGCTTACAAAAACTATGTAATATTTTTCCATTTATTTTTATTATAAGAAGTTTAGGCTTGGCAAAGAAAACACTAATATTATCATGAATACCAATCCATATGGATTGTACTAAGAAAATAATACAAGACATACAACCATGGTTGGTTATGATTCATGTAAATAATCCAAACCGGTGAAAAATATTCTTGGTTAATTAGAAAAATAGAGTTGTAAGAAAAAAAATTATTAAACAAAAAAATGAAGAAACATTAGTACTAAGTATATGTATAGACTAAATATGCACACACAAGAATTATTTGTATATAAGCTTAAAATAAAGTTTGGTTTGTTTGTATAATGTACACATAATCAAGATTTTCAAAATGGGATTCAACCCATAAATTACAAACTTTAAATTTGAAATAAAAATAGAATCTAATCATAAATTTTTGGTAGAAAATCATATTCTAGAATTTATTCCCACCTATATGCTACAAAATCTGTTATATAGATTTTAATGACATTTAAGTAAAAAGATTAAATATTCATTTCATAGTAATGACTTGCACAATTGAAACTGTCTTTTATGCATGAGTTGTTATTTATAAAGTTAAAACTTAATTCTATCTCTTATTTCATCTCTGTTTTGTTAGAAAAACGACAAAATGAGATTCAACTCCAAATCATATAGTAATTTGAGTAAATCGCCCCTAGTAAGAAAATGGCACAATACAGTGGTAAACAAATATGGGTCAAAATTGATTTAATTATGATTAAATTACACACGGTAAAAATGAGATTCAATTCTCAATCATACGGTAATTTGAGTAAATTAACCCTTATAAGAAAATAGTTCACAATTGTGGTAAACAAATATAGGTCAAAAAAATTCCATTGCGAATAAATTAAGCATAAATTTAAGATGATTTGGAAGATAGAAACTTACATGATCAAGAGATTAGAAAGAGATGTAATTGGATGTTTGTTAATTTAGAGAGGATTTTGATAACATTAAAGAAGAAGGAACTAGTATTTTTTTTTGATGAACGGAGCTATTGAGACCAGAGAGGAAAGTTACATGAATTTTTGCAGGTGGTAACTTTCCTTCTCAGTTAATTTTTTTGAAAGCAATAAGGGCCTTTTCATTTTCCCCAATTAATTCAATAGAGACAAATATACTTGTGCCCCAAAATGTTGTATTAGTAATTCATGCTTGTCCCAATAAATACATTAATAATTAAATGCATTTTGTAAATAGGAAAATATTGCTAAGGAGAAACTTACGGGCTTTTTGTTAGCAAGGACAGTCCACCAATATTTTATTCAGAAGAACAAAGCATTAAAATATTTTAAAAAAGCCCTAACTGTCGCACGTGATTTCACTTCTTCTTCTTCTTCAATCTTGTTCTTTTTCCTTTTTACTTTTTTTTTGATCTCGTTTTCTTCTTCAGGCACGTTCAAATTTAAATTCGTTTATTCATACTTCCCTATTTTAATCACAATTCATTCATATTATCCGGATTTTGATTTTACTCTTTTTTCTTTCGAAACTGGAAAATTTCAGTTCTAGGGCGATTCTATTTTTTCCTCGTTTTCTTCTATTAGAATTTTAATTCGATTATTTCTAACATTCTGCTATTTTTATTTTTTTAAAATTGAATTAGTTTTGTTGCTCTGTTTTGTTCTTTCATATTTTATGGCAAGTTTGGGCACTAACAGCAGGTATATATTTTCTTATCTTTTTATATAGCAATGTCTGTTTGTTTTTTTTTAAATTGAATATTATTTGGTTTTTGTTCACTGATGTATATGTTGGATTCGGTGAACTCTATTTGAGTACTATGTTGTTTATTAATTTGAGGATCGGATATTAGGTATCAATTTTAGAGTCTGTTGGTATCATTTTTGGAAAATATTTGTTATTTGTTTGTTTTTGGTTTTTTATAAAGATAATTATCATACCATAATTGTAACGATCCAGAATTTTGGTCATTAATTTGGAACATTTAATTTATTTTAAATCTTGAGTGTGAATTATTAATTGATCTCGAATATGGAAGAATTGGTGAAATGGTATAAAGTTTCAAATATAGCGATAAATTTTATTTGGGAAAATATAAGCTAATAATTGGAAATAGAGATAATACGGGAATCTGAGAAATAAATGAATATGAAAATGATTTCTAAAATTGATTTAAATTCTATTTGAATTAGAATTATGATATTGGACTTGTGAATGGAATCAAAGTCGATAAGTTTAAAATTGGGAATTTATATATTAAGTAAATAGTGAAAATTTAATATATAGAAATAATGCAAATAATCGGATTTTTATTTAAAATGAATCCGAATGATTTCTAATATGAACATAAATTCTATATGATTTATTACAGAGTTAGTAAAGTTTTAAAATCGAAATTTTAACTGAAATTCCATTAGATCCGTAATAACGTATTATTATCGGCTTTAAAATTTTGTAGCATTTGGAGTTACCGTTTGTTCGCACGGGTGAGAAACGCGTTGAAATAAATATCGAAAATTTATTATTTTAATTCGATTCAAAAATCCATCTTCCACATACGACCGAATTGGGCCCCGAAACATGTTCCATTGTGTTCAAAATATGGGTAAAACATTATAAATGCCTAGTGGCACGTCTTGTTTGGAGTTCATTTGAAAAAGGAGTTAAAATTGAAAATAATATTTTTTAAAATTCGTTATACGTATATATACACCAAGCACAGTGATACCATAGGGTTATCGTTCGAGCCACCATTATTGTTATTAATGGCCAAAAAGCATCGAGCCTTTTCCCTCTAAATCTCTCGATCCAAGCTTCAATTTAGAAAACTTTCTAAATCGAAGTTGTGGAGCATGGGGCGATCTATGCATCCAATGGTAGATCTTGGTTATCATCGTCATATGGTGGAGAATTTTGGATGAGTTCGTATTCGTTTCGAGCGTGTTTTCTGGCCATTGGTGAAGTCTAGTAGGGTCGGTCATGGGCTGTAGGCGCTTGAAGATGAGGCCCGTTGCGTGAAGGGGTTGGATCGTCGGCAAGGTGAAAGGGGGAGGAGCGAGTGTCGGTCACAGTTGCGAGCGTTGGGTTTTTCTTAAACCGGTAGCGTGCGTGTGGTAGGAAGAAGGTTTGGGCAGCTTTGATTTCGAATTGCAGAGACGTAAGGCTGTGATTAGCTGTTGGTAGATCTCAAAATTGTAATTGTAAAATTTATATTAATTTACACATACAAACTTTAAAACTGCGTATTTCGTTCATACGTTGTCAGAATCGAACGAAGCAAGCGGCACCAGAATCACAGAGACGAGATCTACACTGAAGTGCAGACCTGGAGCTATTTGGTGCTCGTCAAAATTTTAGGTTAAATTGAACATGCTCGATTTAATTTAGAATTGGAACGCTCGGCGATTTAAACTCAAGGTGGGTTATTCTCACTCAATTTGGACTGCTAGTGGTAAATTTTAACAGTAAAAATTAATAAAATGATTGATTGGTTAAATTGATGCATTTTTATCAGTTGGATGTAATTTTATATATAGTAATGTGTGTATATATATGTATATATATATATTGGGGTGATTGATATTCTCGCATTATATAGCGGATGAGACCCTATGCGCCTCGCATAATAGGGGATGACCCTATATAATTATAGTGAAAATAGTTTATACAATGAACAAGAATGAATTTCAATTAACAACTACTAGGTATCAGTTTGCACTATTTTGGTATCTTTTTTGTCATGCATGACAATGAACTAAATAATTAAATTTACAAAGCATCATATTATTCAAACATTAGAAATAAGTATATAGTCTTTACAACAAATTGACATAATATCAAGAAGTGTTTGTATCAACAATAAAAAAATCTATTATTTTTAACACAATATCTTAAATGCATATTAGGGAAACTGACTATAATAGCAGGTTTTGCAAACAAATTCATTTCTTCTTTTTTGTTCTTCTAGGCTTGACATGTACTTAGCCAAATTCTAGCAGTGCTTATTGTCCGTCGGTATTGCATGCGCAATTTTTTCCATTGTTGACAATATTTGTTTAGCTTCTAATTTGAGTATTATGCTTCTGTTCAGTGAAATGATGAATATCGTCATGTATATACCACAGTCAAGCCTATTTGAAGCAAAATATATTGTCACTATCAGTCTGGATCACTTGTAGTGTCAGTTTTGTAACTAATATAAAACACTTATTTCAGACATAATGGTGGAAACAGATAGTATGCTTTGAACTTAAGTATTTAACAGTTTACTACTACACTAAGCATTAGTTTTAGTATCATTTTTAGTACTTGTAGGTATCATTTAAAGATTTTTAGCAGTTATTTTGTTTTAGTTTTGATTATATATGCATTTACTATCGGTTTTGTGTATGTATATATCAGTTTTCTGTCTGTAGGTATCGGTTTTATTTACGTAGGTATCAGTTTGGATCTGAAGCAAATGTTTATTGAACTGAAAGATAATATCTTCTGTAGGAATCAAATTCAATTCAATGTAAAAGGCATATAAAGATGTATAGTAGTTTATATAAAAGATTATAACGCAAAATGACAATAAGTTTTAAGTATGAAGTAACTGTCAATTCAGTATCACTACTAGTTTTGGTTTTAGTATTAATTTTGTTCTCCGTAGGTATTTTAACCGAAAAATCCGTGTCTTCTCCTTGTTCTGCACACTTGATTTGATGCATTTCGTTTGGCCTCACCTGCACATCTCGTATATTATTCTTTTTTCAGCGTTCTTGCAGTATTTCTTCAATTGGTTTTCTCTATCAAAGACAAAATGATACAAAGTTAGATTATGTTCACTTTGTTTTAATTGTATTAGGTAAAAAAAAAATTAAATGATATCATGCCAATTTCATAGCTTCTTTCAAACTAGATTTGTTTTTGTCATTTGATTTTCTAGAACGTCTAGAATCCACATAACACCATTGCATTGTTGGTTATGTCAAAGTTACTAATATCCAATAGTTTTCACAATGCAAAGGGAAATAAACATCTTTTGTGTATTTGTCTTGTACAATTGTTTCAAGCATAGGCAGAACCAAACGTTTTCTGACCCCATTTAGATCACAAACAACGCATTTCTGTTGATTACAAAAATAAGTTATAATTCAATGTATGAAGCAATTATTACGTACTTTATACTAAAGTTCTACTTACCATCATTGTGATCGTGAATGCATAGTTATGCTTTGCCAGCCCACATTTAGATATATACCAGTCAATGATCTATATTAAAAAAGGGAAATCATAAGTTTTTGTTATTGGTGAAGCAATATTAAATAATAAATAATATTAGTAATGTTAATAGTGTCTGTATATATTGAAAAGTACAAAAATAACAAAGCATCAACTTAAATCAAACAGCTTGTAGGTGTCAGTTTTTGCATTGATTTGGTATCAGTTTTATTGTACACGGTACTCAAAATACTTTCTTATAATAAACAATCTTCATGTTTCATGATCTAGAAACTAGGTATCATTTTTTCTTTGATTTTGGTATCAGTTTGATATAAATTGCATTGAAAATAATTTAGAAAGCAAGCAAGCATCAACTACAAACATATAGTTATTAGGTATCGGTTTTGTATTACTTGGGTACCATTTTGGTCATACATGACACTTAAATAAATAATTAAAATTATAAAGCATCAATTTTTATTAAATAGAAATAAGGTATCGCCTTTTCATATATACAGGTATCAGTTTTGTTTTACGTAACAGTGAAAATAATTTATAAAATAATGAAGCATGAATTCCAATCGAAGAACCACTTGATACAAGTTTTGCACTGTTTTAGTATTAATTTTTTCATATGTAATGGTTAACTAAATAGTTAAATTTACAAAGCATCAAGTTATATCAAACAGACACTAGGTATCATTTTTGGAATATATATTATATATATATATATATATTATATATATATATCAGTTTTGTTATGAGTAGCAGAAAATAACAAATCATGAATTCCAATCTTGCAGTTATTAGGTATTGGTTTTTGTACTCATTTTGATTGATATCAGTATTATTTAAGAAAAAAATTATGTACATGCCTACCCATGTAATTTCCTTCAAGAATATGTCATGGTGATTTTTTTTTGTTATTACACATCCTCCTTTGATCATGTCATAGTCCTCCCACGTTATTTACCATTTTAACAAAAAAGATTTGAATCAAAATTAAAGTTATTTTAGTATGTAACATTAGTATAAATATTTATAAGCTTACTTTTGTTGATGTCAGAGAAAAGATAGTTTTGATAACATTTTGTTGTTCTATGTTAGATATACCAAGCATTTGCAGTGTTCTAGTCCTATCTCTGAAAACGTTGGTTCTATTGCTGCAAGTGGCTTTGGAAAGTCCTTTACTACACTTTTTTTAATCATCTTTATTTTTTTGGGATTTGGCTTATTTGCTGTTTTTTTTCGGTTTCTAACCATATGTAACAAATGGGAATTTTGACCCTCGAAAATCGACACTGATATGTCCACTGGATTATATGCCGAGAAATCGAATGCCGGAAAACCCGATAGTTAAGGGAAAAGAAAAGGAAGAGGTAGAAGAAAAGAGAAAACAACAATACAGAATCTCACAACCGCAGTGGAACAATATATAATAAATAATAACATGTCTTTATACAAAAAGAGCTATAACTGTTATTTATATATAACATCATCAGAGTACAACAAATCAACAACTCAATACTGGACAATTATAATAACTTGCCCTCACCAGTGCTGAATATACAACCTATAATACACAGGGAAATATAATCAAGTACGTGTAATACGTCTTCGTCATTCAACTCGTCTCCTGAGCTTCATAGCATCCTAACATAAATCTATAATACTCGGTATGACCCAAGAATTGTAATAAAATAACATCCAAGTCAGTGTGGAAAATAAGCGTGAGAAAACACAATAATTTGAATTTATTAAAGTTATCAAAATCCTTTGAAAAACAAAGGTATCTCATAAGACCACGTCACACATAAACACACGGGTTTTCCTCTTCGATAACCAAAACATTTTATATCAAAATAATCTGATATTATTATAGTGTCTATAGAAAATAAATGAAAAATAGCTGAAATGCTTGCATCTCATGTTTCAGCATAGTTTGGCACAATCAAAACTATACAGGCTCGTATTTGAGAATGGATTCCGTACAATAACTTGACACTGGGGTACCACCTATCATAGTATACGTCTCGAAAAATGTACTTGCCGGGATCCCCTACAACACAATACCGACCCTACTCCAAACCTGGATACAACCGAATATGTTACCACTCCGAGTGTTCCCACTCTTATCAAGAGCACTTTTTTCACGCACAAGCGTATCCATAATTAATAATATATCCAAGGTATCTAGAAAGGTGATAACATGCCCTAATTGGGCGTGACCCACTTAGCCTTGCTGCATCTTCCCTGACTTTCAGTCATTTCAGTTCACGAGGCTTGAGGCTACGATTATCTTTTTAAAAAATTCCACTTGGAATGCTCATCGTCCTCCAATGACGATGTTCTGATAGTATTCATCCATACAAATACATTCTAGGTCTGAACGAAACCGGAAGCACTGTTCCTACTATATCCATTTTGGAATCATTCTTAGGATTAGTAGCGATTTGCCCTTGCACTTCAATGCTCCAACTTCGATTCCATGCTCTTGTCTTCATTTCGAAAACGTATTCGTTGGATCGAAGTGGTTTTTGGATAACTTATCTGATCCCGGTCTCTTCGAAACAACGTTCGATATTTCCGGTAAACTAAATCCCAGTTCTTTAGGAAATAAACAAACGAAAATAAGATCAAAGATCGCCTCCTAACCATTAGTGGATGGATTTTCTTATCATCGTCCTAGAAGAACGAAACACGTACGGCATAGCACCTTCCGATAGTAACTGTACCATATAATTCCCGTATTTCTCCTAGATATTCCCAAAATTATGTTTTTGGTCCAGATTTGATAGTCGGTTATTTAACTATCAAATAAACAATCATTCAATCAAAGATTCATTTCCCATTGAAATCCCGAAGCCTTATTTAATTTAAATTTCAATAAATTAAATCTCTTTATCAAAAAGGTATATACTTATCTTATCGGATAACTATGTTCACAAACCATTCCCTTCGACAATATTTGAAAAATCCTTTAAAATAAATATGGAAAGTACCATGCGGTATCAACCATGGATTCGCAGCTCAATGATTACGTCTCTATCTTAAAGAAAATCAAACTTAACTGTAGGCAATCTCTGCCTCCCGATTTCTCCATGAAAGTATACCATTACTTTCCAAAAATTTATTTAATAATAAAATATACTTTTAAACAAATAAAATAATTACATAGCTTTGAAACAATAATTAATTCTGATTTATTAGTAAAATTCTAATCATTTTACAAGACTTGTTTATAGAACTTATAATTCATTTTGACAATTTAAAAATATTTAAATAACTAATTTTCTAATATTTTTATGCCAAATCATTTTTAAATTACCTAGTTTAATAATTAAAAATCCTCTTTTTTAGAACAAACTCAACTTCTTGATTAAATTTATTTTTCAATTCCAATATAACCAATCTAATATTTATAAATCTCCCTCGATTTATCACCAATCGATTTATGTCCCCAATTTCATAAATCCTTTTTTCACATTTCCAAAAGTAAAATCTATCATTTCTTTACAAACCGATTTACCCATCTCATCATAAATTCTTGCCATGAATTTATATCTTTAATTTATCAAATGACAATCATTTCACTTTATCTATATACATTGTTTATAAATCCCATAGTCACATTTCCAGTTTACAACGGTTTCCCATCACTTAAATCCATTATAAATCAATTTCTAATTTAAGTTCCATTTATAAATCAATTTCTTAAATAACACAACTATATTCCTAAAAACAACCAAATCTCGATTTCACTCCTGTTTCGTTATTTAGATATCTTATTTATGATCTAGTATTACAAATTTTATTTTTATTCCCAATTCCCCTTTTTATTCTCCCAATCTAGTTAAAATCTCGATTTTAAAAACCTTTTATATTAAAACAAGTATCACTTAATATTTATTATTTAAAATCCTTTATATACATTATTCCAAAATCTTTATTTACAATATCACGAAATAGTTAAGTACAAATTTAAAGTCAAACCATATATTTTACCCAATCATTTTCTTTTAACTAAACCAAAACTCTATATAATTGTTTTACTTCCAAAATCCCTTTTAAATTTCCTTCAAATTCGAAACATATATTTATGGTATTTTTAAAATACAAAATCTAGGCTAGTGCTACATAGCATCAATAAATTCAAATCACACTATAATCTATCACAGATTATTCAAATATGTCATATATCACTATATGTGAAATTAAATTCAACATTTTTGAGGAATTTAGTTGGATCCCTCCGACCTGTTTTCCCTGCAACCACAGATGTTAATACAACATAAAAATACCAATCTCGCTTCATGGCAACATATAACGGTAACATATGGTCATCCGCTATTACGCGGGGCGTATTGGGTCTCATCCGCTCCAATAAGCGGGAAATATATCCAACTACTAATCTATATACCAATATAAATAATATAACATCCAACTGATATTTATTTATAAATTCAACAAATCATCCTAAATTAATTTTAATCATTTAAAATTAATTGCAGTAATCCAAATGCGTGAGATTTACTCACATTGATTTTTCAGTTGCCGCCGAGACGTTTAGTTTTGGAACTAAAACCGGTCAAACTAAAACCGGACGACGCCCGATTTTAGCCCAAATTTTGACTGTCTCTAAATCTGTCCAAACTAGTTTCATTTCGAAGCTTTCGTCATCAGGATCGTAACGCAAAAAGTTTTGTCCCAATCAAACCTCGTATGAGAGAGAAATTTAATTTTTAAGTTCATCGATTAATTTTAATTAAATTAACTCTAATTACAATTTATAAACCCATATCCAAAAAGAAGCCCGACCCACTTAAACTCTTTCTTCCCTAAATGCTTCAGCTTGTGCATGAGAACACCACCTACCCATTATCGTGCACGTTCTTAGAGTGATACGGAGCTAGAGACCTCCATTTGTCGAACTGTTTTTGCTACGGCTCCCTCTCGATGAACCACATCTACACGTACCACTATCTTCGAGCTCGACACCACCTTATGAAACGCGACCGCTGCCTTCGCATGCTGTTGTCGACCATGTTGCGACTTCCTATTCATCGCCGCACGTCACCAAATCTCGCCTCCAGGTGCGCCTCACCTCCACGACCACAAATCCAAGCTCCAAATCACAAAATACAACCCCAAATGCCAGCCGATCGAAACCCTAGCTTCCACTGTCATTCATGCCCCTTTCCAATTCCATAGTCGAACACTTCCAAATCGTTACAGCTTGAAGCCCTTGCCAAGACATGAATTTTAAAACATGTTTGCTATTTTTTTAATTTAGTAGAGTTAGAGAGAGGAATTTTTGAATTTTCTTTACTTCTTTTTTTTACTCTTCGGCTGTGTGTTTTAAAAAGAAGAAAAGAGGGAGGGGACGAAAGAGAAAGGTGGCGTGTTTGTAAAGGAAGAGCATGGTGAAATGATCGGTATACAACTGTTTTGACTTAACAATTTAAAAATGTTATTTTAATTTTCAAATGTCTTGTTTAAGCCAAATTAAAATTCTAGACTCCTATCGAGGCGTGCCACTAGACATCCGTAATGTTATACCCTTATTTCGAATGCAATGGAAAAGATTTCGAGTCCTAATTCGATCGTATGGAGAAGGTAGTCTTTTGAACCAAATTAAAATATTAAATTTTCGATATTAATTTCAATGCATTTCTATCCCGTACGACCAAACAATAACTCCAAACGCAACATAATTTGAAATCTGATAAAAATACACTATTACGGATTTAATGGAACTAGTTTCGTCGAATTCCGAGATTATGCCCTGTAAGGCTATCTTTATACGTTAATTCAAACGAGATATTTTAAAATCGAGTAAATCGCTTTAAATCCAATTTAAATTTTTTATTATCTCCATTCTTATAAATAAAAATTAAATAAGCTTTGAAATTATTTTATCAAGCTTAAAACTCAAGATTCAATTATTTTACCAATTTCCAGTATTGAATTTAACAATCATTTAATCCAATTATCATTATATTTGAAATTCAAGTTAAAAATTAATTTTTAAATATTTAAAAATAATTAAATATTTCAATTTTAAATAACCAAAATTCTGGGTCGTTACACCAGAGTCAAAGCCGACGCTTTGTTTTCTTTTTCTTGTTCTTGCTTTTACACTTTGCACATAAGAAGGTGTTTTTTTTTGTTGCTTTCTTTTTCGGCCAACTGATTTTGTCACAGTTGTTTTCTCTTTTTGACCAACGGATTTTGTTGGTTTCTTTTCATCATCTTTTTCAGTTATTTGTTTTAAACTATTGTTTGTCATAGAATTTGAAAGATGGAGGAGCGAAGTCAAGTACTGAAATATGGTAGGGTAAAATTTGGTTTTTGATAGTGGCATCTTCTTCCATATTTTGAGATTCTTCTGTTTATTTTTCTATCCTTTTTTTATTTGCTGGAAGAACTATTCAATTTGTTTTTTCTACCATGTATGCACTTTCTTTTGCGATCTCCAATGGTGTATCTTGATTTGGTTGGAACTCTTTTCCTTCCACATGATTTTTAGTAATTATCTGCACTTATTCATGCACTTCAGTTGGTATTTCAGTAGCTTTTTCTACATCATGCTCTTCAAGTCTTTATTTATTTTGTGCTTCATTTTCTTCATTTTGAACTTTTTCTTGCACTTGGTTTTCAATCTCTGTCTGCATCTTTTTATGCACTTCAGTTGATATTTCATTTGCTTTTTCTATATCATGTTATGTAATTATTTCATCATTTTGCACCTTTTCTAGCAATTCATTTTCTATTTCTGTCTGCACCTTTTCATACACTAAGTTGCTATTTCATATGATTTTTCTACATCATGTTCTACAATTCTATCTTTTTTTTTCTTTTTTTTTCCTCTTTAGTCCTTTTTACTCTTTTCTTCATTCTTTTCAGTTGCAGGTATGTTTTCTGCATTTTGGGTTCCATCTCTAAACATGTATCTTCATTCATTTCAATTGATGTGTGGTCTTTTTCTACATTAGAGTCGGCATTTGTCTCTTTAATTTTTTCTTTACTCTCTTCGTTCATTTTAGGTTAATCTACTATGTGCATATTTGTACTTCGGTATTTGAATTTCTCTCTTCATTCTCTTGCAATCGTGACTTGATATCTCTCAATTCTTGTTTTAGTTTTAGAATTTCTTTCTTGGCTTCTATCCTCGTTTTTTTTTCTTTTTTTAGTTCCTTCTTTCTTTTTTGACTTCATCTTCCAAATCTTTTATGTGTATTTAGAAGACTGCAATGCTTACATCTTCTTCAAATGATCCAATACTTTGTTCAGTTTCTTCAATTTATCATTTTTCTCTTGATTTTCTTTTCCTTTGTTGCTTAATTGTTATTTTGTAGATGTTGTTTGAAGAAGTCTTTCTTCGTGTGGAAGAATATTAGTTATTTCTTTAACCTGTATAATTGGTAGGGAAATTTTGTTTTAGTTTTAAGTTATGATATTATGTTATAACTTACAATGATAATTGACTTTTTAATAGAAGAAAACACAATAGTTATGAAACTGATACTATGCAAAGTTATAAATTGATACCGTACAATGTTAAAAATGATATCAAATATTATTGTGTATTATAACTAACACTGTGATGAAGCAAAACATATGCTATATAGAGGCAAAACTGATATTATGCAGAGACAAAATTGACACCAAGTATTGAAACCGATATTATATAGAAGCTAAACTGATACTATGAAGAGACACAAATTATATTACATTTTGAAACTGATAACATGCAGAGACAAAAATGATACCAAATATTGAAATTGACACTGTGGTTGAGGTAAAAACCGATACTATGTATGGTCAGAAATGATAGTAGAAAAGATATAGTGCTAAAATTTATTCTAAGTAAAAGTTAAAATAATATTGATTAATGTAGGTAAGATGGAGTTTTAACTTACCTCACAATCTTTTACATCATCCAAAAATTGTTTGACTACTGTGTCTTTAAGCTTTCGCAAATCCAATCTTGCAAACCTTGGTAAATCTTGAGTACATTACCGTCATGTTGAATGAGTTTCATCGTCTCATATATGTAGTACTATAAGCAATTAAAGAATTGATTAGATATGATTATTAAAAGTAATATTTATTTCAAATAATAATATTTTTAATAACATATCTTACCAATGGAAGTATGGTGCATCATGACATGTTTCTTGGTTTGTGGATAAATCTTTTGACAAATTTACTGAAAAATTTCTCTATTGTTTGTGGTCAAGAAACTATCTGCATTGTTTCAAAATCGATCAAGAATGGTAGAATTTTCTATCTTTATTTTTGTTGGTTGTTAGGGAAGAAAAATGTTAACAGTATTTCCATTAGTCTTAAATATGGTAGGTCTTTGTCATGTTGCTTTTTCTTTTTTGTTATCACTTATTTTATTCTCTTTTCAACCACATTTTTTGTAATGAAAGTACAATTGCCGAAATTTATTCTTACGAATTCTGTGCACTCTGTTGGAATGACTTTTCTCATCTTTTTTTATGTTGGTTCTATGTTTACTCATTTCGTTGGTCGACAAAAAGCAAGCTAATGTCTACGGCAGTTACTTTCATTTTGTCTTCTCCAAACATGATCAGTTTTAGTTGAATAGCATGTGTATAAAGCATGCAAGTTACGTTGATGCTTCTTGCATTCCTTCATTCTTATTCTTAAGACATTGAAGAAGTTGTAAAATGGTGTCTTTTTCAATGTGCCTATTTGTTTTTTGGTAAAGCCATTTTTATACCAATTTTATCATCTTGAAAATTGCATATAAGTCGCATATGTATGTTGTGTCTAGCTTTGTATCTTTAGCTTCAATTGTTTCCTACTCTAATCCTTTAAATATGACATTCATGCTTATAGGATGTGGGATGACAAAATCACATCATCCTATTGTTTGAAAAAGAGGCATTAAGTTGGCAGTGAAACAAATGACATTGAAACATAACGATATATTGGGTATTAATTGCAATGAAACAACTTCATGCAAATATATAAGGAATATTATTTTTGCAGTTTAGAAGTATCACTTTTGTTAAACATAGGTATCGGTTTTCATAAAATGTGATTTGAAATAAATTTGAAAATTCCAAACTAATAACTTCAAGTGTATGAACCATAGGTATCATATTTGATGTAAACATGGTGTCAGTTTTTAAACAAAATATAATGAAAACAATTTATAAAAGTACGAAGTTCAAGCTTCAAATAAAAATGTTAGTGGTATCATTTTTAAAAGCTATTGGTAGCATTTTTTCTACAAATTACATGGAAAATTATTTATAAAATTAGAAAGACATAAGTTCTACTCAAAACATCTAGTGGATATCATTTTTTTTTGAATATTGGTATCAATTTTCATAAACAAGACAATGCAAATAATTTTAAAACTTCAAACCATTAACTTGAAATATCCGTAATTTAGGTATCATTTCAAATTTATATTGGTGTCTATTTTTAAATAAAATGCAGTGAAAACAATGTATAAAGTAAAACGTATAAGCTTCAAACAAACATGTTAAAGGTATTATTTTTGCAAGTTATTGGTATCATTTGTGCCACAAATTACATGGAAATTATTCTACAAAATTAGAAAGAGTAAAGTCCGTTGCCCAGCCGCCAACTCCCCTCGCAACCTCCGCCTCATTTTCCGCTTGCGAACACCCCATAACAATTGTCATCATCTCTGCATTGCCTTCCGTATGGCCTCTCATTCCCGCGCCAACCATGTGTCCTCCCATCCTCCAGATCCGCCACCCTCCTCGTTATCTCACTCGCCTGGATTTCCTCCAGTGGCGAATCTGATTCCCCATCCAAAGTCTGATGATGGCTTCACACCAGTATCAAAAAAATGGAAGAGACAAACCAAGGTTATGTTGAATCCTAGTTCAAATAGTTATTCCCCCAACCTCTTTCAAAAGAAGATATTGCATCCCCCCCCCTCCCCCGGCCCTACAGATGTGCATCAGAACGTTGACCAATCCAGCCCTAACATAGATCGTCCTATGCAAACTGAGAATGGATCTTCTACCAACAAATGGAACTTCTCCACCACGTTGAGCCGGGAGTGGAATGAAGTTGTCAAAGGTAATAATATTCTGATCTCTATTCCGCTTAAATTTTATCAGCCCCGCGAATTTAAATCAATGCTGTGTGCCAAAATATATGCTAAGATTGTTCAGACGGCAAGAAAACAGTGGGACAATGTCATAGTAATAATCTATGGTTGATCCTAAACCAATTATCCTTGTTCCAGAGATTACATTACTAGAGTATGGGCATCCATTGAGGAATTTTCTATTTATTCTAAGGAGAATGAATTCTATGTTATTAAATTTAACAATAAGAAAGATTATAATAGAATCTTAAAAGGAGACCCCTACTACTACAATAAAAAACTATGATAATGAAAAGTTGGTCATTAGGGATGAAACTTAACAAAGAACTACTCCACTCTATTCCAATTTGGGTCAGTTTTTCGAATCTACCTTTAGATTATTGGACAGAAGAAGGGATTTGTCGTATTGCCTCGGTACTTGGATCTCCTATCAAGTTGGATAAAGTCACAGAAGGTAATATTAAGATTGCGTATGATAGGGTTTTAATAGAAATCAAAAATACTTTGAGTTTCCTAATGGGATTCCTATTCTTTCAGAGGTAGATGAAATCATTTGGCAAGAGGTGGCTTATGAATGGAAACTATCTACTTGCACAAATTGTTTTATTTTCAGGCACTCGGATACCCAATGCCAATTAAACAAGGTTTGGAGACTGAAGATTCCACCTCAGAATCAGGCTACTTAAAATAATGAAATGAATATTGATGATAATATTCTAAATGACAACAATTTGAAGCACTTGTCTAATATCATAAAAGAGCAGATAAACAAAGATAATCTAATGTCGGAAGATACGATCTCAGATAGTCCGATTGACAGTAATCTTGATACCATAGCAGAAAATATTAGCAATGAGAAGCATAATGTCCAGTCAACTTTACAGTCATCGACCCTTAATTCAAAGTCAAATATAAGTACATTAAATGTTACAGTTTTTGATAAGAATAAGCAATATCTTAACAACCACAGAGATAAGGAAATAGTAGAGGTGACTTATAATTCTGCACTACACACTAATGAATCTTCAGTTCTGTCAGACTCATTACAAGTTCCAATTTCTACCAATGCAAAGGAACCCTAACATTTGGAATCTCATAATGTCTCTAGAGCTAAGCCCACTTGAAAAGTTAGACCGGAAGAAGCTCCGTTCGAATTTACAGCTACCCCCTCTTTAGATGTTATTGAAACCCTGCATCAAACATGTTAGTTTCGCAATTGAAAGGAAAAAAATAAAAAAGCCAAAAAGCCAAAGACAGTAGGGTCTGCTGCTTCCCCGACTGATAGTAGTATTTAAAATAATAACGTCTAGATGGAGTTCCTCTTTTGGAACATCTGAGGCATGAATGCCTCGACTAAAATGGTGGAAATTTTGCATTTGTTAAATTCTAACAGATTTTCTTTTTTAGGCATACTTGAAAACAAGCTCTCTGCTGTTAATATTGAGAGTTTCATGCTTAAAGTTCATAACAACTGGAGGCATTCACATAATATTTTAAATGGTCAATAAAGTAGAATTTTAATACTGTGGATTCTTCCCAATGGTCGAACATTATTCTTCATTATAACGATCAATTTATATCCTACATACTTCATAATGCTAGCGGTGTCAGTATCCTATGCACAACAGTCTATGCCTTTAATGATGAATATAGACGAGTTGAGTTGTGGAATTATCTCGCTGAGCAATCTAAATTATTTAATTTACCATGGATAGTGGCAGGGGATTTTACTTCTATCCACTCTTCTGAAGAGAGAATTAATAACGGTTTTTGTAACTCGATGGGAGATAAGGATTTTATAGACTATATTACGACGTCTAAACTTATTGAACCTGCTTTTAGTGGTAATTATTTTACTTGGAGAGGGAGCAATATTTCTCAATTCACAGCAAGATTGATCATGTTTTCATCAACTCTTTATGGAAGGATTTATTTTATCAATTTGGTATTAATTTTGGTAATTACTCTCTTAGTGATCATTCCCCTATCTGTGTTAATCTTATGATAAAGAATGGGAAAAAGAATTATATACCTTTCAGATATAATAACTCATGGCATCTTCAATCTGGATATTTCTCTTCTCTTCACAATGCTTTGTTGTAGGAATTTTTCAATCACCTTCATATACTCCTATGCAGACTGAAATCTACGAAATCTACAATGAAGGAATGTTTAAGCACTAAATGAAGCATGCAAACAGTGATCAATCAGATAAAAGAAGAAGAAAACGAATTATATAAACAACTAGTGCAAAACCCATTGAATGATAGCCTTATTGAACAATACTCTTCAAAAAATGATCATATACATTGTATCATGGAGATGATCGCTATTGAAAATGAGCAAAAAATGAAGTTAAACTGGCTGGTTAGGGGAGACAGGCCAACAAACTTCTTTTACAGCAAAATTAGTGTTCGAAATCCGAGTCAAAGAAGTAATTGCACTATTAATTCAGATGGAACATGGTCATCAACATCAGAAAAAATTGCTAATGAAGCAATTAAATATTTCTCTATTCTTTTTTCAGTTACTCAAGCTAATAATCAATTTCCAAACGGAACTTGTAAAAAAATTCTAACCGAAAATGCAAGAATCAGCTTAAGTAAGCCCTTTCAGTTAGAAGAAATCAAGTCTGCCATATTTCAAATCAATGTCAATAGCACCCCAGGTCCTCATGGAATCAACTCAAAATTCTACAAAGTACATTGGGGTTTTCTCAAAAATGATATATGGAATGCGATGAATGGTATTCTTTAATCTGGTAAAACAATTAGAGAAATCAACCATACGTTTATATGCTTGATTCCTAAAAAACTAGTTGCGGTTGAAATGGCTGATTTTAGGCATATATCCCTCTGCAATGTCATCTACAAGATTTTAGCCAACCTTCTTTGCAATCGACTAAAACCTTATATGAATGACCTTTTTCATATAATTAGAATGCTTTCATTCCTGGGCGAATAATCACCGAAAATTCATTACTTGCATATGAAATGGTGAGAGGATTTAGTAGAAACATTATAACAATTTTTTCTTGAAAATTGATCTACATAAAGCCTATGATAAAATATATAGAGATTTTATTCATTATATGCTGATTTCCATGGGTTTCCCTCTGATGTTTGCTAATCTCATTTATGAGTGCATTTCTACTCCTTCATTTTTGGTGTTTATAGACGGATCTCCTTTTGGTTTTATCGAAAACACTACGGTTTACGACAAGGAGACCCTCTCTTGCCATATCTATTTGCTATGGCCATGGAGTTTCTCACTATTATTCTTAATGGGGAGTACTTGAAAGGTAATCTCACTCCAATTTACAAAATTAATCCTATAATTACCTATTTATTGTACGCATATGACATTTTAATTTTGGGTAAAGCAACTATAAAGAACGCAGAATGCATTCTTCAAACTTTTCAGGTTCTGAATTGTTTAATTGGGCTGGGCCTAAGTGAAAATAAATCGATGCTATTTTTTAGCAAAAGTGCTACCAATAAACAACAGAAAGCCCTGATTTTGAATATCAGTATAGGCAGTCTTCCAGTAACATACTTAGGTATCCCAATATCAAATAACAAACTTAAAGAAAGGGATTTTGGAAGTCTAAATGACAAAATAAATAAAAAAATTCAATCATTGGCACAACAAATTACTCACAATTAGTGGCAAACTTGAGTTAATTAAATCTATCATTCAACCTTTGATTCAATTCTGGATGCATCTTTCCTAATTACCCATGTCTGTGATACAGAGAATTAGTACTCTTTGTGCTAATTTTATTTGAAAATCTAAAGCACATAAGATGTGTTGGTATGATGTTTGTAAATCCGAAAGTGAAGGTGGACTTGGTATTTGAAAATTAGAGGAAATTGCTAAAGCAGTTGCTATCAAATTAGTCTAGAACTTCATAAATGGTGATACTCTATAGGCCAAATGGATATACAGTAAATATTATAGCAAAACAAAATTTTGGACTGCTAAAATGAACAACAATGCATCATATACTTGGAATTAAGGCTTAGAGCTAGACAATGGTGTAAAGGATTAATGGATGGGAAAATTATTAACGGTGCTAGCACTAATATATGGTATGATCCATGGCTTAATGGATACTCGTTGATTAATAAATTAGGGTGGAATGCTTTGTCAGTGGCAGGTAGTGGCAATAGATGGGTTTCTACTCTGATTTCGAATAACAATTGGAAAAATAATCTTGAGTGTGTTCCTACTCAAATGCAGACTACTGTGTATAACATAAAATTTCACAACCAAATGCATCATGATTACAGGTTCTGGTTGCCAAACAGTAATTGTCAGTTTAGTTTGAGTTCATCCCGGAATCACATTAGAGTCAAATATGAAGAATTCAACTGAATCAGTGTAATTTGGGATCATTACTGTGCCCCTAAAATGTCCACTTGCACTCTGTTAGTTAAGTTAAACTGATTGAATATAAAAGATAGAACTTTCATATGGAACAATAATATTGATAGGTCTTGTGTTTTCTTCTGCTTAAATCATTTCGAAGACAGGGAACACTTGTTTTTTAATTGCAGCTACTCAAGACAAATTTTAAAAGTTATAATGCAAACGCTAAATATCAACATCAGAATTCATCTGATATTTCACAAATTCTAGAAATACTTTGTCAGCAATAAAAGAACTATACGATTATTAATCATCTTATGAATATTGCCATTACTTCCATGATTCGGCATATATAGTGCGAAAGAAACGCACAGGTTTTTAAAGGTGTAGAAATGCCATTTCAACTGAGAATCATGATGATAGTTCAAGAATGTAAAAATCTAATTCTATCTAGACTGGTTTCGAAGGAAGTTAGTAGGGATTCAGAACTTATCGTGCTAAATTTTGGGATTACAACTGCTCCAAGCTTTGATTTTCAACCGCCCTGAACTCAGATATGCTTTACTCTTCGATCAGACTTTTCTAACTATTCTCTTCTCTGGATTTTCGAATGTGGTAGTTTAGCCATTATTGAGCAGTTCGGAAGGAGTAATTAGATCTGTGATAGTTTGGTAAAGTAAATGAAGCGTGTCTCCCTCCAGAAGATTCTTTTCAAATTTTGATCTAAGTCCTGTGGTTGTGATGTTTGGTGTTTCATTTGTTACTCTTCTGCCATGTGTGATGTTTAGTTTTGTTTGTTTTTTGTTGTGTTTCTGTGTTTGTTTGTCGGCCCATATTGCTCGTACGGATGGTTTTGAATGTTTCTTCATTTTTTTTACTCCTCCATCTATTTGATAACTGGGTTTCTGGCACTGTTGGGTTCTATTGTAATGTTAATATATGGACATAACACGTACTCTTTTTCCTGATACCCATTTAGATTAGAGGGTTGCAAGGTTTTAACGAGGCCTGTTATGTAAATATATATGCATTTTCTGTTTGTTAATAGATTACATGTTTCAAAAAAAATTAGAAAGACATAAACTCTACTCAAAATAGCTAGTAGATATCATTTTTGCTGAACACTGATGTCAGTTTTCATAAAAATGGCATTTGAAATATTTTTGAAAACTCCAAATCATTTAACTCAAACATACAAAATTTAGGTAACAGTTTTTAAACATAACGTAGCGATAACAATTCAAAAGGTACGAAGTACAAATCCCAACCAAATATAGTACTAGTGTCATTTTTGCAATGTAGTGGTATCATTTTTGCTACGAAATATATTAAAAATTATATATAAAATTAAAAACGCATCAACTCTAGTCAAGATAATCAGTGGGAAACATTTTTCTTAGATATAGGTATCAGGTTTCATAAACATGATATTTGAAATAATTTTTAAAATTCCAAACTAATACAATCAAGCATACAAACTGTTGGTATCATTCTTGATTTATAATGGTATCAGATTTTATAAAAAATACAATGAAAACAACTTACCAAGGCACAAAGTAAAAAATTCAAACAAATTGATTATTTGTATCATTTTCCCAAGATATCTGTACCAGTTTTGCTACAAATGATTTGGAAAACAGTTTATAAAATTATTAGTTATCAATTCAACTCAAAACAAATAGCGAGTATCATTTTTTTTAAATATAGGTATCAGTTTGTTAAAAAGTACAGTTAAAATAAATTCAAAATTCCAAAACAATAACTTCAAAGAAACAAAATGGAGGTATCATTTTTGGTTTATATCTATATCAGTTTTATAACAAACTACAGTAAAAATAATTTGTAAAACTAAAATTATAAGCTTCAAACAAATATAAAGTTGGTATTATTTTTGTAAGGTATTGGTATCAGTTTTGCTACAAATAGATGGAAAAATAATTTCTAAATGACAAGGCATCAGCTCCACACAAACAGACAGTGGGTACCCGTTTTGCAGTATGTTGGTATCAGTTTTATTATATATACTGGTAAAAATAATTTCTTCAATTATAAAGCACCAACTTAAATCAAACAGGTAGTCGGTATCACTTTTCCAATATATTGGTATCAGTTTTATAATAAATGGTGATGAAAACTATTTTTAAAACTACAAAGCTTTGTCTTCTACCACACAAACTATAGGTATCATTTTCGCAATATCTAACATGTTATAAAGTAATGGTATTTGTAACTTTACCGAATTGATTTGTTCCTCTTTAGATTCTTCATTTGGAATTTGTTTTCCCTTTTCTTTTTGAGCTTTTTCCTGTTTAACATTTTTGATACTATTAGAATACATTTAATAATATGATGTAGTATCAGTTTCATAATTTTATAGTATCATTTACCCGTTGAATTATATTTTGAGTTTCTATTTGAATTTGCTTCTGAATTATTTTTTCATTGTTTTTCTTCGATCTTCTACTTTTTTGCGGTTGTCTTCAGTTGTTTTTTTAGCGGCTATTTTTTGTTGTTTGTTTTTTTTCCATTGTTCTGTCAAATAAGTTCAACACTATTATAATACAACTATATTAACTTTGTTATACTTGATTTTATAGCATCGGTTACTATTTATAGTATGTTTATTGTTATTTTTGATTGGTTTTCATCTGCTTTATTTTTTTAATTTCTTCTCTCTGTTATTTTTTCTAGATTTTTTGTAGAATATAATTAGAAAAAGTAAACTAATAAAAATAAAACATGTCAAATCAAAAGAAACATCATTATTACTTTGTGTTTTCTTACTCCTTAAATGATAAGGACATAAAGTAAAGATTTGAAAGGTGATATTAAGTGTTGAAAAATAAGATTACTTAATTTAAAAGTAAGTAAATTGTATTTTGATCTTTTGCAAATATAATATTTTTATCCAAAGTTTTTCTATAAATGCACACCCACTTTCTCACATCCTTACACACTTCTTCTTCTCAAAATTTCAAGCTTCTTCTCACTCTTTTAATGGCTTCCAACTTTAACAAAGTTATGCCAAAATATTTCCAAAAATAAAACAAAGAAAAAATATCAACAAAACTCCGTCCGAACCACTTCAAAACTCCTCCTCTCCCCTTCTATTGCTCGCGCCCCCTTCCACCATTTCGCCGAGCACAATTTTCCTTTCAAGCATGGTCATGGCCTCCTAAGGCAAGTACGCGGAAGTTTAGCAAGTTATAAAGAGCTTAAAGAAAAGTTAGAAAAGTTTAGCAAAGTTAGAAATGTTTAAAACTAGTTTGAAAGCGAAAAAACGTGAGAACTCTAAATTGTTAAGTAGAAAATGATTATATGATGTTTTGCAAGTTATAAATGTTGTTTGGATGTTAATAACGATGATGATAAATGTTTGAAAAAGAAAGCAACCACCTTTAAATCATTTGCAAAAGTTAGTAAGCAAATATGTACATAAATGACAATCATGTGACACTGTAATAAAAAAGTTGTTAAATTGATTAGCAAGTTGACATGTTAGGATATGTTAAAATGATTATAAACTTTGTTTTGGAGGTTTACTAGTTGTATATTGAAAATATATGTTGAAACAAGTCACGGATTTACACCACATATAATCACATGGAAATCACTTTCCAAAAGAAACGAAATGTGACATGGAATCATTTATACCTTGAAAAATATTTGAAAATGCTTTAGAAATGATTACTAAGTGTTTAAATTTGTCTTGGCAAAGTTTGGATATGAATCTCAAAATACGCCAAAAATTTGACGCGTCGCGTAACGGTAGTTCGTGTTTTCGCGTCAAAAGTTCAAATGAAGATACGAAGTGGAACATAGTTCAAAATTCTTCAAATTATGAATTTTCCAAATCCTTATATCCATATCTTTCATATAAAAATAGAAAATCAAGATTTCATCTTGCATATTTTAAAATATGGCAAAATCAATTTTCAAGAAAAATCTAGTTTTTACACTAAAATGACTAAAGTTGGAAATTGATAAAATAATCATTTTAAAGATATGAAATAAATTCTAAAAATCTTTAAAATGCTTTAAAAGCGACTTAAGTTAAAAAAATTGTTTTCTAGATGAGATAAAAGTCGTTTTGAAGAATATAGCTTTTGAAGCACTTTTTCTAACACTATTTGTAACACTTTTCGCAACGCTTTTCAATAACTTTTGAAATAAAGGTTGAAACTTAAGAATTCTTTTCCAAATCCTTGGTAAATGTTTTTAATTAAATAATAAAGCTTTTTAAAAGAAATTTGAACCAGTTTAACATTATTTCAAAGATGGTTAAACAAATAGTTAAGTGATTTAAAAAGGGAAAATGAGTATGCGGAAACGACTAGTACATTTGTCCCGCCTGTAAGATCTAAAAATGAAAATAAGGTGTGTAATTAAGGTTAGGGATGGAGCAACCAGTGCGCTGAACTTACCTGGCCTGGTTTTCTCTTTTAGGCGAGAGGTGGAACATATCGAAAGGAAAGTCTGGATGCTCAACTTGGATTTTATTGAAATAATCTCCTTATGTTCGTTATTAAAATCCGAAGAGGGAAATTGTCTTGTTTGTGGAATTTAAAAGATGATCTCACCGTTATTCCGCCCATAACACTCGTTGAAAATGGAAGTTAATTTTGAATAAAAGTAGAATGATTTCTATAATCATATTTTCTCAAAAAATACTCTTTAAAAATGATTTGAGAAATATTCAATAGAGAGGTTTAAATGATTTTGTATTCACTAAAAGAATATTTTGAAAATATATATCTCTCGATGGTATTTTGGTAAAGGAAATGAATGAATCCAAAAACAATCACCTAATTACATCATTTTTATCGATGATTGGATTTCGAAGGTACCGGGGTCGGATTTGGGTGACTCCTATCCGAAGACCACTTCGAACCAATTTACGTGTTTGAAGATTGAACATGTTTGAAGACAGAGATATTGAGACGAATAATAACGAGGGACTACTTGTTGATTAATTGGGGATAGACTCCCGATTCACTATATTGTAGCGGTGATCTCTTTGTTATGAAAAAACCTTAAAACCACAAGGACTTCTCGCCTGGTAATTGCATAGAAAAATGCCTTCGGTTTGTCCTGTTCCTGGACAACCTGTATGGACGTTTGTCTGACATTGCATTTCTAAAAATTACGTACATTGGTTTTTACAAACGTGCATCAGTGGTGGCGGAGAAGGAAACTTCTCTTAGCTTAACACCCTCCTTGAGATGTACGAGCCTAAGGGTCGTATTTTTGTGGAAGGCAATTAGTAGTCAACGGAAATGGCAATGTGACATTCAAAGATGTGACCGAAACAGGGTTAGATGCGGCAAGGCTAAGTAGGTCATTCCCAGTTAGGGTATGATTATCCCCTTCTCGATATATTTATTTCCGCTATGACGTTCGGGGTGTAAATTAATGTGGATGTATGCGAATAGAGCTCTCGGATAAAGGTCGGTAACGACCGAGGGTTGACATATTCGGTACTATCTAGTTATAAAGATAGGCCAGTCTTGTGTTGGTAGAGGAGCTTTGTGATGGTTCCTCAGGACATCCATCTAGAGGTGTACCTATCGGAAGTTAGTCCCTTCACCTAGTCATTTGTATGGAAACCCTCTCCCCAATAAGAACCTGCGGTTTTATTTGTATTGGCGTAATGAATAGCCTCGAATTGCTATATGGGTAACCATTTCGGCTAAGATTAATAACTTTATTTGACAATGTTTTCAAAGAATGTCAGTAAAAATAATATCCTTATATTTTGCATAATAAAACTTTTGGTTATCATAAGGTAAAAACTTGTTCCGTGTTTATGTGCGGTGTGGTCTTATGAGATAACGTTTTGTTTTCAAAACATCATACTTTGAGTTCTCACACCAGTCCTATGACTGACCTTTGGAGCTATAAAGCTGAAGTACCTTATGTAGATATCTACCCATTTTTCGCTGTGTCATGTAGTATGTATTTCCCAACATATATACGGATAGCCAGTTATAACTATCCAGCTGGACTTGTATTTGACTCTGATCATTTATGTATAATTAAAATGTTGAATGCGATACGAGATTCTATTACTATGCTATCTTCTATCTTTATTTTCTTTTATACCCCTAATAATCTGCCTTCCCGGCACTTAGATTTACGGCACGTGAATACTGTAGACGTATTAGTGTTGATTTCTGAGGGTCGAGGAGGCGGGTTGTCACACGTATGCACAACCATCCTCCACTCGACAACCCTCCTCCGCCTTCCCAAACCACAACCGAATGCCATTTTCTCCGCCTCATCACCAGCCATAAGTAGCTCAGCCTCCGCCCATAGCAACTGCCTCCCCTTTAGCCCGCATAGCCACCCAAAACCCGATTTGTCAACCCCAGCACGGCAGTTTTTCCCTATAGCCATCTCTCCTTCTTTAGAACAATCCTGAAAGTCATACGATATTATTTTCCTTCTACAGGTATCAAGTCATATAATCTGTATAAAATATCATTTTCACTTGTATATTTGTTCTTGTATAGCCCATACAAAAATCCTGAAACAATATTATTTTCCTTCTATTTGGGTTCAATAAGTTATTGAATCCGATCATCTTCTATTAGATGATGTCTCGAGAACGTAATCATCCAACACCACTCAACCATGACTAACAACCAGAACGGAGCAAGGTTCCTAATGTTGTTTCATTATCACTCTATAAAAGGCAAGAAAGAGGTGTATATATATACATCACACACACACACACACACAAAGATATATATATATATATATATATATATATATATTGTTTTCATCAAATTCGAATTTAAGTTATATACCTTGTCATTGTCCAGTTATTTGCCTTGTGTTTGTTGTCCGGAACTTATCGCAGCTGCTCTTTGGCTTGTTGTTGTTCCGTGTGCGTATCCATGTTACCTTCTTCGTTCTTGTTGTTTCTCTAGCCTCGATAGATGAGCTATCACTCACGATTAACTCTCTTATATTTAGAAAATTTAATTCACATGAAATGATGAATGAAATTATACATACCCGGACGATCTTATAGATTAGGGAAAGTCGTTATGGATTGAAATGATAAACCCAAGCGATTTTATTGAATTTGAAATTGTGGGATTGCGAGTTGAAATGATATATGCCCGTAATATTAAATTATTGCGGATTGAAATGATAAATATCCTTATCACATGACCATAGGATAGAAAACTATATACGGACACCGTTGGTCTATTTTTAAATAATTTCAAGAATTTTTAAAAGGAAATATATGGATTTTAATAAATTTGGATTTTTAAAATATAATATAAATATTTATTTTAATATGTGAAAATTTTAGATTTTAAAATTATATATTATGGAAATTTTAAAATTATAAGTTAAGTTTTAAAATGTAAACTATAAAATTTTAATTATAACTTTATTAATTTTAAAATATATAAAACAAGATTTAAAATAGATTTTATAATAATAAAATTTAATTTAATAATAATTAATATAAGAAAATTTAATAAGAATTTAATTTTACTAATATATATAATATGTTTTAAATATTTATTTGCAATTTATATTAATTTTTTAAAATAGATTTTTGTAGTAATTTAAATAAATAAACGTTGGAAATATAAATTTAGGAGGACTTGTAATTTAATTTGTTTAAGAATTGAATTTAAATAAGAATTGATTTGAACTCATTGATTTTGGGATTTAAAAATATGATTTTATAACTTGATAACTTGATTTCGATTAAAGGTGATTAATTGAATATTTTCAAATTTAAATAAAATTGAAATTGAATATTTAATTTTGATTTAAATTTTTAATTTGAGAATTTACTTAAAATGGTTATTAAAAAGGCGATTAAGTGAATATTTTCAAAAAATAAATTTAATTGAAGTCAGATATTAAATTTTGATTTTGATTTAATTTTGTAATTTGAGATTTATTTAAAGGTTATAAAAAATGATTAAGTGAATATTTTCAAATTTAAATAAAATTAAAGTTGAATTTTGAATATAAATGAAATTTATCAAATTGAGTTATAGTAAATGCTTGAATATTTAAACTTTAACCTATTGAATTTAAAGTGGTAGTTCAAACCTGGATTTAAAACCAATATAAACTAAAAATGGTTTTAATGAGAATTTGGATTAAACCTTTAACCTTTTTAATTGAAATGGTCGAACTGAGATTGATTTAAATAGAATTTTTTTGGAACTAAAGTTGTTTTGAATTGATTGTGAAATTGGAAAAACAATTCTAATTTGAAACTATTTTCGATATAAACTATTTTTAACATACAAACTATTTTAATCTATAACCTATTTTTTTAAATCTATTTAATTTATAACTATTTTAATATATATATAAACTATTTAAATATTTATTTTAAGTTGGAACTGTTATGATTTAGATTTAATGGATTTAAATGTGACTATTTTGATATGATGGTTTAAACTATTTGTGGTTATGATTTTGGAAATGAATATGATTTCGAAAGAGATATGATTTCAAAAGTGAATATGATTTCGAAAGTGATATGATTTTGAAATGAATATGATATTTTGATATGAAGTATGAACTGTTTGAAATAAAAATGACCACGTTGTGAAATAAGCGCTAGGTTGTTAAAGAGGTCGGGATCGGATATTGTCATACTCTCTGCCAATACCAAAAAACATTTTAACAACTGTGCACATAGTGGAGAATCCAGAACGAAGTAGGATGGTTTGACGAACGTCTGTATGAGGTATGAATGCAGCCCTGACTCCCTCGAGTTAGCTTGATGTTACTAAAATAGGAGCCATTCCGGGCCAAGTGAGGTCGCACCTACAATCGAGCATGCTTCTTCGATACCATTCTATTACTTTGTGATTTGATTAGGTGCACCTTTGATTTTGGGAGTGTGTCTCAAGGTGGGTGGTAGTAGCTGCTATGCGTTACCATAAGTCATCCGCAAAACGGTAGTATCATACCCTGGGCATTGCCTCGCGTGCCTTGTCACGTGCCTTATCACACCCTCTACGCGTTTGGTTTGTGTCGTATCTATGGAGTGCTCCCTGATAGCCTACTGGTTTGGTGGAGTTTACAGTACTGTATAGACTGACATTTATATAAAAATGTGTTAAGAGGGATATGGGTAATGCCTTAACGCTATTTTAATAGTTTACTTTACTATAGACATTATCTATATAGCATATTGTACTATGTACGTAGATAGTTTAACGGATCCTAAGAGGATTGGAATCCCAAACATCCATTAAGTTATATTGCATTTCACTTGGACATTTCACTTGAGTTGATTACTAGCATAAGAATGTTAATCATGACTCGAGCGTTTTGTGTTTTGCTTTATGCTCGGGTCAGACTGAGTGTCACAGCATTTGAGCCTCACCTTTAGAGTTAGGAGTTTTTCTAAAAGATCTGCCTTATATCTATTCAGCTTTCAGTTATTTCTAGTTTATGTTCAAAATTGTCAGTTGCTTTTGTATCAGTGTTTTTTATGTATTAGATTTCTGTTGTATTAGACTCTGATGTTATGTAGTAGCTTTATGAACTACTATTTATCTATTTCCGTTGCTAATTGTTGTATTACTCTGTGTCTGTGATTCTGTGATTGATTTATTTGTTGTATATGCTAAGTTTTTCCAAATATAAATTAACAATCTGTTGTTTTAAAAAATTCAAGCTGACATGCGTGGATGATTGTCGATTTGAATGGTTCAAAATGCCAAGTCGTTATAGTTGGTATCAGAGCTCTGGTTTAGGCAAATGTAGCATATGGAGTAAAAACTCATTCGAGATAAGGTAGTAATACCCTAGAATGAGTAAATTTAATTATATAATCATCTTCGTTCAAGCTTGAAATTCATTGTTAGGATTCTCCTTGATTAGGGTTTCTTTTGAATTTTGAAACTTTGCCTTTGTTTTAAAATCCATTCTTGCCTTTTCCTGTTCGTGTTCTTCTTAATACTGGAGCATCCCATAGCTTCATTTCTGTTGATCTGTAATAATTTTTTTAGACATCTTGCAACTTCATTTGGCAACTTCATCATTGTTGTGACTAATCCCATCGGTGGTCCTGCCAACCTTAATATGATTTGTAAAGCAATGAAACTCCTTTATACCGATGTCGATTCATCAGAGAGGTCTATGTCCTTGGTTTTGATGCTTTTCTTTCAAAGCCTGAGCTGTTTCTGTGGTAGACGATTAGGGCAATTCTCTTATGATCGAATGTCGATTGCCTCAGGATTATGCAGGCAGTTTTATCTTTTCGCTCGATTCCCATCCTAGTGATCTTGACTCCACCCCTGTTGTCCAACTATTTTCGGATGTTTTTGTGAAGTCATTTCTCTTCCTCACAAGCGGGAAATAGAATTCCACATTGATCTTATTCCTGGAGCTCAATCTTGCTACCAGTTTTCACCAGCTTCATGTAGCGAAGAGAGCATTCCTTAGTCAGCTTTCTGGACAGAAAATGGTTTCTATGAATGGTTAGTCATGCCCTTGGGATTAACCAATGCTCCTGCTTTTTTTGTCGATCGCCATGTTCTCAACAAGTTTGTCTCCATTTTCTTTGATGATATTCTCGTCTTGCCTAAGTCAGAAAAGGAGGATGAATCTCACTTGAGCTACGTTCTCCAAACCCTTAGGACTCATAAGTTGAAAGCCAAATTTTCTAAATGCTATTTCAGGAAGGATGAAGTCCGATTCCTTGAACACATTCTTTCTGAAATGGAATCTCGATTGACCCGGTTAAGGTCGTCGCGATTAGTATAAATCTATCCATCTTTACTCTTTTGTAATTTAGTTATCTTATCTTCCTTTCGAGCTTATCTTCTTAGTTAGAATTCTATCTGATTAGGTTCCTCTAAATTTGAATCTATCCTTGTTCTAAAATCCATTCTTGAATCATCTTATGAGAGAGAGTATTTGTAATGAAATAAAATGTTTTATATTGTGTTGTTTGAGTTGTTTAGTTTGAATTTTGGGTTTCGATCGATTTGTCTGGCCAACGCTATCGATAGGAATTCCAAAATACTTGAACAGAGTAAGCTAACACAATATTGTTTCCGAAATAGGTAAATTGAATAATCTTATGATTATTTTTTATATATGAAGTATAATTTTCTAAAATTAGATAGTTAAATGAATTGGTTGTTAGAAATGATAGTACTAGATTATCGTTTATTGTTTTTTCAACATTTCTTAAACCATTAACTATTGTTGTATGTTATAAGGAGGTGAAATTTTATAAACATTATTTGTAAATCTGATTTGCAAATGAAATGAATTTAAATTAAAGATTTGAGAATTAATTTTTCGGTTCTTTTCATTTGGTTTTCAAATTTTTAAGAATATATATTATTCGAAAGTATTTTCAAATGGAAATTATTTTCAAAGAATTTTAAAAGAAGTAAGTCAGTACTCTCCTTTTTTGTCGCTGGAAAATAATTTCGGTGATGACTACAGCATTATCAATATTCATTTTCGAGTCTCAAAGTAGGGAGACCACTTAGTAGCTTTGTCACATTTTCGTTTTGGAAATTGGATTTGATTTGAATTTCTTGAGTATGATTTGACGTACAATATATATTTATATATGTATGTATGTATGTATGTATTTCGAAATGGTTAAAGCGAAACTGAAAATTTAACTCTTAAGTCTAAGTAAAGTGATTATTTTCAATTATTGAAATGAAGCAAAAAAATTGAATAATTGGAGTGTCTAAAATGAGAAATGAAATTTTTTACAACTTAAACAATTGGACTTGGATAAAAATTAATGTGTATAATACTCAATTGCATTCTAAGACATATATAACTTACCTGAAATATTCGAAAAGTTTAAATGTTAATGTGAATATGTAATTGAAGGTTGTACAAGAGAAAATTTAAGCAATAAAATGTTCAAACTAAATTTTGCTTAACAGAAATGTTGTGAATAAAAGATAAATTTGTATAGTGCTCAATTACATTCAGAAACATTAATAAAACTAGGAAAATTTTGAATGCAATGAAAATATGTAATTGAATAGTATACAATATAAAATGCAAGTAATAAGATGTCCAAAAATGAAGTTTATATGGTTTTAAATTAACTGTTTTATCTGATACTATGTATTTCGAATCTGTCTTTCCTTTTTGTTACTCTATTCTCCTATCTCATTCCTTTTTGAGGACGAAAAGCTTTGAGTGGGGGAGAGTGTAACAACTCAGAAATTTTAATGATTTTTATAATGTAATTAAATATATATTTTTTGAAATTAAACAACTAAAATTTATCAATGAAAATTTGGTATTTGGTATACGTCTATGCAAACTTAGCAAATGACAGATTTTCATTGGTAAATAGAAAAAAAATTTCTGGTGTGTTATTTCAATTTAAAATTTAAAATCAATTAATTTGATGAAAGTAAAATATTTTTGAAATCTGAATGTTTTTATATGATAAAATTTTAAATCATTTTCTGAGTGAGACGTCATATTTCGTTTCGTCAAATTTGGATAGCTCTAGCTTCGTTTATATTATTTTCGGCATTTTAGCAGCATTTTCGACAGCGATTATCGAGTTTTGATAGCTTGGTCGTATCTCTCATATTTGTGTATCATTCTGTTTATCTCATCGTGTTGATCTCCACAATATATTCATTTGTGCATTTCGGCATCCGGTACGCGGCGAAATCTGCGGAACGGTTAGCCGTCAATTTTAACCTTTTGGTTTTCTGTGACCGTTCAAACGGTTCATTTTCCTTTATTTTGTTCTGCTCGTGAAATATATATAAAATATAATAACTAAGTTTGCATCAATATTTTTGAAAAGCCGGCTCAGTTTCTTCATTTTTTCTATTTGAATCATCTTCTTCCTTCACCTGAAACTGCACGTCTTCTCCCCTACTTTTCTTTTGGATCTGTTCTCGATTTTAAAAAAACTATAATAAAACACGATTGCTTTTAAGAACTGCTCCCCTGGCATTCCTATATTTACTAACCTTGCTCCTTCTGTTACCCACCATTCCCCTTTGCCGCTTCTAGTTATTTCCCTTCACACTCCCCACTCTCTTCCATCGCCATGCTTCCGTAGCCATGAATCTCTATTGAATGTCTAAAGGATCTAATCCCTGGAATTGTTATTTTAGCTTTATGGAATTACAGTCATCACCGACCCTAGTTATGGGATTCTCACGCTTCCGTAGACCAGCCGCATCCGCCAAACTCTCCCTCTCTCCACTCGAGCTGACCCACGTCCAGCCCAAACTTGTATGCCACAACCATCCTCCCCTCAACAACCCTCCTCTGCCTTCCCAAACCACAATCGAACACCATTTTCTCCGCCTCATCTTCAGTCGTACAGTAGCTCTGCCTCCGTCTATAGCAACCGCCTCCCCTCCAGCCTTCATAGCCACCCAAAACCTGATCATAGCCTTATTAACTCCAGCATGGCTGTTTTTCCCTATAGCCATTTCTCCTTCTTTAGAACAATCCTGAAAGTCATACAATCATATTTTCCTTCTACAGTATCAAGTCATATAATCTTTATAAAATATTGTTATCACTAGTATATTTGTTCTTGTATAGCCCATACAAAAATCCTGAAACAATATTATTTTCCTTCTGTTTGGGTTCAGTAAGTTACCGATTGCGATCATCTTCTCTTAGATGATGGTCTCGAGAATGTAATCATTCAACACCCACTCAACCATGACTAACAACCAGAATGGAGCAAGGTTCCTAATGTTGTTTCATTATACTCGGTAAAAGGCAAGAAAGAGGTATTTATATACATCATATATATATATATATATATATATATATATATATATTATTTTCATCGAATTCGAATTCAAGTTATTTACCTTGTCGTTGTCCAGTTATTTGCCTTGTGTTTGTTGTTTGGAATTTGTCACAACAGCTCTTTGGCTTGTTGTTGTTCCGCGTGCGTATAAGTGTCACCTTCTTCGTTCTCGTTGTTTCTCTAGCCTCAAAAGGTGAGCGATTACTCACGATTAAAATTCTTATATTTAGTAAATTCCATTCACATGAAATGACGATTGAAATATGTTGTTGAATTTAAATTGATCAGTAATTTAATTATTGACTATGATACATTACTTTTTAAAATTGTTAACCGATGTTAATTGACATATGACACCATAACCTATTGTATATATTAATTTAAATTGTTAATGGTTATATATGCTTGTTGTGACAACCCGGAATTTTCGAGCATTTAAAATCGAAATACTTAATTGATTTTAAATATTCAATAGAGTAATTTTAACTTGAATTCGAATATCACAATTTATTTGATAATTGAATTATTAAATTAAATAAGTAAAGTTGGGTAAATTGTTGAATCTGGAGTTTTAAGCCTATTAAAAATAATTTGAAGGCTTATAAAATTTATATTGATAATACTGAAGATAATAGAAGTGTTAAAATTGAAATTAACAGTGATCTGTTCAGTTTTGAAATTTTATCGTTTTAAATTGAATTTAAAAATAGTTTTCCGAGGCACTGTCTTGGAATCCGACGAAACCAGTTCCATTGGGCCCGTAATATTGAATTATTATCGGATTTCAAATTTCGTAGTGATCGGAGTTGTTGTGTAAGGGTATGATATAAACGCGCTGGAAATTTCATTGATAATAGTCGATTTAAATTGAAATTTGAAATTACATTAATACATTGTTTAACCCGTTAACCTTCAGTCGAAATAATTTCACGTCAGCTTTCTTTTCCGTCACTATAGTAAGGCAAGCTTCTCACGCAAGCTTCATTTCCCCTTAAATTATTCGCCGAAGCCTCCTCCTTCAATCGAATACTCAGTTAAATTAAAAAAAATAAAACAAATAAATATAACCGAGCCACTCTTCTTTCAATTAAACCAAGAGAACAATGGCTTACGAAACGAAATCATTTTGCACCGCGACCATTTTCCCCTCCATCGATTATCGAAATCGATTCTCGAAATCGATGCTAACAACATCGGTTTGCCTTCAAAGGGAAGACGCGATTGACCATGGGTTGTCGAACTCGAGTAAGGCGATGTCGCAAGGGCATAGGAAGGCTTATCGATTTTTAAGAAGGAAGGTGCAAAGTTGTGGCGCAAGCGATCGCTTAGAGGAGCTAGGCCAGAGGGAGGAACTACGTGCGGCAGTGGGTTACGACTTGGGGAGAGGGGTTCGATCGCGTAGGGTCTCGAGTCGCGATGACGGCGGCTTGGAATGGATCGGGGACGCTAGTGTTCCAGTTAGGGTTGCAGTTTCATCGGCGAAGGGGAAGGTGGATCTTGGTTTCGACCTGTGCTGGAAGGTGAGACTCTGTTGTGTTCCTTATTTATTTAATATATATATATATATATATATACATATGTTCACAAATCTTAAAAGAATAAAATATATAGATACATACGATTTGAAAAAAATTATTATGTATATAGTACTTTTAAAATGTTGTAAGATTCAATCGAGTTCAACTGAAAAGAAATTATTTATATATAAATAGGAATTTATTTATATAGATAAAGCTGAAAAGAAATTATTATACATATATCTATTTTAATTTACTAGTTATTTAAAAATAATGAGTTTATATTAAAAAATAAAAATAAATAATATTTAAACTTGCTTATTAATTATCTTAGTGACTAAAAGATCGCCAAAAACGAAATTTAGTTAAACAAAACAATTAGCCAATTAAATTTATTGAATGATAGTTGATTATGCAATCGATTCAAATATTAATAAAATCCTATAATGCTTATTCAAGGTCAAACATTAGAAAATCCAAAGCAATAAAGAAGTGGATTGCAAATAAAAATCGAAGGTGAGTTAATCTCACTCAGCTGCATTTAAAATTTAAATAATTAAATTTAAATAATTGTTTGAATGGTTGAATTGATTTATGTGTTATAGTGTGGTATATTTTGGAATTGACATTTTATATTGTGCTAATGTCTGTGGATGCAGGGAAAACAGGTTGGAGGGATCCAACTGGATCTCTCAACATTTATTTAAATTATTTAATACCCTCTGTTGTGATTATTTTATATTCTATGATGAATATTATTAACAATTGGAATATTGGATGTTATGGTTTACCTGAATATGTTCCGGTGCACTAATTTGTCAAGATATATAGAATTGGATTTTGGAAGTAAAATGAAGAGAATTTGTAATTGAAATAATTATAGAGAATTTAAATAAATTAGGAATGAATTGGATAAGAATAATAGTAGTTTTAAAATCTAATAAATAACTCCGAGTATGGAAAGGAAATTTTGAATAAACAAAAGATTAATGAATTTTTAAACTTCAGTATGATTAAAACATTTACTTAAAATTTAAGATTTAAATTATTTAAGAAGAATAAAGAAGAAATTGGGAAAATCTGAAATTGGTATATTCCCGTTAAAAGATTTTAAATCAAACGGAAAATAATAACAATAATAATAAAGTCCATAATTAATGAATTTTGAAATGAACTGAGTAAGTAAAGAAATTTATTTCAAAGGGAGTAAATTGGAAAGCAATTTGGGAAATTGATTCAAGTTATTGAGATTGGAAATTCTCCCTGGATAATCAAGTACGTTTTTAAAGTAAATTTTTAAATATAAATTAAAGGTTTTAAAGTTGTTTTGAAAAGTAAGTTTTGGAAAATTTATTATTTCTAATATTTAAATTCTAAAGTAAGTATTTTCTCAAATCTATTATAGTAGTAATTACTTAAAAAAATGACTTAGTATTTTGTTTTAAAAGTGAAAATCTAGTTTTATATTTTATTAAGTAACCTTATTTTCAAACATTCATATAGTATGTATTTTTAACAAATTATTGAAGTAGTTTTAACTTGAATGTTTTAAAGTATATTTCAAAGTAAAGTATTTTAAATTATTTTTTAAAAAAATCTAGTTTTGTGCTTGGTGATTTCAGTAGAGATAGAAAATATTTGGGAAAGTTTATTATGAAAAGAAAGGTGGTTTTGAAACTGTTTTCAAAGGGGTTTGAAAGGTGAAAATATATCTTGTGAAGATATTTTGAGATAAATAAATAATTTGGGAAATTATTTATTGTGTGATGGTTGTTTGTGAATATTAATTGATAGTTAAATCACCGATTATCAATATTGGATAAATACGTTGATCGTTTCGAAGAGACCGGGATCGAGATTTATTTCTCGAAAACCACTTCGATCCGGTTTGTATGTTTCGTGAAAAACGAGTTTGGATTCGAAGATGGAGCAGTGAAGTGCAAGGGCTAGTCGCTACTAATCCTGAGGATATTTCCAAATGGATGTAGTAGGAGTAGTGCCTTCGGTTCCGTTCGAACTCGAGACGGACTTGTATGGATGAATGCTTGCGAAACATTGTCAGGTGGACGATGGGCATTCTAATGGATATGTTCTAAAAAGGTAACGCTTAGCCTCAAGCCTCATCAAATGGGAATGACTTAAAATCAAGGGTTATGCAGCAAGGCTAGGTGGGTAGCACCCAAGCAGGGTGAGGTCATCCCTGCCTAGATGTCCCTTTTATTTCGGCTTAGTGGGTGGTTGTTGATCCCAACCGTGGGGTGATCTCACTCGGGATTATCTAGTAAGGGGTAGTCCCGGTCTTGTGTTGTAGGGGAGCGGACGTACTCCTCGGTACTGTGATCTAGGCCACGTACTATGACAGGTGGTACCCCAGTGCCCTGTCATTAGTTGGAAATCCATTCTCCCTACGAGCCTTGTACGAGTTTTGTTTGTATTACCCACTCTGTGGCTAGTAGCTGGAATTTAATAGATGTAACAATTTCGACCATTTTATTAGTATTTGTATATAGACCCTATTATAATATCAAAGGATTTCTATAAAAAGTGTTTTAGCTATCGTAAGGTAAAAACCCGACATGTTTATTTGTGGCGTGGTCTTACGAGATGCTTTTGTTTCCAAAGGATTTTTGAAACTTTAATAATCAATTGGGTGTGATTTTCTCACGCTGGTATTCTAGACTGACTCGGGTGTTATTTAACTGTAATGCTCGGGTCAGACCGAGTATTATAGGATACAGGATATGATGCTGTGGAGCTCGGGAGCCGAGTGGAGGATGATGCGTATTTTCGTACTTGTTTTATATATATTTCGCTGTGTTGAGTAGCTACGTATCATGTTGTATGTTATTGATGTTTGTTGAACTGTGATTGATGTACTCTGATGATGTAATATATAAACTGATATATTTGTTTTGTGTAAAGATCATTGATTATCTATTATATTTTATTCCGCTGCGATGGTTAGAGTCTGTTGTTGTTTTCTATTTTCTTCTTCTACCTCTTCTTCTTTAACCCAAATGGTTCGTATTTCTGTACAACTTGAGTTGATTTAGGTAGAATAGTGTTGACTCAAGGGGTACGGATTTGCGGGCTATTACAATTGGTATCAGAGCTTAGGTTGGTCATAACCTTGACTCTGGTGGGAATTACATATAAAATAGAGTCTACAGTACTTTAGAATGGGTTTGAGCGTATTAACAGATATGAGCGCGTATTTGTTAGTGAATATAAATTGTTTTAATATTGTGTTGATTGGTTTGTTGAGTGGCATATGAACCTTCGTCGGCACAGTCTGGACAACTGTATCGAAGGGGTTTCTAAACACTTGAATAGATCAGTTTGACACGGTATTGTTTTTAAATGTGGGTGAATGAAATATTTTTACCAAAAAAATATATTTTGATATAAGGAAAAGTTTTTCTTAAACTATTTATCTAATATATGGTTGCTTGGATGTTAGAAATGATAATATTAAATTATTATCATCGTTGTGTAAAAATTTAACTAAAAATTGAAAATATAACCAAAGTTTAAGGGAACAAATTCATTATTAAATGAAATTTATAAATATGAATTATAAATGTAAATTATAAATTGAAATAGAATCAAATGAGAATTTGCATGAGCATAAACTGTGCAAATGAATTGTAGTTAAAATTTATTTAAGCAGGAATTGGAAATTTAAATCCCGGAGGTTTGGAAGTATTTTGGAGATAAATAATAGCATTATTGTTTTAGAGATATTTCTGAAAGGAAATTTGTTTTAAATGAATTTTGAAAGTGAGATAGCATTGAAATCACTTGGATTATTGGAAAATAATTCTGATGATGATGGCCGCATCATCAGTATTCATTTTCGAATTTCTAAGTGACGGATTGCTGCCAAAATTTGATTTGTTCAGAAAAGCTAGTTTTTTTTGAAAATTTCAAAGGAAATTTATTGGGGGTAAAACCAGGATTGGTTTAAAATTTTGAGAAGTGTGATTTTGTGATGTTGGAGATTTCAAAATAATTTGAAACCAAAAGCCGGGTGTTTAAAAAAAATCCTGATGAGATAGGTTATAAGCTTATAAATTAAGATGATTTTTAAAACTAGAAAAAAAATAAGCTTTTAATGTTGGAAAGTTAAATTTAAAGTGAAGGTTAAAAATGAAATTAACTTGGATTGGGGAATAAAATTTAACTGGATTGAAATAAATTGAATAGGTTAAAAATAATATCCAGTTGTATTCGAATTAAGTTGAAATCAAATTGAGTTAAAAAGTTAAAATAAAAATGAAATTTGTAAGTATAAACTAAATGTAAACTTTAGTGTGATTAATAATTAAAATAAGATGAAATTCCAAAGTAATGTTTTAATATAAATTTAAAAGGATTTGGGATTTGGAAATTTAGATTCCTTTGAATTTGATAATTTTTCTCAAAAAGTTGGGAAAATAATATATATTGAGAAATATAGAGAGATTTGGAATTTAAAAAAAATATTTGAAGGGTTTTAAAAGAGAGAAAAGCATCGGACTCTTTACGGTCGCTGGAAAATAATTCCGATGATGATCACGACATCATCGGTGTTCATTTTCGAGTTTCCAAAAGAGGAATTGCTACCAGGATGTTTTGGATTAATGTTTGTTGGAGAAATTTGGTGGATTTTGAAAATGCAAAGGAATAGTTTGGTTAGATATATATATATGTTTTTAAAATCGAATGTTGAACTTAAGTTTGAAAAAAAAAATGTTTAAGTTGGATTAAATAAACAAGTTTTACGATTAAAATTTATAAGTAATTGATAAATTAATATGGTATGCAAATGAAATTCAATATTGGATGATGCTTGATTTAAATGTGTAAAATAAGATGCAGAATAAGTTCAAATGGACTAAAAATAATTAATGTTGAAAACAAATTTGTGAATAAGTTAATGAATCGACTATTGAACTAATAAAATAGAGTTGATATTAATAAGGAGGAATTTAAAAGTTTAATCAGGAAATTAAAATTTAACTTAAGTGAATGGAAGTGAAGAAAATATATTTAAATCTAACTTGTGATAAGTTAAGTAAAATTGAAATTGAAATTTGGAATTGAATTAAAATTGGATATAAAGTTGAAAGGTAAAATGATTATAATTGTGAAATGAAAATTTATACCTTAAGCTAGTAAGTGTTATATATATATATATATATATATATATATATAATCTGGAATTTGGTTATAGTATGAAATGACTCAAATGAGCAATGAGTAATATAAGCTTTAAGTAAATAAATAAGTTTTAAACTCACATATATTGAGAAATAAAATTTAGTTAAATTTGGATATAAAATAAGATTGAACTCAAGGAAATCAAATAAATGATTTTAAAGACGAATGAAAAGAAAATCAAGTATGTGGTTATAATTGGAAGTGTTGTTGAATGAAAATTGAATTGGAATAAAATGGATGTGGTGTGGAATATAGAAAAATCGAACTCAAGCATAAATTGAATGACCTTATTATTAATAAATTCAACAATGAATTGTTAATGTAAGTTGAAATTTAAAATGGATAAAAGAATTAACTAATCGAATAAATTAGTGAAATGATTGGGATTTGATCAAGGGAAAATCAAATCGAAGATTGTGAATAGGTAATAGAATTTGGAAATGAAGCTTGAGTTATAAATAGAAATTCAACTTAAAATTGTAAGTGAATTAATATGGATTGAAGTTGTATGGAATTGGATTAAAATAAAAATGATTAGAGATGAAAATAAATCCAATTCGAGTATGAATAAAATTAAAACGGGAATGGACTTAAGTTATGAAATGGTAGCGAATTGAAGTAAATTAACTTAAGTTTGAATTAATAGAAGCAAGGGATGATGTCGTGTATAATAAAATGGTTTGGAATCAAATCTTTTTGGATATGAAAGAAATGCAATAGAAGCTTGTGAATAAATAAATAAAAAATGGAATAGAATTAAGTAGATTGAGTTGAAATCAATTTAAATTGGTTATAAAACATAAGTACTTATTTATTCACATAGATCTCGTCAAATTGTATAGAATAAATTGTCATTTGATGTAAATGGAAGTAATTAAAATTCTATGAATTGTTAGGAGTAAAATAAATTGATTTTGAGAGCAATTGAATTAAATATGAGTTCGGTTTGCTAAAAAAAATTTATTGTAAGCGATTGAGTTTTAAACCATTCAAATAGATGAAGCTGCATACGAATGGATTGAAAACCATTCAAATTGAATGAAAATAGTTATAAATTAATTGGAACAGTGGAATTAGTATGAAAATTGTATAAGTTGCTTACGGAAAAATGTTTAGTGGGCATTTCTTTTAGAATTCATGAGTTTAACTATTGCAAATAAGTGAAATGCTGTTAAACTTAATATATATGGCACTTACATGTTTGAATTGAGTAAGTACAGGTACCTGGAAGCCGTGTGGCTGGATTTGATTACGCTAACTGCTAAATAAATAAGCTGCTTGCTTAAACAAGGCTAAACAAGGTACGCCTACGCGATAAAAATAGAAAATATGAACTGTTTTTGGTTTTTCTGACCGTGTGGGTCGATGTATATATATTTATATCTTTTGTCAAATTGCAAAAGCTCCTCCGTACAAATGAGACTCTGCCAAAAAAATTCGGAAATTTTGGGAGTTAGAAAATTTTTGAAAATTTTGAAAATTTTTAGTTAACGACAAAACGATTTCAAATTGAAAATTGAAATAAATCAGTAAATGAAACTAATTTAAAATAATGACATGAATCAGTATAAATGAAAAATAAAATTCAAAATTTAGAGTTGATGATAAATTGTATTCATATGGAAATGAAAGAATCGATTTGAATAGAAATGGATATAAACTAGAATGGTGAGGTGAAAATAAATATAAGAAGCATATAAAATGCTTATACTAACTTAAGAAGGGAATGGTGAATTCTTGATTGGAAATTGATACTACAAATATAATCTAAGTTAATATTTGAATGAATAAATACTGACATTTTATAAGAAAGTTGATATGATGTTTTGGGAATATCGTGATTGGATATTAGTGCTAAGCAGGATATGCAGCTATTATAAAGGGAAAAGAAAATTGGATTTGATTTCAAAAGATAAATTTGAAATGCTCGACAAAAAGGTATGTATTTAAATTTGGTGTGAAATTTGATTGGGATTTTGATCGAGCCACTTGGCCTTTTGTTTTCTTTTTGGGTTTGGGAGGCCGTAGGGCCATTTTGTAGTTGTACCAAGCTAGCCGCGCAAAGGAGACGCTGACGAAATTTTTCGGGAATTTGGGGAGTTAGAAAATTTTTGATAATTCAAAATTTGGTTTAAATTGAAATTTGAATGATTGAGCAAGTAATAATAGTTGAAAACTCTGGGAGAGTAGAGAAGTTAATAAGAATGATAATGGTCTTTTATAAAAGGATAGTTGGTAGAATGTTAAATTGTTGGTTTTGGAGAAATAGTAACGAGTATTGGACCATTCTTCCTAACTAGTAATTTCGGGGACGAAATTCTTTTAAGGAGGGAGGAATGTGACGACCCGAAATTTTCGAGCATTTAAAATCGGAATATTTAATTGGTTTTAAATATTCAATAGAGTAATTTTAACTTGAATTCGAATATCACAATTTATTTGATAATTGAATTATTAAATTAAATAAGTAAAGTTGGGCAAATTGTTGAATCTGGAGTTTTAAGCCTATTAAAAATAATTTGAAGGCTTATAAAATTTATATTGATAATAATTAAGACAATAGAAGTGTTAAAATTGAAATTAACAGTGATCTGTTCAGTTTTGAAATTTTATCGTTTTAAATTGAATTTAAAAATAGCTTTCCGAGACACAGTCTCGGAATCCGACGAAACCAGTTCCATTGGGTCCATAATATTGAATTATTATCGGATTTCAAATTTCGTAGTGATCGGAGTTGTTGTGTGAGCGTACGATATAAATGCGCTGGAAATTTCATTGATAATAGTCGATTTAAGTTGAAATTTGAAATTAAATTAATACACTGTTTAACCCATTAACCTTCAGTCGAAATAACTTCACGTCAGCTTTCTTTTCCGTCACTGTAGTAAGGCAAGCTTCTCACGCAAGCTGCATTTCCCCTTAAATTATTCGCCGAAGCCTCCTCCTTCAATCGAATACTCAGTTAAATTAAAAAATATATCCGAGCCACTCCTCTTTCAATTAAACCAACAGAACAATGGCTTACGAAACGAAATCGTTTTGCACCGCGACCATTTTCCCCTCCATCGATTGTCGAAATCGATTCTCGAAATCGATGCTAACAACATCGGTTCGCCTTCAAAGGGAAGACGCGATTGACCATGGGTTGTCGAACTCGAGTAAGGCGATGTCGCAAGGGCATAGGAAGGCTTCTCGATTTTAAGAAGGAAGGTGCAAAGTCGTGGCGCAAGCGATCGCTTAGGGGAGCTAGGCCAGAGGGAGGAACTGCGTGCGGCGGTGGGTTATGACTTGGGGAGGGGGGTTTGATCGCGTAGGGTCTTGAGTCGCGATGACGACGACTAGGAATGGATCGACGACGCTAGTGTTCCAGTTAAGGTTGCAGTTTCGTCGGCGAAGGGGAAGGTGGATCTTGGTTTCGACCTGTGCGGGGGAAGAGACCCTGTTGTGTTCCTTATTTATTTAATATATATATATATATATATACACATGTTCACAAATCTTAAAAGAATAAAATATATAGATACATACGATTTAAAAAAAAATTATTACGTATATAGTACTTTTAAAATGTTGTAAGATTCAATCGAGTTCAACTGAAAGGAATTTGTTGAAGGAAACAATTTTGTTTATATATCCATATGCATGTAGATAATGAAATAAATTAGCAGTGAGAGGAAATTTTTATCAGATTTATATATATAAATAGGAATTTATTTATATAGATAAAGCTGAAAAGAAATTATTATACATATATCTATTTTAATTTACTAGTTATTTAAAAATAATGAGTTTATATTAAAAAATAAAAATAAATAATATTTAAACTAGCTTATTAATTATCTTAGTAACTAAAAGTTCTTCAAAAAGGAAATTTAGTTTAAACAAAACAATTAGCCAATTAAATTTATTGAATGATAGTTGATTATGCAATCGATTCAAATATTAATAAAATCCTATAACGCTTGTTCAAGGTCAAACATCAGGAAATCCAAAGCAATAAAGAAGTGGATTGTAAAAAAATCGAAGGTGAGTTAATCTCACTCAGCTGCATTTAAAATTTAAATAATTAAATTTAAATAATTGTTTGGATGGTTGAATTGATTTATGTGTTAGAGTGTGGTATATTTTGGAATTGGCATTTTATATTGTGCTAATGTCCGTGGATGCAGGGAAAACAGGTTGGAGGGATCCAACTGGATCCCTCGGCATTTATTTAAATTATTAATACCCTCTGTTGTGATTATTTTATATTCCGTGATGAATATTATTGACAATTGGAATATTGGATGTTATGGTTTACCTGAATATGTTCTGGTGCACTAATTTATCAAGATATATAGAATTAGAGTTTGGAAATAAAATGAAGAGAATTTGTAAGTGAAATAATTATAGAGAATTTAAATAAATTAGGAATGAATTGGATAAGAATAATAGTAGTTTTAAAATCTAATAAATAATTCTGAGTATGGAAAGGAAAATTTGAATAAACAGAAGATTAATGAATTTTTAAACTTCAGTATGATCAAAACATTTACTTAAAATTTAAGATTTAAATTATTTAAGAAGAATAAAGAAGAAATTGGGAAAATTTGAAATTGGTAAATTTCAATTAAAAGATTTTAAATCAAACGGAAAATAATAACAATAATAATAAAATCCATAATTAATGAATTTTGAAATGAACTGAGTAAGTAAAGAAATTTATTTCAAATGGAGTAAATTGGAAAGCAATTTGGGAAATTGATTCAAGTGATTGAGATTGAAATTTCTCCCTGGATAATCAAGTACGTTTTTAAAGTAAATTTTTAAATATAAATTAAAGGTTTTAAAGTTGTTTTGAAAAGTAAGTTTTGGAAAATTTATTATTTCTAATATTTAAATTCTAAAGTAAGTATTTTCTCAAATCTATTATAGTAGTAATTACTAAAAATAATGACTTAGTATTTTGTTTTAAAAGTGAAAATCTAGTTTTATATTTTATTAAGTAACCTTATTTTCAAACATTCATATAGTATGTATTTTGAACAAATTATTGAAGTACTTTTAACTTGAATGTTTTAAAGTATATTTCAAAGTAAAGTATTTTAAATTATTTTAAAAAAAAAATCTAGTTTTGTGCTTGGTGATTTCAGTAGAGATAGAAAATATTTGGGAAAGTTTATTATGAAAAGAAAGGTGGTTTTGAAACTGTTTTCAAAGGGGTTTGAAAGGTGAAAATATATCTTGTGAAGATATTTTGAGATAAATAAATAATTTGGGAAATTATTTATTGTGTGATGGTTGTTTGTGAATATTAATTGATAGTTAAATCACCGACTATCAATATTGGACAAATACGTTGATCGTTTCGAAGAGACCGGGATCGAGATTTATTTCTCGAAAACCACTTCGATTCGTTTGTACGTTTCGTGAGATACGAGTTTGGATTCGAAGATGGAGCAGTGAAGTGCAAGGGCTAGTCACTACTAATCCTGAGGATATTTCCAAATGGATGTAGTAGGAGTAGTGCCTTCGGTTCCGTTCGAACCCGGGACAGACTTGTATGGATGAATGCTTGCGAAACATCGTCAGGTGGACGATGGGCATTCTAAGGGATATGTTCTAAAAAGGTAACGCTTAGCCTCAAGCCTCATCAAATGGGAATGACTGAAAATCAGGGGTTATGCAGCAAGGCTAGGTGAGTAGCACCCAAGCAGGGTGAGGTCATCCCTGCCTAGATGTCCCTTTTATTTCGGCTTAGTGGGCGGTTGCTGATCCCAACCGTGGGGTGATCTCACTCGGGATTATCCAGTAAGGGGTAATCCCGGTCTTGTCTTGCAGGGGAGCAGGCGTACTCCTCGGTACTGTGATCTAGGCCACGTACTGTGACAGGTGGTACCCCAGTGCCTAGTCATTAGTTGGAAATCCATTCTCCCTACGAGCCTTGTATTACCCACCCTGTGGCTAGTAGCTAGAATTTAATAGATGTTACAATTTCGGCTATTTTATAAGTATTTGTATATAGACCCTATTATAATATCATAGAATTTCTATAAAAAGTGTTTTAGCTATCGTAAGGTAAAAACCCGACATGTTTATTTGTGGCGTGGTCTTACGAGATGCTTTTGTTTTCAAAGGATTTTTGAAACTTTAATAATCAATTGGGTATGATTTTCTCACGCTGGTATTCCAGACTGACTCGGGTGTTATTTAACTGTAATGCTCGGGACAGACCGAGTATTATAGGATACAGGATATGATGCTGTGGAGCTCAGGAGCCGAGCTGGAGGACGATGCGTATTTTCGTACTTGTTTTATATATATTCCGCTGTGTTGAGTAGCTGTGTATCCTGTTGTATGTTATTGGTGTTTGTTGAACTGTGATTGATGTACTCTGATGATGTAATATATAAACAGATATATTTGTTTTGTGTAAAGATCATTGATTATCTATTATATTTTATTCCGCTACGATGGTTAGAGTCTGTTGTTGTTTTCTATTTTCTTCTTCTACCTCTTCTTCTTTAACCCAAATGGTTCGTATTTCTGTACAACTTGAGTTGATTTAGGTAGAATAGTGTTGACTCAAGGGGTACGGATTTGCGGGCTGTTACACTTCTAATTGATATGTTATGATGTTTTATTATTCTCACACTGCAAGTTCCCTGTTAGTTGAGGAAATCCCTATGGGTTGAAATAATACATACCTGGACGATCTCATAGATTAGGGAAAGTCGAGTTGAAATGATAAACCTAAGTGATTTTATTGAATTTGAAATTTTGGGATTGTGAGTTGAAATGATATATATCCGTAAATATTAAATTACTGCGGATTGAAATGATAAATATCAGTATCACGTGACCATAGGATAAAAACTATATACGGACACTGTTGGTCTATTTTTAAATGATTTCCAGAATTTTTAAAAGAAAATATATGGGTTTTAATAAATATGGATTTTTAAAATATAATATAAATATATATCTTAATATGTGAAAATTTTAGATTTTAAAATTATATGTTTTGGAAATTTTAAAACTATAAGTTAAGTTTTAAAATGTGGACTATAAAATTTTACTTATAACTTTATTATATTTAAAATATACAAATTAAGATTTAAAATAGATTTTATAATAATAAGATTTAATTTAATAATAATTAATATTATAAAATTTAATAGGAATTTAATTTAACTGATCCCCTCTCCATTTTTTCATTTTGTCAAAATCGAATTCCTATTGCTCTAATAATATAAATTACTGTAAAAAATTGATATAAATTTGCAGTGTGTAATTATGTTGTTGGCTAAGTCTTATTGCGTTTTTGGGTCTAATGGGCTCTTTAATAAACCAAGAGACCCTAGGAACCCTAACAGACTTTGGACCCTTCCTTTTCCCACCCATTGATCTTCTGTTTCCTATCCAATTAAACAAGTACGTATAGATTTTTTTCACACTGAGAAACTTTTTGCGTACTCTTCTTCCACAAATCTATAGAATTCCAAAATCATAAATCCCCAAACTCTATCCCTCCTCTCTCCCCTTGCCGCCGCCCTCCACCGCCAATTCCGACCATCTCCTCTCTCCTCCTCTATTTTATAAAAAAAACACAATTTGTTCGATTTGTGTTGTCGTTCTTTGCTTTGCTTTGGATTATTGCTTTGGATAGGATTGATTAGCTTGTCGTGTTTGGATTTCAACTTGGATCTATCAATTTGTGTTGTCAGAAACTCTCTAACCTCGAAAAGTGAGCAATCACTCACGATTAACATTTTTACTGTTAGGTAAATAAAAATTGATTGAAATGTTATGAGAAATGTTTGCTTTAGATATGAATACGTGATATATGTTGTTATGTTCCCTTGAATTTGTGTTATAATATTCATATGCTCACGATGTTTTATATGTCACAAATAGTATGTTATGTTGATTCGATTAATTGTCACATATGTATGTTAAATATGTCACATATGATATGTTAGAAAATGTGTCATGTTAGAATTTTTTTAATATATGCCATGTTGAAATATGTTACATATGCTATGTTGGAAAAAAGTGTTAGGTTAATAAAATCATATGTTGCACATGCTATGTTAATAATATGTCACTTATACTATGTGGAAATAATGTGTTATGTTTGGGAAAAATGATATGCTATGTTATTTTATAGTAAATCACCTAACAAGTTCCTGGTATATATTTCATGTTATATATTTATATATTATGTTAGTGTCTGACATGTTAGAATTTGAAATATTCACTTATGCTGTTTATGATATGTGACACATGTGATATGTTAGTTATGCATGTGTATATATTAAATTGTTAATTATGCATGCATGTGGGTCATTGACATGTTATGTTATTTATGTTATTATTGCTCCCACACTCCAAGTTCCTTGATAGTTAGCAAAATCGCTTTGGGTTGAAATGATATGTACCCGATATAAAACCACTTTGAGTTTAAATAAATCGATTTAGAAATAAAATTGGAATATTGTAAGTTTAAATTTATGTTTCAACTTGAAATTATGAAATTGAAATTTAATTGATTTAATGAATATTTTTATTGTATTTTAGATTTAAACTTGTTGTTTGATTTTAACTTAATAGCTTTAAGTGAAAAATTGAAATCTGAAGTTGAATTTAATAATGAATCAATTGGAAACAAACATGAAAGTCAGTATTTGAACTGAACCGATTTATAATGTGAAAGATAATGTTTATTTAAACCTAAGCATTTTACTTATTGAGTTATATGTACATTTCACTTGAGTTGACTTACTTACATAAGAATGTTAGTCCTAACTCGAGTGTTTTTGTTTTACTTTACGCTCGGGTTAGACCGAGTATTTCAATTTAGCAAAGACACTTATTTTTGAAGATGAAGACGGAGTCGAGGACCATATCTACTACTATTATAGCAATTATCTATTCTACCTGGAAAAAAATGTAAATTATGATTTTGTTGAAAAATAGCTTCATGAACTATTTATGCATTTATTTTGTGTATTATACTTTATCCTTCTGCTGTAAGATTTTGTATTTTGTTCTTTTGAATCTTATTTCATTTGAACAATCCCATTAATAATCCATCTTTTGAATAGTTTAAGTTAGAATTGTGTGGTTTATTGTCGACTTAAACTGTCCAAAAAGGCGGGTTGTTACAGGATTGGTTTTGGGTTTGTTGTGACAATGTGATAATAACAATATTCTTTAACCTTTTTTTATTATATTTATGAATGTAAATAGATCTTTAAAAGAATGTTTTAAAAATAAGTATAAGTAAAATGGTTTTGGGTTTATAGTGACAATGCTTAGGTAATATTAGTCTTAAACCTTTTGAATGAATTTAAGAAATTACTTAGATCGTTAAAATGGATATTTTGAAGGAAATAACAAGTAAGAAATCTTTTGAAAAAGAAAGAAAAAGCAAAGATTCAAAGTAAGAAATCTTGTTAATGATTAGTGAATATAATTATACCATTTGAGACAAGTATATAAATACTTTTTAAAGTATTGAAAGAGTACAAACAAATAGTAGAGACTAATAAATGAATAGATATAAGAAGTTTTGCTAATAAAAGAGGATTTAATTACTAAAAGATTAATTAAACAAAAAAGAATTGCTTGACCTAATCCATACTAATAAAAAAGGATGTGCATGGAGATTGAGTTTGGCTTGACCTAAGAGATCTACATAGAAAATCCATTATGCGAATATTCCTTATCGGTTTTGACTGTACCCTCTAATATGCTATCAAATGTAATTAATGTAACTATTCCAACTACATTATATATATATATATATATATATATTATACCCAAGACATTATCTACTATATCAACTTATGTACTTATTAGATGGTGATTTTTTTGATGGGTCGTTATGGCATTCCACGCAGTCTTAAAAGTGCTGTTATATATTGATCACATATTTCTTATCAACAGCATGCGACTTTCAGTATTGTTTTCAACCTTAACCTTCATTGAAGAATAAAAAATATAAGTCATTGTCTTCTATGGATTAACTAAAAAATGTGCATATAAATAAAGGTTCCTAAGATTTATATAAATTGCAAAGTGTATAGACGATAAGAAAGAAAGTTACTTTATTTTTCAGATTATTACCTCAATAATTCACCGTTGCTCTCTATTGTTCACAATCTACACGATCATATCCACAATGAAACGAGATGGCGAGCCTATTTTTAGAGTGCAATACTTCCTTTTTAACTCAACTATGTTGTTTTCAACTTTTTAGATTGTTTTTTCATAAATGTGTGCCGTATTTGATGCATATGAGGAATATCCTCTTGGCGTCATTCAATAGTGTCCTCAAATATAGAAAATAAATAATGTAATTTCTTAATTACATGCCCCAATTAAAGAAACTATTTATTTAGTCATTATAAATAGGAAACCTATTATTCTATCAACTGTAGGGGCCATTTATTATTCGGCCAACATGAAATTATACAAAAAATTAGAAAATACGGCAAGAAAAGAAAAAAAATCATTTGCAAAAAATGATTTACAGAAGCAATATATATTCTGCCATACTAAAAATATAGCAAGATTAAGAGTTACTATTATAAAAGTTCCATAATTACTGTCATTGAATATAATAGTTTGTAGATATAGTATATTTAGAATGTATATGAGTTACTATATAACCTTGATATGTAGTATTCATCTATAAATCACAGTATATTCAAGAATTTATGAGCATTAATTTTGTAACTTACGAAGAAATTGGTTAAATTAACATACTAAATATACCCAATTTTTTTTTTAAAATGATTTGAAATAATTCCTTAATCACCAATTGATAGCAAGTGTTTGATTCCTAAATTTCTACACTGAATAAAAATGATGCTTATTTATTTAAAAAAATATTGTAATTACTTATTTTCTATTCCAAAAAATTAATTGAAAAAGATTTGATATATGGGGAATACTTTTTGGTGTCGTTCAATAGGGTCCTTAAAAGTAGAAAATAAGTAATGCAATTCCTTAATTACACGTCTTAATTAAAAAACCTCTTATTCGGTCGTTATAAATAGAAAACCAATAATTCTTATAACAACTATTTATTATTTGGCCACTATGAAAGCATAAAAAATTAGAAAATCTGGTAAGGAAATTATTGTTTTTACAAAATATGCTTCACAGAAACAATATCTATTCTATCAAGATTTAGAATTACTATGGTAAAAGTTCCATAATTACTGTCATTGAATATAATATTACATAGGTATAGTATAATTAGCATGTATATAAATTACTATACAACCTTAATATACAGTATGTATGTATGCCTAAAAAAGAACGCTAATTTGTTTTAAGAAAATAAATAGTGCATTTACTTACTTATATTCCAAAAAAATTAACTAAACAAGATAATAAGATATTAAATAGTTTGAAAGTCATAAAATTCATGAAATAAAAATATTTATTATTCTGTCAGTTAAAGAAACCAAAAATGTACCAAACTTTAGAAAATTTTGTTTATAGGAAGAAAATGTAGAAAAAAGTTTTATGGAAACATTATTCATTCTACCATAATAAAGTATACCAATATTTAACCTACCTTCTATTATATATATTTTACTATATAATCTTAACTTAATGTGTAGATATAGACGAGTATAAATGTTGTAACTTATAGATACACCACTTGAATTTACATACTATATATACCTAAATTTAAAATAATGTTTTAATCGCCACTAAATAATCTTCAATGCCATAATCTCCATATAATATTTATGAGTATAAATGTTCGAACTTAGAGGTACTACATAAATGTACATACTAAATATACTCAGATTAAAAATAATGTCTTAATTATCACTTAATAGTAAGTATATACTTCCTAAATTTCTACAATTCTTTGATTACATTACTAAAAAATGATGCTTCGGTTATTTTAAGAAAATTATAGTGTAGTTTTTAGATTCTTTTATAAAAATTAGTTGAAAAAAATGTGAAGATTACAATTGAAATACTAAATTTGTCAATCTGGATTGAAAATACATCTAGCATGTGTATAGGTTACTGTACAATCTTAATATTCAGTATTGAGTTATAAATTACAGTATATTGTATATGGAAGCATTCATGAGCATGGTTATTGAAACTTATAGCTTACCATGCAATTATATGCAATATTTATGAATATAAGTATTATAACATATAGAACAGTGCTTATTTGTACCATAATAAAAATATACCAAGATTTAGAATTGCCATAATAAAATTTCCATAGCTACCATCATTGAATGCAAGATATAGTATATCTAATGTGTATGTAAATTACTATATGATCTTAATATTTAGTTTTAATCAATAAATTGCAGTATATTGTATATAGAAACAATTATGAGCATGTATATAAGTTTAGAAAATTTTCTTTACAGAAACATTACTTATTTGCCAACTCCCTCTCCTCTAGAATAAGTGCGGGTAGAATGAGTAGTGTTTATATAAATAAAATTTTCTAACACTATATACTAAGATAATAAAGATATACAAAAATCAATAATGATTTTTTCCTATATAAAAATTATCTAGCTAGATTTAGAACTTCCATCGTAAAAATTCCATAATTACTGTCACTGAATGCAATGTTATGCAGGTATTATAATATATCTAGCATGTATTTAGGTTACTATATAATTTTAATAGCATAAACATTGTTAATCACATTTTACTTTGAATTTATCACAATATTTATGAATATAATTATTGTAACTTATTATAATTTATTGCTCACAGTATATTGATATAAAAGTGTATAGAATTGTGCAGTTATTGCAATTTTTTTAAAAAGCAGTGGTCTTCACAATTGCGCATCTTTTTCAACAATATGATCCATTATCCTTAAACTCAATACACTCCTTGCTTAATTTACCTCATTTTTCTTTATTGAAGCCACACCCTTTTCTTTTCCTGGAACCTAAAAGTGAACAAGTATGTATAACCATTTATGAAAAAATAGAGATTGTTATAATTATTAAACAAAAAGGTTTAACTTTAAATTGTTATTTTTGTTATTTGACCAGAGATATATTATTTGCATTTATTTCCTTAGTCAAATGCAATACATTAAAATATCGACTTAAATATATTTTTAACATATATAGTTGATTTGTGGAACAACTAAATTCCACATATATTCAATATATGCATGTGAGAAATGTATATTATGTATCTAATAATTATGGAGTTGTTAGGTTGCATGTGCAAGATCATAGTTTCAAAATTAAACCCTAAATTAAACTATAAAAAAAAATCATTTGCGAAATTCACGGATGAATTTTATTTAACAAGATTAGTACTAGGTACAAAATTTATTTGCATGAAAAAAATCTTCTCCAAGTAAAAATTTATATCACAATATTTTGTTACCAAGTAAAACAAATTTTGTTTTTTGCTCGAATATACAATTGGTTAGCATATTAGTTCATCTTCACTTATGTTCTCATTCATATTTTCATCTCATTTGTGTCACACTCTTCAACCATGGAATCATTTGTCATAGGCAAGGGTAATATCTTATTGACATACACACCATGAACATCGTTCCTTATTTATGGTCCCTCATTGTCTAAATTAGGATCGTCAAGGTTCGGTATGGCATAATAATCATTTATATCAATTCCCTCGCCATCTTCTATTAAATCATAGAATTCTCTTGGTTTATTTAACAACAACACTCCTTTCTCACTTTGGATCGAGAACATAAATGCTTGAATAGCTTGTGATATGTTAACCTAGAAAATGGATCAACACCCAAATATCGGATGAAAGCACCAGTTCAATCAAAATCAAAGAAAAAGAAAGAAGAAAGACAAGAACACACAATAAATTTTATAGCGGTTCGGCGTAATCTCCGGCCTACAACTACTTTAATTTCTTTTATTAGTTGCCCTCTCTTTAGATTACAACTAATTCTATCAAATTTGTCCACTAGTGGGTGTTAGATTTACAATGGTTTTCCTATGATGCTTTTAAGGTAGAGGATAAGAGTGAATAAGGAGTTCCAGATCCAAAAGTTAGAGAATTGAAGAAGATCCATTTTTGATTACAGGTAGGCTGGTATTTATAGAGAAACATGCATATAGGTATAGAAGCCCACTTGCACTGAAATCCAGAAGGTGGCTCGAAGTTACACAAGTGAAACAGAAGACCACGAGGCAATGGAATAATTTGATACAAAGTCAATAACTCGATGCCAAATTATTTTTACTTATCGAAATTTAACTTGGTTCATTCGCTAGCTTTTCTATCTCTTTCTTGAGTTGTTTTAAGTCCTTTTCCACCATCTTTGAGTTGATTCTAGTGATCTTTCTGATAGCTTCTTTTTCTTACTTCTCGATAGTCCTTGGGATTTCTTGTCCAAACCGTTAGAAAATCACATGATCATGAGTTACTGGAGTAGCATAGGAGCTGTACGGTGTTCGAGAAGCAAAAAGAAGGGGAGGACTAGGTTAGTGTTGACCCAAACAACTCGGGGCCAACTTGTTTCCTTAGCCAATTTTCCACTCCAACTTCTAGAGTTCAGTTCTCTAGTTCTTTTGATCGTGTTTTCAAGTTTGTGAATCGTTTCATCCTGCTTTTGATCTTCTACGTTTAGTTGAAATCTACTTTGGCTCAAAAGCGGGTTAACATGATACTAGTGTAAATCTATCATTATAGTGTGCCACTCGATTGAAATTAGCCAAGTTGAAACCATATTTATCTTTTTTTCTTTCCAAATTTGCTTACCTTATCACACTCAAATAAAATTACTTTACTAGCTTTATCATCGCATTCACTAGGAAATCCATAGTCAAGCTCATAAACATTCTTTAGAACACCATATCATTCAACTTTACTAGTTGTTGGATTGTTATCTCTCACACTTAAATAACTTGAAGTTTTTGCATTCACAAAAATACCATAATTTTGATTTTTTTTTTAATCTACCATCCACTGAGTTAAATCGAAACCTGTATCCATTAACGACATAATTTTTATTTTGCTTAACCATCCTACTAGGGCATTTGCTAACTGTAACAAATCTTTTAATATTGATGAGTCGCCTGACACAAGAATACTGTTTATCTAAATCAATATTTGTTAATAGCATATCAATAGTAAATGAAACTAAGATTGATTATCCATATGCCTTCATTGAATTAACTTACATGGTTTCTAAACCAAGTAGGTTACACTTTATTTCTCAGAACCTCTACTTCTCGAATAGTTTTCCATCGCTTCAATCCTTTAGCTCTGCTAATCTTTTACTATAGAAATAATAGTTGATTATTATTATTCTAAACCATATCATCAAAGTTTAAAGATTACTTAATACAAACACAATAGTCTTACTCTAAATGAGGAAACACTTCATTGCAATTGAATAAAATATAGGTTTGGCATTGTTCCCAAATATCCATTTCAAGATCAATCTTCATGCCCCAAATAATGAATAAGATTAGAAAACATTGGCAACCCCCCAACACCAGCACATGACAAACTTATATCATAATTATGACCACACCGATTTTGTTGAGTTTCCATACTAGTTAAGTACATAACGCAAAATGACATGTTCTTTTGAAAGATATCCTACAGCTATACTTCCTTTGAGATTACTTTTATGTAGAACATATTTTTACAATATTTGCAAATACCAATAGCTAACATTATGATATAAAACTTCCTAAATTTCATAATAGAACATAAATTAATTTCCTTCATTTCTCACATAACGTGTGAAATTATAATATGGTAACTAAAAGATATTATTACCTTTTAATGGCATACATTTAACGATGCTGAAGGCCCGAAGCTAAGTGCTACAGATGCTGAAGTCATCTATAGTATTAACTTTCGGTGATAAAATACGGTAATGTTAATGGTATCCATAATATCAGAAGCACATGAATATGAAACCAAATCACAGATTCCAAAAACAACATACTTTATTGATTACATTTCAAAACATGTTTCATATTCCATTACACAATCCCAAAACGTATCCAAAGTTTTGATCAAATATAATTATTACAAAATACTCCAAGAGCGACATATGATGACCAGAGTACTAAATAGACATAAACTGTCTTAATACATCACAACGGAAATAGAAATAAAAATAACAAATCCTAAATAGCTATTCGTGCCTCCTGCACGTCTTTAGAAGCTTTATTTGTCCACCTACTATAACCAGTAAATCCTCAACTCTCAACCTAGTCAAATCCAATTTTGAGCACCCGAGAGTTTAAGGGGAAAATATAAACTTCGAGCCAGACATAAAGCCTAGTGTGAATAATACTATACATCTCAGTTTACTGATATTACGTGAGATCCCGCCACTTAGTGGAACGAGTTTCCCCTCACTAATATCCCTTTTTAAAGCATATCTTTTGAAAATCTAAATCATGCAACCAAACTGGTTAAAGCAATAATAACAATATCATGTATGCATACAAATCAGGTAATCAATAGACTATCTGTCCAAACATTACAGTTTTGTTTGGCTAACTACTAACCTTTGGCTGACTTGGGCCACCAGACAAAATAAACAAATAATCTAACTTCTGTTAAACATTCTTCTAGACGGTCTGTTCCTAAATTGCTTCTCCCAGGGTCAACTGATCCTAATAGTTTTACGAGTTCACGAATAACCTATCTTTACTTTGTATATTATTTTCTGTGTGTAAGTTCATTTTAGTCTTACCTGTGACAAAGCCATACACACTGGAATTTTGGACTTATATTAGTTAGGGGCTACTAGCTAAAGTATAAGGCGTGACCCCATACCAATCCCATTTGGTATTCTAATATCTGGGTCATTTACTTAGGAACAACTACCCCATCAAATTTTCCTTGAAAACATTTCTTTCAAATTTATTTAGCCCTATAAATCATACTTAAACAAGGGAAATATACTCTATGCTTTAATCAAATCACTTTGCCATGTTATCTATACTTTACACAAAATATTATGGATGAAATCATTCAAAACCTTTGTTTAAAAACTTTAAACAATCTATTTCGAAACCATTAAAAGTAGCCATTTCGAAAACATTGAAAGTACCCCTTTCGATACGAATAAATTACTTTACTTTATAACCTTAGGCCTAATGAAAAAGAAACATACCTTTCGATACCATTTAGAATAGACCTTTCGAAAACATTGAAAGTATCCCTTCAAAAGCTTTATAAAACCTTGGATGTCCTCTTTTCAAAACACTTTAAACATGCCTTTTGAAAACATTGGAAACCCTCCATTTAAACACAAAGGTAAACCTTTCGAAAACTTTAGGGAACCACCCCTTCGAAACCTTTATCATATATCTTTCGAAAGTATTAAGTCCTTTACATAAACCAAACCTTTCAAAAGCATTGGGTTCAAACAAAAATAGATATAACATAGTTTCAAAACCATTAAAAACCATTCCTTTCGAAACCTTTGAATTTAACTTTCAAAATCTCAAAAGGGCCTTAAAAGAACTAAGTCGAAAGCAAGTCTTGCGAAAGCAATTTCCTAAGTAAAAGAAGTGGATGGTGTCGAAACGATTCCCTTAGAAAGCATTGAAGAAGCGGCTCAGGGTTTAAAGCGAAAGAACCTTTTCGAAGGCATTGGTTCGAAAGGTAAAATGTGGCAGTAGGGGTTTCGAAAGCATTTTCTTAAAACAATAGAAGCAACCTCTTTCGGAACCTTTCTTTAAAGCAACTGGCCAAGTCAAAAGTTATCTCATTCGAAAGCATTCTTTTTGGAAGCAAAGCAAGCGTCATTTCCTTTTAAAAGCAAAACAAGGTCTCAGCCTCTTCGAAAGCCCTGTTTCGACTCTATTCCGTTTTACCTATCTCGAATCCACTACATTCCATGTCTTTATACCATGCGTATTGGTTTCGAACTGGTTGGAGGTGGAAATATGTAGTCGAAAGGTGCCGTCGAAAGTGGAAAAACAGTAAAAACCTTGTAAAATTGATTTTTTAACTTTATAAAGTAATTTCTTTTCAACTAACTTGCTTAGTTGTCATCATATAATTGGCTGCCAGTTTCTTTTATTAAATCTTTTCTAAAAGTGTTGCTGAATTTCAAAGATTAACAATTAAAAATATTTACAAATTGCCCCTTCTCGTTTTGTAAACATATAAAACATTTAAGTCCCATATCTTAAATAATTTTATGTACTTATTAAATCACTTAGGAAAATTCTACAAAAATTCTCATAAATTACTTTTAATATATTTTCTAACATATTAAAATTTCGGACCCAAAGCTAACATATAATAGCCGTAATTAATTTTAAACCCAATTAACCATTTTCTTTACTAGGAAATTCATAATAAATCCATATTAATCCATAAAGTTATGAAACTTGAACCCAACCCTAAAATAATATTTTTGATCTTATACCAAAATCGCAAGGTGCTTGAATATCATTTAATAGGTTTTTCAAGTTAAAACTTAACACAAAATATATATGAAATAGCACAAATCATTAAAATATCCTTTTAAACAATCAAAACATGGCAAATCATTTGCAAAATAAATTCGGATGTCATCTAAAATCGAAAATAATAAAATGAGATGTAACATATTATTCACCTTTAGCTTGTGATTAAGGAGTTTGAGATTTGTTTCTTGAATTAGATTGATTAAGCTTCCTTCATCTTGATTTTAGCTTTTCTTCTTCTTACTTCTTCTAATGGTGGCCAACCTCTTCTTAAATTTAGTTTTGTTTATGAACATGTAAAATGAAAGTGGCATGAAGGTTTATGGTATATGAATATAACTTATTCCTATTTTGCCCTTATCTATTAGCCTTTCCTATTTCATTTTAATTCCCTTTAGTTCATTGTTTAATTAGGCATAACCCTTCTATTATTCAAACCTCAATTGTGACAGCCTGCAAATCTGTACCCCTTGAGTCAACACTATTCTTCATCAATTAACTCAAACGGAACAGAAATACGAACCATTAGGGTTAAAGAAGAAGAGATAGAGGAAGAAGGAACTAAACAATATTAGAATCTCACAGTCGCAGCAGAATAAAATATAATAGTAAATATAGATCTTTACACAAAATGAAATCTATACCAGTTTTGTACATCACATCATCAGAGTGTCTCATACATCAACATTACCAATCAAACATACGATACAATCACAGCAGCGGAATATATATATGTACAAATAATACGTCTCGGACTCCAGCTCCTTTCCTGCACCAAAGCATCCTGTCCTGAACATATAATACTCGGTCTGACCGGAGCATTATAATGAAATAAAACCCGAGTCAGTCTGGAGTACCAGCTGATAATAATGCATCCAAATTGATTATTAAAATTCTAAAAATCCTTCGAAATCAAAAGCATCTCGTAAGACCACGCCACAAATAAACATGTTGGGTTTTTACCTTACGATGACTAAAACACTTTTTATAGAAATCCTCTGATATTATAATAGGGTCTATGTACAAATACTTATAAAATAGCCGAAATTGTTACATCTATTAATTCCAGCTACTAGCCACAGAGTGGGTAATACAAACAAAACTCGTATAAGGCTCGTAGGGAGAATGAATTTCCAACAATGACTAGGCACTGGGGTACCACCTGTCTCAGTACGGGGCCTAGATCACCGTATCGAGGACCACTCCCGATCCCCTGCAACACAAGGCCGGACCCATCCCTTACTGGACAGTTCCGAATAAGATCACCCTGCGGTTGGGATCAGCAACCGCACCACTAAGCCGAAATAAAAAAGGACATCTAGACAGGGATGACCTTACTCTCCAGTGGGGGCTACCCACGAAGCCTTGCTGCATATCCCCTGATTTTCACTCATTCCTATTTGATGAGGCTTGAGGCTAAGCGTTGCCTTTTTAGAACATATCCCTTAGAATGCCCATCGTCCACCTGACGATGTTTCGCAAGCATTCATACATACAAGTCCGTCCCGGGTTTGAACGGAACCGAAGGCACTATTCCTACTACATCCATTTTGGAAATATCATCAGGATTAGTAGCGACCAGCCCTTGCACTTCACTGCTCCATCTTCGACTCCGAACACGTTTTTCGCTCGAAACGTACAAACCGGATCGAAGTGGTTTTCGAGAAATAAATCTCGATCCCGGTCTCTTCGAAACGATCAACGCATTTGTCCAATATTGATAGTCGGTGATTTAACTATCAATTTATATTCACAAACATCCATCACACAATAAATAATTTTCCACGTTATTTATTTGCATCAAATATCTTTCAAGATATATTTCCAAATTTCAAAACTCGTTTGAAAAACAATTCCCAAAGTCTCTTCCTTTACCCGTAAATCATTTTACCATTTATTCCCATTGGAAATAACCAAGCTCAAAACATTTAGATTTTTAAAGAGTTAAAATACTTTATAGCAAAACATACTTATAAATATATAAATGTACTTCTAGTTATTTACTCAAAAATACAATTTCAAAATATTTAAAATAACACCATTTATTTAGATATAAACTTGATTTTCAATAAAGGTTAAAATAAACCAAATTTAAAAGTAGAGTTTAAAAAGATAATACTAGCCTTTACCAATAACTTAAACAAATAAATTTAAACCCATTTTATTAATTTCTTCTTTAAAATAACAATTTCTAAAAAATACTCTTTAAACAAATTTAAGCTTTAACCTTTATTTAAATCAAATCTTTTAAAACACTATCTTGGTTTTCCCAGAGAAACATCTTCCCATTCAAACATCCCAAAGAATCCGTCTCATAAATCCAGCCGATTTATTTCAATTCAATTTATTTTTATAACATAAATCCCTAATCCCATGCTTAACTATAACTTCCTCCGAAGTTCGAACACAATTTCCCATTCCCGAAAATTCATTTTTACAATATAGGTTTAAAACACTTTTAAATAAAACATTTTGGAGAATTCTTTAATGAAAAACCATATTTACAATTTACTTAAATAAAATCCCAGTTTTACCAATTTACATTTTTTTCTTTTTCATCCAAAACAGATTCCAATTTTTATATTCCTCTAAATTCTTTATTTATCAATTTCTTGATTACTTTTTTTTAAAACCCAATTTATTTTCTTTATAATTAAAATTCTGAGTTTATAGTTTATCCAACAACATCATAATACAATTTAATTCCTAATTTATCAATCACAATATATAAACAGGCATCATCATCAAATATAAAAATAATAACTGCATCGTGAGGAATCCAGTTGGATCCCTCCAACCTGTTTTCCTGCATCCACCAATATTAGCACATCACATATATAAACATCAATCCAGACTGATAACAACAATTATATTCAACCAATCACACAGATATTTAAATATTAACTATTTAAATTAGCTAGCATCCAGATGTGAGTGAGATAACCCACCTTGGGTTTCGGCGAGCATTCAAAATTTAAATTAAACCACACGACGTTCGATTTAACTCAAATTTCTACTTGCCTGGAATGAATCCAGAACTGCACCACTGCGTAGTACGCATCTCTGCGATTCCAGAGCCGCAAATTTCGTTCGAATCTGATGTCGTATGAAAAAGTTATTAAATTTTAAAGATTTGAATATAAATTTTAAACAAATTCCTTTTATTAATTCTTATTTTACCAGACACGATCCTGGCTGTTCATCATGAAAACAAGGCTGTTGCCTTCTTCTTCCTCACGCGCGATTCCAGTTCAAAACCGAACCCATGCTCGCTCTCTAGGGTTTCGAAACGCAACCCCATCGACACGCTCGAACGCGATCAGGCTCCGCTACCTCGAAGAGCACGGCGCCTCACACTCCAGCTCGAATGCGCGCCTACTCGGTCGACCCAAGGCGACGCAGTAGCTCTCCAACGCATGAGGAACGCGAGCCTCCCCTAAGCAATCCATCAAGCTATACTCGATCACGACCGTCCACTTCGAAGATCTCAGAGTGCTCTACGATCTTCGTGTTGGAAGTTTTTGAAATTATTGCGTGGATTGATCGATAAAAAGAGGTGAACGAAGAAGCTTTTCGGCCATTAAAACGTGAATAAGCGGCGGCTGGTCATAAAGCTAGGGTTTCAACCCTTATGTGTATATATATACGTATATACCCATTAATTTAATATTAAATTCACTTTAAACGAACATTCACAAACGAACTCTAATTCACACGTGCCGACTGGCGTTCCTAGGGTTCACCCGCATTCCGGACACAATGGAATAGGTTTCGTAACCTAATTTGATCGTATGCGCGAGTTACGGAATTAAACGATCAATTTAAAATTAAATCGGTTAAATCGATTTCTATGCGTTTCGAGCTGCCACGGTCAAACGACAACTCTCATTGCTACGAAAATTGAAATCCGATAATAATTAACTATTACGGATCCAATGGAACTGGTTTCGTCGAATTCCGAGACTGTGCCCCGGAAGGCTATTTTAACTTGTCTATTAAATCGAACGATTTTCAAAATTGTCAAAAACGCTTAAAATTTCACTTTTAAAATTTTAGTACCTTAATAATAAATCATATAAAATATATAATCACATTACAAATCATTCTGGCTCATTCCGGACCCAAAATCTGATTAATTGCATTTTAATAATAATAAATTCATTTTTAAATTAATATAAAATCCCAAATATTAACTTATCAACTTAAAAATTCATCTAAAATTCCCACCATACTATCTACACTCAAATAACTCAAAATAAATTTTTAAAACCATTCTTATCACTATTTACATCTAAATTCCCAAATTGTTTCAGTCCATTATTTAATTACTATTCAAAATTGAATTAAATTATCATATTTTAAAACCTATAACTTATTTTATAAATTGAACCCGATTCTATTTGTTCCAAAATTAATTAAAAATCCTCAGTGAACATTTAAAATGAATTAAATGCTCAAAATTCAATGGCCCAAAAATCCGGGATGTTACATGCCTCCCCCCATATAAAAATTTCGTCCCCGAAATTTGCTAAGGAAGAAAATACCCTCCAACCCATTTACTTACTCAATTTGCTTAGTTAAAGCTTATATTCACTTTCCAAAACCCTTCGGCCCAATCCCACATTCATTTGCTTCATCTACATTCAAAAGCTTTTGTGGCAACATTGTTTCAAAATAACTTTACTAGTTAATAAAAAACAATTCCAAAATCCCAAAAATCTTCTAACTCCCAAAATTTCTGAAAATTTTTGGCAGAGTCTCCCCTGCACGGAGGAGCTTTCGCGATATCGCGATACAAATAAATATATATACATCGACCCACACGGTCGGAAACCAACATATATCACAATATATATATCATTTTCCAAATATATTTGCGTAGGCGTACCTTTTAGCAAATTTTAATAGCAAGCGGCTAATATAACGCATATACGCGCTCCAACTCTCTCGAACGTCTTCTGTACCTGTACTTACTCAACAAACTCATCAGTTTTCAAAGATAAGAACGTTTTAACAACATTTCCAATATAAATGTAAGCCAGCATATCCATTTACATCCCAAACAACACTTTGCATAATTTCATGAGTAAATCATATTTTGAAGCATATACAAAGTTCCTTTTCTAATGCCAATTCCATTTTATTTCACACAAAGGATTTACATACAAGTTTCGCTATTTCAATTCATACTCTACCCAATATTTCGAATTGATTTCCCAGTCAATTTCCTTTTTAATTTGATGCATTTGCACTTCTCTTATGATTCACTTACATTTATACTCAAATCCATTTATTAAGATTTTAGCCCATTCTACTTTCATCCAAACCAACTTCATTTTATTTCACTTGAATGATTTACATTCAAGTTTACTATATATCATTCATATTTATTACAACCAATTCATTTCTATTTCAATATGATTAACATATGTCTTACTTGCATTTCTTTACTTTAACTTACATTTCCAATTTGATTTACAATCAAATTTTATTTTAAACTTGAAACATTTGCATTTCTTTTATGATCCATTTCCATTCATATGCAAAATCACTTAATTAAATTGCATTTATCTAATTAATTTAAAACCATCTTTATTTGCTTCTTCAAATCAATTCACTTGCATCCATATACAAACTCTTTGAATTTTATTCCAATCCATATCAATTTATTCAAAAATCAATTTCAATTGCTTGTTAAACAACTCAATTCCGAATACATGCAATTTTCATGTCATTCGAGCAAAATAACCACCACTTAAGCTTATAACCATTAAAATTAATTCTACTTAGATTTATATTAATTTTATTCAATTTTGCCTAGTTCACAAGCCAAGTATTTTTATTCCAATGCAATTGTTAAATTAAATTTTCCTTACATTTTTATTTCATCAACCAATTCAGGTTTATATTAATTTCATTCCATCCTGGATTATTTACAACCCATACATCCTTAATTTATCACAATAATTAATTAATACCATTTCACTTGCAATTCAATGCTTATTATCTAAACAAATTTATCCAAGACAACATTATAAACTTGATCACAAATATATTTTTTTCTTTTCCAATTTGCTTAAGTTCTTCCAATTTTCACAATATTTTCATTATCTTCTTATACCAATTTTATTTTATTTTCATTTGATTCTCGTCCAAATCAATTCCAATCCATTTACTTGCATTCCAATTTTATTATCTACATCAATTTCATTTAAAACTATTTCATAAGCTTAACTATAGCCATCTCACCATATTCTTAAATGATTTCAATTCCATAATATCTCAATTTATTTCCATTTTAATTTATTCTTACCCAAATCAAACCATTTATAAATTTTAATTCACTTTGTTTATTTATTCTATCCATTTTTAGATTTATTTTATTAGCAAAGAAACCACTTTAAATTATTTCATCCTTTGAATTTATTCACAATTCAAACTATCACTATTATAATCTAATTCCATCTTTCATTCACACTTCAATATTTGTTACCACAAATTTAAATCACATGCCACAATTGGATTTTTTATTTACTTTCCAAATTTTGACCAAACTATCAAAATTCTATTCATGCCAATACAAATTCCATTTAATATGGTTTACACTAAATGCATCTTCAAGCTTCTTTTTATTTAATTTAGCCTACGCTAAATTCATTCTCAAACAATTCCTTTAAAGTTTAGTTGAGTGAGGATTTAATTATCCAATATCATTTCAATTTAATTTAATCTTCCCTCAACTCAATTCTTTTCCCATTTAAATTCAAGTTCAACCAAATTTATTTAGCCATCTTGAATTCATACCATTTCCTTTACTATCTTAAATAAGAATTAAATTCCATTCATTTCTATTCTTAACACAATTGAATCTTGTTTTTAATTAAATCCAAATCCATCTCAATTCCATTCAATTGAAGTTAAATCCAATTCAATTCAAATTTTAAATTTTTCATATACAAGTTCAAAACTTATTTACGAGATTAAGTTCATTCACATCTTTAATCTCTCACTTTTCCTTATCTCAATTCACATTTCATTTGAGATTAAGTTTGAATTCACCATACCATTCAACTATTTCCCATTTGTGATTATAATTCCACTTTACTTGGGTTAAAATCAAAGTGTCCATTCCCAAGTTCATCAACTTATTTATCTATAAGTTTATATTGCTCATTTTAATCCTTTTATGTCTCATAACCACAATTCCAAATTTATTCCAAATTTCTATATATATATATATATATATATCTGAATTCTTAAAGATACAAGTTTTCTTTCACGTAACTTCTTGCACAAATTTAAATCCACATTTCCAGATTATAAGTATAACATTTAATAGCTCATGGGTATAATTTATTACACAATGACCCACAATTATAAAGTCATTTTACTTCCAGCTTAACTCAAATCAATTTAATTCCAATCCCCAAATTTTATTTAACTTATCCCAAGTTAAATTCAAATCTCTAGTCACTTCAATATCTTCATTCACTTCCATTTACCCAAATTAAATTTTAATTTCAGGATTAACATTTTCATTTTTCCTTTCTCACTTAAATCAACTTTACTTTCAAGGTTATTGTTGATTTATTTCAATTTCACATTTTAATTTAAACAGGATTCGCAGAATTCAATTACCCGATTTAATTTCGAAACCGATTTGAAATATAAATCAACACATTCCCATTTGATATTCAAATCAAATCCCGAATTCCAAAACAACTGTTATACCCAACAAGTCCAAACAATACCATAACCAAGTACTAGGGAAGCAATCCATCACTTTAGAAACTCGAAAATGAATTTTAATGATGTGGCCAGCATCATCAGGATTATTTTCCAGCGACTGAAGTGAGTTCAGTGCTCCCTTACTTTCCCACATTCATTTCAAAACAGTTCCCATTCAAAAATACTTCCCAAATCAATATTCCAATATTGCCTTCAAACACCTTAGCAAATATTTCAAACTTTCCCAGGATTTTAAATTTCCAAACTTTGTTTTCAATACATTTAAAATCCCTTTTAAAACTTCCGGGTTTAAATTCTGGTTTAGTTTAAATTTAGTTATTCTTCCTTTATATAATTTATACCTATAAAATTTATTTGATTACAACCATTTCTAATTTAAGATTAAATTTTGGATTCTTATTTAATTATTGTATTAACAACCAATCAACCAAATATATATATAATAATTTCAGAAAATTATTTCTTTTATACCAAAATATAATTTGGGTAAAATTATTTCATTTACCCACTTTAAAACAATACTATGTCGGTTTATCTTGTTTAAGAGTTTAGAAACCCCTATCGATACGGTTGTACTTCCCGCACCGACCAGAATTCATAAACACTCAACCGATAAGTCAACACTGTATAAAAAGAATTTAATATCCATTAACAAGTACGCTCTCATATTTATTATTACACTCAACTCATTATAGAGTACTATTGACTCTGTTTAATGAGTAATTTCCCCCACCAAAGCCTAGGTTGTCGCCAACCTAAGCTCTGATACCAAGTGTGACAGCCCGCAAATCCGTACCCCTTAAGTCAACACTATTCTTCATCAATTAACTCAAACGGAACAGAAATACGAACCATTAGGGTCAAAGAAGAAGAGATGGAAGAAGAAGGAACTAAACAATATCAGAATCTCACAGTCGCAGCGCAATAAAATAAATAGTAAATATAGATCTTTACACAAAATGAAATCTATACCAGTTTTGTACATCACATCATCAGAGTGTCTCATACATCAACATTACCAATCAGACATACGATACAATCACAGCAGCGGAATATATATAGGTACAGATAATACGTCTCGGACTCCAGCTCATTTCCTGCTCCAAAGCATCCTGTCCTGAACATATAATACTCGGTCTGACCCGAGCATTATAATGAAATAACACCCAAGTCGGTCTGCAATACCAGCTGATAATAATGCATCCAAATTGATTATTAAAGTTCTAAAAATACTTTGAAATCAAAAGCATCTCGTAAGACCACGCCACAAATAAACATGTCGGGTTTTTACCTTACGATGACTAAAACATCTTTTTTATAGAAATCCTCTGATATTATAATAGGGTCTATGTACAAATACTTATAAAATAGCCGAAATTGTTACATCTATTAAAGTCCAGCTACTAGCCACAGAGTGGGTAATACAAACAAAACTCGTACAAGGCTCGTAGGGAGAATGGATTTCCAACAATGACTAGGCACTGGGGTACCACCTGTCACTGTACGGGGCCTAGATCACCGTACCGAGGACCACTCCCGATCCCCTGCAACACAAGGCTGGACCCATCCCTTACTGGACAGTTCCGAATAAGATCACCCCGCGGTTGGGATCAACAACCGCACCACTAAGCCGAAATAAAAAAGGACATCTAGATAGGGATGACCTTACTCTCTAGTGGGGGCTACCCACGAAGCCTTGCTGCATATCCCCTTATTTTCACTCATTCCTATTTGATGAGGCTTGATGCTAAGCGTTACCTTTTTAGAACATATCCCTTAGAATGCCCATAGTCCACCTGACGATGTTTCGCAAGCATTCATCCATACAAGTCCGTCCCGGGTTCGAACGGAACCGAAGGCACTATTCCTACTACATCCATTTTGGAAATATCCTCAGGATAAGTAGCGACCAGCCCTTGCACTTCACTGCTCCATCTTCGACTCCGAACACGTTTTTCGCTCGAAACGTACAAACCGAATCGAAGTGGTTTTCGAGAAATAAATCTCGATCCCGGTCTCTTCGAAACGATCAACGCATTTGTCCAATATTGATAGTTGGTGATTTAACTATCAATTTATATTTACAAACATCCATCGCACAATAAACAATTTTCCACATTATTTATTTGCCTCAAATATCTTTCAAGATATATTTCCAAATTTCAAAACTCGTTTGAAAAACAATTCCCAAAGTCTCTTCCTTTACCCGGTAAATCCTTTTACCATTAGTTCCCATTGGAAATAACCAAGCTCAAAACATTTAGATTTTTAAAGAGTTAAAATACTTTATAGCAAAATATACTTATAAATATATAAATGTACTTCTAGTTATTTACTCAAAAATACAATTTCAAAATATTTAAAATAACACCATTTATTTAGATATAAACTTGATTTTCAATAAAGGTTAAAATAAACCAAATTTAAAAGTAGAGTTCAAAAAGATAATACTAGCCTTTACCAATAACTTAAACAAATAAATTTAAACCCATTTTATTAATTTCTTCTTTAAAATAACAATTTCTTAAAAATACTCTTTAAACAAATTTAAGCTTTAACATTTATTTAAATCAAATCTTTTAAAACACTATCTTGGTTTTCCCAGAGAAACACCTTCCCATTCAAACATCCCAAAGAATCCGTCTCATAAATCCAGCTGATTTATTTCAATTCAATTTATTTTTATAACATAAATCCCTAATCCCATGCTTAACTATAACTTCCTCCGAAGTTCAAACACAATTTCTCATTCGCGGAAATTCATTTTTACAATATAGGTTTAAAACACTTTTAAATAAAACATTTTGGAGAATTCTTTAATGAAAAACCATATTTACAATTTACTTAAATAAAATCCCAATTTTACCAATTTACATTTTTTTTCTTTTTCATCCAAAATAGATTCCAATTTTTATATTCCTTTAAATTCTTTATTTATCAATTTCTTGATTACTTTTTTTTTAAACCCAATTTATTTTCTTTATAATTAACATTCTGAGTTTATAGTTTATCCAACAACATCATAATACAATTTAATTCCTAATTTATCAATCACAATATATAAACAGGCATCATCATCAAATATAAAAATAATTACTACATCGTAAGGAATCCAGTTGGATCCCTCCAACCTGTTTTTCCTGCATCCACCAATATTAGCACATCACATATATAAATATCAATCCAGACCGATAACAACAATTATATTCAACCAATCACACAGATATTTAAATATTAACTGTTTAAATTAGCTAGCATCCAGATGTGAGTGAGAATAACTGACCTTGGGTTTCGGCGAGCGTTCAAAATTTAAATTAAACCGAACGACGTTCGATTTAACTCAAATTTCTACTTGCCCAGAATGAATCCAGAACTGCACTACTGCGTAGTACGCATCTCTGCGATTCCGGCGCCGCAAATTTCGTTCGAATCTGATGTCGTATGAAAAAGTTATTAAATTTTAAAGATTTGAATATAAATTTTAAACAAATTCCTTTTATTAATTCTTATTTTACCAGACAAGATCCTGGCCGCTCATCATGAAAACAAGGCTGTTGCCTTCTTCTTCCTCACGCGCGATTCCAGTTCAAAACCGAACCCATGCTCGCTCTCTAGGGTTTCGAAACGCAACCCCATCGACACGCTCGAACGCGATCAGGCTCCGCTACCTCGAAGAGCACGGCGCCTCACACCTCCAGCTCGAATGCGCGCCCACTCGGTCGACCCAAGGCGACGCAGCAGCTCTCCAATGCACGATGAACGCGAGCCTCCCCTAAGCAATCCATCAAGCTATACTCGATCACGACCGTCGACTTCGAAGATCTCAGAGTGCTCTACGATCTTCGTGTTGGAAGTTTTTGAAATTATTGCGTGGATTGATCGATAAAAAGAGGCGAACGAAGAAGCTTTTTAGCCATTAAAACGTGAATAAGCGGCGGCAGGTCATAAAGCTAGGGTTTCAACCCTTACGTGTGTGTGTGTGTGTATATATATATATACACACGTATATACCCATTAATTTAATATTAAATTCACTTTAAATGAACATTCACAAACGAACTCTAATTCACACGTGCTGACTGGCGTTCCTAGGGTTTACCCGCGTTCCGGACATAATGGAATAGGTTTCGTAAGCTAATTTGATCGTATGCGCGAGTTACGGAATTAAACGATCAATTTAAAATTAAATCGGTTAAATCGATTTCTATGCGTTTCGAGCTGCCACGGTCAAACGACAACTCCGATTGCTACGAAAATTGAAATTCGATAATAACTAACTATTACGGATCCAATGGAACTGGTTTCGTCGAATTCCGAGACTGTGCCCCGGAAGGCTATTTTAACTTGTCTATTAAATCGAACGATTTTCAAAATTGTCAAAAACGCTTAAAATTTCACTTTTAAAATTTTAGTACCTTAATAATAAATCATATAAAATATATAATCACATTACAAATCATTCTGGCTCATTCCGGACCCAAAATGTGATTAATTGCATTTTAATAATGTTAAATTCATTTTTAAATTAATATAAAATCCCAAATATTAACTTATCAACTTAAAAATTCATCTAAAATTCCCACCATACTATTTACACTCAAATAACTCAAAATAAATTTTTAAAACCATTCTTATCACTATTTACATCTAAATTCCCAAATTGTTTCAGTCCAATATTTAATTACTATTCAAAATTGAATTAAATTATCATATTTTAAAACCTATAACTTATTTTATAAATTGAACCCGATTCTCTTTGTTCCAAAATTAATTAAAAATCCTCAGTGAACATTTAAAATGAATTAAATGTTCAAAATTCAATGGCCAAAAAATCCGGGATGTTACATGCCTCCCCCCGTATAAAAATTTCGTCCCCGAAATTTGCTAAGGAAGAAAATACCCTCCAACCCATTTACTTACTCAATTTGCTTAGTTAAAGCTTATATTCACTTTCCAAAACCCTTCGGCCCAATCCCACATTCATTTGCTTCATCTACATTCAAAAGCTTTTGTGGCAACATTGTTTCAAAATAACTTTACTAGTTAATAAAAAAAATTCCAAAATCCCAAAAATCTTCTAACTCCCAAAATTTCTGAAAATTTTTGGCAGAGTTTCCCCTGCACGGAGGAGCTTTCGCGATATCGCGATACAGATAAATATATATACATCGACCCACACGGTCGGAAACCAACATATATCACAATATATATATCATTTTCCAAATATATTTGCATAGGCGTACCTTTTTAGCAAATTTTAATAGCAAGCGGCCAATATAACGCATATACGCGCTCCAACTCTCTCGAACGTCTTCCGTACCTGTACTTACTCAACAAACTCATCAGTATTCAAAGATAAGAACGTTTTAGTTTCATTTAATTTGTATTATTTCATTTAATTTAACTAATTAAATGTCCTAAATAATGTTAATAGAATTTAGGGTTGTTACAGTATACTTGTCAACCCTATTTGACATGCATTTTTTAAGATTCAAATTCCTTTTTCACACGAAACTTAACTCCTTCACATGGTTCTAAGGTCTTAAAACAATCAACAAATTTTTGTCGAAAATTGGTGTTCTTCGTCTTTGTACTTGTTGTGTTGTATTATATATTGAAATTCAAACTCAAGCTTTTGCAAGAGACAAACACTTTCCTAAAGTAAGTCTATCTTATTACTTTTTTCTAATAGTCTTTCCTTTGTTAGTGTCATTAATGTCGTCATGTTTGAAAATATCATCAATGACAATGGTCTTCTTACTACTCTTTCGGCCAAGCAAACCTTCTAAGAATTTCCTTTTTGATTTTTTTGTGTGAGAACTTTAGATTTCGTGACAAGTTAGTAATTGTGTTTCTTGGCATTCTTCGTGTTCATCCTCACTGTCATCTTCACCATCTTCATTATTTACTTCATCTTGAACTACATTTTCTACAATATTCGAATTCATGAAATTATATATTACAACAACATTGTCTGCTCAAATATTGCATAACTTCCCTACCTCGAATTTCTAGTTCTTGAGCGCTAAGATGAAGTTCTCATTGACAATCGTTTTCATTCACCAGTTGGTGAATGAACTATGTTTTTGATAGTGAGTTTAATTTTGACTTTGTTAAGGCACGATGGAAAGGTAAACTTGAGTTGTGTTATAATGATAACGATGTGGAGGTAGTTCTACGCAGCGGTATTTTGATATTACCAAAGAAGATAAATATTTTGACAACGTAGCTGAGAAAATGTGTAGCCGTATGTATGATTTGATGTTTATGAGAAGGTTGAGTATCTTGGCATTCGGAAGGAGGAGGACATGATAGGTATATTGGTCGAGTAGAAATGAATTTGTTTAATTTAGTTCTTCGCCAATAAGTTTTTCTAAGGTTACTACTATTATTTATATAGAATGTATCTTTAGAAGAAACAATACAAAATTTATGGTGTAATGGTAGATTTTGGATTCATTTATACGTTGGTGAGACAATAGAACTATTGAAAACTAATCTTTTGTGACCATTGGAGAGTCATAGTAAAACGAATGGTGCTCTTTCTTTTTTTAGCAATGAGTTTTCCATATAAACTCAAACAAAAGCGAAGTGTTTTCCATATTAAAAACTGTCAAAGAATGTGTTTTAATAACCGGTTAGCATGACTAAGTTGAGTGGTTAGTGAAGTGAGCTGAAGCGAACAAGACAGGTTGCATGTGATTTGCTCGCCGAATGTACACACGGTTGGTTTCTTTTTTTTTTTCCTTGAAAATGACAAAAAACAATGGCCCAAGGCCTACACCCCGAAATAAACGAGTCAGGAAAAAAACAAAAGTACACTACTCTATAATACATTATCGAACCCTAGCAGCAAACTATTTTCATAGTACAAACTTTCAGCAAACAAAACAAAACTCTAAATAGAATTAGGGCAGTGGCGATTTGAGGCGATTCGGTTAGAAATTCAATTTGTGCTGCAGATCCTTCAGTCGAGAAGGCTACCAAAGCTTCTTCTAGCTATAGGAAGCTGCTATAAGCACTGAATCGGAGTAGGCAGCAACTGCAGTGAAGCACTTTATTAGAAATTCAATTTGTGTTGTAGATCTTTCAGTCGAGAAGGCTACCAAAGCATCTTCTAGCTATAGGCAACTGCTATAAGCACTGAATCGAAGTAGGCAGCAACTACAGTGAAGCAGTGTATCTATTCTCACAATCTAACACCACCAGTTTCTTTCCATTTTTCTTGTATGATTTTTTGCTTTATGCTTTTAGTTGATCATCCCATTTGGGATTTTTGATGATGTACTTTCTTTTATAATCACTATCATTTGCATCTTCTATACCATCAGCTGCAATTATATCATGCATATTCTTCATTTTACATTTTTTTCCTTTTCCATTTTGCTTGTGGGTGAAGAAGTGTTTGCAACTAGACTAACAACCTTTTGTATAGCTTGTTGTGAGACTGATTTCCTGGGTTGAGGGGTTGGATGGCTTGCAAAATGGTTATTCCAGAATTGGCTATGTTTGGACCCATTTTATTAGTGATAGAGCGCCCATATAGATTCATACCATCTGATTCAGTGGGGAAGTACTTTGTTTCTTGTAAAACTGCCTCCTTCTCTTTAGCTTGTGATTCAGGTAAATTTATGATGGTTTCTTTATATGCTTTAGAGTTTGGAATGGGAATTAAATGAACATTCCCACCCATACTTTGTTCTTTAATGATTTCAGAAGCTTCAACTTCCTGAATGTTTTCTTGATCAGAAGCACTATTTTCATTATTCTTGCCCATATTTGGTAACTTATTTGATGGTTGAGGGGCTGCATCATTATTATATTCAAAATGAACCCTTTCAGAATTTGCATTTTTTTATTAACTTCCATGTTATCTCTGTCTTTAACTGATTTTTCTTGCATTGAACTCTTTTCTTTTCAGACCTTTTTGGTAACACTGTTTTCTATAGAATGACCAAAACATAAACATGCTTTGCACCAATGAGGAACCCATTAATACTCTATGATTTGCACTAAATTTCCTCCATCATGCATAGATATATATGCCTCATTTGACAGGTCAACATCTACCTTGACTTCTCCCAGAATTCTTGCATATAATAATGTGGTCTCATTTGCAGTTAATTCATCCAACTTCAATGGATTTCCAACTACACTAGCTATAGCACTGAAAAAAAAATCCTTATCCCACAATCAAAGATTAAGCTCAGTCTAATCCATATTGGCATAGATGTAAGCAAGTCTCTATCAAGCTTGAGTTTCTTGCTCCATCTTTTTAAAATAATAAGCTTGCCATTTATGAAGTAAGGACCATCGTTGATTGTTTTCTCACAATTCGATGCATTTGAAAATCAAATGATGAAAAAACCATTATTTTGAGTATAAATGTCAAATTTACCAGTTGGGTTCCAAGTTCTTACAATAAAAGCCTTGAAGTGATGATATGAGGGTCTATTGCCAAAGACATAAGCAACAATCGAGTAGCTCCATTTGCTTTCCGTTCTCTTGCTAGCCTCTTCATCCACAACATTAATTCTTTTCTCATTGATGAGGAATGGTGGAGCTATAAACTTGAGATCAAAATCTTAGTTTAATCCTCCTTTCTTGATTGACTCAGTTCAAGAAGAGGCTTTATTCAGCTTAGTTTAAACTGTGAATCTGAATTCATGCTGATTCTTGATGCATTTTTTGTTTTCTGGAGAATTTCCTTTTCCTGCTGCTTGTCTAGTCTGGGACACATTTCTGTGGTTCTGATTAACTTGATTCGAGCCAGTTCCAATTGGCTGAGTGCCCTGGGTTGTTGATCATTGATTCAGATGCTTATTACGATGATTTCGAACAAGCTGAAATCCCTCTTCATCAACACACACACACACACACACACACACACACACACACACACACACACACACACACACACATATATATATATATATATATTTCTCATACTGGAATTGTTGTGAATTGTAACAACCAAGGATTGAATGTCATGGTTGAGATAAAAGGAGGATGTTGTTTCCTTCCAGGAACTGAAGGAAATACCATTTCTGGCCAAGATCATCGAAGCTTAGGTTAGAGTTCACTGGAGGTGGTGTCTGTTGATGTTAGAGGCATGTCAGGTTGAGTGGTTGCAACAGCCATGGCCTGAGGGTGAAGTTATTTGAGTGTGTCAGTGTGTGCAAACTGTGCACATGCACATCTGATATAAAGCAAAGTTTGTGCATGTGTTGCTATACACTTGTTCAGTTTGCATTGTTGAACAAGGTAAGGGCTTGTATGCAAATTACTATGGTCTAGTTGAATTAGTTTGAGTTTGGTTAAGTCAGGTTTGTATGTGGGCATGTAGTTGTACATGTACAGGTACAAGCAATGTAATCAGTGTGAAGAAATCTGAATACAATTTAATTTATCTTTCCTTTGTGTCAGTTGTAAGCCTTGTATTATTTCCTTTCTTTTAATCTAGTTCTTAGTTTTATCAATTGTTAGTTTAGATCTTAATTCAATTTCATTTCAATTCCTGTTCTTTTTTGATATCATAATTCTCTGTTATTTTCATTGTTGTAGTTACATAATTCTAGTTCTTGCTCATTTTATTAGCAATTATTAATTCGCTGTTGTTATGTTCTTGCAATTATTCAATTGCGGATCTTGTTTTCATTATCTGTAGATTTACAATCTTTCCATGACTTGTTAATTGTATATTCCCTATTTTTCCAATTATTCTTGCTATTTGCAAATTCCTTGTTCATGTTTCATGTTACCGCCATTAACATTTCTTCTCCACAAAAATTCATAAGTCAAGATCTTCAGTTCTACAATTTCTTGCATCTTCACAATTCATATTCTGTCAATACTCGCTTCATTAATCTTGCCTGTACATTGAACTATACATTGCACTGCCAGCTTATCTTCACTATATTTCATCAAAACAACCCACCACATCACTAGAAATGCAATGCTCCACCATGAAACCAAGATCAAACCCACCATGTTCTTACATATTGGTATCAGAGCCACTAATTAGGGCAACTTCTGACAACCAGTTAGGTCCTAACCTCACCGCCACCTCTTTCCAAAATCAAACCCCACCGCAAATTCAAGATCAAGAACAATTATGGCAGAGACAAGAGGAAATCAATACCAGAAATTTGAGGAACTTGGAACTTACTACCCGAAGTTAAGAGCAATCTCACATGAATTTGAAGCGGTTAAATGCAAAATTCAAAGGTATACACATTCTATCCACCACTTAAGTTCAAGAAGTCCAACAAATCAAGAACCAACGCCTCCGTCCTCTTCCATAACCACCTATGCCTATAATTCCTCAACCAGGCCCAAAGATCTCCAATTTTTCATCAAGAACCAACCTGCACTGTCAAGAAATACTCTAGGCTTCATGAATCTTCCTTTGTACCCTCAAGGAACCCCACCAGTACCTAAAAATCCTTATCAAAACCGCCCTAACCAAAATTATCGAACTCCAAACTACCCCAGTACAAATTACCCTAGCCCAATGTCCTCTTACAAGATAGACTTCCCTAGTTTTTCTGGTAAAGAAGAAGTGGTTGACTGGTTGAAGCAAGTGGAATAGTACTTTAGATTTTACAATATAGAAGAGAAATATTGGATAGACTTCTCTCTCCCTCAAGAAAGAAGCACTGCGGTGGTATGATGGGTAAAAAAAGAATGTGTCAAATCATAAGTCATGGCAAGTATAGAAAGAAATTATGGTCAGATTCAACCCTGAGAAGATGGAAAGGAGAAGAGATGAACTAAGTTGCAGCTGTAATGAAAAAATGCATATGGGGCATCAATATAAAAACAAGGTTTACATACTTGGTGGGGCTGTGGACTTGGAAAACTTGATTGAAAATGAAGAGGGTGATGGTAAATCCAAAGATGACGAGACTACAGCTGACCATCAACTGGAACATCTCCTATCTAACCTATATACCACTGTCAATCCAGTTCCTATGCCAGTTCATCGTTCAAAGTCAAGAGTTCCTATTTCTTCAGCTATTGAATTTGATGATGTGAGCGGTAAGCCCAATTTTGAGACTGAACATGATACAAGCAATGAAGTAGCTAAGGATTTGCATACATATAATTCACATGATGTGTATATTCAACCATCAAAGCCTATTCTTAAGACCGATGAAATAACTATGATGAAATCAAGTGATTCCGTTACAGGTTTAAGTGAATTGTCTTTGCTCATCGAGGCTGCTAACACAATTTATATTGAGGAAGACAAGGGAACATTCTTTGCATTTGAAGCTGTCATTTTCAATGAGAACCCATACAAATCATATAAATAACCATGAATACCTCCTTCGCTACCACTCGATCTTGAGGACAAGGTCATTTTCAAGGGAAGAGAGGATGTAGAAATCAAGGATTAAATACTATGGTTGAGATAAAAGGAGGTTAATGTTTCATTCCAGGAACCGAAGAAAATGTCATTTTCTAGCCAAGATCATCAAAGCTCAGGTTAGAGTTCAACGAAAGTGGTGTCTGTTGATGTTAGAGGTGTGTCAGGTTGAGTGGTTGTAGCAGCCATGGCCTGAGGGTGAAGTTATCTGAGCGTGTCAATGTGCGCAAACTGTGCACGTGCGCACCTGATACAAGCAACGTTTGTGCATGTGTTGCTATGCACTTGTTCAGTTTGCATTGTTGAATAAGGCAAGGGATTGGATGCAAATTACTATGGTCTAGTTGAGTTAGTTTGGGTTTGGTTAAGTCAGGTTTGTATGCAGACATGAAGTTGTTTGTATACAGGTACAAGCCATGTAATCAGTGTGGAGAAATTTGAATACAATTTAATTCATCTTTCTTTTATTTCAGTTGTAAGCCTGGTATCATTTCCTTTTTTTTAATCTTGTACTTATTTTTATCAATTGTTAGTTTAGATCTTAATTCAATTTCATTTCAATTCTGGTTCTTCTTTGATATCATGGTTCTCTGTTGTTTCCATTTCTGCAGTTACATAATTCTAGTTCTTGCTCATTTTATTAGCAATTATTAATTCCCTGTTGTTAATTTCTTGCACTTATTCAATTCCAGATCTTGTTTTCTTTACATGTAGATTTACAATCTCCCCGTTACTTGTTAATTCGTACATTTGTAATTCCTACCCTACCTTTCTGCCTCTTTCCTTTTGATCAATTCTTATATTCCCTGTTTGTTCATTATTCTTGCTATTTGCAAATTACCTGTTCATGTTTCATGTCACTACCATTAGCATTTCTTTGCCACAAAAATTCGTAACTCATGATCTTCAGTTCTACAATTTGTTGCAACTTCAAAATTCATTTCTGTCAATAATTGAGCTGTACATTGCACTGCCACCTTATCTTCACCATGTTTCATCAAAACAACCCATCACGTCACCAGAAATGCAACACTCCACCAAAAACCAAGATTATACCCACCACGTTCTTACAGAATGAAGACTGTGACTAGGCGTAGAAGGAGATGAAGTGGAAGATCCATTCCGATCTTGGCTTGCAAAGATGGAATAATCTGCAATCTTCATATTGGCGGCAGCCATGGCTCTCTTTTTCATTAAAACCATTTTTCATTTGCTTTAGCAATTGGTGGAGAAGTATTTGATGCTGGAGAAGAGATGATCAAATTTTGATGAAGAAGATGGTCAAAATTTGTGATAAAGACTGAAATAACGGTACGTAGAACTAAGATATAACGCACAAAAATCAACCTATTAGAAAAAGGAAGCAAATAAATTTTATTAAAATAGAAATGACAAAACAACATGAAAGAAGAGAAAGCTTTAGATACATCAACTTAAACCAGGCCTACAATTACTTAGCAAGCTAGAGAATTAGCCATGCATCTTAATTGGTAATCACCAACGCACTCCTCACAACCGTATCGTCTGAAATCCACATCAAATTCCCTTCTGCAGCACCCGAAGCAGATACTGAAACGGTGAACGTCATCTTCTCATTCTTCTTCGAAAACTGCAAAGTATCAGGCTTCACAGTCACAGTCACACCCTCGGGCACATCAACCTTAACCTTATACGTAGCATTTGCGTCACCAACATTAGTAACTGTTCTTTTAACTGTAGTAACACCAGATGATAAGCCAACAGTAATAGTTGGATAATTCAATTCTGAATCCTTAACGCTAGCAACATCAGCACAACTAGTTCTCTTCCCAACAAGCGCCGACGCTTCGGAAGTTCCAACCGATTGACATAGATATGCAACATAATCCTTGACTTCAGTTTCATAAACAAGTCCCTGACTCATTGCCTTAGTCGGATTCATATGACCAGCACCAGAAGCATAAAAGCTAGCATCATTGAATTTCTCATCCTTAATACGTTTTCCATCCTTACCAACAAAATCAGAGGAGGTGATCAAAGCAGATTTGATGGCAGCAGGAGACCAATCGGGATGCACACTCTTGATCAATGCAGCAACACCACTGACATGAGGGGTCGCCATAGACGTACCGGACTCGACCTTCAAAGGAACTTGCGACCCTTTATCGGCTCTAGTGTGCCATGCAGCAATAATGTTAACCCCAGGTGCACTGATATCGGGTTTCAGAATTCCAGGAGACTGAATGCTCGGGCCTCGGGATGAGAAGAAAGCAACCATCGGTGCAGGAGATACACCCAGCACCGTACCATTGAAGTTAAAAGAAACCGTGGAAGCACCCTTGATTTTCATTCCATCTTCATATGTTACAAAAGCTCCAGGCAATATCAGCTCTTCTTTAGCAAGTATTGTGTGTCCGTATTTTTCTTGACAAACCACTATCATCCCAGCCGCACCAGCGTCTTTAGCTGCAGATATCAACGTTGGCCTCTTTACAATTTCCAATGGGCAAACCATAACCTTGCCCTTCACATCCGCTAAGCTCGAGCACGAACCATTGTACAAAGGAAGAGGCATAGGGCTGAACTCAGAAGGCTGGATAAGAGACTCACCTAAGACAACATCGCCATCATCAAGCTTTATGTTGGTTCTGAAACTTCTATCCATAGTGCTCGCAGCGACAGTTAAAATCCAGGGTGCTTCGTTCGAAACTGTTCTAGCTCCAGGCCCACTGTTTCCACCTGCGCATACGACAGTGATGCCCTTTTCGTTTGCCTTGTAGGCACCTATGGCAATGGGGTCAGTATTGTAGGGCAAGGACCTACCCCCTAGAGAGAGGGACATTATATCAACCCCGTCCTTGATAGCGTCATCCATAGCAGCTACTATGTCCGACATAGTGCAGCCCATGTCACTACACACTTGATATATAGCCAAATGGGCATGAGGTGCCATGCCAACCATCGTGCCCTTTGCTAAACCGAAAGGGTTTATGTTAGAGATGAAGTTCCCTCCAATGGTGCTTGCTGTGTGTGAGCCGTGACCTACTTGATCGATGGGGCCTTGACCTCTGGAATAGCCGTAGCTTCGTGCTCCGATGATCTTGTTGTTGCAACCGGATCTGAAATCGCAACGGCCTTTCCATCTATCAGGAGGAGGTGGAACGCCATCGTCGTTGAATGAGGGATGTCCAGGTAAAATGCCTGTGTCTAGTACTCCTACGATTACACCTTTGCCCAGGTTTGAGCTGTTCCATAGGCCTGATTGACTTTGGAGACCTAGAAAACTAGAGCTATGTGTGGTAAGAAGAGGTATCGTTCTATCTGGATATGCACGGATGAAACCATCTTTTTTTGACATTTCTTCGAGTTCGTCTTCAGTTAATGCAGCAGCAAAGCCTGGAAATGATTCGCTGTAGGAGTATAATAATCGGTCGGAGTCCTCAGAGTCTGAGTACGATGTTGGCAAGAATGATCTGTGCCAGCTCTCTAGATCATTGTCTGAGTATATGTTATCATCGTCTGGGCGCTCAACCTGAACTATGTAAGTTGATAACTTGGGGTTTGTGGAGGTTGTGGCACATAAAATGGAACTTGTGTAAGAGAGTAGGATTAGAAGAGCCGTGTAAAGGTTGGTGGATTTCATTTTTGTTTTTTATGTTTTCTTACAAACGGAGTATGGTTATATAGAAAACAGAAAGGCGCTAATTATAGAAGGACGGTGAACTGGACAGTGAATGGCATTTGTGAATTGTGTAAAATATGGTGCATGTATTAAGTCTTGTATTAGATGCGTTTTAAAACTCTTGTGATTAATGCACATATCATCAATGTTGGTTAGTTATTTATATGTACTGCTTGTTTGGCAAGATTAAAGTAGATCCTGCTAATGAACTTAACTCAAATTTGGTTGATTCAGGAAAAAAAAACATGGGCATGAAAAAAGAAATCATGGGTTCGTGCATGAATGGATATATATGAATGAAATATTGAATAACTAAACTTATTTCAAATAACTAAAATAATTTCACTGTTTATGTGTATTCATCGTAATTTTAATAAGAGTATATTATGTGATTTCTGCAACTGTGTTGCAATTTAGTTTTAAAAGTAATCAAATATGAGAAAGATAAAATTTGTAATAAATTTTACTTTTCCAAGTTTATCTGCTAATCAATTATGTTCTTGAGCATCATTCCATTACCAAAACGGGTAAAAAATATCATCAAATATAAATAATTTTCTAATAAGTTTAAGTCCAAATTACTAAGAAAACAAGAACCAGATATAGCAAAACTGTATCTCAGATATATTCTATAATCCTCTTAGATAAGAAAGCTTGCTAACACTACAAAATACACACTGCTTAGCGACGGCAAAAAGCCGTTTGCGGCCGTCACTAAAATCCGTTGCAAAATACCTTGTTGCAACCAAAGAAAGCGACGGCCTTAGCGACGGCTCCGTTGTTCGTTTTGCTACGGCTTGTAACGGCTAAATGTACACGTGGACGCAACCGTTGGTTTGTTGGTTTTCCGGATTGTTGATGCAAGCCGTTGCAAATTGGCCGTGGCTAGCCGTTGCAAACCTGGAATATTTTTCCAGCCAATTTGCAGCACCTTCAACCCTCAATCTCAATCGATTCAAATAATATAATTTCATCATTTCACGCATATAATACTATTCCATCGTACGATATAATCAATATCCACACAACCAAATCATCAAATATTGCATATTCTAACATATATTTACAAAATCATATAAGAAAATAAACATAACCAAATACGAAAATCCACCAAACCCAACCACATTGTTCAAGTATCAATCACAACAACCAAAATACCAAACCCACCAAAACACTAAGTATCAATCACAACATTCATAGTACCAAATGTCAAACTCATCATAATATGTACACACATATATATAAAGCGTACCCATCAAAACAAACCAGCTAAGCATCATCATCATCTGCACCTCCTTCCTCGGGCATTGACCCATGCTCCTGATAGAACGCAGCAATACACTCATCTATCTGCGTCGCCAACTGACTCTTCCGCCAATCATTGAGCTCATCCAATTGTGTTTGCATCCGAGCAATCTCTTCCTCATCTATGGATCTCTTATATGACCTTTAGAAATTAAGAGCCTGTGAAATAATTCAAGTAAATAAGAAGTTCATGGCATACAATAACAATAAGAAAACTCAAGTTATTGGTAATAAACTCAAGTAAATAAGAAGTTCATGGCATACAGGTTTCTACTGTGTAAACGTTGAGTACATACCATATTGTCGAAACTGTAACGCCTGTTTTGACTTGTCGGTTCAATGATTGGATCTCATATCCGATTACACTCATCAACCGTAAGCGACTCTCGTCCACTCGCGTGTATCGCTCGTGCATACTCTGTGTTATATCTTTCCTATAATTACGAACAGATATTTGACATAATTGCTATACAATTTACTTATTTACTATGAAATAAACGAATATGAAATATTTTCATTACAGAAATAAACATATTTACCATTATAGAAGCAGCCTTGTCGTCCGACCAATCATATGAAACATTCTCATCCTCATCTATATGCTCCACTGCATGTGTGACTCTGAAAACCTCTGCCGTTGTGGGCTTCCTACCATACTTTGCCCACTGAATATATACAAGAATATGTTATATTAATAATTTGCATGAGTATATACAAGAATAGATTATATACAAGAATATAATATATGGTAAAGAGACACTAGTAAATATATACATGCATAACATAAATATTGGTTAATTTATTTACCAATTTCCTCCTATGTTGTTAGAAGGATTTTGAGCCACCACGATGTAAATCGGGATTTTTGTTCCTATTAGCCTTATTTCTTTCCGACAATTCCTATTAATTTATACACACTATTAAGTAAAATAATTCAATACATTTAAATGTAAAAATATAGTGACAATATAACTTACTCGGAATGCTTCAGATTCCCAATATTGTTGGAATCCAGCCCAAATATCATCCCCCATCCAACTTGGCTTTTTCCCTGAACTCTTAGCCCGCGACAGAGTCTCTTTGTAATTTTTTCACATCTTTTTATTCCAATGATTTACAAAAACATCCATATCCTGAGGATCCACACGTACAGCTGCCTGCATATTGAATTATCATACGTATTATGTAAAAGAGATTGTATAATTAAAAAACAATCAGCAGAACAGAATACGTAAAAATGATATTATAAGGCATGATGGCATATTGTTTTTGGTTTCATATAAGGCATAATTATATATTACAAAATTGTATTTACCATAAGATAAGCCCATATTGCGTTTTTTATATGTGTTGGAATGTTATCCCATTGAGGCCAACACCCGGACATCCTACTCTTGTATGCCTCCTTCGATACTTGTAAAATGAAATCGAACGGCTCCACCTCGAACCCTCTGTAGAAATGTTGATGTATATATTCAATATATTTCATATAATATAATTCAAATAAGTTTGATACATACCCAGCACTTTTCAGAACTATCTCCGCAACTCGACGGAGATCTGGCTCAGAGGTACTCGGACCTGCTCCAAGTGAAGGTGACCGAGATGTACTACGTCGATCACGTCGTCTATCAGACATAACTGACAAACATATATAGAATATCACATAATCGTTAATCAATATCATCAATCAATATCATAAGCATCACATAATCATCAATAATCATCACATAATCATCAATCGATATCACATAACATAAGCATCACATAATCATCAATCAATATCACATAATCGTTAATCAAGTGACAATCATCGAAAAAAGCGTACATGAAAAAAGCGTACATCAAAAGAACATGTGTGTGTGCCATCTATAACTCAGAATAATGCATAGATGAAAAGCGTACATTAATCAAGTGATAATCATCACATAAACATACTCTGCACATAATCATCGAAAAAAACGTACATGAAAAGAATAATGCATAAGTCAGAATGATACAGATCATATATAGTCATCATTATTATTACATAGCTCAGAATATTACAGAACATGATCATCATTATTAATACATAGCTCACACTTTTACAACAAGCGATGCTATTTATGATCAGTCTTCGTCATATTCTGATTCAGACTCGGTCTCGTACTCTATATCATTTTCTTCGGTACTTACAAATGCATCTATTAAAACATTCGATTCATCAGTCAACGACCCTACATCAATGTCATCGGTTATCACTATTTCAGTATTTGGCTCGAGATCCGCTTGATGCGCTGCTTCATCTGGAATATTATTTTCATCAAACGTATATCTTGCCTTCATTTTAAAAACAGCCCACCGGTCTGCTTTATCTTTTTTTAAGGACGGATATGGAGCAAAATAAACTTGTAAAGCTTGCTTAGCTAATACAAATGGATCATACTTATAGTAATGCGACGTATGCCTTATTTCAGTTAGCTTATAATCTTTGTGCACGTTAATTCCAGAGCCAGGAACATTGCTAAACCAGCTGCATTTGAATAAAAAAACTTTCTCTGCAGGTTGTATATAATATGTCAACTCTAAAACTTGTGTTAAGACGCCGTAAAAATCTTTTATATTCTCCTCTGGATCATCACTTTCTTTGACAAATACACCACTGTTATATGTTAATTTTTCGGCTCCGTAATCTTTGGTGTTGAATTTAAATCCATTGACGAAAAATATTGGATAAGTCTTGACATTTCGTTTTGGTCCGATAGCAAGGTGTCGTAATCCTTCGTCAACAACACAGTTTTCTGCATCATGAGCGTAGTTTGAAAACCATCCAGCAAATTGTTTACTGAGATCGCCAGATGGATGTTGTGATTCGTATATGCTGCAAATATGTATTATATTCCTTTATGATTAATATACATGTATAATTGAATTATATATGAATTCATAATTACCTGACAAATAGTGCAACTTCAGCACAATTTAAAAGAACATATGTGTGTGCCACATGGTAATCTCTATCATCTAACCATATTTCCACACATATTCCAACAGGTCTTCCATGTTGTCTAAAAATAGATAACATTGTTTGAGAAGAATCCTGCTGAATAGTGTCTTCATTACGGGGAACACTTACGAAGGATAAGTTCACATCGTTACTAAAGTAATGTGAGAAAAAAATGAAGCTTCTTCTTCAAAGTACGATTTGCAAATCGAACCTTCTACTCATGCTTTTTGTCTAATTTTTTCTTCAAATGATTCAGGTACCTAAAACAAAATTAATTAAATTCATATAGTGATACAAAAACCGAAATTAATTAAATTACCTCTCAAATGGATACATCCATCCATATTGCATAGGACCACGAAGGAGCGCTTCAGATGGAAGATGAACAGGTAAATGCTCCATTACATTAAAAAAAACCAGGCGGAAATATTTTCTCCATTTTGCATAGAAGTACAGGGATTTTTGCTTGAAGTTTACGTATACGATCTACCTTTAACGTCGTAGAACAAAGTTGTTTATAAAACATACTCAATTCTGTTATAACACTCCACATTTTTGCAGGCAGTAGTTCTTTGAAAACCACGGGAAAAAAATAATCCATCATAATGTGGCAATCGTGACTTCTCATCCCACTCAATTTGCTGTTTTTAAGTCAATACATCTACGGAGGTTAGAAGAAATCCCATCAGGACATCTAAGTCCTTCCACCCACTTTAGAACGAGTTTTACTTGCTTATTGTCTAACTCATAGCATGCTTTGGGTTTCTTATTATCGTCGTATAATTGAAGTTCGAGCCGCTTACAAAAGTGTAATATATCACGTCTTGAATTCGCATCGTCCTTGGTTTTCCCCTTCACATTCAAAATTGTATTAAACACGTTGTCAAACATATTTTTTTTTCGTTGTGCATGACGTCAATGTTATGTCGGAGTAGGAGATTTTTTCAGTACGGTAACTCGCAAAATATATTTTGCTTGCACCAATTATAAATGTCCGATTTACCTGTAATCTCAACCTGTACTCCAGTTTCATGTATCTTTGGATAGTCTTTTACAATTTCATATACCTCTTCACTTGTCCAACCTTAGATGGTAGCATACTCTTTACTCTTTTAGCTTTAAAGTTCTTTTCATCTGTTTTAAATTTATGATTGTTATATAGAAAACACCGATGACAGTCAAACCAAGAAATTTTCTTTCCATACTTTAATGAAAATGCTCCTATTTCATCCATACAATAAGGACAAGCTAGACGTCCAGATGTGCTCCAACCTAAAAGCATGCCATACGCTGGAAAATCACTAATAGTCCATAATAAAGAAGCAAATATACGAAAATTCCTTTTTCTTGAAATGTCGTACATTTCAACTCCTTCATGCCACAGTGTTTTCAACTCATCGATTAGTGGTTGTAGATAAACATTCATTCCTTGAGTCGGATCATCAGGACCGGGAACGACAATCGTTAGAAACATATATGGAGTTTTCATACACATACATGGAGGTAAATTATAAGGAGTAATAATAATAGGTCATGATGAATATTACCACCAAACTGAGAAAATGGCGAAAATCCATCCGTACATAAGCCAAGCCTAACATTACGGCTCTCTGCCGCAAATTCAGGATAAGTTTTATTGAAATATTTCCATGTTTCTTCATCAGATGGATGTATCAAAGTTCCTTCTTCTGGTGTTCTCACAGTGTGCCATCGCATATGACATGCTGTAGCAGAAAATGCATATAACCGTTGAAGTCTGGGAGTGACGGGTAAATAATGCATCCTCTTATATGAGACTTCTTTTCCTTTCTTTTTTCTAGGTTTGTATCTTTCCTCGTACATATTCTGCATTTAGTAAGATAAGCTTCTTCTTTCCAATACAGCATGCAACCTTTTACACATGTATCTATCTTCTGGTACGACAATCCAAAAGCAGACATAAGTTTTTTTACTTTATAATGACTATGACACATCAAATTATTAGGTGGCATGTGTCGTTTTGCAGTTTGTACAACTGCTATAAATGCAACTTCTATAAGATTAAATTTCGATTTCATAGTGATATATTCGGCAATTACAGATAATTCGGTTCCGCTTGTACATCCATCTCACAATGGCCTCTTAGAAGAATCCAATCAATCATAAAAAAATTAGCTTCCGCGATCGGCTCTTCGTCAACATTTTCGTTCCCATCATCACCTTGGTCAAAGGTAGGAAACATTGATCGTGCAGCATCTTGCACCATGCTTTCTATAGGATTGGTCATAGTATTATCGTCCTCTAACACTACAGGATTAGGTGTAGGTTGAACAAGTTTTCCATGACGATCTCATAAGTAATAATTCGGTACAAAACCAAATTTATACAAATGTACTTTTACTACATCTGGTTTTCAATGCTTTAGATGTTTGCACTTACTACACGGACAACAAATGTCTACGTTATTTCGATCATTAGATTGAGAAAATCTAATAAATACATGTACACCATTACAGAAACGTTCTTTTATTAATCCTTTCATACCTTTTCGAGGTTCATACATCCAACTACGATCGACAAAATAATTGAACATATTTCCTGATTTGTAAAATGTAGGTTAGAAGATTGAATAAAACACTTCATATTAAAGTCTTGTAAAAATTTCATATATAACCCTTTACTATGTTAACAAATTCAAATAAATACTGCATTCAAATTTTCAATTCTTAAGTTTATTGTTTTTTACTTTGACGGTCGGTTATCCTACTTCCCATTATACGCGTAAAGCGACGACTTGCGACGGCCGCCTTTTTTAGCCGTCGCTATTGCCGGTCATTAAATGAAGCATGCTTTGTAGTGTAAATGAAATTGTGCATGCATTTAATAAATCATATATCTGAATGCATGATCGTAAATTCATGTATTTTGGTTTGAATACCTAATTCTTTGTTATCTTAAATTTGTGTTTGAGAAAAATAGTGAATATTGCATTTAATGAGGAAAAAATATGCACAATATAAACTTATTTCTTGAAAGGAGACACAGTTCTACGATGCTGATGTATACAACCACCATTATACTCATTTGCTAATTAAAGAGAGTAAAAAAATTAAGGAAAAATACTTCAAACACTCACCATTGTAGTTAACTCAAATAATTCAAATTTATACAGGCTACACAGAGAATCTGACTTCGAGTTTGTTTATCAACTTGAGCAATTGATTATTTACATGTTTTTTTGCCATAATTTTAATTTTTATCTCTTAGAATGATACTTCAAATGAAATAATCTTGCATCCTAATATATTAAGATTCATTGATTATCAAAGTAACAACGATTTCTAATAAAATTTTGGACTGTTAGAGATTTATAGAAAAAGTGATTGAAGTTGATGAGATTTGAGTTCAAGACTATTGTTCATAGCATACGCTACAAGGATATGCATTGTTTAGCGACGGAAATTAGCCGTCGCTAACTGTCGTTAGGCGACGATAAATGTTGTCGCATTTTTAGTCGTCGTAGAAGGAAAAGGTGACGGCTTTAGCGACGGCTTCGTCGTTAACTTTTAGACGGGTAAGGATGGCCTATTGGACACGTGACACGAAATGAGCGAACCAATTAGGGGTCGCTAGCTTGTGCCAATAGACCGTCGCTAGCCGTCGCTAGACTATGTCAATAGGTCGTCGCTAGCCAACACTAACCTGGGTATTCTGTTTTACAAAACAGCTGATATTTAAGCCCTCCAACCATACATATATATATTCATCTCTCTATACACCTGATATGCAACACATATAAATCCAATTTCATAATTACAGCCATCACATACATCGCATAACCTCTACATATCACACATAATTATATCGCAAAAATCAACATTCCATCAAAAACATAATCATACCTATAAATCCTCATGTCCATCAAACAAAACAACCATCAAACCTTCATAAATCCATCAAACACCCAGAAACGACATAACCATCAAACATCCACAAATAAAACAATCATCTAATAAGCATAAAATCCAACAACACATGTCAAATAAGTGCAAAACAAAACAATCAAAATCCATCACAAATACAACCAAATATATTCATCATTATTTCCCGACCTACCCCCAGGAAATTGCTCGTGCTCTACAAAATATGCCACAATCCACTCATCTAACAACATAGTCAATCCTCCGGCAGGAATCCGATCATTTAACTCTACTATCTGCTGTTTGAGTTGAGCTATCCCCTTTTCGGTCTGTGATTTCTTATAATTGGCCAGGGACATCCTCGTTTGTAAATTAGTTAATAGCTAGTTATAATTTATGCTTAATATTAAATAAAGTTCATATATTATAGTTAATTAACCAATTGAACTCAATAAACATTACCTCCTGATTGTCGTAACTGTATCGTCTATTTCGTGTGGGCAGGTTGGCTGCAACATCAAAAATCTTGTCCTCCTCCTTAGTGGTCAACTCCTCTCGATCGGTTGACAGCATCAGTTGAGCTCGCTCCATTTCAAGTATTTCCTATGATTAGGAACATAGTTTTGCCACAATAAATATTCAATTTAAAACTTATGTAATGTGAAGTAAAAGAAAAAATTTAAGCATATTTATCATTATGGATTGAGATTTAGGGTCCATCCAACTATAAGAAACCGAGCCATCATCTTTTGTATTCTCGACGGCATGAGTACATATGAAAACCATCACATATGTAGGCTCACATTGCTTCTCCTTAGTCTGAAATTATATATGAATAAATAATGTGTATATATGTATGATTAAATAATGTTATAACTACTTTATAATTGCAATTATAAATTTACTAATTCTTTACGATATTCTTGGAAGGAATTTGAGCTGCTGCAGTGTACAACAGGATTTTTGTTCCTGTTTGCCAAGTTCCCCCTAAAAATTTTCTGCAATTTAAATATATGAATGACTAAATTAATGCAATTATCATACGAACTTTAAACAAATTATAATAGCTATATGAAATTAGATAATTTACTTTCACAGTAGAAGCATCTCAGAGCAGCAGAAATTCAACCTTAATATCAGCGTTCATCCAATCGGGTTTTTTATTCTTTGTTTTGCGCCTGAGATGGCGTCCTTGTATATTTTTCTCAGCTTTTGGTTTCAGTGATTCCTTAAAATATCGTCATATGCCTCTTCGATGGCTACCACAGCCTATACATTGAAATTAAATTGAATTATATATAGATATTAATTTTCAAATGAATTATAAATTTACACTTACTATCGTGTAGATCCATATAGCATTTTTAGTATGCACTGGGATATCATCCCAATGGAGCCAACATCATGACATCCGACTTATGAATACCTTTCTAGAAATGGCCAGAATGTAGTCGGAAGGCTCCAACTCGAAACCCCTGTACTAATTTTGATGTAGACATTTAATAAATTTTAAACAATATACATGCATTAAATACTAATGATGCTACAATAAATTTGATACTTACTTTCCACGCTTCGAAATAACGACTGCCCTTGGGCGTAAATCCACCATGCCGCTGGCACCCTCGCTAGCAACAGGAGAAGCCTGAGATCTGGGAGATCTCTCCTGTGAGACACATCTACAACAAACATATTTTTTCATATAATGAAAAAACATATAGTTTTATCGTTAAAAACATGTCTGATTAATAATCACATAAAACTTCCACCAAAACTACAAAAATGGAACAAGTCCTTCTGAATACATATGCAGAACTAATAAAACAGAATAATATATAGCTCCAAACATAATCATCATCATTGATAACAGTGGGAGCCCAAAATATAAATTATGCAACAAGTGATACAAATATTCAGAATAATCAGTCTTCGTTGTTTTCTGATTCAGACTCGGCCTCGTCTCTATATCGTTTTCATCTGTGCTCTCAAATGCTTCTATTCAAAAAAATTATTCATCATTCAAAGACCCTAAATCAATATGATCATTGGTTGTTATTATTTCATTACTATTTGGTTCAAGATCCGCTTGATATGCTGCTTCGTATAGAATATTATTTCCATCAAACATCAATCTTGCTTTTGTTTTAAAAATAGCCGACCAATCCACTTTATCTCTTTTTAGGGATGGATACGAAGCAAAATAAACTTGTAATGCTTGCTTGGCTAATAAGAAAGGATCATACTTATAGTTTTGTGAGGTAGGTTTTAATTTCAACAGCACTTCACTTCTTTCTCTTGTATGCATAACTTTTCATTAAATGGAGCGTTCTTGTCGTTGTTGTATTTTCTAAAATAAATTAAAGTCATTTGGACTAAAGGCTTTAATTTGTTGTTGTATTTGTTAAAATAATACTTGACGCTTATTTTCAAAAAAACATCATGTTCATTTCTTAATATTTTAGAAAATCGATTTTAGTAGAATATTTATTTCAAAAGATTTTTTTTATTTCAAGCTACTTTAAAAAATACACAGATTATTATTTTAATAACTAGAAATTAAATTTGAAAACATATTTTACAATTTAATGAACTATTTAAATATTTTATTAACCGAATTTGAAATTTTATAACATATTTTAAAACTCATTTAACTATTTAAAGTTTTTAATTCGAACCACGATTTTTTTTCAAACGTGAATTTTTTTTCGAATATTTATGCATTTAAGTACAAGCTATATGTAAAAATATAAAATAATTTTTTTACGTAAGCGAGCTGTAAATGGTCTTTAAGGTCTACAATCGAAGTTGTGTATAGTTGTAGTGCACAAATACATCATCACAACATTAGTTGTGTACATGGTAGCAGTGCACAATAACAAAAGTTTGATGATGACAGGTTTGACGAAGTTTGCAGTAGTCTTGCAGGAGCTAGTAGTGGCGAAGAAAAAAGTGATGGAATTTGTTGTTTAAGTTTTGGTACAATAATGATTTTTGCAATTTAGATTTACTTGTTTCCTTCTGAGCAATACAAAGAATGAGAATGAGAGAGAATTACACGTTGAGAAAGTAAGGAGGAAAATAAAAAAATCGTAGTTCAAGCAGGTAAAATTGACGGTCGAACTGCCGGTTCAAATGTTCGATCTGAGCTCGTGCACAACTGAAGCTCGATTGAGTTTCGGACAGTGGTGCTTCATGATTCGGGGTCATTCGAGATAAACCCTTGGTTGGGTCCTGTTATGAAAATGATGGTTCATAGTTATATTTGTAAGAAGATGAAAGAAGGAATAGCTTCACATATAAACTTGATTATGGTTTGGGCTTTGGACCCCTTTGCATTTATTACATGGCACACTTTTAAAAGAATTTCTCGCCTCACTGAGGTATAACAAAACCATTTATTGGGATTATGACATATAAAAAATATTAAAAAAAATTAAGTGTGACATGAATCGTAGAATTAGTCCGGTTGACAGAAAATGTCATTTCCATAATGTCCCGTCTCTGAATAATGCGATAGCAATCAATATATTATCCTTAAAACATAACTTAATTCCTGATGTGCTATATCCTACAGTATGTGTAGCATATCACCAATGTGAATAATGCGTCATAATTGATGTGAATAATGTGGTCATAATTGATGTGTGTTTAATCTTTGTTGACTATAATATGTGAATAGTCGCCTCTCATTGAAATTGAATGGTCTATGTCGTATCTACAGGAGTCGGGGTCATAAAGGCTAACCTAGGAACATCTAGGCATAGTCAATGGTGAAGAAACCGACCATTGTATTTTATAATTTGAAAGAAAATATTTACTGTAAATTATAGTACGCAACATACCTCTTCACTGAATCTGTAAATTATAATTGTACGGTTGTATACTAGTTATCAATGCCTAAAGTTCCTTTAAAACTCTGTAATAGTGGTGCGGTATTTCAAGAAGACTGTATCAGTAATGCGCTTTATTATTGTATCAATGACTAAAATAGTCGTGCAACACTATTTCATATTAAACTTAATAGACAATTTTACACTGGCTACGATTTCTGTAAAAACAAATAATAAAATATTCAAATAGGCTGGAGCTATATCCGAAGAATATGTATGCCAAATAAACAAAAAGTAAACTATACAGGAATATTGGTTGTAAAAATTATAATAAATTATAGGAAATTATACCAAATTAGGCTAGTTTTAAAAAATAATGACAACATTAGCCTAGTTTTAAAAGTAATTACAGAAATATACCATTTTTTGTTTTACTGGCCTATACGATTGACGATTTTTCAAAAATCGCGAACAGGCGGTTTTCCAAAAGTCGCACAGAGAAAATAACCCAACCAACAACCTACCTTTCTCTCTCACTTCCACCTTTTTCATAAAACTTAAACAAATTTCTCTAATGGCAGCTCTATTCTGAAATCAATATTTATACTTTTTAAAACCTTGGTTCAGTGGTAAATCTATAGATCCAGTTGACGTTGCTTAGCAAATTTCATCTAGCTGAAGGTAAAATCACTAAAACTTAGTTTTTTTTTTGTCTAATTTCTGTAGTTTGGTGAACTTAGTAATTGGTTACATTAAGGTAAAAAATTGGTTTAATGTGTACATATTGAACGATTTGTATATTGATTTGTAGATTGGCGAGAAATATGATTCCTACGCTTTGCTACTACGACGGCGAACTAATTGTCGATGATCAAAGGAATGGTAAATATGTTGGTGGTATTTGTAAACCAGGAAGAGTGCGAAAAGGTTGCAAATTGATGGAATTAAAAGAAGCTGTGTACAGAACGACGAAGATAAATAAAGAAGAATTTGAACTTGAACTAGTGGTTAACTGGCCTACGGACTCGTGTTCTAAAGCAACAGCATTAGCGGACGATGACGATGTAGAAGTAATGTTTTCTGCTATTGTAAAGTCTATTGAGTTATACGTAAGGAAAGTTGCAAAGCAACAACAAGAACATCAGGTGACATCTCCTGTTGTGAGTATTGGAATTGGATACTATACACAGATGTTGGAGACCGCAGATCCATCTACTGGCTACGTATCTCCTAGCTATAGCAATCCTTTTCTAACCGATGGAATATACCTCCCTCCATATATGCAGTACGGATTTATGCCGTACAAAAACTCGCAGCCATTTACGCAACAGAGCAACATTTATTGCAACCCGCCTAGGGATGCAAATACGAGTGCGAGGTAAAAAAAAAATTGATGAATTGATACATGTACTATTATGTAGTTAATTTTTCTTATGCTATGCCGTAATTTAAACAGCTTCGAACAACAAGACATTCAACATGGCGAAAGCGATGGACATGTTAATGCAAATTTGTCACGGTCAGTGTATCCTAATCCATCCGAACTATATGATATGAGTCAAAGGTATGTTTACGGATTGGGCTATATTTTTCGTCTCATTTGGTCTGTATTTGGTCTGTATTGTCTGTTAGTTGACTTCTATATATCAATCAGGTATATGATAGTTGATTCTGGTGCGCAATGGAGTGCTAGACCATCCACCCATTCTCTGTATGCAAATTTTGGCAATGATATGGATGTTGGTGGGAATGTAGCCGTGGGTGAAGAACATCATGTAGATAGCATGGTCGTTGCTTCTATGAATATTAACGAAGACTCTTGGATACAAAGAATGCAAGTTCACAACGAGACGTTGAAATATGACTTCCCTGCAGCAGAGGACAATGATGTAGATAGTGATGAAACAGAGATGGATGTGCCTTTGAATGATGATCTTTGCACCGCTCAAATGTTGGCAAGATTTTTTGTTGGTAATCTTTAATTTTCCGGCGAACGATTTTCAACCGCTTGCGTTCAAGGTGGTTTTAGTGTTGGAATGGTTCTTGAGACAAAAGAGAAGTTTCTTCAATAACCAACGGAACGGTCAATTTTGCATGTTGTTTTATACAAACCAATAAAGTCGAACAAAACACAATATACTGCTATATGCACCGTTGAAGGTAATTGTCCTTGGAGAATACATGCCATAGTTTTGAAAAAATCCGAGTCGGGATGGTGGAAAATTCGAAAATATCCAAGCGAATACACTTGTGTCAACCCAATAGTTAATTCCAACCTTAAGCAAGCAACTTCAATATTTCTTGTGACAAAAATCATGTCTTTTGTCAAGATTTTTGACAAAGCCGATTTGGATATTTCAGCTGGTACAGTCCAAGTGCTTGTGCACGATCAGTTGTTCATCAACATAAGTTACATGAAAGTGTCTTTGAGCATTAAGCAAAGCAATAGAGAGAATTTATGGTGATTGGGCAGAATCATACTCGACTTTACCACAGTTCTTTGACGAGATAAAATGAACGAACCCTGGCTCTATAGGTCATATGATACGTGATGGAGTGGGAGTGTTCGATCGCGCTTTTTGGGCATTTAGGCCTTGCATTATAGGTTTTGTGCATTTTTGACCTTTGTTATGTATCGATGGGACACACTTGTACGGTAAATACAAAAACACATTGCTTGTTGCAACCGCGATAGATGCAGATGATTGTATTTATCCTTTGGCATACGCAGTAGTTGAATCAGAGTCATGTGATTCTTGGGGTTGGTTTTTTCTTGCATGATAGAATTCATACATAGTGTTCGCGGTCGTTGTATTACTTTCATATCCGATAGGATGAAAGGAATTCCAAAAGCTTTATACGGAAAATGGCGACAACTGCACAAACATCGTTATTGTGCAAGACATATAAAAGCCAACTTTCAAGCATTCAGAGAGAAGCGTTTGACAGGGTTATTTTATTCAGCAGCGTGCGCGTCTGAGGTAGTTGAGTGCATGAAAAGTAGAGAAGAGATCAAAGTAACAAGTAGGCGTGCGCATGAGTGGATTGAGCGGAGTCTGATTTTTTTAAAGAAAACTGGCTTTGTGCAAAGATGATGGAGGATGCTTTCATGTAATGACAGCTAATGCTTCTGAAAGTTTTAACGGTGTATTGAAAGGAGCTTGATCGCTACCTATAAAGGCTTTGGTTGCACGAACATTCTATCGCTCAGTTGAATATTTCTGCAGCGTCGCCAAATTGCAGATGAACTAGCGACACGCTTGACTCTAAAGTGGAAAGCCAAAATAGCAGAAAGAGCCAGTGAAGCGCGTCGCTGCAGACTAGTACGATTTAGTCAAACTGGATGGCAGGTAATTCGCTACTTTGGTGATGAACACAAAGTTATTATCGATGGCACTAACTGCTTGTGCACATGCAACATTCCGATACTGCAGAAGATACCATGTTCTCATGTAATGGCAGCTTGTTCGGCGCAAACAGGTGGGGTTAATAGAGCACACCATGACTTAGCGTCAAGCTGGTACTCCGTTGATAGCTGCAAAGCCGCTTATAAGCCGGAGTTTCATACCGTGCGTGATAGGAGTTTTAGGGCGCATATAATGGTCCTCGGATATTGCCTCTGACTGTGTGACGGCAACCGGGGAGGCCACGATCTACAAGGATCAAAGGTGTGATGGATGAAGGCCAGTCGTCCAAATCAAACAGGTGTACCAAATGCGATGTGTTAGGCCATAATCGTAAGCGATGTATTACTGCTGTGTAGATGTGTTTGTATTATTTAATTTCTATGTAATTGAACTCTATTTTCTGCTTTACAAGTCCTGTTGTATGTTGTTATTCGACAATTTGTCAAATGCTATATATTGCAGGCCTGTGCTTTATTTGTTATATATGAAATAACCTGCTGCTGTTCGGTAGCAGCAGCAGGAGAAGAGCTAACTGTGATTTTTCGAAAATCGCGAACTGCGATTTTTCAAAAATCGCCTCTCCAACTTGCTACTAACAAACAATAGCAAGTTGTTCAAGAACGCCACATCGCACACAAATATCAAAAGCATATCCATACCATACAACAACATCCTTAATTCACATTCTACTGCATCACATGCAATAACATCTTTAATTCACATTTCAATGTACATAATAAACTATCAACTGCATGTCCATGTCTACAACAATAACACAATTATACCGTACACAACACAGTTAAAAGTACATAGCCATATTCAATATAATGCACATATCATCTACGCAAGCGACGAAGTTCCATAGGCGTACGATGACGACGTTCCAGCCATTGGGACATGTACTCTTCTTCCTCAATCTCGGTGGAAGGATCAAATGTACATGGTGGTTGAGAAGGTCCATGGGTGAAATTTTCTGGTTGTTGGGACGTCGAAGGGCCTTCTTCGAACAAAGTTCCTTCACCTCTTCTATCTCACCGCCTGTAAGTAAGTAGGAGCGACAGTGGCCCCCCTTGAGGTGGAGGTATGTCTGCTGGAGGTGGAGGTATGGGGGGAAGGACGTCTCGGCCTCTCTAATTTTTTTCTTTCTAAGACTGCACGTTGAATGTTTTTGATATTCATGCACATCCCTTTCGACTGCGCATCGTGATCTAGACGTTATTCAAGCTTTTCAGCGGTTTCTAACGTCTTGTAAATGCCATCAACCTGTACAATGCAAAGAGAATTCGTTATCTTTATTTGAAAATATATTTAAATTAACGGGGTTAAGTATACTTACAACGTTTCTCTCAAGATGGGCACGGGAGGTGTATGGATGGTGGGGAACGGCCTGTACAAATGCTTGAAGAACATATCTACGCGTGGTGTGCCAATACCACCGCATATATGTCTCTAGAGGAGTGATCGACTCTCTCTCAAATTGCGTAAACAATTGGCGTTGATTCCATATCTTCCATAGCATTTGCAATTTCCCCGACATGGTACTCGTCGGTATAAACTGGAACGTCCTCTGGAATATGCCTCGCCATTGCAAACTGGCGCATTACCCGATCGGATAGATGGTGTGCGCAACGAATTGTGCAAATGAGTGGAAGCGTGACAGTCCACAGATATCTAGCGGTTGTACATATAGACGGAAGACCCTCCAATACATCCTGCGTATATGGAGTCCAGGTCACCGTAGTTGGGTCTAGAATGTCTAGCTCGTTGCGGTAAAAGCGTACATTCCGCCGGGGGGGTCTGAGATGTCTTTTTTGGACCAACCCACCTATCAACAAGCGAAAAAACAATATTTTAGCGTAAACAAATTTTGAATTAGAAAATTAATTTTCAACAGACAAGAAGTTATGCCGAGATCCAAGAGGGTGTGTGTGATCGACGACAACATTTCGGACTTGGATCCGTTCGACAGGTAGATATGTTCATGACCAAATCTATAGGGGAAAAACAATTTAGCTACTTAAAACATATTTCGAATTTGGTCTAGCGCAGAAGTAGCAAGATAAATTATACGTGTACCTAAACAAGCATCAAACACCCACCTATAAGCTTAGTCACCATAAGAGCGAGATTGGAGAGCTCCATATAGTTGTACGCCAAAATAACACTACCCCATGAGTAGTGGGCACACTGATCGAGATCTGCTAAATATGGTAGTCATTTCAAGTCCACGCGATTTTTGTAATGATTGCACATCAAACGGGATGTAATGATGTATAGAATAATTACTCGAGCCTGCTGTTGGATCTGAACCTCTGTAGCATCGGCAGGTATATCATCAACTACAGCGTGTCGAAACCATTTCACTTCTACCATTTCATTACCCCTAACTTGTTGCGAAGAAGGAGTAATACCGAGCAAATCCATGCACAGCTGAATATAATCATGACGGTCCTCACCCGTTACTGGATTGCCTTTTATAGGCAAACCTAAAAGCACGGCCACATCCCCTAATGTGATCGTCATCTCTCCGACAGGAAGATGGAAAGTAGATGTCTCGGGTCTCCATCTATCGACATGAGTTGTGACCAGATGATGATCTAACTGGAGGTTGCCTAACCGCAGTACTGTCAAAAAGCCCGCTCGATCAATCTCCTCTAATCCTCTAGGATGATGTGAAGTGACTTTCTTGAGAGAAATAGAGTGATCGATGGTGAAATCTGCTTCTTTGCTCTGTTTAACATTACATGTACAAATATTAATATTTACACAATTTGTGAAACGTAAATCATAGGAAATTACCATCATATACGCTTCACTAGATGTGCGACGTCTAGGCTGTAAGTACAATAAGCTCGTGTCTACTGGATCGGGCTTTATCTCGATGTAATCTACAACACAAAGATTAATGTATACAACTCTTAACTATCATAAATTTAAATTTCTTCAATCTATACTAAAGTACATGCAATTGAATGAACATTCACTTGCAAAAACCCCCTAAACCAGTCTACAGCATATAACTTTCACAAAATCTTGCAAAAAATTGAATTCTAGAAAACCATAAAAATGCCCTAAATCATGAAATTGGAGATGAGTGCATTACCAATATCCTCCACTATTCCGGATGTAGAAGCCATGATCCGAATGAGTTTCGAATTTGATTAAAAAAAACAAAGAAAATTGAAATTTCTGGGAGGGAGAGAGCTAAAACCCAAAATGGGGTTTTTGGAGCTAAGTTGAATGTTGTAAGAGTGAGTGGGGGAGGGCTTGGCTGTCTATTTTATAACAGGCAAAATAGTGGATGATTTTTGAAAAATAGCTCACGTGCGATTTTTCAAAAATCGCCATAGTCGAAATTTCAGCTTGCCTATGTAATGGCAATTGTTTTGACTTACAAGATAGAAATGATATAGAGATTCCTCCAAACAACTCTATATGATCATAGAAATTCATCCGACGATAAATACTCGGACATAACCATCAATTTCAAAGAAAATCAAACATACATTCTACGAAACATGAGATTATCCCTTAATTACAGAGTAATAACAACATATAGAACTAATAACATACAGTCTACGAAAGGTGAAAATATCCATCGATTACATGAAAATAAATGAAGTACCAAACATAGGGTTCATGATATGAAACAGTTTGTCAAATGTATCCATTGTGAACATAACCTAAAGATGACGTTTTCTTCTCTACAAACATTTTCTATTCATTTCTTCAACTAATTTTTCAAACGCCTAACTTCATCTTGCATTTCGAGGGCGTATTCCACTCCTCGAGCACACAATGGAGGATCGATCCACTTCATAAAATTACAGCACCCCACTTCGCCAGGATTCATCATGTGATCTTCGTACGAAGAACAACCGTAAAATCTTCGTTCGGTATTGGTTTCAGTTTTGGTTACGACAACCACACATTCATTGCCACATCGACAAACTTGATATGCACTGGATGGCAGCGTAGGACCTATATAATTACCAGGACTTAGTATTTTACCTTCAATAGAAATTTGCTTGCCTGGTCTTTGGTTCGCTACAACTTCGTGTAAGCGAGTGTTGAGGGATGATGTTCCCGAATGGAACTTTTGATGTGTCAGCCCAAATTGTGTTTCTGGAACAAATTCTACATCACTTAGTTGCGTAATGTCCCTTCGAGCTTTATAATCATCGTAACATTTCGACATCGTCTCGTCGTCTATCTCCCAACCATCCATGTCTAGTTCAACTGCGAGTACGTCAACATTGGTTAGAATACACAATAGCTTTAAATTAGGATTTTAGTTAGCATAAACATATTATAAATCAATATACATTACCTTGTAACGAAGATTACACCTACTTGTTGAGAAGCTTTGATTATATCTTGTGAGAATTGGACTTTTTTTGGGTTTTCTAAGGAGAAGTAGTGTTTGCGAAGTTTCAGAAATTTGATGATGAGTTTGGTAAAGTTGATAGTGAAGAAGAAGGTAGGTTGCTGGTTGGATTCATAGCAGGCTTTCATGCAATTTTTTAAAAATCGCCCAAAGCAAAAACCTAAATATGTTATTTTCTCTATGCGACTTTTGGAAAATCGCCAACCGTATATACAATAAAACAAAAACCGGTCTATTTCTGTAATTACATTTAAAACTAAGCTAATGTTGTTATTACCTTTTCAAAACTAGCCTAACTTGGTAAAATTTCCTAAATTATAAGGAAGCATTTCAAGTCTTCGAATAACTTTGTGCGTCTATACGGTTATATTTACTTATTAAAAAATGCCCATGGGTGAATAGGATATTTAAAAATGTTTCAAAAGCTAAAAAAACAACTAAAAGAGACACCTGCTAATATATTGCAAAGAAAACAAAATGGATAATAGTGATCAAAGGTGTCATAAGTACGTCACATGCATATAACAATGCTCTGTTCGAATACAATTCCCCACAATGGGTTTAGGATTATAACTATAAGGAATAAAAAGTGTACATCTTTTAGTAATCAGTGAAAATGGAATTCTAAAATACCTACAGATGAACCAAGTTTATGAGTTAGAACAATATATCTATTTTCAAATATAATAAAAGCATGAAAATGGTAATTTTATATAAATGGAAGAAAGAAAAGCCTACCTCAAAGGAGGCATCTTCAAGGCTCTACATAATTTATGAGTAAAGTCCATACTGAAATCTATCTTCACTGTAAAATCATGCAATATCATTAGAAATCAAAATTAAGCAAATTGATTACTAAAGAAAACAAAATTTTGACTTTTCTATGTGGATGCTCTGTTGAGCTCCCATTCATATGTAATGCATCGACGAGGGATGATTAAATAATAATGTTAATGGCCTTATTTACAAAGTGTAATTGAAAAGGGATAGATAATTGGTGTAGGAAACTAAAGAGCTTTAGTTTATATATGAATGAAAGAAGTTGCACCATTGAATCCTCGTTAGCAACTAAGAAACATTGTTTTATACTATACCAAGGCAGAACAATAAGCACTAGTGACTATTCCCTCTTAACGTTCTCTGAACTATAGAAAATGATACATGCACTAGCACCCTTATGGCTTGCCGTTCTCCCTTGGTTACCACCCAAATGCATACTAAAATCTCCTTCCTCCTTTATTTTAATTTTCCTATTTGAAAATTATGTATACCTTCCAAATATTCTTTGTTAAATATTATATTTTTACTGTTATGATTTTAAATGAAATTATTTGTTTTGAAAATTCGTTTTATCATACATATTTTAAACTATAATCTTAATGCAGTGATTTTATTTTTATTGTAGCAGTTATTATATTATAATTTATACTTCATATAAAATAAATTAACTGTGTGTGTATTTTCTATTGGAGCGCAAAATAAAACATAATAAATATTGACCTTAGGATGCTTTTTTCTTCACACGAAATGTGAAATTCAAGAGGAGATCTAATAGTCAAGATCTCTTATGTTTTATTTTGTGTCTACTTTTTATGTCCAATTAGAATTTCTCCCCTCCCCCCCCCCACATGCGCGCGTGCGCACACACGCACGTGCGCACGCACATATATATAACACATATATATACATACACATATAGAATTATAGAATTTTTTGTTATTTAAAGGTTTTTATTATATATCATTTTTTTGAAACCAGTTAATTTTTAAAAGTTCAATTATTCTAGTAACATCTTTGCTACTTTACCTTGCACATTCAAATAAATGCTATATAATACTTTTCAAATTTTACGATATCAAACAAGTAGTCTGAAATGGTATTCAAAAAATCACATAGACATAAATTTCTCAACATGCTGCTTACTTTCGATAATGTTTTAAGATTAAAGTTAATCAATTTTTTTCTTATTTACAAACGTGAATAATAAAAAAGAATTATGTTTGAAATTTAATATTTTATCCACATTCAATTGGACATAAATCTCAAATATCACATTTTCATACTATTTATTATATTTCCACTCAAACTCAAATTAGTGACTAAAGAAGTCTATAAGGAAGGTTGTTCACTAAAATTTTTGATAAAAATGGAAAATAAGGAATAAATATAAGTAAAGTGCGGTGGAAGTAAAATAAATGACATACAATATAGAATGGTTTGATCTAAAAAAGATTTACATACACATGGCTTCTTATATTGTTTTTTTTAGAGTTTTTGGTTATAATAGTGAAGCTAAATGACTTCTTCAAGAGCTCAAAATAGAAAAAATAAAGTGGAAACAAAAATAGTTCGATCGTTGTTGAAGTGCAAGAGCTCTCCTATACATACCCATGGAGATCATGCTTTGAATGGTCGAGATTAATGTCTTAGATGTATAGTTTCTTTAGAGCCACCGATTGGAATCTACATTCAAATACGACCAACTCCCATGCCCTATGGTCGCAATGGTTTAAATGTATTTTAGGTGGTGTGCCACACAATAACATTCTTTAGATAGAGAGTTGGTATGATACATGGAACGATTGTTTCATAATGGCTCCTTTTGTCAGAGGAATGGTATAATTTCACCGCTTTTGTCAGAGGAATAGTACGGTTCTACCACCACTATTGGCAGGAGTAGTTGAGGTATTCTGACGTATCTCTATTTACATAAGGCAAAGTAAGGCAAGCTAGAAGGTTTGTCAAGGGAGGGGGGGTTGGACGGACATGAAGGTGATCAGATGAGTCACATGGACAGATGGATGGATGAGTTGATTTGGGAATTAGCTTTACTTAGGAAGCTAATATGGAGACATGCAACCCGAGGATGTATTATAAGCGAGGCTTGAGGGCGGCCATTTTTTAGGTAGAGATGAATAAGGCTCCAAACAAGGATGATGAGGTGGATTGGTCTTGAGAATGAGGCTTGTCGGACGAATAGCCAACTAGATCTTGTGTGATCTTGGTCGACGTTTGTTGTGAAGGCCTATGTTGGGACTTCGGACATTATGGTCCCAATCGTACTTTACGAGGAAAATGAGTAATATTTTCCCTCACGTTTGCCATTGCGAGCAGAAAGGAATTGTCTTATTTGTAATTAATGCAAATGACACATTGCGCATTTCTATTGGTTGTGATCGTTCATGTTTTGAGACAGTTTAAGTGATGGGAGGTTTGATTAGATGGAGCATTCAATTAATAATCTATGATACGGATTGTTTCCTGCCCAATCCATCCGTGAGTTGTGGTTTGAGATCGAAAGTAATAAAAGGATGGGGTATGCTTCTTCTCCTTTACTATTTTACTTTGTTATTTATCCTTTAATGTTCTTTCAAGCTTTTAAAAAAGAGAATATCTTCAAAGTTTCTTTGCTTCAAAAAGGACTTATCAAAAGAAAGTTTTGTTCATCCTTCTCTTTAGCTTTTCTTCTTCTTTTGTGTCATTGTGTGCAATTATATCATGATTTCTACATCGATGTTCACCCCTTTTTTCACTAGAGTTTCGAAGTTGACTCGTATCCTTATTTTTTTATTACTGACATGTGTAGGATGTAGACCATCATCTATTGGCTATACAAGGTTGATAAATTTTTTCGATCTTTTACTTGAACCCATATCCAAGGTAAAGAACTTAAAAGCTGTTAAAGTACTGAATTTCCCCCTTTACATAGGGACGAAGATATTACATAAGGCCTTTGGCCAAAGCCTATTTAGTTGCATAATAAAAAATACATTTGAATAATGAATGGACCATACTATCTAGTCATGTAAAACTGATATAGGCATAGGCATGACTATGTAAAACATATAATTTTCAATGTTTGGGAATGGGATATAATTCTTTGTTTGCTTCATCCAACAATTTATCAAAATGTTCTGCCTTAGTAGTTTGACCTTCAAATATGGGTGGTTGATTCAATAAATCATCACTTTGTCCATTTATTAGTAGCACAACTACTATATTAAGAAATTCATGCACTTCACCACCATCTTCATTGTTATTAACATTTGTTTGCATATTATTTTTTAGATTGGTAGAAGATGCGCCATCATTAGAGTGATCAATGTATGGTTCATTATGGTGTATCCAACATGATGCTATATATAAAGGATCTATATCATCGTAAAGAAGAAGATATTTAACAGTATTTTTATCGTAAAGATATCTATTACAACATTTTTTACATGAGCAAATGATCTTATCCTTCCAAGTAGAAACGAAAAAAGCTTCATATAGAAAGAGTTCCAATATATATATATATATATATATATATATTCATTTGAATTAAGTTTTAAATATACCCAACTCTTATACATAATATAAGTATCGCAAGGCAAAATATTATAAGATACAATTATTAATTATGATTATACTATAAGGTAATTTAACAATTGGGAGTGGGAAATAAATATGGCTTACAAAAACTATGTAATATTTTTCCATTTATTTTTATTATATGAAGTTTAGGCTTGGCAAAGAAAACACTAATATTATCATGAATACTAATCCATATGGATTGTACTAAGTAAATAATATAAGACATACAACCATGGTTGGTTATGATTCATGTAAATAATCCAAACCAGTGAAAAATATTCTTAGTTAATTAGAAAAATAAAGTTGTAAGAAAAAAAAAATATTAAACAAAAAAATGAAGAAACATTAGTACTAAGTATATGTATAGACTAAATATGCACACACAAGAATTATTTGTATATAAGCTTAAAATAAAGTTTGGTTTGTTTGTATAATGTACACATAATCAAGATTTTCAAAATGGGATTCAACCCCTAAATTACAAACTTTAAATTTGAAATAAAAATAGAATCTAATCATAAATTTTTGGTAGAAAATCATATTCTAGAATTTATTCCCACCTATATGCTACAAAATATGTTATATAGATTTTAATGACATTTAAGTAAAAAGATTAAATATTCATTTCATAGTAATGACTTGCACAATTGAAACTATCTTTTATGCATGAGTTGTTATTTCTAAAGTTAAAATTTAATTCTATCTCTTATCTCATCTCTGTTTTGTTTGAAAAACGAAAAAATGAGATTCAACTCCAAATCATATAGTAATTTGAGTAAATCGACCCTAGTAAGAAAATGGCACAATACAGTGGTAAACAAATCTGGGTAAAAATTGATTTAATTGTGATTAAATTAAACACGGTAAAAATGAGATTCAATTCTCAATCATACGGTAATTTGAGTAAATTAACCTTTATAAGAAAATGGTTCACAATTGTGGTAAACAAATATAGGTCAAAAACAATTCTATTGCGAATAAATTAAGCATGAATTTAAGATGATTTGGAAGATAGAAACTTACATGATCAAGAGATTAGAAAGAAATGTAATTGGATGTTTGACAATTTAGAGAGGATTTTGATAAGATTAAAGAAGAAGGAACTTGTATTTTTTTTCTGATGAAAGGATCTATTGAGAAACCAGAGAGGAAAGTTACATGAATTTTTCCAGGCGGTAACTTTCCTTCTCAGTTAATTTTTTGAAAGCAATAAGGGCCTTTTCATTTTCCCCAATTAATTCAATAGAGACAAAAATATACTTGTGCCCCAAAATGTTGTATTAGTAATTCATGCTTGTCCCAATAAATACATTAATCAATAAATGCATTTTGTAAATAGGATAATATTATTAAGGAGAAACTTATGGGCTTTTTGTTAGCAAGGACAGTTCACCAATATTTTATTCAAAAGAACAAAGCATTAAAATATTTGAAAAAAGCCCTAACTGTCGCACGTGATTTCTCTTCTTCTTCTTCTTCTTCAATCTTGTTCTTTTTCCTTTTTACTTCTTTTTTGATCTCGTTTTCTTCTTCAGGCCGTTCAAATTTAAATTCGTTTATTCATACTCCCTTATTTTAATCACAATTCATTCATATTATCCGGATTTTGATTTTACTCTTTTTTCTTTCGAAACTGGAAAATTTCAGTTCTAGGACGATTCTATTTTTTCCTCGTTTTCTTCTATTAGAATTTTAATTCGATTATTTCTAACATTCTACTATTTTTATTTTTTAAAATTGAATTAGTTTTGTTGCTCTATTTTGTTCTTTCATATTTTATGGCAAGTTTGGGCACTAACAGCAGGTATGTATTTTCTTACCTTTTTATATAGCAATGTTTGTTTGTTTTTTTAAATTGAATATTATTTGGTTTTTGTTCACTGATGTATATGTTGGATTCGGTGAACTCTATTTGAGTACTATGTTGTTTATTAATTTGAGCATCAGATATTAGGTATCAACTTTAGAGTATGTTGGTATCATTTTTGGAAAATATTTGTTATTTGTTTGTTTTTGGTTTTTTATAAAGATAATTATCATACTATAATTGTAACGATCCGGAATTTTGGTTATCAATTTGGAACATTTAATTTATTTTAAATCTTGAGTTTGAATTATTAATTGATCTCAAATATGGAAGAATTGGTGAAATGGTATAAGTTTCAAATATAGCGATAAATTTTATTTGGGAAAATATAAGCTAATAATTGGAAATAGAGATAATACAGGAATCTGAGAAATAAATGGATATGAAAATGATTTCTAAAATTGATTTAAATTCTATTTGAATTAGAATTATGATATTGGACTTGTGAATGGAATCAAAGTCGATAAGTTTAAAATTGGGAATTTATATATTAAGTAAATAGTGAAAATTTAATATATAGAAATAATGCAAATAATCGGATTTTGATTTAAAATGAATCCGAATGATTTCTAATATGAACATAAATTCTATATGATTTATTACAGAGTTAGTAAAGTTTTAAAATCGAAATTTTAACTGATTTCGACGATTTGAAAATCGCTCGACTTAATCGACGGGTTAAAATAGCTTTCAAGGGCATACTTTTGGAATTCGATGAAACCAATTCCATTAGATCCGTAATAACGTATTATTATCGGCTTTAAAATTTTATAGCGTTTGGAGTTACCGTTTGTTCGCACGGGTGAGAAACGCGTTGAAATAAATATCGAAAATTTATTATTTTAATTTGATTCAAAAAGCCATCTTCCACATACGACCGAATTGGGCCCCGAAACATGTTCCATTGTGTTCAAAATATGGGTAAAACATTATAAATACCTAATGGCACGTCTTGTTTGGAGCTCATTTGAAAAAGCAGTTAAAATTGAAAATAATATATTTTAAAATTCGTTATACGTATATATATACACCAAGCACAGTGATACCATAGGGTTATCGTTCGAGCCACCATTATTGTTATTAATGGCCAAAAAGCATCGAGCCTTTTCCCTCTAAACCTCTCGATCCAAGCTTCAATTTCGAAAACTTTCTAAATGGAAATTGTGGAGCATGGGGCGATCTATGCATCCAACGGTAGATCTTGGTTATCATCGTCGTATGGTGGAGAATTTTGGCTGAGTTCGTATTCGTTTCGAGCGCCTTTTTCTGGCTATTGGTGAAGTCTAGTGGGGTTGGTCATGGGCTATAGGCGCTTGAAGATGGGGGCCGTTGCGTGAAGGGGTTGGATCGTCGGCAAGGTGAACGGGGGAGGAGCGAGCGTCGGTCACAGTTGCGAGCGTTGGGTTTTGCTTAAACCGGTAACGTGCGTATGGTAGGAAGAAGGTTTGGGCAGCTTTGATTTCGAATTGCAGTGACGTAAGGCTGTGATTAGCTGTTGGTAGATCTCAAAATTGTAATTGTAAAATTTATATTAATTTACACATACAAACTTTAAAACTGCGTATTTCGTTCATACATTGTCAGAATCGGACGAAACAAGCGGCACCGGAATCGCAGAGACGAGATCTACACTGAAGTACAGACCTGGAGCTATTTGGAGCTCGTCAAAATTTTAGGTTAAATTGAACATGCTCGATTTAATTTGTAATTGGAACGCTCGGCGATTTAAACTCAAGGTAAGTTATTCTCACTCAATTTTGGACTGCTGGTGGTAAATTTTAATAGTTAAAATTAATAAAATGATTGATTGGTTAAATTGATGCATTTTTATCAGTTGGATGTAATATTATATAGAGTAATGTGTGTGTGTATATGTATATATATATTGGAGTGATTGATATTCTCGCATTATATAGCGGATGAGACCATATGCGCCTCGCATAATAGGGGATGACCCTATATAATTATAGTGAAAATAGTTTATACAATGAACAAGAATGAATTTCAATCAACAACTACTAGGTATCATTTTTCACTATTTTGGTATCTTTTTTGTCATGCATGACAGTGAAGTAAATAATTAAATTTACAAAGCATCATATTATTTCAAACATTAGAAATAAGTATATAGTCTTTACAACAAATTGACATAATATCAAGAAGTGTTTGTATCAACAATAAAAAAAATCTATTACTTTTAACACAATATCTTAAATGCATATTAGGGCAACTGAATATAATAACAGGTTTTGCAAACAAATTCATTTCTTTCTTTTTTGTTCCAAGCTTGACATGTACTTGGCCAAATTCTAGCAGTGCTTATTGTCCGTCGGTATCGCATGCGTAATTTTTTCCATTGTTGACAATATTTGTTTAGCTTCTAATTTGAGTATTATGCTTCTGTTCAGTGAAATGATGAATATCGTCATGTATATACCACAGTCAAGCCTGTTTGAAGCAAAATATATTGTCACTGTCAGTTTGGATCACTTGTAGTGTCAGTTTTGTAACTAATATAAAACGCTTATTTCATACATAATGGTGGAAACAAATAGCATGCTTTAAACTTAAGTATTTAACAGTTTACTACTACACTAAGCATTAGTTTTAGTATCATTTTTAGTGCTTGTAGGTATCATTTAAAGATTTTTAGTAGTTATTTTGTTTTAGTTTTGATTATATATGCATTTACTATCGGTTTTGTGTATGTATATATCAGTTTACTACCACTTGATACAAGTTTTACACTATTTTGGTATTAATTTTTTCGTATGTAATGGTTAACTAAATAGTTAAATTTACGAAGCATCAAGTTATATCAAACAGAAACTAGGTATAATTTTTGGAATATATATATATATTATATATATATATATCAGTTTTGTTATGAGTAGCAGAAAATAACCAATCATGAATTCCAATCTAGCAGTTATTAAATATTCCAATTTCAAATAACTAAAATTTTGGGTCGTTACACCAGAGTCAAAGCCGACGCTTTGTTTTCTTTTTCTTGTTCTTGCTTTTACACTTTGCACATAAGAAGGTGTTTTTTTGTGTTGCTTTCTTTTTCGGCCAACTGATTTTGTCACAGTTGTTTTCTCTTTTTGACCAGCGGATTTTGTTGGTTTCTTTTCATCATCTTTTTCAGTTTTTTGTTTTAAACTCTTGTTTGTCATAGAATTTGAAAGATGGAGGAGCGAAGTCAAGTACTGAAATATGGTAGGGTAAAATTTGGTTTTAGATAGTGGTGGCTTCTTCCATATTTTGAGCTTCTTCTGTTTATTTTTCTATCATTTTTTTTATTTGCTGGAAGAACTATTCAATTTGTTTTTTCTACCATGTATGCACTTTCTTTTGCGATCTCCAATGGTGTATCTTGATTTGGTTGGAACTCTTTTCCTTCCACATGATTTTTAGTAATTATTTGCACTTATTCATGCACTTCAGTAGGTATTTCAGTAGCTTTTTCTACATCATGCTCTTCAAGTCTTTATTCACTTTGTGCTTCATTTTCTTCATTTTGAACTTTTTCTTGCACTTGGTTTTCAATCTCCGTCTGCATCTTTTTATGCACTTCAGTTGATATTTTATTTGCTTTTTCTATATCATGTTATGTAATTATTTCATCATTTTGCACCTTTTCTAGCAATTCATTTTCTATATCTGTCTGCACCTTTTCATACACTAAGTTGCTATTTCAAATGATTTTTCTACATCATGTTCTACAATTCTATCTTTATTTTTCTTTTTTTCCTCTTTTTTCCTCTTTACTCTTTTCTTCATTCTTTTCAGTTGCAAATATGTTTTCTGCATTTTGGGTTCCATCTCTAAACATGTATCTTCATTCATTTCAATTGATGTGTGGTCTTTTTCTGCATTAGAGTCAGCATTTGTCTTTTTAATTTTTTCTTTACTCTCTTCGTTCATTTTAGGTTCATCTACTATGTGCATATTTGTACTTCGGTATTTGAATTTCTCTCTTCATTCTCTTGCAATCTTGACTTGATTTCTCTCAATTCTTGTTTTAGTTTTAGAATTTCTTTCTTGGCTTCTATCCTCGTTTTTTTTTCTTTTTCCAGTTCCTTCTTTCTTTTTTGACTTCATCTTCCAAATCTTTTATGTGTATTTAGAAGACTCCAATGCTTACATCTTCTTCAAATGATCCAATACTTTGTTCAGTTTCTTCAATTTATCATTTTTCCCTTGATTTTCTTTTCCTTTGTTGCTTAATTGTTATTTTGTAGATGTTGTTTGAAGAAGTCTTTCTTCATGTGGAATAATATTAGTTATTTCTTTAACCTGTATAATTGGTAGGGAAATTTTGTTTTAGTTTTAAGTTATGATATTATGTTATAACTTACAATGATAATTGACTTTTTAATAGAAGCAAACACAATAGTTATGAAGCCGATACTATGCAAAGTTATAAACTGATACCGTACAATGTTAAAAATGATATCAAATATTATTGTGTATTATAACTAACACTGTGATGAAGCAAAACATATGCTATATAGAGGCAAAACTGATAATATGCAGAGACAAAATTGACACCAAGTATTGAAACCGATATTATATAGAAGCTAAACTGATACTATGAAGAGACACAAATTATATTACATTTTGAAACTGATAACATGGAGAGACAAAAATGATACCAAATATTGAAATTGACACTGTGGTTGAGGTAAAAACCGATACTATGTATGGTCAGAAATGATAGTAGACAAGATATAGTGCTAAAATTGATTCTAAGTAAAAGTTAAAATAATATTGATTAACGTAGGTGAGATGGAGTTTTAACTTACCTCACAATCTTTTACATCATCTAAAAATTGTTTGACTACTATGTCTTTAAGCTTTCGCAAATCCAATCTTGCAAATCTTGGTAAATCTTGAGTACATTACCGTCATGTTGAATGAGTTTCATCTTCTCATATACGTAGTACTATAAGCAATTAAAGAACTGATTAGATATGATTATTAAAAGTAATATTTACTTCAAATAATAATATTTTTAATAACATATCTTACCAATGGATGTATGGTGCATCATGACATGTTTCTTGGTTTGTGGATAAATCTTTTGACAAATTTACTGAAAAATTTCTCTATTGTTTGTGGTCAAGAAACTATCTGCATTGTTTCAAAATCGATCAAGAATGGTAGAATTTTCTATCTCAATTTTTTTTGGTTGTTGGGGAAGAAAAATGTTAACAGTATTTCCATTAGTCTTAGATATGGTAGGTCTTCGTCATGTTGTTTTTCGTTTTTGTTATCACTTATTTTATTCTCTTTTCAACCACATTTTTTGTAATGAAAGTACAATTGCCAAAAAAAATTCTTACAAATTCTATGCACTCTGTTGGAATGACTTTTCTCATCTTTTTTGTATGTTGGTTCTACGTTTACTCCTTTCGTTGGTAGACAAAAAACAAGCTAATGTCTATGGCAGTTACTTTCATTTTGTCTTCTACAAACATGATCAGTTTTAGTTGAGTAGCATGTGTATAAAACATCCAAGTTACGTTGATGCTTCTTGCATTCCTTCATTCTTATTCTTAAGACATTGAAGAAGTTGTAAAATGGTGTCTTTTTCAATGTGTCTATTTTATTTTTTGGTAAAGCCATTTTTTATACCAATTTTATCATCTTGAAAATTGCTTATAAGTCGCATATGTATGTTGTGTCTAGCTTTGTATCTTTAGCTTCAATTGTTTCCCACTCTAACCTTTAAATATGACATTCATGCTTATAGGATGTGGATTGACAAAATCACATCATCCTATTGTTTGAAAAAGAGGCATTAAGTTGGCAGTGAAACAAATGACATTGAAACATAACGATATTTTGGGTATTAATTGCAATGAAACAACTTCATGCAAATATATAAGAAATGTCATTTTTGCAGTTTAGAAGTATCACTTTTGTTAAACATAGGTATCGGTTTTCATAAAATGAGATTTGAAATAAATTTGAAAATTCCAAACTGATAACTTCAAGTGTATGAACCATATGTATCATATTTGATGTAAACATGGTGTCAATTTTTAAACAAAATACAATGAAAACAATTTTATAAAAGTACGAAGTTCAAGCTTCAAATAAAAATGTTAGTGGTATCATTTTTAGAAGCTATTGGTATCATTTTTTCTTCAAATTACATGAAAAATTATTTATAAAATTAAAAAGACATACTCAAAACATCTAGTGGATATCATTTTTGTTGAATACCGGTATCAATTTTCATAAACAAGACAGTGCAAATAATTTTAAAGCTTCAAACCATTAACCTGAAATATACATAATTTAGGTATCATTTCTAATTTATATTGGTGTCTGTTTTTAAATAAAATGCAGTGAAAACAATGTATAAAAGTAAAACGTATAAGCTTCAAACAAACATGTTAATGATATTATTTTTGCAAGTTATTGGTATCATTTGTGCCACAAACTACATGGAAAATATTCTACAAAATTAGAAAGAGTAAAGTCTGTTGCCCAGCCGCCAACTCCCCTCGCAACCTCCGCCTCATTTTTCGCTTGCGAACACCCCATAACAATTGTCATCATCTCTGCATAGCCTTCCGTATAGCCTCTCATTCCCGCGCTAACCATGTGTCCTCCCCTCCTCCGGACCCACCGCCCTCCTCGTTAGCTCACTCGCCTGGATTTCCTCCAGTGGCGAATTGGATTCCCCATCCAAATTCTGATGATGGCTTCACACCAGTATCAAAAAAATGGAAGAGACAAACCAAAGTTATGTTGAATCCTAGTTCAAATAATTATTCCCCCAACCACTTTCAGAAGAAGATATTGCATCCCCCACCCTACAGATGTATATCAGAACGTTGACCAATCTAGCCCTAACATAGATCGCCCTATGCAAACTGAGAATGGATCTTCTACCAACAAATGGAACTTTTCCACCACGTTGAGCCGGGAGTGGAATGAAGTTGTCAAAGGTAATGATATTCCGATCTCTATTCCGCTTAAATTTTATCAGCCCCGCGAATTTGAATCAATGTTATGTGCCAAAATGTCTGCCGAGATTGTTCAGACGGCAAGAAAACAGTGGGACAATACCATAGTAATAATCTATGTGGTTGGTCCTAAACCAATTATCCTTATTCCAGAGATTACATTACTAGAGTATGAAAACCCATTGAGGAATTTTCTATTTATTCTAAGGCGAATGGATTATATGTTATTAAATTTAACAATAAGCAAGATTGTGATAGAATCTTAAAAGGAGACCCCTACTACTACAATAAAAAACTTATGATAATGAAAAAATGGTCATTAGGGATGAAACTTAACAAAGAACTACTCCACTCTATTCCAATTTGGATCAGTTTTCCGAATCTACCTTTAGATTATTGGACAGAAGAGGGGATTAGTCGTATTGCCTCGGTACTTGGATCTCCTATCAAGTTGGATAAAGTCACAGAAGGTAATATTAAGATTGCGTATGCTAGGGTTTTAATGGAAATCAAAAATACTTTTGAGTTCCCTAATAGGATTCCTATTCTTTCAGAGGCTGATGAAATCATTTGGCAAGAGGTGGCTTATGAATGGAAACCATCTACTGGCACAAATTGTTTTATTTTCAGGCACTCGGATGCCTAATGCCAATTAAACAAGGTTTGGAGACCGAAGATTCCGCCTCAGAATCAGGCTACTGAAATAATGAAATGAATATTGATGATAATATTCTAAATGACAACAACTTGAAGTACTTGTTTAACATCGTAAAAGAGCAGATGAACAAAGATATCAGACTGACAGTAATCTTGATACCACAACAGAAAAGATTAGCAATGAGAAGCATAATGTTCAGTCAACTTTACAGTCATCAACCCTTAATTCAAAGTGAAATATAAGTACATTAAAAGTCACAGTTTTTGATAAGAATAAGCAATATCTTAAATAGTAGGGGTGACTTATAATTCTGCACCACACACTAATGAATCTTCAGTTCTGTCTGACTCATTACAAGTTCCAATTTCTACCAATGCAAAGGAACCCCAACATTTAGAATCTCATAATGTCTCTAGAGCTAAGCCCACTTGAAAAGTTAGATCGGAAGAAGCTCCGTTCGAATTTACAGCTACCCCCTCTTTAGATGTTATTGAAACCCTGCATCAAACATGTTAGTCTCGCAATTGAAAGGAAAAAAATAAAAAAAATCCAAAAAACCAAAGACAGGATGGTCTGCTACTTCCCCGACTGATAGTAGCATTTAAAATAATAACGTCTAGATGGAGTTCCTCTTTTGGAACATCTGAGGCATGAATGCCTCGACTAAAAAGGTGGAAATTTTGCATTTGTTAAATTCTAACAGATTTTCTTTTTCAGGCATACTTGAAAACAAGCTCTCTGCTGTTAATATTGAGAGTTTCATGCTTAAAATTCATAACAACTGGAGGCATTCACATAATATTTTAAATGGTCAATAAAGTAGAATTTTAATACTGTGGGATTCTTCCCAATGGTCGAACATTATTCTTCATTGTAACGATCAATTTATATCCTACATACTTCATAATGCTAGCGGTGTCAGTATCCTATGCACAACAGTCTATGCCTTTAATGATGAATATAGACGAGTTGAGGTGTGGAATTATCTCGCTGAGCAATCTAAATTATTTAATTTACCATGGATAGTGGCAGGGGATTTTACTTCTATCCTCTCTTCTGAAGAGAGAATTAATAACGGTTTTTGTAACTCGATGGGAGATAAGGATTTTATAGACTATATTACGACGTCTAAACTTATTGAACCTGCTTTTAGTGGTAATTATTTTACTTGGAGAGGGGGCAATATTTCTCAATTCACAGCAAGATTGATCATGTTTTCATCAACTCTTTATGGAAGGATTTATTTTATCAATTTGGTATTAATTTTGGTAATCACTCTCTTAGTGATCATTCCCCTATCTATGTTAATCTTATGATAAAGAATGGGAAAAAGAATAATATACCTTTCAGATATAATAACTCATGGCATCTTCAATCTGGATATTTCTCTTCTCTTCACAATGCTTTGTTGTAGGAATTTTTCAATCACCTTCATATACTCCTATGCAGACTGAAATCTACTAAATCTACAATGAAGGAATGGTTAAACACTAAATGAAGCATGCAAACAGTGATCAATCAGACAAAAGAAGAGGAAAACGAATTATACAAACAACTAGTGCAAAACCCATTGAATGATAGCCTTATTGAACAATACTCTTCAAAAAATGATCATATACATTGTATCATGGAGATGATGGCTATTGAAAATGAGCAAAAAATGAAGTTAAACTGGCTTGGTAGGGGAGACAGGCCAACAAACTTCTTTTACAGCAAAATTAGTGTTCGAAATCCGAGTCAAAGAAGTAATTGCACTTTTAATTCAGATGGAACATGGTCATCAACATCAGAAAAAATTGCTATGAAGCAATTAAATATTTCTCTATTCTGTTTTCAGTTACTCAAGCTAATAATCAATTTCCAGACGGAACTTGTAAACAAATTCTAACCGAAAATGCAAGAATCAGCTTAAGTAAGCCCTTTCAGTTAGAAGAAATCAAGTCTGCCATATTTCAAATCAATGTCAATAGCACCCCAGGTCCTGATGGAATCAACTCAAAATTCTACAAAGTACATTGGGGTTTTCTCAAAAATGATATATGGAATGCGATGAATGGTATTCTTTGATCTGGTAAAACAATTAGAGAAATCAACCATACGTTTATATGCTTGATTCCTAAAAAACTAGTTGCGGTTGAAACGACTGATTTTAGGCATATATCCCTCTGCAATGTCATCTATAAGATTTTAGCCAACCTTCTTTGCAATCGACTAAAACCATATATGAATGACCTTTTTTCATATAATTAGAATGCTTTCATTCCTGGGCGAATAATCACCGAAAATTCATTACTTGCATATGAAATGGTGAGAGGATTTAGTAGAAACATTATAACAATTTTTTCTTGAAAATTGATCAACATAAAGCCTATGATAAAATATATAGAGATTTTATTCATTATATGCTGATTTCCATGGGTTTCCCTCTGATGTTTGCTAATCTCATTTATGAGTGCATTTCTACTCCTTCATTTTTGGTGCTTATAGATGGATCTCCTTTTGGTTTTATCGAAAGCTCTACGGTTTACGACAAGGAGACCCTCTCTTGCCATATCTATTTGCTACGGCCATGGAGTTCCTCACTATTATTCTTAATGGGGAGTACTTGAAAGGTAATCTCACTCCAATTTACAAAATTAATCCTATAATTACCTATTTGTTGTACGCAGATGACATTTTAATTTTGGGTAAAGCAACTATAAAGAACGCAGAATGCATTCTGCAAACTTTTCAGGTTCTGAATTGTTTAATTGGGCTGGGCCTAAGTGAAAATAAGTCGATGCTAGTTTTTAGCAAAAGTGCTACCAATAAACAACAGAAAGCCCTGATTTTGAATATCAGTATAGGCAGTCTTCCAGTAACACACTTAGGTATCCCAATATCAAATAAAAAACCTAAAGCAACGGATTTTGGAAGTCTAATTGACAAAATAAATAAATAAATTCAATCATTGGCACAACAAATTACTCACAATTAGTGGCAAACTTGAGTTAATTAAAACTATCATTCAACCTTTGATTCAATTCTGGATGCAGCTTTCCCAATTACCCATGTCTGTGATACAGAGAATTATTACTCTTTGTGCTAATTTTATTTGAAAATCTAAAGCACATAAGATGTGTTGGGATGATGTTTGTAAAACCGAAAGTGAAGGTGGACTTGGTATTTGAAAATTAGAGGAAATTGCTAAAGCAGTTGCTATCAAATTAGTCTAGAACTTCATAAATGGTGATACTCTATAGGCCAAATGGATATACAGTAAATATTATAGCAAAACAAATTTTTGGACTGCTAAAATGAACAACAATGCATCATATACTTGGAAATTAATGCTTAGAGCTAGACAATGGTGTAAAGGATTAATGGATGGGAAAATTATTAACGGTGCTAGCACTAATATATGGTATGATCCATGGCTTAATGGATACTCTTTGATTAATAAATTAGGGTGGAATGCTTTGTCAGTGGCAGGTAGTGGCAATAGATGGGTTTCTACTCTGATTTCGAATAATAATTGGAAAAATAATCTTGAGTGTATTTCTACTCAAATGCAGACTACTGTGTATAACATAAAATTTCACAACCAAATGCATCATGATTACAGGTTCTGGTTGCCAAACAGTAATTGTCAGTTTAGTTTGAGTTCATCCCGGAATCACATTAGAGTCAAATATGAAGAATTCAACTGAATCGGTGTAATTTGGGATCATTACTGTGCCCCTAAAATGTCCACTTGCACTCTGTTAGTTAAGCTAAACTGATTGATTATAAAAGATAGAATTTTCATATGGAACAATAATATTGATAGGTCTAGTGTTTTCTGCTTAAATCATTTCGAAGACAGGGAACACTTGTTTTTTAATCGCAGCTACTCAAGACAAATTTTAAAAGTTATAATGCAAAAGCTAAATATCAACATCGGAAATTCATCTGATATTTCACAAATTCTAGAAATACTTTGTCAGCAATAAAAGAACTATACGATTATTAATCATCTTATGATATTGCCTTTACTTCCATGATTCGGCATATATAGTGCGAAAGAAACGCACAGGTTTTTAAAGGTGTAGAAATGCCATTTCAACTGAGAATCATGATGATAGTTCAAGAATGTAAAAATATAATTCAATCTATACTGGTTTCGAAGGAAGTTAGTAGGGATTCAGATATGCTTTACTCTTCGATCAGACTTTTCTAACTATTCTCTTCTCTGGATTTTCGAGTATGGTAGTTTAGCCATTATTGAGCAGTTCGAAAGGAGTAATTAGATCTGTGATAGTTTGGTAAAGTAAATGAAGCGTGTCTCCCTCCAGAAGATTCTTTTCAAATTTTGATCTAAGTCCCGTGGTTGTGATGTTTCGTGTTTCATTTGTTACTCTTCTGCCATGTGTATGTTTAGTTTTGTTTGTTTTTTGTTTTGTTTCTGTGTTTGTTTGTCGGCTCATATTGCTCGTACGGATGGTTTTGAGTGTTTCTTTATTTTTTTTACTCCGCCATCTATTTGACAACTGGTTTTCTGACACTGTTGGATTATGTTGTAATGTTAATATATGGACATAATATGTACTCTTTTCCTGACAAGATACCCATTTAGATTAGGGGTTGCAAGGTTTTAACGAGGCATATTATGGAAATATATATGCATTTTCTGTTTGTTAATAAATTACATGTTTCAAAAAAAAATTAGAAAGACACAAACTCTACTCAAAATAGCTAGTAGATATCATTTTTGTTGAACACTGATGTCAGTTTTCATAAAAATGACATTTGAAATATTTTTGAAAACTCCAAATCATTTAACTCAAACATACAAAATTTAGTTATCAGTTTTTATTTATAATGGTATCAGTTTTTAAACATAACGTAGTGATAACAATTCAAAAAAAGTACGAAGTACAAATTTCAACCAAATATAGTACTAGTGTCATTTTTGCAATGTAGTGGTATCATTTTTGCTACGAAATATATTAAAAATTATATATAAAATTAAAAACGCATCAACTCTAGTCAAGATAATCAGTGGGAATCATTTTTCTTAGATATAGGTATCAGGTTTCATAAACATGATATTTGAAATAATTTTTAAAATTCAAGCATACAAACTGTAGGTATCTGTATCATTTTCTTATAAACTAATACATTCAAGCATACAAACTAATACATTCAAGCATACAAACTAATACATTCAAAGCATACAAACTGTAGCATTCAAGCATCCAAACTAATAATTTTCTTGATTTATAATGGTATCGGATTTTATAAAAAATACAATGAAAACAACTTACCCAGGCACAAAGTAAAAAATTCAAATAAATTGATCATTTGTATCATTTTCCCAAGATATCTGTACCAGTTTTGCAACAAATGATTTGGAAAACAGTTTATAAAATTATTAGTTATCAATTCAACTCAAAACAATTAGCGAGTATCATTTTTTTTAAATATAGGTATCAGTTTGTTAAAAGTATGGTTAAAATAATTTCAAAATTCCAAAACAATAACTTCAAACAAACAAAATGGAGGTATCATTTTTGGTTTATATCTATATCAGTTTTATAACAAACTACGGTAAAAATAATTTGTAAAACTAAAAGTATCAACTTCAAACAAATATAAAGTGGGTATCATTTTTGTAAGGTATTGGTATCAGTTTTGCTACAAATAGATGGAAAAATAATTTCTAAATGACAAGGCATCAGCTCCACACAAAGAGACAGTGGGTATCCGTTTTGCAGTATGTTGGTATCAGTTTTATTATATATACTGGTGAAAATAATTTCTTCAATTATAAAGCACCAACTTAAATCAAACAGGTAGTCGGCATCACTTTTCCAATATATTGGTATTAGTTTTATAATAAATGGTGATGAAAATTATTTTTAAAACTACAAAGCCTTGTCTTCTACCACACAAACTGTAGGTATCATTTTCGCAATATCTAATATGTTATAAAGTAATGGTATTTGTAACTTTACCGAATTGATTTGTTCCTCTTTAGATTCTTCATTTGGAATTTGTTTTCCCTTTTCCTATTGAGCTTTTTCCTGTTTAACATTTTTGATACTATTAGAATACATTTAATAATATGATGTTAGTATCAGTTTCATAATTTTATAGTATCATTTACCCGTTGAATTGTATTTTGAGTTTCTATTTGAATTTGCTTCTGAATTATTTTTTCATTGTTTTTCTTCGATCTTCTACTTTTTTGCAGTTGTCTTCAGTTGTTTTTTTAGCAGTTATTTTTTGCTGTATGTTTTTTTCATTGTTCTGTCAAATAAGTTCAACACTATTATAATACAACTATATTAACTTTGTTATACTTGATTTTATAGCATCGGTTACTATTTATAGTATATTTATTATTATTTTTGATTGGTTTTCATCTGCTTTGTTTTTTTAATTTCTTCTCTCTGTTCTTTTTTCTAGATTTTTTGTAGAATATAATTAGAAAAAGTAAACTAATAAAAACAAAACATGTCAAATCAAAAGAAACATCATTATTACTTTGTGTTTTCTTACTCCTTAAATGATAAGGACATAAAGTAAAAATTTGAAATGTGATATTAAGTGTTGAAAATTAAAATTACTTTAAGAGTAAGTAAATTGTATTTTGATCTTTTGCAAATATAATATTTTTATCCAAAGTTTTTTCTACAAATACACACCCACTTTCTCACTTCCTTCCACGCTTCTTCTCAAAATTTCAAGCTTCTTCTCACTCTTTTAATGACTTCCAACTTTAACAAAGTTATGCCAAAATATTTCCAAAAATAAAACAAAGAAAAAATATCAACAAAACTCCGTCCGAACCACTTCAAAACTCCTTCTCTCCCCTTCTATTGCTCACGCCCCCTTCCTCCATTTCGCCGAGCACAATTTTCCTTTCAAGCATGGTCGTGGCATCCTAAGGCAAGTACGCGGAAGTTTAGCAAGTTATAAAGAGCTTAAAGAAAAGCTAGAAAAGTTTAGCAAAGTTAGAAAAGTTTAAAACTAGTTTGAAAGCGACAAAAGGTGAGAACTCTAAATTGTTTAGTAGAAAATGATTATATGATGTTTTGCAAGTTATAAATGTTGTTTGACTGTTAATAATGATGTTGATAAATGTTTGAAAAAGAAAGCAACCACATTTAAGTCATTTGCAAAAGTTAGTAAGCAAATATGTACATAAATGACAATCATGTGACATTGTAATAAAAAAGTTGTTAAATTGATTAGCAGTTTATATGACATGTTAGGATATGTTAAAATGATTATAAACTTTGTTTTGGAGGTTTACTAGTTGTATATTGAAAATATATGTTGAAACAAGTCACGGATTTACACGACATATAATCACATGGAAATCACTTTCGAAAAGAAACGAAATGTGACATCGAATCATTTATACCTTGAAAAATATTTGAAAATGCTTTAGAAATGATTACTAAGTGTTAAAATTTGTCTCGGCGAAGTTTGGATATGAATCTCAAAATACGCCAAAAAATTGATGCGTCGCGTAACGGTAGTTCGTGTTTTCGCGTCAAAAATTCAAATGAACATACGAAGTGGAACATAGTTCAGAATTCTTCAAAATATGAATTTTCCAAATCTTATATCCATATCTTTCATATAAAAAAAGAAAATCAAGATTTCATCTTGCATATTTTGAAATATGGCAAAATCAATTTTCAAGAAAAATCTAGTTTTTATACTAAAATGACCAAAGTTGAAAATTGATAAAATAAATATTTTAAAAATATGAAATAAATTCTAAAAATCTTTTAAAATGTTTTAAAAGCGACTTAATTTAAAAATATTGTTTTCTAGATGAGATAAAAGTCGTTTTGAAGAATATAGCTTTTGAAGCACTTTTTCTAACACTATCTGTAACACTTTTCGCAACGTTTTTCAATAACTTTTGAAATAAAGGTTGAAACTTAAGAATTCTTTTCCAAATCCTTGGTAAATGTTTTTAATTAAATAATAAATCTTTTTAAAAGAAATTTGAACCAGTTTAACATTATTTCAAAGATGGTTAAACAAATAGTTAAGTGATTTAAAAAGGGAAAATGAGTATGCGGAAACGATTAGTACATTTGTCCCGCCTGTAAGATCTAAAAGTGGAAATAAGGTGTGTAACTAAGGTTAGGGATGGAGCAACCCATGTAATGAACTTACCTAGCCTCGGTTTTCTCTTTTAGGCGAGAGGTGGAACATATCGAAAGGAAAGTCCGGATGCTCAACTTGGATTTTATTGAAATAATCTCCTTATGTTCGTTATTAAAATCCGAAGAGGGAAATTGTCTTGTTCGTTGAATTTAAAAGACGATCTCACCGTTATTCCTCCCATAACACTCGTTGAAAATGGAAGTTAATTTTGAATAAATGTAGAATGATTTCTATAATCATATTTTCTCAAAAAATACTCTTTAAAAATGACTTGAAAAATATTCAATAGAGAGGTTTAAATGATTCCGTATTCACTAAAAGAATATTTTGGAAAAATATATATATCTCTCGAAGATATTTTGGTAAAGGAAATGAATGAATCCAAAAACAATCACCTAATTACATCATTTTTATCGATGATTGGATTTCGAAGGAACCGTGTCGGATTTGGGTGACTCCTATCCGAAGACCACTTCAAACCAATTTACGTGTTTGAAGATTGTAGATGTTTGAAGATGGAGATATTGAGACGAATAATAACGAGGGACTGCTTGTTGATTAATTGGGGATAAACTCCCGATTCACTATATTGTAGCGGTGGTCTCTTTGTTATGAAAAAACCTTAAAACCACAAGGACTTCTCGCCTAGTAATTGCCGAGAAAAGTGCCTTCAGTTTATCATGTTCCTGAACAACCTGTATGGACGTTTGTCTAACATTGCATTTCTAAAAATTACGTACATTGGTTTTTACAAACGTGCATCAGTGGTGGCGGAGAAGTAAACTTCTCTTAGCTTAACACCCTCTTTGAGATGTACGAGCTTAAGGGTCGTATTTTTGTGGAAGACAGTTAGTAGTCAACGAAAATGGCAATGTGACATTCAAAGATGTGACCGAAACAGGGTTAGATGCGGCAAGGCTAAGTAGGTCATTCCCAATTAGGGTATGATCATCCCCTTCTCGATATATTTCTTTCCGCTAGGACGTTCGGGGTGTAAATTAATGTGGATGTATGCGAATAGAGCTCTCGGATAATGGTCTGTAACGACCGAGGGTTGACATATTCGGTACTATCTAGTTATAAAGATGGGCCGGTCTTGTGTTGGTAGAGGAGCTTTGTGATGGTTTCTTGGGACATCCATCTAGAGGTGTACCTATCGGAAGGTAGTCCCTTCACCTAGTCATTTGTATGGAAACCCTCTCTCCAATAAGAACCTGCGGTTTTGTTTGTATTGGCGTAATGAATAGCCTCGAATTGCTATATGGTTAACCATTTCGGCTAAGATTAATAAATTTATTTGAAAATGTTTTCAAAGAATGTCATTAAAAATAATATCCTTATATTTTGCATAATAAAACTTTTGGTTATCATAAGGTAAAAACATGTTCCGTGTTTATGTGCGGCGTGGTCTTATGAGATAACGTTTTGTTTTCAAAACATCATACTTTGAGTTCTCACACCAGTCCTATGACTGACCTTTGGAGCTATAAAGTTGAAGTACCTTGTGTAGATATCTACCCATTTTTCGCTATGTCGTGTAATATGTATTTCCCAACATATATACGGATAGCCAGTTATAACTATCCAGTTGGACTTGTATTTGACTCTGATCATTTATGTATAATTAAAATGTTGAATGCGATACGAGATTCTATTATTATGCTATCTTCTATCTTTATTTTCTTTTATACCCCTGATAATCTGCCTTCCCGACACTTAGATTTACGGCACGTGAATACTGTAGACGTATTAGTGTTGATTTCTAAGGGTCGAGGAGGTGGGTCGTCACACGTATGCACAACCATCCTCTACTCGACAACCCTCCTCTGCCTTCCCAAACCACAACCGAACGCCATTTTCTCCGCCTCATCGCCAGCCATACAGTAGCTCAGCCTCCGCCCATAGCAACCGCCTCCCCTCTAGCGCACATAGCCACCCAAAACCCGATTTGTCAACCCCAGCACGGCAGTTTTTCCCTATAGCCATCTCTCCTTCTTTAGAACAATCCTGAAAGTCATACGATATTATTTTCCTTCTACATGTATCAAGTCATATAATCTGTATAAGATATCATTTTCACTTGTATATTTGTTCTTGTATAGCCCATACAAAAATCCTGAAACAATATTATTTTCCTTCTATTTGGGTTCAATAAGTTATTGATTCCGATCATCTTCTTTTAGATGATGTCTCGAGAATGTAATCATTCAACACCACTCAACCATGACTAACAACCAGAACGGAGCAAGGTTCCTAATGTTGTTTCATTATCACTCTATAAAAGGCAAGAAAGAGGTGTGTATATATACACATCATACACACACACACACAAAGATATATATATATATATATATATATATATATATATATATTGTTTTCATCAGATTCGAATTTAAGTTATATACCTTGTCGTTGTCCAGTTATTTGCCTTGTGTTTGTTGTCTGGAACTTATCGCAGCTGCTCTTTGGCTTGTTGTTGTTCGTGTGCGTATCCATGTTACCTTCTTCGTTCTTGTTGTTTCTCTAGCCTCGATAGATGAGCGATCACTCACGATTAACACTCTTATATATAGTAAATTTAATTCACATGAAATGATAAAATGAAATTATACATACCCGGACAATCTTATAGATTAGGGAAAGTCGTTATGGATTGAAATGATAAACCCAAGCGATTTTATTGAATTTGAAATTGTGGGATTGCGAGTAAAATATTTATTAACAATTTATATTAATATTTAAAATAAATTTTTGTAGTAATTTAAATAAATAAACGTTGGAAATATAAGTTAAAGTGGACTTGTAATTTAGTTTGTTTAAGAATTGAATTTAAATAAGAATTGATTTGAACTTATTGATTTTGGGATTTCAAAATATGATTTTATAACTTGATAACTTGATTTTGATTAAAGGTGATTAATTGAATATTTTCGAATTTAAATAAAATTCATATTCAATATTTAATTTTGATTTAAATTTGTAATTTGAGAATTTACCTAAATGGTTATTAAAAAGGTGATTAAGTGAATATTTTCAAAAAATAAATATAATTGAAGTTAGATATTAAATTTTGATTTTGATTTAATTTTTTAATTTGAGATTCATTTAAAGGTTATAAAAAGTTATTAAATGAATATTTTCAAATTTAAATAAAATTAAAGTTGAATTTTGAATATAAATGAAATTTATCAAATTGAGTTATAGTAAATGTTTGAATATTTAAACTTTAACCTATTGAATTTAAAGTGGTAGTTCAAACCTGGATTTAAAACCAATATAAACTAAAAATGGTTTTAATGAGAATTTGGATTGAACCTTTAACCTTTTTAATTGAAATGGTCGAACTGAGATTGATTTAAATAGAATTTTTTTGAAACTAAAGTTGTTTTGAATTGATTGTGAAATTGGGAAAACAATTCTCATTTGAAACTATTTTCGATATAAACTATTTTTGACATATAAACTATTTAAATCTATAACCTATTTTTTTTAAATCTATTTAATTTATAACTATTTTAATATATATAAACTATTTCAATATTTATTTTAAGTCGGAACTGTTATGATTTAGATTTAATGGATTTAAATGTGAATATTTTGATATGATGGTTTAAACTATTTTGTGTTTATGATTTTGGAAATGAATATGATTTCGAAAGAGATATGATTTCAAAAGTGAATATGATTTTGAAACTGATATGATTTTGAAATGAATATGATATTTTGATATGAAGTATGAACTGTTTGAAATAAAAATGATCACGTTGTGAAATAAGCGCTTGGTTGTTAAAGAGGCCGGGATCGGATATTGTTATACTCTCTGCCAATACCGAAAACCATTTTAACAACTGTGCACATAGTGGAGAATCCAGAACGAAGTAGGATGGTTTGGCGAACGTATGTATGAGGTATGAATGCAGCCCTGACTACCTTGAGTCAGCTTGATGTGACTGAAACAGGAGCCATTCCGGGCCAAGTGAGGTCGCACCTACGATCGAGCATGCTTCTTCGATACCATTCTATTACTTTGTGATTTGATTAGGTGCACCGTTGATTTTGGGAGTGTGTCTTGAGGTGGATGGTAGTAGCTGCTACGCGTTACCACAAGTCCGGATCCGCAAAACGGTAGTATCCTACCCTGGGCATTGCCTTGCTTGCCTTGTCACGTGCCTTATCACGCCCTCTACGCGTTTGGTTTGTGTCGTATCTATGGAGTGCTCCCTGATAGCCTACTGGTTTGGTGGAGTTTACAGTACTGTATAGACTGATATTTATATAAAAATGTGTTAAGAGGGATATGGGTAACGCCTTAACGCTATTTTAATAGTTTACTTTACTATAGACATTATCTATGTAGCATATTGTACTATGTATGTAGATAGTTTAACGGATCATAAGAGGATTGGAATCCCAAACATCCATTAAGTTATATTGCATTTCACTTGGACATTTCACTTGAGTTGATTTACTAGCATAAGAATGTTAATCATGACTCGAGTATTTTGTGTTTTGCTTTATGCTCGGGTCAGACTGAGTGTCACAGCATTTGAGACTCACCTTTAGAGTTAGGAGTTTTTCTTAAAGATCTGCCTTATATCTATTCAGCTTTCAGTTATTTCTAGTTTATGTTCAAAATTGTCAGTTGCTTTTGTATCAGTGTTTTTTATGTATTAGATTTCTGTTGTATTAGACTTTGATGTTCTGTAGTAGCTTCATGAACTACTATTTATCTATTTCCATTGCTAATTGTTGTATTACTCTGTGTCTGTGATTCTGTGATTGATTTATTTGTTGTATATGCTAAGTTTTGCCAAATATAAATTAACAATCTGTTGTTTTGAAAGATTCAAGCCGACATGTGTGGATGATTATCGATTTGAATGGTTCGAAATTCCAAGTCGTTATAGTTGGTATCGGAGCTCTGATTTAGGCAAAATGTAGCATATGGAGTAAAAACCCATTCGAGATAAGGTAGTAATACCCTAGAATGAGTAAATTTAATTATAGAATCATCTTCGTTCAAGCTTGAAATTCTTTGTTAGGATTCTCCTTGATTAGGGTTTATTTTGAATTTTGAAACTTTGCATTTGTTTTAAAATCCATTCTTGTCTTTTCCTGTTCGTGTTCTTCTTAATACCGGAGCATCCCATAGCTTCATTTATGTTGATCTGTAATAAATTTTTTAGACGTCTTGAAACTTCAATTGGCAACTTCATCATTGTTGTGACTAATCCCATCGGTGGTCCTGCCAACCTTAATATGATTTGTAAAGCAATGAAACTCCTTTATACCGATGTCGATTCATCAGAGAGGTCTATATCCTTGGTTTTGATGCTTTTCTTTCAAAGCCCGAGCTGTTTCCGTGGTGGACGATTAGGGCAATTCTCTTATGATCGAATGTCGATTGCCTCGGGATTATGCAGGAAGTTTTATCTTTTCGCTCGACTCCCATCCTAGTGATCTTGACTCCACCCCTGTTGTCCAACTATTTTCGGATATTTTGGTGAAGTCATTTCTCTTCCTCACAAGCGGGAAATAGAATTCCGCATTGATCTTATTCCTGGAGCTCAATCTTGCTACCAGTTTTCACCAGCTTCATGTAGCGAAGAGAGCATTCCTTAGTCAGCTTTCTAGACAGAAAATGGTTTCTATGAATGGTTAGCCATGCCCTTGGGATTAACCAATGCTCCTGCTTTTTTTGTCGATCGCCATGTTCTCAACAAGTTTGTCTCTATTTTCTTTGATGATATTCTCATCTTGCCTAAGTCAGAAAAGGAGGATGAATCTCACTTGAGCTACGTTCTCCAAACCCTTAGGACTCATAAGTTGAAAGCCAAATTTCTAAATGCTATTTCAGGAAGGATGGAGTCTGATTCCTTGAACACATTGTTTCTGAAATGGAATCTCGATTGACCCGGTTAAGGTCGCAGCGATTAGTGTAAGTCTATCCATCTTTACTCTTTTGAAATTTAGTTATCTTATCTTCCTTTCGAGCTTATCTTCTTAGTTAGAATTCTCTCTGATTAGGGTTCCTCTAAATTTGAATCTATTCTTGTTCTAAAATCCATTCTTGAATCATCTTATGAGAGAGAGTATTTGTAATTGAAATAAAATGTTTTATATTGTGTTGCTTGAGTTGTTTAGTTTCAATTTGGTTTCCGATCGATTTGTCTGGCCAACGCTATCGATAGGAATTCCAAAATACTTGAACAGAGTAAGCTAACACAATATTATTTCCGAAATTGGTAAATGAAATAATCTTATGATTATATTTTATATATAAAGTATAATTTTCTAAAATTAGATAGTTAAATGAATTGGTTGTTAGAAATGATAGTACTAGATTATCGTTTATTGTTTTTTCAACATTTCTTAAACCATTAACTATTGTTGTATGTTATAAGGAGGTGAAATTTTATAAACATTATTTATAAATCTGATTTGCAAATGAAATGAATTTAAATTAAAGACTTGAGAATTAATTTTTTGGTTCTTTTCATTTGGTTTTCAAAGTTTTAAGAATATATATTATCGAAAGTATTTTCAAATGGAAATTATTTCCAAAGAATTTTAAAGGAAGCAAGTCAGTAATCTTCATTTTTGTCGCTGGAAAATAATTTCGGTGATGACTACAGCATTATCAATATTCATTTTCGAGTCTCAAAGTAGGGAGACCGCTTAGTAGCTTTGTTACATTTTTGTTTCGGAAATTGGATTTGATTTGAATTTCTTGAGTATGATTTGGCGTACAATATATATATATATATATGTGTGTGTGTGTGTGTGTATGTATATGTATATATTTATTTCGAAATGGTTTAAAGCGAAATCAAAAATTTAACTCTTAAGTCTAAGTAAAGTGATTATTTTCAATTATTGAAATGAAGCAAAAATTTTGAATAATTGGAGTGTCTAAAATGAGAAATGAAATTTTTACAACTTAAACAATTGAACTTGGATAAAAATTAATTTGTATAATACTCAATTGCATTCTAACCATATATAACTTACCTGAAATATTCGAAAAGTTAAAATGTTAATGTGAATATGTAATTGAAGGTTGTATAAGAGAAAATTTAAGTAATAAAATGTTCAAACTAAATTTTGCTTAATAGAAATGTTGTGAATAAAAGGTAAATTTGTATAGTGCTTAATTACACTCAGAAACATTAATAAAACTTGGAAAAATTTGAATGCAATGAGAATATGTAATTGAATAGTATACAATATAAAATGCAAGCAATAAGATGTCCAAAAATGAAGTTTATATGGTTTTAAATTAACTGTTTTATCTGATACTATGTATTTCGAATCTGTCTTTCCTTTTTGTTATTCTATTCTCCTATCTCATTCCTTTTTTAGGACGGAAAGCTTTGAGTGGGGAAGAGTGTAACAATTCGGAAATTTTAATGATTTTTATAATGTAATTAAATAAAAAAAAATTGAAATTAAACAACTAAAATTTATCAATGAAAATTTGGTATTTGGTATGTGTCTATGTAAACTTAGCAAATGGCAGATTTTCATTGGTAAATATAAAAGATTTTTCTGGTGTGTTATTTCAATTTAAAATCAGTTAATTTGATGAAAGTAAAATATTTTTGAAATCTGAATGTTTTTATATAATAAAATTTTAAATCATTTTCTGAGTGAGACGTCATATTTCGTTTCGCCAAATTTGGATAGCTCTAGCTCCGTTTATATTATTTTCGACATTTTAGCAGCATTTTCGACAGCGAATATCGAGTTTTGATAGCTTGGTCGTATCTCTCATATTTGTGTATCATTCTGTTCATCTCGTCGTGTTGACCTCCATAATATATTCATTTGTGTATTTCAGCATCCGGTACGCGGCGAAATCTGCATGGTTAGCCGTCAATTTTAACCTTTTGGTTTCCTGTGACCGTTCAAACGGTTCATTTTCCTTTATTTTGTTCTGCTCGTGAAATATATATAAAATATAATAACTAAGTTTGCATCAATATTTTTGAAAAGCCAGCTCAATTTCTTCATTTTTTTTATTTGAATCATCTTCTTCCTTCACCTGAAACTGCACGTCTTCTCCCCTACTTTTCTTTTGGATCTGTTCTTGATTTAAAAAAAAACTATATTTACCAACCTTGCTCTACCCTTTGCCGCTTCTAGTTCTTTCCCTTAACACTCCCCACTCTCTTCCATCGCCATGCTTCCGTAGCCATGAATCTCTATTGAACGTCTAAAGGATCTAATCCCTGGAATTCTTATTTTAGCTTTATGGAATTACAGTCATCACCGACCCTAGTTATGGGATTCTCATGCTTCCGTAGACTAGCCGCATCCGCCAAACTCTCCCTCTCTCTACTCGACCTGACCCACGTCCAGCCCAAACCTGTATGCCACAACCATCCTTCCCTCAACAACCCTCCTCCTCCTTCCCAAACCACAACTGAACGCCATTTTCTCCGTCTCATCTTCAGCCGTATAGTAGCTCCGCCTCCGTCTATAGCAACCACCTCCCCTCTAGCCTTCATAGCCACCCAAAACCCGATTACAGCCTTGTCAACTCCAGCATGGCAGTTTTTCCCTATAGCCATTTCTCCTTCTTAAGAACAATCCTTAAAGTCATACAATCATATTTTCCTTCTACAAGTATCAAGTCATACAATCTTTATAAATATTGGTAAATATAAAAGATTTTTCTGGTGTGTTATTTCAATTTAAAATCAGTGAATTTGATGAAAGTAAAATATTTTTGAAATCTGAATGTTTTTATATAATAAAATTTTAAATCATTTTCTAGGTGAGACGTCATATTTCGTTTCGCCAAATTTGGATAGCTCTAGCTCCGTTTTTATTATTTTCGGCATTTTAGCAGCATTTTTGACAGCGAATATCGAGTTTTGATAGCTTGGTCGTATCTCTCATATTTGTGTATCATTCTGTTCATCTCGCCGTGTTGACATCCACAATATATTCATTTGTGTATTTCGGCATCTGGTACGCGGCGAAATCTGCATGGTTAGCCATCAATTTTAACCTTTTGGTTTCCTGTGACCGTTCAAACGGTTCATTTTCCTTTATTTTGTTCTGCTCGTGAAATATATATAAAATATAATAACTAAGTTTGCATCAATATTTTTGAAAAGCCGGCTCAATTTCTTCATTTTTTTTTATTTGAATCATCTTCTTCCTTCACCTGAAACTACACGTCTTCTCCCTACTTTTCTTTTGGATCTATTCTCGATTTAAAAAAAACTATAATAAAACACGGTTGCTTTTAAGAACTACACCCCTTGCATTCCTATATTTACCAACCTTGCTCTCCCCTTTGCCGCTTCTAGTTCTTTCCCTTAACACTCCCCACTCTCTTCCATCGCCATGCTTCCGTAGCCATGAATCTCTATTGAATGTCTAAAGGATCTAATCCCTGGAATTCTTATTTTAGCTTTATGGAATTACAGTCATCACCGACCCTAGTTATGGGATTCTCATGCTTCCATAGACCAGCCGCATCCGCCAAACTCTCCCTCTCTCTACTCGACCTGACTCACGTCCAGCCCAAACCTGTATGCCACAACCATCCTTCCCTCAACAACCCTCCTCCGCCTTCCCAAACCACAACCGAACGCCATTTTCTCCGTCTCATCTTCAGCCATACAGTAGCTCCGCCTCCGTCTATAGCAACCACCTCCCCTCCAGCCTTCATAGCCACCCAAAACCCGATCACAGCCTTGTCAACTCCAGCATGGCAGTTTTTCCCTATAGCCATTTCTCCTTCTTAAGAACAATCCTGAAAGTCATACAATCATATTTTCCTTCTACAAGTATCAAGTCATACAATCTTTATAAAATATTTTTTTCACTAGTATATTTGTTCTTGTATAGCCCATACAAAATCCTTAAACAATATTATTTTCCTTCTGTTTGGGTTCAGTAAGTTACTGATTGCGATCATCTTCTCTTAGATGATATCTCGAGAATGTAATCATTCAACACCCACTCAACCATGACTAACAACCAGAATGGAGCAAGGTTCCTAATGTTGTTTCATTATACTCGGTAAAAGGCAAGAAAGAGGTATTTATATATATATATATATATATATATATATATATATATATATATTGTTTTCATCGAATTCGAATTCAAGTTATTTACCCTGTCGCTGTCCAGTTATTTGCCTTGTGTTTGTTGTTCGAAATTTGTCACAACAGCTCTTTGGCTTGTTGTTGTTCCGCGTGCGTATCAGTGTCACCTTCTTCGTTCTCGTTGTTTCTCTAGCCTCAAAAGGTGAGCGATTACTCACGATTAAAATTCTTATATTTAGTAAATTCCATTCACATGAAATGACGATTGAAATATGTTGTTGAATTTAAATTGATCAGTAATTTAATTATTGCATATGATACGTTATTTTTTAAAATTGTTAACCGATGTTAATTGACATATGACACCATAACCTATTGTATATATTAATTTAAATTGTTAATGGTTATATATGCTTGTAATTGATATGTTATGATGTTTTATTGTTCTCACACTGCAAGTTCCCTGTTAGTTGAGGAAATCCCTATGGGTTGAAATAATACATACCCGGACGATCTCATAGATTAGGGAAAGTCGTTATGAGTTGAAATGATAAACCTAAGTGATTTTATTGAATTTGAAACTTTGGGATTGTGAGTTGAAATGATATATATCCGTAAATATTAAATTACTGCGGATTGAAATGATAAATATCCGTATCACGTGACCATAGGATAAAAACTATATACGGACATTGTTGGTCTATTTTAAAATGATTTCCAGAATTTTTAAAGGAAAATATATGGGTTTTAATAAATATGGATTTTTAAAATATAATATAAATATATGTCTTAATATGTGAAAATTTTAGATTTTAAAATTACATGTTTTGGAAATTTTAAAATTATAAGTTAAGTTTTAAAATGTAGACTATAAAATTTTACTTATAACTTTATTATATTTAAAATATACAAAATGAGATTTAAAATAGATTTTATAATAATATGATTTAATTTAATAATAATTAATATTATAAAATTTAATAAGAATTTAATTTAACTGATCCCCTCTCCATTTTTCGTTTTGTCAAAATCGAATTCCTATTGCTCTAATAATATAAATTACTGTAAAAAATTGACATAAATTTGCAGTGTATAATTGTGTTTTTGGCTAAGTCTTATTGCGTTTGATTGGTCTAATGGGCTCTTTAGTAAACCAAGAGACCCTAGGAACCCTAAGAGACTTTGGAACCTTCCTTTTCCTACCCATTGATCTTCTGTTTCCTATCCGATTAAACAAGTACGTATAGATTTTTTTCACGTTGAGAAACTTTTTGCGTACTCTTCTTCCACAAATCTATAGAATTCCAAAATCATAAATCCCCAAACTCTATCCCTCCTCTCTTCAAAACCCTTCCATCCTCTCTCCCCTTACCGCCGCCCTCCACCACCAATTCCGACCATCTCCTCTCTCCTCCTCTATTTTATAAAAAAACCACAATTTGTTCGATTTGTGTTGTCGTTCTTTGCTTTGCTTTGGATTGTTGCTTTGGATAGGATTGATTAGCTTGTCGTGTTTGGATTTCAACTTGGATCTATCAATTTGTGTTGTCAGAAACTCTCTAACCTCGAAAAGTGAGCAATCACTCACGATTAACATTTTTACTGTTAGGTAAATAAAAATTGATTGAAATGTTATGAGAAATGTTTTCTTTAGATATGAATATGTGATATATGTTATTATGTTCCCTTGAATTTGAGTCATAATATTCATATGCTCACGATGTTTTATATGTCACAAATAGTATGTTATGTTGATTTGACTAATTGTCACATATGTATGTTAAATATATCACATATGATATGTTAGAAAATGTATCATGTTAGAATTTTTTTAATATATGCCATGTTGAAATATGTTACATATGCTATGTTGGAAAAAAAGTGTTAGGTTAATAAAATCATATGTTGCACATGCTATGTTAATAATATGTCACTTATACTATGTGGATATATTGTGTTATGTTTGGGAAAAATGATATGCTATGTTATTTTATTGTAAATCACCTAACAAGTTCCTGGTATATATTTCATGTTATATATTTATATATTATGTTAGTGTCTGACATGTTAGAATTTGAAATATTCACTTATGCTGTTTATGATATGTGACACATGTGATATGTTAGTTATGCATGTGTATATATTAAATTGTTAATTATGCATGCATGTTGGTCATTGACATGTTATGTTATTTATGTTATTATTGTTCCCACACTCCAAGTTCCTTGATAGTTAGCAAAATCGCTTTGGGTTGAAATGATATATACCCGATATAAAACCACTTTGAGTTTAAATAAATCGATTTAGAAATAAAATTGGAATATTGTAAGTTTAAATTTATGTTTGAACTTGAAATTGTGAAATTGAAATTTAATTGATTTAATGAATTTTTTTATTGGATTTTAGATTTAAACTTGTTGTTTGATTTTAACTTAATAGCTTTAAGTGAAAAATTGAAATCTGAAGTTGAATTAATATTGAATCGATTGGAAACAAACATGAAAGTCAGTATTTGAACTGAACCGATTTATAATGTGAAAGATGATGTTTATTTAAACCTAAGCATTTTACTTATTGAGTTATATGTACATTTCACTTGAGTTGACTTACTTACATAAGAATGTTAGTCCTAACTCGAGTGTTTTTGTTTTACTTTACGCTCGGGTTAGACCGAGTATTTCAGTTTAGCAAAGGCACTTATTTCTGAAGACGAAGACGGAGTCGAGGACCATATCTACTACTATTATAGCAATTGTCTATTCTACCTGAAAAAATGTAAATTATGATTTTGTTGAAAAATGGCTTCATGAACTATTTATGTATTTATTTTGTGTATTATACTTTATCCTTCTGCTGTAAGATTCTGTATTTTGTTCTTTTGAATCTTATTTCATTTGAACAATCCCATTAATAATCCATCTTTTGAATAGTTTAAGTTAGAATTGTGTGGTTCATTATCGACTTAAACTGTCCAAAAAGGCGGGTTGTTACAGGAATGGTTTTGGGTTTGTTGTGACAATGTGATAATAACAATATTCTTTAACCTTTTTTTATTATATTTATGAATGTAAATAGATCTTTAAAAGAATGTTTTAAACATAAGTATAAGTAAAATGGTTTTGGGTTTATAGTGACAATGTTTAGGTAATATTAGTCTTAAACCTTTTGAATGAATTTAAGAAATTACTTAGATCGTTAAAATGGATATTTTGAAGGAAATAACAAGTAAGAAATATTTTGAAAAAGAAAGAAAAAGCAAAGATTCAAAGTAAGAAATCTTGTTAATGATTAGTGAATATAATTATACCATTTGAGATAAGTATATAAATACTTTTTAAAGTATTGAAAGAGTACAAACAAATAGTAGAGACTTATAAATGAATAGATATAAGAAGTTTTGCTAATAAAAGAGGATTTAATTACTTAAAGATTAATTAAACAAAAAAGAATTGGCTTGACCTAATCCATACTAATAAAAAGGATGTGCATGGAGATTGAGTTTGGCTTGACCTAAGAGATCTACATAGAAAATCCATTATGCGAATATTCCTTATCGGTTTTGACTGTACCCTCTAATATGCTATCAAATGTAATTAATGTAACTATTCCAACTACATTATATATATATATATATATATATATATATATATATATATATATATATTATACCCAAGTCATTATCTACTATATCAACTTATGTACTTATTAGATGGTGGTTTTTTTGATGGGCCGTTATGGCATTCCACGCAGTCTTAAAAGTGCTGTTATATATTGATCACATATTTCTTATCAACAGCATGCGACTTTCAGTATTGTTTTCAACCTTAACCTTCATTGAAGAACAAAAAATATAAGTCATTGTCTTCTATGGATTAACTAAAAAAATGTGCATATAAATAAAGGTTCCTAAGATTTATATAAATTGCAAAGTGTATAGACGATAAGAAAGAAAGTTACTTTATTTTTCAAGTTATTACCTCAATAATTCACCGTTGCTCTCTATTGTTCACAATCTACACGATCATATCCACAATGAAATGAGATGGCGAGCCTATTTTTAGAGTGCAATACTTCCTTTTTAACTCAACTATGTTGTTTTTAACTTTTTAGATTGTCTTTTCAGTAATGTGTGCCGTATTTGATGCATATGAGGAATATCCTCTTGGCATCATTCAATAGTGTCCTTAGATATAGAAAATAAATAATTTAATTTCTTAATTACATGCCCCTATTAAAGAAACTATTTATTCAGTCATTATAAATAGAAAACCAATTATTCTATCAACTGTAGGGGCCATTTATTATTCGGCCAACATGAAATTATACAAAAAATTAGAAAATACGGCAAGAAAAGAAAGAAAAAAATCATTTGCAAAAAATGATTTACAGAAGCAATATATATTCTGCCATACTAAAAATATAGCAAGATTAAGAATTACTATTATAAAAGTTCCATAATTACTGTCATTGAATATAATATTTTGTAGATATAGTATATTTAGCTTGTATATGAGTTACTATATAACCTTGATATGTAGTATTCATCTATAAATCACGGTATATTCAAGAATTTATGAGCATTAATTTTGTAACTTACGAAGAAATTGGTTAAATTAACATACTAAATATACCCAAATTTTGAAAAAAAAATTAATTTAAAATAATGCCTTAATCACCACTTGATAGCAAGTGTGTGATTCCTAAATTTCTACACTGAATAAAAATGATGCTTATTTATTTAAAAAAATATTGTAATTACTTATTTTCTATTCCAAAAAATTAATTGAAAAAGATTTGATATATGGGGAATATCTTTTTGGTGTCGTTCAATAGGGTCCTTAAAAGTAGAAAATAAGTAATGCAATTCCTTAATTACACGTCTTAATTAAAAAACCTCTTATTCAGTCGTTATAAATGGAAAACCAATAATTCTTATAACAACTATTCATTATTTGGCCACTATGAAAGCACAAAAAATTAGAAAATCTGGTAAGGAAACTATTATTTTTACAAAATATGCTTCACAGAAACAATATCTATTCTACCAAGATTTAGAATTACTATGGTAAAAGTTCCATAATTACTGTCATTGAATATAATATTACATAGGTATAGTATAATTAGCATGTATATTAGTTACTATACAACCTTAATATGCAGTATGTATGCCTAAAAAAGAATGCTAATTTGTTTTAAGAAAATAAATAGTGCATTTACTTACTTATATTCCAAAAAAATTAACTAAACAAGATAATAAGATATTAAATAGTTTGAAAGTCATAAAATTCATGAAATAAAAATATTTATTATTCTGTCAGTTAAAGAAACCAAAAATGTACCAAACTTTAGAAAATTTTGTTTAAAGGAAGAAAATGTAGAAAAATGTTTTATGGAAACATTATTCATTCTACCATAATAAAGTATACCAATATTTAACCTACCTTCTATTATATATATTTTACAATATAATCTTAACTTAATGTGTAGATATAGACGAGTATAAATGTTGTAACTTATAGATACACCACTTGAATTTACATGCTATATATACCTAAATTTAAAATAATGTTTTAATCGCCACTAAATAATCTTTAATGCCATAATCGCCATAAAATATTTATGAGTGTAAATGTTCTAACTTAGAGGCACTACATAAATGTACATACTAAATATACTCAGATTAAAAATAATGTCTTAATTATCACTTAATAGTAAGTATATACTTCCTAAATTTCTATAATTCTTTGATTACGTTACTAAAAAATGATGCTTCGGTTATTTTAAGAAAATTATAGTGTAGTTTTTAGATTCTTTTATAAAAATTAGTTGAAAAAAAATGTGAAGATTACAATTGAAATATACATTGAAATACTAAATTTGTCAATCTAGATTGAAAATACATCTAGCATGTGTATAGGTTACTGTACAATCTTAATATTCAGTATTGAGTTATAAATTACAGTATATTGTATATGGAAGCATTCATGAGCATGGTTATTCAAACTTATAGCTTACCATGCAATTATATGCAATATTTATGAATATAAGTATTATAACTTATAGAGCAGTGCTTATTTGTACCATAATAAAAATATACCAAGATTTAGAATTGCCATAATAAAATTTCCATAGCTACCGTCATTGAATGCAAGATATAGTATATCTAACTTGTATGTAAATTACTATATGATCTTAATATTTAGTTTTAATCAATAAGTTGCAGTATATTGTATGTAGAAACAATTATGAGCATGTATATAAGTTTAAAAAAATTTCTTTACAGAAACATTACTTATTCTGCAACTCCCTCTCCCCTAGAATAAGTGCGGGTAGAATGAGTAGTGTTTCTATAAATAAATTTTTCTAACACTATATACTAAGATAATAAAGATATACAAAAACCAATAATTATTTTTTCCTATATAAAAATTATCTAGCTAGATTTAGAACTTCCATCGTAAAAATTCCATAATTACTGTCACTGAATGCAATGTTATGCAGGTATTATAATATATCTAGCATGTACTTAAGTTACTGTATAATTTTAATAGCATAAACATTGTTAATCACATTTTTATTTGAATTTATCACAATATTTATGAATATAATTATTGTAATTATTATAATTTATTACTTACAGTATATTGATATAAAAGCGTACAGAATTGTGCGGTTATTGCAATTTTTTTTAAAAGCAGTGGTCTTCACAATTGCGCATCTTTTTCACAATATGATCCATTATCCTTAAACTCAATACACTCCTTGCTTAATTTACCCCATTTTTCTTTATTGAAGCCACACCCTTTTCTTTTCCTGGAACCTAAAAGTGAACAAGTATGTATAACCATTTATGAAAAAATAGAGATTGTTATAATTATTAAACAAAAAGGTTTAACTTTAAATTGTTATTTTTGTTGGTTGACTAGAGATATTATTTGCATTTGTTTCCTTAGTCAAATGCAATACATTAAAATATCGACGTAAATATATTTTTAACATATGTAGTTGATTTGTGGAACAATTAAATTCCACATATATTCAATATATGCATGTGAGGAAATGTATATTATGTATCTAATAATTATGGAGTTGTTAGATTGCATGTGCAAGATCATAGTTTCAAAATTAAACCCAAAATTAAACTATAAAAAAAATCATTTGCGAAATTCATGGATGAATTTTATTTAACAAGATTAGTGCTAGGTACAAAATTTATTTGCATGAAAAAAATCTTCTCCAAGTAAAAATTTATATCACAATATTTTCTTACCAAGTAAAACAAATTTTGTTTTTTGCTCGAATATACAATTGGTTAGCATATTAGTTCATCTTCACTTATGTTCTCATTCAGATTTTCATCACATTTGTGTCACACTATTCAACCATGGAATCATTTGTCATAGGCAAGGGTAATATCTTATTGACATACACACCATGAACATCGTTCCTTATTTATGGTCCCTCATTGTCTAAATTAGGATCGTCAAGTTTCGGTATGGCATAATAATCATTTATATCAATTCCCTCGCCATCTTCTATTAAATCATAGAATTCTCTTGGTTTATTTAACAACAACACTCCTTTCTCACTTTGGATTGAGAATATAAATGCTTGAATAGCTTGTGACATGTTAACCTAGAAAATGGATCAACACCCAAATATCGGATGAAAGCACCAGTTCAATCAAAATCAAAGCAAAAGAAAGAAGAAAGACAAGAACACAATATAATTTTTATAGCAGTTCGGCGTAATCTCCGGCCTACATCTACTTTAATTTCTCTTATTAGTTGCCCTCTCCTTAGATTACAACTAATTCTATCAGATTTGTCCACTAGTGGGTGTTAGATTTACAATGGTTTTGCTATGATGCTTTTAAGGTAGAGGATAGGAGTGAATAAGGAGTTCCAGATCCAAAAGTTAGAGAATTGGAGAAGATCCATTTTTGATTAAAGGTAGGCTGGTATTTATAGAGAAACATGCATATAGGTATAGAAGCCCACTTGCACTGAAATCCAGAAGGTGGGTCGAAGTTGCACAAGTGAAACAGAAGACCACGAGGCAATGGAATAATTTGATACAAAGTTAAATAACTCGGCGCCAAATTATTTTTACTTATCGAAATTTAACTTGGTTCATTCGTTAGCTTTTCTATCTCTTTCTTGAGTTGTTTTAAGTCCTTTTCCACCAACTTTGAGTTGAATCTAGTGATCTTTCTAATAGCTTCTTTTTCTTTCTTCTCGATAGTCCTTGGGATTTCTTGTCCAAATCGTTAGAAAATCACATGATCATGAGTTACTGGAGTAGTATAGGAGCTGTACGGTGTTCGGGAAGCAAAAAGGAGGGGAGGACTAGGTTAGTGTTGACCCAAACAACTCAGGGCCAACTTGTTTCCTTAGCCAATTTTCCACTCCAACTTCTAGAGTTCAGTTCTCTAGTTCTTTTGATCGTGTTTTCAAGTTTGTGAATCGTTTCATCCTGCTTTTGATCTTCTACGTTTAGTTGAAATCTACTTTGGCTCAAAAGCGGGTTAACATGATGCTAGTGTAAATCTATCATTATAGTGTGCCACTCGATTGAAATTAGCCAAGTTGAAACCATATTTATCTTTTTTCTTTCCAAATTTTCTTACCCTATCACACTCAAATAAAATTAATTTACTAGCTTTATCATCACATTCACTAGGAAATCCATAGTCAAGCTCATAAACATTCTTTAGAGCACCATAGCATTCAACTTTACTAGTTGTTGGATTGTTATCTCTCACACTTAAATAACTTGAAGTTTTTGCATTCGCAAAAATACCATAATTTTGATTTTTTTTAATCTATCATCCACTGAGTTAAATCGAAACCCGTATCCATTAACGACATAATTTTTATATTGCTTAACCATCCTACTAGGGCATTTGCTAACTGTAACAAATCTTTTAATATTGATGAGTCGCCTGACACAAGAATACTGTTTATCTAAATCAATATTTGTTAATAGCATATCAATAGTAAATGAAACTAAGATTGATTATCCATATGCCTTCATTGAATTAACTTACATGGTTTCTAAACCAAGTAGGTTACACTTTATTTCTCATAACCTCCACTTCTCGAATAGTTTTCCATCACTTCAATCCTTTAGCTCTGCAAATCTTTTACTATAGAAATAATAGTTGATTATTATTATTCTAAACCATATCATCAAAGTTTAAAGATTACTTAATACAAACACAATAGTCTTACTCTAAATAAGGAAACACTTCATTGCAATTGAATAAAATATAGGTTTGACATTGTTCCCAAATATCCATTTCAAGATCAATCTTCATGCCCCAAATAATGACTAAGATTAGAAAATATTGGCAACCCCCCAACACCAGCACATGACAAACTTATATCACAATTATGACCACACCGATTTTGTTGAGTTTCCATACTAGTTAAGTACATAACGCAAAATGACATGTTCTTTTGAAAGATATCCTACACCTATACTTCCTTTGAGATTACTTTTATGTAGAACATATTTTTACAACATTTGCAAATACCAATAGCTAACATTATGATATAAAACTTCCTAATTTTCATAATAGAACATAAATTAGTTTCCTTCATTTTTCACATAACGTGTGAAGTTATAATATGGTAACTAAAAGATATTATTACCTTTTAATGTCATACATTTAACGATGTTAAAGGCCCGAAGCTAAGCGTTACAGATGCTGAAGTCATCTATAGTATTAACTTTCGGTGATAAAATACGGTAATGTTAATGGTATCCATAATATCAGAAGCACATGAATATGAAACAAAATCAGAGATTCCAAAAACAACATACTTTATTGATTACATTTCAAAACATGTTTCATATTCTATTACACAATCTCAAAACGTATCCAAAGTTTTGATCAAATATAATTATTACAAAATACTCCAAGAGCGACATATGATGATCAGAGTACTAAATAGACATAAACTGTCTTAATACATCACAACAGAAATAGAAATAAAAATAACAAATCCTAAATAGATATTCGTGCCTCCTGCACGTCTTTAGAAGCTTTATTTGTCCACCTACTATAAGCAGTAAATCCTCAACTCTCAACCTACTCAAATCAAATATTGAGCGTCCGAGATTTTAAGGGGAAAACATAAACTTTGAGCCAGACATAAAGCCTGGTGTGAATAATACTATACATCTCAGTTTACTGATATTACGTGAGATCCTGCCGCTTAGTGGAATGAGTTTCCCCTAACTAATATCCCTTTTTAAAGCATATCTTTTGCAAATCTAAATCATGCAACCAAACTGGTTAAAGCAATAATAACATATCATGTATGCATACAAATCAGGTAATCAATAGACTATCTGTCCGAACATTATAGTTTTGTTTGGCTAACTACTAACCTTTGGCTGACTTGGGCCACCAGACAAAATAAACAAATAATCTAACTTCTGTTAAACACTCTTTTAGACGGTTTGTTCCTAACTTACTTCTCCCAGGGTCAACTGATCCTAATGGTTTAGCGGGTTCACGAACCTATCTTTACTCTGTATATTATTTTCTGTGTGTAAGATCATTTTAGTCTTACCTGTGACAAAGCCATACACACTGGAATTTTGGACTTATATTAGCTAGGGGCTACTAGCTAAAGTATAAGGCGTGACCCCATACCAATCCCATTTGTTATTCTAATATCTGGGTCATTTACTTAGGGTCAACTACCCCATCTAATTTTCCTTGAAAACATTTCTTTCAAATTTATTTAGCCCTATAAATCATACTTAAACAAGGGAAATATACTCTATGCTTTAATCAAATCACTTTGCCATGTTATCTATACTTTACACAAAATATTATGGATGAAATCATTCAAAACCTTTGTTTAAAAACTTTAAACAATCTATTTCGAAACCATTAAAAGTATCCATTTTGAAACCATTGAAAGTACCCCTTTCGATACGAATAAACTACTTTACTTTATAACCTTAGGCCTAATGGAAAAAAACATATCTTTCGAAACCATTTACGGTAGACCTTTCGAAAACATTGAAAGTATCCCTTCGAAAGCTTTATAAAACCTTGGATGTCCTCTTTTCAAAACACTTTTAACATTCCTTTTGAAAACATTGGAAACCCTCCATTTAAACACAAAGGTAAACCTTTCGAAAACTTTGGGGAACCACCCCTTCGAAACCTTTATCATATATCTTTCGAAAGTATTAAGTCCTTCACATAAATCAAACCTTTCGAAAGCATTGGGTTCAAATAAAAATAGATGGAACATAGTTTCAAAACCATTAAAAACCATTCCTTTCAAAACCTTTGAATTTAACTTTCAAAATCTCAAAAGGGCCTTAAAAGAACTAAGTCGAAAGCAACTCTTTCGAAAGTAATTTCCTAAGTAAAAGAAGTGGATGGTGTCGAAACGATTCTCTTCGAAAGCATTGTAGAAGCGGCTTAGGGTTTAAAGCGAAAGAACCCTTTCGAAGGCATTGGTTCGAAAGGTAATGTAACGACGCGCTATTTTGGACTATTCGCATCCGCACATGTCGGACTTGAATAATTCAAAATACCGAATTGTTAATTTAAATGTGGCAAAACTGAACATATACAGTAAATAAATAATCAAAGATCACAGACACAGAGTAATAATATGCAGCGGAAGCAAAAGATAGTAGTTCATGAAGCTACTATATATATAACAGAGTTAAATAAGTTACAAAAGAAGTCTCGAATACAATAGTCAAATACAAGAATCAGAATACATCACTGGAATCAACTGAACATATGAAAGCTGGATAAATAGCTGGATCTCCAAGCGAAGCTCCAACTCCAAAGGTGAGTCTCAAAAGCTAAACCACTCAGTCTAACCCGAGCGCAAAGCAAAATACAAAACACTCGAGTCAGGATTAACATTCTTATATTAATAAACCCAACTCAAGTGAAATAACAACGGAAATACAAGTAACTCAAAGGGCATTGGAATAACCATCCTTTAAGGATCCGTTAAACAATCTACTATGTAGTAATATACGCTAAATAGATAATGTCTATCAGTAATATAAAGTATCAAAATAGTGTTAAGGCGTTACCATTATCCCCCTTAACACATTTTATATAAGCGTTATAGTCTATACAGCACTGTAAACTCCACCGTAAACTAGTGGGCTATCAAGGAGTACTCCATAGGTATAACACAAAACAAATTCGTAGTGGTCGCGTATATAGGGATACAAGTATGACAAGGCACATGAGGCAATACCCAAGGTAGTGAAACTACGGTTTGCCTGATCCGGACTGGTGAAAACGCATCGCCGCAACGATCGCAACACCGCGAAACAACACTCCCAAAAGTACGAGGTGCAGCAGTCAATAATAAGTAATGAGTAGTTTACTAAGAAGTGTGTTCGCTCGAGGTGGCTGACCCCATTTGGCCCGGCACAGCTCCTGTTTTAGTCATTTCCAATTCGACACAAGTGTCAAGGCTGTCCATTATCGTTCTCTTTCTTCAGTCATCACGTACATCATTCTAACCACTTCATTCTGGATCACACTCCGCGTATAGTTATTAAAGTAGTTTTCGGTTTAGATAGAGAGTATATCCATAACCGATTCCGGTTTCTTTAATAACTTCGAAATTATTTTACCGATTGGTCGTTTAATAAATTTCAAAACCAAATCAAATTCAATTTCAATTAAAATTTGTAAACCATTATTCTTTTGTCTTTCTAAACCAATTTCCAAATTTTACGTTTCATACTTTCCAATTTCATTTCAAAATTCTATAATTCAATTTCAAATTTAATTTAAACAATTCAAATATACATTTAAATTTGTATATAAGTTTCATTCAATAATCATTTAAAATAAACTTAATTTAACGTTCAACTGATTTAAACTCATTTATCAATTTCATCCAATATTCATTAAATTAATTTATCATTTAAAACTGTTTCAATTAAATTTCTAATTCATTAAATCCATTATTTAAATTCAACTTCATTATATCAACTTACAAATTGAATTCAATTAGATTTGTCATTCAAGTTCATTAATTTCAATAAAACACATTTATTTCTTGTTAAGAAATTCAATTTCACTCATTTTTACTTAGTTACACATTTCAAACTCAGTTAATAAAGAAACTAAATTTCATATATTCAAGAAGTTCAATTTCACTTATTAACTTACTTAAATAATTTTCCAAAACTTAATAAATAAAGAAACCCAATTTTATTTATTAACGAAGTTCAAATTCACTTATTTAAAAGTTCAATTTCTCTTATCAAAGAATTCAAATTTTATTTAATTATCATATAATTCAATTTTATTTAATTATTAAATAATTTCAAACCTTAATTAATAATTTCAAAATTTAATTATCAATTAAATTCCAAAACCTAATTATTAAATAATTCCAAACTTAATTATTAAGTAATTTCAAAGTTTTTTATTAAATAATTTCAAAGCTTAATTATTAAATAATTTCAAAACTTAATTCATTCATTTCTTAAATTAAGCAACGTTCTTTCATAAATTACTTTATTAATATTTTGTTCAGATAATTAAATATTAACATTTTCCTTTCATTAAAATTCAGATTCCAACATCATTTCAAACCTTATTCTTTATTCAAATAAAATCATTATTTTATTTTTAAATCAATTTTGACCAATCGGGCTTTATTTAATTCTCTATACTAGGTCAAGTTAAATTTGGGTATTTATCATTTCAACCCGATTCCATTTCAATTCAAAAATCAAAGCATAGCAAAAGGAACTTGCAGTGTGATAAGTGGGATGGTGTCAAAGTAAATAAACAAGCAATAGCAAACATTAATAACAATCCAACAATTAATTCAAATAATCCCGAAATAATCGTATTAATTCACATTTGTTATTTATGCAAATTGATAAAATTATTCTGAGAATCTACACTATCATTTCATGTAGATTAAAGATTATTGCAGTACGGTTTCACTTGATGTCTATTATTCAAATTATACTACATCAATCATACATTCAATGGTTCAAGGTGTAGTTGACACTATTACTACGTGTCGATTTATTTAACATTTTAAAGGGGGTCATATTATACAAATTTAACTATCCTATATCAAATTCAATTGCATACTATTTATCACTTTAACAATAACAATTTAACGTCCAATATAAACATCAAAAATCAATCAATTATCAGCCAAACTGTATTATCATTGCATAAATAATTAACAGATAATGGTGTCAGATGTCACAGGTGAACTGATACAGGTAATAACATATATAACAGTGTAAATAACTACAGCAGCATATTTCAATTGTCGTTTCAATTGAAATCAAATTTAATAAATAAAAGAACATTAATCGTGAGTAATTGCTCACCTTTCGAGGCTAGAGATTTTTGTCACAGAAATGAGTTACGAATCCCAAAGTAAAGCAGGATTGATACGAATTCGACGACCAAAGCTGATGACATAGAATCAATGAAATCCAATTAGAACTGGATCGATGAAGATGGTTGATATAAGTGAACGCATATGCATAACTATTCACATAACTAAATTTACAAAACCATTTTTTTTTATTTCAAACACATATTAAATTATATATATATATATATATATATTAAAAATCATTGTTTTAAATTATAACACATTAATTAAAATCAAACATATATACCATATATAATTTAAAATAAACACACACACATATATACTTACAAAATACCTACATATGTAATGTATGTTCATTGCAACATATCAAATACCCTATATATAAACTATATACTGCATACTTTGCAAATTATATGCCACACATATTAAATACTTACAGTTCCAAACCGGTATTCACATCAACAACCACAAATGTATAATGAAATGTAAACATAACCGTACATATAATACATTGCATTTGCATAAGCAAAGCCAGAACATAAAATCTTGTACAATTTACCAATAGATTTGAACTTCAAAATATACTATATATAGTTATTTTAATGATCAACGTAGATGCGGCATTATAATTTCAAACCTATATAAACTTAAACTGTTATTATATTTATATATTTACATATAACCAACCTCATATAACAATCTAGATAACTCATATATAACCTAACAGAACTGTTTCTTATATAACTAATATAATACTAACAATTCTTAAAACCGTAAACATAAAAGAATTCATATAAACAAGCCTATATATATGAACATTTAAACAAAGAAACAACTTACATAAACTTACATATTTATATATACGAAAAAGAATATAAATATACACATTAACTTTTAAACAAATAAAATTAAATATTGCCAAAACATGTATTAACTGTTAAACTATAAGAAGTTAAAGTATAAAATAAAGTTCAGACCCATAACAGCCTGCAAACAAAGAACAAAAGGAGCTGCTACTTGCATTTTAAAAAAGAATCTTACTTTAAAGATATGTACATATTTTAATAACAAACACTTTTATGAACAGATAACGTAAGGATCAAATTTATTTTTCATATTTGAACTAATGCAAAAATCTCTGCCCATATATTATAGAATATATGTAAAACAACTTAATTTGAAATTGCATTCGGCTACAACTATATATACTAAGCAATAGATTTATATATATCCTTAAACAGTGAAATATATAAAATAAAATATACATAGATTATGTAGGTATACTGCACACGTGCACATATATTTTAAAACTGTAAAAGTAAAAAAAAAACTATGGACAAAACATACAAGCTTACAAATCTAATTTAATGTAAGTAACTTACAGTATGTATACAAAGAAAGCTTAAGCTCGGCTAGGAGAGTAGGGGCGATGGCTACAAGCTTGGTGGAGATGGAGTAGATGGAGGAGATCGGGCCAAGTGAAGGGGAGGGTTGCTTGGTTGTGGATGATGGGTGGTGAGTGAGCTCCAGGCTTGCGTGAGAAGGTGGGCCAGAGGGCGGATCTGGTTTCCATGGTGGGTGCTGCTGATGGCGTTGTTGCGTGTTGACACAGGTAGCAGAGGACGTGAGGCCGAACGGTGGATGGAGCCGAGGGAGGTGGCACACAGATCTAGCTTCGGTTTTAACGATGCTCGCAGTGGTGGACGGCCTTGGTGAAGGCGATGTGAGCTCGGTTGATGGGACACATGAGAGAATGGGTCGATGATGACGTGGCGGAGACCGGTGGAGCATCGAACTGGGTGTGGTGGAATGGATTCTTGGCTTGAAGGAATGGAACAAGGAGGGCCGAGAAAAACATACAGAGGAAGAAGAACATTTGCAAATTTGCACGAATAGATGGCTACAGATCTTTATGTTTGTATATTTTATAATTTAATCAGGTAGAACCAAAGAATATGGAGAGCAAAAGCCACAGACCAACAAATAATAAATAGTATAGTAAATAGCGAAGGTCAGACTCACGAATTTTGGCAACAGTGAAAAGCTGAAGATATGAATGTTGATAGCCATTGGTTTGCACCCTAGAAAATGAAAGGGTATGGAACCAAAAGACTTGGTTGAGGAATCGATACACTAGACGTTTTGAAAATTGCACCGCACTCTGAACTTCAAAATACACCAACGAGTGTACTGTGAAGATCGGCACGACAAGACGATCAAAACGGTGTACAGATATCAATGGCATGATCGAATTATAAAAATTCGAATTTTCTAATTGCGGAAAATGCAACAAAAACACAGGAAAATAAGATCGACAGAGCTAAAGAAGTCTGAATTTGGAAAAACGAAAAATGACGTCTTGCTCAGACGATGATTTAGAATCTTTCTATGTAAAAATATTTAGGTTTCGAAAACGTTTTATTTTCATCGGTTTTTAACTGATTAAATTGAAGTAAATTTACGCACGAAATAAACTTTCAAATTTTCGGACGAAAATTTATCAGTTGCTATGTTTAACTAGACGCATTCCAAATATCAAATTTATATTTCAAAATTTTATCGTTTAAAATTTCACAAAATTTCAATTAAAACAAATAAAATTATAAATAAAACAAATAAAATTATTAAAAATTTACGGGTCGTTACATTCTCCCTCACTCAAAACTTTTCGTCCCCGAAAAGAGAGGAGGTAGGAGAATAGAAACAACCGGAAGAAAATAGAATGAAAAACAAAATAATCAATTGGTCCAAACCATATAAATTCAATTTAAATAAACTTATATTCAACAATTTGTTTCTTAAAATCAAGGTTTCCATTAAATTGATTTGATTCCTCATTTATAAATGTTAGGTACAAAAGATTTTTTTCAAATGAGATTCAATTAATTCAAGATATCTCATTAAGTTGATTTAATTTTAATTTATTAACTTCCAAAACAATTTTTTTTATTTAATTAATCACATCTATTGTTCAGTTAACTTATTATTCTATTTATCTCCATAAACATTTTAAAATTTAAGCATATAACATTTGTTATACGCGCTCACATTTATTTATAATGACAATTTATATTGTATATTATCCAAATTTCTTTATTTTAAATTAATAAATTCAAGATCATAAATTTGAGTAGTCATTTATTATAATCATACTTTATTCGACAAATTTAATTCTTCTTTATTCCAAATTATTATTAAATTTATTCTACTTAATATATCTTATCACATATATATTAAGTATGTTTACATTTATTATAACTACTCAAATTTATTTAAAAATTCCTTTGATATCATTTTCTACTGGATAATATTCAATTACATAGTTAACTTTTGAAATTTTAAGGTAAGTTATATATAATGTAACTGAGTATTATCCGAGTAAAATTTTACAATCCAGTTATTTCAAGTTAACTATTTATATAAAAATTTGGCTTCATTTATAATTGAAAATCGTCCTTTAACAATTTATTTTTTAAGAATTTAATTTCCAAGTAATTTCAAATTTATTTAGAGGTAAATAAATATATATTATATATCGAATCAAATTTTAATCATACATCAATAGATATTACAAATCAAATCACACTTTAAGAAATTCAAATCAATTTATTTTTCAAAACAAACCATAGCAAAGCTACAAAATAATCTCTCCACTTCGAAACTTGAAAATGAATGTCGATGATGCGGCCGCTATCATCAAAATTATTTCCCAGCGACAAAATAGGAGAGCACTGATTTAAACATTTAAAATTCTTTGAGAATGATTTCTCTTTGAAATATTTTATACACTATACACTTTAAAACTTTCAAATCAAAGTTTGAAATCACAGGAAATTTAAATTCTCAGTTTCTTGATTTAAATTCATTAAAATTTCCAAATAAATTATAAACCATGTTTTTATTTCAATTATTTACATATGAGAGAAAAACCAATGGTTTAGGTGACATATTTAAAATCCAATATTATTTATTAACAAACAATTAAATTAACTATCAAAATTGTGAAGATTATACTTATATATATAATATAATTATTCAAAATTTATTTCATTTACCAAATTTGAAACAATATTGTGTCAGTTTTCTCCGCTAAAGTGTTTTGGAAATCCTATCGATATCGTTGATCAGACGAATCGATCGGAAACCCAAATCAACATCAACAACTCAAACAACACAATATATAAAACATTTTAACATTAATTTACAAATACACTTCCTCGCTCGATGATACAAGGATGGATTTCAAAATAAGTACAGTGATTCAAATTTGATGGAAATCAAATCAAAGAGAATTTTGATTTGATAATAAGTTCGAAACAGAAGATAAGATAATTCAATTAACAGAATCGGGAGATGGATACGCTTATCTAATTCACGGGCAACCTTAACCTGATCGACCGTGACTTCAAGAATTAGATCAATGCAAAATTCCGAGGTAAATCTACATTTGATCTTAAGAAATCGAATTTTTAGGTATAGCAGGAGATAGCTAGCATCGTAAACCGAGGACACAGAAATCTCCGGTAAATCAATGCCTATTATAAAGGAGTTTCACCCCTTTACAAATAATTCGATGATTGGAGAGACCGCCGATTCATTATAAAGATCATTCGAAGTGGAATTATGGGATGCTCTAGAATTAAAAGAAGACGAATAGTGAGGGACACGAATGGATTTTGGAACCGCAGGGAATGTTCCAAGATTCAAAGGAATTGAGTCAAAAGGAAGAGATTGAAACTCGAATGAGAGTGATTCTGTAAATACATTTACCCTATATGTTAAGTTTTGCCTAGAGCTACCAAAAGCTCTGATACCAACTGTAACGACCCGCTATTTTGGACTATTCGCATCCGCACATGTCGGACTTGAATAATTCAAAATACCGAATTGTTAATTTAAATGTGGCAAAACTAAACATATACAGTAAATAAATAATCACAGATCACAGACACAGAGTAATAATATGCAGCGGAAGCAAAAGATAGTAGTTCATGAAGCTACTATATATATATAACAGAGTTAAATAAGTTACAACAGAAGTCTCGAATACAATAGTCAAATACAAGAATCAGAATACATCACTGGAATCAACTGAACATCTGAAAGCTGGATAGATAGCTGGATCTTCAAGCGAAGCTCCAACTCCAAAGGAGAGTCTCAAAAGCTGAACCACTCAGTCTGACCCGAGCGCAAAGCAAAATACAAAACACTCGAGTCAGGATTAACATTCTTATATTAATAAACCCAACTCAAGTGAAATAACAACTGAAATACAAGTAACTCAAAGGACGTTGGAATAACCATCCTTTAAGGATCTGTTAAACAATCTACTATGTAGTAATATATGCTAAATAGATAATGTCTATCAGTAATATAAAATATCAAAATAGTGTTAAGACGTTACCATTATCCCCCTTGACACATTTTATATAAGCGTTATAGTCTATACAGCACTGTAAATTCCACCGTAAACTAGTGGGCTATCAGGGAGTACTCCATAGGTATAACACAAAACAAATTCGTAGTGGTCGCGTATATAGGGATACAAGTATGACAAGGCACATGAGGCAATACTCAAGGTAGTGAAACTACCGTTTGCCTGACCCGGACTGGTGAAAACGCATCGCCGCAACGATCGCAACACCGCGAAACAACACTCCCAAAAGTACGAGGGTGCACCAATCAATAACAAGTAATGAGTAGTTTACGAAGAAGTGTGTTCGCTCGAGGTGGCTAACCCCATTTGGCCCGGCACGGCTCCTGTTTTAGTCATTTCCAATTTGATACAAGTGTCAAGGCTATCACTGGTGGACGGCCTTGGTGAAGGTGATGTGAGCTCGGTTGATGGGACACATGAGAGAATGGGTCGATGATGACGTGGCGGAGGCCGGTGGAGCATCGAACTGGGTGTGGTGGAATGGATTCTTGGCTTGAAGGAATGGAACAAGGAGGGCCGAGAAAAACACACAGAGGAAGAAGAACATTTGCATGGGTGCACGAATAGATGGCTACAGATCTTTATATTTGTATATTTTATAATTTAATCAGGTAGAACCAAAGAATATGGAGAGCAAAAGCCACAGACCAACAAATAATAAATAGTATAGTAAATAGCGAAGGTCAAAGTCACGAATTTTGGCAATAGTGAAAAGATGAAGATATTAATGTTGATAGCCATTGGTTTGCACGCTAGAAAATGAAAGGGTATGGAACCAAAAGACTTGGTTGAGGAATCGATACACTAGACGTTTCGAAAATTGCACCGCACCCCGAACTTCAAAATACACCAATGAGTATACTGTGAAGATCGGCACGACAAGACGATCGAAACGGTGTACAGATATCAGCGGCATGATCGAATTATAAAAATTCGAATTTTCTAATAGCGGAAAATGCAACAAAAACGTAGGAAAATAAGATCGACGGAGCTAAAGAAGTCTGAATTTGAAAAAACGAAAAATGACGTCTTGCTCAGACGATGATTTAGAATTTTTGTATGTAAAAATATTTAGGTTTCGAAAAAAGTTTTATTTTCATCGGTTTTTAACTGATTAAATTGAAGTAAATTTACGCACGAAATAAACTTTCATATTTTCGAACGAAAATTTATCAGTTGCTATGTTTAACTAGACGCATTCCAAATATCAAATTTATATTTCAAAATTTTATCGTTTAAAATTTCACAAAATTTCAATTAAAACAAATAAAATTATAAATAAAACAAATAAAATTATTAAAAAATTTCGGTCGTTACATGTAAAATGCAGCAGTAGGGGTTTCGAAAGCATTTTCTTAAAACAATGGCAGCAACCTCTTTCGAAACCTTTCTTTAAAGCAATTGGCCAAGTCGAAAGTTATCTCATTCGAAAGCATTCTTTTTGGAAGCAAAGCAAGCGTCATTTCCTTTTAAAAGCAAAACAAGGTCTCAGCCTCTTCGAAAGCCCTGTTTCGACTCTATACCTTTTGCCTATCTCGAATCCACTACATACCATGTCTTTATACCATGTGTATTTGTTTCGAACTGGTTGGAGGTGGAAATATGTAGTCGAAAGGTGCCGTCGAAAGTGGAAAAACAGTAAAAACCTTGTAAAACTGATTTTTAACTTTATAAAGTAATTTCTTTTCAACTAACCTGCTTAGTTGTCATCATAATTGGTTGCCAATTTCTTTTATTAAATATTTTCTAAAAGTGCTGCTGAATTTCAAAGATTAACAATTAAAAATATTTACAAATTGCCCCCTCTCATTTTGTAAACATATAAAACATTTTAGTCCCATATCTTAAATAATTTTATGTACTTATTAAATCACTTAGGAAAATTCTACAAAAATTCTCATAAATTACTTTTAATATATTTTCTAACATATTAAAATTTCTGACCCAAAGCTAACATATAATAGCCGTAATTAATTTTAAACCCAATTAACCATTTTCTTTACTAGAAAATTCATAATAAATCCATATTAATTCATAAAATTATGAAACTTGAACCAACCCTAAAATAATATTTTTGATCTTATACCAAAATCGCAAGGTATTTGAATATCATTTAATAGGTTTTTCAAGTTAAACCTTAACACAAAATATATATGAAATAGCACAAATCATTAACAAGCATAAATATCCTTTTAAACAATCAAAACATGGCAAATCATTTGCAAAATAAATTCGGATGTCATCTAAAATCGAAAATAATAAAATGAGATGTAACATATTATTTACGTTTAGCTTGTGATTAAGAAGTTTGAGATTTGCTTCTTGAATTAGATTGATTAAGCTTCCTTCATCTTGATTTTAGCCTTTCTTCTTCTTACTTCTTCTAATGGTGGCCGACCTCTTCTTAAATTTAGTTTTGTTTATGAACGTGTAAAATAAAAGTGGCATGAAGGTTTATGGTATATGAATATAACTTATTCCTATTTTGCCCTTATCTTTTAGTCTTTCATATTTCATTTTAATTCCCTTTAGTTCATTGTTTAATTAGGCATGGCTACCCTTCTATTATTCAAACCTCAATTCTCTTAACCATTTACATTATTTCATTTAATTTAACTAATTAAATGTCCTAAATAATGTTAATAGAATTTAGGGTTGTTACAGTATACTTGTCAACCCTATTTGACATGCATTTTTTAAGATTCAAATTCCTTTTTCACACGAAACTTAACTCCTTCACATGGTTCTAAGGTCTTAAAACAATCAACAAATTTTTTCCGAAAATTGGCGTTCTTCGTCTTTGTACTTGTTGTGTTGTATTATCTGTTGAAATGCATACTCAAGCTTTTGCAAGAGACAAATATTTTCCTAAAGTAAGTCTATCTTATTACTTCTTTCTAATAGTCTTTCCTTTGTTAGTGTCTTTAATGTTTGTCATGTTTGAAAATATCATCAATGACAATGGTCTTCTTACTACTCTTTCGGCCAAGCAAACCTTCTAAGAATTTCCTTTTTGATTTTTTTGTGCGAGAACTGTAGATTTCGTGACAAGTTAGTAATTGTGTTTCTTGGCATTCTTCGTGTTCGTCCTCACCGTCACCTTCACCATCTTCATTATTTACTTCATCTTGAACTACATTTTCTACAATATTTGAATTCATGAAATTATATATTACAACAACATTGTCTGCTCAAATATTGCATAACTTCTCTACCTCGTATTTGTAGTTCTTGAGCACTAAGATGAAGTTCTCATTGACAATCGTTTTCATTCACCAGTTGGTGAATGAACTATGTTTTTGATAGTGAGTTTAGTTTTGACTTTGTTAAGGCACGATGGAAAGGTAAACTTGAGTTGTGTTATAATGATAACGACTAGTGTGTAACCCGTGCGTTGCACACGGTAATGTTGTTAAAAAATATTGTTTATATTTTAATTATTAGTAAAATATATTTTTATTATACAATATATGATAAACTTATGACATATATTAATCATAAGCTAAAATGATTTGCGACGCTCATATATAAAGTTGAGGATTAAATACTCGTTAACTACATGTCTCTGTAAAAGTTAATGTCCTAACTCAAAAAAAAAATATATAATTGAATGATTTATTAATGGATTAATGAATATTAAATAATTGAATTTATTTGAATAATTTGAATTAATGATTGATATAACTAATTAAATATAAGGAGTTAAATGTAAAAAGTTAAAATTGAGAAAAGCTTTTTACAAATTTGCAATTGAGAAGAACATAGATCTTATGATTAGCTTAGCTGCATGTGAATTTTTTAAATTAGACATGGACTTTTATTCATTTTTAAGTTTTCATTTTAAAACAATTTTATCCTTGTAGTTAACCATAGATTTCATGTTTTTGTATAAGGGTAATGCTTACAGCTTTGATAGTTGTAAAAAAATCTTATGTAGCATTTAATTAAGTTATGAATTGGGTATGGTTTGATAATATATTAAAAGTGAGAACGTTTGTATAATCAAATTTTTATCAGTTTAGCCCGTGCGTTCACGTCATAATGTTGTAAAATATAAATTTATCTTTTAAAGGTTCTTAAAAATAAAACATGGTATGTAATGCATGATATTTTTGAGATAAATGAATTAGAATAAAAAAGTTATTATTTATACATACATTTTATGTTATGTGATTTATATATCTTCATATATCCGAATAAAAAAGAAATAGTTTTATTATTTTTGTCATATACATGAGTATTGTATATACCGAAATCTTTTTATTTTGAGGATTTGTCAGATGGATTAATAAATATTAGTTCATCATATTTATTTCAATAGTTTAAATTTTGCGTTACACAATTAGTTAAATATATAGACTTGAATGTAAAATATTAAAAGATAACCGAGAAAGATTTCTAACTAATCGTAAAAAAAAATAGGTATTTGATGTTAATAGAATTTTACATTGCAATGTACGATAAATTCATTTAGTAAATAAATTATAAAATAAATTTGCTATTGTCATTAATGTATATAGTTTATCTTATGTAATTTATATATATTCTCATCTAAATGATTTTATGTGCCTACAATATACATTTTGAAATTTTCATCTTTTAGGATTTATTAATAAATATTAGTTGATTAAGTTTATCAATTAGTTTAAATTATAGATTATGTAATTAATTTAAATGTGTGGACTATAATGTAAAATTTGGGAAAGAACCGTGAAATATTTATAAATAATTATAGATTCTTTTAACAGGTAATTAGGCACAAGGAAGAAGTTGCAAAAAAATTTAGTCTCAGGGACAATAAGTTTGTTTTTTAGTTTGAAGGACACTTTTTAGTGTAAACTGAAAATGATAGTTACAATTATCATTCTGTGCATTACACTAAAATGTGTCATTCAACATAAAAAACAAACTTCTTGTCTTTGAGACTAAATTTTTCTTAACTTTTTCCTTGAGCCTAAAAACCCCTTCTTTTAATAGTAGGTATTGAAATGTAAAATAGTGTGAAAAGTTTATAGAATAACCGTAAAGTAATAAATCATAGAATTTTGAACATAAAATATTCACTTGGAGAGAATTAAGGAGAACATAAATAACTCCTAGAATTAATGAGAGGGCTTCAAATTCTTCTGCTTTACTAATATTTAATAGATGTGGAGGTAGTTCTACGCAGCGGTATTTTGATATTACCGAAGAGGATAAATATTTTGACAACGTAGCTGAGAAAATGTGTAGCCATATGGATGATTTGATGTTTATGAGAAGGTTGAGTATCTTGGCATTCGGAAGAAGGACATGATAGGTATATTGGTCGAGTAGAAATGAATTTGTTTTATTTAGTTCTTCACCATCAAGTTTTTCTAAGATTACTACTATTATTTATATAGAATGTATCTTTCGAAGAAACAATACAAAATTTATGGTGTAATGGTGGATTTTGGATTCATTTATACGTTGGTGAGACAATAAAACTATTGAAAACTAGCCATTTGTGGCCGTTGGAGAGTCATAGTAAAACGAATGGTGCTCTTTCTTTTTTTAGCAATGGGTTTTCCATATAAACTCAAACAAAAGCAAAGAGTTTTCCATATTAAAAACTGTCAAAGAATGTGTTTTAATAACCGGTTAGCATGACTAAGTTGAGTGGTTAGTGAAGTGAGCTGAAGCGACAGGTTGCATGTGATTTTCTTGCCAAATGTACACACCATTATTGATTATGGTTGGTTTCTTTTTTTCCTTGAAAATGACAAAAAACAATGGCCCAAGGCCTATGCCCTAAAATAAACGAGTCAGGAAAAAAACAAAAGTACACTACTCTACTAGTATAACCGCACAACGGTGGAGAAAACGACCGTTCGATTGTATAACTTTGATAAGAAATATACATTTAAAAAATTTGTTAATATTACTTAAACATTAAGTGATGATATGTTGGAAAAGAATAAATTGAGATTTAAATCTGAAAATATGAATTTCAAATTTAAATATTAATCAAAACATTCAAAATTGTCGATTTGAAATTGAAAATTTTAAAATCATAATAGATTTGAATTTGAAACTTTGATGCGCAAAATAAAAGGAGAAAGTTTAGAGAAACCGCGATGAGACAAGATCCATGTTTTTTTGGCTTCAGGAAAATTGATTTTGGCTAGTAGAAGTCGGCAAATCGGTTGGTTTGATAATAAATTATCGAACCCTAGCAGCAAACTATTTTCATAGTACAAACTTTCAGCAAACAAAACAAAACTCTAAATAGAATTAGGGCAGTGGCGATTTGAGGCGATTCGGTTAGAAATTCAATTTGTGCTACAGATCCTTCAGTCGAGAAGGCTACCAAAGCTTCTTCTAGCTATAGGCAGCTGCTATAAGCACAGAATCGGAGTAGGCAGCAACTATAGTGAAGCACTTTATTAGAAATTCAATTTGTGTTGTAGATCTTTCAGTCGAGAAGGCTACCAAAGCATCTTCTAGCTATAGGCAACTGCTATAAGCACTGAATCGAAGTAGGCAGCAACTACAGTGAAGCAGTGTATCTATTCTCACAATCCAACACCACCAGTTTCTTTCCATTTTTCTTGTATGATTTTTTGCTTTATGCTTTTATTTGATCATCCCATTTGGGATTTTTGATGATGTACTTTCTTTTATAATCACTATCATCTGCATCTTCTATACCTTCAGCTGCAATTATATCATGTATATTCTTCATTTTACATTTTTTTCCTTTTCAATTTTGCTTGTGGGTGAAGAAGTGTTTGCAACTAGACTAACAACCTTTTGTATAGCTTGTTGTGAGACTGATTTCCTGGGTTGAGGGGTTGGATGGCTTGCAAAATGGTTATTCCAGAATTGGCTATGTTTGGACCCATTTTATTAGTGATAGAGCGCCCATATAGATTCATACCATCTGATTCAGAGGGGAAGTACTTTGTTTCTTGTAAAACTGCCTCCTTCTCTTTAGCTTGTGATTCAGATAAATTTATGATGGTTTCTTTATATGCTTTAGAGTTTGGAATGGGAATTAAATCAACATTCCCACCCATACTTTGTTCTTTAATGATTTCAGAAGCTTCAACTTCCTGAATGTTTTCTTAATCAGAAGCACTATTTTCATTATTCTTGCCCATATTTGGTAACTTATTTGATGGTTGAGGGGCTGCATCATTATTATATTCAAAATGAACCCTTTCAGAATTTGCATTTTTTTATTAACTTCCATGTTATCTCTGTCTTTAACTGATTTTTCTTGCATTGAACTCTTTTCTTTTCAGACCTTTTTGGTAACACGGTTTTCTATAGAATGACCAAAACATAAACATGCTTTGCACCAATGAGGAACCCATTAATAATCTATGATTTGCACTAAATTTCCTCCATCATGCATAGATATATATGCCTCATTTGACAGGTCAACATCTACCTTGACTTCTCCCAAAATTCTTGCGTATAATAATCTGGTCTCATTTGCAGTTAATTCATCCAACTTCAGTGGATTTCCAACTACACTAGCTATAGCACTGGAAAAAAAAATCCTTATCCCACAATCTAAGATTAAGCTCAGTCTAATCCATATTGGCATAGATGTAAGCAAGTCTCTATCAAGCTTGAATTTCTTGCTCCATCTTTTTAAAATAATAAGCTTGCCATTTATGAAGTAAGGACCATCGTTGATTGTTTTCTCACAATTCGATGCATTTGAAAATCAAATGATGAAAAAACCATTATTTTGAGTATAAATGTCAAATTTACCAGTTGGGTTCCTAGTTCTTACAATAAAAGCCTTGAAGTGATGATATGAGGGTCTATTGCCAAAGACATAAGCAACAACCGAGTAGCTCCATTTGCTTTCCGTTCTCTTGCTAGCCTCTTCATCCACAACATTAATTCTTTTCTCATTGATGAGGAATGGTGGAGCAATAAACTTGAGATCAAAAATCTTAGTTTAATCCTTCTTTCTTGATTAACTCAGTTCAAGAAGAGGCTTTATTCAGCTTAGTTTAAACTGTGAATCTGAATTCATGCTGATTCTTGATGCATTTCTTGTTTTCTGGAGAATTTCCTTTTCCTGCTGCTTGTCTAGTCTGGGACACATTTCTGTGGTTCTGATTAACTTGATTATATATATATATATATAGATTTCTCATACTGGAATTGTTGTGAATTGTAACAAGCAAGGATTGAATGTCGTGGTTGAGATAAAAGGAGGATGTTGTTTCCTTCCAGGAACTGAAGGAAATACCATTTCTGGCCAAGATCATCGAAGCTTAAGTTAGAGTTCACTGGAGGTGGTGTCTGTTGATGTTAGAGGCATGTCAGGTTGAGTGGTTGCAACAGCCATGGCCTGAGGGTGAAGTTATTTGAGTGTATCAGTGTGTGCAAACTGTGCACATGCACATCTGATATAAAGCAAAGTTTGTGCATGTGTTGCTATACACTTGTTCAGTTTGCATTGTTGAATAAGGTAAGGGCTTGTATGCAAATTACTATGGTCTAGTTGAATTATTTTGAGTTTGGTTAAGTCTGGTTTGTATGTGGGCATGAAGTTGTATATGTACAGGTACAAGCAATGTAATCAGTGTGAAGAAATCTGAATTAGTTTGAGTTTGGTTAAGTCAGGTTTGTATGTGGGCATGAAGTTGTATATGTACAGGTACAAGCAATGTAATCAGTGTGAAGAAATCTGAATACAATTTAATTCATCTTTCCTTTATTTCAGTTGTAAGCCTTGTATCATTTCCTTTCTTTTAATCTAGTTCTTAGTTTTATCAATTGTTAGTTTAGATCTTAATTCAATTTCATTTCAATTCCTATTCTTTTTTGATATCATAATTCTCTGTTATTTTTATTGTTGCGGTTACATAATTCTAGCTCTTGCTCATTTTATTAGCAATTATTAATTCGCTGTTGTTATGTTCTTGCAATTATTCAATTCCGGATCTTGTATCTGTAGATTTACAATCTTTCCATGACTTGTTAATTGTATATTCCCTATTTTTTCAATTATTCTTGCTATTTGCAAATTCCTTGTTCATGTTTCATGTTACCGCCATTAACATTTCTTCTCCACAAAAATTCATAAGTCAAGATCTTCAGTTCTACAATTTCTTGCATCTTCACAATTCATTTCTGTCAATACTCGCTTCATTAATCTTGCCTGTACATTGAACTATACATTGCACTGCCAGCTTATCTTCACTATATTTCATCAAAACAACCCACCACATCACCAGAAATGCGATGCTCCACCATGAAACCAAGATCAAACCCACCACGTTCTTACATATTGGTATCAGAGCCACTAATTAGGGCAACTTCTGACAACCAATTAGGTCCTAACCTCACCGCCACCTCTTTCCAAAATCAAACCCCACCACAAATTCAAGATCAAGAACAATTATGGCAGAGGCAAGAGGAAATCAATACCAGAACTTTAAGGAACTTGGAACTTATTACCCAAAGTTAAGAGTAATCTCACATGAATTTGAAGCGGTTAAATGCAAAATTCAAAGGTATACACATTCTATCCACCACTTAAGTTCAAGAAGTCCAGCAAATTAAGAACCAACGCCTCCGTCCTCTTCCACAACCACCTATGCCTATAATTCCTCAACCAGGCCCAAGGATCTCCAATTTTTCATTAAGAACCAACCTGCACTGTCAAGAAATACTCTAGGCTTCATGAATCTTCCTTTATACCCTCAAGGAACCCTATCAGTACCTAAGAATCCTTATCAAAACCGCCCTAACCGAAATTATCGAACTCCAAACTACCCCATGACAAATTACCCTAGCCCCATGTCCTCTTACAAGATAGACTTCCCTAGTTTTTCTGGTAAAGAAGAAGTGGTTGACTGGTTGAAGCAAGTGGAATTGTACTTTAGATTTTACAATATAGAAGAGAAATATTGGATAGACTTCTCTCTCTCTCAAGAAAGAAGCACTGCAGTGGTATGATGGGTAAAAAAAGAATGTGTCAAATCATAAGTCATGGCAAGTATAGGAAGAAATTATGGTCAGATTCAACCCAGAGAAGATGGGAAGGAGAAGAGATGAACTTAGTTGCAGCTGTAATGAAAAAATGCATATGGGGCATCAATATAAAAACCAGGTTTACATACTTGGTGGGGCTGCGGACTTAGAAAACTTGACTGAAAATGAAGAGGGTGATGGTAAATCCAAAGATGACGAGACTACAGCTGATCATCAACTAGGACATCTCCAATCTAACCTATATACCACTGTCAATCCAGTTCCTATGCCAATAGTTCATCGTTCAAAGTCAAGAGTTCCTATTTCTTCGGCTATTGAATTTGATGATGTGAGCGGTAAGCCCAATTTTGAGACTGAACATGATACAAGCAATGAAGCAGTTAAGGATTTGCATACATATAATTCACATGATGTGTATATTCAACCATCAAGGCCTATTCTTAAGACTGATGAAATAACTATGATGAAATCAAGTGATTCCGTTACAGGTTTAAGTGAATTATCTTTGCTCATCGAGGCTGCTAACACAATTTTTATTGAGAAAGACAAGGGAACATTCTTTGCATTTGAAGCTGTCATTTTCAATGAGAACCTATACAAATCATATAAATCACCATGGATAACTCCTTTGCTACCACTCGATCTTGAGGACAAGGTCATTTTCAAGGGAAGGGAGGATGTAGAAACCAAGGATTAAATACTATGGTTGAGATAAAAGGAGGTTAATGTTTCATTCCAGGAACCGAAGAAAATATCATTTTTCGGCCAAGATCATCAAAGCTCAGGTTAGAGTTCACCGAAAGTGGTGTCTGTTGATGTTAGAGGTGTGTCAGGTTGAGTGGTTGTAGCAGCCATGGCCTGAGGGTGAAGTTATCTGAGTGTGTCAATGTGCGCAAACTGTGCACGTGCGCACCTGATACAAGCAACGTTTGTGCATGTGTTGCTATACACTTGTTCAGTTTGCAATGTTGAATAAGGCAAAGGATTGGATGCAAATTACTATGGTCTAGTTGAGTTAGTTTGGGTTTGGTTAAGTCCGGTTTGTATGCAGACATGAAGTTGTATATATACAGGTACAAGCCATGTAATCGGTGTGGAGAAATCTGAATACAATTTAATTCATCTCTCTTTTATTTCAGTTGTAAGCTTGATATCATTTCCTTTCTTTTAATCTTGTACTTATTTTATCAATTGTTAGTTTAGATCTTAATTCAATTTCATTTCAATTCTGGTTCTTCTTGATATCATGGTTCTCTGTTATTTCCATTTCTGCAGGTACATAATTCTAGTTCTCGCTTATTTTATTAGCAATTATTAATTCCCTGTTGTTAATTTCTTGCACTTATTCAATTCCATATCTTGTGTTCATTACATGTAGATTTACAATCTCCCCGTCACCTGTTAATTCGTACATTTGTAATTCCTACCCTACCTTTCTTGCTATTTGCAAATTACCTATTCATGTTTCATGTTACTACCATTAGCATTTCTTTGCCACAAAAATTCGTAACTCATGATCTTCAGTTCTACAATCTCTTGCAACTTCAAAATTCATTTCTGTCAATAATTGAACTGTACATTGCACTGCCACCTTAGGGCATCTCCAATCGTTCAGTTAAATACTGAATTTGGTCAAAACAATTTTCCAATCATTCAACTCAAGTTGAATATTCAGCTGAACGTCAGGATCCTGAACTGGGCTTGAGCGTCCATTTAATGGACGCTCAAGCCCTGACGCCCATAAAATGGACGCCCATGCCCCCCTAATTTTGGGGGGCATCAGACTTCCAATTTATGGAAGCCTGACATCAGGCTCCCATAAAAATGGGAGCCTGGCATCAGGCGCCCATAAAATGGGCGTCTGAGGCCAGGCGTCCATTTTATGAGCGCCTGAGGCCAGACGCCTCCCATTAAATGGGTACCCGACCGCTGGGTGCCCAGCCCAGCTTCAGGGCTGAATATTCAGCCCTGAACCCACTGGAGATGCTCTTATCTTTACCTTATTTCATCAAAACAACCCATCACGTCACCAGAAATGCAACACTCCACCAAAAACCAAGTTTAGACCCACCACGTTGTTACAGAATGAAGATCGTGACTAGGCGTAGAAGGAGATGAAGTGGAAGATCCATTCCGATCTTGGCTTGCAAAGATGGAATAATCTGCAATCTTCATATTGGCAGCAGCCATGGCTCTCTTTTTCATTAAAACCATTTTTCATTTGCTTTAGCAATTGGTGGAGAAGTATTTGATGCTGGAGAAGAGATGATCAAATTTTGATGAAGAAGATGGTCAAAATTTGTGATAAAGACAGAAATAACGGTATGTAGAACTAAGATATAACGCACAAAAATCAACCTATTAGAAAAAGGAAGCAAATAAATTTTATTAAAATAGAAATGACAAAACAACATGAAAGAAGAGAAAGCTTTGGATACATCAACTTAAACCAGGCCTACAATTACTTAGCAAGCTAGAGAATTAGCCATGCATCTTAATTGGTAACCACCAAAGCACTCCTCACAACCGTTTCGTCTGAAATCCACATCAAATTCCCTTCTGCAGCACCCGAAGCAGATACTGAAACAGTGAACGTCATCTTCTCATTCTTCTTCGAAAACTGCAAAGTATCAGGCTTCACAGTCACAGTCACACCCTCGGGCACATCAACCTTGACCTTATACGTAGCATTTGCGTTACCAACATTAGTAACTGTTCTTTTAACTGTAGTAACACCAGATGATAAGCCAACAGTAATAGTTGGATAATTCAATTCCGAATCCTTAACGCTAGCAACATCAGCACAACTAGTTCTCTTCCCAACAAGCGCCGACGCTTCGGAAGTTCCTACCGATTGACATAGATATGCAACATAATCCTTGACTTCAGTTTCATAAACAAGTCCCTGACTCATTGCCTTAGTCGGATTCATATGACCAGCACCAGAAGCATAAAAGCTAGCATCATTGAATTTCTCATCCTTAATACGTTTTCCATCCTTACCAACAAAATCAGAGGAGGTAATCAAAGCAGATTTGATGGCAGCAGGAGACCAATCAGGATGCACACTCTTGATCAATGCAGCAACACCACTGACATGAGGGGTCGCCATAGACGTACCGGAATCAACCTTCAAAGGAACTTGCGACCCTTTATCGGCTCTAGTGTTCCATGCAGCAATAATGTTAACCCCAGGTGCACTGATATCGGGTTTCAGAATTCCAGGAGACTGAATGCTCGGGCCTCGGGATGAGAAGTGAGCAACCATCGGTGCAGGAGATACACCCAGCACCGTACCATTGAAGTTAAAAGAAACCCTGGAAGTGTTAAAGTAGAAAAAAGAGAGAGAATTATAATTTTAGAGGAGAATAGACAATTTTTTTATAACTTGCTTTTTGTCTTGTCTACAACTTTTTTATACAACACAACAAAATGACCACATATATATAGTGGTTTACAACCCTTACAAACGGACATAACCTTTTTGAACAGACACCCTTTCACTTCAATAGACATGACTTTTACTTAATAGACACGACTCTTCATTTCAATAGACACGACTTTTCAGTGAACGGACACGACTCTTCACTGAATAGATATGAGTTTTCATTCGAATAGACATGACTCTTCATTCGAATAGACATGACTTTCCACATCAGCAGACACGACTCTTAATTTTGGTTTACACCAACAATGCCTCCCCTAAACCAAAATTCCTTCGAACACCTAATGCAGCAACAATTCTTGAGAAAGCAGTCCATCCAAGCGGCTTTGTGAAGATATCAGCAATTTGTTCTTCACTTCGACAATACTCAAGACTCACTTCTTCTTCACGAACGAGTTCTCGTAGGAAATGGAAACGTAGACGAATATGTTTTGTTCTTCCATGCAAAATAGGATCCTTTGAGACAGAGATAGTAGAACTATTGTCACAATAAATGATCGTAGGATCTTTTTGCTTGAAGCTTAGATTTTCAAGAATTCCTCTTAGCCACAAAGTTTGACATCCTGCTAGAGATGCTGCGATGTACTCCGCTTCGGTGGTAGAAAGTGCCACAACTGGTAGTTTTTTTTGAACACCAAGAAATAATTCCACTTCCAAGGTTAAATGCATAACCTGAAGTACTCCTTGAATCATTGATACTTCCACCTAGATCGCTGTCCGTATATCCAACAAGCTTCACAGACACATGAGCTTCATAGAAAATGTCATAGTCAATAGTTCCTTTAACGTATCGTAAAATTCTTTTTGCAGCTTCCCAATGGTTTGAGAAAGGTTTCTCCATGAATCTGCTAATCAAGCTTACTGCGTACATGATGTCGGGTCTTGTAGCAGTGAGATACATCAAATTTCCAACTAGGCTTCGAAAAATAGTTGGATCCACAAACTTTCCTTCACCATTTTTGCACAATTTCGAACCTGCAACACAAGGAGTTGAAACTGGATTTGCATTCATCATATTGAACTTCTCCAATACTTGAGCAGCATATTTTTCTTTCGAGATAAAAATCCCACATTTTGATTGCTGAACACCTATCCCTAGAAAATGATGTAATTCTCCCAAATCCGTCATCTCGAACTCCTTCATCATTGAATTTTTGAATTCAGATAACATCTTCATATTATCTCCAGTAAAAATCAGATCATCCACGTATAAACTCACGATCATGAAACCTCCTTTTGAATGCTTCTTCATGTAAAGAGTGTGTTCAAAAGGACACCTTTCAAAGCCATTCTTTAAGAAGAAATTGTTGATACGATCATACCATGCATGGGGGGATTGCTTCAGCCCGTATAAAGCTTTCCGCAGCTTATACACCTTTTCCTCTTCGCCCCTCTTCACAAAACCAGGAGGTTGTTGAAGATAAATTTCATCTTGAAGAAAACCATTCAAGAAAGCTGATTTCACATTCATATGCAGCAGCTTCCAGCCATTTTGGGCAGCAAGAGAAATCAATAATCGAATTGTATCAAGTCGAGAGACAGGAGCGAATACCACATTGAAATCTTCCCCTTCCTTTTGCTTATACCCCTTCGCAACCAAACGTGCTTTGTACTTGTTGATGGAGCCATCAAGATTTGTTTTGGTTTTGAACACCCATTTTACACCAATGGCTGATTTGTGTGAAGGCAATGTGGTAAGCTCCCACGTACCATTTTTCTCAATAGACTTGATTTCATCCTTCATTGCATTCACCCATTTTTCTTCCTTTGATGCTTCTTCATAAGTGATTGGATCTTCTCCCGCAAAAAATGCAAAATATACATGATCCGTAGTGTCAACTTCTTCGGTTGCATCATAGATTTCTCTTAAGGATCGCGTCCTTCTTTCCGCCATTGGTGGTGAATTTTGCTCCTGCTCAACCCCATTATTTTTAGGCTGTTGTTCTTCAATACCAACATCAGCATCAACATCTTGTTCCAAAGAAGTTTCCTCTTCAAGATTTAGAGTTTGTCATCCAGGTAATTCTGCAAAATCTGAAAAATTATAACACCCATTTTCATCAAAGCGAACATCTCTGCTGATAATCATCTTCTTCGTCTTCGGATTGTAAAGCTTGTAAGCTTTAGTCCTTTGGCTATAACCAATGAAAATGACTTTTTCAGATTTGTCGTCGAGCTTCGATCTTAAAGCATCAGGAATATGAGAGTATGCAAGACAACCAAAAGTTTTTAAATGAGCAACATTTGGTTTCTTGCCATACCAGACTTCATTTGGAGTGGAATCCTTTAAGCTCTTCGTTGGTGATCGGTTGATTAAGTAAACGGCACAAGAGACCGCTTCAGCCCAAAAACATGCAGGCAAGTTCTTATTCTTCAACATGCATCTGACCATATTCATTATTGTTCGATTTTTGCGCTCTACGACTCCGTTTTGTTGAGGTGAGTACCTAGCAGTTAACTCATGGCGAATTCCATGATTTTGGCAGAATTCTTCAAACTGAGAGGACATGTATTCTCCTCCATGGTCACTCCTTAGATTTTTTATTTGATGACCGGAATGTTTTTCAACTTGAAATTTGAACTCTTTGAAGCAAGAGAAGGCATCTGATTTTTCTTTGACACAATAAACCCAAATTTTTCTTGTGTAATCGTCAACAAATAACAAGAAATATCTGCTGCCTCCAAGCGATGACACTTGCATTGGTCCACAGAGGTCGGTGTGAACAAGCTCCAGAGGTGATTGAGAAATCCACTTCGATTTGGATGGGAAAGATTCACGATGTTGTTTTTCCAATTGGCATTCCTCACATGCTTCGTTTATCACTTCAAGTTTAGGCAGCCCTCGGACTATTTCTTTGGTAGACATTTCCTTCAAACTCCGGAAGTTTAAATGGCCAAACCTCTCATGCCATAACTTGGAAACTTCATCATTAGAAGTAGCAATCATGCACGTACTGCTTACGATGTCAAGTTTGATCGGAAATAATTTGTTGGATCCCATCACAATATTTGCCACTTGTTGGTCGTTCTTCTTCATGCTACATTGATCTCCAACGAATCGAAAATCAAATCATTTCTTCAGCAAGTGACCGATGCTAAGAAGATTGCTACGTATGCCTGGTACATAAAGAACCTCCGACATTTTTTCAACTTTTCCAGCCTTGGTTTTGAAAGAAATTTCGCCAACACCTTGAATTTTGTATGATTTTGCATCTCCAATAGTAACCTGACCATCATCAGCTTCCACAAGACTTGAAAATAGATTTTTATTTCCAGTCATATGCCTACTTGCACCACTATCCAAGTACCATACGTTTTCAACATTTCCATCCGAAGCGATCAACAAAGATTCAGATTTTTCTGCTTCATTATGCATAAAACCAGCAACTGGCTTCTTTTCAGGATGTTTCTCCCAACAATCATTTGCTTTATGACCCGGCTTGTGACAGAAATTGCATTCAAAATATGGTTTTTTGCCTTTGTATTTGCCTCGCGCCTTGTTACTTTGGAATGATCGTTTCTCCTCCTTTGATTCTTCAAATTTTCCACTATTCCTGCTGTTACTTTTGCCATGGGATGGGCCTTGAACTTTTATGGATGTGAATTGAGATTTTAAGGCTTGATCTTGAGAAGAATTTGTTTATTTACTTCTCATCAAGATTCTAGCCTCATGAGCTTCCAGCCTTCCTTGCAAGCCTTCAAGAGAAAGTGAAGCAATATCATTTGATTCCTCAATTGCAACCACAATATGATCGAACTTGATTGGTAGGCTCCGTAGAATTTTTTCAACGGCTCTTTGAGTCTCCACGACTTCTCCGTTTGAAGCCATCTGATTTATGATGGAAGTGAGACGAGTAAAATACTCTAAGATTTTCTCACTATCCTTCATTTCGAGCTTTTCGAATTCAGCTCGTAGTGACTGCAGGCGAACCTTTTTTACCTGATCTTGGCCGGAATACGTTGTATTCAATATTTTCCAAGCCTCCTGAGCATTTGCAACTTTTGAAATTCTCTCATAAACTTGAATTTCAAGTGTCTGGTAGATTTGGAAGAGAGCCTTCCGATCTTTCTGTTTTTTGCTTTTCAGAAGATCTCTTTGGGCAACTGTGAGTTGCGTTTCATCTTCCGGCGCACCAACACCTTCTTCAACAACTGTCCACAAGTCTTGAGATTCAAGACAGAGCCTCATTAGATTGCTCCAATAATCAAACTTTTCACCATTGAATCGGGGAACAAGGGAGACAAGTTTGTTTGACATTTTTCAACCTGGCTCTGATACCAATTTGTTAAAGTAGAAAAAAGAGAGAATTATAATTTTAGAGGAGAATAGACAATTTTTTTATAACTTGCTTTTTGTCTTGTCTACAACTTTTTTATACAACACAACAAAATGACCACATATATATAGTGGTTTACAACCCTTACAAACGGACATAACCTTTTTGAACAGACACCCTTTCACTTCAATAGACATGACTTTTACTTAATAGACACGACTCTTCATTTCAATAGACACGACTTTTCAGTGAACGGACACGACTCTTCACTGAATAGATATGACTTTTCATTCGAATAGACATGACTCTTCATTCGAATAGACATGACTTTTCACATCAGCAGACACGACTCTTAATTTTGGTTTACACCAACAGGAAGCACCCTTGATTTTCATTCCATCTTCATATGTTACAAAAGCTCCAGGCAATATCAGCTCTTCTTTAGCAAGTATGGTGTGTCCGTACTTTTCTTGACAAAACACTATCATCCCAGCCGCACCAGCGTCTTTAGCTGCAGATATCAACGTTGGCCTCTTTACAATTTCCAATGGGCAAACCATAACCTTCCCCTTCACATCCGCTAAGCTCGAGCACGAACCATTGTACAAAGGAAGAGGCATAGGGCTGAACTCAGAAGGCTGGATAAGAGACTCTCCTAAGACTACATCGCCATCATCAAGCTTTATGTTGGTTCTGAAACTTCTATCCATAGTGGTCGCAGCGACAGTTAAAATCCAGGGTGCTTCGTTCGAAACTGTTCTAGCTCCAGGCCCACTGTTTCCACCTGCGCATACGAATGAAATATTGAATGCATGAAAAAAGAAATCAAGGGTTCATTCATGAATGGATATATATGAATGAAATATTGAATAACTAAACTTATTTCAAATAATTAAAATAATTTCACTGTTTATGTGTATTCATCGTAATTTTAATAAGAGTATATTATGTGATTTCTGCAACTGTGTTGCAATTTAGTTTTAAAAGTAATCAAATATGAGAAAGATAAAATTTGTAATAAATTTTACTTATCCAAGTTTATCTGCTAATCAATTATGTTCTTGAGCATCATTCCATTACCAAAATGGGTAAAAATTATCATCAAATATAAATAATTTTCTAATAATTTTAAGTCCAAATTACTATGAAAACAAGAACCAGATATAGCAAAATTGTATCTCAGATATATTCTGTAATCCTCTTAGATAAGAAAGCTTGCTAACACTACAAAATACACATTGCTTAGCGACGGCAAAAAGCCGTCGGCGGCCGTCGTTAGCCGTCGCGAGTCGTCGCTAAAAGCCGTTGCAAAATACATCGTTGCGACCAAAGAAAGCGACGACCTTAGCGACGGCTCCATTGTTCGTTTTGCAACGGCTTGTAATGGCTAAATGTATACGTGGAATCAACCATTGGTTTGTTGGTTTCCAGGGTTGTTGATGCAAACCGTTGCAAATCGTTGCAAATTGGCCGTCGCTAGCCGTCGCTTATTTTGACCGAATGACCGTCGCTAGCCGTTGCAAATCTGTAATATTTTTCCAGCCAATTTGCAGCACCCTCAACCCTCAATCTCAATCAATTCAAATGATATAATTCCATCATTTCACACATATAACACCATTCCATCGTACGATATAATCAACATCAACACAACCAAATCATCAAATATTGCATATTCTAACATATGTTTACAAAATCATATAAGAAAATCAACATAACCAAATACGAAAATCTTGTTGAATATGCGATTATATGATTTTTGTTTGATGATAATAAACATATATATATTCGTGTAAATGTATTTGTTAATGTACTATTTTATTTTTTATAGATTAAATAAATATTTGTTGAATAAAAATAAATAACACAGAATTTGAATTCAAACAGAATTGTTTTATTCAAACAAATATTTATTACAATTTTGAATAGTACAAATTCGAGCTCTCGCTATACATACACAATTTTGATTACAATATAAATTCAATTTAATCACAATCTTTTATTTACAAATGTCCTCACTACATATCGCTCAATCACTCATAATTTATCTTCAACTTCATTCCAATATGAATCCAGTATCTGAGAAATCTGCAAAAATAAATATTGATGCAGTAAAATTGAAAAGGAAATATTTTTGCAGTATAAAACAAAATGTGAATTTTGAAAATAATATTTACCTCAGTTATTTGGGTTGTTCGTCATCATTCAGTTATTTGAGTTGTTCGTTATCAATTAATTTTTAATTCATCATACACGAACAGCTTGTGACATACACGGTGTATTACTGTATATGCTACAAGGTCGTGCACACCGATATATACACTTGATAAATTTACAGGGACAGGTGAACACAGATCAAACCCAAATTATCGGATTCAACTCAAGTGCAATAAATAATGTCACAACTTTCAGCACAAGGTCAAATCTGAGCTATAAGCTGGATTCAACACAGGTGCAAGTTCATGAAAATGGTCAAGACAACTAAAACAAGCCTCGACCAAAAATCCAAATGTACAAGACCACCAAGCAAAACCAGGCAGCAAGCATACGTGCAACTTGAGCTTCTCACTGAATACATGAAACCAACACAGTGACACAGTACCAAATGAAACAATGAACAAGACTACAAGATGAACCAGACAAGGCACGGAGCAAGTTCAAGTGAAGTCTAAGTCAAACTACAGAGGCAACTGACATCACAACAGAGTTCATCATGACTCGAAGTACAAGTCGATGCAAACATACATGAACACATATATAGGCAGCGCACATGTGAAACAGACTACAAGTACTACATGAAACAAATATCCAAACTGCCTCAAATGGTCAAGACACCTACAATGAAGCTGCAGTAACTCAAAGCAACTAATCGACCCAAATCAAACTACAATAACCAGAGTTGCTACAGGATGATCAAACTTAATGCTACACAGACCAGACCAGTAAACAGCCAGAGATGATAGCAGTCTCAAAACATGAATATACATATATGGTGATACAGCGGTAAAAATGGAACAACAAGGAACCAGACCACAAAGGCAATCAAAGTGGTGTATATGTCAATGAACAAACAAAATTCAAGTGTCGACTAAACTGCACATTCAAGTGCAAGACTCAACTAAACATTGAAACCAAATACCAAGTAACAGTTTCAAAATAACTGAGTCAATATCAAAACAACACTGCACACATACACAAAGAGTGTCAACAGTCAGTGATGATGCAATGCAAACTGTCTACAACATGAACAACTATTCTTACATAAGTATAGACTCAAATGTACAAGTCAGTAAAGATTCATTGAAGCCAGAAGCAACAGAGTTACCAAACTCAAAGTCAAGTGATAAAAATCAAGTCAAAGTCTGGTAATATCAAAAACAAGTTGAAGCCGTGAGCTGCTGACCGAAGTCATGGAATCGCATACACAATAATCAAGACCGAAGTCAAATGAAAATCAAGCCGTAATGACCAAGGAGTACGAACAGTTCAAAAATCATCAAGCCGTGGATAACAAGAAATCAAACAAGTCAGAAATCATCGAAGCAGTATAAATGAACCAGTCAAAAATCAATACCCTGAGAAGCCAGTATCATTTTATACGAATTTGATTAAGTCAGAGAAATCATCAACGTCCAACAAAAATCTAATGGCCGAAGCACAATATTGAAATTACCAGACGAACAAAATTTTAGGGATTAAAATGATATATAAACCAAATCATCATCGGCAATAAATTATTCGAGTTCAAGCATATCACAGATCATAACATCAATTAGGAACTCGAATCAAGTCGAGTACAGTATAAATCGAAAAAGGAATTTCACGTACCAATCTTTCAATCAAGTGAAGGCACTCGACGGTTTGAAGCATCCGAGAAGTCAACCGAAGAAAGAAAACGAAGTATCATTCAATCTACCACAAGCGGCAACTTCAAAGAATTCCACGAAACCCTAAATCAGGAAGAGGAACGAATGAGCTAAAGGAAACTGCCATTTTTTACAAGTCAAAGAAATAAAAAAGAACGGGCCGAAAGTATAAAAAGAAAAAGGGAATATTTCTTTTTTACTTCAATATATTTTGGGCCGGTTTCCTTATATTATTATTGGGCTTTAGTTTATTTAAAAGTAGGTTTTTGTATTTTAGTATGTTTTAAAATTGTATTTTCCTTTTAAACTTGTATAATTTCTAGTCGTGTGGCTAGGGGACAAACTACGGCCGTAGTTTGAAAATTCGCAACTCAGTGGCTGAGTTGTGGCAGAGTTTTGAGCGTAGAGTTAGGTTAGTCAGTAGCGAGTGTCGCGAGTTTACGTGTGCAAGCGTGAGACTACTTAATTTCTAGTAGAAACCTTGGGGGCAGCACGTAGGCAGGGTTTTGCCGAAGCTGGGTAAATTCTGTGTCATTCTATTTCTGCATTTATTATTCTGCTATTATCTGTGCTGCTATAATTCTGATTTGTCTGTATTGAAATAATTTTATAAGCTTCCACAATTAATTTTTATAATTAATAGCATCACCCTATTCACCCCCCTCTAGGGTGAAATCGATCCTACAAGTGGTATCAGAGCTAGAAACAAAAGCCATTTTTGATTTAAAATTTTGATTTTTTTCAAAAACCAATTTTTGTTTTAAAAATTTGAATTTTTCAAATGGCTACTTTTGTTGAGGGTCGTTCCAATATTATTCCTTTTATTTTTTATGGAACGGATTTTTTGAATTGGAAATTGAAAATGGAATTTTATTTAAAATATGTTAATGTTAAATGTTGGGATATTATTGAAAATGGGTGTGATATAACAGATAAGAAAATTATCTCGATTAATGCTCTGGCTATGCATTTATTATATTCTCATATTAATCAAGATAATTTTAATTTCATCTCTCATTGTGAAAATGCAAAGGAAATCTGGAATACTTTTGATGCAATATGTGGTGCAAAAGTCAACAACAATGAGAAGTCCTCCACCACCGACTCAGTTAAAGAAATGTGATTAACAGGATTGATAAAAAGCAGTTGTGATGAGGATGATGATGATGGAGCAGCTGTGCTGGCATTACTAATGAAGAGATTCAAAAAGTGGAATCATAAATATGGAAATGCAACTCTAAATCAAAAATTAAAAAGCAGAATAATCAAAGTTCTAGATAACACAGAACAGCAAGAAATCATCGGTCATAAGTGCAACAAATCCGGACACATCAAGCCCAATTATCCTCGAATTCAACATGGCAAAGAAAAGAAATCAAAAGGGAAAAGTTTTGCAGCCACGTGGAATACAAGTGATGAAGATAATCAAAGTACTAGCAGTGAGAGTGAGAAAGAAGATATGAGCCTTCATGGAAATATAACTGATAGCGACGATGACGAGCCAAGCGAGGTATCAAAACTCACTCGCTCAAAATTACTTATATATTTTCACGAAGTGAATGGCTGTTTCGAACGACTTAGGGAGAAGTATGCCAAACTTGAATCACAAAAAGATACTTTGATAGAATTAAATGAAAAACTTGACCAATTAGTTAAAAACTATCAAAGTAGGATCCCTAAGTGCGACAAGTGTCCAACATTCGAAGAAGAAATTAAAAAATCAGAAATTAATATAAAATCACTTGAAAATGAAATTCTGATTTTGAAAAAAAGTGAAAATACTAGGAGAGAGAATTCTATTAAAAAGTGCACACAATTGTTAAACGAAAATGAATCTCTCAAAACACAAGTGCAACAATTGTCAACGACTTTAGATAAATTTTCAAAAAGTGAAAAATCATTGAATATGCAACTAGGAAAGAAACTGTTAATACAGTTAGACGAGGACTTAGATATAATCAATTTAAAAATGTTAGAAATGAGATAAATCAAGTAAATTCAATGTGCACAATTTGTAGAAAATTTGGACACAATCAAAATAGTTGTTGGTATAGACCCAAACACGTAAAAACCATTCCAATTTGGGTTCCAAAAGGCACAAATATCAAATCTCTCAAAGTTAAACAAATTTGGGTGCCGAAAGGAACATATATAAATAGTTTTGGTCTCCACAAAATTATTTTTCAAAATATTCTGCCACTAACAATCATGGACCTATAAAAACAAATAGGTCACAAAAATCTTTCATCGTGTAGGTGTGGTGGCAGGCTAAGGAACAACAATAGTGTATCTTGGATTCTGGCTGTTCCAAGGATACAACGAGCGACAAAGCAAAGTTCCTTAGCCTAGTACAAAGGTGACAGAATCACAATGGACAACAGCGAAAAATATCGTAAAGGTAAAATGATAATGGTATAATTATTTAAACGATATATTAAATGTGATAATCTGCACCGCAATCTGAGTTAAATCAGCCAATAATGTGATGATGAAATAATGATGATTTTGATTCTGACTTATTCAAAATTGTTGGCCAATTATATTCTTATGCCAAAAATACTATAAAAATCTCTAGAGCATTTGAATTACTTCATATATATTAGTTTGGATTAAAAATAGTGTTTTATTGGATAATAATACATTTGGTTATAATATGGCTAACTCTATATTCACGGTTTTTTATTACTAACACGGCTTCAATTCAAATTCAAGAAAATGTCATTTAAAATGCCGTTAAAATTGAGTTTGAAATTTTTGGTGCACACTTCATGGTCTGGTCTATCAAATTCAACTAGTAATAATTTTGGGTGAAAGAGAAATTCATATGCAGATTATACCGATAACTAGTTGATAGAAAACTTACTAGTTGAACGTGATTTTTTGTTGAGACATTTAGTAACTGCATCATTTTTTAAAGAAAATATCTGCATATTTTTCATTTCAAATAATTTTCAAATAGCAGAAATTTTTCTCATATAACACCTTCTAGAAAATCATTTTTGACCATGTTTTTAGATTAGTCATTTTGAAAAATTAATTTTATAATTATTTTTGAATTTGATTTAAAATGACTATTTTGACTAATCTGACTCCCTAATAATTATCGAAATGATAAATAGTGATTGAAAAAGTAATGAGTGTTGATATTTATCATATATTATGACTCGAGACGATATAATTAGTAAATTTCTTTACAAATTTAAACAAGAGTTATAAAACTTTTTGTTGGTAAAAATTCCATGACCATCTCTATTTCTCTCATATTTCTAACGACCGTCACTCATCAAAATTCAATATAGTTTGTCGATATGTGGTACTTTAAGCAGGAATCATTCGTTTTTCATTTTATATTTCTTTTTAAAAATAATAATAATAATAATAATAAATAAATACCAAAGTATTCACTCTCATTTAAAAGTCCTCATGGTTATGCATGGGTGAATTACTTGAATTTGTTATGTGCTTCCAAGCTCATTTAAAAGTCCTCACGGTTATGCATGTATGGAACGCATATCAAAAATTGATTTTTAAAATAAACAAGTTGATTCTAATCCCATTTGAAAGTCCTTACGGTTATGCGTGTTTAGAAGATACATGAATTCATTTATTTTTTTTAAAATAAAATTGGAATACTACTAATCTCATTTAAAAGTCCTAACGGTTATGCATGGTTAGTAGATATTCAAATTCCTGATATAAATATACCACAAATAGACACAACTGTATGGTTTTATATGATGACATCATTCTCATCACTCTAAAAGTGGAATATGCGCCTAACAAAGTATTTATGATTTTTGTTTGATTTTTTATTGAAATTTAATATTTATATTCAATTGAGTTTTAATGTTGGATTAATATCGATCACTTTATCTCTATTTTCTCTAACACTATTACTCTTTTGCTGATAACAAAAGGGGGAGAGAAAAGTTAAGATTTTATCAAATAAAATCAAGCAAAGGTCAAATATTTTCCATTTGCATCTAGGCTCATTTGCATTTTTTAATTGTATGCATATTTGTAGGGGGAGCTTTGTGTAGAGAGAAAGCATTTAAATAGGGGGAGCAATTAGAGTATATATGATCAATTACATTTAACATATTCAAAATCTTAAATATATGTTTGTTATCATCAAAAGGGGGAGATTGTTGAATATGCGATTATATGATTTTTGTTTGATGATAATAAACATATATATATATATATATATTCGTGTAAATTTATTTGTTAATGCACTATTTTATTTTTTCATAGATTAAATAAATATTTGCTGAATAAAAATAAATAACACAGAATTTAAATTCAAACAGAATTGTTTTATTCAAACAAATTTTTGTTACAATTTTGAATAGTACAAATTCGAGCTCTCACTATGCATACACAATTTTGATTACAATATAAATTCAATTTCATCACAATCTTTCATTTATAAATGTCCTCACTACATATCGCTCATTCACTCATAATTTATCTTCAACTTCATTCCAATATGAATCCAGCATCTGAGCAATCTGCAAAAATAAATATTGACGCAGTAAATTGAAAAGGAAATATTTTTGCAGTATAAAAAAAATGTGAATTTTGAAAATAATATTTGCCTTAGTTATTTGGGTTGTTCGTCATCATTCAGTTATTTGGTTGTTCGTCATCATTTAATTTTCAATTCATCATACACGAACAGCTTATGACATACACAATGTATTACTATATATGCCACAAGGCCGTGCACACCGATATATACACTTGATAAATTTACAGGGACATGTGAGCACAGGTCAAACCCAAATTATCGGATTCAACTCAAGTGCAATAAAATAATGTCACAACTTTCAGCACAGGGTCAAATCCGAGCTATAATCTGGATTCAACATAGGTGCAAGTTCATGAAAATGGTCAAGACAACTAAAACAAGCCTCGACCAAAAATCCAAATGTACAAGACCACCAAGCAAAACCAGGCAGCAAGCATACATGCAACTTGAACTTCTCACTGAATACATGAAACCAACACAGTGACACAGTACCAAACGAAACAATGAACAAGACTACAAGATGAACCAGACAAGGCACAAAGCAAGTTCAAGTGAAGTCTAAGTCAAACTACAGAGGCAACTGACATCACAACAGAGTTTATCATGACTCGAAGTACAAGTCGATGCAAACATACATGAACACATATATAGGTAGTGCATATGTGAAACAGACTACAAGTACTACATGAAACAAATATCCAAACTGCCTCAAATGGTCAAGACAGCTACAATGAAGCTGCAGTAACTCGAAGCAACTAATCGACCCAAATCAAACTACAATAACCAGAGTTGCCACAGGAAGATCAAACTTAATGCTATACAGACCAGACCAATAAACAGCCAGAGATGATAGCAGTCTCAAAACATGAATATACATATATGGTGATACAGCAGTAAAAATGGAACAACAAGGAACCAGAACACAAAGGCAATCAAAGTGGTGTATATGTCAATGAACAAACAAAATTAAAGTGTGGACCAAACGTCACATTCAAGTGCAAGACTCAACTAAACATTGAAACCAAACACCAAGTAACAGTTTCAAAATAACTGAGTCAATATCAAAACAACACTGCACACATACACAAAGAGTGTCAACAGTCAGTGATGATGCAATGCAAACTGTCTACAACATGAACAACTATTCTTACATAAGTATAAACTCAAATGTACAAGTCAGTAAAGATTCATTGAAGCCAGAAGCAACAGAGTTACCAAACTCGAAGTCAAGTGATAAAAATCAAGTCAAAGTCTGGTAATATCAAAAACAAGTTGAAGCCGTGAGCTGCTGACCGAAGTCATGGAATCGCATACACAATAATCAAGACCGAAGTCAAATGAAAATCAAGCCGTAATGACCAAGGAGTACGAACAGTTCAAAAATCATCAAGCCGTGGATAACAAGAAATCGAACAAGTCAGAAATCATCAAAGCAGTATAAATGAACCAGTCAAAAATCAATACTGTGAGAAGCAAGTATCATTTTATACGAATTTGATTAAGTCAGAGAAATCATCAACGTCCAACAAAAATCTAATGGCCGAAGCACAATATTGAAATTACCAGACGAACGAAATTTTAGGGATTAAAATGATATATAAACCAAATCATCATCGGCAATAAATTATTCGAGTTCAAGCATATCACAGATCATAACATCAATTAGGAACTCGAATCAAGTCGAGTACAGTATAAATCGAAAAAGGAATTTCACGTACCAATCTTTCAATCAAGTGAAGGCACTCGAAGTTTGAAGCATCCGAGAAGTCAACCGAAGAAAGCAAACGAAGTATCATTCAATCTACCACAAGCGGCAACTTCAAAGAATTCCACGAAACCCTAAATCAGGAAGAGGAACGAATGAGCTAAAGGAAACTGCCATTTTTCACAAGTCAAAGAAATAAAAAAGAACGGGCTGAAAGTATAAAAAGAAAAAGGGAATACTTTTTTTACTTCAATATCTTTTGGGTCGGTTTCCTTATATTAGTATTGGGCTTTAGTTTATTTAAAAGTAGGGTTTCGTGTTTTATTATGTTTTAAAATTGTATTTTCCTTTTAAACTTGTATAATTTCTAGTCGTGTGACTAGGGGACAAACTACGTGGCGTAGTTTGAGAATTCGCAACTCAGTGACTGAGTTGTGGCAAAGTTTTGAGCGTAGAGTTAGGTTAGTCAGTAGCGGGGGTCGCGAGTTTACGTGTGTAAGTGTGTGACTACTTAATTTCTAGTAAAAACCTTGGGGGCAACACGTAGGCAGGGTTTTGCCGAAGCTGGGTAAATTCTGTGTCGTTCTATTTCTGCATTTATTATTCTGCTATTATCTGTGCTGCTATAATTCTGATTTATCTATGTTGAAATAATTTTATAAGCTTCTGCAGTTAATTTTTATAGTTAATAGCATCACCCTATTCACCCCCTCTAGGGTGAAGTCGATCCTACAAATCCACCAAAACAAACCACATTGTTCAAGTATTAATCACAAAAACCAAAATACCAAACCCACCAAAACACAAAGTATCAATCACAACATCCATAGTACCAAATGTCAAACCCATCATAATATGTACACACACACATATATATAAAGCGTACCCATCAAAACAAACCAGCTAAGCATCATCATCATCTGCACCTCCTTCCCCGGGCATTGACCCATGCTCCTGATAGAACGCAGCAATACGCTCATCTATCTGCGTCGCCAACTGACTCTTCCGCCAATCATTGAGCTCATCCAATTGTGTTTGCATCCGAGCAATCTCTTCCTCATCTATGGATCTTTTATACGACTTTTGGAAATTAATAGCCTGTGAAATAATTCAAGTGAATAAGAAGTTCATGGCATGCAATAATTATAAGAAAACTCAAGTTATTGGTAATAAACTCAAGTAAATAAGAACTTCATGGCATACAGGTTTCTACTGTGTAAATGTTGAGTACATACCATATTGCCGAACTTGTAACGCCTGTTTCGACTTGCCGGTTCAATGATTGAATCATATATCTGATTACACTCATCAACCGTAAGCGACTCCGTCCACTCGCGTGTATCGCTCGTGCATACTCTGTGTTATATCTTTCCTACAATTATGAACAGATGTTTGACACAATTGCTATACAATTTACTGTGAAATAAACGAATATGAAATATTTTCATTACAGAAATAAACATATTTACCATTACAGAAGCAGCCTTGTCGTCCGACCAATCATATAAAACATTCTAATCCTCATCTGTATGCTCCACTGCATGTGTGACTCTGAAAACCTCAGCCGCTGTGGGCTCCCTACCATACTTTTCCCACTGAATATATACAAGAATAGGTTATATTGATAATTTGCATGAGTATATACAATAATAGATTATATACAAGAATAGAATATATGGTAAAGAGACACTAGTAAATATATACATGCATAACATAAATATTGGTTAATTTATTTACCAATTCCCTCCTATGTTGTTAGAAGGATTTCGAGCCACCACGATGTAAAGCGGGATTTTTGTTCCTATTAGCCTTGTTTCTTTCCGACAATTCCTATTAATTTATACACACCATTAAGTAAAATAATTCAACATATTTAAATGTAAAAATATAGTGACAATATAACTTACTCGGAATGCTTGAGGTTCCCAATATTGTTGGAATCCAGCCCAAATATCATCCCCCATCCAACTTGGCTTTTTCCCTGAACTCTTAGCCCGCGACAGAGTCTCTCTGTAATTTTTCCGCATCTTTTTATTCCCATGATTTACAAAAACATCCATATCCTGCGGATCCACACGTACAGCTGCCTGCATATTGAATTATCATACGTGTTATGTACAAGAGATTGTATAATTAAAAAACAATCAGCAGAACAGAATACGTAAAATTGATATCATAAGGCATGATGGCATATTGTTTTTGGTTTCATATAAGGCATAATTATATATTACAAAATTGTATTTACCATAAGATAAGCCCATATTGCGTTTTTTATATGTGTTGGAATGTTATCCCATTGAGGCCAACACCCGGACATCCTACTCTTGTATGCCTCCTTCGATACTTGTAAAATGAAATTCGACGGCTCCTGTTATATGTGTTGGAATGTTATCACTTCCTTTGACAAATACACCACTGTTATATGTTAATTTTTCAGCCCCGTAATCTTTGGTGTTGAATTTAAATACATTGACGAAGAATATTGGATAAGTCTTGACATTTCGTTTTGGTCCGATAGCAAGATGTCATAATCCTTCGTCAACAACACAATTTTCTGTATCATGAACGTAGTTTGAAAACCATCTAGCAAATTGTTTACTGAGATCGCCAAATGGATATTATGATTCGTATATGCTGCAAATATGTATTATATTCCTTTATGATTAATATACATGTATAATTGAATTCATAATTACCTGACAAATGGTGCAACTTCAGCACAATTTAAAAGAACATATGTGAGTGCCACATGGTAATCTATATCATCTAACCATATTTCCACACATTTTCCAACGGGTCTTCCATGTTGTCTAAAAATAGATAACATTGTTTGAGAAGAATCCTGCTGAATAATGTCTTTATTACGAGGAACATTTACGAACGATAATTTCACATCGTTACTAAAGTAATGTGAGAAAAAAATGAAGCTTCTTCTTCAAGGTACGATTTGCAAATCGAACCTTCTACTCGTGTTTTTTGTCTAATTTTTTTCTTCAAATGATTCAGGTACCTAAAACAAAATTAATTAAATTCATATAGTGGTACGAAAACCAAAATTAATTAAATAACCTCTCAAATAGATACATCCATCCATATTGCACAGGACCACGAAGGAGTGCTTCAGATGGAAGATGAATAGGTAAATGCTCCATTACATTAAAAAAACAAGGCGGAAATATTTTCTCCAGTTTGCATAGAAGTACAGGGATTTCTGCTTGAAGTTTACGTATACGATCTACCTTTAACGTCGTAGAACAAAACTGTTTATAAAACATATTCAATTCTGTTACAACACTCCATATTTTTACAGGTAGCAGTTCTTTGAAAACCACGAGAAAAAATACTCCATCATAATGTGGCAATCATGACTTTTCATCCTACTCAATTTGCTGTTTTTAAAGTCAACACATCTACGGAGGTTAGAAGAAATCTCATCAGGACATCTAAGTCCTTCCACCCACTTTAGAACGAGTTTTACTTGCTTATTGTCTAGCTCATAGCATGCTTGGGGTTTCTTATTATCGTCGTATAATTGAAGTTCGTGCCGCTTACAAAAGTGTAATATATCACGTCTTGAATTTGCATTATCCTTGGTTTTCCCCTTCACATTCAAAATTGTATTAAACACGTTGTCAAACACGTTTTTTTCGTTGTGCATGACGTCAATGTTATGTCGGAGTAGGAGATTTTTCCATACGGTAACTCCAAGAATATACTTTGCTTGCACCAGTTATGAATGTCCGATTTACCTGGAATCTCAACCTGTACCCCAGTTTCATGTATCTTTGGGTAGTCTTTTACAATTTCATATACCTATTCACTTGTCCAAACCTTAGGTGGTAGCATACCCTCTACTCTGTTAGCTTTAAAGTTCTTTTTATCTGTTTTAAATTTATGACTGATATATAGAAAACACCGATGACAGTCAAACAAAGAAATTTTCTTTCCATACTTTAATGAAAATGCTCGTGTTTCATCCATACAATAAGGACAAGCTAGACATCCAGATGTGCTCCACCTTGAAAGCATGCCATACGTCGGAAAATCACTAATAGTCCATAATAAAGAAGCAAATATACGAAAATTCCTTTTTCTTGAAATGTCGTACATTTCAACTCCTTCATGCCACAGTGTTTTCAACTCGTCAATTAGTGGTTGTAGATAAACATCAATTCCTTGAGTCGGATCATCGGGACCGGGAACGACAATCGTTAGAAACATATATGGAGTTTTCATACACATACATGGAGGTAAATTATAAGGAGTAATAATAATAGGCCATGATGAATATTTACTACCAAACTGAGAAAATGGCGAAAATCCATCCGTACATAAGTCAAGCCTAACATTACGGCTCTCTGCCGCAAATTCAGGATAAGTCTTATCGAAATATTTTCATGCTTCTCCATCAGATGGATGTAACAAAGTTCCTTCTTCTGGTGTTCTCAAAGCGTGCCATCGCATATGACATGCTGTAGCAGAAGATGCATATAACCGTTGAAGTCTGGGAGTGATGGGTAAATAATGCATCCTCTTATATGGAACTTCTTTTCCTTTCTTTTTTCTTGGTTTGTATCTTTCCTCGTACATATTCTGCATTTAGTAAGATGAGCGTCTTCTTTCTAATACAGCATGCAACCTTTTACACATGTATCTATCTTCTGGTACGGCAATCCAAAAGCAGGCATAAGTTTTTTTACTTTATAATGACTATGACACATCAAATTATTAGGTGGCATCACTACAACAAAAAGACCCTACGATAGCGCTCGAAAAACGCTATTAAATGATATTATAGCGGTTCGATAAACGCTGTATAACGACATGTGATTAAAAACAACCAACATTAGATAGCACAAAAAAAGCACTATAAAAATTGTTAATTTCATAGCGCAAATATTGCGCTATGCTATTTATTTTTATAGCGGCAAAATAGGCGTTATTGATTAATATCACAGCGCTATTAGCCCGCTATGAAATTCATTATTAGACACAAAATAATTTTTGTTTTTTATAAGATAGCACTAATATTGCGCTATAGAAAGTTTAATAGCGGATTATTAGCGCTGTATTTGAACAGGTTATTGTAGACCGTGACTTGTCACAACTCCAATATGCCGCTATAAAAAGTCAGCTACAATAGCGCTTGTACTCTGCTATAATATCTGATTTTATAGCGCTTACTGACCTATCATTCATCATTATTTATAGTGCTTTTTGTAATACCATAGCGCTTTTTATGGTCTGCATCTTTAATACTAACAGATTTGATAGCGGCCATTAGGCGCTATTAAATATTATAGCGGTTTTGAAGTGCTATAGTTTAATTTCACAATTCAAAAATTTTCTACATCCTACTAATAAACTGCAATATTAAATACCAATATCAAAAAGCACAATAATAATCATAAAAGATAATAAATATAGAGATGTAACACATTACATTAAACATACCAAATATTCATACACATCAAAACGTAGTAGCAAATATTTTAAGCACACCCCAAAAAATAGTAGCATAGTTTAACAAAAAAAAAACAAGTACATATTTGATTGTTTGCATTAAAATGAAGATCACAACTTTAGCATCTTCTTCTTTCACACACCTGCAAATAAGATAAATAATTACATTAAGAACGATACACAATTAATGATAGATGTTTTTACATGTAACAAAAAACTAAATTATTGCATATTATTGCATGTCTCATTTTATATTCGTACATGTTACTATTTATTTGAATCTACATCAAAATTTCTGGCATAAGTTGGTAGCCAACTGACTTTTATTAAGTCAGATAGCTAATTTACTTTTGGACAGTATCATGTATATTCGAAAATTATGGCTTCTACTTGTTTTATGTGTCTACCATTCACTGCGCCCTTCAATCAAGGGATGTAATTAATCATTCAAAACTCAAGAACCACTAAAAAAATTCAAAATATTAAGTACGTACTTATAGCCGGTTGCTGCATCAAAAGCTGCATGATTTTCATACCTGAAAAAAGGGACAATCTTAGATATGAGATAACAACAATAAAATGAAAATGATCATTTGTTCGGTTATTGCCCACTCCTATATCACCCAGGCACGAGCGCATTAGATTGTATAAAAATTAAAACGTGCAATCCCTTAATTAAAATACACACTGCAAAGTATAACGCACCCATAAAGCAATACCAAGATAAGACCCCAATACAACAGCAAACATAGTGCCAGCACTCAAATTTAATATCACAAGTATGTTTCTATATATATTGACATATCAAAAGTCTACATTTTATTGAGTTGTTCGGCTCGTACATAAACAACATTTTTTAAGTAAAGAATGTGTATTTTTGATATATTTTTTACCCTTTTTTTTAGTTTCTGTATAAATTTTGCCTTTTTCTGCAAAGCAAATTGTTAGGCCATTGTGTAGCTTTTAACCCTTGTTGTGCAGTAATTGTATCATTTTGATTTAATTTTTACAGTTCCATGAAATTGAGCAAATCTTTACTCTTGGGATGCATATTATTGATACAAAAAATACTTACCAATTAACTCGGAGCAGTGGATATTATCTCAGCAAGACAATGTTTCTGCATCAAGTAGAAATGAAAACATTTAATGTCAGTCACATTTTGTGTCAATACTGGCAATTAATTCATATCTTTAGGATATTTTATATATGAATACAATTCAGACAAGAAATAGGCTGTGTTAGCTGTAACGGCCTAACAATCTGCTTTGCTTTAAGGATACAATTCTGTGCATATTTTTCTTTATTCAACCTTTTTGCTTTAAGGAAAATGTTAACAGGTTAAAAGGTGTTAAATTACCGAAATAACCTCCTTAAATCCGTCTAATTTTTATGATGGAAGGAACATATAAGTATTTTAAATATAAAAAATTATCCGTTAACGCATAAATATCACCTTTTTAGGCACACGTTAGCAACTTTAATAATTGCGTACAATGCATAAGAGGTTATTGTGCTTATAATTGCTTTCCTTTTCCTATAGAAAGGAACATGTGTAATGGGTAGAACTTTCTACTCCTCCCTTGTGCATTTTGAAATACATATTACAAACGCAAAACGCAAAACTGAAAGGTCAAATTAAATGGGGTCTAAGTAATTTATAGACTTATGCTCAACTTACTTGATGCAGTTTTTGTGTTGGCAGCCACATGAAAATTTAGGACATGGCGTGATGGTTTCGTTGTAGAAGGATGAGAAGGAAACACAGCAGCTCGGGTTCTTTGATGCCAGAAATTTTGAGTATGTACATGTGACATTCCATGTCACTGCATTTTGACCAACCAGACTTTTGTTTTATAAAATGGTTTAGAATCTTAAATGAGATAATAGGATTATGATATAAATACAGGACCGTCCATGGCTACATTCACAACAAACTGGGGCTTAAAGCTCCCACTTCAGTTGCACCTTATTTTTTTAGATGAATACAAGTCTATTAATAGTACAGTTAATTCACCATGTTTGATGATTTACGGACAAAGTGACCTTTATTTACTTGGATTGTTGGTTGAATTCAGGAGCAAATATCACATTTTGAAGACTCTACTTCTGTTAGCACAGCTAATAATGAACAGACTCATTTGACTCTTTTTATTATACTTGTATAAATTTGTAAGAGTTAAGACATTTTTTTTCTTTTTAGATAATTTTTATAAATTGACTAATTTCACGCATAGGTTATGTTTAAAACTTATTTCAAATATTGACCTAATTTTAAGGTTTGAAAAAATAATCATGCCCATTTATGGAATAGGCATGTTTTCTTCAGACTTTGTTACAATTTATTTTTTGCTTACTCCCCAAAAACAAAAGAACAAAATCAAATAACACGTTCTCATTTCATATATTCACATATATGTTGATCTTAGTAGATGACATCCATATTTGAAGTAAGTTTTAAATAAAGTCTTTCCTTGGAATTAAATATATCAAAATGCCTATATGAATTTTTTTGTCCAAAACTTAACAATAAAACCAAACTCGATAAAGGTTTAATTTACCTGCACGCCTTCAATGATACTCAACCAGTCAACATTGACTACTACTATTTACCTTCAAAGAGATTTGAGCTAAGCTAACTTGTAGATGTTCTAGGATACGTATTTCATGGATTTTTTCCTAATTTGAAACATGTTCTCAGTTGAATCAACAATCAATGTTACAACTTGAAAAAAGGTAAAAATAATGTTTTTTAAGTGCAGTTCTAGATAAATATATTGTTCAGACTAGTCTTACATTAAACAAAAATAATGTCTCTTCACATTAACGATTAGTTTCATGATAATAAGTGATTACTTAATATAGAGTATGGTATGAAAGAATGAAATAATGCTAGTGATTGTAACCAAGCAAACAAAGGTAATCTTACTAAGAGCTTGAGTTTTTCTTCTACGATCAGGCGTCAAAAACGTAGTGGATGGAACCACCTTAGCAGGCCCACATGTGTACCCCAACCCAGGTCCAAGCAAAGTGAAATTCATAGGCAACTTAACCGTCTTATTGTTCGTGCCAGCTTGACCAACGCTCACTTGAAAAGCTGAAACAGAGGCCGAAGGATCCTGACCGTACGATCCCACCACACCTCCTTTGCAACAGTTTGCAATCTGCTGATTGTAAGGCACGCCGAGTAGCAAATCCACAACTGTAGGTGTTTTTTTGCAGCAGTGGTGAATGTTTCCTTTGAATTTTGAGCAGTCACCTTGCTCAGTTGTTTGTGCTCCTACCATTGACCATATCACTTCCTTTTTCGCCCATGACCAACCCAAGGTCCAGCCCGGGCTCATTATGTGCCGATACACTTGAAAATTGTTCATTGTCACTACTGCCTATTACATAATCAGAGCACTAAGTTATCATAACTCATGGTTGACTATATTTTTTACCTAAAGAATCAGATTTCAAGGGAAGCATACACTCATTCATAGAAATTTATGAGCACTATTTGTTTTATATGGATATTAAAGAAAAGGAAAACTGTAGTACTTACCACATAACCATCTGGTGTCCAAGACATTACATCCCATTTAAGGGTGATATTACCAGTTGGGTCAAGTGGATCATAGGCCACTGCAAAAGATAACAGAAATAGCATTAAGCATTTATATTAATCACGATATATACTATGTATATGTGCATAAAATGAGAAAAATTGACATTAACCTGCCGAAGAAATCATTAAAATAGCAACAATGATTATGATAATACATTTCATTCCACGGTAGTATGTGTGCATTTTACTACTTGAGTAGAAGAACCTGTTATGTGATAAAAGGAGAATGAAAGTGATCAAGGGAGTTTTATGGAGGAACTTGAAGAAGAAAAATTCAAAATGGATTGATGTCTCAACAGCAAGTTAGTTGTTGTTAAGCCTATTCTATAATTTCTTGCATATATGCTTATATATATGTGTGTGTGTGTGTGTGTGTGTGTTTGTGTTTGGTGATTTCATTTCTTTCAGTTGAATTCTCCTTTTGTGAAGCAAAGTGTTTGGTCAGGAAGAAAATGACTGCAAATTTTATTTGAGAGGTACAATCCAACGGTTGTCGGGTTTGTATAACAGACATGCAACCTATATACTAATCAACAACCTTATTATCAATGAATTCTCAATCATTGTATTCCTGGCAACAAACTACATGTGTCTAAATTGCAAAATTACTAATGATGCATTGAAAGAAAATTTGATTTTAACTTTCTGAGACAGCCTACTGCTTATAGCACATAGGATTAATCTTGATTTCGTACTCAAATAACGAAAACTTTGTCAATGTCTGTAATCAGAGATTATATACATACTGTAATTGCTAGTACTATTATACTTTCTTCCACAATTAAAAGACACAGTACTAAGAAGAGCTTCTAAAAAATAAAGGTGATGCAAAAAGTAGGCAGCAAGTAAACAGTCACCATCTGAGAGGAACATCTCAACTCAGATTGGGAAATTCTTTTATGTCGATTTAAAAAAGATTTATGGAGCTGAGATTTTCTTGAAGTTGCTTAATAAAATAGAATTCCAGAACCAAACAGCTCAAAGAAATCAATCAATATTAGTACGACGATATCTCAAGTTCAATTCGGCATAGGACTACTTAATTATATTCCCACACAAACTGAAGAATTATCAATAAGCAAAGTAAATAAATAAATAAACAAACCTAATAACGATGACCCAGCGCAATCAATATTCCTTCCGAGTGCTATGAACATGATTTCTTTTAAAATAACAGTACTTTTATCCATTTCATTCTTGAAAGCGTGCTCTAAAGTCTGAAGTACGTATCTCGATTAAATCTGCGAGGCGTTGGGAAAAATGATTATACACTGCATCTCCTACCTTCTAAAGTATCCTACATCACAACCTCCAAATCGCACGTTGCCTATCTCAACCCATGCTATAGCTACTACTAAGCTCGTCTTAAAATCCTTACAAGCATATCTCTGCGCCAGGCACTGAACTCCCATTCCTCTCCCGTTGATGCATAGGATGTAATTGGTTCCGATTAGGGTTTATGAACGAGGAATGGATCTGAAGGAGTGATTTGGGGATTTTATTCCACTGGTATGGTAGACTAAGGAAAAAATGGAACGAAATGAAAGAGGAAAGAGGGAGAGCGAAATAATTTGAGAAACCCGCGACCACGAAATAATTTGGACATTTTCGCGCTTTGTGAAGGCGTTACATGTGAACAACGCAAAACAAATAGTGAAAAAATAATAATCAAACATAAACAATAACGCTTTAGAATATTGTGTTATTAAATGACGTTATTAGTAGTATATTTTCTTGTAGTGCATGTGTCGTTTCGCAGTTTGTACAACTGCTGTAAATGCAGTTTCTGTAAGATTAAATTTCGATTTCATAGTGATATATTCGGCGGTTACAGATAATTCGGTTCCGCTTGTACATCCATCCCACAATGGCCTCTTAGCAGAATCCAATAAATCATAATTTTTTAGCTTCCGCGGTCGGCTCTTCGTCAACATATTCGTTCCCATCATCACCTTGGTCAAAGGTAGGAAACACTGATCGTGCAACATCTTGCACCATGCTTTCTATAGGATTGGTCCTAGTATTATCGTCCTTTAGCACTATAGGATTAGGTGTAGGTTAAACAAGTTCTCCATGACGATCTCATAAGTAATAATTCGGCACAAAACCAAATTTATACAAATGTACTTCTACTACATCTGGTTCCCAATGATTCAGATGTTTGCACTTACTATACGGATAACAAATGTCTACGTTATTTCGATTATTAGATTGAGAAATCTAATAAATATGTGTACATCGTTACAGAAACGTTCTTTTATTGATCCTTTCATACCTTTTCGAGGTTCATACATCCAACTACGATCGACAAAATAATTGAACATATTTCCTGATTTGTAAAATGTAGGTTAGAAGATTGAATAAAACACTTCATATTAAAGTCTTGTAAAAATTCGTATATAACCCTTTACTATTTTAACAAATTCAAATAAATACTGCATTCATATTTTCAATTCTTAAGTTTATTGTTTTTTTACTTTGACGGCCGGTTATCCTACTTTCCATTACAAGCACAATAACGTAATCATATTTTATAAATCATTCAGGTTAAACGATTCTAAAAAATTTCGACAGCACTTCTCTGTATTCCCTGTATCGTACACAAATGCGTGTACACATGGGAAAAATGAAGTGCCATCGAAATTTTCTGAACCGTTTCAACTGAAATGATTTATAAAATATGATCACTTTATTGTATTTGTAACTTGTCCAAATACTAGGACAAATCCAACAAATATTGTATCAGATGAATATAGATGTCCGTTCTATGGAAAAACGAATATCCATATAACGATCATATACAACACTTGTCAGACGGAGCCAAAAATTCTCTAAGGGGTTCACATAAATAAAGCACAAATTGAAAAAATATTAATATTGAAGTATTAGTGGTCTGTAGTGAAATAATGATCTTAAATTTTTTTAGTAATGTAGCCAAATAGAATTCGTTTAATTATGAATCAAAATCCATGGGTACTATCAGTAACTCGGAAAATATGCCTTATCAGTAAATTGATTTTAGAAGAATATTTATTGTTGTTATTTTCATTTCTTAATTTTCTACAAAAATTGATTTCAATATAATATTTGTTGTTATTATGCTCATTTCAAAATTATATAATTCTTTTAACCATTTAAATATTTTATTTAATACATTTGAAATTTCAAAACATATTTTAACTACTAATTAATATCACCAACTCAACAAATACAATATTATCATTAACTACTACATAATAACAAACCCATAATTAACTAATTCGCCGAATTAGGGTTCTTAACATATCCCCAAATCAATCAATATGCTACTATGAACAACTATTACCACGTAGTCATCAATTTCTATCACATATAATCAACCAATTTTCAAAATTAGGGTTTTGATTAAACCTAGATTAAGGTGAAATCGGAGAGCAATATCATACCTTCGAGTTTTGGAGCGTTGTGGCTTTCGCGATGGGGAAATCGGTAGCTCGCGTCGGGGGGCGGCGGCTGGGGCGTCGACAGTGGAGGAGGGGTTTGCTGAAGTGAAATGGAGGAGAGAAGAAGTGTGTTTTCTGTTCTCTGGACTGCCTGTATATACGCGTAAAGCGACGGCTAGCGACGGCCGCCTTCTTTAGCCGTCGCTAGCCGTCGCTATTGCCGGTCACTAAATGAAGCATGTTTTGTAGTGTAAATGAAATTGTGCATGCATTTAATAAATCATATATCTACATGCATGATCATAAATTCATGTATTTTGGTTTGAATACCTAATTCTTTGTTATCTTAAATTTGTGTTTGAGAAAAATAGTGAATATTGCATTTAATGAGGAAAAAATATGCACAATATAAACTTATTTCTTGAAAGGAGACACAGTTCTACGATGCTGATGTATACAACCACCATTATACTCATTTGCTAATTAAAGAGAGTAAAAAAAAATTAAGGAAAAATACTTCAAACACTCACCATTGTAGTTAACTCAAATAATTCAAATTTATATAGACTACACAGAGAATCTGACTTCGAGTTTGTTTATCAACTTGAGAAATTGATTATTTACATATTTTTTTGCCATAATTTTAATTTTTATCTCTTGGAATGATACTTCAAATGAAATAATCTTGCATCCTAATATATTAAGATTCACTGATTATCAAAGTAACAACGATTTCTAATAAAATTTTGGACTGTTGGAGATTTATAGAAAAAGTGATTGAAGTTGATGAGATTTGAGTTCAAGATTATTGTTCATAGCATACGCTACAAGGATATGCTTTTTTTAGCGACGGAAATTAGCCGTCGCTAACTATCATTAGGCGACGATAAATGTTGCTGCATTTTTAGTCGTCGCAGAAGGAAAAGGTGACGGCTTTAGCGATGGCTTCGTCGTTAACTTTTAGACGGGTAAGGACGGCCTATTGGACACGTGACACGAAATGGGAGAACCAATTAGGGGTCGCTAGCCTGTGCCAATAGACCATCGCTAGCCGTCGTTAGACTATGTCAATAGGCCGTCGCTAGCCAACACTAACCTAGGTATTCTATTTTGCAAAACAGCTAATATTTAAGCCATCCAACCATACATATATATTTATCTCTCTATACACCTGATATGCGACATATAAATCCAATTTCATAATTACAGCCATCGCATACATCGCATAACCTCATACATATCACACATAAGCAAGTTTTACATCGCAAAAATCAATATTCCATCAAACAACATAATCATACCTATAAATCCTCATGTCCATCAAACAAAACAACCATCAAACCTTCATAAATCCATCAAACATCCAGAAACTACATAACCATCAAACATCCACAAATAAAACAATCATCTAATAAGCATAAAATCCATCAACACATGTCAAATAAGTACAAAACAAAACAATCAAAATCCATCACAAATACAACCAAATATATTCATCATTATTTCCCGACCTACCCCCAGGAAATTGCTCATGCTCTACAAAATATGCCAAAATCCACTCATCTAACAACATAGTCAATCCTCCGCAGGAATCCGATCATTTAACTCTGCTATCTTCTGTTTGAGTTGAGCTATCCACTTTTCGGCCTGTGATTTCTTATAACTGGCCAGGGACATCCTCGTTTGTAAATTAGTTAATAGCTAGTTATAATTTATGCTAATATTAAATAAAGTTTATATATTATAGTTAATTAACCAATTGAACTCAATAAACATTACCTCCTGATTGTCATAACCGTATCGTCTATTTCGTGTGGGCGGGTCGGCTGCAACATCAAAAATCTTGTCCTCCTCCTTAGTGGTCAAATCCTCTCAATCGGTTGACAGCATCAGTTGAGCTCGCCCCATTTCAAATCTTTCCTACGATTAGGAATAGAGTTTTTCCACAATAAATATTCAATTTAAAACTTATGTAATGTGAAGTAAAAGAAAAATTTTAAGCATATTTATCATTATGGATTGAGATTTAGGGTCCATCCAACTATAAGAAACTGAGCCATCATCTTTTGTATTCTCGACGGCATGAGTACATATGAAAACCTTCGCATATGTAGGCTCACATTGCTTCTCCTTAGTCTGAAATTATATATGAATAAACAATGTGTGTGTGTATATACGATTAAATAATGTTATAACTACTTTATAATTGCAATTATAAATTTACTAATTCTTTATGATATTCTTGGAAGGAATTTGAGCCGCTGCAGTGTACAACAGGATTTTTGTTCCTGTTTGCCGAGTTCCCCCTAAAAATTTCCTGTAATTTAAATATATAAATGACTAAATTAATGCAATTATCATACGAACTTTAAACAAACTATAATAGCTATATGAAATTAGATAATTTACTTTCACAGTAGAAGTATCTCAGAGCAGCAGAAATTCAACCTTAATATCAGTGCTCATCCAATTGGGTTTTTTATTCTTTTTTTTGCGCCTAAGATGGTGTCCTTGTAATTTTTTCTCAGCTTTTGGTTTCAGTGATTCCTTAAAATATCTTCATATGCCTCTTCGATGGCTACCACAGCCTACACATTGAAATTAAATTGAATTATATATAGTATATTAATTTTCAAATGAATTATAAATTTACACTTACTATCGTGTAGATCCATATAGCATTTTTAGTACGCACTGGGATATCATCCCAATGTAGCCAACATCATGACATCCGACTTATGAATACCATCCTAGAAACGGCCAGAATGTAGTCGGAAGGCTCCAACTCGAAACCCCTGTACTAATTTTGACGTAGACATTTAATAAATTTTAAACAATATACATGCATTAAATATTAATGATGCTGCAATAAATTTGATACGTACTTTTCACTCTTCAAAATAACGACCGCCCTTGGGCGTAAATCCACCATGCCGCTGGCACCCTCGCCAGCAACAGGAGAAGGAGAAGCCTGAGATCTGGGAGATCTCTCCTGTGAGACACATCTACAACAAACATATTTTTTCATATAATGAAAAAACATATCATTTATTATTAAAAAACATGTCTAATTAATAATCACATAAAAATTCCACTAAAACTAGAAAAATGGAACAAGACCTTCTGAATACATATATAGAATTAATAAAACAGAATAATATATAGCTCACAACATAATCATCATCATTGATTACAGTGGGAGCCCAAAATATAAATTATGCAACAAGCGATACAAATGTTCAGAATAATCAGTCTTCGTCGTTTTCTAATTCAGACTCGGTCTCGTCTCTATATCGTTTTTATCTGCGCTCTCAAATGCTTCTATTCAAAAAATTTATTCATCATTCAAAGACCCTAAATCAATATGATCATTGGTTGTTATTATTTCATTATTATTTGGTTCAAGATCCGCTTGATATGTTGCTTCGTATAAAATATTATTTCCATCAAACATCAATCTTGCTTTTGTTTTAAAAATAGCCGACCAATCCACTTTATCTCGTTTTAGGGATGGATACGAAGCAAAATAAACTTGTAATGCTTGCTTGGCTAATACGAAAGGATCATACGTATAGTTTTGTGAGGTAGGTTTTAATTTCAAAAGCACTTCACTTCTTTCTCTTGTAAGCATAACTTTTCATTAAATGGTGCGTTGTTGTCGTTGTTGTATTTTCTAAAATAAATTAAAGTCATTTGGACTAAAGGATTTAATTTGTTGTTGTATTTGTTAAAATAATACTTGACGCTTATTTTCAAAAAACATCATATTCATTTCTTAATATTTTAGAAAATCGATTTTAGTAGAATATTTATTTCAAAAGAATTTTTTTATTTCAAGCTACTTTAAAAAATACACAGATTATTATTTTAATAACTATAAATTAAATTTTAAACCATATTTTATAATTTACTGAACTATTTAAATATTTTATGAACCGAATTTGAAATTTTATAACACGTTTTAAAACTCATTTAACTATTTAAAGTTTTTAATTCGAACCATGATTTTTTTTTCAACCATGAATTTTTTTTCCGAATATTTATGCATTTAAGTACAAGCTATATGTAAAAATATAAAATAAAATTTTGTGCACAAATACATCATCACAACATTAGTTGTGTACATGGTAGCAGTACACAATAACAAAAGTTTGATGATGATAAATTTGACGAAGTTTGCAGTAGTCGTGCAGGAGCTAGCAGTGGCGAAGAAAAAAGTGATGGAATTTGTTGTTTAAGTTTTGGTACGATAATGATTTTTGCAATTTAGATTTACTTGTTTCCTTCTGAGCAATACAAAGAATGAGAATGAGAGAGAATTACACGTTGAGAAAGTAAGGAGGAAAATAAAAAATCGCAGTTCAAGCAGGTAAAATTGACGGTCGAACTGCCGGTTCAAATGTTCGATCTGAGCTCGTGCACAACTGAAGCTCGATTGAGTTTCGGACAGTGGTGCTTCATGATTCGGGGTCATTCGAGATAAACCCTTGGTTGGGTCCTGTTATGAAAACGATGGTTCATGATTATATTTGTAAGAAGATGAAAGATGGAATAGCTTCACGTATAAACTTGATTATGGTTTGGGCTTTGGACCCCTTTTCATTTATTACATGACACACTGTTAAAAGAATTTCTCGCCTCACTGAGGTATAACAAAACCATTTATTGGGATTATGACATATAAAAAGTATTAAAAAAAATTAAGTGTGACATGAATCGTAGAATTAGTCCGGTTGACAGAAAATGTCATTTCCATAGTGTCCCGTCTCTGAATAATGCGATAGTAATCAATTTATTATCCATAAAACATAGCTTAATTCCTGATGTGCTATATCCTACATTATGTGTAGCATATCACCAATGTGAATAATGCGTCATAATTGATGTGAATAATGTGGTCATAATTGATGTGTGTTTAATCTTTGTTGACTATAATATGTGAATAGTCGCCTCTCATTGCAATTGAATGGTCTATGCCGTATCTACAGGAGTCGGGGTCATAAAGGCTAACCTAGGAACATCTAGGCATAGTCAACGGTGGAGAAACCGACCGTTGTATTTTATAATTTGAAGGAAAATATTTACTGTAAATTATAGTACGCAACATACCTCTTCACTGAATCTGTAAATTATAATTGTACGGTTGTATACTAGTTATCAATGCCTAAAGTTCCTTAAAAACTCTGTAATAGTGGTGCAGTATTTCAAGAAGACTGTATCAGTAATGCGCTTTATTACTGTATCCATGACTAAAATAGTCGTGCAACACTATTTCATATTAAACTTAATAGACAATTTTACACTGGGTACGATTTCTGTAAAAACAAATAATAAAATATTCAAATAGCCTGGAGCTATATCTGAAGAATATGTATGCCAAATAAACAAAAAAGTAAACTATACAGGAATATTGGTTGTAAAAATTGTAATAAATTATAGGAAATTTTACCAAATTAGGCTAGTTTTAAAAAGTAATAACAACATTAGCCTAGTTTTAAAAGTAATTACAGAAATAGACCAGTTTTTGTTTTACTGGTCTATACGATTGATGATTTTTCAAAAATGACGAACGGGCGGTTTTCCAAAAGTCGCACAGAGAAAATAACCCAACCAACAACCTACCTTTCTCTCTCACTTCCACATTTTTCATAAAACTTAAATAAATTTATCTAATGGCAGCTCTATTCTGAAATCAATATTTATACTTTTTAAAACCTTGGTTCAGTGGTAAATCTATAGATCCAGTCGACGATGCTTAGCAAATTTCATCTAGTTGAAGGTAAAATCACTAAACCTTAGTTTTTTTTGTCTAATTTCTGTAGTTTGGCGAACTTAGTAATTGGTTATATTAAGGTAAAAAAATTGGTTTAATGTGTACATACTGAACGATTTGTATAGTGATTTGTAGATTGGCGAGAAATATGATTCCTACGCTTTGCTTCTACGACGGCAAACTAATTGTCGATGATCAAAGGAATGGTAAATATGTTGGTGGTATTTATAAATCAGGAAGAGTGCGAAAAGGTTGCAAATTGATGGAATTAAAAGAAGCTGTGTATAGAACGACGAAGATAAATAAAGAAGAATTTGAACTTGAACTAGTGGTTAGCTGGCCTACGGACTCGGGTTCTAAAGCAACAGCATTAGCGGACGATGTCGATGTAGAAGTAATGTTTTCTACTGTTGTAAAATCTATTGAGTTATACGTAAGGAAAGTTGCAAAGCAACAACAAGAATAGCAGGTGGCATCCCCTATTGTGAGTACTTGAATTGGATACTATACACAAATGTTGGAGACCGCGGATGCATCTGCTGGCTATGTATCTCCTAGCTATAGCAATCCTTTTCTAACCGATGGAATATACCTTCCTCCATCTATGCAGTATGGATTTATGCCGTACGAAAACTCGCAACCATTTACGCAACAAAGCAACATTTATTACAACCCGCCTAGGGATGCAAATACGAGTGCGAGGTAAAAAAAATTGATGAATTGTTAGATGAACTATTATGTAGTTAATTTTTCTTACGCTATGCCGTAATTTAAACAGCTTCCAACAACAAGACATTCAGCATGGCGAAAGCGATGGACATGTTAATGCAAATTTGTCACAGTCGGTGTATCCTAATCCATCCGAACTATATGATATGAGTCAAAGGTATGTTTACAGATTGGGCTATATTTTTCGTCTCATTTGGTCTGTATTGTCGGTTAGTTGACTTCTATATATCAATCAGGTATATGATAGTTGATTCTGGTACGCAATGGAGTGCTGGACCATCCACCCATTCTCTGTATGCAAATTTTGGCAATGATATGGATGTTGGTGGGAATGCAGCCGTGGGTGAAGAACATCATGTAGATAGCATGGTCGTTGCTTCTATGAATGTTAACGAAGACTCTTGGATACAAAGAATGCAAGTTAACAACGAGACGTTGAAATATGACTTCCCTGCAGCAGATGACAATGATGTACATAGTGATGAAGCAGAGATGGAAGTGCCTTTGGATGATGATTTTTGCACCGCTCAAATGTTGGCAAGATTTGTTGTTGGTAATCTTTAATTTTTCGGCGAACGATTTTCAACCGCTTGCATTCAAGGTGGTTTTAGTGTTGGAATAGTTTTTGAGACAAAAGAGAAGTTTCTTCAATAACTAATGGAACGGTCAATTTTGCATGCTATTTCATACAAACCAATAAAGTCGAACAAAACACAATATACTGCTATATGCACCGTTGAAGGTAATTGTCCTTGGAGAATACATGCCATAGTTTTGAAAAAATCCAAGTCAGGATGGTGGGAAATTCGAAAATATCCAAGCGAATGCACTTGTGTCAACCCAAGAGTTAATTCTAACCTTAAGCAAGCAACTTCAATATTTCTTATGACAAAAATCATGTCTTTTGTCAAAGCTGATTTGGATATTTCAGCTGGTACATTCCAAGTGCTTGTGCATGATTAGTTGTTCATCAACATAAGTTACATGAAAGCATTGCGAGCATTAAGCAAAGCAATAGAGAGAATTTATGGTGATTGGGCAGAATCATACTCGACTTTACCACAGTTCTTTGACGAGATAAAATGAACGAACCCTGCCTCTATAGGTCATATGATACATGATGGAGTGGGAGTGTTCGATCGTGCTTTTTGGGCATTTGGGCCTTGCATTACAGGTTTTGTGCATTTTCGGCCTTTGTTATGTATCGACGGGACACACTTGTACGGTAAATACAAAAGCACATTGCTTGTTGCAACCGTGATAGATGCAGATGAGTGTCTTTATCTTTTGGCATACGCAGTAGTTGAATTAGAGTCATGTGATTCTTGGGGTTGGTTTTTTCTTGCATGATAGAATTCATACATAGTGTTCGCGGTCGTTGTATTACTTTCATATCCGATAGGATGAAAGGAATTCCAAAAGCTTTATACGGAAAATGGCAACAACCGCACAAACATCGTTATTGTGCAAGACATATAAAAGCCAACTTTCAAGCATTCATAGAGAAGCGTTTGACGGGGTTATTTTATTCAGCAGCGTGCGCGTCTGAGGTAGTTGAGTACATGAAAATTAGAGAAGTGATCAAAGTAACAAGTAGGCGTGCGCATGAGTGGATTGAGCGGAGTCTGAAATTTTTTGAAGAAAACTGGGCTTTGTGCAAAGATGATGGAGGACGCTTTCACGTAATGACAACTAATGCTTCTGAAAGTTTTAACGGTGATTGAAAGGAGCTAGATCGCTACCTATAAAGGCTTTGGTTGCACGAACATTCTATCGCTCAGTTGAATATTTCTGCAGCGTCGCCAAATTGCAGATGAACTAGCGACACGCTTGACTCTAAAGTGGAAATCCAAAATAGCAGTAAGATCCAGTGAAGCGCGTCGCTGCAGACTAGTACGATTTAGTCAAACTGAATGGTAGGTAATTCACTACTTTGGTGATGAATACAAAGTTATAATCGATGGCACCAAATGCTCGTGCACATGCAACATTCCGATACTGCAGAAGATACCATGTTCTCATGTAATGGCAGCTTGTTCGGCGCAAACAGGTGGGGTTAATAGAGCACACCATGACTTAGCGTCAAGCTGGTACTCCATTGACAGCTGCAAAGCCGCTTATAAGCCGGAGTTTCATACCATGCGTGATAGGAGATTTTAGGGCGCATATAATGGTCCTTAGATATTACCTCCGACTGTGAGACGGCAACTGGAGAGGCCACGGTCTACAAGGATCAAAGGTGTGATGGATGAAGGCCAGTCGTCTAAATCAAACAGGTGTACCAAATGCGGTGTGCTAGGCCATAATCGTAAGCGATGTATTACTGCTGTGTAGATGTGTTTGTATTATTTAACTTCTATGTAATTGAACTCTTCTTTCTGCTTTACAAGTCCTGTTCTATGCTGCTGTTCGACAATTTGTCAAATGTTATATATTGTAGGCATGTGCTTTGTTTATTATATACGAAATAACCTGCTGCTGTTCGGTAGCTGCAGCAGGAAAAGAGCTAACTGTGTTTTTTCAAAAACCGCCTCTCCAACCTGCTACTAACAAACAGTAGCAAGTTGTTCAAGAACGCCACATCTTACACAAATATCAAAAGCATGTCCATACCATACAACAACATCCTTAATTCACATTCTACTACATCACACGCAATAACATCTTTAATTCACATTCCAATGTACATAATAAACTATCAACTGCATGTCCACGTCTACGACAATAACATAATTATACCGTACACAACACAGTTAAAAGTACATAGCCATATCCAATATAATGCACATATCATCTACGCAAGCGACAAAGTTCCATAGGCATACGACGACGACTTTCCAGCCATTGGGACATGTACTCTTCTTCCTCAATCTCCGTGGAAGGATCAAATGTACATGGTGGTTGAGAAGGTCCATAGGTGAAATCTTTCGGTTGTTGGGACGTCGAAGGGCCTTCTTCAAACGAAGTTACTTCACCTCTTCTGTGTCACCACCTATAAGTAAGTAGGAGCGGCAGTGGCCCCCCTTGAGGTGGAGGTATGTCTGCTGGAGGTGGAGGTATGGGGGGGAAGGACGTCTCGTCCTCTCTAATTTTTTTCTTTCTAAGACTGTGCATAGAATGTTTTCGATGTTCATGCACATCCCTTTCGACTGCACATCGTGATCTAGACATTGTTCGAGCTTTTCAGCGGTTTCCAACGTCTTGTAAATGTCATCAGCCTGTACAACGCAAAGAGAATTAGTTATCTTTATTTGAAAATATATTTAAATTAACGGGGTTAAGTATACTTACAACGTTTCTCTCAAGATGGGAACGGGGGGTGTATGGATGGTGGGGAATAGCCTGTACAGACGCTTGAAGAACATATTTATGCGTGATGTGCCAATACCACCGCATATATGTCTCTATAGGAGTGATTGTCTCTCTCTCAAATTGCATAAACAATTGGCATTGATTCCATATCTTCCATAGCATTTGCAATTTCCCCGACATGGTACTCGTCGGTATAAACTGGAACGTTTTCTGGAATATGCCGTGCCATTGCAAACTGGCGCATTACCCGATCGGGTAGATGGTGTGCGCAACGAATAGTGCAAATGAGTGGAAGCGTGACAGTCCACGGATATCTAGCGGTTGTACATATAGCCGGAAGACCCTCCAATACATCCTGCATATATGGAGTCCCAGCCACTACCGTTGGGTCTAGAATGTCTATCTCGTTGCGGTAAAAGCGTACATTCTGACGGGGGGTCTGAGATGTCTTTTTTGGACCAACCCATCTGTCAACAAGCGAAGAAACAATATTTTAGCGTACACAAATTTTGAATTAGAAAATTAATTTTCAACGGACAAGAAGTTATACCGAGATCCAAGAGGGTGTGTGTGATCGACGACAACATTTCGGACTTGGATCCGTTCGACAGGTAGATATGTCCATGACCAAATATATAGGGGAAAAACAATTTAGCTACTTAAAACATATTTCGAATTTGGTCTAGCACAGAATTAGCAAGATAAATTATACGTGTACCTGAACAAGCATCAAACACCCACCTATAAGCTTAGTCACCATAAGAGCGAGATTGGAGAGCTTCATATAGGTGTACGCCAAAATAACACTACCCCATGAGTACTTGGCACACTGATCGAGATCGGCTAAATATGGTAGCCATTTCAAGTCCACGCGATTTTTGGAATGATCGCACATCAAACGGGATGTAACGATGTATAGAATAATTACTCGAGCCCGCTGTTGGATCTGAACCTCTGTAGCATCGGCAGGTATATCATCAGCTACAGCGTGTCGAAACCATTTCACTTCTACAATTTCATTACCCCTAACTTGTTGCGAAGGAGGAGTAATACCGAGCAAATCCATGCACAACTGAATATAATCATGACGGTCCTCACCCGTCACTGGATTTCCTTCTATAGGCAAACCTAAAAGCACGGCCACATTCCCTAATGTGATCGTCATCTCTCCAACAGGAAGATGGAATGTAGATGTCTCGGGTCTCCATCTATCGACAAGAGTTGTGACCAGATGATGATCTAACTGGAGGTTGCCAAACCGCAGTACTGTCGAAAAGCCCACTCGATCAATCTCCTCTAATACTCTAGGATGATGTGAACTGACTTTCTTGAGAGAAATAGAGTGATCGATGGTGAAATCTGCTTCTTCGCTATATTTAACATTACATGTACAAATACTAATATTTACACAATTTGTGAAACGAAAATCATAGGAAATTACCATCATATACGCTTCACTAGACGTGCGGTGTCTAGGCTGTAAGTGCAACAAGCCCGGGTCTACTGGATCGGGCTTTATCTCGATGTAATCTACAACACAAAGATTAATGTATACAACCCTTAACTATTATAAATTTAATTTTCTTCAATCTATACTAAAGTACATGCAATTGAAAGAACATTCACTTGCAAAAGCCCCCTAAACTAGTCTGCAGCATATAGCTTTCACAAAATCTCGCAAAAAATTGAACTCTAGAAAACCCTAAAAATGCCCTAAATCATGAAATTGGAGATGAGTGCATTACCAATATCCTCCACTATTCCGGATGTAGAAGCCATGGTCCGAATGAGTTTCGAATTTGATTAAAAAACAAAGAAAATTGAAATTTATGGGAGGGAGAGAGCTAAAACCGAAAATGGGTTTTTTGGAGCTAAGTTGAATGTTGTAAGAGTGAGTGGGGGAGGGCTTGGCTGTCTGTTTTATAACAGGCAAAACAATGGGCGATTTTTGAAAAATAGCCCACGTGCGATTTTTCAAAAATCGCCACAGTCGAAATTTCAGCTTGCCTATGTAATGGCAATTGTTTTGACTTACAAGATAGAAATGATATAGAGATTCCTCCAAACAACTCTATATGATCATAGAAATTCATCCGACGATAAATACTTGGACATATCCATCAATTTCAAAGAAAATCAAACATACATTCTACGAAACATGAGATTATCCCTTAATTACAGAGTAATAACAACATATAGAACTAATAACACAAAACTAATAACATACAGTCTACGAAAGGTGAAAATATCCATCGATTACATGAAAATAAATGAAGTACCAAACATAGGGTTCATGATATGAAACAGTTTGTCAAATGTATCCATTGCGAACATAACTTAAAGATGACGTTTTCGTCTCTACAAACATTTTCTATTCATTTCTTCAACTAATTTTTTCAAACGCCTAACTTCACTTGCATTTCGAGGGCGTATTCCACTCCTCGAGCACACAATGGAGGATCGATCCACTTCATAAAATTACAGCACCCCACTTCGCCAGGATTCATCATGTGATCTTCGTACGAAGAACAACAGTAAAATCTTCGTTCGGCATTGGTTTCAGTTTTGGCTACGACAACCACGCATTAATCGCCACATCGGCAAACTGGATATGCACTGGATGGCAGCGTAGGACCTACATGATTAGCAGGACTTAGTATTTTACCTTCAATAGAGATTTGCTTGCCTGGTCTTTGGTTCGCTACAACTTCGTGTAAGCGAGTGTTGAGGGATGATGTTCCCGAATGGAACTTTTGATGTATCAGCCCAAATTGTGTTTCTGGAACAAATTCTACATCACTTAGATGCGTAATGTCCCTTCGAGCTTTAAAATCATCGTAACGTTTCGACATCGTCTCATCGTCTATCTCCCAACCATCCATGTCTAGTTCAACTGCGAGTACGTCAACATTGGTTAGAATACACAACAGCTTCGAATTAGGATTTTAGTTAGCATAAACATATTATAAATCGATATACATTACCTTGTAACGAAGATTACACCTACTTGTTGAGAAGCTTTGATTTTATCTTGTGAGAATCAGACTTTTTTTGGGTTTTCTATGGAGAAGAAGTGTTTGCGAAGTTTCAGGAATTTGATGATGAGTTTGGTAAAATTGACAGTGAAGAAGAAGGTAGGTTGCTGGTTGGATTCATAGCAGGCTTTCTTGCAATTTTTTAAAAATCGTCCAAAGCAAAAACCTAAATATGTTATTTTCTCTATGCGACTTTTGGAAAATCGCCAACCGTATAGACAATAAAACAAAAACCGGTCTATTTCTATAATTACATTGAAAACTAAGCTAATGTTGTTATTACCTTTTCAAAATTAGCCTAATTTGGTAAAATTTCCTAAATTATAAGGAAGCATTTTAAGTCTTCGAATAACTTTGTGCGTCTATACAGTTATATTTACTTATTAAAAAATACCCATGAGTGAATAGGATATTTAAAAATGTTTCAAAAGCTAAAAAACAACTAAAAGAGACACCTGCTAATATATTGCAAAGTAAAACAAAATGGATAATAGTGATCAAAGGTGTCATAAGTACGTCACATGCATATAGCAATGCTCTGTTCGAATACAATTCCCCACAATGGGTTTAGAATTATAACTATAAGGAATAAAAAGTGTACATCTTTCAGTAATCAGTGAAAATGGAATTCTATAATACCTACAGATGAACCAAGTTTATGAGTTAGAACAATATATCTACTTTCAAATATAATAAAAGCATGAAAATGGTAAGTTTATATAAATGGAAGAAAGAAAAGCCTACCTCAAAGGAGGCATCTTCAAGGCTCTACATAATTTATGAGTAAAGTCCATACTGAAATCTATCTTCACTGTAAAATCATGCAAAATCATTAGAAATCAAAATTAAGCAAATTGATTACTAAAGAAAACAAAATTTTGACTTTTCTATGTGGATGCTCTGTTGAGCTCACATTCATATGTAATGCATCGATGAGGGATGATTAAATAATGTTAATGGCCTTATTTACAAAGTGTAATTGAAAAGGGATAGATAATTGGTGTAGGAAACTAAAGAGCTTTAGTTTATATATGAATGAAAGAAGTTGCACCATTGAATCCTCGTTAGCAACTGAGAAACATTTTTTATACTACACCAAGGCAGAACAATAAGCACTAGTGACTATTCCCTCTTAACGTTCTCTGAACTATAGAAAATGATACATGCACTAAGCACCCTTATGGCTTGCCGTTCTCCCTTGGTTACCACCCAAATGCATAATATAATCTCCTTCCTCCTTTATTTTAATTTTCCTATTTGAAAATTATGTATACCTTCCAAATATTCTTTGTTAAATTTTATATTTTTACTGTTATGATTTTAAATGCAATTTCTTTGTTTTGAAAATTCGTTTTATCATACATATTTTAAGCTATAATCTTAATGCAGTGATTTCATTTTTATTGTAGCGGTTATTGTATTATAATTTATACTTCATATAAAATAAATTAACTATGTTTGTATTTTCTATTGGAGCGCAAAATAAAACATAATAAATATTGATCTTAGGATGCTTTTTTCTTCACACGAAATGTGAAATTCAAGAGGAGATCTAATAGTCAAGATCTCTTATGTTTTATTTTGTGTCTACATTTTATGTCCAAGTAGAATTTCTCTCTCTCCCCCCACCATGCGCGCGCACACACACGCACGTGCGCACGCGCATATATATAACACATACATATACGTACACACGTATAATTATAGAATTTTTTGTTATTTAAAGGTTTTTATTATATATAATTTTTTTGAAACCAGTTAATTTTTAAAATTTCAATTATTCTAGTAACATCTTTGCTACTTTACCTTGCACATTCAAATAAATGCTATATAATACTTTTCAATTTTACGATACCAAACAAGTAGTCTGAAATGGTATTCAAAAAATCACATAGACATAAATTTCTCAACATGCTGCTTACTTTCGATAATGTTTTAAGATTAAAGTTAATCAATTTTTTTCCTTTTTTACAAACATGAATAAGATAAAAGAATTATGTTTGAAATTTAATATTTTATCCACATTCAATTGGACATAAATCTCAAATATCACATTTTCATACTATTTATTATATTTCCACTCAAACTAAAATTAGTGACTAAAGAAGGTCTATAAGGAAGGTTGTTCACTAAAATTGTTGATAAAAATGGAAAATAAGGAATAAATATAAGTAAAGTGCGGTGGAAGTAAAATAAACGACATACAATATAGAATGGTTTGATCTAAAAAAGATTTACATACACCATGGCTTCTTATATTGTTATTTAGAGTTTTTGGTTATAATAGTGAAGCTAAATGACTTCTTCAAGAGATCAAAAAAGAAAAAATAAAGTGGGAAACAAAAATGATTCGATCATTGTTGAAGTGCAAGAGCTCTCCTATATATACCCATGGAGATCATGCTTTGAATGGTCGAGATTAATGTCTTGGATGTCTAGTTTCTTTAGAGCCACCGATTAGAATCTACATTCAAATACGACCAACTCCCATGCCCTATGGTCGCAATGGTTTAAATGTATGTTAGGTGGTGTGCCATGCAATAACATTCTTTAGATAGAGAGTTGGTATGATACATGGAACGATTGTTTCATAATGGCTCCTTTTGTCAGAGGAATGGTATAATTTCACCGCTTTTGTCAGAGGAATAGTACGGTTCTACCACCACTATTTGCAGGAGTAGTTGAGGTCTTCTGAGGTATCTCTATTTACATAAGGCAAAGTGAGGCAAGCTAGAAGGTTTGTTAAGGGAGGGTTTGAACGGACATGAAGGTGATCAGATGAGTCACATGGACGGATGAGTTGATTTGGGAATTATCTTTACTTAGGAAGCTAATATAGAGACATGCAACCCGAGGATGTATTATAAGCGAGGCTTGAGGGCGTCATTTTTTTAGGTGGAGATGAATAAGGCTCCAAACAAGGATGATGAGCTGGATTGGTCTTTAGAATGAGGCTTGTTGGACAAATAGGCAACTAGATCGTGTGTGATCTTGGTCGACGTTTGTTGTGCAGGCCTATATTGGGACTTCAGGCGTTATGGTCCCAATCGTACTTTGCGAGGAAAATGAGTAACATTTTCCCTCAGGTTTGCCATTGCGAGCAGAAAGGAATTGTCTTATTTGTAATTAATGCAAATGACACATTGCGCATTTCTATTGGTTGTGATCGTTCATGTTTTGAGACAGTTTAAGTGATGGGAGGTTTGATTAGATGGAGCATTCAATTAATATTCTATGATACGGATTGTTTCCTGCCCAATCCATCCGCAAGTTGTGGTCTGAGATCGAAAGTAATAAAAGGAAGGGGTATGCTTCTTCTCCTTTACTATTTTACTTTGCTATTTATCCTTTAATGTTCTTTCAAGCTTTTAAATAAGAGAATATCTTCAAAGTTCCTTTACTTCAAAAAGGACTTATCAAAAGAAAGTTTTATTCATCCTTCTCTTTAGCTTTTCTTCTTCTTTTGTTTCATTGTGTGCAATTATATCATGATCTCTACATCGATGTTCACCCCTTTTTTCACTAGAGTTTCGAAGTTGACTCGTATCCTTGTTTTTTTATTACTGACATGTGTAGGATGTAGACCATCATCTATTGGCTATATAAGGTTGATAAGTTTTTTCGATCTTTTACTTGAACCCATATCCAAGGTAAAGAACTTAAAAACTGTTACATTACTGAATTTCCCCCTTTACATAGGGACGAAGATATTACATAAGGCCTTTGGCCAAAGCCTATTTAGTTGCATAATAAAAAATACATTTGAATAATGAGTGGACCATACTATCGAGTCATGTAAAACTGATATAGGCATACGCATGATGGTTGACCATGCGCTTATGGGGTGACTTTATTGGGTAAGTTGGGGTTGTTGTTGTTGTCGGCTAAGCTTATGCAAATGGAGTGTTAGTCTTGAGTCTAATGTGTTTATGTAACGTGTTACGGATTGGTTCGATAACCTGATCAATATTTTTGTTTTTACAGACGGAGATGGTAATGGAAAGAAGATGGCCACCGATGGTGCCTCCTTATTTGGTCGTCCTTTCATGGTCATCCCTTCTAAGTTGCCGAAGGATAGGGACAATGCTAAGAATTTCCTCGAAAATCATGGTGTTATGAACATCACCCACCAATATCCTCTATGGGGAATTAGGAAAATAGGCCCCGTAGGGTCGCTTTACTTGAACGTAGTTGAAAGGCATGGTGTTATGAACATCACCCACCAATACCCTTTGTTAGGGGTTAGGAAAGTAGGCGCCGCAGGGTAGGTTTACTCGAATATACTCGAAAGGCACGGTCTTCTAACATATCCCTTGTTTACCTAGATGCTCCCTTACATGAGGTATGGCATGTCTTTTAACTACAATGGTATATTTGGGACCTCGAAAGAAGAGTGAACACGAGAATGGACTAGTGCTCTAGATATTTGAACTCCTCTAAGGGTGTCCTTCCCTCCATGGGGCCCACCATCTAAAATATAGTCATGCCTATTGGTTAGCATCCACCCGTCGAGGGGCTAGATGCGAAAAGTTATAATGGGTCCAATAGTCCTCCCTTAGTTAAGATAAAGAGCTAGGCACGACCCAATGAGTGTAGATCCCTAGGCTTAGTTGATTCATTTTGTTCATATTTATCTTACTCGTGTTTTGTTTTACATTTTATGCTTTTTTATTCTATGTATAATTAACTTAAGCTATTCTAACTCTCTCTCCTTCTTTTATTCGTACAGTGGTTTAAATCAACTTCCCATTGTTGGGCGAACCCTCACCACCATCCAACACCGAATCAGGCTTCGCCTCGCGCCGAATCATCCCTAAGACCAACCCTGCATGTCGAACCACCCAACACCGGTCCAATCCCATCTCCCCTGCATGCCGAACCACCTCCACTCCAACAACTACCAGACCAACCAACTACCGGACCAACCAACAACTGCCGGACCACCAACTACCGGACCAACTCCACACCGAACCAACATGGCTCCCAACTACTACCGGTCCAAGCCTCTTCCATCTCACCACCGTACCAGCACTCTCCTGACCATCTCCATCTTCCACTACCGAACCAACCTGAAGAAGGCATTCCGGATCAACTTTACCGGACCAGGTTGCAGCAGTCCAGGCCCGTCAGCGGCTATATGCATCCAAGACCCATGCCCCCAACCTCACTCTATAAATAGAGGGGTAGGGGTAAAAAAATGGCAGACAAGTTTGAGAGCTCAAGCACGGAAGGAACTTTCAAACAACTTTCATATACTTGTATACAAAGCTTTGTACTTGTAATCTGAAAGAAAAGAGAGAATAACATATAAAGTGGACGTAGGCACGTTCTGGCCGAACCACTATAAATCTGCGTGTCTTTTACAGTTTAGCCCCTGTTTTTAACTTATTTGCATAACTCACCCAAATTACTAAGAACAACATAAAATCAACTAAATCATACGACTTTGAGGTGTTTGTCCATTTTTTGTGCAAACATCTTTGGTGCTTTCACTGAGAACTTGGAACTCGAATCTTCAGCTTCCCTCATTCAACCTTCTTTCCCAATAGCACCCTTCATTGCCTAAGAAACATGACTTCCAGGCCGAGAAAAGACGCCAACAAGGGAAAGAACGTTGCAACCAGCAGCGCTCCAGATCTAGTGGATCCGGATCAAGAGAACCATCCCACTACGGCAGCAGTGCCAAATGTAGACCAGGCAATTCCGACAGCCCCTGCCGCGGAACAACCGGCAGCAATCACTAGGGCAGACCTAGACAGAGTTGTGGTTGAAGTGACTAACCGTTTCGCATCCCAACAAGAAGCTTTGGTGAACCAACTCATGTCACGCTTGAGGGATGCTGAAGAATCCGACCGCAACACTGAATCATGGGGTGAGTCTCAATCTGGAGGATCTCGGAGACAACAAAGGTCTTCCCTCTTCGAAGAAGCTATCAACAGGAACAACAATGATAGGGGCCGCGCCCGGACTCAGCCCGAACTCCGACTCGAGGAAGCGCTTGGAACTGAACCCAACGGGGGAGGCACCAGGCGAGGGTCGGATGTAGCTGAGCCACTCATGCCGCCTAATCAAAGAAACCCCGCTGAACGGAGCCGAGCTAGAACCCAGCCCGAAGTTGACCCCATGGAAATGCTCGAAACAGAACCCCACAGGGGAAGATCAAGGCAGGGGCCAACTGTAGCTGGTCCTAACATGCATCCGAGCAGTCAAAGACAGCCACTGGATAACGTCAGAAGTGATAGACTATACCATCCCTATAGGTCATCTGGACGAGATCGATCCCGCAGGGAAGAACCAAGCTCATTTTTGTCCGCTCCAAATTCTGATGAAAGAATGGCACGACTATTCAGGGAATGCGTCCGACGGGAGCAAAAGGATCGAGGGATAGGCGCTAGGGTAACCAGCCCTTTCACCCGCGACATCGAAACCGCCATCACCCCTCGAGAATGGAAAATGCCAACGATGGAACCGTACAAGGGAACTTCCGGCCCCGTTGTACACCTGCAGAGATACACACAGCATATGCTCATGAGTGGAGCAACGGAAGGAGTGTTGTGTAAATGCTTTCCGCTATTCCTAGCAGACCTAGCTACCTCCTGGTTCTGCCATCTACCCCAAGGATCTATCAGCTCATGGAAGATGTTGAAAGAAAAGTTCATTAGTCAGTTCCGCATTCATGTGGAACAACCCAAGGATGCTTATTCTCTATCTACTGTCAAACAGAAATCCGGAGAGACACTGCAACAATATCTAACCCGGTTCAACGCCGCAGCGGCCGCAGTCCAAGATGCCGATGAGAAACTCACCCTAATGGCCCTCTGTAGTGGTGTGCACCCAGATACCAAGTTTACTAGAAGACTAACTAAAGAAAAACCAGCTACCTTGCCCGATTTCTTCCATGAAGCTGGGAAGTACATGAGACTCGAAGAGGCTGCCACTGAAAGGAAGACAGGACCACGGGCTAAGGTGGCTCATGGAAACGCCCCAGCCGCAGCGAAGGACATTCGGAGAAACGACTCCAGAGACAATGCAGGGGGCAAGAAGGGAGAAAAGCGCTTGTACCGACCAGGACCGAGATTTGATGCTTACACTCCCTTGAATGAAACAGTCGAGAACATCTTCCTGGCCACCTAGGACGAACTTACATACAAGCGCCCCTCGTACAAGAAGGATTCAGATCGCACAATCCAGTTCGGAAAGTTCTGTCGTTACCACGAATCTTATGGACATGATACCAATGAATGTCGCCACCTCCGCGACCTAATTGAAGAACACATCAGAAGGAAGAGATTAGAACGTTATGTAAAGGGACAGGACAGGACCCTAGCTCCTACCAAGGAAAACCCAGGGCAGCTCCACCCAGAGACAGGCGGAGGAAATCGCAACACCAGCGGTTCCAGCCAAGAGAAGATAGTGGTCCATACAATATCAGGAGGGCCACACATCACCGACAAGAGCTGGACAGAAATGGAAAGATATGGAAACTCACTCAGAAACGATGGCAACTGTGTCAATTCTGTTATGGAAGAACGTCACCCGAAGCGAAAGGAAAATAATGACATCACATTCAGTGGGCGCGACCTAGAAGGAAGGCAATACCCTCATATGGATCCTATGGTCATCTCTGCCTGGTTTGGCCCAGCTGAAGTTTTTCGAATCCTAGTAGACACTGGAAGCTCAGTGAATATTTTATTCAAGCATGCTTTCGACAAAATGAAGCTGTCAATGAAGGACGTATCTCCCTGCAACAAACCACTACACGGTTTCACTGGAGAAGCAAATATGCCCCTCGGACAATTGGATCTCTTTGTTGAATTGGGAAGTCATCCCCGCTCCGCCGTTCGGAAACAAACATTCGTGCTAATAGACAACCACTCGGCCTACAATGCCTTTTTAGGAAGACCATCCCTGTCCGACTTACAAATTGTCCTTGCCCCATGGTGCCTGAAGATGAAGTTCCCAACGAATAATGGAGTGGGAGAAGTAGAAGGGGATCAAGAAGCCGCTCGGGACTGCTATGTAATCGAACTTCGCAATAATCGCAGGAGAGATAAAGGGAAGAATGCAGAGACCGCTCTCTGCAAGAAAAACTTGGAAGCATAGCAACTAAAGAAGGCCCCTCCTCTTCGATATACCAGTGATCCCTTCAACGAGTTAGACCCTAGGGATAAAGAGGAGGAGGCCACCGCCGAGCCTGCAGAGGCTATGGAATTTGTATCTGTAGACAAACGCGACCCAAATAAACTGCTGAGAATCGGATCTCAGTTAAGAGCAGAATTGAAGGACCAACTTATTGATTTCCTTCGCCACAACTTGGATGTGTTTGCGTGGACACATGCTGATATGACTGGAATCTCCCCGGACATAGCATGCCACGCACTAAACATCGATCCTACCAAGGTACCGGTAAAGCAAAAGAAGAGAAGTATGGGGGCAGAACGATCGGAAGCCCTCGAAGAAGAAGTAAAGAACCTGCTTGCCAATAACTTCATACGAGAAGCCATCTACCCAGAATGGATTGCTAACCCAGTACTGGTAAAGAAGGCTAATGGGAAGTGGCGAACATGCATTGACTTCTCCAACCTAAATGATGCTTGTCCAAAGGATTGCTTCCCACTTCCCCGAATCGATCAACTTGTGGACAGTACCGCCGGGCATGGATGCCTACTCCGGATATAACCAAATCCCTATGCACGCCCCCGATCAGGACCACACCAGTTTCATCACGGACCGGGGGTTGTACTGCTACAGAGTAATGCCTTTCGGACTTAAGAACGCCGGAGCTACTTACCAGCGCCTCGTCAACAAGATGTTTGCGGAATTAATGGGACGAACTATGAAGGTCTATGTGGATGACATGCTGGTTAAATCAAGAAAGGCCAACGATCATGTAAGCCACCTGGACGAGATGTTCCAAGTACTCCGCCAATATGGAATGAAGCTGAATCCCCTAAAGTGCTCCTTCGGAGTGTCATCAGGAAAGTTCTTGGGATTCATCGTCCATGCCAGAGGATCGAGGCAAACCCCGAACAAGTCCGGGCCTTGCAAGTTATCAAGATACCATCCACTCGAAAAGAGATGCAAAGCCTAAACGGTAAGGTGGCCGCCCTAAGCCGGTTCATCTCTAAAGCAACTGACAAATGCATTCCTTTTTTCGAAGCCCTGAAGAAAGGCAAAGGAAAATTCAAATGGACCGATGAGTGTTCAACAGCTTTCCTTAACCTAATCAGACACCTCCAGCGGCCACCAGTACTCTCAACTCCTAATGAAGGCGAAGAACTATACCTATACCTTGCTGTGTCACCACATGCCCTAAGCGCCGCGTTGGTGAGAGAAGACAACCGCACGCAACGGCTCGTATACTTCATAAGTAAGAGATTCACAGGGGCAGAAGTCAGATACCCTAAACTTGAAAAGCTGGCATACTGTTTGCTTATCACGTCGCGGAAACTACGACACTATTTCCAGTCTCTTTCCATCAGAGTTTTAACCGATCAACCGCTAAGGCAAGTGCTCCATCGCCCCGACACTTCTGGGCGATTACTTAAGTGGTGCATCGAACTAAGTCAATATGATATCACTTACCATCCCCGCACCGCTATCAAGGGGCAAGCCATAGCTGATTTCATTGCTGAATTCACTACTAGCGAAGGTAAGGACCAATCTAAAATAGCAGAAGATATCAAGTGGAATCTCTTCGTAGATGGAGCGTCGAACGAACGAGGCTCGGGGGCAGATGTTGTGATAATCACCCCTAGGGAAAAGAAGCTGCACTACGCCCTAAGATTGGAATTCGCTGCCACCAACAATGACGCAGAATACGAAACAGTGATAGCCGGATTAGAACTTGCACTGGAAATTGGAGTCAGTTCTTTATGTCTCCATAGTGATTCTCAACTTATTGTAAATCAAATACTGGGAGAATTCCAGACTCGAGGAGAACGACTCACAGCGTATCTAAGGAAGACCAGGCTACTGCTTAATCTATTAGATCACTATTTAATCAAACACATTCCTCGAGAAGAAAATCAAGAGGCCGACGAGCCGGCAAAGCAAGCTAGCATGGGAGATGATGCCACTTCTGGAACGATAACTGTCTCAGGGCTACTAACCCCGAGTTTCGAGCAAGTAAATCTGATAGCTGCAACCGAAGAAGAAACATAGATGACCCCTATCCGAGAATACTTACAAAACGGCACCCTACCCGACGGACGAAATGAAATTAAGAAAATTCTAAGGAAAGCTTCCCGCTACACAATACAAGAAGGCATCCTCTATCAGCGCGGCTTCTCTAACCCCTTATTGAGGTGTGTTGTTGGAAGAGAAGCCAAGGAAATTCTATCCAACATCCATCAAGGAAGCTGCGGAGATCACACTGGAGGGCAGACTCTGGCAAAGAAGATACTCCGATATGGATATTATTGGCCCACTTTAAACAAAGATGCCTTGAACTTCGTCAAGAAATGCGACAGATGTCAGAAATTTGCCAAGATTTCTCGACTACCCACAAATGAGATTACCCAAATGACTAGCCCTTGGCCCTTTGCAGTATGGGGAATTGACTTGATTGGCGAACTGCCAACGGGCCGAGGCGGAGCCAAATATGCTATAGTGGCAGTTGATTATTTCACCAAATGGGTGGAGGCGGAACCTCTGAATAAAATATCTTCGGCAAAAGTTATCAACTTCTTGATCAAAAATATTCTGTACTGGTACGGAGTCCCACTCAAGATCATATCAGACAACGGACTTCAATTTTACAGCGAAAAATTCGCCAACTGGTGCCAAGAGCATGGGATTCACAAAAGCTTCTCATCCATGGCTTATACCCAGGCGAACGGCCAAGTCGAAGCTGTCAACAAAATTCTCAAAACTCTAATCAAGAAGAAGCTTGAAAAGTCAAAAGGCGCTTGGATGGACGAACTTCCTACAGCACTATGGGCCTACCGCACTTCTTTCAGAACATCAACAGGGCATACTCCGTTCTCTTTGGCATACGGATCAGAGGCCATGCTCCCAGTTGAAACTATTGTACCTTCCCATCGTAGGATCATTACAACCCCGAAGAAAACGAAGAACTCCTCCACATGTCTTTGGATCTAATTGAGGAGAGAAGGAATGATGCAGCACTCAAGGCAGCAGGTCACAGACAAAAAGTGGCAGCACTATACAACTCCAAAGTCAAACATCGCAGCTTACAAAAAGGAGATCTTGTCCTCAAGCGAATCTTTCTGCGCCCAGGAGCGCTGGATCCAATCTGGGACGGACCATATGTAATTCATAAAGATCTCCACAACGGAGCTTATATTTTGTCAACAGTGGACGGAGAGGTGTTCCAGAGGGCATGCAACATCCGACACCTCCGTCGATACTTTTCTTAACTTGTACTGCCCATATGAAGTCAATTAACAAAGAGAATCAGTGGACGTAGACATTTTCGTGCCGAACCACTTTAAAAAACTTGGCTCTTGTTAACTTGTTCCTTTATATCTTGGCTACTTGTTAAGCTTTATCCTTTGATGTTGAACAAAATCCTTTGCAGATGACATTTCAATTCAGATCTTCACAACGTAATTCCACCTGGACAAAATCTAACAGGTACGCTACGATCCTATGCCCTCGCCAATGAGACACTTTGCTCCGGTATCCCTCTACCGCGAGTTAACTCATTGTTTGCCTTGGCCCTTAAAGCCGACTGTAATAAGCCGAGTATAAGCCACCGAGAAGGCCGATTATGCCATGGCAGCTCATTACAGCGATTCGGCTCGCCGGCAACTGTGAACCGATCATAAGCCCCAACATAAGGTGTGGCCAGCCAGGGGCAGTTCACAGTTGACGATCGGCCCCCACGCTAGCCGGCCACAGTAAATCGAATAATACCCGCGATTACGGGCCATAATGGCCCACGTAGTTACAGTGCGCGATCGGCTCCGATGTGTCTTAAGTGCGGCTGTGGTAAAAAAGAAAAACTCCCCGCAGAGGCGCAAGATGGGTGACAAATGTCTCCAAGACCCACAGCTAGGGAAAGTGACTACAAAACCCGTTTGCCACGAACTTAAGCACAACGACGGCCTTCCGTGACTAGAAGTTTTACTTTTCCTATATTTTCATTTCATTTAAATACTTTTCTCCTATCCTGTGTAACGGTCCCTAAAGTACAGGACACCGACTAGGAGACATTCGCTCATGAGGAACGGAGCCCGCAAACTGGATAACGAGACACTCAGCTGTGTCCACGACCAGATACCCAAGACGCTCAAAGCTACCCCCTACAACTAAAACATGAAGGGCGGTACTCTCTTCTCTTGTACATGAACATGTAACCATAACTTATTCATACATCACACTAACACTGCAAAACATGAAATTATATTACAAGCAGAGGCTTAGTGTCAAACATAATCAAATCACAGGCATATGCATGGTTATATTTCTTATACAACACATCAAAAGCAATGACAGCATTCAAAATATAACAGAATCAGCTCGTGTTATAAAATTACGTAAAGTCGTTCAATGACATAATTACAATCCGAAAATACACTAATGTTTTTGACTAAGTATAGATAGGAAAGTCAAGAAAACCAAAAACTATACGGATCGGATCAAGTAGTCAACTGCATCAGTGCTCCGCCTCCGCCCTCATCTTACTAGCTCTCCGAATCTACTTGACGGCAGGATCGGAGCTCCCAGCATGTTGACCAGAAGTCCCACCTGTCCAATTCAGGAGAAGAATCCATTAGATAAATAGCGAACGATCAAGTTACGAAAAGCTAAAAAGAGAAAACTCACCAACACCTGCTTCTTGGTCCTCATCCCCCAACTGCACACCGGCTTCCTCCGCAGCGAGTAGCCGCATCCCCTCCTTCACCGCTACCTTCTCCTCCTTTGAGAACTGGGCGGTAACCATATCCATCCTAAATGCCGCTCCACCTTCCTTATCCGCATCGGCCTTGGCCTCCTCCAAGCCCGAAGATATATCCTAGCCATGATCCGGGGATAGTCATCCATCCAGGATAAATTACCCTGCTTCCAGATACGGAAGTACATATCCTGCAACATCTCATCCATCATCCCCTCATTCTCCTCAAACTCCCTCACCCGGGCCTCGGAGGACAGCAACTTAGCAACGGCAACGTCCCTCTCCGATCGATATCTCAAGCGGTCAGCCTGGAGAGTCCTCCTCATTTCCTCCATCTCTTCCTTTAGCCTGGCCTGAGCAAGCTCTGCGGCCTCAAGCCTCCCAGATAACTCCTCTACCTGCTCGAGATCCGCCCTCCGAACCTCGTCCACCGTAGCAATAGCTATGTCAATCCGCTCCTTGCAGGCGGCCTCCATCTTTCGCAACTCAGCCTTGCTAGCCTCCTCCATGGTTTTTTTTAGTCATCGGGAGGCCGCCTCGTGCTGGGATATCTGGATAGCCTGATCGGCAAGCTGTTTGGCCTGGTCAGAAACCTGTAGCCGCAACCGGATGTTAGCACTTCCGATTTCCTCCCTAGCCCTGGCCAGTCGAGCGTGATCTCCATTAGCCTCTTGGTTTCCTCAGCCACCCGATCGATGATTGCCTTGGCCTCATTCCCCATGGTCACAATCCGAGTAGTAAGCAAATCGAGGTCTAACGACTTAGCCTCATCAAGCACCCGTACCATGGGATTGCGGGGAAGAAGATGCTCACCCGTGACCTCATCGAAAGAGATATCCTGAAAACTCGGGTCCAGATCAGGGTGGCCGGCAAATGGGTTGCGATCCAAACCAGGACGGTCTATCGGAGTGACGGTTGGATTTTCGGACGGATGGGGGGAAGGCATAAACTCAGTATCCTCTTCAGTAATATCATGGATGGGCTGGACTGGAGGCTGAGGGCCAAGTGAAGGTTCAAACGAAGATCGGCCCCTCTTCCTCCTTTGCATATCTTCTTCAATAACTCCAAGAAGAGGGCGATATCTAACTTCATCCCCAGGACGGCTGGTTGGCGGCTTTGGTTTGGCAGAAGCTTTGAGTAGCTTATACTGTTCGAGGCGGCGCCGGATATCTGATGACTTGGTCGCCTTACCTGATCCTGGAATAAAAACCAAGTGTTACGAACATGCAATGATCCATAATTCAAGAAATATGTTAACTTAAAAAGAATGAGAATGCACGTCTGTTATACAAACCCTGCGGAGGAGTAGAATACTGCAATAAGTCCTGAATCTCAGTCCAGGACGGAAGCGAACCATAAAATACTCCTAAGTCCCTATCATAAATGGAGTCTGCAGAAGTCAAAAGTTCACCTTGAATCGCTGGAATCGCCTTAGCTGAAGAACTCTCAGAAAATGGATCGGCGCCAGCCCCAGTCTTGTCAACCCCCTTTGCCTTCTCAACCAAAGCCGATCCTTTCTCCAACTCCCCAAAAGCTTGACGGAAAGCATCATCCGTCCACTCATGAATCTCTCCCGCTTGCCCGGAGGTTAAGGCACCAACGCCACTACCGCTCTGTCCATCTCCTCCTTCACCTTCACCTCTATCTTCCTCCACATCTTCCTCTCCCGGAGCAAGTGGGCAAGTACTAGGAGAGGGACCGTCGGACTTCTTAAGTTTCTTACCTCCAACAACGGGAGGCTTTGTAAAAGGTTCCCTCTTGCCACTCTTCACCGTGGCCCCTTCCTTGGCTTTGGCAGCCTTCTCCTCAGCTGTATCTCTCTGCTTAACCACGGACTGGTGTGGCAGGATCAAGTTGTACTCTAGGAGAGTAGCATTCCTGATCAGGAAAGAAGCCGACCTGTCCTGTCCCGAAATGGCCTTTATCTCCGTAGCCATCTGGACCAGGGAATCACTCTCTACGACTGCAAAGCCACCTGTCGCTAGCAAGAAATAGAAGCATATCAGAAGGAGCACTGCAGTCGGAACAAAGAAACTGTGAATAAAGTTCAACTTACAGCCAGAAGTGAAGAGGCGGAAGGAGACAGAATCGTCCCTGATAAAAAACCATTCTTTCTTAAACATATTAAGCTTAGAATATAGGTCCAGGACTGGTTTGAAAGGAACAGCCGCTTCCAAGCTGACGTACGGAGATCCCTTCTTGTAACCCCTCAAGTTATATAGATACCGGATCTCCCGGTTGGAAGGGGGGCGCCCGTACCTTCTCTGGAAAATAGTGTATAAGCACACCAAGATGGCGTAGGAATTGGGCTGAAGCTGGAAAGGAGCCACCTTCAGATAAGTAATGAAGCTGACTATCCAGGTATTAATGGGAGGAATGGCCCCACACATGCAGTGGTATCTACTATATGCAAAATATCCTTCAGGGGGATTGTACGGCATCACCCCGTCCGCTGGCAACCGCATAAGCGCTCTATCTATCCCGAAGGAACGAGAAATAACATCAAGTTGCTCCTCCTTTAGGGAGCTAGGAAAGCAATCGGGAGAGGAGACCAGAAGTTCCTGGGGACCATACCCATCCACTAACGACCTCGAGGCAGGTCCATGTTGCGCCGGTCTTGGCTGGGCTAGGGGCACGGAGGAGGACTCTCCTTCGCCCTTAGACTTCCGTTTATCTGATCGGGTTTCCACTTTGTGAGACATTTTATCTGCATACACAAAAGCGAAAGACGTGTTGTTAGTACAAGGAGTACAGAGATATAAGCAAACAAGTGTATAAAGCGAGCCAGCATATATAAATCTAGAGTTTCACTAATAGTTCAAGTATAAAAGTCCATTCGGCAAAGGACTCATTCAACACTCAGAATTCCCAATCTCATTCGGTAATACAGCCCAGAGCTCATTCGGCAGTACACATTCGGCATTAAACATCTCTTAACACATCCGGTATTAGGTTCATTCGGTAATCAGCATCACCAAGGTCATTCGACGTTCACACTCCCAATAACATTCGGTAGTTTAAAAACACAGGAATCATCCGGCAATTACCTGGTCCGGTTGTCAAAAGGTTTCAGCAATATAAGTTGATTCGGCAAAAATCTGGCTCGGTTCTCTCAATTCAGTAAGGAGTAATGAAGGGGTGTAGCCCCTACTTATAGACAGATATAGGATACCGAACCAAATGGTTCGGCACTCAGGGATCGAATGGAAACAGCTAAAACAAAGTGCCGACTCATACAGGCACGTGCCCCACTTTCGGGGGCAAATGTTGGGCGAACCCTCACCACCATCCAACACCGAACCAGGCTTCGCCTCGCGCCGAATCATCCCTAAGACCAACCCTGCATGCCGAACCACCCAACACCGGTCCAATCCCATCTCCCCTGCATGCCGAACCACCTCCACTCCAACAACTACCAGACCAACCAACTACCGGACCAACCAACAACTGCCGGACCACCAACTACCGGACCAACCAACAACTACCGGACCAACTCCACACCGAACCAACATGGCTCCCAACTACTACCGGTCCAAGCCTCTTCCATCTCACCACCGGACCAGCACTCTCCTGACCATCTCCATCTTCCACTACCGAACCAACCTGAAGAAGGCATTCCGGATCAACTTTACCGGACCAGGTTGCAGCAGTCCAAGCCCGTCAGCGGCTATATACATCCAAGACCCCTGCCCCCAACCTCATTCTATAAATAGAGGGGTAGGGGTACAACAATGGCAGACAAGTTTGAGAGCTCAAGCACGGAATGAACTTTCAAACAACTTTCATATACTTGTATACAAAGCTTTGTACTTGTAATCTAAAAGAAAAGAGAGAATAACATATAAAGTGGACGTAGGCACGTTCTGGCCGAACCACTATAAATCTGCGTGTCTTTTACAGTTTAGCCCCTGTTTTTTACTTATTTGCATAACTCACCTAAATTACTAAGAACAACATAAAATCAACTAAATCATACGACTTTGAGGTGTTTGTCCATTTTTTGTGCAAACACCCATGCTTAACAAGTGCGAGTAGAACGCTAAGGTCACAAGCTTGCGCATGCAAGGTCAAGTCATCTTCGGTCATCCTCCAACATAGCTCAGGCAAGCTCCACCTATACAACCGTCTTTGAATTATTAGATTGAGTGCATTGGTAATGGGGTTAAAAGAGAGAATTTCAAAAAATCCTTTATAATTGGAAATCATATATTATGTTTAGATGAATAACGATTTGTATAAATCATTTATAGTATTATTAACTAAAGGTTTTGGAGTTCAATTGTAATTGTTTCCATGTAAAATGGGCAAACACCCTAATAAGATTAATAAATTAAAACAAGTAAGAATCAAAGTAGAAAGAGGAAGAACACAAGATTTTTAAAGTGATTCGGCTATATTCTTAAGCTTACATCAACTTTCAACTTTGTTTTGACTTCCCTTTGTAATTACAACCACTTTTATAACGATTTCAATCTAGAAATAAGGTACATCTCAAAAAATAGCGGCAATTTAGTGCAAGAGTCTAAAATTCCTCTTCTTATTGATGATAACTATCTATTTATAGACGAAACCCACCATCAAATCATAGAATCCAATTTGAATGAGTAAAAACCCCTAGATCTGAAGATTCAGCATGAAGAACAAGTAGAAACACGAAATCCATCAACCAATACAAATTGGTATTGATAGATACGGATTGGTACCATCCCATAACTTGGACTTTCCACTTTGTTTTTCCCTCGCTTTAGTTTAAGTTAACTAACTCCTTTTAGTTGAAGTCTTGAATTCACCAAGGTTTGGTACTGATCCATATTGATCGGTACCGACCAATGCTTCTTCATGAATTTTCTTTCCTTCAACCACAAGCCATAATTCTAGCACAAGGCAAAGTGAGAGACCCACTTCCTTGGATTGTTTGTTACCGAGCCATATAAGTCAATACTGAGTGATACGACTTGCAAATTTTGGCTCTAACTTCTTGAGTCCTCCAATCTTGATACTCTGGATGTCATCCAAGCTTCTTGGTTCATCTCTTCATCATTTTGTAGTTCAAACTCATCAAAATTCTTTCGGTCCAAATACTGGATAATACTTGGCCCCTAATGTATGCTCATGTTTATACAAAGCATGCTTTGGATCAAAACAAGCAACCAAATCCAATCTGTAGAGAATCTTCCATCATTCAGACTGTTTTCATGAAACATTGCATCACCTTCAAGAATACCAGCAAATCGTTTCAAACAATCATTGATTGCATCTCTTTAACAGATGTAAATGTTGAATTCTTCTATCTGAAGTCTTTGACCACCTTAGAGAATTTTTGAAAGCTACTCCATCTCCTGGTTAGGTGAATTTCCATCTCATCGTCATCTTACTCACACATTTATATTTAAGTGCACGTTCATATCGGTGGGCACCAATCAATTTTAGCTTGTTACTATACAAGTAACACTTGGAAAAATTATAGGCTTTCTTTCACTGTTCAAATTTTCGTCTTTGTTTCCATTGAGCTCATGTGACCATCCCAGTTTCTACACGACTTCAACCTTTACGTCACCATTTTAAAACATTAAAGGTTATCGTTTCCACCTCGAGCTCTATTAAATTTTCCTGATCCAAAAGAACTCAACTTTAGGTCATGTCACTTCGATCTCCAATGCCTGCCATGCTCTAATTACCTTGGCTTCACTTCGACAATCACCTTAATGCCACACCTACCTGTTTCCAAGTTGGACCCACATAGCACCGTAACTATCCCTACCCCAACCTACCGAATAGTAAAAGCTAAGGATGGAGATGGTGAAGAGAGATTTATTCATTACTTTGGGCTAAATATGGAGATGGGTCGGTATTGGGGTGTTCGAACAAGTCGATTGCCAAATTACCTCATCAAACGCTCTCCATCATACAATGAATCCAAGTGTCAACACGTTCTTGGACCTTCATACTATCGTTTTCAGAAAAAATATCAATTACCTACAGACCTACAAAGATGAGTTCTGTACCACTTTGGAGAGCGACTCTGTTATTGTGGCACTTACAATAGTGGTTGATATCTGACATACAGTTCCATTGCTTGCCGGAGCTCATTTGCCAGCACAAGCAGGCTACTATATAGAACACATCCATTCATCGTGCAAAGGATGCATGATAAACACTACATAGAACGAATCACATATCACTACCTTGGCCAATGTATAGAACCCAATTGGTCAATACATGTTGACATCCACTGTATCCTCTACATCGGCCACAAGAAACTTAGTCAATGTAAACATTAAATTTTAATCATGCCTTACCATGCTCGTATTTTAAGCTTTCGATATTAAATGGAATCTCTTAGATGTTCATAGCTTCTCTATGCTACGGTGGGCCCTTTTACGCCTCTTATAGTAGGCTCTTTTTCTATGCCAGCTTCTACCCCAACCCTATCTGAGGGTCATGCAGCCTTAACGCCAACATCAACAAGCACTACCTTTGGCTCCTTATGTGCCCCTTTGAGATGAAACCTTCCTATATGCTTCCTTTATAGACATCATGACCCTTCTATAACCCCTTGGATTCTCTAGCCTTAAGATTGGCGGCCATGGCCATCAAAAAAATCTACGATCTCCATGCCATCCCTATAGAAAAAACCCTGGCCGCTCTACCAAATAAAAGGGCATGCAGTCATTCGGAGGAATACACAACATGTGATTGATACATGTGTATCGCCAAAGTCATTGTACCATTCAGCCATTTGTGAGGTTGATTCTTTAACTCTTTAGGCTAGCTCTGACTCAAATAAACTAGAATGAATACACAACTTTGAACTGTACATATATAATCTTCGTTTAACACTTGGGCCGGGTGCTAAACTTCAAAGAGATTCAATACCTTTACAACTTCAAAAGGAGATCCAATGGCCCATATCTTACCTTCATGGAGTCATACCATGGCTATGAAGTAGTTATTGGCCTCTAAAACAAGCTAAGTACATTTAAGGACGAATACTTCTTCGTCGGATGCCTAGACGATTTCTCTAAAAGATGGTTATCTTGATGTAAGCTCTATCTCCTTATACCATACATCACTAGAGTTTTCTTCACCTAAGTCGCTAACCTTCCCTTGCTTTCTTTTACAAATAACCCTCTAAGAGTTATTATGATAACCCATACCTTCAGACACATCGATTCAAAGCCAAAATTGGCTTTTGAACTTGCATCTTGCCATAAAGTACGAGCTACTGAGATTTTTGAACATTACATGAAACTATGATACAAAACGAACATAAAATTTAAAGCATTCTACACTTTCAGATATCACATCGAAAGGAAATAAATTTAAATGCTAAAAATATGAAAATTAGGTAACTGTCCTAGAAGTATGTAGTCCATATAATGATGTCTCCAAATAATAAAATAAAATCTGATTGATAGAATAATGTAGTATAAAATACATGCAAAATAACTATAAGAAATATACCTCTGTGCACCTAGTCTCCCCCCTCCACGTGTTGTGTCCTGGACAAATCACCTATTGGCCCATCTTCCTATGATGGGTATAAAAGCGAAAGAAAAGTAGTGGATTGGATAAAGTTTGATGAATGAATTGTATTACTACTATATGGTGTTCACAAGAAATTAACTTCGTCTATAATCTACACAACCCAGGGTTCTATTTGTATTTGTGTATTAAATATAAATAATTGGTTACTTTACAAACAAGGGTAAAATTCTTATAACACTACATAAATAAATGACTTACAAAGGTTTCCAATGGAGGGTTGAACAAACGACAACTAATAACTCTAGGTAAATTCCTGGTATATGATCCCGATAAATAACTTTCTAACCCATATTGAGTTAACATTCTCAATGACAAATCACATATACCGCACTTACACATTGAGAAAACATCGTAATGCCTGTGCTTATGCTGAGTATATTACCTTGATGATTTATGGCTTATCGAAGCATTCATGTCACCTTCTCAATGGTAAACGTGTCATATGCTCTTTATCATTCAATTTGAAGTTAAAAAAAATCACTATAACGATTCCTCGTAGGTCCAGCCAAGCCTGGACATATAGCCCTACTATTGCAGATGTCTCCGTCTCCCTTCCTTGATTCCAACATTTTTAACATGTAGCCAAGCTTTCTCCAGTGACAATTAGAGCTTCTAATTGTGCTGCTATCACACGCCTTGTCGAGCTCCATGTTACGCCCACCATAAATTATGAACCTAGGTATGTCATCCAATGTAAAACTAATTCTCTTTGTTAGACCTGCTCCATGAAGATACGTGAACTCCTCACCATCAAGAAAGTGGGGACAAGTCCCCCTATTCACCTACTTGGCCAGCATCAGGTCTAGGTTCAATATAAGCCAGCTGAAAACATTCAGACGTTTGAAAATTATTTTAGACGTCTGACCCTTCTATCTTAAAAAAATGCTATCCAAGCACTTAGACTCTGACTTTCTTTCTTAGACGTCTGATCTTTATTCTAGACATCTAAAAAAGGATCCAAGCATCTGAATCGATTCAAATTAGAACCAATTGCTCTTGGGTTAAGATTGTCTGAAATCCAGAAGTTTGAACCTCAAATCAAACTTCTGATTTCCACTTCAGACGTTTGGTTTAGTTTTTTTTCTTCATATTTTATATTTCTTTTTCATTTTTTTTGTTTTTCCTCTTCTCTCATTGGAGAATGGATTTAAGGTTCATTTTAACCAAATCTTGTTATAGTCTTTATCTTCGTTTTCATGAATTCACTGGTTAATTTTGATGATTATATATATAACACTTTTAAATAAACTACCTATATTACCCTTAAACAAAGATATATATCCCAAGTTATACAATCAATTCATAGTAAGATAAAGGGGGTATTCTATTACTTTGTTTATTTAATCAAACTAAACTTTATCAATAAAGATTTACCTTCATAGAATTTTATATGAATTTCGTTAATATACGACTTTCCCATTTCAATAATTATGCTTATTAAATTAACGCCTAGGGTTCTCCTATCATAACTATTCTTCTTGATTTATAGTTGATATTGTAAATCAACTAAAATATAGGTTGAATCTACTATTCCAAATTCAGTACTTATGAATTAGGTAGAATTGTAAAGGAATTTCATTACTTATGATCATAATAGCGTCGTAATCAATTTGCTCACCTTGAAGGAATCCCTCTTCTAGTTTCATTTGAATCCACTACTTCCCTTCTTTGTTGATTTATTCCTCCTTCTTTTAATGTGAATCTTATACCTTTTTGAATCTTCACTTCTCTCTCCATTTCTTATTTGAATTATTTTTTAATTTTAATTTCATAAATCGATGTAGAGATTTGAAGAATTGGAGTTTTTTTAAGAGGAAGAAGAATAAGAAAACGAAAGTAAAAACATGAGAAGGCGGCGGCCAGGGTTTACAGTGAAAAGGAGTGAGGGTGAGGGTCTAATTTATAGTTGAAAACTAGGTTATCTGGACTAAATCTGAAATTAATAATTATGAATATTCCATTTGTTGTATTTTTTGCTACTTTTGACATGTTTTATTAAATTTAACAAGTTATATATGCTTTCTAACCGTAAACGACATTCAGAATGCAATGGAATAGATCCCGTGGCCTAATTCCAACATTTGTGAAAATTTATTATTTTGCCATTTTGTTTCAAATTACAATTTACCCTTATTAATATTTTAATTTATCATTAAAATTTCTAGGGTGTTAAATTCTCCTCTCCTTAAAAGAATTTCACCCCCGAAATCTCTATGGATGGAAATATGTAATTCGATTATACAACTAATATCTACAAATATATACTCAACCATCAACCATTTGCAAACATTATCCTTAAATTTAAAATTTCTAATGTAGTATGTACATATAGGTATGGAATGCATATGAACATATAAATAATGTAAAATTAGGCGGTCTCCTAAACTAATCGACCTCCTAAAATGCAAATGCTTATGCCATGTACCCAAGCAACGTCCTATTTTTGCAATTCTCTATGGATAAGAAGCCATTCAATGCATGTGCAAAAAAGCAACAACCATTATGTATATAACTAGTATAATAAATTGGATAATGTGCCATATGTCACAGCTAAATATGAACATATCATTCATGTATGCAATACTAACTAATAAAATACATCCATTAGAAACCATCTTTCAAAACACGTCCTAGCGACACATTCACAATCATGCCTATTTCCAAAACATTCCTACTTATAGAATATTATAAGCTAATACTGTATGCACTAGTAATTGTACTAACTTAAATGGAAATGTACTAGGAAAGAACTCTGGATGGGTAGCTCAGATATTTTCGTTGGGCATCCATGTATTCTCGGCTGGATCGTCTCCTCGCTGGACTCTAACTAGTTTAACTACTTTGTTATGGAGTTGGCTTATCCTATGCTCAACAGTATGGATGGATGCATGGAAAACAAGTGACTCTTTCTCCACTTCAACTTCTTCTAAATGACTCGGCTCGACTATAGTAGCTAAATCATGTAGACATAAGTGTGACATATCAAAGATGTTATGAACTCCCACCAACTTTTCAAGAAGCTCCAATCTATAAGCTTACTTCCTTACTTTTTCCTTGATCCAAAAAGGCCATACAAACCTTGGTGCTAACTTTCCCGAACTACTAAACCTCATAATATGACCAGTTGGTGAGGTTTACACAAAGAACATGTTGTCTACTGCGAACTCTAACCCGTATGTCTCTTGTCAATGTAAGATTTGTGCCTATCCTGGGCAGTATTCATCCTTCTATGGATCAAGTCTACTTTCTTCGAAGTCCATTTTATCATACTTTGTTCAGGAATGAGTCTATGTGTAGTGTCCCACCAACAAAATGGTGACTTACATAGCCTCTCGTACAACTCCTCGAGCATTGTCATCCTAATACTTGCCTGATAGCCGTTATTATATGGAAACTCTACTAATGGAAAGTGATCCTCCTCAGAACCTCCAAAATCCAAAATACTCATCTAAAATAAGTCCTCAATACTATATCAACGCTCTTAGTCTTTCCATCTCTATGGGTGATAAACCATATTCAAAATTTAATTTAATTTATGACTTCCTAAATACTCCTCCAAAAATCACTAGTGAAAAGCAGATCTCGATTATTAACAATGACATATGGAACTCCATGCAACCAAACCATCTCTCTTACATATAAGGCTTCCAAAGCTGCAGCTGTCCACTCCTGACTGGAATTAAATGAGCATATTTGGTCAATCAATTGACTATGACCAAATATAGTCACTCCCCCTCTACGCCTAAGTGGCTCATTAACAAATACCTTAGAGATACTCTCGCGTTTACACTGTGGAATATCCAACGGATGTAATACTCCACTAGGCTTCTTATGCTCCGCCTTTACCCTTTGAGAAGTCACATAGTTTAAAACAAACTCCGCTACATGCCTCTTTATACTAGACCAATTAAAGACTCTCCTCATATCCCGATACTTTTTGTCACCATCGTGATGAATAGTCATCCTAGAACAATGAGACTCTGCTTGTACCATGTCTACCAACTCCTTAAAAAGAGGGACATATAACCTACCATCACCTCGCAACCATCTTTTAGAATCAATGAAATAACGATCCAAATGACTTTTATGCTCTCCGCTGTTCAATTTCACAGGAATACCCAATAACTCTATGTCTTGTTTTGATTGAACCAATATGGTCCATAAGTGATGGCTGAACATCAAAAGCTTCCAAAAATCCTAGTTTATTATTCGATGAAGGTTGAAAATCAAATGTAGAAATGAACTCCCAGTGCTTCCATTCCAAAAACATAGGGCTTAACATCACATGCTTTCTACTCAAGCATTGCCTACAACATTGCCCCTGCCTGGGGTATATAAGATACTGAAATCATATGATGCCAAGAACTCCATCCACATCTGCTATCTCAAATTCAAATCCCTCTGTGAGGATAAATAATTTAGAGACTTATGATTCGTGAATAGCTCAAATTGCTTCCCTAAAAGATAACGCCTCCATGATTTAAGGGCAAGGACAATGTCTGTCAACTCAAGATCATGGATTGGGTAGTTTCTCTTATGTACCTTCAATTGTTGGCTAGCATAACAAACGACTCTACCCTCATGCATCAACACTACATTGGTCCTGTACTACAAGCATTGGTATATTCAGCGAATGCCTTCATACCATCAGGGAGTATTAAAATAGGTGCACCAGTCAATAACTCCTTTAGCTTAATAAAAGCATCTTCACATTCCGAGTTCCATGAGTAAACTAATTTTTTCTTGGTAACGTGTGTCAGTAGTGTAGAAATTATAGCGAAGTCATTACTGAACTTCCTATAATAGCCTGCCATGCCAATCAAACTTCTCACTTCCGTAGCAATCTTTGGTACGTGCCAATCTTGTAATGTAGTAAATTTACTGGGATCGACCTCTAGTCCTTGCTCGAAGATAACATGTCCTAGAAAACAAACCTTCTTGTGCCAAAAGTGACATTTCTAAAAGTTCTCCTTTAGCTTGTGTTTGCACCAAAAATAGGCATAACACTTTTTGTATGTAATTGGAGAGATTAGAATGAAGAAATAAAATGGAAAACGAGGCTAATCTAGCAATTACACCAAGAAAAATGAACAGTAGTAAAAGGAGATAAGAATTTATAGTAGTTTGGCGTTGTAGCCTACATCCACTTTGAAAGATTTGTTGTTTATTGCTGATTATAAACTAAATTAAACTAAATTACAATAGTACAATGGCTAACACTCAAGTTATAATGGAGTTTCAGCAGAGCAGCAGCATAAAAGATCCTCTTTTAGTTGGCGTGGAGGTGCTATTTATAGGCTTAGAGTTGGAAATATCTACCCCAAAACTAGGAATACCTTTTCTCATGCATAGATGGGCCTACAAAATCGATCTGGAGTCGTTTGGGGTCGATCCATGTGGATCTCGTATCGATCAATAATGGCTCTAATTGAGCTGCGATCGATCATGGACGTCCTTGAGTTGATATGCAAGCTTCTGTGAAAGTTTCATGGCATTTGAACTTTTATTTTGAGAGATATGATCGATACAATATTGAGTTTGCTAGTGAGGCTAAAGCCTTTGTATCAATGGTTTCATATCGATGATGTGGCAAGAGTGTTTTATGGAGATCCATATTTCATGCTTAGAGACCATTTCCTTCTAGTTGACCTCTTCCTTCGTATCCATCCAATACATTGCTCCTCGTATCGATGCTATGTCTTTACTTTCATATCAATGCTTTGTCTTTGCTTTTGTATCGATGCTTTGTCTATGGTTTCGTATCGATGCCAAACCCTTCCTTCGTATCGATCTCTAGCCCCTTTCTTCGTATCAATCGAGTAGTTGATTGATACGAAATATGTAGCCGTTGGTTGAATGAAGTGTGACCGATATGAAATGTGTAGTTGTTGAACAAGTGAACTATGATGGATCCGGGAAGTGCTATAGTCCATTGAAATCTTGACGGATATGAAACAGATGGATACAAAATGGACATGTTTCATATGGATCTTGATCGATCCATAACTTGAGCATACAAACTCCGATTGACCTAAAATTTGGAATGTTGCCTTCCATAGCTTTGTTTGTCATATCATGCTAATTATAGCTTGATTCAGACTCGGACCAAGTTTTCCTGTATCCATCGTGGACCTATACATAATTAATCTCTGGGGCTGATTGTCTTCAGCCTCTAGTCAAGTCCTTGGTGTCATGGCCTTGCCAAAAGGCGGGATAACATTTGCCCCCAAAGTACGTCCTGTGTGAACATGACATGCTTTGAAAAGATGAAATCTTCATTCTAAAATGGTTCTATCCAATTTTTTGAACAGCTGTTGTCCTTCCATCAAGAGATATAATCCTCGATTAATTTCCATTAGCATAAATGTTGAGCTGTAGACTGCCAATGATCACGTAGTTTTCGTTGTAACTGAAGGTCAAGTGCTAGCAATTTGTTGTTCATTGCTTTGATTGTCACCAGGCAAGCATTTAATCCATGTTAACTTTGAAAATCAAATGTTATCATGGCATACATGCGCGTATGTTAACCTGACTCCCATTCATGTTTGCACATTCATAGGTCGTTGTCTAGTTCTTTTTTCTTATTTGGATCGAGTTTCGTATCGATCCTCTCCTGGATCGATGCCAAATCCGAGTTGCAACAAATGGTCATTTTGATCCATTTCTTTGCATCGATCCACTCCTGAATCGATCTTGGATGTATGAAGGTCGGCTTCGTATTGATGATTATCGATACGAGATAGACTGACATACGGAGTGCTTCATATCGATCAATACGACATATTGGATCTTGGATCGATGGATATGAAATGATGGCTTCACATAGAAGGATACAAAATGATGGCTTTAGGGGAACCATCTAAAGTGAACTATGATGGATATGAACTCCATCGCTTTTTGCTTAATTGAATACTTAACCTCGATGAGCTTTAGCCTTGCATATCTGGACTTCATTGTAAACTGCACATATGACCATCCTTCAAAGATCATCGATGGAACTGTAACCTAATAAACATAACCAACCATAACATGGATCGTTCCTCGAAGTCAGGATGGCACGGTTGAGACGGTTAGTGATGCTGGTCAGTCCGGTCGAATCTCGAAGTCTTGTCGTTTTACCATCTTTCAAACTTGTAGAAATTTAGAGTATTGCACAGCACTTCACTACACAACACGATCACTCACTTTGCACTACAGGGAACATGGATTTCTATCCATCTAATAATGATTTTTACTGAGTTCAATAGTTATGGAGCCTGAAAGCTCAGAGCTACAAGGAGTTCAAAGTCCTCCGTTTCCCAGAATCGAAGTGCCAAACATCGCGGTAGATACAGTATACCCTACTCCGGATGAACTGCCGAATGCAGTATTGGTTATGAATCCAGGGGACTCCATCTAGTCCATGATCTCAGAAGAAATGCCGGGCAGAATTTGTCTTAGGCATGGACTATCTTTGGAAGAAGTTCAATTACGAGGGCTAGAAGATAGAGCACATAATCCCCTAAAAGGGTTCACCACATGCAATAGATTCATGTGCATGGCTGGATCATTGCCCTCGTTCAATCAGTTTATTCGGGACGTGCTATTTTTTCTGAGGATCACGTCTTCTCAGCTTCATCCAATGGATATGTGCTACACAATAGCCTGTTCATTATATTTATGGAGCATCTCCTTCGTCCCCCGACTGTCGAAGAGATCAGATACTTATTTAATGTTAAGAGTCGGGGAGATAATCCGTCGTTCACCTTCTTGGAAGTTGTCAGGAATTGTTAAGGGGTGGCAGGTGCGTAGAATAAGTTGAGCTACTTCAAAATAGAGTGCTTCTTCATGAGATGCCCGTCGGGGTTCGCTAGACGATGGCTGGTCTGACGTAAGTAGTTTCACTTATTTGTCAATTAACTACATAACATAAATCAATGTTGAACTCATTGTCATGTCTCTTTCACAGCTACTATTCCACGGCCTGAAGGAGCACATTTTAAAGAAATAACAAGGACACTTCAAGCGGTGCCTACCGAACTAAGGGAAATAGATGAAGTCCTTACTGACGACAACTTGATTGACGTTGGGCTTATAATGAGAGGTCAGAGCATAGGGCTAACGGGGGTCCCCAAAGTGGACCCCAGTAAGACAAAGTAGAAGACGTGCTCCTATCGTGCCCCTAGTCGAGGGAGCTAAGGCAGCGTCCGGTGTAATAATCATCGAACCTCGCGATGATGAAGATATAACAACTTGTTAAGAGCTCACGGTCTTGCCTCCGCAAGGTCCTCGGATGTCGCAATCAAAGAGAAAAAGAAAAACTATTGCCTATAAAGCTAAGAGGCAAAAGACCACCGAGCAACTCAGCTCATTGTAACTTATATAGGTCCGGAGACCTCTTCCCCATAGACAGAAAGTTCATTGAAGGGGTCATCAGGCATTCCTATCCCGTATGAAATACTGTCATTCCCTAATCCTGGGCTAGAGGGGCTTGACTCCCCATCAAGAACCGGCACAGGCCTACCTTCAATAGATATAGGGGAGCAAACTCTGATAAGCAAAGCTACCACAATCAGTTGGTTAGGGGTTTGCATATGCATACACACTTCACGGCACCACATGACATCTCATCGCATGCTTTTTAATTTTGGGCGATAACTAACTTTATTCCCCTTTTCATTTTGCAGACATGATGGTGAAACAAGGCTCCATGCTTAGCAAACTTTGTTATTCACACCATTCATCTGGACCACATTCTGACTTACATCACTATGAGAACGAAAGAGATTACAACTGTGGCTACCATTTTAGCCAAGAACGTGAGAACCACGATAGAGAAAAGGAAAGATTATATCAAAGCATGTGCCATTCTAGGTCGCGATCCCCGCCACAAAAGGACCTAAACCCTCTGGCTCCAGTAGGCCTCCTTCAGAATCTTCACATCATGCAGCGCCATCTCACCCTCTAAGAACCGATGATCAGCGCCGCAGAACTGAGACAGAAACTCCCGTCATCGTAGAACAAATTGTCATAGAGCCAACGAGGGAGGGAGCCATTCGCATCGCCAAACTGAAGAAAGATTTCCGAACATATGTTTCGATGGCTTCCACTTTCCTTCTAACTCGAAAAGAACCCCAAGTGATATAGAGAAATTAGTGAAGGACTATGTGCATGATGCGTACAACCAATATCGCAAATGGATTAAAACGGTAGAACGAGTTTCAGTTGTGTCTTTTGAGCGGGCCAAGGCTATTGAGAAACTAGAAGGCGATCTCTCTCGTAAGGATAAAATAATAGAAGTGCTTACCAATGAAATTGAGTCTTCGAGAAAAGCCGGGATTGAGATCAGACAAAGAGCCGAGGAAGCCATGAAGTTTGTTGAGGAGACGAGGCCCTTAAAGAGAAAGACGAAGACAACAAAGTGGCCTAAGGGGTGTACGAGGAGGTGGTGAGACTTAGGGAAGAGAGGGATTCTACAAATAAAAAGGCCAAAGAAGCCGACGCCAGGGTGGAAAGGGAAATAAAAACTGTAGAGGCCAAAATGGAAAGTGAATTTGAAGATCTTCTGGTCGCCTACAACACCAATGTCCTGAGAAATCACAATCGAAACTGGCTCTGCGGGGACTATCCTATCCAATTATACAAGGTCTGGAACCGCTTGCTTGAGGATGAAAAGGAGATCTCCAATGTTGTAACCATTGATGAGTCTGAATTAGAAACTCAAGTGTTGATTGGAGATGAACCTAAATTCCTCCATGAGACAACCATCACGTTTTAGAAAGAAAACCTAGCTGTTAAGTATCTAAAAGCTGGAGAAGGATCTGGGAGTGAACACCATGAAGTTGGTTCCGTAGTGCCTCCAGCGTCTCAAATTGAGCCTACATCCTTTATTGATCCTCCATCATCCTGGGGTATGATCCTGATAGACCACATCTCTCTTTGATTATCAAGCGCGGCCCGAAAGGTATGTTGTCTTAACATGGGAGCCAACTCGAGGATGGTATTCTGGACACTTCTCCTATTCCTCAAAATGTAGGAACGCTATCGGAAGATATTACTAATATATTCTCTTATCTTCATTCCATCTTAGATACTACAACAGCCGACCCTCCTACAACTCAAGAAATCCACCACGAGCAGGAGGCATTAACCATGGAGGCCACAACTATGACAATTATTTCTTCGGCTGGGGAGACACATGATGGCAGCTATGTGCTTGATGACCAACTAATGGAAGTGCTCCTCAGCCATAAAAGCGATCCAAATATTGAAGTGCCTTTCAATGTAGATGAAGATGTATTTATCACAGGCTCCTCGAGTCCGACCGACAACATTTCAATGGGTGAGCGCGTGGACCAGGAGGAATAGATAATGTAAGAAATCACAGCTGAGATTGAGTAGGCTGAGTAGGCTCGTAGAGTCAACGGAGGCATGGCTGGTTCCGGTCCGGTCCCTATTCTTGTGGTTTCTTCGGGTGGCACCATTATTGAGACAAGCGCGCCTCATTCTTCTAGCATCGAGAGTGCCACCATTCCAATGGTTCCCCACATAGAGGACACTTCAATCCCTGTGAGCTCTCAAGAAGAGACTGCGTCGATTTCCTCATCCGGAGACAAGCCAACTGTAGCGAGTCAGGGAGGCAAGGGGTCAAAGAGAGGTCCAGGTGGTAGCTTGAGTGGATCTACGCCAAAGAAAGTAAAGAAGAAACTGAAGGCGTAGATTTGCATTTCTACTTCCTCTTTTGTAGATGGCTAGAATAAGCTTCTCTTTTGTTTCCGCAGGCCATGTATAGACGCGAGTTTGGCCTCTACTTGTAGGAATTCTTTGAACAATTTTTTTACTTACTTTCTCAAAGAATAATGTGAATTAAATTTCTTCTTTTTTTTTAGCATAACTCTGTGTTTATTTGTCTAAGTACTTTAGCTCTCACATTTCCATTCAATGTACTCATGAAACTTTAGTCTTCGAGTTTAACTTGAGTTTGGTCTTTAAGTCCTGAAGTCATGGCCCCAGGTCATAATCAGATGTTGAGTCGAGTCCCAATGTTGCGCTGTCTCAGTCAGCAGTTGGAACTTGAGTTATTCCCCCAGTTCTGGAGAGAATTGAAGTAGTTAGTTGGCGGTCGTCCTCCACCTTTACCAACTTTGATTTTAACTTTGTTGGAACAAAGTTAAAGTAACATGAGTTTGAGCGATCGAATCACACTCGCTCGCTTACTACTATTTGCATCTATACACCGGGGATTTAGACTTGTATGCTAGCGATCGGTCACGCCCGCTTATTGTTTAGAATCTTATCCATACTTTGGGGACATAAGTTATTTTATGGATGGTCGGTCGCACCAGTTTAAGTATTATACTCTAGTTCCCAATCTAGGAATCTAGAGTTAGTTAACAGACGATCGATCTCATCTGTTTAAGTGTTAGGATCTTATTCGCATTCTGGGAATAAGGAGTTGGTCAAGGTTGTGGATGGTCGGATCACATTCCCCTTGATCCAGCAAGCGAAGTCATAGATGGACGGGTCCATCTTCTTCGAGCTTGAAAACAAGCTAGGTCGTGGATGAATGAGTCCATCCTCCTCGGGATTTGGAAATAAGTGAGGTCGTGGATGGATGGATCCATCCTCCTCGAGCTTTAGAAATTAGTGAAGTCGTGGGTGGACGGATCCATCCACCTCAAGCTTTTGAAAATAAGCAAGGTCGTGGATGGACGGATCCATCCTCCCCGAGCTGGATGGTTGATTCATGTCTTAATTTTAGAGTTTGCACTTCAGCTCACACTCTGGGAGCTGGAGTTGGTTGGAGAATTGTTGTGTTTCAATTCCCTTTTACTTGGTTGTTGTCTACCCCCTAAGCTCGGGGTTTCATCTAGCGAGTGGTCGGTCAGATCACGATCACTTTCTATTTGAATGAGTCCCATCGTAAGAGGAACTCGGCTCTTTATACATCATAGCGGTCGCATGATGCATATAGGAATAATTAATTTGTCTATATGTGTCTGCGCTTTATTGCTAAAATAAGAAACCATAGCAAAATCATTTACCTTATTACAAATACAAATTCTTGAGTTGCATAAACAAACATGAAAAGGAAAGCAAACAAAATGAATGAAAGCCAATCATTTGTAATAGCAACGGAGACTTTCGTTGTTCCATGCTCTCGGTAGTGTGAGACAATCAGCAGTTGATAACTTAAATGTGCCATCTACAAGCATCCATTCGATGACAAACAATCCTTCCCATGTCGATTTCATGTGCGAAGGGACCGGATAGACCCGCTTGAGTATGAGATCGCCCACTTCAAAGGTTCTAGGTCGGACCTTAGCATTGTATAGTCAGGCGACTCGGTTGTGATGTGCGGCTATCCTCAAATCTTCCTCTTCACATTTCTCATCTAATAAATCCAGAGATTCTGCAAGTAGGATAGCATCATCTTTGGATCATAAAATGTCACACGGTGAGAAGGTACCTTTAGCTTAGCTGGAATAACGGCTTCAGAGCCGTAGGATAGTGCAAATTGAGTATGGCTGATTGCGGACTTGTGGGTAGTTCAATACGCCCATAAGGCCATGAGGAGCTCATCGACCCACTTACCTCCAGCCTTCTCCAGTTGTTTCTTCAAAATGGACTTGATGACTTTGTTGACAGCTTTGACTTACCCATTCGCTTGAGGGTGAGCTACTGCCGAGAAATTTCTTCTAGATGCATTAGCGTTGGCATAAATTCTTAAACTCGGCACTATCAAATTAGGCCCCGTTTTCAGTGATAATCGTTTGTGGCAGACCAGAACGACAGATGATGTTGTGCACAACAAAATTGATTACTTTCTTCGTCGTGATAGTAGCATGGGGCTCAGCTTCTTCCCATTTAGTAATAGTCAATTACAACAATGGCGTACTTCACACCACCTTTGGCTAGAGGCAAAGATCTTATTATATCAATGCCCCATGTGGCAAACGGCCATGGGCTGATCATCTAAGTGATTTCGGTTAGCGGGGCTCTTAGAATTCTGGCATGTTTTTGGCACCTATCACACCTCTTAGCATAGTCCGGTGTGACTCGATTAACGGTTGGCCAGAGGTACCCATACCTGTGTATCTTCTTTACAAGGGCTTGCGCCCCATTATGATTGCCACACTCACCTTCATGTACCTCCTGCAACACTCGCTTGATTTCATCGCGGGCGATACACCAAAGTAATGGAATAGAAAACCCCCTTTTGTACAAGACTCCTTCTTGAATAACAAACCGTGAAGCCTTTCGGAGAACTTGTCTTTTCTTCCTCCCGCGTTCGGGTAACGTTCCATGTTCAAGATATTTTTTTATTGGAGTCATCCATGACTCCCTCTCGGGTGTTGCCTTATGAACCCAATTTGTCGCCACCTGATCAATACTTGGATCAATAATTGTCTCCACGGGGACGAGTCCCATTCGCCATGCTTTGCCAGTGCTCGCCAGTTTTGCTAAAGAATCGGCTTTCTGATTTGCTCTCTGGGTATACAGCGGATAGTGTAACAGTCAAACTAGTCCAACACTTCTTAGACCCGCATAAGGTAGGAGGCCAACCTTTAACCTCTGGCTTGATAATCTCCTTGAACGTGGCACACCACCCAGTTGTGAATCGCAGTAAATTTCCACAGCGATAACTCCCAAATCCTTGGCAAGCCTTAGTCTAGCAAGTAAGGCTTCATACTCAGCTTCGTTGTTAGTTGCATGGAAGTCAAATTTCAAAGCATAGCACATAGATCACCGGTTATTTGATGCGCCATCGGTGTATAGCTTCCATATATAGTTGGAAGGTTCACTGGTTTCGGGCTAGTCCTCCAGCATGGTGAACTCAGCTATAAAATCTACCAAAACTTATCATTGAATAGATCGCCTTGGCGCATAAGCGATATCAAATTGAGTTAGCTTGATGTTCCACTTAAGCAGCCTACCAGTCATCTCAGATCGCATCAGGATCTGTCGTAATGGTGGTCGGTGCAAACAATGATCGGATGAGCTTAGAAATACAGGCAGAGCTTTGTTGAGGCTACAACAAGACAATAGGCCAGCATTTCTATCTTCGGGTAGTTCCTTTCTGGCCTCGTTAATCTTTTACTAACATAATAGACTGGTTGTTGTATCCGATCCTCTTTTCGAACTAGCGCGACACTGATTGCGTTTGCCGAAACCGCCAGATAGACATATAACTTCCCATGATTAACCAACTTCGACAAGATGGGAGGAGTTGCCAAATATTGTACTAGTACCCAGAATGCACCCTCGCACTCCTTTGTCCACTCGAAATTCCATTTTTCTTTTTTGATCAGATCGAAGAAGGGAATGCACTTGTCTGTGGATCTGGAAATGAACCTGCTCAAAGCTGCCACCTTCCCATTAAGACTTTGCACCTACTTTATAGTTTTTGGAGTTTCAAGATTCTGAATTGCCTAGATCTTTTCAAGATTGGCTTCAATTCCTCTGGTGTTGACAATAGACCCAAGGAACTTTCCAGATGCGACTCTGAAATGACACTTCAATGGATTGAGCTTCATTCTATATTGTCAAATCATGTTGAACATCGTCTCTAAATCATTGATATGGTTGTTGGATAGTCGCGATTTCACAAGCACATCGTCTATGTACACCTCCATGGTCTTTCTGATCTGGTTTGCAAACATCCAGTTTACAAGCCTTTGATAGGTTACTCCAGCATTTTTGAGTCCAAACAGCATCACCTTGTAGCAATAAAGTCCCAGATCAGTGATAAAGCTGGTATGCTTCTGGTCAGGAAGGTGCATCGAGATTTAATTATAATCGGAGTTTGCAACCATAAAGGATAAGAGCTCATGTCCGACTGTTGAATCCACCAGTTGATCGATTCTGGTAAGTTGGAAACTGTCTTTGGAGTAAGCTTTTTTCAGATCTGAGTAGTCTATACATGTCCGCCACATCCCATTTGACTTTCAAAAAAGCACTGGATTAGATACCCACTCCAAGTATAAAGCATCACGAATAAACCCATTAGCCTTGAGTTTATCCACTTCTTCCTTTAGGGCGGCAGATCTCTCTAGATCCATACCACACCTTTTTTGTTTCATTGGGACGTGCCGCGGGTCGGTATTTAATGCATGGCTCATGATATTCGATGAGATCCCACACATGTCTAAATGAGTCCAGGCAAACACATTGAGGTTTTCACAGAGAAAAATCAACCAGTTCATGTCCCATCCGAGGGCTGAGTTGCTATCCGATCTTTACCACTCTAGGATCATCGTTGTCGTCAACTGGGACATCAATTGTTAACTCTACCGGGAAGCCTGGTATTCTTTGACTTCCCATTTATCATCATTGTCTCTAGGATCAAGGACTTTAGAAAACTGGTTGTGGCGCCCGAGCCTCGGCTCAGGCGTTAGCTGTCAATTCTCCATAGAGCGGACATAGAGAGATTCCTCCACACTCTCAGCTTTCTCCTTTCGCTACGCATCCTGCAGCTCCGCAACATAACAGGCGCGTTCAGCCACCTGATCACCATGTACTACACCGAATCCATATCAGTTAGGAATTTTAGAGTCAAACTCTAAGGGGCAATCGCTTCCCTGAACTCTACAAGGGCCAGTCGGTCCAGGAAAGCATTATAAGGAGAATGAATATCTAACACAACAAACTACAACATCCGGACCCTCCGTCCATCACCGATACCCAACTCAACGGGTAATTCCACCATTCCAGTTGGTATGGTTGCATTACCATTGAAACCATGTGTACGTGACTGACACTGTTTCAGATCCTTCGCTTCCTTTAGCATTTGGTCATAAACATGTTTAAAAGCATATTCATAGAACTTCCACTATCGACTAAGATCCTCTTCATCCAAGCAGGACCTATCTAGGCAGAAATAACCAACGGATTAATAGTGGGGGCCTCGACTCTATCGACATCATGGTTTCTGAAAATGATACCGTCTGTCATCGTCCTCCTTCGCTTTTCCATGGCCCCTTTATCAGTACCATTACAACATTCGAAGTCTACATGCCTAATCGAGCTAGCATATGACTCCATTTCCTTCCAGCTCCGATAAGCTAGATGAGGACCACCACTCACAGTATTAATAACCAACCTCCCGCCAGTACGTGCGGGTTCTTCAGACCTAACCTAGCCTTGGCCCTGCTTGGGATTAGATGGGCCTGCTCTACCATCCTGCGGAGCCCGAAAAAACTGCTCCAACTTTCTTTCTCTAATCAACTTTTCAATAATGTCTTGCATATGACGGCATTCATTGGTGTTATGGCCGTAACAGTCATGAAATCTACAAAACTTCCTAGTCTGAATTTGCTTCTCCGACGAAAGTTTTGGAGCTGGTTTCTTCTACTGCCCAATATTACAGGTTTGAAGATAGACATTCTCTAGCGACGTGTTCAAAAGGGTATATCGATCGTACATATGAGCCTGGGTCTTAAACGATTAGGGTCTCTCTTCTTTCCTTGACCTCCATCGCCCTTCTGTTGGTTTTGCTTATTATGAATTTTTAATTGTACTTTACCAGAGATCTCTCCAGTCAACTTCACTGCAACATTACTCTGGATACCTTCACTACTAGGCCCCATGACGTCCTGCTTCCTAGACCGTCTAGTGTCTTCCCTCCTTGAATAATGGGTTGCCTTTGCATAGAAACGGTCCAACGAAGCGAGGGGTTTTCTAGCCAACCAATCACCAAACTCAGAATTGAGATCGATCCCTTTTGTCAATACCATCAGAATAGAGTTATCATTGGGATTAATGACTTTGGCACAAGCAGCAAGGAAATTTTTCAGATAAAGCCTTAGAGTCTCTCCTGGGGCTTAAGTAACACTGGATAAGGTATTGACATCCTTCGGTCTTGTAGCATGCATATGAAACTGCTCAACAAATTTAGTAGTTAACCGACAAAAACATGAATTGGATCTGGGTGGTAAACGGGTAAACCACATAGTCCCAATGCCTCCTAAGGAGATAGGGAAGCTTCTACACTTAACCGCGTCGTCAGCTCAAGCGGCATTCATAAGCCATTCATATTTCAGAATATGTTGGTTGTGATCCGAATTTCCTTCATATACTGTCAAGGTCCGCATCCCGAATCGGTGGGGCGGTTCCATATGTATAATATCATTGGTGAACAGGGTGTGACTTCTAGAAATCCCCCAGTCATTATTAGTGAGGCCTTGACTTTCTCTTGTCATTTGGTGGATCATAGTTGTAATATCAGGCATTTGGATATTCGGGGCCAAGGCATGGTCGGGTTCTATGTCACGAGGACAGCCCGGTCGCTGCTTACGGTCCGTTCCATGCCTCCTTGGCTCCTGGGCTTCATAGAAGTGAGGATCCTGAGCATGAATGTGGTGGCGAGGGGCTGGATCCAGTTGGTTCTGGATCTCGGCATCCAGATTTATGGCAGTAGTTGCTGCGTGGTCATGAGTAGTGTGGTAAGGAAGTGTCCCTCCTTGGGAGGAGGGTGCAACTTGATGCCCCATGGAAGGACCTACCCCGACCTGTCCAAGATTTGCAATATGCGGGTGCCCGGAGGTCTTCACGTAATTTCCATCCAATCGATGGCTAATAGATCTATGATAAGAATCAGACGACGCTGAGCTCTCGGGCAAGGAGTAAGTGGTATGCTCTCTTTTAGATCTCCCTCGCCTTTCTTTGTTCAACTGGTTCGTGAGCTCCGTGTTGGCACAAATCTGTTGAGTGAGCTCCCGACGGCTTTGAGCGAGCTCCTACATAAGGGTCTGGAATTCCTCTCTAGTCATTGGACCAAGTGGATCTGGAACTCCTACGATGTCTGGCCTGTAGTAGTCAGCCGCGTGGGACTTTGCCTATCCCTTCCTTCTGGATTAGCAGCATTAGAAGCAGTTCTGGTATTGCACACCATGTTGATATATTTCTTCCTAGAGCTGGAACAATCTAAGTAGAATGGAAGGAACCATTGGAAGATGGATCTGGATCTCCTCCTTAGATTTTAGCAATGTGACAATGGCAATGGATCCACAGAGCAGGAGAAAAAGCAGAGTTTTTTTCAGTGAAAGCACCAAATTATTTGCACCAAAAATGGGTACAACACTCTTTCGATGTAATAGAAGAGATTAGAATGAAGAAATAAAATGGAAAACAAGGCTATCTAACAATCACAACAAAAAATGAACAGTAGTAAAAGGAGACAAGAATTTATAGTGGTTCGGCGTTGTAGCCTATGTCCACTTTGAAAGATTGTTGTTTTTTGCTGATTATAAATTGAATTACAATAATACAATGGCTATCACTCAAGTTACAATGGAGTTTCATCAAATCATCAGCATAAAAGGTCCTCCTTTAGTTGGTGTGGAGGTGTTATTTATAGGCATAGAGCTGGAAATATCTGCCCCAAAACTCAGAATACCCTTTCCCATGCGTAGGTAAGCCCACAAAATCGCTCTAGAGTCATTTGGAATCAATCTTGATCGATCCATGTGGATATTGTATCGATCAAGAATGATTCCAATTAAGCTACGATCGATCATGGACGTCCTTGAGTTCATATGCAAGCTTCTATGAAAGTTTCATAGCATTTGGACTTGTAGTTTAAAAGATATGATCGATCCAATGTTGAGTTTTCTAGTGAGGCTAAAGCCTTCATATCGATGGGTTTGTATCGTTACTCTTCGTATTGATGACGTGGCACGAGTGTTTTGTGGAGATCCATATTTCATGCCTAGAAACCATTTCCTTTGAGTAGACCTCTTCCTTTTTATCCATCCTATACATTGCTCCTCGTATCGATGCTATGTATTTGCTTTCATATCGATGCTTTTTCTTTGCTTTTGTATCGAAGCTTTGTCTTTGCTTTCGTATCGATGCTTTTTCTATGGTTTCGTATCGATGCCGAACTCCTTCCTTCGTATCAATCTCTGGCCCCTATCTTCGTATCGATCGAGTAGCTGATCGATACGAAATATGTAGCCGTAGGTTGAATGAAGTGTGACCAATATGAAATGTGTAGTTGTTGAACAAGTGAACTATGATCAATCCGAGAAGTGCTAAGGTCCATTGAAACCTTGATGGATACGAAATGGATGGATATGAAATGAACATGTTTCATATGGATCTTGATCGATCCATAACTTGAGCATACAAACTCCGATTGACCTAAAATTTGGAATGTTTCCTTTCATAGCTTTTCTTGTCATACCATGCTAATTGTAGCTCGATTCGGACTCAGACCAAGTTTGCCTGTATCCATCGTGGGCCTGTAGATAACTGATCTTCGGGGTGGATTGTCTCCGGCCCTTTGTCAAGTCCTTGGTTTAACGGCCTTGCCAAAAGGTGAGATAACAACTTATGCCTATGCAAGGTGTTGAGAACTTTTCCTAAATGTAACATGTGCTCTTCCTTGCTTTTCAAATAGACAAGTATGTCGTCAATGAATATCCCTACGAACTTGTTTTCCAACCCTCTAAATACTAGACTCATGAGGTCGACAAAATATGTTGTTGCATTTGTCAGTCCAAATGGCATGACTAACCACTCATAAAGTGTGTCGAGTGTGCAAAATGCAGTTTTCTGAATACTATCCTTGACTACACACAACTGATGAAACCCTATAACCAAATCAAGCTAAGAGAATACCTTTGCTCAAACTAACTGATCAAAGAAATCGTCTATACATGGTAGTGGAAAATGATTGTGCTTTCAGTTTATTTACCTTTAATGCAATGTCTTAAAGATCCATCTGCTTTGGTAACAAAATCAATCGGTTCTCCCCACTCCGAATTACTTCTCCAAATAAAGTCATTCTTCAACAATTTATCCACTTTCTTATTTAACTCAAGTCTTTATTTAGGAACCATATGCCGAAGGGGTAAGGCAACTGGTCTAGCATTTTCTTCAAGATAAATTTGAAATTTGATCTCCATATAGGGAAAAAGACTAGAAACTTTTGAAAAGGCATTTAGGTAGTCATGAACTACTAGCACTGAAGCTAACACAACATGTGGCAGGTCTAAAGAATACAAGTAACTCGACATTACTAAACTCTTTAGATCGCAGTAAACCTCAAGGCTACAACGACTACAAGTACCTAACTGAACCACCTTCTTATCATAATCTACCATTGCTCCATTTAGTCTATTCCTAAAATTAAACCAAACCTAGATATCCTAAAATAAAAGCGTTACAATCAAACTCGACATGCGAAATATATAACTTCACACCCTTACAATCATGGATAAATGAATCAATCCTGCAGCTGGGTACGTTACTACTACAGAGTTGTAACTATACTATTTTCAAAGTGAAATTCATCTACTAATCTACTTGAAAAAAAAATTAGTTTGTGACTCTAGTGCCAAATAAAGTATGAATAGATAAATCAGAAAGAGTTAGCACACCTTCTATGACGACCATCTTTCTCTTATCCATAGCTATAGCAGGGATCTAGCTAGGAATAATATCTAATGCTTATGCTGGAACTACCTGGATAGAAATCTTAGATGTATTCATACACTTTCTCTTCATGTGCCCAAATTGGTTATAGTTATAGCATTTGACCTTCGCAATTTTCGTCCTACAATCCCTTGCTAGATGCCTCTTGCCTTGGAACTTCTTACACTTAAACTTTGGCTTCTTTATCTTGCCATGAGATTCCTCTTATATGGTGGTCTTGCTAAAATAGCTTCACTTTGGCCTACTTAGGTTCCTCCTTCCCAATTTGATTCCGCAAATCCATCTCAACTAAGCTCTTAAAAGTTACTCCGGTAGGTACATGACTCAAAGCAATACCTCCCAAAGACGGATCCAACCCCTTGACAGACTTCATCGCCTTTTTCATTAGTGTGTTGATAAGATCAAACCATACTTTGCTAAATGATTAAATTCATTCACATACTCCTTGACATTACGTTCACCTTGCTTCAAATGAATGAACTTCTCTAACTCTGCTCCCCATTCTGCCTTAGAAATGATCTAATCTTAAAGCGCCTCTTAAAATCAGTTCAAGCAATACTAGCCTCATCCCTCTCTACAATAACAATCTCCTACCAGTTCAAGGATTCTCCTTGAAAATGCCGTGAAGCTCGCGATCTCTTCACCACATCCTCCACACCCATCATAATAAAAGTCCTATCACATTCCGTAGCCATGTCCACGTTTCTATAAATGATTCAGTCTCATAATAATTCTTTCCACCCAGTGTTAACACAAAAAATGGATCAACACCAAAGAATGAGTTTTCGAAAATCCATAAGACCTAGATCTAGCAGATAACAGTAGAAATCAAAGAAAAATAACAAGGAGGCACAATATTTCTATAGTGGTTCGACAATCTCTAGCCTTTACTTTATAGTTTTATTGATTATGAATATGAAAGAATTTTTATGAGATTACAAAGAATTACGGTCACAAGTACAAGAAGTTGACAAGTTCTAAGGTCTAGAACTACCAAGAGTAGTTGCCTTACTAACTATTATGAGGGAGGAAGATGATAAAAGCAATGGAGTCCCAGATCTAGAGTGAAGAAGAACGAGCCGTGAGAAGATTCTGTTTTGGTTGCACATATGTTTGTATTTTTAGGAACACAGGTGTGATGGATCAAAAGTCCACTTGTAATAGAGTCCAAATATTGACCCAAAGTTGCTCAAGAGGTTTGGGGGTCCACTGAGTTATATAACTCAAGGCCGAATTATTTTAACTCATCCAAACTTGACTTGTTTTTCTAGCACGTGTAAGCTATCTACACAGGATGGTCCGCTCATTACAAATGAGATATGTGACTCATAATTGTTGAATATGCTAGTATATGATTTTTGTTTGATGATAAACACACACACACACACACACACATATATATATAGTTAAATGTAATTTTTGTTGTACTATTTTTCACGTAATTAAATAAATATTTATTGAATAAAATAAATAACACAGAATTCAAAGTCAAACAAATATTTTATTCAAACGAAATATTTTATTACAAATTCGAATAGTACAAATTTAAACTCTCAATATACATTTACATATTATCATTCTACAACACAACTTCATTTACAACACAACTTCAATTACATTTCAATTTACATAACTTTCCTCACTACATATCACTCATTCACTCGTATTTGTTCTTCAACTCTATTCCAGTTTGTATCCAGCATCTGAGCTATCCGCAAAATAAACACTGACGCAATAAAATTGAAATGGAAATATTTTTTACAGTGCAAGTTAAAATGTGTGTTTTTGAAAATATTATTTGCCTCGCTTTTTGGGTTGTTTGTCGTCATTTCTTTTGAATTCATCAAACATGAACAACTTGTGACATGCATAGTGTATCACTGTAAATGCCACAATGCCATGCACACCGATATACACTTGATAAAACCATAGGGACATGTGAGCACAAGGTTAAACCCAAGCCATTAGCTGGATTCAACTCAAGTACATAGAGTCTCGACCAAATCAACCGAAACCAGATAAGGTCATCAATGAACACAGACTCGTCAGAACATTCAAAACAAAACAATAAGTTCTTAAAAATAGTGCAAACTTGACTACACAGACATGATTACCAGAACAAACTCAAATGTACACAATCAGGCATGGAGAAAACAAGACTTCAAGTATATATAGCATATCAGGAGCAACAAAGACCATTCCAGAATGAATGCAACAACAAAGTGGACATTGCAACCGAGACCAAACCAGTCGAAGTCAACATGCAACAATACTTCAACACAAGTACAAATCCAGGCAACATGAAGTACATGATGCAATAAAGCAGTGGACTCAAAGTCAACCCGAAAGCTTTTCAGAAATGAAGCAGTGGAACAGTACTGGTGCAAAGAACAGTGAAGCAACATGTATATACATATGCAATAAAGTAAAGATGCAAACATTTGTTTTCATCAAACAAAAAGTGAACAAGACTACATGAATGGCACCAGACTATAGAGAATGATGGACCAGACAAGTACCAATCAGACCTCACAAACATACATCAGGTCAGAGGCATTTTAGCTTGAAGAAGACCATTAACCAGAGAATATAGTTTGAACAAGGAACAAAACAACTCAAATGAAACAGAGGTAAATATACATACACATATTAGCACAAGTTCAGGTAAACCATAGAATGCATATGGTCGGATACAAGGCAATGTCGAAGCTTGAAAATAGTACAAGTATAACATGAATGAAATGACATGTAGCAAACTGACCAGTATGGATGTGCTAAATCAACATTCATCAATACAAGGCAATCCAGGTTTAACATATGCAAAAATGTAGTAGACCAGAACAGCCTAAACATGAAATCAGTTTCACATAGACCAAACACAAGAAAAAAGGCAGTAGCACAATACAATAAGCATAGGGTGTCTCTCCAACATGAATACAAGCTATTGGACATAGAACTCCAAGAAAATAGTAACAGTGAACCGGTGAAGACACATAGGATCACAGTGAAGAATCAATAACCAATTGACACAAGTGCATAAGCATTAGATGAAGTCTACACAAAGAAACAGACCATCAAAACTACATGAACACAGAGACATGCATAGCTAAATAGGATAAACTCAACAAGCAAACGGGTTAGTGCAGCATTATCAACAATACATATACACACACATACATATGTATGTATGTACATATATGGTGATGTAGCAATTTCATACATAACAAAACAATCATAAAAAAAAACAGTGGTAACATACAAGTAAATACAAAAAAAATCAATGAAGCAATTTACAGTTTTACAAAAATCAGGGTAGCGGTTCAAACAAAGTCAGTAATCATGTCATGCCAGAATCAAAGCCATAGTGACTAAGGTAATAGCTATAATATTTCGCAAGTACAATGAACAAGTCAAGGCCGAGATAAATCAAAGGTCATGAAACAAGTCGTTGGTAGTAAATGAATGGAACCAACTCAAAATGTTCAAGTAAAAATAAAACGATGCCAAAGTCATAGCAGTGAAGAACGGAGCAGATTCAAATTCCTCATAAATATATGGAGTAACTCGTATCTAATGAATAAGTCAGAATCACCACAAAATCAATGTAGAAAACAAAATCACGAAATATTCAAACCGAAATTATACAAACGAAAACTTAGGGATTTCATCCCTATATAACCCGGTAACATCATCGGCATAAAAATCATAGAGAAAGCATCAATTCAGAACTCGAATCAGCCGAGTATAATTATAAATCAAAAAGGGGACAAACGTACCAATTAAAAGCACCATTCGATCTTGACAAATTGGAGCAGCCGAAGTCGAACAAAGCATCAATCAATCCAAAGCAAACACATATTTCAATCAAAGCAAAGAACAAGCAGTCGCTTCAATTCGCAAAGCCCTCAATTTTAAAAGAGGAACGAATGGCAGAGGGACTGAATGAAAGCAAAAGGGATAAGTAGATAAAAATAAAAAGGAAAAAAGAGGACATCTACTTTATTTCAATTGGGTCGATCACTTTTATTTGGGCTTCAAATTATATAAATAGGGTTTTGTTTAGTTTTTTTATTTTCAGTTTTAAATTTCTGTTTTAAACTTTGTTTTTTTTCTAGTTGTGTGACTAGGTTACAAACTACGGTTTTGTAGTTCGAGAATTCACAACTCAGTGGCTGAGTTGTGATAAGGTTTTAAGCATAGAGTTAGGTTAGTCGATAGCAGTTGTTGCAAGTTTATGTGTGTAAGAGTCTGACTACTTAATTTTTAGTAGAAACCTTGGGGGCAGCACGTAGGCAGGGTTTTGCCGTAGGTGGGTAAATCTGTGTTGTTCTATTTTTGCTTTTATTATTCTTCTATTATATGTGCTACAGTTATTTTATATATTTCCACATTAATTTTTATTATTATTAGTATCAGCCTATTCACCCCCTCTAGGTTGAAATCGATCCTACAATAATGTATAGATTGACACTTCTCGGTTGCTCCGATCAATGCTTGGACTCTGTTTGGTCGACATGGGTTGGCATCCTTTGGACTTCGGATGTTGGTTACATGGGTTTTAATTTTCAAAATAAAACATACCTGATCATCTTGAACGCCAAGTTTCCACTTCTAGAATGACTTGTCGAACGCCATGCTTCAAGTCTGACGATGGTATGTCTACTCCTTATGGAGCTGGATCCTTCATTGCTTTGGCTATGCCTTTTATTCTTGTTATGCCAAGATGATTGATCATGGCTAAATTATAAGAAACAATTGGTTTTATAGGGATGTTGCTAAATCTGCCTCCTCCTCTATATGAGTACCCAGCTTCCAGGGTCTTGGATAAAGAGGGAAGAGCAAGTAAGGAGTCTCTAAGGCTTGCTGGCCTGTCAGTCTTCTCCTTGGTAGTATAGGCTCTACTGTTTGTTTTTGTGTTAAATAAGCCATGCTTAAGCTGGGATGGTCCCTGCTATCTTGCAACTTTGTGCATATAATCGTGGTTATTTTCTATTATTCAGCCCTATATATATTTGTAGATAATCCTCGTTCCACGCTACTCTTGACTATCACAGAGCAGAAGATGGGATGTTCATTTCCTCATTATGTGATCTTTTTCATGAACTAAATCTTGTTCGTAGAACATATTTTCTTTTTAGAATGCCTATCTTCAAGCACTAGTAGTAGTTAGACATTATGGGAAAATTATTCAATTGCCCCCTGTCTAAGTAAGTTCCACAACCTCGATCTTGGATCAAGTAAAGTTCAATAGTAATTGTTTTTAATTTCTTTATGACTATCCTCGCCTATCCTCGACTAAGGTTATCTCACTTTGTTGCCAGCATTGTCATTGAAGTGCGATCAGGCATAGTTTCAATCTTCGAAAACTAGTGCACGAACTATACGATTTCAATTATCCTTCCTTGAAGTTATTTAATTTTGATGATCAATAGAATTCACAAGGGCTGATGATTATACCTTCCACTCGTTGCCAAGCTCCGGGCAATGATAGATTCCCGAAGGTTGTAGCTAAAATTATGGTTATGCATCGGTTTCTATCTTTGGATACTGACACATTGATGACCCAATTTTGAGCCTTTTGGAACTTCCTCTCGACATTGAGAATTTTTGGTTCAATGCTTCCAGTTATCTGTTTGCCTTTTTTGTCGCTATCGTGGAAAACGATTCCGCTTTGCCACCAGTAGTCGACTGTAAGGATAGCATATTTTTCTCTTCTGCTTGCTACTGGGTGCACACCGATAATGTTAATTCCCTAAATTGTAAATGGTCATAGGCTAACCATTTGCTTAAGTTACGTCGATGGGGATCTCAGGAGTTTTTCTAATCGTTGGCATCGGTCGCACTATTTGGTGTAGCCAGTTGCATTCTAATTTATCATCCTCCTTAAATATTCATAGTGAAGCGCCTTGTTTACTGATGTCTGCCTCCCAGTGTGATCACCACAGCTTCCCTAATGATCTTCCATGAGGGTTTTCCTAACTTTATCCATGGTTGCACGCTGAAGTAAGGGTAGAATTCTCTCCATATTGCACTCTGTTTAGTACCATGAGCCGTAGCGCTTTTCGGGGAAATATTTTCCGCTCTTTATTTCCTCTCAGGAGAATTTCTTTGAGAAAATAGTCCTTTATGGGCGGCGTCCATGATTCCCCTTCCTTTGTGGCTTCCGGAATCTAGTTTGCACACCAATCTCTGTCTCCGAGGACCGGGGTTTAACTTCTCGATTTCCAGCATTGCCTTTTCTCGCTGCTACACTTCATGTATTCCTATGCAATATAGTTATTTAATGCAGCATTATGCATGCAAATAATACTCCTACAGGTATTTCGGCATATTCTATTACATAGCTCTGTTTAGAACTATGATGTAGGTTGGTTTAGCCAATTCCATGGTTGTTCCTGTTTAGGCCCGGTCGAGTTCATTTCGACCAAGTGTAAGTGTATATACCCTAGTCTATAAGGCTATCACTATGAATACTAAGTCCATACATTTTTGGAAGACTAGGCTTCTTCAGCGATTCATTCGACCGCCACAGCCTAATTCGCACGGTTGTTCCTATCTCTAGGAACTAGAGACTTTGCTACCTGATTCCAAGCTTTGCGTTTTTAATGCTCTCAGTTCCCTACCTACGATCGAATTCTTCCAAGTTCAATGTTGAAATCCTGGTCATGCAACAGTTTCTGTTGGAAACTTGTGCGTGAATGACTCAACCCGGTGGATTTCTCATTGATGTTGCCTATTTCTGGGCAATAATTGATATCTATAAGTTAGAGTCGACCAATTCGATCGGATCAAAAGTGAATACTTCTTCCTGATATTGCCAGTCTCCAGGAAAAATCGAATTCCAGAAGATTTCATGATTATGCATTCCCGACGTGCCTATCTTTGGGTGACATTAGATCCCTAAATGTTAGATGATGGTTTCTTCCGTATGTTGTCAAATTTGGGTAATGTCGGATTCTAGAAGGATGGGCTAAAGGTTTGATCGAGCTCTTGCTTCTGGCTTTGAAATCCAGTTTATTGATAGTCCCATTTTGGAAGTTTCTCCTTAGCATCACCAATCTTCGGACGATGGCATATTCCTGCTAGTTGGGACCTAATGATCTAGTCGGTCCATAAGTAGGTTATCAATCCTTCTCATCGTCGCTAGACATCGAGCGATGATAAATTTCTAAAGGTCGAAGCCAAATTATTCACCTGGTTCCTGGTTTGGTTTTGAGAACCTTTTCGATATCCCCAATCTCTAGGCAGCAACAAATTCTTAAAGGTAGATTTTGTTATCATCTCTTCTCGTCACCATCTATCTCTGGGAAGCGATGTATTCTTGAGGACTAGGTGCTTCCTCTCCCCGCCATCACCTATCTTTGTGAAATGGATGATTCCCAGGGGTAAAAATTCTTCCCTTCTAACACCACCAATCTTCGGGTAACGTCAGATTCCTAAGAATGGGAAGTTGGTTCCTTCTCGACGTCGCTTTGTCTTCGGGCAATGTCGATTCCTGAACGTTAATACCTTCATTTCCTAGGTGGCAATTTAATCCCAAAATGCTTTATTTGGCCAAAAAGAACTGTTATCTAGCAAACTCCATGGTTATTCATGTTTGGACTTGGCAAGGTTCCTTTCAACCAAGTATTTGTGCATCTATACCTGTTCGCAGGACTAGCTATTTCGAATGCCTGTATTTAGGCGTTTATGAGAAATGGAAAGGTGTGGGGCAAATTATTCAATTGCCCCCAGTCTGGCTCTCAATTCTACTCTGGGATTAAGGAAGTCTAATGTTTTAATTCTTATCTTTTTGTGATTGTCCCCGCTTGGCTGCTAACGTCATCACGAACGTCTTGTTTATATGTCAGTTCCTATCTTCAAGAACTGGTAGCTCAACTGCTTAGTTTCAAGCAACATTTTCTTGAGGCTTCCTATCTTTGGGCTACATTAAAATTCTTTCTAAGTTGAATACTAGAAATTTGGTTGTGCACCAAATTTTATCTCTAGAAACTAGCACATGACCGGCTCAATCTTGAGGATTTCCCTTCAGCGCTACCTTACCTTTGGGCAACGACCGATTCCTGCAATGAAAGGTCGAACCATTCGATTAAACTATAAAAGGTGATATCTTCTCCTATCGCCTATCTTCGAGCAGCAATAGTTCTTTGAAGATAAGAGTTGGAACACAGTTGAGCACTAGCATCTATCTCCAGAAGCTAATGCATCGGTGGTTTACTGATGCGAATGTTTCTCGTTGACCTAGCTGTTTGGACCTTCCCGATGTTGCCGAGGCAACGCTGGTTCTCAGAAGGTTGGGGTTAATACGACCCCTTGACACAGCAGTTAGGATCTTCCCCATGTTGTTGAGGCAATGCCGGTTCTTAGAAGGTTGGAGGCTGATATGATCTATTAACCCTACGGTATGGACCTTCCTATTGTTGTCGGGGCAATGCTGATTCTCAAAGGTTGGAGGTCAATGTGGCAGTCGATCCAGCTTTGGACCTTCCCGACATTGATAGTTTTAGAACACGCCGGTTTTCAAAATGTTTGGGATCGATACAACCCATTGATCCAGTAGTTTTAGACCTTTCTAACATTGATAGTGTTATGAAAATGTCGGTTCTTGGAAAGTAGAGCATCGATGTGTCCGTCGATCCGTCGATCCATCGCTTTTGACCTTTTCGACGTTGTCGTGGCAATGTCAGTTCTTACAAGATTGGAGGTAGATGTGATCGTTGACCTGTCAGTTTTGGACCTTCTCGTCATTAATAGTCTTAGGACAACACCGATTCTCAGAAAGTAGGGGATCGATGTGCCCGTCGATTCGTTGGTTTGGACCTTCCCAACATTGCCAGTTTCGGGACAACATCATTTCTCAAAAGGTTGACGATCGATAAAAACCATCATTTTGGTGGTTTAAACCTTTCTAACATTCCTAGTCTTGGGACAATGTCATTTCTTAGAAGGTTGGGGATTGATATGACTCGTTGGTATGGCAGCTAGTAAAAGTCTACACTCCCCATTCGCCATTTGAGGGAAAGGAGCGATTTCTTGGCTACACTGCCAGTTGTGCGGCATAAGAGTTTTTCTTTCAAGAATACGGTTCCATTGGTTTGAGAAGTAGATTTTATTGATGAGTAGAAGAAATGGAAAATCCTACCTATTTACAATGCCCACATTGTCCCTCGAAGGCTTGTTTTCGAAAGGAAATTAGATAAGGATTAATGAAATAATATTGTTTTAGGTTATTGTTTCATTCCTCAATGACTGGCTTGTTTGAAGGTTATTTGATAACCAGTCTTTCATCGGCTTGCATGGGCCCTTATCTGATAGGTCCAGGTAGCTTTCCTTGAGCAGGTATACACTGGGATCTTATAGTTTCTCTGCCATTTTGCGGTTCCCTAACATACTGCCGGAGCTTGTTATTCCATATTTGCTCCTTAATTAGATTCCTTAAGTGTCGGCATTCATTATTGTTATGCCTATGGGTTTCGTGGAAGCGATAGTACTTCCTAGAATATTTATCTTTTTCCATCGCTTTCCTCCATGGTGGCTTCTTATATTTCTCAGTTCCTCGAGTGGGAAGATATATACATTCTCCAATGTGTCATTCAAGGACACCTAATCTTCCAATCTAAAGTTCTTCGGATATTTCGCACTTTCATCATGCCCATTACCGGAATATTGACTTATTTTCTTCTACTTACCAGAGTTACCTGCATTTACTGTGATGTTGATCTAGATTACTTCCCTCGATTGTTCATCACCAACCTTTCTTTCGGCCAGTCATGCTTCTTCCAACCATAGGAATTGATTCACCTTTTGGTGAAATTCTTCCATGGTTGTGGGTTGCTTCATCTTTAACCATCTATCAAAATCTGTATTTGGGTGAATGCTCTAGACCAAGTCCATAAATACAAGATCCTCCTCTGGATTGCTAACTCTGTAACAACGATGTTGAATCTATTCAATAAAGCTTTAAGAGACTCCTTGGGTCCTCGAGACAAACTAGATAGGGACATCATGTCCTTTGGTTGGGCATTATGGAGCCTAAACCGCTATAGGAACTTTTTAGCCAATTTTTCATAAGTTGATATGTATTTAGACGCAAGCCTAGTAAACCACATTGAAGAGACTCCTTCCATGAAGATAAGGAAACACCTACAATGAACAACATCTATAGCTCTAGCTCATCCATATGCCATTTGTATTTGAGTAAGTGTTTATTGGGATCGGTAGTTCCATTATAGGATGGCATCGTCAGCATAGTAAACTTTTCAGGGTGTTCTCTCAAGATATTTTCAATGAATGGAGTTTGGCTCGGTGTGGAACCCAAGTCCTCATTTTTCTTTCCCCTGCTCTCCTTTACCAACCATTTGACCATGTCAGCGATGTACTCCTCATTGGCATGGTAATCTGTAGGTCAATTGTCAGGGGCTGCACTAAGTGTTTGACTCCACAAACGATCTCAATTTGTCGATTGATGTTTACGTTCTTCATTCTTTGGGGGAACCACTCCTGTAGAGTTTCATTGGTGCTTAGTTGGTCTAGACATTGCAGTTTAGACTCCAGCTCCAGCATTTTGTCCATTAACGCTAGTGTTCAACTCCAAGTTATCACCATCAAGCTGTACATCCACTTCCTCATCAAATACATCCATTGCATCACCTTCCTAAACATCCTCTACATGAGCATTCCTATCGATACCAGTTGGCCTTCTTTTAGGGGGAGCACTCTCGCTTCCTCCCATAATGATTCCTGCAGTTAATCCCTTCTACTTTTGCTTCCCAACTCTCATGTTTAGGCCAGAAGCTAAAGAGTTCGCTTGTTATATTATAGGGGAAGTTTCTCTTCTAACTCTTCCTGTTGTTGGAAGCTGCAAAGTTAGCAACACTTCTATCTTATCCATGATAGCTTTCTGACTATTTATAAAGTTCTGGTTTAGTTTATTATCATCTGATTGAGCTCTCCTCTAATAACAACTTCTTGTTGAGTATAAGATCCTTGTAGTGGATTTCTATTGTTAACTTCTGTTTGATGGGTTCATCACCACCAATTGTTGCTCCTATGGATCTTTTGGATGCAGACTTTCCTTTTCAAGGAGCCATTGGAATAGCAAATCTCCAAAACTTTCATGTAACCTTTTGGATCTATCCAATCTAAAGTAGAGAGGAAGATCTAAGCCCGGGTCTAGTTTCTCATTGAAAGCACCAAAATGTTGATGCTAAAGATGGATTAATGCCCTAGAATGATTTATAGGGAATCCGTGAGACCTATGTAACAATAAAAATTAAAAAAATAAGGAGACACAAGATTTTAATAGTGGTTTAGCAATCTCTAGCCTATGTCCACTTTATAGTTTTATTAATTATAGATTTGAGAGAGTTTGTATGAGATTACAGAAAATTAGAGTCATAAGTACAATGAGTTGACAAGTTCTAAGGCCTAGAACTGCCAAGAGTAATTGCCTTGGTGACTATTGTGAGGAAGGAAGAAGATAAAGAGCAATGGAGTCCCAGATCTATAGTGAAGAAGAAAGAGCAAGGAGAAATTCTCTTTTGGTTTCACAAAGGTTTGGATTTATAGGGAAACAGGTGTGATAAACCAGAAGTCCACTTACAACAAGGTCCATACATTGGCCCGAAGTTACTCAAGAAGTTTGAGGGTTCACCGAGTTATACAACTCGAGGCCAAGTTATTTTAACTCATCCAAACTTGACTTCGTCGATTTTCTATCTTCTTATTGAGTTGTCCCATGTTGTTTTCATATATTGTTGGTTGATTTTGATGATTGTTCCTTCATCACTTGGTTTATTCTACTGTTTTAGCTATCATCTCTTCAACTCTCGTGATTGGTCATCCAAACTCTTGAAAATCACTTGGTCTCAAATAAAAGAGATAAATAATAATTCATGTGAAGTTGGCATGACGAATTAAGTGGTAGAAATAACTCGGCCCCTAGCCAAATAGATTGGTGCCGACTTATCTCCTTAGCCCATTTTTGATTGAAAATTTTAAGTCATTTCCATGCCTCTTCTAAGTGTGCTTTCAAAATTTCGAATCATTTCATCTTCATCTTTGTCATGATGTCAGTGAAAATCATGAGCTTCAAGTCGGGGTTGACCTGGCTTGGAGTCCAACCTAAGAGTTTTGTGTGTTCGACTTGAGATTTTTCTAAGCCGCACCCATGTTATACTCGATAATAATTACTAGGAGTTCGACCTGAGTGTTTTATGAGTTGGACCCAAGTAAAATCACAATTCAATGCCGATTTGTGTTGCTTGGAGTTGGACTAGAGAGTTTTATGAGTCGGAGCCAAGTAAAATCATAACTCGGTGCTGAGTTATGACTTATAACTCAATGCCGAGTTGACTCGGGTCTAACCTGGGTTTGTCTCAAGTTTGACTCGGGTATGACTTCAAGTCATATTGTCTTACCTTGCTATTTATCAACTCATGTTTTCCTTTATTATTCCTAGGTTCAACCCAGGCACAACACAGGCCCAACCCCAAGTGCGAAGTTGAAAAACTTAAGTCAAGTTTTTCCACTCATTTTTTGATATTTCCTTCTTTTCGCCTTTTTATGATGTTTCCAAAGTCCTTGAATCATTTTGTTTTCATTTTTATGTTTTAACTTCCAGTTGAAATTGACTTAGTCAAAAAACCCGGTTAACACCTTGACTCTGGAAATCCTAAAATAGCTTTAGGAAATCCAAAGTCGACGATAGAGTTGGGGCTGCAACTTGCGCTAGCACTATGGATACTCTATTGTGGTTGAGTTCAGTCTGGCCTCTTGCTTGAAGATGTTGGTAGACCATATAGGAACATTCACATCCAAACCCTCAACTGTCTTAGCAAAAAAATTCCAGTTGGTTTGTTCTTTTTCACATATCTGTAAATAGGAATTACTAGAATAGTGTTAAACATTACTAGATATGATGAGGTGTTTGTGTTATACTTATATATAATAATAATAATAATAATAATAATAATAATAATAATAATAATAATAATAATAATAATAATAATTTCCTTAGATAGTGTTATAATAGAATAAAGTTAAGAAACTTTCCTCATATAGTGTTTGGTTTCTAACAAAAGGAAAGTCCCTTGGCTTATAATTCCTAGACCCATTGTTTGGTTTCCAACAAAAGGTCATTATTCTTGCTTATACAAGAAGCTTAACCATGAGTATCAGTTTTCGTAACCAAATAAATATCAACAAGCAATGGCTTAGATAATCTAGGCCAAGATCAACAGTCAGGATATATAGAAGATATGTAAGAAGCTATAAATAAAAGCGTTACTTCAGCAATCCACGTCAAAACGCACTCAAGTAAATGATGACAAGCATTCAAATTTAAGCCGCACATAGCAAGGCCAGGTCATCAATCCAAAGAGAAGGCTCTCTACCAAGGGCATTACGGCATATTAGCTATAAATAGGCAGCAATCCCAGAGCACAAGGGATCTTCTAGCATGAAAAAGAACAGACATAAAATCATATGGTATTTCTTATATTAGAGCTCAATTCACAAACTCATTAATGGCGAAAGTGTCTAGATTCAATATAAGAAGCCTCTCGGCTATATAAGAGTGACTAAATAAGGATAGGACAGTGGACGTAGGAACTTTCGGCCTAAGCTACTATAAAAATCTCGGTGTTATTTACTTTATGTACTTTTCCTTCCTTGAATTTATTACCATCACATTGCGGTCCAATATCCCATAACCTAAGCTTAATTAAACCACATCGCGGTAATCTTCTTGTTGGGTCCAGTGTTCCAATTTGCTTCCAAAGCTATACCTTAGGGCCTCGAGGTGTTAGCATAGACGAAAATATGCATTAACATTTTTAACGCTAGAAGGAGAGCCCAAACCTTGTTTCCTCTCAGAAGTCCAACGGAGCATTTCAGTCAATTATAACTAGTTTCAAAAATAAAGAAGTAATCTCGGAGCTAACCCCTAATCTTCGCATTCAACTCATTGAAAAAGACAACAACGAAAGATTGATCACTCTTATTTCGGAGAAATAAAATGACAAAGAATATGAACCTATTCATGAGTTTCATGCTTCTCAGACCAGGCAGCTTTTGGAATATCTTTAAGAATCCCTCTAGGAATCGGCCCGACTTCGAAAGATTGTTAAGACCCTAAACGGTGAAGTCGGGAATCTTCCCACTGAATTGTTAAAATACAAAGATTTGGCTTCTCCTAATAAGACAGCCCTCTTGGTCACTCAAGGTGGAGAGCCTCGAAAGAAATTGAAGCGGGATCAGATTCTTACTCCACTCAACCAAATCTTGTCCTGTATATTCCTGGAAACTCATGAAGACTTCTCTTACCTAGATTACCTTCCATCAAAGAAAGAAGACTCGAAAAATGAGAAATATTGTATCGATCATTGGTAAACCGACACAAGTCGGATCAATGCCAAAAGCTTTCTTACGAGATCGAGAAGTTCATACAAGAAGGGAAGTTAACCAAATTTATAAACGTTTGTTTTGATATATTTTTCGAAATAATTTACTTTGTTCCGTTTTTATGACTCTAGGAAAATCCCATGTAACTCTTGCAAAATGAATGCATATGGCGCTTTTCTATAGAGATGAAGTTGCAAGAGCAATCCCTTTTATTAAACTCCCACGATCAAATGGGGGATATCAGTTCTATTAATATGCTCTTCTCAATTACAACCTCTTCCATAAAAGTTTCAACTCTTAGGGGCACCACTTAATTTTGGATTTCTCGAAGCTTAATCAACAAGTCTCGTTTTCTTTTTCTGATGCATCCTCCTTTGGCATAACCTTGATTACCGAGTCTTTACCGTGAATGTGAGTTCAAGTCTCGACGTTTATGGTACCTCTTTCGGTATGTCCTCTCCCCTTAAGAACTCTTGCATATCATACTTACATTAAAGATTTAAGGACTAAAACTCATACATTGATCTGACAGGGTCAATGGAGAGTTTCACTTTTTCTAAAAATAAAAAATATAAAAGTAATAATAAAATGAAATAATAATAGCGATTCTATCGATATTCTTCTTTCTCAAACTCGAAAAAAACTTTCTATCGAATAATGTGATTTAAAAACTATGTAATTTCAAAAGGTCTTTTAAAAATGGTTTGAAAGCCCTCTTTTCAAAGGATTCATATTTCCCTTTTACTAAGTTACAACTAGCTTTTCATATGGCCGTTAACTTAAAATAGATTTTAATCGTCAATACCCACCAAAAGAAGTTGTAGATGGCCGACACCCGCCAAAAGAAGTTGTAAATGGCTGACACGCACCAAAAATAGTTGTAGGTGGCCGATGCCCGCCAAAAGTGGCTATAGATTTAGACCAAGAATAAGGTGGCAGACCTCTCTATAAAAGCATCCCTATAGTGATGCGCTACAAAGTGTAAGGCCATATCATCTGGGTTGAAAAAGATGTTGAAAAGTAGAATGCATGCTGATAGTGAGTCATGGTCAAATGGTATCATGCCCTGGGTAGATCCCCGGTTATATTAGAATATTGGGTAGATTCCTAATAGTGGGCTGTGGTCAAATAGTACATGCACTGGGTAGATTCCTGGTTAGATTATAATATTGGGTAGATTCCCAATAATACCGAGCCATGGTCAAATAGTACCATGCATCGGGTAGAATTCCTAGTAGTATTAGAATATTAGGTAGATTCCCAGTAATAGTGAGCCATAGTCAAATAGTAACATGCACTAGGTAGATTCCTATTTAGATTAAAATATTGGGTAGATTCCCAATAATAGTTAACCATGGTCAAATAGTACTACGCACTGGGTTGATTCCTAGTTAGATTAGAATGTTAAATTGATTCCTAATGGTTGTGAGCCATGGACAAGTAGTGTTAATCCGAAAAAGGATCAACATCTTGGTTTGAATGTGAAAGCACCAATCCTATTTCTCAATGTAAATAATATAGAAAATAAATGTAAAAAGAGCAGAAATAGTAAAGAGACAAGAGATTTTTATAGTGATTCAGATGTTAATGAAGCCTACGACCACTTTATAGCTTTTATTGATTAACTACTGTTACAAAGGACTTTGGATTACCATATAATTCTTCTTTCCTAAGTTAGATCAAGCCATCATTGTTAGAGACAACTGGAAGGATCTTAGTTGCCCCTTAATGGCCGTTGTGTGGGAGAGGAAGAGTGAAGAAATAATGGTAGAGTTGTTACCGTTAGTTCAACAGAGATCAGATTAGATCTTTTTTTGTTGCGGATAGGATGGTATTTATAGGAGTTAATGAGCATTTAGGTTAGATTGTTTCACCAGAAGCCCATCTCCATCATGCAGAAAGCTGCTCAGGAAAATTGGGTATCATAGGAACAAACTATTCAGTTCGATACTGATCCAAATAGTTGTACACTTTCTATTCAAACACCTTCCTTGCTTGTGATGCTCTCCACATAGTTTCGTAGCTTGCTGATGTGTTTTGATGGTAATTCACTCATGGATTTGACTGAACTGTAGTCTAAATCAGTTAAATGTTTGCTTCTTGAACTTGGATGCTTGGACTGTCACCAAACTTGATGGATAAGCTGGGCAGAGAGAGGGAGTATGATGCAAATGGTTAAAAGCCACCACCATTCAATATTTCGGCCGATCCAATTGGATTGGATCGGTACTAATCCGAAAAGATCATATACTTTAGGCCCATATTTGTTGGAGTCCATCTTCTAGTTGTTTTAGGCCTTTGGGTCATGTCTCATGTAATTTTGCTTAATCCGAATGTTCTAATTGTTATCGAATTATGCTAGGTTAAAAATCTGTTTAACGTTTTTCCCTTAGAGTATGCTTTCATTGGAAACAAGGTGTGCTCTGGACTGGATATCTCTGGGTTCCCGTTTTAGAGAGTATTAATGATTGTTTTGAATTATTTGGAGAAGTTTTCTGCGATATGTCGGTTAGCTATGCAGCTTTTTGTGTGGATCTTCACTGCTCGTGATTACGAAGTGATCTTGATTTGATAATCTCTATGATGCATATGAACATCAAGGAGGTCATGTCAAAGAAGTTTGGAGAGGCTAGAATAATTTAGGTCGGTACCGATCTGATTGGATCGGATCGGTACCCATCTGAGTACTTGTGCAATTTTTTAACATTTTCTTAGCCTTCATATATGCAGCTGATCCAACCCTTCCACTTCACTTTCCATTTTCATATGATCTAACCTCTAATAGATCCAAATTCTCAAACCCTAGATCGAGCTGATCCAAGCATCCCGTCCATTAGGGAGTAGCCGTTGTCGATCTCCACCACCAGCCCCATCAGCCCCCATCTCCTGATGCCATCACTAACGATTGGAGTAAGGAACCGCCGCCAAAAACCCCCAACTTCATGAAGACTACCGATCTGACCCTATTGAAGCCAAGGCTTAGATCTCACTGAGCAAAAGATTGAATTATATTCTCCAATTCAAAGTTTGGTAACGTGGATTTGATATTTTGGTAGCGATTAGCGGTGAACTTGGATTGACAGTGGAGACAGTTGTTGTTGCAGATTGATTTTGGTTTTCTAGAAGGGTGATAATAGCTTGGCGCATTGTACATAGCTTCTGCTATTATCCTCCTCTAGAAAACTAAATTTGACTAATGCTAAAGATTTTCATTTAGTTTGGACGTATTGATCGGGAGCTACTTGCACCAGAATTGTCTTGTTATTGCACACCCGGTGTTCCTGGAATAGGAGGAGATTTCCATGTCGATACAGACAACGGATCCGTTATCAATCATTGATCGATAATGGGTAAGTATAGAAATAATAAATTCAGCGAATGATACGAATCATTTTTCCTAGCATGAGTGAGCTATCTACCTGAGATGGATCCTTTGCAGCGTTGACACCGGACCCATTCCCACTTAGATTGCACACTATACATGCCCCCAGCTAACACTTGGAATCTGATTGGTTCGAACACGTCAATCGTCTTTTGGACTTCAAGTGTCGACTACATAAGGATTTATAGTTTAGAGATTAGGCATACCTGACTGTTTTGAAAACAAGCATTCTTATGTAGAATGGTGCGTAAAACTTCAAGGTGCAAATCAATTGAAGGAAACGTGCCTCATTCTGAAGCGGAGTCATCAATGATCCCGATTGGGTCTGCCACTCCTTCGACTGCAGGTCAATATGGCTGCCTGATTTTGATCGGGCCTATCGTTGACTGTACTCTTCTAATTTTAGAGCCCTACTAGATCCTTTGAAAAAGGCTTCTACAATTATTACGCATAAGATGCTGTCAAGCATTTGCTCACAGTATGACATTCCGAAGGATGATGTGCTTTTACCCTCAAGAGAAGTTTGACATAGACCACCTCCTAGGTACGTGGCCTACCATCGATATATGTGCATGTATGTAGCCATGCCTTCGTTCAATCACTTCTTGATGACCATCCTTGAAAACATGGGTTAGCCCCCTTTTAGATTCTTTCAAATGGATACACCGTGTTGACATGCTTGTACATTCTATTCATGTGGAATCTTAACCACGTCCCAAGCTTCCCCAAGCTACGGTATCTCCTATTGTTCAAGAAGAGAGAGGCTAATCCATCGCTTGTTTATATTGAAGCATAGCGGAGTTGGAAGCTTATATCGGATCTTCCCAATAAAGTTCATTTATTTAAGAATCGGTTCTTTTTTGTTAAGGGTCCAGAAGGTTACACCTTTTTATGGACAATGGAAGGGGGGGGGGTAGGTCTCCTTCATCGTGTTCGGAGTTTCCTTTAATTTCTATAAGTTTTTTAAATGATCATATATTTCTTGCAGTTCTTTCGAAAATTAATAAGGAATCAACACTATTCTCGACACCTTGAAAGCGGTCGGTGCTCAGGAGCGCACTATCAGATTCTTACTCATGGATGAGAACCTTTGCCGATATAGGCTTTTACACCCTATGAGATTCATCAGATTTATTACTGCTTCTTCCTATTCTAGAGCTCGAAACTGTTCTATTTCCTCTTTCCATGACTCTGGTAAGGACAGTGATGATGATAAAGAAGAAAGTGGCACAATTGATGGGTCAATGGAAACCCCTGAAGAGGTTGAATTCAAATCGAGTCTGATAGTCCATCCAAAATGCCCTCGATTTCAGAAGAGAAGAAGGAAGAATTCATTCAACGAAAGGGCAAGGCTCCACTTATTGAAAGAAGGAAGAAGGAGAAATCGGCCAGGGGCATCTTCTAAATGAGGAAGACATAGATTGGGACACTGATGAGGGTGATGTCAAATTAGGCAACAAGGCCTCGGAATTAAGCATCAGTCATGCATCCTCGCCTTCTTTGAAAGATCCTATAGAGGGAGCTTCTCCCAAGACTGAGCCTACGCCCAGCACTCTGTCGGGAGATGCTGACGTTGATTTGGGAGATATAAGCAACATTTTAGTGAATTAGTTGATGGATGAATTTACTTCGGATGGGTTGCCTTCTTAGTCTACTCACATCACCTTGCAGGAGGTAATGTTCTGACATTAGTTGGTAATTGATCTAGTTTGTGTATTCCGCTGGGGTCGTCAAACTGCAACACACACTTCACTAGGATCATACATTTTATATTATTTTTCTTTAGGATATTTTAGCCCATCGAATGCCTTTTCCTAAAGCCATTTTATGGCTTGCTGTAGGAATCATGTCTCATGGTCTTTACAACGATCTTGATCGAGTTTTAGTGTCTCAACGTATGTAGAAACACTCTTTAAGTTACTATACTCCCCGAGAGACTAATGAGGATAGTAAAAGGAGAAAGGAGAGAGAGGCGGAAGAGCATCGCTATGTAGAGAGATTAAGGCAGAGATAGGAGAGGCGACTACAAAAAGAGGAATAGCTCGACTGACCAGGGAGATCCATCGAAGAAGCCGAAAAGAGATCAAAAATGCAAATCCACTTCACAGCCTTCTGCTTCCTTCGGAATAAATGTCCCTACTTCTAGTGTCGTGACCTCTTCCACCCATACTGTCATGACTTACACTGCCTATATTTCTAGGCATGCACCTTATATTCTTTCAGTTGGTCCCCCGCGTCTACAAGCTGCATTTCCTAATTTGTTCTTAAAGGTGGTTATGTTTGATAAGCCCAATTTGAAGTTAGTTCGTGCCGAATCTTATTCATCCCATTTCCAAGAAATTCAGAGCGGTTTGGAGCAAGTTGAAGGATGGAAAAATTATGTATACAGCTGTCTACTGTTGACCGAAACAACTACTAGGAAATCCTCTCGTTTGAGTCTGAAAAGGATGAGTATGAAACGCAGCTCGTAGATCACGATGCGAAGATCAAGAGTCTAGAGAAAGAGAGAGACGATGCCCTTAAGGGGGTAGTAAAAGTGCTTCTTTGCTCAAGGAGCTAAATGAATCTACTAATCGAGCCGTAACCATATTTAGAGATGAGATAGAGAAGTGTCATATAGATAAAGCAACATTAAAATAATAGTTGAAGGTAAGCGAGGTGATGGGTGAGATGCAGAAGAAAACTATCGTTGAGTAGGCTCAAGAGATCGCCTCACTTCGCAAAAAAGTCTCGATCTTGGATGTTGAGAAAAAACAGCTGGCTGGAGAGAAGGTTAACACCGATCCAACTTTTCGGATCTTCAAGTACCTTCGCAAAGAAGATGAAGGGCATGGATGCTATGATTTTGAGATTCTACGTCAACTCCGTGTTGCATCAAGTGAGTCATAATTATTTGGGACCGTTGTTCCCTCATTCGCTCACCATGGTCTGGAAAGAGATTCTGGCCCAATTTGAACACATGGGCGACAGTTGCACTAAAGAGCAGTTGGTTCAAGCATATCTGCATAAAGAGTCCCATCAAGCTTTAAGGGAGGCCTAGGCGATCTTGAGACTGGAGAGGGAGGGATTAGTTATTGATGCCACGGCCGCCGCCAAGGCTTTTGCCACACAGTTTCCTTCAGGTCATGGTGAGTTGTCTTTACATCTTCGTGTTGATGAGGGGATTCCTACTTCTCATGTAATTATGCAGCCATCAAAAGAGGGCTTCGAAGTTGTGATGCATGAACAAACCCCCATGATGGGCAATTTTCTTATCTCTACAATGTTCGAAGATTTCCAGTTCACGTCGGATGAAATTGCTTAGATAACTGCCCCTTATTATGATATTATAAATCAGCCTTGTCTTCCTACCAAGTTTTCTCCTTCTCATGGCGTCGGATCTACTACTATTCTTACTACATCAACTGTTGTCTCTACACCCGACTCTCAGCCTGGTTCGCACTTTAAGCAAATTGCAGCACTACATGGTTTGAATGACCTCTCTGTATCTCAAAAGGAGGGCTTAGCAGCTACTGACATATGGGAGCAGGCGGATCAACCTCGCCAGCCAGAGAAAGTTGAGATCGACTAGTCGATGATTGAGCAGCAGAAGGAAGCGGTGAAGAAGAAGAAGGTTGAAGAGCAAAAAAGGTCATCGAAGAGTTCTCACAAATCCCACAAGCACAAAGGTAAAGATGGGCCTATCAGTGGCAATGTTTCAGAAAATGAGATCACTTCGGAAGGGGATTTCGAGAAGTTTGAGAAATTGTCGAACAGAGGTGGGTAAGGCGGCAGGGGAGGTAGTGGTAAGAAGTCATGATATATCCGCATACTCATGAAACGAAGCTTTTGCTTTTTCGGTTGCTTTTTGTACAAGTGCTGTGTTTGTATTTTCCTTTTCTTGGCCGATATTATGTGGGTATGACCCCAGTTGTTTGTTGTTGTATATAAAAAATATTATAAGTGATAAGTTTTTGAAATTTTGATTGTAATTTCACTTGACTACTTATCTATATTTCATGCACCGTTGTCTTTTATATACCACTGTTTTATTCAGCATGATTTTGTACATATAAGTCGTCATTGATATTTTTCCTATACTATTTTATTTAGTCATGTAAATACTGCCAAAATTCTTTGTTTGGGGTAACAAAACTATGGAGTATTTTCTATTTTTGTTGGACGTTGCCGTGTGCGCCTCCTAGTTCATGGGATTGTTTACTCCGAACATTTGATACAAGACTAGGTGCCTCTGGTAGTCTTTCGGATGCCTCCAGTCGGATTTATACTGCAACTCTTATCGTTGGGAACTTCTAGTTTTATTGCCTTCAATTTAGATATCCTATTTTGATTTCTGACTTGAGATATCTGAAGCTCTTTAGCGGCCTTACGGTAAGTGATTTATGCACTTAAGAATTTCACTAAGTGATTGGTGGTGTCTAAGCAACACCGATCACTTGAAATACTGTTAAGTGATTCCGTCGCAATTCTGATGTTCATGTTATTGTGCACACGTGTTGCTTCTTGGAGTGCTATTTCCTTGGCTTCTAAGGCGATGCGTGCCTTTTTGTAATATGAGATTTCCTTATCTTTGGATGTAATTTTTTCGATTCAAGTAGTGGTGTGCGGCTTACGAAATGCGCACGGTGGGGTTGAGGCTTGCTTGGTCGCAGTTTTGTGAACTAAGAAGCGGTGCACGGCTTACGAGATGCATGGCTTAAGTAATTATGTTTGCTTAGACGTGATTCCACAATCCAAGAGGTGGGGCCTAGCTTTTGAAATGCATGACTTTGATTTGGGCCTTCTCGGTATCGCCGGAGCAACGTCAGTTCTTAGAAGGCAAGGATCGAGTTCCGTCGATCCAACGGTTTGAGTGCGCGACATAGGAAATGCGCGACTTTGATTCAGGCCTTCCTATTGTCACCGAAGCAACACCAGTTCTTAGAATGCTAGGATCCAGTTCCATCGATCGGCAGTTTGAGAGTGTGCGGCTAATGAAATGCACGGCTTTGATTCGGGCCTTCCCGATTTCGCTAGAGGAAAACCGGTTCTTAGAAGGCAGGGATCGAGTTTCGTCGATCAGCAGTTTAGGTCAATTTGCTTCTGTCGACTCAGCGGGTAGAGGGAGCATACTTGAGCATAGTTCCACTATCTCAAGTAGCGATCAAATGATTTTGAGTCGATTTGACCCAATCGACCTAGTAGGCTGCTTATGTGAACACAATTTTATTAGTTCAGAAAGCAAAGCAATTTCAATAATTGAAATAAAAGTTAGGCGAGTTCTGCCTATTTACAATGCCTCCAGTACCCCGATGGCTTATTTGTGGAAATAGGAAATATATAAGATGGTCCTAGATAAAGTAATGATGCAGTGATTCATTGTTCCAAGCACGAGGAATTTGGGTTTCATCAACGGTTGTTGGCTGGAACGTGCCATCCCCTAGCTTCTTGCTGATTACATAGGGCCCTTCCGAGTATGGTCTGCATGTTCCTAGTACCGGGTAGACCCATTTGAGGACAAGGTCTCCTACTTCGAAAGTACGGTTATGGACCTTGGAGTTGAAATCATGCCACCCTTTTATGATAAGCGGCGGTCCTTAGCTCGACTTCTTCTCGCTTCTCATCAGCCATATCGAGTGACTTGAGCTGGAGATGCTCATTTTGCCTTTGATTGAAGTTTTGCCTTTAATGGGAGGGGAATTCCAATGCGACTGAACCATTTGCCAGGGCGAACGGAGAGTGCCTGTTTGCATATTTGTGCGTTGCTTTGTAAGCCCATAGTGCAAGTGGAAGCATCAACCTAATTCCCTTTAGCTTTAGCTAGCTGTTTTTTGATGGTGGACTTGATGATCTTTTTTACTACTCCACTTGTCCATTTGCCTATGGATGTGCAATAGTGGAAAAGCTTTTCATGATTTGGAAGCATTTGCAAAAGTCTTTGAATTCAGCGCTTTCGAATTGAGTCTCATTATCTATGATGATTTTTTTTGTAGTACACCAAACCTACAAAGAATGTTTTTAATGATAAAGTTAATAACTTTCTTTGCGGTAATAGTAGCCAACGGTTTCGCTTCGGCCCATTTGGTAAAGTAATCAACAGCAATGATAGCGTATTTGGCTCCTCCTTTGGCTATTGGCAATACACCAATCAAATCAATTCCTCAGATTGCGGATGGCCACGGGCTGACCATTTGTGTTTTCTCTGTTGAAGGAGTTCTTTTGATCTTGCAAATCTTTGGCATTGGTCGCACTACCTGGCATAATCTGCTGCATCGCGTTTGACCATTGGCCAAAATACCCATATCAAAGAACTTTCTTTGCAAGGTTTTACCCTTCGGTGTGATCTTCGCAGTCGCCTTCATGAACTTCTCTGAGGATTCTTTGAGCTTCGCCATTGATCACACACCTGAGCAAGGTGGTAGAGAATCACCTTCGATAGGGTATTCCATCCTGTATTACAAACCACGGTGGGTTTCAAAGGAGCTTTTTCTGTTGATTCCTATCTGAAGGGAGTGCTCCTCTAAGCAGATAGTCCTTGATCGGTGTCATCCATGTCTCTGTCAGAGTTTCAACTAGGTCCAGTCCTATTACCTGAAATTCTCCAGAACTGGCCAGTTTAGCTAAATATTCTGCCTTCGTGTTTGGTTCCCTCGAGATATGAGTTATGGTGTAATGCTTAATTTCGTTCAGCAATTCCTACACTTTAAATTGGTACGAGGCGAGGTTCTCTCCCCGCGCTTGATATTCGCCTCTCACCTGATAGACGACTAGTTAAGAGTCGCTATAAATATGTATGGACTTTATCCTAAATTCCTTTGTAACTTTCAATCCGACTATCAATGCTTCATATTCTGCTTCATTGTTTGTTGCAGGGAATTCCAAGTGTAGGGCGTAGCAAACGGATCGTCCTTCAGGATTTTTGAGCATGACTCCTACCCCCAAGTAAAAGTTCTTAGATGCACCGTCAATGAATCTCCTGTTTGTCTCCACTTCTAGAGTAACTGATTCTTCATTTTCTTGTATTATAAACTCAGCAATGAAGTTTACCAGTGCTTGCCCATTGACCGCCCTTCGAGGATGGTAAGCGATTTCATGTTGACTCAATTCAATGTTCTATTTGATAAGCCGTCCAGAGGTCTCGGGGTGGTACAACACCTGCTTCAAGGGTTGGTCTGCTAGCACTTTGATCGGGTGTACCTGAAATTATGGTCTTGGCTTTCTAGATGTGATCAAGAGGCAATACGCTAGTTTTTCCAACTTTGGATAATTCTTCTTGGCTCCAGTGAACCGTTTATTGATGTAATATATGGGCTGCTGGAACCTAGCTTCTTCACGTACAAGCGCGACGCTTAATGCATGGGGTGAGACTACTAAGTAGATAAACAAGTCTTCTCCGTCTACCGGCTTGGATAGGATTAGTGGGGTCTCCATATGTCGTAGCCATTCCTCGAAGGCAGTTTGACAAGCCTGATTCCATTCAAAGTTCTTCTTTCCCTTCTTTAGTGCGTCAAAGAATGGTATACATTTATTGATTGCTTTTTAGATGAACCAGCTTAGCACTGCAACTTTTCCATTCAAACTTTGTAATTCTTTCTTGTTCATTAGGGCCTCGACTTCCCATAAACCTGTTTATTCGGGATTAGCTATGATGCCTTTGGCACTTACAATAGATCCTAAGAACTTTCTAGAGGCTACCCCAAAGTGATATTTAAGTGGATTGAGTTTCATTCAATACTTGTGGAGTATTTCGAACATTTTGGCAAGGTTGTCCAAGTGATATGCGGTCATGCACGCTTTAACTAACATATCATCTACATAGACTTCCACGGTCTTCACGATTTGATTTCTAAACATGGCATTCACTAGTCGCTGGTAAATTGTCTTAGCATTCTTTAAGCTGAATGGCAGCACTTTGTAGCAGTATAATCCTAGATCAATAATGAAACTGGTGTTTTCCTGGTTAGGTTTGTGCGTCATGATCTAGTTGTATCCCGAGTAGGCACCCATGAATGATAGCAATTCATTTCCAGCTGTCCCATCCACAAGCTAGTCTCTTCTAGGCAGTGGAAAGTTGTCCTTTGGGCAAACTTTATTTAGGTCTGAGTAGTCGATACAAGTTCTCCATTTTCCATTGGATTTCTTGACAAAGACCGGGTTGGATACCCCTTTAGGATAGGTTGCATCATGGATAAAACTATTCGCCATCAGCTTATCCACTTCTTCTCTTAGCACTTTGCATCGTTCGGCCCTAGGCTGCGCCTCTTTTGCCTTACTGATGTATACTTGGGATCGATATTGAGTGTGTGGCATGAAATCTTCGACGATACCCACATATATCGAAATGCATCCAAGATAATACGTCCATGTTGGTAGGAAGAAATCTGATTAGTTCCTATCGCATCTTGTTTTCAAGATGTGATTCAACTTTCTAGACCCGAGTTGGATCATCAATATCGACTGGGATAGGCACCGTCAATTCTGCCGGTACTGCCCGATCTTCCCCTGAACACTTCTTTCTAGAGTCCTATGCCTTGTCGAATCGGCTATGGTCCCTAAGCCAGGGGTGGCTCTGTAATTTTAATGTGGTAGGTTCACGAATGTGGTGAGTTTTCCCCACATTCTTCCCATTTTCTTTTCTTTTAGACTCACGTAGTTCTGCGATGTAGCATCCTCTAGCGACACTTTGATTTCCTTTGATCACTTCAACTCCATTCTCCAATGAAAATTTCAAGGCTAGACACCACTGAGCTAAAGCAATCCTAAAATCTGCCAAAGCAGGCCGACCCAAGAATGCACTATAGGCGGACATTTCATCTACGATCACAAAGGTCTAGATAAGGACGACACTTCAATTGCCTTCCCTAAGTTCCATAGGCAAGTCAATTATTCCGACAGGTTGCTTAGGTTCACCAATGAATCCTTGGATCTTTGTTCCACAAGGAGATATGTCTTTCATACCGATCCTCATCTAATCAAATGTGTGTCTAACAGGATATTGATAGAGCTGCCACTGTCCATCGATACTCGTCGGACCATAGCTAGTCCATTTCCTACCAACAAGACCATAGTATCGAGGGTTAGAGCTTCTATTCTTTTAGTATCTCGGTTCCAAAATACTATATCAACATTCAGGGTTATCTACTGCTTGGCAGGAGTTCCATCTTCAATCATAAAGCATGGATCTTTTGGGGCATGTTTCAACGAGCTTGCACATCACTCCTTTTCTGCCCAACTCTTTTGCGCAGGATGAGGTCCTCTAGATATTGTTCCGATGATGACTATTTGGTCGGCCCGTCTGGAACCCTCTTTGCCAATTCTAGCTTAGTTTCCTTAGGTATTAGGAGCTTAGGGTGCAGCAGGCTAGTCAAGATTCTGTGGCTTTCTCATGTACTACTGAAGTTTGTTCTCTCGAATCAGCTCTTCAATTAGATTCTTCAAGTGTCGGCACTTATTTTTTTGACCAAATGTTTCATGGAAGCAGTTGTACCTTCCAGAGCACTTTTGTTATTCAATTGCTTCCTTTTTAGGTAGCTTCTTGTGCTCCTCCATTCCTTGTGTCGCAAGGTAGATTTTTTTGGAGTATCATTAAGCGAGGTGTAATCTTCGGGCCTCATGTCTTTAAGTTACTTGGCACCTCCGTATCGCTTTTTGGAATTTTGGTTCTTCCTTCTCCGGTTCCTATCCTTTCCCAGCATTTCCTGCAGCTGTTTCGGAGGTGTATATGCTTGGTTTGCTACCACGCTATTCTGGCCAGCGTCGGTTGGTTGTGAGTTAACAGGTTTTCATTCTAGCTCCTCCACCTCTTCAATCTCAAGTACTAGCTTACTTTTCGGTTAAAGTCCTTCCTAGTGGTAGGTTTCTTCATTTTGACCCATTTTCCAAATTCAATGTCGGGGTGGATAGCACGGACCACGACCATGAAGACCATATCTTTGTTTAGGTTAGCTACTTTAGTCACTACGGTGTTGAACTGCCTCATGAAGGATTTTAAAGATTCATTTCATCCTTCGAATATGAAAGATAAGGACATAACGTCTTTTGGTCATGCCATATGAACCTTAAACTGGTCATGCAATTTTGCTGCTAAATTATTAAAAGTGGAGATGGATTTTAGTGGGAGCCTGGTGAACCATATAGAAGTAATTCCCTCTAGGAAGATAGGAAAACATCTATATCGAACAACATCTAAAGCATTTTCTTTGTCCATGTACCCACTATACTTGTACAAGTGGCTTACAGATCTATGTTCCATCGTAAGACGTAATAGCGGCATAGTAAACTTTTCATGGTACTGTTCATTCAAAATATCAACAATAAAGGGAGTTTAGCTTGGAGAGGATCCCTATTCATCATCTCTCATATCCTTACTTTCATCCTCAAGTGCTTGATTATATCCGCGATATATGCCTCTAATGTCCGGTAGTTTGTGGGTTGGCTGTCTGTGACTATACCAAGTGTTTAATTTTGCAAATGATCTTGTAAGTAGGCTGAAGCTTAGGCTTTCTGGTCTTTGGGAGAGCCACTCCCTCGAACTTTCGTTGGCTTGCGGTTGGTTGGGTAAGGGCGGTCTGGGCCTCCCTGTCGGTATTGAGTGCATTAGCATTTCTTCCAACTTATTGTCATCAAGTTGCTCACCATATTCAGAGTAAAATAGATCCACCGCTATATCTTCTCGTGGGGTTTTCACCCACAAATTCAACTTTGTAGCAGGTTGCTTTGCGGTTGATAAAATGCTTGCATTTCCTATTATAATGATTCCTGCAGTTCCACCCACTACTCTTTTTTGCTTCTACCTTCCGGTTTTTCTATTTAGGCCAGAAACGGAAGAGTTTTCCTGCTCCATGGCAGCCGCGGGTTCTGTCATGGTTCTTGGAACACCTAGTTATTACAAGGTTAGAAGGACATTTAATTTGTCCTTAAGAGCATTTTGGCTGTTCTCCATCCTTAGGTTGATTTCATCGACCATCTTGTTCAACTCGCCTTTAGTGACGACCTGCGAGATAGAAGATCTGGGTACCTGATCTTCGGTCTTAGCTCTAGAATTTTCTCCAATTAGCAGATTATTAGTGTTGATGACTTCAACTTGTTGAGTATTGGTCTCTTCTCCAGCTATAACAGCTTCTACGGATTTTCCGAAGGCATCTCTCTTTCTCCCTACCACTGATCTTCAATGGTAAGCTTCAAATGTCCTAAAACTGACTTGATGGATATGGCGAATCCAAAGAAAAAATCTAGATCTATGTTTGAGTTTATTTCTCAATGTAAGTACCAAAATGTTAACCCAAAAAATGGATCAATGCTCTGGTTTGAGTGTGAAAGCACCAGCCCTTTTTTAGAGCAAATAATATAGAAAATAAATGTAAAAGGAGCATAAATAGTAAAAAGACAAGAGATTTTTATAGTGATTCGACTGGCCTACGCCCACTTTATAGCTTTTATTAATCAACCTATATTACAAATGAGTTTGTATTACAATATAATTCTTCTTTCCTAAGTTAGATCATGCAACCATTGTTAGAGAGAACCGAAAGGATCTCAGTTGTCCCTAAATGGATGTTGTGTGGAATAAGAAGAGTGAAAAAACAAAGGTAGAGTTGTTGTCATTAGTTCAGCAGAGATCAGATCAGGTCCATTTTCTATTGCAGATGGGATGGTATTTATAGGAGTTTGAGAGCACTAGGGCCATAGTCGTTTCACCAGAAGCCTATCTGTATCATGTAGAAGCTGCTCAAGAGTATTGGGTATCATAGGAGCAAACTATTTGGATCGGTATCGATCCAACACATTCTATTCAGACGGCTTCCTTACTTGGTTGTGATGCTCTCCACATAATTTCATAGCTAACTAATGTGTTTTGATGGTGATTCACCTATGGATTTCATAGAACTATAGTCTGAATCGGATAAGTCTTTTCTTCTTGAATTTGGATACTTGGAATGTCACCAAACTTGATAGTTAAGATGGGTAGTGAGATGGGAGTACAATGTAGGTAGTTAGAAGCAACCACCATTTAATATTTTGAATCGGGTCAGTGCCGATCTGAAATGATTGTGTATTTTGTCCCTATATTTCTTAGAGTCCATCTTCTAGTTGTTTTAGGCCTTTGGGTCAAATCTCACATCATTCTGGCTTAATCCAAATATTCTAACTCCTATTGAATTCTACTGGATTAAAAACCTAGTTAACATGTAGTATCATGCATAAGATTAGACATGGGTAGATTCCCAATACTGGAGGAATGCTATGGAAAAGTTTCTAAGTTAAGATATCGAGTAGATTCTCAGTAAACGGAAAAGCAGTAAAGGTGAGCATAGAATCAGAACAAGATGAAACCCTTGATTATGCCACTAGGTTGGCACTGGGAAAGAATCCAATACTAAAATTTGGTTGGATCTGAAACCTTGTTTTGACAAAAGTATATTAGGGGAAAGAGATACCCATAAAAGGAAGATTCTAAAAGCACACTCTAGCAAAGTATAAGAAATGAAATCGAAAGGAGTAAAGTTCCTTTACATATATTTGTCCAAGATGATTTTACAAGCGATAGGCCAAGAAGAGCACCTAATTCAACAACAAAAAATATTGCAAAAGATGGATTTCAAAATCGAGAGCATCATAGGATAAAGTATAAAATGAAAAGAGGAGATCCTTTCAAATGAACAAGCCGAGGTGGCAAGCTAGGGCTCTCCAGAACCATCTTAGTTTCACAATGTCGAAAGGAATTTATTAGCAACATCATCCTTAGCCTCTTTTTCTCCCTTCATCTAAAAGAAATGCCAACATTATCTCCCAAAGTCAGATTTAGTTTCAAGCTTACTCTTCTTTGAAGTAAGGTTGCTGTTAATTTTACCTAGCTTTGACTCAAGGAAATTGTTTTAACCTCAAAGGCCTTTAAAGTAACATTTAGCTTCTGAAGTTCAGCTACCTTGTCCTCACAAGATTGGTAAAGAGAAACATAGTCTTGCTGAGTTTTGAGCAGTTCAGACAGGGTACTTCCTAAGGAACGTCAACTTAAGATTAGTAAAGAGGAAGATGGGTAATAAAGGAGAACTATATATCGGCCACTCTAGCTTGAAATATTATATGACAATTGCATCGTACAAAATCGAATGGAAATCCAAACATTATAAAGTGATTAAGAAGGTTTCATTCAGAAAATTATACAAGCCAATAATTATAGAAGTTGTCGTATTACTACAAGGACAAACTACGGTACATTTTCTTCATCAAGCATATTATCAGGGGTGTCTTCTTGTAACTCCTCTTCGGCAGAAGCAGCTTCCTCCTCCTCTACCGGGAGCTCAGGTTCATCCTCTATAGTGGCCTCGATCTCCTTTTTTCTTTTACATTCCTCGTACCTCATATCAAAGTTGACTTCCACTGTGGCAACGTTTTTCCCAAGGCAGGTTAGAGAAAAAATCTTGTTTTAGTCTCGGTGGTGAGCATAAGCATCAAATAAGACTTGGAAGGCTCGTTTCTGGCCTCCTTCTCATGCTTGTCTCTAGCATTATAATGTTCTTTATCAGCCACCCCAATCTCGACTTTCTCCAACCTCTTGTCCCTTTCCTTTAAGGCTTTCTCAAGGATCTCGATCTTATGATCCTTTTCCACCGCGGTCCTACCTGATTCCTCTGCTCGAGTATTCACCTCTTGAACTTTAGCTCTGAACTTTGCAAACTCCTTTTTCTTTTCTTCAACAGCGGCCATCATCTCCTCTATTTTCAACCACCCATGTTGAAGGATAGATATTTTTCACCACAGTCTGGAAAGAAATGACAAGGTAAGAACAAATATCAAAATCATAAACCTACATATAAAAAATTCATTCCCACCTTAATGCTTTCCCAAAGGCTATACTCGATTGCCTTTGGATTCCTACGACAGAGGTTGGAGGTCTAGCATTTGCTTCGGTGACGGTAGAGAAAAGGTCACCTTTGTTGAATCACTAGTTTTGATTCATGACAAAGCAAGTTAGAAGAAAAAGAGAATTCACGACAAAAAGAGATAATCAAAGGACTATGGCTATATCAAGACTTTTAATCTATGTTCTCACTGTCTAGTACTTATGATTGAGTCTTAGAAATTTGTTAAAAGCTATCCTTAAGTAGTCTGCACTTCATGTTTCTCATAATTAAACAAAACATAAGCATAGTATGCAAAAATACCTCAGCCAGTCGACTGGCTAGGATCATCCAGCCGACTGACTGTGTACATATACAATATGTACTGTTTATTTTTTTAAATCTTTTGCATAGCCAGTCGAGTGACCAAAAACGACCGGTCGACTGACCCGAGACCAATTTCCATATTTTCGAAAAGACATCTTCTACTGTGAAAGGAAGCAACCCTTCTCTAAACGGAAATAGAAGCTCCACTTCGTCAAAACCCTCCACCAATGGCAGTAACTCTTCAACTACTATATATACATACTCCCAAACACTTAATATTCACCGAATTTCATTCTAACTTTCTTATATTCATCTTATGCTCTCATACTTGCATTAAAATAGCAAACAAACATTTTTACTGCTTTGAATCATCAAATAAGCTTTCATAATCTTCGATTCTTAGCATTACCTTCTCTTTATATCTTTGCATACACTTCATATACTTGAGGATTTGATTATAGGAGGTTTGTACTATCAGAGACAAATTAGTGTTATCAAGAACACACGGTGTCAGATATACTTTTGAAGTCCTCTTCTGCTGCTGAGGCGAAAATCCTATTCTGCTGCTTAGGTGTCTATTCTGCTGCTCAGACTGTGTATACCTGTTCCTCCGGGTTAAGTGAGGATTGTTGTTTTAGTGAAATTCCAGAAGGAGTCTGGGACTGGACGTAGGACGGTGCTCCGAACCAGTATAAAAATCTTTGATGTTATTGTTATTATATTACTGCTTTTATATTTAGCACTATTTACTACATTACTATACTCCGCATTATTATATCCATATTGCACGACCCTACACACTTTCATTTGGTATCGGAGAAAGGTCTCTTATAACCATTACACAGTTATCTAATATTTTGCTAATATGGAAAACAACACCAACACTACTACTAACACTGTCACTAACACTAGTTTTATCGAAGGTCAATCCATTGCACGACCTCCATTTTTCAATGGTCTGAACTGTAATTATTGGGCAACTCGTATAAGAATCTATATGTAATCAAATAGCTTTGAATCATGGAATATTACACAAAATGAATACACTCTTCCTACTGGAGAATACTCCACTTGGTCAAACACACAAAAATTAGATGCTACTGCCAATGCTAAAGCTATGAACATGTTATTCCATGCACTAGATAGAAATGAATTTAATCGTGTTAGCATGTGTCAAACTGCTTATGAAATATGGAGAACACTTAAAATCACTCATGAACTAACAAAATTAAACAAAGAAAAATCTCCATGCTCAAAAATCAGTTTCAAAACTTTTGAATGAAACAAGATGAATCCATCAATGATATGTACTTTAGATTTTAAGATATCTATCATTCACTATTAGGATTAAGAGAAAAGTACACTGATTTTGATATTGTATCAAAAATCGTAAACTCTTTAACGGATGAATGGGAAAGAAAAGTCTTGGCTATTGAAGAAGCTAATGACCTCTCTACCATAAAACCTGAAGAGTTAATAAGAAATCTAATGTCCTATGAAGTGAATTTGCAGGAAAAACGAGTACAAGCACAAGACAAAAAAAACATAGCATTCCATGCTGAAGAAGAAAAAGATGAAGATTCAGATGAAGTAGATTTGGCATTTATTGCCAAAACTTTCAAAAAGTTCTTGAAGTTCAGGAAAAATAACACAAATAATGGAAAAAAGGAATTTTCCAAATAAACCATCGTCTTCAATTCTAGAATGCTTTAATTGCCATAAGAAAGGTCATATCTAGAAAGAATGTCCAGAATTAAAGAAAACATACTTCAACAAGGGCAGAAAAGATAAGAAAACGAAAGCATTCTCCGTACCATGGGATGATTCGGATACTTCTTCATCGGATAACAGTAGTGAAAGTGAAAATGAGCAAGCAAATGTCTATTTCATGGCTACTGAAAACGAGGTTAGTGATTTTACTTTTGATGATATGATAGAGATAAACTCAGAGCTAGTTGAAACTCTAAAAAAACTTAAAAGAAAACATAAGGAGACTCGTGAACTTCAGAACAAAGCAGAATTCGAAAGAGAAATGCTCAAATATGAGAAAAAAAATACTAGAGAAAGAACTTGAAAAATTACAAAAATCATTCTCTAATATTAATTCTCAACTCATTCTTTTAAGTCAAGAAATTGAAACTCAAAAAAAAAAAGAATGACGCTCTTGTTTCTGAATATCATGTACTCAAAACTAAGGTAAAATTGATAGAGTTGGATAATAGTAGTCTCGAAACTAATTTAGAAAGCATCACCAAAAATGTTTCAAATTTTAATAAAGGAAGAGAAACTTTATCTAAAATTATTGATAGCTCTCAATCTGTTTCTAGTAGAAAAGGATTAGGATATGTTAAGAAACAATAGCTTCACCTAGAAAGAGAATTAAGAGAAATATTAATCCTACTACTATACAGACAAAAAGGAATTCTAACCCAAAAAGCATAAAAATCTGGGTTCCTAAAACAAACAACAGTTTGATTAGGAAGAAATATGTAAACACTTTTTTAGAAATTGTTTATAAAAATAAAGATTACATTTTTAAATGGGATACTGAGCCCTCTTGGGTTTGGTTTCCTAAGATTTAACTCTTAGGACCCCATTGAAAAAGTGGGTACCAATATTATCTCATACTTTTTGTAGGTCCCACTCAAGAAAAGAGAAAAATGGATACTCGAAAGTGGTTGCTCAAAACATATGACAGGAGACAAATATATGCTATCAAATATTACTTACTCAGATGGACGCTCCGTCACTTTTGGAGACAACTCCAAAGGTTATATCATCGGCAAAGGCTATGTGAGCAATAATGGTATTTCAAATTTACCTCTTATTTCAAATGTTTTACTAGTCAAAAATTTAAAACATAATTTACTTAGTATCAGCCAATTGTGTGACAAAGGATTCAAAATCACTTTTTCTGAAAACAAATGTAGTATTTTTGATCAAAATCAAAATCTTATCTTTAAAGGAAATAGAGACAGAAATATCTATGTTCTGAATATGAAAATAAATCATAATTTAGATATGTGTTTAATAGCCAAAGAAAATGATCATTGGTTATGGCACTAACGATTCTGTCATATTAACTTCAAAACTATAAACAAGCTCTCTAAAAATGATATAGTGAAAGGTCTACCAAAAATGAATTTTAAAATTGATCATATTTGTGATGCATATCAGTTAGGAAAGTTAACTAAGTCATCTTTTAAATCTAAAAAGGTCATTTCAACTTTACAACCACTTGAATTACTACATATGGATTTATTTGGACCAACACAAGTACAATCCATTAATCATAGTAGATATGTGTTTGTTATTGTTGATGATTTTTCTAGATATACTTGGACCATCTTTATGAAAAATAAAAGTGATACTTTGATAATTTCAAAACTTTTGTCAAAAGAATTCAAAATTTTAAAGGTTTGAAAATCAAAAACATAAGAAGTGATCATGGAGGTGAATTCAAAAACGAAGCCTTTGAACATTTTTGTAAGAAAAAGGGAATATTCCATAATTTTTTGTTTCCTAGAACTCCACAACAAAATGGAGTTGTAGAACGTAAAAATAGAACCTTACAAGAATGTGCAAGGACTTTGTTAAATGGAAGTGCATTACCAAAACATTTCTGGGCTGAAGCGGTTGCAACAGCTTGTTATGTTTTGAATCGTGTCTCTATTGGACCATTAACTAAGAATACTCCTTATGAACTTATTAATGGACGAAAACCAAATATTTCTTATTTTAAAGTTTTTGGTTCAAAATGTTTTGTTTTAAACACAAAAGATTGGCTTGGTAAATTCAATCCAAAATCCGATGAAGGAATCTTTTAGGATATTTGGATCGAAGCAAAGCTTATCGAATTTATAATAAAAGAACAAATATCATCGAAGAAACACTTCATGTATCTTTCGATGAAAATTTTAAACAAATCCCAAGTATAAGAGATGATGAAGAATTCCCTGATAATATCACAAACACAGAAATTTCAAATGTTGAAAATAATGAAAACATTGTTCACAATAACAATGAATTAAGATCTCCACCTAGAATATTAAGAGATCGTCCTTCTGTTAATGTTATTGGAGAACTCAATTCATATGTTAGAACAAGAAGTCAATTAAATCAAATGGGTCATGTAACCTAAAAATATTAAAGAAGCATCTATCGAAGAAAATTGGTTAATCGCTATGCAAGAAGAATTAAACCAATTCGAAAGAAATGACGTTTGAGATTTAGTTCCACGGCCTAGTGATCAATCATTTATTGGTACAAAATGGGTTTTCAAAAATAAAGCAAATGAACAAGGAAATATTATTAGAAATAAAGCTAGATTAGTTGCTCAAGGATATAATCAAGAAGAAGGAATTGACTATGAAGAAACGTTTTCTCCAGTCTCTAGACTAGAAGCAATAAGAATCTTACTAGCATTTGCACGTTTTCATAACTTTAAATTATATCAAATGGATGTCAAAAGTGCTTTTTTAAATGGTTTCATAAAAGAAAATGTTTATGTTGAACAACCTACGTTATTCATACACGAACAATTTCCTAACCATGTATATAAGCTTAAAAAGGCTCTATACGGTTTGAAACAAGCACCCCGTGCTTGGTACGATCGTCTTAAAAGATATTTAATAGATTCTGGTTTCGAAATTGGAAAGGTTAATCAAACTCTTTTTATTAAAAGAAATAAATATGATATTTTAATCGTTCAAATATATGTTGATGATATTATTTTTGGATCTACAAATGAAAGACTATGTCAAGATTTTCCTAAAATAATGACTAGAGAATTTGAAATGTCACATATGGTTGAGTTAAATTATTTTCTTAGCTTACAAATAAAACAACTAGAAAATGGTATTTTTATTAATCAAGTAAAGTATCGTAACAATCTAATTAAGCGCTTTAGTATGGAAAATACTTCTACCAAACCAACTCCTATGAGTACAACCACACATCTTGATAAAGATGAAAGTGGCAAAAGTATTGACAAAAAATTATATCAAAGTATGATTGGATCGTTACTATATTTTACAGCTAGTATACCTGACATAATGATGAGTGTCTGTTTGTGTGCACGATTTCAAGCAGATCCCAAAGAATCACATTTACGAGCAGTGAAACGCATACTATGGTATCTTAATAAAACCAAGGACTTTGGACTATTCTATCCAAAGGAATGTCCTTTTGAATTAATGTCCTATAGTGACGCTGATTTTGGAGGAAGCCGGACAGATAGAAAAAGTACAAGTGAGACTTGTCACTTCATTGGACGGTCTCTTGTATCTTGGTTTAGTAAGAAACAAAACTGTGTTTCATTATCGACGTGTGAAGCAGAATATATTTCTGCAGCTCTGGCATGTGCTCAAGTTATCTATATGCAACAAACACTACAAGGTTTTGGTTTTAATTTAAGTCAACTATTTACTGTGATAATTCTAGTGCTATTAATTTATCTAAAAATCCTATCATCATTTTCTTCGTGATAATATTGAAAAAGATTTGATAAATCTAGAATTTGTTTCCTCTGATAAACAATTGGCAGATATTTTTACAAAACCTTTAAATGAAAACACTTTCATCAATTTAAGACGAAAACTTGGAATAGTCTCTTTTAAAAATTTATAAATTTTTATATATGTATATATACTATTTGTAGTTTTTCATAACACAATTTGATAATATATATATATATAAACTTTCATTCAAATTTTTTATCAAAAGAAAATTTATGACTCTATAGAGACTTGAACCCATGACATCTCCTTTGTAGTATTACAATTGCTTCTTACCATTTGAGCTATGAATGTTTTTTGTTTCAACTAGAAGATTGATTTTAATTATTCTGGAAATTTTCCTTCAAAAAATTAAATGTGTAGCTGCTAAAGCTCGAACTCGGGTCTCCTAGCTGGTAGTTTAATGTCTTACCAGTTGTGCTATGTGTTATTTTCTGCTGAGTCTTTTATTTCATAGGCTCATAACCATTCTTTTTCAAAAACAATTCTCATCCATTCTTTTTTCTCTCTGGCTATTAGCTATTTGCTATTTCTAACCACACAAACACAGCTCAATTCCCTCTATAAATCTGCATTTCTTTCATTGTTGCAATCATCCTTACAATTTTTAAAAAAAACTTTAAAATTTCAAGTTCCTCATTACCTATCAATGGCCTCTCACGATTCCTACGACTCCTCTAACTCCAAATTATCTTTTGCTACACCAACATCCTCCAGTAGCTATCATTCTTCCAGTAGCTCTACTTCGTCCTTGCCAACTCCTACCCCTAGACATGAACCAACTCAATATCACACTGGATTTTCTCTAAACACTAAGAAGTCACGAAGATCATTGTTTGTTTCTTCAAAAACAAAAGAAAAAATTGATGAAATCCATCATTATCAAAAGGAGCAAATCAATTTACAAAGAGAGATGTATTATGAACAATGGATGAATTCTAGTCGCCTTAGCCTTATAGAATCAATTGCCCTTAAATTCTATGGAAAATCATCTAAGCATGACGTTGTTGAACCTTCAACATCTCGTCAACCAAATTCATCCGACTGGAATCAATGGGAGCAAACTCCACATCAACCTCCGGCATCTCCAAACTCTTAGGAACGCTAAAATTATTGGTCCCCTTTACAACCTTATGTTGAGAACACCAAAGTTGAACCACATGAATGCTCTCCAAAAACTCCTAAATAATCATCTTTTCTTCTGTTTTATTGTTCTATATTCACTTGGATTTCGATTATGTATATGCTTTTTTGAATAAAATTTCGTTTTAAGCTTCATTGCATTTCTTGTCTTCAGCCAGTCGGCTGATATATATAACCAGTCGACTGTTTACAGGGTTCACAAACTCTCGAGTTGTCAACCAGTCGACTGAGTCATATAGGTCAGTCTACTGATTACAGAGAAAAATACTCTCGGGTTAGCAACCAGTCGACTGATCTACCCCGACCAGTCGACTGGGTGTACAAAAAAAAGGCTACCGTCATTTCTTTTTAAACCTTTTTACACCATCTATTCACTTTACCTTCTTTATTTTTTACTCCCCCAAAACCCTAGCCTCCATTTTTCTTTCACAAAATCCTTAAAAAAACCCCAAATTAATGGCCCCTCCAAGATCAAAACGCTCAAAACAAGGCTTTTCATCCTTTGTTGATACTCACGTTGCTCATTGGCTATATGATGCAACTGCAATCGAATGATGGGAAAAGATGAAAAACTCTAGAATTTTTGAAGGCTCGTTCATGGTTTATTCTGATTTTGGTGCTTACTCTCTTCAAGAATTAATACGAAGATGTGGATTAGAGTCACTCCTTGACAATAACGCAAATCGCCACAACATTAATCATCTTATGGTAAAACTTTTCTTCGCAAATTTAAATCTTGGCCACCAACAACCATCAAATCCAAATAATTGTGTATGGAGTTTGGTATGTGGACAACAAGTTTTCTTTTCCCTTGATAGAATGGCACATATAATTGAATCTCCAAATGAAGGAATAGATTTAAATGATGTCGAATGCAATCCTAGAAAAAGCGATAGAATAAGTCATATGTTCATGGGTGATGACATGATTGAATTGCGTTCTAAGCTTCTTCGTCCTAAAGCAAGAATTTTACACAAGACGCTTATGTGATCTATTCTCCCCTGAACCGAATCATATGAATTAATATGTCTGGAAAATTTCAAAGCTCTTTATGCCATATGGGGAAATATATGCGTTAATTGGTTGCGTCGTATTATGGATGAATTTCTCACCTTCACACATGGGAATATGCATGTTATCTACTTTGGAGAATATATTATGAGACTTCTTCTAGATGCGGGTGTTCGTCAACCGAAATCCGAATTATCTACTGTCGGAATGATAAATATAAGGACCATAAGTCTTATGAAGCTACTAACACAACCGCCACCTATTACTTCATTTGAAGATTGGAAGCATCAACAGGCTCAACAACAACAATATGGAGGTCCTACAATTAGAGAACCGAAAGCGCAACAAAAAGAAGGCGATATTCGCTTAGCTACTTCCTCTAGCACCCATGAATCCATAGAAATTCTCTCCTGCAATCAACTTATTTTGAATTCTAGACTCAAGAAAATGGATAAGAAACTCGATAAAATCAAAGGTTTCTTTTCTACATTATGGAATGCATTATCATGTTCTTCTTCAACTGCTGCCACGTCTGTCGCCTAAGGAAAACGCCCAGCACCTCGATTACATGGACTACATCAGAGGAGCATACTAGTAGCGACACTAGTGGAGCAGGCAGTGTGCTCAAGGCGCTTCTAGACTAGGAAAGGATCCCGCACCAGAGGGAGAGTACAATTGGGATATTGATGAATAGTCTTTTGGTGAGTGAGTAGGGTATGAACTATTTGCTTATTTATAACTTTATTTAAACATATTGAAACTTGCTAATTATTTATCTTTTGAGTCTTGTACTAAATATTTTCACTTTGCTATTTATTTCTGCACTTTATATTGAAATTATTTTTTCTATATCTCCTTTTTGTCGATGACAAAGGGGGAGAAGAATTGTCCTAATCATATTTATGCAGGTACAAGAAATATCATATATTTAGGAGGAGTTTTTATATTTGTTCTCTAGGACTTTTATATATACAGGTTTGTCATCAATCAAAAAGGGGAAGAATGTTGAATCACTAGTTTTGATTCATGACAAAGCAAGTTTGAAGAAAAAGAGAATTCACGACAAAAAGAGATAATCAAAGGACTATGGCTATATCAAGACTTTAATCTATGTTATCACTGTCCAGTACTTATGATTTAGTCTTAGAAATTTGTTAAAATCTATCCTCAAGTAGTCTGCACTTCATGTTTCTCATAATTAAACAAAACATAAGCATAGTATGCAAAAATACCTCAGCCAGTCGACTGGCTAGGATCATTCAGTCGACTGACTATGTACATATACAATATGCACTGTTTATTTTTTTAAATCCTTTGCATATTCAGTCGACTGACCAAAAACGACCAGTCGACTGACCCGAGACCAACTGTCATATTTTCGAAAAGTCATCTTCTTCTGCGAAAGGAAGCAACCTTTCTCTGAACGAAAATAGATGCTCATCTTCGTCAGAACCCTTCACCAACGGCAGTAACTCTTCAACTACTATATATACATACCCCCAACCCTTCATATTCACCGAATTTTATTCTAACTTTCTTATATTCATCTTGTTCTCTCATACTTGCATTAAAACAACAAATAAACATTTCTACTACTTTGAATCATCAAATAAACTTTCATAATCTTCGATTTTTAGCATTACCTTCTCTTCATATCTTTGCATACACTTCATATACTTAAGGATTTGATTATAGGAGGTTTGTACTATCAGAGACAAATTAGTGTTATCAAGAACACACAGTGTCAGATATACTTTTGTATTAGTGAAGTCCTCTTCTGCTGCTGAGGCGAAAATCATGTTCTGCTGCTCAGGTGTCTGTTATGCTGCTTAGACTGTATATACCTGTTCCTTCGGGTTAAGTGAGGATTGTTGTTTTAGTGAAATTCCAGAAGGAGTCTGGGACTGGACATAAGACGGTGCTCCGAACCAGTATAAAAATCTCTAGTGTTATTGTCATTATATTACTGCTTTTATATTTAGCACTATTTACTACATTACTATACTCTACATTATTATATCCATATTGCATGATCCTACACACTTTCAACCTTCAAAGGCAATTCTTGTGATTTCTATTGCTTGCTCGTTTATCTCAGAAAGAAGATCCAAAAAATTTCCCTTAGAACTTTCGACTTTAGAGAATCTGGAGACCTTTTGCTTCTTCAAGCCGAGAATATCTTTGTCAGGAAGCAACAACCTAGATCTTTTCTTGGTCCCCTTTCCCTTACGTGGGAAGCCAGCCTTTTTAAAAGGGGAAGTCACAACAACAAGGAGAAAGGGATAAAGTTGAAATCAAAATTAAGACTAAGTTATACTAAGAGCATAAAATAAGCTAGTCCAATGGTTAAAATATGAAATCTCCAATCTCGCTTTTCCTAGAATCGGATTTAGTCTCCACTCCGCTATTGATGACTTCGGCAGAGGCTTTCTCATACTTACTAGAGGGTTTGAGTCTGTTGAATTTAGTAGAAGGAAGTAGCAGATCTTGTACATTTAGTTTTCTTTCAATAAGAATCAAATGTTCGTATCATTGTAAAGGTAGGATCTTCATGACTTCTTTGTACCTATCTTCAAATTGATTAGTGGTAGTCGTGTCATCACTCTTCTTGGATCTCACTGTTTGAAATTTAATCAAACAAGGAAACACGATCTAGGATATAGATAATATTAAAAGGAGATAAAATATTCAAGAATATACCACATTATTGAAAGAGGTGCTTATTTAATCGGAAGGGACCTTACCAAAAAACCATTGACGTGGTGTTATTTTGCTGAATGGGTCCTTTAGAGGAAACAACCTTAAAATTTTGAGAAAATACATGGGAAATTCCCCAATAAACTTAGACTCTAGCAGATTGAACATGTAGTTGATCTGAATAACAGATATATCCGATAGCCTTTTTCGGAATATAGAATCACATAAGCAAATAAAGTCTAATAGGAAGTAGCCAAGTTGAAAGAGATTAATGCAATAAAAGACATCGATAAAAAAAAGGGCTAGAGGTAAGAAGATCTCGTGTTCTAAATGTTCGATGGACCATGTAAAATACCCTATTGGATAGTTGCTAAAATGCATCCTGTAGCTTAGAAGAGATCGTCTCGACTGTTATAATCTCATAAGACGGCGAAAATTCATCATGATCTTGTCAAATTTTGATAGGAGCATCCATTTCTAATCTAGGAAAAAAGAGGGGCAAGGTGTCCAATTATAAAAAGGAAAATCAGCATTAAACCCAAAACAAGAATTGAACAGGTTAAAAACCCTAAGAACCTAAGTCTAATTCTTGATTAAGCTCTAAAAGAACGAATATCGATGAAGATATCGAAATTTTTGAAAAGAATAATAAGATTGGAAAAAAGTTTCTAGTTCAAGAGCGGATATCAAAGGAAGGACCAAAAAGAGCTTGAAAATATCAATAATGGTTATACAATTCAAATAGGAAAAAAGAGGAGAGAAAAAGGAAAAAGTCATTTATATTAAAATGAACGGCACAGATTGGAGAAAGAGAAGTTTTCCACCGTAAATTTATTTTAACTAATGTCTAGAAAGGAATGTCAAGGGGTTGCCTCGTCAGATGCTAAGTCATCCTTGCACAAAAAAAGAAAAACTTTTTGAAGATAACCAATCAACTACCAACATTTGGACTAACATTTGATGCAAGATTAGAATCATTCCCTTCAAAGGTCCAGTCTCGAATGATCACTTACAAGTTCATACTACAAATACCATTTTGACCTCACGGCCCCAGAATGGATTTCGCCTCTCGATGCCGAAATGGTTTCTCTTATCACTTAGCCTAGATGGCCTCTAGTGACAAGCATGATTTCAAAAGTTTTGACGTCACAGTCTCAAATCTGATTTCATTTATCGGCGCTCAAACAATTTTGTTTATCACATAGCCTAGATGGCTTCAAGTGACAAGCATGATTTCAAAAGTTTTAACCTTACGGTTTCATATTAAATTTTGCCTCTTAGCCCTTAAACAATTTTGCTTATCGCTTACCCTAAATGGTTTAAAGTGACAAGCACGATTTCAAAAGTTTGGACCATATGTCTCAAATTAGATTTCACCTCGACATTCGAACAATTTCGTTTATCATGGCCTAAAGGGTTTCAAGTGACAAACATGATTGCAAAATTTTGACTTTGCGGTCCCAAATTAGATTTCGCCTCACGGCGCTCAAATAATTTCGCTTATCACTTAGGCTAGATGGCTTCAAGTGATAACCATAATTTCAAAAAATTTGTCCTCACGATCTCAAATTAGATTTTGCCTCTTAACGCTCAAACAATTTCGCTGATCGCTTAGTCTAGATGGCTTCAAGTGACAAGAATGATTTCAAAAGTTTTGACCTCACGGTCTCAAATTAGATTTTGCCTATCGGCGCTTAAACAATTTCGCTTATCAGTTAACCTAGATGGCTTCAAGTGACAAGCACGATTTCAAAAGTTTTAACCTCACGGTCTCAAATTAGATTTTTCCTCTTAGCATTCAAACAATTTCACTTATCGCTTAGCCTAAATGGCTTCAGGTGACAAGCACGATTTCAAAGGCTTTGACCTCATGGTCTCTAATTAGATTTCGCCTCTCGGCGCTCAAACAATTTCGCTTATCACTTAGCCTAGATGGCTTCTAGTGACAAACACAATTTCCAAAGATTTTACTCACGGTCTCAAATTAGATTTCGCCTCTCGACGCTCAAACAATTTCGCTTATCACTTAGCCTAAATGGCTTCAAGTGACAAGCACAATTTCAAAACTTTTGACCTCATGGGGTCAAATTAGATTTCATCTCTTGACGCTCAAACAATTTCCTTATCATTTAGCCTATATGGCTTTAAGCGACAAGCATGATTTCAAAAGTTTGACCTTGCGGTCTCAAATTAAATTTCACCTCTCGGGGCTCAGACAATATCATTTATCACTTAGCCTAGATGGCATCAAGTGATAAGCATGATTTCAAAAGTTTTGACCTTATGGTCTCAAATTAGGTTTCATCTCTCGATGCTTAAATGATTTCTCTTATCATTTAGCCTAGATAGCTTCAAGTGGCAAGCATGATTTTAGAATTTTGACCTCTCGATCCTATTAAAAGGCCTTCCAATCCAAAATTAAAATTTAATTTCAAGATAACACATTTTTCTTGTAGTAATGCATATATATAGGCATTATGCCGCCGTTAGAATCTTTCAAATCCGATTTCTATGTAAGACTGGCACTTGATGGCTGAAGCATGGTATCAAAGTATTTTCGTCTCATGACACTAATTTCAATGTCCAAAAGCCTCTAGATGAGGTTAGATTTCAAATTACTTCCAAAACCCTTTAAACAAGGTTAGATCTTTATAAGCTATCTAGGTAAGATAGTGTTTCTGAAAGTTCTTCGATCATTACTTTGCCTAAAAGCTCAGGATCAACCTCATGATAGGAATGGAACAAACAAGCCAAGTACTAAATCATGATATGACATTATTCTTTCCAAAGTCTACCTCATATCAATCATATGAGGTAAACTCGAGGGGAGGAGGGGCATGTATTACACTATATTTTCTACAAAGTACCGATTACGAACATTCGAAAGGAAAGTTCATTGGCTTGTAACTCCAAGACCCATTGTTTGGTTCCTAACAAAAGTTCATCGTTCAGTTGAAATAAGAAGCTTAACTAAGAGCAGTAGTTTCTGTAACCAAAGGAATTTAGCAAATATCAACAATCAATGGCTTAGATAACCCAGGTCGAGATCAATGGTCATGATATACGGGAGGTATCTAAGAAGCTATGAATAAAAGCATCATGTTAGCAATCCGCGTCAAAATGCACTCAACCAGATGATGACAAACATTCAAATCTTAGTCACACACACATAGCAAGCCAGGTCGTCAATCCAAAGATAAGGCTCTCCACTAATGGCGCTATGACATATTGGCTATAAATATGTGGAAATTGCAAGGCACAAAGGATCTTCTGGCATGAAAAAGAACCGACACAAAACCATATAGTACTTTCCTATATCAGAGCTCTATTCAGAAACTCATTAATGGCAAAAATGCCTAGATTTAATATAATAAGCCTCTCGGCTATTTAAGAGTGACTAAATAAGGAAAGAACAGTGGATGTTGGGACTTTTAGCCCGAACCACTATAAAAATCTCGGTGTTATTTACTTTTTGCACTTTTCCTTCCTTGCATTTATTACCGTGACATCGCGATCCAACATCCGTAACCTGAATTTGGTCAGACTACATCACGATAATCTACTTGTAAGGTCCAGTAATCCAATTCGCTTCTGGAGCTATACCTTGGGACCTCGAGGTGTTAGTGTGGATGAAAATTTGCACTAACAATAATAATTATTGAGAATATACAAGTACGCTCTCTTAATATGTACCTAATCCCTGAAGAGTCCTAAACTTAAGCTTTAATACCAACTATAACTACCCGCACCCCTAGCGACATCGATTCAAAGCCTAAGGTGACTTTCGAACTCAGGTCGTGCATAGAACTATGGGCCGTCAGGTTTTTTAAACATTACGTAATAGATTAATATAAAATTTAAAGCATTTGTAACACCCCTAATTTTTTATTAACATTGTTCAAGAGATTTAATTAGAATAAATTAAATAGAATAATGTAGATAAGGGGATTGAGGTGGATTAATAAACTAAGGTTGCCATGCTTATCTAATGAACATAAATAAATGATTAGGAAATTAAACATAAGGGCATTTGGGTAAATAGTCATACACCCCACCCTTATACCACATTCCTTAGGCTATGCACGTTTATTTTTCCTTTTCATTAAAACAAAAGAAATCATGGGGAGCAAGGTCGACCATTAAAGGAGAAGAAAAAATCAACTTAAAGCTTAGAATTCAAACTAGAAGAAAATAAATCTCAAACAATCTATAATCTTCTGTAGAAGTTTTTCCCAACTTTGTTTGTAAAACTTCAAATAGGCAGAATTTTCTATTTGTAAGTCTATTTTTCTATTGTAGCCACTCTACTAAAAGATAAACCATGATTTGAACTCAACGGAATAGGTTAGAGACCTTAACTTTATGCATATAAAAAGTTATGGATAAACAAAGTTTTATATTTCCGAAGGGGTTGTTTTCTTTGCTTTCGAATATGTTTACTTGGTTTTCTTTGCCTTCGAAGGAGATACTTTCGAAGGGATTATAAAATTGTTTTCTTTTGAGTAAGTTTTATATTTATGAAAGGTGAAATTTAAAGTATTATAAGGCAGGAGCCTTATGTTTTTAAGAGCTTTCGAAGGAGGTTACCCTATGAAGTCGAAAGCTAGGTTTTGAAGGTATCGAAAGTTATGGATTTTCAATGTTTTCGAAAGGCTAAGGTTTAAAGGACTTAAAGGCGGATGTCATATGTTTTTAAAAGCTAGAAAAATGTGGTCTTATTAAAAAGGTTTTAAAGGAGTACCTTCAATGTTTTCGAAAGGTTTTTTAAAGATTTTAAACAAAGGTTTCGAATATAAGGACTAGGCATATAGTTTAAGTGCTTTAAGTTATAAAGTACTTTAACTTATTGTAAAGGATAATTAATCTTTATTAAACATCATCAATGTTATTTTGAGTAAAGTATATATAACATGGCATAAATAGTTTAGAGTAAAGCTTACGATTTATCTTCCTTATATATTTATGATTTGACGGACTAAATCATTTTGAAAAGGTTTTCAAAGAAAATTTTGAAGGGCAGTTAGCTCTAATATTATGTAGAGCAGTTAGCTCAGATATTTTAAAGGGTAGTTAACCCAAAATAAAATTTAGGCAGTCAGCTCATTTAAATTCGGACAGTTAGTTCAATTTACAGTTAGTCAGCCTAGAGGGCGGTTAGTCCAGAAAGAGTAGTCAGCTCATTTAAATTCGGACACTTAGTCTATTTTGCGGGTAGTCAACCCAGAGGATAGTTAGTCCAGGACTGTTAGTCCAGATTGAGCAGTTAGCTCTAGTATGAATAGATGGTTCATTTTTAGCATAATGGACCTTGCTAATTTTTAAGGGTAGTTAGTCCACCCTTTTTCCTTTTCTGGGCATATGGCCCATTATCTAGCATAAATGAATATTGCTATTTTGGTAAAATTAGTTTTAGGATAGGTAGTCCAAAAAAGAGCAGATAGCTCTGAAAATGAACATTGCTATTTTGGTAAAATTAATTTTAGGACATATAGTCTAGAAAAGAGCGGATAGCTCAGAAAACGAATATTGCTATTTTGGTAAAAATTAGTTTTAGGACAGATAGTCTAGAAAAGAGCGGATAGCTTAGAATTTAGGACAGATGGTCCGGTAATGAACAGATAGTTCAGATTTTAGACAAACAGCCTATTTTATTTCCTGTTTTAGCATAATGGATATTGCTATATTATTCTTATAATTAGTTGATTAACCAGTTTGGTTGTAGGAAAGGATTTGCAAAATGTATATTTTGAAAAGGATACCTATGAGGTGAAAACCCGTTCCGTTAAGCGGTGTGGTCTCACTAGATATCTATTTGGTTTGAGATGATAGACTATTATTCATACCAGGCTTTATGTCTGACTCGACGTTTTTGTTTTCCCCTTATACTCTCGGGTACTCAATTGATTTTGAGTTGCTTGAGGAATAAAAATTTTGGGTTTTCTTAGACGAATAAAGCTTTCGGAGGCGTGCAGGAGGAGGATAGTTATTTTGAGGTTTTCTTTTCCATTTTATATTTGGATGTAAAGGCAGGTTTTAGCCTTACTATATACTCTGGTCAACCAAGGGGGCCTCATCATATGTCGCTCTAGGCGTCTGCGTAATGACTATATTTCGCTGAATGTGGTTAACGTTTTGAGATTATGTAATGAACATGAAATGTTTTAATTTGAATGTGGAAATATGTTTTTGAATTGTTAAATTTTTCCATATTCTTGTGATCTCTTATCAATGTACCTAGCACCGCCGTATTTGGTCGTCAAAGATTAATAACTATGGATGACTGCTGCATCCGTAGCCGTTAGTTTTGGGCCTCCAAGTAGGGGGATGTTATAGCATTCTACACTTTCATATCTCATAATGAAAGAAAATAAAATATAAATACTGAAAATAAGAAAATCAAGCAATAATCTCAACAACATGTAATCCATACAATGATGTCTCTAAGTAACAACATAAAGTCTGGTTGATAGAATAATGTAGCATAAAATACATGGAGAATGACTATAAGAAATGTCGCTCTATGCACCTTGTCTCCTCCTCCATGTACTCTGTCCTAGCCAAATCACCTACTGGCCTATCCTCCTATAATGGGTATAAAAGAGGAAGAAAAATAGTTGATTAGATAAAGTCTGGTGAATGAATTGTATTAGTAGTGTTTGGTGTTCACATACAATTAACATCACTTATAATCTACACAACCTCGGGTGTCAATTTGCGCTCATGTATTACATATAAAAGATTGGTTACTTTACGAACTAGAGGTATAATTCTTATTACACCTATATAAAAGGTTTCCAAATCATGGGTTGAACAATTGACAACTAATGACTCTCCTAGTATGTGATCTCCATAATAGCTTTTTAACCCACACTGAGTTAATTTTCTCAATGACGAATCACATATATCGCACTTGTATACTAAGAAAACACTGCAATTTTTTGGATCACATCGAGTATAATACCTCGATGATCTATGGCCTATCGAAGCACTCATGTCTCCTTCTCAGTAGTAAATGTATTCTATGCTCGTAATCATTCAACCTGAAGCTAAAGAAATCATCAAGTGATTCCCTCATATGTCCAACTGCTACCTAATCGAATAATCATATTATTGCGGATGTCATTGTCTCTTTTCCCCTGATTCCAACATGTTAATATGTGACTGGCATACCCCAATAATAAGAAGAGCATCTAGTTGTGCTGTTATCGCTCTCCCTATCAAGTTTCATGTTATACTCACCATGAAGTGTAAACCTGGGTACGTTACCCAATGTGAAATTAGTTCTCCATATTGCACCTGCTCAATGAAGCTATGACAAATCCTAATAGTCGAGAAAGTGAGGATAAGTCCCTCTATTTTCCCTACATGGCCTACATCAGATCTAGGTTCAATCTGGGCTTGTTTAAAATATTGAGATGTTTAAAATTTATTTCGAACGTCTGATCCTCCTTTTTGAAAAAAAAAAACTTTCCACACATTTAGACATCTGACTTCCTTTCCCAAATGACTTATCCCAATTCCAGATGTTTTAAAAAGGATCTAAACATCCAAATCATGTCAAATTAGAACTAATATCTCTCGGGTTAAATTATCTAAAATCCAGACATCTGAGTCTCAAATCATACGTCTGATTTCCTCTTCAGATGTCTAGTTCGGTGTTTTCTAGATTTTATATATTTTTTGTTTATTTGGATTATTTCGTTTGTCTTCTTCATTGATTCATGTATGGATTTAAGGTACATTTTTAACCGAATCATGTGGTAGTCTTTATCTTCATTACTGTGACTTCACTAGTTAATTTTAATGATTATATATGCACACACTTTTGAATAAACTATCTATATATCTTAAAACAAAGATATAGATATATATTCCAAATCATATAATCAATTCAAAGTATGATAAATGGAATATCAAATTACTTTGTTTATCTAACCAAACAAAACTTTATTAATAAAGATTAATCTTCATAGAATTTGATGCGGATTAACAAAGATTAACCAATGCCTAGGGTTCTCTAATCATTACTATCCATTTTGATATATAGTTGAAATGATAAATCAATGAAATTCTAGGTTGAAACTACTATTCCAAATTCAGCAATTATATTTTTTATTCAAGTAGAATTATAAAGGAATTTAATTACTTATGAATAATCATAAATTCGTAATCAATTCACTTACCTCGAAGGAATCCCTCTTCTAGTTTGATTTGAATCCACTTCTTCACTTATTTTTTTATTTGTTCCAGCTTTCAATTTGAATCTTCTACTCCATTGATTTTTCACTTCTATTTCCCTCTCTTATTTGATTTGATTTTTGTTTTGTTTTAATTTCAAAATTTTAAGAAATTGGAGTTGTTTAAGAAGGAAGAAGAACAAGAAAAAGAACATATAGAAAAAGGAGGCAGCAGTTAGGGCCTAAAGTGAAAAGGAGTGAGGGTTAGGTTCTAATTTATAGTTGAAAGTTTGGGTTATCTAATTTAAACTCAAAATTAATAATTATGAAAATGCCATTGGTTATAGTTGTCGCTTGTTTTGATCATTTTATCAAATTTAATAAGTTATATATGCTTTCTAACTGTAAACAATATTCTGATTGCAATAAAATAGGTCTCGTGTCCAAATTCCAACGTTATGAAAATTTATTATTTCCTATATTTATCTAAAAATACATTTTTACCCTTATTAATATTTTTATTTATTATTAAAATTTTCAGGGTGTTACAGTTACCAATGGTGCTCTGGCATGCACTCTTCAATTCCTCAAAAATGTCCCAAAAGAGGCTGGAAAAGAATGAATATGCTAGTTGACTTACAACTACGCCACTTCTAGGTTTTTATAGTACAAGCGAATAATCAGTTATGTGCCCCAGCATCCAGTCGCTCATTCTACCCAAGAAACTAAAGTCGATCCTCCGACCTTCATGCACCAAGATGATCCAAATGCGCTAGAGGATGTCCAAAACATCAACGATGAAGGGCAGGATAAATGTAGAAAGATGAGTCAGAGGAGAGGGAGAAGAAGAAGAAGAAGGAGACGACGAAGATGAGGAAGAGGAGAGATGAAAATAAATAAGATGACATGGAGAGTCGATGGGAGAGACTACCCCTAAGGAAGGGACCACTTTAGGGGAAGAGTCAACTTTAAGGAAGAGACAACTCCACTTGCCCTTGGCTAGTAAAGCTCATAATAAAAACTATGCGACTGGCTACCGAGCCCCAATAGGGCACTATTGAAGGAATATTCTCTAATATGTCTTTGGAGGATATCTTTGGCAACCTATAAAACCTCGATAATGTTCCCAACCTCACTGGACCTGAGTTCAACGTCGACTCCCAACTCTTGATATCCCATCTGGTGCAGGCATGCTTTTTACGTTCGTGGAGAAAGTTACTCCAATCTCTCAACCTCATGAGCTTGCTGCTTAGAATCAGAAGGACATAAAAACACACTACACAACATTTAGGATCAAAATCATGTTCACTTTGCATGTGCTCTTATATTATTCCAAATTATAACACAACCATATTCTTCACTTCTCAGGTACTATGGGTGGATCTCGGTTTGAAACATTGGACAAAAAAATCTAGCAACAAGCCCCCTTCTCTATACCAAACATATCCTTACCAATAACAAGATCCTTTCTACAAGTTTAACTATGAAAGTGCCAAAAGAAAACAAAGGGAAAGAGAAGATAAAGAAAGGAAGGAAGAAGGAAGAAGAAGGCATCACTGTGAGTGCGATAGATCCCAGGACCACCCTGGGCCCAAAAGAAGTTCTAGTTCTACGCACCGAGAACAGTCTCCGATACCTACCATAAAGACGCTCACTCTCAAAGGCTTGACTATCGTAGAGGGAAAAGTCCACCTCCAACTCTTCTTTACAAAGCTCCTATCAATAGTATTTCCCTCCTTCTCATGCTTTGGCTTCATCTCACGAATCAAAAATGCACAATCCTCATCTTTACTTTCCAAAATAAAGGCCGGTAAAAGAACATGCCACTACTGCCTCCAACACCCCACTACTAATTTCTGAACCCCATTCTCTAAAGCTTTAATGGAGTGCGAGCTCATACACCTTGAGATGGATTTAACTAGGCTCCAATTCATGTACAATATGAAGAATATTCCCTCAAAAATACCTAGCCGTGGGCTTGTCTTTACATAAAGACTTAGTGGAGTAGTATTTGAAGGAAGCAATCCGTAGGTTTGACCAATCCCTATAAAAAAAATCACTTGATCATAGCAACTACAAGAAGGTAAGTGAAAAGGATGAGAAGATCAAGAAGAATCTTTCCGATTAAGAAGAAAGTCTTGTGAATGAACTATTTGCCAAGGATATGGCATCAAAAGATGCTGAGTGTAACGACCGGTATTTTTAACTATTTTAAATTATAGAATTTTTGAATGAAAATGGTTAGAAATAAAATTTGACGACTTGATATTGTAATTTATCAGAATATTAAATTATTTAAATTTAATATTGGAAATTATTTGAATAACTGAATTTTGAATTTAATATGAATGAAAATGATTCCATAAGTTGATTTAGATTTTATATAAATATGAATGAAGATCATTTACTTTCAAAATTTGATATAAAATGTGAATTGTTAGAATTTGAAAATTTTATACATTAATTGATGAGTAAAATAGTCATTTTGGTAACTGCCTCTGATTTCGACAAAAGTAGTTTCATCGGATCTGTAATAGTGAATTATTGTAAGATTTCAAGTTTCGTAGCGATCGGACTTGTCGTTTGGCCATGCGAGCTTGAAATGCGTAGAAATCAATTTAAGGAAGTCGATCAAATAAACTGATTTTGAAAAGCTATCTTCCACATATGATCGAATTAGACCTCGAAACTAGTTCCATTGCGCCCGGAATAGGGATAAAATATTATAAACGCCAAGCGGCATGCGTCCTTCGGAGTTCGGGATTTCATGGGCTTTTGGTCAGATATTTTCAATATAAAATTATATATTCTCTACATATTTTTTTCAATATGTACACGCGCATCTCCCTACCCGTATTTCCCTCTTTATTTTCAAAATCACCCTAGGTCGAAGAAAAGGGCAAACAGATCAATCTAAAAAATAGACAAACGAGATCTCATTCAAAATGAAATCGAAAAAAAAGGAAACTACCGATCGAAATCGAAGATAGAAAAGAGGGATTGGAGTCGCATTCTCTCTTCGAGATGCGTACATGAGTCGCCGTGGCTATGGCAAGGACAAGGTCGAAGCTGAGGGAAGACGCGGCTTCAGGCTAATGTGCGTGCGGCCGATTGTGAGGTGATGGCGATCGAGATGGTCGTGTAGCACATTCTAGGGTTTCTTGATTTACGCTCATGTTCGTGTGACGACCCACCTTTCATTCCCCGGAAAGACGCATCGTCAATAAGAAAGAAAGGGATAAAAAAGAGAATAGATGGGAAAGAAAGAACTAAACAATATCAGAAACAGTGGAACGAATAAAATATATTACATCACATTGTTATTACATAATATACAACATTCATCAGAGTCATACAGCTTAATACATCACATTACACAATCATGAAGACTTGTCTATCATACAGCTTAAAATACAATACAGAGATACAACGGAAACTCAATATCTATATACGCTGAAGCCTCCTGCTCCAAGTCTCCTCCATAAAATTCTTCAAAGAAAACCTGAATCACTTGGCTACTCGTAAAAAAATTTGAGTGCCCAAGAGTTTAAGAAAACAAAAAATAAACTCTGGGTCAGACATGGATCTGGTGTGAGTAAACGGGTTAAAGTTGTTTATCTTTGAAAATCATTTGAAAACAAAGGTATCTCGTAAGATCACGCCACAAATAAACATGTCGGGTTTTTACCTTACGATAACTAAAATATTTGATAGGAAATCCAGTGATATTATAATAGTGTCTAGGTTTTTCAAGTAAAATAGAAAATAGCTGGAATGCTTACATCTCATGTTACAACATAGTTGGGCACAATCAAAACGTACGGTACTTATTGGAGATTAGATTCCATACAATGGTAGGGCTACTGGGGTATCGCCCGTCACAGTACCTGGTCTAGTTCAGAGTACCGAGGATCCACCCTAATACCCTGCAACACAAGACCAGAACTATCCCTTACTGGATAATCCCGAATAAGACAACCCCGTAGTTGGCGCGACCAACCGCCCACTAAGCTGAAAAAGGGACATCTAGACAGGAGAAATCTTATCCTACTTAGGTGCTACCCACTTAGCCTTGCTGCACCTCCTCTGTTTTAGCCATTCCCAGTTGATGAGGCTTGAGGCAATGTTACCTTTTTTGAACACATATCTTGGAATGCTCACCGTCCTCCAATAACGATGGTCTGATAGCATTCATCCATACAAGTCTGTTCCGGGTTTGAACGAAACCGAAGGCACTATCTCGCTACACTCATTTTAGAATGGCCCTCAGAGTTAACGACAATAGCCCTTGCACTCTGAATCTTCATCTAGATCAAAGGCGCTATCTCCGTTAAACTTGTTTTGGAATCACCCATAGAGTTAACGACAAATAGCCCTTCCTCTTTGAATCTTCGTCTTGATCTTCACTTGATTTTTCATGACCTACCGTTTAATTTGGATCGATGTGGTTTTTGGATATCCAATTTGAAATCCGATCCCGGTCTCACCGAAATCCAAAACATACGTCATAAAGTCCAAGTTGTTTAAGTTTAAACAATTGAATTTATATTCAGAACAATATATTCGCACAGCAAATCTATCACAGATAGGTAACACATATCATCATAGTTCAACCAATTCACTTCATATCACAGAACAGTACATATCAGAGATATCAAACAATTCAAGGCATTCAATATAACTTAATCACCCATAAGCAAGATTTATTAGTCTCACCATTTTTAATTAATTTAATTTAACCTCCAAACAAATTAAATTAATTACTTTTAATCTCGCGTACTTAATATTAATTAATTATAAACCATTAATTAATCATCCTTTCATTATCCATCTTAATTAATTATAAACCATGTATCTTAATTAATTAATGAAATTAATTAATCATCCCTTAATTATTCACATTAATTAATTAACCTTTAATTACTCACATTAATTAATTATACTATAATTAATTACATTAATTAATGATCCTTAATTAATTACATTAATTAATTATCCTATAATCACTTACATTAATTAATTATCTTTTAACCAATCACATTCATTAATTATCCATTAATTAATCACATTCAGTAATTAACTATCCTTTAACCAATTTCATTAATTAATTACCCTTTTAATTTCTTCCATTAAGTAATTATCCCAAATTACTTTCATTAATTACTTATCCTTTAATTAATTTTATTAAGTAATCTTAAGTAATTTTCCTAAATTACTTTCATTAATTAATTAGTCTTTAATTACATTAAGTAATTATACTTTAGTTAATTACATTAAGTAATTAACCTTAATTAAACCAAATAATTATCTTAAATTAATTACATTAATTAATTATCTTTAATTAATTAACTAATTATACTTTAATCGCTTTTATTAATAAGATCTTAATTAATTAATATAAACCATTTACCTTAATTAAACACTTACTTATCATTTATATTTATTTATTTTAAGTATTTAACCCTTAATTACTTTCATTAATTAATTAACCTTAACTAATCTAAGATAAACTATTTATCTTAATTAACTACATAATTACCATTTAGATCTTATTAAATTAAATACTTGAAATTGATTTGTTATTGACAAATAAAATCATTTGAAATCTTTTGGGTTAACTAAAGTTTAATACAGTTCTTAATCATTTCCAAATTCATCGTTAAATCACATTTGAAAAACAATTAGGAATTAATTAAATTAATGATCCTAACATGATTATTTTTAAACAAAACAATTTTTAAAACATTTAAATTTTAACTCTTTAAATCCTTGAAACTTTAAAAACTTATTTTAATAAATTACTTTAGAAACTCGGTTAACAATCCTTTGAAAACATATTCATTTTCTTTAAAACTCTAAAACTTGTTAACTAAATTCATATTTATTTTACCTTTAAAACTTAATTAACTCATACCTTTGAAAACTTGTTAATTTAATTTATTTTTGCTTTGAAAACTTTGGAACTGTACATTTTCTTTGCTCTTAAAACATGTTAACATACAATTGAAATAAAAACCACAGCCAAAACACAAAATCCCCGAGCTATCCCCGTGTCACTCGCGAACTTCTTTTTCCTCGAGACAACACACAAAACTACTCGAGACCGGCCCGATAAAAACACTTCCTCTCCGATCCCACAGCATACAGACACATAAACATGCACATGTGCATGTGCACGTTGATCTGGTCGTCTCCTACACCTCCCCGTGACACTTGCAAGTCAACGATCATCTCGTCGACTCACTCGACCTTCGGGTTCCGACGAACTCGCCTGAGAACCAAATTGAGCTGCCTAGCACACAACAGGAACCAAATCAATCGACAAAACTTCCCCCGTGCCACCGCCTACGTCCATCTGAGACCTCGCCGTCACGACTTTAGCTGCGTAATCGACCCATATTTCGATCCCACCACATGCGATCACCTCCGATGCACCATCGACGTCGTATGAGCTCTGAAAACATCGACGACCAAAACTGTCGACAAAACCCTACATCGCCTTCCCCAAGCCGCTCCGACCACCTATAAATACTACGATCATCTTTCCTGAGATCTCCACCACTCATAATTTCTCCAGCCACGATCGTGACGACTATCACCTCGCCGGTCGTCGGGAATCGACGATAACCCAAAATCTGATCAACTCAGCAATCCTCAACAGTTACAGGCTTAAAAATCATGATATGATTATCTAAATTCATAATTTTCTAATACGAATCAAGTTTTAGAATCAAAACAAGAAATTAAGATCATCGATTTATCTGATTTAAATAGATTTCACTGTAAAATCATTTTTCAAAATATTAACTAAATAATTCCACTTGAAACTATTTTTAAAAATGAATTTACATTGTTATAATCATTTTCTTTTTTATGATCATAGTCTAACATTGATTCTTTGGGAAGATATGAATTTTTGAAGGTTGTTCTTGAGCCTGTGAAAACAACAGAGGCCAATATATATACACATAGACATGCACACAATATACAGAGTATTTTCAACTATATTCTTGTTTAAAAACATCCATGCATATCATACCTACAATATTACTTCATAGATTAAGCAAAAACATCAAAGTATAAACACATATTTTAGTTTTTAAAAAGTGTTTACTCACCAGATTATAAAACAGAGAACATGCCTTTTATCTGATCTGGACTCTTGTTTGAAACCGAAGCTTGAATTTGCTACTTGCTGTTTGAATATGAATTGATCTGATCTTTATGTTTTGAGTTGAATCCTTGCTAAATGTTGAGTTGAAATTGAACTTGCTTGATCTCAGGTTGAAACAGTTTGATTTTATTTTCTTTTCAGGTCTTTAGTTTTCCTTTTAGTTCTGAAAATGAAAGAAGACTGAGGAAGGAAAGTAAGAATGCTTTTGAACTAAAAACTAGTTTTCTCTAAAACAATATATTATATATAATTATTATTTTTTTTAAAAATATTGCCACTTGTTAAAGCATGGCATATATAAGTTGCAAATGTCTTAATGCATGTATTATATGTCTACAAATGTTTTTACATTAATATATGTTTATGTTTTATAAATTTATGTTTATATACAAACTACACTTATTTATGTTTAATTTTAAAAGAAAGTATACTAAATCCTTTATTAAATTAATTATTTATGTTTTAAACTTATATATATTTACAAACCATGTATAATTTTTAAAGAAAGCAAAATAAACCTTTTATTAAATCTTAGTTGAAATTTTAAACTTAAGTTATGATACTTAAATTAATAGCTATAAATAAATACCAGCGTTAAAAATGTTCGATTTAACTTTAACTAACTTTTAGAAAATTATTATATTAAATTCAAATCCAAGCTTCCTATTCACAATGTATATATACATATATACATTATAATTAGAAAACATTTTTATTATCTTTGAAAGATAAATTTTGCCAAATTAAATAATTATAAAAGAAAATTATCAAACCAACATTGCCAATTCAAATAATTATCTTAGGAGATTATCAAATTGTTATTGCTAAAATTCCGGGTCATCACATTCCTCCCCCTTATAAGAATTTCGTCCCCGAAATTTAAAAAGAAAAGATAATTTAATAATCCAACAAAGGTTTTATTCAAACAACAAAGCACACATCAATCATATACTAATAACCATAGCATCCAATCTATTCTAACAAATAATCAAATCTATCCTGACACAAATCTGGATAGGCCTCCTAATACTATCTAGAGTTTCCCAGGTACAATTACTGGGGTCCTCGCTCCACTGAACCTTAACTAGCTTCACCACTATGCTACTAAGCTCCTTCTCAACTCGATCTACGCTCTGCACAGGATGTCTGACAACAGTCAAGTCCGACTCAACTTCCAAATTCTCCTAAACTGCTGGTTCTACAACCCGTGATGGATCATGCACGTACTCCCTTGGATGAGATACGTGAAACACATTGTGAATACCAGCCATCCCGATCTGGCAATTCAATCCTATAGGCCAAAGTACCAATCCTTTCAAGAACACGGAAAGGCCCAATATACCTCGGAGCTAACTTCCCAGTCTTACCAAATCTTATTGCTCCTTTGATTGGAGAAACCTTAACAAAAATCAAATTTCCAACTTCAAATTCCAATTTCCTTCATCTCTTTTCTACATAACTCTTCTGACTATCTTGGGCTACCTTCATCCTTTTCTTGATCAACTCAACCTTCGTAGATGCCTCTCGAAACAAGTCTGGACCAAGAATAAGACAATCTCCGGATTCTACCCAACAAAATGGTCCTCCCGAGATCCATCGAAATCCAAAATACAAGCTCTACCCCAAAAACATTAGTAGACTTCAACTTACTTCTCCCATCCGAAAACTAGAAAACGTGCACTTGTCAACCTCGCCTTTAGATCCTGAAAGACTTCTTCACACTTAGGGTCCATTTTAACTTCGCTCCCTTCCCAGTCAGTTTTGTCAAGTGAAAAGAAATCTTAGAATGATCCTGGATGAACTTCCTGTAGTAACCCGCTAATCTAGAAACTGCGAACTTCCGACTTTCAGAAATGACACTTTGAAGACTTAGCTTTCAGGACATGTTTCCTCAAAGATTTCCAATACTATCTCCAAATGACGCTTATGCTCTTCCTCTGATGAATCCTGAGTCTATTTCACCAATTCCTCTCTCTCTCTCTCTCTCTTTAGGAGCCATCCTTCTACTAGGTTGAATCACCAGTATCGCTCCCGAAACCAAGTCGATACGGAAGTTAATCTCCGATGCAGGCAAACCTTTTGACTTCTTCGAAGACTTTTGAAAAAATCTCTAACAACTTTGATAGCTCCTACTTCCTTTTGAGATGCCTCAATCCCAAGCAAAAGACTACTCAGGTGAACTCCTAAACTATCGCAAGTCACTCTCGCAATCCTACCCAGATTAGTTTCCAAAGATACTGTTCTATCTTCACAAATCAAAACAGCTTATGCTTGTCTAACCAATCCATCCCAAAATAAGGTCAAATCCTTCAGGAATGCCTTTGCCTTTTAGAAGAAGCTAACGGCCCACGTTCAATAACAAACTCCTTGATCTGCTGAGCTTCCTAAAGAAGTGGGCAAGCCTCCACCATATGCTCGAGCTGCCGACAGTTGAAACACAAACACTTATGAATCATCGAAGAAATGATTCCACTCTGCTGCTTTTGAACTCCACCTCAGGATACTGCTTAGCAAGATGACTTTCCTGGTGGCACATATAACACTTTCAAGCTGCATTGCTGCCTCCCGGTTTCCTTTTACTCTACTTCTTCCAATTCGGATTGAATTTCCATTCATTCTAGTTGGAAGAATTCCCACTCGGTGCTGCCACTAATATCGAGGGTTCTTATCCATAAGCTCTTCGTACCTCAAAGCCATATTAACCAATTCCACAAACGAGCCTTTGAGATGGGCAGTCGTCTTATCAAGAAACTCGGGCCTCAAACGAAGCACAAACATCTCATTGAACTTAGTCTCATACTTCGATACAGACATACTCCCTTACTTGAGATCCAGAAAATTCCTATATAGCTAAATCTTCCCTGCGGTAGGCACAAACTGTTCCTCAAAACTTCCTTAACTTGCTCCAAGAGAAATCATCCTCGGTAACATCCATAGTTACCGTGTCCCACCATGCAGTTGGTCCTTCCTGAAGTAACCATGATGCCATAACTCTCTTCTACTCATCCGATAGATCCAACTCTTGAAAATCCGCTCACACAAGCGCAATCAAGCTTGCACTTTAATAATGGACTCCATACCTTTAAAAGGCTTTCCTCCGAGATTGGTGAAATCCTTACACAATGTCGCAAGGCTAACTCGAGGAAGTATTGGGTTTACAGCCTCGGTAAATACTCTTCCTCCTTCAACATTTAGGCCTCTTCCATCAGTGGTAGTCGTGCTACTCATACCACTACCCCTCAACCAAAGAACCCATGCCGTCCAGCCAACTCATGTGGGCAACCCGTACAGGTAACCCAACAAATCAGGTATATATGTATATATAAATACAAGTATGCTCTCTCAAGATATATATCACTCCAAAGCCTAGGTATTCTCTCAACCTAGAGCTTTGATACCAACTTTGACGACCCGCCTTTCATTCCCCAGAAAGACACATCGTCAATAAGAAAGAAAGGGATAGAAAAGAGAATAGATAGGAAAGAAAGAACTAAATAATATTAGAATCTCATAGCGGAACGAATAAAATATATTACATCACATAGTTATTACATAATATACAACATTCATCAGATTCATACAGCTTAATACATCACATAGTTATTACATAATATACAACATTCATCAGATTCATACAGCTTAATATATCACATTAGACAGTCAGGAGGACCTGTCTATCATACAGCTTAAAATACAATACAGAGATACAACGAAAACTCAATATCTATATACGCTAAAGCCTCCTGCTCCAAGTCTCCTCCATAAAATTCGTCAAAGCAAACCTGAATCCCTTGGCTACTCGTAAAAAAATTTGAGTGCCCAAGAGTTTAAGAAAACAGAAAATAAACTTCGGGTTAGACATGGGTCTGGTGTGAGTAAACGGGTTAAAGTTGTTTATCTTTGAAAATCATTTGAAAACAAAGGTATCTCGTAAGACCACGCCATAAAAAACATCTCGGGTTTTTACCTTACGATAACCAAAACATTTGATAGGAAATCCAGTGATATTATAACAGTACATAGGGTTTTCAAGTAAAATAGAAAATAGCTGGAATGCTTACATCTCACGTTCCAACATAGTTGGGCACAATCAAAACGTACGGTACTTATTGGAGATTGGATTCCATACAATGGCAGGGCTACCAGGGTGATGTCCGTCACAGTACCTGGTCTAGATTAGAGTACCAAGGATCCACCTTGATCCCTTGCAACACAAGACCGGAACTATCCCTTACAGGATAATCCCGAATAAGACAACCCCGCAGTTGGCGCGACCAATCGCCCACTAAGTTGGAAAAAGGGACCTCTAGATAAGAGAAATTTTATCCTACTTGGGTGCTACCCACTTAGCCTTGCTGCACCTCCCCTGTTTTAGCCATTCGCGGTTGATGAGGCTTGAGGCTACGATTACCTTTTTAGAACACATATCTTGGAATGCTCACCATCCTCCAATGACGATGGTCTGATAGCGTTCGTCCATACAAGTCCGTTTCGGGTTCGAACGAAACCGAAGGCACTATCTCGCTACACTCATTTTGGAATCACCCTCAGAGTTAACGACAATAGCCCTTGCACTCTGAATCTTCATCTCGCTTGTAGGCACTATTTTCGTTAAACTCGTTTTGGAATCACCCTCAGAGTTAACGACAAATAGCCCTTCCACTTTGAATCTTAATCTTAACTTAAGTTTTCACAGCCTATCGTTTCACTTGAATCGATGTGGTTTTTGGATATCCAATTTGGAATCCGATCCCGGTCTCACCGAAATTCGAAACGCCGTCCTAAAGTCCAAGTTGTTTAAGTTTAAACAATTGAATTTATATTCAGAACAATATATTCGCACAACAAATCTATCACAGATAGATAATACATATCATCATAGTTCAACCAATTCACTTCATATCATAGAACAACACATATCAGAGATATCAAACAATTCAAGGCATTCAATATAACTTAATCACCCATAAGCAAAATTTATTAGTCTCACAATTTTTAATTAATTCAATTTAACCTAAAAATAAATTAAATTAATTACTTTAATTACTTTTAATCCTGCTTACTTAATTTTAGTTAATTATAAACCATTAATTAATCATCCTTTAATTAATTATAAACCATGTATCTTAATCAATTAATGAACCATCCCTTAATTATTCACGTTAATTAATTAACCTTTAATTACTCACATTAATTAATTATACTATAATCAATTACATTGATTAATGATCCTTAATCAATTACATTAATTAATTATCCTATAATCACTTATATTAATTAATTATCTTTTAATTAATCACATTCATTAATTATCCATTAATTAATCACATTCAGTAATTAACTATCCTTTAACTAATTTTATTAATTAATTACCCTTTTAATTACTTCCATCAAGTAATTATCCCTAATTACTTTCTTTAGGTAATTATCCTTTAATTACTTTTATTAAGTAATCTTAAGTAATTTTCCTTAATTACTTTCATTAATTAATTATTCTTTAATTACATTAAGTAATTATACTTTAGTTAATTACATTAAGTAATTAACCTTAATTAAACCAAATAATTATCTTAAATTAATTACATTAATTAATTATCTTTAATTAATTAACTAATTATACTTTCATCACTTTTATTAATAAGACCTTAATTAATTAAGATAAACCATTTACCTTAATTAAACACTTACTTATCATTTATATTTATTTATTTTAAGTAATTAACCTCTAATTACTTTTGTTAATTAATTAACCTTAATTAATCTAAGATAAACTATATATCTTAATTAACTACTTAATTACCATTTAGATCTTATTAAATTAAATACTTGAAATTGATTTGTTATTAACATATAAAATCATTTGAAATCTTTTGGGTTAACTAAAGTTTAATACATTTTTTAATCACTTCCTAATTCATCGTTAAATCACATTTGAAAAACAATTAGGAATTAATTAAATTAATGAACCTAACATAATTATTTTAAAAAAAAAACAATTTTTAAACCATTTAAATTTTAACATTTTAAATCCATGAAACTTGTTTAAAAACTTGTTTTAATAAATTACTTTGGAAACTCGGTTAACAATCTTTTGAAAACATATTCATTTTCTTTAAAGCTCTAAAACTTGTTAACTAAATTCCTATTTACTTTACCTTTAGAACTTAGTTAACTCATACCTTGAAAACTTGTTAATTAAATTTATTTTTGCTTTGAAAACTTTGGAACTGTACATTTTCTTTGCTCTTAAAACATGATAACATACAATTGAAATAAAAACCCGAGCTAAAACACAAAATCCCCGAGCTATCCCCGTCTCACTCTCGAACTTCTTCTTCCTCGAGACAACACACAAAACTACTCACGATCGACCCGATAAAAACACTTCTTCTCCGATCCCACAACACACAGACACACAAACGTGCACATGTACACGTCAATCTGGTCACCTCCGATACCTCGCCGCGACACTCGCAAGTCAACAATCATCTCGTCGACTCACCGGACCTTCCAGTTCCGACGAACTCGCCTGAGAACCAAATCGAGCGACCTAGCACACAACAGGAACCAAATCGATCGATAAAACTTCCAGCGTCGCTGCCTACGTCCATCTGAGACCTCGCCGTCACGACTATAGCTACGTCATCGACCCACGCTTCGATCTCACCACATGCGATCACCTCCGGTGCACCATCGAAGTCGTACGAGCTCTGAAAACATTGACGACCAAAACCGTCGACAAAACCCTACATCGCCTTCCCCAAGCCGCTCCGACCACCTATAAATACTCCAATCATCTTTCCTGAGATCTCCACCACTCATACTTCCTCCATCCACGATCGCGACGACTATCACCTCGCCGATCGTCGAGAATTGACGATAACCTAAAATCTGATCAACTCAAGAATCCTCAATAGTTAAAGGCTTAAAAATCATCATATGATTATCTAAATTCATAACTTTCTAATACGAATCAAGTTTTAGAATCAAAATAAGAAATGAAAACCATCGATTTATCTTATTTAAATAGATTCCACTGTAAAATCTTTTTTTTGAAATATTAACTAAATAATTCCACTTGAAACTATTTTTAAAAATGAATTTACATTGTTATAATCATTTTCTTTTTTATGATCATAGTCTAACATTGATTCTTTGGGAAGATATGAATTTTTAAAGGTTGTTCTTGAGCCTATGAAAACAACAGAGGCCAATATATATATACATGCACACAATATACAGAGTATTTTCAACCATATTCTAGTTTAAAAACATCCACACAGATCATATCTACAATATTGCTTCACAGATTAAGCAAAAACGTCAAAGTATAAACACATATTCTAGTTTTTAAAAAGTGTTTACTCACCAGAATATAAAATGGAGAACAGGCCTTTTATTTGATCAGGACTCTTGTTTGAAACTAAAGCTTGAATTTTCTACTTGCTGTTTGAATTTGAATTGATCTTATCTTTATATTTTGAGTTGAATCCTTGCTAAATGTTGAGTTGAAATTGAACTTGCTTGATCTCAGTTGAAGCAGTTTGATTTTATTTTGTTTTCAGGTTTTTTTTAGTTTTGAAAATGAAAGAAGATTAAGGAAGGAAAGTAAGAATGCTTTTGAACTGAAAACCAGTTTTCTCTAAAACACTATATTATATATAATTAAAAAAATTAAAAAAATATTGCCACTTGTTAAATCATGGCATATATATGTTACAAATGTCTTAATGCATGTATTATATGTCTACAAATGTTTTTACATTAATATATGTTTATGTTTTATAAATTTATGTTTATATACAAACTACACTTATTTATGTTTAATTTTAAAAGAAAGTATATTAAATCCTTTAATAAATTAATTACTTATGTTTTGAACTTATATATATTTACAAACCATGCATAATTTTTAAAGAAAGCAAAATAAACTTTTTAATAAATCTTATTTAAAATTTTAAATTAAGGTATGATACTTAAATTGATAACTATAAATAAATACTAGTGTTAAAAATGTTCTATTTAACTTTAACTAACTTTTAGAAAATTATTATATTAAATTCAAATCCAAGCTTCCTATTCACAATGTATGCATACATATATACATTATAATTAGAAAACATTTTAATTAGCTTTGAAAGATAAATTTTCCCAAATTAAATAATTATAAAAGAAAATTACCAAACCAATATTGCCAATTCAATAATTATCTTAGAGATTATCAAATTGTTATTGCCAAAATTCCGAGTCATCATAGTTCCGTGCCTAGATGGGTGGTGGTCGGAGTTCCCATGGGTGACGGGGGATGCTGAAGCGGTGACTTGTTGATGGATAGGCGATCAAGAAAAGAAAAGGATGAAGATGAGTGCAACTGCAAGGAGCAGGGAGCTGTATGCGAGCATGGCTGCTAGGTTAGGTTAATTTTTTTTATTACTTTAAATTTGTTGCTAATTATAATTTAATTACCGTTATATTAATATAATCGTAAAAGTTTCATATGAGGTGTGTTATGGGTGAGACGGATAGTGTTGTGACTTTAATGACGTTATTTACAACATTGAGTCAAACTGGAATTTATTTGAAGCTGAAATATTTTTCAGTTTCAATAAAAGGTGAGTATTTATGCACTCACAATTGACTATATAATTTTGTTTACGTAGTTAAATTTATATTATGAAGTGATTGAAATTTATTGGTTGTTGTTAGACAAGTTTAGTTGACATTAAATTGACAGCTAATCGTTAGAAATTTAATTAACAGTTAAATAGAATAAAAATTTAATTGCCGTAAAATACCCAATGTTGATAATTATGAAATTGTTATGAATTTTATTGACCGTTTGGATATTTGGTTGTGATGGATGTTATTGGTTGATATTTTGATGTTTATTTGTTTTGATATATCATGTTATCACCCTGTATATTATTTACAATATATAAAACTGTAAATTGATTTATTTCGAACAAATTAAGTAATAGGTTGAAATGATATATACCTATGGTATTTATTTTGGATTGAAATGATATATATCCATCATTGGAATTTTAATTGAAATAATTGATTCACTTGGCCATAGGTAGAAAATTATATACGGACATCGGACTGGTTAAATTAAATGATCTTAAATTTTTGTTTTGAAATTATTTAAATCATTTGGTTTTAAGAAATAATAATCGAATTTATAGAAATTGAATTATTTTCAAACTAGAGCTCGAAATGTTGAAATTTAAATTGGGTAAACGAAAATATTCAATTAATCGAAGTTGAGATTTTTAAGTTATAATCGAAATATGACGTGAATTTCAAAAATTGATTCGTTTTTAAAAGATTGGACTTTTATTTGAACTTTAAATATTTCTAAGTAAACATGATATAAAATGAAATTTCAAAATTGAGCTCTGAAGCGAATGATATTTAGATATTTGGATTTTAAAATTGAATATTGGAAGTAAATTTGATTTAAGTGTTTTAATTGATATTAAGAAAAGTTGAACTCGGAATTGATATAAATCGAAATGGTTTTAATTTGGAATTGAAATTAATTTGGAAATTGGAACTGAAATTCATTTGGAGTTAAAATTGACATTTATTTCAAATCAAAGTAAAAAGATTCGACTTGAAATCGAAATTGAATCGACTAAATCAAAATGGAAATGGATTTGGATTGGCAATTTTGGAACTAAATCAGTTTGGCTTGGAAACTATTTTTTTATAAATTATTTTAGTATAAACTATTTCAAATCTATTTTCTTTAAATATTCGAACTGTTTTAATTTTCCCAACTATTTTACTATATAACCATTATAAATACTCAAATTATTTTCTATTAAACTATTTTAAATATTTAAATTATTTTCTAAAATTCAAACCGGTCAAAGGATGGAATATTTATATTTAAATCTTGGATTTAAATGCGTATTGGATTAAAGTGAATTATAACCAAAATTTGTAATTCGAACCAAGTTTTGAAGTGAACTCGATATATTGAATTGAATTAACATTTTGAAGTAAATATGATTTTTTTGAAGCGAATATGATGATTTCGAAATGGATTTGATTTTGAAATAAATATGATATTTTGATATCAAATACGAATTGTTTTTGAAATATAAAAAGAACCAACCGGTGCGTAAAACGACGTTTGGTTGTTAAAGAGACCGGGGCCTCTTATTGGCATACTCTCTGCCAATATTGGAACCACTTTAACAACTGTGTATGTAGTGGATGATTTTCAGAATGTAATGGTTGAATTGGCGACGTTTACTGGAATGAAGTAAGAGAATGATGATGGATAGCTTTGACACTCGTGTCATAATTAAAATGACTAAAACAAGAGCCTATGTCTGGCCAATGAGGTTAGCTACCTCTAGCGACGTTGATCCCTCATATTACTACTGAGATTTCATATTTGATGTTGCACCTTTCTATCATTTGGATTGATTATCGCGGTCGGCCACTTATGGGCTACGACCATCCAGAAAGGGTAAACTGGTAGAATCCTACCTTTGTCATTGTCTCATGTGCCTTGTCATATTTATCCCTATACGACACTACACCAGAAAAGACTTTTGGTAGCGTTGAAAAAACGCTACCATAACTTATGGTAGCGTTTTAGAGAACGCTGCTATACGACATGCAACTAAAAGTCTAAAACTTTTTGTTGCGTTGTAGTAAACGCTACCAAAAGTCACTTTTAAATGCAAATATAGGTATTTTCTGTAGGATTTAAAAAATGCTACCAAAAGTCACTTTTAAATGCAGCTATAGGTTTTTTATGTAGGGTTAAAAAAACGCTACCATAAGTCTTCATTTTTTGGTTACATTTTTTGTTTATGTTAAAACGAACGATCAATCGCATAATTTTCATATATTCAAACAAACAATTAAATCACATAATTAGCATATACAAACAATCAATCATATGATCATCATATTCAAATAATTGCAAAAACATGCTAATCTCACAATCAAATATAATATCCATAATCAATTCGATGGTAGTTTTTCAACAAAATAAGTCACATACTACAAACATTCACCGACAAGTTTCCAAAAATGGTACTAACAAAATATGACAACATATATAACAATTAAATCCATGTTCTTGCTTGATTACCAATAGTTCTTTGTTGTTGACAGTCTTCGCTTCGAAATAGCTAATTACCTGCAAACGAGTTTAACAATCAACAATGTATATATATGTATATATATATGTATATATATATATGTATATATATGTATATATATGTGTATATATATATATGTATATATATGTATATATATATATATGTATATATGAAAATCATGTAATCTATAACTCGATATTCTATATTAACACATATTAACAAAAATTGTTCTATTTTTATATGCATCCTATATAGTTCCCCAACGAATACACAATTTTCAATTTACACAGATATTCAGATCAAAACTGGGTTAGAAGTCTGACTGGATTTCATTCTATGTGCAGATTGTGTATTCAGTACTATGGGCAGATTGTGTATTCAATACTATGGTCAAATTAAATCTTATAAAATATGGAAAAGTATCTGGAACGTCCATAACACTTCTCTCATCCTCTCGTCCACAACATCACAACACTTCAATCATCACTGATGTTACAATTGCCCACTGCCTCTTTCTCCCTACCGTCATACAAGAACTACCTACGTACAACCACTCTACTATTCATCACCCCACTGGCCTACCATCAAAACCACTGCCACATGAATACCATCATCAAAAACAATAGTAGTCACCACTGTTTCAACTAACCGAAACCTTCACTTTTGCATATTTCCACTAGCATTCACAATGCTACAACTACCCATGGTTAAAAAACAACCATTACTACTCATGGCTACCACCTATTTTGTCTGCCTTCACCTCTCTACCAAAACCAGAGCAACACAACCACTATTTCACCAACCTCATTCCTTCCTGATGCTACATACTACTATACCACACATACTTGCCACTCCTCTGATATATAACTGCAGCGATCATCACCTCAAACTTCGGCATACATTAAACAAATCAGTGACATCCATAATCAACCCCCAAGCTGCCGTGCATTTCCATACTCACCTTTTACCACTGCCGCAGCTACCATAACCAATCATCAACCAAATTTTCATACTCTCCCGCTCTGTCAACTGCCTTTGTGCATCACCATCCCCCTTCACCATATCCATATTATACTCACCACTATAGAACTGCAACCTCTCTGCTTGCTGTTACACTTCAACAATTCATATATACCATCACTATGCAAGCAATTACATTGCCTACCTGATTGTGATTACGTATCTCACTGCGAGCAACTACCATATTGCCACAGATTACAAGTGCCTCTGCTTCAAACTGCAGTTGCCCCCTGTTCAACTCACCTCTCATCTCCTACAAATGCCGAATCAACCCAGCAGTACCCAGACCCAATCATCTTGAACCCAAAACCTGCTGTTCACAGACCAATGTCGTCAATCACCTGAATACCCAAAACCGGACCACAACGCGAATCCGGAATCCATTCAACCTCAACGCTCCACCTCGTTCCTCAACTCTTCCTCAACAACGCCTGAATCACCTTCAACCGCGACCATTATTCAAGCACAATTAGTCGCAATAGCTTTTGATTTCGTGCTGTTTTTCTTTTGGAATTTCAATTGGAAATAGGTTACAGTATTCATCGCATGTCGTCAATCACCTTGTCATTCTCTTTTAAGAATTTCCTTACAAGAGAATGGGTCTTAAAAAAAGAAGCATTCCGTGTACATGGATCATTCAACCTTTTGTTAGTAAGGAATGAAGACATAATATAATGGTTTTAATGGCACTTAATTCGTAATCAACTAACACGTAAGTTAAGCTGATATCCACTAATAGTTCATTGTCATTTTTAAGCATGTACACATATCACTATAACACAAATGTAAACTGGTGGAAAAAAACTTTAAGTACCGAACAGATCATAGCAAGATACCATGTTGATGGATAGAATGAATATCAACTACATGCTAATAATGAGAAGACCAATCTGCACCACTGCTCACCCTTGGAATTCCTAAAATATCCTTTTTCGACGTTTCATCCACAATGAAATTTGCACCACATACTTCCCCTTGACTATCAACTCTGGGTACTGCCTTAACTTCACTCAGAGGATGCTCATAACTTTGTAAACCCTTAGAAGTTGTGAAGAAACAACCTGATCAAATATAAATGTGTAAGCCATACTATTACAAGGTCTTTCCTTCATTTCACAGAATACTGCAATTTTTTGAACTTTGAGATTGTAGGAGATATCCTAAAAAGAAGGGTTAGCCACTGGATTTTATAAGAAAAACAAATACGTATATATTTCATAATCACTACATTAGGTGATGGAGTAGATAGTTATACAGCAATTACCTTTAGGGAATGGAGCAAAAGATCTTCCACAGCTTTTCTTCACAATTTCCACATCACCAGAAAGAACCATATTACCTTCTGGGTCAGCTTCCCAGAAGAAAGGAACTCCACCTTCAAAATCCTGCATTTTTAACAAATTAAGTTGTTGCACACAAACTTCAGCCTATCCTGTTTAAATATAAAAAAATGAGTGAATAAAGATGTTACTGTAGTAGACATGTTTTGTGCATATTATTGTTGCAGATATTGCCTATAGTTCTCAGTATAATGACCATGCAATATTTCCCGATCACGCAGACATAGTAAGTAGATATGAACTGCGTTGGTTTTTATTGTTAATTTGACATGATTTGACAATGAACTACCTAGTATCTACTCGATCAAAAATAAATATGTAATTATGAGAAAACAAACATAACAGTTGTGCTAAGTCCTACTCACTACAGTGATGAAGGTTGATTTTATTGAGCTGTAAAACAGAATAAAAGAAAATTTCCCTCTGAAATGTCTCACGACTTGAGTAGCAGGATAAGGACCCCTATCCCTCAGTGTCCTGTAAGCTTCAATGACAACAGTTGCTTCACTGGCTCTCTTGCCCAATCCGTATTGTTGTGTCAGAAGAGATAAATTTTCAAAGAGCCCTTCGAATGAACAAAATATATCATCTACGGAAGTAAAGAGTCTGAAAAATAAAATACAATATGCATTAGAATAGATTTTTTGTTTTTCGAATGCATGTAGTTTTGCAGCAGCAAAATAATAAATATTTAAATGAGCTTTCATAACGAAAGGAACTGATTAGAGTCATTAGATTACCTATTGAATAATAAATTTGATAACTAGAAAAAGAAAATTGTTATAAGTTAAACTTAGCAAAAATAGTAGCTAGATTAATGTTATAACTAGAACAGAGTAAATGAAGTATTTTTTTCAAACAACAATGCCGATCATTTTGATTAATCAATAGGATAGTAAAAAATAAAAATACAAGCAAAAAGGCTCAACAGAAATGCGGATCATTTTGATTAATCAAAAGGATAGTAAAAATACTAACAAAATGACTCAACAGAAAAGGTTTCATAATTAGTAAATGTGAAACATGAGGTAATCAAGTCATTCATTTATGTAGAAATCATGCCGCTCAACATTCATATGAATAACCTAAGATAGAAAGTATTTAGTTAAATCAAACAAAATAATTGTGTATGTCACATACTTCTTGATTAAAGTAGAATTGGCCAGTGACAAATTAAACCTCTAAAAACAACTACAGGAGAGGCTATTGATTTTATCAACATTGAAATTCTGAAATTATTTTACTAATTTATACAAGAATTTCCACTGAACAACTCTAACTTCACCCCAGTTGAAATGCTCAATATGAACGGTCTATTTTCTCATTTCTAAACTGATACAATCCAATAATGCTTAAAATAGAATGCAAAACAACCTATGAATCAGGAATATATATGTCCACTTTTCGATTATCAACTTCTATGTAAATATAACTGGCCGTCATATAATGACTATCCTACAAGCAACTTCATTCTAAACACAGAACTAGCAATATGCTAACTATCTAATTAAATGATTACCGTTAAGACAATTAAAACGGATTCCTAGCTACGTAGGTGCAAACTGAATGCAAACTGAAAGTATATCAACAACAAATCGGAAAAAAGGCAATTAAAGCATTAATCAAGACTTTATCAACACTAATCAAATCGGGCCTCAAGAAAACCAACATTAATGATGTTTTTCCTTCGTTATCAATCCACTACAGCAAAAATTATAGGCTACCAAAATTAATAAACAACCAAAAATTGTAAATCAGTTTAAGTTATAGTAAAAACTGAATGCAATCTTTACCTCATCTTATTTTGACCATAAAACTGAATGCAATGTTTAAACCTATGATTTCCCAGGTGACAACAATCTCTCAGGAGGTAGAGGCACTCGATATTAGGCGATGGCATATACAATTTGATGGCAACAGCACGAACTCCTCTACAGTGGCAACGAACTCATTTTTCAGATCTCGATGACAACTCCTCTACGGTGGTTCAAGATTCCACCCGAACTTCGACTTTAAGCGGGGGCAACAACCTCATCATTTGGTGTTATCGTGATCGATCGATTTAGGGTAACATGAAGGAGGAAATTATTTAGGGTAAGGGAGATAGATGAATAATGTTTAAGAAATGGATATTATTTCTAGGACATAATTTTTGTGTATAACCGAAGTAGCGCGGTGAAATAAAAAATAGGCGGGCAAGCTGAATATTTTTCGGTGGCGTTGAAGCTTAATAAAATATAAATGAAGATTAAGTATAGTTGCACTTGGCCTTAAACGCCACCAGTAAATGCTACTAAAAGAAGGTTTTCTAGTAGTGCGAGCACATTACGACTTTGGTTTAAAATGTAATATGTGTTAAGGTGGATCAATGTAAAGCCTTAACACTATTTTGATATATATTTTACTGATAGACATTATATATTACAGCATATACTATTATATATAAATAGTTTAATGGATCCTTAGGAGATGGAAAATCCCATTACATCTCTTAAGTTATTGCACTAATATTCGGTGAAATTGATTTGACTTACATAAGAGTATTTTAGTCCTGACTCGAGTGTTTTTTCTTTTCATTACGCTTCGGTCAATCCCAATTTTTTTCAACTTATTGAAGACTATTTTGTGGGGGATGAAGACAGAGTTTTGGTATATTACTATTATTATTATCCCCCGCATCATGCTATTCTGCTGTATTGATTATTTATCCATGATGTGTAGATATAGCTTTGATAAATATGTATAGATTATAATCAAACGTATAGTAAACAACTTTTGAATTGTTTATTTGATTATAATATTTTATCTTTTCCGTTGTGAGATTCTGTGTTTTGTTTTGTTCTTCTCTTCTTATTTTTCTTACTTAACCCATTGATTATCTACATTCCGGACTATTTAAGTCGGAGATGTGTGGATTATTTTCGATTTAAACAATCCAAAATGTGGGCCGCCATAGTTGCTATTAGAGCGAAGGTTCGGCGATAACCTTGGCTTTGTGAGGTTTGACTCATTAGAGATAGGGTAGTAATACCCTAGAATGAGTCTGCTTGAGTGTATATATATAGGAGAGCGTACTTATTAGCATTATAAATTTTTTATATTGTGTTTACTTATCCGTTGAGTTGTTTATGAATTCTGTTCGATATGCGGGACGCCGTGTTATCGATAAGGGTTTCTAAAGACTCAAATGAGACAAGTCGACGTAATATTGTTTTAAAATTGAGTAAATGAAATAATTTTTCCTAAATTATATTATATATAAGGTTAATTATTAATGGAATTATTGTTAGGAGATGATAATATTTAGCTATCATAGATTATTGGTTGGAAAAAAAACATAAAACGAATACTTAATGAATTTTATTTTATGAAGTATTTAATAAGTAAATTGAATTGAAATATAATTGCAATAAAAATTGGTTAAAATGACCAAGTTGCAAATTAATGAAATATTTTGGTAAATAATTTAAGGAAATTTGTATAAGTATATTTATAACATAGCTTGTTTATAGAAATGATTTTAAAAATTGAGATTTTTAGAATTTAAAATACTTATGTTTTCAAAAGTATTTTCGAAGCCTTCCAAATTAATATTAATATTATTTGAAAGAGCTTTGACTAGAAAAATATTTAAAAGGGTTTTTGAAAGAAATAAAAGCATTAAACTCGTTGGGTCGTTGGGAAATAATACTGAGAATGACTGCAGCATCTCTAGCGTTCATTTTCGAGTTTTTGAGTGAAGATTGCTACCAAAAGAAATTTATTTTTCGATTAAAACAAGCTTTGATTGCAAAAAATATTCTAAGCATGATTTAATAAATATATGAAACAGTTTTGAACTTATAATTGGAAATAGTATATAAGGAATGAGTTTATAACTTATAAATTGAAAATAGTATAAAAAGGAAATAAGTTATAACTTATAAATTTGAATTGGAAAATAAACCAGATTCAAAATGGTTAAATTTTGTTTAAGCAAACAAAGATTTTTTTTTGAATTTGAGATACGAAATAAAATAATTAGCTTAGCATTGTTAAATTAAATGGAGTTAATGAAATTAAGTAAATAAAATGACGTCTAATTCAAGAAGCTTAAATAAAATAAAATGCATATGAAATGAATTAGATAAAATGAAATTTGAATGAATAAATTTTATAATTTATAGACTTGAGAATTAATAAGCTAAATACAAATTTAAATTTGTTGAATGCGAATAATGAGAAAATTTAACTTGAATTAGATTAAATAAAATGATTAATAGATTAAAATGAAATGAAGTTTAACTTAATAAATTGAATTGGATATTAAATGAAACTAGATAAATTAGCAATGTGGATTAATTTCATTTAAGCTATAAAATGATAAAAAATGAATACGAACTTTAATTTTTAAAATGAAATGTAATTTAAGTGTGAAAGAAATTAAATTAAATAAATGCGTGTAAGCAAAAAAATAAAAAAAATAAAATGTGAGTAATTAGATTTAATTTAAATTAAAGTTGGATAAAAAAATTATAAGATGAAGTTAAATTAAGAAAAGTTGAATGAAGTGATTGTGATAAAAAATATAAAATTATTAATATGAATTGAGATATAAAAATAAAATTTGCTTTGGTAAATTACTAATATGAATTTGAATAAATGAAGTGAATCGATGAGTAAATAATAATTTAAGATATGAAGTAATAATAAACGTGAGTTGTGTTGTATAAAATATTTATAATGAATTTAGATGGCTTATAAATGATGTTACTAGAATAAAAAAAGGAAGATATACTAAGTGGAAATAAAACAAATTTAACTCAAGCATGATTAAGTTGAATAATTTTATAAATGATTTATAAATGAATTTATATGAAATAGGATAAATAAAAAGTGAAACAAATTAGAATTTCACAAATTGAATTGAATAAAATTGAATACAATGAAATTTGTAACGAATGTTAATAAAATGAAAGAAATCAATGGAACGTAAATCAATTAAATGTGAATGAAACAAATGTAAATAATTGGAAAAAAAATGATTGAATGTAAATATATTGGACTGTAATCAATCAAATGTGGATACTGTGAATATTGGTTGATTGAATAAAAATGGATTGAACCTAAACTAGTTGAATGTAAATCAATTAAAAGTGAATGAATTGAATACAAATCCATTGTATAATTAAAGAAATGAATATTAATAAGTGAATTTGAATCAGTTTAAAATTTATCGAATATGGTATGGAATTAAATTACTTAAGTGTGATTAATTATTTAAATTATTGAAATGAAATAATGAGAGTAAAAGAAAAAAATGAATGTAACTATAAACGAGTGTAAATTGATAGAATGTAAATTTATTAATGTTGATAAGTGCATGCAAATCAATTGGAAGTAAATAAATTGAATGAAAAATCAGTTGAACGTGTATCTAATTGAATAAAGGTTAGTTGAATACAAATAAATTAAAATGAATCGATTAAAATGTTAATGAAATGAATGTAAATAAGAAATGAAGGGTATAAATTAAAAATTGACATTTGATAACGTAAATTCACATGGTTATGAATTAATCGGATTAATTGGACGAATATTGATGGTTGAATGGTTTTTTTGTTGCAAACCATTGTTATTACCGTTTTGATTTCACATAGTTGTTATAAGTTGTGTATGTGTGCTTGTATTTATTGTTTGGATTGAAAATCCATGTTATATGGTAATATTAGACTTATACATGCTTCTATATCGTTATATGCGACTAATGTTTAAATTTGAGTTGAGATAGCTACATACGAAGACCGTTTGGAGGCGTATAAGAGGATTTATATGTTTTTGCTCGCTTAATACGTGTGAACTCGCTCGTATTAATAATAATAATAATAAGGTACGTATCTCGGATTACATATTGCGATTTTATATTTTTGCCCTTGGGGATGCCTAATCGTTGAGATGAGATGTATATTTGATATATATCGGTTATATTTGTGTTATATATTGAATTATAATTTTTTTTCGATCGAGCCACGCAAATGAGGCTCTACCGAAATTTTCCGTAAATCCGAGGGTTAGAAAAAAATTTGAGTTTTAAATATTTTTTTATTTTGTTTTGATACCTAACTTGAAATTTTCGTAAGCCGATCGGAATGACATATTTGAAGCATAGTAAAAGTTTTCAAATAAGGTTTTAAAGTTATAAGTGATTACTTAAAAAAAATTATGTTAAATTCTGTATTTAACGCCTTTTCGAGGACGTAAAGTTTTGAATGGGGGAGTATGTAACGACCTGTATTTTTAACTATTTTAAATTATAGAATTTGATATGATTATTGAATGAAAATGGTTAGAGATAAAATTTAACGTCTTGATATTTTAATTTATCAGATAATTAAATTGTTTAAATTTAATATTGGAAATTATTTGAATAACTGAATTTTGAATTTAATATGAATGAAAATGATTTCGGAAGTTGATTTAGATTTTATTTGAATATGAATGAAGATCGTTTACTTTCAAAATTTGATATAAAATGTGAATTATTAGAATTTGAAAATTTTATATATTAATTGATGAGTAAAAATACCATTTTGGTAACTGTCTCGATTTCGATGAAACTAGTTTCATCGGATTCGTAATAGTGAATTATTGTAGGATTTCAAGTTTCGTAGCGGTCGAACTTAATGTTTGGCCGTGCAACTTGAAACGCGTAGAAATCAATTTAAGGAATTCGATAAAATAAATTGACTTTGAAAAGCTATCTTCCACATACGATCGAATTAAACCTCGAAACTAGTTCCATTACGCTCGAAATAGAGGTAAAATATTATAAACGCCAAGCGGTATGCATCCTTTGGAGTTCGGGATTTCGTGGGCTTTTGGTCGTATATTTTCAATATAATATTATATATTCTCTATATTTTTTTCAATATGTACATCGCGTATCCCCCTTCCCGTATTTCCCTCTTCCTTTTCAAAATCACCCCAGGTCGAAGAAAAGGGCAAACAGATCAATCTAAAAAAAAGACAAATGAGATCTCATTCAAAATGAAATCGAAAAAAAAGAAACTGCCGATCGAAATCGAAGATACAAAAGAGGGATCGGAGTCGCATTCTCTCTTTAAGACGTGTGCATAATTCACCGTGGCCATGGCTAGGACGAGGTCGAAGCTGAGCAAAGACGCGGTTTCATGCTAATGTGCGTGCGGCCGATTGTGAGGTAATGGCGATCGAGATGGTCGTGTTGCAAATTCTAGGGTTTCTCGATTTGCGCTTCTGTTCGTATGCGTAGATTGGTGGTGGTCGGAGTTCGCAAGGGTGACGGGGGGTGCTGAAGCGGTGACTTGTTGGTGGATAGGCAATCGAGAAAGAAAAAGGATGAAGGTGAGTGCGACTGCAAGGTGCATGGAGCTGTACGCGAGCATGGCTGCTAGGTTAGGTTAATTTTTTATTAGTTTAAATTTGTTGCTAATTATAATTTAATTACCGTTATATTAACATAATCGTAAAATTTTCATACGTGGTCTGTTACGGGTGAGACGAATAGTGTTGTGACCTTAATGACGTAGTTTACAGCATGGAGTCAAACTGGAATTTATTTGAAGTTGAAATATTTTTCATTTTCAAATAAAGGTGGGTATTTATACACTCATTATTGACTATAATATTTTTTTTATGTAGTTAAATTTATATTGTGATGTGATTGAAATTTATTGGTTGTTGTTAGACAAGTTTAATTGACATTAAATTGACATCTGAATTAATCGTTAGAAATTTAATTAACAGTTAAATTGAATAAAAATTTAATTGTCGTAAAATACCCAATATTGATAATTATGAAATTGTTGTGAATTTTTTTGATCGTTTGGATGTTTGGTTGTGATGAATGTTATTGGTTGATATTTGGATGTTTATTTATTTTGATATATCATGTTATCACCCTGTATATTATTTACAGTATATAAAACTGTAAATTGATTTATTTCGAATAAGTTAAGTAATAGGTTGAAATGATATATACATATGGTATTTATATTGGATTGAAATGATATATATCCATCCTTGGAATTAGTTGAAATAATTGATTCGTTTGGCCATAGAGTAGAAAATTATATACGGACACCGGACTGGCTAAATTAAATGATTTAAAATTATTTTTTTGAAATTATTTAAATGATTTGGTTTTAAGAAATAATAATAGAATTTATGGAAATCAAATTATTCTCAAACTGGAGCTTCGAATGTTGAAATTTAAATTGGGTTAACGAAATTGTTTAATTAATCGAAGTTGAGATTTTTAAGTTATAATCGAAATATAACTTGAATTTCATAAATTAATTTGTTTTAACAGATTGGATTTTTGTTTGAACTTTAAATATTTCTAAGTAAAAGTGATATAAAACGAAATTTCAAAAATGAGCTTGGAATCGAATTATATTTGGGATTTGGATTTTAAAATTGAATATTGAAAGTAAATTTAATTTAAGTGTTTTAATTGATATTAAAAAAATCGAACTCGAAATTGATATAAATCGAAATGATTTTAATTTGGAATTTGGAACTGAAATTAATTTGGAAATTGAAATTGAAATTAATTTGGAATTGAAATTGACATTTATTTGGAATCGAAGTAAAAAGATTCGACTTGAAATCAGAACTGAATCAACTAAATGGAAATGGAAATTGATTTGGATTGGAAATTTTGGAACCGAATCAGTTTGGCTTGGAAACTATTTTTTTATAAATTATTTTAGTATAAACCATTTCAAATCTATTTTCTTTAAATATTCAAACTATTTTAATTTTCCCAACTACTTTACTATATAAACCATTTTAAATACTCAGATTATTTTCTATTAAACTATTTTAAATATTTAAATTATTTACTAAAATTCAAACCGGTCAAAGGATGGAATATTTATATTTAAATCTTGGATTTAAATGCGTATTGGGCTAATGTGAATTATAACCAAAATTTGTAATTCGAACCAAGTTTTGAAGTGAACTCGATATATAGAATTGAATTATCATTTTGAAGTAAATATGATTTTTTTTTGAAGCGAATATGATGATTTTGAATTGGATTTGATTTTGAAATAAATATGATATTTTGATGTCAAATACGGATTATTTTCGAAATATAAAAAGAACCAACCAGTGTGTAAAACGACGTTTGGTTGTTAAAGAGACCGGGGCCTCTTATTGGCATACTCTCTGCCAATATTGGAACCACTTTAACAACTGTGTACGTAGTGGATGATATCCAGAATGTGGTGGGTGAATTGGTGACGCTTACTGGAATGAAGTAAGAGAACGATGATGGATAGCTTTGACACTCATGTCATAATTAAAATGACTAAAATAGGAACCTATGTCTGGCCAATGAGGTTAGCTACCTCTAGCAACATTGATCCCTCGTATTACTATTGAGATTTCGTATTCAATGGTGCACCTTTTTGTTATTTGGATTGATTGCCGTCTTCGGCCATAAGAGTATTTTAGTCTTAACTCGAGTCTTTTATCTTTTCATTACACTCGGGTTAGTCTTGAGTTTTTTCAGCTTATTGAAGACTATTTTGTGGAGGACGAAGACGTAGTTTTGGTATATTACTATTATTATTATCCCCTACATCATGTTATTCTGCCGTATTGATTATTTATCCCTGATATATAGATATAACTATGATAAATGTGTATAGATTATAATCAAATGTATAGTAAACAACTTTTGAATTGTTTATTTGATTATTATATTTTATCATTTCCGCTGTGAAATTTTGTGTTTTGTTTTCTTCTTCTCTTCTTATTTTTCTTACTTAACCCATTGATTATCTACGTTCTGGACTGTTTATGTCCGACAAGTGTGGATTATTGTCTATTTAAACATTCCAAAATGTGGGTCGTCACATTGAGGAGCGACATATAAGGCTGAAATACGGGCCATGGAGGCCAAGGTGAAAGTGCTGAATGAACAATCCCAGATTCCCATATTTTTTATAGTGATATTACTTAAATAGATGCGCTCTAGAAAAAAGTGAGCGTTGAGACTGAATGGCTAAACACTTGATCTAAAGATAAAAAGGTTGAGGATCTCAAGAATGCCTAGTCTTATGCTAAAGGGGTCTGCAGCCTGTAACAAGAGAAAAAGGTACTTGAGGAAAGGATCGCTTAACTAGAAGCACCTCACCCCAGTGTAGAAAGTGAAATCAGACTTCAAGAACAAGATCGACACCACCATCCTGTGCTTCTATGTCAACATCGTCAAATCATGCAACATCAGATGGCTGGAAAAGGACTATCCTGAGACTTTGGCCGAAGTCCACGAGGAAATTATGAAATGAGAAATAGAAAAAAGAGGAGGAGAAGTAGACGAAGAGGCGATCAAGACTCTCCACTTCGATGAGTTCGACTTGAAGGCCATATCTAAGGGCCCGACAACATGGGCTACTAAAGATGCATCACATGTAAATGCTCACATAGGGGCTTCCATCGAATCTTGCTCTAAGGACTTGGTTGAAATCACTACTCCTATCATCTAGGAGTCCCAAGTGGAGGTAATTGTTTCTATGACTGCCAACTGCAAAACCCTTGATATCCCTATGTTTGTGCCACTTCCGCCAGTCACTGCCACTACCACTTTATCTTTTGGGAGATACAATTTCAAAGACCCTAGTTTCATGACGCTTCTGACTATCCCCACTCTTCCATTCATATCTCCAATCCATGAGGACGGAAAGGATGAAATCTCTCCACATCCTGACAAATACTCTATGAGGTATATCTTTGACATCCCATGTCTTCAAAAAGCTTCAAATGTCCTTCGAAGATGTCCCTAACCTCTTCTTATCTCTCTGTCAACTTTCAGTTCAATCGGTCATAACTCCTCTGCCAACCTTAATCTTTGCACTAGTCCTTAAGGCTTTAGTTACTATGTCTATCATCATCTTTGCTCCACCTATTATCTAGCTTCCTTTATCTTGTCCGCTCTTGGGCCTAATATAGAAAAGATTATCGCTCTAAATGAGGAAGGCACGAAAGAGCCCGAACTTTTTGTGGGCGACAAAGATGTGTTTATCATCGATATCAAGGGGAGGGGACTTGGATAATCTGTGGCAAAGAAAAAGGCCATCTATATTCTTAATTTGTTGAATATCAATCAAGCTTGGAGAAGATCCCTCCTCCTTTAGCCATATCTCTGCACATTCTTCCATTTCCTATGAAGCCATCTTCTGCACCGACTACTGGTGCATTTGAGATGCTCCTAGATCCTCATGCTAAACCTGGTGAGCATCTCTACTAAACAACCACATAATAAGCTTCACATCTAGAAAAAACGCTCCAGAGAAGGAGCAAGCAAAGGAAATGAAGCGTCATGCTGAGCAGATTTCGAAATGAGGAAACTGGGGGAAGAAGAAGTGACTGGTCTTGTCTTTCACTCGAAGACATGTTTTTTCAGTTTTTGGATTCTACGTACATAGATAGTTGTTGTGTGAGTACGACCATCGTAATTTTTACTAAAAAAATAAAGACATAAATAAAATGTTTTTTTTATAATTATATCTTATTTACTTTATGGCATCTACTATTTCATTGCCTTTGTACTTTCATTCATATATAAATATATAATTACATGTAATGCAATTACTTATATATCATACCTGCCTGTGTCTGTGATTTATGCAATGCTCTTTATTTTACTTTAAATCTATACACATAAATAAATTTCTGCAATTGCCCAGTGTTGCTTTTTTACTTAGCTTGCTTATTATCGCTTAAACATTTCATTTAACTCAAAAACTATAGATTGTCGATCAACGTTGTTCATTATCGGTCGAACATATCTCGTTCGGCTATAAATAAACTTGTGCCTCGTCGATGTGAGTGAGATTACATGGTTTATCTTCTCATGTCCACCGAGCACTAGCATAGCTCAGTAATACCTACAAAAGACTCAATTCTACAATGATTCCTATCTCTAGGAGTTGATGTCTTAGATGCTTATCTCCTGGCAACAATCCATATACTTGACTATCTCCGGGGGTTAATCAAAGATAAAATGCAAAAGGGAGAATTGCCTGACTAACCAGTCTGATTATACTCCAATGATCCGGTCATGGATCAAAGGAACTTCTTTAGATATGTAGACATTTTATTTTCAAAACCCAAAATGTTTACTCATACCACTACTCCTGCAAAACAAAGTTGGACCTTAAGAATACAACTCCTTTAATTCAAAAAGCCAACTTTATTTATGAACAAATGAATGACAATTTTCTCCTTGTTATATCAAATCTCAATGAATATGATGCCTTGTCTATAAAAGGAAATCAAGTAAAATGACATCATCAATGTTCGCTATTCCATCTTGTGGAATTAGGATCTCGTCTACTATCGATAGCTTGAAAGTACCATCTCTAAGCTTTCGTGCAATCACGTAGGGACCTTCCCAACTCGAAAAAGTATCCTTAAACTATGAAATACTTATTTCAAATCAAGATCACTTATTTTGAAGGTACAATTTCTGACCTTGGCACTAAACTGCTTCATTACTTTTCTCAAGGGAGAAACTACTCTTAGATCAGCCTCTTCTTGCTTTTCTTCAACCAATTTAAGGGCATCAAGCAAGAGTTCCTCGTACCGTAAGCCAAAGTAAATGGAGTATGACTAGTTGTAGACTTCTGGGTTGTTTGATAACCCTACAATGCTAATGGTGACTCATGCACCCATTTGTTCTTGGATCTCTTTGGTCTCTTCTTAATGATGGATTTGAAGATCTTGTTCACTGCTTCACCTATCCATTTGTCTATGGATATGCCACAACCATGAATATTTTCTCCATTCGATATTGAGCATGAAATTTTCAAAATTTCGCACTTTCAAACTGAGTTCCATAGTTGGTGACTATCTTCTACGAAACTTTAAACTACACAAAATATTCTTCACCACAATGTCAATCACTTTTTCCAAAGAGGAAGTCATAAGTGGTTTTACCTTAGCCCATTTTGTGAAGTAATTCACAACTACTATCGCGTACTTCGCTTCGCCTCTTGACATCGGTTGCACTCTAATAATATTTACCTATGCCTACTAACCATCTGCATAAGCTCATTGGATTGGGCTCTCGATATCTTCACAAATCTCTAACACATCTCCTAGAATAGTCAGCTTCAACCTGGTTGACAGTTGGCCAGAAATACCTATAGTAAAGAATCTTCTTTGCCAAAGTTTGCCCCTAATGTGATATACACAGCTTCCTTCATATACATCTACAAGGATCTTCTTAGCTTCGTCTTTGGTGATACACCTCAGCAAGGGAGTCGAGAATCCTCTCTTGTATGGCATACCATCTTGCTTAGTGACTCGAAATATTAGATATAGGAGCTTTCACCTTTCATTCCTCCATTTTGGGAGAGTCCCTTTTAGTAGATAACCTTTAGTTGGAATCATACACGACTTCTTCTCTTCCGTGGCCTCCAGGATCTAATCAACATCTATTTCATCAATGCTTGGAGTTATTAAAACCTCTGTTCGCATGATTCCCAACAACTGCGCATCCTTAGAATTAGCCAGTTTGGCTAATTAATCAGCATTCATATTCTCCTCTCTTGGATGTGTGTTATTATGTAGTGCTCAAAATTGCTTGGTGGTCCAATACTTTTGACAAGTAAAGGGTGAGTCTTGCATCCTTATCCTTAAATTCCTTCTTAACCCGACAAACACCAATTAGGAGGTTCCAAAGATATACAATATCTTCACTCTGGTTCCTTCTCTATCTTTAGTGCTGCAACCAACACTTCATATTTAGCTTCACTGTCTATCGCTTGGAACTCTAACTTCAAAGCATAACAGGTCCTTTGACCCTTTGGGGTTATCAGAATTACTCCTGCCCTGGAATTGTGTTTGTTTGAGACCTCATCCAAGTATAACTTGCACTAAGAAAGTTGGACCTATTCTTTTGCCACTTCATTATCTTAGATGGTAAACTCGGCTGTGGAATCCACTAATGACTATCCTTGGATCGCCTTCCTTGGACGTAAGTTAAATCACACTAGCTCAACTCGATGTTCCATATTACCAATCTTCCAGAAGTCTTGGGTGAAGAAACCGGGAAAGTCGGAAGCGGGTTAAATGGGTGAATATCAATTTTTTTTTCATTTTGATATTTAGTAGGTCTATGAAGCCTAAAAGTATTTTTGAGCCAACCTAAATATTTTAGATGAAATCATTATTTTATTTTATTTTGTTCGGAAGGCATTTTTATGTTTTAGTTAACAAATATAACAAATATATTTGTTTGTTTAAAGTGCATGTGCTATAAATAAGAAGTGTATGTAGTTAATGTGACCATATGTAGGGGATGGAATTTACACTGTAATGGACATATTCCCTCTTTACATGTGTCTTTGTTGTTCAAGATTTTGATCTAAAACATTTATACATTATTAAGGTGGAGAAGTATATAAATATATGTGTACACAATAAAAACATATAAGACAATCTTATATGATTTGAAATCTAAAATTACCAGTAGTGAATTTCGTTTTAATTAAAGAAATGTTTGAAATTAAATATGACTTTTGTTACACAAGATCAACCTTATGATTTCAAATTTGAGTAACATATGTATGTTACTACATACACATACATGTATAAAAATTACAATTATTATTTAGATTTAAAACAATTATTTATATATAAACATTTGTAAATTAATATATATATATGTATATATATTAGATTTTGAAGCTAACATTTAAATTAAGCTTTTAGTTTAGAAAGGAAATACATAAAACTAAAAAGTTGGAAAAGAAATAAAGGATTTAGAATTTACATAAAAGTCAATTCATAAATTTTGGATCGAATTTTTTTCTAAAACAATGATAAAAACATTCATATTAAAAATATCAACCATTTAACGAAAGGAACTAACTTTCAATCTGAAAGTTAAATAATTAACATGAATAGTTTATCTAAATTTATGTATATAAATATTATAAAATTCTAAAATAGATCTCAATCAAAATTTACTTATTTTATTTACAAAATTTCAATGTAAATATACTGCTCTTTAATAGCCTTCATGCCTGATACATTTTGCGTGTTTCTTCCTTATTTTTTACACTTTCTCTTTGCTTCTCCTTTCATGTCGCGTCCATGTGAATCTAATTTAGTCGCTTCGACTACCAAATCTGGCCGAACCTCCTCCGCTTTATCTAAATCCACCTATAGTGTTTCTCTGATCTTATGCTCTACCATGGTTTCTCTGTAGCCAATGTCTCCGCCTGTCTTGGTTCTCCTGCTTCTTAATTGCAAGACTTTGTCTCCAAGATTGAAAAATCGAATCCAGATACTGCAACTCCTATATTTGGCATTGTGCACTTGATTGCTGATGGTATATCTTCACCGCTTTCCCTATTAATATTGGCTACTGCCGCTGGTATTGTTGGCCAATGGTCCATTAAGAGAAGTCACGACCTTAGTGTTTTGTCTACTCATAATGAGTGTGAGAACGATATTGTATTGTCTCCTGTGTTGGATGGTGTTCTTGGCGCCAGCTGGTAGTTGTTTGGTTCCAGATCTTTTATGTGACTCATATATTTATGTAAATATCGATGAACCAAATATACAGGTCAATGCTACAGTTCTTGTTATCAGACCTCCTCATGAAGTGGCTCCTAAGTGGACGTCACTATTTACTAAATTACTGCATATTGTTGGCGTATATTCTCCTTGTTTGTTTGATAAAGTTGAGGTTGATGGTTTGATGGCGCCTCTGGTCGAAGAGTTACAGGTGGGAATGGATTATTAGTTTGACTATTTGGTTGGCTTTTTCTTGGATACAAACCCAGCATATTATGTGGTTAAGGAGCGATGTAGTCAGGCATGGAAACCTAGAGGTGGACTCAGTGGGCAATTTGATAATGATATGTTTTATTTCAAATTCTCGAGAAGTGTAGAAAGACAACATGTTCTATAAGCTGATCCGATTCTCATAGATGGGAAGCCTTTCATTATCACTTCAAGGAGCCCTTTTTGGTCAAGGCAAAGGAACGACTTTATTTTGCATAAACCATGTTGGTAAGGTGATTTGTTATGGCTCTAATACTGTAGCCATGAAGGGTTCGGTGTATGCCAAAGCTTCAATTGAAATCATTCCTATGAAGCCTTTACGTTCTATGCTTAAAGTTAGAATTGTTGAAGGTTATGATGCTGAGGTTGTTGTTTGCTATAGTTAGAAACCAGATATTTGATCGATATGCCACTCTTTTGGCCATCTTTCAGATGCTTGTTCTCTCCGGGCTATTGTTGACCCTGTTCCCTTTTCTGATAGGACCCCACTTCCCCGAACGTCCATATTCACCCTGTTCTCGTAGCTTCTCCTCCCTAGGTTGTTGCTTCTCTTATGGATCTTGAGGTGGTTGATGATCCATTAGTCATTATGCCACCTTCTGTCCCTGTTGTTTGGAATTTTGCTGAGTAATCCTGGATTCACATCCCTTATAGTATGGGATATTCTCCTGAGTATGTTGAGTACTAGAAATTTGTAAGTAATGATGAAGGTGAGAGTAGGTGAATTTTATATCACATTGATGGTGAGGGTTTGACCCTTATAAGGGTGTGTGAAATTGGAGAAGTGAACAAGAATTTGTTTCAGGATATCCCTTGGGATAGGCAATTCATTTACATTAATGCCTCTAATGGCTTTATTGCTACTCTTTCTCAACTTTTCTTCGGTTTTGTGCTTGTCGTTGGTCCTGACTTGGCTGATGATTGTGGTAGCTCCTCATCTTATGAAGGGTGTTGGTCATAGTAGTTAGTAGTTTAGGCATGCTGCCTAACTTCTATGCCATTTTTGTAATGTTACGTGGTACGACCACTATAAAACCATCATAATTGTTCTGTGCCTGTGTAGAATGCCTATTTTCATTGATTAACAATAGTAGTATGGCCCACTATAAAGCCGGCTAACCTTGCTAAAAAATTGAATGTAGTAGAAAAAGAATTGGACAAGTTTGGCATATGTTAATTCATGATAATAACATACAAATCTAAACAACACAAAAGAAATCAACAAATCAACTGTAGTAAATCATATCAATAATAATGAACATTTTAAGATGAGACAAAGAGCAAAAATAGATTTGAATTAAATAAACACAATTAGTATACTTTCAACATAGATAGTGAAAAAGAGTTTGAATTACTTGTTATAAGATAAACCATAAATAGTAATGTATTTTATGGAATCCAGACACATAAGTAATATAAATAAATTAAATTAGATAACTACCAAGGAATTTGCAAAAAAATACACCTTGAAATGATGAATCAATCCTCCTAGACTCATTTGAATCGATCTCCTGATTTTATGAGAATCAAGAGATGACAAACACCTTTTGTTTAGATTTTATTTGATTTTTATTTTCATTTTTTAAACTTTGTAAGCCATTGTTTTTGGCTAGGATGGAAGAGGAGAGGAATAAATCTTATTTTTCTAAAGAGTTTCTAAAATGAATGAGAGATAATATACTTTAAAGGAAACACTGAAACCTTTCAATTTTCTCCTTTAAAATTTTCTCTTTTTAATTTTCAATTAAATCTCATCGAGTCCTCTCCCGTCCTTTGTTGGCTTTGGCCAGCCATAAATGGTGACACATAGCCCTCAAAAGTTTTCAAAATCACTTAGCATTTAATCTATATAAATACAATTTAAACATTCTATCGATATCATATATCGGTACGGGCAATTATAACTGTTATATATGTACTTTATTAAATACTAATTGTATTCAATCAAATAAAATAAAATTTTAATAATTAATATTTCATAGATATTTATTTATCTTATTTTAGAACCCACTTAATATTTATTCTATTTAAATCAAGTCTAAATAATCTACCGACATCATATATCTATACGCGGGGATATACTTTTATATATGCACTTTTTTAAATACTAACGGTATTCAAAAAAATAAAAAAAAAATTAATAACTAATATTTCACAGATATCAGTTAATTTATTAATTTAAATTGTTGTAAATTAAATAACTTGCATGGTTTATTTGGAGCATTCATCATTTTGGTTATGCGACTCAAAGGTATAAATTCAATTAGCGATTAATATTGAAAAATTCGAATATTGATGTTCATGCATCATCTTGGCTAGTAATGTGAAATTTTAGTAGAATTTATTTCTTACACATCTGTTTTGGTAAAACCCAATTTTATTCACTACAAATGGTACCTGACAGCAAGGATTACTTACACAAATTCTCTTTGTCAATACTACATCACATTACGACCTATGAAATTTGGTTTTGGTCAAAATTCCAACATATTCTACATTCAACTTGAATATTCCAAATTAAAACCCCTTAGTTTAATAATAACAATTATTATTAACCGTACTTCTCTTGCCAAAGACTTTGACTTTAAGTTGACTACAGTTAACTATAATACTAACTCAAGGGGACGAATTGTCCACTAAAAAGTGTTTCATTTCCAATGCTTCAACTCTGACCCAACTATGGTCGTTCGATGTGTGCAATGCCACGATTTAACTATAATTAAAGTGGAGTATCCACATTGAATTTTAATAGTATTCTTAAGTTGAGATAACTATGTAATATTGTCATTTCGAGATTCTCTATTTAACTTTAGTTATATTAACCAACAGAAAACTCTCGAGTGAGTCAATCCATAGTTTTCCAATAACTTTCAGTATATAACTCCTTGGTACCTTCAAAAACCATGAGTATTACACTGCCCAATATTTGGACAACGTTACGCACTATAATCTTATTACATATATCAATATCTGTCTCAAAATTTCTTGACTAGAAATATTTAAAATAATATGTCATTTTAATGGTAAATTTCTTATGATTACGACACGTTATAATTACTATCACATAACAAATCTTTTAAGGACTTTCTATCTAGTATTCTTTAAGTCAACTACCTAATTAATTAGGTAATAATTAGTTAACAAGTATATAGTAGGAAAAAAAACGCCTTTTACTTCGAACAAGATTAGTTACAGTTAGATATATGTAACAAATTATATAATTGCCCATTGGATATAATCCTAACTCTACAAATCTCCCACTTACACTTGGGGTCAATTGTGAAATCTTATTCCAACTCCTTCGATCTTTTTTTTGAAAACTAATTAGGCTAGTCCCTTAGTGAATGAGCATATTATATCATTACAATTATCAACTCTATTAATCAGATCCTATCGATGCTGATAAACTACCTTTATTATATGGAACTTTTTGAAGAATGTATTTCAACTTTGAGTGCGCTCTAAGTTCTTTTATGAACTATGTAAAAGAATTTTTATGATATGAAAATGTTATAGGATTCTCAAAATTTGGAAACCTCTAGCTTAATAATAATTCATGCATTTATTTATACATCTTTAATGTGGCATTATGCAAGTACTCGACTGTTGACTGAATCAGCCACTATGTATTATTTGGAACATAGACATATTATACAGGATATCATTTTTGAAGTTTGAGTCTACATGTAATGACCTGCAAATCCGCACAATTCAAGCAAAAAATAAACCACACATGTCCAACCCAAATTGAATGGAAAGACGGATAGTTATGGGAAATAAAGAAGAAAGAAGAAGAGAAATGAAGAACAAGAGATGGAGAAACTAAAACAACATAGAATCTCACAATCGCAATGGAACAGCATATAATATAGTATCAATGAATTTTACAAAAGAGAAACTGTCATATATATACATCCATCAGAGTACAACAATTAATCATAATCATCAGCCTAGACAGTTATAATAGCATATCATCATAAATGTCGATAATTTAAACAACAATGCAGTGGAAAATAAACATAAACGTGAATACGATCTGAAGACCGCCAGCTCATCTGCTGAAGTTCCAAAGCATCCAAATCTAAATTTGTAAATATGCTCGATCTGACCCGAGCATTAAAAGGGAAGAACTCTAGGATCAGTCTAGTTAACTACCTTGAAAAAACACATGTCAACTGAATTTTAGAGTTATGAAAACTTTTATTTATCAAATAAAGGTATCTCGTAAGACCACGTCTATATAAACACAAAAGGTTTTTTACCGTGCGATAACCAAAATATTTCATATCAAATCCTATTACATTATACTAGTTTCTAGTATAAAAATAATATTAAAATAGCCGAAATTGTTACATTGGTTAAATTTGACGCACAATAGGTTTACAAACCAAATGGCAGGCACGTATTGGAGAATGGATTTCCATCAAATGGTAGGTAAGGGACTACCTTCCATACGGTACACCTCTAGAGGAATGTGCCAAGAATACACAAACAACCCTCCGTATCTGGTAAGACCGGTCTAACCCTATTTGGCACTTAGACACGGCTTGGATAGAAACCAAATATGTCATCACCCCAGTCGTTACCGGCCTATCTGAGACGTCTCGTAGCATACACCATATAACCGAAATATAGAGGGTTATCTAGAAAGAAGATGATCATACCCTAATGGTTGTGAACCACAAAGCCTTACGATGTACCTTGTTTAAGCCATTACCGGGTGATGAGGCTTAAGGTACTTTCACATAGCACATTCTACTTTAAATGCCATACTACCATTTCCACAATCATATAACTAATTTCTACAAACTTATAACTCTTGAGCTCGTACGTCTTTGGAAAGAGTGTTAATCTAAGAGAAGTTGCCTTCTCCACTGCTAAACAGATTATATGTTTATAGAGATCAATCAATGTAATTAGAAATGCAACGTCAAACATTCGTCCATACAAGTTGTCCAGGAAAAGGACAAACCAAAAGCACTCTCCTACCAAATCCTATCGGGAACTACCCCAAGGATTAGTGGCGAGAAATCCTTGCATATCGAAGACTTTAATAACAAAGCATTACTGCCACCATATATATATATATATATATATATATATATATATAATATGCGTCGTGGGTCTAGTGGCAAGTAGCCCTGCATCATGAAGATCTCTGTATTCCAAAATCATCATCATAAACCTACACTTTCAAACACGTATATTGGTCTAAAGTGGTTCTCGGGTAAATCTGACCTCGGTCTTTCTGGACCAACAACGATAAAGAGGACCTCAACCTCATACGGAAACCAAGTCTCGTACACTTGTCATGTTTCTAACTCTCAACTTGTTATCCTTTGACCAAGAAGGAAGCCCGGTAGATTGGAGTACATAGACACTCCGAACTACTCGAATCAATATTCTTAACACCAAACGATAATCAATCCTACTCAGTTGGCTTCATACTAAGTGCACAACCAATCAGTTCCCACATCAAGTCAAGGAACCAAGATGGCCAAATTTGACAGTCGGTTATTTAACTATCAAAGCAACAAATAATATCCAGCACATAAGTAGTCATTAGGGTTGTTTAATTAATTAATTTCCAAATGTTTACTTCAAGTTATCTTTAAAAGATATATTCTCGAAACCATTTCAATCCTTGGATTTTGGAAAACAATCACATATACTTATATCAATGGTGTAAGTATATTTAGTAGCACTGCCATTTTGGCGACATTCCAAATAGATTTCTACGACCGTACAACTCCAGAGTTCATACGCCTCTGGACGAGTGTTAAGTACAAGAAGCAATGCTTCCTATACCACCAAGCCTTTAGTATGATCATAAGAACCAATTCATGTATTGCACAAAGGAAGTTCAAAACACAATTTATTGGGTCAAAATGAATGTTGCGTAAAACATCGTTACGACAACCCAAAAACACTAGTATGGGGATTTGATTAATCATATATACACACACACACACATATATATAGTATACTATATAAAACATTTCCTTTTCGGAAATCGGTTACTTTAACAACAATGTTATAGTCCATGCCTTCCTTGCTTCTCTAAAACATCTATTACACCAATAAATGTTGAAATCCATGTTTTTGATACTTAACACATTTTAAATCACCTTTCAAAACCATTTAAAATCCATTTGAAATTATTGCTTTCAATACTTTACTTTTAAAGACTATCACTTTGAAAACCATTAACTTCATCAAAAATATTACTTTCAAACATCCCTTTAAAGGTTATTTAACTCTTAAAAACTTGAATGTATTTCCTTTATATAAAATCCATATCTAAATCTCAACATAAATCACTTCCATATTTATAAAACTATGTTTATAAATCTCCTTTCTAATTTATCCAACTCTATTTTATAAGATCTCTTTATTTGTAAAATTCTATTTATAAATCATTCTTTTATAAAAACTAATTTTACTATCAAATTCACTTATAAATCCATTCCTTTATAAATCTAATTTATTTATAAAATCCATTTATAAATCCATTTACCAAATAAATTTCAAATCCATTTACAAAACATTTACAAATTTCGATTATAAATCTATTTCTTTATTTATAAAATATCACTTTCATGGATCCTTTTTATAAACCAGTCAAAAATTTCTATTTAAAAGTATTTTATAAAACTATACACTTATAACATCAAAATCATAATTTTTATTTGTTTATAAGTAAATTCATTCCTTTTCATATATACTTCCAACATCACTTTGAAAAATTCACTATTTTATAGTATTTCAAAATACTAAAAATGTGGCCTAGTGCTACTATAACACTAAATAAGCAAAAACATATCCATGTCATCAAATATGGCATCTAACTCAGTATAAATCAAAATATATGAAAAGTAAACAGTGTATGAAATCCCATTGGATCTCTCTAACCTGCTCCCCTACATCACATATAATATATAATCAGATAATATAACTCAACCACTTCGAGATGGGATCGTATACAAAGGTCATCAACTCATACACGGGAACGTATAATGTCTCATCTGCTTCTGGGGCAGGAATAAAACCAAACCAACTAATAAATATAGTAAGCATACCAAAAAGCAAGAAAAAGCATAATTAAAATTATCCACACTTTTATAAAGATATAAGTGTGCCAAGGAGGTGAGTTTACTCACTTTGATTCCAGTAATTGCTGAAGCGTTTTGGTTTGAATTAAAATTGAACGGGAATTAAATTTTAACCCAAGTTCCTACCAACTCGTAATTCATCCAATCTAACTCCATATTGTAGTATTCGCTGTTACGATCGCAATGCAACTTGTCACGTTTGATTTCACCTCATATAAAAGAGCTATGGATTAATAAAAATTGAGATCATTTGAATTATAAATTAACTTAAATTTAAAAAATTTAAATTAAACCTTCCCTTCTTTATTCATGTGTGAATGCAGCTGGGAACGAGAAAAATTTACGTTGCACATTTCCCTTCCTCACCGCCAATAGGCATCATCTACTACCACCTCGACCTCGCCAGAGCTTGTGCTCGTCGCCGCCGACCATCGTTGCCACGCACGCCACCCAGAAGCTTTGTCATCGATGACGAAACCGTGCCCAAAATTGCCACCATCACTCTGTCTTGGCCGTCACCACAAACCTCCGGTCGATGATCCATGGCCATATATGAATTCGTGGTGACGAGCTCTCCAACTTTCATGTTGAACGTCGACTAATTTCACTCCTAGCTCTCGATTTATTTATGGCCGTTAGAATTGGTTATTTGGGAAATGATGGCTGGAACTTGGTTTTAGGGTTAGGTTGCAAATGAAAAAACTAAGGTCCATATGTAGAAAATTTTGAAAGCATTATGCACATGTTAAATTTTTGAACTTCAAACGAGACGTGCAGCCTAGCGTTTTATATGTAATACCCTCATTCCAAAAACACTAAAACTAGTATCAGAAGTCAATCCCGTCATATATAGAAGTTAACTTTTCAAAATCAAATTATATTAATTAAAATTCCTTTAATAAATTTCTACATATTTCAAACTCGCACGACCAAACGATACGTCCGATCGCCACGAAATTCGACGGCATATAATAATTCACCATGACAAATCCAATGAAATTGGTTTTCTCGAAATCCAAGATAGTGCTCCAGAAACTATTTTACAAGTTAATTAAAACAATTTATTTCCAAAACCAGTTTAATCACTTTTAAATCCAGTTTAAATGTTTACTATCTCTATTATTGTTTAAACAAAATTTAAATTAGTTTTCAAAATTGTTTTTATCCATATTAAATTCAAGATTCAATTATTTAAACAATTCTAAAAATTAAATTTAACAATTTAATTATCAAATAAACTGCTATATTTGAAATATAAGTTATTTAGTTACAAAATTAAATTTTCAATATTTAAAATCAATTAAATATTCTAAATTCGAATGACTGAAATTCTGGGTCGTTACATTCTCCCCCCTTAAAAGAATTTCGTTCCCGAAATTGTCAAAGGTAGGAAAAATGTCCAAAACTCATTTACAAAACCAATTAATGGAAATGGATTTCCAAATTCTTTTAAACCTTTTAACTTTTGAAATCAATTAGTTAAAACTTTATTATCACATTTTCTAAATCTTTAAATTCATAACTAAATTTCCAAAACCAACTAATACCATTCCAAGATATAAAACTAAAATCCAAATTTTAATTTATCAACATCATTTTCAAAATTCTCAATAATTTAAATTTATGGAAAATTTCGCCAGCATCTCCTTTGTGCGGGTCGATAGGAAAATTTTATGATATATGTAGAACCACAAATATACATCTCGTATTCGAGGATGAGGCATCCTATAGGGAAAAAATATAAAGTATGATATGTAATCTGAGATGTGTATCAATGTACAATGAATATAATGCCAAGCTTCCAAATGTGAAGCATACGCCATCCGCACATACTAATCACTCAATAACCAATGAGAATAAGTATAAGGAAAGTAATATCAATATATAACATGTACTAATATAATAACTATATGCAGAAACTGTCAAACAATTAACATTCATCCAATTATATCTTTACCGTATCAATTTACATTTCGCAATGTCAGCATAAGCTCGCACGATGTACATAAACCATCCGTAAGCAAAACCATACCTGATCGCTCGCTAGATCATAAAATTTCACTCCTAAACTAGTATTGTTCACATGATCACTCTAGTGCGGACTCAGATCCGGTTCCTTGACTAGAAATCACAATTCTCCTTGCATAACCATATACTATGATATAGAATATTAAAATCAATCAAAAATCCACATCTAGTGTATGCCGTCAAGAATCGAATAAAAAATTCTAACACAGACCGATGTAAATCATCTCGGAATCGTATATTCGAATCTGAATCTAACGGTTATGTGAATAAAATAATATATATACAACTTACGTATTATTCCAATTGATTTCTTATTATATCCCTCTTTTTAATTAACACTCATTTCATTTTTATTATTCACATTTCTTTATTCACATTCATTTATTACTTAATATATTTCTTTCAATACTAATATCATTTATTAACCATTTCATAGAACCATTACTTAAGTTTATTATAAACATTTTATACAACCACTAATGTTTATTTTCACTTTAAAACTTAAGTAGAATTTCATTTCATTTTATAACTCAAGCTCATATCCATTTTACTAATTTATTTCATTAGTTCATTAATTTATTACAAATCAAATTCAATTTCACTTAAGTTTGCTTGAGTCAAATTCCATTTTAAAATTCATTTTATTTAACTTAAGTTAAATTTCATTTCATAATTCAATTTTCGAATCTACTTTTCTTAACATTTATATTCAACAAATTTTTAAAAGTTTGTTGTAACTCACTAATTCTCAAAATTTATAAGTTATAAAACTTTGTTTCCTATGTTTTCAGTAAAACACTTAGATAATAACTTCTAGAATTTAAACACCTGGTTTTCTTTATATATTTTTCAAATCATTCTGAAATCATATATATACATAATTCTTTTTTTATATCAAATCATATTTTTTTTAATTTTAAAATCAAAATAGTTTTAACAAAACAAAACTCTAATTGTAGCAATCCATCATTTAGAAACTCGAAAATGAATGCTAATGATGTTGCAGTCTTCACCAGAATTATTTTCCAACGATCGAAGTGAATTTGGTGCTTTTATTTCTTTTAAATCCTTTTTATTTACAAATCATATTTATAAATTTTCCTTATATATAATTTCACTTTGGTTATATAAAACAATTCTTAAATGTTTATCTTTGCTTGCATTATATAATAATAACTTTTATTAGAACACAAAAAATAAACAACAAATGATAATAATCAAATACTATCATTCACTAACAACCAAACACACCATATATAACTATAATAATATCTAAAAATTTATTACATATATATATATAATATAATATAGGTAAAATTATTTCATTTACCAATTTCAAAACAATACCGTGTAAGTTTGTCATGTTTAAGCGTTTAGAAACCTCTATGGATACGATGGCGTCTCACGTTTCGACCAGAATTCATAAGCCACTCAACAGATAAATTAAAACAATATAAAATATTTTTATAATCACTATCAAATAGGCGCTTATATCTATAATACACTCAAACTAATTCTAGGTTGCTACTGACCCTATCTATAATAGGTATCCCACCAAATCCTAGGTGTTCGCACAACCTAAACTCTGATACTAGCTGTAACGATATAGGATTTTCAACCATCGAAAGTGGACACAACAACTGTAGCTCACACTGGTACCTAAATTTGCTTTTGCGGCCAGCCTCTCGAAGTAAGCCCAACCGGCTAACCAACCCATAAATGGGACATGTAGGGATTAGAGTCATCCGTTTGCTACCTAACAAAAAATGAGAACCCCCTTTCATGCCAGAAAACAAGCAAATCTGATCCCAGTCTCTCCGAACCAACAATGATAAAAAGGCCCTCAACCTCATATGGAAACCAAGACTCGTATACTAATCATGTTTCCAACTCTTAACTTGTTGTCCTTCAACCAAGGATGAAGCCAGGTAGATTGGAGTACCATAGACACTCCGTACTACTCGAATCAACATTCTCAACATCAGATGATAATCAAGCCTACTCAGTTGGCTTCGTACTAAGTGCACGACTAATCAGTTCCTGCATCAAGTCAAGGAACCAAAAATGGCCAAATTTAATAGTCAGTTATTTAACTTTCAAAGCAAAAAATAATATCTAGCACATAAAGCAGTCACTAGACCCATTTAATTAATCTTTTATTAATCAAATCAATTTCTAAATATTTACTTCAAATTATCTTTAAAAAGATAAATTCTCAAAACCCTTTCAATCCTTTAATATTAGAAAAAATTCCCATATACTTATATCAACGGTATAAGTATATTTAATAACACTACTATTTTGGAGACACGCCAAATAGATTTTAGTAACCGTACAACTCCAGAGTTCGTACGCCTCTGGATGGGTGTTAAGTACAAGATGCAATGCTTCATATACCACCAAGCCTTTAGTACATAAGAACCGATTCGTGTATTTCACAACAAATGGTCAAAACACAATTTATGGGGTGAAAACGAATGTTGCGTGAAACATCGTAACGACAACCCAAAAACACTAGCATAGGGATTTGATTAATATTATATATATGTACGTGTGTGTATGTGTATGTGTGTGTGCGCGCGTGTGTGTGTGTGTCGTATACTATATAAACATTTCCCTTCAAAAATCATTTAATATAACAATAGTGTTATAGTCCATGCCTTCCTTACTTTCCAAAAATGACTTTTACAACAATACATGTTGAAATCCATGTTTTCGATACTTAACATATTTTAAATCACCTTTCAAAACCATTTAAACTTTAGTTGAAATTATTACTTTCAATACTTTACTTTTAAAGACTATCGCTTTAAAAACCATTAACTTCATCAAAATTATTACTTTCAAAACATCCCTTTAAAAGGTTATTTAACTCTAAAAACTTGAATGCATTTCCTTTATATAAAATCCATACTTAAATCTCAACATAAATCATTTTCGGATTTATAAAACTATGTTTACAAATCTTTTTTCTAATTTATTAAACTTCTATTTCATAAAATCTTCTTTTTATAAAATTCTATTTATAAATCATTCTTTTATAAAAATTCATTTTATTATCAAAATCCACTTATAAATCCATTCCTTTATAAATATAATTTATTTATAAAATCCATTTATTAATTCATTTACCAAATAAATTTCAAATCCATTTACAAAATTGTTTATAAAATATCACTTTTATATATCCTTTTTGTAAACCATTCAAAAAAAATATTTAAAAATATTTCATAAAACTATACATTTATAACATCATAAATCATACTTTTTATTTATTTATAAATAAATTCATTCCTTTTAATAATTTAAATTTATCAAAATATATATACTTCCAAAATCACTTTGAAAATTATTTCAATTCAAAATCACTATTTTACAGTATTTCAAAATACTAGAAATATGGTCTGGTGCTAATATAGCACTAAATAAGCAAAAACATATCCATATCATCAAATATGACATCTAACTCATCATAAATCAAAATAAATGAAAAGTAAAATCAACAGTGTGAGGAATCGTGTTGGATCTCTCCAACCTATCTCCTTGCATCACATACAGTATTTAACCAAATAATATAATCAACCACTTTAAGGTGTGATCGTATACAAATGGTCATCCGCTTATACACGAGAACGTATAATGCCTCATCCGCTCCGGGGGCAGGAATAAAACCAAACCAACTAATAAATATAGTAATCATCCCAACAAACAACATAATTAAGATTATGCACACTCATATAAAGATATAATTGGGATAGAGAGGTGAGGTTACACACTTTAATTCCAGTAATTGCGGAAGCGTTCTAGTTTGAATCAAAATTGAACATGCATTCAATTTTAATCCAAATTCCTACTAGCTCCTAATCCTTCCAATCCAACTTCATATTGTAGTATTCACCGTTCTATCGCTATACAACTTGTCGTGTTAGATTTCAACCTCATATCAAAATGTTATGGATTAATAAACATTAAGATCATTTGAATTTTATCGGTTTAATATCATTAATATGAGTTTGGGGGAAATGGCGAACACTGCTCATTCTTGCTTGTATTCTCCTTCTTCTTTTTCACATCCTTGCTTCTCAAATCTTCCCAATCAAATCCTTTCTCTGATTTAAATCCATCGTCTAAACATTCTTATGCTCGAGTTGTTAAGGAGCCTTCCTCTTCTCAACCTTTCAAGCGTAATTCTTCATTCAAGAACTGGAGCATTCCTAGAAGAGGGAAAAGATTCTGCTTTCGATGCAGGGATTTATCTCATATGGCAAAGGACTGTTGCGATCCAATCAGGTGTTTCGGTTTCAGATTCTTTGGACACAAGAAAAGCAACCGTTCGATGAAATTCAATTCTTTTTCTGGACATCGGAAAAATCTTTCTATCACCGAGCATGGGTTTCATTTTTTATTGAAGTGTATGAAACTTAAGAGAATTTTATTAGATCATCTTTGGATTCAGAGAAATGAATGGATTGATTTTTCGGAAGATTTGTTCATGCATTTCGATGTAACCAACGTGGTCAATATTGGTAGAAATTATAGAGATAAATTTGGTGATCCTGTAGATTATTTTAGGTTTTTGGATGGAAATGTTTAAGTTAATGGTGATGAATTAGTTTCTAACGGGTATAATGAGTATATTGGCGATCCGGTTGATGATAGTTTGGTGTTACCGAGAGATAACTCGGCAGATCTTTATGTTCAGATCCACTGCTACATGATTCAGGGATTATGAAGCTCTGTTCGAATGTTAACTCTTAAGAAGTGATCTCGAGTTTCAGATCTGTTAATGCTAATCATTTGCAGGAGGAATCTTACTGTTTCATTCAATCTAAGAACAAGAAATTTAACGCTAAATCTTGTAAAAAAAGGAATCTGGAGATTGTTACTTCTAATCGTTTTGATAGCCTAAGTGATTTGGATGATTCTGTTTTTTGTTCTGACCAAATTCGACGAGCAGTCTGTGATATCTCTGATCATTGTTTGTTTAAAGATGTGAATGGAGTTAGTTGTGATAGTTTGGTTAGATTTTCTGATGGAGGCTTGGAAGCTATGAACGTGCACAATGATACACTGTTGGGTTCTATGGTAGATAACACTGTTGTAACCAAGTGTATTGTTGGAGATGTAGATATTCACAGTGACAGGATCAGATTAGGATTGAGATTGAGGTACTTGAATGACATTGCTGCCCCTAAGAGATTCTAAAAGTAGACTAATTATTTATGCTCAGGAATCGGAGGATTGGATGGTTTCATATGGTTGTTTAGATGATAATATGTGTTGGGGATTTTGCGGTTCGAGACGGATTTGATGGCGATAGAGATAAAGACAATGCTGTACTTCCGACTTCAAGGATCTATGGAATAGATTCTTTCAGACAATAGTTCAACCCACCAAGTATAAACGGGTTATTGAACTATCGACTTTCAGGATTCAATGAAGCCCTATAACAGCGTAATCGAATTCAAAGTTTGTACGACTTTGATCCGACCAAGAACACTTCAGAAACTGTATCTGATGATGCAATTTGTAGAGAACAGATTGAAGAGGAAGAAGAGTGCAATTCTGCAATGGTTTATGATTTCGCAACACCTTGGAGGCGTCACAAAACAGAGAAATGGATACACAGCGTTTTGCAACACTTTCTGGCGTTGCAGAATCGCTCTGGGAAGAAGAAGAAGATGATATTGAACTATTTCTGGGCGTTGCTATTTATAGACGTGAGGAGGTATCTATTCGCCAAGCGTCACGACCGTTTGCAACGGTTCGTAACTGTTGCGAACAGATTCAAACTTTAAACGTCGCGACCTTTCATTTGCAACGTTACCAATTCCCGCCTTTAATCAAATTTAGATTTTCCTGTTCTGGGTCCTTAACGGGCCAAAATCTGGCCCGTTACTGTTCATATGCGATGCAAAAATATTTTCGGATCCGAACCCGAAACCCGAACCCGTACCCGACCCGGCCCGGTTCGGTTCGGTCGGACGGACGGACGGACGGCGGCGGCGCGCGTGTGGTGTTGCATGACTTCTCTCCTCACAACAAAGCAAACATGTGGGAGCTCCAAGGCCCCAACATCCACTTGAGAGAGCATACTTATACAAGTATAGTCTCCTCTTTTCTACAATGTGGGACTTTACTTTCTTTTCTTCTTCTTTCTTTTCTTCTACTCTTCCAAAACAAAACCCAAACCCCAAAAGCTCTTTGAAAATTTACAACAATCTCCCCCAATTTTCAAAATAATAAAATAAATAAATAGGACGGCTGAATCACTAGAGTGACTTCCTACATACCCAAGTGGGATCAAGCCTATGTAGTTCTAAGATCAAGTTTTGCATCATCGTGAAAACCAACACATAAATAAAAGGTATCTTTTGGATTTGAACCTTTACTTAGTGCAAACCATTCAAAGCCTTATCGAGATTCTATGGTGAACGAATCTTGAACCAAGTATCCCTAATGATAAAACCGGAACAATCACACATGTTGATTTCCTTAGGTAAAGTGTTCTGTATTTCTCAGCACGTTAATGGTCATGTGCTTAAATCCTGGTTCATGAGTCTACTTAGAAAGAGGTCTTACTTTCCTAGGAAACGGCCTGATTTCCATACTCATATAGGTAAGTCTCTTAAGGTGTTTCTGCGATACACCTTTTAAGGTTACTAGACTTATTAAGGATATATATCCATCCTTTGTTCTTGCTGAATCCAACATTAAATATTATGGGATTATCAATTTAGTGTTCCATAATCATTCTCTTAACTTGTTGGTACCCATTGAACTTTGTCTATCCTTTTCAAGACATAAGTTGGGTTTCTGTTAAGGATGATCAACCTTCATTCACAGACCTTAGTCCCATTTCTTGTGACTTTATAGAAACCATTGCCTTTGGAAGACCTTTTGTAAGTGGGTCAGCCAAGTTTTTCTTCGTTTCTATGTAGTCAATAGTTATAACTCCTCTTTTGAGTAACTGTCTCACCATTTGATGTCTTAGACTCACATGTCTAGACTTTCCATTATATGTTTTATTAGACACATTGTATATTGTTGCTTGATTGTCATAGTTAATCAAGACTGCTGGAGATGGCTTCTTCCATAAAGGGATTTCCATTAATAAATTCCTAATCCATTCCGCTTCTTTACATGCATCTGCTAATGCAATCAATTCTGAGAACATTGTTGAGTCAGAAATACAGGTCTGCTTCTTGGAAGCCCAAGACACAGCAGCGCCTCCTAGTGTAAAGATCCATCCAGTCGTAGACTTAGATTTGGATTCTACATTGTTCCAGGTTGCATCACTATATCCTTCTATTACAGCAGGATATCCTTTATAAGATAAACCATATTCAATGGTTCCTTTTAAATAAGCTAAAACTCTGGAAATGGCTTTCCAATGTTCGAAACCTGGATTACTCGTAAATCGACACAATATACTTATAGCATGTGCGATGTCTGGTCTAGTGCAATGCATAGCATACATAAGACTCCCAATAACACTGGAATACTCTAGTTGAGAGATAGTACGTCCAGTGTTCTTTTCTAATTTAATACTATGATCTAAAGGAGTTGGTGCTGGTTTGTCATCGTAATGACCATACTTTTGTAGGAATTTCTCTATGTAATAGGATTGAGTTAGTAATAACTCCCCATCTTTCCTAACAATTTTAATTCCCAGAATTACATCAGCCTCTCCTAGATCTTTCATATCGAATTTAGAAGACAGAAACTTTTTAGTTTCATTCACATAGGATATATTGGAACCAAATATTAGCATGTCATCAACGTATAAACATATTATAACAATACCATTGTTATCCGATTTGCTATAAATACATTTATCAGCATCATTAACAATGAATCCATATGACAGTGCAACTTTATCAAACTTCTCATGCCATTGCATGGGAGCTTGCTTCAGGCCATAAAGAGATTTTACTAATTTGCAAACTTTCTTTTCTTGGCCTAGGGTTTTGAAACCTTCAGGTCGTTCCATATATATCTCTTCTTCTAAATCTCCATTTAGAAAAGCAGTCTTTATATCCATTTGATGTATGACTAATTTATGAATTGATGCAGGTGCAATTAAACAGCGTATAGAAGATATGCGAGCAACTGGAGCATATGTATCAAAATAATCTACTCCATGTCTTTGCTTATATCCCTTAGCAACTAATCTGGCTTTAAACTTATCAATGGATCCATTTGTATTCAACTTTTTCTTTAATATCCATTTACATCCTATAGGTTTAGCACCAGGAGGTAAATCAGTTAAAACCCAAGTTTGGTTTAACATTATGGAATTCATTTCATCATTGATAGCTTCTTTCCAGAAATTTGAATCTCTAGAACTCATAGCTTCAGAATAAGTTTTGGGATCATCATCAGCGTTCATTACATATTTAGTCACATTAAGGACTTCGTCCTTACTGCCTTCTACAAGATATGTAATGAAGTCAGGACCATAGTCCTTCTCTATTCTCGCTCTTTTACTTCTCCGTTGTTCAGTACTATTATCTGGTACTGACACTTCCTTGCTGTTTTGAGCAGGAGCATAATCATCGTCATTGATATCATTAGTCATACTACGTTCTGGACTAGATGATCTCAATGGGATCTCAACAGTTTGATTTTCAAAAAATTCTACATCTACATATTCTATAACTTCTAGGGTGTCAAGAATAAGAAATCTATAAGTTATACTATTAAGTGAATATCCTATGAAAACACATTAAATGCTCTATTTCCTAACTTTGGTCGTTTAGGGTCTGGTTTTCTAACATAAGCTAAGCAACCCCAAACTTTAAGTCTAGTTAGGTTAGGTTTCCTATTAAACCATTATTCATAAGGGGAAATATTATTCTTTTTAAGTGGTACTCTATTTAAAATATAACATGCACATAACATAGCATCACCCCATAGGTTATAAGGTAAATTAGAACTTATGAGCATGGAATTAACCATTTCTACTAAAGTTCTATTCTTCCTTTCAGAAACACCATTTTGTTGTGGTGTATATGGGGCAGTACATTGGTGAATTATACCTTGTTGTTTACAAAACAAGGTGAATTCATTTGAGAAATATTCACCACCACGATCTGAATGTAATATTTTAATTTTAACTCCTAATTGTGTTTCGACCTCTGCTTTGTAAATTTTGAATTTATCAAAAGCCTCATCTTTAGTTTTCATTAGATATACATATGCATATCTAGTATAATCATCAATGAATGTTATATAGTATTGGTTACCACCATAGGTGATGTGACTTTTTAAGTCACCTACATCACTATATACCAAATCAAGCAAACCAGTTTTCCTTTCTATGGATTTAAAGGATTTCCGGTGTATTTTTACTTGAATGCATATTTCACATTTAGAGATGGTATCAAATCACAATCAGAAATTAATCCTCATTTATTCATATTCCTAATGGAATTATAATTAACATGTCCTAATCTACCATGCCATAAATTAATAGAATCAACAATATAACCAGAATATTTCTTTATTAGATTCAACTTAATCATGTCGTTACAAGAGTATCCCTGTCCAATGAATTTACCATTCTTAGACAACACTAGCTTATCAGACTCATACACCATCTTAAATCCTCCTTTGTTAATAAGGTAACCAGAGACCAAATTCTTACACATATCGGGTACATAGAATACATTGACTAATGTAAGAACTTTTCCAGAGGTGAGAAGAAGTTCTATAGTGCCTTTTCCCAGAACTTTGCTTGGAACCTTATTTGCTCCAGTAACTTCGTCGGCTGCTCCTTTATTTTCTTCGTAACTCTTGAACAGATTACGGTCTTTGCAAATGTGAATGGTTGCTCCAGTATCGAACCACCAATCATCATCATTGCCACTGACGGAGTTTGCCTCTTGCACTACAGCCACAAGCGAGTCTTCGACCATATTCACTTTTTGTTGTTTCTTCCGTAGACGGCAGTCTCGGGCATAGTGGCCGGGCTTGTTACAAAAATAACAAGCACCTTTCTTTTTGTTGTTAGTTTTGGAATGATTTTTCTTAAACTGTGTCTCATTCTTTGGCTTTAATTTATCAGTAATTTCAACATTATTTGCATTAGAATGGGACTCAGTTTGCGGATTATCATCTAGATCGCGTTTGCGAGAGTCTTCTTCAATACGAAGATGACGCTGCAAACCGTCTAAATTATAATTCGTTTCCGCATACTTCATCTTTTTCTTATAATCATTCCAACTATGCGGAAGTCTAGAAAATATAACTCCAACAACAAAAGATTCAGGGAGATCAATTCCAGCATCTTTAAGTTGATTCACCAACAGTAAGATTTCACTCACTTGTCCAATTATGGACTTATTGGTGACCATTTTGAAATCCATAAAATTAGAAATAAGAAACTTTTTATTACTTGCCTCAGATATGCGGTACTTATTCTCCAGAGCAGTCCAGAGTGCCTTCGTTGTTTCCAAGGTCCTATGAGCATTGTAGACTGGGGTAGATAGCGCATTCAGAATATAGCCTCTGCATAGGAAATCGTCCTCTTTGCACTTTGCACGTTTAGCCTTTAGAGCAGCATCATCTTTATCAGTTTCCTCCGGGATTTCTTCCAAGTCATCTTCCAAAATGTAGAATAACTTGACGGTGATCAAGAAAATTTCATCGTCTCTTACCAACGAGTGAAATTGTCGCCATCAAAACGCCCCAATCGAGTTAGATGCTAATTCATAACTTGTAAAGCGCTCGAACCTTCCATTGTTGATACCAATTGTTAGGGATGCGGATTAAAGATCTTAAGGCAAAAATAACACTAGAGGGGGGTGAATAGTGTTTTAAAGAATATATGAACTATATGACTAAACTAAAACTTTCAACACAAATCTAAACAGAATTCTAACACAGAATGATCACAGAACATATAACAAATGCAAATAGTAAAGTAAAGCAAGTAAAAGGAAAGAACACACCGGATTTTATACTGGTTCGGTATCCTCCTACATCCAGTCCTGCATCAAGGCAATATCCTTGTACAGATTTTTATAAGCCAATATCCAAATTACAACCCTCAATTTCTAAGGCCTTGAGGAACCCTCCTATCTTCGAGTCTGGGGTAAACTCTCTTGATTTACAGGACACAAGATCACCCTAATACTTTCTAATAACAATCCTTTTGAATGGATAGACTCTATGGACTTTTTGAATACAAATTAATCCTATAACTCTGAATAACACTTTGATCTTTAGTAGAATGATGGAGAATCAAATAGAGAGAGTATCTAAATGATTTCCTATTGAGAATTTGGCAGAGTGATGGCACGATCTTGAAAATATAAAGTTTTATGGATATGGAATGGTGGAGAAGAAAGAGTGAAGAACATAAGAAAGTAGTTGTTAAAAAAATTCGTTTTGGAAGCCTTTATATAGATGCACAACAGTCATAACCATTGGCGAAAGGTTTTCGAACGAATGGACACTTCTTTTGAAAATTGAATTTTGAATCCAACTGTCACCATGTCGACATGGGGTATCCCCTTATGTCGACATCCCTCAGTTCAAAATTATAGAGATGTTGTTTTGTAAAGGCAATTGAATTTAAAACAAGTTGAAACTTCTCTGAAGAAAAGTAAAGTGTTTAAACAATATTTTGAGATAGAGAATGAATATAAAACATTATTTTAAAAATATATATATATATATATAATTGATATAGACCATCAATTATATAAGTAATATTTAAAATCAGAATAAGTTTTGATGTTTTAAAATAGAAGTTTTTAAAATCAGAATAGAGGAATATTTCAAGGCTAAAACAAAGTTTTGAAAACATTTTTGAAAACATGATTTTGAAAGCTAAAACATTTTGAAAAATCTATTCAAACTGAAATTGCAAGAACCTTCCTACAGAGCTCCTCCATAGGACTCGAGAACTTGTACAAAGTAGTTTAAATGATTTTGATTTTTGTGGGTTTGTAAGCCACTTGTCGTAGGTTTGTAAGCTACTTGTCGTGGGTTTGTAAGCCACTGGTTTCGATAGAAATTGGGTTCCATCCCAAAAGAAAATTGGAAGAAAGATGAGAGTTCTATTATGAAGTTTTAACAAAATACTACACTTATCTTGAGATCTTGAAATCTTGATTCTCTAGAGTCTTGAATCTCTAATCTTCATCTTGATGCTTGAGTCTTTATACTGATCGGTCTTCGATGATACCTGCATATATTTCCTATATACATACATACATACATATATATATATATATATATATATATATATGGAAATGTTCGTATATATTTTATAAAGTAAAGTATAATAACTATCTAAGGTTGTTGTCATCAAAACATCATCAACTCAGTTCCTAACAATCTCCCCCTTTTTGATGATGAAAAAATATTCTTACCATACCATAACTCTCCATAACTCCCCCTTACTCCGTGACTTCTTAAAACTACAACTCCCCTTTATTCCATGACTCCCCCTTACACCAAGCACATATATTTTTATAACTTTCTCCCCTTTGACATCAGCAAAAAGGAATAAAAGATTTACCTGTTCTAAGATAGTCAAGTATATATAGAATAAAAGTGTAAAGTGAACGTGTAAGTGATCAAGTGTGTGAGCATATATATAAGTGTAACTTGACAATCAAATCAATATCGTACATAGCAAACCAATCATGAAGTTATATACAAACCAAATCCAAATCAAACTTAAGTAAACAATTCAATCAAATCCTAATCAAATCTAAATCAAATCAAATCAAACAAACAAACAAACATACATAATGATCAGACATTCCTTGGGACTTCCACCCATCCATCTTCTCCAAAGATAGGATCAGTTTTGATAACATCCCAATTATCTTTGTCGAGAGTGACCGGTGGATTTGCTTCGGGTTCGTCTTTGCTAAGGCTTGAGATCATCCAACGAAGTGCGTCAAAGTGTCTCTCTTACTCTTTGATCATCTGCATTTGGCTTAATTCTAAGTGCCTTTGATTTCTAAGTATAAAAGAGAGAATATTCTTGAAAGAAGTAAGAGTTTCTTTAAGATTTTCACTTAAATTCTTAATTGGAGAAGCCATAATTTAAGAAATAAGTTGAAGTATGAAAGGAGATGAATAGAAATGGAGGTAGAGAAGTTTTTCTGGAAGAAATAGGTATTTATAGGAGTTATTGGCCGTTCAAAATGAATTGTCACTTGGTAGTTACAAGAATTTGAAGTTAGAAATTGTAACTACTTTCTGACTATTATATGTCGACATGGGGGGATGGGGCATGTCGACATGGTCTAGACAGAATGACCAAGTTGAGTTATTTTTTATTTCTAAGTTTATTTTTAAACTAGTGGACCTATATAAACTTAAAATAAATAACTATCAGAGATATATAAGGCTGGAAAACAGAGAATAAGATAGCATTACGTATATTAGTTAACATTACATAATATTAACCAAAAAAAATAGAAAATACAAAGATAGATAAACGATAACTAGAGAGATAATGGCTAGGATTAGTTTGATGAAGATGATGATGAGGACAAGCCAAGTTTTCTGCCTATCTTCCCAAAGAACTTGTCGATCTTGGTAGAGATTTTATCTATTTTCTTGCTAATAGATCTCTTAAGAACCTTTTGGTTTTGAACAAGTATCTTTTGGTTCTTGAGTATGGTTTTGTTGGACGGATTGGCGGGTGTATGTGGATACTCTATACTTTCCAAAGAGTTTTCTTCATCTTCCTCTTCTTCTTCAATTTCCATTCCTTCCCCTTCTTCTTCCTCTTCTTCTCCCTCTTCTTCCGTCTCTTCATGAGCAAGTCTCTCTTCCTTTTCGGTAAGTGTTTCATACGGTTGAAACATAAGTGGGATTTTCATAAGGGAAATGTTCCCATGATTGAACACTTTCCTACTTACAAACTCTTTCTTTTTAACATCCACACCAAAATAATTGAAAATCCGAGTAAGATAAATTCCATGATAAAGAGTGTTTTCTTCCATAGTAAAATTTTTGGGTCTTAACTCATCCAAAATAATTTGTACCCAATTAATATCATATTTTCCAAATATAGCAAAAAGAGCTTTACACGCTTTTGAGGTGGGATTATTGTAGTTTCCCGACCTAGGAATAATGGTGTGTTGAATAAGAAGGTTGACAATTCTTGCTTTGGGCGGAAAAAGCGATTTTTAAAATCCATGTGGTCATCACTTTCAAAAATGTGATGAAAAGTCTCTCGATCGGTTTCATTGATTTGAAATTGTGAGAGATTCATACCGGTAGATTTGCAACCCAAAATAGTACCCAAAATATCGGAATCCAAAACAGTAAGTGTTCCTTTAACACTAGAGGGGGGTGAATGGTGTTTTAAAGAATATATGAACTATATGGCTAAATTAAAACTTTCAACACAAATTTAAACAGAATTCCAACACAAAATGATCACAGAACATATAACAAATGCAAATAGTAAAGTAAGTAAAAGGAAAGAACAACCGAATTTTATACTGGTTCGGAATCCTCCTACATCCAGTCCTACACCAAGGCAATATCCTTGTACAGATTTTTATAAGCCAATATCCAAATTACAACCCTCAATTTCTAAGGCCTTGAGGAACCCTCCTATCTCCGAGTCTGGGGTAAACTCTCTTGATTTACGGGACACAAGTTCACCCTAATACTTTCTATTAACAATCCTTTTGAATGGATAGACTCTATGGACTTTTTGAATACAAATTAATCTTATAACTCTGAATAGCACTTTGATCTTTAGTAGAATGATGGAGAATCAAATAGAGAGAGTATCTAAATGATTTCCTATTGAGAATTTGGCAAAGTGATGGCACGATCTTGAAAATATGAAGTTTTATGGATATAGAATGGTGGAGAAGAAAGAGTGAAGAAAATAAGAAAGTAGTTGTTAAAAAAATTCGTTTTGGAAGCCTTTATATAGATGCACAACAGTCATAACCATTGGCGAAAGGTTTTCGAACGAATGGACACTTCTTTTGAAAATTAAATTTTGAATCCAACTGTCACCATGTCGACATGGAGTATCCCCTTATGTTGACATCCCTCAGTTCAAAATTATAGAGATGTTGTTTTGTAAAGGCAATTGAATTTAAAACAAGTTGAAACTTCTCTGAAGAAAAGTAAAGTGTTTAAACAATATTTTGAGATAGAGAATGAATATAAAACATTATTTTAAATATATATATATATATAATTGATATAGTCCGTCAATTATATAAGTAATATTTAAAATTAGAATAAGTTTTGATGTTTTAAAATAGAAGTTTTTAAAATCAGAATAAGTTTTGATGTTTTAAAATAGAAGTTTTTAAAATCAGAATAGAGGAATATTTCAAGGCTAAAATAAAGTTTTGAAAACATTTTTGAAAACATGATTTTGAAAGCTCAAACATTTTGAAAACAGATTTAAAAACATTTTGAAAAATCTATTCAAATTGAAATTGCAAGAACCTTCCTACAGAGCTCCTCCATAGGACTAGAGAACTTGTACAAAGTAGTTTAAATGATTTTGATTTTCGTGGGTTTGTAAGCCGCTTGTCGTAGGTTTGTAAGCTACTTGTCGTGGGTTTGTAAGCCGCTGGTTTCGATAGAAATTGGGTTACATCCCAAAAGGAAATTGGAAGAAAGATGAGAGTGCTATTATGAAGTTTTAACAAAATAATAGACACTTATTTTGAGATCTTGAAATCTTGATTCTCTAGAGTCTTGAATCTTGAATCTCTAATCTTCATCTTGATGCTTGAGTCTTTATACTGATCAGTCTTCGATGATACCTGCATATACTTCATATATATATATATATATATATATATATATATATATATATATATGGAAATGTTAGTATATATTTTATAAAGTAAAGTATAATAACTATATAAGGTTGTTGTCATCAAAACATCATCAACTCAGTTCCTAACAATCTCCCCCTTTTTGATGATGACAACCTTTATTTATAAAATATTCTTACCACACCATAACTCCGTGACTTCTTCTTAAAACTACAACTCCCCCTTACTCCATGACTCCTCCTTACACCAAGCACATATATTTTTATAACTTTCTCCCCCTTTGTCATCAACAAAAACTATTAACTACTTAAGAATTCAAGAATGATTAGTATGAACAAATAATATGTATAGAACAAGCATGAAACAATGAGTATAAGTGAACACATTTTAGTTATTACAACATATATAAGAACATACATAAACAAAACAATTTAAAACAAAGAATAAAATGAAAGTACGCTTTAATGGCGATCCTTAACTATAGGAGACTTATGAATCGAACAATTGGGGTAGTGGAGACAAAAGTTTCCACGTTGTTCAATTATGTTTCCATTAGTATCAACAAGGATCTCACCAACGCAAATAACGCTCTCGTCCGTATTCATAGGGACTTCGGGTTGAGGTAAATGTTGACCTTCCTCTTGGTCTTCTTGTGGTTCTTCCATAGGTTCTTCTTCCTTGGATTCCATGGCTTGTGAAGAGTCTTCAATATTAATAGGATTTGTACGGTTATCCATAAGAAATTTTTGTACATTCCTAATAATATTCCCTTGCCTTTGTTGTTCTCTAGCCATCCTAAGTTGACTTGCTTGAATTTCAGTCATCAATTGAAGGATATCTTTCATCTTCTCTTGCAATTTGATCACTCGAGCGTGCGTAGTTTGTTGAAATGGACCAGAATGAGGAGATGTGGGTGAAGTGGGTTCATTAGTAGAAGAGGAGGCCATTATTTTATTGTTTCAGAAGTTATTTACAGAGAATATAGTGAAGAAAGAGGAGAGAAAACGAAATAAATAGATAAATAACCAAATAACTAACTTTGGAGGGAAATTCAATTTTTAATTTTTGTTGGGTATGTCGACATCAGGGGATGGGGCATGTCGACATGGTCTAGACAGAATGACCAAGTTGAGTTATTTTTGATTTCTAAGTTTATTTTTAAACTAGTGGACTATATAAACTTAAAATAAATAACTATCAGAGATATATAAGGCTGGAAAACAGAGAATAAGATAGCATTACGTATATTAGTTAACATTACATAATATTAACCAAAAAAATAGAAAATACAAAGATAGATAAACGATAACTAGAGAGATAATTAAGGCTGGAGTGATTATAGCAAATTATGCGATGATACACATAAGGTTATTGATACTTCAGATGATGATATGCACATGGTAAATGATGTTACTTCTAATTGCTTGGTTATTTATGGTGATCATTGTTGTGATGTGGTTGGGGATATAAATGAAGTATTGAGAGCAGGTTGGCAAACTTTGATATTGTGCTGGAAGGGGAAAGCATGCGCGTGGGTAAGGATATGGTTATTAGTGGTGATCGTTTATGTGATGAGGCTGGGGTATTAGATGAAGTGGATGTGATATGTTTGTCAGTTTCTAGTGATGGGGAGTTTCAATCTAAGGTAGTGAGGATATTGTTTGATGTTGGTAATCAAATCATGGTTGTTAACAGAGCTGGCGCCAAGGCAAGACGAGCAAGACAGCCGCCTAGGGCAACCGACCCGACGGGGGCAACAACGAGGTGGTGATGATGTGCTCAGTCGTTTATTTAGATAAAAATTTGTTATATAATAATCGAAACAATTGACAATGTAGTGAAGTGGTTAGGTTATTGGCATTTAAATCAAGCAACCAAAGTTCGAGTATGGGAAGCTGCAAATTTTTGGGGCAATTTTTTAAAGTTCGGACTATGGCAAATTGACCAGTTGGGCCGGGCCTGGTTGTTAACACTGGTGATGGGGTGTTTCAGTCTGAGGTTGTGGTCGTTGACATATTCCTTGTAGTGAGAAGCTTAGTTGTAAACTCTAGTGTGGATGTGTTCAAAGAAAGAAGAGTTATTAATGCAAATGCAGTTGATGGTAATACGGTTATCTCTGGCATAGATAATTCAGTGAGGGGCAATGTTGTAGATGTTGTGCTACAGCATGCAATAAGAATATCAGCAGTAAATGACAATGAATTTTATACTGAGCAAAACTTCATCTCTATCTCCTTCGATTGGTGTGGATGAGTTCATAGAAAGTAAAGTTATTAATGCAACTGCAATTGCTGGTAATAATGGTATCTCTGGCATAGATGATTTAGTGAGAGGCAATGTTGTAAATATTGTGCTTTAGCGTGCAACAAGCACATCAGCAGCGGTCTGGAATGGTGTATCTGATAGTATGGAAGAAGTTAATGTGCATTGTGAATCTAATGAAGTGTGTGAGGATATACATAGGATTATTAGTGTTGTAGGTGATGGTATGTACAAGGTAAATGACATTATCTCAAACTGTTTGGTTAATTATGGTGATCACTTTGGTGGTATGGTTGGGGATCTTGATGTAATGGCTGAGTAAGTTGACATATTATGTGGTTCCATTGGTTGGAGACGGCATTCACAAGGTTTTTGACATGAACTCAAACTGCTTGGTTATCTATGGTGCTCATCTTGATGGCGAGGTTGGGGTTTTAGATAAGGTAGCGGTAAGGAGGTTGTCTTATTCTGCATTGTGGATTTTCATACTGATGTAGGGATGAATAAGCTGCTAGTGATTAATGACTTCATGAATACAGAGGTAGGTAATGTTGTTTATTCAATTGTTCCTGTGAATAATGAGTGCAAAGAAAGAAAAAAAATTAATTCAATTGTTCCTGTGTATAGGCAGTACCAACCTATGGTACTCCTGAGAAGTTCATCCCAAGGGAGCGCCTTTTTCTCCAAAGCCATTTTCAAAACACTTTATACTGTACACAAATAGTATCTTCCAAATCATACACCTAATATGAACCTCATATAAATCTCCTTTCTCAAAATCGATTATCCCAAAATCGATAATTCTCAAACTAGGCTTTCCAAATTCCAAAATTGATTTTACCCAAAATCAAAAAGCCTTTTCCAAATTTATAGGTTCCCAAAACCTTTTCCAAAATCATTCTCATAAGATCCTTTATACGTGTGTGTGTATATAAATATAACTTCTTAAAACTTTGTATCTCTTCAAACTTGTATAAAACCCCTTTCATACTTCAAAATTCAAAAACCCCTTTCTTCTGGCTATAGATTCAACAAGGGAAGATTTATCTTATATATAACAAAGATACATAACTTTGTTTATCCCAAATCAAATATTTAAATTTGATTACTCTATAAAGTCACTTACCAAATTACTTACTTCCATAAAGTAAATTTCTACCATAGAAATATCCAATTTCCACTTTGCTTTATCATCTATTTCACAAAATATATCTTCCATTTCAAAAACCATTTCACATTTCTTATTCACAAATTTCCAGTATCAATTTCATTTAAACCCGTACGATGTACACATATCATCCGTACGCTATATCAATCTAATCGCTCACTCGATCACACAATTTCACTTCCGAACTAGTATCGTCCACCCGACTTCCTAGTGCAGACTTAGATCTGGTTTCTTGATCAGAATTCGTCATTCTTGTACTGGAATTGGCTCCCAGTACTAGTTCCATTGTATTCGGAATGAGGGTATTACATATAGAACGCCAGACGGCATGCCTCGTTTGAAGTTTGAAAATTTAACGTGTGATTCAAAAATTTCTATATAAGGACCTAATTTTTTTCCATTTGCAACCTAACCCCAACTCCATCATATACAAAAGTTAGCTTTTCAAAATCAAATTATATTAATTTAAATTCCTTTTATAAATTTCTACACGTTTCGAACTCACACGATCAAATGATACGTCTGATCGCCACGAAATTGGACGACATAATTCACGATGACGGATCCAATGAAACTAGTTTCGTCGAAATCTGAGACAGTGCCACATAAAACGAGTTCTTTTCAAATTTAGTTTAATCGCTTTTAAATCCAATTTAAAAGCTTACTATCTCCATTATTATTTAAACAAAAATTAAATCGGTTTTCAAAATCATTTGATCCACAATAAATTCAAGATTCAATTATTTAATCAATTCCAAAAACTAAATTTAACAATTTAATTATCAAATAAATCAATATATTTAAAATACAAGTTATTTAACTTACAAAATTACTTTTTCAATATTTAAAATCAATTAAATATTTCAAATTCAAATAACTGAAATTCTAAGTTGTTACAGTATACATCCTTCATAAGGGGTTCATGGTTTCTGTAAATAATTCTCTCCATTATATGAAAAATACTTGAGTGCACTCTTAATTTTCATTTGGTGATCTTAGTTTGGATTTGATACTTGCTTTATGTATCAAATACCTAAGTGAAATGTGATATTGTAGATAATATAACATATATGATAATTCTTATTGCCAATGCATAAGGACTCCATCTTACATGCTCTATATCAAACAATTTAACATGGTGTCTATATACATCATTTTGGGACATTCCCAACTTCCTTTTATACCGATTATAAAATATCTTTTCAAATCCTATATCGAGAATGAAATAACCAAACTGAAATGATTTTGATATGAATACATTGCTTAACCCTGCATTTTGAGACATGCACTTCCCCTACATTTTGATTAAAATTCAAACTATTTGATTTCTCTAGCAAAATACTTGCTTAACCCTAATGCTTATCGAATAGTACTTCTGTATCATTTCTTGGATCATATCCAATAACCGCAACTCAGAGTCCCTCCCGCCGACTTCGAGAAACTTTTCTTATTAAGTGCAAATAACATATGCAAAATCATTGTTTAGAATATATTTCAACGTACATATGCCAAAACTGAAAATCATATCAAGCGACGGTCTTGTAAGTAAAATCCAACTTTACTTAAGTATGATGAATGATGAATTTGTTGTGCTAATTTCAATAGCTGAAACTTAGATGTTATTCTATCAACATAGCATAACATATTCCAACTGCATTTATTTTCTTCTTTGAGACTGTAGAAGCCGTTGGATCATATCACTTTGGGTACAACTATCAAAGTAATATTTTGGTAATGTACTTACAATCCACTTCGGATTTGCACATCATTCCATGTGGCGGAGTCAATACTCTTAATGCCTTGTTGGCAACCAAGAAAATTATTTTCTCGACGTTGATAAGAAAATCATAGTTTCTTTTTAATGTATGAGAGTTCTTATTAGACAATCTAATTAGTTATGTTCGTTTAGGCTTGGTCAATTTCATTTCATCCTTTGTAATCAGTTTTCTTTTTGAATTATATCCAAATCCATTATATTATCGATAATTTCTAAACAAAATTTTCATTATGAAATTGGTATTTCTTGAAACAACAAACGTTTCTCAATGTAATGAAATAGGTATTCACAAACATTTTATGAATTGCATATATATGTATAAACTGATTAAGTTTTCGGTTTACGAACTTATGTTCATAACATAAATTGATTAATCAACATTTATCGGTCTAAAACTACTTTGGGTTGGTTCGCATAACATCCCTCATGGTTAAATAATATGTGCGGCCTATCAAATCACACAACCTTTGTAACAGTCTTAGTTTTAACAACTGAATATTTAAATATTTAATCGTTAATTAACGGAACGCCCATTATACTCATTTTTTTAGAGATATGGGTGAATTGGGACTCAAGACAACTGCCATCGTGTCAAGTCGATTATGAGAAAATGAGTATAAACTTGGCTAATTTTGGAGTCGTTAAGTTTTTGTAGTGAATAATGCTTTCTAGAAAGGAATTAAAATTGAATTTTCGGCTAAGTCCATTGGTTTGCCTATAAGTAGCTACCTCTTTATATTTGCATTTCACGTTTCGTTTCTTCTCTTCCCCCAAATAATTTCATAATTACCTCTTCATCTCCTAACCCTAAATCCATTAATCCAAGCTTAAACAAAATTCCTAAATTCAAACTACAATCGTAATAATTCCTCTCATCAAATTCCTCACATAACCTATCAAGGAATTATCATTGAGTAGAGTTTTGAGCTTGATCTCAACTTTAAAGAGAGCATGGATCTGAGTTTTTGTAGTTAGAGTTTGATTTTGTGAAGGAAAAGGTCAGTGGAATGATTCTCTACTCGTATTCATTTGTTTTACTTCATTAATTTATTATTTACGATTATAAAGTTATATGGAATGATTTAAATAATTCTATGCCATGGTTTAGGCTTTCATTCATGTTATAAACATGATTATATTAACTCATTATTTGTTAAAGGCTTCGATTCCTAATTCTGGAAAAATTAGTAAGGCATGAATTAGGTTTAGGATTAATTGGATGATTTTATATGATTTTATGTTTTGATTTATGATTACTAAGTGATATAATGATGTACATTTTATGGGTAAATAATAGTCAAACCATTTAAACGAGTTTAGAAATGTCAGTAAGCTAATTGAGTGAGTTATGAGATCTACACTTATTATTAAAGTGATTACATGCTCAATGAAGCTTAATTAGTACTTATAAGTATTATTTAAATGAAGGAAATATTTTATAAGTAGATGGAATATTTTATAGACTGAAGTTACTAAGCCAATTATGTGAGTTATGAGCTCTACACTTATTATTAAAGTGATTGGAGGCTCAATGAAGCTTAATTAGTACTTATAAATTTTATTTAAGTAATGAAATAATTTTATAAGTGAATGGTATATTTTATAATATAAAATGAGATTTCACAACATAGTATAAATAATACATTTATAAAACAAAATGAGATTTCATAAAAGAGTATAAATGATATATTTTATATAATAGAATGAGATTTTATAAATAGTATAAATGATAAAAAAAATTAAAATAAAATGATATTTTATAAAATAGTATAAAAGATATATTTTATAAAATAGAATGAGATTTTATAAAATGGTGTGAATGATTTATTTTATAAAATAATATATTTTATAAAATGGAATGAGATTTTATAAAATAGTATAAAATAAATATTTTATAAAAATATGAGGATTTATAAAATATTATGAAGGGATTATTTTATCAAAATGACTATAAGGATTTATAAAATAATTATAAGATGAAAACTTGACTTTAATGGTGAAATGAAGTATTATAAAGCTTAGAATAATCTATAAGCTGGTTTTGGATTTTATAAATAATGCAATGATTTTATAATATAATAGAAAATGATATTGGACTTTTATAGAAAATATTTGATAAATAAAAGTATGATTTGATTATTAAAGAATCGAAATGCGTATTTAAATATACATGTATATATATGTGTATGAGTAAGTATACATACACATATACGTTTATTCGAAGTTATATAATAATCAATACAATTCTTGTAGTGTAATTAAAATTGTTGTATATGATTATGTGTATACATATATAAATATATTGGTGTGAATAAATATATATGGATGTAAATGTGAATATCTAAATTTGTAAATATGTTACGTGCAGTCTTATGTAGCCATAGTGACTATTAGGTGCACTAAGTTACATGAAAGAATACAGGGGCTAGTGATCACTTCGGTGAAGCCTGAAATGTGATTTGCATACTGGAAGCATGTTTGCATACACGTGTGCATATGCATGCATAAGAAGATCCATCGACACACATATAAGCATCATAAGAGGTTAGAAGGCCAGTTGTGTACTTTGGCATGTTAGAGGGAACCAGGTCTAAAGAATCATCTTGTTGAACTCTAAGCGTAAAAGAGTGGTTTTCGTATCAAAATCGATTTTTGAATACATAAGAGACACCTCCAAAATATCAACCAATGAACTCCGACATAGGTCTGATGTGGTGAAGGCAGGCTAAATGTTGAGCCTAAAGATGACACAACACCCAAAGTCTTGTAGAAATATAAAAATCTAACAGAAAATATATAAAAACACAAAGAACACCAAGGTTTTTAAAGTGGTTCGCAATTTATGGCCTACATCCACTGCAATTTTTAATGATTATCTATTTAAAAGTCACTAGTACAGGGGTTCTACTGATCTTAAGGCCTAGACTAGCAAACAATAGCTTCCTTAGTGATTTTAATAGAGGAGAGATAGAAGATGGAGAAGATAATGACCTAAAAAATCCTTATTTTATTACTATAGGGTGTGTATTTATAGAGAAACAATCCAGCAAAATTAAAGGCCCATGAGATACCAAGTCCAGATCTAAGAATGAAGGAGGGGAAAGATGGAATCCCCCAAGCAATAAAATCTACTCGGTATCGGTCAAAAGTGGTCGGTACTAACATGATTTTTCAAAGAGGGAACTCCCCCTTCTTACTACTTCTGATCTTCTATCCCTGATCCATTATGTTCTAAGCACTTTTCCTTAGAGAGCGTGCTATTTCTAAGAGGTTCGGGTATCAACAATACTTTTTTTTCCTTTAAAAATTCCTTGCAGTTGCTCATCCGTTCCTTGAGAAATATACTTCACGATGATCGCTCAAGTCATATCCTCATGATCCATTGCCTAGAGGGCCTGCTAGACCAGAAAAGAGGTTGGTATCGAGTAGAATCATCTCGGTACTGAGTAGTCCTGTAAACTCCAATTTTCTTGCAACTCGTGGGTCTACTCCTATAATCCCTCCAAGTATGTTCTCAAGTCTGTGAGTCATTTCGTCTTTATCCTTACGTTCAGATTTGGGTAAAATCCTACTCAGTCAATAAGCTGGATAACATTTTCTCCTCAAGAGTGTGCTTTCATTGAAACTAAAGCATTCTTTGGAACAAGACAAGTAATGTTATCGTCCGTGTGTGTCTGTTGGTTATCCAAGAGTTGCTTCAAAGCATTGCCTTTATTCCGTGGACATCCGTTCAACCGCCTTATATAGTAGAAGTTCCATCCTCCATACTAAGGACAAGATCTGCACTCTAGATACCGTTCCATACCTTAGCTAGGTATGATCTACCTCTTTCCTTGCTTTTTTAATCTTCTAGAATTTTTGATTCAAAAATTCATCTCGGTACTGAGCATTTTATTCAATCATCAAGTACTATTTATACTCGGGACTTAGAAGAGTTTCCTTACTTTATCCACTTCATTATCAAGCATTCCTATTTCTTCCGACTTCTTTGCTTCCTCAACCTATGACCGACCTCCTTCTAAAGCCACTCCTTTACCGTCGACAATCACCATCGATCACTTAAGGCTGCAGCCAATGCTAAAAGATCATCGCCTACTTTGCATATCGTCATCTCAATTATCGACGACTCCTCGCAACTGCTCAACATCAAATCCTCCTTACCGTTAGATCCTGATCCAAAACTTGTAGGTTGGTTGTGACATCGATGGTGGTTGAGTTAACAAGCCACCATGTTTGATGACATCGGCGATTTCTAGGCCTGAGCAATTTCCAAACTCTCCTAAGGTTGGCTCGGGTTCGACCTAGGGTGTGCTTGGGAGAAGTGATTGAATACTCATACGGAGCTCTTTTGTTTGCGTTAACCAATAGTTAACTGTTCGAATATCATTGTTTAAACATAAAAAGGATGGTTCTTTTCCATAGAATAGTCACATTGAGTGTGCCTCAACATTTGAACAACTCCATTGCATAACACTTCCAATTGCAGCACTTCCCATTTTCCAATAAAAGAAAAACTTCTGCATTGCTCCAGACAGCTGTTACGTTATCACTTGTCTAATGAAACTGGTATGATCGATGTACAGTTCTGTTGTGCAACGTGGCTCGGTTTTCTAGCATAAGTGAGCTATCTATATATGATGGTCCATTCGTCATGTACAGGACACACGACTTACGCTGCATGGACTAACACTTCCACTTGCAGTAGTTGACGTTAAGAAACTGATTGGTCAACACAAAACAACATCCATTGGATTTTGAGCCTTGGTCGCATGGGTTTAAATTTGAAACAAAATTCAGAAAATAAAACATACTTGATCGAATTAAGTGCTAAGGTTTCCAATCCAGAATAACTTGCCAGTCACCTTGCTTCAATACCAGTATCGAGCCATATACTCCTCTTGAAGCTGGGCCGATCACCGCTTAGATTTTGACCCTATACCTTTCTGACCTAAATGTTCAATCACCATTGATCTTCAAAGAATCATCGTACCCATGGAACCAATGCAAGATCCACCTCCTCCTTTGAGCAAATACGTTGGCTTAAGATTTTTGTATGATTCACCTGAACATATGCCAAAAGATTCTAACCGCGAAGATGCTCCATAATATATGTAAGCAACGGGGATTCCGAAAGATGATGTGCTTCTCCCAATGCAAGTCCATCATGTACATAACCTTCGGTGGGTTATATCGCATGTAACTAATCAATACGCTTAGGCGGAACCGTACCGTCCTTCATTCCGTTCCTACTTAGGATTCTCCAAAATCTTCGACTAGCTCCGTCCCAAGTTCACCCTAAATGGATATGTACCCCTAAGCTCTCTATATGTGCTATTCATGAATCGATTCCAACGACCTCCAAACTTTGAAGAGCATACATACATTCTAAGCTTCAAACAGCAATGTGATTCGCCATCTTATTTGATAATCGAAGCCTAGTGCCGATGTAAAGTCGTCGAAAAGCTTCATAACAAATGCGTGTATTTCCAGGACAATTACTTCTTCATCCGGTGCTCGTACAGCTTCAACGCGCATTGGCTTTCTTGTAGTAAGATTATTTTCCTATCTCCCTCTCATACTTGAGTTTCAACCGTCTAAACGTCTAACTCTTATTCCAATTCCTTCGCATATATCCTTGCTCGAGATATCAGTAGGGGAATGTCAACACCTTGGAGGCTCTTAAGACAATTAGCATCCTACACCTCACCACCGCGTACCTTCTAACAGATAAGAACTTTAGTCGATGCGGTCTATTACTTCCTGGTCGCTTCATCGTTCCTGTGACTATTCCTCCGAGTAGTTCGAGAATGCCTACCCAATCTATAGCCTCCACTCGCAGATTTGGTGATAATCCTCAAGGGAAAGTTGAAGGTCTGTTGGGTATGCCAAATGTTGACAAGCCAATTGGTAGGGAGCGGAAGAGCCTATTGTCGGTGAAATTCCAAAGGAAGGGGATGAAGAAGCTAGAATATAAAAGATTGTAGAAGAAAGTAAATATGAGGGAAGAAGAGTGGGAATAGAAGAAGCGAGTCAAGAAGGTGGAGGAGGAGAGAGTATCGAGGGTGGCCATAGTAACTATGATGTTAGTCCAAATGGAGACGAATCATTTTGTGAGACGTCTCTTGAAGGTACTGAGCTTCCTGCCTCATCTTATGTGAAACGTATAATCATCAAATCTCCTAAGAAAGCCGCAGAAATGAGTTGATCACCATTAACCATGGTGACCCCTTCAGCCTAGGAGACATCTTCGGCTCCTTGAGTGACTTTGATATTTCTATTGGCGGTCTCCTTAAGGACGGCTCTCCAGGTTTCAACTTCTACTGTCCTTTTTCCTATTTTAGTTACCATAGCAAGGGATAGCAAGGGACAATTAAAAAAAGTTCTAATATAGTGTTGGCAAGTCTAAAGGATGCACTCCTGATCCATACCCACTTCGTTTTAGCCATCCAGGTCATCAAGTGACTGAGAAAGAAAGATTTCAAAGAAAGGAGAGAGAAAGAGAGATGGAATAAAACTACAAAGTCGAGAGAGAGAGAGAGAAGTGGCAAGCTAAAGAATGGTTTCCTCATGCCAAGGCAAATGACACAAGGAGTCACACGATCATCATGGCTCATCTACCGATGCTCCTCTACCTCGCTTTGGACCTTAAAATTCTACACACGAGCAAACTTCAACTTCTCATTCCCTAACTTCTATCGTGCCTCCTTAATCCAAGGGAATCACCACTCCTCCAATTCCTATTTCTGCTCCCTTATCCCCAATGCAGATTGCTTTTCCTGACCTCTTATCACTCGATGTCATGTTTGATTATGACATCAAAAATATTCCATAGGAAGAAGTAGACCAGGAAGTCCGGTGGATTCAAATGCTCTTTGACCAGGGCTATAAGTGGAAAAAAAATTACTACGCCCTCTTTAAGGTTAAACAAATTAATCACATGAACATCCAATTGTTCGAGTCTGAGAAAAAGACCTACGGTGGTCTTATTGAGGGGTACAAAGGAGACTTGGAGAAGTTAAAGGTAGAGAGATTGCCGCTTTAAGATACGAGGCTAAGACTAAAAGTCCGATGGAGGAGATAAAGAAAGCCCACATTGACGTAGAAATCATTATAAAGAACATGTTGACCACTGCCCATGATGACAATGTTACTTTTCAAACACGGATTGCCAAGAAGAATTTGGTCCTTACTACAAAGGATGAAACTATCAGGGCCAGGCATAAAACCATTGACGAACAGGCAACTGAGATCCGGAGGCTCTTAGCAAAATAGACAGGCACGAGGAGATCCTAATGTTGGCAAAGGCCAAAAAGCTAGACATTGAAGTCGAATACTTTGTTGTCGTGCACAATCTGGAAGAGCTTAAAGAGCAGAAAGCCAAAGAGTAAGAAAATCTTAACACCACTCTCTAGCACTTCTTTGTGAGTGTTATATAGTACAGGAACCTGAAGTTGTTGGGCAGTGCATATAGCGTCACCCTTGCCGACACCTAGTAGGAAGTTCTACGTCATTCAGAAGCAACCGGTGAAGGCCTCATCAAAGAAGAATTGATGGCCAAGCACCTCGATGCAGATGATATAGACAAATTTAAGGAGGGAATTGCGAAGGAAGATGTTTCCGCTACCGTCGAAGCCTCCGCTAGCCCGAGTGCATACGGTCAGGTAGTATCTCCAACTTCAAAATCTCAGGAGCTTTCAACATATATTCCTATGATCAAAAGGGCTAGCTCTATAGCCACACAAACTATCCTAGCATCTACATCGACTACTTCCATTGATCCTTATTTCCCTCCCTTCGTCGACCAACTAAACCAACATTCACTCAAAGAAGGTGAATTTTCCAAATCTCCTGCTTCACAATCACTTTCAAATGAAGGTATACCCCTTGTTTCATGGGTCTTCGAGAAACTCTCATTCTCACTCAAGTTTATCTCTAATCTTTATCATTCTGTTTATCAATTTATAGGTTATTTGCACCTTCCTCCACCACTGACTACTCTAGGTCGGGGTTCTACAGCATTCTTCACTGCATTGACCTTCATCTCAATGGACTTATCACTTATGTTCCTCCTCAGAAGGCCCAAAACTTGATTCAAGGTAGATAGTTGCATTGGAAAACTTAGAGGACGTGCCTTTGCCCTTGGAGGAGGAAGATGTTATAACTAGTGCTATAGACCCAACCAATCAGATTGCTCTGGTGGAGAGATTGAAAATTGACCTTACTAAAGTCAAGATCAAGATTGACTCTGGAACTGAAAAATTCATTAGCTCTGTGCAAGAAGGCCCCTCTGATAAATTCCCCAAATTAGGCCAAACCCCCTTAAGGTCAAATCTATTGATGCCCGTGTCAGAAAATCCATAGAACCCCTTGTCTCAACTGAGGGCGTGACCACCCAATTCGAAGGCAACACCCCTGAAGAGGTGAAAGACAAAAGTGGATGCAAGCAAAAGAGGCGACCTAGTGGTTCCAGTAGATAAGGCAGCAAAAGGAAAAAGAAAAGGTAGAAGATTCCTAGGACTTGTGAGAGATATGGCTCCTTTTGTTGTACATTTTGCTTTCCATTTTTGTTATAGACAGGCGCATTTGTGTGGGTTCGATCCCCACAATTTTTGCATATAAAAGTTGAAGTAATGAAAGATCACATTTCCTTTGAAATCTCTACTCCTTTTACTTTTCCGCACTTTTATATTCTGTATCTGCTTGCAAGCAATTGCCTACGTATATAATATAACTGGCTACACATATAATTTATTTGCTTATATCGCAGTTTACCTATACTATACCTGTTTATTTCTGTGTAATACTTTTATTTACTGGAACTCTACGCATATAAATAAAATTCTTGCGATTGCTTTAGCCATATGTCATTACTTAGTCTTGTTTATAGCAGCCAAAGTGTTCTATTTGGTAGAAAAAAACTATGATTTTTAACCAACTCTGTGGTTGTTCCTGCCTATGTTAGGTCAAATTCCATTTGACCCTTAATGAGCCAGAGGTAGCCCAAGTTCCATGTTGTTCCTCAATTCAGGGGAACAACGATTTGAACGTGTAAGTCATGACATTCCTAACCTTGCCGATATCCATATGTGAGCGCCATCCATAGATTTACATTGCTTATCCACAACAAAGCGCGTACCGCTTGTCCATAAGTGAAATTGCGCCTTTCCATTTAATTTTTTCATGTATCAAGTCCTGTTTTTTAGACTTATTATTCCAAGTGCAAGAGCTCGTGCATCATGTTTTAATTATGCCTATTATTGGGCATTAGTAAGAGACCAACACCATAGGGGCAAATTACACAACTACCCCCAGTCCATTCGTGTCTACCCAATCCTAATCCTGGACTAGAAAAGTCTGATAATACCCGTCTTCGATTTTTGACGACTACCCTCGCTTATCCTAAGCCAAGCATGTCATGCTTGGCCGCTAGCATAATTGTAGAAATCTAGTCCATGTACCAGTCCCTATTTTTGAGGACCGATAGTTTGGATGCCTATCTTTGGGCAGCCGCCCCTAGTCTCACCTAGCTTCAGGTGTTGACTGAGAGTATCCGCTGGTCGTCCTCGCCTAACCTCAGCTTAGCATATATTTTCAAGCTGCAAGCGTGGTTCGTCGGGATTTTAGCTGCGCACTAGTTTCTATCCGCAGAAACTAGTGCTTTAACTATTTGATTTTAAGCAATCCCTCTTAATGTCGCTTAATTCCGAGCAATAACCCATATTTGAAGGTTGGGTCAAATTATCTAATTGACCCTTATGTTCAATCTCCTTGGTCCTAATCCTGGACCTATGATATTAGTACCTTGAGATCGAATTATCTGACCAACCCATGAGATTGTACCTCTTGGTCCTAATAATGGGGCAAAGGAGTTATTACCATTTTCGGGTTTTGGAATAATAGGTTCGAATTACCCAATCGTCCCTTGTTATTTCCTTCCACGGTCCTAATCCTGGACCGAAGGAGGTGGCACTTTCCCCATGTACCAAAGCGTATAGGGTTAAATTATCTGATCAACCCTTGACAATATACTTCTCGGTGCTTATCCGGGACCAAGGGAGTTTATACTCGATAATACTACCAATCACGCAACATAAAATTTTCACTTACAATAACATTGTTCCATTGGTTCAAGAAGCTAATTTTGTTTACAAATGAAAAAGAGGCAAGTCCTACCTTATTACATTGACCTAGAATCCTTACATGGATTATTTTTCAAAAAATATATTAAATAAATCTAAACAAAATAGCATCATAGCAAATCGTTATTCCATGCACGCAGAATTGAGATTCCGTTGACAATTGCAAGCTTGAACTTTCCATCTTCAAACTTTTTCTCAATTACATAAGGACATTCTCAATTTGAACATAGGGCCCCCATACCTAAGAGAACTTATTTAAAAATGAGATCCTCTACGTTAAAAGTACGGTTACATGGTGCTAAAGTGTCGTGCTACTCTTTTCTAGTGAGTAGCTACCCTTAATTTTTCCTCTTCCCTTTTCTCATTAACCAAATCGAGAGACTCGAGCAAGAGTTCCTCATTTACCTTTCGATCGTGGTCCCTTTTGCGATTAGAAGAGACTTCCAATTCTATCTGGATCATAGCCTCTGATCTGTATGCCAGAGTGTATGGTATTTGTCCAATCGTAGACTTAGGACTTATCCTATAAGTAGAAAATGGCAGTGGAAGCTCATTGACACAATTGCCCTTAGCTTTTGTTAACCATTTCTTCAAGGTGACTTAATGATTTTATTCACTGCCTCCATTTGTCCATTCACCAGTGGGTGTGATACCGTTGAAAAGCTCTTCTCGATCCCATACCGATTGTAGAAATCCCTAAACTCGTACTTTTGAACTGTGTTTGTTGTCCGTTATAATCTTCTGAGATACTCTGAACCTATAGATGATGTTCTTCATCACCATGTTTATTACCTTTTTCTTATGACTGTGGCAAGCGGTTCCACTTCAGCCCACTTTGAGAAGTAATCCACCGCAACTATTACATACTTAGCTCCTCCTTTTGTCATTAGTAGCATTCCGATAATATCGATTCCCAAAAATGCAAATGGCCATAGGCTAACTATTTGAATAAGCTCCGTGGATGGAGCTCTCGGTATCTTTGCAAGTCTCTGGCACAATTTCATTGTTTGGTGTAATTAGTCGCATCCTGATTTACTATTAGCCAGAAATATCCATAGTGAAGGAAATTTTTGCTAAAGTATGTCACTTGATGTGGTCACTATAGCAGCATAGCTACCCTCATGGATTTCTATGAGATTTTCCTTGCCTCATCCTTGGTTACACACGGAAGCAAGGGGGTAAAGAAACCTCTTATGTATAACACTCCATCTTGCATTATGAACATGGTGCTTTACTAAGGAATTTCTTTCGTTCAATCATCTCTCTCGGGATAGTCCTCTTGAGAAAATATTACTTGATCGGAGTCATTCATGAATCCTCTTCCTCCATTGCCTTCAAAATCAACTCGATGTCCATCTAATCGATACTTGGGTTGTCAGAATCTCAATTGGAACCAAATCCATACCTGTACCTCTACAGTACTGGTCAATTTAGCCAATGAATTATCTTTTGCATTCTCCTCTCTATGGATGTGAGTAATAATGTAATACTCTAAATCATCTGATAGTTCCAGTGTCTTTGTAAGGTAAGGAGCGAGTCTCGATCTTAGCCTAATATTCTTTCCTCACTTGACAAACGACCAACTGGGAACCAGTAAATATCTATAGCATCCTTATTCTTTTCCTTTGATATCCTCAACCTCACTATTAGCGCCTCGTACTCAGCTTCGCTGTTAGTTGTGGGAAATTCCAAATTCAATGCATAACAAATTGATCATCCTTCCGGAGTTACAAGCAATACTCCTGAACCTGAACTATGTTCATTTGAAGCTCTGTCTATAAATAATTTCCAATGAAGTAGTGTGACCATATCGTCCTCCTCTTCAACATATCGTGTAGCAAACTTAGCGATGAAGTCTATCAATGCTTGCCCGTTTATCGCTCTCCTTGGACGGTAAATGATATCATATTAACTTGGTTTAATATTCCATTTCAGCAATCTCCCCGAGGTCTCGGGTCAATGCAACACTTGTTTCAAGGGCTAGTCCTTTAGCATCTTAATCGAATGAGCCTAAAAATACTGTCTTAACTTCTTGGACGCCATTAACAAGTAATAGGTCGAGTTTCTTCAACTTTGGGTGATTCTTTTCAGCTCTAGTAAACTGCTTACCGATATAATAAACTAGTCTTTGAATCCTTGCATCCTCACGCACTAATGCCGCTCTTAGTGTATGAGTAGTCACTGCAGAGTAAAAAACAAATCCTCCCCATCCAACAGTTTGGATAGAACTGGTGATGTCTCTATGTGCCTAACCAACTCCTCGAAGGCGTTCTGACCGTCATGGTTCCAATCAAAATTCTTCTTCCTCTTTTTAAGGGCATCGGAGAATGGTATGCACTTATCCGTTGCCCTCAGGATGAACCAACTCAAGGTAACCATTTTTCCATTAAAGCTTTATAATTCCCTTTTCATGGTCAGGGTCCTCACATTCCTTAAAGCGTCAATTGCTCTGAATTGTCTTCAATGCCCGTTGTATTTATGGTAAATCCCAGAAATTTTCCCGATGCAACTCCCAAAGAACATTTCAACAGATTTAACTTCATCCCATACTTTTGTAAGACTTCGAACATCTCCGTAAGATCATTCAAGCGGTTCCACGATAGTCATGACTTCACAAGAATATCATCCACACATACTTCCATCATTTGCTCGATTGAACTTCTAAACACAGAATTTACCATTCTTTAATACGTGTTTCAGTGTTCTTCAAACCGAACAACATTACTCGATAGCAGAACAATCCTAAATCCATTATAAAGCTAGTATTTTCCTGATCTGGTATATGCATCGGTGTTTGATTATAGCCTAAAAAAGAATCCAAAAATGAGAGCAACTCATGTTCTGCCATCCCGTCTACCAGTTGGTCAATACTAAGGAAAGGAAAGCTATCCTTCGGACATGCTTTGTTCAAATGTAGATACTCAATACATGTTTGCCACTTTCCATTCGACTTCTTGACCAACATGGGGTTTAGCATTTTATCTACCATCCTACGGATCTCTAACATACTGTTGCAACTATTTCTTCTTTATCAATTCCTACATAAAGTCTCTCAAATGTTGGCACTCGTTTATGTTCTGTCCATGTGTTTCATGGAAATGACAGTACTTTCCTAAGTGCCTTTCCACCTCGGTCGCCTTCTTCCATGGTAGGCTTTTATATTATTTTGTTCCTTGCTTAGCAAGGTATATATTCTCCAATGTGTCATTTAAAGGTGTGTACTCATCAGTCCTCATGTTCCTTGGGGGCTTCTTTGCTTCATTTCATCTACCGCCAAAGCCATGTTTTCTTTTCTTTTGATTATTCAAATTCCTAATATTAACCACCACATTACCAAAGCTTTCTCTGGTCTATTTAATCACCACATTACTCTGTATTACTTCCTTCGACTGCTACCATCAATCCATCTAGCTGCCTAAATTCATTCCTTCAAACATAAGAACTGGTTGGCCTTCTGATGGAATTGTTCCATAGTCGTAGGTTGTTTCATTTTCAACCATTTACCGAAAGTCTGGATGTATGCCACAAATCAAAGCCATAAACACCAAATCCTCCTTCGGATTGTTAACCTCCATCACTTCACATTAAACTAATTCATAACCCCTTCAACAACTCCTTAGTTCCTTGAAATAGGCTCGATAGGGACATCATATCCTTAGGCGGAGTATGAGTCTGAACTACTCTATAAACATCTTTGCCAACTCATCAAAAGTAAATATGGATCTCTGCACAAGCCGAGTGAATCACATCGATGTAACACCATCCAAAAAAATAGGAAAGCACCTTAAGCTCACTGCATCTATTACCTTGGCACCATCCATGTGTCATTCATACTTAAACAAATGCTGCTTGGTATCGGTGGTCCGTTGTATGATGGGATTGTCGACATCATAAACCTATTAGGATAATCCTCCCTCGGAATGTTTTCTGTTCAATTCCTCCTGGCATGTAACCTCGTTCCTCATTATTTCTCCACTTATTCTCTTCTATCAACCGCTTAATCATATTTACTATGTAATCCTTACTTCCTTGTAACTTTTAAGGTCAAACGTCAAGAGCTATGGGGACGGTTTGACTCTACGAACAATTTTGGTTTTCCCTTTGACGTCTAGGTTCTCCAGTCTTGGGGGAACCACTCTTTTAGCTATTTTCCATAGCCTGTCTGGCTTCATAGAGGTTGTTTATACACTAGCATCTTGAACTCTAGCATCAAGCACATAATCATCATCATCATGATGCAGCCCATCTTTTGAATCAGACAAGTCCATGGCCTCAGCTCCTCGTCGCCTCAAAACACCTAGATTCTTCTTGGTACTGACCTGATTCTTGTCGGTACCGAATTCAATTCTTTTTGGAGGCACACCCCGACTTCCTCGAAAAGCACCTTCTAATGTCCCGGTTACCATTTTATTTTGTTTACGTTTTCCTTCCCTTTTGTTTTGACCAGAAACAGATCAGTTTACTTCTTCACATCCAGCACGTGAAACTTCTCGTCTATTCCTCCTAATTATCTACAGTTATTGGTTCAACAACGCTATTCAAGAATCCACCTTTTCCATCAGAGCCTTTTGAATGCCAGTGATCTTCTAATTCAGCACCTACATCATTTTATCGAATTCCACTCCAATAACCATCTCCTAAGGAGCAGCGGTCCTGCCAATGTCAGTTAGTTTCCAGCCTCCATGTGATGAGAATTTCCTTCATCTCTAGCCAGTACTCGTGATGATCTTTTAGATCTCCTAGGTGCCATTGATTCCAGTATGCTAATTTCTCAAATCCTTAATGAAAATATTCTAGATCTAACCTCTAGATATTCTAATCCAAAATAGAAAGCTAGAGCTTCTATGATTGAGAATCTCCTCTATCAATGAAAGCACCAAAATGTTGAGCCTAAAAATGGTACAATACCTAAAGTCTTGTAGAAATTTATAAATCTAGTAGAAAAAATATAATAACGAAACGAAAATCAAGTTTTTTTAAAGTTCTTCAGCAATTCTAGCCTAAATCCACTATAATTTTTATTGGTTATGGATTTGAGAGTCACTAGTACAAGGGTTCTACTAATCTAAAGGCCTAAATAGCAAATAGTAATTTCCTTAATGACTTTAATGGAAGAGAGATTGAAGATAAAGAAAATAATGAGCCAAAAACCCTTCTTTAATTACTATAGGGTCTGTATTTACAGAAAAATCATTTAGTAGAGCTAGAGGCCTAGGAGATACCAAGTCCAGATCTATATCCAAGAATAAAGGAGGAGGAGATGGGGTCCCCTGAGCTATAAATCTACTTTGTACTGACCAAATGTGGTCGATATCGGTATGATTTTTGCAAGGGAACTCCCCAATTTTTCCTTTTTTGTTCTTTTATCCTCGATCCATTATGTTTTAAGCACTTTTCCTTAAAGATCATGTTATTTTTGAGAGGTTCTGATATCACATGTACTTGTCTATTTTCCTTCAGAAATTCGATGAAGTTGCTCGTCCATTCCTTGAGAAATATACTTCACAACGACCACTAAAGCCATATCTCCATGATCCATTCTTAAGGGGCCCACTAGTGGCAAGAAAAGAGGTCGTACCAAGTAGAATTATCTCGATATTGAGTAGTCCAATTAACTCCAATTGTCTTGTAACTTCTTGGGTCCACTCCTATAGTCCTTCTAAGTATGTTCCTAATTTTATGACTCGTTTCATCTTCATCTTGACATTCAGAGTCGAGTAAAAGCCTACTTGTCAATAAACAAAATAACACTATAGGTGTTAGGAGACTCATCGGGCGAAGCTACAGAGGAAATAGGATGTGAAAAGGTAGATGGTAGAGGTTAAATGCTTGCTACAAAAGCTTATTGCATGGTGCATCTCACCATCGGTCCATCGCTTGTAGTAGGCCGATGCATTGGTGGGGTGTAGGCATGGGAAATAAACCTAAGCAAAAAGCAAGAAGGTGGAGTTTTTTCCTAGTTTGCTTTGGCTTGACTTGGAGAAGGCTATGGGCTACTCGGGAAGGTGGAAGGCAAGGCGAAGCATGGGATTTGGACGCTTAAATAAGGTAATGTATATGTGATCGGTTATGATCAATAAGGCATTTAGGCATGCAGTCCATGAAGCATTCAAGGCAAGGGACGCAGGGCATGGAATATTCCTATATAGAATAGTAGAAGATCAATATAGCAATTGAGGAAAATTGAACATGAGATTAGTACGGCAATTGGTTTTATGGTCACGTACGATGAGCGTGTACGATTGGAAGGAGATAACGATAAGGAATGGATACCAAATTCAAGCACATGTCCAAACACATTACTGTAGTGATCGGAACGAGATAGGGAAGACATGTAGATAAACGTTTGGTATAGGTTCCATGGTTCGAAGCGCTATTATGCTTGAGAAATCTGTTGTAGTCAAAGCAATTGCAAAATGATGGAGTCATGGAGTATGCGACTAGATTCGGGTCGTAAATGGTTCCAATGCTACATATTCGCTTATACATTCAGTTTACAGTTTTGGGGTAGGTCTTCGAGAGGGTTCGAAATAGCTCTGAAGGGACACTTTTATATAATAATGGTAGCGTAGATATAAAGGCTAGAGAGCGCTACAATAGTAGGGATATTCATTAGTGCTAGAAGCATGGTTTAGGCCTATATGAAGACAAACGTGCGGCAAAAAGGCCATATGAGGAAGCCTGTTTCCATTGTCGAACCCTCAAAGTGTAAGAATGTGTATAAATCCAAAGACCACATAAGGTGTAGTTGCTCCATTAATATTTCATTCAGTATAGGATGATGGTAGATATACTAATGCTAACATTTGTCGTTATGTTTATGCATATGTTATATTAAATGGGTGATGTTATTTTGTGTGTTTTAGGATATATTAGTTATGCTAACTCGTTAATTACAGGAGAAGAGCAGGTTATAGTATGATTCCTTACTTTTGAGATAGATTTACTTTACTTGTTTATGGAAAGCTCGAATTATCCCTTAGCCATATTTGTGGAGAGGAATGGATGTGCTTTAGTAATTTGCTAATTTTTATATGTATATAGTTTTGATATACGGTATTTTTAGATAGTTCTTATCACACCAAGCTTTATGTCTGACCCGCATTTTATCCATATCTATTTATGTCATGACAACTTTTAAGTACTCGATGGAGTAGTTTAGGAGTCAGTACTTTTGGGGATATGTTATCAAAGTGGTGTAGTTGGAGCTTGTTGGAGGTGTGATGTAAATACTTTGGATATATACTTGATATTGTAGTGGTACATGGCATACATGTTATTTATATATGAGACTTATTATTTAAGATATTATATCTTAACATTCTGTATTAATATTTATTTATCAGTTACTTCCGCAAGTGATGTCTCTTATATATTGTTTATCTAGTTCTGTTCATGTATATTTAATATATTATAAGTTATCATTCCGCTCTGAGATTATATCAATATGCCTTGGTATAGTGTTTGGTTTTAATTTTACACCGACAAAGTGTCTTTTGTGGTATTTGAAAGTCAGATGTTTTCAATCGACATTGGCATTAGGGTATTATGAAGGACGGGTTAGTGCATTTGGTATCAGAGCTTAGGTTCAACACTCAAGACCAAGTAGACCGGTTTGAGGTAAAACAACCTAGTAGAAGGAGTTACATTGAGAGAGCATACTTGTATACTTCTACTATATAATATTATTTACACCACATATCTTCTAAACTTTGATTTATTTCTATCACTAGTTACTAAGATATCTTCATTCGGGGTTTCAGTATGAGCAAACGGGATACACATGCTGCTGCAGAAGGTAGTGACGATGGTGTAGTGACCGAGAGTACTACCATTTGGAATCTATGCGTGAGTGCTTTAGTTGAGTGGGGTTGGTCAATGAAGCGTGACTTGGATTTGCATCCAAGTAGGATTCGATGGATGCTTGGTAATGAGCAAAGACTAAGCGAATGACTTATATGCATTTTGCGTGGAGTCATTCATGTTAGAAGTTATTTGTCCTTGTGTTAGTAAAACTTTGGTGATGGAGTTAATCCCACATGCTGAAGAGATATTTTCTATGGATCAGTCCTTTTATATACCAGTTCCTAATCATGGTTCCAATGTATGGTTTCTAGGTAATTTGCATCAATTAGGCAAGGGGTTTTCACTCGATTCTTAAAGGCAAGCACTTGAATCAAAATTTTAACGTGACTGAGAGAATTCCAAAGCATAGCTCTAGTTGTGTGAGGAAATTTTAGCAGTCTTACCAAGGAACCGGATCAGAGTTCGCGTAAGAGGAGTCAGGTAGTCGACCCTAGTTTGGCAAAGAAATCGTGCGAGCGAACAATGGGTTAGATCGAGCGTCTTATATTATTTTGGATGATCTTTATTCTTTGTAAAAAAAGTTAATGGTATAGTTAGTTAAGGAGCTTGTGATAGTTGGAGGAGGACTTATTGACTAGTTTTGTGAAGATTCAAATAATCTTCTAAGTGGCGATATGATACTTGCCTAGGTGAGCTCATACTACACTTAGTATATTATCCATATTAACATTATGCAGTTGAGATGAGTTTGAACGCTAGCGAGCCCAAGCATTTGCATATTTTCATTCAATAATGATTTACTTAGTTGTGTTTTCTCCTTTGAAGAATGAGTTTTTTTCAGAAGGAAAGTTGAGAATTGGACTGCTTGCTTGAGAGTTTGGAAGATTGATGATCCAACATATCATAAAAATTTTCCTTTTTATAACGGGAGGCGTAATAGTCTTTTATTGTAATTACTGCCCTACACCTATGGTGTAGAACAGTAGTCAAAGGAAAGAACAGAAGTAAGATGAAGAAATAGAAGAGAAAAGAATGGAAAAGAAAAAAAAAGGAAGCATCAGATAACCAAATTACCTATCGTATATCTCACATTGCATCAAAGTAAATATAATGACCAAAACAGGTATAAAATAATAGAGACAGTAATAATAATGTGAAATAACCATATGAATAAAGATCCACAAAGTTATAGAACACTATGGTAGAGTTTATACAACGGGAAAGTAAACTAAACTACTATCTCATAATAGTAAATCAACACTGTCAAGGCTCCAGAGTGTCACACAACGGAAACATAATAACAAATGCACATATAAGAATATATAACCGTCACCTCCTATTGGTCCATCTGTAGAACTCCATAATCATCCATTTGCTCTTAATCTACTCATTTAAGAGTACCCGAGATAATAAAAGCAAAGCATAAAACCTCGGATCAGACAACAGTCTAGTGTGAGCGATATTAAATCCCAAAATACTATAAAAGTCGGTAATATACAATCATACCTAACTTGTTCCTGCAATCACAGTGTCAGCACATAAACATAAGTAATATGCTACTCTATAACATTATAAAAAGGAATACATACTCAGTATTTGTCAAGGTGCCTAGGTGTCTCCACATGTAATCCCTACTCCATAGTTAGTAAACTTCAGGTATCTAGGTATCTCCATCCATACCTACTCCACACTAAGTCAAGTTAGGGTATCTAGGTATCCCTACCATAATACCTACCTAATGTGACATCTCTAGGGCGACAAGTGACTAGTGACCAACCATAACAAACATATCATCCATTAAACAATACGAACTATCACCCAATGTGCCAGATATATGATGACTCATATGGCCCTATGCCACTATCAAGGACTAGTGGAAGTCCCGATTCTCTGTCGTACTCACATATAGATGGGTTTGTTTGAACCCATGTATGCTGCCATAACCCAGTACACTCCCATACCTGCTTGACACTAGACCCCCTTGGGGTGGTCCAAGGTACATGGCCATCACTACAAGCCCTTGGGTGTCACTCGCATATAGTACCCATGCTTTGAGCATAACAGAAAACACTCTGAGCCATCAACGATCCCTAGGCATGACCATATCCATCAAGCCTTACTCACTCGATATGGATTCGAACCCTACTGGTTCACTACGTTTTCTAGGCACGAGCCCTAACACTCAACCCTGTCCACTATCTGTAGCCTCACTCCAATTTGAGCTACCATCCTCAATCTTGCTCTCTTCTTGAGCTCTCAATCTAAGAACGCTACTATCATGCCATCCGAAGCCCTAAGTCCAGCATGATCCATACTATCCTGATATTATCATTATGGATCGAGTCACTATCTGCAGTATCAAACTACCAAGTCGAAGCATACATCTCTGCCTCATCATCAAAATCACCAGGTTGAAACATCACATCCTGCCTCACCATCAATATTACTTGTCGTAGGGTAATAACACCAAATCTCTAAACCAATCGCATGAACAAACCATCACATCATGCACCATGATATCTCATCAACGTCCAAGCCACATATTGGCTAAATTGCCAATCGACAACAGTGATGGACATTGACCATTCTATGGTTAATACCATCCACCTTAGTCTTGCACTTAACCGAACGGTTAAGTATAGACCAAACGGAAATGCCCAGCATCCACTCTAAAACCAGATCCGTCGGCATGTATCCTAAATTCTCTTCTACCGCTCATCTCGTTCATTAGTTTTCCACGTGTGCTGAACTCCAACATACAAGATGCTACCTAAAATCAAATCATTGCTAATTGGCGTTTTCAATAACAAACAATCAAACATATATCCAAACATTCATACATCCATCCAAAACAACATACATAAAACATAAACAATCCATCCATATAAATTAGTATGGGAAGATAACATCAATAATAGATCCAATCTAATAAATCCTTAATTATGGCACGACGATGGAAAATATGTGATATTCTCTATAAATCATGTAAAAATAATTTCGTCTATAAAAATATAGTTGCTATATATATAATAATATCATGTTTTAAAATCAAAAATCATTCTTGAGCGTCAATATAACAATAAACAACCAATCATAGTAAAGTGAGTGATAATGTCACTCACCTTAGCCAAACCTACCCAAACTAGTGCCAAAAGATAGATCTCGCCAATACGACCCCAATGCAAGAAATCGCATCCAAAACAGACTTCATATGCAACAGATATAAAGAAAATAAGAATCGTCATTAGCGAAATAACTAGTAATTAATTAAATAAAATAATTACCGTAACTAACACATTAATCCTTCTTCTTCTCATTCCAAGCCGCGTGCACACTGTGCATATCCGAGCCTTCACACCTCGATTCCTTCGTGAATACTCAATGATTCTTCTATCCATCTTTGCCAGCCCGCTTCTTGATTTGCTCTCTTTCCGGCGATCACCATGAAAAATTCTCCATCCACCACATGAAATCGTGACATGGACATCTCAAACTCGACCTGCTATTGCATATGAATGATGCGATTTGCCATGATTGACCAGACGGGCCTAAACTCCAGCGAGAGGTGCACTTTAATATGAGGAACACAAAAATCTTCGATTCAACAATCATCGATCCAAACTCCGACGAATTCGAACCCTAAACCACGGCCAAATGGGTCAATCTACACCGACCACCGCAAAACCCTAGATCCTGGTATAGAATTGAAGCTCTCATCGATTCGAATTTGATGCAATCGTAATTTTTAATTGTATGGGTAAGGAGAAATGAATTTTTGAATAGTAAGATAGTGGGTTCGGCCATGAAATGTAGCTTCAGATTGCTACACTGAAAATGGAAATAAGAAAATGGAAGGAAGGTTTCAATTTAGGGATATATATATATATAATTTAATATTCCATTCATTTATTATCTCAAATAAATGGTTGTACGTTTCAAGTCCGTACGATCACATAATGCGTCTGATCGCCACGAAACTCGTCTGCATACATCGCCTCATTTTTTAGGATCCAACAGAACTACCATGTCTCCACCTGAGGCTGCACCTCGGAAGGCTAATTTCATGTATTTCTAGACCATTTTGGCCATTGGATCGTCCGATCTTGAAATATAGCGATCCTTATACTCATTTTAATTTGCAACTTCAATCCGAACATAATGGAAGTGGTCTCGAGTTCTGATTCGATCGTATGCGAAAAAACACATTTTTGGGCCTTTATTTAATTAATAATTAAATATTTAAATAAATTATTTAAATATCCGATCGTTATCTCTTTATAGAATTTCGTCCCCAAAACCACAAAGCAAAGAGAACGTCTCCTAACCCATCGGCCCTTAAAAATCTATCAAATTCCAAAAAAAAATCGACAGAACCTCCTTTGTAAGACTAAGTCCGAAAAACTTTACTAGAATGAAGATATGTATACAACTCATATCTTTAATTATACTAGATCATCTATAGCAATCATCAAATAAGAATGCTATACCAAACTTTAACTATCCCACGTGCCTAATAACCGTACAAACATAAAATATCATCTCAAATGTTAACAATCAAATTAAACATGCATACATATGATCTAACATCCAAAATAACATCCATTCCTATCCTAGCATGCAGAATACAAAATCACCTAGTATAAACATCCAATATAATATCCACAATGAAAGCTGATGATAAAAACAAAATCCCACAGTCGAAAGAGCTCCTGTCTAATGGTTCTCATGCTTCCCACGGTCTACTTTACCATATCGCCTTTGCTTTCATTCCACTGAACCCCTACTACTCCACTATCCTCCTTCTAACCTGACTTGTATCACATCTATCGGTACGAATAGGCGTACGAGCTATCAAACTCTATGGTTCAATCTCAACATCATCTAATCCATTTAGTGCTAAATATCCAAACGCCTCTTGTAAGTTCTCTAAAAACCCATTATCAAACAACAGGCTTAGCCACTAATAATGTTCTTGGCATATAATGGAATCACACCAACCACCCTTCAAACAAAACAACAAAAACTGATGTCGTACTATTGAACTTAAGAATACAAATCTAGCATCATCTGTCAACTAGTCGATTGTGACTCAAATGATATCTCTCTATCCTTTGTCATCAACAATCCTTCGATGCAGTCCCAAAACATTTGTTCTTACTACTCGAGAAAAAATAATCTCTACGAAACCAACAGTCTCGGTTGGGTCCATAATGTATCATCTCATTAGACACTACTCACTCTTCTAATTTTGCTACAATCTCCACTGGTCTAGTTTAACGCCTCTAACTACTTCCAATCGGCTCAATCAAAGTAGGTCTGATGGTCAAACTAGCCATCACACCTGGCCATAACTCATCGAGTCCTGGAGTCATAACCAGTGATAGGCTTGGGCAATACCCACTCTAGGAATATAGCTCATAAATTGGTACATCTCCTACTCAAATACCAACTGCCAAATTTCCCATCAAACGTCTAGGAAATGTCAAAACCATGGGAGGCCAAGAACTCCAACCATTTCTACAGGCGAAGGTCGAGATCCTATCAGAGAAGAGATACTAAAATGACGTGGAATCACTGAATAGCTCGAACTCCTCTCCTAACAAACAGTGCCTCTATATTCCTAAAATGAACTCTATTGCCTCCAACTCCGAACCAAGAGTTGGATATAACCTCTCGACATCACTACATACCTAGTTAAGTACCATAGGAAAGTACGTACTATCGCCTCTTTATTCCCGCTCGAAATGAATAGCATCAGTGAACTCATCAACCTCTCAGTCGGACTTACTAATGTGTGTCTACACCTCACGTCTCAAACAAAATTTTGATCCCCTCCCACATAATAGTTCAAAAATACTACTATCTTAGGTCTATTCAGATTCTGGACTGCCATAACTAACGGATCTACAACAACGTCCTACTCTGAAACAACATGACCCAAGCATCTCACTCCCTCCTTCGGGAGTGATACCATCAAAACCTCACCACTAACCGTGCCTTGTGCTTCTCTTCCGTCTATAGGTAGATGAAAGTATCATCAACGAAAACAAGCATAACCTACATAAATGACCACTCTAATCACTGTCTAAGAGATCCACAACATACGCCGATACATTGGTTAGCCCAAACGACATAACTAACCTAATATCAATGTAATGTATGAAACATTATAATTTGCACACTCACCAAAATTACCCTTAGTTAGTGCAACCTCACCGTAAGGTCCAACTAAGAGAATATCCTCATGCTATAGAGCCGATCAAGCAAGTCATCAACAAATAGGAGTACGAACATGTTCGTTATCTCATCCGACTCACAACAACCAACTAACAACTCCAAAGATCCATTTGTTCTACTGATAAACACAAAAGGTGCATCATAGCCAAAATATACACCCATGGATGAACCGTCACCTAAATATGTCATCCACTCACACCTCTGATCTCTTAAGCTCTTTGGATACCCTATGCCTTAAAGGCATATCAGCTGGTCCAACTCCTCTGAACAGATCGATGCAGAACTCTATCTTTATATGGTGGCAATTTGGCCACCTCCTCGAGAATGTCCAGACACTCTCCAACTACAAGCATAGATGACATCCTATCATATGGAATATCGAGCGAATATATAAGGCTCCTCTACTGGTAGCCAATCACTACCATTCGCTCCTCCATAACCCTGATCATTGTCAACAACCTCTCTTAGTCTACCACTATTCTGTATCCCCTTTAGCCAGTCCACTTATAAAATATAATACCAACCTAACTAAACCCCAAAAAATCAATGCCCAATAAATAAACAACCATGACTCAAAAGGGCAAGGTCTCGAGAAGCCACATATAGGCTAGCTGAGCCCCTAACTAGGTCTGTCACAATCAAAGATCGGTAATTATCTTAAGTCTCTATCCCAATATCTAACCATTAGGTATAGATATAAAGGAATACAAAACCTCGATGTCAAATAAAATATGTATGGAAACACCATATGCGGAAAGCATATCTCAAACAGTGATGCCATTTCTTCTATTTCATCGATGGAGCAATCGATGAAACCGGAAAGGCAATCAATACATATGCTTCCTAATCCATCCCTACTCAACTAGTACGAGATAACCCTTCAATACTGGGTACTTCTTGATCATCCTCTCGAAGCCCTCATCAGTGTGATGAATCAATCGACCCTCGAGATTATCTCTCTACCCAATGATAAACTCCAATCCTTTCTATATGGAGTATCAATGGAAATAGATGGTACCTTGATATCATATCGAATCCGACCACCTGCTCCAACATAGACATATCGCCATACTTTAAATTGGTAAACTCTCTAACCATCCTCAACTTTAGGAAAGTCAAGACAAATCTTCTCTGAAGTAAACTATGAAATAGCCCCAATAAATTCGGTCCTTAGAAATTAGAGCTACAGAAACGCTCCACTAGTTCATTGTCCATTCTTAGAGTCATCCAGAGGCTAACTTCTACCTCATGCATCATCAAACTCCAAGTCATTGAATATTCTTCTACAAGAAACCAACCAAACTTGCCTCCCAATAGCCGACTCCGTTCTAAGGAATGGCCTACCTCCTAGAATCTCAAGGTCTATAGCTCAGCAAAGTCAACTCTAGCCAATTGCACTTGAGCACCATAACCATCCAGAACAAACTGGGCATCCAAGAAATAATCTACACCATCTCCATGAACATATCCTATCAATCAGGGATAGTGGCCCTGATCCTTTCCAATACTCAACTCTAAAGACATGGTCAATAGCAGTTTTTCTTTCATACCATCTCATTCCTTTTCTATAGTAAGGATGATCCGTATCTCACAAAGAAAACTGCATGCTCATTTGTGAACCCTACTCATATACTATATATGCTACTATATAGTTTATAAAACCAAAATATATAACAAATACGAACTCTCTCGTGTGTGTGTGTGTGTCTATATATATATATATATATATATATAGTGTCTAGATCCAATCTAAGGCGATAACTCCTACCTTATCTCTACCGGATCATGGTATCAACTAAGGTTAATCGGATATTCTTTGCACTGATACCAAATGTAATAACCACCCTACACCTATGGTGCAGAATAGTAGTCAAAAGAAAGAAAAAGAAATAAGATGAAGAAATAGAAGAGAAAAGAATGGAAAAGAAGAAAAAGGAAGCATCAAATAACCAAATTACATGTCGTATATCTCACATCGCATCGGAGTAAGTATAATAATCAACACGGGTATAAAACAATAGAGTCAGCAATAATAATGTGAAATAATCATCTTACTAAAGATCCACAAAGTTGTACAACGCCATAGTAGAGTTTATACAACGGAAAAGTAGACTAACTATTGTCTCATAATAGTAAATCAGCGCGGTCAAGGCTCCACAGTGTCACGCAGCGATAACAAATGCACGTAGAAGTATAGATAACCATCACCTCATGTTGTTCACCTTCAGAACCCATAATCATCCACCTGCTCTCAGTTTACTCATTTAAGAGTACCCATGAAGCGAAGCATAAAACCACAGGTCAGACAACTGTCTGGTGTGAACGATATTAAATCTCGAAATACTATAAAATTCGATAATAAATGGAACAAAGGGTATATAAACCATCCCCGACCTGTTCCTACAACCACGGATTCAACATATAAACATAAGTAATATGCTACTCTATAACATCGTAAAAATGGTATACCATACTCAGTATCTGTCAGGGTGCCTAGGTATCTCCACCTATAGTCCCTACTTCATACTAAGTAAACTTCAGGCATCTAGGTATCTCTATTCATGTATACTCCACACTAAGTCAAGTCAAGGTATCTAGGTATCCCTATCGCAATACCTACCTAGTGTGACATCTCTAGGGTGACAGGTTACTAGCGACCAACCATAACAGCATAACATCCATCAAACAATACTAACTGTCACCCAATGTGCCTACCAACAAATGCAAGTAAAATATTATACATAACTAGAAGTATAAAAAAATTATTAAAGACCATTAAACTTGTTTATTTCATACACATGCTAACACAACTCAATTTTATATATGATAAAAAAATTGAATATCAATCAACAATCTACATTATAAGTTGTAGATGATAAAGTCATGACAAGATTTATACATATCACCACAATTAAAGGAATATGTCTCGGTTTAACAAGTTAATATAGTAAAATATATACCATAGTGGGTATGCATGATAGAGATGGTTTCTTATTCCATAAATGTGAGACCTTCAACCTTCAACTTTGGCTTTCAACTCATTACCCTTAACATTTGAAGAATAGATACTATTGTGTCTTGCATAAGCATTGGAACAAGAAGAAACATTTTCTTCAATTTTTGCACCTAGGAAACTATACACAAGTATAAAAAATGGACAATTTTTTTGTATAATTATATCAAAGAGAGAAGATAGTGGGATGGAAGTCAAAGATGATTTGGTTGGATTTCTGATTAATTTTGTGTTTTTTTTCATTTTGAAAGTAAGATATGAGCCTGTTTACTAAACCAGAGTTGGATTTAGAAGTTGCTAGGACGAGAGATATGATACATCGCTAGATTTCTTGAATGTTGTACTAATATTTATTATGATGTGGTTGTCCATCATAATGGTTATATAAAATATCCATGTAAAGTAATATGTTAAAGAATCAACCGATAGCTTCGGAAGCTAAACGAAGGAGGAAACCAAAATGTATGTATTCACAAAGGGAGGCTCTCTCACAATAGTTCTATCGTCTCTTACTTAGCATAGGTAGAGTAGCTTGCAAAAAGATAAAGGATGAACTTTAGAGTGGTTAGAAGTTGTGGTGTTTGAAAGTATGTACCTAAGTGTATATACTTAAGGGTGAGCCTAACGTTTGAAAATATGTACAAATATGTCGATAGAATTTATGAATATGTTTCAAGCATCTTGATCAATGTTTTTTACATATTTATTCATGTTATTTAAATAAGTTATAAAAGGGAATCATTATGGTTATTTGATCCTTCTTCGATACTCATATATATTTTGATTGTAAGTGTTAAATTTGGATGATTCAAATATTTGTTGAGGAAGAAAGAAATTGATTAATTGGTTCAATCAATCAATTAATTTGGCTTTTATATGGAAGGATATTTTGAAAGGAAACTAGCTAATTAGTCAATGCATTTTTTATATGAAGAAATAAATGATTAGTCATGGAGAATTAATCAATCAAAGGAAATTTATGGAAACCAAGATTACGCCATATATTTGTACTAAAATCAAATCATGCAATTTGGAAAGATATTTGGGTAATTAGGAAATTGATTTTCTTAATCTTCAAGCAACCCTTCATTATCAAGTTTATTTAAATGAAGGAATTTCATCTTCATACGCATGTGAGTGTGTGAGAGTATCCACCATTATTCTTCTCTCTCTTTTGTATTCTTTTCTTCAATGGAACAAAAGAAGTTGTTGGATCTCCGTGGACGTAGGATATTCATATCCGAACCACATTAAATCTTCTGTGTCTTTTATATCTGCCATTGTTTCTGCGAGACTGCGTAATTGATTTTATATTCAAGTTCCATTAATATCTAAATAGACAATACTAGATCCTGATCAAATAATTCGCTTCCGCTCAAATTAAAACAAATTTCACTACAGTTTGGTATCAGAGCTAGTGTTATTGCTCCTGTTTGGATATTAATTGTTATTTCTATTAAGTCTGTTGGTAGATCTGGTGTCAATTATGGAGTAACACGTTTTGACGGAAAGGGAGATTTTAATACTTGGAAGATGAGGATGGAGGCTGTATTAAAGAAGGAGAAGACTTATAAGGTTGTTTTTGCACCTGAGAAATTGAATGGTATTGATGCAGCTGATTTGGAAGAGATGGAAGATGAAGCTCTCACAACAATTCATTTGAGTCTTTCAGATGAAGTTCTTGGATAATTCTTTTAAAAGAAAACAGCGAAGGAACCATGGGATGCATTATCGGATGCATATCAAGACAAATCTCTCACTAATCGGATTATTCTTCAGCAACAACTCTATTCGTTCAAGAAGAAGCCTGAAGTCGATCTCATGGAGCATGTAGGTGCTTTGACCACTTTGATTATGAACCTTAAGGCAGGAAAGTTGATATTACTGATGAGGCTCAAGTTGTGATCCTCTTATGTTCCTTGCCTAAGAAGTATACTGCTTTTTTTAATTCCATGATTTATGGCCGCAGTAAAATTAGCATGTCTGATGTAAGGCTGGTCTTCATAATGAAGTATTAAGAGGTAGATTGGTGAGCAATAGCTTGGATAGTGATATCGAAGGCTTATCTGTTCAAAGAGGTAGAGGCCAAAGCAGGTCGAAGAAAGGTGGAGGACGGAATTCTTCACGGTCTCATACTAGTGGGGCCTAAGAAGTTGACTTATCATTATTGTAAGAAACCAGGGCACTTCATAGCACAATGTCCAAAGCTTGAGGGTAGAAGAAAAGATCCAAAGAAAGCCTCAACTTCTATAGCAGAGAAATCAGATACAGAAAGTGACCATATATTTACAGTTTCTGGCTCTTTTGGAAAGAGCAACTTATAGCTGATTGATTCTGGCGCATCCTATCATATGATACCTGATAGGAACGGCTTTTCCACTTACCGTGAAATTGATGGAGGAGAAGTTCTGATGGTTAATGATGCTTCTTGTCGTATAATTGGTGTTAGTAGCATGGTGATTAGGATGTTTGATGGTGTTATTCGTACGATCATCGATGTTAGACATGTACTTGATTTGAGGAGGAGCTTGATTTAAGTTGGGGAATTGAGTAGACTTGGCTTGAAGATTGTAGTGGAAGGAGAGAAAATGAAGATATCGAAGGGTTCCATGATTGTTATGAGAGGTGAAAGGGTAGGAAATCTTATCTATTAAAGGGCACTATTGTAATTGGTGAATCAGCTTCTGTTAAATCGGTTGATTCGGATTCGTCCAGATTATGGAACTTACGGATGGGTCACATCGGTGAGCGCGGCATGGATGAGTTGAGAAAACGAGGATTGATTGATGGAGTTTATCATTCAAAACTTGGTTTTTATGAAGAGAATGTTCTTGGAAAGTAGATGAAGATTTCTTTTGGTATAGGAGAGCATAAAGCAAAAGCTGTCCTGGAGTATGTTCATACAGATGTCTGGGGTCCATCCCCTTGTCAGTCTTTAGGTGGAGCCAGGTATTTCGTTTCATTTATAGATGATTTCTATCATAAAGTATGGGTAGACTTTCTTTAGTCAAAGAGTGAAACCTTTGCCAGGTTTAGAAAGTGGAAATCTATGGTTGAGAAGTAGTCAGGGAAGAAATTGAAAGTTCTCCGTTCAGATAACGACGGTGAATTTGTATCATAGGAATTCATCAATTATTGTGAGTCTAATGACATTAAGAGGCATTAGACTACACCAGGCGACCCCCAGTCTAATGGACATGCAAAAAGGATGAATCAGACATTATTGGAGATAACAAAATGCCTCAGATTGACTGCTAAATTGAAGAAGGGATTTTAGGCTGAAGCTTTATCCATGGCGGCTTTCCTCATCAATCACACACCTTCTACTGCCATAGATATGAAGATCCCCAAAGAAGTATGGAAAGGAGAGCCTGTTAGCTATTTATTTCACAGAGTGTTTGGTTGCCCAACATATGTGCATGAGAGTAAAGGGAAGTTGGAACCTAGAGCTCTCAGGTGTATCTTTCTAGGTTATAGGAGAGGAGTGACGAGATATAGGTTGTGGTGTCCTATTGGCAAAAAGATCGTTATGGGCAGGCATGTGACTTTTGATGAAAAGTCTATGTTGAAGGTGGAGCCTTCCTCATCGGATGACAATGAGAGGACATGTGAAGAATACCAGACACAAAGCAAGTCATCTGTTGATTCTTTCCATAGACGTTCAGATGGTATTACCGATAACACCATGGTTGATGAGGGTAATATCGAGGTTGGTACAGAGGATCAAACTAAAGGTGGAGCTCATTCATAACCTAGGCCTGTCAGACAAAGAAGAAAGCCTAAGTGGCTTGATGATTTTGTTGGATTGAGCATCGAAGATATTAACTTCGATGATATGGCAACATATGCTTTGGATGTTATCCTTGATGAGCCCTATGATTATAGAGAAGCTATCGCATCGGTTAACAGTATCAGTTGGTTAGTTGCTATGGAGGAGGAAATTGAATCATTGCAGAGAAATCATACTTGCAATTTGGTGACTCTTCCTACCGATAAGAGAGCTATTGGATGCAAGTGGTTCTATAGAGTGAAAGATGGTGAAAATGGTAATCTCAGATATAAGGCAAGATTAGTCGCAAAGGGGTATGTTCAGAAGAAGGTGGTAGAGTATCATGATATCTTTGCTCCGGTGGTTAGGCATACTTCTATTCGTATAATTTTGGCATTCGTTGCTCATTATGATACAGAATTAGAGCAACTAGATGTCAAAACTATATTCTTGCATAGTGATCTGAATGAGGAGATTTATTTAAAACAACTGGAAGGGTTGATAGTAGCAGACCAGACTATGTCTGCAAACTCAATAAATCTCTATATGGACTAAAGCAGTCTCCTACACTATGGTGTAAGAGGTTTGATAAGTATATGCTTTTATAGGAATACTCTAGAAGTTTTAAAGACCGGTGTGTTTATTTCAGGAGATGTGATGGTGATATGATTTATTGTTGTTATATGTTGATGATATGATGATTGCATCTCGAAGTATGGTCAGAATTAAGGATTTGAAAGCGAAGCTTAGTAGAGAGTTTGACATGAAGGATTTGGGAAAGGCACAAAGAATATTGGGTATGGAGATAAACAGGGATGAGAAGCGGAGAGAGTTAAGGCTCACTCAAGCGTAGTACGTCGAGAAGGTCCTCGCTCGATTTGGAATGGAGAAAGCCAAATCGGCTGGCACTCCATTAGGCTCTCATTTTAAGTTGTCAAAAGATTTATCTCCCTCATCGGAAGAAGACAAAAGGTATATGGCTGATATACCTTATTCTAGTGCTATTGGTTGTCCTATGTATGCGATGGTTTGCACAAGATCAGATTTGGCCCATGCAGTGGGTGTTGTGAGTCGATATATGTCTAACCCAGGCAAATAGCATTAGCAAGCTGTGAAGTGGATTCTTAGATATCTTCAAGGTACTTCTTCGGTGGGCATGTTATATGGTGGAATGGATGGTGACATCTTTCTTAGAGGATACCGTGATTCTGATTATACTATGGATAGAGATGCTAGGAAGTCAGTGTCGGGCTATGTTTTTACACTTGGCATAGGCTAGATTTCATGGAGATCAAAGCTGCAATCTATCGTAGCTTCATCGACTACCGAAGCAGAGTTGATATCAATTGTGGAAGCAACAAAGGAAGGATTATACTTACTTCAATTGTTGGATGATCTTTCAATGGTGCAGCAGACAGTAGAGCTATTTTCAGACAGTCAGAGTGCGACTCATCTTTTTGAGAATCAAGCTTATAGTTCACGGACAAAGCACATTGATGTTAGAGGTTTCTTTCTTATGCTTGAGGAAGAAAGAAGCAAGATCAAATTGTTGAAGGTGAGTACTTTGGATAATACTTCAGATATGACGACAAAGTCACTTCCAAAGGAAAAGTTTGAGCATTGCTCAAACTTAATCAGTTTGATTCCTTTTACTTGAGCGCCATGGGGCGCTAGACCCAACAAATTCTATGTTGATTGCTTGATGATAAGGTGATGAAGAGAGATTGTTATATTTGAATCAAGGTGGAGTATTAAATTTGGATGATTCAAATATTTGTTGAGGAGGAAAGAAATTGATTAATTTGTTCATCAATCAATTAATCTGGCTTGTATATGAAAGGATATTTTGGAAGGAAACTAATTAATCAGTCAATCAATTAATTAGCCAATGCATTTGTTATATGAAGAAATAAATGATTAGGCATGGATAATTAATCAATCAAAGGAAATATATGGAAAGGAAGATTACGCCGTCTATTTGTACTAAAATCAAATCATGCAATTTGGAAAGATATTTGGGTAATCAGAAAATTAATTTTCTTAATCTCCAAGCAATCCTTCATTATCAAGTCTATTTAAATGAAGGAATTTCATCTTCATATGCAAGTGAGTGTGTGAGAGCATCCACCAATATTCTTCTCTCTCTTTTGTACTCTTTTCTTCAATGGAATAAAAGAAGTTGTTGGGTCTCCGTGGACGTAGGATATTCATATCCGAACCAAGTTATATCTTCTGTGTCTCTTATTTCTTCTATTATTTCTATGAGACTACATAATTGATTTTATTTTTGAAGTTCCATTAATAGCTAAATAGACAATACTAGATCCTAATCAAATAATTAGCTTCCGCTCAAATTAATACAAATTTCCCTACAGTTTGGTATCGGAGTTAGTGCTATTGTTCCTATTTATATATTAATGGCTACATCTAGTAAGTCTGTTGGTAGATCTGGTGTCAACTATAGAGTAACACATTTTGACGGAAAGGGAGATTTTGGTACTTGGAAGATGAAGATGGAGGCTGTAGTAAAGAAGGAGAAGACTTATAAGGTTGTTTCTACGCGTAATAAATTGAAAGGTATTGATGCAGCTAATTTGGAAGAGATGGAAGATGAAGCTCTCACAATAATTCAGTTGAGTCTTTCAGATGAAGTTCTTAGAGAATTCTCTCAGAAGAAGACGACGAAGGAACTATGGGATGTATTATCGGATGTATATCAAGACAAGTCTCTCACTAATCGGATTATTTTTTAGCAACAACTCTATTCGTTCAAGATGAAGCCTGAAGCCGATCTCATGGAGCATGTAGATGCTTTGACCACTTTGATTATGAACCTGAAGCAGCTGAAGTTGATATTACCGATGAGGCTCAAGCTGTAATCCTCTTATTTTCCTTGCCTAAGGAGTATACTGCTTTTTTTAATTCCATGATTTATGGCCGTAGTAAAATTAGCCTGTCTGATGTAAAGGCTTATCTTCGTAATGAAGTATTAAGAGGTAGATTTGCGAGCACTATCTTAGATAGTTATACCAAAGGCTTATCTGTTCAGAGAGGTAGAGGCCAAAGCAGGTCGAAGAAAGTTGGAGGACGGAATTCTTCACGGTCTTAGTCTAGAGGGCCTAAGAAGTTGACTTGTCATTATTGTAAGAAACCAGTGCACTTCATAGCACAATGTCCCAAGCTTGAGGGTAGAAGAAAAGATCCAAACCAAGCCTCGGTTTCTATAGTAAAGAAATCAGATACAGAAAGTGACACTGATGCATTTACAGCTTCTGGTCCTATCATATGACACCTGATAGGAACGGCTTTTCCACTAACTGTGAAATTGATGGAGGACAAGTTCTGATGGGTAATGATGCTTCTTGCCATATGGTTGGTGTTGGTAGCGTGATGATTAGGATGTTTGATGGTGTTATTCGTACGATCACCGATGTTAGACATGTACTTGATTTGAGGGGAAACTTGATTTCAGTTGGGGCATTGAGTAGACTTGGCTTGAAGATTGTAGTCAAAGGAGGGAAAATGAAGATATCGAAGGGTTCCATGATTGTTATGAGAGGTGAGAGGGTAGAAAATCTTTATCTATTAAAGTGCACTACTGTAATTGGTGAATCAGCTTCTGTTAAATCGGTTGATTTGGATTTTTCCAAATTATGGCACTTACAGATGGGTCACATCGGTGAGCGCAGCATGGATGAGTTGAGAAAACGAGGATTGATTGATGCAGTTCATCATTCAAAACTAGATTTTTGTGAAGAGCGTGTTCTTGGAAAGCAGACGAAGATTTCTTTTGGTATAGGAGAGCAAAAAGCAAAAGCTGTCCTGGAGTATGTTCATACAGATGTCTGGGGTCCCTTCCCTTATCAGTCTTTAGGTGGAGCCAGGTGTTTTGTTTCATTTATAGATGATTTCTCTCGTAAATTATGGGTATACTTTCTTCAGTCAAAGAGTAAAACCTTTGCCAGGTTTCGAAAGTAGAAATCTATGGTTGAGAAGCAGTCAGGGAAGAAATTGAAAGTTCTCTGTTCAGATAATGGCGGTGAATTTATATCATAGGAATTCATCGATTATTGTGAGTCTAAAGGCATTACGAGGCACTACACTACACCAGGAGACCCTTAGTCTAATGGGGTTGCAGAAAGGATGAATCGAACATTATTGGAGAGAACAAGATGCCTCGGACTAACTGCTAAATTGAAGAAGGGATTTTGGACTGAAGCTTTATCTATGGTGGCTTTCCTCCTCAACCGCATACCTTCGACTGCCATAGATACGAAGATCCCTAAAGAAGTATGGAAAGGAGAGCATGTTAGCTATTCATTTCACAGAGTGTTTGGTTGCCCAGCATATGTGCATGAGAGTAAAGGGAAGCTGGAACCTAAAGCTCGCAAGTGTATCTTTCTATGTTATAGGAGTGGAGTGAAGGGATATAGGCTGTGGTGTCCAATTAGCAGGAAGATCGTTATGAGCAGGCATGTGATTTTTGATGAGAAGGCTATGTTGAAGGTGGAGCCTTCCTCATCGGATGACAATGAGAGGACATGTGAAGAATACCAGACACAAAACAAGTCATTTGTTGATTCTTTTCGTAGACGTTCAGATGGTGTTTCCGATGACACCATGGTTGATGAGGGTAATATCGAGGTTGGTACAGAGGATCAAACTCAAGGTGGAGCTCATTCAGAACCTAAGCCTATCATACAAAGAAGAAAGCCTAAGTGACTTGAAGAGTTTATCGGATTGAGCATCGAAGACAGTAACTTCGATGATATGACAACATATGCTTTGAATGTTGTCCATGATGATCCCTATAAATATAGAGATGTTGTCGCATCAGTTAACAGTTCCAGTTGGTTAGTTGCTATAGAGGAGGAGACTGAATCATTGCAGAGAAAACATACTTGGGATTTGGTGCCTCTTCCCACCGATAAGAGAGCTATTGGATGCAAGTGGATCTATAGAGTGAAAGATGGTGAAAATGGTAATCTCAGATACAAGGCAAGATTAGTCGCAAAGGGGTTTGTTCAGAAGAAGGGAGTAGAGTATCATGATATCTTTACTCCAGTGATTAGGCATACTTTTATTCGTATTCTTTTAGCATTAGTTGCTCATTATGATATGGAATTAGAGCAACCAGATGTCAAAACTGCATTCTTGAATGGTGATCTAGATGAGGAGATTTATTTAAAACAGCAGGAAGGGTTCATTGATAGTAGAAGACCAGACTATGTTTGCAAACTCAATAAATCTCTATATGGACTGAAGCAGTCTCCTAGACTATGATATAAGAGGTTTGATAAGTTTATGCTTTTACAGGGATACTCCAAAAGTTTCATAGACCGGTGTGTTTATTTCAGAAGATGTGATGGTGATATGATTTATTTATTGTTATATGTTGATGTTATGCAGATTACATCTCGGAGTATGGTCAGAACTAAGGAGTTGAAAGCGGAGCTCAGTAGAGAATTTGACATGAAGGATTTGGGAAAGGCACAAAGAATATTGGGTATGGAGATAAGCAGAGATGAGAAGCAGAGAGAGTTAAGGCTCACTCAAGCGCAGTACATCGAGAAGGTCCTTGCTCGATTTGGAATGGAGAAAGCCAAACCGGTTGGCACTCCATTAGGCTCTCATTTTAAGTTGTCAAAAGATTTATTTGCCTCGCCGGAAGAAGTCAAAAGATATATGGCTGATATACCTTATTCTACTGCTTTTGGTAATCTTATGTATGCAATGGTATGCACAAGACTAGATTTGGCCCATGCAGTGGGTATTGTGAGTCGATATATGTCTAACCCAGGCAAAAGGCATTGGCAAGCTGTGAAGTGGATTCTTAGATATCTTCAAGATACTTCTTCGGTAGGCTTGTTATATGGTGGAGTGGATGGTGACATCTTTCTTAGAGGATACTGTGATTCCGATTATTCTGTGGATAGGGATGCTAGGAAGTCAGTGTCGGGCTATGTTTTTACACTTGGCATAGGCTTGATTTCATAGAGATCAAAGCTGCAATCTATCGTAGCTTTATCGACTACCGAAGCATAGTTGATATCGATTGTGGAAGCAACAAAGGAAGGAATATACTTACTTCAGTTTTTAGATGATCTTTCAATGGTGCAGCAGAGAGTGGAGCTATTTTTAGACAGTCGGAGTGCGACTAATCTTGTAGAGAATCAAGTTTATAATTCACGGATGAAGCACATTGATGTTAGATGTTTCTTTCTTATGCTCTAGGAAGAATGAAGCAAGATCAAATTGTTGAAAGTGAGTACTTTTGATAATCCTTCAGATATGATGACAAAGTCACTTCCAAAGGACAAGTTTGAGCACTGCTCAAACTTGATCAGTTTTGTTCTTGTTACTTGAGCGCCATACTGATCTAGACCCAACAACTTCTATGATGATTTCTAGATGATAAGGTGATGAAGAGAGATTTTTATATTTGAATCAAGGTGGAGCGTTAAATTTGGATGATTCAAATATTTGTTGAGGAGGAAAGAAATTGATTAATTGGTTCGATCAATCAATTAATTTGGCTTGTATATGGAAGGATATTTTGGAAGGACACTAATTAATTAGTCAATCAATTAATTATTAAAAGTATTTTTATATGAAGAAATAAATGATTAGGCATGGATAACTAATCAATCAAAGGAAATATATGGAAACAAGGATTACTCATCCATTTGTACTAAAATCAAATCATGCAATTTGGAAAGATATTTGGGTAATCGGGAAATTGATTTTCTTAATCTCCAGGCAAACCTTCATTATCAAGTCTATTTAGATGATGGAATTTTATCTTCATATGCAAGTGAGTGTGTGAGAGCATCCACCATTATTCTTCCCTCTCTTTTTTACTCTTTTCTTCAATGGAATAAAAGAAGTTGTTGGGTCTCCATGGACGTAAGATATTCTTATCCGAACCACGTTAAATCTTCTGTGTCTCTTATTTCTGCTATTGTTTCTATGATACTACATATTTGATTTTATTTTTATGTTCCATTAATATCTAAATAGGCAATACTAGATCCTGATCAAATAATTCGCTTCCGCTCAAATTAAAACAAAGTTCACTACAGTTTGGTATTGGAGCTAGTGTTATTGTTCCTGTTTGAATATTAATGGCTACTTCTAGTAAGTCTGTTGGTAGATCTGGTGTCAATTATGGAGTTATACGTTTTGACGGAAAGGAATATTTTGGTACTTGGAATATAAAGATGAAGGCTGTATTAAAGAAGGAGAAGATTTATTAGGTTGTTTCTACGCCTGAGAAATTGAAAGGTATTGATGCAGCTGATTTGGAAGAGATGGAAGATGAAGCTCTCACAACAATTCAGTTGAGTCTTTCTGATGAAGTTCTTCGAGAATTCTCTCAGAAGAAGATGGCGAAGGAACTATGGGATGCATTTTCGGATGCATATCAAGACAAATCTCTCACTAATTGGATTATTCACTACAATAAAAACCATTTATAGTTGCAAAAATTTGTTGCATTTCTATTAAATGCAACCAATAATATTTTCACTAATAACATAAACGCGACCAAAAACATTTCACGTTCCCGCCTTTCCTAAAAAATTTCGCGTAAGCTAAATAAACGTGACCAACCTAAATCCATTTGTATACTTAGAAAAATTTATTATCCTCTTTCACTTTTACCCCTTTCGCCTTCTACTGAAGTAAAATTTCCCCCCTTTTAATCGAGCTCAAATTTCATAGTGCTGAAGAGTTTCTCCTTTTCATCGTCGATTCCATTCGTTGTACTCCACTCAACATCGTCGCGGCGGCTAGCATAAGTTTCTCCTTGCAGTACAGGTATATTAGGTACGAATTTTTTAAATTGATTTTGTTGTTCAATTTGGTTTTATATTAATTCAAATGCATCGTATTCTCAAATTTTTGCCTAACTTGAGCAGTTTATTTAACCCTAATTTGAGAAGTTGATTTTATTATGTATTTTATTTTAATAAATGCGACTAATTGAAACTATTTAGCGAGTAATTTGAACTGTTTTTGTTTACACTATAAGATGTCTAAGGGCTAAGCAGTGAAGAACTATTTTGTTTTAGGGGGTATAACAAGAACTGAAAGTTTTAGAATGAAAATTAGGTGAGAATATCTTAGAATGATCTTTGTCCTATTTATACGTAGGGGAAGTTAGTAAATGCTACGTAATCTAAGATATAACGATGATATATGGTTTGATTTTCTTTGAGTATATGAATGTTCTGTTGGGATATTGTTGTATTTGTGTTTGTATTCAAATATCGATTCACGATCTATTCAATATGCTCATATTTTATGCTGCATGAATTTTGTTTGGTTTTATCTATGTGAATGAATGCATGTTTTGTTGACTTTTTGTTGCTTTGAAATGATCAAATTCTAGCCATATGGTTTTTATGTTATATAATGTTATTTGATTTACATCTTTTTAGTAACCTTGCTCTTAAGTTCATATAAACCAGGTCAGTTTGCCATGTAAAACAATAATTAGATAGTATAGATTGCATGAGGATTGCAAGTTATTTTATTTACCAACAATAAACATGAAAGATAATTTTGCGATTGTTTGTGATAACTTCAGGTTATTTTATTTTAGTACAAGTGATTACTGCAAGTGGTTCCTCTTTATTGCTTATAGCAGACTTACTGATCAAGACATGGAGGAAAGATAATTTTGTATTATAGATTTTTTGTTTTAAATATAGAATTTAATAAACTAAAATTTCTACCATATGTGCTGGAATTTTTGTTGGTGCATGATTTAAATTTTTGCATACACGGACTAAATTGCAGCACTAGTAAAACATCTAAGTGAAAATTTCTTCACAATTTGATCGATTTTTTATTTTTGCTTAGTTAAAATATAGTTGAAGAAATTAGTGGCTTGATTTTTTGATGAAACTTCTATTTAATATCTATATTTTGAGCATCTTAATACCATTAATCTTGCATCTAGAGATATATACATGGTATAATGTAAACAAATACACCTTTTAAAATTGTCTTTCTGCGGTCTTCACTTAAAATATGGTAAAATTTCATTTTTAGTCGTCTACTGTTCTTTATGTTCAATTTCTCAAAATGATATACCGATTTCTGTGTTATAATATATACTCCTTTGTTAGGGTAAAATGTAGTTAGGATTATAAGCATATAATTGCTTATTTAGTAATATACTCTTCTTACAATTTGTATTACAATCCGTTGTTCAGTTTTTGTTGCTGACGTATATAAAAATACGGTTAAGAAAATGTATTGGAGTTTGTTATTTCTCCTAAATTTCTACGTGAGAAATAATTATATGAAATAGGATAACCACCAATTATGACATTGAAAACCACATGAATTAACCTAATTTACTATGCATATAACCTACAACAAACATTATACGTTTATTTCATTACAGAGGCTTAGTCTAAGAATTTTAAACATGTTTTAGTTCGATTTATTTACATCAACTTTAATTAGTATGTCATATCAACTACAGTTTTTGTTGGTGGTATGCTCAATTTGGATTACATGTTTGAAATATCTTACACTCGGTGAAAATGTATTATTGAATTAATTCTTGTCTAAGTGTTTCAAAACTTATCATATAATGATTATAGTAAAGCTCAATTTTACTATAAATGGTTATCTAGTTCAGCGAACAATTTTGACATGTATTTATTCTTTAATTAAAAGTTTTTTACGATGATCTGCAACAAGTCACTTGATTTTACTTGTATTTCAATCATTGTTTTTTTACATAATTATTACTTCTAAATATAAAAGGAAATGTAACCTTTAAAAATTTCGCGTGACCTTTAAACGTAACTTGGAAATTTGCCCCCTATGAAATTTTCATTAGCCACTTGGATTTCTTTTTCTCACGCTCATCCTTTTCATTAGCCACTTGGATTTCTTTTTCTCATGCTTCTTCTTGGATCAGAGAAAATGCTGCTGTAATTAGAAGTTAACCTTGTCTGGTGAGAGGTCGCGATGCTCGATTTTTGCTCGTGATGACTAGCTCTATTTTAGGAGGCCGACGGTGCAGATGGATGCACCAAATTTTGCAATGATGTTGATCTGCTCAAAGGATCATGTGGCAAATCACTTGCCCCTTTTCCTCATGGTATATTTGTGAAATTTTTAGTAAATACTTAAATTCAAGAGAAAATTTTTAGTATAAAACTTTTAGTTGTGACATTTGTTTCTAAAGTTTATGAGCTAATTAGTTCAATTTAATATAAATTCATGTCTAATGATCACAAGTATGTGAAATAAGTTTGTTTTTATTCAAACAATCTTAGAGGTCTGAAGAGTTATGAGATACCAAACAATAAAGTGATTGGAACCCTTGAATCTGAAGATGATCTTCCACTTTCCAGGTTCATTTTATAGCTCATCCATTCATTCTTTAGCACTCTTGTAAGTATAACTTGTTACAATTTTATCTTTCTTTAAGATGTATTAGCATGGTGATGTTAATGAGTTATGTATGATTTGTAACCAAGTGTGACTTCATTTTATTTACTTAGTCTAGATATGAAAAATAAAAAATATTGAAGCATTATATATAGTGATCATTTCAATATACAGAGATAAGTCATAGGCCAACCATGTGCTAGTTTTTCAAATGAATGTGAAAGACAGGAAGTATAAAATCATGTCGATTGTATTTTCTTAATTTAGGAAGCCATTTTTGAATCTATAGTTATGTGTGTATGTAGTTGAAAACCAAATGACTGAGAATATCTTTCAAAATTTATGTTAGAAGAAAATAAAAAGTTGAGATACAACATAACCGAGTGAACGGTTTTGAAGTGTTCAACAGCATAATCAAATTCTCAATATACCGATCTAATTGTCATCAGTTCAGAATGCCCTTATGCAATTGCAGGATAGTGTCCACCAAAGGTTTCCTGGTTGCTAAATTTGGTTGAGCATATTGAGCAGCCATAGTTCAAAGGAGTAAATTGGGTGATTGGTTCTTAAATGGGTATGACAATAAACTAATACTTGTTGTTTCTTAATAATCTTGCCACCTCTTGTACCTACCATTCTTTCCACTGTTTCAACCTAGAATAGAAATGCTACTCTTTCATTTCTTTGAACAACCTTATTTAGCGTATTACATGGAAACACGCCAACACATGTATATGGTGCCTAGCAGTGTTGTTCTAGAGTATTGTGAATCTTATGTGCATAATTTACATACTAGTGTACCTCATAACCTGATATCTATTTCTGATCATGTTAGCATGAAATTTCCATCATCAAATTTGATTTCTTTCATGCTTAATTTAGTTTATTAACAAGAGGATCAGACGTCATTCATATTGCATATGCTTTTACAAAACATCATAATAGTTTCAATAGACGCATGCTAAAAAATAATACAGTTCTGTAAGGGTAAAATTATTTTCATACCACAAACTGCTACACTTGTTGCTATTATATAGTTCTTGTCTTATAGAGTAATTAATAGGGTGTGGCAATAATTGTTTAAGCTTGTGATAAAAAAGTAAACAAATGGTAACGGTGGCATCAAAGAGATCCACCAATTACACCCACCTTCCCAATAACGAGTTTAATGCAAGGAAAAGCATCACAATCATAAATAATCCAAAGCTAAACCAAACTTCTCCATGTTTTTTGTCATACCGATAAAAAACATTTCAGCTGTAACCATAGTATATAGTAACAAATGTTAAGAGTTGCTTAAGCAAAGCAACTCTGAGTTGCTTCAGCAAATCAACTCTGAGTTGCTTCAGCAAAGCAACTCTGAGTTGCTTCAGGAAAGCAACTCAGAGTTGCTGAAGCACTCAACTCTGAGTTGCTAAAGCAAAGCAACTCTTGAGTTGATGAAGCACTCCATTTTACTCTTGTTTTAAAGTTATGCACCGGATAATCTGTTTTAAAGATTTTTGTTTCATGGGACATCTGTTTTAATATGAATGGAGAATTATCCTAGTAATTTTTATATGTTTCATCCCATCTAATTTTATTGCTGGAGGACATTTGTTGATTGCTAGACACACATATTTTATGTATGTAGACTTAGGAAGTAAAACAAGCAATTGCTTTTGTAATGTCAACGTTACTAATAGAAGCTAAGCTCAATTCTATTATAACCTTTGCCTTTGCCTATTATTTGTAGATGTATCTTGCAGTTTTATCTATAACACCATTAACTGTTGTAAATTCACCATTTTAGAATAAATCTGATATTTTATAATGGAAGTTTTTCAACATAATTTTGTCTATAAATCTGATAGAAATGAGATATTTAGACAATAATTTTACATGGCAAGGAGGTAAAGATTATGCCATTCATAGTAAGAATAATAAAGTATTTTATAACTTACCTTTTTTGCATGTATTCCAATGGGCTAATACTGAAATTTTGAATCACTTCTCTTCTGTTCCACTGTCTCGGTTTGTTTGTTTTAAGGCAATCATTATTTCGTTGATTTAATTTGCTGATTGGTTAGTACTGGTTTGCTTGCAATTCACTTCCAATTGAATGTGCTAGATAAAAAATGAGTTTAAAAATAGATTACAAATGAGTGTACTTCCACTGTGAACTTTTGATTTATGTGTATCAAATGATTCGATGTTCAGATTTGTCAAATACTTCATGCATGCCGTCTTAATTTTACCTCTGACCATACGTTGCGAAACAGCCATAATGGTGGTATTACATGCAATATTCTAGTATTGTCTTAGAATTGAGATGTTCTATTGAGTTGTCATTTTTGCATTTACATTTTTTTTTAAATGCAGCTATTACATGTTGTTAGTAGGGGATGTGATGACTAGAGGTATTTGAAGGTATGGAGCAAGTCAATGATTTGTGGGGTTGTTTATTTGGTAAGAAGTGTTGATTGTAGGGGATGGTTACTGATATTGATAGGGTTGCAAGGGATGCTTGCTGTGTTTGTTATGCGTATATAGTGGAGATAGTAAGTGGCTGTGGTGGTTTGATATTCAGATGGTGCTTGCATGCGGGTCAATTATTACCCAAAATGTCCACAACTAGAGCTGACACTTGGTCTCTCAGCTCATTCAGAACCAGGTGGACTCACTATATTACTAGCAGATGATCGTGTCAAAGGTCTTCAAGTACGAAAAGGAAATGCCTCGATTACGGTTCAGCCTGCTCCTAAGGCCTTTATTGTCAATATCGGCGACCAAATTCAGGTACTAAGATTTTTCTACGTGAATGCTTATTTGTGTATATTGTTATTGTTGGTTGTCGGTGTTGTGATGTCCAATTCCATGGAACTAGGAGATTATGGTGCTCATGAAAGTGGTCCAGATAATAAAATGGGAAAACAAGTCGATAGTGCCTATCTTTTTTAATTATTAAACTATTCATTAAACAGGACAAATCTTTATCCCACATGTCTCTTACATAATCACTTCTTGCTCAGATATGGATTCATACAAGTTCAATTTGATTATGTACTCTAAGATTATAAATTCAATCTAGGATTAATATATTTTTTTAGTAATTGTGAATGGTGATCTGGGTGAACATTACTTTTTTCAACTGGTATAAACAACTGCCATCCCAAATTCACAATGAAGCATTTTGCTTAATCACAATCCTAATCTCCTATTTGTTTTACAGGTATGGAAACCTGTTTAAGACATACAAACTGGGTAGCCTGACTATTATATCAATGGATCCAAAGATCAATCGGTACATTTTGATGAACGAAGCAAAAGGGCTTGTTCCTGGATATCCACAATCAATGTTGGATATTTTAGGAAAAACCAATATTGCAGTTGTTACTGCTACTCTACACAAAGCCATGAGAAGTGCATTGCTCGGACTGATCGGTCCTGCAATTCTTAAAGATCGAGTCATTTCTCAAATCGATAAGTTCATGAGATCTCATGTTAGTGATTTCAGTGGAAAGTAATTGATATCCAAGCGATTATCAAAAAGGTTAGCATAAATATTCAACTACCTTCATTTTTAAATACGACTCGTAAATATTGTTTTATCATTTATGTTTTCTTTACATTACCAGATGCGGTTGCTCTCTGCTTTAAGGTTGGTCTTTAATCTTGAAAGTGGTACAGTTTTAGAAGTTCTAGAATCAGAGATTAACAAACTGGTTACTGGAACTATCTCACTTCTTGTCAATTTACCTGGAACAAAATAAAATAGAGGAGTAAAAGTAATTATCATTTATGAAACTGTTTATGGTAGTTTGGTTGTGTAAACGTATGGTTAGCCTTTTGTCTTGACACTAATGTTATGATATAGTGGTGATTATGTAATTGCTTTTGTTTGTGTTATTGAGGTTCATTGAATGTGTTATTTTTGAATGTGTATGTATTTATATATTACGTTATTGTATAAGTTTTGAAGTACTTGAATTGGAGGCGAAATCAGATGTAGTCGTGGAACAGTAGGCAATAAAATCGAAACATGCGGTGGCGGAAAAAAACGCAGCAAAAATATTTTTTTGTAGCGTTTAAAAAGCACTGCAGAATCAGCAATTATAGTAACTCGGATAATTTCCGTGGCGTTCAAAAAACGCTGCAAAAAATAATAATAAGTGCAACAAAAAAATAAGATAGTAAACGGCACCTTTTCGGTGGTGTTTCTTAAACGCTGTAAAAAAGATCTTTAGTAACGTTTAAAAAACGCTGCCAAAAATTCATTTATAGTGGCGTTAAAATAAATGCAACAAAAAATCATGGATTTTTAGTCGCATGTTTTCTAGCGGCGTTTATCAAAACGCCACCAAAATCAAATTTCTTGTAGTGATTCTTCAGCAACAACTCTATTCGTTCAAGATGAAGCCTGGAGCCGATCTCATGGAACATGTAGATGCTTTGACCACTTTGATTATGAACCTAAAGGCAGCGGAAGTTGATATTACCGATGAGGCTCAAACTGTGATCCTCTTATGTTCCTTGCCTAAGGAGTATACTGCTTTTTTAATTCCATGATTTATGGCCGCAGTAAAATTAGCCTGTCTAATATAAAGGCCGGTCTTCATAATGAAGTATTAAGAGGTAGATAGGTGAGCACTAGCTTGAATAGTGATACCGAAGGCTTATCTATTCAGAGAGGTAGAGGCCAAAGCAGGTCGAAGAAAGGTGGGGATGAAATTCTTCACGGTCTCAGTCTAGGGGGCCTAAGAAGTTGACTTGTCATTATTGTAAGAAGCCTGGGCAGTCCATAGCACAATGTCCCAAGCTTAAGGGTAGATCTAAAGCAAGCCTCGGCTCCTATAGCAAAGAAATCAGATACAGAAAGTGACACCGATGTATTTACAGCTTCTGGCTCTTCTAGGAAGAGCAACTTATGGCTAATTGATTCTGGGGCAACTATCATATAACACTTGATAGGAATGGCTTTTCCACTTACCGTGAAATTGATGGAGGAGAAGTTCTGATGGGTAATGATGCTTCTTGCCGTATGGTTGGCATTGGTAGCGTGATGATTAGGATGTTTGATGGTGTTATTCGTACGATCACCGATGTAAGACATGTGCTTGATTTGAGGAGGAGCTTGATTTCAGTTGGGGAATTGAGTAGACTTGGCTCGAAGATTGTAGTGAAACGAGAGAAAATGAAGATATCGAAGGGTTCCATGACTGTTATGAGAGGTGAGAGGGTAGGAAATCTTTATCTATTAAAGGACACCACTGTAATTGGTGAATCAACTTCTGTTAAATCGGTTGATTCGGGTTCTTCTAGATTATGGCACTTACGGATGGGTCACATCAGTGAGCACAGCATGGATGTTGAGAAAACAAAGATTGATTGATGGAGTTCATCATTCAAAACTTGGTTTTTATGAAGAGTGTGTTCTTGAAAAGCAGACGAAGATTTCTTTTGGTATAGGAGAGCATAAAGGAAAAGTTGTCCTGAAGTATGTTCATATAGATGTCTGGGGTCCCTCCCCTTGTCAATCTTTAGGTAGAGCCAGGTATTTTGTTTCATTTATAGAAGATTTCTCTCGTAAAGTATACGTATACTTTCTTCAGTCGTAGAGTGAAACCTTTGTCAGGTTTTGAAAGTGGAAATCTATGGTTAAGAAGCAGTCAGGGAAGAAATTAAAATTCTCCGTTCAGATAATGGCGGTGAATTTGTATCATAGGAATTCATCAATTATTGTGAGTCTTAAGGCATTAAGAGGCATTACACTACACCAGGTGACCCCCAGTCTAATGGAGTTGCAGAAAGGATGAATCAGACATTATTGGAGAGAACAAGATGTCTCGGACTGACAGCTAAATTGAAGAAGGGATTTTGGGCTGAAGGTTTATCTATAGCGGCTTTCCTCATCAACCGCACACCTTCTACTGCCATATATATGAAGATTCCTAAAGAAGTATGGAAAGGAGAGCCTGTTAGCTATTCATTTCACAGAGTGTTTGGTTGCCCAGCTTATGTGCATGAGAGTAAAGGGAAGCGGGAATCTAGAGCTTGCAAGTGAATTTTTCTAGGTTATAAGAGAGGAGTGAAGAGATATAGGTTGTGGTGTCCTATTAGCAAGAAGATCGTTATGAGAAGGTATGTGACTTTTGATGAGAAGACTATGTTGAAGGTGGAGCCTTCCTCATCGAATGATAATGAGTGGACATATGAATAATGCAAGACACAAAGCAAGTCATCTGTTGATTCTTTCCACAAACGTTCAGATGGTGTTTCCGATGACACCGTGGTTGATGAGGATAATATCGAGGTTGGTACAAAGGATCAAACTTAAGGTGGAGCTCATTCAGAACCTATGCCTGTCAGAGAAAGAAGAAAGCCTAAGTAGCTTGAAGAGTTTGTTGGATTGAGCATCGAAGACAGTAACTTCGATGATATGACAACATATGCTTTGAATGTTGTCTATGATGATCCCTGTGAGTATAGAGATGTTGTCGCATCAGTTAATAGTTCCAGTTGGTTAGTTGCTATGGAGGAGGAGATTGAATCATTGCTGAGAAATCATACCTGAGATTTTGTGCCTCTTCCCACCGATAAGAGAGCAATTAGATGCAAGTGGATCTATAGAGTGAAAGACGGTGAAAATGGTATTTTCGGATACAAGGCAAAATTAGTCGCAAAGGGTTATGTTCAGAAGAAGGGGGTAGAGTATCATGATATCTTTGCTCCAGTGATTAGGCATACATCTATTCGTATTCTTTGGGCATTAGTTGCTCATTATGATATGGAATTAGAGCAACTAGATGTCAAAACTACATTCTTGCATGGTGATCTGGATGAGGAGATTTATTTAAAACAGCCGAAAGGGTTGATAGTAGAAGACTAGACTATGTTTGCAAACTCAACAAATCTCTATATGGACTGAAGCAGTCTCGTAGACTATGGTATAAGAGGTTTGATAATTTTATGCTTTTAAAGGGACACTCCAGAAGTTTCAAAGACCAGTGTGTTTATTTCAGAAGATGTGATGGTGATATGATTTATTTGTTGTTATATGTTGATGATATGCTGATTGCATCTTGGAGTATGGTCAGAATGAAGGAGTTGAAAGCGGAGCTCGGTGGAGAGTTTGACATGAAGGATTTGGGAAAGGCACAATGAATATTGGGTATGGAGATAAGCAGGGTTAAGAAGTGGAGAGAGTTAAGGCTCACTCGAGCGCAGTACGTCGAGATGGTTCTCGCTCGATCTGGAATGGAGAAAGCCAAACCAGTTAGCAGTCCATTAGGCTCTCATTTTAAGTTGTCAAAAGATTTATCTCCCTCGTTGAAAGAAGGAAAAGGTTATATGGCTGATATACCTTATTCTTGTGCTGTTGGTAGTCTTATATATGTGATGGTGTGCACAAGACCAGATTTGGCCCATGCAGTGGGTGTTGTGAGTCGATATATGTCTAACCCAGGCAAAGAACATTGAAAAACTATGAAGTGGATTCTTAGATATCTTCAAGGTACTTCTTTGCTAGGCTTGTTATATGATGGAGTGGATGGTGACATCTTCCTTAAAGGATATTGTGATTCCAATCATGTCGTGGATAGAGATGCTAGGAAGTCGGTATCGGGCTATGTTTTTACACTTGGCATAGGCTTGATTTCATGAAGATCAAAGCTGCAATGTATCATAGCTTTATCGACTATCGAAGTAGAGTTGATATCGATTGTGGAAGCAACAAAGGAAGGATTATACTTACTTCAGTTGTTGGACGATCTTTCAATGGTGCAGCAGACAGTGGAGCTATTTTCAGACAGTCAGAGTAAGACTCATCTTGTAGAGAATCAAGCTTATAGTTCATGGACGAAGCACATTGATGTTAGATGCTTCTTTCTTATCCTTGAGGAAGAACGAAGCATGATCAAATTTTTAAAGGTGAGTAATTTGGATAATCCTTCCGATATGATGACAAAGTCACTTCCAAAGGACAAGTTTGAGCATTGCTCAAGCTTGATCAGTTTGATTCCTGTTACTTGAGCGCCATGGGGCACTAGACCTAACAACTTCAATGTTGATTGCTTGATGATAAGTTGGTGAAGAGAGATTGTTATATTTGAATCAAGGTGGAGTGTTAAATTTGGACGATTCAAATATTTGTTGAGAAGGAAAGAAATTGATTAATTGGTTCGATCAATCAATTAGTTTGGCTTGTATATGGAAGGATATTTTGAAAGGAAACTAATTAATTGGTTAATCAATTAATTAGTCAATGCATTTGTTATATGAAGAAATAAATGATTAGGCATGGAGAATTAATCAATCAAAGGAAATATACGGAAACCAAGATTGCGCCATCTATTTGTACTAAAATCAAATCATGCAATTTGGAAAGATATTTGGGTAATCAGGAAATTGATTTTCTTGATCTCCAAGCAACTCTTCATTATCAAGTCTACTTAAATGAAGGAATTTCATCTTCATATGCATGTGAGTTTGTGAGAGCATCCACCATTATTCTTCTCTCTCTTTTGTACTCTTTTCTTCAATGGAATAAAAGAAGTTGTTGGGTCTCCGTGGATGCAGGATATTCGTATCCAAACCACGTTAAATCTTCTGTGCCTCTTATTTCTGCTATTGTTTCTGTGACACTGCATAATTTATTTTATTTTTAAGTTCCATTAATATCTAAATAGACAATACTAGATCGTGATCAAATAATTCGCTTCCGCTCAAATTAAAGCAAATTTCACTACAGTTAGCACACGACATAAGTTTAATATTAATTTCAGAAATTGAAACAAAAAGATAAGTGCTCATTATTATCTTTCTACATGTCCAATAGACATCCCCCAATACTATGGGTTACATAAAAGTATCCATTAGAAAATGTTTTTAACTCTGCCATCTAAATCCTTTTAGTTATTGATGTAAGTCTCTAGTCCGGATAAAGGAGGAGATAAAATAATTTATGAATAAATAGTATATATCACTTAATGTAATTCCTTTGACGCGCAAACCATGTCCTGTACAAAGATATAACATACAAGTTGCATCAAATGACAATCATGACTTCTGGTTCAACACATTTTGTAAACTATGGTGTGCATAATGCGGTCAACTCACAACTTTAAGATAATACAGATGATACTACTACTGCTCCTTGAAAGCATATTAGTGAATCATGTTTTCTTTTTGTTGTAGTGGTGATGTCGAATATTCAAATATATTTAGGTTCCCATAAATAAATTTAAGAATGAGTTTGAGAACTCATATCATGATAGCTTTATGTAACTCTACAAATATCCATTGAATTTGAAATAAGTAGACAATGTTTGTTCATGCTTTTATTTCAAGTTTATGAGTATAATCTACCTAGTATATTTTTCTCATTCAATACTTATACCGAATTGATAATCGAGAATATAGAAACTGAGTTTATGTGTATTTGTTCATAATATTTTATAATGAAAACATATTTATTTTTGCCTAGTATTACATATGCATATAATTTTTATTTCATAATGAATAAATTTGCTTCTAATTTTCTTTGCACACGTCCAACGGACGTGCATAACGTATTGGGGTGTGTGTGTAATTTCGATTTAGGAGAGGAGAGTTTTGTACTGTAAAATTGTCGGCAACAGTGGATAAATCAAGATTGTTCTTATTGAGGGCAATGAGAAAAACTAATAATAGCGATGACATTGTAAACGCAGTAATAAGAGAGTATGACCTCCTACCCGTCCTCTGTCCAGCTCCACATGCTCGCCAGACCTAATTCCCTTATCTACGCATTTAAGAGTACCAAAAGTAATATGAAGCAAAGTATAAAACTCCGAATCAGATAATAGTTTGATGTGAGTGGCCGAAAATATATAAATACTAATAAACAGATAGAAAAGGACAAATGGTATGAAAAATCGTGCCTGACCTATCCTACATCCACATGGTTAGCACATATACGAGATATATCCTACTCTACATCATAGTCATCATGGGTGTACTATACAACAAAGTATTAAGGATGTCTCCGTGTCTATATCGATAGGATCGGTATCATGTGACACCCTAAGTTGATAAGCAATCAAATCAAACATAGCATCCATCATCCATCCACTCACTTAGTGCATTGGATGTTTGATTACTCGCTCGACCCATCACGGTGAAAGATCAGACTATCCATCACAATAGCCCCATCAAGGTTCCTCGATACTCAAAACCATGCCACTCGGTATGCTAAACTAGACTAACCATCATGTCAGTCCAGGATAAAAAAAACCTCTCATCTAGAATAAAAAGCCAACACGTTGTAGGAACCATCACTGTTAGAACCCTTAGTGTACGATTTCGACGATGACAACTATATAATGGAAATCATATATATATCATACATAGATACAAAGCAAGACAAACCACTACCTTGACAAGACGATGACTAAAGCATTAAAGAAATTCATCTACAAAGTTGCACAAAGATCGAAGGAACGAACACTCAAGAATGAATCCAGAAAAACCTCACTTGACAGGTTCAGACGTCTGAATGCAGAACTTCAGACGTCTAAACGTAGATACTAGACAAAACTAATAATAGGTTCCAGACGTCTGAAAACTACATCCACACGTCTGAAACTAGGCTCGGGGCAAATATTTCAAATAACAACTGTCATCTCCGAAGAGCCACAACTCCATCTCTCCTCCCCAACTCTTCACCAGTGAACAGTGACGACTCTATACTGAAAGGGAAGAGATATAACTATTAGAAGCAACTCTCTACAACTATATAAACAAGAATCAAGATGAATCAACTAACTTACTTACTCACTTACTTCTTATCTTGATCATCTCTTGTTCTAATCATCTACTTGCTATCCAATCTGTAAATCTGAGATCATACACTTCTATATTCTCTCGAACAATATTGTATTCAATCATTCAAGAGATATAGGAAGTTTAATTGTACGATATAGTCAAAATCCGTGTAATAGAGAATACACTCTTGACAAAGAAACTCTGCTGTTGTAAACCTGTTCCTCCAGGTGAAGTGAAGGTTATTTGGTGAAAGGAAATTCCGAAGAGGAGCTTCGAGACTAAACATAGGACGGAGGTCCGAATCAGTATAAAAACCCTAGTGTGATTATTCCTATTTACATTCTTTACTAATTATTACACTATAGTTTAATTTAGTTATATGCTTGTCATTTGTACAATCGATCCACTATACGTTAGACTTTCATTGGTATCAGAGCAAGGTTTGATTAAAAGTACTGTAACAAGTTTTTGAATCACTAATATGGCAAGTATCTTTTAAGAAGGTCAGTCTACTGCACGCCTCCCACTATTTAATGGCTCAAACTATGCATATTGGTCCACTCGTATGCATATTTTTATAGAAGCCAATGGTCTAGAAATATGGTCTGCTACACAAAATAAATATGAAACACCTGACACTGTTATGAACACTTGGACCGATGCACAAAAGACCTTAGCATCAAACAATGCTAAAGCTATGAACGTTTTATTTTGCTCTCTAGATAAAAATGAATTTTCATGTGTCATGTTATGCACAACTGTGTTTGACATTTGGCGTACCTTACAAATTACACACGAAGGTACAACAAAGGTCAAACAAACTAAGATTTCAATTTTGCAAAACCAATTCTCTTCATTCAAAATGAAGAAAAATGAAACTATTGTTGACATGTATTCTAGATTTCAAACTATCCAACATGATCTTATAGCATTAGGAGTTAAGTTTGCTAATTTTGATTTAGTTTCTTGAATACTCAAATCTTTAACATCGGATTGAGAAAGGAAGGTATTAGCTATTGAAGAAGCTAATGATCTCTCTACTCTCAAAGTTGAAGAGTTGATAGGAAATTTGATGTCCTATGAAGCTAACTTACATGCTACAAAAGAACAAAATGTTGAAAAGAAGAACATAGCATTTCAAGCAAAGAAAGATGACTTGGATTTCGATGAAGAAGAGATAGTCTTCATTGCCAAGAATTATAACAAATTCAAGAAATATAGAAAGACGACCAAATTCCAAAAAGAAGGGAAGTCCAACACAACAAATCTTCTCAAATCAAGTGCTATGAATGTAATTAATACAAACATATGAAGAAGGATTGTTCTAAACTCAACAATGAGAAAAAGAACAAGTTTGAAAATTTTAAGAAGAAAAGAGCATTTAAAGTCACTTGGGACGATTCCGATTCATCGTCATCTTTCGAGAGTGATAGTGATAGCGATGGAGAACAAGCTAATGTATGTTTTATGGCTAATACTGATGAGGTATGTCCTGAACTTAGCTATAATGAATTATTAGAGTTAAGTATTGAACTTGATGACAAGTTTAGACAAATAAAAAAATTGAATAGAGAACACGTAGCTAAAATAAATCGACTAGAACTAGAAATTGAATTATTAAAGGATGAAAAAGTTATTTTAAAAGAAGAATTAGAAATTTCACAAGAAAAATGTAAAAAGTCTATCGAATATGATACACAACTTAGTGAAATAGATAGGTTAAAACTTGAGAATAATAATTTTATTAAGGAAAATATTGAACTAAAAATAATATAGAAATTTCGAAAAATGAAATTTGTGAATTAAAGGATAAACTAGAAAAAATTACTAACAATGTTTCAAAGTTTAACAAAGGAAACAAGATCTTGATAATTTAATTAAAATTTCGAAACCCTCTGGTAATCGAAATGGATTAGGATTTAAAAAGAATTCACAAAAGAAAAAAGGTAATACTATAAAGCAAAGTATCTTATATCAAAGTTTCAAAAAGAAACCGAAGTTAAGTAAAGATGTAAAATCTAAAAATATAAAAATTTGGATACCAAAATCTAATAATAAGTTAATTAGACAAAAACATATTGATAGTTTTCTATCAAGTGTAGTATTTAACAATGATTATGTTTTTAAAGGACCCAAACCCACTTGGGTATGGCTACCCTCCTCTCCTAACATTTAGGACCCTAATAAAAGAAGCGGGTACCAATTGAATAATTTTTGTTTTATAGGTACCCAAAAATAAAAGCAAGGAGAAATGGATACTTGACAGTGGCTGTTTAAAACACATGACCGAGAATGCCAAGATGCTCTCAAATATAAAATATATCGATGGAGGCACCGTAACCTTTGGAGACAACTCAAAAGGATATGTCATCGGAATTAGAGAAGTCATAAATATTGGTATTTCTAACTCTTCTATTATCTCTAATGTTTTATTAGTAGAAAATTTAAAACATAATTTACTAAGCATTAGTCAACTATGTGATAAAGGTTTTTAAATAAATTTCGAGAAAAATCGATGCAATATATTTGATAATAATAAAAATTTATTATATGAAGGATTTCGAAATAAAAATATTTATATTTTGAATATGAATATAAAACAAAATTCGTATTTATGCTTGACCGCTAAGCTTGATGATCATGGCTATGCCATAAACGATTTTGTCACATGAATTTCAGAAATATAAATAAATTATCAAAACATGAACTAGTTAGAGGTTTACCAAAAATAAATTATAAAATAGACAATTTGTGTGATTCATGTCAAATTGGAAAATTAAAAAGGAGTTCTTTTAAGTATAAAAATAATATTTCAACAAAACAACCATTAGAATTGTTTCATTTAGATTAATTTGGTACTCAAGTAAGATCAATAAATCAAAACAAGTATGTTTTTGTAGTTGTTGATGACCTTTCACGATATACATGGACTTTGTTTTTAAAACATAAAAGTGACACTTTTGGTATGTTTAAAATATTTGCAAGAAGAATTAAAAATAAAATGAATTTAAAAATTAAAAATATTCGCAGTGATCACGGAGGAGAATTCGAAAATGAACTTTTAAACTAAGAAAAATTTCTTATATCCACAAGTTTTTTAGCTAATTAAAAACCTTTAAAAATTTAGACAATAATTCTGGACTGTAAAAATGCTACTTATTTTTATATTTAGATTATTATAAATCTAACTTTCAGAAGTTTCTCTTTAAAAATATATATCAAAAATAAAAATAAAAATGTCATCTCAAGAAATAACTTCATATAATTCCGGATCATCATCCTCAAACGTATCCACCCCATCTCTTCGTACTCCTTCACCTCCTCATTCTCCACCCTCTCCTGACTTACCAAAAAGTCTGTGGGGATTATCACCTCTACTGAAGAAATCCAAACAAGAAAAACCACCAACAATCTATGAAAACTTGATGAAATATCACATTATCAATTCGCAATGATGGATGCTCAAAAGGAGATATACTATAGACAGGAAGGAACAATCAAACATTTGAACTTTCTGTAAAAGACTCTATATGCTATATGTGGTCATTCTCCAACAAAGAAGTGTCTACATAAAAAATCTCCACGCTTTGTTGAAACTCCTAAAGACGAACCGTCGACTTCGTCGCCCAAAGCTCCTTCCTGGTCCCCAATCAACTATGGTCATCCCATCTACCAACCGAATTCATGGGATCGTCAGGAATGGAACCAAAACAAATAAACTATTACGTTTGAAGACAATTATGTACATATATATTTGTTTATATTGTATTCTATTCGATAAATAAAGTTTTGTCTTTACAAAAATATCAAAAAAAAACTAATCTGGAGTTTTTCAGACGTCTGAAAAAGATTCCATACGTCTGAAATAGGAATCTGAAACTACTAACGAATGATCCCGGACGTTTGAAATCCTTTCTAGATGTCTGAAGTTACTCTCTGTCTAGTATTAGCACTTTCCAGACGTTTGAGTGCTATTTCCAAACGTCTGATTCTACTCTCTGTCTCTAACTTAATCATCTTCAGACATCTAACCCACTAGTTCAGATGTTTGGAACTGGAAACGATAGTTTTTTAAAACCCTATATCTGCTCGATCAATCCCCTTTTCCTATTTCTAATCATTTCCAAATTGAAATTTACAATTATCAAAATCTAATAATCGAATTTCTCACCTGATTAATGCCACCACGAAAAAAAAAGCATGGAGAAGGATCCTCTTCTCAACCCTTGATGGTAACTGACACTCAAATCAAAGAATGGTTATTCCACAATCCAACAACTATAAGATGGTTTGAAGACTCGAAGATTATGAAGATGCATCTCAGACCCTTCTATAACCTAATCAAGTTTCCTTCATATGATATGGATGACATATGTGAGCAAGGTGACTTAAAAACCCTTGTTTCTTTTAATGCCAACGATATCTCCATCGATCAATTGGCTATATACCATTTTTACGCTAATTTGGATAGTTCATCCGTATGGACTACTGAGAATGATGAACAGTGGTTATGGACGAGTGTCTATGGGACAACAATTAAGTTAACCCCCACTATAATTGGACGAATTTTAAAATGCTCTTATATGGGTCACAGATTATCTGAAATGGAGGGTATGTGATTCAAACCTCGTGATATTACAACTCATCAATTATGGAAAAATCAAATGCCTCAATTTTCTTCTAAATTCCTTAGGCCACGTGCTAGGCTACTTACCCGAATGCTTATAAATACCATTATCCCACGATTAGGTAGTCATGAACAAATTACTGATCTTGAGCACAAAGTCTTATATGCTCTTTTTAGTCGAACTACAATTAATTGGGCTCAGTTCATTTTTGATGAACTTAAAGGTTTTTGGAATAGATCTCGCCAGACTATCATTTACCCAGCTTATATTATGTGAAGCCTCAAAGCAATAAACATCCAATCATACAATTCTGCTTTTGAGGAGCTACCTATCGAATATAGTGGAACAAAAATTTTCAACCTTATGCATTTGCCGGAGGAACCACCATCTTATGTAACTCTTCTAGAATGGAGAAATGCACAAAATCAACCTCCTCCTCCTACACAACAACAAGAACAACAACAAGAAGAAGTTAATACAGAACTACCGAGGGAATCATCTCCACCTCCTCCTTCCTCGTTTGAATATCACTCTGATATGGAGATTTTGGAAGCACGAACTCAGCCTAATGCTAATGAAAGTATTGCTCACTTAACTTTACAAAACCAAGTGCTTCTATCAAGAAATCAAATTCTCCTTAGTAAATAAATAGCACGACTTGATCACACATTGTCCACAAGACTTTCCAAGGTTGAAAATTCCCTTGCTTCGGTGGTTTCCAAAATTGATCAAACACTTCAACAAGCTCGACATCCCTCTTCTGACTGGTCTACACCTTCTCCATCTCGTCACACATTGCCAAAGATCAACGACAAGGACAAATTGGCATCCCCTGGTGATGATCTACCTTGACCTCATATGGGTAATATTTTGCTGTGGTTGCCTTTTTTCAAATTACTGGTAAGACACTATCAATATTTTGATGTGCTTCAAGATGTAATCATAATTTTTTTTACTGTAGTAATTATGTCTGCATATCATACTTGTCTTTGTGTTATGGTTCTTCAATTATTTTTGGTAATGACAAAGGGGGATAAAAATAGATATGCACACCTATAATGGGGAGATTACATTTAGGGGGAGAATCTGTCTATAAATTATTATCTAAGTACATTGTATAATTGTCATCATCAAAAAAGGGGGGATGTTAGAACCCTTAGTGTACGATTTCGACGATGACAACTATACAATGGAAATCATATATATATATATATATATATATATATCATACACAGATACAAAGAACGACAAACCACTACCTTAACAAGACAATGACTAAAGCATTAAAGAAATTAATATACAAAGTTGTACAGAGATTGAAGGAACAAACACTCAAGAATGAATCCAGAAAAGCCTCACTTAACAGGTTCAGACGTCTGAATGCAGAACTTCAGACGTCTGAACGTAGATACTAGACTAAAACTAATAATAGGTTCCACACGTCTGAAAACTACATCCAAACGTCTGAAACTGGGCTCGGGGAAAATATTTCAAATCACAACTGTCATGTCCGAAGAGACACAACTCCATCTCTCCTCCGCAACTCTTCACCGGTGAACAGTGATGACTCTAGACTAAAAGGGAAGAGATGTAACTACTAGAAGCAACTCTCTACAACTATATAAACAAGAATCAAGATGAATCAACTAACTTACTTGCTCACTTACTTTCTATCTTGATCATCTCTTGTTCTAATCATCTACTTGCTAACCAATCTGTAAATCTAAGATCACACACTTCTATATTCTCTCGAACAATATTGTATTCAGTCATTCAAGAGATATAGGAAGTTTAATTTACGATATAGTCAAAATCCGTGTAATAGAGAACACACTCTTGACAAAGAAACTCTGTTATTGTAAACCAGTTCCTCAGGGTGAATTGAGGGTTATTTGGTGAAAGGAAATTCCAAAGAGGAGCTTCGGGACTGGACGTAGGACGAGAGGTCCGAACCAGTATAAAAATCCTGGTGTGATTATTCATATTTACATTCTTTACAAATTATTACACTATAGTTTAATTTAGTTATATACTTGTCATTTGTACAATCGATCCACCATAAGTTAGACTTTCAATCACGTCCTTAGTATATACCCCACTTTACGAGTATCCTATGTGTAACGATACGATTTTTTCGCGTTCGAAAATCGACATCCATACTTTGCATCGTACTCGAATGCCGCAGATTCGATCGTTCAAATCCGAATCGTCGGAGCTTATAACACAAATAGGTAAACAACACAGCGGAAGAAAAAGAATAATACATTGATATACAACATTGACACAATATCTGATACAACAGATGATACAGTAGATATCAACATACATCAGTGATATGATACAAGAAAATAGCAGCTGAAAAGAATAAAATAGATAACACCAGCAGCGGAACAATAACTCTAAGATAGTCTTCAAGGAAGAATTCCAGCAGCAGCTCGAATCAACATCACGATACACTAAGACAAGCAACTCTCGTCCACATCCAAAGATTGAACTAGCTCCAGATAATCAACTAATCCTGACCATCTAGAAAAAAACCCAACTCTAGACTGCACGTGTGGAAAATAGTGAGCACCCAGAGTTTAGGAAAGAAACAATAAACTCCGGATCAGTCATGGGACTGGTGTGAGTAAACAAAAATAGTTTGGTCTTTAAAAAAAACAACAAGAGATTTTTTTTAAAGGAATCCGCAATGCTTTTGCTTTTTTTTTGAAAACGGAACTACCATAAGGCCTCCCACCACATACACAATGCAAACGGACACTTGGAGGAGATTTCTCCTTATGATAGTCAAACATGCTTGATACGAGGAAATTTCTGATATTATTATAATAAGTGCACAGTGGAAAACATTTCGAAAGTAGAATATAAATCTTAACCAGCATAGGTACCATTATATTATGCCCGCTATAGCTACCATTTTAAATCGCAGGTTCTACAACTAAAACCGTACAAGGCTCGTATTGTTTTGTTTGGATTTTCCAACAAATGGTCGGGCTAAGGAACTTCCCACTGTCCATGGGATCGCCTCTGGCGGGACGTCCCGAGAACTTAACCAGCTCTATGCCAACACAAGGCCGGGTTACCTCTATAACTTGGTAACTACTTCTCGAGCATGCCACTCCCTGGTCCTTTGGGACCTTTATCCGAGGCGCCTCTAAAGCAACAACCACACAGTAAATGAGATTGGAGCCACCACATAAGTAAATATCTGGGCTCCATACCATGATACCACCCTTTACCAGAAGGGAATGACACACCCTAAAGGGCGCGACCCTCATAACCTTGCCGCATCTTCCTATTTCGACCATTTTCGAGGTGTGAGGTCCTGATGCAGTCTCGTCCACAAAAATACACTTTATATAAAAGCCATGCTCTGATCACAAATGATCAACACACAGCAGCACTCAGCATGTCACACTACCAAATTGGGAATATATCGTTGATAACCTTCAACTACATAACCTCTGAGCTCATACATCTCAGAGAAGGGTGTTAAGCTAAGAGAATAAATTCTCCACCACCAACAGATACGTATTTGAAGGAAATCTGCTTTATATCTCAAAGTATAGTGTCAGACATGTAGCCATACAAGTCTATTTCGGGTTCGAACAGAACCGAAGGCACTTCCGAAGAAGCCCTTGCAAATCCGGGTATTCACAATCCCGATCGGACTTCCCATCACTTAGGAAATCTCTATACTGGCGCGACTCGGTGCAGAGACAATCGATAGGTTATCCTATCGTTTTAACAAATACCCGGTCTTCACCACCAGTCTTCAAATGCTATCCATATCGACGTGTCATTATTCGGAATGGGTTATATGACACAAGGTCCTCTCCCGGCTAAACCGAATAATGAGCGTAATAGTTAAAAACATATGGATATTGGGATTTCTGTTAAGTCACCACTTGATAGAAAACCAAAACTTTCTTTTAAATGGTTAAACAAATTTACCATTTCAAATCTTTAAACAAAAAGATTTATTTCACAAAGTTTCACCCAGATTTCACAAAGATTCATTTACACAGCTTTCAAAACGATTCCATTTCAAAATTGGATTAACTCATCCAATCTTTAAATCAAAGATTTAATTGATAGCTTTCCAAACAATTTACAATTTTAAATCTTTTATAATATAAAAGATTCACCCTTCAAAATTCTCTTCGATTTCAAAACAAAGTTCAATCATCTTCACCAAGGTTAATTTATGGTCTTCCAACTATTTACATTTCCATTTAAAATTTGAAATCGTTTTAACACAAATTAGGGATTCATTCCTTATATGAAAGCTTTGTTATTTGGAAACAAATAATTTTCGTTTTAGGAAAAACTGATTACAAATTAAAGCCATTCAAGTTTAGAGCTTGAATTCAAATTTACATTTCCAAAACCACATTATTTAAGTAGTCAAGATCCCATATAAGCATCTTTTATGACTTGTATAATGTTTTAGACCAAAATTCCAAGTCATTGAATTCAATTTCAAACATTGAATTCAAATTTAAATCAAATTATTTAAATTCCAAGGTTTATCAAGTTATTTAAAATAGCTTTTATTTTTTGAAATTCATTTCAAAGGTTCTTAATTTAAAATTCAAAACTATTTTGGATTCAAGAATTCAATTTCTAAATTTGGACACAAATCTGTGACTTAACCAATTTCCTTATGAAATCCACATTTGTGTGTGTATGGTGTGGTCCAGGGGTTTAACATAATAGTGCAACATCATTCAATCATCACAGATTAAAACATAGAAATATAGTTGATAAGCGATATAAACTATAACGCTTATCGTCCATTCACAAATTCACAGATAATATGCAAATGTAAATAAATGAATATATTATACACAGCTCAATTCACAGAACAAAATATCACAGATCAGATAGGACAATCAATTCAAGGCAACTCATTTAATACAATCATTCATAAGTAAGATCAAGTATTCAATAGTCATTTATAAGTAGGATTAATTAATCGTTTAATCCTAATTAATTTAATTTGTTTCCAATTAAATAAATTACTTATGAATTAATTATCCAATCTTAATTTATTAATTACAAATCATTTGATATCAATCAATTTATCCAATTTAAATTACAATTAGTAATTAACCCTTTTTATTACTTTCATTAAGTAATTAACAATTTACAATTGATTATCTTAATTAATACATCAAATAAATTATCAAAATTGATCACATTAATTTAATTACTTAATAATCTCTAGTTAATTATCTTCATTAACTAATAACATTTCCTTAATTTCTTCCTCAAGAAAATTATCTTGGATTAATTCATCATTAATTATTTCTAATTATAAATTAAATCTACATTACTTATTTATAAATTAAATAAATCATTCTTCAATTACCATATTAATTAAATCATTTTATTACCTTAATTATCTCTAAGATAATTAATTTCTTTATTAATGACTTCATTAATATTTAAGTGTATTTCTATCATTACGCTTTAAATCTTAAATTCAAATTAATTTAAAAATACACTTAATCATTCATGTTATTTAGAACAATTTAAAATTCAAAAAACTTCTTTTATTACAAAGCTAAGATTCAAATTTAGATTGAATTCCATATTTAAACTTTGAACTTGAGTTATGTTGAAATGATACTTTGGTTATAAAAGAAATTTAAAAGAACTTAAATCAAACTTCTTTGTATTCACATATCTAAAGTATAAATTTATATCTAAATTAATTTAAACATTTGAATTCATAAAAAGAAAACTAGAATTCAGATTTTGGTGTGAAGTTCAAGTTTCAAGATTTAGTTTAAATTCCTTGTTTACAAATTCAAGTTCCAATTCAAGTTCTTTTAAATTACACTTAACTACTTAACATCTCAAGTTGTTAAACAATTTAATTTTTTTAAAAAAAACTTGATTCATTTACGAACTAAGTTTTCAAACAACTTGAATTTATTGTTTAAAACTTTTCTTTAAATCTTGTTTCAAATTTTAAATTAAACTTAAAATCTGAAACAAATCAGGTTTCTAAAACCGGATACCATCCAAGTAAAATAACCCGAGCTCCCACTATACTGCTTCGAGCCAACTCCTCAAAATCTCGTGTAATGCTTCGAGTCAACACACGTGAGTTACCTTGCTTCTTCCCCACTTTCCAAATTTTTCCAGACCTCCAACAAATGCACGGTGCACGTGTACACCGCCGTTGACCGGCTCCAGGCGACGCTGCAATGTCGAGCAAGTCGACGATGGCCCTAGCTTCTCTTCCCGATCGCCAAAACCACGATACCACCTCGAGATCAAAGATTGACCCAACATCTCAACCTGGAAAAACAACACGGCTCCACATCGAAACCTATCAACGCGACGTCTTCGGCGCTCCGATCACCGGAGGCTCCCCAACTCCGGCCGTAGCTTCGTCTACATCCCCTCTACCAAACCCCACAAGCGCGAGCAACTCGATCGACGAACGGCGATCAACGAGGCGAAAACAACAGACCACACTAAACTAGGTCACCAGACTTCGAATGCCTCCTGCCACCACCATGATCATTGGCCAACCATCGCGACATTTTTTCCATACTCCTTGATCTCCCCCGCATCTCCAGCCCCAGTCCCGACCTCTCCGATCAACGCGATCGCCCACGGCGACTCGAAATGCCCAAAACAGTCGAACACGAACTGCACCTTACTCCCTCCTCTAAAAATCACGAATCTTATTTTAAAAATCATATTTTTGTATAAGAATTCTATTTATATTCATGAATTTGTGAATTAAGAAACTCAAAATTTAACATATTTGAAGATTGCTCTGTAGTTTTAACCTTTCCAGAGACAACACAAATTTGTTTACTTTAAACAAATTTTTAAACTAAAATTTTATAGTGTAACAAGCATATTTTGTTCAAGGCACAAGTCTTAACATGGATTGGGTCAAGATCAAATGAATTTTGAACCAGGTTTGAGCTTGAAAACTAGAACAGGGATTCTCAGATTTAACAGCAGTGCACAAATATATATCTACATCCGGATATTTCACAACAGATTATACTTGTATATTCACCATACATATTATCACAGAGAACACATGCAGCCATATTAACTTAGGTTATAAATAAATAAAATGTTACTCACTTTCAAAACCATGGTTCCAGAAATGACAAAGCTTTGAAACAGGCTATTGAAATTGCCAGCTGAAGTTTTCCTGATCCTGGTTTGTATTGATGTTTATAAACTGAAGTTTGTTTTAGTTTGAGATAACATTACTTCAGGTTTGCTTCCATTTTTACTCAGTTGTGATAATCAAACCGAAGTGAAGATTGATGCATATAAAAAGAAGTATGCAATATATTATTTGTACCATAAGCATGCTGAAGATGCTTGCATTAAATGCATAAAGTATGTTGCATTTATTGTTAAATACTCTATGTTTTGTTTTCTACATATTTTAATCTACACATGGTGGCTGATATCTTTGCATTTCGGCTGAGATAATTGGTTTGTGTTAGAGATGACATTCCTTTGTCTTGTTTTGTTAGCTTATACCTTTTTTCTTTTATTTGTTTGTACTGATACTTTGTACTTAGATATATTTTTTCTTTCCTTTGCTTTAATATGGCGGCTGCATTTATTATGTTTGTCCAATATTCACATTATTTTTCTTTTTCAGCTGTACAAATACATATATTTTGTTTGGTCTTTGTTTCATATGTTTTCATTTGCAAGTGTACATGTTTATGTATTTGTTTACTTCATTACTTAGTGAACTTCAAATTTTATCTTATTTTTCTTTTTCTTTTATTATTATTGTTTGTTTCTATTTGTATTATGATATTAAAATTATATCTTTACTTCATTTTGTATAAACTATATATCTATTTATTTTGGTTTATGATATCAAGATTTTTATTTTAAATTTTAGCAATTAATTATTTACTTTATTTTTATCATTATCATTTGTCTTTAAATCATTTAGTTAAAATTTAACTCAAACTCAATGCATGTACATATATACATATATTCAAATTATTATAAATCCATTTACTTGAAATTTAAATCCAAATCACATATGTACAATATTTAAATTCATATGATTTAATATATTTTCTATTTGAATTTAGGGAAACTCGAATCAATTTACTAATAAATTTTATAGTTTTTAATTTAATTATCAATTTAAATTTAGAAAAAATTCGGGGTCGTTACAGACTTCCCCCCTTAAAAGAATTTCGTCCTCGAAATTACACAACTCGTTTCATGAATTATACACACACAGAATAGACCAATGACAACTCAAACCATACTAGTAAACACATGGATTCTTACGGGTAATTCATAATATATATCTTATATTAAGTACTACTCATAATATTCGTACATATGTTATAGTCATACATTACTCAATTAACATCCAACATTCACTACAGTTTTAAATCCAAAACACGTATATAAACTCACCCTATCCAAAAGAAGTCAACCCCACCAACTACATATCTTCACTATCAGAGCTCTCTCTCTCAGGCCCTGACGGTTCTCTAACCTCCGCCTCAATGTATGTCTCATACCTCTGGGTCAGATTCTATCGAGATATATCCTCCATCGTTTTGTTCTTCCACTGCATTATCCAAATTCCAAATGACCGCGTCGTCATTTTCTGACACCACCTCCTCCCCATCTTCAACTTCTTCTTCCACTTCGAATTCTTCTTCGTCTTCAACCTCTTCTTCCTCTTCGAATTCTTCTTCGTCTTCGAATTCTTCTTCGGGTTCCTCTTCTGATTCCCCCTTGGGTTCTTCAACCTGCGGTTGTGGATGCTCCACCGGCTCTTCTGGTACCTCCTCATGTACTGATGGTTCAGCCAAATCATCTCGAACCCTACTAGATGAACCATACTCACCGACTCTTCTGGCTTTGGAAAGTGCCCTCCCCTACTTATACTATAGGTTATCTACAATCGAAACCAAAATCCAAAAATAAGATTCTAAGGTTTTAGAATTTTATAGGCTAAGAAATACATCAAAGTTTATATTGCAAAACTTATTATACTCAAGAAATTATACAGAATTTCAAAATTTGGTTTTAAACAAAACCGTTTTATCGATACAATTCAATTTTATCCTTATATTTCATTAACCAATTTAACTCAATTTAAAATTTCTAAATTACTCAGAATTTCAAATTTATTAAAGTTTAAATCAAAAACTAATGGGAAATCGATGAAGATATGAGGTAAAATTTTCCTACCACGATTCGTAGAGCCATCCTCATATCGAAACTTTTTCTTATAGCCGGTACGAAGCAATCAAAAAGAACTTAGAAACGAATCAAAGAAAATTGATAGAGAAAGATCGTTTCCGCTGTTGCAGGGTATTGACCATTTATAGGCGTATTCCCCTGTCCCCTATCTCGTTCTCTTCTTGCACTCATACTCACTATCAGTGGATAGTAAGAGAATTTACTGAGACATTCGAATGGATATCTTAGGGATACACTCATCCTAGGGTATACTTCACCCTATCTCTAATGAGCTACTTAATGTGTTATACTCCTGAGCTAAAGTTCAACCTTAGCTCTGATACCACATGTAACGATATGAATTTTTCGCGTTCGAAAATCGACATCCATACTTTGCATCGTACTCGAATGCCGCAGATTCGATCGTTCAAATCCGAATCGCCGGAGCTTATGACACAAATAAGTAAACAACATAGAGGAAGAAAAAGAATAATACATTGATATACAACATTGATACAATATCTGATACAACAGATGATACAATAGATATCAACATACATCAGAGATATGATACAAGAAAATAGCAGCGGAAAAGAATAAAATGGATAACACCAGCAGCAGAACAATAACTCTAAGATAGTCTTCAAGGAAGAATTCCAGCAGCAGCTCGAATCAACATCACGATACACTAAGACAAGCAAGTCTCGTCTACATCCAAAGATTGAACTAGCTCCAGATAGTCAACTAATCCTAACCATCTGGAAAAAACCCAACTTTAGACTGCTCGTGTGGAAAATAGTGAGCACCTAGAGTTTAGGAAAGGAACAATAAACTCCGGATCAGTCATGGGACTGGTGTGAGTAAACAAAAACAGTTTGGTCTTTAAAACAAACAACAAGAGATTTTTTTAAAGGAATCCGTAATGCTTTTGCTTCTTTTTTTTTGAAAATGGAACTACCATAAGGCCTCCCGCCACACACACAATGCAAACGCAGACTTGGAGGAGATTTCTCCTTATGATAGTCAAACATGCTTGATACGAGGAAATTTTTGATATTATTATAATAAGTGCACAGTGGAAAACATTTCGAAAGTAGAATATAAATCTTAACCAGCATAGGTCCCGAGAACTTAACCAGCTCTCTGCCAACACAAGGTCGGGTTACCTCTGTAGCTAGGTAACTACTTCTCGAGCATGCCACTCCCTGGTCCTTTGGGACCTTTATCCGAGGCGCCTCTAAAGCAACAACCACATAGTAAATGAGATTGGAGCCACCACATAGGTAAATATCTGGGCTCCATACCATGATACCACCCTTTACCAGAAGGGAATGACACACCCTAAAGGGCACGACCCTTCATAACCTTGCCGCATCTTCCTATTTCGACCATTTTCGAGGTGTGAGGTCCTGATGCAGTCTTGTCCACAAAGCTACGCTTTATATAAAAGCCATGCTCTGAGCACAAATGATCAACACACAGCAGCACTCAGCATGTCACACTACCAAATTGGGAATATATCGTTGATAACCTTCAACTACATAACCTCTGAGCTCATACGTCTCAGAGAAGGGTGTTAAGCTAAGAGAATAAATTCTCCGCCACCAACAGATACGTATTTGAAGGAAATCTGCTTTATATCTCAAAGTGTAGTGTCAGACATGTAACCATACAAGTTTGTTCCGGGTTCGAACAGAACCGAAGGCACTTCCGAAGAAGCCCTTGCAAATTCGGGTATTCACAATCCCGATCGGACTTCCTATCACTTAGGAAATCTTTATACTGACGCGACTCGGTGCAGAGACAATCGATAGGTTATCCTATCATTTTCACAAATACCCGGTCTTCACCACCGGTCTTCAAATGCTATCCATATCGACGTGTCATTATTCGGAATGGGTTATATGACACAAGGTCCTCTCCCGGCTAAACCGAATAATGAGCGTAATAGTTAAAAACATATGGATATTGGGATTTCAGTTAAGTCACCACTTAATATAAAACCAAAACTTTCTTTCAAATGGTTAAACAAATTTACCATTTCAAATCTTTAAACAAAAAGATTTATTTCACAAAGTTTCACCCAGATTTCACAAAGATTCATTTACACAGCTTTCAAAACGATTCCATTCAAAATTGGATTAACTCATCCAATCTTTAAATCAAAGATTTAATTGATAGCTTTCCAAACAATTTACAATTTTAAATCTTTTATAATATAAAAGATTCACCCTTCAAAATTCTCTTCGATTTCAAAACAAAGTTCAATCATCTTCACCAAGGTTAATTTATGGTCTTCCAACTATTTACATTTCCATTTAAAACTTGAAATCGCTTTAACACAAATTAGGGATTCATTCCTTATATGAAAGCTTTGTTATTTGGAAACAAATAGTTTTCGTTTTTGGAAAAACTGATTACAAATTAAAGCCATTCAAGTTTAGAGCTTGAATTCAAATTTACATTTCCAAAACCACATTATTTAAGTAGTCAAGATCCCATATAAGCATCTTTTATGACTTGTATAATGTTTTAGACCAAAATTCCTAGTCATTGAATTCAATTTCAAACATTGAATTCAAATTTAAATCAAATTATTTAAATTCCAAGGTTTATCAAGTTATTTAAAATAACTTTTATTTTTTGAAATTCATTTCAAAGGTTCTTAATTCAAAATTCAAAACTATTTTGGATTCAAGAATTCAATTTCTAAATTTTGATACAAATCTGTGACTTAACCAATTTCCTTGTGAAATCCACATTTGTGTGTGTATGGTGTGGTCCAGGGGTTTAACACAATAGTGCAACATCATTCAATCATCACAGATTAAAACATAGAAATATAGTTGATAAGCGATATAAACTATAATGCTTATCGTCCATTCACAAATTCACAGATAATATGCAAATGTAAATAAATGAATATATTATACACAGCTCAATTCACAGAACAAAATATCACAGATTAGATAGGACAATCAATTCAAGGCAACTCATTTAATACAATCATTCATAAGTAAGATCAAGTATTCAATAGTCATTTATAAGTAGGATTAATTAATCGTTTAATCCTAATTAATTTAATTTGTTTCCAATTAAATAAATTACTTATGAATTAATTATCCAATCTTAATTTATTAATTACAAATCATTTGATATCAATCAATTTATCCAATTTAAATTACAATTAGTAATTAACCCTTTTTATTACTTTCATTAAGTAATTAACAATTTACAATTGATTATCTTAATTAATACATCAAATAAATTATCAAAATTGATCACATTAATTTAATTACTTAATAATCTCTAGTTAATTATCTTCATTAACTAATAACATTTCCTTAATTTCTTCCTCAAGAAAATTATCTTGGATTAATTCATCATTAATCATTTCTAATTATAAATTAAATCTACATTACTTATTTATAAATTAAATAAATCATTCTTCAATTACCATATTAATTAAATCATTTTATTACCTTAATTATCTCTAAGATAATTAATTTCTTTATTAATGACTTCATTAATATTTAAGTGTATTTCTATCATTACGCTTTAAATCTTAAATTCAAATTAATTTAAAAATACACTTAATCATTCATGTTATTTAGAACAATTTAAAATTCAAAAAACTTCTTTTATTACAAAACTAAGATTCAAATTTAGATTGAATTCCATATTTAAACTTTGAACTTGAGTTATGTTGAAATGATACTTTGGTTATAAAAGAATCTTAAATAACTTCTTTGTATTCACATATCTAAAGTACAAATTTATATCTAAATTAATTTAAACATTTGAATTCATAAAAAGAAAACTAGAATTCAGATTTTGGTGTGAAGTTCAGGTTTCAAGATTTAGTTTAAATTCCTTGTTTACAAATTCAAATTCCAATTCAAGTTCTTTTAAATTACACTTAACTACTTAACATCTCAAGTTGTTAAACAATTTAATTTTTTTAAAAAAAACTTGATTCATTTACGAACTAAGTTTTCAAACAACTTGAATTTATTGTTTAAAACTTTTCTTTAAATCTTGTTTCAAATTTTAAATTAAACTTAAAATCTGAAACAAATCAGGTTTCTAAAACCTCATACCATCCAAGTAAAATAACCCGAGCTCCCACTATACTGCTTCGAGCCAACTCCTCAAAATCTCGTGTAATGCTTCGAGTCAACACGTGTGAGTTACCTTGCTTCTTCCCCACTTCCCAAATTTTTCCAGACCTCCAACAAATACACAGTGCACGTGTACACCGCCGTTGACCGGCTCCAGGCGACGCTGCAATGTCGAGCAAGTCGACGATGGCCCTAGCTTCTCTTCCCGATCGCCAAAACAACGATACCACCTCGAGATCAAAGATTGACCCAACATCTCAACCTGGAAAAACAACACGGCTCCACATCGAAACCTGTCAACGCGACGTCTTCGGCGCTCCGATCACCGAAGGCTCCCCAACTCCGGCCGTAGCCTCGTCTACATCCCCTCTACCAAACCCCACAAGCGCGAGCAACTCGATCGACGAACGGCAATGAACGAGGCGAAAACAGCAGACCACACTAAACTAGGTCACTAGACTTCGAACGCCTCCTGCCGCCACCATGATCATCGGCCGACCATCGCGACATTTTTTCCATACTCCTTGATCACCCCCGCATCTCCAGCCCCAGTTCCGACCTCTCCGATCAACGCGATCGCCTACGGCGACTCGAAATGCCCAAAGCAGTCGAACACGAACTGCACCATACTCCCTCCTCTAAAAATCATGAATCTTGTTTTAAAAATCATATTTTTGTATACGAATTCTATTTATATTCATGAATTTGTGAATTAAGAAACTCGAAATTTAACATATTTGAAGCTTGCTCTGTAGTTTTAACCTTTCCAGAGACAACACAAATTTGTTTACTTTAAACAAAATTTTAAACTAAAATTTTGTAGTGTAACAAGCATATTTTGTTCAAGGCTTAAGTCTTAACATGGATTAGATCAAGATCAAATGAATTTTGAACCAGGTTTGAGCTTGAAAACTAGAACAGGGATTCTCAGATTTAACAGCAGTGCACAAATATATATCTACATCCGGATATTTCACCGCAGATTATACTTGTATATTCACCATACATATTATCACAGAGAACACATGCAGCCATATTAACTTAGGTTATAAATAAATAAATAAAAATGTTACTCACTTTCAAAACCATGGTTCCAGAAATGACAAAGCTTTGAAACAGGCTATTGAAATTGCCAGCTGAAGTTTTCTTGATCCTGGTTTGTATTGATGTTTATAAACTGAAGTTTGTTTTATTTTGAGATAACATTACTTCGGGTTTGCTTTCATTTTTACTCAGTTGTGATAATCAAACTGAAGTGAAGATTGATGCATATAAAAAGAAGTATGCAATATACTATTTGTACCATAAGCATGCTGAAGATGCTTGCATTAAATGCATAAAGTATGTTGCATTTATTGTTAAGTACTCTATGTTTTTTTCTACATATTTTAATCTGCACATGGTGGCTGATATCTTTGCATTTCGGGTGAGATAATTGGTTTGTGTTAGAGATGACATTCCTTTGTCTTGTTTTGTTAGCTTATACCTTTTTTTCTTTTATTTGTTTGTACAGATACTTTGTACTTAGATATATTTTTTCTTTCCTTTGCTTTAATATGGTGGCTGCATTTATTATGTTTGTACAATATTCATATTATTTTTCTTTTTCAGCTGTACAAATACATATATTTTGTTTGGTCTTTGTTTCATATGTTTTCATTTGCAAGTGTACATGTTTATGTATTTGTTTACTTCATTACTTAGTGAACTTCAAATTTTTATCTTATTTTTCTTTTTCTTTTATTATTATTGTTTGTTTCTATTTGTATTATGATATTAAAATTATATCTTTACTTCATTTTGTATAAACTATATATCTATTTATTTTGGTTTATGATATCAAGATTTTTATTTTAAATTTTAGCAATTAATTATTTACTTTATTTTTATCATTATCATTTTTCTTGAAATCATTTAGTTAAAATTTAACTCAAACTCAATGCATGTACATATATACATATATATTCAAATTATTATAAATCCATTTACTTGAAATTTAAACCCAAATCACATATGTACAATATTTAAATTCATATGATTTAATATATTTCTATTTGAATTTAGGGAAACTCGAATCAATTTACTAATAAATTTTATAGTTTTTAATTTAATTATCAATTTAAATTTAGAAAAAATTCGAGGTCGTTACTCTATGAACCCTTGAGTCTCAACAATCCCTTTGCACATGTCATTTATAGCAAAGTACAACCTGGATAGAAGTCCCATCAACCTTATCCTCATGCTAATCCCGAAATGAATCCTGAAATGGGATTTGCGCCTAACCATTAACCCACAAATTACCCATTAAGCCATCCAAAATCAAATGATACTTCAAACAGCCATATCTCCCTAACATTTTGTCCATTTTCCTATCATGACCACTCTTAGGAAAGGGGAACCATCATTCCAATCCAATGGAGGTGATTTCAGACCTCAATTCAACTCCTATTAAAAGTTGTAGGCCATATAACATTTTCGGTGTCAAAATCGTCAGATAAAAATTCTAAGGATGGAAAATGGCTCTAGTTGCCATTATGCAAAATCATAGAATCGTACGACCTTATATAAAAATAATAGTAATATTCTACGATCCCCCGATACATAGAATATGGGTTGTTACATTGATGTTACTGTTAAGTTTGGCAAAACCAAGGTTTTCTTTCAAGGAGTCTCTCCAACTCATCAATCGTAAGCTTATTTATCTCCAGTTATTATAATAACATGTTAAGTTATCTTCTTTATTACTTGTGGAGTTCAAAATTTTGGACATAATTAGTTTTTCATTTTATATTTTTCTATTCATTTTTATTATTTAGTAATTTCAAAAATATTCTGCTGCTCATGTTCCCCGCAGAAAGGACTCGCGTTTAAAATAAGAATGATCTAAATTGTCTATTTTTGCAATTTGAAAGGTATAAAATATTTTAAAAAAAATATAACATAGGAATAACAAAGTTTTTCCATAAACACCTACACAAATGTAGTAAGTTTTTTAAAAGTTAACTAAGTTTACTAACTTTTCTAATACATCTAATGATTTTTAGTTTGATATATCGGTACACAAAATATTGCTTTTCGATATGGAACATTGCTAGAAAAAATTGCTGATAAGCTATATGTTTTTATGCATTTAAATGCGTATGCTATCATGTAATATATTTTGTTATATATGATACAAATCCTATCTTGTTTCGATCATGTAAATATATATAGAATTAGGTGTGCAGGAAAGTACTAACCATATAAAGGAGGTGAGTTGGAATTGTGTGAAATTTGATAAATTTATAAAACTTAACACAGTTTTATAGAAATTTAACTAAATTGAACTTCTATAAAAGATAACTAAGTTTACAAAAATTAAATAACTTTTGCAAAAAATAACTATATTAAGCAAGTTTTATAAAAATTAAACACATTTACAAAAACAAATTTTTAATAATTTTTAACTAAATTAATTAAGTTTTATAAAGAAATAACTAAGTTTATAAAAGATGATTAAATTTTATACAAATTAAATTAGGCTGACTAAAAGTTTATAAAAACTAAGTTTATAAAAATTTACTAAGTTAACCAAGTTTTATAAAAATTAAATAATGTTCTAAAAATTAACCAAGTTTTATAAAACTTAAATATAATTATAAAAATTAACTAAGTTATATAAAAAATTAACTAAGTTAACCAATTTTTTTTAAATTAAATAATTTTCTAAATATTAACAAAATTTTACAAAAATTAAATAAATTTATAAAAATTTAATTAATTTAATTAAGTTAACTAAATTTTATAAAAATTAACTAAATTTAAAAAAAGAAACCTAATTTGTAAAAATTAACTTATGTTTATAAAAGTTAACCAAGTTTTATAAAATTAATTAAGTCTATAAAAATAACTAAGTATATAAAATTTAGTTAAGTTTTAAATAAAACTAAGTTTGTAAAAATAACTAAGTTGATAAAATTTAACTAATTTTTAGAAAACTTAACCAAGTTTTATAAACATTTGACTAAATTCAAGAATTTGAAAATTTTAACTAAGTTTCACAAACATGAACCGAGTTCCATAATAGTCAAATAATTTTATAAAAATTAATTATCTTTAACAAAAACTTAATTAAATTAACTATAGTTTATTAAGTTCCATAAATATTTAGCAAAATTTAACTAAGTTTCTAAAAATTAATCAAGTTTTATAAAAATAAACTAAGTTTTACAAAAATTAAATAAGTTGTTAAAAATCTATACTATAGTATTAAAACTAAGTCCTTTGTGAGTTCTCTGATTGCTTCGTGTCATTTCCACTTCTTATTTCTTTTGTTTTATATAAAAATAAATTCTTAACTATTATATTTATTATATCTATTGTATTATATAAAAAGAGAATGTTAGACTTTTTATATTCTCGTATTTCATTTACTCTCACTCAAAAATATTTTTCTCTCATCAATTTATAGGAAAATTTCATTTATTTCCATAAAATTAAATGTACTCATTTGAAACCAAATTTATTTTCATTATATGATAATCATTTTTCTAATACATATTATATTAATTATATCTCTTATGTCTATTGCATTATTAAAAAGAGAATATTGGACTCTTTATATTCTCATATTTCATTCACTCTCACTCAAAATATTTTTCTCTCATCAATTTATGGAAAGAAATTCATTTATTTTCACAAAATTAAATGTACTTATTTAAAACCAAATTTATTTCCATTGTAAGATAATCATTCTTCTAATACGTATTATAACTTGGTTTAAGTTTTAAATCTAACACAATCCTTGTATTCATTATTCTTAAATAATCCAAGTGATGTTCTCTTCACTACAATAAAATCTGTTTTTCATAACAGGATTAAGTAGCTTTTTAATTGCAATTATGCGGATGGATTATTAAAAAAACAGAAAACAATGTCAGAAACCCTGCCGCAGGCGAATGTGAAAAAGAAGGGAAAATAAAAATATATCGTGCCTCTTTGCTACTCAACAATCAACATTGACCTCTCTTCCTCTCTCCCACATATCCATATCCCTAATTTAATTTAAAAATCAATCACTCCAACGTGCTCAACTGCGATCTCTTTCCCTCTCTCCATCGTCGATCTCTAGAATTCGCGCTAAACTGTCGATCTCACCTCTTCTCTCCACTGTCCATCTCCAGAAGGTGCTCACCACAACTCCACCGTCGATCTCCAGAATATGTGATCTTCGGCAACCCTCTGGTTCTTCCCTCTTTTGGCTAGCTATCAAGTTATTGCAGTCCTTGCTGAAGTGAATAATAGCAGCAGCATTGTCAAGAGTATCTTACAAAAGAACCTCTGTAGGTAATTCAGCGTCAAAGAATTCGAGTGAGTCATTTTCCTCTATTATGTTACTTTCATTTTGTTACTGGTTTGAAGAAGTATCCTCAAATATTGTGCTTTTATTTGTTGTTAGATTTCTTGAATTTGAAAATTGGACACCTTTTCCTTTTATTGTTCGTTCTTTTTCATTATGGCTAATAGTGTTAGGAAACTTGGCTTCGTTGAACAAGTCCTTTTGTTTATGTGTTTGTTTGTTTTATGTTAAATAAGCCCTGGTCTGTAGGGTGTAACTTTGATTTATTCTTTCCCTAAACACGTATTATGTACTAGTGGTTGCATGTGCTGCATGCCTTTCTGTTTTGTACCGGCTCTATATAAGCCTTCTTTTAAGTTGATGAATAATCAAGCTTTAAAGCTATTAGCAGGCTACTCTATTTCAGATTTAACAGTGGTATCAGAGCCACATAACAAGGCTTGATCTGAGTGGAAAAAAGAAAAAGAAAAAAGGAAGAGAGATGGCTGAAGGAAACAACCTTTTAAGCATTCCAAGGTTTGATGGCGACTATGATCACTGGTCGATGTTAATGGAAAACTTGTTGCGATCAAAGGAGTACTGGAGCATTATCGAGAATAGTTATACCGAGCCTGCTGCTGCAGAAGTGCTAACTTGCTGCTCAACGAAAATTTTTGGAGGATCAGAAGCTGAAGGATTTGAAAGCAAAAAATTATGTATTTCAGTCGATTGACAAATCTATTTTGAAGACCATCATTCAGAAAGATACCTCCAAACAGCTATGGGACTCCATGAAGAGAAAATATCAGGGGAGTGTTCGAGTTAAACGAGCTCAACTTCAGACACTTCGTAGAGAATTTGAACTCTTGGAAATGAAAATTGGTGTGTCTGTGAATGATTGCTTCTCTAGAGTGATGATGGTAGCAAATGATATGAGAAATGCCGGAGAAAACATGCAAGATGTGAAAATAGTTGAAAAAATCTTGCATACTCTTACTGAAAGGTTCAATTACATTGTGTGCTCTATAGAGGAGTCGAAAGACATTGATAGTCTTTCAGTGGATGAGTTGCATAGCTCATTATTGGTCCATGAACAGAAATTTTGAAAAAACAGCATGGAAGACCAAGTTCTGAAAGTGACGGGAGGTGAAAGTATGAAACAAAGGAAGAAGGAAGATTTGGTGAAAGAGGCAGAGGACGTGGAAATTTCAGAGGAAGGGGAAGGGGTCGAGGAAGAGCTTTCAACAAAGCTATGGTCGAATGCTACAAATGCCACAAGTTGGGTCATTTTCAATACGAATGTCCTAGTCATGCCCAGTATGCTGAGCTAGAAGAAGATCAAGAGATGGTACCCATGTCTTACATTGAGACACAGAATTGCAAAAGAGGAGACGTGTGGTTCTTAGATTCGGGTTGTAGTAACCACATGACTAGAGACAAGAAATGGTTCATTAAGCTCGATCAGTCTTTCAAGCACTCTGTAAAGTTAGGAAACAACTCAAAGATGGCTGTCATGGGGAAAGGAAATGTTAGAATACATGTTGAAGGTAGAACTCATGTGATCACTGAGGTATTTTACATTCCCGTTCTCAAGAACAATTTGCTTAGTATTGGGCAACTTCAAGAGAAAAGCTTATCAATTTTGATTCAGCATAATGTTTGCAAAGTCTATCATCCAATAACGGGGTTGATTATGCAAACAAATATGTCTGTAAATAGAATGTTTATGTTGTTTGCTTCTATGCCTACTAATGCTCGAAGTCCAACTTGGTTTCAAGCATCATCAGATGATTTAACAAACTTATGGCACCAGAGATTCGGCCATCTTAACATGAAAGGTCTGCGGACATTGGCATATAGAAAGATGGTCAGAGGCTTGCCAATCTTGAAGGCCAGTCCCAAGTTATGTACTTATTGTGCAGTAGGGAAGCAAAACCGTGATCCTTTTCCCAAGAAAACTTCGTGGAGAGCTTCTCAACCATTGGAACTCGTGCATTCGGACATTTGTGGCCCGATCACTCCAGAATCTAATAGCCATAAAAGGTACGTAATTACATTATTGATGATTATAGTCAAAAAATGTGGACATATCTCTTGCATGATAAGTCAGAATCATTCACTGTTTTTAAAAGTTTTAAAAGCATGGTAGAAAAGGAGACAGGGAATTATATTTGCTGTTTGTGTACTGATCGAGGTGGGGAGTTCACTTCATCCGAGTTCAACAATTTTTGTAGTTCAAATGGGATCGTTAGACAACTCACTACAGCTTATTCTGCACAACAAAATGGAGTCGCAGAGAGAAGAAATCGTACCTTAATGAACATGGTACGATGTATGTTGGTTGCAAGCGAGGTTCCAAAAGAATACTGGCCAGAAGCAGTAAATTGGGCAGCGCATGTGCTCAATAGATGTCCTACATCAGCAGTACAAGATAAAGCACCACAGGAAACATGGAACGGAATCAAACCATCGGTGGAGTACTTCAAAGTATTCGGATGTATAGGATACGTCCACATACCCGAAGTCAAAAGAAAAAAACTTGATGATAAAAGCTTCAAATGTGTGTTTTTGGGGGTCAGTGAAGAATCTAAAGCCTTTCGAATGTACAACCCAGTGTCCAAAAAGATTGTTATAAGTCGAGATGTGGTTTTTGCAGAAGAAGAAAAATGGAACTGGGATAGACCAAGTAAAGAAGCTGATTGTGATGTTCTTAAATTAGGAAATGAAAAAGAAAATGAGGAAGAAACTGAGGATAAAGAAGACAATGAAACAAATAGTACAACTCAATCAGCAACAACTAATATGAGAAGTCCAGTTCAAGGGAGGACAAGAAAAATACCAACATGGATGGAGGACTATGTAAACGGGGAAGGATTGTCTGAAGAAGAAGATGAAGTGCAACAGCTAGCTACGGAAATGCAGCAACTTGCTATGTTTACATCGAGTGATCCAACAACTTTTGATGAGGCTGCTGAGAGTCCAACATGGAGAGCAACTATGGATCAAGAAATTCAAGCTATTGAGAAGAATGGTACGTGGGAACTAACTGAACTGCAGAAAGGAGCAAAGAAAATTGGTGTTAAATGGATTTTTAAGACCAAGTTGAACGAGAAAGGAGAAGTGGATAAATGCAAGGCACGACTCGTAGCAAAGGGATATACACAGCAAGTTGGCATCGATTACACTGAAGTGTTTGCTCATGTAGCACGTTGGGACACTATTCGACTGATACTTGCACTTGCAGCTAATCAAGGTTGGAAAGTATACCAACTCGATGTCAAAAGTGCATAGATCATCGAAGAAGTATTTGTGGAGCAACCACAAGGTTATGAGGTGAAAGGTGAAGAAAACAAAGTATGCAAGTTAAAGAAAGCACTATATGAGCTTAAACAAGTTCCGCGAGCCTGGTTTAGTAAGATTGAGTCCTATTTCATCAATGAGGGGTTTAAAAGGTGCCAAAGTGATTACACACTTTTCACAAAATGAAGTGCAAAGGCAGATATTCTTATAATAAGTTTATATGTAGACGATCTTATTTTCACAGGAAATAATCAGCAAATGTTCGCGAAGTTCAAGCATTCGATGATGGAAGAGTTTGACATGTCCGATCTCGGATGCATGAAGTATTTTCTTGGAGTGGAGGTGGTGCAAAATTCTGTTGGGCTTTTTATAAATCAAAGGAAATATGCAAATCAGGTACTTGAAAGATTCAAAATGGAGAATTGTAAACCCGTAAAGAATCCTATTGTTCTTGGATGTAGACTTGCTAAAAATGAAGTTGGGACAAAAGTTGATTCCACCACTTACAAGCAAATGGTGGGCAGTCTCATGTACTTGACTCTTGACTGTCACCAGACCAGACCTTATGTATGTAGGGAGCTTGATAGCTCGTTTCATGGAGGCACCGATTGTGATACGTCAACAAGCTGTGAAAGGAGTGTTTCGATACTTGAAGGGAACAACTGAGCTTGGAATATTCTACAAGAAAGGAGAAGAAAAACTGATTGCTTATTCAGACAGCGACTATGTTGGAGATTTTGATGGTCATAGAAGCACCTCTGGCTACGTCTTTACAATGAGCTCAGGAGCTGTAGCATGGAGTTCTAAGAAGCAACAGATTGTGTCGCTTTCCACCACCGAAGCAGAGTTCATTGCTACTGCTGCTTGTGCTTGCCAAAGTGTGTGGATGCAGCGAGTTCTTGAAAGACTTGGGCTTGAGAGATGTAAGTGCACTATATTCTATGATAACAATTCAACCATTAAACTCTCAAAAAATCCGGTTATGCATGGTAGAAGTAAACATATCGATATCCGATTCTATTTTCTTCGAGATATAGTTAATGATGGAGTGGTGGAGCTGGTGCATTGTGGCTCAAAGGATCAGTTGGCTGACATTATGACAAAACCTTTGAAGTTGGAGCTGTTCTTGAAGATGAGAGAGAGGCTTGGAGTGTGCAGTGCTAAAGAGTAAACTGGCTGTATGAATACAACTCAGTTTAAGGTAGGAGTTGTTAGGAAACTTGGCTTCGTTGAACAAGTCCTTTTGTTTATGTGTTTGTTTGTTTTATGTTAAATAAGCCCTGGTCCGTAGGGTGTAACTTTGATTTATTCTTTCTCTAAACTTAGCCATGTATTATGTACTAGTGGTTGCATGTGCTGCATGCCTTTCTGTTTTGTACCAGCTCTATATAAGCCTTCTTTTAAGTTGATGAATAATCAAAGCTTTAAAGCTATTAGCAGGCTACTCTGTTTCAGATTTAACAAATAGTGTTAGTAGAATGTTGTGCTTTATGATACCGTTCAGTAGTTTGGGTGAATTTTTGATGGTCCGCTTCTTTGTTCTCTTGCTGTTTAGATTCAATAGCAGATGTAGTACCTGCATTTTTGGGCATCCATCTAGGTTATGTTTGTTGTCATGTACAGCATCCTCATGTCTAAAAATTTGGCATATCGAGCAAGATGGAGGAATGTATTCATATTGTACTTTAATACCTTTAGTAGTCCCATTACGTAGTGATACAGGTATCTTTATAATAAACTAGGACTGGACATTGACTTCAATTAAAGTCCTCCATATTTTTTTATTTGATTTTTTTGAAGTATTTGAATACAATCTAATAGGATTACCAATATAACCTGCTATAATTGATAATGCCTTATTACTCCACATATCCGTATCCAAATCATAAAAACTCCCCCAGACTTGAATTTTTTTAAGATCAACGTTTTTGTATTGCGTCTACCATCATCAATTTTCCAAAAAATGAAAATGTCCCTTTTTCGGGACAGTATTAAAATCATGCGGATCTGTAAATTGAACAACATAATAATTGTTTCTAGCATTATGTATACTGAAATCACCTTTTAGTTTTCATATTTTCTTGATGTATAATAGAAATATGAAATAACGATGAGTGGACGAGGCAAAGATAAACTACATTATACAGTTTATGGCAGTATGATTGTTCATTTCTTTTGTAAAATCTTTTGCTTTGATCAAAACATAATTTTATTTCAGAATAAAACGAAATATAGGATAGTAGCCAAATGAAATTGGAGTGATACTGCCTTCATTGTTGGTTTTTTTTTTTTTTTGGTATTTACTTTTATTGATACTGCCTTCATTATTACTTGTTCTATAAAATCATTGCTGCAGTTTTTCAAGAAGAGAAGCATATATTCTTGTTCTATAAAGAAACTTTAATAAAGACCTTGGTTTCTTTTGTTTAGGGAAGAACTTATCAGATTTTTTATCCTTTATATATAAATCGACCCCTCGTGTTGAAACTTGAAAATATAACATGTAACCTCTTATTTTGATGTATTATTTACAACTCTTGGGTTACATATTAATGAACTAGAAATACTATATCAGGTCAAACTTGCATCAGATTGTGAATAATTCTATGTCTGTCAGGTCAAGTTGGATTTTTAAGAACCTCGCTGGTGGTATATTATTAGACCGTGCACTATCACTCACCTACTTCTATCCTCGTCATATAACAACTCATATGCAAGCAAATTCTTAACCTCCCATGGTGATTTAATGCTAGAATATTAGCAGTTCACTGAGTCCAACTCAGTGCAGCTGCATTGAGCCAAACTTAGCGTAGTAGCAAGTCAGTGTAGCTGTACTGAATTAAACTCATTGCACTGTTGCATTGAGTTTATTTACAGATATTCATATTACTTTTAATGTGGATAAAAATATCTTCGGATAATTTTTTTATGGATATTGCTTCATATGCCTTTAAATTAAACATCATAATGCATCATAGTTGCTTATAATCGGATTCAGTATCATAGTTGCGGCATGGTTCTGAATCGAAATAGAATATTGCTTTTTGAAACTTTGAACAGAGCAAATTAAACATGCAAAGTTTCTGTTTAAAACAAAACATGCGAATTTAGTGCTGAAAATGAATTTTTTTTTGTATGTTCGAATATATAACTTATATTGATGTGTAGGACTTCAAGTAACAACCAAAAAATATTATACCTGTTTTTTCAATATCTAATACATGTTTGTCTATTTAATGTCTAATACATGAAATAGACAGTATTAATTGGAAAAAAACCACAGAATCTGAATTACTCAAGGAGTCTAATGTATCGAACAAGCATATCAAAGACATCAATGTTCAAAACGAAGACAACCCATATGCACTTGAAGACAATTCAATGCAAGTCGAAGAAAATTTTGTAGTAGTAATCATCAAAAAGAACACAGTCCACATCCACTCAAAGACAATAAGATGCAAAATGAACAAAGTTTGGTAGCCATGATGGAAAATGATGGATCTATTCAAGATGTAGATGTAAATCTACTAGGGGAAAAAAAAACCTAGAGGTCCTACTAAAGTAAAGAGACTTTCTTCAAATTTTGCAAATCGGATTGAAGTTGAATCTACTGCACAAGCTGAACCAATAGGTGAGGGATCAAGCTGCTTATCTTCTTATCTAAGGCCGCTTGTACGAGAGCATCTTCCGGTTATATTTAATAATTAGCGACATATTGTTGATAATTTGAAAGCTGTTCTATGGAAATCCATTCAGGTAATGTAATTTATTTCTTTCTTATACAACATATGATAAAGTTCTTGAAATTATTTCTATTCTTCAAAATAAAACTAATTTATTTCCGTTCATTTTTCTGCAACTCTTCATTCTTCAAAAATGTTCTGTTCCAGGGCCGCAGTATGAGAACATGTTCAACCCTTTTTTCTTCAAAATAAAACTAGTTTAATTCTCTTCATTTTCTTATACAATATATAATAAAGTTCTTGAGTTTGCAAATGCACTCCTGGATACATTTGCCAACTGAAACAATGATTTCCTCCGTGTTGGTTGGTTGTCATGCGTATAATTCAAATTATTTTCTTTATATTTGTAGTTTTTAAATAAACCTAAGCATATTAGATGTTAGACTAATTACCAAGGTAACACGCAAATACTAGGGAGTCGGTTCTGTTTGCGAGTTTGCATTTTTTCTTCAAAAATGCAAATGAACTATTTTAAAGCACTACATACAAATTTTGCAATATCTTTATGCGCAACTTCCAATACAGGAATCCCTAGTGAATTCAAAGCTTTATATTTCTTATTTTGCGCAGCCTCATATTGCGCATATGCCTTTCTTATATTTCTATAAAACCTTGATGTATGATAAGTATATTGTTAAATTTTTAGTATATTTAACATTTGTCCAACAATGTATATTTCATTGAATTTTTGGAATTAACTAATCGAAACTAGAGGTGGATGCATAAGTTATGATCTGGAGGGGGAACAATTTCAGTTTAGACACATATTCTTTTACGAAACAAAATAGGGAATAAAAGTAGAAGTAATATTTGGATGAGTAGGTGCTGAATTGTTATTGGTCTGTTATGAATAAGGACCCCTGCCATACCTGTTATGCCTGTCCCAGAAACCTACTACATGGTTTGTATATTTCTTTATGCGTGTGTGTGTTTGTTTGTATATTTCAATCTGTCTGTTTTGTGTTCAAGGAGAATAAAGAACTGTTTTGTGTGTTAATAGTTAAAATGAAAAGTATTAGAACAATTGTTTCTGTCTGGCGAGATTGCAAAATCCAGATTGTAACATTTTTTTCATGTATATATAGGCATTGTTCTTATTGAAAAACATAGAATCGGTTATACTACATTTAAATAGCTTCAAATCAATAATTTCAACCAGATTGTAACATTTTTTTCATGTATATATAGGCCACATTGCAATACCCAGTTGTCGGATTCATTATAAACAATTCGCGATCATCGATTTCAAATATATGCATCAACCATTTTACTGTGCAACTCTTTGTACACCTGAAACATTCATATCAAAATCATTTTGCTGTGAAACTCTTTGTACAGCTGAGAAATCATATCACAACCATTTTCTTTTTCCGTCTTGTTAGAGTAGCATTCCTATTTATTATAATAGGTAATATATGTATAAGTAGTTTACCTTATTTATTATTATTAATTGCTGAATTTAAATAGGTTATATTTGAATTATATGCTGATCTGTAAGATCTTTTCTTCTTCTATGACTAAGTAATTGTATGATTTGTGTTATTCTGACATTATAAGATGTTTTGATTCATGTATATTAACTATTCTGACATGTTTATTTTTCCAACGTATTCGGTAAACGACTACTAAATCCTTGTTCTTCATACATGCTAGATTTAAACTAGATGAGGAATGGAAAAAGGTCCCCTGGCTGTGTTTTTAGGTGCTCAAAATCTAGAATTGTTAAACAAATATTAAAAGCAAAGTCTAAGGAGAAAAGACTTCAAAAGAAACAAGATAACGTTAGAAGTCCAAATGAGTGGAATGATTTCATTAACTCGAAAACTAGTTCAAATTTTAAGGTAAATTACATCTAATCGTTCATTTTTATGTATATAGAAATTAACTAGCCAATGTATTGGATTTTCTTTTTTCAAGCACAAAACCAAACATTCAAAGCTATTAGGCGCAACAAATACCACATACATGCAGTTGTAAAGAAATGACTTGATTAGCTGCATTTAAGGCATTTATTTATTTTACATGAATTTAGCTTTTGGTTAAAAATAAACTTTATAAAATCTTGGTGTGAATAAATGTTGCTTCTGATATCACATGATCTTTAAAAATTTATTTAAAACTACTTTAAATGTTACATGAACTATTATGTCCATTTTTATTGAATTACCTAACATAGAAGCAATTCTGCTAATTCTTTCCTTTGAGCAGAAATCCAATTTTAGTCCTGGAAACCTAACCAAGCTGGGATTGTTTTTAAAAATTCTTTACTTAAATTTAGTCCTAACACCCATCCCTTCATCATCATCATCATCATCATCAATCTTTTATCGTAAAAATAGGGGTCCCCTTCTAGAATTCTGTTACAATCCTCATTGTTTTCAACCTTAATAACATATAAACCATTATCCTTAATGAATATAAAATTCCACGAAAGTCTTCAAAACTCTCTCAATTTATGCTCGAAAATAGTGGCAGTAAGGTAGTGATGTAAATCACGAAGTAATTATCTTAATGCCTTTTAGCTAATTCTATCACTATGTTTTCCATTTGAGCTCATCGTCTCTGATTGAAATCTATTGGGTTAAAAAATTTAAAATGTGTTGCTATCAGGATTTGTTCATCTATTTTCACCGCTTTCCATCCTAATGGTTTTGAATATGAATTGTTGGCAATTTTAATGCTACATACCATTTATTTTATACAGTTGGTTAATTTGTACAAATTGTTCATGTATAGGGATATGGGAAAAATAATAATAAAACTAAATTAATTATTCATGCAAAGAATTACATATTGTCATGAGTTAGAATAGTTAAACAGACAATTAGTTAATTGTATTTTGTTAAGTATAACAAACTAAAGGGTCATTTAATTGATAAAGTGTAATAAGGCACTTGAGTTGAAATTAGTTAATAGAATTAATTAACAAATAGCCGAATGAAAATGAGATTAAGTCGATATAATTTGTCATGGAAAATCGGTTGGAAGGGAAAGCTAATAAGGTATTGTCAAATGCAACAAATTGGTATGTATGTGTAAATAAGTGGAAATAAAAATAGGTCGATCGGAGACCCAAAATCATACCAAGATTATTTTCTCTCATTCACCTAGCCCAAAACCGAGAAGCATCAAAAACTTAAGAAGAGGATGTGTTTCTGAAATATGAATTGAATAGTGGTATTTCCTACTTCAAATAGAAGGTTTAAGCTTTATTTCTAAAGTATTTTGTCAATGATATCACATCAGATATGTTTTAAATGTTATAATAATTTATTTTCGTATTTTTGTGAAGTGGTTATAATGAATTCTAGTATTCATTCTTGATAAATTATTATTGGGATGGTTATATTATTTAGTATATAAACTAAATTTTGTTTATCATCACTCAAACAAATTTTTGGCCACGGCTATATATGATTCCAAGCTATGACTTGTAAATATATTCCCAGCGAGGGAGTATGAATTGATAATGGCGGTTCTTTTACACTTGGAATATGCACAAACACATTTAAATGCAGCGATGGCTCCTATGTATGTTTGGCGATGACTTATGAAAATGGTATTCCCAATAACACTTTAAACAATAGGCAATATTAAATATGAGCTAACTATATCTTGAGGAGAACACACGTAAAAGTGCATGGATTTGGGAAACAAAATGCACGCGGCAACATTATATTTCAACGCGTAGGCATTGTATTTTTGTTGGAGTCTATCATTCCAGGCTGACATTACACAACAACACAGATGTGGAACAATGAGATTAAACATAGAATGGCGAAACAATCAAATAAAATTATCGAGGTTATTCTCCGTTAATGAAAAGGTGAAAATTACTAATTAATTATAAATGAAAGGGAAGTACACCAATTTTTTTAAGTGGTTCTACTATCAATATGATAGTGTACGTCCATTACGTGGAGAAGAATTTTTATCAATAACCTGAGAGAGAAGATTACAAAGATGGACAAGTTATTTATATTACATAAGCTCCTTTATATAAGACTTTGGAGCCAAACTTTGAACATATCCCACGACGTGGGACTAAATAAAATTAAAAAACCTAATATTGTATCACATTTTTCAACACTCCACCTTTATACAATATATATCATTAAACAAAGCCATCTAACTCCATCTACACCTTCATACTCTGAGCAGTCTCGAGCATAGCGGATACATTCCCAACGAGCTTCGACAATGCCATCACTTATTCCATAGCTTCTTTGAGGTCAAATGGCTCCTTATGAACCACATGTATGGCATAATCAAATTGATCGCCAAGGCCAAGGTTTGCATACTGCCAATCACCATACCTCTCGGGCGACCAGTTAACTCAATTAATTACAAATTACAGATGAATTAACTTTAATTATTTAATTAACAATCTGAAATTTCAAATTAGTCAAACACTTAATTATTAACTAACCAATCTTTAATTATTTCTTAATAAACCTAATTATTAATTAATAAAATTTATTCATCCATTTATTAATTGTTAATTACTTAATGAATCATTTATTAATTCTTAATTAAATTCCTCAATTAATTAACTATAAATCATTCATAAATTAACTTAAGTGGTTAATTATAATTTGTGAATTAATTATTAATCTATTTGTGAATTAATTAGTAATCTTACATTTTCAAATCTCTTAATAAATTTTAAACCAAATCCTAACTTACAACTTGCTAACATTATTTATTTAATTAATATTATCCTTGTTTAACATTTTAAAAACTTTCCTTTAATAAATTTTTTAGATCAAATCTTAACTTAACATTAACTAAACATATTTATCAAATTGGTATTAAATTTTGTACAACAAAATATTTAAAGTGTTTTAGGCAAATTCATCAGGAACTGGACTCGATGCAAGCTGCTTGTCTACCCGAGAAAAAACCCACGTTTCTTCCCAGTTCCCACGAGTTTCTTCTCCCACTGCTCCTTTCTTTCGCGCTTCTCCTTCTTCTACTTTTTTTTTTCAATTGAGTTAAGTTAAATTTAAGTTTTCAAACTAAATGAAAACATCTGGAGCCTGCGTACTCGAGCACGACCCCAAGGCAAACACCATTTCACTCGAGAATCACTCGCGACACTCACCACCTGACATCCCAACATGACCGTACACGTGCACATGAGCCTCCGCCACCTCTGGTCGAGTCACCACCCACCACCAAGTCGCCTACGCTCCTAGCAACAACTCCGACCACCCAAATCGCCATGACGAAGTCGAACTCAAAATTTGCTAGTTGAATCAAACCTGGAAAAACGATCAGGACTTCCATTCGAAACATATCAACGGCTCGTATCCAACGCCTTGACCATCGGAGCTCGTGTAACTCCGGTCATGCCTGCTTCCACGTCCAAGCTAACATCCCCCGAAGTTTTGACACACTCGATCGATCATAGGGAATGTGCCGATCAAAAATTCAAGAACACCCAAAACTAGGGTTACCTACTTCATCGATCTCGTGCATCTCCTACGATTCACTGAAAAATCTCGAAACATTTTTCCTATGTTCCCCTACGACTTAGCTACCGTTCCCCTGAATTTCAACACTTAACTCGACGTAGGTCGTTGGAACTCGACCATTTTTCCTTTCCCATTCATCTCCCTTATGCTCGAGATTTACCAACTTAAAAATTGTAATATTTTCACCTAAATTCACCATTTTGTAATCCAAATGTGATTGTAAAATCAGATTTCAGAATTGACATATTCGAATTTACTGATGTATATGTTTATCTCCAGTAATTTATTATTTTCGAAAATATTCCCTTGATTTTTTATACCAAATATTATTTTTAAAACTAACTTTATATTATTGTAAACAACTTTGTTTCAGACATTACAATGTAAATATCATTATCCAAAGAGATATGGAATGTTTGCAAATAAACTGTTATGTAAACAGAGATGTGTTTTTTTTTGTTTTTAACTGAAATTTTTAGTTTTCCAGTAACCTCCTTGTTAATTTCATTTATTTAAAATTTTATGATGATACAAATAAAAGCTAAAATGTTTTGAGTTCTGATGATTTAAAATTTTTTTAAACAAAATTTCTCAAAGCCTGGGATGAACACAGGCTAGGTTTGCCTATTTTCTGAGATGTACAATCACACACATAAATATACATCTATACATACACCCAAACAAGCTACAAAGTCAGTGTTAATCATAGCATCAAGGTCACCCACAGATTCATCATATAAATGGTAGTTTGCTCACATTGTTTTGCAGAAGAAGAACAGAGCTTCCCAATCTTGAAACAGGTTTAAGAAACTGTTAGCTGAAGACTATATCTTGATCTCTGGTTTTATATTGATTGTAGTGTCGTTGAGATTGAAGATTTTGGTTTAAATATGAAATGGTATTATTTTAGATTTGCTCAGCTTGAAGGAAAGAGCTGAAGTGGGGAGTTGATATATATGAGAATGAGTTTACAGGTTAATATTTATAAACAAGCTGCAAGTGATATAATTAATACAGGTGATGTTATATATATTGTACAAATACAGGGTAATTATTTTCTTTGTACGAGTGAGGTTATATTTTTGTACAACATCAGCTATTTTTTTTCTTCATTGTTGACCAGGCTGTTATATTTTTGTTTACTTGGTGCAGAAAAATCTATATGGTGGCTGATGAGAACACTTTGGGTGTTGCATTAATTACTTTGTCCTTTTTTTTCTTCTTGTACATAAATATTTGCATTCCTTCTTTTACAAGCTTCTAGATATAAAAAAATTTCAAACTTGTACTTGTTTTCTCAGCCTACATATACTTATATATTTTGCTATCTTTCCTTTTGCTTGTACATAGATATTTTTGTTTGTATGTAAATTTTATTCTAGTTTTGTTTGTTTTTATTTGCTTTGTTGTATTCATTTGCAAGCCTTAATATATTTTGTTTCTCAGCTGAAATGATTTTGTGGTGGCTGATAAAACATGTTATGGTGGCTGCATTAATTAAGTTGTTTGGTGTCTTCATTTCACTTGTACAATAGTCAATGATTGTTTTCCTTTGTTCATTTGTTTTCTAGTTTTCAAGCTTATCAAATTTTTGTTTTGAATCTATATACAACTGTCTTCTTATACAAGCTATTCACATATATTATTTTTGTTGTCTGCTATATGTTGACTTGTTTTTCTTGTTTGCTTCAAACCTGCATATTGTTTTTGTTCATATTTATCTTTATATAGTAAATGTAGTATATGTTTCTTGTCTTCACTTTAATCCTATACTTAGTTAATACATTGTTTTTTTTTTTCTTCATTTGTTATTATTCTATAGTTTTATTATTAACATAAATGCTTAAATTTTGATTTCTATTTATGGTTTAACTATCAGGTATTAAATTTATACATATATTTTATTTTATACTTTCACTTATATTCAATACTGATAAGTAAAAAAAAAATTCTTATAAACTTTTTATTTATAATTCAATTCAACTGAAAACATTTATTTTGAGCTTCAAACCCAAATTTTAAAATACATTAGTATATCCATCTTATTAAATTTGAAAAGTTCGAATAAATCCATAATTTCAATCCAAAAATTCAATTAAATTATAAATTTAAATTCGTTTTTAAATCGGGATCGTTACACATACTATCTTTCTTGTGCTTGGGAAAGATTTGGAAGTTTTGTTTGGACAATATTGCCCATACTAGTTCACATTGAACTTGTTGACGTAGACCCAACAATTTGTCGCGAAGTGATGATGCAGAGAGATGGTTATATTTGAATCAAGGTGGAGTGTTGAATTTATGTGATTCAAATATTTTCAAAGAATATAAGAAAATAATTAATTGATTCAGTCAATCAATTAACTAGGCTGTATATGGAATGATAAAGAGGAAAGATATGCGTGGTATCTTTTAGAGAATGAAAACTAATTAATTGCTAGTCAATCAATTAGTCAGATTTATTATATGAAGATAGAAAAGTTCATACATGGAGATTAATTAAAGCAATAGAAATTTATGGAAACATAATTTTTTTTTTATCATTTATGTGCATTGGAATCAAATCAAGTAAACTGGAAAGGTTGTCACATAATCTGGAAGTTTATTTTCTTCATCTCCAAGCGTCCTTCATTTTCATGCCTATTTAAATGAAGGAAGTTCTTCTTCATATGTGTGTGAGCATGTGAGAAAGCATCCACCATTATCCTCTTCTTCAGTATACCCTAATTTTTACAGTCAATCAATTAGGGGTTTTGAGCGCAAACAAGTCTTTGGATAAATTGATTATTCAATTTGTAATTATAGCTTAGTCTCTCCACTTTGCTACCTATAATTTTGTAATCTCTCTTTTGTACTCTCTTTCTTCGGTGAAATAAAGAATAGTTGTTGGGTCCGTGTACGTAGGCAATCTAGCCGAACCACATTAAATATCTGTGTTCTCCTTTCTTCTATTTTTTTTTGTTTGGTGATTATTTTTCATTGATTTTGTTGTTGGTAATTAATCGACAAGTTAGATCCTTCTTTTGATTGTTTCCGCGCATTAGCATTCCGCTGCGTTTTTAGAGTTTGTGCGAATCAATTGAATTTCCGCACAACAGATTAGGTGCTGAATTGTTATTGGTTCGTTATGAATAAGGACCCCTGCCATACCTGTTATGATTAAGTACCTGTTCCAGAAACCTACTGCATGGTTTGTATATTTCTTTATGCGTTTGTGTGTTTTTTTGTATATTTCAATCTGTCTGTTTTGTGTTCAAGCAGAATAAAGAACTGTTTTGTGTGTTAATTAGTTAAAATGAAAAGTATTAGAACAATTGTTTGTCTGTCGGGCGAGATTGCAAAATCCAGATTGTAGCATTTTTTTTCATGTATATATAGGCATTGTTCTTATTGAAAAACATAGAATCAGTTATACTACATTTAAAATAGCTTCAAATCAATAATTTCAACCAGATTGTAACATTTTTTTCATGTATATATAGGCCACATTGCAATACCCAGTTGTCGGATTCATTATAAACAATTCACGATCATCAATTTCAAATATATGCATCAACCATTTTACTGTGCAACTCTTTGTACACCTGAAACATTCATATCAAAATCAGTTTGCTGTGAAACTCTTTGTATAGCTGAGAAATCATATCACAACCATTTTCTTTTTCCGTCTTGTTAGAGTAGCATTCCTATTTATTATAATAGGTAATATATGTATAAGTAGTTTACCTTATTCATTATTATTAATTGCTGAATTTAAATAGGTTATATTTGAATTAGATGCTGATCTGTAAGATCTTTTCTTCTTCTATGACTAGGTAACTGTATGATTTGTGTTATTCTGACATTATAAGATGTTTTGATACATGTATATTAACTATTCTGACATGTTTATTTTTCCAACATATTCGGTAAACTACTACTAAATCCTTGTTCTTGATACATGCTAGATTTAAATTAGATGACGAATGGAAAAAGGTCCCCCAGCTGTGTTTTTAGGTGCTCAAAATCTAGAATTGTTAAACAAATATTAAAAGCAAAGTCCAAGGATGAAAAACTTCAAATGAAACAAAATAACATTAGAAGTCCAAATGAGTGGAATCATAGCTCGAAAACTAGTTCAAATTCTAAGGTAAATTACATCTAATCATTCATCTTTTATGTATATAGAAATTGACTAGCCAATGTATTGGATTTTCTTTTTTCAAGCACAAAACCAAACATTCAAAGCTATTAGGCGCAACAAATACCACATACATGCGGTTGTAAAGAAATGACTCGATTAGCTGCATTTAAGGCATTTATTTATTTTACATGAATTTAGCTTTTGGTTAAAAATAAACTTTATAAAATCTTGGTGTGAATAAATGTTGCTTCTGATTTCACATAATCCTTAAAAATTTATTTAAAACTACTTCAAATGTTACATGAACTATTATGTCCATTTTTATTGAATTACCTAACACGGAAGCAATTCTGCTAATTCTTTCCTTTGAGCAGAAATCCAATTTTAGTCCTGGAAACCTAACCAAACTGGGATTGTTTTTAAAAATTCTTTACTAAAATTTAGTCCTAACACCCATCCCTTCATCATCATCATCAATCTTTTATCGTAAAAATAGGGGTCGCCTTCTAGAATTCTGTTACAATCCTCATTGTTTTCAAACTTAGTAACATATAAACCATTATCCTTGATGAATATAAAATTCCACGAAAGTCTTCAAAACTCTCTCAATTTATGCTCGAAAATAGTGGCAGTAAGGTAGTGATGTAAATCACGAAGTAATTATCTTAATGCCTTTTAGCTAATTCTATCACTATGTTTTCCATTTGTGCTCATCGTCTCTGATTGAAATCTATTGGGTTAAAAATTTTAAAATGTGCTGCTATCAGGATTTGTTCATCTATTTTCACCGCTTTCCATCCTAATGGTTTTGAATATGAATTGTTGGCAATTTTAATGCTACATACCATTTATTTTATACAGTTGGTTAATTTGTACAAATTGTTCATGTATAGGGATATGGGAAAAATAATAATAAAACTAAATTAATTATTCATGCAAAGAATTACATATTGTCATGAGTTAGAATAGTTAAACAGACAATTAGTTAATTGTATTTTGTTAAGTATAACAAACTAAAGGGTCATTTAATTGATAAAGTGTAATAAGGCACTTGAGTTGAAATTAGTTAATAGAATTAATTAACAAATAGCCGAATGAAAATGAGATTAAGTCGATATAATTTGTCATGGAAAATCGGTTGGAAGGGAAAGCTAATAAGGTATTGTCAAATGCAACAAATTGGTATGTATGTGTAAATAAGTGGAAATAAAAATAGGTCGATCGGAGACCCAAAATCATACCAAGATTATTTTCTCTCATTCACCTAGCCCAAAACCGAGAAGCATCAAAAACTTAAGAAGAGGACGTGTTTCTGAAATATGAATTGAATAGTGGTATTTCCTACTTCAAATAGAAGGTTTAAGCTTTATTTCTAAAGTATTTTGTCAATGATATCACATCAGATATGTTTTAAATGTTATAATAATTTATTTTCGTATTTTTGTGAAGTGGTTATAATGAATTCTAGTATTCATTCTTGATAAATTATTATTGGGATGGTTATATTATTTAGTATATAAACTAAATTTTGTTTATCATCACTCAAACAAATTTTTGGCCACGGCTATATATGATTCCAAGCTATGACTTGTAAATATATTCCCAGCGAGGGAGTATGAATTGATAATGGCGGTTCTTTTACACTTGGAATATGCACAAACACATTTAAATGCAGCGATGGCTCCTATGTATGTTTGGCGATGACTTATGAAAATGGTATTCCCAATAACACTTTAAACAATAGGCAATATTAAATATGAGCTAACTATATCTTGAGGAGAACACACGTAAAAGTGCATGGATTTGGGAAACAAAATGCACGCGGCAACATTATATTTCAACGCGTAGGCATTGTATTTTTGTTGGAGTCTATCATTCCAGGCTGACATTACACAACAACACAGATGTGGAACAATGAGATTAAACATAGAATGGCGAAACAATCAAATAAAATTATCGAGGTTATTTTCCGTTAATGAAAAGGTGAAAATTACTAATTAATTATAAATGAAAGGGAAGCACACCAATTTTTTTAAGTGGTTCTACTATCAATATGATAGTGTACGTCCATTACGTGGAGAAGAATTTTTATCAATAACCTGAGAGAGAAGAATACAAAGATTGGACAAGTTATTTATATTACATAAGCTCCTTTATATAAGACTTTGGAACCAAGCTTTGAACATATCCCACGACGTGAGACTAAATAAAATTAAAAAAACTAATATTGTATCACATTTTTCAACACTCCACCTTTATACAATATATATCATTAAACAAAGCCATCTAACTCCATCTACACCTTCATACTCTGAGCAGTCTCGAGCATAGCGGATACATTCCCAATGAGCTTCGACAATGCCATCACTTATTACATTTTTCGACGAACTCCAGCAATGCCACCGCCCCCTAATAAAGTGTTTAAATTGATCAAACATCCATTTCGAGCTATCACTCAACTCCATAGCTTCTTTGAGGTCAAATGGCTCCTTATGAACCACATGTATGGCATAATCAAATTGATCGCCAAGGCCAAGATTTGCATACTGCCAATCACCATACCTCTCGGGCGATCTAATAGTCCTACTGTGACGAACCGCAAATCTGTACCCTTTGAAGCGACAATAATCCACATATGTTCGACCCAAAATGCACCGACTGATGGAAAGTCAAGAGAAAGGAAAGAAGAGAGAAGAGAAGAAAGAGAGAAGATAAAACCAAACAGAATAATACAAAATCTCAAATTGCAGCGAAAAACATATAATATCATATAATGATCTTTACAAAACAGAAATTGTATATACATACATCAATCAGAGTTCAACAATCAATCATCAGTTATCAATATGAACAGTTATAATAACTTGTCCTTACAACTGTCGATAATATACAACAACTAAGCAACGGATAATAAAACAGATACGTATATATGAAAACGAAGATCTTCAGCTCTCCTGCTGAAACTCCAAAAGTTCTAAAACTAAACCTGTAAGTATACTCGGTCTGACCCGAGTATAGAAAGGGAAGAACGCCGGATCAGTCTGGTAAACTAGCGTGAGAAACACACTCAACTGAATTTATTAAACTATTAAACTTTTCCTTTCAAAACAAAAGTATCTTGTAAGACACACCCACACATAAACATGGACATGTTTTTACCTTACGATAACTAAAACATCTCATATCAAATTCATCTTATATTATACTAGTGTCTAGTATACAAATAATATTAATCATAGGTGAAATTGTTACATTGATTAAATTCCATCATATAGCCCAAAATGGGTAATACAATCAAAATGGCAGGCACGTAGTGGAGTTTGGATTTTCATACAAATGACTAGGTGAAGGGACTACCTTCCGATGGGTACAGCTCTAGATGGATGTCCCGAGGCACAGAATATCTGCCCTCTACCAACACAAGACCGATCCACCTCTACAACTAGATGGTACCGAATATGTCATCCTTCTGTCGTTACCGACCTTTTCCAAGGGCCCCCTAAGCATACAAACTACAATAATCAGATACACGATGTCATAGCGTGTAAAGATATATCTAGAAGAGGATGATCATATCCTACTTGAGAGCGACCCACTTAGCCTTGTCGCAACTAACCCTGTTTTGGTCATTTTCGGTTGGTGAGGCCTGAGGTAACGATTACCATTCACAAATCACAATCACATCACTTTGAATGCCACATGGCCATTTCCGTTGACTACTAATTGTCATCCACAAAAATACAACTCTTGAGCTCATACGTCTCAAAGAGGGTGTTAAGCTAAGAGAAGTTGCCTTCTCCGCCACCATTGATGTACGTTTGTAAAAATCAATGTACGTAATCTTTAGAAATGCAAGGTCATACAATCATCCATACAAGTTGTCCAGGAACAGGACAAACCAAAGGTACTTTCCTACCACATCCTGTCAGAAAATCCCTAAGATTAGTAGCGAATAGTCCTTGCATTGGATATTTCATAATGAAAAGACCACTGCTATTGGATGTATATTGGGATTTTAACCCCAAATGATCAACAAGCAGTCCCTCACTATGAAAATCCGGAATATCAATATCATCACAGGCAACCTGCACAATCATCGCATATACGTTGGTCCGAAGTGGTTTTCGGATAAACCGATCCCGGTCTCTTCGCACCAACAACGCAAAAGCATTTCTCAATCTCGCATAGAAACTAAATCTCATAGACTTATCATGTCTCCAACTTTCAACTTGCTATCCTTCGGGCCAAGAAGGAAGCTCGATAAATTGGAGTAATACTACGCACTACACAAACCAACATCCTCAACACAGACGATAATCAAGCCTACACAGAAGGCTACTTACTAAGTGTACGATTAAATAGTTTCCACATCAAGTCGATGAACTAAAATGGCTAAATTTGATAGTCGGTTATTTAACTATAAAAGTAAACAAACAAATGTTTAGCACAAAAAACAATCACTAGGCCCTTTTAATTAATATTTTATTAATTAAATTACTCGTCGGATATTCACTTCAAATTATCTTTAAAAAGATATAATCTCAAAACATTTCAATATTTCAATATTGGAAAACATTTCCATATACTCATTTAATAATAAGTAATTCACAAATCAATTTATTTTCAACACTTAGAAAATATTCCATATACTTAAATCAAGATTAAGTATATATTTTATTCTTTAAGGAAAACAATCTCTTAAACATATTTATTTGGGTCAAAACGAATGTTATGTAAAACATCGTTACGACAACCTAAAATCACTAGTATAGGGATTCAAAAATTAGATAGATATATAAATCCCATGTACTATACAAAACATCTTCTTTCGAAAATCATTTACTATAACTATAGTGTTATAGTCCATCATTTCCTTAATTCTCGAAACATCTATTTCAACAATGAATGTTGAAATCTATGTGTTCGATATCTAACACATTTTAAAATATCTTCAAAACATTTTACTTCATTTAAAATACCACTTCCCAAAATATTTATTTAATTTAATATATTATTCACTGTCGAAAATCGTGAATATAGTTCATTTACCAAATCAAAACTCTTACACATTTAACAAAGAATTATCCACTGTCCAAAATCGTGGATATAATGCCTTTACCAAATTCATCACTATTGTAAATTTAATTAAAGGATTATCCGCCGTCCAAAATCGTGGATATAATTCCTTTAATAACCTTATATATTTAACTTATCAAATTCAACTCGTTTCACGTTTATAAAACAATGTTTGTAAATCACAATTATATTTTAATAAAAACTTCCATACACAAAATTCCTTTATTAACCAATCTTATTTATATCTCGTTTATATGCCAAAATCCAAATTACATGTTAATTCGCTTACAATTCTCTTATTTTCAAAATTAGTTGTTTTTATAACTTCATCAATTTATAAATCTTACTGACTTATAAAATCCATTTATAACTTCATTTTAACACTTATAAAACTCCTTTACAATTACATTATTTTTATTTATAAAATATCAATTTATAAATCTTATATATAAACCGTTTATAATAAATCAAAAATCTCAATTTAAACTATTTTACAAAATAATTATCTCCATATTTTAAAAATCGCGTTCTGATTTTATTTTCCAAAAATCATAATTTTTATAACATAAAAATTATAACCTTTATTTATTTTAAATAAATCCTTTTACTTAACAATTCAAAATTAAATAAAACTTATATTTCCAAAATCACTTGAAAATCCTTTTAAATTTGAAAATCATTATTTAACATTTTTAAAATTCCAAAATAGGCCCAATGATGCAATAGCACTAAATACATCAATCACGGCATCCAAAACTTCATATATCACATGATAACAGCATATATCACAATATCTGTAAATAAAACCAATACTGTTGAGGAATCCAGCTAAATCCCTCTAACCTGTCACCTGCAACAAATATACATATTGAATATGTATACAATGTCCGCTTCAAGGCAGACGCATGTACAAAAGGCCATCCGCTCATACAGGAGAACATATAAAGTCTCATATGCTCTAATAGGCATGAATATATCCAAATACCAATCAATATATAGATAATATATCATATATTATCCAAACAATCATCAATCGACATAAATAAATTTATTTCTCACTTATATAAAAATATCAGTGAGTCAGAAAGAGTGAGTTGTGCTCACATTGCTTCCTATAGCAGCTGCAGTGTTTTATTCCGATTAAAATTAAACGAGGGTTTAATTTTACCCAAAATTTACACTAGATCCAATCAACTCAAACTAGCTCTACAATGTAGTGCTCGTCAATACGGACCCAACGCAACTTGTTTCGTCAAAAACAGATCTTGTATGAAGAAGTTATGATGTTTCAAAGATTGTACGAGTTTAAATATAAATCAATTTCATTTCTTTTTATATTTTAAAAACCTAGAATAGATCACGACCCTTGATTTTAATCCAAGCAAATCCAGGCCATGAGCCTTTTCTTCCCCTCCCAGGTTTCGATCTCGTTCACAAACCCATTCGGCCGCCGATAATTCTTTGAATTAACGCGCCACCTCCTCCATTTCGACGAGGATCGGGCATAGCCGATCGATAGCCTACCTCCTCGCACGCCACCACAGCAAAAACCACGAACTCCGTTCGCATGGTGGCCGTAACGATCCAGAATTTCAGTCATTTGAAATACGTATATTTAATTGATTTTAAATATTCAAAAGTAAATTTTATAAGTTGAATAAATTATATTTCGAATATCTTGATTTAATTGGATAATTAAATTGTTAATTTAATATTTAATATTTGAAATTGCAGAAATAATTGAAAATTGAATTTAAAAGTGAATAAAAATGTTTTATAAAGTTGAATTAAATTTTGTTTGAATTAGAATGATGTTAGAGAACTTTTGAAATTGAATTAAAAGTTAAATTATAGAAATTGAATATTTTAATATTTAATTGACGTGTAAAAATAGTCATTTTTCACACAGTCTTGGATTTCGATGAAACCAGTTTCATTGGATCCGTAATTTTATTTGTTGTAAGATTTCAAATTTCGTGTCAATCGGATTTATGGTTTAGTCGGGGCAAGCTAAAACGCGTAGAAATCTATTTAAGTAAATTTTAATTTAAAATAATCGATTCGAAAACCTATCTTCCAAAGACGATCGAATTGGCTCTCGATATATATTCCATTGTGTTCGGAATTGGGGTAAAACATTATAAATATCAGGCGGTACGCTTCGTTTCGAGTACGAAAAATTTGACGATCAATAGTGTTGTAGAATTTTATATGAAAGGACCTTATTTCTTCTATTTTTCACAAAACCTAATCGCAGCTAGGGCTAGCCACCACTAAACATTTTAGTGGCTGAAATTATTCAATTATTCTCTCCTCAATATCTCTTAATCCATAAACAATTACGAAAATATTTCAACTACAACATTGAAGAGCCAGATGAGATCTTCAGATCTATACGGTGATGATGAATTTTAGAGCAACGATGTGGCGGGAAATCAAGCTTGAAGGCAACGCGTTCGCGCACGTTTTTCAAGGCAAGGAGAGGCCAAGCGTGACTGGTCCTTGGCCGATGGTGGCACGCGTGAGGGGCTTCGAGATTATAATCGCCGATCGTCGTATAGTTATCGTAGGTCGAGCGAAAATTCAATGAAATACGGCGGCGATGGGTTAGGTTACATTCGATTTTGCTTGGAGGGAGAAGAAAAGAGATGCGGCCGAGATTCTAGGGTATCAAAATCAATGGCTGTGATTTATGTAGGTTAAAAAAGATAAAAAGAAATTGCAAATTTATTTATATACAAAATCATATAAACTTTGTAACATCATAACTTTGTCATACGAGGTCCGTTTTTTACGAAACAAATTGCGTTAGGTCCATATTGACGAGCATTACATTTTAGAGCTATTTTGGAGTTGATTGGAGCTAGCATAAATTTTGGGTAAAACTAAACGGCTGTTTAATTTTATTTGGAATAAAACACTGCAACTGCTATTGGAAGCAATGTGAGTACAACTCACTCTTTTTGACTCACTGATATTTTTATATAAGTGAGAGATAAATTTATTTATGTTGATTGGTGATTGTTTGGATGATATATGATATATTATCTATATATTGATTTGTATTTGGATATATTCCTGCCTATTGGAGAAGATGGGACCCTATATGTTCTCGTATATGAGCGGATGACCCTTTGTATACGCGTCTGCCTTGAAGCAGACATTGTACACATATTCTAATATGTATATTTGTTGCAAGTGACAGGTTGTAGAGATCCAACTGGATTCCTCACCAGTATTGATTCATTTACAGATATTGTGATATATGTTGTTATCATATGATATATGATGTTTTGGATGCCGTGATTGATGTATTTAGTGTTGTTGCAGCATTGGACCTATTTTCGGTAATTTAAAAATATTAAAGAAATGGTTTCCAAGTTTAAAAGGATTTTCAAGTGATTTTGAAAATATACGTTTTATTGAATTTTTGAAATGTTAAGTAAATGGATTTATTTTAAATAAATAAAAGTTATCATTTTTATGTTATAAAAATTATGATTTTTGTGAAATATATTGAAATATGATTTTTGAAATATGGAGTTAACTATTTTGTAAATAGTTTAAATGGAGATTTTGAAATTATTATAAATGGTATGTATATCAGATTTATAAAATTGATATTTTATAAATCAAAATGATGGAATTATAAAAGAGTTTTGTAAGTGTTAAAATGAAGTTATAAATGGGTTTTATAAGTAAATAAGATTTGTGAATTTGTGACGTTATAAAAAGAATGAAATTGTAAGTAAAGACGATTTATAAGTAATTAACTTATAAATTGGATTTAGGCATGTAAATGGGATATAAATGGAATTGATGAATAAAGGGATTATATAAATGGGATGTTTTTATAAAATAGAAATGTGAATTTATAAAAATTGTTTTATAAATGTGAAATAAATTGATTTTGATAAGTTAAATATAGAAGTTTATTAAAGGAATTTCATCCACGATTTTGGACAGTGGATAATCCTTTAATAAAATGTGTATAAGTAACAAATTTAGTTAGGGAATTATATCCACGATTTTGGAAAGTGGATAATATTTTAAATTAATTGTATAGAAAAAATGAATTTGGTGAATGAAGTATGTTGACGATTTTGGACAGTGAATAATGTATTAAATAAAATGGATATGTTTTGGGAAGTGATCGTGTAAATGAAGTTAAATGATTTGAAGATGTTTTAAAATGTGTTAAGTATCGAATACTTAGGTTTCAACATTCATTGTTGAAATAAACGTTTCGAGAAATAAGGAAATGGTGGACTATAACATTGTTGTTATAGTAAATGATTTTCGAAAGAAAATGTTTTGTGTAGTACATGAGATTTATATATCTATCTTATTTTAGAATCTCTATACTAGTGATTTTGGGGTTGTAAAACGATGTTTTACGCAACATTCGTTTTGACCCAAATAATTAAGTTTAAGAGAACCTTTTTCTTAAAGAATAAAATATATACTTAATCCTTATTTAAGTATATGTAATATTTTCAAAGTATTGACAATAAAGAGATTTGTGAATTACTTATTATTAAATAAGTATATGAAAATGTTTTTCAATATTGCAATGGTTTTGAGAATATATCTTTTTAAAGGTAATCTAAAGTGAATATTTGACAAGTGGGTTAATTAATAAAAGATTAATTAAAAGGGTCTAGTGATTGGTTATGGTGCTAAATATTTGTTTGTTTGTATTAATAGTTAAACTATCGACTATCAAATTTGGCCATTTTAGTTCCTCGACTTGATGTGGGAACTATTTAGTCGTACACTTAGTATGCAGCCTTCTGTGTAGGCTTAATTATCATTTGTGTTGAGGATGTTGATTCATATAGTGCGGAGTATTATTCCAATCTATCAAGCTTCCTTCTTGGCACGAAGGATAGCAAGTTAAAAGTTGGAGACGTGATAAATCTATGAGACTTATTTTCTATGTGAGGTTGAGAAACGCTTTTGCGTTGTTGGTGCGAAGAGCCTGGAATCAGATTTATCTGAAAACCATTTCGGACCAACAAATATGCGTTCGATTTGTGCAGATTGTGATGATATTGATATTCTGGATTTTCATAGTGGGGGACTACTTATTGATCGTTTAGAGTTAAAATCCCAATATACATATAGTAGCAGTGGTCTCTTCATTATGAAATATCAAATGCAAGGACTATTCGCTACTAATCCTAGGGATTTCCTGACAGGATGTTGTAGGAAAGTACCTTCAGTTTGTCCTGTTCCTGGACAACTTGTATAGATGTTTGTCATACATTGCATTTCTAAAGATTACGTATAATGGTTTTTACAAACGTACATCAGTGGTGACGGAGAAGGCAACTTCTCTTAGCTTAACACCCTCCTTGAGACGTATGAGCTTAAGCGTTGTATTTTTGTGGAAGGCAGTTAGTAGTCAACGGAAATGACCGTGTGGCATTCAAAGTGATATGATTGTGATTTGTGAAAGGTAATCGTTACCTCAGGCCTCATCAACCGTAAATGACCAAAACAGGATTAGATGCGGCAAGTCTAAGTGGGTCGCTTTCAAGTAGGGTATGATCATCCTCTTCTAGATATATCTTTACATGCTATGACGTCGTGTATCTGATTATTGTGGTTTGTATGCTTAGAGAACCCTTTAAAAAGGTCGGTAACGACTGGAGGATGACATATTCGGTAACATCTAGTTATAGAGGTGGGCCGATCTTGTGTTGGTAGAGGGCAGATGTTATGTGCCTCGGGACATCCATCTAGAGGTGTATCCATCGGAAGGTAGTCCCTTCACCTGGTCATTTGTATGAAAATCCAAACTCCACTATATACCTGCCATTTTATTAGTAGAGCCTAGTATGCTGGAATTTAATAATGGTAACAATTTCGGCTATTTTGAATACTATTTATATACTAGACACTAGTATAATATAAGAGGATTTGGTATGAAATATTTTAGTTATCGTAAGATAAAAACATGTCCGTGTTTATGTGTGGGCGTGTCTTACGAGATACTTTTGTTTTGGTAAAGGAAAAGTTTGGTGATTTAATAAATTCAGTTGAGTTGTTTCTCACGTTGGTTTTGCCAGACTAATCAGTGCATTCTTCCCTTTCAATGCTGGGGCAGACCGAGTATATATACAGGTTCAGATTGATGCTTTGGAGCTTTAGTTGGAGAGCTAGAGATCTTCATTCTCGTATATACGTATTGATTTTGTTTGATTATGTTCAGCATGATAGGGGGTTCTCGCTTCTTGTTAGGTAGCGAATGGATGACCCTTACCTCTGCATGTCCCTAGTGTGAAAGGGTTGGTTGTAGTCGAGAGGCTGTCTGTAAAAGCAAAACGCAAGGTATCGATGTGAGCTATGGTGGAGTTATCCACCGTCTGTAGATCATCACAGCTGGTATTAGAGCTTAGATTTTGTATATTCCTAAGCTTTGATATGTATAGATAGGGACAGTAGCACCCTAGATTGAGTTTGAGTATATTATATATATGAGCGCATGGTTGTTAGTGATATAAAATATTTTATATTGTGTTTGCTTATCCGTTGAGATGTTTGTAAATTCTGGTCGGTATGCGTAACGTCATGTTATCGATAGGAATTTTCAAACACTTAAACGAGGCAAGTCGACATAGTATCATTTTAAATTAGGTAAATGAAATAATTTTACCTCGATTATATTTTATATATAAAGGATTTATTTTTCAAAATTATTAAAGTGTATATAAGTTAATTGTTTGGCTGTTGAAAATGTAAAAAAAAATTAATAAAAGATGTTTGAATAATCTAAGTAAAATCAACAATTGTAAAAGAATAAATTATATAAGCAAATAAATTATAAAGTATGCAATTATAATCAATATGATTTACAATTGTAAAATAATCTTATATATATGAAATGAAACAACATGAATATATTTATGAATATGAGTTGTAAACAAAAATAAATTTAAACTAAGAATTTGTGAAATTTGAATCTCATTTATTTTTAAAGTTGTTTTTCAAAGTTAAAGAGATCATATTATTATAAGATAAACGAATTTGGAATGAATCTTATATAATTGAAGTAAAATAGTGGAATTATATAAGTAAAAAGAGTTTATAAATGTGATTTATAAATATGAAAGGAATTTTTGAAAGAATATAAAGCACTGAATTCACTACTATTGCTGGAAAATAATAAGGGTGATGATTGCAGCATCATCAGTATCGTTTTCGAGTTTCTGTGCGATTGATTTTCTACCAATAGTAAATTTAAAATCGAAGTTTTGTTGTGATAAACAAATTTGAATTTAAAATCCAAGTTGAAATTATGAATATAAGTAAAATGAGTTTTGGACTTATAATATGAAATAAGAATTTAATTTTGGTAAAGTTGAAATAAATTTGAGTTAGCATAATAAATGTATGATTTGAAATTTAATTAAAGGAAATTTAAATAATTTGAACCGGATTAGATAAGTTATTGAAATGAAAATTAAACGTAAGTGGTAAGTGATTATAAAATCTGAATTTGAATAATGATATGAATTTGACTTAAGTAAAGTTAAATAGAATAGAATTTGAATTAAATTAGTAGTGAACCTAAGTTGTATAGTGAAAGTAAATGTAAATGAAGTTGAATTGGATATCAAAGTAAATTAAAAGTGAAGTGATGAATATGCAAAGTAAAGTTGAATAATACGAAGTTAACGAACTAAAGTAGTTAAATGAATATGAATTTGAGTTATGTAATGAAGTTCAACTTTAATTATAAAATGAATTAGCAATTGGAAATTGAACGGAGGTCAATTAGATATCAACTGGTTGAAATTAAATATGTTAAACCAAAATGAATATTGAGAGAAAATTAAATAAAGTTGGTAATGTTGGATATGCATTTATTGTTAGACGAATGTTAGTTGATTGTATAGAAATTCATATGGAGTTGAATTAATAAAATTGAAAGCAAAATAATTAAATCCAAATTGGAAGTTAAGTAAATCTAAATAGAATTGAATTTGATTTGAATTGGAAGTAAACAAACTTGAATGTAAATTAGTAAATGTAAACTAATTGAATTTGAATAAATGAATGTTAGTAAAATCCAATGTTAACGAATCAATATGTGATTTAAATTGAAAAACCAATTCAATGAATATTAATGATAAGTGAATTTATATTGATTTGGTTATGGATTTATTGGATAGATATTGATTTGTTGGATGATAGTTGTTTGATGATGGGATTTGTTGCTTTTGATTGCATTTGCTATATTGGCATATATAGTTGTGGTATTGGTACATGTTGTATATTGATATTACTTTTATATATACATGTTTCTCATTTGTTTGTTGAGTATTTAGTAGGTGTGAATGGCGCTTGTTCGCATTTGGAGCTCGCTTTCGCGCTATATTAGCCGTATATGCTCGCTAATAATATATAAGGTACATATCTCGGATTAATTGTCGTACTTTTATTTTTTTCCCTACGGGATGCCTCATCACCGAAGATGAGATGTATATTTGTGATATATATGTGTTGTGATCCTACTACGATCGAACCGCGCAAAGGAGACGCTTGCGAAATTTTTGAAAATTTAAGGTGTTAGAAATTTTGGGAAAATTATATTTGATAACTAAAATTTTGATTTTGAGTTGAAAGTTAAACGATGTTAGTTGGTTTTGAAAAGATAACTATGAATGGATTTGAAAACTTAGAAAAGTTTTTATAAGAAGTTTAACTGATGGAGTTTGGAAAAATTAAACGGTTTAAATGAATCTGATATCTAATTTGAACTAATTGTTTTGAAAAGTTAATGGATTTTGTGACTTTTTCTCACTTGGTAATTTCGAGGACGAAATTCTTTTAAGTAGGAGAGAATGTAACGACCCAGAATTTTAGTCATTTGAAATTCGTATATTTAATTGATTTTAAATATTCAAAAGTAAATTTTATAAGTTGAATAAATTATATTTCGAATATCTTGATTTAATTGGATAATTAAAATTTTAATTTAATATTTGAAATTGCAGAAATAATTGAAATTTGAATTTAAATGTAATGATTAATAAAGTTGAATTAAATTCTATTTGAATTAGAATGATGTTAGAGAACTTTTAAGATTGAATTAAAAGTTAAATTATAGAAATTGAATATTTTAATATTTAATTGACGTGTAAAAATAGCCATTTTTCACACGGTCTCGGATTTCGATGAAACTAGTTTCATTGGATCCGTAATGTTATATTGCTGTAAGATTTCAAATTTCACATCAATCGAATTTACAGTTTAGTTAGGGCAGGCTAAAACACGTAGAAATCTATTTAAGTAAATTTTAATTTAAAATAGCCGATTCGAAAACCTATCTTCCAAATACGATCGAATTGGCTCTCGATATGTATTCCATTGTGTTCGGAATAGGGGTAAAACATTATAAACGCAAGGGGCACGCTTCGTTTCGAGTTCGAAAAAATTGGCGATGAATAGTGTCGTAGAATTTTATATAAAAGGACCTTATTTCTTCTACTTTTCACAAAATCTAATCGCAGCTAGGGCTAGCCGCCACTAAACATTTCAATGGCCGAAACTATTCAATTCTTCTCTCCTCAATATCTCTTAATCCATAAACAATTGCGAAAATGTTTCAACTACAACATTGATGAGCTAGATGAGATCTTCAGATTTATACGGTGATGATGAATTTTCAAGCAACGATGTGGCGGGAAATCAAGCATGAAGGCAATGCGTTCACGCACATTTTTCAAGGCAGGGGAGAGGCCGAGCGTGACCGGTCCTTGGCCGATGATGGCACGCGTGTGGGGCTTCAAACTATAGTCGTCGATCGTCGTATAGTTCATCGTATGTCGAGCGAAAATTCAATAAAATACGGCGGCCGATGGGTTTGGTTACGTTCGAATTTGCTTGGGAGGGGAGAAGAAAAGAGACGTGGTCGAGATTCTAGGGTATCAAAATCAGTGGATGAAATTTACGTAGGTTAAAAAATAAAAAGAAAATGCAAGTTTTTTTATATATAAAATCGTATAAACTTTGTAGCATCATAACTTTGTCATACGAGGTCCGTTTTTTACGCAACAAGTTGCGTTGGATCTGTATTGACGAGCACTACATTTTCAAGCTGGTTTGGAGTTGATTAGAGCTAGTGTAAATTTTGGGTGAAATTAAACGGCTGTTTAATTTTATTCGGAATAAAATACTGCAACTGCTATTGGTAGCAATGTGAGTACAACTCACTCTTTCTTACTCACTCGTATTTTTATACAAGTGAGAAATAATTTATTTTATGTTGATTGATGATTGTTTGGATGATATATGATATATTATATACATTGATTGGTATTTGGATGTATTCCTGCCTATTGGAGCAGATGGGACCCTATATATTCTCGTGTATGAGCGGATGACCCTTTGTACGTGCGTCTGCCTTGAAGCAGACATTGTACGCATATTTTAATGTGTATTTTGTTGCAGGTGACAGGTTGGAGGGATCCAACCGGATTCCTCACCAGTATTGATTCATTTACAGATATTGTGATATATGCTGTTATCATATGATATATGATGTTTTGGATGACGTGATTGATGTATTTATTGCTGTTGCAGCATTGGGCCTATTTTTGGTAATTTAAAAATATTAAAGTAATGGTTTCCAAATTTAAAAGGATTTTCAAATGATTTTGAAAATATACGTTTTACTGAATTTTTGAATTGTTAAGTAAATGGATTTATTTTAAATAAATAAAAGTTATCATTTTTATGTTATAAAAATTATGATTTTTGTAAAATATATTAAAATGTGATTTTTGAAATATGGAGTAAACTATTTTGTAAATAGTTTAAATGGAGATTTTGAAATTATTATAAATGGTATGTATATAAGATTTATAAAATTGATATTTTATAAATCAAAATGATGGAATTATAAAGGAGTCTTGTAAGTGTTAAAATGAAGTTATAAATAGGTTTTATAAGTAAATAAGATTTGTGAATTTGTGATGTTATAAAAAGAATGAAATTGTAAATAAAGATGATTTATAAGTAATTAACTTATAAATTGGATTTCGGCATGTAAATGGGATATAAATGGAATTGGTAAATAAAGGGATTTCATAAATGGATGTTTTTATAAAATAGAAATATGAATTTATAAACATTGTTTCATAAATGTGAAATAAATTGATTTGATAAGTTAAATATAGAAATTTATCAAAGGAATTTCATCCACGATTTTGGACAGTGGATAATCCTTTAATAAATGTGTATAAGTAACAAATTCAGTTAGGGAATTATATCCACGATTTTGGACAGTGGATAATATTTTTAATTAATTGTATAGAAATAATGAATTTGGTAAATGAAGTATATTCACGATTTTGAATGGTGAATAATATATTAAATAAAATGGATATGTTTTGGGAAGTGATCTTGTAAATGAAGTTAAATGATTTGAAGTTGTTTTAAAATGTGTTAAGTATCGAATGCATAAGTTTCAACATCCATTGTTGAAATAGACATTTCGAGAAATAAGGAAATGATGGACTATTACATTGTTGTTATAGTAAACGATTTTCGAAAGAAAATGTTTTGTGTAGTACATGTGATTTATATATCTATCTTATTTTAGAATCCCTATACTAGTGATTTTGGGGTTGTCGTAACGATATTTTACGCAACATTCGTTTTGACCCAAATAAATATGTTTAAGAGAACGTTTTCCTTAAAGAATAAAATATATACTTAATCCTGATTTAAGTATATGTAATATTTTCGAAGTGTTGAAAATAAAGATATTTGTGCATTACTTATTATTAAATAAGTATATGGAAATGTTTTCCAATATTGAAATGGTTTTTAGAATATATCTTTTTAAAGATAATCTAAAGTGAATATTTGGCAAGTGATTTAATTAATAAAAGATTAATTAAAAGGGCCTTGTGATTGCTTATGATGCTAAATTTTATTTTTGTTTGCTTTGATGGTTAAACAATCGACTATCCAATTTGGCCATTTTGGCTCCTCGACTTGATGTGGGAACTATTTAGTCATACATTTAGTACGCAGCCTTCTATGTAGGCTTGATTATCATTTATGTTGAGGATGTTGATTCGTGTAGTGCGGAGTATTACTCCAATCTATCGAGCTTCCTTCTTGGCCCGAAGGATAGCAAGTTGAAAGTTGGAGACGTGATAAGTCTATGAGATTTAGTTTCTGTGTGAGGTTGAAAACACTTTTGCGTTGTTGGTGCGAAGAGACCAGGATCAGATTTATCTAAAAACCACTTCGGACCAACGTATATGCGTTCGATTTGTGCAGATTGTGATGATATTGATATTCCATATTTTCATAGTAGGGGACTGCTTGTTGATCGTTTGGGGTTGAAATCCCAATATACATATAGTAGCGGTGGTCTCTTCATTATGAAATATCAAATGCAAGGACTATTCGCTACTAATCTTAGGGATTTTCCGACAGGATGTGGTAGGAAAGTACCTTCGGTTTGTCCTGTTCGTGGACAACTTGTATGGATGTTTGTCTAATATTGCATTTCTAAAGATTACGTACATTGGTTTTTACAAACGTACATCAGTGGTGGCGGAGAAGGCAGCTTCTCTTAGCTTAACACCTTCCTTGAGACGTATGAGCTTAAGGGTTGTATTTTTGTAGAAGGCAATTAGTAGTCAACGGAAATGGCCGTGTGGCATTCAAGGTGATGTGATTGTGATTTATGAAAGGTAATCGTCACCTCAGACCTCATCAGCCGAAAATGACCAAAACAGGATTAGATGCGGCAAGGCTAAGTGGGTCGCTCCCAAATAGGGTATGATCATTCTCTTATAGATATATCTTTACACGTTATGACGTTGTGTATCTGATTATTGTGGTTTGTATACTTAGAGGGCCCTCGAAAAAGGTCGGTAACGACTGGAGGATGACATATTCGGTATCATTTAGTTATAGAGGTGAGCCAGTCTTGTGTTGGCATATGGCATATGTTCTGTGCCTCGAGACATCCATCTAGAGGTGTATCCATCGGAAGGTAGTCCATTTACCTGGTCATTTGTATGGAAATCCAAACTCCTCTACGTACCTGCCATTTTATTAGTAGAGCCTAATATTTTGGAATTTAATAATGGTAACAATTTCGGCTATTTTGAATATTATTTGTATACTAGACACTAGTATAATATAAGAGGATTTGATATTAAATGTTTTAGTTACCGTAAGGTAAAAACATGTCCGTGTTTATGTGTAGGCGTGTCTTACGAGATACTTTTGTTTTGATAAAGGAAAAGTTTGGTAATTTAATAAATTTAGTTGAGTGTGTTTCTCAGGCTGGTTTACCAGACTGATCCGGACGTTATTCCCTTTCAATGCTCGGGTCTGACCAAGTATATTTACAGGTTCAAATTTGTGCTTTGGAGCTTCAGCAGGAGAGCTGGAGATCTTCATTCTCGTATACATGTATATGTTTTGATTATCCCTGTGCTTAGTTGTTGTATATTATCGGCAATTGTGTGGACAGGTTATTATAATTGTCTAGGCTGATAACTATTGTTTGATTGTTTAACTCTGATTGATGTATGTATATATAGTTTCTATTATGTAAAGGTCATTGATATGATATTATATGTTTTCCGCTGCAAGGTGAGATTCTGCATTGTTTTGTTTTGTCCTATCTTCTCTCTTTCTTCTCTTCTCTTCTTCTCTCTTCTTTTCTTTCTCTTGACTTTCTGTCAGTCTGTGCTTTTTGGGTCGAACATGTGTGGTCTATTATCGATTCAAATTGTACGGATTTGCGGGTCGTCATAATAGCCTTGAAAATCACGTGTGAACGCTGCGCTTTCATAAACAAATTGTCGACGATCGGCTACGTTTCAGTTGATCACAACCGTTGAATACGTCGAGCTCGTGAAGCTCTACAACATTGTAGTTGATCATTTTCTATGAAAGTGAATGGATTAAAAGAGATTGAGGGAAGAACGTTGGCTATTTTCGGCCATTGAAAATATAAGAGCCGCGGCGGCTAACCCTAGCTAAGGTTTGAGTGCAAATGTGAAAATATGGGGGACTTATATAGAAAATTTCGCAACACGATTCATCCGAAAAAAATTCGAACTCCATTGAAGCATGCCGCCTGGAGTTTATACTGTTTTACCCCTATTCCGAACACAATGGAATATATACCGAGAGCCAATTCGATTGTATTTGGAAGGTAGGTTTTTGAATCAAATATTTAAATTTAAAATTTACTTAAACAGATTTCTACGCGTTTTAGCTTGCTAAGGACAAACCGTAAATTCGATTGACACGAAATTTGAAATCCTACAATAATATGACGTTACGGATCCAATGAAACAGGTTTCGTCAAAATCCGAGACTGTGTGAAAAATGGATATTTTTACACGTCACTTAAATATTAAAATATTCAATTTTTACAAATTGACTTTTAAATCAATTTTAAAAGTTCTCTAACATCATTCTAATTCAAATAGAATTTAATTCAACTTTATAAATCATTTTCATTCATATTGCATTCAATTTTCAAATTATTTACCCAATTTCAAATATTAAATTAACAATTTAATTATCCAATTAAATCACTGTATTTCAAATATAGGTTATTCAATTTATAAATATTACTTATGAATATTTAAAATTAATTAAATATCTGAATTTTCCAATGACTGAAATTCTGGGTCGTTACATTCTCCCCTACTTAAAAGAATTTCGTCCTCGAAATTACCAAGCAAGAAAAAAATTCACAAAATCCATTAACTTTTCAAAACAAATCGTTCAAACTAGATTTCAAATTCATTTAAACATTTTAACCTTTCCCAAAATCGTTAAACTTCTTATAAAAACTTTTCTTAAGTTTTCAAATCCATCCATAGTTATCTTTTCAAAACTAACTAATATCATTTCAAATCATAACTCAAAATCAAAATTTCAGTTATCAAAATATTTTTCCAATTTTCTCAAAAAAATTCCAACGCATTAAATTTTCAAAAAAATTGCCCGCTTCTTCTTTGCACAGTTCGATCGTAGTAGGATCACAATATGTGTGTGTGTGTGTGTGTGTGTGTGTGTGTGTGTGTGTGTGTGTGTGTATGTATGTATCAAAATATATATCTCATCTTCGAGGATGAGGCATCCCATAGGGAAAAAAGGTGTAAAAGTACGATATGTAATACGAGATATGTACCTTATATATTATTAACAAGCATATACGGCTAATATAGCACAAAAGCGAGCTCCAAATACGAAGCAAGCGCCATCTGCATCTACTATACACTCAACAAACAAAGAGAAACATGTATATATGAAAGTAATATCAATATATAACATATACTGATACAACAACTATCTATGTCAATATAACAAATGCAATCAAAAGCAACAAATCCAACCATCAAACGGCTATCATCCAATAAATTAATATCTATCCAATCAAACCAAATCAATATAAATTTGCTTCTCATTAATATTCAATGAATTGGTTTTCAATTTGATCCATATTTGATTTATTAACATTGGATTTTACTTACATTCATTTATTTAAATTCAATTAGTTTACATTTACTAATTCATATTCAAGTTGGTTCACTTCCAATTAAAATCAAATTCAATTCCATTTAAATTCACTTACTTCCATTTGAATTATATTATTTAGCTTTCAATTTCATTAACACTTAATGAATTTCTATTCAATCCACTAACAACCAATGTATGACCAACATAACCAAATTTGTTTAATTTACATTTCAAGTTGAATTTCATTATATAACCCAAGTCCATATTCTTTGATGACTTCATTTCATTATTCACTTTATTAATTCATTTTGATATCAAATTCAACTTCATTCAACGTTACTTACCTTACGTTCCTTTTTATAAACATCATTTTGTTTCACTTAACTTAAATTTCAACTTATAAATCCAATTCAGATTTCAATTCTAAAGTCAATTTTATTTAACTTTTCTAAAAGTAAGTCTTCTTTTTTTCCCTATTATAAGTCCAAAACTCATTTTACTTGTATTCATCAATTTCAACTTGGATTTTAAATTCAAATTTGCACAACAAAACTTCAATTTTCAATTTACTATTGGTAGCAAATCCATCGCATAGAAACTCGAAAATGATACTGATGATGCTGCAGTCATCACCCTTGTTGTTTCCAAGCAACAGTAGTGAATTCAGTGCTTTATATTCTTTTAAAAATCCTTTTATTCATAAATCATATTTATAAATCTTTACTTATACAATTTCACTATTTCACTTTACAATGTAAGATCTATTCCAAATTTTATTTATCTTATGTAGATTTATAATAATATAATCTCCTTAACTTTTGAAAAATAACTTCCAAAATAAACGAAATTCAAAATTTAAAATTCTTAGCTTAATTCATTTTTATTTACAACTCACATTTATAAATATATTCATATAGTTTCATTTCTTATATATAAGATTATTTCACAATTGCAAATCGTATTAATTTATAATTCCATAATATGTGATCGTTTACTTATATAATTTATTCTTTTACAATTTTTGCTTATATTTAGATTATTCAATCCGTTTTCATTAACTTGTATATATTTACATTTTCAACAATCAAACAATCAATTTATATACACTTTAATAATTATGAAAAATTATTTCCATTATATATAACATATAATCGTGGTAAAATTATTTCATTTACCAATTTAAAATGATACTATGTCGACTTGCCTCGTTTAAGTGTTTAGAAATCTCTATCGATAACATAGCGTCCCATATACCGACCAGAATTCAGAAACAGCTCAACGGATAAGCAAACACAATATAAAATATTTTATAATCACTAACAAATTGCGCTCATATATATAATACACCCAACTCAATCTAGGGTGCTACTATCCCTATCTGTACAAAGTACACATCAAAGCTTAGGAATACACAAAATCTAAACTCTGATACCAAATGTGATGAACAGATTTTTCGAACCCGCCCCGGTAGGCTTTTCAACCATCCCGCTACCCTTTTTCTTTTCAACATGGGGCACTCCTACTTTTCAACATGGAGGCGACTACATGTGGTTCCACGGACCTACTTTTACGGCAAGCCTCTCGACTATCAACCAACCCTTTCACACTAGGGACATGTAGGGTAAGAGTCTAAGCTTCGTCACTGTTCACAAAGTGAGAACCCCTATCATGCTGAACATAATCAAGCAAATTCGATACCCTTTGAATCGACAATAATCCACACATGTCCGACCCAAAAAGCACCGACCGACGGAAAGTAAAGAGAAAGAAAAAAAAAGAAGAGAAGAGAAGAAAGAGAGAAGATAGAACCAAATAGAACAATACAGAATCTCACATCGCAGCGGAAAACATATAATATCATATCAATAATCTTTACAAAAAAGAAACTGTATATACATACATCAATCGGAGTTCAACAACCAATCACCAGTTATCAACATGAACAGTTATAATAATTTGTCCTTACAACTGTCGATAATATACAACAACTAAGCAGCGGACAATCAAACAGATACGTATATACGAAAATGAAGATCTCCAGCTCTCCTGCTGAAGCTCCAAAAGCACCAAAACTGAACCTGTAAATATACTCGGTATGACCCGAGCATAGAAAGGGAAGAACGCCCGGATCAATTTGGTAAACCAGCGTGAGGAACACATTCAACTGAATTTATTACATTACCAAACTTTTCCTTTTAAAACAAAAGTATCTCGTAAGCCCACACATAAACACTGACATGTTTTTACCTTACGACAACTAAAACATCTCATATCAAATTCATCTTATATTATACTAGTGTCTAGGATACAAATAATATTAATCATAGCTGAAATTGTTACATTGATTAAATTCCAGTATATAGCTTAAAACGGGTAATACAATCAAAATGGCAGGCACGTAGTGGAGTTTGGATTTCCATACAAATGACCAGGTGAAGGGACTACCTTCCGATGGGTACACCTCTAGATGGATGTCCCAAGGCACAGAACATCTTCCCTCTACCAACACAAGACCGGCCCACCTCTATAACTAGATAATACTGAGTATGTCATCCTTCAGTCGTTACTAACCTTTTCCGAGGGCTCTCTAAGCGTGTAAACCACAATAATCAGATACACGACGTCATAGTGTGTAAAGATATATCTAGAAGAAGATGATCATATCCTACTTGGAAGCGACCCACTTAGTCTTGCCGCATCTAACCCAGTTTTGGTCATTTCCGGTTGATGAGGGCTGAGGTAACGATTACCTTTCACAAATCACAATCACATCACTTTGAATGCCACATGGCCATTTCCGTTGACTACTAATTGCCTTCCATAAAAATACAACCATTGAGCTCATACGTCTCGATGAAGGTGTTAAGCTAAGAGAAGTTGCTTTCTCCGCCAACACTGATGTACGTTTGTAAAAACCAATGTACGTAATTTTTAGAAATGCAATGTCAGACAAACATCCATACAAGTTGTCCAGGAACAGGACAAACCGAAGGTAATTTTCTACCACATCCTGTGGGAAATCCCTAAGATTAGTAGTGAATAGTCCTTGCATTGGATATTTCATAATGAAAAGGCCAATGCAACTGGATGTATATTGGGATTTTAACCCCAAACGATCAACAAGCAGTCCCCCACGATGAAGATCCGGAATATCAATATCATCACAAGCAACCTGCACAATCGTCGCATATACGTTGGTTCGAAGTGGTTTTCGGATAAACCGATCCCGGTCTCTTCGCACCAACAACGCAAAAGCGTTTCTTAACCTCACACATGAATCTCATAGACTTATCACGTCTCCAACTTTCAACTTGCTATCCTTCAGGCCAAGAAGGAAGCTCGATAGATTGGAGTAATACTCTGCACTACACGAATCAACATCCTTAACACAAACGATAATCAAGCCTACACAGAAGGCGCTACGTACTAAGTGTACCACTAAATAGTTCCCCATCAAGTCGAGGAACTAAAATGGCCAAATTTGATAATTGGACATTTAACTATCAAAGCAAATAAACAAATATTAAGCACCAAAAACAGTCACTAGGCCCTTTTAATTAATAGTTTATTTAATTAAATTACTCGCCAGATATTCGCTTCAAATTATCTTTAAAAAGATATAATCTCAAAACATTTCAATATTGGAAAACATTTCCATATACTTATTTAATATTAAGTAATTCACAAATCAATTTATTTTCAACACTTAGAAAATATTCCATATACTTAAATCACGATTAAGTATATATTTTATTCTTTAAGAAAAACATTCTCTTAAACATAGTTATTTGGGTCAAAACGAATGTTGCGTAAAACATCGTTACGACAACCCAAAATCACTAGTATAGGGATTCGAAAATTAGATAGACATATAAATCCCACATACTATACAAAACATCTTCTTTCGAGAATCATTTACTATAACTACAATGTTATAGTCCATCATTTCCTTACTTCTCGGAAACATCTATTTCAACAATGAATGTTGAAATCTATGTGTTCGATATCTAACACATTTTAAAATATCTTCAAAACATTTTACTTCATTTAAAATACCACTTCCCAAAACATTTATTTAATTTAATATATTATTCACCGTCCGAAATCGTGAATATAGTTCATTTACCAAATCAAAACTCTTACACATTTAATAAAGAATTATCCACCGTCCAAAATTGTGGATATAATGCCTTTACCAAATTCATCACTATTGCAAATTTAATTAAAGGATTATCCACTGTCCAAAATCATTGATATAATTCCCTTAATAATCTTCTATGTTTAACTTATCAAATTCAACTGGTTTCACATTTATAAAACAATGTTTACAAATCATAATTATATTTTAATAAAAACTTCCATACACAAAATTCCTTTATTAACCAATCTTATTTATATCTCATTTACATGCCAAAATCCAAATTATAAGTTCACTTATAATTCTCTTATTTCCAAAATTCATTCTTTTTATAACTTCATCAATTTATAAATCTTATTGACTTATAAAATCCATTTATAACTTCATTTTAACACTTATAAAACACCTTTACAATTCCATCATTTTTATTTATAAAATATCAATTATAAATCTTATATATAAACAGTTTATAATAAATCAAAAATCTAAATTTAAACTATTTTACAAAATAATTATCTCCATATTTCAAAAATCATGTTCTGATTTTATTTTCCAAAAATCAGAATTTTTATAACATAAAAATTATAACCTTTATTTATTTAAAATAAATCCTTTTACTTAACAATTTAGAATTAAATAAAACGTATATTTTCAAAATCACTTGAAAATCCTTTTAAATTTGGAAATCATCACTTTAACATTTTTAAAATTCCAAAACAGGCACAATGCTGCAACAACACTAAATACATCAATCATGGCATCCAAAACATCACATATCACATGATAACAACGTATATCACAATATACGTAAATAAAACCAATACTGTTGAGGAATCCAGTTGGATCCCTCCAACCCGTCACCTGCAACAAATATACATATTAGAATATGTGTACAAAGTCCGCTTCAAGGCAGACGCGTGTATAAAGGGTCATCCGCTCATACACGGGAACGTGTAGGGTCTCATCTGCTCTAATAGGCAGGAATATATCCAAATACCAATCAATATATAGATAATATATCATATATCATCCAAACAATCATCAATCGACATAAATAAATTTATTTCTCACTTATATAAAAATATCAGTGAGTCAGAAAGAGTGAGTTGTACTCACATTGCTTCCAATAGCAGTTGCAGTGTTTTATTCCGAATAAAATTAAACAGCCGTTTAATTTTACCCATAATTTAAACTAGCTTCAAACTCCAAACCAGCTGTAAAATATTGTGCTCGTCAATACGAACCCAACGCAACTTGTTTCGTCAAAAACGGACCTTCTATGAAGAAGTTATGATGTTTCAAAGATTGTACGAGTTTAAATATACATCAATTTCATTTCTTTTTATATTTTAAATACCTAGAATAGATCTCGGCCCTTGATTTTGGTCCAAGAAAATCCAGACCGTGAGCCTTTTCTTTCCCTCCTAGGTTTTGATCTCGTTCACGAACCCATTTGGCCATCGATAATTCTTTGAATTAACCCGCCACCTCCTCCATTTCGACGACGATTGAGCATAGCCGATCGATAGCCTACCTCCTCGAGCACCACCACCGCAAAAACCACGAACTTCGTTCGCATGATGGCCTCGAAAATCGCGTGTAAATGCTGCGCCTTCACGAACAAATTGCCGACGATCGGCTACGTTTCAGTTGATCACAACCATTGGATACGTCGAGCTTGTGAAGCTCTACAACATTGTAGTTGATCAATTTTGATGAAAGTGAATGGATTAGAAGAGATTGAGGGAAGAATGTTAGGTATTTTCGGCCATTGAAAATATTAGAGCCGGTGGCGGCTAACCCTAGTTAGGGTTTGAGTGCAAATGTGAAAATAGGGGCCTTGTGTAGAAAATTTCGCGACACTATTCATCCAAAAAAAATTCGAACTCCAATTGAAGCGTTCCGCCTAGCGTTTATAATATTTTACCCCTATTGTGGACATAATGGAATATATACCGAGAGCCAATTCGATCGTATTTGGAAGATAGGTTTTCGAATCGAATATTTAAATTTAAAATTTACCTAAACATATTTCTACGCATTTTTGCTTGCCACGGACCGTAAATCCGATTAACACGAAATTTGAAATTCTACAATAATATAAAATTATGGATCCAATGAAACTAGTTTCGTCGAAATTCGAGACTGTGTGAAAAATGGCTATTTTTAAACATAATTAAATATTAAAATATTCAATTTTTACATATTAACTTTTAAATCGATTTTAAAAGTTCTCTAACATCATTATAATTCAAATAGAATTTAATTCAACTTTATAAATCATTTTCATTTATATTAAATTCAATTTTCAAATTATTTACACAATTTCAAATATTAAATTAACAATTTAATTATCCAATTAAACACTATATTTCAATATAGGTTATTCAATTTATAAAATTTACTTGTGAATATTAAAAATTAATTAAATATCTGAATTTCGAATGACTGAAATTTTGGGTCGTTACACCTACGACTAACCCGAATAGGTATGACTTTGCCTAAACTCCTTTCAGCTCTATCTTGAACTAAACCTCCTTTAGTCTCATGCATATCACCCACAGTACTAGAAGGAACCTATGGACTACTATGTGATGTCTCATCAACTGCATCTACATCTCTCACGGCAACAACTCTACTACTAGACTAAAATATAGGAACCTCTTCCAACTGCTTAGGCCTATCGAACATTCAATATTATAGGTAAATTCTCCTTAGGATTGAATATTGCAGATTCGTCAAAAGTTACATGTCTAAAATGCATAATATTTCTATCAATAGGGTTCCAAACGTGATACCCTTTGGTACCATCCGTATATCCCATAAACATGCCCTTGTATGCTCTAGCTTCCAGCTTATCATCACCTGTATTGTGAATATGCACAAGACGACCGAAAATACAAAAGTAACCAAAATATATTGCTTTACCTCTCTACTTCTCCTCTGGAATCTTACCATTTATGAATGAGCACGAAGTTCGATTTTAAATATGTGCTGTAGTTGATAAAGCTTCAGTCCAAAAGCCACTATACAAGCTCGCTGTCAATCTTAAACAACATGCCTTCTCAAGTAGAGTCCAATTCATCCCCTCAATAATCCTATTGGATTGTGGATCTCCTGGTATATTGAAATGTCTCTGAATACCATGCTACTTACAAAAATTGAGGAACTTTTAGAAACAAATTCATCGCTATTATCAGATCTAACCACCTTCAAATTACAAGCAAATTGGTTCTCAATTATCACTTTCCATGCTTTAAACTTATCAAAGCTTTCTGATTCGGCCTTCATTACATACACCCAAACTTTTCAAGAAAAGTCATCAATAAAGGAAGTAAAATACTTTACTCCTCAAATGGAACCAGTAGCTACTGGTCCCCAAACATCTGTATGCACATAATCTGTAACACCCCAGATTTTTGATAACATTATTCAGGAGATTTAGTTAGACAAACTAAATAAAATAATGTGTTGATTAAGAGATTGAGATTTGATTTAATTATAGTCGTGCCTTTTAACTATTAATTAAATGAAGAGTTCAAAATGAATTCAAGGAGGGGTATTATAGGAAAGAGGCTATTCGTATATCACCTTCCTTAGGTCGTGTATCTTAATACACGTTCTCTCATTTCTAAAACTTATAAGCAAGGTCGGCCACCATTAACAAGGAAAGAAGAAGAGGAAACTAAAGAAAAGATTAAGGATAAGAAAATTCAAATCAAATTTGAATCTTAAGCTCCTTAATCTCTAAAGCAAAGGTGAATAATTTTTACATCGCTAAACTTCTATGGTTTCAGTTTTAGGATTAAATTCAAATGATTTTGCAAAGGTTTGCCATGTTTTTGAATGATAAAATGATTATATATACATGTTGATGATTTATGTATGTTCATATAGATTTTATGACATGTTTAAAGGTGAAAACCCTATTAAATGACATCCGTTAGCCTTGCGAATTTTTATAGTGATCTAAAAGGTTATTTTAGAGATGGATTTCAATTTTCTGATTTTTTGAATTATTATGGAATTATTATGAATTTTCTAAGGAATAAAATGGTATTTTGGATTATTAAATTATTTATGGGAAAAATAACTATTGTTTGGATCCAAAAAAATTATATGTTGAAGAGAACTTATTAACCGATTTTCTGGAATTTTTCCAAAATTATCCAAGTTGTTTCAATAGTTATACAAAATTATTTAAGGAATGAGACTTAAATGTTTTATATAATTATAAAGGAGAAATTGGCTTTTTCAAAATTATTTAATTTCCAAATAAGGAAAGTCGGCCGCATTTTTGAAATAAAATTCTGGCAACCAATCAGATTAAGACAAACATGGCAGGTGGGATACAAAGAAATATTTTAAAGTACAAATAAATAGTTTTTCTACTATTTCAGCTCTTTCGGCAAGAGCTTCCGCCTCCATTCCAAACCTTTCAATGAGGTCGAAAGGTATCAAACCTATCGACTAGGTCAAATAACAACGCACATGGTATCAGGAAACAAGTACGTAGTGAATTGGATGAAGTCGAAAGGTTAGAACTTTCGAAGGAGATGAAGTTTTGTTTAGGGTTTAAAGAAAATACGCCTGTTGGCTTTTGACAAAGAGCTTTTGACATTGTCAAATGGTTTAAAAGAAAAATGTTACGATTGGTTTGCTTTCTTGTTTTAATTGAAACCTTTCGACAAAATCGAAAGGTATAGTTTTCAACAAGGTTGAAAGCTTGGTTGCCGCTTGCAAACCTTTCGACACAGAGTCAAAGGTTATCTTTTGTTTTATAAAACGTGCTGCCTCTCTCCATTGATTTCGAAGGGTTGGTTCCAATACCAACACTTCAATATTTTCGAAAGGTTTTATAAAGGTTTCGAAGCAGTTGCTTTCGACTCCAAAGTTTTTTGATCCTTTTACTCTACTTGAAGGCATGGTCTAAATGTTTTAAGTTGAAGTGTTTTAAAAGTTTCAAAGTAGTTAACTTTGGATGGTTTTGAAAAGTTTCCACTTGTTTTAAATTGAACCCATTTTTTTTGAAATGTTTTGAGTCTCATTGCTTTCGAAAGGTTTATAAATGATTTATATGGGAGGTACCCCAAGCTTTTGGCAAAGTCGAAAGGTGAAACCATTCGACTAGGCCGAAAAGAAACCTTTCGACAAGGTCGAAAGGTATGGTTTTAATGTTTTCAAAAGGCTAAGGTTTAAAGGTTTTAAAAGGCAGATGTTATATATTTAAAGCTTATAAAAGTAAGGCTTTTTAAAAAGGTTTTGAAATAGTTACCTCCAATGATTTCGAAATGTTTATTAAAGGATATGAAGGAGTCATCTTCAATACTTTCGTAGGGTTTTATTAATGGTTTTGAAGGAGTTACCTTCAATGTTTTTAAACATAGGTTTCAAATGGAAGGACTAGGCAGATAGCCTAAGTGTTTTAAGTTATAAAGGACTTTAACTTATTTTTAAAGGACAGATAATTCTTATTAAACATCATCAACATTATTTTAAGTAAAGTATATATAACATGGAAAAAATAGCTTAGAGTAAAGTTAAAGATATGTTTTCCTTGTATATATATTATTTGACGGACTAAATCATTTTGAAAAAGTTTCCATGAAAATTTTGAAGGGCAGTTAACCCATATATTTTGAAGGGTAGTTAACCCAAAATAAAATTCGGACAATTAGCTCATTTAAATTCGTACAGTTGGTCCTTTTTAAGGGCAGTTAGCTTAGAGGACAGTTAGTCCATAAGAGAGCAGTTAGCTCTGATATGAACAGTTAATTCATTTATTAGCATAACGAACCTTGCTGATTTTTAAGGACGGTTAGTCTACTCTTTTTACATGTTTTGAGAAGATAGCTCATTATCTAGCATAAAAGATATTGCTATTTTGTTATAATCAGTTTTAGGACAGATAGTCCAGAACAAAGCAGTTAGCTCAGAATTTAGGACAGATAGTCCAGTAAAGAACAGATAGTTCAGATTTTAGATAGATAGTCTATTTTATTTCCTGTTTTAGCATAATGGATATTGCTATATTATTATAATAATCAGTGGATTAACCAGTTTGGCTGTAGGAAAGGATTTGCAAAATATCTGTTTTGAAAAGAGATATTAGTGAGGGGGAACTCATTCCTCTAAGCGACGTGGTCTCACTATATATACATAAATATGTAACAGAAATTATTCATATTAGGATTTACGCCTGACTCGAATTTTTGTTTCCTCTTAAACTCTCGGGTGCTCAAAATTTGATTTGAGTAGGCTGAGGGTTTAGGCTTTTAGATTTTAGCGGATTTTGGCGAATAAAGCATACGAAGACGAGCAAGTGGCTGACAGATAGCTAATATAGGAATTCTATTTTAAATTGTTTCCGCTGTGTATTATGATAGTTATGTCTATATTTCTTTGATCATCCAAAGGGGCATCTTCATATGTCTCTCTTGGCGTATTATTGTAATTATATTTGATTAGTGCCTCGGATATGTTTGGGGATTTTTATAACTTGGATATGATATTATTTGAAATGTAATCATTGAAAATTATTGTTTTTGTAAATCTATGATTTTTTTCACATTCAAGTGCTTCTGATATTATGGATACCATTAACATTACCGTATTTCATCACCAGAAGTTAATATTATGGATGACTGCAGCACCAATAGCGCTAAACTTTTGACCTCAAGATACGGGATGTTACAACTTGGTATCAAAGCATAAGTTTATGAAAAATTTAACTCAAAAATTGGTTTTGAGAACAAAAATCCAAAGAAATTAGAGTAAGATTTAGGGTTGGGTTAACGTTGTAGCAACGTACTTGTAATTGCTATTTATAAGTAAGCGCTTTATCTTCATTCATCTATCTTTGATTAGGTTATCTTTCTGTATCACATGAGGTTTGAATATAGATATGGATGATAGAAGAAGTAGAGTTAACCAAGGAGGGGGAAGCACTGAAAGGAATGCCGAACCTAATGCATGGAGAGGCCAAGGTCAAGTAGAGAATTTTGGTGTTGGAGTCCCGCATGTCGTAATGGAAGCCGTTTATCAATTTTTCAAGAATATGATGCAGGCAAGAGTTGCAGCCGGAGTGTTAGAAGGAAATGCTGCAGAAGTAGGGGTTCTAGAAGTTCTGGTAGCTAATCATTTAACTAAGATTAGCGGTGATAATGTGAAGCTAGGAGGAAAGCCGTTTGTGGGAACGAAGGATGTCATTGAAGTCGAGAACTGGCTGTTGCACTGTGATTTTTTTTTTACAGATATAGGGCTCAATAATGAGCAGAAGAGAAAGTTGGCGTCCAAGCAGCTTCAGGGAGCCGCACTGTTTTGGTGGAATAGTGTAACAGCGACAGTTGACGAGGAGATAGTAACCAAGGAGGATTTCAAGAGGAGATTGCAAGAGAGGTTTATGTCTGTAATGACACAGTCGGCTTTGATTAGGCAGTTTGATGAGCTGGTGCAAGGTGGGATGTCTGTTGTTAAGTATGTTAGGATGTTCGAAGAGTTGGCCCGATATAGGTATGCTTCCGTGGATACCGTATTAAAGCGGAATGAGAAGTCTATCAGAGGATTGAAGCCGGAGTTGGCTAGTGTTACTTTGTCTCATCTTAGAGATCCTTCTGATATTATTGTAGAGATGACTTTGAGGCAGGAAGAAGTACTTGATTCTCTATAGAAGAGCAAGGAAAAAAGGGTCCAGGTTGGGTAGGGCCACAAGAGAAAGTTCTTTCCGAAGAAAGGTGCTTAGAAGGGTGGAGCAGCCAAGAAAGCGAAGTCTAAAGTTGTCTACTATAAATACGACAAGAGAGGGCACTTTGCTAACGAGTGTCGCTCAGGGAAAGCGAAGGATGTGGCTAAGGGGAAGAATATCAGGTGTTTCAACTATGACCAGATAGGCCATTATAAGAACCAGTGCAAGAAGCCTATTAGAGATGGTACGGGAAAGGTGTATGCGTTGGAGCCTGCTCCTTTTAAGCCAACAACCCAAGAGAAGGGGAAGGCAAGTCTTGGAGGAACGCTTCAGATTCATGGTATATCTGTTAGCATTTTATTTGATACTGGTGCATCACATTCTTTTATATCTAGATGTTCGATACATAAGATTAACCTTGAACCCACATATTTAGTTACTTCCTTACGGGTTGCGAATCTAATAGGAGGGCATGCAACTCTAGGGTTGAGGTGTGACCAGTTTGAGTTTGACCTGTTAGGTCATACTTTTATGTGCAGTTTGCATGTATTTGATTTTGTGGGATTCGAGGTTATCCCAGGTATGGATTGGTTAAGTGAGTACAGTGCTAAGATATTTTGCCAGGGTAGGCAGATATCTCTTAGACACCCGGATTGTAGCGATTGGATTGTTTTCACCGTATGAGATTCTAGCGATGCGGTGTTTGCTTTGTTGGGTGCCTTGGATTCAAATGATGAGTGGAGTCGAGTTTTCATGGTTAGATAATTCATTGATATGTTTGATCCTGTAGTTGGATTGCTACCGAAGCGGGCCATAGAGTTTTGGATAGATTTGGTTCTGGAAGCAGAACCAATGAGTAGACCGCCAAGCAGGATGGCCCCTTCAGAGATAAGAGAGTTGAATGTGTAGTTGGTGGATTTAGAGGGCAAGAGTTTTATCAGGACGAGCAGTTCGCCGTAGGATGCGGCGGCATTGTTTGCTAAGAAGCTGAATGAATCGTTGAGGCTATGTATCGGTTATCGTAAGTTGTATGAGAGGACGATAAAGAATCGACATCCATCGCTCAGGATTGACGATTTGTTCGACCCGCTAAGTGGAGCAAAGGTATTTTCTTGGTTGGATTTGGCAACGGGCTTCCAATAGGCCAGAGTAGCGGAGGATAGTATACCTTTGACAACATTCAGGACCAGATATGAATTGTACGGATGGTTAGTCAAGCCGTTCGGACCGACGAATGCTCCAGCTTTCTTTGTGTATTTGATGAGCCTGATTTTTCAAGAGCACTTGGATAGGTTCGTGCTAGTTTTCATAGATGATATCTTGGTTTATCTAAGGATGAAAGAGAGCATGAAGTTCACCTTAGAGTGGTGTTTGAGAAGCCGAGGCAGCATCGGCTGAAAGCGAAATTTTTGAAGTGTCATTTCTGGAAGATGGAGGTGAGGTTTCTCGGTCTTGTAGTCTCAGAGGAAGGGTTATCAGTAGATCCAACTAAGATCGAGACCGTGAATAGTTGGAAGAGACTCAAGACAGTAACCAAGATTAAGAGTTTCCTTGGGTTGGTTGGTTATTATCGGAGATTCATCAAGGATTTCCCGCGGATAGCAGCACCGATGACCAGGCTAACGAGGAAGGATGTGAAGTTTGTGTGGACCGATAAGTTTGAGGAAGCATTCTGCAGTTTGAAACACTTATTGTCCCATGCACCTGTGTTGGTTGTTCTAATGGGGAAACATGATTTGTTAGTTTATACGGATGCGTGCGGAACATGATTAGGAGTTGTACTAATGCAGAGAGGTCAAGTGATTGCCTAAGCTTCTCGACAGCTTAGACCGCACGAGGTCAGATATCTAACGCACGATTTGGGATTTGCTGTAGTGATGTTTTTCTTTGAAAGTGTGGAGACATTACCTTTTGTGAGAAAGGTTTGAGCTGTATACGGATCAGAAGTCGCTGAAGTATTTGTTCTCTTAGAAGAAGTTGAACATGAGACAACAGAGGTGGTTAGAGTTTATAGCCGCTTATTATTTTGGGGTTGAGTACACGCCAAGAAAAGGCAACAAGGTTGCAGATGCACTTAGCCGGAAACATCAGAATGCGGTGTTGGCTATGATGGCTGAGTGGAAAGATTTAGAAGCATTAGATGATTGCATAGTGCAGTGGAGATCTGAGGCTGGGTATAGTGGAAATACAGTTGTATTGTATTGTTTGAAAGTTTGACCAGTGTTGATCGAACGGATTGGTTCTAAGCAGAAAGAGGATCTTGTGTTACCTTAATGGATCTTGAAGCTAAAAGAAGGAACCAAGAGCGATGATTTGAAAGATTTCAGTCTTGACTATAATGGATGGTTGAGAAAGAAATGAAGATTATGTATTCTGAGTGTAGGAAACATAAGAAAGGAAGTCTTGGATGAATGTCATCGTTCGAAGTTCACTATACATCCCGAAGGTACCAAGATGTATCAAGATATGAAGAGGAGTTTCTTTATGGAAGGAATGAAGCGGGTATTGGTTTGTATGTAAGGCATTGCTTGAATTGCCAGTAGGCAAAGACCGAACACCAGAAATCGAGTGGTTTGCTTCAGTCGTTAGATATTCCAGTATGGAAGTAGGATTCTATTTCTATGGACTTCATAGACAGGTTGCCAAGGTCGAACAGGGGTAATGAAAGTACATGGGTCATAGTGGATAGATTGACCAAGAATGCCTATTTCATTCCAGTTAGGTCAACCAGGACGACACCTTCTTTGGCAAGGTTGTTCATAAAGAATGTGATTAAACTGCATGGGATTTCTAGCAGTATTGTTGCGACAGAGATTCCTTGTTCACTGGCGAGTTTTGGAAGAGTCTCCAAGAAGTTTTGGGAACCAAGCTTATGATGAGTACCGCTTACCATCCGCAGACAGATGGGAAAACGAAAAGAGTTAATAAGATCTTGGAAGATTTGTTAAGAGCTTGTGTTCTTGATTTTGGAGGATCATGGAAAGACCATCTGCATCTATTCGAGTTTTCGTATAACAACAGCTATCAGACTAGTATTGGGACGACACATTTTGAAGCTTTGTATGGAAAGCCATGCAAATCTCCCATTTGTTGATTGGAGACTAGAGATAGGTTGATTCTTGGTCCAGATTTGGTTAAAGAAGCTGCAGAAAAGATTGAGGTCATTCAGGCTAGAATGAAAGAGGCTCAGTCTAGGCAGAAGAGTTATGCAGATAAGAGAAAGAGAGATTTGGAGTTCTCGATTGGGGACCAGGTTTTCGTCGAAGTATCACCAATGAAGGGTGTGCCTAGATTTGGAAAGTCGGGGAAGTTATTTCCTTTTGTTGGACTTTTCCTATTTTTGAGAAGATCAGAAAACTCACGTATAGACTTGAGTCACCAAGCAACTTGGAAGGCGTCCATGATGTTTTCATATTTCTCATCTCAGAAAGTGTGTTATAGACCCAAAGACTACTATTTCATCGATAGTGCTAGAAGATTTAGTGGTAGAACATGACTTGACCACGGCGAGGAAGCCAGTTTGCATCGTTGTGAGAGATGAGAAGAGCCTTAGGACCAAGGCGGTCAAATTAGTCAAAGTCTAGTGGAGTGACGATGACAGAGACTGTACTTGGGAGGTTGAGAGCAGGATTAGAGATACTTATCCTGACTTGTTTTGATGGTATGTTTTACTTTCTTATCTGATTTAAGTCTTATTGTAATTACAAGGACGAAATACTTTAAGGAGATGAGTCTATAACATCCCAGATTTTTGATAACATTATTTAGGAGATTTAGTTAGATAAACTAAATAAAATAATATGTTGATTAGGAGATTGAGATTTGATTTAATTAAGGTAGCCATGACTTTTAACTAATAAATTAAATGAAGGGTTTAACATGAATTAGAGGAGGGGTATTATGGGAAAGAGGACATTCCTATATCACCTTCCTTATGCCATATATCTTAATACACGTTCATTCTCGTTTCTAAAATTTAAAAGCAAGGCCGACCACCATTAATAAGGAAAGAAGAAGAGGAAACTAAAGAAAAGATTAAGGATAAGCAAATTCAAATCAAACCCATTCAAATCTCAAGCTCCTTAATCTCTAAAGCAAAGATGAATAATGTTTATATCTCTAAACTTTTATGGTTTCGGTTTTAGGATTAAATCCGAATGATTTTGCAAAGCTTTGCCATGTTTTTGAATGATAAAATGATTATATATACATGTTGATAATTTATGTATGTTTATATAGATTTTATGACATGTTTTAAGATGAAATCCCTATTAAATGACTCCTTTAGCCTAGCGAATTTTTATGATGACATAAAAAGTTATTTTAGAGATGCGTTTTAATTTTCAGAATTTTCAGAATTTTTTTGGAATTGTTATGAATTTTCTAAGGAAGAAAATGGTATTTTTGATTATTAAATTATTTACAGGAAAAATAATTATTGTTTGGATCCGAAAATTTTATATGTTGAAGAGAACTTATTAATTGATTTTCTGGAATTTTTCTAGAATTTTCCAAGGTGTTTTTATAGTTATACAAAATTATCTAAGGAATGAGACTTAAATGTTTTATATAATTATAAAGGAGTTCAAAATTATTTAAATTTCTAAATAAGGAAAGTCGGTAGCATTTTTGAATATAAAATTCTGGCAACCAATCAGGTTAAACAAACAAGACGGGTGAGGTACAAAATAACTATTTTAAAGTACAAATAAATAGTTTTCCTACTATTTCAACTCTTTCAGCAAGAACTTCCGCCTCCATTCCAAACCTTCCGACAAGGTCGAAAGGTATCAAACCTATCGACTAGATCAAATACCAATGCATATGGCATCAGACAACTGGTACGTAGTGAATTGGATGAAGTCGAAAGGTTTAGGGACGAAATGTTAGAGCTTTCGAAGGAGATGAAGTTTTGTTTTGGGTCTAAAGAAAATATGCCTGCTGGCTTTCGACAAAGAGCTTTCGATGTTGTCAAATGATTTAAAAGAAAAAGGTTTCGATTGGTTTTCTTTCTTGTTTTAATTGAAACCTTTCGACAAAGTCAAAAGTTATAGCTTTCGACGAGATTGAAAGCATGGTTGCCACTTTCAAACCTTTCGACACGGATGGAGTCAAAAGTTATCTTTTATTTTATAAAACTTGTCGTCTCTCTTCGTTGATTTTGAAGGGTTGGTTCCAACACCAATACTTCATTGTTTTCGAATGGTTTCGAAAGGTTTTATAAAGATTTCGAAGTAGTTACTTTCAACTCCAATGTTTTTCTAATCCCTTTGCTCTACTTGAAGGCATAATTCAAATGTTTTAAGTCGAAACGTTTTAAAGGTTTCAAAGTAGTTAACTTTGAATGATTTCGAAAGGTTTCCACTTATTTTAAATTAAACCCAAAGTTTTCGAAAGGTTTTGAATTTCATTGCTTTCGAAAGGTTTATAAATGATTAATAGGAGAGGTATCCCAAGCTTTCGACAAAGTCGAAAGGTAAAACCTTTCGATTAGACCGAAAAGAAACCTTTCAACAAGGTCAAACGGTATGATTTTAATGTTTTCGAAAGGCTAAGGTTTTAAAAGGCGGATGTCATATGTTTAAAGCTTATAAAAGGAAGGCTTTTTAAAAGGGCTATGAAGGAGTTGCTTTCATGATTTTGAAATGTTTATTAAAGGATATAAAGGAATTACCTTCAATACTTTCGAAGGGTTTTATTATTGGTTTTGAAGGAGTTACCTTCGATGTTTTCGAAATGTTGTTTAAAGGTTTTAAATAAAGGTTTCGAATGAAATGACTAGGCAAATACCCTAAGTGTTTTAAGTTATAAAGGACTTGAACTTATTTTTAGAGGATAGATAATCCTTATTAAACATCATCAACAATATTTTGAGTAAAGTATATATAACATGGCAAAAATAGCTTAGAGTAAAGCTAAAGATACGTTTTCCTTGTATATATATGATTTGACGACTAAATCATTTTGAAAAGGTTTTCAAGGAAAATTTGAAGGGAAGTTAGCCCAGATATTTTGAAGGGTAGTTAACCCAAAATAAAATTCGGGCAGTTAGCTCATTTAAATTCGGGCAGTCAATCCATTTTAAGATAAGTTAGCCCAAAGGACAGTTAGTCTAGAGGACAGTTAGTCTATAAAAGAGCAATTAGCTCTGATATGAATAGTTAGTTCATTTATTAGCATATCGAGCCTTGCTACTTTTTAAGGACGGTTAGTCTACTCTATTTATACATTTGGACAGATAGCCCGTTATCTAGCATAAAAGATATTGATATTTTCTTATAATCAGTTTTAAGACAAATAGTCTAGAATAGAGCAGTTAGCTCATAATTTTGGATAGATGGTCTAGTAAAGAACAGATAGTTCAGATTTTAGACAGATAGTCTATTTTATTTCCTTTTTTAGCATAATGGATATTGCTATATTATTATTGTAATAAGTGGATTAACCGGTTTGGTTATAGGAAAGGATTTGCAAAATATATGTTTTGAAAAGAGATATTAGTGAGGAGAAACCCGTTCTGCTAAGCGACGTTGTCTCACTGTATATAAATAAATAGAAATGTAACATAAATTATTCATAACAGGCTTTGTGTCTGACTCGAAGTTTTTGTTTCCCCTTAAACTCTCAGGTGCTCAAATTTTAATTTGAGTAGGCCGAGGGTTTAGGTTTTCAGGTTTAGCAGATTTTGGCAAATAAAGCATATGAAGACGAGCAGGTGGCTGACAAATAGCTAATTTAGGAATTTTGTTTTAAATTGTTTCCGCCGTGTATTAAGATAGTTGTGTCTATATTGCTTTGATCATCCAAGGAGGCGTCTTCATATGTCGCTCTTGGTGTATTCTTGTAAATTATATTTGATCAATTCTTGGAATATGTTTGGGGATTTTTGTAACTAGGATATGATATTATTTGAAATGTAATCACTGAAGATTAATGTTTTTGGAAATCTATGATTTTGTTCATCTTCAAGGGCTTCTGATGTTATGGATACCATTAACATTGCCATATTTCGTCACCAAAAGTTAATAACATGGATGATTGCAGCATTCGTAGCGCTTAGCTGTTGGCCTTCAGATACAGGATGTTACATAACTAAACACTCTCTTTGATCTATGAAGTCCATCTTCAAAATATACATTTGTCTGCTTTCTCAGCACACACTCTTAGCAAAATTCGAATTTTCCAAAGCTTCCTCCTTTGATCATCTTTCGACTATGAAGCAACCCCAAGGGCTTCTACGAAATATGACCCAATCTTAGATGCTAAAGTCTAGTTGCATCCAAAGCACAACAATTATCCATTCCAACACAGTATACTCTAAGAACCGTGATTCCTTTTAGCAGATACAGATTTTGAAACACATCTCCATTTATCCAAATAAGTGCACCCCTAGAAACCTTTAAACCATCCTTATCCATAGTCATCTTTCATCCCATGCATGCCAACTGCCCTGAAGAAATCAACAATTTCCGAAGACCTGAAACATAGCGGACACCTGTTAAAATGCGCATCACTCCGTCAAGCTTACTAATCCGACATGTACCCTCTCTCATGGCTCTACAACTAGCATCATGTTCCATAAGTATTGCACTTCACTTTTATTCAACAAAAGAGTTGAAATAATCCTTGTTTGGCATCATATGAAAGACACCTCTGAATCAAGCACCCAATGGTCTGATACATCAGATACTACTACAGTCTACAGTCAACACATCGTCCGATGCAGCCTTCTCCACCGTAATTAATAAAGATCCATCCTCAGCCTTCTTCTTCAAATCCTGACAATCTCTCTTCCAATGGCCCGGTTTCTTGCAATTGTGGAACTTTCCATCTTTATACTTTCCTCTCCAACCATTTCCGAGCTTTCTAGACTTCGAACGCCTATTAGGATTCCAATTCTTCTTTTGCTCTCTTTCTCTCCCTACGAATAGGCCCTGACTACTACTCACTTCTCTTCCTTCACTCATCTCCTTCATTTGACCCCTCAAGGCTTTAGGTAGAAGATCCGACTTTACATCATCGACGGTCAAAGTGTCGCTTCTATAAATCAGGCTATTAGCGAAAACCTATGTAAAGCTCTGAAAGGGAACACAAAAGAACTATCGCCTTCCGCTCTTCATCCACCTTCAAACCCACGGTCTTCGTCTTCATTACAAGATCATCGAAGAAACTAAGATGCACCTTTACTGAAGTACCCATTATCATTTTCATGGTGAAAAACATCTTTAGTAGAATCAAACAGTTGGTCAGTGGTTTCTTCGAATAGAGATTCTTTAGCTTGGTCCAAATTTCTTTAGCATTGATTTCCATGCTAATTTCCAAGATAACATTTTCTCCCATGGCCAGCTCACTACTAGGAAAAAGACTGATTTTCGACGTTAATTAGCGATGCCTTGGTGATGTGGGGTCGACTCGGTGTTGTTAATGTTGATTTCATCACCGAGGTATCACTAAAGCATCGGTAGTTACCAACATCTTAATGATGCTACTTTGATTAGTGACGCTTTATTTATGGCGTCATAATAGCATCACTAATTGCCTACGCCACTGTGACGCCGAAAAAAATCAACGACGCCGTTGTGACATTGACTTCCTTTTTTATCTAATTTTCACTAGCATCGTAATGACGTCGTTAAATCCATACGCCTTTGTGTCGCCTTCCAAATAGAAAATTAAATTATGTATGTAAATTTTACACAATTTTGTGTCATTCCGACCCGATTTGATTATCGACACATAAGTTAACTGAGTTTTTTCGATAATGAACCTACATTGATGAATAGTTAAATCTGATAATATGGAATGTCACGTTTAGAAGGAATGATACAGAATTATATATTTAACCTTCTCGTACAATATCAACAAATATGCATGGTTGTATTTCAAAAATACGAAATAATATCTTGGTTATAATAATAAATTTAAATTTGTGTATTCTAACATAAATTTAAATTATGATGATATTTAAAATATAATTAAAATTTTAAGTATCAGTCTTACTATTTAATTAAAACACTTAAATTATAATAATACTATTAAATTAAATTTATAATAAATCAACATAAATAACTACAGCATTAGCATTTATTCGAATTCGAATGATGATTTTACTGATTATCATAATGTTCCTTTGATCAAAGGAATATATCGTTATATATAATTACATTTTTGCTAGTTTCTATACCTTTTTATTTTCGTGATCGCTATTTCATAACATAAGAGTAAGTTAAAACGTTGCATAAAGAGTTTTGAATCTTTTATCAGTCTTTCACTTTTAATAGTTTCTTTGCTCTCTTATTGTTTTAACTTTAGTTTTATTGCTTTTACCTCATTGATACATATGTGTATATATATATGCATATAAATTTCATTTATATACATATATATGTAATATTCTGTTATCTTTGTATAGTTTCGTCTATAGGTTCATGTTTAGGCTATAAATGATGCTATATTACTATTTGCAGGTTTCAAGATTGTTGACGACTGGATTGCAGGATTGCTGATTGTAGGGTCGTTATTTGGAGAGCTTTCATATTTAGATTTGGTTCATCTGCTTCAGCTGTGAGGCGTTCATTCTCTGGTGGAGCCGCTTGTTGATCTCATTGGTGCATTTGGATGCACCAGTGTTATATTGGGTACTTCCAATACTTCGTTATCAAACGATGTCCTTGCCGAAGTTCGATATTGAGGTGTAATGGACGGTGGTCGTGTCGGAGCTCATTCAAGAAGTTACATGTGTTTGTTTTTCTTAGATTTTTCCGTGTCACGAGTTGTTACCTGCCAGACACGTTGGCAGCTCCTTTGTTATCAGTGATATATATATTTGCACATGTGTGCTCTTTTCTACTTTAGAGGATCACACGTAAAAAATTTTCTAAATTTTTTAATGTTATTAAAATATTTATTTATATAGTAGCATTCAACAAAGTAGAACACACACTATTTCTTGTCAGTGATCCGCATCAACAACAAAACGTAAATAGGGACCATTGATCTAAAATCCAACCATGGATGTAATGCAGGCCACGGATCGCTCCATCCTCCCAAATTCCCACAGCCCAAAACTTCAGTCCCAAATTCGAAACAAATCTGAAACCCTCCCCCAAAATTTACCTTAATCAACCAGCGCCGAATAATTTCACAAATTCGGAAAGTAAAAAGAGAATTGAAATGTCAAGAAGAGGAAAGGGAGGAAAGGGATTGGGAAAGTTGCTCGCTGCCTTGCACGAAATTTCACATAAAACAAATCTTTATTGGGTGGATCGGGTGGTTCTGTGCCATCCACGTCGATGTGCTGATTGGGATCAAGGTCGCCTTTGGGTAGCACTAGTAAGATCCGTACTTCTGCACTATTCGCTTGGAGAAGTCTTCTACAAGGTATTTTAGATTATATTTAGGTACTTTACGTAGTTGGAGCGTCTAATTTGGTCACTATTGTATTCAACTTACCAATAGAACAGTTAGTTGTACCTGAAACAGAACCTGAATTTCTTGGTAATTTTCCTTGCAGCGAGGAACCGTGTTGTTCATTTCGTAGCGACTTGGCCTAAACTCGAATGTTGCACCGGTCCCAGCTAAGTTGGGAAAATGTTTTCAATCTCCGTCGGTCAGTTTTCCCACAACATATTACAGTAACACTTGGTAGAGTAAATCCTAAATCAATTTCAGATTACTGTAATGTAACCTTAACTTGCAGTTCAGTTATGTTTAAAAGCTCTAGCAAATAGTTTTCGGAAGAGTATGTTGTAGATGCAGAGAAAGATCCTTAAAAAATCAGTAATCGGAAGGTAAATGAAAAAAAAAGTTTGACTATAGCATAATGTGTCCTTACGTGGATTTCAGATTAGTTGGAACTTCCTTTTTTTATTCAATATATTATACATTCTCACCATAATTTTATTTTCATAGTAGAAACAATAAAGCCTTAAAAAGGAAGTATCGGATGACAGCGAGAATATTAGTTTATCAAATAATGTAAACAGCAGAGCTAATTGTTTTGAACTATCTTTTGTCAAAATATTTCGAAATTAGCTTATTAAACAATTCTGAAGATAACTTATATTTCAAATACATTTAACCATGACAGTATAATCCTTCTGGTCGCATCCACTTTGAATATGGTGAAGAATGTATAGAAGTAATTGTATCTGTTCACTTTTCTCTGTACTACAGTTTTTTTTCAAATGATATCTAGTCTTTTGATGTTTTGATGCTAAATTCTTGGATTTCAAGCTGTTTTTCTGGTTGGATTATGCAATAATTTTTTGTCTATGTGCATAATGGGTCCCATGACCTTTTTTGAATATTTTTTGGTGTCTACATTGATTACATTTTGCTTGGTTATCAGTCCAATCATAATGACAGCAGCATTACGAGCTACCTTACCCTGGATAATGCATTTTTAGCCACTTATAAGTTTTTTTCCTCCTTGATTTATCAATCGTCTTGACTATTCTTTGTCATAATTAGGCTGAGTATAAATTCTGAATATTTGTATCTTTTATCTTCCTCAAGACATTATTCTGTGCACCGGATGCACTGTCTTTTTAACTTGCAAGTATAATTTTTAACCAATGCTCCTTTTTCTCTAATTTTCAGCCAAGTAAAATTAATGAAGTTGTAATAAATGATGTATCTGATTCTACACTATCCACTGTTAAACAAGATGCTTTATTGGAATTTTTCCTTGCCTCATTAGAAATCTTTCAAAGTCATTTTTCCACTTGCATTAAAACCCCTGCAATTTCATAGAATTTTTCATCCCCCATTAATATGTGCTCCAAGACAAAGGAATTTGTTGCAAAATGTGATGTGAGCCATGTTTCAAATCTGTATGCATTTAGTTAGATTCTTTATTCATGCACTGTCTACTCAAACCTTTCTTTTCTTTTCCTTTCACTACACTCTAACTAGACCTTCATATAGGTTACCATTCTAATTAATTTGGATAATCTATCTTGAATAATCTCATATTTGAGCAAGCATATCACTGCTAAGAGTTACTGAACTTTTATTTTTTGCAGGAATATAGTCACAGAGGAGAGCTGCTGCACTGCAACTACAGACTTGCATATACACTACATCATAACAATCATTTCGTAACACTTATTTTTTTTCTCAATCGTCAACACTTATTTGCGTTGTAGATTAATCACAACAACAAGCGTTGGTAAGTAAGAAATGTGTGACCGAAAATACACAATTACATTTTTTTTTATTGTCCACGCATATATGCGTTGCCAAATTTGGTAAAATTGAAATTAAATAAATGTTGTTGGGGCAAAAAAGCAAATAAACATTCTTTTTCTTCCTCAACCCTAATCCAAACGTCTAACATTCATTCCCCAGCTTTAGCCGCAAGAAAGTTTCCTAACTTTGGAAATTAGGGTTTCTAATTTGAAGCTTCCGATTGATAATCGGATGAGATAAATTCGCGTGTGTCCCTTGTCACTTTGATTGCTTGATTGTTGCCTCTCCGTAGCATCGATGTCGAATGAGATTGATTTGGAATTCGGTATATATTCTTCGATTTATGTTTTCGATTTTATGCTTTTATTTCAACTTGAGTTTATGCCAATGATGAATTGGGTTTATTTATAGGTTTGATTTCCGATATATTAGTTTGTTTGAATTTTCTAATTGCTTTCTTTTTACATTCAATTTGTGATCAAACAAGTTTTCATTGGTTGACTTGTTTTTCATTTTGATATAAGTGCGAATGTATAGATGTATGTATATCTAGATCCATGGTTGCATTTTTGGCCGACTTCGTCTTTGATATTGTTGATGCTTTGTTTCCTTGCATTGTACATGTAATCCGCTCCACTACGACCATGCTTGTTTGCTTTTCTGTTCTCTGATCACCTCTGCATATGCAAGTTCATTTCAGTCTCTTTGCTAATGCTTGATTTGAAACTGATACTAGTTACTGTGTCAGTGAATGCTTGACTCTGTTCATCCTTCCTTGAGCGTGTTGATCCATTTTGTTGCCTTGCCTTATACTGATATCTTGTGTGTGTTGATGATTGTGTCAGTAATAAGTTGTTTCAGGCTTGGTTGTAGTTTTGCCTGAACCCTTTTTGGTCAACACTGCCTGTATATTGAAAGCTGCCTTTGCTCATTGTTGTAGTGAAGCCTTGTTGCATCTGTGTGTTGTGTTGGTACTCACTAATGTGTGTAGCCATTGAGCTGTATCAATTAGCATTTTACTTTATACTATTTTCCTTAACTGCAATACCAGTAATCCTTGATTTGAGTCTCAACGTAATCTTTGTGTTGGTGCTCCTGTCTCTGGTAGCGGCACTTGCTTTTGTTCATGTGTATCGCTGTACATGTGTCTGAGTACATTCCATGTATACACATACATATGTATGTATATATGTATGAACTGTTGCTTTTGCTATAGCGCACACTTGTTATCTTCTGGTCTCGACTTTAGTTGATTGTGTCCTTGCTGAACCCCAGTCTTGTATGCGCTTGTGTGCACATTCTTGTTTATGGTGTTTGCTCTGTACTTTCATGTACCAGACATTGTATGGATCCCTGTTGCATCTTCATTTCTGGTGCATACTAGTGCATATGTGAATTGTGTTGCACTAGTTTAGTATTCTCTTGTTTTATTTATACTTGTTTATAAGTTTGTACAAGGGGAAACTGAGGTTTTCCAGCACATTCATAGGATATTTGTGGCTGATCTTTTTTTATGATCCATATATCCCGTGTTATCGATGAAGTACACCAAGTTTTATCATCACACTGCATTTAACTAGACACAATATTTGTTGAAGTAGCACATATTTTCAGTTCATTTAGTTTCAAGCCCACATATAGCTCCATCTTGTTGAATTTTATCACTAATACTCGTGTAAGAATACTTCACTGTTTTTTTCATTAATTGTCCTGTGTCCATACTGATTGTACAAGACACCGCTTTCCTACTGCATGTTGTAGTCGGCCATATTCATGAATTGTCCTGTGTCCTATGTCCATACTGATTGTACAAGACACTGGCAATCTACTGTTTTCTCTGGTCTACCTGAGTGCTTGCGTACTGTAGTTGGCCATATTCATGAATGTTATATGCACACCAATATATGTACATACATGTATATACGTATATGTGTGCACGTATATTTGTGAACCAAGCATATTTAAAATTATTGAGTACTTGTCCGTGAGATCAAATCAAATCGGGAAACGACCTTGTGATATTAACATCGAAACACCGTGTATATTATAAGTTTTCCGTGCACATATATTTGGACCTTGTCAGAAAAATATGGAAGGAAACAACCCACTTAAGTGAGGCAAATTTTAATTATAAAAACACAATTTTATTTTGCAATTTAAATTCGTTTCTTTTTCAGTTTACTGCGTTATTTCTTTGACATGTATAACGGACGGTTGAACATAAGCTGAAGCAAGTCAAGATCAAGTGTGTGAGTGTATGTAGTGAGGAATAATTGTAAGCAAATTGTATAGTGATTATCGTGCTGTAATTAAATTTGTATTGTAATTGAAAATGTGTAAATGTAGTGAGAGTTCAAATTAGTACCATTTGAATTTATGATAAAAATTTGTTTGAATAAAATATTTGTTTAAATAAAAGTCAGTCATTTATTTTTTTCGACAAATATTTACTTGATTCTGTGAAAAATAAAATAGTATAATAACAAACACATTTAAACGGTTATTTGTTTGCATATATTTGTAGCATCTATAAGCATTGAGAGATATTTTTTCCAACGTTTATAACCGTTAGAGAAAAATATCTTCCAACGCGTATAAGCGTTGGGGAAAAATTTCTTACAATGTTTATAAGCACAGACGAAAAATGTTTATAAGCGTTGGCAGATATTTTTCGTCAACGCTTATAAGCATTGAGAATAAGTATTTACGTCCCCGTAGCGATACATATAAGTATTACTGAAATTCCTAGCAACGTTTATACTTATTGGGAATCCTCTGTTTTGGCATCCATGCATGGCCATTTTAATTATATGTGAAACTGCAATATGCTCTCCTTGCATTTTAGTGAGGTAAATTTACAATACGAGCTTGATACCGTAACATGAACGTTGTACTGATGTTGCTGGACAAATTTTACTTGGCTGAAAGTAGAGAAAAATGAGCATTAGTTGGAACGTATAGTTTGTCTATACTTGTAAGCACGTTGGTCTAACTGCCTACAAATTCCCAATTAACGTATAGTTTGTCTATACTTGTAAGCACCCTGCAAAGGAGTGCACTCTTTTTATCAAAATGTGTTCCAGGAAAAAACAGTCCATCGGTGTTTACAATGGTACATACAAGAATAAATACATCGGAGATCATCACATTAGTGATCATGTGACATTTAAAAGAATCATATTTTGTATAGATGCACTGATAATAAGCAGCAGCAACAACAACTAAGTCATTATTTTCAAACAAGTTAAGATCGGCCGAAGATGAAATCCAAAACTAAAAGACAAATTCAATACAAAAGTAACAACAACAACAATAAAAACCATGATAATAATATTAAAATAAAGTCAAATAGGTAAACAAATAACAATAACAATAACTAGGTAAGATAAAAATAAAAATAAAAAACAAAATAAAAGTATATTAAAAAAACACGATAATAATGATAATAATACTAATAGTAAAATTGACCGAAGATCAAACACTACGTTCAAGTCATTTATTCACTAGTTCTATAATTTAAAACTTATAACACTACCCATAAGCCAACCTAAGTAAAAAAACTCCAAGCTCATGGTTATGGTACGTGAATCGCTAACTTCCACGCGCTTCTGTCCGACACCAACTCTTCGGATATATTTCAATCCTTCAAGTCCTTTTTTACAACTTCCTCCCATGTCAAACTTAATTGACTTCTACCTCTCTTTTGAACATTTGATGCGACCTATAATTCTAACGCACACATGTGCTTCAGGAGACCTCCGTTGGAGATGTTCAAATCATCTTAAGCGGCGTTGGACTAATTTTTTGTCAATTGGTGCTACTCCAAATTTATTACATAAATCATCATTTCTAATTCGATCTCTTTTTGTATGACCACGGCTCCATCGCAGCATACACATCTCTGCATACTTATCTTCTGTACGTGTTGGCTTTTAGTAGACCAATATTTTGCACAACACAACATCGCATGCCTGATTGCCATTTTGTAAAACTTTCCTTTAAGCTTCTGTGGATTTTCCTGTCACAGAGAATGTCAGACACTTGTTGCCATTTCAGCCATCCCGTTCGAATTCTAAAACTAGCATCTTTATCAACCTCATCATCATACTGCAACATTTATCTTAAATATCGAAAGAATTCCTTCTTGGGCACTACTAGTTCGGCCAGAGTGACATCTCCATCCTATGATTTAACACCGCTGAACTCGCACTTCATTTACTCTGTTTTAATTCTGCTAAACCTAAAATCCCTTAATTCTAAAGTCCGTCTCCACAGCTTCAGCTGTATCAACCAAAGAATCTCACCTTGTATACCCTTCGTAACCTCATCCATTATTAGGGCAAAAATATAGGGGCTCAAAGCCGATCCTTGATGTGCTTTTATGTTAATGGAAAAGTCATTGGTTTCACCCTCGCATGCTCTGACACTAGTCACAACATCATCGTACATATCTTTGATAAGGGTAATGTACTTTGTTGAGACTCTTTTCTTTTTCAGAGCCCACAATATAACCTTTCTCGGTACTTTATCATACACTTTCTCCAAATCTTTAAATACCATGTGTAGATTCTTCTTTTGCTTTCTAAACCTCTCCATAAGTTGTCTTATTAAGAAAATCGCCTCTATGGTCGACCTCCTAGGTTTGAAACCAAATTGGTTTTTGGAAATGCTTGTCATCCTTCTTAATCGATGTTCAATGACTCTCTCCAAAGCTTCATTGTATGACTCATAAGCTTAATTCTTCTGTAGTTTTTGCAACTTTGAGTATCTCCTTTATTCTTAAAGATTGAAACTAATATGCTTCTCATTTGTTCATCTGGCATCTCGTTTGATTTGAAAATATCATCGAGCAATTTAGTTAGCTAGGCAATCCCTACATCTCCACACCTCAATGGGGACGCCATCAGGCCTTAATGCCTTGCCCGTTTCTTCCGTATTTACGCATCCTTTACCTCGGACTCTTGAATTCTTCGAACAAGATGTCTACTGGTGTCATCAAAAGAGTCGTCCAGCTCGATCGTAGTGGTATCACCTTCTTCACTGAATAGTTGTCGAAATAACCTCTCCATCTATTTTTTATCTCATCGTCTTTCACCAAAAGTTCTATTATTGTTATCCTTGATGCATTTAACTTGGTTGAAGTCACTCGTCTTCCTCTCGTGGAGCTTAGCTATCTTATAGATGTTTTTTTCACCCTCATTCGTACTTAGATTTTAGTATAAATCTTCATACACCTGACACTTTGCTTCACTCGCCGCTCTTTTTTTCATTCTTCTTTGCCACTTTGTACTTTTGCATGTTGTTCTCGCTCGTGTAATGATGCGAACACTTATATTATTCCTTTTCTTTGATAGCTTTTTTCACATCACTGCTCCACCATCATGAATCTTTAGATTCGCGTTTATTTCCTTTCTTTATCCTAAACACCTTAGTAGTCACTTTTCGAACACACGTTGCTATCTCATCCCAAATGTCATTTGCTTCTTCTTCCATATTCCATGTCCCTTCTCCCATTACTCTATCCTTAAACACCCGTGAGGCGTCTCCTTTGAGCTTCCATCATTTCGTTCGACTAATCTTGGCTCTTTTATCCTGTCCAACACATATTCGAAGTCGAAACTCAGATATCAAATGCTGATGTTGTGAGACGACACATTTTTAGGTATGACTTTGCAATTTACACAAGCTCGTTTGTCGTCTCTTCTAGTAAGGACAAAGTCAATTTGGCTAGAGTGTTCACCACTACTGAAAGTAACTAAGTATGATTGTCTCTTTCTAAAGAAGGTATTAGTTATCATGAGGTCATAAGCAATAGCAAAACTAAATATTTCTTCTTCTTCTTGGTTCCTATCGCCATATCCAAAACCACCATGCATTATCTTAAACCCTCAACTAGTTGTACCAACATGACTTTTGAAATCTCATTCTATGAAAAGTTTCTCGCTACTAGGCACATCTCTAATCATGACGTCTAACTCTTCCCAAAAATTCCTCTTGACGGCTTCACTTAGACCTACTTGTGAAACATAAGCACTAATGGTGTTCAGAACCATATCATCAACTACTAGCTTGACTAGAATGATCATGTTCCCTTGTCTCCTAACGTCGACCACTCCGCTTTTAAGGTACTTGTCAATTAAGATGACTACCCCATTCTTGTTACGATCTTTTCTCGTGTATTATAACTTGAAGCCAGTGTTCTCCACCTCCTTCGCCCTCTTGCCCGTCCATTTGGTTTTCTGAACGCATAAGATATTTACACATCTCCTAGTCATAGTATCAACTATCTCTCTTAGTTTTCTTGTTAAGGATCCTACATTCCAACTATCGAGCTAAATCATACTTTTATTGATTAACTTCCTTACCCTTCGCACCCGTGGAGTAAAGTGCGAAGACCCATGCTTATTTATCACTGCATTGGGGTCGTCAACATATCGTGCCACTAAGGGAGTGATGACCCAGCCCTTGCATATTTATCACCATACCCGAACCTTGATATGACGCGCCACTGAGGGAGTGATGACCCAACCCTTGCTCACCTATCACCATACCCGATTCTCGATATGGTGCGTCATTAAGAGGGTTACGCCCCCAACGAAATATAACCAGGTTTCATTTCCATAAGAGAGACTATGGTTTTTATGTTGGCTCACCAAGCCTATCACAACCCTCCTTCTTTATCCTGGTTTGGGATAGACTGCATAGAAAACTACGCAGGTGGAGTTGCATTGATAATAAGCATCAAAAGTAAAATGATGGTTGCTTTTGGAAGTATGTGAGTGACAACCTGTAAAACACAGATCAGCTGATGCAAGGGAGTGACAAAATGCTTAAGGTGTTATGCCAAGACAGTAAGGACAGAGGCAAATAAGTTTCAGTTTGCGGTGATATATGTTGAACACATCAGTTGGTAGTTTGAGTGTGTCCAGATGCACCGCAAAGCATGTTGTGTGTGTATCCCTCATAGCAACGTATAAGATGCCATTTTGGTTAAATAAAATTGAGCAGCAGTCATTGTAGGATGTAGTACGTACTATGGTTGAGCCGGTCAGAGATTTGCAAGTGTTGGTAGTACATCATTTGACTGCGGAGTTGCACTTCTTGTAGAGGAAAGGAATAGGCTGGAAGAATGTATTGCATGGGAACCGATGTAGTTGTTGAATTTGCATTATATTTCCTCGTAGTACCTGAGTCTAAAAGGAGAAGTCCAATGATTGCCTCCGGTGGTAGGGAGTGGAACCAATAAAGAGGCTGCAGAAGTTTCAAGTGTCGTGTTTATGGCTAGTGCATGGCAAGAGCAGTGAGGGGGTGGCAGTTGCAGTGAGTTAGTTGTTGAATAGGTGGTAGAAAACGAATAGTCCATTCAGGTGGCATTGTTCGTATTAGCTTGGGAGGATACATCAGTTGGTTGTCCTGGAAACTTTGGGTCAGGTAGAATGGTGCCGATGGGATGGTTGAATTGTGAGTAAGTAGTAGTATCGAGCTGTCGTATATTTCCTATTTTATTCATGCATGCTTAATAAATCTGTAGTTAGGCTCTAATGTACCCCTAATTTTGTTATGTTTAGTATAAATTTAACTCTTATCTCACTGTTCTACGAGGAGTTGAAAACGAAGAACAAGGAGATTTCTACACTCTGAGCGGGTTAGAGACGAGTATGGCGAATGCGATGAAGTTTATGTGAAAATACAGATAATCGACGGGTGCAGGTGGGAGTGGGTCGTCACATGAATATATGTTGCTTCATTTGGACATGATTTGTGTATTATATATGTATTTATGTTATTAAATGTTATTCGGATATGTTGGGTTTGAATTATAGTTTTCATGTGACTATATAATTTTGTTTTACTAATTATGATTCTGTTGTGTGTGTTTAGGCTTAAATTGTATTTTTTTTATCGTAGTCTATTTGTTAAATATATAGGCTTTGCATATTTATGACTGTTAGTGATGATATATGTTGTCTGTTTGGCATGTATGTTTGGTTGTGTATGATAATTCTGTTTGGTTTGCGGTTGTAGGAAATGAATGCAACGAATTGATGTTGATGCAAAGGCATCACTAAAGTTTAGCGACGCCATTGCAATGATCCTTTTGCTTTAGAACATCGGCGTCGCAGCGATGTCCTTAAAAATTTAGCGACGCCATTGCGATGCTATTTTTATGATACAAAACGTGCATTGCAAAGGCATTGCTAAAATTAGCGACATCATAGCGACGTCAATTTCGTAATGTCTTAGCGGCACCAAGCAATTTAGTGGCACTCATTTTTCTGTCGGCGCTTCGGGTATTGCTAAAAAAATTGGCGACGCCAAATGCATGTCAGAAAACGACATATTGTAGTAGTGGCTGTAGAGAGTAAACGCCCTTCTTCTTCTCCACTGCAGAAATTTCTGGCGGCAACTCCTCAATGTCAGAAACTACCTGATTAACTATATTCCTTTTTAGAACAGCCTTCATTCTTCATTGCCACTTCTTGAAGTCTTTATCCCCGTTTCATCTTTCTATTGCCAACTGGGATCCAGATGCAATATAAGAACCTCTAACATAAGGTCTTGTTGCGACAGGGGTACCCCACCTTCTGTCCTAGCACCTTCTATAAATCAACCAAAATGCTCTTATACCAGATTGTTGGGGTCTATCCTTTCAAGATGATATTATCTAACAACATAGATGCAGAACAATAGGATCAAATATAGAACAAATGGATATTCGTTTATTTCTTATATTACTTCAAACCATGCTCAAGCCAATCTTCTTCCACAATGCTAATTTCATTGGCTTTACATCCTCATAACTTGTACCTTTAATGAAAATGAATACACACACACGCAAATATATATGAATACACTGTAAGAAGAAAGAGAAAAGGAATGTAAATAAAACCCTAACGCCAAGGCCAATGAAGACTTTTAAAATTATCAACTATGCATGTCATCATCAGTTAGAAAAATTAAAAGAAGTAAATATTTGGCTTAGGTCCTTAAATCAAATTTAATATACGAAAACTCATCCCTAAAAAAAGTATGCAAATTAGGTTCTTAGAATTAAGTTACTAAATAATTGCATACATTTATGCAAATAGTTAGTGAAGAATTGCAGACATTTATGCAATTATATCCAAAAATTGCACAAATGTCTGCAATTATTCAGTGAATAATTACGGAAATTTTCGCAATTTTTGAATATAATTGCATAAATGTCTGTAATTATTTAGTAACTCAATTCTTACTTTTTTTGACAAGGATGTTTGGTGTATTTGAAACTTAATAGGGATTTTAACCAAACCGTCCCTTAAAAGAAAGTGTTCATGGTTAAATAACCCAAGGAAGTAATTTTAGAAGGTTTGAATATGTAATGAAAATGGAATGATATAATTAAAGGTTCTTATTATTTCCTTATAAGATCTATTGAATTGTGACTGCCATAGCAAGGAAACATGATGTGAAAATAAATTTTTTTAAATGACTTTTGAATGTAGCTTTAAAAAGTAATTTCAGATTGTGAGCAACAGAATGGTTAAGATGGTCGAGTTAGTTCATGGTGCTAGAAAAAGGTTTTAGCATCTTGACATGTACGAAGCATGCATATTAAAACAAATTCAATGTATTAGAATTATATAAATTGTAAGCATAATTTTCAAATAACTATATTTATGACTGGCAGTTATACATAGTTTGTGCCATTGTAAAAGAAAGAAAAAAAAAAAAATTTGAATTATAAATTTATTTCAAAAGTAATGGATAATAAATTTTAAATATCGACTCAGATAAACGTAAGGAGATACTTGAATTTTTGTTATAAGTTATAACATAACTACAATTGTAATTCAGTTTGAGTCTACAAGTGTTCTGGTAATGGTCTAAGTTATAGAAAATTAAGTTTGAGCCTACAAGTGTTTCAGGTTTGAATGTTAGAGATAAAAACAAATATCTGTTAATTCTTCCTAGTTTTAGCTAGGAATTGTCTGTCCATATGTAAATAATTTATTTCTGTTTCAATTTTTGTCCAGTAGTTGGTTTGTTTGTTATGCGTATTTGTCTTTGTGCTAAATGTACTTCGCTTAGGCCGTTGTGTTTTCAGTTTCCTAATTGCTGATGTCATGTACATTTTTTTGTACCCTCTACAAATTTGATTTCCAACAGATCTGTACATATCATGTAGGTGCTTGGTTGAAGTTTAGATACTGCATATGACATATTGCGACAAAATATGAAACTATGTAATTTTTGCTTTGTTGTGCGACACATTTTTGGCTAGATGTTTGATTAAATTCCTTTTAAGTTCCAACAAAAATATTAATTGCCAATCATGTGATGTTATGCATTAGTTTTTCAGTTATGGCTACGTTACATATGAATTCTAATGAGATTCAGCGCTTTGCATTCATAATACAATCTATAAAGTACGCAAAACATGTTCTTTTAATATAAAAAGCATAAGAAGAAAATAGACAATGTTTGTTTGAACGAAGATGTGTTATGTTTTTGTTCATTTTAAAACATTATGTATATGATACATTCATTTTTAGGACAAATTCGAAGGCCATTAACTCCAATTTGTAGTATTCTCCAACCAGGGTGCTTTTATAATTGTTTTAAAAGTGTTGCGGTAGTCGTAAAATGCAAAAAAATGTTAATGTGCCGCAACGTTTCAAAAGAGCCGCAGTACCTAAAATAACAAAATTCTGTAGAAAATCAAACCGAAGCAAAACGAGAATGCTACAGCTACAAAAATAATAAGCTCTATGGGCAAACTATGCTATATTACTATTTCTATTGAAACTGCTGTTAGACCGCATTCGCCGAAAGGTTGTTAAATGGGTTTGCATCATTTAATAAAGGCTGCATAATTAATTTACTGTACATTTTGTAAAAGCTTCGGTAGCCTTTTTAAACAACATTTTAAAAAAGAGACCCAAACCTTTTATTTGTCTTTTCTAAGCCATTTTAAAAATGTTTTAATGTTGTTTAACTATTGCTTAATAGTGTTTTAAAAATTGTTTATTTCTATTTAATTGTTTTGAAGTTATTTAACAATATTTTAATATTGTAAAAGTTATTTATTTAAATAACTAATATTGTTTAAAGATAATTTATAATTACTATTTACTAATAATGTTTTGGAATTTATATTAGTTATTTGTTAATAAAATCTAGAATTAATAATAATTATTTATTAATAATATTTTGGAAGTTAATTATTATTTATTATAATAGTATTTGAAGATTAATTATTATTGTTTTGTCAATAATGTTTGAAATTATTAACTATTATATTTACAATGTTTGAAGTTAATAGTTGTTATTTATTATTAATGTTTCGGCTGTTAAAAATTATTATTATATAATAATGTTTTGAATTAAATAATCAATATTCATTTATAATGTTTTGAAGTTATTATTTATTATATTAATAATGTTTTAGAGTTAATAAATTATTTTATTAATGACGTTGAAAAGTTAATTGATTAATTATTTAGGATGTTTAAAGTAAATTAGTTTATCTGATTAATTGTATTTATAGATAATAAGTTGATTTATAAAAGGAATCACATTTAATAAAAGAGGTTTATTAAGAGTTTATAAATGAAAATAGGGTTTTGATTTATAAGAGTTTTATAAAGGCTTTATAAAGAATCTTTATAAAGGGATTTTAGAAAAGATTGTTAAAAAGTAATTTTGGAAGGGATTTTTATAAAGGATCTTTATAAAGGAGTTTTATAAAAGAATAAAGTTTTATAAGTGGGTTTATAGATTTATAAAAGGCACTTAATAAATTGATTTTAGAGATTTATATAAGAGTTTTATAAATTGTTTAAGAGATTTATAAATGAGTTTAATAAAATAATTATAGAGATTTAGAAAAGAAAAGAAGTTTCTAAAAGAATTTGACATCGGATTTCCTCAAATTGACCTTCTTAATTTTGGTGGTGTGGACAATCGTTTAATGCTTAACACCGAAGGAATAGCGTTTGGGTTTATCCCTATCTCCATTTTTTTAAAACAATATTTTTTTTATTCCTTTTGATATGATTTTGAAATAAGAAATCTTCATAATGTTTTATGAATATACTTATACCATTGAGATAAGTATACGATACATTTTCGGAAGAATCTGTTGGAACTGCTTCATCTGTGTCACCGACCGATCACCCAGGAAGTAGCTAAGGCCCTGTGCTATATCGTCAACGACTACTGCGGATCAAGCCGGGCAGCAGTTGTTCTTTTCTGTTAATTTGATATATATTATAAACTTAAAAGGCTGATGTCTTATGCTGGTATTCTGTTGTTATAACATAAACTTGGACTATGCTATTTTGTTCTCGCCATCGACCAGGCATGTTGGTCGATCTACCTATATATTTATATTATTTTAATCGGCCGTGTAGCTCCACGCTACACACCCGTTCTCTTCAAAAAAGTTTACGATACATTTTCTAAGCAGGGAAGATGGAGTGTTTTTGTGAATGTACTTATACCGTTGAGATAAGTATATGGATATTTCTTTAAGTGTTGAAAGAAGCAAAAAGGATTGGTGAATATATCTTTGTAAAAGTATTTTAATACAAGTATTCACATAGTGATTATAAATAATGAAAGGCTTACGTAAAGAGGTTAATGGTTGCTTATGTGCTTAACCAATGTTGGTTTCTCTATGAAAATAAATCCCTGATTTGATTGTTGTTTTTATTTGATAGTTAAATAACCGACTATCAAACTTGACAATTTTTAAATTATCTTTGTCGGTTCGAGGAGGCTGGGATTAGATATATTATCCGAAAATCACTTCGAATCGGCATAAGTGTTCGAATGGAAGACATCTTGATGATGGTTTCAAAGACGGAGTTCTTTGATGTACAAGGGCTAATTGCTACAATTTATGAGGATGATTCCAAAATGGATGTAATGGAAGTAGTACCTTCGATTTCGTTTAGACCTAGAACGAACTTGTATGGATGAATGCTAGCATTGCATTACTGCCTGAAAGGCAGTGTTAGCATTCCAGGGGGAATTACTATATAAAAGGTAAAATGTAGCCTTAAGCCTTATTAACTGGGAATGACTAAAATCAGGGGAGTTGCAACAGAGCAAACGGGTCACACCCATTAGGGTATGTTCATCCCCTTATAGAGTTGACATCATTTCTTTATATTACGCTTTAGATCCATTGTGGTTTTCGATCAAAACCTATAGACACTCATATTCAGTACTATCTAGTACGGATAGGCCGGTCCTGTATTGGTAGGGAGTCCATGTGTGGCTCTCGGTGCATTTTATCTAGAGATGCACTGTGACAGGTGGTCCCTTGATGCCTTGTCATTATATGGAAATCCATTCTCCACTAAGTGCCTTCGGACTAAGTTGTATATCTATTATGTTGGAATTTAATTAATGTAACAATTTTGGCTATATTCAATATTTATTTTAAACCCTAGACACTATTTTAATATCGAAAAATTTCTTATGAAATGTTTTGGTTATCATAAGCTAAAACTAGTCTGCGTTTATGTGTGGCTGGTCTTACGAGGTATCATTATTTTTAAAAGGTTTTTATAACATTAAAATTCAATCGAGGTATGTTTCTCACACTGGTTTACCAGACTGATTTGAGCGTTGTCTTTCTTATAATGCTTGGATCAGACCGAGTATATTTCCAGATCTAGTTTAGATGCCTTGGAGCTTTAGTAAATGAGCTGGATATCCAAGACGCATCTCTCGTATATTCTTTATTTCCGTTGCATGTGTTGTATTTATCAGCATTCGTGTGCACTTATAACTGTCCAGGCTGATGATTAATGATTAATGTACTCTGATTGATATATGTATAATACAGTTATCTTTTGGTAAAGATCTATTGTATATTATATATTACTCGTCAGATGTAAGGTTCTGTTCTGTCTTTTCTTTTTTTTCCAATAATCTATCTTTTTTCCACTCAGATGCTCGGCATATGAATATCATAGATGTATCTGTATCGACCTTTTAAGATCGAACAGGCATGTCTTTACAGTTGGTATCAGATCTTAAATTGAGAAAACACCTAGACTTTGTGGGGTTAACTCATTTGAGATAGGGTAAGCAAGACCCTAGGATGAGTTGAGTGTATTATCTATAAGAGAACGTATTTGTCAGTGCTATAAAAATGTTTTATATATTGTGTTGATTTATCCATTAAATGGCTTATGAATTCTAGTCAAGACATTAGATGCCGCGGTGGTTTCTAAACACTTGAACTAGGCAAATCGACACCATATTGTTTTTAAAAATTGGTATGTGAAATAAATTTACCAAGATTTTACAAAGGGATAATTTTCATAAACTACTTATAGTTATTAATGATGTGTTTGTTTGATAGGAAATGATAATATTTAATTATTATCATTTATTATTTGATTAGTCATGCTCACCCTGTTATGAGCATTAGCTAATGTTGTTGACTGAGTAGTTGCGCTGACCATTTTATAGGCATTGACTATTGTGGTTGATTAGAAGCAGTTTATCCTTTTCATTGCATGGGTTAGGTAAATAGTACTTGTGCGAACATTGAAACAAACACCTTGTGAATTTAGTTTCACAATTTGACTATAAAGCGTTCGATAATAATGTTGGGTTAAAATTTAACTTCAATAAAAAATGTTTATTATAATCTAAATGAAGATATACATTTGTGAAATGGTTTTTATATAAGGAAGTAGAATCATCTAAGTATAATTTATAAACGTGATTTATAAATAAAAAGGGATTTAAGTTGAGAATTTGAGAAAGTGAATCCCGGTGTATTGGAAATTTCTTTTCAAAAAGTTTTGGAAAAATAATATAGTATTATTTAGAATAGGAATATTTTTAAAGGATTTTGAAAATTAATTTCGGTGATGACTACAGTATCATCGACGTTTATTATCGAGTTTCTAAGTGAGGATTGCTACCATAGTGATTTGATATACAAAATGGATATATGTATATTATTATTTCAAAATGATTTGAAATAAAATTGGATGGTTAATTCTTAAAATTTCAGCTAAGTAATATTATATAGACCCAAGTATCCTATTGCATTACAGTAATTTGGTTTGTGCATCTCGTTTTGAGTTGTTGTTTGGTAATTTTCATTTATGAAAATAAAATGAGATTTTCGACAATTTAGGATAGTCAAAAACTCCCAAATGGATTGAAATTTAAGCTAAGTGTTTTTGTTAAAATTATAATAAGATGAGTTTTGTAACTTACAAATTTAAGAACTAGTAAGTTGATACAAATTTTGAATTTGTTGGGCATTCTGGTAAAGTAAAAACAAATATGAATTTGTATATATGCTCTTAGATTGTAGCGGAATGTTATACAAATACAGACTTAAGTTTAAAGTGGATAATAAACATAATTGTGCTTTATAAATTGTTTATAATAAACTTAAGTATGGAAGGGCTTTAAAGATGAAGCTGTGGCATTTTGAAATGTGTATAAACTGAAGTTTTAAAGTGATTGATTTACATAAGTGGTGTTATAAGATAGCCGTGAGCTTAAGTAATGGTTTTATGAAATAGTTCATAAATAATTTTAGTATTAAAAGAAATATAATAAAAGTGAAAATGAATGTGAATAAAAAGAAATTGGTATAATTCAGAAACCAATTGGAATAAATATGTAAGTTGTACGTAGATCATTTTATTCGCATAACTGTTTGATCCAAATTTGAGCACGATTTCGAGGTGATTTACACTAGTCCGGCTTAGGAATTTTCACTCAATTATTTATGGAGAACACTGGATATGGATTTTTGGTTTGGTTCTAAACTTTTTTATCATAATCGATGGCTATGTAAGGAGAATGGAGGTTTCTAATCAAGAAACCGGATCAGAGATTCGAGTGAGCGATACTAGTTCGGAAGTAAAATTGTGCGATTGAGCGGGCGATCGAATTTGATATTGCGTACGAATGGTATATATACATCGGATGGGCTTAAACATGATATATGCTTTTGATATTGCAAATGCAAGTTATATGGATGAATATCATTTGGAAGTGTTTATGAAAGCAAATGCTAGTTTGATCCATTTGGTTTCATAAGTAGAGTTTGGTTGCCCGACAAATAGATACATGTTTATATTGTTGTTTGGATGATGGTTTTATATCCCAGATATGAGAGGCTACTTGGCATTTGTTTCCTTTTATTCATTTGGGCCTTTTGTGGCGGTTTGTTGTTTTTTCGATTCAGCCGCGCAAAGGAGACACTGAGGAAATTTTCTATAACTTAAAAGACTTAGAAATTCAATAACCAGTTTCAACTAATACATTTTGAAAAGTTAATTGGTTTGGAGGCATTAACATTATCTTGGCAATTTCGAGGACGAAATTCTTTTAAGGGGGGAAAATGTAACGATTTGAATTTTGGTCGTATTTTTGTATTTAATTTATTTTAAATATTGTAGCAATTGGTTTTTAGAAGTTAATAATTGGAATTCAAATATGGAAATTATTTAAACTAATTGAATTGTGAACTTCATATTTGAAGAATGGTTTAAATATTTAGATTTTGAAATGAATATTAATTTAATAGATTTAATGGTTTTAAACTTATTATAATTGATAAATACTAACAGTGAATTCATTTTGTTAATTTATTTGCAGTAATAAATGGTTAGAATAAATAGTTAGAAATTTTATTTCTATTTTAACGAATCAATTTTTATTGATGTATTTTTAATTTAATTTATTTGATTTTTTTCATAATTTTTGATTTGGAAAATATTGAAATTATCCGTTTGACTATGGATCGACCAACGACGGTGTTTTTATGATTTTACAAAATAAGATAACCTGTGTATATTATTATTGTTTTGAGGTTGAGTCGCCGTTTTAAGAGCGACTCGATTTTTTTTTATCGTTTGAGGTTCGTAAGCGGTCGAAAATTTTGCGCAAAATGCTGACAAATTTGAAATAAGTTGAAGTCAAACCAAACATATTTTTCTCCACCTCTTCTTTGTCCCCCCGTTCCCTTCCCATAATTCCCGTTCCAAAACAAGAGAAAGAAAATCCTCCTCTCATTAAAATTTCAAAAACCAAATCGAATTAAAATCTAAAATTATAAAAGCTTGAATCTTTATTTTTGTAAGGCCAAGATCTTCTGGTTGAAAGTTATTTGGATGTCGCATTTGGATTTAGGGTACTCGATTTGTTCAAGCAGTAGGGTTTGGCAGTGCGTACATGGAGCTAAAAGTCGCGATTTCAAGTGTGTTTACAGGGATGATGTGGTTGTGTCCATTGGGTAGAGCTCCCTTGGTGGAGTACATACAGTTCGTCGGTGAGTGGTTTCATTAATCAGAGAGGGAAGGAGCTTGGACAAGATCATGGCAGGTTTGGGTTTGAGGTTCTCTGGAGTTAGGGGGAAGAAATATTAGGTGGCCTGGGTTTTTAATGAAAGAAGATTGAGGTAAATTATATGATTAGCTTAACTAATAACGTGATTAATATTTAAATATATTATTTAAATTTCTTAATCTTATAATTTGTATAACTAGTTAATATAAAGTCCAAATCGAAACACGGTCAATTGCTTTGTGCTCGTAGCACCAAACATTACGCGATGGAATTGAATTGGTCGAGATTCGAGCTAACATAATTTCATGTTAAAATAGAAACGCTGTTCGATTTTAGACGAAACCAGAACGCAGAAGTGATAACAGAAATTTCAGTGAGTTAACCCATCTTTTTGGTTAATTAGTATGTATAGTAGATTAAAATTTTCTGTTTGTGTTTGGTTGAAACTATTTCCGCTTTTAAAAAGCGACTGTCATTTAAAAGTGAAATACACGAAACTATATATTGAGAAATCCGAATTTCTCACTGTAATTATTTTAATTTTTAGTTTTATGTACCCGTTGGTTATATTTCAGTTGTAATCCTATTATGTAAATTGTTAATAGTTGAATCTGATTGTTTAGCACTATTAGTTGTGACATTGTATATGTTGGAAATTTCCTTGAAATGATAAAAATCAATAACAACATTGGTTAAGTGCATGGTGGCTGTTAGCCTCAATTTAGTATTTTGAATTACTATTAAATGCCGTTTTGGCTTGAAATGAGTTTTCGATTTGGATAGTAATTTCAATATAATCTTTGGATTTTCTGGAATATTTTATTTAAGCAGATTTTGAACTTCTCTATTTTACCCCAAACTTTCTATTTATCTTTTCTAAACCATTTAAAAATGTTTTAAAATTATTTTACTATTGCTTAATAGTGTTTTAAAAATTGTTTTTTATTTAATTCTTTTTGTAACGATTCGGATATATTAACGATTTTTTTTTCATAACGTAATTAACTAAAATTTTGATCGAAATTAAATAATTAAATTTAACAAAGAAAATTTGATATTTGGAGTACGTCTACTTAAACGTAGCAAATGTCAGATTTTCATCAATAAATATATGAGTTTGCTTTGCTGTGTAATTTTATTCAGATTTAAATCAGTTAATATTTGGTGAAAATAAAATGTTTTCGAAAACTAAATATTTTTACATAATTAAAATGTAATTATTTTCTGAGTGAGACATCATATTTCGTTTGGCCAAACTTGGACCGCTCTAGCTCCATTTATCTTATTTTCGGTGTTTTAGCAGCATTTTGGCAACGAATATCGACTTTTGATACGATGATCGTATCGCTGATATCTGTATAAAATTTTGTTCGTCTTGTTATGTTGATCTGCACAGTATATTCGTTTGTGCATTTCGGTGTCCGGTACACGGCGGAATCTATGAAATGATTTGTTGTATCAGTTCCGTATTAGAGCTTTTGAGTTTCCTATGCCATTTCATCAATCTACCGTGTCAATCAATAGCCATCAATTTTTAATAGTCCAGAATTTAATTGTCATTTGGCCTTTTCTATTCCCAACGTTAAATTAAATTTGCTTTTGTTCATGACTTTTATTATTCTTTCTTTTAAATTTACATTGCCATTTCATTTTAACCCTGTTGGTTCTTTGTCCTTTCCTTTCTTCTTTTAGATCCGTGCTTGCCTTCCACAAAAAAATAAAAAAATAAAATAAAATATGTATTCGTTTTGTGCTTGAGAAAATTTTAATAATATAAACTTTATATTTCCTGAAGCCTGTTTCTTCTTCATTATTTGCTCGTCCACCATCATTTGCTAGAGCACTTGCGAAACTTCATCCCCGCACATTTTCACCTGACAACACCAGCCGTCGCCACATCGCGATCTACGACCTTGTTTTCGGAAGCCTACAACTCCGATCTGATACACCACTCCGTCAATATACCATCACCCATCGACCCATCACCTCCACACCCAGTTTCGCCACCTCTACCATTTCAAAGCCATCACCACCCTCTCGTCCAAAACTCTCCGACTTCCCTCCTCCGATCCACAGCAGCAGTTCGCACTTCTCCTTCTTCACGTGACCGACAACATTCTTTCCCACCGTAGCCAACAAGTTTCACCGCCCCTCCGCCTAATTGCTCTCCACTCCACATGCTGACCCACTTCTCCCCAAACGCCGACCGCTCACTTTTCCCATCGCCTAGCCTCTCCGGCCAACTTCTCCTCCAGTTCCCATCTCCGCGCAAGCCCACTTGCCATCATCCATGTTTCACCTGCAGCGATCAAACTCGCCACCTCCTAACAACTTGGCCCATCACCACTGACCTCGCAGCTGCTTCGCCTCATCAAGTCAGATTCGAGCCTCTTCATAAAAAAATAAAAAAAATAAAAGGTGAAAGCTTTGTACACCTGCACCTTCATATATATATATATATATATATATATATAAAATTAGATTTGTGGTTGCAACCTCGACCACCTTTCTGTTGCTCGCCACCTCTTCACCACTTCGCCACTGCTGCTTATATATATAAATAAAAATGTGCATTTTATTTTAAAATTTTAATATGTGTCTTTGATTTTGAAAGGTATGTATATATGTATATATTTTTATATTTCAATATGTGTTTATTTGTATATATATACAAAGATTTTATTTTTAACATGTGTTTAAGGATATAATATTGGTTTTACATATAATATATATACTACATATTTATAAATTTTATTTGTAAAGAAAAAGGGATTTTGATTTTGATTTTTAAAAGATAATAGAAATTTTGATTAGGTATATATATAGATTATTAAAAATATAATATGTAGATAATTCAATTTTAATATATGTGTTATAGGAAATGTTAATTTTCAAAATACAATATAGAGATTCTATTTTATATGTGTCTAAAATAAAATATTGATTTGAAAATATATATAAAGATTTTATTTATATCATTACAAGGGAAACGACTCTTCCCAACGGCGGGCTGCCGTTTGAAGCCGTTGGAAAGCCGTTGGAGGCCGTTGGAAAGGCCGTTGGTATACATTTCAACAGTTTCCAACAGCCTCCAATGGCATCAACGGGGTTATACCAACGACTTCCAACGGCAAGTTTGCCAACGTGGCAAATCCTGTTGACCAAACTACCATTGGAATGCGTTGGAATTTACCGTTGGAAGCCGTCGGACGTTTTGGCCGTTGGTCGCCGTTGGAAATCTGGGTATTTTTTTTTATAAAACCGGCAGTGCTTCCTTCCAGCCATACACAACCACAATTATATCAAAACATCTCCATTTCGAGCATATATATATATATATATATATATATATATATATATATATATATAACAACTATATCAAAACATATCCAAACATATATATAACCAAATCATGCATATATTTCAACGTAAACCAATATCCAAACATAACACAACATAACCAACATAAAAAAATCCAAACCAACATCAACAAATCCAAAGCAACATCCACAACCAAACCATTAGAATGTATCAAATCCAACTATACATAGAAACCATCAGAATGTATCAAATTCTCACCAACTCCAAAATATACATGCCAATAACAAAACATACCTAAATCACTCCGCACCAGAACCACCGGATGAAGGAGGCTGTCCATACTGTGCGATGAACTCCGCCATGCGCAGGTTCATCTCCTCCGTCCTTGCTTCATGCAGCAAATTGCGTTCCCGCATCTCGGCAAGCTCGGCTCGTAGCTGCGCAATCTCTTCCTTATCTTGAGCCTTTTGATATTCTCTTTGGGCTGTCTGAACCTGTAAACAAATTTAAATTATCAACTACACTAAAAAATTAGTATTAAAATAATTGCAAATTAACTAACCTATATATATTCACTAACAAATTTATAAAAAAAACTAAATCATGATAGTTCAAAATATGAACGGAATACACTAGTATAATGATATTTACTAACTTAAACCCGAATTCTAGCCTATTAAAGAATTGATTAACACACACTAATAATTAACACACGCATATGATTAACACACTAATTAATCAGAATAATTATTTTAAAATTTAACTTGAAATTACCGATTGGCTTCCATATCCGTACTGTCTGCCGCGGGTCACTGGATCCATGACGACTCAAAAATGACATCCTCCTCATCGGGGGTCAAGTGAACTCGTCCCGTTTCCTCAAGTAAGGCTGTCCGCGCTTCCTGGAACTTTTGCTGTCCTGCAAAATATAATTTAATTTAGTTAACGTTATTTCAATTAACTTGTAAGTTTTAGTTACTTATGTTATACTTACATAGGCAGCACGCGCTTTGTCATCGTGGTCCCAAGAGTAAGAAACTGCGCCGGAATCATCGACCTGAGTCAATGCATGTGTATGGGTAAACACATCCCACTAACTAGCAGCCCCCCCGCGTTGTCTCTCCTGAAATATGCACATATAAATATACATTATTTATATTTTAACAAATTAAACTTAAAATAATTAACTACTTATCTTATTTAATAATTATACCAAATCTTCCCGGTGATGCTGGAAAGACTTGGAACCACCGCGATGTGTAACGGGGTTCCTGCTCCTGTTTGCAGAATTTCTCTCGGACTGCCTCTGCAAATTTAAATTGAAAAATTGTTTTGACAATTTTAATTATTTATATATTATTTGCCTCAAACAATTTAAATTAAATATATGATAGATTTACCACAAAATCCTCGTTGCTCCACCAGGTGGCAAACTCATCAGAGACAGCTTCACTCATCCAATGAGGCCTCTTTCCTGATGTTTTGATGTTGTTTATTGTTTCGCGATAGTTTTTTACAATTTTGCCGCTCCAATGGCGCCGGACAACAGAAACATCAGAATTGGCCAAGCCCACTTCCCCCTGCATGTTTGAAAAAAATATGAGTTATACGGTTGCTATAAATAGTGCAAACATGAATTGACATAATGTACATGACTACATAATGCAATAATTGATATACCACACATACCAAAAAGTCCTGCCAGATAGCCTCCCGCACCCCCTCTGGTATCGCAGTCCACCTCAGCCAACACGAGGTCATACGAGCCATATACGCCCATCGCGAGATCGTGAGCAATATGTTGGAAGGCTCCAACGAAAACCCACCGCTGTGTAAAACAGGAAAAAAACATTTAATATTCCGTTACTACTATATCTATTTGATAAAAGATTGTATGGAATAAAATTTAATTTTGAAACTTTATACTACCTACCATCGGCTTTGGGTTTCAGCCATACTGTAGGCCGAACACCCGGCTGTGAAGGACCAGCATCATCACCTCTCTGTGAGCTGAAAGATCCGGAGTGTGAACGTCTGTGTTCCGACATACCTATATGAAATCATAGTATAAAGAAAAGCAAGAGTAATATGGATTAATTTAATATGCAAATGGTGTCAGAATAATGAATATGACGTAACATACATTATGGCGTAACATAAAGGAGACTATGTGATACATATCATATAAAATTACTTTGGAAACAGAAAAATGAAATAAAATTACCTTCTCAAAATATTGATTAGTGACACACAAATTTGTTGATTAAAACATTGGAAAATTTTCGTGACACATACAAATTTGTTGATTAAAACATTGAAAAATTTTCGTGAGAAACAAAATCAAATTTCAATGTGTGACGAGTCAAACGATAATCCATCTTTTACCCAAATCGATGATTTTCAAATAACAACTTTTGAAATTGATAATGACGATCTTAATCAAGTTGTTGAAAATACGGTAATTAAGTTGGATTTCAATTCTTTTGAGGGTGCGAAATTCGATTTCAACTTCGATCTTCCTTTTTCTGAAAACTTGAATACGACAACTTTGAATTTTAAACTCCATTTACACGATGAAGTTGTTGATAATCCAACAAAGATAGTCGAATTTAACGAACATGAGTTTTATGGACTTTTTGAAAATGAATTGTTGAATTCTAAAGGGGAGAATTTCGATCGCCGTTTTGATTTTGAAATCGATAATTTCGAAGAAGTTTTCAATGATAAGTTTGAACTTCAATTTGGTGAAAATAAACTTGAATTTCGATCAATTGTTTTATCAACCCCAAAAATCATCGAAAATAAAACAACTCATATGATTTCAATAAAACGACTTTCGTTTTTCCAAATCCACACTCAACTTCGAAATCTTTTACGATTTGGTTTTTCGTGCTTAAACTGTGTCTCACACATTTGGCTAGATAAATGAATCGGTCTTTAGAAGACCGTTTCATTTACTTTTTGACTATATACTTTCTCATCCCTTGTAAATAATAATCTTTCATGTAAATATTGGATTTTTATTTTATTTTTCTCCTTCCACTTAGGTTGACTGTGGGGACACAGTCAAAATCAAGTGTGGGGGGAGACTCATCTTCTTCTTGATTTTTCAGGATTAATTTTTCATTTTTCTTCCAAAAACTCAAAAAAAAAATCCAAAAACAAAAGAAGAATTTATTTTTAGTGTTTTTGATTTATTTTTGAAGAAACACTAGAGGATAAATATATGGTTTTGGTTTATTAAATTGAAATTATTGAAAATTTATTTGTCTTAACAAAAATAAAAATGAAGTTTAATTATAAATAACAATGGTTTAACTAGTATATAGGAAGATTCATACGTGTTAATTATGAAATATATCCTAATTGAAAATCTTTGTTTTAAAAGTGGTGAATTTAAAGTAAAGGATATAACATTTTTTTGTCTTCTAAGTTAAATGGTGCTAAGATGATTTTGCAAAACTCTCTCTCTCTTAAAAAAAATAAAAAAATAATACATCCAAAGTATTCACTCTCATTTAAAAGTCCTCACGGTTATGCATGGGTGAATTACTTGAAATATTTGATTATGTGCTTTCATACTCATTTAAAAGTCCTCACGGTTATGCATGTATGGAACACATGTGAAAAAACAAACATAATAAAAACCACCTACGGTCGATAGGTATATGCACGGAAGTGTGTGCACTCGCCATGCTTTGTACTCACCTCACATAAGCCCAAAAGGCAGTGCATGGGTGGTATATGTGGCCACAGTTTACCTAAGCTAGGTGTGTAATTTTTCTTGCAAATAATGAGAGAGCAAGCAATTGAAATCCTAGCATTACTTTTACTTAGTTGATTTGATTTGTTATTGAAAAGAAATGAAAATACCACTTTGATAAACTTTGATAGTCAACAAAGAATCCTTTTCATAATTATACTTTGCTATCAACCGAAATAACGAGTTAAACTATAGTATGTTTATGATAGCTTCGTCTTTATTGGAAACTTTAACGAGTGAATGACTTAAATTTAAATATAATGACCGAAACCTATATTTAACTTATTCGTGTCAATTTAAAAATAAATTCTTCATTTGTAAATATTTTCAAAAATCCGCATTCATTTCTTTGTAAACAAATCTTGCATTTTGTAAATATTTTCATCCTGCATTTGGATTTTGTGGATAGTATCCGCTGAAAACCCTCACGAGACAACACTCGTCCTACTGGGGCACCCAAAGGTTTAACGGCTTGTTGCATACGCTCGATGCAATCGTGCTTCCTACGAAAACGGATTTATCTTAGTTTACCTTTATTCGAGGACGAATAAAAAGATAAGTGTGGAGGTATTTGATGTGCACGTAAATGTGCATATTTTTACCACCATATTTATTCTTTTTAAATTAAATAAATGATCATATTGGGTATTCTAACTTGTTTAAACCAAAATTCATATTATTTGAAATTGTCACATATTCATCTTCATCAAGGGGCAAAATGGTCATTTTTGTGTAATACTAATTTGAGAAAATTTAATTGGAAATTTTATATTATTTTGTAGGAAATTACACTCAATTACAAGTGGTTTCATGAAGGAATATGCATGTACAAAGAAGATACAAAAGAATGAAGATGGAAATAATTCAAAGTGAAGAACATGGAGGACCCCACCTACCCACTACCTTAATGTACAAATTAAATGCTAATGCACATGCTAAAAGACATTTAAAGCTTCATGTACATTTAAGTGGGGGATTATTAAAGCTAATGATGACTTGGCCACCACACTTCCTCCAATGGCATTTTGGATACTCCCCAAAAATATGCATTAGGGTTTCTAACTTGTATAAATACCCCTTATGTTTCATGTACTCCTCATCTCTTCTCTTAGTCCCTCTTAGGCCTCCTTCTCTTTAATTTTAGTTTAGAAAATAAATCAAATCTCTCTTTCTTTCCATGGCTACTTAGTCATTTCTTCTCTTATGTAATTCCTTTTTTTTTATGCAATGTTATTTATTGTTTCTTTTTTACTTACATGTTCATTTCCTTTCATGCTAGTAGTGTAGATTTACTTTTATGCAAGTAGAATAGTTTTCCTCTTCATTTTGCTTTCATGTTGTTAGCTACATTTGTTAATAAAATGACAAATATGAGAAGCTAAACCCCTTCAATTTAGGGGTAATGAAACTCTCTAATTAATGTAGCTTCAACATTTTGTTAATTCATGCTCTCTTTTTGTGCTTAATGATGATGATAGAAGTGGTTTTATTTGTTGTTTTTGCTTTGAATTTGATAGTCTATATTGTTGACACCAAATAGGCTATGCTTAAACAATCACTAACACAAATATCTCTTCATCAATATATGATTATGGCATAAGAAAGTGATTTGAAATTAAAATTTGATGGTCTATGTTTCTAATCAATAGTTAATAGGTCATACTTAAAATAGATTTCATTTTCATTTTCTTTGTCAAGTTTCATGAAAGTTAGTAAGTGTTTTAAGGGGTGTGTTATAGTTTGATGACTTATGTTGGCTAATCAATAGCTCAAATATGTCATACTTATAATAAACACATCAATTAAAACACTAATGACCATAAAAGAGAGATCATGATTTCATGTGTTGAATTACATGATCTAGAGAGTGGATTTATTCTCTAAATTGTCATTTAACTCTCATATTTACATTTCTTTTCTTTTTGTTAGTTAGTTCATATTCTCATTTTCTAGCTTAAAGACACTCTCGACTTTGGTATAATTTGATTGAGTAGGAAATTTAAATCAACAATTCCCTGTGGAACGACCCGTATTCGTCACGTGCTACATTCATACACCGTGCGCTTGTGGTTATTTTAATTTCTAAATTCGTTCGACGGTTTTCTAAACCGATAGAATTTCCGTCAACGAACAAGTTTTTGGTCATCATAAATTTCATTCATTTGCTCAACAAAGTCAAATTTGTAATTATTAACTTGAAAATTTTCGATTTGAACTTGTTGAGAACAAGAATTGTCAATTTCGATAAACGGTAGATTATTATTTGATTCTTCGCAAGTTGAGATTTGATTATGATTTTCACGAATTTTTTTGTATTTTTCAAGTAATAAATCCCCGTTATCTTTTTCCATTTGGTCAACAAAATCAAATTCATGATTATTAATTTGAAAACTTTCATTTTGAATTTGTTGATAACCAAAGTTTTCGATCGTATCATTATTGAAACTATTCCCATTGCCAAAATTATTTGAAAATTGGTTTACATTTTTGTCTTTATTTTGAAATTCATCTTGAAACTCGAAATTGAATTGACATGGGTTACACTCGAAATCATTTGAATTTTGAAGTGAATTCAAATTTTGATTATTTTGAAAACCTTGATTCGAGTTATAATACAAATATGAATTGCACCACTCATTTATCTCTTGATTTTGTTGTGTAGCGATTTCAAGTAAAGATGAAATACTATTTTCAAGATTTGAAGCTTGGTCATCATTTTGAAAATTTTATGGTTCAAAATTCAAATCGTTTAAAGAATAGTTGTCGTTAAAATCCACACGAATTTGGAGTGAAATCGTATGGATTATATTGATTTTCACAACTATTGTAAACTTCACGTAAGTGGGGAAACTCGGACATTTTCAAGAATGTTTTTGTGTTTTTTTGGTAAAAGGAAAATATTTACAAATGGAATTTATTTTTCAAAAGGGAAATTGATTTTTGGTTTTTCAAATTTTTTCTTTGTTTTTGAAAAGTTTTTTTTTTTTGGATTTTTGATTTAATTTTTTTTTTGGATTTTTGGAATTTTGATTTGAAAATTTTCAAAGGAAAAGGGAAAAAAACTAAGTTAAGAAATATTTATAATTTTTTTTAGTTTTGGATTTTGATTTTTTTTTTGTTTTTTTTAAATATGCATGAACTAATGCAACTAAATGAATGCAGTGCTTAATTACAAATGATTTATCCTAAGTTAACCCAAAATTGTATAATCACACATTGTCTTAGATAAACAAGATAGTTCTCAGCCAGGTAACAGACAGGATTTATCGGTGCACCACAAATCACCGTAGCAATGCAGCCGAAGGTTTAAGTACCTTCAGAGGAACAACCACTATAATATTTACGAATCATCGTAATATTTATAAATGGTTATTACTCTGCCTTAGCCTAGACACCAAGAAATTAAATTGTTCAAAGAAGACAAATTGTTGATATACAATTAAGTGTTGTCGATGTCTAACCATTTTTATTAATGAAAATCTAGGATGAAGTGCAAAGCAGAAATAAACGTGTATTAACAATGCAACTACGAATGGATTTTGTGTTTTTTTGGATGTTTGATTTTTTTTAAATATATGCAAGCAAACAACAATGCAGGGCAAATAACAGCAGATGTATACAATGCAGGGCAAATAAAAAGAATATTGTAAATATGCAAGCAGTTATTTTTTTAGCAAGTTCAGCAAAGCAAGCAATTTTCCATTCTGCTTTGGCAACCTGTAAGTAAAACAATGATATATACAAGGTTATTTAAAAAAAATCAAAGAAGTAACTTAAAACAAACGAACCCAAAACAAATAAACTTTTTTTTAAGGGATAAAACGAAACATAACTCAAAGGAAGCAAACTCTTTTTTCTTTTAAGGATTGGACTAAAAAAAAACAAATTCAAAACAATTTTTTTTTACTATAAGATTGGAAACAAATTAGAAACCAATAAAAAAAATTAAACCCAGCCCAAACCACGTACACCCGGCCCAAACAATTAATCTCTCCCAACCACGTTCTTTCTTTTAAAAAAAATTCTCAGTACAACTCGAAATCAATTCAAATACGCAACCAAATTCCAGAAATTCGCAACCAAATTCAAATTTAAATCCAGTTCCACTTCAAGAATGGCAATTTGCGTAGCGGTGATTCGATTGGGGTCGGTTTGGGATGATGAAGCAGTAGGCAATGTCAAGGGTGTTCGCGGTTGTGTGGAGTAACGGTTTTGGGGAAGGTTGACGTTTGGGATCTGGTTCGATTGCGTGGTGAAGGTAGGGCTTTTATGCCAGGCGATTGGCAGATGCAATGATTTTGGGTCGGTTGCTGATTTGATCGCGATGACAAAAGGCAGTTTGGTTTCGTGAATTGGGCGAAGTAAGATAGTGGTGTTGAATTGGCTGAGGATTTCGATGTTGGACTGCTGATCGATTTGGGTGGAAGCGATTGCGTGAAGGGGCGAAGACGAGTGCGGTGGTGGTTGTTTTCGAGTATCAGATGGAGCGAGGCGTTGGCTGTTGTTTGAATTGATCGCGATTTTGGGGTTGGGTTGGTTTACTGACAGGGAGTGAATGTGGGCTAAGAAGTGGTTGAAGTTGATGGGTTGATATGTGTAATTGTGGGTTGTGGCACAGGGAACTATTGCGTGTGAAACTGTTGGATGTTAGTGCAGATGGCTGTGGTTTTGCAATGTGCAATGGGGTGTTTGAGTTGCTGGATGGTGGCGTGAAGCACTTGATGAAGGAAGAACAGCAATTTTGTAAGACTGTAATGAAGTGTTGAAGGAGGAGTATGTAAGAAGGGTGGCAATGATATGAGGAGCACTTGTATGGCGTAGTTATTGTTGAAAGGATTGAAATGGCAGTGGTGGGATGAATTGATCAGAGGATTGCAGTGAGTTTTTTTTTGGTGGTGATGACAGGCAGAGGGGAGGAAGTTGATGGTACGGTTTAGTTGGTGGTTCGCGAATTGATTGGTAGGCGGTGGTGGATTTGGTGTTCAACTCGATTGGCGGTGTTTGTGGTTGCGATGTGATTCGCGAGGTATGTATGAAGCTGTGGGGTTTGTGGATATGTTTCAGGGGATGTTGTAGCTCGATGTTAGGAAGGTGTTGAGGTATGGAATGAATGTTTTGCAGTAGGTATGAAGATTACGAATGTATGCTGTATGAATGTGTGTTGTGGATTTTGTGAAGTTGTTGGTCAGTGGATGTGCACTGGATTGAAGATGCTGTGTTATTGAAAGGAGGAGGTTGAAGGCTGCTGTAGTGTTGAAGTTTGGGCACTGGTTTGATGTTGTAGTCCGGTGTTGGCGGAGTGGTATGATGATATTGGGGTGTTTGTTTTGAGTAGAACCAGAGGGAGGATTTTGATCAGTAGCTGTTATTTGCAGAATAGTGGGTTGATGGCAGCAGAGATGTAGAATGTGGAGGCGATGAGTTTTGTGTTAGAGATATAGAATGTGGAGTCAAGTGTGTATAGGCGAGATGATGGCCGTGGTGGCAGAAGTTTTGGTTATGCTGTTTGGATGTTAGTGGTCACAGTAGCAAGAAGTGGAAATGTAAGAGGTGTTGGGGAAGGATGTAACTGCAGTGGTCGTGGTAGGGGGTTGCTGAAGTTTGTCGAGGCAATGAAGTTTGATGGCAGAAGTCAGAGGGGATGTATGAATGTGTGGAAGGTGATGGAATGGGGTTTGGACTGTGAATTGAAGGAGGGGTCAGAGGAGTTTTGAAGTGGTATAGTAGTGGTTAGTAGGGAATGGCTGTTGTTTTGTGAAGAGGGGAATCTGTTGGCTTTGTGCACAATGCACAATGAACAGTGAGGCAGAGAGGAAAAGAAAAATTGTAAACAAAATGAAATTTGTAAATGAAGAAATATAATATTTTTGTTTTTGTTTGGAAATTGTGGTGTTTTTTTTAAAATATATACAATGCAAATGCAAAACAAATAGAATGCAACAATCACACAAACAAAAATGAAAACGACAAACACACAATTTTTTTTAATGCAAACACACACAACAAACACACAATAAAAATCAAATGAAAATAATTCGAAGAACAGAATATCAAAATCAAAACAAATCCCCGGCAACGGCGCCAAAAACTTGTTTGTCGACGGAAATTCTACCGGTTTAGAAAACCGTCGAATGAATTTAGAAATAAAAATAGCCGCAAGCGCACGGTGTACGAATGTAGCACGTGGCGAATACGGGTCGATCCACAGGGAATTGTTGATTTAAATTTCCTACTCAATCAGATTATACCAAAGTCGAGAGTGTCTTTAAGCTAGAAAATAAGAATATGAACTAACTAACAAAAAGAAAAGAAATGCAAATATGAGAGTTAAATGACAATTTAGAGAATAAATCCACTCTCTAGATCATGTAGTTTAACACATGAAATCATGATCTCTCTTTTATGGTCATTAGTGTTTTAATTGATGTGTTTATTATAAGTATGACATATTTAAGCTATTGATTAGCCAACATAAGCCATCAAACTATAACACACCCCTTAATACACTTACTAACTTTCATGAAACTTGACAAAGAAAATGAAAATGAAATCTATTTTAAGTATGACCTATTAACTATTGATTAGAAACATAGACCATCAAATTTTAATTTCAAATCACTTTCTTATGCCATAATCATATATTGATGAAGAGACATTTGTGTTAGTGATTGTTTAAGCATAGCCTATTTGGTGTCAACAATATAGACTATCAAATTCAAAGCAAAAACAACAAATAAAACCACTTCTATCATCATCATTAAGCACAAAAAGAGAGAATAAATTAACAAAATGTTGAAGCTACATTAATTAGAGAGCTTCATTACCCCTAAATTGAAGGGGTTTAGCTTCTCATATTTGTCATTTTATTAACAAATGTAGCTAACAACATGAAAGCAAAATGAAGAGGAAAACTATTCTACTTGCATAAAAGTAAATCTACACTACTAGCATGAAAGGAAATGAACATGTAAGTAAAAAGAAACAATAATTAACATTGCATAAAAAAAAGGAATTACATAAGAGAATAAATGACTAAGTAGCCATGGAAAGAAAGAGAGATTTGATTTATTTTCTAAACTAAAACTAAAGAGAAGGAGACCTAAGAGAGACTAAGAGAAGAGAGGAGGAGTACATGAAACATAAGGGGTATTTATACAAGTTATAACCCTAATGCATATTTTTGGGGAGTACCCAAAATGCCATTGGAGGAAGTGTGGTGGCCAAGCCATCATTAGCTTTAATAATCCCCCACTTAAATGTACATGAAGCTTTAAATGTCTTTTAGCATGTGCATTAGCATTTAATTTGTACATTAAGGTAGTGGGTAGGTGGGGTCCTCCATGTTCTTCACTTTGAATTATTTCCATCTTCATTCTTTTGTATCTTCTTTGTACATGCATATTCCTTCATGAAACCACTTGTAATTGAGTGTAATTTCCTACAAAATAATATAAAATTTCCAATTAAATTTTCTCAAATTAATATATGCACAAAAATGACCATTTTGCCCCTTGATGATGATGAATATGTGACAATTTCAAATAATATGAATTTTGGTTTAAACAAGTTAAAATAGCCAATATGATCATTTATTTAATTTAAAAAGAATAAATATGGTGGTAAAAATATGCACATTTACGTGCACATCAATACATATCATATAAAATTACTTTGGAAACAGAAAAATGAAAAAAAAATACCTTCTCAAAATATTGATTAGTGATCAATCCTCATCGCTTTCGGATTCAGACTCTTCTTCACACTCTATATTTTGTTCCTCTATACTCTCAAATGCTTCAATCAATGCATTTGATTCATTGTTTAGAGGTCCAAAATCTATTTAATCGTCGGTTACTATTATTTCTCTATTTTCCTCGATATCTGCTTGGTAAGCTTGTTGTTCAGGAATATTCCGTCCATCAAATGTAAACCTTCGTTTGGTTTTAAAAACAGCCGACCAATCTATTTTATCTCTTCTTAAAGATGGATAAGGAGCATAATAAACTTGAAGAGCTTGTTTGGCAAGTACAAAAGAATCGTACTTATAATACCTCAAAGTATGTTTTATTTCTATAAGATTATATTTTGGATCCATGTTTATTTCAGAACCTGGAACGTTACTGAACCAGTTGCATTTAAACAAAAATACTTCTTCTGTAGGTCGGGTAAAATATGTTAACTGCAAAATCTGGGTCAGCACGCCATAAAAGTCATTTATGTGATCATTTGGATCATCACTACCTTTGACAAATACACCAGTATTGTTAGTTGATTTTTCGGCACCGTATTCTTTGGTATTAAATTTATATCCGTTGATAAAGAATATTGGATATGTCTTGACTATCCTTTTTGGTCCATAGCTAAATGTTTCAATCCTTCATCCACAACACAATTTGTTGTATCAAAAACGTAGTTAGAAAACCAAGCAGCAAATTCTTTACCGATATCGTCTGGATGTTGTGATTTGTAAATACTGCAATTATAGAACAAATGTTGCATTATGATTAAAGTACATGTGTGCATATTTGCGTATACATATGTGTAGATGATATGCATGTGTAGACGTATGTGTATATACATTACCTAATAAATGGTGCAACTTCGGCACAGTTGAGAAGAATGTACGTGTGTGCTACTTGATAATCTCTATCATCCAACCATACTTCCACACATTTACTAGCAGGCCGACCAGTTTTTTTAAAAATAGATAAAGTCGCTTGACAATCATCTTCATCAATGTCTTCATCATTACGCGTAGCACTTTCAAATGATATGTTCACATGGTCGCTGAAATAGTGAGAGAGAAAAAACGAAGCTTCTTCTTCGATGTACGATTTGCAAATCGAACCTTTAACTCGAGCTTTCTGTCTAGATTTTTTCTTTATATGATTTAAATGCCTAGCAAAAATTATTTTAAATTAATTTTTTATACATTTAATTAAACCAATATGTAATAAACTAAATATTAATATACCTTTCAAATGGATACATCCATCCATATTGCACAGGCCCTCGAATACGTGCTTCAAATGGAAGATGAATAGGTAAATGCTCCATAACATTGAAAAAACCTGGAGGAAATATTTTTTTCCAGTTTGCAAAGCAATATCGGGATTTCTTCCTCAAGTTTACATAGACGATCAACTTTTAATGTAGTCGAACAAATCTCTTTATAAAACAGACTAAGTTCTGTTACAACAGTCCAAACGTTTACGGGCAACAGTTCTTTAAAAGCGACGGGTAACAAATTTTCCATCATAACATGACAATCATGACTTTTCATCCCGCTAAGTTTATTGTTCTTATAGTCAACACATCTACGAAGATTAGAAGATATGCCATCTGGGAATCATAATCCTTTCACCCATTTTAAAAGTAATTTAACTTGATTATTGTCTAGCTCATAGCTAGCTTTTGGCTTTTTTGTGTCATTTGGTTTTATATGAAGCTCGGGACGATTACATATTACTTCGATATCACGTCTTGATTTCAAATCATCTTTCGTCTTCTCTTTAACATTCAAAATTATATTAAACAGATTATCAAACACGTTTTTTTCATTATGCATCACGTCAATATTATGACGAATCAAGAGATTTTTCCAATAAGGCAATTCCCAAAATATGCTCTGTTTGCACAAGTTATGAATCGATGATTTACCTTGAATTTCAATTTGTTCTCCGGTTTCATGTATCTTTGGATAATCCTTTACAAGTTCATAAATTTCTTCGCTTGACCAAACCGTAGGTGGTCTCAAAGTTTCATGTCTATTAGCTGTAAAGTTTTTTTATCTCTTCTAAAAGGATGATTAATATGAAGAAAACATCGATGAAAGTCAAACCACGGAACTTTCTTTCCATGAGGTAAAAAAATTGCTCGTGTTTCTTCTATGCAATGAGGACAAGTTAGACGACCGGCCGTACTCCAACTTTAAAGCACTGCATATGCAGGTAAATCGTTGATTGTCCACAATAAAGAAGCATACATGCGAAAGTTCTTTTTTTGAAAAATATCATATGTCTCTACTCCCTCGTACCATAATTTTTTTAATTCATCAATCAATGGTTGTAAATAAACATCAATTCCTTGTGTCGGATCATCGGGGCTAGGGACTACAACCATATATGGAGTTTTCACACACATCCAAGGAGGTAAATTATAATGTGTGACAATTATAGGCGAGAACGGATATTTCGAACCAAATTGAGAGAATGGGGAAAATCCATCCGTACATAAACCAAGTCTAACATTACGAATTTCGAACGCAAAATGAGGATATTTCTGGTCAAAATGCTTCCATGCTTCCCCATCAGCTGGATGTATTAACGTACCTTCTTCCTGTGTTCTCACACTGTGCCATCTCATATATTGCGCAGTTACATAAGATGCATATAACCTTTGAAGTCTAGGAGTAATTGGTAAATAATGCATACGCTTATACATGACTTCCTTTCCGTTTCTCTTTCTTGGTTTGTATCTTTCCTGATTACATATTTTACAATTTCTAAGTTTGATATCTTCTTTCCAAAACAACATGCAACCCTTTAAACATGTATCTATTTTTTGATACGGTAAACCGAAAGCCGACATCAGTTTTTTTTACTTCGTAATGATTTCCGCACATTAGATTATTAGAAGGCATATGTCGTTTCGCAGCTTGTACAACAGCCGTAAATCCAGATTCTGTGAGGTTGTATTTGGATTTCATCATAATGTATTCAGCAGTTAGTGATAATTGGGTTCCGCTTGTGCAGCCTTCCCAAAGGGGTTTTTCGCGGCATCTAACAAATCATATATTTTTTTGCACCAATATTTGGTTCTTTTTCAGCATTACCATCGTCATCAGTTAATTGAGGAACATGAAACATTGAACGTGCAACATCTTCAACCATATGTTCTACAAGATTTGTCGTACCAATTTCATTACTCACTACCTCCTCATCTTGTACAGGATTAGATGCTAACTGTTCCCCATGACGATCCCAAATCAAATAGTTCGACACGAAACCGTACTGACGCAAATGAATTCTAACCATTTGTGGTATCAAATGCTTTAACAGTTTGCATTTACTACATGGACAACGGATTTCTTTGTGGTTTCCGTTATTACGTAAAGCAAAATCCATAAATACGCTAACACCATTATTAAAATATTCACTGGTTGAGCCTTCAGTATCGACCCTTCGTTTTTTATACATCCAGCTCCGATTAGTAAAATAATCGTCCATTTACCTACATATATAATTAAAAAGTACGATATAAATTTGCATTGACATTTTTTATTAAAACAATTTTATAAACATTCTTCTTGTTTTTGTTATATCTGTTGAACATTATATTTTATTTAAACAATTTTATTAGCGAATTTGATATTAATTGATCATTGACACTTTTTTGGTGGGTCATCCTACCTCCCATTACAAATACAATAACGTAATTAAATCGCATAAATCATTTCAATTTAAACGATTCAACAAAATTTCGACAGCACTTCGCTTTAGTTCCCTGAACAGTACACAATTTCGTGTACATAAGGAACATAAAGAGAAGCACTGCCGAAATTTTGCGAACCGTTTAAACTGAAATGATTTACGAGATTTAATTACGTTATTGTTTTTGTAACTTGTCCAATACAGGGACAAATCCAACAAATACTGTATACGATGAATATAGATGTTCGTACTGTTAAAAAAACGAATATCCACACAATGATCATATACAATACTTGTCAGACAGGGCCAAAAACACTCTAAGGGTTTAAATTTTAAAATTAGCGATATAAAAGTTTAAATTTTATTTTCATAAAATTTAAACTTTTATATCAATAAACAATTTGTTGAATCAACGCATATATAATGATTCTTTCCTAAAACAAAAAAATCCAGTGTGTGTGCGCAACGTATAACATAAACAAACAATGTTATACATATAATCGCATCACAAATCACATCCAGTCATGCACAAAATGTATCATGTATATATCGTATCATAACATGTCAAAAGTGAACAATTTATATGTCAATATCATCACTTTCAATGTATGCTTTTTTATGCAATTCAATCACCAATATAATAACACGTGAGGTTCATGCTTAGGTTAGTAACAATTATTAAGTTTGAAACTAATTTAATAATAAACCCAATTTAACAAATCATAGTTAAACATACAATAATTAGTTTAATAACAATAATTAAGGTCTAATACACTACACTACACAAACAATAGCACAATACATACACAAAAATTACCAATTTAACCTAAAATTAAAAATTTAACAAAATTAGGGTTTTAGCAAATAATACCTGATTTTGGAGGCTGTGAAGCTTGCAAACGAAGATGGGGATGCTAGAACGTGTGGAATGGGATAAAATGGGGTTGGAAATTTTTTAGGGTGGGAAATTTGGGGTTTTTGGTTTTTTTCGGGTGGAATGGGAATGAGGAAGAAGAAGATTGATCTGCAGGTTAGTCGCGGATTTCCAACGGCGTGCAACGGTCGACAATGGCAATATTCCAACGGCTTCCAACGGCATGTGTTTTTTGTTATTAAAAAATTCCGAGAAAAAGCTTGCCGTTGCTCGCCGTTGGAAGCCGTTGGTCAAAGGTCGTTGGCGGCCGTTGCCCCCACGTTGCTATAAACAGTAATTCTTGTAGTGTATATTTTTAAGAATTGATTTTTGAAATACACACATACACACACATATATGTAATATTTTGTTTCACGTTATATCAAGCTGATTTTGATTTTTGTTCATCGATTCCTATTTATCATCTTTGTTCGTCAAATTCGTGTTTAGCTTGCTTTGTTTTAAGATTTGTCGTTTGGATTGGTCGGTTGTCGAGTTCGTGATTTAATCCGCGTGCTTGTCCTGTTTCACTAGCCTCGAATGTGGACAATCACTCATGGTTAACATTCTTATATTTAGTAAATTTAATTCACTTGGAATGACGATTGAAATATGTTGTCGAATTGAATTGTTATATTTAATTGTTAAATATGATATGTCATTATCTACAACTGTTCACTTATGACATATGACACCATAACCTATAATGTATATTTTATTTAAATTGTTAATTATGATTATATATGATTGTCATTGATATGCCATGTCATTTATGCTATTATTATATTGTTCTCACTCTACAAGTTCCTGATAGTTTAGGAAATCACTATGGGTTGAAATGATACGTACCCGAATAATCTTATAGATTAGGAAAAAACCGTTATGGTTGAAATGATAAACCTAAAAGATTTTATTAATTTTGAATTTTGGGATTACAAGTTGAAACGATATATACCCGTAAATATTAAATTATTGTGGATTGGAATGATAAATATCTGTATCACTTGACCATAGGATAGAAAATTATATACGGACACTTTTTGTCCATTTTTTGAAAAATGATTTCCAAAGGTTTCGAAAGGAAATATATATGGGTTTTGATAAATGTTGATTTTAAAATATGATATATATATATATATACAGGTAAATAGGCATAAGGAAGAAGTTGCAAAAAAATTTAGTCTTAGAGACAACAAGTTTGCCTTTTAGTCTAAAGGACATTTTTAGTGTAAATTGAAAATGATAGTTACAACTATCATTCTGTGATTTACACTAAAAAGTGTCCTTCAACCTAAAAAACAAACTTTTTGTCCCTGGAACTAATTTTTTCTCTAACTTTTTCCTTGAGCCTAAAAACCCTATATATATATATTATTTTTATATATTTGTAACATTCAGATTTTCTTTTTAATTATATATTTGGAAATTTTAAATTTATATGTTAGTTTTGAAATTATAAATTTTAAGATTTTACTTATAATTTTATTATTTCAAATACATATAAAATAAGAGTTAAAATATAATATATATTTAATATATAAATTTAATTTAATTAATATATATATATATATATATATTATGTTTAGGTATTTGTTTAAAATTATATTTTAAAAAATAGATTTTGTATTAAATTTAATAAATTAAGGCTGGGAAGATAAATTGAAATTGATTTGAAATTATATTTATTTAAGAATTGTATTTAAATAAAATTGATTGAAGCATATTGGATGTGAGATTTTAAAAATATGATTTTATAACTTGATTTTGATTTAAAAGTGATAAAATGAATATTTTCAAGTTTAAAATAAATTAAAATTGAACATTTGGCTTTGATTTGAATGTGTAATTGGATTTTTATTTAAATTTTATTAAAAGTGATTAGGTGAATATTTTAGAATTAAATATAATTGAAATTAGATACATAATTTTGATTCGATTTAAATTTGTAAAATGAGATTTTATTTAAATGTTATTAGAAATGATTAAGTGAATATTTTCAAATTTAAATAAAATTAAAGTTGAATTTTTGAAATATAAATGAAGTTTATCAAATTGAGTTATTGTAAACATTTGAATATTCAAAATTCTGAAACCTATTGAATTTGAAGTGGTTTAAGTTTATAGTTCAAACCTGGATTTGAAATTGATACAATTAAAATTGGTTTAATGAGAATTTGAATTTGAATTGAAGCTTTAACTTTTTAATTGAAATTTGTTGAACTGACATTTGATTTAAATTGAATTTTCGAAATTAAGGTTGATATGAATCGATTTGTGGAATTGGAAGAAACAATTCTAAGTTGAAACTATTTTGGTATATATTTTAATATATAAACTATTTTAATATATAAACTATTTTAATCTATAAACTATTTTAATATATAAACTATTTTTAATTTATAACTATTTCAATACACACACACATACTATTTTCAACATTTAAACCGTTTAAGTCGGAACTATTATGATTTAGATTTAATTGATTTAAAGACGAATATTTTGATATGGTGGTTTAAACTATTTTGTGGTTATGATTTTGGTAATAAATATTATTCAAAGTGAATATAATTTAAAGTGATATGATTTCAAAAGTGAATATGATTTCGAAAGTGATATGATTTTGAAATGTATATGGTATTTTGATATGAAGTATGAACTGTTATGAAAATGACCACGGTGTGAAATAAGCGTTTGGTTGTTAAATAGAACGGGATCGGATATTGTCATAATCTCTACCAATACCCAAAACCACTTTAACAATTGTGTTATGGTGTAGATTCCAGAACGAAGTAGGATGGTTTGGCGAACGATTCTATATGAGGTATTAGCGTAGCACTGACTCCCATGAGTTAGCTTGATGTGGCTAAAACAGGATCTATACCGTGCCAAGTGAGGTCGCTCTCCCTATCGGGCACATTTCTTCGAAACCATTCTATTACTTTATGATTTGATTGGGTGCACCTATGATTATGAGAGTGTGTCTCAAGGTGGGCGGTAGTAGCTACTATGCTTTACCACCAATCCGAGAGTGCAAACGGTAGAATCATACCCTGGCATTGCCTCACGTGCCTTCTCACTGTGTGAAATGCGGATTACGGATCTTAAGGCTAAAATTAACACTAGAGGGGGGGTGAATAGTGTTTATAAAGAATTACTAAATCTTTTTGAGTTTATGTTAATTTGAACACAGATGTTTGCAATATTCAGACATAGATATGATCACAGAAACAATCACAGATGCAGAAATAAAGTAAAAGCAGTAAAGGATAGAACGCATCGGATTTTATACTGGTTTGGAGTTACCCTACATCCAGTCCCACACACAAGTACGGATTTCCTTTCAAAAGCAATCTTACGACTACACCCTCGATTTCAAGGCAACGAGGTACACCCTCCAGAATCACAATCCTCTGGGTAGAGATACTTGATTTTTCGAGCAACAAGTTCACCCAATTGATTTCCCAAGGCTACAATCACACCTTATCTCGCTTGATTGATTTCCAAGGCAACAATCACACCTTTTCTCGCTAAAGAAGTCTATAACTCTGAATAGCACTGAGGATCTTGTTGAAATAGTGATAGAGAATCAAACCAGAAATGATCTAGTTAGATTCAATGTTGATTTCGGCAGAGTAATGATAAGAATGTGTACAAAGAAATATGGAAGAAGAAGAGGAGTGAAAAACCAAAAAATATGATTGAAAAATCGTTAAAACCAACCCCTATTTATAGAAGAACAACAGCCATGTCCATTCGTGAAGAGTTATGACGAATGGACACTTCTTCTAAAATTTAAATTTTGAAACCAACTGACACTATGTTGACATGGGGTACTTGGACATGTTGACATCCCAAAGGAATTTTTGATGTTTTGTTTTTCTTTGAAAATAAATTTTATCTTATTTTAAAACTATTTTAAACTTTTATAAATATACTTAAATATAGTTGAAATACATAATTAAATATAGAGAATAATATTTTGGTATATATAAAATTTTACTATAATTTTATATTTAAATCTAAGTATAAATATTAAAAATTAAATATACTTTTATTTAAAAGATAGTTTAAAACCACAGGTAATTTGAATTTGGAATTAAAGATTATTTTGAGGCTAAAAGTATTTGAAATCGGGATAGATGTTTTTGATTCTTTTAAAAGGAAGATTTTAAAATCATTTTGAAAACAAGGTATAATTTTGAAAAATCATTTTGAATAAAAGTTAGCGGATACAAAACAATGTTTCACTAGATTTTTCGTAGGTTCCATCCTACTTAATGTTCCATCCCTTTTACGGGCTCGAAGTGGATTCCATTCCACGAATAAATTGGATTTTAAGATGCCAGTGCTTTTCTAGGAGTTTTAAGAAAATTCCTAATTAAATTACTTATTCTTGATATCTTGAACTCTTGACAATCTTGATACTTATGAGTCTTCATTCTTGATATCTTGAATCCCTATACTGTACAGTCTTCATTCTTGGCACCTGCATGGTTAAATCCTACATACATACATACATACATACATACATACATACATACATACATACATACATACATACATACATACATATATATATATATATATAAACTTATACTTGTTATTATTTATATTTTATAATCTATTCTAAGGTTGTTGTCATCAAAACCATCATCTCACGGACTAACAATCTCCCTCGTTTTGATGATGACAACCTTTGTTTATAAAATATTACTTCTATCCTAATAACTCCCCTTAAAACTATTAACTCTACTTTTATCCTAATATCTCCCCCTTAATCTATGCCTAACTACACTATTTTATACTTCTCCCTCTTTGTCATCAACAAAAACTAACTCTAAACTATATAACTCCAAACTATATGACTTCAAACTATATAATTCCCCCTAAATCTAATACTCTATGATATGTGATTATAATGATAGTGTTATCATAAATAATCAACACTTATCTCTAAAACTTAAAACTTATTCCTAAACTATTAACTATCATAAGTATATATATATATATATATAATAATACTTTTAATAGAACACATATAAGACACAGCTTATTTATTAATCACATAGTTATATTTACATTTTCGTGGGAAACGTAAGAAAGAACATACAACAAAAGTAAAGAAAGAGAAGAAACTAATGAGTGTCTTTGAAAATAGGAGATCTATGAATCCAACAATTTGGATAGTGGAAACAAAAATTTCCACGTTGTTCAACAAGATTTCCATCTTTGTCAAAGCACACTTCACCAACACAAACGGCTTTGTCGTTATCTTCCGTGTAGACTTCTTCCATGGGGACTTCTTCTTCGCTAGCTTCTTGTAATTGATCTTCCGAAGAGTCTTCATCAATCAAGATAGGGTTAGCATGATTGTCCATTAGAAATTTTTGCAAATTCCTAAGGATTTTGCCTTGCCTCTCTTGTTCCTTGGCCATTCGAAGTTGCATCACTTGGATTTTAGTCATTAACTGAAGTGCATCCTTCGGAGAATCCTCCATTTTCATCACACGAGCGAGAGTAGTATGTTGAAACGGACCAAAACTTGGAGAGGGGAATGAAAAGGTTGGTTTTATGTTTGATTTGGAAGAGGATGCCATAGTTTAATTTATTTCAGAAGTTAGAATAAAGAGAGAAAAAAGAGAATGATCAAAAATTCGAAAATAGGAAGAATGTATAACCAATTATTTGAATTTTGGTGGAAAAAAATTTAAAAATAAAAAAAGGTTGTATGTCGACATGGAGTAGAGGGGGATGTCGATATGGTTCTTGAATTTTTGTCTATTTAATTTATTTTGAATTGATTTTTAATTATACTTGTTATTTATATTTTATATTTCGGTTATTGAACAAATACCTAATTCTCTTCTTAATTTAGTAAATATAGATTCATTTAAAGGTTTTGTTAAGATATCAGCAATTTGATTCTCGGAAGTAATATAATCGAGAGTAATTACTTCCTTATTTATATTATCTCTGAGAAAATGATGTCTGATATCAATATGTTTAGTTCGAGCATGTTGAGTAGTATTTTTGGATAAATTTATTGCACTAGTATTATCATAATAAATTGGTGATATTGAAATATTTAAACCATAATCTTTTAAAGTTTGTTGCATATATATTACTTGAGAATAAGCCAAAGCAGCATAAATATATTCTGCTTCAGTTATTGATAAAGAGACTGTGCTTTGCTTTTTACTAAACCAGGAAATCAGAGAATGCCTCAAAAAGTGACAAGTTCCACTTGTACTTTTTCGGTCTGATTTACAACCGGCATAATCAGCATTACAATAAGATATTAAGTCAAAAGAATCATTTTTAGGATAAAATAAGCCATAATCAGAGGTGTGTTTAACATATCTTATGATACGTTTTACAGCTTTTAAGTGGGTCTCTTTAGGTTGGGATTGATATCTTGCACAGAGACAAACACTATGCATGATATCAGGTCTACTAGCAGTAATATAGAGTAGTGATCCAATTATTCCTCTATATAATTTTTTGAACTACATCTTTTGAGAGATCTTCTTTACTAAAGTACTCATTGATTGCCATGGGAGTGGGTTTTCCACTCGCAGTAGTCAAACCAACTTTATTAATTAGGTCTTTAGCATATTTTTCTTGACTAATGAAGATACCATTATCTAATTGTTTTATTTGTAATCCTAAAAGGAAATTTAATTCACCCATATGACTCATCTCATACTCTTTTGTCATTATTTAAAAAAAATTCTTTCTTCATTTCAAAATTAGTTGATCCAAAAATGATATCATCTACGTAGACTTGTACTAGTTGAATATCATTTTTATTTCTTTTAATAAAAGGAGTATTATCTACTTTACCAGTTTTAAAATTTGATTGTAATAAGTAAGATCTTAGTCTATCATACTAGGCTCTAGGAGCTTGTTTTAGACTATATAAAGCTTTCTTAAGTTTGTAAACATGATTAGGTAATTTTTCATTTTCAAAAAGAGGTGGTTGTTCAACATATACTTTCTCTTTTACAAATACATTTAAAAAGGCACTTTTAACATCCACTTGAAATTATTATGATTTGCAAAAGCATGTAGAATCCTAATGGCTTCTAATCTTGCTATTAAAGCAAAGGTTTCATCAAAATCTACTCCTTCTTCTTGACAAAAATCTTGAGCGACTAATCGGGCTTTATTTCTAACTACCTCTCCTTGTTCATTCATTTTATTTTTATAAACCCATTTAGTTCCAATTATAGTTTTATTTTCAGGTCTAGGAACAAGTTCCCAAACATCATTTCTAGTAAATTGATTTAGTTCTTCTTGCATAGCCAAAATCCATGAATCATCAGTTGATGCTTCTTTTGGATTTTTGGATTCAATAGTTGATATAAAAGCTACATTACTCATTTGACTTAGTTGATTTCTAGTTTTAACAACAGATTGCATATCTCCTAGTATATTTTCAATGGGGAGATCTTTTAAAAGTTTAGTCCTTTTATTAGGATGATTAATTTCATTATTAGTTTCAGTTGACTCTTGATTTTGAGTGATTAAATCCTCTTCATCATTTGTATATTTAAAATTTTTGAGATTTTCGTCAAATGAAACATGCACTGTTTCTTCGATGGTGTTAGTTCTTAAATTAAATAATCTGTATGCTTTACTGCTATTAGAATATCCGATAAAGATACCTTTGTTAGATTTAGGATCAAATTTATCTAAGTTATCTTTAGTATTTAAAATAAAACATTTACTTCCAAAAATTCTAAAGTAAGGTACTTTAGGTTTCTTTGAGTGAAGAAGTTCATAAGATGTCTTATCAGTTAAAGGTCTAATTAATATTCTATTTAAAATATAATAGGCGGTAGCAACTGCTTCTGCCCAAAATTTTTTTGGTAATTTACTATCTGAAAGCATAGTTCTCGCACACTCTTGAATCATTCTATTTTTACATTCTACTACTCCGTTGTGTTGTGGAGTTCTCGAAAATGAAAAATTGTGAGTTATTCCCTTTTTATTGCAGAATTCCTCAAACTTTTCATTTTCAAATTCACCACCGTGATCACTATGAATGGTTATAATTTTTAGAGAAAGTTGATTTTGAATCCTTTTTGTAAAGTTCTTAAAACATTCAAAAGTATCACTTTTATGTTTCAAAAGTATTGTCCATGTAAATCTAGAATAATCATCTACAATTACAAAAACATATTTACTATGATTTATTGACAGAATTTGAGATGGACCAAATAAATCAAGGTGGAGCAATTCAAGAGGTTTTGAAGTTGAAATCATATCTTTTAATTTAAAAGAACTTTTTCTAAGTTTTCCTAATTTATATGCATCACATAGACTATCCAATTTAAAATTTATTTTAGGGAGACCTCTTACTAGATCATGTTTTGACAGTCTAAATAAGAGTTTGAAATTCAAATGCCCAAATCTCTTATGCAAAATCCAAGGGTCACTTGTATCTGCCAAAAGACATAAGTTATCATTTGAGACTTTCATAGTAAGAATATAAATATTCTTTTTCCTAACTCTCTCAAATATTATGGTTGAATTATTATCTTCAATGTGACATTTATCTTTTTCAAATTTAATTTTATATCCTTTATCACAAAGTTGACTTATACTTAGCAGATTATGTTTTAGATTTTTAACTAGCAAAACATTAGTAATAATAGGAGTTTCAGAGTTACCGACTTTGCCGTGCCGATCACATATCCTTTTGAATTTTCTCCAAAGTTAACTAGTCCTCCTTCTTTGTATATTATATCATTCAACATATCTGGATTGCTAGTCATGTGTCTAGAGCATCCACTATCGAGTATCCATTTGTCCTTTCTGATCTGCATAATTTGTCCTTTGTGGATTGATTCCTCAATAGCCATAAAACATGATTCCTGCACATCAAACAATTTTGGTAGACAACTTGAATTTGAACATTGATTAAATGCAGACTCAAGAAACAATGATGATTTGAATATTTCTAAACTAGTATTAACAAACATATCCATTTTAACTTTTTTTCAAAAGTCAGAATTGAAACTTTGAAAACCTTGCTCTGATACCAAATGTGAGAAATGAGGATTACGGATCTTAAGGATAGGATTAACGCTAGAGGGGGGGTGAATAGTGTTTATAAAGAATTACTAAATCTTTTTAAATTTATGTTAATTTGAACACAGATGTATGCAATATTCAAACACAGATATGATCACAAAAACAAACACAGATGCAAAAATAAAGTCAAAGCAGTAAAGGAAAGAACACACCGGATTTTATACTGGTTCGTAGTTACCCTACATCCAGTTCCGCACACAAGTACGGATTTCCTTTTAAAAGCAATCTTACAATTACACCCTTGATTTCAAGGCAACGAGGTACACCCTCCAGAATCACAATCCTCTGGGTAGAGATACTTGATTTTCCGGGCAACAAGTTCACCCAATTGATTTCCCAAGGCTACAATCACACCTTATCTCGCTTGATTGATTTCCAAGGCAACAATCACACCTTTCCTCGCTAAAGAAGTCTATAACTCTGAATAGCACTGAGGATCTTGTTGAAATAGTGATAGAGAATCAAACCAGAAATGATCTAGTTAGATTCAATGTTGATTTCGGCAGAGTAATGGTAAGATTGTGTACAAAGAAGTGTGGAAGAAGAAGAGGAGTGAAAAACCAAAAAAATATGATTGAAAATTCGTTGAAACCAACCCCTATTTATAGAAGAACAACAGTCGTGTCCATTCGTGAAGAGTTATGACGAATGGACACTTCTTTTGAAATTTAAATTTTGAAACCAACTAACACTATGTCGACATGGGGTACTTGGACATGTTGACATCCCAAAGGAATTTTTGATGTTTTGTTTTTCTTTGAAAATAACTTTTATCTTATTTTAAGACTATTTTAAACTTTTATATACTTAAATATAGTTGAAATACATAACTAAATATAGAGAATAATATTTTGGTATATATAAAATTTTACTATAATTTTGTATTTAAATCTAAGTATAAATATTAAAAATTAAATATACTTTTATTTAAAAGATAGTTTAAAACCACAAATAATTTGAATTTGAAATTAAAGGTTATTTAAAGGCTAAAAGTATTTGAAATCAGGATGGATGTTTTTTATTCTTTTAAAAGGAAGATTTTGAAATCATTTTGAAAAAAATATAATTTTGGAAAATCATTTTGAATAAAAGTTTGCGGATATAATACAATGTTCCACTAGATTTTTCATAGGTTCCATCCTACTTAGGGTTCCATCCCTATAACGGGCTCGAAGTGGATTCCACTCAACGGATAAATTGGATTTTAAGATGCTAGTGCTTTTCTAGGTGTTTTAACAAAATTCCTAATTAGATTACTTATTCTTGAAATCTTGAACCCTTGATAATCTTGATACTCATGAGTCTTCAATCTTGATATCCTGAATCTCTATACTGTACAGTCTTCATTCTTGGTACATGCATGGTTAAATCCTGCATATACATATATATATCTGAACTTATACTTGTTAGTATTTATATTTTATAATCTATTCTAAGGTTGTTGTCATCAAAACCATCATCTCACGGACTAACACTCACATGCCTTATCGCGCCTTCTACGAGTTTGGTTTGTGTCGTACCTATGGAGTGCTCTTTGATAGCCCACCAGTTCAGTGGAGTTTACAGTGCTGTGTAGACTACGACATTATATAAAATGTGTTAAGGGAGTTATGGGTAACGCCTTAACGCTATTTTATTGTTTACTTTGCTATACACATTATATATGTAGCGTAATGTACTACGTATATAGATAGCTTAACGTATCCTTAGATGATGGGTATCCTAAACATCCTTTAAGTTATATTGCATTTTACTTGACATTTCAGTTGAGTTGATCTACTAGTATAAGAATGTTAATCCCGACTCGAGTGTTTTGTATTTTGCTTTATGCTCGGGTCAGACAGAGTGTCACAACATTTGACTCAACTTTGGAGCTTGTAGCTTTGCTCGAAGATTTATCTTTATCTATTCTGCTTTTAGTCTATTTCAATAATTGATGTTCAGACTTGTCATTTGTTCTGTATTAGAGACTACTATGTATTTGAGATTTCTGTTGTATTTTGTTCTAACTCTAATGTTTATATAGTAGTTTCATGAAATACTATTTATCTATTCTGTTTGTTATTGTTATTCCTCAGTGTCTGTAATTTTGTGATTGATTTATTTACTATATATGCTGAGTTTTGCCAAATATAAATCAACAACCTATTATTTTGAGCAATTCAGGTCTGACATATATGGATGGTTGTCGGTTTGAGTGGAGGAGAGTGTAACGACCCATATATTTTAATGATTTTTTTATCACGTAATTAACTGAAATTTTGCTTGAAATCAATTAATTAAATTTAGCAATGAAAATTTTATATTTGGAGTACGTCTATTTAAACGTAGCAAATGTCAGATTTTCATCAGAAAATATGTAAGTTTGTTTTGTTGTGTAATTTTATTCAAATTTAAATCAGTTAATATTTGATGAAAATAATATATTTTCGAAATCTGAATATTTTTTACACAATAAAAATGTAAATCATTTTCTGAGTGAGACATCATATTTCTTTTCGCCAAATTTGGATTGCTCTAGCTCTGTTTATCTTATTTTCGGCGTATTAGCAACATTTTGGCAGCAAATATCGACTTTTGATAGGATGATTATATCGCTGATATCTGCGTACCATTCTGTTCGTATTATCGTGCTGCTTTTCATAGTATATTTACTTGTGCATTTCAGTGTCCGGTACACAATGGAATCTATGAAATGATTTGTCGTATCGGTTTCGTATTCGAGCTTTTGAATTTCCTATGCCCTTTCATCAATCTACCATGTCAATCAATGGCCATCAACTTTTAATATTCCATAATTTAGTTGTCATTTGGCTCTCTCTATTGCCAACGTTAAATTATACTTTCTTTTGTTTCTGGCTTTTATTATTCTATCTTTTAAATTTAGATAGCCATTTCATTTTAACCCTGTTGCTTTTTTGTCCTTTCCTTTCTTCTTTTAGATCTATGCATGCCTTCCACAAAAATATAAAAAATAAAATAAAATATGTATTTGTTTGGTGCTAGAGAAAATTTTAATAATATAAAAATTTATATTTCCTGAAGCCTATTTCTTCTTCATCATTTGCTCGTCCAACATCATTTGCTCAAGAACTTGCGAAACTTCATCCCTTCACCTTTTCACTTAACAACACCAGCTGTCCCTACATCGAGATCTGCAGCTCTATTTCCCGAAGCCCACAACTCCGATCTGACACACCGCTCCATCAATATTCCATCACCCATCGACCCATCACCTCCACACCCAGTTTCGCCACCTCCACCATTTCAAAGCCATCACCACCCTATCGTCAAAAACTCTCCGACTCCCCTCCTCCGATCCACTGTAACATTTCACACATTCTCCTTCTACATGTGACCGACGGCCTCCTTTCCCACAGTAGCCACCAAGTTTAACCGCCCCTCCACCTAATTGCTTTCCATTCTACATGCCGACCCACTTCTCCCCAAACGCAGACAACCCACTTTTCCCATCGCCTAGCCTCTCCGACCAACTTCTCCTCCAGTCCCTATCTCAGCGCAAGCCCACTTGCCATCATCCGTGTTTCACCTATAGTGATCAAACTCGCCACCTCCTGACAACTTGGCCCATCACCACTGACCTTGCAGTTGCTTCACCTCATCAATTCAGATCTGAGCCTCTTCATAAAAAAAAGAGAAAAGGTGAAAGCTTTGTACACCTGTACATTCATACATATACATATACATATACATATATATATACTCATGCATATACATACATACATACATACATATATATATATTGTGGTTGCAAGCTCGACCACCTTTCTATAGCTCGCCACCTCTTCACCACTTTGCCACTTCTGCTTATATATAAATACAAGTGTGTATTTTATTTCAAAAGAAAAGTTTATATATATTAATTTTAATATGTGTTTTATTTATATATATACATAGACTTTATTTCTAACATGTGTTTAAGGATATAACATTGGTTTTAAATGTAATATATATATACTACATATTTATAAATTTTGTTTGTAAAGAAAAAGTGATATTGATTTTGATTTTTAAGACATAATAGAGATTTTGATTAGATTAAATACAAATAAATATGTATAGATTATTAAAATATAATATGCAGATATTTCAATTTTAATATATGTGTTTTAGGAAATGTTAATTTTCAAAATACAATATAGAGATTTTATTTTATATACGTTTAAAATTAAATATTGATTTGAAAATATATTTAAAGATTTTATTTACATGTTTCTAAGAATTGATTTATATATATATAATATTTCATTTCAGTTTATATCAAGCCGATTTTGATTTGTTTTCATCGATTCCTATTTATCAGTTTTGTTCGTCAAATCCATGTTCAGCTTGCTTTGCTTTAAGATTTGTCGTTTGGATTGGTCGATTGTCGAGTTCATGATTCAATCCATGTGCTTGTTCTGTTTCTCTAGCCTTGAAATGTGAGCAATCATTCACGGTTAACATTCTTATATTTAGTAAATTTAATTCATATGGAATGACGATTGAAATATGTTGTTGAAATTGAATTGTTAATTATTTAAGTGTTAAATATGATATGCCATTATCTGCAATTGTTCATTTAGGACATACGACACCATAACCTGTTATATATATATATATATATATCTGTTATTTAAATTGTTAATTATGATTATATATGATTGCCATTGATATGCCATGTCATTTATGCTGATATTATACTGTTCTCACTTTGCAAGTTTCTTAATAGTTTAGGAAATCACTATGGGTTTACATAATACATACCCGAACGATCTTATAGATTAGGGAGAAATCGTTATGGTTTGAAATGATAAACCTAAGCGATTTTATTAATTCTGAATTTTGGGATTACGGGTTGAAATAACATATACCCGTAAACATTAAGTTATTGCGGATTGAAATGATAAATATTCGTATCACTTGACCATATGATAGAAAATCATATATGGACACTGTTGTCTATTTTTGAAAAATGATTTGCAATGGTTTTGAAAGGAAATATATGAGTTTTAATAAATATTAATTTTAAAATATGATATATATTAGTAAAATTTAGAATATTTTTAAAATATATATTTGGAAATTTTAAAATTATAAGTAGTTTTGAAATTATAAATTTTAACTTTTTACTTATAATTTTTATATTTTAAATTCATATAAAATAAGAGTTAATATAAAACATATTTAATAATAGAATTTAATTTAATAAAATATAGTTTAATTAATATATATTATATATAGGTATTTGTTTAAAATTATATTTTCAAAATAAATTTTGTGCTAACTTTAATAAATCTTGGTTGGGAAGATAAATTGTTTGAAGTTGTGTTTATTTAAGAATTGTATTTAAATAAAATTTATTTGAAACTTATTGAATTTGATATTTTAAAAATACGATTTTATAAATCGATTTTGGTATAAAGGTGATAAATGAATATTTTCAAATTTAGAATGAATTGAAATTGAATATTTAGCTTTGATTTGAATGTGTAATAGGTTATTTTATTTAAACGTTATTAAATGTGATTGGGCGAATATTTTATAATTAAATATAATTGAAGTTAGATATATAAATTTTATTCTATTTAAATTTGTAAATTGAGATTTTATTTAAATGTTATTAGAAATGATTAAGTGAATATTTTCAAATTTAAATAAAATTAAAGTTGAATTTTTGGAATATAAATGCAATTGATCAAATTGAGTTATTTTAAATGTTTGAATATTCGAATTCTGAAACCTATTGAATTTAAAGTGGTTTAAATTTATAGTTCAAACCTGGATTTGAAATTGATACGATTGAAATTGATTTAATGAGAATTCGAATTCGAATTGAACTATTAACTTTTTAGTTGAAATTTGTTGAACTCAGATTTGATTTAAATTGAATTTTCGGAATTAAGGTTGATATGAATTAATTTGTGGAATTGGAAGAAACAATTCTAAGTTGAAACTATTTTGATATATATTTTAATATATAAACTATTTTAATCTATAACCTATTTTAATATATAAACTATTTTTAATTTATAACTTTTTCAATATATATATAAATAATATTCAATATTTAAACTGTTTAAGTCAGAACTGTTATGATTTAGATTTAATGGATTTAAAGGCAAATATTTTGATATGGTGGTTTAAACTATTTTGTGGTTTTGATTTTGGAAATGAATATTATTCAAAGTGAATATAATTTAAAGTGATATGATTCGAAAGTGATATGATTTCGAAGGTGATTTGATTTTGAAATGTATATGATATTTTGATATGAAGTATGAACTGTTTTGAAAATGACCATGGTGTGAAATAAGCGTTTGGTTGTCAAAGAGATCGGGGTCGAATATTGTCATACTTTCCGCCAATACCGAAAACTACTTTAACAACCGTGTACGTGGTGGAGATTCCAGAATGAAGTAGGATGGTTTGGCAAACGATTCTATATGAGGTATTAGCGCAGCCCAGACTCCCATGATTCAGCTTGATGTGGCTAAAACCAAAGCTATACCAGGCCAAGTGGGACTGCTCCCCCTATCGGGTACATTTCTTCGATACCATTCTATTACTTTGTGATTTGATTGGTTGCACCTTTGATTATGGGTGTGTATCTCCAGGTGGGCGGTAGTAGCTGCTATGCGTTACTACCAGTCCGGGAGTATAAATGATAGAATCCAACCCTGCATTGCCTTGCGTGCCTTGTCACATGCCTTATGCGCCTTTTACGAGTTTGGTTTGTTTCGTAGCTATGGAGTGCTCCTTGATAGCCCACCGGTTCGGTGGAGTTTACAATCTGTATAGACTACGACATTATATAAAATGTGTTGAGGGAGATATGAGCAACACCTTAATGCTATTTTAATAGTTTACTTTACTATAGACATTATATATGTAGCGTATTGTACTATGTATGTAGATAGCTTAACAGATCCTTAGAGGATGGGTATCCCAAACATCCTTTAAGTTATATTGCATTTTACTTGACATTTCACTTGAGTTGATTTACTAGTATAAGATTGTTAATCTTGACTCGAGTGTTTTGTGTTTTGCTTTATGCTCGAGTCAGACAGAGTATCACAGCATTTGACTCAACTTTAGAGCTTGGAGCTTTGCTTGAAGATCCGTCTTTATCTATTATGTTTTCAGTCTATTTCGGTATTTAATGTTCAGACTTATCATTTGTTCTGTATTAGAGACTACTCTGTTTTTGAGATTTCAGTTGTATTTTGTTTTAACTCTGATGTTTATATTGTAGCTTCATGAACTACTACTTATCTATTCCGCTGCTTATTGTTATTACTCTGTGTTTGTGATTTTGTGATTGATTTATTTACTTTATATATTGAGTTTTGCCAAATATAAATTAAAAAGCTGTTGTTTTGAGCAATTCAAGTCTGGCATGTGTGGATGATTGTCGATTTTAATAGTTTGAAATGCCAGGTCATTACCGTTAGTATCAGAGCTTTGGTTTAAGCAAAACTTAGCACATGGAGTAAAAACTCATTGAAGATATGGTAGTAATATCCTAGAATGAGTAGAATCAATTATCGAATCATATTTATCCGAGCTGGAAATATCTTTTTTAGAATTCTCCTGGATTAGGATTTCTTTTGAATATTGGAACTATCCCTTTGTTATGAAATCCATTCGTGTCGTTTTCTGTTCGTGTTCTTCTTGATACTGGAGCGTCTCACAGCTTCATTCTGTTGATCTCTGTAATAAATTTGAGCCCATCCTGCAATCTCAATTTGCAACTTCGTCATTTTGTGTGACTAATCCATCGATGGTCCCTCCAACCTCAGTATGATTTGTAAAGAGGTGAAAATCCTCTACAATAGGCTTCGATTCACCAGAGATGTCTATGTCCTCAGTTTTGATGCTGTTATTTCTTACAATGCCCGAACTGTTTCCCCAGTGGACAACCCAAGAAATTATCTTGTGATCGAATATCAAATGCCTCAGGATTTTCGCAGGCTGTTTATATTTTCACTTGATTCTCAGCCTAGTGACCTCGACTTCACCCGATAGTCAGGGAATATCTTGACGTTTTGGATTTCTTTTCTTCTAAGTGGGAAATTGAATTCCGCATCGATCTTGTCCTTGGAGCTCGATTATTGTCCTTCCCCAGACAAATGGTTTCTATGAATGGTTAGTCACACCCTTTGAATTAACCAATGCTCCTGTCTTCTTCGTCGATCTCGTGAATCGCGTTTCTACGATGTTCTCAACGAGTTTATCCCTATTTTCGTTGGAGTTATTCTCGTTTTTCTAAGTCTCGGTTGACCCGGTTTAGGTCGCCGTGAGTAATATAAGTCTATCCATCTTTCCTCTTTTGTAATTTAATCATCTTATCCTCCCTTCGAGCCATCTTCTTGTTAAAATTCTCCTTGACTAGAGTTTCCCTAAATTCAAATCACAGTCCTTGATTTAAAAATCCATCCTTGAATCATCCTATGAGAGAACATATTTGAATTAATATAAAAATGTTTTATATTATGTTGTTTGAGTTGTTAAATTTGAATTTGGGTTTTCGATCGATTCATCTGGCCAACGCTATTAATAGGAATTTCAATACACTTAAACTGTGCAAACTGACATAATGTGGTTTTCGAAATTGGTAATTGTAATAATTTTATGTATGATTATATTATATATATATATATATATATAAGTATAATTTTTTGAAATTTGATAGTGAAATGAGTTGGTTATTAGAAATGATAATATTAGATTATCATTTATTGTTTGTCAACATCCCAAACCCATTAACTATTATTGATAATATACAGGAATGAAATTTTGAAAACATGGTTTATAAATCTGATTTGCCAATGAAATGAATTTAAATTTAGGATTTGAGAATTAGACTTCCATTTCTCTTCAAGATTTGGTTTCAAAAGTTTTGAGAAAAATATTATTTGAAAGTATCTTCGAATAGAAATTGTTTCCAAAGAATTTTAAAGGAAATAAGTCTGTACTCTCCTCTTTTGTCACTGAAAATAATTTTGATGATGACTGCAATATCATTGACATTCACTTTCGAGTCTCAAAGTGGAGAGGCCATTTAGTAGTTTTGCTACACTTTTGTTTTGGAAAATGGACTTGATTTGAATTTCTAGAGTATGATTTGATTTATAAAATATATATACGTATATATTCATTTCAAATGGTTTGATGTGAAACCGAAAATTTAATTCTTAAGTCTTATGTTAAGTGATGGTCTTCAATTATTGAAATGAATCAATTTTTTTGAATAATTGGAGTGTCTAAACAAGTGTTTGCGTAAAAAATGGCCGCAAACACCCAAAGTCGTATGAGTTGGTTGATTTTATGTTGTATTCAGTGATTTGGGTGATTTATGCAAATATATAAAAAGTAGGGACTAAACTGTAAAAGACACACAGATTTATAGTGGTTCGGCCAGAACGTGCCTACGTCCACTTTATATGTTATTCTCCTTTTTTCTTTAGATTACAAGTACAAAGCTTTGATTACAAGTATCTAAAGTTGTTTGAGAGTTCCTTCCAGGCTTGAGCTCTCAAACTTCTCCGCCATTGTTGTACCCCTGCCCCTCTATTTATAGAGTGAGGCTGGGGGCAGGGGTCTTGGATGTTTATAGCTGCTGGTGGGCTTGGGCTGAAGCAATCTGGACTGGAAACTTTGGTTCGGCATTCTTCGGTTCGGCGGTGCTTGGAGAGAAGGATGGTTGGACCAGTGGTAGGTTGGTCCGGTGGTAGGTTGAGTGGAGCTCGTTCGGTGGTAGGAGTATGGTCCGGTGGAGCGTGGGTTGTAGTTAATTCGGTGGGAAGGGGAGTGCCGAATGCTTCTGCCAAATGAGGTGCCGAATGCTTCTGCCGAATGAGGTGCCGAATGCTTCTGCCGAATGCTTCTTGTATTGGGAACGCCGGATGAAACAAAGCGCCTTGAATGCCGAATGAAACTTTAATCCTTTGATACCGAATGGACTTTATGTTGGAGATGCTGGATGAACCAAGGTATGCCGAATGAGCTCTCGTATGGCTTGCTGGCTGCTTCTTCTTGTTCCGGTCGTGGTGGAAATGCACACAACATTGATATTCCAGTTTTGTCCAAAAAATGGGATAACACTTTGCCCCCCAAAATATGCCTTGCGGTAGGAAGGCGTGTTTTGTAATGCCATGAGCTGGATGTTCGTATCCTGTTGACAACCTGTAAAGAGCTTGATATTTTATATGGCCCCAAATGACGACCGTTCGGGATCGAGCTATTTGGGATGAAGCGCGGCCGTTCATGGTCAAGCGCCTAACTTCAAATGACGATCGTTCGTGATCAAGTCATTTGAGGTGAAGTGCGACCGTGCGCGGTCAAGCGCATAAATCCATGCGTCGATCGTTCGGGATCGAGTCATCTGCAGTGAAATGTGACCGTTCAAGGTCAAGCGCTCAACTTCAAATGACGACCGTTCGGGATCGAGTCATTCGAGGTAAAGTGCGACAGTGCGCGGTCAAGTGCGTAAATCCATGTATCGATCGTTCGGGATCGAGTCATCTGTGGTGAAATGTGACCGTTCAAAGTCAAGCGCTCAACTTCAAATGACGACCGTTCGGGATCGAGTCATTCGAGGTAAAGTGCGACAGTGCGCGGTCAAGTGGGGGATCCCAAATGACGACCGTTCGCGATCGAGCCATTTGAGGTGAGAGGAGTTGTGCCGTTCGGGGCGAGTTGTGACCGTTCGCGATCATGTGCCGTTCGAGGCGATATGTGACCGTTCGCGATCGGGTGCCGTTCGAGGCGAATTGTGACTGTTCGAAGTCGGGTGCCGTTCGAGGCGAATTGTGACCGTTCGCGATCGGGTGCCGTTCGAGGCGAATTGTGACTGTTCGAAGTCGGGTGCCGTTCGAGGCGAATGAGTGTGCCCGGGGGGGACTTAATATTATCAGTGTTGGAGTCATTGCTTGGGGGAATTTTTCGAATCAAATACTTCGGCAGTTCGTTGCCATGCAATAGGTGCTCGTGGACCGTTCGCGATCCAACGGGCATACAAGTAAATAATTTTTTCATAGAATTGTAAATGTTAAAGCAATAGTACCTTACAGCAGAAATGTCCAAACAGGAAGAATTCAAATGTTCAAATCGAAACAAAAGCAAAGCAAGGATGTCAAAGTGTAAGTTCCCACTCCGAAGCAGTCAATGATCATTCAGAGCATGCCTGGAGATCGTTCGCGATCTCGTACATGTGTAAACGATTTAATTGCGTTAGTGGAAGCTTACGACCTGTTCATCGTTATTTTAATCAAGTAATCAATGGATAATCAAATGGTGCCTTGATCCAGGGTCATCTCTAGCTGACGTAGAGGGCGGTCGCTCTGGCTCCACCGCTGGAGTTTGCCTCCTCACATACTGAAGGAGCATAACGTTCCTGATATGCCCTTCTACCTCGTCCTTCAAATGCCTACAATCATTAGTGTTATGACCATTCAATTCATGAAATACACAAAACTTATCTGATTTTCTTTCGTCAGAGGTTGGATCCCTTCGCATTGGTCTACGATACGGAACCTGCCCCTTGGTATCCTGATAAATCCGTTCCAAACTCTCATTCAGCTCTGAATAGGTGGTGAAGCGTGGTTCTCTTCGTAGCCACTTTGTCCTGTCATCATTATCCTCAGCCTTTCTTTTTCCTTTGCTAGTCTTCGCACCCTTTCCAGGTGGGTTTCCGCTCTTGATTACGTAAACGTCATCTTCTTCCTCTCTTTCTGCACTAGCATCTTCCAAACGCAGAAACTTTTCAGGCTCATGATAGAACTCTCCCAGATTCATAGGCGGGTCCTTGGTTAATGAATTCTTGAACTCTGTATTACCAGCTATTCCAGATACAGCCGCCATCATGACCATAGATGGATCTGGTCGATCCACTGATGCTGCCGCCGCATTAAATCGCGTTAGAAAGCTCCTCAAAGTCTCTCCAGTTTTCTGTTTCAAGGTTGCCAAAGTCATCACATTCTTGGGTCTCGCAATATGAACCCTGAATTGCCTCATGAATCTCTCAGTTAAATCTGCCCATGTTCCTATGGAGCCGCTCTCCAGTTACCTAAACCATAACGCTGCAATGTCCGTCAAATACAGTGGAAAGCACCGGGCCATAACCTCCTCTGATGCCCCCAGCACTTCCATATGTCTCATATACTTCGTTAGATGGACCGTGGGGTCCGTTTTCCCGTTGTACATGTCCAATGATGGTAGCTTGAATTCTGGTGGGTTCCTAGCCATCCTAATCGCAGAAGAAAAAGGACTCCTGTTTACATCTTCCAAGTCTCTGTTTACTAAACCGCCTCTCATAGCTCTTCTAACCATCTCTGCTAATCTGTCATTGTCTCCAAGTTGTAGTTCTCGTTCGCTGCCTTCGACCTGCCCCCAAGTCCGCGGGAGTTTTCATGTGTATGCCTCCCTGGCTGAACGTTCATTCCTCCATTGCTACCAGGTGGTTCGGATGCCCCCATCTCACTTCCCGGGGTCGGATCAACATGCTCTGCGTGAGTGCCCCCTAGCTCTGGTGCTGCGCCAGATGGTCCTGCCCCATTCTGAACCCCAGTTGCTCCTTGGATTTGTGCTCCAATTTGCCCAATTTGTTGAAGTAAGTTCTGGATCATCTCTTCTTGTCTTCCCATCATGGCCTCCATCTCATCCCTAGTGATGAAGATCGACGCTTGATTCCCTCCTGAGGAAGCCTCTTGACTTCCTTGGTGTTCACTTCTCTCTGGCCTTTGCCTTCTACTTGTTTGTCTCGTCATAAATCTTAGATCTGAACTCTTAGATTTTCAAATTCAACTTCTATCCGATGTAGCGGGAGCCGGTTATTCTCAGTGAAAGCACCAAAATGTTTGCGTAAAAAATGGCCGCAAACACCCAAAGTCGTATGAGTTGGTTGATTTTATGTTGTATTCAGTGATTTGGGTGATTTATGCAAATATATAAAAAGCAGGGACTAAACTGTAAAAGACACACAGATTTATAGTGGTTCGGCCAGAACGTGCCTACGTCCACTTTATATGTTATTCTCCTTTTTTCTTTAGATTACAAGTACAAAGCTTTGATTACAAGTATCTAAAGTTGTTTGAGAGTTCCTTCCAGGCTTGAGCTCTCAAACTTCTCCGCCATTGTTGTACCCCTGCCCCTCTATTTATAGAGTGAGGGTGGGGGCAGGGGTCTTGGATGTTTATAGCTGCTGGTGGGCTTGGGCTGAAGCAATCTGGACTGGAAACTTTGGTTCGGCATTCTTCGGTTCGGCGGTGCTTGGAGAGAAGGATGGTTGGACCGGTGGTACGTTGGTCCGGTGGTAGGTTGAGTGGAGCTCGTTCGGTGGTAGGAGTATGGTCCGGTGGAGCGTGGGTTGTAGTTAATTCGGTGGGAAGGGGAGTGCCGAATGCTTCTGCCGAATGAGGTGCCGAATGCTTCTGCCGAATGAGGTGCCGAATGCTTCTGCCGAATGCTTCTTGTATTGGGAACGCCGGATGAAACAAAGCGCCTTGAATGCCGAATGAAACTTTAATCCTTTGATACCGAATGGACTTTATGTTGGAGATGCTGGATGAACCAAGGTATGCCGAATGAGCTCTCGTATGGCTTGCTGGCTGCTTCTTCTTGTTCCGGTCATGGTGGAAATGCACACAACATTGATATTCCAGTTTTGTCCAAAAAATGGGATAAAAACAAGAAATGGAATTTGAAACAGCTTGAAACAATTGAATTAGGATAAAATTTATTTGTATAATATTCAATTGCATTCTAGAACATATATATAACTTGCCTGAGATATTCAAAAATTAAAATATTCAAGTGAATATGTAATTGAATAATATATAATATAAACGTAAGTAATAAGATGTCCAAAAATGAAATTTATATGGTTTTGAATTAATTGTTGTACACAATACTATGTATTTTGAATCTATCTTTCCTTTCTGTTGTTTCTACTCTCCTGCCTCTTCCTTTTCGAGGAAGAAAAGTTTTGAGTGGGGGAGAGTGTAACGACCTAGATATTTTAATGATTTTTTTTATAACGTAATTAACTGAATTTTGCTTTAAATTAAATAATTAAATTTAAAAATGAAAATCTGATATTTGGAGTACGTCCATTTAAACGTAGCAAATGTCAGTTTTTCATCAGAAAATATATAAGTTTGTTTTGTTGTGTAATTTTATTCAAATTTAAATCAGTTAATATTTGATGAAAATAAAATGTTTTTGAAATCTGAATATATTTACATAATAAAATTGTAAATCATTTTCTGAGTGAGGCATCATATTTCGTTTCGTCAAATTTTGGATTGCTCTAGCTCCGTTTATCTTATTTTCTGCGTTTTAGCAGCATTTTGGCAGCGAATATCGACTTTTGATAGGATGATCGTATCGCTGATATTTGTGTACCATTCTGTTCATCTTATCGTGTTGATCTCCGCATTATATTCATTTTTGCATTTCGGTGTCCGATACATAGTGAAATCTATGAAATGATTTGTCATGTCGGTTCCGTATTTGAGCTTTTAAGTTTCCTATGCCCTTTCATCAATCTACCGCGTCAATCAGTAGCCATTAACTTTTAATATTCCAGAATTTAATTGTAATTTGACTTTCTCTATTCCCAATGTTAAATTATATTTGCTTTTGTTTCTGGCTTTTATTATTCTATCTTTTAAATTTACATTGCCATTTCATTTTAACCATGTTGGTTTTGTCCTTTCCTTTCTTCTTTTAGATCTGTGCTTGCCTTCCACAAAAAATATAAAAAATAAAATAAAATATGTATTCGTTTAATGCTTGAGAAATTTTTAATAATATAAAACTATATATTTCCTGAAGCCTATTTCTTCTTCATTATTTTCTCATCCACCATCATTTGTTCGAGCACCTGCGAAACTTCATCCCCTCGCTTTTTCACCTGACACACCAGCCGTCTCCACACCGAGATCTGCAACCCTGTTTCTTAAAGCCCATAACTCCGATCCGACACACCGCTCCATCAATATTCCATCATCCATCGACCCATCACCTCCACACCCATTTTTGCCACCTCCACCATTTCAAAGTCATCACCACCTTCTTGTTCAAAACTCTCCGACTCCCCTCCTCCGCTCCACAGCAGAAGTTCACACATTCTCCTTCTATACGTGATCGACCACATCCTTTCCTACTGTAGCAACCAAGTTTCACCGCACCTCCACCTAATTGCTCTCCACTCCACATGCCGACCCACTTCTCCTTAAATGTCGACAACCCACTTTTCCCATCGCCTAGCCTCTCCGAACAACTTCTCCTCCCGTCCCCATCTCAGCGCAAGCCCACTTTCCATTATCTGTGTTTCACCTGCAGCGATCAAACTCACCACCTCCTGACAACTTTGCCCATTACCACTGACTTTGCAGCTGCTTCGCCTCATCAACTCAGATCCGAGCCTCTTCATAAAAAAGAAAAAGAGACAAGGTGAAAGTTTGTTCACCTGTACATTTATATATATATATATGTTTATATATATATATAGATTTATGGTTGCAAGCTCGACCACCTTTCTGTTGCTGGCCACCTCTTTACCACTTCGCCACTTCTACTTGTATATATATATATATATATATATATATACACACACACACACACAAATGTGTATTTTATTTTAAAAGAAAAGCTTATCTATAGGTTTTATTTTAAAATTTTAATATGTGTCTTTGATTTTGAAATATATATATATATATATTTTTTAATTTTAATATGTGTTTTACTTATATATATACAAATATTTTATATTTAACATGTGTTTAAGGATATAATATTGGTTTTAAATATAATATATAGTACATATTTATAAATTTTGTTTGTAAAGAAAAAGGGATATTGATTTTGAATTTTAAAACATAAAAGAGATTTTGATTAGATTAAATATAGAGAAATATATATAGATTATTAAAATATAATATAAAGATATTTCAATTTTAATATATGTGTTTTAGGAAATGTTGATTTTCAAAATACGATATAGAGATTTTATTTTATATAGGTTTAAAATTAAATATTGATTTGAAAATATATATAAAGATTTCATCGATTATTATTTATCATCTTTGTTTGTCAAATCCGTGTTCAACTTGCTTTGCTTTGAGATTTTTCGTTCGGATTGGTCGATTGTCGAGTTCGTGATTCAATCCGTGTGCCTGTCCTGTTTCTCTATCCTCGAAATGTGACAAATTGCTCACGGTTAACATTCTTATATTTAGTAAATTTAATTCATATAGAATGGCAATTGAAATATGTTGTTGAAATTGAATTGTTAGTTATTTTATTGTTAAATATGATATGCCAGTATCTGCAATTGTTCACTTATGACATATGGCACCATAACCTGTTATATATATTTTATTTAAATTGTTAATTATGATTATATATTATTGCCATTGACATGCCTTGTCATTTATGCTATTATTATATTGTTCTCACTCTACAAGTTTCCTGATAGTTTAGGAAATCTCTATGGGGTTGAAATGATACACACCCGAACGATCTTATAGATTAGGGAAAAATCGTTATGGGTTGAAATGATAAACCCAAGTGATTTTATTAATTCTAAATTTTAGGATTACAGGTTGAAATAATATATACTCATAAATATTAAATTATTATGGATTGAAATGATAAATATCCGTATCCCTTGACCATAGGATATAAAATTATATACTTACACTATTGGTCTGTTTTTGAAACATGATTTCCAAAGGTTTAGAAAGGAAATATATGGGTTTTACTAAATGTTGATTATGATGTGTGTGTGTGTGTGTGTGTGTGTGTGTGTATTATTTTTATGTATTTGTAATTTTTTTTAAATTATATATTTGAAAATTTTAAATTAGTAACTAGTTTTGAAATTATAAATTTTAAGGTTTTACTTATAATTTTATTATTTTAAGTACATATAAAATATATAATTTTATTATTTTAAGTACATATAAAATAAGTGTTAATATAAAATATATCTAATAATAAATTTAAATTTAATAAAATTTAATTTAATATATATGTGTGTGTGTATATATTATATTTAGGTATTTGTTAAAAGTTATATTTTTAAAAATACATTTTGTGTTAAATTTAATAAATTAAGGTTGGGAAGATAAATTGAAATTGATTTGAAGTTATGTTTATTTAAGAATTGTATCTAAATAAAAACTGATTCGAAACTTATTGGATTTGAGATTTTAAAAATATGATTTAATAACTTGATTTTGATTTAAACGTGATAAAATGAATATTTTCAAATTTAAATTGAATATTTAGCATTGATTTGAATGTGTAATTGGATATTTTATTTAAACGTTATTAAAAGTGATTAGGTGAATATTTTGTAATTAAATTTAATTGAAGTTAGATACATAATTTTGAATTTATTTAAATTTTAAATTGAAATTTTATTTAATGTTATTAGAAATGACTAAGTGAATAGATTCAAATTTAAATAAAATTAAAGTTGAATTTTTGAAATATGAACGAAGTCTATCAAATTAAGTTATTGTAAATGTTGTATATTTAAATTCTGAAACCTATTGAATTTGAAGTGGTTTAAATTTATAGTTCAAACCTAGATTTGAAATTGATATAATTAAAATTGGTTTAATGAGGATTTGAATTTGAATTGAACCTTCAACTTTTTGATTGAAATTTATTGAACAAAGATTTGATTTAAATTGAATTTTTGGAACTAAGATTTATATGAATTGATTTGTGGAATTGGAATAAACAATTCTAAGTTGAAACTATTTTGATACATATTTTATGGTTATGATTTTGGAAATGAATATAATTTAAAGTGATATGATTTCGAAAGTGAATATAATTTCGAAAGTGATATGATTTTGAAATGTATATGATATTTTGATATGAAATATGAACTGTTTTGAAAATGACCACGGTGTGAAATAAGCCTGTGGTTATTAAAGAGACCGGGATCGGATATTGTCATACTCTCTGCCAATACCGAAAACCACTTCAACAACTGTGTACGTGATAGAGATTTCAAAACGAAGTAGGATGGTTTGACGAATGATTCTATATGTGGTATTAGCGCAGCCCTGACTCCCCTGTGTCAGCTTGACGTGGCTAGAACAGGAGCTATACCGGGCCAAGTGGGGTCGCTCCCCCTATCAGGCACATTTCTTCGATACCATTTTATTACTTTGTGATTTGATTGGGTGCATTTTTGATTATGGAAGTGTGTCTCGAGGTGGGCGATGGTAGCTTCTATGCGTTACCACCAGTCCGGGAGTGCAAACGGTAGAATCTTACCCTGGCATTGCCTCGCGTGCCTTATCACATGCCTTATTGAGCCTTCTACAAGTTTGGTTTGTGTTGTACCTGTGGAGTGCTTCCTGATAGCCCACCGGTCCAGTGGAGTTTACAACACTGTATAGACTGCGATATTATATAAAATGTGTTAAGGGGGATATGGGTAACGCCCTAACGCTATTTTAATAGTTTACTTTACTATAGACATTATACATGTAGCGTATTGTACTATGTATGTAGATATCCTAATGGATCCTTAGACGATGAGTATCCCACACATCCTTTAAGTTATATTGTATTTTACTTGACATTTCATTTGAGTTGATTTACTAGTATAAGAATGCTAATCCCGACTCGAGTGTTTTGTGTTTTGCTTTATGCTCGGGTCAAATGGAGTGTCACAGCATTTGACTCACCTATGGAGCTTGAAGCATTGCCTGAAGATCTGTCTTTATCTAGTCTACTTTAAGTCTATTTCAGTAGTTGATGTTCAAACTTTTCATTTGTTCTGTATTAGAGACTACTCTATTTTTGAGATTTTTGTTGTATTTTGTTTTAACTCTGACGTTTATATAGTAGCTTCATGAACTACTATTTATCTATTCCGCTGCTTATTGTTATTAGTAGGGGTGAGCATAAACCGCACCGCTATATAAAAACTGCCCGCACCGAACTATAAAAACGGTGCGGAAACCCACACTGAATCTTCTAACCAAAGCAAATACCTCAAACCACACCGACCCTCATCGATACGGTTCAGTTATGGTTTGGACGATTGAACCAGCCATATTAAATCGGACCGAATATTTATGCTAGTAATCTTATGATAAAAACATAAGCAAATCCTATCTTGTTTTAGATTTTAATGATGTATATTCTATTTTTAGCGTATGTTGTTGTATTAATAATATTCACTGTCATAAAAGAAGAAGTTATAGTTTTGGTATAATATTTTGCATCTTTTTTTGGATAAATGCTAATTATAATCTTGTTCTAGTCATTTTCCTTAAAGATTATGCATTGATTAATGTTGATGTTTGGTTAATGTACCAAAAAAACCTCACTTTTAGCTCAAGTCAAATTTAAATATTCATACAGTTAAGAACTGATCTTTCATTTCAATATAAGTTTTAACATTAAGTGTAAAAGCTTCACACAGTTGCCTTCATAAATTGATTGTTAATGGAAGTAATTCTCTTATTTCATATTTAATGTGGGTTCAAACCGGACCGGACCGGAACCGAACACTGTTACAGTCAAACCAAACAGAAACCAAACCGTTTAAAAGATTAGTATAATGGTTTATATTTTTTATTAACTATTTGATGCAGTGCGGAAGCGGTTTGGACTCTAAATTGCACCAAACCGACCCGCGCCCTCCCCTAGTTACTACTCCGTGTCTGTGATTCTGTGATTGATTTATTTACCGTATATGCTAAGTTTTGCCAAATATAAATTAACAATATATTGTTTTGAGCAATTCAAGTCTGACATGTATGGATGATTGTCGATTTAAATAGTTCAAAATGTCAGGTCGATACAGTTTTGAAGTTATTTATCAATTTTAATATTGAAAAGTTATTTCTTTAAATAATTAATATTGTTTAAAGATAATTAAAATTATTATTAATGTTTCAGAATTTATAATAGTTACTTATTAATAAGGTTTTGGAATTAATAATTTTTATTTATTAATAATGTTTAGGAAGTTAATTATTATATATTACAATAATGTTTCAAGATTAATTATTAATTTTTTATTAACAATGTTCGAAATTATTAACTATTATATTTATAATATTTGAAGTTAATACTAATTATATGTTAGCAATGTTTTGACTGTTAAAAATTACTATTATTATATAATAATGTTTCAAAGTAAATAATTACTATTTATTTATAATATTTTGAAGTTATTAATTATTATGTTAATAATGTTTTGAAGTTAATAAATTAGTTTATTAATGAGGTTGGAAAGTTAATTGATAAATTATTTAGGATGTTTAAAGTAAATTAATTTATCAGATTAATTATATTTTTAGATAATATGTTGATTTATAAAAGAAATCTCATTCAATAAAAGTGATTCATTAAGAGTTTATAAATGAAAATAGGGTTTGGATTAATAAGAATTTTCTTAAAGGCTTTATAAAGAATTTTTGTTAAGGGATTTAAGAAAAGTTTGTTATAAAGTAATTTTAGAAGGGATTTTTGTAAGAATCTTTATAAAGGAATTCTACAAAAGAATATAGTTTTATAAATAGGTTTATAGATTTATAAAAGGTGTTTTATAAATTGATTTTAGAGATTCATAAAAGAGTTTTATAAATTGTTTTGCAGATTTATAAAAGAGCATTATAAAATGATTTTAGAGACTTATAAAAGAAAAGAAATTTATAAAGGAAATCGAGATCGGATTTCCCCAAATTAACCTTCTTTATTTTGGTAGTGTGGACATTCGTTTCATGCTTAACATCAAAAAATAGCATTTAGGTTTATCCCTATCTCCTTTTTTCAAAACAATATTTATTTTAATCATTTTGATATGATTTTGAATTAAGAAATCTTCATAATGTTATGTGAATATACTTATACCACTGGGATAAGTGTATGAATACATTTTCTAAGTAGGGAAGGTGTAGTGATTTTATGGATATACTTTTACCGTTGAGATAAGTATATGGATATTTTTCCAAATGTTGAAAGGAGGATAAAGGATTTGTGAATATACCTTTGTTAAAGTATTTTGATACAAGTATTTATAAAGTGATTTTAATTAATGAAAGAATTAATTAAAGAAGGGTGCTTATGCGCTTAACTAATGTTGGTTTCGTTATGGAAATAAATACTTGATTTGATTGTTGTTTTTATTTGATAGTTAAATAACCGACTATCAAACTTAGCCAGTTTTAAACTATCATTGTCGGTTCGGAAGACCGGGATCAGATATTGTTAGCATCAAAAATTGGCACAGAACACCCAATAGAGGTTTTGTAGAGGAATAAAGGAATAAAAATAAATGTAAATAGAGAGAATATAGCAGTAAAGTTGTAACGACCCATAAATTTTCGATGTTTAAAATTTGTTAATATAAAAATATTTTATTAGTTAATATTGGAAGAAATAAAAATTTATAATTTAATAATGGAATAATAACTAAATTAAAATGAAACAATGTTAATACAAGTTAATTGTCAACGATATTAATGAAACTCCAATTCATTGTATTTAAACATGCTATGCTTGGTTATAAAATTTAATATAAGTAACAAATGTAAATATTTAGTTATTGTATAAAATAGATAGTTAATGGTAATTGAATAAGATCAATATTGTGTAAGGAATTATAATATGTGTTGTATTAGTGTGTGCACTGATTTATAGTGGGATGTAAACGGTAATAAAATAATGTGCAATGGATGGAAATGTAATAAATGTATCTTAACGAGAGTTGTTGTAATATTTGTTGGTAAAGAATAAATTTACAAATGTTATAAAATGTATAATGGTGACAACTATTGTACGTTACCAATGTATTTAATCAATAGAAATTAAATGTAATTAAACATTACCTTATGTAAGTTAAGATAATAATTGAAAATTTCGAATGTAAAATCAATAGAAATGTTAATTATATGCATAAGATGGAAATTGATTTAATAAAAGATTGAAACCAACATAAATAAATGAATTGGGATATTAAATGTGTATAAATGACTAAATTTAAGCATAATGGAAATAAAATAGTTAACACAAATAAAAGATGAAATTAGAGTTATATAGCTGATTGGAATATTTTTGTAATTAATGAACTTTTAAATGTAATTAAAAGTTAAGGGTAACAATGGTTATAGGTTACCTATTTATTTAGTTCATAAAATTTAGTTTGAAATCAATTGCAGTTAATTTACTTAATTTGTGCAATTTAATGTAGATTAATTTGGTAATCAGTGGATGTTAATTCAATAGGATGTAACCAACGAAAATTTTAATCTAATACTACGTTAAGGTTAACTAAGGTAATTATTAATAAATTGAATGAAATGCAAATCAATGGAAATAATGTAGATTTTATACTTAGCTACAAATTGAATATATGAAAACAAATGTAAGCATTGAATTAATTCAATGAATTTAAATTTTAATAAATGGTCATTGAATATAATCAATGTTCTGTAAGTAATTATAATATTGGTTTGAAGGAAATATATTTAAAGGTAATGAATGGAAAGAAAACAAGGTAACTGAAGTTTATAGAATAGTAATGAACTTAATAAAAGTTTTGGATTGAAACAAATCAATCCATCGAAATCCAAATTATAATAAGTGTAATTTTTGTAGCAATTAAAATTAAAGTTATGCAATTTGAAATAAAAATAATATGAGAAAATTTACGTAATAGTTTTAAATCCAATATTTAAGCTATCTATTTAACAATAATGAATGGAATAATTATTGATTGATTTAATGAAATAGAATTTTGGAAATTTAATTTATAATTGTTGAATTTAAGGAAACTGAGGAATTAATAAATTTTAAATCGATAGTTAAATTTGTTAAATCAGTATAAATGTTTAAGAAATTAAAAATGATAAGAATTGTCGATTATAGGATTGAAATTGAAAGTTGATTTAATTAATTAATTTTTTATTTAATTAACTGAAAAAATAGCCATTTTGGCCACTGACTCGGATTTTGGCAAAACCAGTTCCATCGGATCCGTAACGGTGAATTATTATAGGATCTCAAGTTTCGTATCGATCAGACTTGTCGTTTGATCGTACGGGCTCGAAACGCCTTGAAATCAAGGAAATTGAAATCAATTTGAAAAATATTGATTTGAGCATAACTTCTTCATACGATGGAATTTGGACTCGAAACTTGTTCCATCGCGTTTAAAATATTTAAAAATATCTATTTTGATATATGGGTCGACCCAATTTCATTCCGGAGTCGAAACGGGCTTTTTGGGCCACTTTGGGATTAGCGCGTAAATCTATCTTATCCATCTATTTTATTTTCAACTTCGCCTATAAATACCCTGTTATAAACCCTAGCAGCCTCTATTCCTCATTTCTATACTTATAGAAACTTCTGTCTCCTCTTCCTCAATGGCTGCAAACCCTAGATCCAATTGCAAATTCAAAAATCAAATGAAAATTCAGACTCCTCGGAAAAATTCGAGAAAAATATATATCAAAGCTCTTGACGAGTGCATCTCAGATCCATGATTCGTTTTTAATTTTGGTCCATCGTCTGATCAGTAAAAATCGAAGAAGTTTTGGTCATTCATCGCTCGACGATGAACTTCGCCTGATCGGAAAACCCTTTCTGGGTTTTGGAGAGGAAGACGAGGGTATTGCATCTAGGTGATTGGTTCGACGAATCGACGGTTGGATTGGCGGCAAAACTCGACTAGGATTTCAAAGTAAGAGGTGGCGGCTGCAGGTTTGGCATGACATGGGCGCGAGCGAAGCCTCAAGGCGAGGCACAGGAGGGGAGGCGCGGCCTCTACGTGGGAGCGCGTGCATATAAAGGGGCAAACGGCGAACCTTGGGAGTCGCGATCGTGGGGGGCTGCGCGTGTAGGAGATTGCGTGATAGGCTTTTTCACTGTTACTCGTTCTGAAGGTGGTAGGTGTGCGCTGACGTGGCATAGGTGAGAGGGGTGAGTTATTTGTTTTGTTTTAAATTAAATTTTGTTTTCAAATGATCTAATGTGAATAACTCTCACATACAAATACCAATTTACGCGTTGTTCTCTCCGCTAGGTTCGTATTGGAATTCCGGAGATTTTGGCGCTGGTTTGGACGGATTTGGAGACTGTCCAAATTTTGGGTTTAAATTGGATTTGAATTCAATTTAAATTCAAAAGGTGGGTGTTTCAACCCACTCATAACTTCTAAAATTTCTTATGTTTGTTAAATTTATTTACAACAGTTTGGCATATATTTAATCATCATCTCAATAAAATTGCATTTGTTTGAATTAAATTGTTATTCAATTTATTATTGCATATAACTGCCAGTTAAATTAATTTATTATTGAATAATAAGCTGCCGGTAATTAATTGTTATTGTTGTTTGGATGATGATTGTGATGGATGTATGATCTATTGATGGTTGAATGGATGTTGTATTTTATATTATTTTAAACTGCAAGTTCTTATGCATTTTATTTCATTCGGGATTGCGGTTTGAAATGATATATAAGCGTAATTTTATTTTTAAATTATGGATTGAAATGATAAATATCCGTATCACTTGACCATAGGATAGAGAATTATATACAGGCACCGCGGTCAATATATATAAAAATATTTTGAAATGATTTTTCTATGGTTTTGGAAAGGAATACACGGTTTAATAAGTATTAATTTTTGATGTTATATTAATTTTTTTATATAGATAGTTAAATTCTTGAATCTAAGCTATGTATAAAATTGATTTAAAAAAATGAGTTTAGTAATGGAGTTTGATTGTTTTATATTATATGGTTTAGTACCTATTTAAGATATTGTATATATAGAGTTTTAAATGACTTAAATGAAATTTAAGTTGGAATATAAATATGGAGTTGGTTTAAATTGAATTATTTAAGAATTGTACTTGAGTAAATTTGATTTGAAATTTAATAAAAAATGGAGATTTTAAAGGGTATGATTCTTATAACTGATTTGGTATAAAGTAATTTAAATGGATATAAAGTTAAGATAATGAATCTATAAAGTTAATTAAATTGGAAGAATATCCGGTTGTTGGGAGTTAAAGCTTTTCTTAAATTATATCGAATTTATTAAGTAAACATCTCAAATCTAAATAATAGAAATATAATTTGATATATATGGAATTATCAAAGAATTATTTTTGAAATGGTGGAATATTTAAAGCTTTGAAATATATGGAAATTTGAAATGGTTTATTTGGAGGTTCAAATCGGAATTTGAAATTTGATTTGTGAAATTAAAGAAGCTAATTTATTTTATAAAGCAATTTAATAATAAACCATTTAAGTATTAGAAGTTATGTTTCAAAGCTATGGGTTTCAAGTTATATAGATTTGAAAGGGTTATGATTTTGAAAAAAAAAAGAATATATTTTGAAATAAAATGATATCATATTTATTGGGTTTTAAAATAGAAATGATATCGTATTTATAGGATTTTGAAATGGATAATATACTCTGATTTTAAAGTATAAAACTATTTTGAAAAGGCCGTGGTTTTATAATAACGTTTGGTTGTTAAAGAGACTGGGATCGGAAGTTGTCATACTCTCTTCCAACTCCGAAAACCACTTTAACAACCGTGTACGTGGTGGAGATTCCAGAATGAAGTAGGATGGTTATGGCGTTTCCTTTGAGGCAAATACATGGACCCAACTCCCGTTAGTTGGCATAAGGTGGCTAAAATAGGAGTGATCGACGGGTTAATGAGGTAGCACCTTTGATCGGACACATCCCTTCGGTATTATACTTTGACTTTTGGATTGATTCGGTGGCCACTTTTGATTTTTTTTATTTGGGGGTGTGGCTCGAGGTGGGCGGTAGCTGCGCACTACGCGTTACCACTGACACGAAAGCGTAATTGGTATATCTATTCTGGCATTGCCTAGTTGTGCCGTGTCACCTACCCTAGCGCGCCTTGTACGAGTTTCTATTTGTGTCGTACCTATGGAGTATCCTCTGGTAGCCTCTCGATCAGGAGGTATTACGAAACTGTATAGACTATTGGCATTATTTGTGTTAAGGGCTATATGAGTAACCACTTAACGCTATTAAAAAGTAAGTTTACTTTACTATTAGACATTATTATAACAGCGAAATATACTACATAGTAAATAGTTTAACGGATCCTTAGGAGATGTGAATCCCGAGCATCTCTTGATTTACCGCACTCACATTAGACACTGGATAGGAGATGTCAAATCCTGTAAACTTCTCCGACGCTGTTACACGCATATTTATTTCTGTTCATTTAACTCACATAAGATCTTTTAGTTTTGACTCGAGTGTTTTGTCTTTTCAATTCGCTCGGGTCAGTCCGAGCGTTTCAGGATCGAATATTTTATTCTGGAAGACGAAGACGAAGATTTAGTACTATTATCTGCTATATTATTCCACTATACCATTAAATCCCACTGCATTAATTATTATTCTTTGGTATGTGTACTCTGATATGTATTGTATAAATATAATCAAGGGTTTTTGTAAAACAGCTTCATGAACTGTATATTTGATTATTATATTTTATCGCTCCGCTGCAAGATTCTATTTTGTTTTTTCTTTCTCTACTTTTTCTTTTTTACCCCATAACAATCCGTCCTTCCGGATGGTTTGAATTGGCGCGTGTGTCGATTTAAAGCGTGCGAAAAGGCGGGGCGTTACATCTGGTATCAGAGCTTAGGTTTAGCGATAAACCTTAGCTTTGTGGGGTCTGACTCTTTATTAATAGGGTAATAATACCCTATGATGAGTCGCTGAGTGTATATATATGAGAGAGCGTATTTGTTAGTGTTATAAAAAAGGTTTTAATATTGTGTTAATCCGTTCCGTTTTGTATTTATAAATTCTGGTTGGTGCATGGGATGCTATGACATCAATAGGGATTTCTAAACACTTAATAGGACAGACCGACATAATATTTGGTTTTAATATAGGTGAATGAAATAATTTTACCTATTTTATTTTCTATATATATATAAAATAAATTTTATAAAGGTTATATTTGGTTGTATTATATTGGTTGTTAGGTAATGAAATTTATAAATAATAGTTGAAATAAGATTGAAAATAAAAAAAGCGAAAATTTGTACTTTAGAACTTAAGTTCCGCGGTTTTGAAAATTTCTTTTGAATGTTTTTGGAATATAATAATAATATTATTTAGAAGTATTTTCTGATATAAATATTTCAATATAATTTGAAAAGAATTGTTTTAAAGGAATTTTTTTTTAAAAAAAGAAATAGGTTATGTACTCCCCTCTCTATCGCTGGAAAATAATTTCGATGATGGCGGCCGCGTCATCGACATTCATTTTCGAGTTTCGAAGTGGGAAGGTCATTGTAGTAGTTTTACTACAGATTTATTTGATTTAAAAAAAGAGGTTTTGTTAATTTTAAATTGTTTTAAATATAATTAAATATATAAGTTATAAGTATATATTTATCTATTATTTTAAAATAATTTGAATAAAACCCGGTATCTAATTCTTAAGTTTCCATTAATTAATAGTTTTAATTAATGTAGTGAAATGGAATTTAACTAATAATTGAAACCCAAAACGAAATAAGAGATTTAATGCTAGGTTATAAATGGTATTAAATAAAATTTGAAATTGTAACCTATGAAATAAAAGATGGAATTATTGAACATTAAATTTATCAACGGAAATGAGAAAACTTGTAAACTTTCAATTACATTCTTTAAAAGCATATATATAACTTACCAAATATTAAAAGTTGAAATGTTTAATAAGAAATATAATGGAAATTGTACAAGTAAAAGTATGAAATGTAAGTGTTCAATCAATTGCTTTTATTTATAAGAATTGATGTTATAGAGTTATAAACTTAAGTAATTAATGAAATTCTTCAATAAAGAAGAATTTGGTGTTGTAATTGTTATGAACTTAAGCATAATTGAAATACTATTAACTTAAAATAAAAGGGTAAGCATTATAAATGGAATTTAGTAAATAATGAAAGTAAATAAATGAAATTAAGTAGTATAAATGAATGATAATAAACTTAAGTAAATGGTTGAAGCTGTTTTAAATAAAATAAGTAGGAAAATGAATACTGTAAATAAGTGAAATTAAGTAATGAATAAATGAATGTAATGCAAATAAAAGAAATTCACATGTGTTGCAAATAATGGTCATACATACTTTAGCCAGTAAAATTAATTCAAAATATAAAAAACCTCTTTTGTTAATCAAAATACCAAAGTTGATGTAGTATAAACAAATGTTTATTTATACAAACACGAAATAAAGATTTATGCAATTTAATAAAAAGGATTTTCAAAATTCACCCTTTTAACCCCACTACTAGTGCACCTAGTCCAACATAAAGAAGGGCATTCGAAAGTCTAAGATGGATAAGCATCGCATGTCTAAGATGGATGAGCTATTGCATGTCTACAGTTGATGAGCTATTACATGCCTAAAGTTAAGGAGGTATGACAAGTCCGAAGAAGGCTTATCGCATGTTTACAACAAAGGAGCTATCTCATGTCCAAAGAAGGGCTATTGCATAAAGCAAAGGAACTATCACATGCCTAAAGAAGGGCTATAACATGTCTAAAATCAAAGAGCAATTGCACGTCTAAGATTGAAGAGCAATAACACAACTAAGATTGCAGAGCTATCACATATGAAAAACTAAAGTGTTATCACATGTCTAAAAGCAGAGGTGTTGTTGCATGTCTAAAGCCCAGATGTGTTATCGCATGTCTAAAATGCTATTGAAACTTTCTTCGTTGTCCGTGAGTCAACTTTCTATTGGTTCTATTATGCAATGTTAGCATGAAGAGAGGGAAAATGAAACTCATGCACATACCATCTTGATAGCATGCCACGTCATCAATTAGTTGAGAAGATATCAACCGTTCAAGTTGATACATGCCACACGTCAAAGATCCAATGATATGTTTTTACTATAAATAGACATGTACCCACTGCCTAATGGAGGGCGAATTCCTATCTCTCTTCTTTTTTGCATTTATATAAAGTATAATAAAGAAGTTGAATTGGAAATTTAATGGTCGATTAAGTCAAATTGAAATTAGACATTTGCTAAGTAGTTAACATCGATATTAGGTATATATCGATCAAGAACTTACATGAGATATTTCAAAATATCACAATAATATCTAATAATATCGCGATATATCAGATATGTTTTATAACAAGTTATAAATGATAATGTGCTATATTATGATGGTATAATTATGTTTAGTTTCTTTATTTATCTAATCATCTCTATTTGTTTTCAAATTCCATATTCATAGTTCCTTCATTTTCATTTTCACTTTTATTATTGAATACCTAATGTTGATTGATACTAATTGTTGTTTCTAACTCCTTCTTTATCGATGCAAGTATATTACTTTACCGCTCTTCAACTTTTAGTTCTGGATGTGTGATAATAACAGTATAAAAAAATGAATTTCACAAACTAACTTACCAATAAAAAATAACAAACAAAGAAAACAACTAAAACAAGTAGTTCTTGTACAATCTTATTTTTAGTGATAAGTGTGCAACAAAATAAAATATATGAATTACATGAATAAGTAAAGTTTTCTTTACTGAAATGCTAATGAAGAGGATGAAAACGATGTAGATAAAACTAAAAAGTTATTACACTAGGATTTCAAATATGGTCTATATATTGTCATTCACCATATACTAAAAACAAAATTTAAGAAAGTGAAGTTATTTATTTATCATTTTATTTTCACCAATACTTACAATAATGAATGATATTCATTAAAAATATCGAGCGATATACCGACAATGATATTTTAATCGATATTTTGGAAAAACATATCGGATAAGGAGCGATATGAGAAAAATAAGTGATATATTAGTGATATTATCCGGTATTAACTGCTTTACAAAGGACTCTCGTATCTTCCTATTTGCATGTTTGCTTATTTTTCCAAGAGATAACTCTCTTGCCCAAGTAATATAAGGCTTTTTCTAGCAATATTTAAGTGAGGCCAATTTAGGCTGAAAAGTTATGGAGGGAAGATAAATAAAAGTGTTATCATAAGAAAATAGGTGATATGCTTACTTCTTGGGTGGCTCGCACCCTGACCTTCGATGGGGGTGGGGTGATTGAGGTAGAGATACTTCTGCAATTAGTTTAAATACTTTATGGTTTCCAAATTTTGGTTGACTAAGGTAAGAAAATATCAAAATCTTATAAACTCCTTACTTCTTATTACACGTATTGGACCCTTATTTTCCCATCTCGCCTATCCAAAAATGCCTGGTTTGGTCATCATAACTTATCCAAGAGGATTTATTTTTGGATGTCGCATGTCAATTCCATAATGTGTCGGATCATCATTGTAGACCAAAAATTTAGCCCTTGAAATTTAGATTAGGAGTTGATATTAACAAATTCACTCACTCATTAATATCGTAGTTAAACTACGAAATAGTGGAAATGCGAATAATAGTAAAAGTAGAAAGACATGGTTACAGAGGTTCAATCAAGATTGATCTACGTCCACAATGGTAGTAATTTCTATAGCTTTGCATTGTTTGTCAAAGTTGTTAGTTTACAAGAGATAATAATAAATGCAATAAATGAATTTGGTCCTTCTACAAGTGCAATCAATGTTGTATTTATAGCTGTTGGAATCTGATGCATACGAATTAGATCGATATGCCAACTCTTTGGAATCCTCAAAATCATGATGGCATTGGATGGTTCAGAGTAGGCCAGCTAGGATGCTAATTGGGCAGAATGATCCTTATGATGACCTATCAGTAGACTGAACCAAAGCATGCTGTTGTTAGGAAAGGAGGCGTAAGGACGTGGAGTTTTTGGATAGAAATGTTGTAGCAATGTGGACAGTGAAAGATATGGAGTAGCTACTGCACGATGCCACTTTTATCAGATAAACTGTATCATACATGGATATCTTTCTTGTGGAACAATGGATAGTTGTTTCTTCCTTTTGCATTGGTAACAAAGCACTTTAGGGAGAGGCCTGTAGAGTCATGATGAAACAGGAGATACATAATAGGCAGGTCCTCAGATAGGTTGCGAGAGGCAAGGATTTAGAGGCTTGGAGCAAAGAGTTTGAGAGTAGATCTATTATATGGGCAGCTATTCTTAGTCGAGCAACCCTCTACTAAGAGCATTGTCTGATCGGGCCACTATTGAAGTCTCTGACCACGTAGACGTTGTGATTTTTTGTAGGCCGCATTGGGTATTTATAAAGATAGTGGGTTAGGTGAGGTTATGCAAGGATGTACGAGGCAATATGAAACTTTAAGAGTCTAATGGGTAGGCCTGTTTATTCCTTGGTGAGAGAATCAAGCAACATTTTCCCCCAAGTTCACTTTGGTGGGAAGAGGAAGACTTTTCATCTCACACATTTAGGGCTAGTGACCCGATTGTTTTCTTAATGTTTTAGCAATTTTCATTCAAGATGGCTTAAAGACGATACAGTGATGTGATGGCTAATTTGACGATGTACTGAATCAAACCTAGATGATCCAGATTGCCCATCCAATCTAATAAATTAGATCATAAACCAAAAGTTGTATAAACAAAAATACCTTTTCCTTACTTAAAATTTGCGCTTCTGCCATAAATGAGTAATAGTTTTCTTCAAACTTTCCTACAACATCTTCGAAAGTTCTTCGATCCTTTTTCTAATACAACTAGTAACTGCTTTTCCCTCTTTACACTAACTTTTGATTACGGTTTTAACATTTTATTTTTCTTATATTTCCTCAAAAAAATTATGCTATTTTTCTTTAAATTGGTTTTTTTCATTAGTCTTCGGTTGCTTGCTTGGGATATAACATAGTTGGGCAGTCCTCTAAGGAAGGCACTGATCGGTCAACATTAAGAAGTCGACGTTGATCAATCAACGTCAGAATGCATTCAAATCACCTAAGAAGCTTTAGTAGATATGTGAGAATTACCTAACGGCCCATCCCTTTTTTTTAGAAGGGGATGCCTTTTGAATTGTGGTGTGGACCTCGATCCTTATATTACAGTAAGTTAAAAATGTATACTACTATGGCGACATGAAAATGAGTTTAGGCGAGATATTTTCGTGGCAGTCAACCCAATGCTCATGTGGCATCTTTAGGGTACGTCAAAGTTTGGGTCGGCCATATATGGGTTGGGGGGAGGAAAGAAAATGACTGATGGGGACTCCTCTAACGGGCGTAGTATTGTGGTAGGCCAACAAAAGTTGGGAAGGACAAGGATGACTTGACAAGTGCTATAGCTCTGGATGAGGCAATAGGAGTTGAATCTCTGTACTCCTTAGTCATGGATAAACCCAAATGACCCATGATCGGTTATTATACCTAGTCACTTCTATATATACGGAGCGGAGCAACACTTCCCCTTCACCCCTATTTCATATGTTTCTTGAACGGCCACCAAATAGTCCCTGCATAGATCTTCCCTAGTAGCTATAGTCTTCAAACAGGGTTGTACATTATCTGTTATGACTTGGGGATTTCAGAGCCCGACTCGCTTTTTATGCATATATTCAAATTGCTAAAGCAAACTCATGACCTTGTCAGTTGGTGCTATCATCTTTAGGCTCGTAGCCTTCCACCTCTACTTTGTGGTATTCTGGGTAAGTGTCAGGGTATCTTGACTTCTAATTTAAAGTGCTAATGACCATCAATCTCTCTTATGGTGAGTGCATTCCAGATTCCATGTACTTATCATCCCTAAATTTGCTTTCAAGTCTCCACTTTTTTCATTGATTTCTAACTTGTCTCATTCAATGCAGTCACCCCCACTAAAATCGTGGAAGGCCAAGTGCTCTTCATTGATTATCACCAGCGGATAGAAAAGGACAGAAGACACGGCCAAAAATCCAACCATCATATTGATAGATGTGAACCTTGGGCTATTGGGGCCTGACAATTCAATCAGGATAACGGAAGGGGTCGCTCGACTTCCGACGATTTGGCTAGTAGCAATGCCTATTGATGTGGTTATTGAGAGGTCCCCTATGCGGTATTTATGGATGTAAAGGAGATATATGAGGTTACAAAGATCGATCTGGGGTAGAACACTATCTTGGAATGTTAGCAAGAAGAGAGCGAGTGTGTGACATACAATCCTCGACTTTATGAAGACTTAGAGTGACATATATGGCAAAAAACCACTAGCAAGGATGGTTGGCTTGTGGAATAGGACCTCGGTTGATGAAAGTAAAGACTCATGATCTTCCAGTTGTACAAGCACCCCTGAGATACCTTGGGCGGAGAGGAGATATAAGTGGGCGTAAGCTCCAATTACACTAAAGAGCGCAAGATCCTCCACCGAAGTCTCTCCCAACCCTATGTCCCATCGCTAGGCAACACACAACTATGTTCCCACAACATAAAAACTTTCAAAGGGGTACAAACTAGCAATAGTGACATGGGGTCTCCCTGCTAACCTCTAATTAGAATGAGGTGGCAGGGCTAAGATGAGGGTAGGTCCATTTAGCCAACCTTGTAGTCAGTAGCCTCATTTTTCTTGCTTCATAACTGGCTAACACATTTCTTTTTATTGCAATGGTGTATTTTTATATTGTTAAGTTGGTCAACTCTGCCAGCATTAAGAGCACTTCCTGTAAGACCCCATAGACATAGCCTAATAGCATTGTCAACATGTAACAACAAACTCCCCTAATGCCCTCGTAAAATCAACCGAAGGGGTCTACCTAAGACCATACATTATTCCACCCCCGATGCTTCCATAACAACGCCAACTCTACGACCACGAACTTCTCCCTATGAGCCATGGTCGGTCTTAAATCGATCAGCTTCAAGAGGTGGAGGATTGGCAAGGAGCTGGAGAGCTCAAGCAGAAGGCCTAATATTCAATTTTCTTGGAACCTTACTAAAGGGCCAAAGGGAGGTGCTATTGGCCACTGGCTTGTCGGCTGTCCAAGAGATGAATGCGATGCCTCTGCGTAGGTTGCTTTTGATGTCGACTAGGATGGCTATAGAGGTCCTAGCGTAGTGCAGTCGACCAAGATTAGATGGATCGGCCACAACCTAGAGCTAGTGCTGGGTGCCAACGTTTGCGAGGCTTCCCTAGTGAGGTTCTTGTACTTTAATCTCTTTCTCAGTTCCCCTCCTTTTATCTTTAACTTTTGTTCTTTTTGTTGGCTTGGAGAAACTAAAGAAGCGCACGGTGGATAAAGCCATGGTGTGACACTTGGGTCAGGGGAGACTTGTAGTGGTTGAGAGGCAGGCTATAGAGGACGAGGCGGCAAGGGCTACTGCGAAGCGCCATGAGGAAGAGAAGGCTAAACTAGAGAGGAGTGGAACAAGCAGATGACTAAGATGCTCAAGATCATCTTTGATGCTAACTATCATTTGCCCTTGGTCATCCGCATTCTGGATCCCATCTAGTATATTGGAGTTTGAAGAGAGGTGGCTCTAAAGATAGATGCCGCGGGCTAGGTCCCCCCCATCATATCATAAGAGTAGATTGTTTCTCTCATGGGCACCTTCGGCAGCCTAACTTTGGTCATCGTCCCTGAGGTTGAGAACCTGATGGCTTATGAGAATGACTACCACATCATCGAGCATTGAGTGTAGGCTAGTATGTATTTTTCATTAAAAAAATTCATAAGGAGGGTGGACATCTCGTTTTTATAAGGAACATGATGTAATCTGCACTTTGTTTCTACTGCCATTTCCATGTTTGTTATTTACTTTTATGCTAATGTCTTTCATACATGCCCGTTCACTTTGTTTGACTTTGAGTTATTCCCTTGTTATTAGGCTTATTTTTGTTTTGTGTCGGGTGGCTTAGGTGGCCCTCGACTTTTTTGAGTAAACATGTATCTTAGACAATTATGCAAGCATAGAAAATAAGGAAAAGGTGAACAAATAACAAGAAAACAAAGAACAAACCTATAATTTTTGCTGAGACTATTTGTCTCCAATTAATCCCCTAGGTAACGACTATAGATCATAGAAGTAAACGTTGAGATCGCCTGGAAAACAACCGTATATCACATTCCTCTATCGATCCTCTAGGTAGCGACTGTATGTCATATATTTCACATATTGTTAATTCAACGACCATTAGTCATACTAGTCACACAATCCATGAGTAAAGGCAATGACTATATGTCATATTTTACGCAATCCATTGAAAGGCAATGAGTTTTTGTTGCACATACCCTTTCGTTATCTATAACTAAATATTAGCCTACACATATGAATATAAATGTTCCTAGCATTATCTACGTTGTGGTATTAGCCCACATTTTACATATTTGCATTATGTAATGTTCTAATATCATAAACAAGTCAAAACAAAGCAGCCACAATCACAATCATTTGTGTTGTCCCAAATGTTGCCAATTGTTGTTTATTCTTATTCTTTCTTTCTTTTCCTTCTTTTTTCTTTTTCTTTCTTTTTTCCTTTTTTTAAACTTTTCATCTCATTTTTCTTTTCTTTTTCTTATGTTTTTAGTGTGTTTTTTGCATAAATAATCGCTTATCTTTGTTTATTTTTGTTATAACTTGGAGATCAATTGCCTTTAAATTATTTTACAACTCAATAATTTTTCCTTTAATAATTGAAATTCTATAAAGTTATAATTTCTTCTTAATTTCATCATCTTCCCCAATTCAAAATTTTAAATACTCATATAAACCCAACATAGTTTCATCTCCATTTACTAATTTCAACATAGGTATATTTTTTTTCCTATTTCATTGAAGTGAAAACGATTTAGCTATATTTTTACTATCGGGTTCCTTTATATATATATATATATATATATATATATATATATAAGATCCAATTCAAATATCAATGTAAATAAAACCAAGTCAAATATTTGTATATGTAAGCATTCAATAAGAATTCTAACTCAAATTCCGATATAATAAATCCTAAGTCTTAATATTCATATGTCAATTACATATATGTATAACTCTAAGAATAATTTTATACAAAAATATATAATAATTCCACATTTCAATTATTTTAAACTTTCAGTTATGAACTAGTAATGGGATTTAAATCATATCGAAAGAAGATAAAATCCCACTCACCTAGATTTACCAAATTCAATTGATTTTGCCTGAGGTTCCTATGCTACCTCTTCCAATTTGGTTTGAATTTATGGTTCTCTTCTTCTACTTGAGCTGATATTATTATGACTGGATTACTCTTTGGTTTCTACTTGATTTGATATTGTTTTTTGAAGAATTTGATTTGGAATTAAATAAAAAGAAGAAAAGAATACAGTTTCATGTTTAAGGAATTTTCTTTTGAGCGAAGGCTAGGGTTTTAGGATGAGGGCGATAGAGTTAAGTGTGTATTTATAAGCTAAAGTTAAAGGAATTAAGGATGAGACCCCAAATCAATATTATAAAATGCCAGTTGGTCAAAGTTTTACCAATTTTGATCCCTTTTTATCAAATTCAACAAGTTATATACGTTTTCCATTGGAAACATCATTCTAGACTTCATGGAATAGGTCTTATAACCAAATTTCAGCTTTTGTTAAAATTCACTAATGTACCCTTTTATGCAACATTATATTTTTATCCTTGTTAATATTTTAAATTTATTATTAATACTTATAGAATATTCTCCTTAAAAGAATTTTTCCTCAAAATTCTGAAGGATCGAGAAAATATTATAATGCACTCTCTAGCATTTCAGCATACATTACCTTAACATACATCTATGCATCCATACGTACATCCATATATACAACCTAAAAACAATATAATTGCTAACAAACACAAAGTAAATATATAATCGAAAAACCACACATATGTATGCATATGAGAATGAATATGTCATGGTATAAAATGCAAAAATGCAACTAGTGGCATCCTATATGTATGAAAAAAGTATGATATATAAGCATGTATGTAAAGAATCCTAACGTGAGCATATAATTTCTATATTTATGCAACAACCACTCAGGCCAACTCCTTATGAAGTGAACATATAAATCTGTAAGCCATAATAATCAAGGCATATAAAACACATCAAGATCAAATAAGTGCATTTCAGATCATAAGTAAACGACAAAATCATATAATTATACCCTAATCTGACATTAATAATCTATAGCCACCATTCATCCATATGCAAATAAACTAATTAAGCTAACAAACAAGCAATATGGAAAAGCCTTCTGGGAAAGAGTGAATGAAAAGATCGAATCCTCTCCTTTCCTTTCTAAGTATTCTCAATCGAACCATCATGTCCAACCCAACTTATCGACTTTACTACTGGTATATACGCTCAATCCAAATTACAAATATCAAATGTACGTGCACAATCACAACTTATGCAATCCAACTAGAAATTAAGGTGATGCCGAAATGCAACATAACCAGTAACTCTAGCATAAATATGCACCAACTAGAATGCAACTTCATAAACTCTTAAATACACGTAGAGTATGCCTTAAATCTTCCATGTATTAGGCCTATCACTTCATTTTTGAATTATTAGGGTAAGACATCTCACAAGTGGCGGTATCTTACCTATTATCAAATTATTTGAACCACTTACCATTCCTCATTTTCACTTAGGAACACTAAAATCAGATGATGTCTTAACCTAATGAACATAGCATAACTTTGCTTCTAATCTCAATCTAGCTTAAATGGCATCGTAGAACTTATATGCCACTTCTCCAGACATCCAACATCATGATACCAAAGTACAGTGTTTTCGGGCGGTAAGAGTTTTTTCATAAGTTCTACAACATACAAACAAGTAAGCATTCAAGCATTCAAGAAAAGTAATAATATTCTATTTACCTATCCAAACATAGCGAACAATATCATAAATCTAAAGAATTCATAAATTTAAGTGAAATCCTATCCTATAATTGTTTTAGCATTAAAAATAATTGACTAGGTGATACATTGTTCACATGCACCTGTTATGCAACACAAAGTATCCCTTAAGTCAATGCTTCACAAAAGCTTCCTTAAGTAGGTAGTCTCCCTTCAATCTGAAGGATGATTGGAAAAGAATCCTACTATCCCCTTCTCAAAATCATACCAAAATCTTCCAATCACATCACTCCATGAAAATAGCCACCACATTCTTGATGCATGCAAACTATTATATCTTTGCTTTAATCCTTCAAATTAGTATTTTCCATCTTAGAACACATCATTCTATATCACTAGTAACACAACCTTATATAGTCTTAGCACGGACTTAGTCTCGAATATCCTTTACGAATGAAAATCCAAATTCCATGATGTAAACATTCTTTGTATAACCTTAACTCCAACTCAGTCTAATATATCTTTTATAATGTGAAATTCCAAATTTTATCATTCCTTTATACAAATCAACCAGTGACACCTTTTCCCAACATAACTTCCCACCATTTTATTTCAATCGTATTATGGTCGAGACAACTCGATATGAAATGGTGTCCTGCTATATTAATCCAATAGGTGTAATATTAAATGACTTAAATAACATCACATCCAAACCTCGTCTACGAACATCTAAAATGGATGATGTCATATCCTAGTGAAATGATATGGAACTCAAGTCACATCTAACCCAAATAATATACTTACAACTACAACAACAACTCATTGATACTCATAGATATTGCCATAGAATATATGTAATAAGACAACAATCTAGTTACTCGGTTATCTATAACCTCCCAAAGCCAAAAGCAAGCATGTGTGGTACAACATTACTCAAGACATAAGATCAGTGACACTATCCGTAAGCATCCTATGTCGTCTACCTTTACTGGCGATGTCAAAACAACAAATCGTTTAGAAGCTATTGGCCTTCATCTCCAACCATTATCGAAGTGATACAATATTAAAGAAAGAAAATGTCGATAGTTCAAAATTTTTAATCTATGGGCTGAACATCGAGTCGGGTCTCATAAAAACATTATTAGGTCAGCAAGATCCTATCACATAACAAACTCTAGGCCTCTCTTTTAAATGAATTTCCAACCACCACTCCTACGTTAACAAGCATTCTGAGTGCAACTTTACTTCAACTATATCTTCAAAACTTTCAGTATCATATGAACATGATTTTAATCAAATCTCCTTCATACAAATTCTAATCCAAATATTTTATTGTTCGGTTAACGTCTCTTCTCTATGATTTTACACAAAAAAAAAATTTGAACCTACTCCTCTCTCTAGCCGCATGTATAATCCCTCTCTTCACTAGTTTGGGACACTTTTATCCAACTATTCTATTGTCATATACCTAAGCGATAGGTCAACAAGTTATTAAATTTTTATTTATTTTCATATTTTAACACCAACATAAATTATTTTCCCTTAACTTTACAGGTTCTATATTAATTACTAAAAACACAATTGGATTCAAAATAACTACTAGTATTATTTGCAATACTTCATTTTTTTACGTCCTAATTTCATATGATTCATAACCATTTTATCATGTGTGTGTATATGTAAGTATATATCTTTATCTTTTATAAATAGCCAATTTCCAACACTTTTAAGTAACACATCTTGTATATACATGAAAATAAAATTTTAAAATTCATTTTGGCCATTGATTATATTCAAATTAACTCGAAAATAATTTCCATAAATTTTAAATCACTATTAATATATATATATATATATATATATATATATATATTATTCAAGATTTTATGTCATAAACCCTTCAATTTCCATTTGAAAATACTTATATATTAAAACAGTAAAATTCCACTAACTTTTAAAATAATAATTTCTATCTGTAGAAATTGTTTTAATTTTTTTATAATCCTTAATAAGTACAATATCTATTCGTAAGCCCTTTATAAAATAATTACTATAATCTAATTTTACAAACTAATTTGTTTTTCAACAATTCTTAAACATATCCATTCTTAACAATATTTAATTTCCAAAACTCAATTCTCCACAGCCTAAAGGAAAAAATGCCTTGGCTCATTCTTGTCTTGCTCGTTTTTTTAGCCAAATCACATCATCCAAGTCATCTTGCGCTAAGCTCTAACGACTCAAATCATATTTGAATAAAATGACATAAAACAGTGTTTACTCTTTATTCTTACAATAAAATTTAATTTTGTACTACATCCTTCCAACTCAAACGTCGATTGAAAATGCCACCAAACGCTATACTAATTTTTCCTTCATCCCAAACCTTCTAATGCTTCACAAATCCATAATGCTCAAATTAACAAATCCTTATCATACTGTTATATTGACTATTCTCTCTAGTTCACCCAATCAATTCAAACTTTACAAGCTGTGTAATTTTTATCTTGACTCAATTCAAATTTCAATTGAAGATATTGATAACTATTTCAATTTAGTTTTAAAACCAAAATCTTTGGTTTCCAATCTTATTCTTCACAAAATTAGAAAATTTCAAAAAGCATACAATTCTATGTCAATTTTAACAAACGTTTCATTTTGACAAAAATCATGATATTTGTTTTTAATCTAAGTTTTATCCAAAATGGTTCTATTTAACTTAAAAAAGCAAATATGTAAAACATATCTTTTTTTATTTAATTTTATAAATAATAAATTTTAACAAAATAGTATTTTAGAAGGAAATGCAAATTTTGTTCAAAGTGTGACAAAAATATCTATAAAATAAAAGACATTTAAAAAGAGGCTCTTTACTTACTTTTAATTTGCCTTTCAAAAGTTTCTTTGTTAAAAGCAATGTGCACCTCAAAATACAAGTGGAACAATGTATCTTACTAAATGGTTTTTTACAAAAGTATAAACTTTTAAAAGTTAATGGAAAATTACCTTTTCCATGTTTGAAGCATAAATTAAGGGGTTACTTAGTTCAAACTTCAACTCTTATATTTTTTCCAAAAATCTCAAATACTAAAGTTTTTAACTTTTCAGGATTTTTCTTCTTCAAATAATTTAAATATTTTATCTAGTGTAGATAAAAACAACATAACTTACACAAGCATGACTACTTCATACAACAAAGCTTCTAGTGCATAAGCTTTTAGATTCGCTTCTTTTACAAAAATGATTCTCTCCTGTAATGGGCTGTAAACCTCACCCAAGTCAAACATGTTTCTACAACTATCCATATTGCACTATTAATCCCTAGTACAACATTCTTATCTCTTCATGCCCTTCGATTTTTCTATGGAATTAACTTTGATGCTGACAAGTGACAAGTAGAATTCACTCTGTCCAGCCAACCCCATTTTCACCTAACCTCACCATCTCCTGATTATCTGATACCAGTCCTCCTTAACTTTACTTTTTGTTTCATGTGTTGCTCATCGACATCCCTTTGCCTTTCTATCCCACTTTTAACCTTACCGCGACATTACCTGATTATGTATTAGCACTATTTAACCCGCTGCTACATCGCCTGATCGTCTACAGACCCTTTCAACTAGGCGCGTACTTCATGGAAAGCGATTCAAGTTTCTTCTTTTTTGAATTCACTCTCAAAGGCCGGTGGAATATTGGATGCTTATTACATGAAGTAGCTCATAATGTCACCTTTTTTTTTTCTTATGGAAACTATGATTTTAATAGACTAATTTGTTATAAATTTGGTTTTTTGGCAGTGTAGTAAGAAGGAAAAAGGAAAGGAGGGGATGTTTTAAAGATATCTATTTTTCTGGCTTCCCATAGATTATCATAAATTAGAGATGTATTTCTCATAAGAATACAGCGGTTTACAATTTGAATTTCATTTTTTACTAGTACCCATTGGTTCATATTTCCGAATTAAGATATACATGGTGATATATCAATGCTTCTTGCCTATTTTATTTTTTCCATCGAATATTTGCCTGCTTTCTTTGTCAATCATATTAAAATTCGATTGAAATTTCTAATGTAGAATCTAGATAATACCCATGCTTAGCGTATTAATTTATATGTACAATTCCTTATCCACATATATTATGGGTGAATTATTTAAATCAATGAACTCATGTCTTGATTATTTAATTTGTACATTGGCTTTTAACCTTACCACGACATCGCCTGATTATGTATTAGCACTATTTAACCCACTGTGGCATCGCCTAATCGTTTGTAGATTCTTTCAACTAGGCGCGTATTTCATGGAAAGCGATTCAAGTTTCCTCTTCTCTGATTCCACTCTCCAAGACCGGTTGAATATTGGATGCTTATTGCATGAAGTAGCTCACAATGTCACCTTTTTTCTTCTTCTTATGGCAACTATAATTTTAGTAGACTAATTTGTTATAAATGGTTTTTACGGCAGTATAGTAAGAAGGAAGGGAGGGGATGTTCTAAAGGTGTATCTCTCATGATAATACATCGGTTAGTACAATTTAAATTTCAGTTTTTTTTACTAATACCCATTAGTTCATATTTCTAGATTAAGATATATATGGTGACATATCTATGCTTCTAGCCTCTTTTATTTTATCCACCGAATACTGCCTGCTTTCTTTGTCAATGCATATTAAAATTCTATTAAACTCATGTAGAATCTAGCTAGCTAATACCCATATGCTTAGCCTATTAATTTTTCATGTACAATACCTTCTCCATATATATGGATGAATTATTTAAATCATTGAACTCATGTCCTGATTATTTAATTTGTACATTGTTTACAGCGACTTAATTCTAATTGACCCTCAACCCATAAATTTTGTAACTTAAACAATAACACATACCTCATTATTTGTAAATATCTTTAACTTTTTTTTTGACAATAAGGATGCACTACAGGAAACGTCTGGAATAGCGTCGGACAGGGGCAACGGCTAGCGACGGCTAAAAAAAGCGGCCGTCGCTAGCCGTTGCTCGACCTGTATATCTGCCAACCCGAGCTTCCTTCTTCCCCATTCAGCAAACGAAAAAAAAACACACCAAACCCTACCCGTCTCCCCCCCGTCGCCCCGTCGATTCGGTGCTCAAAAATTTGCTCCCTACCTCCCAAATTGATCTGGTATGTGTTCTAACCCTATTTTGTATTCAATTAGGGTTTAATTTGGGTTTATTTGCATGTTAATTGGGTTTATAAATTGGTTGTTAATGGCATGATTATGGGTTTGAGATTGTTAGTTATGTGGCATATGAATGGTGATAGTAGTATTGTAGGTTGATTTGAGAATAAAATCATTTTATTTCGAAGTTGAAAACGATGATTAACGCATACTATTGTGATGTTGGTTATTGTAGAATTAATGATTGGTGATGTGATTTGGATTAAGATGGTGATAACATGTTTAAGATGCTTATTGATAAGTTTATGCAATGTTGGTTGCCGATTAGGTGAAAATTTAATTATTTAGCATGCGTTAGTTATAAGTGTAAGTACACTACAATTGTGTATTTTGTTCAAATATATCATTTATGCTCACTTGCAACGGCCATGCTAAAGTACTCATAGCCTAAAAGAATTACAATGATTCACTTTTGTCCCATTGTGGAATTTCCAATTAAACGTATATTGTTTAAAATAAAAATAATTCAATTTATTATAAGTGCTAACTTCTAATTTGATTTAGAAAATTTCGTTATTTAAAATTTGACTTAGTTAGCCAAATTTTAAAGTACGTGTCAAAATGTGAAATTTAGTTGACAAATATTTATTGAACGTATTATTAAAAAATTTATAGTTGTTAAAATACAAATTAGAAAATTTGTTTTATTTGTGTGAACCCCTTAGACAATTTTTGGCCCCGTCTGACAAGTGTTGTATATGATCGTTATATGGATGTTCATTTTTACACAGAACGGACATCTGTATTCATCTGATACAATATTTGTTGGATTTGTCCCAGTATTGGACAAGTTACAAACGCAATAACGTAATCGCAGTTTATAAATCATTTCAGTTTAAACGGTTAACTAAATTTCGATGGCACTTCCTTTTTTTCCCTATGTACATGCATTTGTGTACGATACAGGTAATAAAGGGAAGTGCTGCCGAAATTTTGTTGAATCGTTTAATCTGAAATGATTTATAAAATATGATTACGTTATTGTGTTCGTAATGGGAAGTAGGATGACCGACCGTTAAACAATAAATTTACTAATAAATTTAATTTAAAAGTTAGTTTGAAACCAATAAATTTGTTCAGTCTAATTTATTAAAGTTTGTTTAAAATTTACTAAAGTTAGTTTAAAATTTACCAAATTAATAAAGTTAGTCTAATTTACCAAATTAATAAATTTACTAAAGTTCAGTCTAATTTGACAAATTAATAAAGTTACTAAATTAATAAAATTTACTAAATTCCAGTCTAATTTGTTTCAGTGAAGTGTTTGTTTGAATTGTCTAATATAATTTTTGCAAATCAGGAGATATGTTCGATTATTTTCTCGATCGTAGTTGGATGTATGAATCCCGAAAAGGTATGAAAGGATCAGTAAAGGAACATTTTGTTAATGGTGTACACGAGTTTATTAGATTTGTTAAATCTAATAATGGAAATAACGTAGACATTCGTTGTCCGTGTGCTAAGTGCAAACATCTGAAGCATTGGAAGGCAGATGTAGTAGAAGTTCACTTGTATAAATTTGGTTTTGTACCGAATTATTATTTATGGGATCGTCACGGAGAGTTTGTTCAATATACACCTAATCCTGTAGTGGAAGAGGATGATAATACAGCGGCAAATCCAATAGAAAATATGGTGCAAGATGCAGCCCGATCAATGTTTCCATCCATTGATCAAGACGACATTGAAAACGAAAATGGTGAAGAACCGACTATGGAAGCTAAAAAAATTTACGATTTATTGGATTCCGCTAAGAGACCATTGTGGGATGGATGTGAAAGTGGAACCGAATTATCTGTAACCGCTGAATACATCACGATGAAATCAAAATTCAATCTTACAGAAGCAACGTTTACAGCAATTGTACAAACTGCTAAACGACACATGCCACCCAATAATTTGATATGCGATAGTCATTATAAAGTTAAAAAACTTATGTCTGCTTTTGGATTGCCATACCAGAAGATAGATACATGTGTTAAAGGTTGCATGTTATTTTGGAAAGACGACGCTCACCTTAGAAAATGCAGAATATGTAACGAGGAAAGATACAAACCAAGGAAAAAGAAAGGAAAAGAAATCCCTTATAAAAGAATGCATTATTTACCCATCACTCCCAGACTTCAACGGCTATATGCTTCTTCTGCTACAACATGTCATATGCGATGGCACAGCGTGAGAACACCAGTAGAAGGAACATTGATACATCCAGCTGATGGAGAAGCATGGAAACATTTCGATAGAACGTATCCTGAATTTGCTCGAGAGAGCCGTAATGTTAGGCTCGGTTTATGTACAGATGGATTTTCACCATTCTCTCAATTTGGTAGTAAATATTCATCGTGGCCTATTATTGTCACTCCTTATAACTTACCTCCATGGATGTGTATGAAAACTCCATATATGTTTTTAACGATTGTCGTTCCCGGTCCTGATGATCCGACTCAAGGAATTGATGTTTATCTACAACCGTTGATCGAAGAATTGAAAACACTATGGCATGAAGGAGTTGAAACATATGACATTTCGAGAAAAAGAAATTTTCGTATGTTCGCTTCTTTATTATGGACTATTAATGATTTTCCCGCATATGGCATGCTTTTAGGTTGGAGCACAGCTGGACGTCTAGCTTGTCCATATTGTATGGAAGAATCACGAGCATTTTCATTAAAGTACGGCAAGAAAATTTCTTGGTTTGACTGTCATCGGTGTTTTCTACATATTAATCATAAATTCAGAATGGATAAAACGAACTTTAAAGCTAACAGAGTAGAGAATATGCTACCACCTAAAGTTTGGACAAGTGAAGAGATATATGAAATCGTGAAAGACTATCCTAAGATTCATGAAACTAGGAAACAGGTCGACATTCCGGGTAAATCGGACATTCATAACTGGTGCAAGCAAAGTATATTTTGGGAGTTACCTTATTGGAAAAATCTCTTACTGCGACATAATATTGACGTCATGCACAATGAAAAAAATGTGTTTGATAACGTTTTTAATACAGTTTTGAATGTAAAGGGGAAAACCAAGGATGATGCGAATTCGAGACGTGATATATTACATTTCTGTAAGCGGCCCGAACTTCAGTTGTACGACGATAACAAAAAACCCAAAGCATGTTATGAGCTAGACAACAAGCAAGTAAAACTCGTACTCAAATGGATGGAAGGACTAAGATGTCCTGATGGGATTTCTTCTAACCTTCGCAGATGTGTTGACTTGAAAAACAATAAATTGAGTGGGATGAAAAGTCATGATTGCCATATCATGATGGAATATTTCTTACCTGTGATATTCAAAGAACTGTTGCCAACAAAAATATGGAGTGTTATAACAGAATTAAGTATGTTTTACAAACAGCTTTGTTCGACCACGTTAAAGGTAGATCATTTACGTAAACTTGAAGTAGAAATTCCTGTATTGCTCTGCAAACTCGAGAAAATATTTCCGCCCGGTTTTTTTAATGTAATGGAGCATTTGCCTGTGCATCTGCCATCCGAAGCACTCCTTCGAGGTCCTGTGCAATATGGATGGATGTATCCATTTGAGAGGTGATTTTAAACTCCTCGATATTCTTGTTGATTAGTTGAAAATGTATATTCTTGTACCAATATACTAAATTAATTATTTTTGTTATAGGTACTTGAATCATTGAAAAAAAATTAGGCAAAAAGCACGAGTAGAAGGTTCGATTTGCAAATCGTACCTTGAAGAGGAAGCTTTTTTTTTCTCACACTACTTTAGTGACGATGTGAACTTATCGTTTGTAAGTGTTCCCCGTAATGAAGAAGCTGTTGAGCATGATTCTTCTCAAACAATGTTATCTATTTTTAGACAACATGGAAGACCTGCTGGAAAATGTGTGGAAATATGGTTAGATGATAGAGACTACCATGTGGCACACACATATGTTCTTTTAAATTGTGTTGAAGTTGCACCATTTATCAGGTAATACTGAATGATTGTACAGTTCAATTATATGTATATTTATATATTAATAATTAGGGGAATATAATACATTTATTTGCAGCATATACGAATCACAACATCCATCTGGTGATTTCAGTAAACAATTTGCTGGGTGGTTTGCAAGCTATGTTCACGATCCGAATAACAGTGTTGTTGACGAAGGAATACGACACCTTGCTATCGGACCAAGAAGAAATGTCAAGACCTATCCTATATACTTCGTCAACGGATTTAAATTTAACACCAAAGATTACGGAGCTGAAAAATCAACGTATAACAGCGGTATATTTGTCAAAGGCAGCGATGATCCAGAAGAGCATATAAAAGATTTTTATGGCGTCTTAACACAAATTTTAGAGTTGACTTATTATACACAAACTCTAGAGAAAGTTTTTTTATTCAAATGCAACTGGTTTAGCAACGTTCCCGGTTCTGGAATTAACGTACATAAGGATTATAAGTTAATTGAAATAAAGCATACATCACATTACTATAAATATGATCCTTTCATGTTAGCTAAGCAAGCATTACAAGTTTATTTTGCTCCGTATCCATCCTTAAAAAAAGATAAAGCAGACTGGTGGGCTGTTTTTAAAACAAAGGCAAGATTTACATTTGATGGAAATAATATTCCAGATGAAGCAGTGTATCAAGCAGATCTTGAGCCAAATACCGAAATAATAATAGCCGATGACATCGATGTAGGATCGTTGAATGATGAAGCGAATGTTTTAATAGATGCATTTGTTAGTAACGAAGAAAACGATATAGAGTACGAGACCGAGTCTGAATCAGAAGATGATGAAGAATGATCACAGATGGCATCGTTTGTTGTATTATGTGATGTACTATATTAAGAGCTATGTATCTAGTTATGTCATGTGTTATATTGAGCTATGTATTCACTTATGCAATGTACTATTCTGAGCTATGTATTCACTTATTCAATGTACTATTCTGAGAGATGTATTCACTTATGCAATGTACTATTCTGAACTATGTATTCACTTATGCTATGTAATATTTTGAGCGATGTACTATTCTGAGCGATGTATTATTCTGATTTATGCGTTATCGTTTTATTGTATGATTATGTGATGCTCATTTGATCATTATGCTTTTATATATAATATATGATTGTGGCAGATATGGCTGATAGAAGACGTAGGAGTACATCTCAGCCTTCTCCATCTCAGTCTCCTGGAGCTGCAGCGGGTCCTAGTAGCTTAGAGGCAGATACACGTCGAGTTGCGGAGATTATTCCAAAGAGTGTTGGGTAAATGTCAAATTTATTTCAATTATATTATTTAAAATATATAAACTATGCACGTTAACAATTACAAGGGGTTCGAGGTGGAACCATCACAGTTTATTTTAGATGTCTCGAAGAATTCATATAAGAGTCGGATGTCAGCAGCTTGGCCACATTGGGATAGCATTCCAGCTCATATTAAAAATGCTATATGGGCCGACTTGATGGTAATTACAATTTATATATTTCTATTGAAAATAATATGCTGTATGTAATTCAAAATAAATTCAATATGCAGGCTGTTGTACAAGTGGAGCCGCATGATTTAGATGTTTTTAGCAATAATTGGAACCAAAAAATGCGGAAGAATTATAGAGAGACAATATCAAGGGCGAAGAAGGCTAGCAAAAAGCCAGGTTGGATAAGCGATGAAGTCTGGAACGGATTTCTCACATATTGGGAGTCAGAAGCAGCTAAAGTAAGCTATGATGAGAATGCTTACAATTATGTTAGTTGCATTATTTTAATCGTGTATCTAAATTAATAGAAAGTAGCAGCAAGAAACCAAGCCAATAGGAATAAGAATCCTTGTTTACATCGAGGTGGCTCTAAATCTTTCCAACAACATAGGAGAGAATTGGTAAATATAAAATATATTTAGCATATGGTGATGCATATCTTCATGTGTAACATTTATGCTTATTTTCAATATATCTTATTCGTGTATATCTTCAGTTTGCAAAGTACGGAAGGGAGCCTACAATGGCTGAGGTTTTTAGAGCCACACACGCAGTTGAGTCTGTTGATGATGAGGGGAATGCGACCTATGATTGGACCGACAGCAAAGCTGAAGAAGCGATGGTAAATATGCTAACTCGTGATTCAAATTGTATATATGTAAATTGTATACCAATTGTTTCAAGATTATGTTTGTAATTGCAGGGGCGATATGAGGCAAAGGCATCGGCATTGACACAGGCGAGTGGAAGAGCAGAGCTTACAGTTGAGGAGTCCAACAGGATTTGGGATTCCGTTATTGCACCGCCTACTCGAAATAGGCGTTATGGTTTCGGCAATCAAGAGGTAAACCGTTTCACTAACTTCATATTAAAAGATCCACATTATTCTCACATCAAAAGAATTATTTATATACTATCCAATTCATTCAAAATTCATGTAAAATGCTATCATATTAACTTCAGTTATTTCACAGGCTGTTAATTTCCAAAGAGCTTATAGCAAATCGATGGAGGAGGAGCGTATTGCTCAGATGCAGAGGCAGCTGGATGGGATCAACGATTGGTGAAAGGGCCAATTGGCACAGCAGATAGATGAGCGCATTGCAGCATTTTATCAGGAGCACGGCTCTATGCCTGGTCAGCAGGGAGATGGACCTGATGATGCCGAGGATGATGAGGAGGATGATGATGCATAGTTTTACTATTTTTGTGGGTATGTATTTATGTACACATTTAGACTAGATTTGATACTTGGGCTTGGATACTTGGTATTTTGGATGATGTTTGGGTTTGGTTATATTTGGATTTGATCCTTGTACCTTGATACTTGGTTTGGTTTTGTATATTATGTTGGTTTGGTTGGTTTTTGTGTTTTTTTGGTTATATTGTTGAATATTGATGTTGTGGGTATTGTTGAGATGTGTTATTGTTGATATTATTGAGGTTTGAGATGAGGTTTGATGGAAGAATAGCTGCTGTGTGCACAACAGGTTTTGCCCAGAAAAGCGACGGCTAATAACGGCTTTCTGGTCAAATATAGCGACGGCTAGCGACGGCCAATGACGGCAAAGAAGCGACGGCAAGTAACAGACTTCCGGGAAACAAACTAATTGCCACGTGGCGTTGACACGTGTACGTTGCCGTTGCTTGCCGTCGCTTTTTTAGCGACGGAGCCGTCGCTATTGCCGTTGCTTTTCCTGTTGCCAACAGATTAAATAGCGACGGTCAGCAACGGCCGCCGACGCATATTAGCCGTCGCTATACGCTGCCTTTGTTGTAGTGATGGGATAAATCCCAGCCTATAAATATCATAACCACTACAAATATTTACGTATAGTCGATAGTGGCATACATACATCATTTACCCATCAACAACATACATCCAAACTGACACCAACAAAAAAATACAGCAAAAAGATACATCAAAACAGACAACCAGTTCATATAACATCAAAATATACATAAACCCAAAATATGAACAGCTAAGAGAATCAAACACTGCAGTCAGCCAGCAGCAAGTGCTTCAGCCATCCACTTCATTTCCGCTTCTTCTTTTGGCCACTCTGTTTCCAGTCGTATCCAAACTCTCTCTGACCCTTCTTTGCAATTCTGGTAGCATGAGCCTCAATTCCTGACCATAAAGACAAGTGCCACCAATCCAAAAAGAAATATTAGTAATAATATTTCTAACTAGAGTATCAAAAGGTTTAGAAGTTTGCTTGAAACACCTATTATTTCTTTCGATTCATACAACCCAAGATAAACTCAAATTAAGAAAATCAACTAAACTTCTATCAACTACATTAGAGATCAACTTCCTATCCTCCTCTCAATACTAGAACTGATCAAGAAAGTGAGGAACATAATCTATATGAAGATAGTGCGGACATCGGATCCAAAGAAGATAAGTGAAAGGGCATTGGAAATAAAGGTGATCAATATCTTCATCTTTGTAGCAACAAAATAAACATTTAGCTTTTATGCTCATTCCTTTATGAATAACGAGTAATTTAGTATTCAGCTTCTTGTTGATAGCAAGCCACATATGCATCTTTATTTTCGGTGGAACATGAGCTTTCCATAAAACTTTATGATACTTAACCTAATTCATTCCTCCAAAATTCATAAGATTATATGTTGAATTCACCTTAAACTTCTTGCTATTTTCCAAATACCATTCAGCTTTATCCATATTATCCTAAAGAGAAACCTGTCCAAGCACATTAACAAGCCTAAAGTATTGAATGAGACTGTCTCCCTCAAGCATCCTGTTAAAAGTTAGTCTCCGTTTAAAGTCAGCTTCATCATGAATATACAAATCAGCCACCTTAGCAAATTGATCGGTTGAAGTAGTATAAAGATCAGGATAAAGATACATCAGTGCAATATCAATTATCCACTTATTATGCCAGAATAAAATTTTCCTCCCATTACCAACATTCTACTTTAACCCAACATCAAAAATACGTTGCTACATTATTACAGATTTCCAGAAACATGAGCATTGAACTGGAGCTGGAATATCCACAGTGAACTGACCATTATAGTAAGCCATCTCCATCCAATGTTTCCATAGTGTATTTCCATCATCAGCTACTCTCCATAACCATTTACATAACAAAGCACAGTTTAACTCCCCGATAGAAATTATACCTAAATCTCCTTGTTCTTTTGACTTGCAAACAATCTCTCATGCCACAAGATTATGCATGCTGCTACCATTCCTACTCTCTTTCCAAAGAATGTTTTTCTTCTAATTCCATCAATTCTTTTGATAACCCACTTAGGTATCTTATAGAACGACATCCAATATAATGGAAGAGTAGATAAAACTGAATTCATCAAAACAAGTCTATCCGCCTTTAATAAAGCATGACTTTTCCACCTCGAATGTCTAGACCCTACCTTCTCAATCAATGGTTTAATTCTAGGTTGAACGGATGGATTGCAAATCAATAATACTTGAACAACATAATTTGAATTATACTCACCATAACATTGTTATATTGCAGATATGATAATTTCTCATGGCTTCAAATATAAATTGATACATATGTTTACTAATACCCATTTTCTATGTGATATATGTTGGTTAGTACAATGTAAAGGCGTGCAAATGGGTATTTGTAAAGGTGCTAAATGAGTATAAAGACAATATTTGCTTATTCAGTCCATGTACTTATCCATTATCATCATTTTGTTTGGGGTTGTTAAGATTATATACTTTATTGATTTGTCAAGATTATATGTTTTACTGACTTGAGAAAATCTACGGTGTCCACTTTATTTACAATGATGTTTTCAAATAATTGTGAAGATAACCTATTTTATAATGCACTTTAGTTAACGTGACATAGTTTTGTCTTTTTCTTACATTTGAATTATAATATAACTATAAATAAACTGAAAATATAATTATTATTGTCTTATTATGGTTTTTATAGATAGAACTTTATGACAGAGTGTATTTTGAAGCCCTAACCAAGATTAAGCAATTTTAAAGATCACAAAAGGTACTACGATAGATAATATTTCTATGTTTAATGTTTTTCTTTAACACCGCACATGTAGTTTTCTATGCAGCTTCCCCCAAGCTAGGATAAAGCAGAAGGGTCGTAATAGGATTGGCGAGCCAACATAAAATTATAGCCTCTCTTATGGAAATGGAACCCTATTATATTTCGTTAGGGCATAACCCTCTTAGCAAAGATCCATATCGAGGTCCGGGTATGGTGATAAATAAGCAAGAGCTGAATCACCATTCGCTTAGTGGCACGCTAAATCGAGGCTCGGGTACGGTGATAAATATACAAGGGCTGGGTCGTCACTCCCTTAATGATGCGTTACATCGACGCCCGATGTAATGATAAATGAGCAAGGTTCTTTACACTTTACTCGATGGGTGCAAGGAATCTAGTCAATGAAAGTAGGAATCAGTTAGGTAGTTGGAATGTAGGGTCCTTAATAGGAAAGTTAAGAAGATAGTTGATACTATAACTAGGAGACGTGTAAATATCTTATGCGTTCAGGAGACCAATTAGATGGGTCATAAGGCGAAGGAGGTGGAGAACATAGGCTTCGAATTATGGTACACGAGAATGTAACAAGAATGGGTAGGTATTTTAATTGACAAGAACCTTAAAAATAGAGTGGTCGACCTTAGGAGACAAGGGGACAGGATCATCCTAGTAAATTGATAGTTGGTGATATGATGAACGTCATTGGTGCCTATGCCCCACAAGTAGGCCTTTGAAACCGTCAAGGGGAATTTCTAGAAAGATCTAGATGTCATGGTTAGAGATGTACCCAGTAGCAAGAAAATTTTCATAGAAGAAGTTTCAACGGCCATATTGGTACAACTACTGTGGGGTTTGAGAGAGTGCATGGCGGATATGGCAATAGGAACCAAAATGGAGAAGAAATATTGAATTTCGCTATTGCTTATGATCTCATGATGGCTAATACATTCTTTAGAAAGAGACAATCACATTTAGTTACTTTCAATAGTGGCGAATACTCTAATTAAACTAAATTTGTCCTTACTAAAAGAGATGACCAACAAATTTGTGTAGACTGCAAAGCATACGTGGAAAATGTGTCATCTCATAACATCAGCTTTTGGTATCCAAGTTTCGTCTTCGGATGTGTTCAATAGGATAAATAAGCCAAGATTAGTATGATGAAATTGTGGAAGCTCAAAGGAGATGCCTCACGGGTGTTTAAGGATAGAGTGATGGGAGAAGGGGCATGGAATATGGAAGAATAAGCAAATGACATATGGGATGAGATGGAAACGCGCATTCGAAAAGTGGCTACTGTGGTATTTGGGATAACAAAAGGAAATAAATGCAAACATAAAGATTCGTGATGGAGGAACAGGGATGTACAAAAGGTTATCAACGAGAAGAAGGAATGTTACAAATGCTTTGCATCTTCATATGAGTGAGGACAATATGAAAAATTTTAAAGCGGCAAAGAAAAATGCAAAGAGAGCGGTGAGTGAAGCAATGGGTCGAGTGTATGAAGATCTATATCAATAGTAAAATACGATGGAGGGTGAAAAAAACGTCTATAAGATAGCTAAGCTCCACGAGAGAAAGAAGAGAGACTTAAACCAAGTTAAATGCATCACTGATGGGAATAATAGACTTTTGGTGAAGGATGATGAGATAAAAAATAGATGGAGAGAATACTTCAACAAGTTATTCAACGAAGAAGGTGATAGCACTACGATCAAGCTGGATGGCTCTTTTGATGACACCAGCAACTATTTTATTCGGAGAACTCAAGAGCCCAAGGTAAAGGAGGCGCTAAAATGGATGAAAGCAGGCAAGGCATTGGAACCTGATGACATCCCTATTGAGGTGTGGAGGTGCCTTCGAGACGCAGGGATAGCCAGGCTAACTAAGTTGTTTAATAATATTTACAAACAAAAAAAGATGCCAGATGAGTGGAGGAGAAGTATATTAGTTCCAGTCTTTAAGAATAAATGAGATACTCAAAGTTTCACAAACTAAAGAGGAATTAAGTTTATGAGTCATACAATGAAGCTTTAGGAGAGCATCATTGAACATCGATTAGGAATGATGATGAGCGTTTCAAAAAACCAATTTGGTTTCATGCCTGGGAGGTCGACCATAGAGGAAGTTTTCTTGATAAGACAACTTATGGAGAGATTTAGGGAGCAAAAGAAGGATCTGCACATGATATTTATTGATTTGGAGAAAGCTTATGATAAAGTACAAAGAAAAGTTATGCGGTGGGCTTTGGAAAAGTAGAAACTCCCAACAAAGTACATTACCCTTATCAAGGATATATATGATGAATGTTGCAAATAGTGTTAGAGCATGCGATGATGAAACTAGTGACTTTCCTATTAACATTGGCTTACATCAAGGGTCAGCTTTGAGCCCCTATATTTTTTCCCTAGGGATGGATGAGGTTACAAAGTGTATACATGGTGAAATTCCCTAGTGCTGATGATGTGGTGTTGATTGACGAAAGTAGAATAGGGATTGATAGATTATCGGAGTTGTGGAGGTAGACTTTAGAGTCAAAGTGTTTTAGGCTTAGTATAAATAAAACAAAGTATATGAAGTGCGAGTTCAGCGATGTTAGGTCAGATGATGGAGATGTCACTCTGGCTGGACAAGTAGTGCCTAAGAAGGAATCCTTTTGATATTTAGGGTCAGTATTACAGTATGATGGTGAGATTGATGAAGATGTTAGTTTTGGAGTTCAAGTGGGGATGGGTGAAATGGAAACTAGCGTCTGGCATTATATGACAGGAAAGTCCTACAAAAGCTTTAAGGAAAGTTCTACAGAACGACAATCAGGCCTGCGATATTATATGGTGTAGAATGTTGGTCTACTAGAAGACAACACGTCTAGAAAATTAGTGTAGCAAAGATGCGTATGCTGCATTAGAGCTGTAGTCATACAAGACAAGACCAAATTAGGAATGAAGATATATATGACAAACTTAGAGTAGTACCAATTGAAGAGAAGCTAGTCCAACGCCGCTTAAGATGGTTTAGACATCTCCAACGGAGGCCTCCCATGGTACTATGCATGTTGGAATTATAAGCTACATCGAACGCTCGAAGAGATGTAGAGGTCAACCAAGGTTGACATTGGAGGAAGTAGTTAAAAAACCCTTTTGGATTAGAATATATTCGAAGAGCTGGTGTCGGACAGGAGTGTGTGGAAGTTAGTGATTCACGAACCATGAGGTAGGGTTTTTTACTTAGAGTTGGTATAGGAGCAGTGTTATAAGTTTTAGATTATAAGACTAATGAATAGGAGCATAAGACATAGTGTTTGGCCTTCGGTCCCTATTATTTATCAGTACTATTATTACTATTATCATGGTTTTTTTAATTTCTTTATATATTTTTATCTGTTATTTTATTTATTTATCTATTATTATTATTAGTTTAATTATTTTACTTTTTAATTTTATTGTTATTATTATTATTTTTAAATATATTATTGTTATTATTACTTTTAAATTACCTTTGTCATTTAGTTTTGAGTTCTATCTCTAACCGATCCCAACTTGTTTGGGATAATGGTTAGTTGTTGTTGTTGTTTAATGTTTTCTTTCTAACTTTTACTTTTTTCTACTAAAGAATTGATAATTATTTCTACATTATATATTATAAAATTAGGAATCATAAGGGTATATACATATGTTATGTGTAACGACCCTAGATTTTAATTAATTTAAATTGATAATTAAATGAATTTTTGAATAAAATTGTAAGATAAATTGATTTAAATGGAAGCGAGTTTCCCCGATTCGACTAGAAAATATATAAAGTCATATGGATTTGACAATTTGTATATATGTGAATATATATTTAAATTGGATTTGAAATAAAATCTTAAATAAATGGTTTTAAAAAAACAAATATAGAGATGTATATGTATATACATTAGATATGAATTGTAAATGAATGGTTTAATAATAATTGATAATAATAAGTATTACAATTGATGGTTAATAATAATCTGAATTTATAAATTTAATATAAAACAATAAATATTAAAGTAAAGTAAACAATTTAAGTTAAAATAAAAGAGGAATAAAAATAAGACAATGGAGCAAAAGAAATGACAAAACAAAGTTTAAATATAAAGTGATAAAACAAAGCAAAAAGAAATATAAATTCAAAATATAAATACAAGTTAATAAACAAAATAAAGTTGCAGCCACCAAATAAAAATAAGTAAGCAAGACAAATTAAAATAAATATGCAAAAATAAACAAAGCAAATAAAAAAATGCAAGTATCTTTAACCACTAAAGCTAGATCATAGCAGCACCCAAAGTGTTCTTATCAGCCACAAAAAGTTTGCATGGTCAACAAAGCAAAGGACAACTCGAATTGTTAAAAAAATAGATTTCAGCCAATAAAATCTCTGATAAGCATATACCCAGACATTACTTTCCCCTGTCATCTTCAGCCATACCTATTGTGTACAAAACAATATAATACCCTGTACAAAGTTAGTACATCACACCAGTCTTGCTTATGCTAGGTGATATGTGATGGGGGGTTCTCGCTTCGCGGTTTGGTGGCGAACGGGAGACTCTTACCCCCACACGTCCTCTTTACGGGGTTGGTTAGGCGAAGCCGTGACATTCGAAGGGTGGCCGTAAAAGCAAGTTTGGGATATCAGTGTAAGCCACGGTGGGGCTGGGATGGTTGAAAAGCCTACCGGTTGTGACCGCTTCTCGTTACATTTGGTATCAGAGCTAAGGTTGAACTTTAGCTCAGGAGTATAACACGTTAAGTAGCTCATTAGAGATAGGGTGAAGTATACCCTAGAATGAGTAACCCCTAAGATATCCGTTCAAATGCCTCAGTAAATTCTTTTACTATCCACTGATAGTGAGTATGAGTGCAAGAAGAGAACGCGATAAGGGACAGAGAAATATGACTATAATTGGTCAATGCTCTGTAATAACAGTGGAAACAATCTTTCTCTGTCAATCTCCTTTGATTCGTCTTTTCAATTCTTTTGATTGCTTCGTAACAGCTCCAGAAAGAATTTCAGTCCGATGATGGCCCTACGAATCGTTGGAGGAAATCTTTACTTCGTATTTTCATCAATTTCTTATCAGTTTTTGTTTTAAACTTTAATGAATTTGAAATTTAGAATTAAAATTTTGAATAAATTGGAAATTTGAAATTGAGTTAAATTGATTAATGAAATATGAAGGATGATTTGAATTGTATCGATAAAACGATTTCGTTTAAACCAAATTTTGAAATTCTGTTGTAATTTCTTGGGTTGGTTGAAGTCCGAAGAGGGACAAATTGGTATGTATTCTGAGATATTCCGACTTGAATTTGGAATCCATATCTTGTATTTGAGAAATTGTAAAGATTGAGTCTATCTCTGTGTTGTTTTCGTGCCTGCGAATTTCGAGGACGAAATTCTTTTAAGGGGGGAAGTTTGTAACGACCCTAGATTTTAATTTAATTTAAATTGATAATTAAATGAATTTTTGAATAAAATTGTAAGATAAATTGATTTAAATGGAAGCGAGTTTCCCCGATTCGACTATAAAATATATAAAGTCATATGGATTTGACAATTTGTATATATGTGAATATATATTTAAATTGGATTTGAAATAAAATCTTAAATAAATGGTCTAAAATAAATAAATATAGAGATGTATATGTATATACATTAGATATGAATTGTAAATGAATGGTTTAATAATAATTGATAATAATAAGTATTACAATTGATGGTTAATAATAATTTGAATTTATAAATTTAATATAAAACAATAAATATTAAAGTAAAGTAAACAATTTAAGTTAAAATAAAAGAGGAATAAAAATAAGACAATGGAGCAAAAGAAATGACAAAACAAAGTTTAAATATAAAGTGATAAAACAAAGCAAAAAGAAATATAAATTCAAAATATAAATACAAGTTAATAAACAAAATAAAGTTGCAGCCACCAAATAAAAACAAGTAAGCAAGACAAAGTAAAATAAATATGCAAGAATAAACAAAGCAAATAAAAAAAATGCAAGTATCTTTAGCCACTAAAGCTAGATCATATCAGCACCCAAAGTGTTCTCATCAGCCACAAAAAGTTTGCATGGTCAACAAAGCAAAGGACAACTTGAATTGTTAAAAAAATAGATTTCAGCCAACAAAATCTCTGATAAGCATATACCCAGACATTACTTTCCCCTGTCATCTTCAGCCATATCTATTGTGTACAAAATAATATAATACCCAGTACAAAGTTAGTACATCACACAGTCAACTTCTCTTCATATACACCACCCTCTTCACCTCGGTTTCATTTCTAAAAGCTGAGCAAAAAAAAAAATCTAAAATAAGTAACATCTCAAACAAAGTTTTGGAAGACATCAAACCTGGGGACAAGATCTAAGGTAAATAAGCAAATCTGAAAAAAAAAACAAAGATTATGAACAACTTCAACAAAACAAAGAAGCGGTGTTTCTCAGCAATCAAACTTCAAGTTTCAAAACTTGAAGCAAAGTTTTCAAAGATTCAGACCTGAAGCATTTCAGATCAACTCTAGTTTGCAAAAGCATTTCCACTCTCAAGTTCAAATCTTAATCTCTGTTATCATCCACACTCCAGTTTCAAGCCTGAGTCTCCTCTGTTTTATCAATACACAGGTGAGCAAACTAACCTGTTCTAATGTTGAATCTATTTATATATGTGATACTTCTAGCTGTTGTGAAAGTTGCTTTGAATTATGTTGTCCTATGAGAATGCATGTATGTGTGTATTGTTGTCTGATCATCCTCTGGATTATAGTCCTCAGGTGTATATCTAAAATTTTTAAATTAAAAATCTTTAATTCGATCTTTGCTTAGTTTCAGACTTTCATGAAACTTGATTGTTTCATTTCAAACTTTAGTTTAGAGTTTCAAACTAAGTAAAACGATATTTATTTTGCTCTGGGAATCAAAGAACAACAAAGAAAATTTGTACAAGTCAAAATTCAAGTATGTTATTTTATAAATTCAGGATTATAATTGGAATACATAAACTAAAACATGATTTTTGACACTAAAATCAAAATTTTTAGTTTGGGATTCAAGGTGAAGTTTAAGTTTGATCGAATTAAGTGTTTTGAGTCGCCTCTGGTGATCAAGTTGACCGGAAGGGCCGTGGTTGTTCCTGGAGGTGGAGGAGCCTAAGGTGGTTACAGGAAAAATGGTGGGCAGGGGTGTAGATGGTCGTAGTGGCGGCGGCGACCGGTTAAATTTTTTTAACCTAATTTATTTTTTGTGGTCTCGAAATTTACTTTGTTCGTCATCTATAATCGATCGAGTGTGGCGTGGTTTCGGGGAATGGAAGAGGGGATGTTGATGAAGTGATGGCCGGAGTTCGAAGTCGCCTAGTGGTCGAAGCGCCCAAAACTTGGCGTTGACAGGTTTCGAAGGCGTGGATGCGTTTTTGTTCCAGGTCTGGGTTTTTGATTCGAATTCGAATTCGAATGGGTTTTGAGGAAATGGGAGGTTGAGTTGGGTTTCGGAGGTGCTGATCGTCATGGGTAGATCACCAGCGATGATCGGAATAACCCCAGTCTTCGTGCAAGTGCACGGTGCATCTTCTTGTACCTGGTAAAGTTTGGAAGATGAGTTATTCAATTTTCTCGAGTAATTTTATGAGTGGTCTCGAAGTTGTGAGGGATTTTACTCGCGAGTGACTTGGGAAAGTATTAGTTTTGGCTCAGGATTGTTTTGAGAGTGTTCTGTTTCCAAGTTTAAAACCTGACAGCAAATATGGGATTTTAAAACAAGTTATCAGATGTTTAAAACTTGAATTTACAAGTTAAATAATTTATCTATTTTAAAAATCTGAATGTACATAGTTAAATAAGTTAATTTAAAAGCAATTGAATGTATGAGAAAATTTTGAATTTAAAATAGACTAAAATTTCAAAGTTAAATTTGTAGTTATTTTAAATTCAAATAGTTTGAAATGGAATTTAAAAGTGAATTTGAAACAAAATGTTTTCAAAAGTGTTTGAGAAATGATAATTGAATCAATTATAAAAATTATGATTTTATCTCAAAGATAGTTCATTAAAATGTTAAGTTAAATTAATTAATGATTTGGATTTAATTAATTTAGAAAGTAAGGGTTTAATTTAATAAATTAAAGGTTTAAGTGAATAAATCAAGAATTAATTTATTTTAATCAAGAAATGATTAATTAGATAGGATTAGATTATTAGATAATGGTTAAGAGTTAATTAATTAATAAAACAATTCAAGATTCATTAAGTTACAATTAACATTTAACAAATTAATAAATTAGGATTAATTAATGGGTTATTTATAGTTAGTAAATTTTTATAAAATATGGTTAAAGTTGATTTATCAAGTGATTAAGCAATACTTAATTCAAGGAAAATGTAATAAATTAATTAAGTAATTAATTTGAAATTAACCAATATAAGTCAAAGGTTAATTAACTAATGAAAATGATTAAAGGTTTAATTTCTTAAATGAAATTGAAATTAAGGTTAAAAGATTATGAAATCAACTTTAAGGTTAATCTAATTAAGTTATTAATTAAGAAGAATTAATTAAAGTGTTTGATAAATTAATTTATATCAAATTATTTGTAATTAATTAATAAATCATTATTAGATAATTAATTCATAAGTAATAAATTTACTTGGAAATGAATTGAATTAATTAGGATTAAACAATTAATTATTCCCGCTTACAAATGTTTATTGAATGCTTATGAATGATTGTATAGTCTGAAATGCCTTGAATTGATTATCCTATCTGATTAGTGATATTTTGTTCTGTAGATTGAGCTGTGTATATTTATTTACATTTGTATACTATCTGTGAATCTGTGAATGGACGATGAGCGTTATGGTTTTATATCGCTTATCAACTATATTTCTATGTTTTAATCTGTGATGATTGAAATGATGTTGCACTAGTGTGTTAAACCCCTGGACCACACTTATACACACACCAATATGGATTTCACGAGGAAATCGATTAAGTCACAGATTTTTAAAATAGTTTTAAATTTGAATATTTGAATTCAAATGTTCTGGAAATGGATTGGGTTTAAAGTGAAAAGCTTTTGAAATGGAATTTCATAGATGAAATTTATTTTGAATAACTCGATAAAATATGATGTTGAATAATTTGATTTGAACTTAAATTCAAGATTTGAAATTGAATTCTATGATTTAAAACTAGGGATTAAAAATGTTATACCAGTTATATATGGGTTAAACTATTTTAAAAGTATTGATTTGGGATGTGAATAGAATTCAAGGGCTTTGACTCGTGTAAATATAATTGGATTTTTCTGAAACGAAAACTGTTTGTTTTCAAATAATAAAAGCTTTCACATAATAAATGAACGTCCAATTTGTGTTAAAAAGAATTTCAAGTTTGAGAATGAAGATAATTTCCAAGTTATGAAAACGATTTGAAAGCTATAAGTTGAATCTGGATTTAAAGATTCAACAAGTTAATCGAATTTTGAAAGCTATGAGTTAAATCTTTGATTTAAAGATTTAACGAGTTAATCCAAATGAAATAGAAATTGTTTTGAAATCCGTAAATGGAACTTTGTGAAATAAATCTTTTTGTAATATAAAGATTTGAAATGGTAATTGGTTTAAAGCATTTGAAAGAAAGTTTTGGGTTTTAAGTTGTGACTTAATTGAAATCCCAATATCCATATATTTCTTGTAAATATTGCGCTCACTGTTCGGTTTAGCCGGGAGAGGACCTTTGTGTCATATATCCCATTCCGAATATGTGATATGTCGTTATGGATAGCATTTGAAGACCGGTGTTGAAGACCGGATATTTTTGAAAGCGTAAGGACAACTCGTCGAATGTCTTTGCATCGAATGGTCCCCGGTATAGAGACTCCATATGTGATGGGAAGTCCGAACGTGATTAGTGAATATTCGGATTGCAAGGACTTCTTTGGAAGTGCCTTCGGTTCTGTTCGAACCCGGAACAGACTTGTATGGATTGTATGTCTGACATTACAAGTTGAGATATAAAGCTGATTTCTTTCAAATATATTTCTGTTGGTGGCGGAGAATTTATTCTCTTAGCTTAACACCCTTCTCTGAGACGTACGAGCTCAGAGGTTATGTAATTGAAGGTTATCAGCAATATATTCCCAATTTGGTAATGTGACATGCTGAGTGTTGCTGTGAAATGATCATTGTGTTGATCATTTGTATAAGATCATTTGTTTGATCGTTTATCTTTGTGATCATTTCTATGATCATTTGTTGACCCAAAGCATGGCTATTGTATAAAGTATGTCTTTGTGGACGTGACTTCGTCGAGCCTCACACCTCGGAATGGTCAAAACAGGAAAGATGCAGCAAGGTTATGAGGGGTAGCTCCCTTTAGGGTATGTGCATTTCCTTCTGGAAAAGGGTGGTATCATGGTATGGAGCCCAGATACTTACTCATGTTGAAACACTTTATTTATGATTGTGTGATGTTGATTACGAGCGCTCGGTTAAAGGTCCTAAAGGACCGGGGGATGGCATACTCGTGTCAGTAGTTACCCAGTTAGGGGTAACCCGGCCTTGTGTTGGCAGAGATCCGTTTGGTTCTCGGGGACGTCCTTCCAGAGGCGTTCTCATGTGGCAATGGGAAGTTCCTTGGCCTGACCATTTGTTGGAAATCCAATTCCCAATACGAAACCCTATACGGTTTTAGTTGTAGAACCTGCCATTTACTTATGGTGGTCACCACTGTTTAGATGGTAGCTATAGTAGGCATAGTTCGAAATGTCTATGCTGGCTAAGATTTATATCTTTACTTTTGAAATGATTTTTACTACACTTTGCACTTATAGTAATAATATCAAATGTTCTTTTAATGTGTATCAAGCATCTTTGACTATCATAAGAAGAAATCTCCTCCGATTCTGCGTTTGCATTGTGTGTGTGTTCGGGAGGCCTTAGGTAGTCTCATTTTTAAAAGCATTGCGAATCGACTTTAAAATCTTTTGTTGATTGTTTTAAAAGACAACTGTTTTCTTTTTGTTGCTCACACCAGTCCTAAGACTGATCCGGAGTTTATTGTTTCTTTCCTAAACTCTGGGTGCTCATTATTTTCTACAGAGCAGTCTAGAGTTGGGTTTTTCAGATAGTCAGGTATAGTAGATTATCTAGAGTTAGTTCAGTATTTGGATCACACCAGTCTTGCTCAGCTTGGTGCATCGTTATTGGGGGTTCGAGCTATGCTGGATTGATTCTTAGAGATGGAGTTGCAGTTCTCGGAGTTCTTCCTTGAAGACTATCTTAGAGTTATATTGTTCCGCTGCTAGATGTTATTTATTTTCCTTTTCCGCTGCTATTTATTGTATCATATCTCTGATGTATATTGATATCTATTGGATCATCTGTTGTATCAGATATTGTAGCAAAGCTGTATATCAATGTATTATTCTTTTATTCCGCTGTGTTATTTACTTAATGTTGTTATAAGCTCCGGCGAATCGGATTTGAACGCTCGAATCTATGGCATTCGAATACGATATGAAGTATGGATGTCGATTTTCGAGTGGGCAAAATTCGTCTCGTTACATTATGGAACTAAGTCTATAAGAAACTACAATTGAAGGATTAAGAGTATTCATATATCGTAAAACATGATAAATTTTAATATTTTCTTTTGAATACTATCTTCCCAATTACCTATATTTTCAACGTCGTAATGGGTATTTGACTATATGCATTTGCTATGATCCATACCGAAGGTTTCATTTAGGTCGGTTATTTAAGTCCTTAAAGGAAGACATAGTTTCATTTGTTTATATGTTTAAAAATTTCAATGAGGCATACTGAAAAAAGAATATTAAATTACTTATTACCCTATAACTCTTAAGAACTGATATAATAAGAAGGTTTAAAATAATTTTAGATATCAAAGTTCAATAATGCATATTCAAATAATGTTATCATTGTGCCAATTTTCTGTTATCTATAGTTGTCAAAGTTGAGTTCTAATATGGTCAATGTTCAAAGCAAAGATTGTGTATTTTGAGCCATTTATATACTGAGAAGTAGACAAGCATAAGCAACAAAAATTTAAGCATTTTCAAGTACATTCATGCATTTAAGATACCAAGGATGTAAGTACTTTAATTCATGCATCTTATTTTTCATATTTCCTAATGTTTCATTTTGCTCCTGCCTCTTTAAATCTCAAGCTTCTTCTCCTTCTTACAATTTGGGAATTTATTTTTGGCCATTAGTGATCACATCAATGATACGAGAAGTTAATAGTTGAAAAACTATTATGGGGTATTTAGAAGATTGGTTAATCTTTGACACAACTTAGGTGTTTACAGATCAGAGTAAATTTTTGGAATATAATACACTCTATCTTATAGTTATTGATATGACTAACAAATTTAATTGAATTAGCCGCACTCAAGAAACTAGAGCTTTAATAAAATCTCTACTATCGAAGATGGAAAAAATATTTGATATACTAACTAGTTCAATTGCATCCGAGTAGATTTTCCTTTAAGAGACTGAATAATTGCAGCCACCAAGTAAGCACAATATTCATAATTTTCATTTACATATGTTTTAGTTCTTTTTGCCTAAAAAATGAGGTAATGTAGGCGAAGCAACGTATTCAAAGAGCATGGGTATTACTGTTGAATTAGAATGCTACAACTAATTTTGACATTACTACATTGTTGATAATTCTAGGTTTTTGATAAAAAGAAAATTTGTTGTGTTGCTTGCACTTTGACATATCCAATTAGGTGCGAATGCAATCAATATAATAGATATGAAAATTAAAGTGTATTGTTGTATATTATAGCTATGAATTTAAAAGATTGTGTGCTGATGTTTAAGACTAGAAAAGTGTCCTTTCGTACTTTTACCTACTTTAATTCTAATGTGTCTTTAAACTATATGTAATGAAATGTAGAGCAGATACTTCAATATTGAAATGTCACGGTTTATTTTATGGCAGATTCAAAGAATTGGTTTTTTATAGGGTCATTTGTCATACTTGGTTTTGTTCACATTACTCATGTTTCTTCATATATTATTATCAATCCATGCTTCATTTGTTATTTGGAAAGTTACCAAGTGTTTGATGTATGGTATGATTTTAATGATGAATTAAGTGTTGAAAATAAGCGATACAATATTATACTCATTTTAATAAGAAGATGATGTGGGATGTAATGAAGAAGGCGGTTTCCAAAAAGGAGTCCATATGGGAAAGTTACAAGCAAATTTGTGTTTTGAAATTAATTAATTAACTAATTAATTTCAAAAGTTGTTGCTATATACAAAGTCAAAGTTTATATTGGAAAATATCAAAAGCTTGTGATTTGGAGATATATTAGATATGATAATCCAATCAAAATCAAAAGCAACCACATATTTTGCTTGGCAGAAGTTTGAATATCCTAAATATATGCTCCATCAGCACCTATGTAAAGGCAGTGGAATCTCAACCATTTCATCATCATCAAAAATTATCTCTTCTAGTTTAATTTACAAAGATTATAGTTTAGTTTGCTCTACTTTTGTAGTTATAATCATGTTATAAGAAAATCTCTTGTACTCTCTTCAAATTATAGTGAGTTGTTGGGTTCATGGATGCAGGTCAATTAGACCGAATTATGTTAAATTTTATCGTCTCGCTGTATTTTTTGTTTTGTTTATTTATTGTTGAGTAGTAAATAATTATTATTGGATTGAGAGGTGTTGAATGTTAAAATCTTGATCTTGGCGTTAGTTTATTCCGCTTAGTGGAAAAAAACTAATTTTTTCACAGCAGATTAGTATCAAAGCTAGTTGATTTGTTTTAGATTTGAGCATCTATGGCTTCAGGGATGATAGGTAGATCCGGTGGTAATTATGCTATTACTCGTTTTGATGGAAAATGAGATTTTGGCACATGGAAGATGAAGAAGGAGGCCGTACTAAAAAAACGAGAGGACTTTTAATATTATTTCTAAACCGGATAAACTGAAAGATATAGAGAGGAATGTTTTGGAAGAGATGGAAGAAGAAGCTCTTACAACCATCCAGTTGAGTCTTTCAGATGAAGTTCTAAGAGAATTCTCTCAAAAGAAGACAGCGAAGGAATTGTGGGATGCATTATCTGATGCAGATCAAGACAAGTCTCTTGCTTATCGAAATATTCTTTAGCAACAACTCTCTTCATTTAAAATGAACCCTGGAGCCGATCTTATGGAGCATGTAGATGCTTTGACCACTTTGATTATGAACCTGAAGGCAAAGGAAGTTGATATTACTGATGAGGCTCAAGTAGTGATCCTCTTATGTTCATTGCTTAAGGCGTATGCTACTTTTGTTAATTACATGATACATAGTCGTAGTAAGATTAGCCTATTTGACGTAAAGGCTAGTCTTCATAATGAAGTGTTGAGAGGTAGATTGGTGAGCACTAGTTTGGATAGTGATACGGAGGGCTTATCTGTACAGAGAGGTAGAGGTCAAAGCAAGTCAAAGAATGGTGGAGGTCGAAGTAATTCAAGGTCTCAGTTTATGGGGCCCAAGTGATTGACTTGCCATCATTGTGAGAAGCCAGGACACTTTATAGCTAAATGTCCCCAGCTCGAAGGATGAAGAAAAGACCCAAAGCAAGCTTGAACATCTACTATAGAGAAATCAGATACAAAGAGTGATACCGATGTATTTACAGCTTCTGGTTCTTTAGGAAAGAGCAACTTATGGCTGATTGATTCTGGAGCACCCTATCATATGACACCTAATAGGAATTGCTTTTTCACTTACCATATGATTAATGGAGGAGAAGATATGATTGGCAATGATGCTTCTTGCGTATGGTTGGTTTTGGTAGTGTGAAGGTCAAGATGTTTGACGATGTTGTTCGTACTATTACTGATGTTAGGCATGTACCTAATTTTAGAAGGAGATTGATTTCTGCTCGGGCTTTGAGTAGGCTTGGTTTTAAGATTTTAATTGAGGGAGAGAAAATGAAGATATCGAAGGGTTCCACGATTGCTGTGATAGGAGTGAAGGCATGGAATCTTTATCTATTAAAGGGAACTACTGTAGTTGGTGAATTGGCTTCAGTTACTTATGTTGATTCAGATTCTTTCAGATTGTGGCACTTGCGGATAGGTCATATCAGCGAACGCAGTTTGAATGAGTTGATAAATCGAGGTTTGATTGATGGAGTACAACATTCAAAGCTTGAATTTTGTGAAGAGTGTATTCTTGGAAAGCGGACAAAGATTTCTTTTTGGTATAGGAGATCACAAAGCAAAGGCTGTCTTGGAGTATATTCACACAGATGTGTGAGGTCCCTCCCCTTGTCCATCCTTAGATGGAGCCAAGTATTTTGTTTCATTTATAGACAATTTCTCACATGAAGTATGGGTATACTTCCTACAGTCTAAGAGTGAAACCTTTACCAGGTTTCGAAAGTAGAAATCTATGGTTGAGAAGCAATAAGGGAGGAAGATGAAAGTTCTCCGTTCAGATAATGTTGGTGAATTTGTATCACAAGAATTCATTGATTATCGTGAGTCCAAAGGCATTAAGAGGCATTACACCACACCGGGCGACCCCACTCCAATGGAGTTGCAGAAAGGATGAATCATACAATGTTGGAGAGAACTCGTTGCCTTAGATTGACTGCTAAGTTAAAGAAGGGATTTTAGGCTGAAGCCTTACCTATAGCAGCTTTCCTCAACAATCGCACACCGTCTACTGCCATGGATATGAAAATTCCTAAAGAAGTATGGAAAGGAGAGCCTATTAGCTATTCATTTCTTAGAGTGTTTGGATGTCCAGCTTATCTACATGAGAGTAGAGGAAAGCTGGAACCTAGAGCTCGCAAGTGCATCTTTCTAGGTTATATAAGAGGAGTAAAGGGATATAGGTTGTGGTGTCCTATCAGCAAGAATTTTATTATCAGTAGGCATGTGACTTTTGATGAGAAGGCTATGTTGAAGGTGGAGTCTTCCTCGTCCGATGGCAATGTGAGGACAAATTCAGAATACCAAAAACAAGGCAAGTATTCTTCAGATTTTTTTCATAGAGGTTCAGATGGTGTTTCTGATGGCACCATGGTTAATGATGATAGTACCATGTTAGTACAGAGGATCACCCTAAGGTGGACTCTAGAAGCTTCAAAGACCAGTGTGTTCATTTTAGGAGGTGTGATGAGGATATGATATATCTTTTGTTATATGTTGATTGCATCTCAGAGTATGGTTAGAATTAAGGAGTTGAAAGTGGAGCTCAGCAAGGGGTTTGACATGAAGAATTTGAAAAAAGCACAAAGGATTTTAGGAATGGAGATATTCAAAGATAGAAAGTGGAGAGAGTTCAGACTCACTCAGGCATAATACAACGAGAAGGTCCTCGATTGATTTGATATAGAGAAAGCTAAACCGGTTGGCACTCCACTAGGCTCTCATTTTAAGTCATCGAAAGACTTGACTCCTTCATCTAATAAAGATAAAATGTATATGGCTGATGTACCTTGTCCTAGTGTTGTTGATTGTATCTTGTATGTTATGGTAAGCACGAGACCAGATTTGACACATGCACTGGGTGTTGTGAGTCGATATATGTCTAACCCAGGCAAAGAGCATTGGCAAGCAGTGAAGCGAATTCTCAGATATCTTTAAGGTACTTCTTTAGTTGGCTTGTTGTATACTGGAGTAGATGGTGATATCTCACTTAGAGGCTACTGTGATTCAGATTATGCCGGGGATAGAGACGAGCAGAAGTCGGTGTCGCGCTATGTGTTTACATTTGGCATAGACTCAATTTTGTAGAGATCAAAGCTGCAATCTATAATAGATTTTTTGACTACCGAGGTCGAGTTAATATCGATTGTGGAAGCGACTAAGGAGGAATTGTATTTACTTTAGTTGTTGGATGATCCTTCGATGGTACAGCAGATAGTAGAGCTATTTTCAGACAGTCAGAGCGCAATTCATCCTGTAGAAAATAAGCATATAGTTCTCGGACGAAGCACATTGATATCAGAGGATTCTTTCTTATGTTGGAGGAAGAACGAAGCAAGATCAAGTTGGTGAAGGTGAATACTATGGATAATCCTTCAGATATGATGATGAAGTCACTTCCTAAAGATAAGTTTGAGCATTGCTCAAACTTAATTAGTTTGTATACAGCTACTTAGCTCCATGGGGCACTAACCCAATCAACTAGTAGTCACTAGTTGATTCGAGATAAAAAGAGATGTGATAATATTGTATTGAGGTGGAGTGTTGAAAATAAACGATGTAATATTGTACTTATTTTGACGAGGAGATGATGTGAGATGCGATGAAGAAGACGGTTTGTATAAAGGAGTTCATATGTAAAAGTTACAAGAAAATTAGTGCTTTGAAATAATATAATATATTTATTTATTTCAAAAGTTATTGATACATACAAAGTCAAAGCTAATATTAGATAATACCAAAAGCTTGTGTGTGGAGATATATTAGATATGGCAATCCAATCAAAAAAAAACAACCACATATTTTTCTTTGGAAGGAGTTTGAATATCCTAAATGTATGCTCCATCGGCATATATAAAGGCAGTGGAATCTCAACCATTTTATTATCATCAAAAATTACCTCTTCTAGTTTTTTACATAGATCATAGTTTTGTTTTCTCCACTTTGGTAGCTATAATCATGTAATAGAAAATCTCTTGTACTCTTTTCAAATTATAGCGAATTGTTGGGTCCGTGGATGTAATAGGTCAATTAGACCGAACCATGTTAAATTTTAACGTCTCCCTTTATTTTCTGTTTTTTTATTTATTCTTGAGTAGTAAATAATTTCTATTGGATTAAGAGGTGTTCAATCGGCAAATCTAGATCTTCGCGTTAGATTATTCTGCATCAGTAAAAAATCGACTTTTTTCACTATAGTAAGTTTCTTCAAGCGTGCGAGGTAAAATGAATGTTGCGGCTGCTCACTTGATAACTATCTCAAATATAAAGGGTAGCAGGTTGCGGTAGCATAGTGTAATATCTACCCAAATCGAAACTCACAAGCTAGCAGTTATTAAGCATGTTGGCTGTATTTTATATTTTGGCCCATAACCGTTTGTATTCGGTGCATTGAGATGTAATATAAATACAGACTGATGTAGCAAGCATTTGCATGCAATTCTGATCACATTCAATCATTAAATTAATTCTTAATTTCTCGTATTCAAACATCAAAACCAAAAGCTATATTGCAGCCCAAATTCTAACGTTGTATCAGAGCCATCATTGCTTAACAGCATTTGAATTGGAATCTTAGATCCAAATCAATTATTAGATTTGATATCATCATCTGATTATCAGATCACCCATCAGAGTTCAACTCATCAGTTGGGATTTATAAAGAATCCGCTCTAGAAAGACAGTGCCATATCTGAAGATCAAAGATCTTGGTTGCAACAAGGCTTTCTTTCAGTAAAGAATCAAGCAAATTCAGGCAAGAAATATCAGAAAACCAATTTCAGAGTCAAGAAAATTATCAAGAAGCAGTAAAATAGTTATTACCTCGCTAAGAACTCATCAGCTAACCATCGTCATTTGATTACTGGCTGTAACTAACCTGATCACATCTTATTTGGGTTTTCTTAACTCTGTCAGTCAATGAAATCTCAAGATTCTAGTTGCATTTTTTCAAATCATTATGGCAGGAGATAATGATAGCTCTACCACCTCAGATACCTCATCCAATTCTCATCAAGTTGCAACTAAAAACCTCATAAAAACTATTGTAAGCCCACAAAGCCAATTGATTACTGCTCAGCTTAAAAAAGGTAACTATCTTCTTTGAAAAGTTTAAGTGGAAACTGCTGTTGGAGGCTATGTCCTTGAAGGTTTCTTCCTTGGCACCATTCCAATACCACCCATAGTCATAACTAATCAAGAAAACAATACAGTCAACAATAAAGAATTCATAAGATATTAAAGGCAATATAGTTTAATTATTCATGGCTGTTATCTTCTATAAGCCTCAAGCTACTACCACAAGTAATCGGAAGCAAAACTGCTAAAGGAATCTGGATAATGGTAGAAAGAATATTAAATTCTCAATCTGCTGCCAAAATCATGCATCGTAAGAGACAACTGCACAGCATTAGAAAGGATAATCTATCCATGGGAGAGTATCTAACAAGGATTACGGCAACATGTGACTTACTTGAAGCAGCAGGACATAAAATTTCAGTTCCTGAAAAAGTTTTAATCATTTTATGTGGTTTAAATGAAGAGTATGAAGTAGTAGTGGTTGTTATATCATCTCAAAGAATTACACCATCAATAGAAGTTGTAAATTCAATTCTTCTTGCACATGAAGGAAGAATTGATTACAAGAAACCCATTAAATCAGATATGTCTATTAACTATGCATCAAGCTACAAGGCAGAAATCCGTACAACAACTAGCAGATCAACACTTATAAAGAGGCAACCAGTTAGCAAGAGGAAGGGGCAAAGCAAGATGGATAACAACAACAAGCCAAATTGTCAAATTTGTGAAAAAATAGGTCACACATTCCCAAAATGCTATTTTAGACTAAATTTAAACTATGTGCCAGGACAAAACATAAATAGTCAGAGAAATGGCAATCCAAGTGCAAATATGGCACAAGTGCAACAAGACTCAAACAGTTAATCAGAAAGCAGCAGAAATCAAACTACAAGGCCAGAACATAATCAAGATGAAGCATGGTATCCTGATTTTGGAGCAACTAATCATTTAACAAGCAGTCTTGACAATTTAAATCTTGGGAATGAAGAGTACAAAGGTAAACATTCAATTTGCATGGGCAATGGTGAGTCTATTAGAATTACTCATGCTGGTAAAGCCGGTATCAAAGGTGCAGGATGATTATTTTTAAACAATTTATTGAGAGTACCAAAGATACAGAAGAATCTTGTTGTATCTCTCAATTTGCTAAAGATAACAGTGTCTACTTTGAATTTTTCCCTAAGTACTGTTTAGTCAAAGATATGCTAACTAAGGAAACTCTTTTGCAGGGCGATGCAGACAAAGGCCTTTACAGATTCAATCTTTTTAACTCCAACTGTATTTTAACAGGACGAAAAAGTTGCAATCTATCTGAGGCTACTCAAACAAAAAAAACAATATTTGATCTGTGGCATTAAAAGCTTGGACACTCAAATGCAAATATTGTTAAACTAGTACTTAGTGAAACTAAAATTGCTTTTGATAATATTTCTGCACCATATGTTTTTACTTACTGTCAGATGGGTAAAAGTCATAAATTAGCATTTAATGACTCTCTTACTATGTATTTAAAACCATTGGAGTTAGTTGCTACAGATCTTTAGGGTCCAGCCCCAATATGTTCAGACTATGGTTACAGGTACTACATATCCTTTATTGACATATATTCTAGATATACTTGGATATATTTTTTTAATTCCCAGTCTGAAACATATAATGTGGTACTACATTTCATATCATTGGTTGAAAAACGAACTGGGTTCCAAGTCAAGGTTATACAGGCTGTTGGGGGTACCGAATACAAAACTCTTATCAATTTCTTTAATAAGGAAGGAATAGTCCATAGAACAATATGTCCATACACATCTGAGCAAAATGGTTTTACTGAGAGAAAACCTAGACATATAGTTGAGTTAGCTCTTACTCTTTTAGCTCAAGCATCTCTACCATTAAAATTTTGGCCTGACTCATTCAGTACAACAGTGTATTTAATTAATATATTACCAACAAGAGTGTTCAAAGGGGTAAGTCCTGTAGAAAAGTTATATGGAGCCAAACCCGACTATCGTAGTTTAAAGACCTTTAGATGTCTATGTTTTCCTCATTTAAGACAGTACAATACTAATAAACTGGATTTCAGATCAAAACCATGCACTTTCTTAGGATATCGAATTAATCAAAATGGATACAAGCATCTTGATAATAATATTAGCATACATGTTGTGCTTGATGAACATGTATTCCCTTTCAGCAACTCAGATATGAAAACAACCTAGAAAATATACAATCCAAGAATGTCAATACCTGATTTACCCATATATTCTGATACATGGCAACAAAAGGAGACCGAGAGGACTGTAGGAACTAATGATTCATAACTCACAATGCCTGATCAATCAATTCATGAACCAACAGATGTATCCAGCTATCTCAATCAGTCTCTTACATGCACAAATGATCAAACTCAACAAGTTAGTGATGAAACTACAGATATTCAACAAAGTTCATCCAAGAGCACTTCTGATCCAATAAATTAGAATAATTACAATTGAGATCAGGCCATCCTATGATCACAAGATCAAAAGGTGGAATATTCAAACCAAAAATTTACACTGCAGTCAAGACAACTGAAGAACCATAAACTTTTAAACAAGCTACAAAGGACAAGAATTGGAAAGCTGTTATAGATGAAGAATATAATGCTCTTATGAGAAATAAAATATGGGAGTTAGTCAATTCTCCAAACAAAAAAAAATATCGTGGGTTGCAAATGGACTTATAAGCTAAAGAAAAATCCAGATGAAACAGTGGGTAGATATAAAGCTAGATTTGAAGCTAAAGGGCACACTTAGCAATATGGGTTTGACTTCAATGAAACATTTTCCCCAGTGGTCAAACCAACAACTATTAGAGTGATTCTCACTATTGCCCTACATAAACACTGGAATATTAGACAACTTGATGTTAACAATGCATTTCTGAATGGGATCTTGCAAGAAGAAATCTATATGGACCAACCACAGAGATATAGTCAAAACTTGAATTATGTGTGCAAATAAAATAAGGCAATATATGGCTTAAACAAGCACCAAGAGTCTGGTTTTGATAGACTGAAAATGACTCTAGTCAGATTGGGTTACCAGTCCACTAAATTAGACAATTCTCTATTTATCAAAGTCAAAAAAGAATAAGTTATATACATTCTAATATATGTTGATGATTTAATAATTACAGGTAATGATGAAGCTGCAATTAATAATCTTATCCAGTATCTAGACAAGCAATTCTCTGTCAAAGATCATGGAAGTTTAAACTACTTTCTTGGCATGTAAGTGATAAGAAAATCAAGTTCAAAAATAATTCTAAGCCAAATAAAGTACATCAATGAGATTCTTCACAAGACAAAAATTGATAAAGCTAATCCTCAACCAACACCAATCATATCCAATCAACAACTTTCAAAAAATAGGGAAGAACCAATATTTAAAAATATAGAAATGTTGTGGGAGCATTGCAATATGCTACCATAACTAGACCTGACATATAATTTAGTGTTAACAAAGTATCTCAATTTATGTAGGTGCCACAAAGTGAATACTAGAAAGCTGTGAAAAGGATTCTAAGGTATCTAAAAGGGACTGATACATATGGTCTGTCACTAAAAGCATGCAAAAATCTCAATGTGACCGGTTTACTGATGCCGATTGGGCAATAGATCATGATGACAGAAAGTTAGTTTCAAGATACTGCATTTGTGTTGGGGATAATCTAGTATCATAGTGCTCAAAGAAGCAATCTACTATATAAAGATCCAGTACCGAAGCTGAATATAGGAGTATAGCTAGTGCAACAGTAGAAATAACGTGGATTCAATCTTTGCTTGGTGAGCTAAAGATTAAAACTGAACTCAAACCAGCATTATGGTGTGGCAAACAAAGTATGGTATACATGTCAGCAAATCCAGTTTTACATTCTAGGACAAAACATATTGAAATTGACATATATTTCGTTCGAGAACAAATACTCAAAGGACAACTTCAAGTTAGTCATACACATGGTACTTACCAAAAGGATGGATATTCTTACTAAAGCTTTGTCGGCTAGAAATTTCATAAGATTCAGAGATGACCTTAAGGTGAACTCCTCTTCCAGTCATGTTAAAGAACAGAACCAGGCTACACTGGAAAATCCTCAAAGGATAGAGCTACAAATCGAAGCTTCTGACCCTATTCTATGGAAAAAATAATAGAAAGAAAAAAAGGAGAGAACTTGGAATCGAACTGCCTCCGAAAACCAAATCTCTGGTGCTTAATAATCCCTGAAGTAGCTAAGAAAATCTCTCTCATCAATTTTTTAAAGTTAAAATATCGATTTGGAAATGAATAATAATCTCACGAACATCTCGTCAAACCCTAACTTTTGGTTTAAGGGGAGGAGATAAAATGAATGTTGCAGCTGCTCACCTGATAGCTGTCTCAAATACAAAGGGTAACAGGTTGCGTAGCATAGTGTAATATCTACCTGAACCGAAACTCACAAGCTAATAGTTATTAAGCATGTTGGGCTGTATTTTATTTTTTGGCCTATAACTGTTGTATTCGGTGCATTGAGATGTAATATAAACACAGACTGATGTAGCAAGCATTTGTATGCAATTCTGATCATAATCAATCATTAAATCAATTCTCAATCTCTTTTGTATTCAAACATCAGAACCAAAAGCTATACTGTAGCCCAAATTCTAAATCGATGTCCATAGAGACACAAGTCTCGAGTTTTCTACCAGAAATAACAATAATGTACTTGCATCTTGGGGGTTGCTTCATGTAGTCAAACATACATTGTTCAATGAACTTGTCCAAATGTGAGAAATTGAAAATAAAGAAAAATGACGAATTTTCAAAAGAGGCTGGTTTTTCAAACTATTAGCATAAATAGGCTAGGTTACAAACTATTTGCAAGTTTAGACTAATTTTGGCCTGCTTCGTGATGAGCTGGCCACTATTTAAAAAAATACGCGGCGCATTTATGAAATGCGCCCCTTTAAAATTACACTGGTGCATCTGCCAAATTTGCAATGTATTTTTTTCTTCCAAATTTGGACAGCAAACAGCAGTCATTCCTTCACCAATTCCTTCACCGTCAAACAATCCAATTTATACCATACAATATTCCAAGCTTAAATAATAGCAAACATTTACCCGCATAAAAGCTGACAAATAAAATTGTCATTAAACAATTTCAACCATAACATAGTTAGAATTTGATTACATTCGCATTAAGTAGAAGTTCTAGTTCGATTACGAAAGCAAACTAATATTAAACTAAAAATAGTGGTATTCATAGTTAAGTTGGATCGTCTTGAGTAGGTGGTGGTTGAGAAGATCCAGTGGCTTGCGATTGGTGTGTATCCTGCCTTCTTTTAGTTCTTCGCTCTCTAGTTTGCATAGCTTGTTCGGAAGGGCTTGGTTGTGCTAATCAATTTCTAAAAAGGAGTGTATCAATAAGTTTCTTGAAATCAAGATACCGTGGTTGGACTTTTCGTTCGGGTACTCTACCATGTCGATATTATCCAACCCTCTTCCTACCGTCTCTGGTACATCGACCTCCAAGTTGTAATTATTTGTTCAAAATTAGAAACATAATTCAACTGAACGAACAATTCAAGCCAACAAACTAAAAATATCATGATAATATGAAGATTTACCACATCTCGCTCAAACGGTGCACGAGTGATGTATGCACATTCGTGAGAAATTTGTTCTCCAACAACGAATCTTCGAGTAATCGACCAATACCAAGTCATGTATCTCGAAATAGGAATGGTAGGAAACTGTTGGTGTACGATACGGTTATGTCTGTCGTTCCACTGAACGATAGCAAACTCCAAATTTGGCTTTGGTTCGCATGGATCAGGTATGTGTTAATGAAGACCAAACTGTCGCATCACTCGATCAGGATTATACATCTTTACATCTCACATGCATATGATAGGCGTCTTACAAAGCCAACTATTCATCCCACTTAGACATGTCTATGGAAGATCGACTAGCACATCTTGTGTGTATGGATTCCATATAACAGCTTCATCTGTTAACATGTCGAGCTGGTCGCGATAGTAAGTGGCCACCTGCTTTAGAGACTCAACCCAACTCCTTGAACCAAACCACCTACGTAAATAGTTATATAATTAAACAATTAGGTTTTTATTAGTACAAAAATACACACATGTAAATGTAGTTGTAAATCAACTACCTTCCACTATAAGGCAATGTCATATCGATCTATATGGATGAAGACACATTTGGATGACCAATGGGAAGATGTGTCCATGACCAAAGCTGTAAAATCAATAAAAAAAATTGAATACACTAGAATTAAGTATTACATATGAGTATATAACAAATATGCCTATTTATGGTATACCTGTAAAATCAAGAGACAACCAGCTATGGATTTGGATTTCATGAGTACATTTATTAACTCATTATATAATGTTGCCAATATAGCACTGCCCTAAGAATATTGTGCACACTCATCCAAATTTCTCAAAAACAATAACCAAAAAGTCGTCCTTTAGAATGATCCGGAAATAGACAACAAGATAGCAAATGTAGAATAACAGATCTTGCTTGATATTTAATTTCTACATCTGAAGCATCCGATGATGGCTCATCTACAAACATATCGCAAAGCTATGTTAACTTAACTATTGCACCTCTTATCTCGCTTTGAGGTGGAACCACACCTAAACACTCTTGACAAATATCTTCATAATTACTTAGTTCTCTAATAGTAACATGATTTCCTTCTAATGAAACACCTAGAAGACAACTAACATCTGCTAATGTGATGGTAATTTCACCAGTAGGAAAATGGAAGGTTGAAGTCTCGGGTCTCCATCTATCTACCAATGAAGTAACTAGCGCATGATCTATTTTGAAAGAAGTCTTGGGTCTCCATCTATCTACAAGTGAAGTAACTAGCGCATGATCTATTTTGAAAAAGCCCAATCTAGATATTTCCCTGAATCCAACTCTTTGTAATGCAAGTTGAACTCTTGGAGTATTAGACTTGATGAATTTTAATTTGCTTGAATGATCATGACACTCAAGTGGTTCATCACTCTACACATTCAAAAACGAACAAAAGGAAAAAAAGTTGAATTAGTAGCCATATAAAAACATTCTAATGTACACAAAGATGTCGAAAAAAAATACCATCATCAAGTTCCTATTATTGCTTCAATGCTCACTTTGAAGATACAAAGCACTTGAATTCACGGAACCAGGTTCCAACTCTATAAGAAAGAAATGTTCAAGTAACCATTTGAACAATATTTCAATTCAAATTCAATATTTGAACAATGTTTGTAGCAATTCAATGTTTGAACAATATTTTTAGAAATTCAATATTTGAACAATATTTGTAGCAATTCAACATTTGAATATTATGCAATCTAATTTGAAAAAAATATTTGTAGTAATTCAATTCATCTTCCAACTCTATAACTTAAATACTTGTAGCAATCCAATTCAATTCAATCCAATGCGAGCCAATGTTTGAACAATTTTTGGGACTTGAACCATATTTCCGATCCAACTCTATACAAAATCTAATTCAATTCAATCTAATTTTTGCTTCAAATTAAATTAGGTTGAATTTTTGATGATATCAAATTTGGTTAAATGATGTAGATTATACCTCTAATTTAAGAAGAAGATGCTGATGATCCTTTCATTTTCTAGCAAACTTGTCCAACAAATAATTGAAACTGATGTTGTGGATGTGAATTTCAAAATTTTATGGTTGTAGGGATTTTGGGTGACAGTGTGAAGGAGTAGAAAATGAGGAAGAAAAGGCTGTTGGGTTAGGTGATAAACAACTTGGGGCGCATTTCGTAATTGCGACTTCACAATTTTATGAAGGCGCTTCTGCCAAATGCGCCCTGTTAATGTTGCCACCAAACAGAGACCTGATGCTAACATAAATACTTAACTATATAATTCACTTACGATACAAGTACTGAAAACAATTCACAATATAATTCATGATACACTAGCCAAAACAATTCATCTGTAGCACTAGCACATGAATAAAACAAGTCTACCAATTTTTTTTAAGTAAATCCAGCAACTTGGAAGTTAGCTTTGAATGTCTAGCACAAAAGCAGCGATGGTGTTCTTCTGGCCAATTATCTAATGCTCTCGAAATACCTTTCATTCGGTCGGATATGAAAGTTAAATATCTATTGCAAACGCTATGTATGTAGTAGTACATGCATCTAAAAACCCAATCCCAACTATCTTTTGATTCAGAGTCTACAATTTCATATGCTAATGGAAATATACCATCATTTGCATCTACTACAACCGCGACTAGGAAGGTACCTTGATATTTGCCATATAGATGAGTGTCATCGATGCAAATCAACAGTCGACCATATGCAAAACCCTTACTAGATGCACTGAAAGCCCAACATGCATTCTTAAAAAGAACTTTGTCATTGGTGATTCTTTCAGTATCAATTTCTAAAACTGTTCCCGAATTATGTTTTTTAATAGTAGCTAAATACTTTGGTAACTCAGCATATGATGTTTTCCAATCTCTAAAAACTCTCTCAAGTGCTTTACGCAATGCTCTATACGCCTTGAAGTAGCTGATTTTGGTAAAAAAAAGTTTTCGACATTAAAACTTGAATTGCAAAAGGAGTAGTATTCAAATCCGATTTCACAAAAGGAAGTATTTTATTAGCAATAAATCTACCTATAGCTTGTTCATGATTTGAATTAATAATCGGACTAACACAAGTATGATTTCCATCATATTTTCTAATTTTCCAACACCCCATCAATGATTTTTAGGGACAACTGCATGTATTCTCCAGTGACAATTTTTATCAACATTACAAATCGTGGTGTATTCTGTTTTGCGGGATTATGGGTTTAAAAGAAACACAATTCTTGATGAACCACTCACTTAACTGCTGAATAAGTATTTCCTTTGTTTGAAATTGCATCCCACTTGAAAACCAAAATCAACACATTCTGAGGTAGATATGTCTCTAATAGGAGTAACATTTTCAATCAGTGATGCCGCTATAATTTTTGCACTACATAAATCATATGTCAAAGGCATCTCAAATTCCATATGTTCATCACTATCGTCATCATCTTCTTCCACAAAGATGCTTCATTATTTTCATTTTCTTTCTCATGATCAATTTCAAACTCTAGAGCTTCACTATAAACTTCCATATTATCCATCTGTGACATATTATTATCCATTGAAGTAACTTGCATGCTGTCTATATGTGGTAAACTACGACCTCCATCATCATTGTTCAAAGGGATATCAACCTCTCTAGCATTTGAAGGTACAGAGTATAAAAATTAATCATTTGCTGGTCTAGAGCTTAAACCATTCGGATGCACCATAAAACTGTGAAAAAAAGAGTATGAGATCAAAACACTATAAATTTCAACTACTCAAATGTAAATACTTTAACAAATTACTTACTTTGTATTCACAAAACTAGGAAATAATTGACTCCGATTGCTTTGATAAGGATAATTCGGAATAGTACAAAGAATTTAAGTAGAATGTTAGTTCAAATTAGTAGTAATCGCCTTTCTAAAACGTCTCAACTCCCCTTTTATTACAAATAATTCAATCATTTTCATATCAACGGAAAACATAGCATCGACGTCTTCATCATCATTTACGTCGATAGCAGAAGATCAAGAATCCGTTACCCACTTGCTTACTATTTTTACATCATACTCTTGTGGATCAATTTTAGTAACAAAAAAAGAGGTATAATGTTGAATGATGGTAGTAAGTAGACATTATTTTAGTAGCTCATAATTTTCATAAATTATAGGAAATAGGAAACAACGAAGCCGGATACTATGATGTAGTGCTAAGATTAATCTTTTTTTTCCTTGAAGTTAAGTTAAAATTCATGTTATTGTCTCAATTATCATGTTTAGGTTTCTTCTAAATATTTTCTTTTCTTTATACAATGATGAAGCGGTTAATTATGTTGCTACTTCGAAGGCACATATGCACTTGGAGTGGCTATGATGATTTTATGTGCTGCTATATACCAGGATGTTTTTTTCCCTAGCTTTGGAAATTTTAGTAGTCCACGTAAAAGTTCCGTTGTTATACGCTTATTTGTTGGAGCAATATTTTTCTCAATCGTGAAATGAGCATGATAGTGTTCTATAGAATTGGGACTGCACTTTAATAATGACTTGTGTTTAATAAAATACATCTGTTATCTTAGGATACATGTGTCTATAGACTTCTTACTGCATAGAAATTTCTTATTGTAATATGCCCCCCTTATTTATCTAATTTATGCTATAAAGTTTAAATCATTTTAGAAAGATTTTCAATGTCATATTTCTTTCCGTAAATACTATGTTTGATCGAGAGGATGATGGTTATTTTCGACCACGTCCACATTGAATGTAGTTTGTTCAAGCTCAATGCTAACCAGATTCAAGAAGTAGATGTAACGCATGTTGAAAACACAAACGCCAAAATTAAATCAATTGGTCCCTAAGTTTTCAATCTTCATCTGACTTAGCCTTCTTTTTGGTTTGATGGAGCTATAAGTTATATAATTGGTTACTGCACTATGATTAACAAATTAATCTCACCTTTCATGTCGAGTTGACATCTTTTGTATTTCCTTCAATCTCCATTAATTTTATTCTTTAATTTTTAAACCAAACCAATAATCAATAGAAAAATCAAACTCATCTATATATGAAATTCAAACGAGAAAGAAACAAGATTAATTCTTACTCAAAAAAGCATTCATAATACAACTTTTTTTCAACAAACCAATCAAGTAAAAAAAAAAAATTAAAATTTTCTAGGATTTCGTAGGTATGGTTTAACGTGTTTGTCGATAGAAAAATCAACGTATAGCCGGTATTTGAAATAAAGTTCGAATGGAGAAGACTGAAAATGAATAATTTAATTCGACGGCCTATTGTCGATTTTCTGGTTTTAGTCCGGCATACACCTATCGAATTTCGTATATTTCTTCAAATTAAAATTTAGTTTAAATTCAGTTTTTCTTCAGAATTTTTCATTCTCGTCATTTTTTGTTTGAAGGGAAAAGAGTTACTTTGGATGTTTATTTTCTACTCTAGAGTTTTGAAGTTCTAACCAAAGGTAAAATAGAAAAGGATGCTAATTTTAATTAAAGGTTGTGTGCTCATATTAATTTTATCAAACATGGAATGCTCATATAATTTGACGTTCTCATATTTAAAATTGAAGTGTCGGCAACAATGATATTGTATTTTAGTTTTTGTGGTCATCAAAATGGGGATTTGAATATGTAACATTTTACTGCAACAGAGTCCATGTGCTTTAGCAGTTGGAGTTAGGAAACAGACTGTAACTCATCACTTTCAACTCCTCGTTATGAGACATTCACGAGGGAAACAGAAATTAATTTGTCTCTTAATTTTATCTTTTACTTTATTGACTATGCAATGTGAAGAAAAAATAAATGCAATTTGCTCAACTTTTTAACCATTAACTAGCCAAATTTTGACTTTGATGGAGAAGGGGGCTTAATTTTAACATTTCACTACTAAATATTCTCAGATTCATCTTTAAATCTATCGTTTATCCATTTCATATGATGAAATTTGATTTTATAATTAGAAAAAAAAGACCTGTTTGAATATATGGCATCTTGTCATGATACATGGATGAAAAGTATTGCTTGTTTTTATGCTGGAAAATCTTTCCAATCTTCATTTAATCGTTGTGAAATAATTTGTCAATCTTCTTCTGATCTACCTGTTGAACAACATCATTGAGGGGGAAATGACTTGAACGACGTGTATTTGATAACTGCATTTGCTAAATGATAAGCTAGCTTGATGCGATATTAACAATAGCAAAAATAATACTTCCTTTTAGGAGTCCTCGTCTATCATTTGGAATATTTACAAAGTGAACAAATTACAATGTATTTTTCGATGATAAGGTGACCGTTAGATATTTTTAATTGACAAGCACACTGCTTTTTAGCAGTTGGGCTTTCTTCTTGAGGTAGGAGCGGGAATAGAGTACCCATGCTCAGTTATCCACAAGGACAGATACATTGTGTGCCGTCACTACCATTATCAATTTGTAGACTGAGATTCAAGATGGTTTCGTAAGACTGTACTAAAAAACAAAGAAAAATTCATGTACCGCATTTTTTGCACTTCAACTCTTTTGCGTTCTTTTTGACATATTTATTAGTTTGGTGGCTTATATTTATTAGTGTCTTTCACGTGCGTTACACACGATAATGTTGTAAAAAAAATTATCAAATATACATAGTTAAATAGTTGATGCGCGCAATGTAATATACTAATGTTAAACATATATTTGCGTAAGTCATGTATTTCAAGTATTATATATATGTAAATCTATAATAAAATATCAATTTCGGAAAAAAACTAACGACAAAAACTTAAATGTAATTAAAGAGAACATTCCAAATAATTTGTAAATTATACTTCAACATAAAGTGGTAAGGAAAAATAAAGAGTGCCTTAATTATTATGCATGTTTATTATTACTGAGTATCATTTAAGAAAAAAAAAACATAATACAGACTTGAATGTAAGATAGTTGAAGTTAATTAAACCATGGTAGGATTTAAATATAAATTATAAACAATAGTGATCTATATATAAAATACAAAAACGAAATAATAATAGACTTTAATTCTCAAAATTCATAAGTGAGATATAGTTCCTTCTACATTGTTATTGTTTAACATAATATAATTAATAAACCATTCTGTCAATAATTTAGGTTACACAAGAATAAATCACTGAAAATTATATCTACTATTATTTTGTATTAAAAATATATACGTTTGAATTTAAAATAATTCTAAAAAAACGTTTTTGAAATTTAAACAAATTGTACGTTAAGTCTAATATTTAATTAATTTATATGTATAGTAAATGAGTATACAAATATATTAATAGAAAATTTATATTGTTATTTTCATATCTTTGTGTTAACATGATATTTTTGTTGTTGTAAAATAATTTAGAATGATATTTCTCAAATTAAGTCAGTTACATTTTAAATATCATACTTAAATAGTTTATACGTTTAAATAGTTATAGATACTGCTATTTTCTAATTCTAAATATTCACAGTGAAATATATAGTTGCAAGTTAGTTTCAAAATAATGTTATATTATAAAGTTTTGTTAAGTCATATTTTATTATATGAAATAATCAGATAAGAATCAGATCAGAGTATAAATTATAATATGTAAAAATATATGTATATATAACCAAGAACAATGCTATTTTATTTTTGACGTACTGAAATCGCGAGAGACTTCATGAAAGATCAATAAAGAGAATAAAGAAGAAATTTTAAAAAAAGTAAGGGGAAACATATATTTTGTTCTATTTTACTATTATTCAACAAATCAATACTTAGATAAATATATATACTAATTTAATATATTAAATTATAAGTACCTATTTTTTTAGATTGTAAATAGCTAAAATAATATATTTGGATTATAAAATAATTTTGAAATTTATAACATTAAGTGTAATATTTCACCAATTTATGTTTGTTAAATAAATATAGATGAATTCAAGAAAAATTATCATTATTATTTTTGGATTTTAGCATGTTAAAATTTTATGTTTTTGTAGTAAAATATATAAAAATATTATTTCCGAATAGTTAAAAATAATAACATATTCATTATTTTCATATTCTAACTATTTAAAATGATATATTTTGTTTCAAATTAGTTTTACAATAATATTTCTAAAGTTTAAGGAAATTAAATACTAAACATATAATTTTATTAATTTATATGTTTAAAAAATGTAAATAAATAAAGATATATTATTGTTATTTCCAAAAATTTATGTTTTAAAATATTTTATCTAATTTAAAATAAGTTTAATTTATATTTTGAAACTAAGAAATTGTACGTTAAATATGATTGATATAACTATATGTGAAACAATTGCAAGTATTTATTTATGTAATCAATTTCAAAGAAAAATATTGATGTGATATTTTTCTTTTTGAAGTAATGTTAAGTAAATTTGCAATCCTATGATATTTATGCGCATGTGCATGCGACATGTGTATAAGGATGGGCTTTAGATGTTAAATTGCAAAATTAGTATTGATAAGGATTTTAAATGTAATATAAGACAATTAACGAAAAAATGTTTTTTTTTATTTACTAGAAATATGGATGGTAATAATAACAATAAAGTAATAGAATGTATCTCATGCATTGCACACGCTAATGTTGTAAAAACATGGTACATATACATTGAATATTGTTAAAATAAAACTTTGTTATGCGATATTCCATATATCAATCATAAATTAAACCTTTATTATTGTTTATTCATATACTTGTTTTAAGTGATTCGTATATTTTTATATTTGAAACAAATATTTGTTTTACCATTTGTGCTATAAATGCGGTATATAAATTGAAATTGTCATTTTTTAATAAATTATCAGAGAACTTAATGAGTACTAATTATTTGAATTTATTTATATAGTATGGATTTATAGCTAATTTAAATACATGGATTTGAATGTGAGATAATAAGGAAAAATTAATGAAAACTTGCAAATGACTGTAGAAATTATAAAATCTCGGTATATGAATATAAAACCATGGAAAAAAAATTAACGTATGAAACTTTCATTTTGTTTTTTAGTTATCAAAGAACATAATGGTTGTTAATTACTTGAATTTATTAATATATTAAGGATTTATAGTGTTTGGTTAAATTAAATACATGGATTTGAATGTAAAATATAAGAGAAATTTGATGAAAACTTTGTAAATGATTGTAGAAATTATAAAATCTCTGTATATGAACATAAAATCATGGAAAAAATCCACGTAATATTTTGGATAACTATAAAATGATAATTTATATGGCTTCAAAAAAAATCAAAGAGAATTAAGGAGTGGGGGTGAAATTTTTATAATTACCGATGATTTGTAATTTTTAAACATTTCTATTATTTAACTTATAATTTATTATTAATAAATATACATTAACGTTTTTCTTATTGTCTTTTATGTGATCCATATTTTTTTATATGAATGAAAATTTAGTTATAACATTTTGTTATAATGAGCGTGATATACTTGTTGACATTGTTATCTATATTATTTATTAGACAAATAAATAAATAATGGTTAATTAATTTTGTTTAAATAGTTTATAGTTAAATTATTTAATTAATTTAAATATATAGACTTAAGTGTAATTTGTACATGAAAATCGAGAACTTTGAAAATAATAGTAGAAAGCAGAAAGTATAGGTTTTTGAATGTAAAACGATGGTGCAAAATTAATAAAATATTATAAACAACAAAAACAATAAATTGTATCTGGTCTTTAAAATAAAATATTAATAAGTATGCATAGAATGTTAAGAAGGGCTGAGAGAAATGGTAGAATTAATATGAGAGCTTGAATTTCTTACACTTTACTATTATTTAATAGATTAATTTACTTTAAAATGTTAATATTTTCCTAGACATAACACGTTTTCCATATAACTTGCGTTTTAATTATAAAACATATAGACCTCTATATTTGATTGTTTTTAGTTATTTTAATGCATATACCTTTGTCATTTTGTGATATGTATTTTTAAGTTGTGATATATACTTTCACTAGTAAATCCATGTCAAAATTTGTATGACATGTTATGTACAATGGTATACAAAGTGTGTACATTGCATTGAAGTTAAGTTGCTTTAAAATTGCTTCATTGTCAGTCAACTTTGTGACTGTTAATAACAAAACCACAAACATATAGTCTTCCAAGACATTAAATCATCCTATAATGTTTTTAACTATTTATATTAACAGCTTAATGTTATATAAGGATAAACACATAGTTTTAACATTGTTTTATACAGGTAAATAGGCACAAAGAAGAAGTTGTAAAAAAAATTAGTCTAAGGAACAACAAGTTTGCTTTTTAGTCTGAAGGACATTTTTTAGTGTAAACTGAAAATGATAGTTACAACTATCATTCTGTGATTTACACTAAAAAGTGTCCTTCAGCCTAAAAAACATACTTTTTGTCTCTAAAACTAAATTTTTTTCTAACTTTTTCCTTTAGCCTAAAAATCCCTTGTTTTATAATTGGTTATTGACTTTGTTTAACTTCAATTATTTCTTAACAAAAACTTGATCGTGAAGCGACAAAAATACAATCCATCTACTAGTATTATCATGTTTAAATTCTAAAATTAAGCGAGTTTTGTCCGCGTAGCACGGGTTTGCTCTAGTTTTTGTACAAGAATAGGACATCTTATTTAACTCCCTTTATGACTCCATTATGCCTTATCAACATCAAAATAAAATTCTTTGGAATCAAGGGTAATACTGTTCTTTTTGTTCACCCGTAGACCTGTAATTTACCCACCACTACTAGTTGGTAAGGAACTTCTTTTAGCAACTCATTATGGAATAAGTTACAATAAACATGATAGATATATTTTTCATCCCAAACTATTGTGATATTCACATTTAATAAACTCATAGTTGTTTACAACTATAAGAAATTGGCCAACAACAACATCTACAAAGTCAAAACATATGAGATGTAGCGTGTGTTTATAATAGAAAATTACAAATAAGTTATCTCGCACGTCCTACTTTAGCAAGATTAGCTTAACCTAAACTCTGATATTAGATGTAACAACCTGCCCTTCACCACCCATTGATTCTACGTCCAAATTGACGCACAAACCCCAAGGATGGTAAATGGTGCGTCATTAGGGTAAAAAGATGAAATGCTAGTTAGATACAATATATCACTGGGACAACATAACACAAATCACATGTCAACATATGTTCGAATCACGCTACGCAAGTTTTGAACTTGTGACGTCTCACACTGAAATCGAATCACTTAACCACTGGGACAATGGTGCTTGTCGAATTATTATGGTTGAAAGCCGCCTGCGTTTTTTCATGGCAGAAACCCTAATCTAGTGTTTTCCATCGCCTCTGTTTTTTCAGCCTAATTTTTTTTGTTTTTGTGACCTCCCGTTGCGTTTTGATCCCTGTCTTTCCCTTCGTCCCACATATCTTCCAATCAAAGATCTCCTCTTTCCCCAGATTCGTCGCCTCTGACCCCTGACCCACCTCTTGGATTCTCTCCTATCGGTGGCTCAGCTCCAACGCCTGAGAATGACGAAGGATTCATCACCGTCCGTTCAAGAAAATGGAAGTGACAATCCAAATTTGTGCTGCAACCTAATAGATCTAACCCTGGCTTTAGTGGTTTACGGAACAAAAGTCTACGATCCTCTCCTCCACAAAATGAACTCCAAAACCATACACATAATCTAAATAATGCCAATTCCCCCATGCAATCTGAGAAATTTTTTGCCTCAAACAAATGGAATTTCTCCACCTCCTCTAGTAGGGCATGGAATGAAGTTGTCAAGGTCAATAATATTCTAGTCTCTACCTCATTAAAAAAATTTCAGCCATGCGAATTTGATTCGATGAAATGTGCCAAAATGCCCGTGGAAGTAGTTCAGGATACTAGAAAACAATGAGATAATGCTATCGTTATATATGTTGTTGGCCATAAACCATACTACCCATACTTTAGAGGCAATATCAGTATAGTGTGGATGCCTGAAGAAGAATTCTCTATTTTCTCTAAGGAGAACGGGTTTTATGTTTTTAAATTTCATAATAAAAAGACTGTGATAGAATCTTAGAAGATGATCCCTATTATTACAATAAGAAGTTGATGACGAAGAGATGGTTGTTGGAATGCAACTTAATAAAGAACTCATTCCGATTTGGGTTTGTTTTCCTAACCTTCCACTTGACTACTGGAGGGAGGAGGGGAATAGTCGTATTACTTCGGGTCCTTGGAACCCCCATCAAATTGACAAATTTACAGAAGGTATTATTAAAGTCGCTTATGCTAGAGTTTTAATCGAAATTGATAATTCCTGTAAGTTCCCTAATAAAATTCCTATCTTATCGGAGAACGATGAAATTTTATGGCAAGAGGTATTGTACGAATGGAAGCCAAATACTTATTCTAACTGTTATAGTTTTGGTTATGCAGAATCCCACCGTCAATTCACTAAGGTTTGGAGACATAAAGTACATACTTTGGATATTTCAAACAGTACTAATGATATGCATGTTGATATCAACCAGAATATTACAAATATGACAGAACTTCCGAATGTAGCAGATATGCATCTCAATACATACACTACATAATTGGGTAAAATAGTTTCGAATCCTCCAAATTACATCTCTAAAAAAGGTTTGAAAATCAATACAATGAAAACATCAAACGAAGTCCAGTCGATGAATATGTTCACGACTAATAATACAAACATATTTCAGAACTATATTTCAAATAATTTAGAAATGGACATACACTCTACTGAAATAATAGAAATAAAGATAATGATCCCTCGGAAGCTCTGCCTGATGCACCAAATGAACCCCCTCCTTGTGATGAATTTGCTGGCCAAAGTTCGGCTATTCATCATGTCTCTAGAGTAAGAACCATCCGGAAATTTAGATCAGAGGAAGCACCTTTTGAATTCAAAGAAACTTCAACATCTGATGTTACAGATAATCATGCTTGGACTAATATGGTTAATCAACTGAAAGGGAAAATCAAAATTTCAAAATGACATAAGTCATCAGGGATTGCTACACCCCATGTTGATAGTAGCAGCACAGACAATAATATATAGATGTAATTCCTTTTTTGGAACATCCGAGGCATGAATGCCCTACCTAAATAGATGGAAATTCTGCGTTTGTTAAATAGTAATAGGTTTTCCTTTCTTGGTATTATTGAAAATAAATTATTGACGGATAGAATAGATAGATTTACGGCTAAAACTGATTGTAAATGGAAACACACTCATAGTATTTCTAATAGTCAAAAGGTAGAATCTTACTTATGTGGGATTCGTCTCAGTGGTCGAATATCATCTTACATACTAACGATCAATTTATTTTATGTATTCTGCACAAATGCTAGAGGTATAAGTATTTTTTGCACTACGGTTTATGCTTTCAATGATGAGGCGATGTGATTGGAGTTATGGCATTACCTATGGAACAATCTAAAAAAATTAATCTCCTTTGGATTTTGGCGGGATATTGTAATTCTATCCTTTCGTCTAAAGATAGAATAACTAATGGTAAATATAATTCGATGGGTAATCAAGAATTTATTGACAGTATTACCTCATCGAAACTTATGGAAACAGATTTCAGTGGTAATTATTTTACATGGAAAGGAGGATATGATTTTTCTATACATAGTAAGATAGATCATGTTTTTGTTAATAATTTATGGATGGATGTGTTTAATCAGATTGTCATTTATTTTGGTAACCACTCATTAAGTGACTACTCTCCAATTAATATCATTTTCATTTCTCATAATAAAAAGGATAAGAGAGTATCTTTTAGATATAGTAATTCGTGGCATCTCCAAGAAGGTTATCACTCCTCTTATCATGAAGCTCTGACTCAAGAATTCTGTGGCAATCCTCTTCATATTCTTTTATGCAGAATTAAAGCAACAAAAACGACACTGAAGAACTGGAAGAAAAATAATAATATCAATGCAGTGATTGTTCAAATGAAATAAGAGGCTAATGAATTATACAATAAAATAGATCAAAGGTTGTTGGATGGAAATCTGATTGAACAATATTCTTTGAGAAATGCCGAGATTCACTCTTTTATGAATACAGTTGCTATAGTTAATGAGCAGAGAATGAAGCAGAATTGGTTAGTTAAAGGAGACAGACTAACAAATATCTTCTATAATAAAGTTAACTATTCAATGATAATCCTCTCAGACAATGCAAAACATAACTTATGCAGGCCATTCGAATTAGAAGAAAATAAATATGCAGTTTTCCGAATCAATGATAATAATACTCCTGGGCCAAGTGGCTTAAATTCAAAATTTTATAAATTTCACTGGGTGATTCTCAAAATGATATTTGGAATGCTATGAATGGCATTCTGCAGACTGGTAATAATAAAAGAAATCAACCATTCTTTCATCTGCCTTGTTCCAAAAAGGCAGATGCAACTCTAATGTTAGGCCAATTTCTTTTTGTAATGTCTCCTATAAGATTTTAGCTAACCTTCTTTGCAATCGACTAAAACCATATATGGATGACCTTATTTCATTCAATCAAAATGCTTGCATTCTTGGGAGAATTATTACAGAAAATCCTCTACTTGAATGTGTAATGGTTAGAGGATTTAATGGGAAAAATTCGAACAACTTCTGCCTTAAAATTGATTTGCATAAAGCTTATGATAAAATCAGCAAAGAGTTTATTCATCATATGCTGAAGTCCATGGGGTTTCCTATGGTTTTTGCCAACCTTATTTATGAGTGTATTACTACTCCTTCCTTCTCGGTGCTTATAGATGGCTCCCCTTTTGGGTTTATCGAGAGTTTGAAAGGATTAAAACAAGGTGACCTTCTCTTGCCATATTTATTTGCTATAGCTATGGAATTTCTTTCAATTAATCTAGAAATGGAGCTTTTGAAAGGTAATATTACTCCTATTTATAAAGTTATTCCTACGATCACTCATCTACTATATGCAGATGATATCCTAATCATGGACAAAGCTACAACTAAAAATGCTGAATACTTACATAACTTATTTGAGGAATTGAAAATTTCAACTGGTCTTAGTTTAAATGAAAACAAGTCCACACATTATTTCAAAAGGAAGATCCCAACAGGTGAGAAAATGATGGAAGCAGAAATGAGTTCGTATTTGAGATGTTCGAAAGTAGAAACATAGTCAGAATTAAAGTCGAACGGAACGTCTTTTCCAAGAAGAGTCTCAGAGGTCGAGTAATTGACATAGTGACATGGCTGACTAACTCATTTGCATTTCAAGTTTAGCAATAGATTGACTCGTGTTCTGCATGTACGAGGTTAACAAATTTTGCAAACTACCGTTTGATTAGAGGCTTTGAGAGGTTGCCTTAGGGAAAGGACTTTTCTCAAATGGACTCAATTGTTTATCGTCTTAGTGAGCAAAAGATTGTTGCGGTTGATTTTAAGACTGACCCGCAAAATTTTGTTGAAATTATTGGGTTGAAGGGGGGGGGGGTTTGAAGCATTATTCGAAAATGCTTGAAAATTGGGTTGAACCAAATTTGTGTTGGGATTATATTGGTTCCAAGCAAAGTTCAGATGATTTCTCCAACCGAGATTGTATGTTGGAGAAAATGGGTCATTCTTAACTTTATTGAAAGCATTGAGTTGTTCAATCGAGTTAGCGCACTAATCGGCAATATGATTCGTGCATTTATAACGCATTGGTTGGGAAGCTTGGTTCATTTGGTTGGATGAGAAAACGTTGTCGAATTTATTAATCATTATATCGATCTTAGCTTCCAAAGCAAAGTTGATCCTATCGAGTGTGCACTTGATCATGAGTAAATTGATTTATCGTTAGAATGTTCCCATTGGGACGACTTTTCGGCTAGGTTTTCAAGAAATTACCAACATCGTCGTGATGTTGGGAAAGAAATTTGCCTTGACACATAGATTCAAACATGGTTATTGAGCTGTTTTCAAGTCCATCATATAAGATTTGGCAAAGAGTCCATGTATGGGTCATCGTGTTCAAAATTGCCAAATTTTGAAAGCATGGCAATATGGTTTGAATGAATTTCGAAATGGTAATACGTTGGGGTGGGTAATGCGATGCAAGAAGGAATATAAACTCTATCGAAAAAGAATTTATCGTTGAGAGATTGAGGGGCGTTGTAGTTCGCCATCACTGGAGAGTTATTTGTTCGAGTTAAACGATTTATTATTGTCACAGTCTAAGTACCCATGCATAAGAAAAAGTCGAGAAGAGAAAGAAGTGAAAATTGATTTTAAGAGAAAGAAGCAAGGTTTAGAAAATGAAGTGAAAAATTATTTTTTTAAGGAATATATTTACCAAAAGAAATTTATTTTTCAAAAGGGAAATTTGATTTTTGTTTGTTTTATTTTGGATTTTCAAAATTATTTTTCTTTTTTATATGTTTCCTTTTTCGCTTTTAAAATGATTACATATTTTTTTTGGGATTTTTGTTTTTTTTCCTAACTTTAAAAAAATTGTTTTCAGATTTTTGGTTCTGCTTGAAATATTTTTTTTTGAAAGAAAATATTTAAAAATATTTTTTTGATTAAAAGAAACTAAGTTAATTAAAATGTATAATTTTTTGTTTTTCTTGGATTTTTTTGTTTTTTTAAATATGCAAGAACTAATGCAACTAAATGAATGCATGGATTTAATTACAAATTTTCTTTCCTTAGTAGCTTCTAACCTAAAATTGTATAATCACACTTTTTCTTAATTCAACAAAATTGTTCTTGCTATGTAACAGACAGGAGTTATCAGTGCACCACGAATCACTGTAGCAATGTAGCCAAAGGTTTAAGTACCTTTAGAAAAAATCACTGTATTCATAAATCGTCGTAATATTTATATATGATTATTGCTCTACCGTAGCCTAGATTCCAAGAATATAAATTGTTGAAAGAAGACAACTTGTCAAGATACAATTAAGCCTTAGGTGAGCTTGTGATTCCCTTAAGTTTGATGTTTAACCGTTATTATTAGTCAATTCTATGATGAAATGAAATTTGTAGGCCTAGGAAAGGGTGATGAAATCCCCCATCTTATGTGGATTTGGGTGTTGCCCTTAAAAAAGAAAATAAGATGATATGAATGCAAAACAGAAATTAAATGTGAAATAATGATGTAACTACGAATGAAATTTGTTTTTAATTTTTTTTAAAATGCAAGAAACCAACAATGGAAGGAAACCAAAAACAAGAGATAAGGGCATGATACCAGAGCATGTAGAATTACTAGTAATTTATTTTTAAGCGGCAATTTTTTTTTAGCAAGCAAGCAGGCAGTGCTGTTATTTAGCAAGAAATTCCTTTTTCTTTTGCTTTTGCAACTTGAAAATGTTTTGAGAACAATTTCTTTTTTTTAAACAGAATAAAAATAATGGGAAACAAAATTTACACAAAAGAATATTCTGTTTTTCAGTTTTTATTTTAAAGGTAAACTTTTTTCAAAGGAAGACAAAAGCAAAACTATTACAAAGAAAAACAAAACATAAATTTCTTTTTTAAGATCTGAACACAAACCTTTTTAAAAAAAACTTAAACAAAATAAAAGCTAAACACAAAATTCATACACATAGCACAATAGAAAATTCACAAAAAAAAAAATAATTCCATGAAGAAGAAATCAAATTTAACCCAAGCCCGGCACATAGCTTTAAACTCCAACTAAAACAGTTCTTAACAAATTTCAGAATTAAAACTCAAAACACAACACAACTCAGCAATGCTATGACACATGCGAGCCCTCAAATTAAATTTTTTAACCAATTTTTTTTCGGTCAAACTGATTTATCATGTAACCCCATGCTAATTCCAAATTCAAATTCTCAAATCTTGCTTCAGGCAATGTTGGTGATTGGGCTATGGTTACTGGCTCTTGGATTTATGGAGTTTGTCGGATTTGGGTTGGTTTCGGTGGGAAGAGGTTTGGGAGATTTGAGGTTGTTTTGGTCGATGGGTTGCTGAACTTGCGATCAATGAATTTGGAGCAGAGTATTTGTTATGATTATGTGACAGTGGTAGTTGAAGGGCAGTTAGATGAGTTAGAGTTGTTTTTAATGATGACAGAGGTAGGTATGTGAAATAGTTTTAATGGTGATGGTTGTGGTGAATCTTTTGGGAAGTGGAATTGAGTGTGAAGCTATGGAGGTAAGGGTTGTTGACAATGTGGTAGTAGAAAGTTGTTGTTGGCAAGTATGAAGTAATGGTTTCTATGATGCAAAAAGTTTTAATGGTTGATATGGTGATGCAGGTTGTACAAGTTGATGGTAATTTTGTGCAGGGAGGTTGTGATTGTAGTGAAGCAGAAGAAGATGGGAAGTGTGATGGGAGTGTAGTTCAGTTGCAATTAGATGATGAATAGAGGAGTTCAGTTGGTTATTTTGGAGATGGATTACAGCTGGTTATGGAAGTGGTTGAAGAGTTGGAGGTCATTGCGGCAGTGTGGATTGTAACATCCTGATATTTCATGCCATTCACATCCACATATGTTGGACTTGAATTTCTCAAAATATCATATTGTTAATTTTATATTTGACAAAACTCATCATATACAATAAATAAATCAATCACAGAATCACAGACACAGAGTAATATAACAATAAGCAGCGGAAACAAATAAATAGTAGTTCATGAAGCTACTATATATATACAAAGTTAAAACAAGATACAACAGAAGTCTCAAACACATAGAAGTCTCAATACAATAGCCAAATAACAAAATCTGAATATATCATTGGAGTCAACTGAATGACTGAAAGCTAAATAGATATAGATGGAGCTCCAAGCAAAGCTCCAAATCCAAAAGTAAGTCTCAAATACCGTGACACTCAGTCTGACCCGAGCATAAAGAAAAACACAAGACACTCGAGTCAGGATTAGCATTCTTATATCAATAAATCCAACTCAAGTGAAATATCAACCGAAATACAAGTAACTTAAAGAATGTTTGGGATACCCATCCTCTAAAGATCCATGAAACTATCTACTATGTAATAATATACGCTATTATAATATGCCTATAGTAAGATAAACTATTAAAATAGCGTTAATGTGTTATCCATATCCCCCTTAACACGTTTTTATAATGCCGTAGTATACACAGTACCATAATACCTCCATAAACTAGAGGCTGCCAGAGGGCACTCCATAGGTATGACATAAAAAAACTCGTAGTGGTCTCAATATTGTAGGTGACACGGCACAAATAGGCAATACCAGGGTAGATATACCAATTACACTTCCGTGCTGTTGGTAATGCATAGCCGCAGCTACCCCCCAACTCGTCCACACTCCCAAAAATCCGAGGGAGCACCCAATCAATCCCAAAGTAATAGAATGGTATCGAAGAAGTGTGTCCGATCGGAGGAGCTACCTCACTTGGCCCGTCAATTGCCTCTTTTTTAGCCACCTTAAGCTAACTCATGGGAGTCAGGTCAACATATATACCTCAAATAAAATCATCATCGTCTATCCTACTTCATTCTGGAATCTCCACCATGTACACGGCTGTTAAAGTGGTTTTCGGTATTGGCAGAGAGTATGATAATAACTGATCCCGATCTCTTTAACAACTAAACATTATTATAACACCGCTGTCATTTTATTTCAAATAGTTTATACTTCATTTCAAAACCATATCAATTCGAGACCATTACTCACATTAAAATGATATACAACTCAAAAATCATAACCCTTTCCAAAATTATAATTCTTTCGAAACCATAACACTTTGAAATCATAATACTTTAAAAATCATAACACTTTGAAAATCGTAACACTTTGAAAATCACAACACTCCCACTTAACAGTTAGATATTAAAAATAGTATATATACTAAAATAGTTATAAGTTAAAATTGTTCACATAATAAAAGATTTAGTATATTGAAATAGTTATAAATTATAATAGTATTAAAACAGTGTATTAAAAATAGTTTTTTAGTAAAGTAGTTTACATATTGAAATAATTTATAAAGTAAATATATATATATATATATATATATATAATACTTTACATAATAAAATAGTTCCTCAAAGTTCATAAATCGATTCAAATCAACTCAAATTCTAAAATTCAATTAATTCAATATTAATTCACAAATTTCAATTTTAATTCAACATCTCAATAAACCATTTTATATCGATTTAAAATATAGATTTGAACTACAAACAAACCATTTCAACTTCAATAGGTTTCAAAGCTTAAATATTCAAACATTTATAATAATTCAATTTTTATGAATTCATTTATGTTTCAAATTCAAATTTACCATTATTTAATATTGAAATATTCACTTAATCAATCCAATATCATTTAAATATAACCTTAAATTACATTTTAAATAAACTAAATATCCCCTTCAATTTATTTAAAACTTGAAATATTCATTTAATCACCTTAAATCAAAGTCAATTTATAAAATCATATTTTTTTAAATCTCAAATTCAACAAATTTCAAATCGATTTTATTCAAGTATAATTCTTAAAAGAGTACGATTTCAAATCAATTTAAAAATTTATCTTCCAACCTTAATTGATAAAAATTATTATAAAAATCTATTTTAAAATATAATTTTAAATAAATACTAAAACATAATATATACTAATTAAATCAAAATTTATTAAATTAAATATTATTATTAAATGTATTTTATATTCAAAACTTATTATATATATTTTTAAAATAGTAAATTATAAGTAAAATCTTAAAATTTCAAATTTCAAACTAACTTATAACTTTAAAATTTCCAAACATAAAAATTTAAAAATTTAAACTTTTATTAAATAACATATATGTATAAGATCAATATTTATTAAAACCATATATTTCCTTTCAAAACACTGGAAATCGTTTTCAATATATATATATATATATATATATATATATATATATATATATGCCAGTGGTGTCTGTATATATTTTCTATCCTATGGTCAAGTGATATGGATATTTATCATTTAATCCATAATTTAAATATCTATGGGTATGTATCATTTCAACCTGTAATCCCGAAATTCAATTAAATGAAAATCGCTTGGGTTTATCATTTCAACCCATAACGATTTTCTCCTATTATACAAGATCGTTCGGGTATGTATCATTTCAACCCATGGGGAATTCTTTACTAACATGGAACTTGCAGAGTGAGAACAGTGATGATAATAATATAACATCAATAACAGATAAAATATAAATAACAGATCATGGTGTCAGATGTCACCGGTGAATAGTTCAGACATGGTATATCATATATATATATATATATATATATATAGTAATTAAATAACTTGCAACAACATATTTCAATTGTCGTTTCAAATGAAATTAAATTTAATAAATAAAAAAATGTTAATCGTAAGTGATTGCTCACTTTTCGAGGCTAGAGAGATAAACTAGAATGGAAGCGAATAGACACAGATATGCACATAGTACAGTGACAGGCTAGGAATTCTACGACAAATTCGATATTGAAAAGATAAGTCAAGATGGGCATGAGATTGATGAAACAAGATATATTACATATTTATAAATTTTTATAATATCAATTTAAAACATATTTTAAAATAAAATACATACTTATAATATTAAAATCAATATTATCATAAACCTATATCATATATACTTATATAAAAAATAGATATAAAGATTGATATATAAACATATGTATAACTTACATACCTATTATAATTTATAATCAATAAGTATAAAAATCAGTATAACTATATTTTTGAACTTAAAAGATCATATATACATCTAATAAAATCTGCATTTACAAACAATTATGGTTTGTATAAACTCATACAATAACAAATTATAGTACATATAAAAACTTTAGATTATAGATATCTAGAAAACTCTATAATTATGTACACTTCTAAAACATATATATATATATATATATATATATATATATATATATATATATATATATATATATATATATATATCTTTATTTCATTGAAACAGGACAATAGCGTAAGAAAAAAAAGAATCTTACTTGCTATCATCTAACAAACAACAATACCATGGTGTAAGTTTACAACATGTATACACATACTCTGTACATGAACTAGCTGTAAAGCAACATTTTAAAATCTCATATATATATATATATACTTATACAAATAACACGACATATAAACTAATAATTTACTTAACTTTATTTAAACATGACAGTATTTATATATATAATATAAAATACACACTTATATAAATTTTATATATACAAAACTTATATATACCTTAATATAGCGTTCGACCAGATGAGGGGAAGATGGCCTTTGGCCTTGGATGAGTGCAGGAGGTCGAGTAAGGCAGAGGAGGAGGAAGAAGAAGCTTTGGCTTCAGGAAAGTTGGAGTTCAGCAATAAGTGAGTGCCTTGTTTTGGATGGGAGGCACGGTTGTTATGGGCGGCTATTGGGAGGAGATAGGGTGGAGCTTGTGGTTGGTCTTAGCCATGGAGGTGTTGGCGTCTTGAGTGAGGAATAGGATTTTTGCAAGCGGATATGGTGGGAGGCAAGGTAGGGCCGAAAGCAAACAAGGCCCAGGGAGGATAGGTGGAGGAAGGGCAATGCTGTGAAGTTGGGTTGGTTGTTTGGGTGATAGGGTAAAGAGGCGCAAAGATGAAAGAGCAGGCACAAAAACAAAAGGGCTTCAGGTGAAAGATGAACATAACATAATATATAACCTTTAATATATAGTTCTTCTTATCAAATGAAACAGAGGTTGCAAGAAAAAAAAATACACGAACCATTAGTAACATTGAAGGCCAATACCTGAATTCAGTAAATAATAAAAGCAGATGGTTGTTGGGTTTGCATATGGTGAGAAATGAATGGCCATATAAACCAAAAGACTCAATACAGTTACTGATACGGAAATCGTTCCGTAGATTTCGCTGTCTTCCAGACTTCAAAATTGACAATTGAATATACTACAAAGATCGGCATGACGAGACGATCAAAATGGTACATAGATATCAGCGATACGATTTCCTATCAAAAGTCGATAATTGGCACCAAAAATGCTGCTAAAACACCGGAAATAAGAAAAACGGAGCAATAGCAGTCCAAATTTGATGAAATGAAATATGACGTCTCACTTAGAAGATGATTTACAAATTTAATATATAAAAATATTCAAGTTTGGAAAACATTTCATCATCTAATATTAACTGATTTAAAATGAAATAAAATTACACAATAGAATTAACTTTCCTATTTTCCAATAAAAACTTACCAGTTGCTATGTTTAAATAGACGTATCTCAAATATCAAATTTCTTTTCCAAATTCAATTATTTGAAATTTCACAAAATTTCTGTTAATTACATTATTAAAACCATTAAAATTTACGGGTCATTATATGGATGGTGGTGAAACTGTTTCGGGTGTGATAGGTTGCAGTTGCAATCGTTGTGGTGTTGTGGTGGAAGGTGAAGTGTTGTATTCTTTGGTCTGTTGATATGGTGAAGGCAGTAAGTGGGTGTAGTTGCAATGGCAGTTTTTGTGCGCAAAGAAGGTGCATAATTTTAACAGTCGAAGGAGTTGCATAGGTGATACACAGAGAAGTGATGCACAGTTTGGAGGGTGGTTTATGTTTAGGTTGGTGTCATAAAAGAAGCATTAGCCAGTGGTGTCTGTATATATTTTCTATCCTATGGTCGAGTGATATGGATATTTATCATTTAATCCATAATTTAAATATCTATGGGTATGTATCATTTCAACCTGTAATCCCGAAATTCAATTAAATGAAAATCGCTTGGGTTTATCATTTCAACCCATAACGATTTTCTCCTATTATACAAGATCGTTCGGGTATGTATCATTTCAACCCATGGGGAATTCTTTAGTAACATGGAACTTGCAGAGTGAGAACAGTGATGATAATAATATAACATCAATAACAGATAAAATATAAATAACAGATCATGGTGTCAGATGTCACCGGTGAACAGTTCAGACATGGTATATCATATATATATATATATATATATATAGTAATTAAATAACTTGCAACAGCATATTTCAATTGTCGTTTCAAATGAAATTAAATTTAATAAATAAAAAAATGTTAATCGTAAGTGATTGCTCACTTTTCGAGGCTAGAGAGATAAACTAGAATGGAAGCGAATAGACACAGATATGCACATAGTACAGTGACAGGCTAGGAATTCTACGACAAATTCGATATTGAAAAGATAAGTCAAGATGGGCATGAGATTGATGAAACAAGATATATTACATATTTATAAATTTTTATAATATCAATTTAAAACATATTTTAAAATAAAATACATACTTATAATATTAAAATCAATATTATCATAAACCTATATCATATATACTTATATAAAAAATAGATATAAAGATTGATATATAAACATATGTATAACTTACATACCTATTATAATTTATAATCAATAAGTATAAAAATCAGTATAACTATATTTTTGAACTTAAAAGATCATATATACATCTAATAAAATCTGCATTTACAAACAATTATGGTTTGTATAAACTCATACAATAACAAATTATAGTACATATAAAAACTTTAGATTATAGATATCTAGAAAACTCTATAATTATGTACACTTCTAAAACATATATATATATATATATATATATATATATATATCTTTATTTCATTGAAACAGGACAATAGCGTAAGAAAAAAAAGAATCTTACTTGCTATCATCTAACAAACAACAATACCATGGTGTAAGTTTACAACATGTATACACATACTCTGTACATGAACTAGCTGTAAAGCAACATTTTAAAATCTCATATATATATATATACTTATACAAATAACACGACATATAAACTAATAATTTACTTAACTTTATTTAAACATGACAGTATTTATATATATAATATAAAATACACACTTATATAAATTTTATATATACAAAACTTATATATACCTTAATATAGCGTTCGACCAGATGAGGGGAAGATGGCCTTTGGCCTTGGATGAGTGCAGGAGGTCGAGTAAGGCAGAGGAGGAGGAAGAAGAAGCTTTGGCTTCAGGAAAGTTGGAGTTCAGCAATAAGTGAGTGCCTTGTTTTGGATGGGAGGCACGGTTGTTATGGGCGGCTATTGGGAGGAGATAGGGTGGAGCTTGTGGTTGGTCTTAGCCATGGAGGTGTTGGCGTCTTGAGTGAGGAATAGGATTTTTGCAAGCGGATATGGTGGGAGGCAAGGTAGGGCCGAAAGCAAACAAGGCCCAGGGAGGATAGGTGGAGGAAGGGCAATGCTGTGAAGTTGGGTTGGTTGTTTGGGTGATAGGGTAAAGAGGCGCAAAGATGAAAGAGCAGGCACAAAAACAAAAGGGCTTCAGGTGAAAGATGAACATAACATAATATATAACCTTTAATATATAGTTCTTCTTATCAAATGAAACAGAGGTTGCAAGAAAAAAAAATACACGAACCATTAGTAACATTGAAGGCCAATACCTGAATTCAGTAAATAATAAAAGCAGATGGTTGTTGGGTTTGCATATGGTGAGAAATGAATGGCCATATAAACCAAAAGACTCAATACAGTTACTGATACGGAAATCGTTCCGTAGATTTCGCTGTCTTCCAGACTTCAAAATTGACAATTGAATATACTACGAAGATCGGCATGACGAGACGATCAAAATGGTACATAGATATCAGCGATACGATTTCCTATCAAAAGTCGATAATTGGCACCAAAAATGCTGCTAAAACACCGGAAATAAGAAAAACGGAGCAATAGCAGTCCAAATTTGATGAAATGAAATATGACGTCTCACTTAGAAGATGATTTACAAATTTAATATATAAAAATATTCAAGTTTGGAAAACATTTCATCATCTAATATTAACTGATTTAAAATGAAATAAAATTACACAATAGAATTAACTTTCCTATTTTCCAATAAAAACTTACCAGTTGCTATGTTTAAATAGACGTGTCTCAAATATCAAATTTCTTTTCCAAATTCAATTATTTGAAATTTCACAAAATTTCTGTTAATTACATTATTAAAACCATTAAAATTTACGGGTCATTATATGGATGGTGGTGAAACTGTTTCGGGTGTGATAGGTTGCAGTTGCAATCGTTGTGGTGTTGTGGTGGAAGGTGAAGTGTTGTATTCTTTGGTCTGTTGATATGGTGAAGGCAGTAAGTGGGTGTAGTTGCAATGGCAGTTTTTGTGCGCAAAGAAGGTGCATAATTTTAACAGTCGAAGGAGTTGCATAGGTGATACACAGAGAAGTGATGCACAGTTTGGAGGGTGGTTTATGTTTAGGTTGGTGTCATAAAAGAAGCATTAGCGAAGTGTTAGTGGTAGTTTGCAAAGCTGTAGGCAGTGGGAAGATGGAAGAGGGGTGGTATGCTTGAAGAGGTTAAGTGGTGGAAATGTTATGTGCACAGTGGATGGATGAATGAGGTGAAGTGGTAGATATGTTATGTGCACAACTGCTAGTTGTATTGATGATGGATTATGCAGAAGTATGTACAGGTTTTTTGTACAAAAAATGTTTGTATGTATGCACAAAAGTGGGTGGTGGGTTGGAAGAAAATGCAGCTTGTTGGAAAAAAATGTATTTGATGACGATGAATGGAATGGTTAGTGAACTGGAGATGGGGGTAGGAGTGGCAGGTTGATGGTAGATGCTATCAAGAAAACAACCCTGATGAGAACAACAGAGCACTGAATAAACAACAGAGGTGGAAACAAGTGCAATCTAGAAAATAGAAATAGCACTTAACATAAATGTGATAGAGAAAACTTGTTTGATGTGTAACAAAGAGATAGATGAAATGTAAATGAAATAACTTTTTTTTCTTTGAAATGAAATTGCGTATATTTTTTAGAAATGCAAATGCCAATAGAAAAACAACAAACACATAAATTATATTAAAGCATGAGTCACACAAAAAACACACAAAGAAAAATTTTATTTTAAAAAAATGCAATTCAACACACAAAATCAACATAAAATAGTATCAAATAAAAATAATTTGAAGAGTAGAATTAAAATCAAATTGCAATTCCCAGACAAGTGCGCCAAAAACTAGTAGATAATGACAAATTTTCTGTCGGTTCGAAAAGCACCGTTAAAATTATGATCGTTAAAAATAACCACAAGTGCACGGTGTACAATTGTAGTACGTATGCGAGTATGGGTCAATCCGTAGGGAAATGAATTAAATTTTAAATTCTACTTAATCAAATTAACCCAAAGTGTTTGAAATAGTTTTAAGCTCAAAAATGTAAAACTAGTTAAAACAAAGGTGAATAAAAATATGAGATTAAGAGACAATTTAGAGGAAAATCCACTCTTATACTCTCACATTAATCAACAAAAAAAATCCATTCTATGATCTCCCATTTTAATCTAGCAGTATTAGTGATGAATTTGTCATAAGTCTGATCTATTTGTGTTATTAATTAATACAACTTAAATCATCAAACTTTAATACAACACTAAAACCACTTATTAATTGTAATGAAAATGAATATGAAACTAAAACAAAATCTATTTTAAGCATGGTCTATTTACTATTTTTGATTAGTAACATACATCATCAAATTTTGATTCTATTTTAATTCCATGATCAAAATTAGTTAGTTAGATGGTGATGCAAATTGTATTTATGTTGGATTAAGCATAACCCACTTGTGACTAGAAACACAACATAGGCTATCAAATTCATTAATAAACTTACATCATAATCTAACTATCCATGAAGCATAAAAAGAGATCATAAATTATCAAATATGTAGAATCTAAATGATTTAAAAGAGCTTCATTACCCCTAAACTAAAAGGGTTTAGCCTTTTATTTTTATATCATTTCAACACATGTAGACTGCAACATTAAAAAGCAAGGAAAGTAACTAATTAAAAGAAAAGATAACTAAACTACTTGCATAAATTAAATCCAAACTAACTGCAATAAAAAGAAAGCATCTACTAACATGAAATAGAAGAAAGCATGTAAATAAAAGTAAGCATGAAATGGAAAAGCATGTAGAAAAATAAGTAGAGGCTTAAGAAGCCATTTCATTCCCATTGATTTGTGCTACAATTTCCATAAAAGGTAAGATGATAAAAACTTCTATTACATAAACAGAAGTGGGTTATTTATACATGACTAAAACATTAATCCATCTTTATAGAACTCCCTAAAATGCTCTTAAGGTAGTGTGTCCTCTAAGTTATCATAGCATGAAATTAATCCTTCTTTAAATGTGTATGTGCCATTAATCCCCACTAACATGCGTATTAGCTCTTAATTGTGGTTCATTTGTTAATGGATAGGTGGGATCCTCCATGATTACATGAATTCTTTTATTTCTTCATTTCTTTGGCTTCCAACTCTTATATATGCATATTTCCATGAAACCACTTCCAAGTTGAATCCAATTCCTACAAGACAAATTAAAATGTGTAAGCGGTTTTTTTCAAATTAATTCACACTAAAAATTACTGTTTTTCCCCTATGTAAATGCATGAATGATGACATGAAACCATATTTGAAATTTGATTTTAAACATGCAAAAACACCCAATTATGATATTTATTTTACTAAAATGAGATAAAGTGTGTGAGTGAAAATATACGTTTTTACGTGCACATCAATACCAAACCCAACGAATCCCAAAATAAAGCAATCACAACAAAAGAACATCCATGACTCGATAATGATAAGTCCCGACAAACTATGTACTGGCTGGCTGAGCCCCCAACAAGGATCATCATAATTTAAAAGGTTGGTCAACTATCTCAGGTCTCAATCCCAATCTATCTACCAATTCATTAGATATGAAGGAGTGTGAAATCTCAATATCGAACAAAACATGTGTGGAACACATAAATGGAAAGCATACCTAGATAGTAATGCCCTTTTCCTTCTCTTTCGTCGATGAAGCACTCAATGAAATCGAAACAACATTCAAAGCATATGCTTCCATTATCTCCTCTTGCTTAAATGGTTCGGGAGAGTCCTTTTATACTGGGTACAGGCTCTCAAGTCGTAAAGCCTTCTCGATTGACTTCTCGAAGCTCTCCTCAATATGACCAATCAGTCGCTTCTAAAATGACCGCTCAACCTAATGATTATCTTTTCATTCTTTCTAACTGGAGTATCAAAGAAAGATAGGCCATATTTTGACAACGCATTGAATTCAATCAAATGCTTCAATACGGATATATTTCCATACTTTAAGTCGACAAACTTCCTAAATAACATCGACTTTTGAAAAGTCAAGATAAATTTTTCTTTGAAGTGAATTATGAACCTATCCCAAGTAAAATGATCCTCAAGAATCGCAGCTATAAGGGCATTCCACTAGTTCAAGCTCATCCCTGGAGATATCTATTGGTCAACTTCTACCACATGGTGTCATATAACTCCAATTCAACGAAGAACCTCTCGCAAGTATCAATTCTGTCTTGCACCTCAATAGACGACTTAATTCAAAGGAACGGTCTGCCTCTTAGGCTCAAGTAGTCTTATAAACCTCGGCAAAGTCAACTTTAAGCATATGCACTTGAGTACCATAATATCATTTTGATAAACTTGGGCATTCCAGATAATGTTTTGCACCATTTCAGCGAACAAGCTCTATAAATCAGGATTTGTGGCCCCCAATCATGCCCACTTCCCAATTCCGGAGATGGAGTCCATAGTAGCATTTCTTGTATGCCAAATCATTCCTAGTCTATAATAAGAATGATATCTCTTTCATCAAGAAATACTACATTAGTGGTACTCATATATGTAATAAAAATTATATATTATATATGCTATTACACAGTTTTGAAAACTAAAATATATAACAACTACACCCTCACTCGTATATATGTATACTCTTGATCCAGTCTAGCGAAAAATTCTACCCTATATCTATTGGACCACTGTATCAACTTAGGTTAATCATGTAACATAAGCTCCACTATCAAATGTGACAACCATCCTACACCTCTAATGTGAAGCTCTCCTCTATACAAGTTCAACAGATCTAACCTCGTCGCGTTTTGTTGATCCTAGCACTCTATTTAATTAATGGAAAGGTTAGAAGGGAGTGATAACCATTTTGTGTTTATAGGAAATGAAATAGTAAAAACAAGATAGGGGTGGAAAAGTTGAGTGCATACTTAAATAATACTGTGTGTAATTTATTTGATTTCTCAAATAAATCACCATAAATTTCTATCTTTTACGATCACATGGCGCATCTGTTCACAATGAAACGCGTCGGCATACATCACCTTATTATACCCTTCCCAATAATACAAGTTTCGCCACTATCTGAGACAACGGTCTGGAAAGATAATTTTATGCATCTCAAGATCGTTTTAACCATCAGATCGTCCGATTTTCAAATATAGAGATATTTATACCTATTTTAATTTGCAACATCGATTTGAACTCAACAGAAGTGGTCTCGAGTCTTAATTCGACTATATGAAAAAATCTGCTTTTGGACCTTCAATTAATTAATGACTCAATATTTAGATCAATTATTTAAATATCTTATTGTTAAAATACGGGTCATTGCATTCTCTCCTCCTTAAAAGGATTTCATCCTTGAAATCCCAAAGTAAGAATGTCCTTCAACCATAGGTTTCAGAGCCCCTCTTGTTTTAGAAAAATTCGATAGCACCTCCTATGCGCAGCTTGGTCTGGAAAAATCACAAAAAAACATGGATACACACACACACATCACATATCCAAGATATCTTATGTCCAAGGACAAGCAAGCATATATACCCAAATCAACACTACAGATTGTACCTCTTTTATAGCAAGAACATACAATTTAGATGCAAATAAAAGCGAGCAAGAATCCAAATAGCCAACACTTGCTTCTATATACCTGAACATGTACTCAACAAAGAGGATTAAACAAAATTGCAATATCATATCAGGTATTTAGTATGCTAAATCATATATAGCAACCAACTCAAATAAATATGCTGTATCAAATCATAAATATCACGTATGGATGATAATCATATAAGCTTAATTAATCATAACAAATGCCAAAATCAAATATCAAAAAGTAACATCCATGCTTATCCTAGCGTGCTGGATATGACACTATCTAGTATAAAACATCAAATATGATATCCAATATGAAAGCTAAATGGAAATCTCACTAAGTGAAGAGATCTAGGCAAGCGGTCCTCATGCTCTCATCAGTCCCTCATATGAATCGCTTTCACTCAATCGTACCTTTAATACTCCACTTCCTTCCTCCTAACCTATTCGATATCACATCCCGTGATACGAATAGGCGTACTAGATTTCGAAGTCTCTAGTTCAATGTCGATATCATCTAGTCTATTTGGTGGCAAATTTTTGATGCCTCTCATAAGTTCTCCCAAAATCCAGTAGTGAACAACAAGTTTCTACCACTTTCAATGCTCTTCAAAACACTATGGAATCAGATAATCCACTTCGCATATAATTCGACTAATTTGGATGTCGTTTTACTAGGCTTAATGAATATAAATCCAGCACTCTTCGTTATTATAACCCAAATGCTATCGTATGCTCCTTAAGTCCTTGGAATTCGATAGATGAAGTCCATAAATATTTATTCCCATTTTCAATTTAGAATCTTAAGCATTTGTAACAACTACTTGGCTTCTTTTGTTCAGCTTGTACTAGCTGACAATTCATTCATCTCAAAATAAATGCCCGACATCCTTCTTCATCTCTTCCCAATAAAATGCCTATCTTATATCACGGTGCATTTCATTGTCATTAGGGTATATAGTCAATCTCGAATAAGAGCACTCTTGTAGCACCTCATCCCTTAACCAATAAACATCAGAAACAAACAATATCTTATTCTTACAGAGTCAACTATCTCGATCGAGTTCGCATTGCATCACCTCTGTAGACACTACTCGTTCCTGTAATTTAGCCATGATCTCTGTCAGTCTAGCTTCATGCCTTTAATTAGTATTGATTCAATAAATCCATATATGTATGATAATCAAACTAGCCATCGTCTTTGGTCATAGCTTACGTCGAGTTCTTAAGTCATAATCAGCAATAAACACGAAGTGTGTCCACTCTAACAACATTGCTCCCTAGCCGGTATGTCTTCCATTCAAAGCATCAACGAATGCGTTTCTCTTACAGGCATATAGGAAATGTCAAAGTTGTGGGAGGCTAAGAATTCCTAACATCACTACAGGCGAAGGTTGAGATCCTTTTTAGAGAAGAGATACTTCAATAATGTAGGGTCAATTAACAATTTGAATGTCTATCCTAGTAGATAGTGCCTCAAATCCACAAAGCGAACACTATTTCCACCAACTCCAATCACGAGTCGGATACTTCCTCTCGTATGGTTTTAGTTGTCGACTAGCATATGCGACAACCTTACCTTTCTACATCTATACCGCACCTAGTCAAGCACCACAGACATATATGTACTTTTCACTCTTCATTCCCACTTAGAATGACTAACACCGGTGCACTCACCAACTTCTATGTCATACTCACAAACGCATGCTTACGTCTCATGTCCTAAATAAACATCCTATTCTCCCTCATCAAATCGGTTAACGATGCCATTGCCTTTGAGAAATTCTTAGTAAAACGTATATAACATCTCGCCAATTCAAGGATACTACTCATCTATATCACTCTTGGGTTTGTTAAAGTCCTTGATTACACAAACCTTCACAGAATCTATAACAGAGTCCTACTCCAAAACAATGTGTCCAAAGAATCTCACTACCTTCCTCCAGAATTGATACTTTGAGGACTTCATCATCAATCGGTATTTTCTCAACACCTTAAGCACAATCATTAACCATGTTTTGTGCTCTTCTTTCGTCTGTGGGTAGAAGAAAGTATCATTAATAAGCATAAGTACGAACTTACTCAAGTGATCATATATAACATGGTCCTTGAGATCAACAAAGCATGATGATGCGTTGGTCAGCCCGAACGGCATAATCAACCAATCAAGAATCAACGAGCGTACAAAATGCTATGATCGGCACACTTTCCTTGGATACTCTGAAATGATGAAACCCCATCAAAAGTTTCAATTAGGAGAACACCTTCATGCAATAAAGCTGATCGAACAAGCCATCAAAAAGTGGAAATGAATACTTGTTCATCATCGCATTTAGCTCATGGTAATCAACATAAAACCTCAAAGAACCATTCGCCTTAATGGCCATTACTATAGGTACAACCCACTCTAATGCGAAATTACCAATAAATCCTCACCTCAATTGGTAATCGGCTCGCACCTCTAGTTTCACCTGATATTTGGCATCATATGCCTTAAGGACATAACTACTGGCCTAGCACCTTTGACGGGATCAATATAGAATTCTACCTCTCTATGTGGTGGTTATCCAGTCAGATCCTCGAATATGTTTGGATACTCTCTAGCGACAGGTACTAATTGCCACTCGTTAGGTGGTGCATTAAGCAAATATAAACAACTAACCATCATGTCATCTTCCAGTAGATAGACTAACAATATCGTCCTCTCATCATCAACCCAATCGACACCTATGACTTATTACAATCCACTATCACTCCATATCTATGAAGCCAGTCCATCCTCAGAATAATACCGAACCTAATGAAACCCAAGAAAAGAAATCACAATCAAAAGAACATCCATGACACAATAAGGCTAGGTCTCGAAAAATCATGTATAAGTTAACTAAGCCCTCAACAAGGTTCGTCATAATTTAAAAGGTAGGTCAACTATCTCAGGTCTTGATCCAAATCTATATACTAAATCACTATATATGAAGGAATGTGAAACCCCGATACCAAATAAAAAACGTATAGACGCCATAAATGGAAAGCATACCCTAGATAGTAATGCCCTTTCCTATTTCTTTCATCGATGGAGCACTCGATGAAATTGAAGTTGCATTCAACGCAGCTTCCATTATCTTCTCCTGCTTAACTGTTTTGAGATAGTCCTTCTATACTTGGTACTGGCTCTTAGGTCGTAAAGCCTTCTCAATCAAATTCTTGAAGCTTATGTTAATATGACCAATTAATCGATTTTCCAAGATGATCACTTAACCCAATGATATACTTTTCATTCTTTCTAAGTGGAGCATCAAAGAAATATAGAAAATACTTCAATATCACATCAAATTCGGCCACATATTCTGACATAGACATATCGCCTTACTTCAAGTCGGCAAACTTCCTAAAAAACATCGGCTTCTAAAAAGTCGAGATAAATTTCTCTTCGAAGTGAATTATGAACCTATCCCAAGTAAAATGATCTTTTGGAATCATAGTTATATGGGCACATAGCCAGTTCAATTTCATCCCTGGGTTATTTAGAGGTCAAATTCTACCTCATGATGTCATCTAACTCCAAGTCATCAAAGATCCTCTTGCAAGTATCTGTTCAGCCTTGCACCTCAACAGGCGACTCCATTCCAAGGAACACTCTGCCTTTAGACTCAAGTAGTCTTTATACAGCTCGACAGAGTCGACTCTAGGAATTTTCACTTCAGTACCATAATCATTTGGAGCAACTTGGGTATTCCAGATAGTGTTTCGCACCATCTCAATGAACATGTTCTATAAATCACGGTTAATAGCCCTTGATCTTGCAAACTTCTCAGCAATATTTCTCGTATGCAAGATCATTCCTAATCTATAATAAAAATGATCAGTCTCTCATAAAGAAAAAACACATCAGTGGTACTCTTGTGTGCAATATGAATTGTATATTATATATACCACTATACAGTTTTGTAAACTAAAATATATAACAAGTACGCTTTCTCTCGTTTATATGTATACTATTGACCCAGTCTATGGCTACAACTCATACTCTATCTCTACTAGATTACAGTATCAACGCAGGTTAATCATGTAACCTTAGCTCTGATACCAAATTTGACGACCGCCTTACACCTTCAATGTGAAGCTTTCTTTCATACGGGTTCAAAAAATATCTAACTTCACTGCTTTCTGTGGATTATAGCACTCTATTTAATTAATGAATGGGCTAGAGGGGAGTGGCGGACGATCACATGTTTATGTATAGTTTATTTGATTTCTCAAATAGGTGAATAGGTGAATGCTCATTTAAGTAATATTATGTATAGTTTATTATGTATAGGTGAATGCTTATTTAAGTAATATTATGTATAGTTTATTTGATTTCTCAAATAAATCGCCATAATTTTCGAGCTCGTACGATCACATGGCGCATCCGATCACAATGAAACTCATCGTTGCATGTCATCTCTCTAATTTGGTCCCGATGGTATAAATTTTGTCACTATCCAAGACTACAGTGCCGGATGATAATTTCATGCACTTCGAGATCGTTTTGGCCATCAGATCGTCCAATTTCTAAATATATCAATATTGACACTCATCTTAAATCGCTATGTTGGTTTGAACTAAACGAAAGTGGTCACGAGTCCTAGTTAGACCATATGCATGAAATCGTCTTTTTATACCTTCAACTGAATAACGATTTAATATTTAAATCAATCGTTTAAATATCCTATCTTTAAAAATACAGGTCTTTACAGGAAGCTTCAATTACCAATCGAAGTTGATGGCCAACGGATTGATTGAATTTTGGAAGAAGGGTGGAATTTTATTAAAGCCTTTACATTTTATTTAATTGCAAATTGAACCGTAAAATTTCTAACCTCCATATCTCTTATGTATGAACTTTGATTCACTCTTAGTTTCTTTCTTTGGACTATTAGCGGAATTCAGTATGGTTTGGCACTTAATTGGTTGAGTTTTGGGACTGCTTACAAAAGCATTGTGGTATGGTTTGTTTATTTAAGTAATTATGGTTTAAAAAAATTAAATGCATACCCATTGGTAAAAATTATAGTCCTTTAGTATATACATAAGGTCGTTATTTATAAATTTATAGCAAAATTCATAAATAATAATGAAAAAGCTATTTCTAATTTCAGATTTTTAATTCAAAAATGATAGAAAAATTCATAAATAATAGCGAAATCATAAATAATAGCGTATTATTACTCATAAAATAAAATAAGATTTCATAAATAAGATTTTTGAAAATTTTTATTGTCATGAGTAGACAACAATAGTGGATTTTACGATATCATTTAAAGTTATTATTATTAACATTATGTTCTAGGTAATAGAATAGAAGGTATATTCTGAATAATGATAATAGTAGTAAAGTAGTATTTCCCAAAAGTACTTTTGGTTATATTATTACTATTTTGAGATATATAGAAATAAAAAGAAGTTTAGGATTTTAAAAGTAAAATATTATTATTCTTAAGATAAATAATGATAAATTGGTTTAGTAAAATTTAAAGAGATTTTAATATGTATATTATAACTTTGACGTAAAATAATAATATTTGTTAACCAGTTGTTTGACTTGGTAACGAGAGGCTCGGCATGCGGGCCTCGCTCGGCACTAACACCTCATTCGGCATGGAAGCCTCGTTCAGCACAGAGCCTCACTAACACCTCGTTCGACATGGAAGCCTCGCTCGGCACAGAGCCTCACTCGGCATAGAAGCCTCGCTCGGCACTAACACCTCGTTCGGCACAGTGCCTCGCTCGGCACAGTGCCTTGCTCGGCATAGAAGTCTCGCTCATCACTAATACCTCATTCGGCATGGAAGCCTCGCTCAGCATAGATACCTCGGTTTGCATAAAGCCTCGTTCGGCAAAAAGCCTTGCTCGGCATAGGGTCTCGCACGGCATATATGCCTCACTTGGCATACAGGCTTCGTTCGGCACTAACACCTTGCTCGACATTCGAATGTTATTCAATAGGGTTATCTCGTTCAGCCTAGGTACCGTTCGACATTGCTTCATCGCTCGGCATTCTCTAGTTCGGCACCTACCATTCGGCAACCCTCTTTGACAATGTCATTTATCAAAGACTACATAGCAAGGTCGTTTGGCAACTGCCGTTCGGCATGCCTGACCCGGTGCGTAGAAGTCACCTATTGTGGGCCGAGGCACTTTGTTCCTAGGCCCGTGAGGGAAGTCCGGCCTGTCTTCATCTATAAATAGAAGGACAGGGGCACGGTAAAAGGGACCTTTTTTCGAGAACACTAGGGAGACTCTACCGCTTTCAAGACTCATTCTTTTTTGTTTAGCATTTGCATTTGAGTGGTTGGTGTACAGATTGTATCTATAATCAATTGTTTAGAAAAGCAATAAAGATTAAACTCAAAGTGGACGTAGGCAGTTACGCCGAACCATTATAAATCTAGTGTTCTTGTTTCTTATAATTATTACTGCATTCCACTACGTTATTCATTAGTTTTAATTTACCTTGTTCATTAATCTCTCTACACAAATCCTTCTTTGGGTGTTAGTGACCAATTTTGGTGCTAACATTTCGGTGCTTTCATTGAGAGTGCATTCTCAGGTTATTAGAATCCGCTTTATAGCTGCCAAATTAAAGAAATCCCCCGAAGGAGATCCAAGTTATTCACAGGAAGACCGTTGATTCTACTCATAGTTTCTACCAATAACTCAACAATGGGAAGACCTCGTACCAGATCAGCCTAGCACAACGTAGACGTCAATGAGACTGCTAGCATCCAACAAGTAGGGCCTAGCAATCAATAAGTTAACCCGGGCGCAGGGACTGTTGCGGCCCAAAACCAGATGGAAGTTGTCACTAGAACGGAGTTTAACGACCTGATAAGAGAATTCATGAAAAGCAGAAGACAAATTAGCGAACAGATCTAAGCTAATGCTAACTTTATGATTCAGCTTACTCAACAACAGCATCGGAATGATTGAGGTAGCCCTACTCCTTACTCTTCATCTGATAGCTCAACTTTGTCCGATGAACCTCCCATGCGTAGACGCTGCAAAATTGAAACAACACAAGCTGATGCTGCTGATCGATCAATTAAAGATCACTTGCACCTTGGAAACCACACCCAAGCTTGAGCAAGAAACTTAGGATTTGGAGTGCGAGTGGAAGCTGGACGGTCGGCCTACCAAGGTCCTAATGAAGCTGGTCCCTAGGTTACGTGTTAGGACGACCGCCAACAAAGAAGACACCAACTAGAACGATCACGCGGGACAGATTCCAACCTCCCATCTTCCATACAAACCCCGAACCTATCGATTATGGTCAGACAGCTGATGAGAGAAAATCAAGGCTTGACCAACGAAGATTGGGGGATATTTAGGAGTCATACCCCATTCACATATACTATTCTACAGGCCGAGTACCCCAGAAAGTTTGGCATGCAACCATCGCAGCCTCGAAGGGAAGACTGATCCTCGATAGCATGTGATGAAATACGAATGGATGATGGGTTTAGATAGAGCAAATGATGCAACTAAATGTAGATGCTTCCCGATAACTTTATCTGGAATTGCAACCATGTGGTTCAATCGACTTCCTCCACGGTCAATATCCAGCTTTAATGAATTAGCGACAAAATTTATGGAGCAATTCAGGATTCATGCCACTCGTCCCAAGGACGTGATGTCCTTGTCCGGTGTGATTCAGGCTCCAGGGGAATCATTGAAGGAATACCTACAGAGATTTCATGTTGTAGCTACTGAAGTTAGCAACCCAAATGACCATGCAATTCTGATGGCTGTGATGCGAGGAGTGGATCCAGATTCGGAGTTTGGAGATCGATTGGCAGGAAAGCCTTCGACCATACTAGAGTGTTTTTATTCAAAGGTTCATCAATTCATAAGGAGAGAGGAAGCCGGGTGGACGAGGCGAGATAATACATCAGGGCCTGGCAAGGAGGTTCAAAAAAGCACCATCACAGTAAAACAATCCGGTGATAACTCGAGGAAGGTTCTGGTCAATGTCCAGAACAAGCCTGTGCAATCTAAAGGGCCCGGAGGAGGAAATTCCAAAAAGAAAAGGGAAGTAGGGAAATGAAAACCAAGGGTTCCAACTTACAACGAATACACTCCTCTGAATGCATCTTTGGAAAATATTTACCTGTCAACTTGTAATACTTTTCAATACCGAAAGCCACGCCCAAAGTAGTCTACTGAGGAACAAAAGCGAACCAGGAAGTATTGCCGCTTTCATGAGACTTACGAGCACAATACAGAGGAATGTAGTAGATATCTCCACGATGTTATAGAAAAGCTGATTAGACAGAAAAAGTTGCAGGAATCCGTCAAGAACACACAGGAGGGTAGACAAGGAACATCAGACCCCAGACGTGAGCAAGCTCCACGCCATCCAATAGAACCTGCTTGAACCATGGGTAGACAAGTCATAAACACGATAGTCGGTGGACCTCACCCTGCGGATAAGAGTTGGCAGAAAATGAAGCAGTATGCTAACTCCCTAAGGCATGCAGATTTTGAGTGTTGTTCAAATACAGAGGATGAATCTCCACCTAAGCAGCAGCGAACGATGACGGATGATATAGTTTTCAGGAGCATAGATGTTGATCAGGTGGAGGCTCCTACCGTTGACCCGATGGTCATCTCCACGACAATCGAGTCAGCATTTGTGAAAAGAATTTTAATTGATTGTGGAAGTTCTATTAACATCATTTTCAAAAAAGCATATGACCAAATGAAGATGGAGGCCAAAGATTTAAAACCATCTAAAGCCCTCATCCATGGCTTTAATGGTGCAGCAACTGATGCAGTGGGTTATGTTGAATTGTCAGTTGAACGGAGAAGGGTGTGAATCTTGCCTTTCATTGTTTTGGATGTTGATTCTCCATACAATGTTTTTTGGGTCGACCGGCCCTGACAGAGTTTATGGCAGCTTTGGTCCCTTGGTGTTTAACTTTGAAGTTTCCGACAGATAAAGGAGTTGGTGTGGTTCATGGCGTTCAGGTGATCGGTCGTGCATGTTATGTGTCTGAGCTGAGAGAGACCCAGCGGAGAGATAAAGGAAATGTTGCGGGTATCTCCGTCTCCACCCGAGTCACTGAAAATTGACAAGTAGCGCTTGAGCCCTGGCTCGGGCAACCCAATCGGATCTATAGAGACATAGATCCAAGAGATGATGATGGGGAACCCAGTGAAGCAAAAGCAGCACCTGATGAACTGACGATTGACGTTTCAGTCATCCTAGATGACCCATCGCGAGTACTTAAGATGGATCAAAACTCGGCCCCTCGATGACAGAGGATCTCACTGACTTCCTCCAAGAAAATCTCGATGTTTTCGCTTGGTCACATTCTGATGTGCGGGATTTCTCCTACTATTGCGAGTCATATGTTGAACATAGATTCGAGGTATGTACCAGTAAAGCAGAAAGAAGATGCATGGACCCGGAGAGGTCCGCTGCTCTCAGAGAGGAGGTGGACAAACTCAAAGCCAATGGGTTCGTTCGCGACGCCCTCTACCGTGAATGGGTGTCAAACCCTGTGCAAGTGAGAAAAGCAAACAGGGAATGGAGAACCTGCATAGATTACTCTGATCTGAACAAAGCATGCCCTAAGAATAATAGTTTTCCTTTACCCAGGATTGACTAGCTGGTCGACTCAACATTAAGGCACGAGTTACTGTCATTTATGGATGCGTATTCGGGATATAATCAAATCTCGATGCACATTCCAGACCAGGAACACACCAGTTTTGTCACAAACATCGGGATATATTGCTATGTAGTGATGCCTTTCGGATTGAAAAATGCAGTAGCGACTTATCAGCGTCTGGTGAATCGAATGTTTAAAGACCAGATAGGTAGAACAATGGAAGACTATGTGGATGACATGCTTGTGAAGTCATGACAGTTAAATGACCACATTCGTGACTTAGCAGAGATGTTCGATATACTCATATATTATGGAATGAAAATCATTTCTTTGATGTGTTCCTTTGGCATAGCGTCAAGGAAGTTTTTGGGTTTCATTGTTAATGAGCGGGGAATTGAAGCGAAACCTGAAAATATTCAAGCTATTTGGGGGCATACAAGTGCCCAAAACAATAAAGCAAGTACAAAGCCTGAACGAAAAAGTAGCCGCGCTGAGTCGATTCATATCTAGAGCCAAAGATAAGTGTATTCCCTTCTTTGATGTAATAAAGAAAGGAAAGAGAAATTTTGAATGGACGCCCGACTGTGAGGACACATTCCGAGCTTTGGTGAGACATTTGGAAAGACCCCGGTGCCGTCGAAGCTTATAGACCATGAAGTATTGTATGTGTACTTGGCTGTATCCCAGCATGCTATCAGTACGGCTTTGGTTCGCGAGGAGGACCAAGTCCAAAAGCCAGTTTACTATGTAAGTAAACGTTTAACGAGGGCAGAAAGAAATTATCCTAAGATTGACAAACTGGCCTACTGCTTGGTGATTGCATTACGCAAGCTTCGTCCGTACTTTCAGGCACACTCGATCAGTGTTTATACCGATCAACCCTTGCGTCAGGTACTCCAACGACCAGAAACCTCTGGAAGGATGTTAAAATAGAATATCGAGTTGAGTCAGTTCGACATTACCTACCTGCCAAGAAGAGCCATACAAGGGCAAGCGCTAGTAGACTTCATCGCTGAATTCACCGTGTCAGACGAACCAAACAGCCACGATGTTATTCCCCCGTTCGATGGAAACTGTACACCAATGGGGCATCTAACAACCGTTGCTCTAGGGCTGGTATAATTCTTGTAACTTCCAAGAACCGATCAATTTGTTATGCTTTAAAGCTCAATTTCCCAGCTACAAATAACGAAGCTGAGTATGAAGCATTAATTGCTGGTTTGAGACTCATCAGGGAACCCGGAGTAAAATCGGTTGAAATCTTTTGTGACTCACAATTGGTGGTACCAGGTGCGGGGGACTATCAAGAAAAGGGATAGAGACTTGTCGCATACCTTGCACGAGTTCAAGAGTTGTTAGAAGATCTAGAGTATTGTGATATGTCGCATGCCTCGCGTGAATAAAACAGAGAAGCTAATTCATTGGCCAAATTTGCAAGTACTGGAGATGCACAGCAAATGGGATTGGTTCCCGTCGAAACCTTACATGCTCCGAGTATTAATGTGATGGAGATAGATTTAGTGTTAGAAATAGAAATCGAGAAGGAATCACGGATGACCCCATTCAAGCAATACATACTATACGGGGTCTTGCTCGAAAGAAAGAGCGAAAGAAGACAAGTCATTCGTAAAGCTTCGCGATATGTAATGCAGGATGGAATAATGCATCGAAAGGGATTCTCGACCCCCTTACTCCGGTGCATTGCCCATAATGAGATAAAACGAGTCCTAAAGGAATTCATGAAGGAGAATGTAGTGACCATACTGGTGGGCAGACATTAGCAAAGAAAATCCTCCGCTATGGATACTATTGGCCAAATGTAAATCGGGATGCTGCAGACTATGTGAAGAGATGTGACAATTGTAGAAGTACGCTAAAATCCCAAGAAATCCACTGACAGAACTCACACAAATGATTAGTCTTGGTCGTTTGCAATGTCGGGGATCGATATAATCGGTACTTTTCCCATATCTAAAGGTGGTGCAAAATACGTAATAGTTGCAGTCGATTACTTTACCAAGTGGGCAGAAGTAGAGCCCTTAGCCATAATCACTACCAAGAAGGTCATTAATTTCGTTGTACGAAACATTATATGCCGTTTTGGCCTCCCGCGAACTATCATTATAGACAACAGAACTCAATTCTTAAGTAGGGAGTTCAAAGAATTTTTTCAAAAGTATGGCGTTGGAAAAAGGTTTGCCGCGGTTGCTCATCCAAAACCCAATGGACAAGTAGAAGCCGTGAACAAAATAATCAAGTCCATATTGAAAAAGCATTTGGAAAAGGCAGAGGCAAGTGGGTGGATGAACTTCCAGCAGCACTTTGGGCTTACAGAACCACCCACAAGTCCACGACTGGCCACACTCCATTCGTATTCGCATATGGCACGGAAGCTGTTATACTTGTGGAAATCGAAGTTCCTTCACATCAAATAACTCATTATGACCCTAAGACGAATCAGGATCTTTTACTAGAATCACTGGACTTCGTTGGTGAAAAAACGCGAAGAAGCTGATTTAAGGGCGCTGCATATAGACACCGAGTCGCTCAATATTATAATGAAAAAGACCGACCGAGAACCTTTGATGCGGGCGATCTCATTTTGAAATGATTTTTCCCGATCCCATCGCATATGAATCCCACATGGGAAGGTCCATACGTCATTGAACGGAGGCTTGAAGAGGGAACTTTCAAGCTAGCGACCGTTGATGGCGCGACACTCCCCCGAGCATGGAATAGCGAGCATCTGCGGCATTATTATGCTTAGTCCATTTCTTTCGTATCTTTGTTGCAATTATTTCCAATATATTTTCATTTCGTTGATTCTTATTTATTGTCCTGTAATAAGACAATTTAGTTTGTTTTCATTAATAAAGGCTTGAAGCCATCTTTTCCATGAATTATTGATGTTTTCGTTTATGATAATTCTATAGAAAACAACTAGAGTTACATTATTCTGTTTGACATACGAATGCGCACAAATAATTAAAATCTCAAAGTCCCCGGAGTGCGGACTGGAGTACTCTAAGTCCCTTGAGTGCGGACTAGAGTATAAACGACTTAAAATCTCCAAGTCCTTACTCTGGGTCCCCAGAGTGCGGACTAGGGAATAAACGGCTGAAAATCTCCAAGTTCCCGGAGTGCAGATTGGAGTACTCTAAGTCCCCAGATTGCGGACTGGAGTATAAATGACTTAAAATCTCTAAGTCCTCGGAGTGCGGACTAGAGTACTATAAGTCCCCAAAGTGCGGACTAGAGTATAAAATGACTTAAAATCTCTAAGTCCCCGGAATACGGACCGGAGTACTCTAAGTCCTCGGAGTTCGGACTGGAGTATAAAGGACTTAAAATCTCCAAGTCCCCGGAGTGTGGATTGGAGTACTCTAAGTCCGCAGCGTGTGAACTAGATTATAAACGACTTAAAATATCCAAGTCCCTAGAGTGCGGACTGGAGTACTCTAAGTCCCTAGAGTGCGGACTGGAGTATAAACGACTTAAAATCTCCAAGTCCCCAGAGTGCGGACTTGAGTACTCTAAGTCCCCAGATTGCGGACTAGAGTGACTAGAGTAACGACTTAGAATCTTCAAGTCCCCGGAGTGCGGACTGGAGTACTTTAAGTCCCCAGAGTGCGGACTAGAGTATAACCGACTTAAAATCTTCAAGTCTCCGGAATGCGGACTGGAGTACTCTAAGTCCTCGGACCAAGTCCCCCGAGTGCGGACTCGAGTACTCTAAGTCCCTAGAGTGCAGACTAGAGTATAAATGACTTAAAATCTCCAAGTCCTCGGAGTGCGGACTGGAGTGCTCTAAGTTCCTAGAGTGCGGACTAGAGTATAAACAACTTAAAATCTCCAAGTCCCCAAAATGCGGACTGGAGTACTATAAGTCCCCGGGGTGCAGATTGGAATGTAAACGAATTAAAATCTTCAAGTCCCCGGAGTGCGGACTGGAGTACTCTAAGTCCCCCGAGTGCGGACTGGAGTATAAACAACATAAAATCTCCAAATTCCCGGAGTGCGGACTGGTGTACTCTAAGTCCACGGAGTGCGGACTAGAGTATAAACAACTTAAAATCTCCAAGTCCTCGGAGTGCGGACGGGAGTACTCTAAGTCCCCAGAGTGTGGACTAGCGGGACTAGAGTATAAGCGACTTAAAATCTCAAGTCCCCGGAGTGCGGACTGAGTACTCTAAGTCCATAGAGTGCAAACTAAAAAATTTCTAAGTACCCAAAGCATGAAACAGAGGATTTACGATTTCCAAAAAATCTCCAAGTTATACGGAAGTGAACTGGGATTTATGTAACTCACAAGATTTTGGATCTCCACCACTATTATACAGTAAGCTGAACGATAAAAGTCGTTTGAAAGACAAAGAAAATAAATTTTATTTATCAATCTAAAATGAGGTTCCATTACAATCCCTCCAAAACTCGAAGTCAAAAGTCTATCTACATTAGCTATGAAAATAAATAAAAATAATTACATAAAACTAGGCTAACTCTCGTCGAATGAGTGTAACAACTACTTCTTTGGTTTCTTCTTCTTCCTCATTTTCTCAGATGACTCCTCCCCCGCACATTTACGTTTGGACACTTTGCTTGCTGGGGAAGTAACATCCAAGGAAGGAAGAGGAACTTCTAGTGACTCGGACCTGCCAGGGAGAATGAGCTTCAAAGGGTCATCTAGCTCCACTTGAGGCTCGACCTTGATATCAACTTTCTTCTTTTTCTCTTCCGCAAGTTGCTCCTTCGTGCTCACTTTTGAAGTGTGTCCAGAGGCGCTTGTAATCTCAACTTCATAACTTTCTTCGACGGGTGATGAAATTTCAGACTTGTCCTCGTCAAGCGCCTCAATCACTTGAGCGTCAGGACCGGGAGTCCCTACCGCTTGAATAGCCTCACTCGTCTTCTCCTTCTCCTCTGTGGCGTCATCGCTCCTAGGAGTTGGCTCAGGATCAGAATGGCCTACGCAAAATGATAAGAGATAAACATGAGAATACAATAACTTCTCCCCGAAAACGACGACACTTTGAACTTTAAGAAGAAAAGTTATGTACCAGTATCTGGCTGGCTCTCAACTGTCCGGAGAGTCTCACCCTTTGGAATGGGAGATAGAACATGAATGTCAAGGCCATGGTCTTCTGGGTCGTAACCAACGTGCTGCTCGAAGGGAACAAGTACTGGCCGACCAGTCGATTGAGTAGGGGGAGGAACTGGAGACTCGGTTCTAGACGGACTGGCAATGTCATTCTTTTCTTTTGACGAGGAGGAATCTTTGCTGTAGAGAGCCTTCGCTGCAGACAAGTCTGAAGGCTCATTCCCCTTGAGAAATACCTTTTCTAAAGCCTCCTCGTCAACCTCTTTGGTGCCTGACTCAACCTTTATGATTTTTATCAAAGTTTCCCATGCTTCGGCCAGAGATTCGAGGTAACCCTCGCCAAGAAATGTTAGGTTGTGGTACATGAGAACTCGAGCGTCGTACTCGGCAATAAGCGGATCAAATATGCATTTAATCTCCTCTCTACCAGCCTCCGTAGCTGCCTCAAGGCGAGAATCAATCTCCATGGATGCTATACTTTTGCCCTCCTTACTGGATTCATCCATCAATGTCTCAACTTTGGAGAGTTCGACATCGAGCTTTGTCTTCAGGAGTCATGTAGCGACAATCTCATCACAGTACCGTTGCGACTCTTCCTGAGCAGCAGTTTTATCTTCCTTCTCCTTGAGAAGTATCGCTTCTAGCTCCTTGACTCGCAGAGCAAATGCATACCTCTCCTTCTGAACGGAGTCTTTCTCTAATGATAGGGCACCGCAGCGTTGAACCGCTTCGTCAATTTCTTTTTCATGTGCGGCCTCTAGACGATTAACCGCCTCAATTGTGTCTTTGGCGGTTTTATGAGCAGTTTCGAGCTGAGACTTCTACTAGAAAAGCTCTTCATCCTGGCCTTTAATGATGTCTTTGTCATGGATGGCTTCGAGCTTCAAACGATCAATTTCATGTTGACGTTCGATGGAGACTTCTGACACTTTCTCAGCCAAATGAACAAGGCATCGTGCTGAATATAGACATCATTGTTGCAAGCGATGGCGCTTTGTTTGACGTGCCCTAGAATGTGATGAATTATTGGGAGAAGTTTTAGACTATCGAAGCTTATTTTCGAGAATGTGGTCTTAAGCTCAGTTAGCCTTTCCGTAATTAATGGATCATGTGTGGGAGCAGAAGGAGTTTGCCTAGGGACCACATGTTTTTTGTTGGGTTCCCGGGCTTGCCTGGTGATGGATTACCCCGAATGTTGGTCGTGGGGAATATCAGACTAGGACCCCTTATAACTAGATTTCTCCTTCCCTTGCTCCGGATGAGAGGGAGGATCGTGATAGTATGAAGCCTGATGGTAAGTTTTCCTTCGAGATGATGAGTCCTGGGAGCGATAGTCCCTATCACTATCTTCATCTCTATCCCGGAGTTTTCTAGAGCCCGAATCCCAGCCAGAGTGATGGAAAACAGATAACCCACGGTCAAATTCGTGGGAGCATCCCATATCGCCTGCACAGAAATTAAGTAAACACGAGTTATTCAGAATCACATGATGACTGAAGTTTAAGTGCAATATGAAGTGTGAGTGTCATTGTGTGTGTCCTAGTGTTTCCTCTCAATGGACCGGTTTCTTTGGATTTACTTATCGAAGTTTTTTCTCCGTGATTACGGGCTTGAGCGCCTTCACTGCCTCTCGCAGGCGAAATAAGTTTTAGGACTTCTAGATCATTGAAGCCATAGTTGAGTAAGTCATCCGGAATGGTGAGGTCAGATAAGCCTTTCAATGAACCCTCTAAGTGTTGGGGAGACGACTCTTTTTCCACTGGACTAATTGTGACGTTTAAAAGGTTCCACCAACAATCTTCTTCGTCAGTTTGTACGCCATTTTCTTTTTTCCCTTCGAAGGGGAGGCGCTACATCGGTGTCGTGTGCCTTAATCACCGGTTCCCGAGCAGGACTTACATTCTCACCCGTTGTGTCTGGCACCTCGGTCTCTCTAATCTCGCCCCCTTGGGTGTGACGGGGGCATCGCATGTTGAAGGCCCAACTTGCCTTTTTCCTTTGTCCAAAGCAGACCTAGTTATAGTGATGCCGTGAGGAAGACTTATCCGGCGACCTTCCGCCTGTAGCCTGAATTTGGAGAGCGATTCATTGGAAATGATAGATCTGATATCCCGGTCTTCCGTGGGAACAGCTCGGATAGCTTCAACGGCCTCAGAGTACCTGGAGCCTTCGGGACGTGTGCTGATACCTGTAAAAGTAGAAAAAGGGTTAGAAAGGGTGCACTTTCTGTCGAATACAAGTGTTAATCTAGAAAAGAAACATACTCCCTCCAGCCATCTCCTTGCAAAGCCGGGGGGACAGCACATGTAGAACCATTCCTGCTTATACTGAGCAAATTTGCTACACGCTCGAGTTAGGATTTGGCACTTGTTATGCGGCTCAAGGAATACGAAAGATGGGCTGTTGGACCGCCTCTTGAAACGATAAATATAACGGATGTCGTCGGGAGTGGGGAGCCTAAACAGAATGCTCATGAAGAGAATGCACGTGCCGTATACGAACGTGTGACTGTTGGGATGTAACTATGATGGAGCGATCTCAATATACTATAGCAGGTCACAGAGAAAGGAATTGAATGGCGGCACGCCCAACGTAGCACATAAATTTGTTGCAGGCCGTATATCCGGCTGGAGGCAAGTAAGGACGATCTTGGCCCAATGGAACCAGTACATCATCAAAAGGAATCCCATGTATTGAGCATATGCAATGAAGAGCGCTTTCATTAATTCTCGAAGCTTGAGAATCGATCGGATTATCTAGAATGATTGTTGCATCTAAGGCATCAGGAGCCAAGTCAACGGATGTGATCGTGGGACTCGGAATATCTTGTACAGGAGTTGTCGATGGATTTGAGGTTCCAACCATTTCCTGTTGAGAAGTTGGCTTGGGTTTATCCAAGACTGTGGCAGAACTGAATTTTGTAGACATATCTAATGAGTCTTGGATCTGATGAAACACCTATTTAAACTATACTTGAAAACAATCAACATTAGACATAACAACATAAATACTCCCCTTGTGTGGTGTGTGAACTAGTGCAATCGTTCGAGTATAAATATAAAGAATTAAAAGTCATAAAGCTGATAAAGTAAAGATAAGCTTTGAACTATCATATTCGAAGACCGTCATCGCTGACTGTCTCCGAGAGCCTGCCTTATGATGGTTTCAGTTTTGGCTTGGACATTAGCACTGTGTATTGAAGGCTATTATTTGTCTTTGTCAAGTTAAACTCAGGTTTATAGTTGCTGAAATTGGAGTGTTGTCAGTCTGAATAAGTTCGATATGCTTGTTTGCTTAAGTCATTGTCCTTGTTTAAATGTCGTATGATTAGGCATATGAGGTCAGTGAGTTCGGCGTGAGTTGTGTTCAAGTTGGAATGATTTCGACTGTTGTAGTCTACTTCAAGGCTCAAGGCCGAGCGACACTCGAAACACATTTCCTAAACACCGCTCGGCCTAAATGCCGCTCGGCACAATCCCATCACTCGATACTTGAATGAATGATTCGACCAATGTCGCTCGGCATCCTAGGATCAGACACCTTCGCTCGGCATTCTCTGGCTCGACCAACTAAGCCGGACATGCCGACCCACTTGCTCACCTCCGTCTCACTTCCTCAAATCACCGAACTAGACTCTCTCTTTCTCTCCTTAGACCGAACGACACCATATCCCTTTACCTCCATGAGACTAACCTCACATAGAGACTACTGAGCCACCTACTTCATAATTGGTTGGCTTTCAACCAAAAAGCAAATGCCGACCCATCCACAATCACTTCTCCCTCGCTCCTTATTTCCTATTGAACTTACCATAACTTACCGAGTCATTACAACTTCCTCCTCCTTCACTCAGTGACCCAACATGAGCCTATGTCTCAACTACTTCCGGTATTTTTTCCATCCTCCTCTCCATCTAACCCTAAGGCACATTTAGACCTTAGATTCATCATCCTCATCTACACGACTTCCATCATCCGTAAGTTAAAGGAAAGTCGTGAATTCGAATCTCGTACAAAAACCTTAATTGAGGAAAGTCGATCAAGTGAGAAGTTCATACCTAGAAGAATGGGCCGAAGCTTAGGAAGTGATTAATTTCGAATTAAAATCTGCTCAGGCTCATTATCGAGGGCAGTTGGGGGGCAAATGTACTGGATTTAGGAAAGAAGAGGAAGATTGGGGAGGTAGCAAGAGTTTAGGGGAAGCTAAGTTAGATATCCTGTAGAGTTAAAGTAAAAGCAAAGAGGAAAAGGAGAGAAGTGTTGGGTTCTCATACGTGAAGAAGGGAAGGCGAACAAGCATCGAACGGTGAACCCGGTCGACGTATTTTATGGCTCGGTGAGCAGTCATACTGAGCGACAGCGAACTTGCCAAACAAGTGGTTCGGCATTCAGGAGACCGTGTGAATCAACTGATGAGAAGTCAAGGCAAGGAGTTAAAGAGAAACGTGGATTGCTGCTGATTCAAAGCGTGTAGTGTTGCCTCACACGATACGCTTTGGGGGGCAAATGTTATCCAGTTGTTTGACCTGGTAACGAGAGGCTCGGCATGCAGGCCTCGTTCAGCGCTAACACCTCGTTCGGCAAGGAAGCCTCGCTCGGCACAATACCTCGTTCGGCATAGAAGCCTCACTCAAAATAGAGCCTCGCTCGGCATAGAAGCCTCGCTTGGCACAAACACCTCACTCAGCAAGGAAGGGCCTCGTTCGACACAGAGCCTCGCTCGACAAAGAAGCCTCGCTCGGCACAGAGCTAGCTTGGCATAAAAGCCTCGCTCGGCACTAACACCTTATTCGGCATGGAAGCCTCGCTCGGCATAGATACCTCGGTCGGCACAATGCCTCGTTTGGCATAAAGCCTCACTCAGTACAGAGCCTAGCTCGGCATACAGGCCTCGTCCGGCATTAACACCTCGCTCGGCATTCGAACGTTATTTAGCAGGGTTATCTCATTCAACCTTGGCATCGTTCAGCATTGCTTCATTGCCCGGCATTCTCTGGTTCAGCACCTACCGTTCGGCAATCTTCTTTGACAACGTCGTTTATCAAAGACAACACCAAAGTCGTTCGGCAACTGCCGTTCGGCATGCCTGGCCCGGTGCGCAGAAGTCACCTACTAAGGGCCGAGGTACTTTGTTCTTGGTCTCGTGAGGGAAGTCCGGCCTATCTTCGTCTATAAATTGAAGGGCAGAGGTATATTGAAAGGGACCTTTTTTCGAAAATACTTGGGAGACTTTGCCGCTTTCAAGACTCATTCTTTTTCGCTTAGCATTTGCATTCGAGCGGTTGGTGTACGGATTGTATCCATAATCAATTGTTTAGAAAAGCAATAAAGATTAAACTCAAAGTAGACGTAGGCAGTTACGCCGAACCACTATAAATCTGGTGTTCTTATTTCTTATAATTATTACTGCATTCCACTGCGTTATTCCTCAGTTTTAATTTACCTTCTTCATTAATCTCTCTACACATATCCTTCTTCGGACCAATTCTGGTGCTAACAATATTATTGTTTTGTAAAGTATTTTGATGTAAGTTACTACTTTGACTAAAATACACTCTTCTAAGGTAGTTGAAGGAAAAGAAGTATAATAAAGGGTTTTTTGACGTATAACATCATTTTGGAATGATTATCGAGTTATATAAATAAATGTGGTTCTATAATAAATAGTAATAGTAGAATTTATACTTATAATAATATTGGTCGTAAATATATTATTTTGATGGTTATAGAATATGTGATTAATTGTTGGTTGTAGTTATCACATATATTTGATGTTTGATAATGATATCACATTTTGACGAGGATGAAATATTCTACCATTATTTCTACTAGATGATGGATGGTTAATTATGGTTATTTGATGATTGATATTGTGTTTGTAATAACCCGCACATTAATGTGCCTGATTTTTCAATTAAGTTGAAAATCCAAATCATTAGGGTATGGATCTTTCATGTTGGTAACCAGTAATAAACATAAGTATATCAAAGAATTATCTATATGAACTTATAGTGGAATAGTAAAATATAATAAAATATATATACTAACTAAGGCTCCTATCCTGGAACCAATATTATTCCATGGATATCTACGTACCTTGCCAGTGTTGAGCATAAATAAGAAGACTTGTCTATCTACCAGTCCCTTCTTGTACCAGTATCATGTCCATTTAAATATATCTTATGGATTGTAATGAGGAAGGGATCAAAACAATGTTTCGATGATTGGTAAATTATATACTCTATCCATAACACCAGTTTATAGTGATTTATCTCCATTTAAGTGTTATGTTTATTATTAACGATTCTATATTTAATTTCATCTAGATGAACGATTTAATAACTTAGTTTGAGGTATAAGTATATGTACACACACACATACAAATATATATATGTATGTATGTATTTATTTAAGTATCACTATTCTCCTAAAAAGAAAACCTCTTCGCAACGTAATCAATAATCAATCGGCCCGAAGGCCAATGACTCCTAGACACAGCTTTATAATATGACTATCCGTATTACTACCGCATATAGAAGACTCATCTAAGAGTAAACTAGCCAACCTCCAAACAAACAAGCAGATAGACAATTTCCAAGATCATTGCATATCCTATATGAAATCTATACTAGTAGGAAGTGTAATCCATACAGGTTTAACCCAAGTCTTTACTAATCAATGGCTCGAGATCGATAGAGGCTTCGACCTATGCCCGACCCTAATCTATAAATATTGGTACATCATGCTGACATAGCATCGACTTCTCTACATAATTCCCATTAAGATTTACATAATGCAAATCAAGGAAAATGCCTTTTTCTGGTTATTTAATATCTCTGGTTTATAATTGAAGCAGACCTTACAACTTTTTACTACTTCAAACCCACGGCGAACCCTTTGGTGTATTTCCTAACCCTATATGCAAACATATATCCCTATGGTTCTTATAGTTAGAGATGTCTCGCATCAATGCTATGTATACACAACTACTGGTGGCCCCTTGCGGAGGGTAGACTTTTGTTGTGTAAATCTACTAACCTCGCATCCCAATCCATACTAAACCAAGTAACTTACACTTAATCTAAAAATTAGGATAGGCCCACTAATTCACAACCTTCGCAAACGTATTATTGGGGCCATATAATTTCAGCTATGGAAATTATTACATCTCTTAAGTTTGTTATTCATTTATCTACTTGTCATTACTTCTTACCTTTTAAGTTTACTATATTTATTTCTCCACTCCATTAATGTTACTAATGACATTTACTTATCATTCCCATTCAATTTACTTTACCATTTCCATATTTAGTCTCTACAAATAAATTCGCCAAATGACAACCATGTTGACTTGATTACAATAACTTACCTTTTATTCGTAATTCGTTAACTTATTTGTATTTAGCGTTTTATTTATAATTAATATGATAACACATAATTAATTGCATGTTACCATACATATCAATGTTGTAAAAGAACGTTTATTTATTTATTAAACTTATACTTTACTTTATATATTTAGTTGATAAACGAGATTATTTGTATTTCAATTTATAACCTTTTAGTTTCTATACTTAGGGATTTCTGGAAATACACTTATATGTAAATTTCTAATTTATTTCTACATCTTAATGCATTAGAATCGTAGCTTTTCCAAAAAGAAAATATTACCATTACAACTTCTCATAAACCATCAAAAGTAAGATTGTGCTACGTTTAAAATTACAAAGAATTATCTCTTTTTATTTTTATTGAAGTAGACGGTGCAAACTTAGGAAAACCATCCTTATATTGCATATCTTATTCCTTCAGATATAAGAATATTCCTTGTTATTTTAAACAATGCACTTTTCTTATATAAGTGTGAGTTGGGCAATTTGTAGAAATTCCCAAAGAGATTCTAGACTTCCAATGAATTAAAATATAGAAATTAAAATCTCAAATCTGTTTGAACGATCTCTAATTGATGATTTTCAAGTTTGATCATTTACAATCCAAATAACAAGAATATGGAAATAACTACACAATTCTTGTTAATATTATTCTCATAAATTTTATTGATGTTCTCCCAAACATTCCGATCTAGGGTGTCTATATAGTATTTCACCCAAATTTAAATAATTCGTTAATATGTATGCAAGAATATTAAGTTATATTTTTTATTCATGCCTATAATTTAATGGTTTTCACATAGGCGTAAAAACAAAAATAGAATTTCAGCGATATGAATTCAGTATTATGTAAATTGCATGATATTTCCACTAATATTATAGTGCTTAAATCTCCAAATCCAATCTCATTTTTTTACTTGGCTCCATTTTCTTTTCAATCAAAATATGTATAAAAAGATATATGTGTGTGTGTGTGTCTGTCTGTGTCTGTGTCTGTGTGTGTTTGTGTGTGCTTATTAAAATTATGGATATGTGAGGAGATTTGAGTTAACGGAATTTAAATTTTAAATTATTGAATTTACCTTTTGATGATGATTTCGATTCACTCCTCCTTTTCCTCTCTTTTTATTTTCTGTTCTTCTCCAATATACACACACACACACATGCACACATACACACTACATTTACAATTTTTAGAAGCAGCGGAGGTAGAAAAATAACAAAACTTCACTGCTCTGTTTAGAAAATATGAGAAGAGAAGGGAGGAACTAGGCCTGTATTTATAGGCCATAAAATCAATTTTGTCTATTAGATTAGTTTTTATTATATCCAAGCTATTTAGGCAAAGGTTCAGAGAGTACCCAGCCCTAACTTAAGCGATAAACCTTCCCCATTTAGCCGTTGATTGGTAGGCCTGGGTTATTTATTACCATTTTTAATATTTATTTCCGTATTTCTATTTTAAATTATTTTCGATCCGAAATCTTCAAAAGTCGACAATTTTTCCATATGAACTCCGACCATGAAGCTCCTTATATGAAAGTTGCTTAGAAAATTGCCACGAATGCAATGTTGCAAGTTTCATATTCAAGTTTCGATGTTTTCTCAAATTTAATTTTTGAGAAATATAAATGTATTCATTAGTTTTTTAATTAATTATTGTTTATTTTATGAGTTATTATAGTGTTAATAATATTAGTCACACATTTAATGATTGATATTGTGTTACTATTATGGAGTGATTAGTCTGTATGTAAGTATATTTGTGTTGTTATTTCCTTATTTGATGATTGAAAGACAGTGTTGTTAATGTTTGATGGTTGTGTGCTATTAATGTGTTAGCCATATGATGATTAAATGTGATGGTTTAGTAGAAGTTGTATTTTTTTTCTTATATTGATTGCATGGATGTTGCGGTTGTTATGTACACTAATTATTTGGATGTAGGAGAAAAGCAGTAAATAGAATTGCATGGGATTGATCCTATAACATCCCTAAAAAATTATAAATAAATAAATTAGATAAAACGATTAAATAAGATAAGGTTAAAAATAATTTTTTTTACAGAAGTCTGAATTTGACCATGAAAGTTACGTCTTGTGTTCGTGGCGAAATACTAATTGTTTGCACCAAAAATGGTCACAAACCCCAATATCATGAAAGCACCAGTATATGAATACTAATCAACAATATTCAAACACAAATCTCAGATCTAAGCAATATCAAGCACAACAATTCAGAAATAACGATCAAAAACACAGGATTTATAGTGGTTCAGCGATCTTGCCTACATCCACTCTGAAGTTTATATCTTTATTGATTCTTTTGATGATTTCAATCTGTTACAGCATATTACAGTAGGTTATCGCTCTGATGTTTCAATACAATGTTGATAAAGAGATGTAGAATTGAATCCGGCAGAGTCTGGACGTCGAACGGCCAAAAGATCCTTTTTATGTAGGCTTTAGGGGGCTATTTATAGGCATAGGAGGCTGAGATCGCGCTCAAACTTCGGGAGACTTCATCTGGAACGTGAGTGGGCCCATGCGACCGACCCCACCAAGTTTCGACTCGATCTGTGATCGATACGAAACGATTTCGTATCCATAAAAAATGGATCCAATCGAGCTGAAACTTGGCAGGAACAATCTTTACCTTGTATGGAAGATGCTGTAAAAATTTCATTGCATTTGAATCTTTAGACCGTGACATATGATCAATGCAAGATTGCACTCTCATGAACACTGTCACATTCGAATCCATGTTTTGTATCCATCTCGTTCGACTCGATAGAGGCATGTGCGCATGCGATGACGTGTCACGAAATCCCTAGGTTGAACCACTTTGCGTGCCGAATTTGACCTAGTTATTCGCATCTAGCGTCGAAGTTTCGCTCGTATCAACCATTTATTCCCATCCATTTGTTTCAGTCCTTATTGGAACCAATTATTGATTCACGGTAGCCCTTGTTCGCATCGATTATTATTGGTGTACTGCATATCGATCGTGCTATCGATATGAAGTGAGATAGATACGAACAATGACTTATACGCTACCGATTCGAATAACCATGAACCATATGGATTCGAACTAAGCCTCTACGATCGATCCGAAGTATTTTGACCATGATGGATACGAGATAAACCGATACAATGTTACCGTTTCTAGGTCGATGCGAAGAGCACAATGCCAGATGGATTCGAACAGCACCGATTCGAACAAAGCCCTGGGACGGATTCGAATAGATCGAGTCGGTATCCTTTCGATGGATACGAAATCGATCGATTCGCACAAGCCAATACATGATTTCCTGATGGATGCGAATGATGGATTTGAACTGCACCAAACTCGATGGGTTCGAACATACCGAGGTGATGCCATTCTACTGGATACGAACCTGATGGATTCGAAATGGACATCACCCCAACTCTTTGATGGATACGAACAGTATATTCTTCCTACCTTGTATCGATCATATCTCCTTCATACGAACTCCGATTAACCTGAAATTTGAAATGCTAGCTTTCGTGACTTGTCTTGTCGTTTTCTATCAATTGTAGCCTGATTCGGGCTTGGACAAAATTCATTGATATCCATAGTGAAGCAAAGTATAACCAATCTTTGAGACGAACTGTCTTTTGTATCCGATCGATCTTTTGGTATCATGGGCTTGCCAAAAAGCGGGATAACATTTGCCCCCTAAAACATGCCTTGCGATAGGAAGGTGTGTTTTGCAATGCCATAAGTTGGATGTTCATATCCTGTCAACAACTTGTAAAGAAATTGATAGTTTCATATGACCTCAAATGACGATCGTTCGGGATCGTATGCCATTTGAGGTGAATTGGGACCGTTCGCGGCGAATAATGTGATGGGACCGTTCATGGTCGGATGCCGTTCGCGGCAAATGGTGAAATGGGAACGTTCGCGGTCGGATGCCGTTCGTGGAAAATGGTGATCGTTCGTGATCGGGTGCCGTTCGAGGCGAATTGTGACAGTTCGAGGCCGTGTGCCATTCGAGCCGATTAGTGATCGTTCGAGGTCGGGTGCCATTCGAGGCGAATTTTGACCGTTCGAGGTCGTGTGCTGTTTGAGGCGAGTCATGACCATTCGAGGTCGGGTGCCGTTCGAGGCGAATTGTGACCGTTCGAGGCGAATTGTGACTGTTCGATGTCGTGTGCCGTTCGGGGTGAGTTGTTACTGTTCAAGATCGTGTGCCGTTTGAGGCGAATTTGGTTTGCCTGGGGGGACTTAGTATTATCGATGCCAGATTTCACGTTTGTGTAAATTTCTGGATCGTTTGTTAGGGCGGTTTATCGCCATCTCAGAGCATGTCAAAGGATCGTTCGCGGTCCTGCACATGTGTAAGTAGCTTAGCCATTTCAGAATTATCAAAACTAAATATCCATTCAACCGATGAGTTTTAAAACAGAAATGTCCGACACAATCAAATGAAAACATGAAAAACACAAAAAACGAAAGCAAAACAGTGGCGTCAGAGTGCAAACACCTACATCGACGTGGTTTATAACTGTATCAGAGCATGTCTGAGGATCGTTCGCGGTCCTGTACATGTGTGAACATCTTAATTGTGTCGATGTGGGGTTTTCCACTCGTCCATCATTATCTCAATCAATTGATAATAAGCTGACGACTCAATCCTGAGCCATCTTCAGTTGATGCGGGTTGTGGCCGTTCTCGTTCCACTGTTGCGGCCCTCCTTCTCACATACTGTGACAACAAACCATTCCGGATGTGCGCCTCGACTTCGTCTTTTAAGTGTATGCAATCGTTTGTGTTGTGACCATTCAACTCATGAAACGAACAATACTTGTCCGACCTTCTCTCATTGCTAGTTGGATCTCTCCTCATTGGCTTTCGATAAGGGACCTGTCCCTTAGTATCCTGGTAGATCTGTTCCAAAGTCTCGTTCAACTCTGAGTAGGCGGTGAATCATGGTTCCTTTCGTGGTCGCATTGATCTGTTATCGTTATCCTTAGCCTTTCTTTTCCCTTGCTAGTTTCTCTACTTTTCTCAGGGGGATTTCCACCTTTGACTGCATAAACATTAATTTCTTCTCCTTCTTCTCTTTCGGCGTTTGCATCTTCCAATTGCAAAATCATTTTCGCCTCATGATAGAATTCTCCAAGATCTATAGGCGAATCTTTATTCAATGAATTTTTGAACTCTGTTCCATCAACTATTCCGGACACAGCTGCCATCATAACCATGGATGGATCTGGTCGATCCACCGATGTTGCTGCCGCGTCGAATCGCGTCAGAAAACACCTCAAAGACTCCCCAGCTTTCTGCTTTAAAGTTGCCAAACTCATCACATTCTTGGGTCTTGCAATGTGAACCCTAAATTGCCTCATGAATTTCTCAGTTAAATCTGCCCACATTCCTATGGAGCCACTCTCCAGCTGCCTAAACCATAATGCTGCGATATCCGTCAGATATAATGGAAAGCACTGGGCCATAACTTCCTATGATGCCCCCAGCACTTCCATGTGCCTCATATACTTTTTCAGATGGACCGCGGGGTCCGTCCTCCCATCGTACATCTCCATTGATGGTAACTTGAACTCTGGTGGGTTCCTGGCCATCCTAATTGCAGGACAAAATGGACTCATGTTCGCGTCTTCAAGATCTCTGTTCACTAATCCGCCCCTCATTGCTCGCCTGACCATCTCTGCCAATCTATCATTGTCTCCTAGTTGTAATCCTCGTTCATCGCTTTCGACCTGCCTCCCGAGTTCACGAGGGAATTCTGGAATCTGCCCCCTGGCTGAGCATTCATTCCTCTACTACCACCAGGTTGCTCGGATGCCCCCTCTCTCTCTGGGATTGGATCAATATGCTCCAAGTGTGTGCCCCCTAATCTAGGTGCTACGCCGAATGGTCCTGCTCCGTTCTGAACTCCATCTGCTCCTCGGTTCTACGCTCCAAGTAGCCCAATCTGTTGAAACAAACTCTGGATCAACTCCTGATGTCTCTTCATCATTGCCTCCATATCATCCCTAGTCATGAAGATCGATGCCTGATTCGCTCCTGAGGAAGCCTCTTGACTTCCTTCGTGTTGACTTCTTTCTGGTCTCTGCCTTCTACTTGTTTGTCTTGTCATAGCTCCTTAGATCTGAACTCTCAAATCTTCAAATTCAACTTCCAAATGGTAGAATCCTTGAGTTAGCTTTCTCAGTGAAAGCACCAAAGTGTTTGCACCAAAAATGGTCACAAACCCCAATATCGTGAAAGCACCAGTATATGAATACAAATCAGCAATATTCAAACACAAATCTCAGATCTAAACAATATCAAGCACAGCAATTCAGAAATAACGATCAGAAACACAGGATTTATAGTGGTTCGGCGATCTTGCCTACGTCCACTCTGAAGTTTATATCTTTATTGATTCTTTTGATGATTTCAATCCATTACAGCAGATTACAGTATGTTATCGCTCTGATGTATGAATACAATGTTGATAAAGAGATGTAGAATTGAATCCGGTAGAGTCTGGACGTCGAATGGCCAAAAGATCCTTTTTATGTAGGCTTCAAGGGCTATTTATAGGCGTAGGAGGCTGAGATCGCGCTCAAACTTCGGGAGACTTCTTCTGGCACGTGAGTGGGCCCACGCGACCGACCCCACCAAGTTTCGACTCGATCTGTGATCGATACGAAATGATTTCATATCCATCAAAAATGGATCCAATCGAGCTGAAACTTGGCAGGAACAATCTTTACCTTGTATGGAAGACGATGTAAAAATTTCATTGCATTTGGATCTATAGATCGTGAGATATGATCGATGCAAGATTGCACTCTCGTGAACACTATTGCGTTCGAATCCATGTTTCGTATCCATCTCGTTCGACTCGATAGAGGCATGTGGGCAAGCGATGACGTGTCATGAAATCCCTAGGTTGATCCACTTTGTGTATCTAATTTGACCGAGTTATTCGCATCTAGCGCCGAAGTTTCGCTCGTATCAACCATTTATTCCCATCCATTTGTTTCAGTCCTTATTCGAACCAATTATTGATTCACAGTAGTCCTTGTTCGCATCGATTATTATTGGTGTACTGCATATCGATCGTGCTATCGATGGAAGTGAGATGGACACGAACAATGACTTATACGCTACCGATTCGAATAACCACGAACCATATGGATTCAAACTAAGCCTCTGTGATCGATCCGAAGTATTTTGACCATGATGGATACGAGCTAAACCGATACGATGTTACCGTTTCTAGGTCGACGCGAAGAGCCCAATGCCGGATGGATTCGAACAGCACCGATTCGAACAAAGCCCTGGGATGGGTTCGAATATGTAACGACCCGTTGAAATTAATAATATTTAATAAATTAAATTAATATAATTTCTAATTTGTTTAAGAATAAATGTAGAAATTTGGTATAGTAGTTGTAACCTAGTGTAACAATAAAATTTTATGACAATAGATTTGGATAATGTAATTTGTCACTTTTTGTTAAAAGTAAATTTTAAGAAATCAATAAATGTTGAATTGAGAATATTAATAAAAAAATATTAACTAAAATGAGATTCATTAATATAAAATCAGTAGTGAAGATGTCACCTTTGGTTGTAATAAAGGTGAATGCTATTAGTGGATGTCAACACTTAATAAAATTTATTTAGAATAAAAAGAATTTAAATGCATGTTTGAATAGAGTATTAAATTGATAGATTAAGCGTAAGTAATTAGAATTTAACCCTATAAGATATGGAACTGAATGTATGAATATAATTTTGTAGAAATAGTTAATTAACAACTTATTTGTGCATACCCAATTTAATATAAATAACAAAAGGGCTAGCACTTGATGTGCCTAAGTATTAATATATTGGAACTATAATAAAATAGAGAGTTTGGTAGTAAATAGAAATAAAAAGACCGTTATTAACTAGTAAATTAATAAATGGATTCTAACAATAGGTAGTAATTAATGCGTGTATATTGGGCATTTGCGGATTACCAATTTTTCTACCTATTCATATAATTTATTTATGTAAATCTAAACCTATGGCAACATTTTGTTAATAAATGTTGGAAGTGAATTTGAATATATCAAAGGATAACAAGTGTTTAGGTTAACCATTTATTTTATTTAGTTAAGAAGGGAAATAGATTGAAATAAAGCTAATTTAATTTTTTTGGTTGTTAATGGGTATAGTTAAATAAGGAGAAGTTATAGGAAATAAAACGCGCACTAATGAGATGTAATATAATTCCAAAGTTATTTATACCCACAAATAGGTTAATTACTGTATAGAAAGAGTCTAAATCAATAAATGAATTTATTTTTTTTTTTTTTTTTTGAAAAGCAAGAGCAAAAAGCTCACTTTATTAACTAATGAAAAATTACAACCAAAGAAAAGTAACCAACTAGCAAGCCCAATTACACCCATGACCAAGAATAAAATTCAAAACCAGGATATACCCATGACCACACTATGACCAGATTAACAACTATGACCATAATACAATTAGAGAATTGACTTACAACCCTGACCAAATTACAAACATCAAACAACAACTACATAACAAATAATGGAAAACATGGCAGCAGCTTTGAACCAAAAAATCAGAGATGGCATCAGGAAGAAGAAAACTAACAATCTAGGCCACCAAAACATATATAATCATCAGCATAAAAGGTTTCACCCTGTAAAAGCTTCACTCTGTAAATGCTTCACTCTGAAAATTCTTCACTCTGTAAATGCTTCATCAAACAGACATAACAAGCAACACCCATATGAACAACAGCATTACCAGTGAAAGCTTCTCATTGACAATGCATCCAGAAACCTCTGTTGCCAAACTTAAAAAAGAAACAGTAAACAAGAATTAATCTTAACAAGAGTCAGATCTTAGAAACCAAAGAATATTCCTGTGTATCTGATCAAACAATTGTGAGGAGCTCCTGATACTGCTACCAAATATTCTATTATTTCTCTCTTGCCAAACTTCATAAACCAATCTTTTTAACATTTTAAGCAGAAGCCTTGTCTGACATGATTTCCATCTAGTAGCCTTGAAAATATTGAACCATTCAATAGAACTTACAGCTGAAGGTTTATAGAAACCATAAGATAATAGTAATCTATACCAGATTTGAAAGACAAATGAGCACTCAAAGAATAAATGTGTGTTACATTCTGTTTCAGACTTACAAAAAACACACATATTGTCTGAGATAATTCCAATCCTACAGAGTTTATCCTTGGTATTTAATGCATTAGCCATCACTTTCCATAATAACAAATTTTCCTTAGCACTGCCACCTATTTTCCAAATTCTTGTATACCATGGAAAAAGAAAACCATTATCACAGAGAGATTTGTAAACAAGATTGATTGAAAAAGTCTTCCCAGACCATACTAGCACATTATCAGAACTCATTGTAGGATAACTTGAAATGATGTTCCATAATTGTCTTAATTGAAAAGAGCTTGTATAGGGCAAAACCAAACTGCCATCATGAATAAAATCAACAACTTTAGCTTGTTCAGCTATACCAGAGATATTTCTCAAATTGTAATCAACAATTGAACTTAAGATTAAGCCTTGTTTAGACCAGGGAGAGTGCCAAAAAGACAAATCCTTAATCAGATCATGATTACATTGAATTAAAGGAATAAAAGTTTCTCTAAGCTTCAAAATACATCTCCAACTCCAACTACAACTTTGAGGAATTGACATAGTCCAAAAGTTTTTCCTACCAATAAGATTATGATTAACCCATTGTGACCAGAGATTGTTGTCAGTTGTAAAAATTTTATTGTAATAAACAGATATTGCAGCTCTGTTCCATTGACAGATATTAGTTATTCCAAGACCACCATGTTTCTTTGAATCAAAAAGTTTATTGAAAGAGATTGGAATTAACTTCTTAGAAAATGGATCACCATGCCATAAAAATTTATTAAGAGCACTAGTAATCATATTAATAAGCTTAGCTGGAAGAATATAGTGCCTTGTCCAATATGTAGTCATGGCTACAGCTATTGACTGAACAATGGTTAATCTACCAGCTTGTGAAAGTTTACCAACTGGCCATAAGTGTAGCTTTTCAATGATCTTTTCAAACAGTGGCATGCAATCTTGCTTAGAAAGTCTAGATGTAATCAAAGGCAGACCCAAATAGAAAGAATTTCTAGGCAGTTCCTGAAGACCAGAAAAATTAATAATGTCTTTCATTTCCAATGGACTTAAACCAGCAACTAAAATATTAGATTTAGCCAAATTAATTTGAAGTCCTGTTATAGAATGAAAAATCTTCAGAGTTGAAAGAATGCATTGTATGTTATCTATGGTGGGCTTTGTAAAGACAACCAAATCATCAGCAAAAAGGAGATGAGTAATTTGTGGATGCTTACATTTCGGATGCAAATGTAAAACTCCATTAATAACAAGTTCCTTGAACAAAGAATTAAGAAGCTCCATGACAATAATAAACAGATAGGCTGAAATAGGATCACCTTGCCTAACTCCATGTATACCCTTAAAATAACCATATAGACCACCATCTCTCAAAATAGAATACATAGGAGAAGAGATACAAGTGTAAATCCAAGCTAAAAATGGTTTTGGAAAATTCATTTTGGACATAACTGCTAAAATAGAATTCCAATGCACCGAGTCAAAAGCCTTCCTAATATCCAATTTTAACATACACCTTGGAGAAATAGTTTTTCTTTCATATCCAAATAACAATTCTTGAGTCAGTAAAATATTATCACTAATAGATCTACCTTTGATGTAGGCAGCTTGGTTAATGCTTATAATAGATGGCAGTACAAGTTGAAGTCTGTTAGCTAAAATCTTTGAGATGATCTTATAGATGATATTACAACAAGAGATAGGCCTAAAATCAGTGACAGATGTTGGATTAACAATTTTAGGAATCAAAGCTATAGCAGTAGCAGATAAACCAGCAGGAAGCTTATTATGTAGAAAAAAGTATTTGATTGCAATAACAATATCTGATCCAATAATACTCCAACTATGTTGAATAAAATAAGCATTAAAGCCATCAGGTCCTCCACAACTATTACTATCCAAACTGAAAACTGCATTCCTAATTTCCTCTTCAGTAATTACACTAATCAGAGAACATGATAGAGTGTCTGATAAAGAGGGAAGAGTAATATTAAAGAGGGGATTTAAATCAGGAATAAAAGAAGTGGATGGTGCTAAGACAGAAGAAAAATATTGGACAAAAGCCTGATTAATACCATCAAAAGTGTTCACCAACAACCCATTCATATCCTTAACTTGAAAAATGCTATCACGACTTCTTTTAACTTTAAGAAAGTTATGATAATACTTAGTATTTCTGTCTGCCTCCTTTTCCATTTTCACATGAAGTTTCTGCTTAAGAGTTGACACTTCTCTATCAATTACCTTCTCAAGTTCATTCCTTAAATGCAATTCAGCTTGTTTTAATAAAGTATCACAGGGTCTAATACACAGTGCTTCCTGAATCTTAATAAGGTCATTTCTAATTTGAGTTGAGAGTTTAGAATCATTACCAAAATGTTCTGCTGACCACACTTTAAGATGAAACTTTAGCACCTTCATCTTAAGAATAATATTTGCAAGAGGGTCTTTGCCAAATTGCATACTCCAAACTTGTCTGAGAATAACAAAATAATCAACATGCTTAGTCCAAAAATTAAAAAATTTAAAAGTATGTTTCCCTCCACCAAATTTATCAGCTCCATTTTGAAATATTAAAGGACAGTGATCTGAAAGAGAAGGTTGATGAATATGATAGAAAGAATTAGGCCAAAATTGAAGAAAAGGCAGATTTATAAAAATATGATCAAGTTTGCAAAGGGTTACATTACCATTCCTACTACAATTAGACCAAGTGTAAACAGACCCAAAGAATTTGAGAGAAAATAAATTTGCTTGACAAATAGCACTATTAAGAGGAGATATATCCTTGAGTGATAAAGAACAACCACCAAATTTCTGATCACAAGCAAACATGCAGTTAAAATCACCACCAACAAGCCAAGGAAAAGATAGAGGATTTAATGATGGAAGATGATCCAAAAAGATCTGTCTTAAAGACAAAGAATTATGAGCATATACAGAGGTAAGGAGAAAATTCAAACCAGAAGGTAAATGAGTGCATTGATAGTGAATGAATTGATCTGAAGCACAGATTCTAGAAAGATTAAAAACACTAGGATTCCATAAAGTCAACAATCTACCATATTTAGCTTCAAGAAAATTATGATCAGAAGACCAGGAAGGAGCTATAATTGCTACAGCTTTGACTGAAGATTGAATATCAAGCTTAGTTTCAGAAATACATATTAATTGAATATCCTTTTCTTTTAAAAGATTCCTAATCTCAAATTGTTTAGAGGGTGAATTGGCACCCCTAATATTCCAGAATGCAATATTATTCATTTAAAAGGTAAAGGAGGTAATAAAGGTGAAGGATTTTTCCTAGTATGTCTAGTATGAGAATTTTCCTTAGAGGAGGAACATGGAAGAACTTCATGAGATTTAAAATCCTTGCCCTTATTCAGGTCATGGACAATCTTAGCACCAGCATCAAGACAAGAAGAAGAAGGGGGAGGCAGAATAATATGACTGGGTGGAGACAAATGCAAATATGGAGAGCTGGAAGATAAATTGGAAGGAGATTGATTACTAAATTGAGAACAGCAAGAGGATGTAAGAGTAGAGTCAACAGAAGAAGAGTTAGAGACATTAACAGAAGAAGAACTATTACCAATATGAGAAATAGAAGCAACAAATGAAGTTGAAAGATTTGAACAAGAAGAATCTAAAGCTAAAGAATTAGAATGAAGAGAAGAATGCAAAGATTTGTCAAGAGAATTAGATGTATTAGGACAAGAAGAAAAAGGGACTCCATTCTCGTTCACAACACCACCATCAACTTTCACAACACTATCAACAACTACTTGTTCTTTCTTTTTCCAGATACTTTTATTCTTCCTCTTAACATTCTTCCAATCTTTCTCATTATGAACTATATTACCAGTATTAGCAACAATATCAGGCTGAGTTTTATCCACACACTTCTCACCATCTTGCCCCTTTCCTATTACTTTCCTTTCATCCTTATTAAGAAATTCACAATAAGCAGTATCATGACCAAAAATTTTACAATGAGTACAAATCTTAGGTTTCCAATCATAAGAAAGCTTAACATCTGGACAGTTGCTACCCAATTGAGGAATAGAAATAGTATCAGGTAAATCAAACTCAGGAGAAATCTCAACTAGCGCTTTAGCATACTTAAATCTCTGAAGTTTCTCAGTGCTATTATCAAAACAAATAAGCCTACCAACATGACAAGCCAACCAATTAATCCCAATCAAAGTCCAAAGAATAATTGGAATTCTGTGAAAGTGAATCCATACAGGAACTTTCTTGATTTGAGCTTGTGAAATTCCAACCGAAGGATCCCATTTAGTAATAATAAACATTCTACCTCTAATGAAAATAGGATCCAACTTAAGAACATAATCCCTATCCTCTTGATTTGAAAATTTAAAATAGAAATTATAACCATCAGATTTATGCTGATTTAAGTTCAATTAATTTATTTGATTAAATAGTGCAGTAGCGTAGTTTTGTGCGGTAGTTGAAATAGCTAATTCTTTTAGGTGAAGTTAAGGCTAATTCTATGTATATATTTGACATATTGTTGATATAGATTCTAGGAAGCAGGATCTATTAATTAAATGGAGTATTAGATTCAATAATTGCATTTATCGCATAAATAAAGAGAATATAACGGTAAAAATTGGCGTTATTGAAATTAAAAAGGAATGGGGGAATAATAATTTGAAATCATTGCAATAGATATTAATTTAAGGTTACCTTAAATAAATTAAGGTAATAAATGGAGGATAGTGTAAATATCTTTATAATACGATGATTTGTGTAGTTAGGGTAGTTTTGATTTGTCACTTAAGATGGAGGATTTTTATAAAATGTAATAAATGCAGTTTAAATTAAGGCATTGACGTTTGGGTATTTAAGAAGTGATAAACTAAAATTTATTTATTTATTTGAAAATTTGAAATCCAAGTTGTGGATTTATTGCAAATAAGTGAAATTTGTGTTTAACCATTACATCGATAGGAATAAATTAAATTTAAGGTCATATTAATAAAATTTGGACTAGAGAAATGATATGAATCGGTTTTGGAAGCCTTAAATATAAAATGGGAAGTAGACGAGATTTCACGTTACAACCATTTTTTAAAAAATCCTGATGTATGTAGAAATATTTATGAAATATAACGTAAACCAATGTTGAATCAAAAGAATAGAGTCAACACTTATTTATTCATTTAATGTGATATAACTACTATTGCAAATTACATGGAAATCTAATATATAGGACATTACCTAAAAAGGAAGAGTAGATAAAATTTATGATAAACATATTTGTATATGAAGGTTATTGATTTAAGGAGAAATTGGGCAAGTTTTATGTATTTGGGTTAAGTGCAACCTTTAATAGATAAATTTATTGCAATTAAAGAAATTGACAATTAATATTTCGATAACCTAAAATTTGATGGGATAAGAACATTTGGGTAATGAAGGGATAACAAATATTAGCTATGATTCTAGAAGGAATTAAATAGATAATGGGAAGATTAAAATCAGGTTCTAAGCAATAATTATTAAATAACAGAAGTTTAGGAGTAAAGTGAGATAATTGAAAATTTTAATCATTCATATAAGTCATTTGTTTATTAATATGAGTTAGCTAATAAATTTAATTTGGGCAATACCTATATATTGGAAACACATTTGTAAAGTGTAATTAATTGAATTTGGTGAATTGGGAATGAATCCAAGGTTATAGGAATTAATGTAATACTACGCAAATAAAAGGTAACTGCATAAAATCAATGTTTCGTAATAAATTGTAATTGATAATTAAGTAGGAATGGGTTTGAATTTGACAAAAAGGAAAATTTATTATTTGCTTACCCATCTATTCAATCTATTAAATTTGATCAGATCCATTTGCAATTAAACGAATTTATTTACAAGTTAGTATGTATTTAGCTGATAACTATAAACCAATTAGGGCAATTGGGTATATATATATTACCAGTTAAGTTATATAAGATAATGGTTGACTTAATTAAGGGAGTTTACGTAATAATTTCATTTATTTTGTAAGTGGAAATAAAACGTTAATGATAACAAGTATTCAAAATTTACCATCTATTTAGTATATTAAGTATAATTGATAATCAACTGCAGCAAGTAATAAATAATAAATACGTAACGTTAAATGAAGTAATATTTGAAATTTAATATTTAGAAACTATGTAAATATAAGTGCAGATGAAATTGGGGATATTTACATATTGAAATATGAATCCAATGATAAATCAATCTAATTGACAATAAATAATGGAAAGTAAATTTAATTAAATTTTGGAAATTTAATATATATATACAGTTATAAACCCTAGCTCCATCCTATTGTCATTTGTTGTATATTCATTTCTTCATCTCCTTCTCCTCCTCAAATGGTTGCAAAACCTAGATCTACTTCAATCCAAATTTCAATGAAAATGCAAACACTTCAGAAAAATTCCACAAAAAAATATATGTTAATGTTCTCGAGGCACGTAATCTACTGGTGCAATTCGTTTTCTGTTTTGAACATTCGTTTGACCAGAATTAATTCAAACAGTCCATGACCATTCATCATCGTCGTCGCAAACTTCGTCGGATCGTCAAACCTTTTCTGGGTTTTGTAGAGTGGACGATGGGGATCGCATCTATATGGTTTGTGTGTCGTTTTATTTATTTTCAATTTTGAATTCAATCATCATTTTTCGCCATAACTTTCTCATACGAAGTCGGATTCACACGAAATTTCTTTTGTTAGGATCGTAATTTAATTTCGGATTTGATGACACTGGTTTGGACGAATTCCGAGAAGGGCGAATTTTTGGGTTTAAATCGAATTTAAATTCGATTTAAATTCCAAAGGTGAGTGTTTAAACCCACTCACAACTACTAAAAGTTTTTATGTTTGTTAAATTAATTTTAGAAATGAATAGAAATTTATTTATGAGTATTTGACATGTTTATTTCATCATAGCTGTTAAATTGCGTTTAGTTAACTTAACTGTTAATTTAATTCATTTATTTCGTATTAATTGACAGTTAAAATTTATTTGTTTGTATATGAACTGCTAGTTAACAGTTATATAATTTATTACTGAATATAGACTGTAGATTAATAGCTGTTAAATTTAATTTGAATAAAATTGCCAGTATTACCTGTTATGTAGTACCAAAAATAATATTGTTATTGATTGATATTGATTGATGATTTCGATTTGGATGATGGATGATGTTGATGAATGGATGTTTATTGTATATCATTTAAATTATCATGCATATTTCATTTCATTCGGGATTGCGGTTTGAAATGATATATAACCGCAAATTTTTATATTTTTTAAATTGCGGATTGAAATGATAAATATCCTTATCACTTGACCATAGGATAGAAAATTATATACAGGCGTCGCGGTCTATATATAACTATTTTTATGTGATTTCTATGGTTTGGATGGAATACGGTTTATAATAATCTTAAATTTTATATTGTATAAATATTTTTCTTCCATATATATATACATATGAAGTTGAAAATTTTGAAATTAAAAGGTGTATAAAAATCTTTATTAAAAATGGAAGAAAATGGAGTTTAATAATTTATATCATATGTTTAAATGTTAAGTTTGAAAATTTTAAGATATGATATTTATAATTGGATTTTTCCCAAATTAAATTGAAATGAATATTCTAGTATAATTTGAATTGGAAAAATATATATATATTTTATTACTAGAGATTGAAGTCTTATTATTTATGGATTTTATATGAATATTCAAGACTAATTAATAGAACAATTGATTTGTTAAAAGCATAAAATCCGACTTTAGTTTGAAATATTGATACTCAAAATGGATATACGTATATATAAATAAATTGAAGTGGTTTTGGAACTTGAGAGAGATAATATAAATTTTGGTTTAGACTTTAATAAAGAAATGTATTTGTAAAGCCATGAGAACTATTTTCTTTACAAAGTAACATTTAAGTTAAACCATTTAATTCATACACCGTTGAATGTCCAAACCATTCAAGTTTTTAGAAGTTATGGTTTTAAATTATGATTTTAAAAATATTATGTTTTGAAATATTTGATTTTCAGACGTTATGAAGTTAAAGCATTATGATTTTGGAAAAGAATTATATTTGGGATAAGTGATAAAATATGGTTTTGGGTTTTGAAATGATATCGTATTCATGGTTATGAAATGGAATGTTTATTCTGATTTTTAAAGTATAACCTATTTTTAAATGACCGCGGTGTTATAATAACGATGGGTTGGCAAAGAGACCGGGATCGGATATGGACATACTCTCTGTCGATACCGAAAACCACTTTGACTAATCGTGTACGCGGTGGAGATTCCAGAATGAAGTAGGTGGTGGTGACGTTTCCTGTAACGTAAATACGTGGACCCGACTCCCGTGAGTTGGCATAAGGTGGCTAAAACAGGAGCGATTCTCAGGCCAATGAGGTCATTCCTCTGATCGGACCCTCCTCTTCGATATTATACTTTGATTTTGGATTGATTCAGTGGCCACTTCTATATTTTGATTTTGGGGAGTTAGTCCGAGGTGGGCGGTAACTGCGGCTACGCGTTTCCACCAGCCTGAATAGCAATTGGTATATCTACCCTGGCATTGCCTAGTTGTGCCGTGTCACCTACCATACCGAGCCTTTACTACGAGTTTCTATTTGTGTCGTACCTATGGAGTATCCTCTGGTAGCTTCCCGATCAGGAGGTATTACGGTACTGTATAGACTATTGGCATTATTTGTGTTAAGGGCTATATGGGTAACCCCTTAACGCTATTAAAAAGTAAGTTTATTTTATAAATAGACACTATTATAATAGCGCAATATACTACATAGTAAATAGTTTAACGGATCCTTAGGAGATGTAAATCCCGAGCATCTCTTGAGTTACTGTACTCATATTTATTTCTGTTAATTTAACTCACATAAGATCTTTTAGTTCTGACTCGAGTGTTTTTGTCTTTTCAAATTCGCTCGGGTCAGTCCGAGCGTTTCAGGATCGAAGACTTTAGCTTTGAAGGACGAAGACGAAGGAGTCGTATTATTATTATCTATAGTATTGCACCACACTCATACTGTTCCGCTGCATTGATTGTATTGGTAGGTGTAACTCTGATATTTATTGTATAAAGCAAATCAAGTGTTTGTAAACTGTTTTGAACTGTATATTTATTATTATATTTTATCCTTCCGCTGTGAGATTCTGTTTTGTTTTATTTCTTCTCTGTTTTCTTATTTACCCCATAACAATCCGCCCTTGCGTATGCTTTGAATTGGCACGTGTGTCGGTTTAAAGTGTGCGAAAAGGCGGGATGTTACAGAATAGATCGAGTCGGTATCCTTTCGGTGTATACGAAATCGATCGATTCACACAAGCCAATACATGATTTCCTGATGGATGCGAATGATGGATTCGAACTGCACCAAACTCGATGGGTTTGAACAAACCGAGGTGATGCCATTCTAATGGATATGAACCTGATGGATTCGAAATGGACATCACCCCAACTCTTTGATGGATACGAACAATATATTCCTCCTACCTTGTGTCGATCATATCTCCTTCATACGAATTCCGATTAACCTAAAATTTGAAATGCTAGCTTTCATGACTTGGCTTGCCGTGTCCTATCAATTGTAGCCTGATCCGGGCTTGGACAAAATTCATCGATATCCATAGTGAAGCAAAGTATAACCAATCTTTGAGACGAACTGTCTTTTGTTTCCGATCGATCTTTTGGTATCACGGGCTTGCCAAAAAGCGGGATATCACTAATCAATTTCCATATATAGTATATTGAAAACAGTGCTCAAACGAAAAAGTTATGAACGTTTATAGTTTTCGGATTCAAAATAATCTAAAGAGAATCCAAGTTTAAATAATTAAATAATTCATAAATTCAAAATTTGAAAGTAATCAAACCTGAGGTTTAAGTAATCGTTCAAATTAACGTTAACGTTAAGTGGTAATTAAGGAATTAATTAATTAAAAATAACGGCCAATAAAATTCTTCTCGAAATAGAAGGATCGATTGACCATTCCTCTAGCACCGGTCGACCACTAGCGGTCAATCAACAGATAGCGGTGGTCGACTGGTGATGATTATGGTGGCTAGGGTTTTATGTAGCAGCAAACGTCCGAATTTTTATTATTTTAAATCGACTTAAATTCGATGGTAGCAACTATAAATAAAAGCCTAGACCCCTCACTTTTATTCACAAACTATTTTGGGAACTTGCAAAGCGCTGTCGATTCATCTCTTCCGAGATTCAGAAATTTTTACTAGGATTTCAGGTAAGAAATCCTTTATGTTTATTTTTGTTTATTGATTATTTTCTTAACATATCCTCCTCCAAACCTCAAATTTTTTGAATCTATCATATATATAAATCCCTTGTTATATATATACATACATATATATATATATATATATATATATATATATATATATATAAAAGAAGAGATTTGAAAGAGACTATTGAAGGGGTGTAAAATCCAAAAGGAGGAAAAGCAAAGAACCTACAATAAATGGAAATCTTAGTCTTTCTATCTTAGTAATTGATTAATGTAGTTTGGATTTGTGTTATTTCTTTGGGAGTTTTAGTTTTAAAATCTCCAAAATTGCCCCAAAGCGAAGTGTCAATTCCAGGTTAAAATCTCAATCGATTATACTAATATAATGAAAATTATGTAGATTTGCAATTTTAGTGTTCTTACCTTCTATTCCACTTCTTATTTCTTTCTTTGGATTTGATTAAAGGTTTTAGTTAGGATATAGGGTGCAAAGTAAGAATCCTTATGCGTAGTTTGCGCTGCTTATTTTCAAAATTTCGATAGAATTCCCTTTGTCTAATTTTATATAAAAAAGAAGTTGAATAAAGCATAAAAGGAATTGAAATTGTAAGTTTATTGATTTATTCCATCGTTTTAATGCAATAGGTTGAGTTTGAATTTTATTTGTATAATGGTCTATTGATTGGGATTTTGGATATTGGATTTATGGTATGTCAATAATATGGAAATAAGACTTGTATAATTTTGAAAGATTTGACATTTAAACGTTAGTTTACAGCGTAAACTTCGCACGCTTAGAAATTCCTAGGCGCACGCACGTGTATGTGTATGTGTATGTATATTAGAGTTAGTGATGTATAATTATAACGTATTAATTGCGTATTCATTAGGCTATTAATTATTATTTGATCCCCTTAGGAAAGTAATTAATGGTAGAGGAAAAATAAGAAAGATTTCTTATAACGGATGACACGATTTCGGTCCCAAATTCTATAGGGAAATCAGCCCAGCTAATCTGATTGCCAGTACCTACGAATAGTTGAACTAATGTGAGATATCACCGTGCATATGTGTTAGAATACGAAGGACCTGCTTCAGGTATTGAAGGTATTAAGTGGTTATGTGAGATTCATTTCTTCCCTATGTAGGAAGTAGTAAATGGTCAGGGTTATGGGTTAGGCATGGTAGAGGACACCTTGAAAAAGGGCATACTTCGATATAAGGTATTGTGTGGCTGAAGAGATTCCATGCAAAGTCGGCTAGATAGTTACTAGAGAAGAGTCTCCCCTGGGATAGGTATTAAAGGATGGGGACCAGCCTTAAAAGAGGTATTAAATGGTCACTGTCTGCGTAGTTCCCATTAAAAAGTATTAAGTGTCTTGGTACTATCTCTTGCATTAATAGGACATTATTGACGATGGATATGAGTTATTGAGTTGAAAGCGAGATGGCTATGGGCTTATATTTGGAAAGCCTTTTTGACCTATATTTGGAAAGACTTAGGATGTCGTCAAAATGTGAAAAACATATTCCTATTTAAATTATACTACCCAAATACTACTATAATAAGGCTCAAGATTTTTATTTATCAAATATATTGTAACAACTCTTGTTTGGAGATTACTTGTCAATATTGAATTATAATGATAATTATAATTTAATATTGTGATTTAAATTAAAATTGGAGAAATTAAATTGTTTATTTGTAATAAACAATGAATTTTGGAAATAAAATGAGAAAATAAAGTTTGAAACTTTATTTTATTTGTTTGGTTTAACAATAAATGGAAAATAGTCTTTATTTAGAGAAACTGCAATAATTGTATTAATTACTGCCAATTACTTCTTCTAATAATTTATAAAAGGAGTATTTGATTTTTAAGGGTTGTTTATTTAAATAAAAAGGTGGAAATTTGGTGTAAAAATGATTTTTAATTATAAATTTGAGTTTACAATGATTAGTTATATTTTCTAAGCAAGAAAAATATTTTTGTTGAATTTTAGAAGTTAAAAATATAGACTTTTACATATATTTGGTGAAAATTGTTTATTATTGTAAAATAAAGGATTTTAATAATAAAAATGTTTTTAAAATATAAATTTATTTTTTTTACATGGTGGAAAATGTTTTATTGCATAAGTATGTAGATTAACATATTTTTCTTGTATAAAAATTGGAATAAAAATGCATTTTATTTTATAATATAGTGTAATATGTGTGTACATTTGATTTAGGTGAATTAATTCTTTTGGCTAAATGGTTTTCTTTTAATTTTAAGTCCAAGGCCCATTAGTACTTACCTGATATGAGAAAAGAGGAGTTGTACGTTCTTTTTTTCCTCCTCCTCTTCTTCCCGAAAGAAAACAAGCCAGTAACCCACTTCTCAAAAATTTCAATTTCAAGCTCATTTCTCCAAATCAATTTAACAAATTGAAATATTTTGCAAAGTAGAGTGTAATCTAAAGGTAATCAAATTCCAAATCTCATATTTTCATCAAAATTCCTAATTTTAGAGATGGGTTTGTAATTTACAGCAAAATTCTTCTTGCATGCTATTTCTTTTTGCTCTACAGCTTTCTAGAGGTCAATATTCAAGCAAAAGCTTCCATCTTTCAGCCAAAATCTAGGTATTTGCATTCAAACAGCAAGGTAAGTGATAAACTCACAATTTCTATCAGAAGCAAAGCTTCAAAAATCAAAATTTGAGCTTTTGTACTCATTTTCTGGTGATAGTTTTCTTGCTGTGAATCTGTTTTGGTTTGTCTCTTTGCATGGTTATGTCTTTTGATGCAACGAAATGCTGGTGGATTTTCTTCAGTCGATAGCATGTGTGTTGTAGTATATGCATGTTAAATTTCATTGCAAAACATATTCGTTTGATGCCTGGAAACCGCACTGCAAAATCAATGCACAGCCTGAAAATTTTCTGTGCACATTTTGTTGTGTTGCTGCAAATATGGCCTGAGTCCATGTTTGAGATAGCATATCTCTTTCATTTCTTAATCGAATTGCATGATTCTTTTTTTGTTTGAAAGATGAAGTTCTATACTATAAGCAAACCAAATTTCATGTCATTTCAACATAGATAGCTTATATAAATATGCTTCCAAATTTTGACCTGGACCATGTTTTTGCCCAGAGTTTTACAGTGAAAAACACTGTCTGGGTTCAACTCTGAGACATCATAACTTTCTCATATTTCATCCAAATCGCATTTTTATTATTTTGTTTGAAAGATAAAGTTTTCTACTACATGCACACTAATTCTGAGCTCAATCTGATGCCATTGTTCCTCTGTTTCATGCCTGAAAGTTGAATCCAAGATGGTTTCAGGCCTGTGCTTTTTTGGCTTTTGAACTGTTGCAAACATGGCCTGAGTCCATGTTTGAGACAGTATAACTCGTTCGTTTCAAATTAGATTTGAAAGATTCTTTTTAAAGATTGGAATAGGAGTGTTGAGTTACACTCCTGCAAAATTTCATGACAATCTTGGTTCGTTTTCTATTTCAAAACCGCTGTCGAACTTGAACCCGCAGTCTGCTGGAATTCAGCGATTTAACCTTGTTTTGGTCCAACTTTGAAATGACGCAGATTCTTCGTTTCAAAACGGGTGTAATTTTCATTATTTCGATGTTTTTTTGATATTTCTTTCTAGATTTCATACACAGGTATTATAATGTGTTTTAAAAGTGTTTTTCAAATAAATGGGCTTTTGAAATTATTATTATATATTATTTTTAGTATAAAAATTATATACTCTATAATAAGAGAATTTCAAAGGCAATTTCTAAAGAAATTTTGAAATGTTCCTAAAACTCGTTTTCTTCAACTTAATTTCTATATAAAACAAACAATTTTGCACTTAGAGCGAAGAGGGAGGAGAATTAATTGATTAGATAAAACGCGTGCTATGAACACATGTGTTTATCTTTTCAGTTAATTCCTAACCTATTTGTTTGATCGTTTTGACCTTCGAGTCTGGTTTACTGATGAGATGAGGTAAACTTTTTACTGCTTTGAGTGTGGAATTGACTAATGGTTAGTAAACCGTTAATTGCGAACTTGTAGTATGGGACACACGTTAACACTTTCTGGGTTTCTATCCAAAGGGTTTGTGACACATATTGCCAGTTAGTGGTGTCCAATATTGGGCCTCCGGACCTTTGTCACTACGGTTTGTTGCCTTCAGGTTTGTGCCTTCGGTTTTATTGCCTTCGAGTTGTGCCTTCGGGTTTATTGCCTTTGGGTTTATTGCCCTATTGTATTGCTTTTGGAGTTGGTCCTTCATCACCGCTCGAGAGATACTTGGGTTTTTCGCCTTCTAGATTGTGGATCCTTGTTTATACAGTACTGAGCACGTGCATCCTTTGTTTCTTTGATATTTATATTTCCCTAGAGTATCGCCTTTCAGGGTAGGTCCTTTGAACCACATGACATATAGCGATTACCTTATGGAAATTTGTGTTACCTTATTGGTATTTGTTATTTGCCTTTTTGGCTTGATTTGGGATATTCGTATCCTTTATTTATTTGAGTTGCCGATGATAAGAGGATTGTTATGATTCATCTTCTGTTAGATGAACGAGTTATCTCTTTTAGAGATATTTGTGGTACTTTATGACCTTACATGTTCATTATCATTAAGCTTATCTAACTGATTTGTTTGGCTAGTCTGACCCGTGTATTTTACATATTATAGCTTTTTGTGTCGTCCTTTTTGGTTGTAGCTCTGATATGTATATTCTTTTAACTCGCTTATATATTTTGGTTGCCACACCACTTGACATGTATCATTTTGTATACCCTGTGATGTATATGTGTATATGTATGTGATGATCTACTGTTCTATGATGTGTTTTACATTTGAGTTGTTATATTTTGTTCTGTTAAATCTTATAGTCGTTATAGTTTTGTATTAAATATCTGTTGGATATGTCGATCCACCTAAAAAATATATGCTACATTTATCGACGTATTCAGTAGATAGTTAAGACAAGGCTATAGATGGTCGCTCCTATCCAGCTCTATTTTCTGTATTAGCAGACGGTATAACCTTGTAATACTCTTTGCTAATGTGGGTCTCGGAGTGAGGCGTTACATACATATTGTTCTGACTCTCTCCTCATTACAATACAGGTTAAGAAAGATGACGACATTAGATGTGAAGGCATGGAGAAAGCTTGTGGTAGTTTATATATATATATATATATATATATATATATATATATTTATTTATTTCTAGATATACCCATTGGAAACTGCTGTAGTTTAAATTTGATGCACTATGGATATGTAACGGTTATTATTGGTTTTGTGTTATGGTTTTATGACATTTTGAATTTTATAATAAAATGGTTGTTGTTATTATTCTGATATTTTACCTTTTCGTTATGTGATCTATATGTGCAGATAATTAACTTTGTATTGTTCCTTTTACCAACCAATGGTCAGCATTGGAATGGGTCTATGTATCGATGGGCCTTTTTTGGGTCGGAATTTAGGTCCATTTTAGGGCGGATTATTATGGATCCCGAAAGGGTATGTAGGTAATTTTTTCTATGCGATAACCTACCCCTTTGTTCTCGCGGTATATAGAAATTGGCACAGTTCAAACATAGTTGATAACATTTCTCCTTAGTATATGTAAACATGTGCATTTGTAAGTTTGCAGGTGGAAACAAAGGAGAGAATAAAGGATATATAATAGGTCATATCCATAGGATGACTTGGTATATCTCTTGCATCACAGCTATACAGTTGTTGTATAATGGTTAGTGTATTGAAATATGAATACCATCCGATGTATTAGATTTGTATTATAATTAATTTTTGATATGATATACATTGATATTTTCAAATTGCTATGAGGTTTCATTCTATGTTTGTTGTTTTAAACTTTTTAATTTTATACACCATAGCCTGCTGTCTTTAATATCTAAATTTAGTTGTAAGCGTATTTTGATGTTGTTTATAATTGAATTGAGATGATAAAAATAACGGGTATTCACATCAGGCAAATGAAAAGAAGTCACTTTCTTTTAATTCTAAAATTGACAAACGAGAATCAGATGATGACAATGAAAAGATAACACTATGGCCAAAAAATTCAGAAAATTTTAGAAGTATAGAAAGGGGACCTTGTTCAGAGGGATGGACAAAAACAGAACAACTCCTATGGAAATTTTGTAAAGTGTTTCGAATGCTAGAGGACAAGACATGTGAAAAGGGACTGCCCAACACTAAAGAAGTCAAAGAACTCTCCAACTACAGATTCAATCAAAAAGAGAAAGAGAGCAATCTCAGCAACTTGGAATGATTTCAACACCACTTCAAGCAATACATGTTTAGATTCAGAAAACATAGATTTGTGCGTTATGGTGAATGAAGAACAAAGCTCTTGATAATTCAAAATTTCTATACTTTGCTTGTTCTTTTTACTGATAATTAGAAATATTCATGATAGTACATGTATATTTAAAGTTGTTATGAATTAAGTACAATTGAAAAGATACTTCAAGTAGATAATGAGATATAAATCTTTTATTAATGCATATAAATAAAAGATAAGTAAAAATAGTCTAAATTTTAATTAAGCAAATTTATGGATAGATTAGTCAAAATATTTATTTAAAATAGATAGAAATAAATAATTAAATTTTTTATTGAAATAAAAATAGATTTCTCTTCACAAATAAATACATAAATTGAAATAATACATATCTATTCAAAATATTTATTTAAAGAAATACTAATTAAATAGAATATATTACATAATAAAATAAGAATAACAACACATGTTGATAATAATTAAGTAATAAAAATATTTTTTATTAAAATAGAAATAGGAATAACCGAATAGGCATCTTTTCGGGAAAGATGTTGACATATAGAGATGACTATCGACAAGCTCGCGTTTGAAATGGTATTATCTTATTTCAAATTTCAAAAATTCGAAATACCCCTTGTTTTTATCAAATCAAAATTCAAAAGGACACCATTATTGACCGCCATATACCTACTCAATGCCTAGTTATTCACTATATCTCATTTATTCATTTACACATCACTTTGTCACAAAATTCAAACTAAAATAAATACTTTATTCTCTCTTTTCTTTTCAAAATAATGGCTTCATAATCTCAAATCCCTAGACTCTCCTCAAAAACCATAAATTGGCTTCATAGTGATGAAGAATCAATGAAAGCATTCACACATTATAAAGAGTATGCTAGCACATTGAAGTTGAGTTTAAAGGGAAAAATTTAAGGCCGAAAGCAAGGACTACAAGTTTGATTTTGCAACAAAGTATAACTTCTCGAATTGCGAATTATAACATTCTTACTTTAAGAGTTTGCAAAGCTTTGTTTTTTATTTTTGCAAAAAGCCTATAAATTGGGCAAGAGTCATTCTTTCTGACTTTGTAGCCAAATATGTTTTTCGATATGAACATACACTTTATCATGGAGTTTATTTGACAAAATTTTAATCACTTTGGAATGATTTAAGTTGAGAACCCACTTTCAAAAAAAATGCTTTTTGACAGGAAAAATCTTTCTCTTATATATATTATGTATGGGTTTCTTCTATATGAAACTTTTGCGAAAAAAGAGAAAGATTGGCTATGAAAGATACACTGGAAAGAAGAATGGAAAACGAGGAATAACAAGGCATGGAAATGGAGAGGAGGAGGAGGAAGAGGATGAAAAAAATTCTCTTGAGAGCATTGAAAGGAAGAATAAGCCAATCAATTATGATTTTACAAAGAAATCAAGAAAAAAAATTCTTAAAACTCAAAAGAAACTTAAGATATCTTTTAGCAAAAAGTTCTCAAAACTTTCAAAAAAAATGGATAAATTCTTTGGGAAAATCATGGGCATACTTGGTTATCATTCCCCATCTTTATCCTCATCTTTCTAGACTTTGTATCTTGTTTTCTTTTTAGTAGTAATTTTTATTTTCCTTTTCTTTAGGTATATACTTTGTTATAATTCATGCAAGCATCTGAATTATTAAACTTATGATAATTATGCATATTATATTCTCTGGAAATATATAAAATAAAAATAAAAAATAATAAAAATTTATATAAACAAAAATTAAAAGAGCTGAAAATTGCTTATATGTCTACATATACCAAATGATATGTTGACATACAATAGGAAAAAAAATTAAAAAAAAATTAGTTTGTTAATTATTTTGTGGGAACATTTAATGATGAGTTTAACATTATGTATACAATATTTTAGTCCACAAAAACAATTCATCCTCTTCTCCAAAAAAACACATTCATTTCATAGAAAAATATTCAAAAAATGAATAAAGAAAGAGAAATTTCCAATGAAATTATGAGTGAAAACTTTGCAAAAAATGAATCAAAAACAAATGGAATATTAACAAGAGAGTAAATTTGCATCTTTTTGCTGCTTTATCGCTTACTTTCACAAGTAAATAATGCATATGTTCCTAAGAAAATTGGATATGAAGAAATATCAAATGAAGACGTGGATGTTGAAAAAGAAATTTTTTGAAGATTGGAAGCGATCTTAAGAGATTACATTAATAACCATAACAAAGGATGGGTTGAAAATTCTCCCAAACTTCTTAAAAATCAACATCCAAAAATTATTGTTATTCGTATCTCTTTTCTTATGCTTGTATATCTTTGTTTCGTTCTTATATAGTTTAGCAACTTTGCACATAAACTAGTTTGTTTGTTCTAAATATCTTACATTATAAATATCATAAAATATAATTGTTCCTGTTTGTTCAACATATAAGTCTATACTTGTTTGACATTCATACTTTTTCCATCACTATATAGTTCTTTGAATAAATTCTATATAGATTATCCTAATCCACATTTCACCATTTTTATTATAAATCTAATTTTTACAATGTTAACAAACAGAACTATCTATTTATAGAATCACCTACATTCCTAAATACTCTACTAGTGTTCTCTAATAACTTATACAAATTATTTTATCTCATTTTCGTTATTGACAAATGGGGAGAAAAAAAGATATAAAGTATAATAGTGAGAAAATTGGGGAAATAATGGAATACTAATGATTTTATATTCATTTTATATATGAATATTTTTATAGTCATCGTCATCAAAAAGTGGGAGATTATTAGATCCATAGGTATTTGTTTTGATGATGACAACCAAATTAATATTGGTGCGGATGATTTTCCAGGTTTTTGTGTATGATATAGTATAAGAAATATAGAAAACCTATCAAGATATATTGCAGGATAATCTAGTAGAGATGTAGTACACTAATCAAGGCAGAACAATACAAAAACTCTGGTAAAAGACTGAGTAGAACAAGATGGATCAAGTAGATACAAATGATCAAAAGAAATCAGGAAGTCAAGGAAGTTCAAAGGTAAGGCTAGGAGAATAAAGGAGACTCAATGGACAAAGATTGGAAGAGTACAAGATAACAATCGGTCAGTTTTATAGTGTATCAGGTCATAAAATTAATTGTTAAATATATCATAGCAATTCTTTCAACTCTCTCTTTTAAAACTCTTTATTTTATTCTCTAATGTCAATTTACGAAAGTTCGGTTTTGTTTTAAAAGTCAAAAGAGTTGACTAGTTTTTATATACAAATTGGAATTTTGAACTTGGATATGTTGACATATCCTTGTGAGTATGTCGACATACTAGCTGTTGGATGCAACTTTTCGTTTTAACTGAAAGGACACTCTCATTCACCTTTCGTTAAAAGTTGCTTCTTTTAATCTTCTATATAAAAGCTCTAGAATTTTTTTAAATAGAGTTCTCCATCACTTCTCTCACATTTTTTTCACAAAAGTCATATTGCTTATATATACTTATACTTTGTGAATCCCTTTTATTTCTCTCTAATTCTTCATGAATTTGCAATCTATTAAAATGTCAAAGAGTCGGCAATCAATTCTCTATCATTTAACCTTTTTCTAATTCATATTCCTTAACGAAAACAAAAATAGATTGCTACAGGTGGTCTATAGGAAGTTGTATTGAAGACTACTTGAAATTGTGATTGAAAATTCGATATCTTATAGGTATTACTTTACTATTTGTCTGTAAACATGTATCCTACCACTCGTAGAAAATTAGGATTAAATAGGTGATCTTAACAACCCGTGAAAAGCCAAAAGTTTGACATTTCTTGCCATCCATGGAAGTATAAGAGGTTATGTGTGTCTTGCCACCCATGGAAAGTCATGGTAGGCTTTATACTTGGTTCAAAATCAAGTTTTAAAAGTTTGTTTTCCACATGTGGAAGTGCAAGTTGGTTATAGTGAAATTATGTATAGGGTATAGGGCTGCATGTTAGAACTGGAAATTCAAACAAGCATAAAAATCTTAATTTCACCTCTTTATTTTACTACTTTTATTTACCGCATTGGTTATTTTATTTCTAGATATTTTGATTCTATATTGTTAAATTTGATAATTGTTAAATAATTTCTTCGTTAAACCCCAGGTATAGGGAAATTGGATTTTGTTGGGCTTAGGTAATCCTAGGCTAAGTTGCTAGGAAGGTGTATGCTCCATATCGAACCCATGAAAGTCTTGCACATGTTTGATATCAAGGTCAAGGTCATATCGCATGACATGAAAATGTCAATAGGTCAAAATAGAGCCATCAAATTTGAGATTATGAGTGCTTTTGAAATTCAAAATGAGTTATGATGTAAGAATCACAAATGGTTTGAAACTCCAAAGCAAGCCATAACTCAAGTCTTCTTTATTCATATACTATGCAATTGTTAAATGTACAAGGTCCTATGTGCAAAATTTTGAGTGCTATAGTCAGCTCTGAAATATCCAAATCAATTTAGGGTTACAATTTTTAAAGTGTAAGAAATGAAACAAAAATGATTCGGCCATATCCTATAAACCTAGGTCCGTATTTTTAGGGGTTGAAGTGCTACGCAGCAGCTTGACTTGGCATGCATGAACGTCGGCAATATCAATAGTGCATGGCAGTAGGACTTGACCGATTATGTCTTTGACATTTCTAGGTGCATAATAGATCTTCAACATCGTCCCAATGATGAAGGCATTCATCAGTTCAAAGCGACATTAGTATGAAGCGGAATTGACATGTAGTAGCATCTATATGGAGCGACATTGTCACGAAGTAGTGTCATCGGACTTGATAGTCTCTGTGGGTATTGATAATTCTTGGCATCAACGAACTTGCAGCATTGATAGCTTGCGCCATCATTAACCTATGGCATCCGATTGCCGCAACATCATACATTGGCGACATTGTTCATTTACAGCATTAATCTCTCAATGACATTATTAGCTTACGATATCAAACAATTATGAAATCAAGAAGTAGTTGGCATCAATGATATGTGACATTGATCCAGTAAACATTACTTCAATTGCGACATCATTCAACCCTGCGGCATTAGCCATAGGCGGTATTAATGATGAGCAAAGTCTATAGAGACATGAACTAATGAGTTGAGACATTCATTCCATCTTCATAGGTGAATGGCGGTATTAATAGAATATAGCGTCAATGACATGCAACATTGATCATGCTGCTACAACAATGATGGCTTACAGTATTGATTCCAGTCTGGCGATAAATGAGTCTCGACGTTTATCATTCAACTCTATAGACATCATGCGACATTGATGACATTCAGTAGCTTTATCTTCATTGATGACATGCATCATTGTATGTTTTCGACGTCGATCCATTTTCCTACTTTATTGATGACATGCGACATTGCCAATTAACTTTTTTGACGTCCAATGGTTTTATTGGCTTTCGACATTGGCTTTGATAACACATTAACTTCATTCTTTCAACACCACTTGCTGATATAGAGTTACGATAACGTTGCCTTGCTGCACACCTTCGGCACCAACAGTGGTAGTAACAAATTTGGCCTCTAGTATGAAGTTAGCATTGACTTTTCAAGTCAATATCTTTGTCATTGGAATTTTATTACATATCGGTGCTCTTGTATGGATCTATCTGTACATTTAACTTTGATCCAACGACGTCCGTTTGCCTTCTTCCTCTAATAAATCCTGGAGCTATTACATCGTTCCTCTTTCATCTATAATTTAAAAGCTCAAGCAAAATTAAAATTCATCAACTCATTTGCAAATTCTAGTTTCTCGCAAAAATCAAGGTACATATCTTAATCGATTAAATATCTTTTCATTTGAATAGCTGTAGGGATCAATTTGGGCATTTTTGGGTTTGAGTCAACACTTAGGTTTTGATATCCAATGGGAATGGTTAATTTTTATATGTTTGGTTAAATTGACAATTAATTATATTTAACTTTGAATTGTTACATCGTTGGAGAATCTCAACAGGTGAATCGGATGATTTTGATTTTTTTGCCTGAGAACTTTTAATTTGTGGACAAGTTGGAAGGGTTACTAGACACGGACCAAATTTCATTCTATTTCATTATGATATTAATGCCTTACGATATCAGTATTATATTCGATATTGATTAGCTTAAACATTATTTATCTCTTCGGCAATTAACCTCGAAGTTTAGAAAGTATGTGGCGTAAGTCTCTTATATCATTAGTATTCAAAGGTGCGATGTTAGCAAAAATTGTTGTCGTATTTATTCGTCATTAACTTAGGGGATTACCGCGTGACTTCGACAACCTTAGAACGTGTTACTATTTATTTATAACAATTGGTTTTTAGCATTGGGACTCAAACTCTATGCGCCATAGCAGTCTTGTCATGTGATCACTGTTGTGAAAGAGCTTATGTCGATCACCATCTATAGGTGCGATATACATAAATTTAACATTAAATGAAAGAACTGCCATCTAGATTCAATAGTAATTTATGGGGACAGTGTTCAACGTTGATACTTTACTGTGATTATCTCCTACACTCTTTCGTAGACCATACACGACATTATTATTTTATGACATGGTTATAGTATACATTTTGTAGGTTACTTATTTATCAAGCGATTTTATAAAAGTATTGTCGAATTATGTCGACATTACTTGGTATGTCGGTTTCTTTACCATTTCGACATTAATTATAATCACGGTGTTATATTATAGTCTTATAGTGTAACTAATGCGACCTTCGACACTAATTTACCAAATCAACTTAGGTTTAGTGGTATGACGTTGTACTTAGGGTATTTTTAAGTTAATTCTTATTCAAGTTTCATGCAAATTCCTATAAATTCATGTTCTTATCATAAGTTTAGCATTTACTTATGCACTTTTATTCAATCCAAAAGTTGTGAATTTGACATTAACTATTCAATGGTCATTGATGTGTTGCAAATGTTTAGTTAGACTTTTAACTTTTAATATTTTAATATAATAGACTAGATGTTAGATAAATCATTTATATTCTTTTTGACTTAGCATATAATGATCTATCTTTATAATAAGCATTAGCATTTCTCAAATTTAGGTTAATATCACCTAGCAGGAAAATGAAAGGCTAAAAGACGATCAAGAAATCCATTAAAAAGACTAGCATAGGTCCAAAGCTTGTCTCGCTACTAATAAGAAAGAGGATCATCTCTTGAATTCATAATATGTCACTACCTAGGATGATGTTGACTCCATCTTGAGTCAGTTTGGCACTACTGTTATTGAAACTATCCCAGTTAGTCCGACTGGCATAATCTATAGCCCTCTAGAAGGTTATTTTGCTTTTAGCCCAATCCGCATTTGCTATATGGGTTACCTTACCTAACTTTCTTTTGAGATATTTGGAGAGTCTAAACATTGCTCCAATCAAGTTTGATCCAAATACATACACCTATCTAACATGCCTAAAAGTCCTTGCTTGGAAAAATGGACTTCCTTCTTTGAGTGCTGAAATCCTCCATTCTATAATTGGCCCTGCATGAATTGGCGATCAACAGGATAATCCATTGTACCACATTCGTCCCCTTTGAAAGAGCCTAATAACTGATACTATCAATAGGACTAAGGAATGAGAGATGGAATTCTTTTACATTAGGTGTTATTCTAATATTAGGGGAACTTTCTCTACGGCCAATAAGTTTCTTTTCCTTGTTACTCACGTTTATCTGTCATTCTTTTCTAATGAATGCTTCCTTTTAGATCCCGATCTTCAGCAAATAAGTGATTCTACCAAAGAAACTGTTAAAGCTTTAACTCAAGCATCCAAAACTATCGGCTGTAGGCTTACGTTGCTATCCCAGGCAAAGTTCCTTCGATATTCTATAATCTTGCGTCGTCACAAAAATATTGGGAGAACCTCCAATGATTAAAGGCAATGCTCAAGGAAAACGATCGTTGGTAATGGGCAAGCCAGGATCTTTTTTTACAAATTCTCTGGTTCAACTTGAAACTTCTGTGAGCTTTTGATATGACCAATATGGAATTCCAAAACGTTATTGTTTTATAAATTTATTTTCTTGGTCTTAGGCTCATCTACTCATGTCGTCGCTTCTAAAAAGAAATTGTTTTGAAGATCGTGCTTTCAACAATAAAAAGAATAAAGATGATGTTCCTGTATTTTCTTAGTTGAGTAAACCAACTTCCATCAAGGATTCTATTGCCAGAGCAGTTGAAATATTAGAGAGGAATGTGGGTGAGGATGTCATTACTGATATACCACATGCTTCCCCAAGCAAAAGGCCCAAGCTAGTTGGTGATTTCACTCCTGTTATTATGGACGAGGAGGAACTTATCAACATCAATTAGAGTCCCGAGGTAGTGAATTTGGAATCTACTAGGCACACAGCTTAAGAATCGATTGAGGTGGCTCGCTTTTCGAATCCCCTCCTTAAAATTACTCTTCTATCTTCTCTTACAGCTCTAAGTCATTTGTATCCTAATTTCGGGCTGTCTCCTTCTCGAAAGGATCCTCTTCCTTCAGAGGCCCATGTCAAGTCTCCTATTACCAATTTTGATGATCTGGTTCAATTAGCCATCTTATCTCCTTCTATTACTTCCCTTGGGTTACCACAACCATTAATTTATTCCAAGGATCATATCTTCATTATTCTTAAGCAGCTTTTATTGGCACACATTTCCCTTCACTTAGTTAATCTTCTTTAGCTCCATAAATCTTATCTTGACTTAAACTCGTTATACAGTCCAAGTGGGAAAGAACATGTTTCTCCTTCAAGAGCCTTCTAACGAAGTAGTCTAGCTCAAAAGATAAATCTCTTCGCTTAATCATAGCAAAATTAATATTGCATCAGCAAGAGATGAAGCTGTTACTGGAAAATAAAATATCGTCTCCTTGCTAAATGAGGAGAAAAATGCTAAACAATTGCTAGAGAAGGAGGTGGAGGCATTGAAAGCAGACCTTGAGAAGTTCAAAAAAGAGAAAGAAAAGCTAAAAGTAGATTTGGAGATTGCAAAAAAGAAAAGGTCGAGTTGGCTGCCAAAGGAAAAAATGTTTTGAGGACATGCTTCAGAACTACCATCTTGACCTACTAGAATAATATTATCAAGGAAGCGAAGAAGAAAGCCGCCTCTTTCAATGATAATGCTCTTCACAAAGTTACTGAGAAGTGCTACGAAGATGCTTTGTTCGTGGCATATGCTGACAACCTTCGTAAATGGCCGGACTTAGATTTTCCATCCCTCCTAGATTGGAATGAAAAGTTCAAAAGAAATTTTATTCTTAGGCTGAGGGATGGTAAAGAGACTCTTCAAAAGGAATTTCCTACCGAGGAAGAGGTCGATACCGAAAAATGGCTAACTTTTAATAACCCTCCTATCAATGAAGAGACAAAATCTAATAGAAAAGAGGATGGTTATGATATGATGATGATGATCATGGTGATGATAATGGTAGAGATTTTGATGGAAGGGTCCTGGAGGACCACATGATTGGGGAGAGGGATTAGGAGATCCTAGCTTAGACTCGTCTACTCATGATGCGGGCTTTTCCAAACTCCCTGACCCACAAGATAATAAAAGGAAAGATTCCGCTCCAAAAGACGGCGTTCCCTCCATCCATCAGCTGAAGGGGAAAATTAAGACTCTTATATCTCAAGTTCCAACCTCCGAGGTATGGAGTTTTCATTTAAATATCTAAGGCTATATGTTTAGCTTTTAATTAATAAGCTTTCTATTTTAGTTAAGGAAAAAGAACAAACACTATTATGAGATTCTCTATGAAATAAACGTGGATAAGGACAAAAAACTACATAGGAAACTTGATAAGCAACTTAAAGAGTATAATGACTTGTCAGACAAATATAAACGCCTTTCTAGTGATATCACGCTGTTATAGTTTTTAAAGGAGAACCAGGTCGCACCTCACCTGAAAAAAGCTTGTCTTAATCGAGATAAAATTACAAGAGAGAATACTAAATTGATGGCTCTGTTTTGGATATTGATTGATGATAGAGATGCTTTGGTAGATTCCACTACAAAGTTTACTCCAGGGGTAAGTTTGTTGATAGGGGTAAGTTTGTTGACTTCTCTTACTTAGGCAAAAATAGTGGGGGTTTAATTAGACGCCTTCATAAAAGATAATTGGACGAATATGGAAATGACCCTCATCCTGCAGCTTGTTGGAACTTACCTAGGGTTGCTAATGTTCCTCTTACTCGTAATTCTCTTTCTCCTGAAAAAATTAAGTATAATAAGAAAATTTTTATCTGAGAATTTTATAAGAAATCGATATTTTACGAACCCGAATAATTGTATAATTATAATGTGTAATTCAAGTAGCTCATAAATTTTATCATTTTAGCTTCTCTATTATTAATCTGATTTTAACATATTGTACATATTGTGGAAACCTCCAATAGCCCTATTCCTTTGGAACTCTCGAGTAAATTTATCAAGTTAAAGAAGGATTTTAAAGAAAAATCTTTAACTCTCATAAGGTCTCAGTTAGCAAAATAATGTTTTCTTAGATATCTACAAGAATCTTACATGCGATTTCCTCGACTTTGCTTTGTTTTCTTATGCGATGAGAAGTATTAACTACTTAGTGAAATTCGAATTTAACACGCCAAATGATATGTGGTCATGCTAGTTCTCCAGTCAGGGAATGGGACTATAATCGATTCCCTTCAGTGAATACCCCGTAAGGGATCAAAGCTTCTTTTGATTTTGCTTTTAACTTATCTACTAGGTCGTTTGAAAAGGATAAAACTTCTATTTCACTACTTTAAGTGTTAGCTGAATAATAAAAAATGAAAATGTAATATAATTTGAATCTCCTTATCATCTGTAAATCTTTTGCCACTATAAATAAAAGAGATTACATTTTGTTCCTCTTTGTTTATTTAAAATAGGAATGTTAATCAAAGCTTACATCTAATCCTATAAATGTTCTTTCTCGATTGCATGATACTAAAAAAAATTAGTGGCTGATATTGAAAAGAAGCGGTCTTCTCAAAACGCTTTAGTTTTACAGTTCCCAAATAATCTAGATGTGCAAAAGTGGCATAGAAAATATTATACATTAAAATCAATGTTTAGTAACTATAAAAGAATGACCTCCATCTTGGAGAATCAAATAAACAAGAAGAACAAAGAGTTTCAGGAATTGAAAGAAAAGATAGACTCGACCTTAGGATCTGGGCCCTCGGTGGAGGTTGATGCAGAAATGGCGAAATTGCATAAGAAGATGATGCATGCTTCGTCTAGGGGCTAGCAATATTTGTTAACCAAATAATTTTATTTAGTCGGTTTGATTTGGTTTTGAAACTAGATTGGTTTATAATCGGCTCCGGAAAAATTTGGTTCAGTTATCGATCTAATCAAATCAACGACATTTATTGTTTTTTCAAAATTTCTAATGTTATAATGATTTTTAGATTAGTTTAGTAGTGCAAGTATTCGTATTTATCATATATGTGTGTGTGTGTGCGCGCGCGCGCGTGTGTATTTATGTATGTATGTATGTATTTAGGTATGTATGTATCTAGGTATGTATGTATGTTTATGTTTCATTTTAATGTACAATGAATATTCTAATATAAAATATGAATCGTTTTTAATTCAATTAAACCAAATGAACCAACCAAAATTAATTTGGTTAGTTTAGTGTAGTTTATATTTTTATGGTTTTAGTTTAGTTCAACAATTTTCATCTTCGGACCAACCAAACACTCACCTTTAGCTTCATCTTCTTCGACTCAAGGAGCCTTTAGGGGCCAAAAATCGACTAAATAGATTTGGTTATTTGAGGAAAGCTATCTTCTGTATTGGGATTGTACTCCTTTGTTATTCCCAAACACGTGAGGATCGCTACAAATTTACAATATTTTGATGTTGATCGCAGCCACCTTATTGTCGTCAACCTACTGAGGCTGAACGGTGGTTTTATTAAACGTATCTTTATTAAACTTGCCATTGTACTTACTACGGAAATAGATCCTCGTGGATCAACCATTCTGTCTCATCCTTTAGGTTTGACACTCATTTATGGAGTGGCCGTTAAATTAATGGAAATCGCAGTATTTCCCACTACCTTGGGACTCATCCTTTCACCTCGATCGGGCGAGAGAAGGCCTTTGGTTGGGTAAGCAATCCCGGATGGTGAGATAGATGGTTTCAATATCACAATTTAATGAGGCATATTTGACATAATTGAGTTCAAATCGAGAACCATTCCCAGTGCGCTTCTTGTAACTTTCTTGTCGATCAATCTTTCTACGAAGGCTCTCCTCTCACAAGTGGGTCTTTTGCTTCCCATTCCCTCGACATCACTATCAGACAAGTTTGCCTCTTCCACTTGCATAATGTTATTATATTTTTGGAAGAAGCTAGTAGAGGAGGAAGCGAGTTGCTTTCGTAATTCGTTCCACATCTTAGATCGATCCTCACCCCAAAGCAGCACGACCACTAGGTTGTTACGTATGCTCCTCTTGTATAGGTTGGTTCTTTGTTAAAGAGGTTGATATAGGAATAAAGTGGCTCATTCATCCTATATCTTATGTTGAATTGCTCGCTTTCTATCATAATCCTAGTTCACCAGATGAATCGAGTCTTGAAACCTATACACAACTGTGCCCAAGAGTGAATCCTACATGCTTGAAGATGCAAAAACCAACGTGAGGCCAACCCAATCAAGGTGGAGGGAAATAAGAGACACTTGGCATTACCAGAGAGTTGACTGGCTTGGGTAATAGAGTTGAAAGTTGTGATGTAGTTGGATTGATTGACATTTATGTCATACTTATTGATGCGATGTAGGCCATACCTCTAGTGAATGTATGTTCCTAAAATTTCTAAAAGGGTTCCTTATTTTCATCATTGAACAAGCCCTGGCCATCAATATTTCTAGCCTGGATCCTTAACATCTTCTTTCACAAATATGGCATTTCTTCTCAGAGACCCCCTTTGCATGATGCGGGTAGCACTGACCTCTTACTAAGGAAGAACTCCTTAGATTTATCATGGGTAAAGGAGGTTGACAATGCTGATTCGGTGATGTGATATGATAACTGATAGAGTTATGAGTATGTCCTAGGATAATTATGTATTTTGTTACATATATCTAACGTGATAATCAATCTTATTCATAATAAAGTTATTCAGTTTCTGATATATACTTGGTTATATACTGATATAATTAGCTAAACATTTAATTTAAGGTATATTAATTAGAAAATTCTTAAATAATATGTTATGTGCTACCAGTTACAAAATTTTGTAATCATGAGAAATTTATCACATTGTATAATAACTTATTGAATTGAATATTCTAGATAATGTTTTGAGAAATGGTATCTTACATCTGTTGAGAATAAATTACGTAATGCTCTCCAAATGTTAGGCAGTGTATTACTCATGGCTGATGGTCACATCAAGAGGTTATATACTGATTGTTATTGGATGACTATGGAATGACTCGTTCGAGATTTTCTTGATAATAATAAACTATATAAAAGAGGAAATCTCAAATGATGATATTATATAGTTCTATCGAACTGAGAATACTATTGAATTTCAATATGGAAACTCCATATTGATTGTAGTTAAATAATGGCATGTCATCCATCGAACGACTATAGTTAGTTATGATTTAAAGCATTGGAAGTGAAACGCTATTCAATGGAGAATTCGTCTCTATGGTTGTATGAGGTTAGTATCACAGTTAATTGTAGTCAATTCAAAGTCAAAATATCTGATAAACTAGTTGTAACGACCCGTAATTTTATTACTTTGAATTAAAATATTTAATTAATTTTAAATATTTAGATAATTTTTTAAAATAATGAATAATTCGCTTTAATTATTATGCAATGATAATAAGTGATTACTAATGGTTTTATAAATATAAAAATATTTATAAGATATATAAACTTCGTCGCATTCTGGTAGTTCGACGTCGTATTTTTACAAAGAGATTTTAATATTATTTAGTATCATTTTATAGATTAAATAATCTTGTTTTGATTATTTAAAGATGATAAGAAACTTATTTTCAATTTTTTACATAAATAAACAGTTTGATTAAAAATTAAAAATATAATCGAGATTTAGATTCCGGATTTTGGACCTTCGTCGAATGGAATTTCTTTCAAATCTTTGCAACATTATATGATACACATACACACATGCCTGTACATACATATACACATATATACATATATGCATACACAAGTAGTCACATCAAGGGTTTCATAATCTTCCTTATATGTATACAAATGAAAGCTTCATCCTTAAAAGTCAAAAACAGCAAATTTACAATCAACTACACATGACATTACACACGTACAACATGAAGTGATGGAAGGCACATGGAGGAGGATGGGTTCGGCAATGAGTTAAGAGGGGAGAGGGGCTATTTTGGTAATTTCATGTAAAAGGATTTCTCCCTTTAAATACACATGCATATCTTCTTCCTTTCTTCACCAATTCTCTCTCAAAATTCCTAAGCTTCTTTTCTTCTTCTAAGACACAATAATGGCCTCAATCTCCTCTTAAAAATATTCCAAAACCGAGTCAAATTCTACCGAAATAATCATAAGATATGGAGAGTATATCACTTCTTTTTGTCTTGCTTGGCCGAGCTCATCAAGAGCCATCGCCACCTCTCCACCCTCTCAAGAACAAAGCCAAGCACACCCAAGGGTCCCATGGCATGATTCATAATCTTCGATACAGAAATAGTGGAGCTATAGCCGATTTCATACCACTAAAAGTTAGATCGAGATAGCATGAAAGTGAGAAAACACATTTAACCTGGACTATTTTAATTCTATTATATATATATGGTTGATGATATGATTGCTTATATGGTTGTTTAGTATGTTAGGATGATGATTGGTTGAATATTGGTTGCTTATATCAAGTATATAATAGCTTGGTTATGGTAAAGTAAGATTATAATGATTTATGATATGAAAATCATATATGTTGAAAAGTGATGGCTATTTTAATTAGCCATAAATTTCTTGTGAAAAATTATCCATGTTATGACCAAAATAACATTGTATAAGATAGGTTAAGCCTCTCTTTAAATTTTAAACCAAAAAGAAATGTTTTTGGAAAGACTTGGAATTTGTTTTCAAAAAAGGAAAAGAAAATTGGAAACGTGGAGTTTTTAAATTTTTAGAAAATAAAATTTAGGGTTTCATTTGTGAAAAATAATATTTTTAAAGGTGGAAAATAATATATAAATATCATATGGTTTAATATAAAATAATTTGGAATTGAAAAGATGGAAATTGAATATCGTAATAATATTATATTAAAGATATGAAATAAAGTCAAATGAGGTTTAAATAAAGTAAAATAGTGAAAATTATATTTAGTATAGTTTATTGTGTTATTAAATTGAATTAAAAGTATTTCGGATAAGTTTTATAAAATTTGACTAAAAGGTGAAAAATAAGCCGTCGCATTTCAACAGCTCGCGATTTGGCGACCTAAAAAGTTAAAGGATGTATAGGATAAAATATAAGTCGAAATTCTTAGAAATAAGAATTTTCCAGACCCAGATGGTATGGTTTTCAATTGAAAAGGAACAAACAAGATTTTTTAAGTAAACTTTAGATATGTCCAAATCAAGTTTTTAAAATCGTCGTATTTTAGCAATTCATAAATTATTGTTTTCACTCTTGAAAACTGATGTTTTTAAAACTTTAAAATAGGAACATAAATTCCACAAATATGTTAAAATACTTTAAAAGGAATTTTAATTATAATAATGGGCATATATGCAATGAAATTGGTGTTTTAATCTATAAAGCTTTAAAATCACTAATCTTGGACAATTTAGCAATGAAATTTGGTGAACGTTGAATAAATGATTTGAACTTGGGTTTTCTTCTCGAATCTTTTTGAAATGTTTTCAAATGATAAATCAAATCAAATACTTTATAAAATTTAGAGTCGATCAAATAACTTCATCATCTTATGAGTGATAGAGAGGTGGTCTCTAGGCTTGAATTTGAAAAACCAGTTGCTTTCTCCCCTTGGTTATCCGAGCTAACATGACGGAGGGGATAGTTAATTTTATTCACTTGGATCATATTTTCTTAAGATAAAGGAAAAGATATTTGGAATTTTCCATAAAGTTAAACAAAATTTCAAATAGGATTTTATGGTAAAAAGAACATTTTAGTTAAACTCTATATTAAATTCCGAGGAGGGATCTTGTACTATCCATGCGAATTTACAAGAAGATTTCACCGTTATTTGACGAATAGTACAGGTTTAATACCGAAATTACTATTGAGTATAATTAAAATCTATGAATCCTTTTTACTCAATACTAAGTGCTTTGGGTTTACGGTAAACTTGTCTTAAATAACATTGTTTTTTACCTATTTAAAACATGTTTCGAAAAAATAAATTTTTTGTTAATTGCGCTAATAATAGAATATGGAAATATTTTCCTAAGTAATTAAAAGGAAATGATTTGATATTTTGGAAGTTAAAAGAGATTTAATAATTCTATATATCCCAAAACGGAAATGGTTTAAAAGTATATATCTCTAAAAGATATTGGATAAAAGATATCTTCAAGTTAAACACTATTTTGAGTAAAAGAAGAAAAGAGGATTTAACGAAAAAGGCTTAACAATTTTTTAAAAAAAAGAGGCTTAACATTTTTCTATACATATATACACATCTTTTTATCGACAATTAGTTTGGAGAGACTGAGATTGGATTTAGTTGATTCCCATCCAAAACTACATCGAACCAATTATGTAGAGCTGCTTGCAACTGACCTCATGATTTTGGATTGGATCGAGACTGAGACTGATATTGGATTGGATTTGGTAGAAAATGATTTTGAAGACAAAGATCTTCATAATGTAGGGCTGCTTGCAACTAACCTCATGATTCCCATATTATATACATATGGTGGCAGCAGAACCTTTAATGTAAGGATTGCTCACTACTAATCCTATGGGTGATTCCCAAATAGGATGTAGTGGGAGTACCTTCGGTTTGTCTTGTTACTGGACAACTTGTATAGACGAATGTCTGACACTGCATTTCTAAGACCATGTACATTGGTTTTTACTAACATATATCTTTTTGGTGGTGTAGGAGGTAACCTCTCTTATACTTAACACCCTTCCCCGAGGCGTAGTGTAACGACCCGAAAATTTCGACGATTTAATTTATTTAATAGAATTTTGTAATAAAAATTTAGTAGAAATAATAAAAGGTGATAAATATATATTGAACGCTAATTTAACAATGGTAATTTAAGCCTTTGTTTATAATATGAATAAATTTTTCAATAAAAATTGGTGTAAGCATTGTACCTGAATATAATGGGAAGATAGAGAATATAGGTAAGGCATTTAATTAGTTAAGTGTAAATTTATGGGTATAATAACAATTCGTATACATTACCTAATTAATCTGTCAATTAATTTGTTGAAAAAATCAAAACCTTTTAATTTGGTAAATAATTTGATGCGTATTGATAAGCGTTACTTTAACGATTAATTTTAAAGTGATGGGAAGAAAATAAGTAAAGTTATGCAGTAATAAATAAATAAAAATATCGCAATAAATAGGAAACTGACATAACATTTATTTATACGAACGTTACTTATTGATTTGAGAGTAACGGAAGTGTGAACGTAGAATAAAATAAGCGTAGATTTATGTTAGGTAATTATTGAGAATATGGGGAATAAGTTGAAATAATATTAATTAAAAATTTATGCATAAAACATGTAATGTAAGATATATTGATTCCATTTAATAAGTTGAGGATTAATATTATCGAAGAGGATTAAATACGGTCTCAATGTAAATTTAGATAAGTTTTGAAATAAAGACTAATTTCATTCAGAAGATGACAATGGGTGCAATATTTTGATTTGTAAGCAATAGTAATAGGTTACATGTTTAATTGGTTGATAGAATTTGAATTGAAATAAATGTTAATACACTAAATAAAGGTTACATTAATATGATAAGTAATACAATGTCTAGAAGTTTAATATAGAGTGTGTTAAGACGTAGAAATGGAAATTAGGAAGCAGTTGGAATTAAATGAAATTTTAGGTGTATTTATGAGAAATTTACGTACAATTAAAGAGGCGAATGAAATAAATACCAACCAATTTTAGTGAATAACGGGATCTAAACCTAAATAAATAAATTCCTTGAAATTTAAGTTTTAATTTTTGATAAATTAGATTTGTACTTTAATATTGAAAATTTTGCGATTATTCAAAAATAAATTAATGTAGGAAGTTGTTAAAGGATTCTGAATTTACCAAGTGGTCCAAACTGGCAAAATTTGCAAATAATTAAAGTTGGATTGTAAATCTGATTCAATTAACCTATGATTAATTTATTTGTTTGGAATATAAAAAGTAATGATAGGGTTAATTGAAATTAAGGGTAGTTTAATTTGTATGTTATTTGGGATTAAGGCAAGACGGGTGGATATTAGGAGTTATATACTTAGATCATTCAATTTATTTGGATAACATTGTAATAAATGTAATTAAATGTACATTTACGTGAAATATAATACCATGCTTAATAGATTGCTAAGTTGTATATATTTAAGGGAATATGGGGTAAATTGATTAAATCAATAAAAGACAATAAATGCAATGATGATGGGTTAGTAATAAAAGTGAATAGGGAAATGATTGTATAGTAAAAATGGAATTCCAACTTGTTGGAATGGAGTAAATACACTTAGTAATAAATTTAGGATAGGAAAATGAAATGGAAATATTGAATTAGTTAATTCGTATATATATAGAATGGCGATTATTGGATTGTAAATAATAAACTTATTTATGGTGATCAAGAGTTGTGACCACAAGTTATTATGAGTGATACATATATATTTAATTCAATTCAATTGATTTGGAAATCATTGCAATAAATATAAATTAAATGTTACGTTGAATAAGTTAAGGTAATAAATGGAGAATAACGTAAATGTTCTTCATAGATATTATAATTTGAATCTATTGAAATTTATGGAATTTGAATATCACATTTTACGTTAATTGGAGATAAAGATGGAAATAGGTAATAATTGCATTAATCTGTAAATAGAAATAAATCGATAATAAGAACAAGTATTTAAGGTTAACCACCTATTTAGTATATTAAGTTATAACGGAAAATCAATTGCAATAATTAAAAATATATTTATTACATTAATGATAATGACGTAATATTTGAAATATTTTAGTAGGGAATTCAAATGTATATATACATAGAAATGTGGATTTTTATAGTATGAAAACTTAGTCAATTTACAATAGTTAAATCTATTGAGAATGAATAAAAATCTAAGATAATTATTACGGTAATTTAGAAATTTAGTTGAAAATGGAAACTTATCTATGAATTTGAAATTTAATGAAACTGTGAATTTATATTGAAACTTATAAATGAAGCATCTAAATTTACAATTGTAAATACGTTTAAAATTCAATGTAAATGTCTGAGGAAGAAATTAATTTATTTACTAATCCGTAACGTATCCAATTAATATAAAATATTCTGGTGGGCCAACAATCGTTTTGCGCGTTTATGATTCGTGCCCACCTATCCTATTTCACTTTGTCTATTTATAGGCTGTGTAAACCCTAGCCTCCATCTATCTTCATTTCTCTCTGTGTGTTCTTTTCTTCTACTTCTTCTCTTCCAATGGCTGCAAAATTTCTAGATCCAATTACAGTCCAAAAAAAAAAAAAAATCAAACTCCTCTAAAAATTCCAGAAAAATTATATGTCATAATTCTCGAAGAGCGTAATCTGTTGGTACTGTCCGTTTTTTTTATTGGTGCTGTAGCGTGCTTGAATTTGAGAAGAAGGACGTGGCCTGTGACGTGGCATGGTGGCGGGGTATATTTGTTTATTTTGTTTTATTTAATTTTTGTTTCAATCGAAATTTTCGAATAACTTTCTCATACGTAGTCCGATTCACGCGAGATTTTTTTTTTGTTAGGATCGTAATTAAATTCCAGATCTGTTGACGCTGGTTTGGACCAATTCGGAGACCGTCGAATTTTTGAGTTTAAATTGAATTTAAATTCGATTTAAATTCAAACGGTGAGTGTTTTAACCCACTCACAGTTTTTAAAATTTCTTGTGTTTGTTAAATTAATTTTAGATATGAGTAGAAATTTATTTATGACAGTTTGGCATGTTTTATTCATTATCTCTGATAAATCGCATTCATTTAATATAACTGTTAATTAATTGCATAAATTTGACAGTTAGAATTTATTTAATTGCATATTAACTGCCAGTCATAGTTATGTTAAATTTTTATTTCATATTAACTACCAGTTAAATTTACGTTTATTTTTGCATATAAACTGCCAATTAACAGTTATTAAATTTATTTTGAGTATAAACTGATAATTGATACCATTATTTATCACCTGTTATGTATTGATGATTGTTTGAAATTGGATGATAACTGTGATAAATGGATGTATGTTTTGATGGATGAATTGATGATTAATTTTATTAATTGCAAGTTGTTATGCATTTCATTCATTCGGGATTGCGGTTTGAAATGATATATAACCGCATTTTTTTTTAATTGCGGATTGAAATGATAAACATCCGTATCACTTGACCATACGATGGAAAATTATATACAGGCACCGCGGTAAATATATAAAATTATTTTTGAAATGTTTTTCTATGGTTTTGTAAAGTTATATATATATGGTTTATGAGATATTGATTTGGTTATTGATAAAGGCTATTATATATATATAGTAATTTCCGGTTTTTAAGCTTTGTATAAATTTGATTTGAAGTTTAAATAAAGTTTGATTTTAAGATCAAATAAGATTAAAATTTTATTTAAAATTTAATTTCTGGAGTTTTATGACTTAAATGAGAATAGATTTGGAAGATGAATATTAAGTTAAATTGAAATTTAATAAAACTTAGAATTTTTAAAGGATATGATTTTTATAACTTGATTTTTGTGTAAAGTGATTTTAATGAATATCAGGTTGATTAAATGAATATATAATAAATTGAAAGATGATCCAGTTATATGAAGTTAAAGGTTTTCTTAAATTATATTGAATTCATTAAGCAAACATTTCAAGTCTAAATAATAAGTAACTGAATTTGATATATATATGGAATTGTCAAATGAGTCTGTTTGAAATGGTGAAATATTTAAAGCCTTGAAACATAAGAATTGAAATGGTATTTGGAAGTTTAAATCGATATTTGAAATTGATTTGTGAAATCTAAAGAAGCTATTTTGTTTATAAAAGTAATTTAATATTTAACCATTTAAGAGATGGAAATTTTATTTCAAAGCTATGTTTTCAAGGTAGTATAATTTGGAAATATTATATTCAAGAGTTTTGATTTCTAAATATTTTACTTTGGAAACCCTATGATTTTGGAAAGAATATATATTGGAAAATAAATGATACCGTATTGATTTGGGGTTTTAAGAATAAATGATATCGGGTTTATATGGGTTTTAAATGGATATTTTATTATGGTTTTAAAAGTATAATTTTTTTTATAACCGCGGTGTTATAATAACGATTGGTTGGAAAAGAGACTGAGATCGGATATGGACATACTCTCTGTCGATACCCAAAACCACTTTGACTAACCGTGTACGCGGTGGAGATTGCAGAATGAAGTAGGTTGGTGGCGGCGTTTCCTATAAGGTAAATACGTGGACCCAACTCCCGTGAGTTGGCATAAGGTGGCTAAAACAGGAGCGATTGACGGGTTAATGAGGTAGCACCTCTGATCGGACACTTCCCTTCGATACTATACTCTGACTTTGGATTTTTCGGTGGCCACCTTCACTTTTGATTTCTTTGATGTGGGGAGTTTGTTCGAGGTGGGCGGCAGCTGCGCGCTGCGCGTTTCCATCGGCCCGGAAGCGTAATTGGTATATCTACCCTGGCATTGCCTAGTTGTGCCGTGTCACCTACCCTAGCGCGCCTTATGCGATTTTGTTTTGTACCATACCTATGGAGTGCCCTCTGACGACGCCCAGTACGGGGGAGATTACGGTACTGTATAGACTATGGGAATATATAAATGTGTTAAGGTGGAAAATGTAAAGCCTTAATGCTACTTAAAAGTAAGTTTATTTTACAATTAGACACTATTATAATAGCGCAATATACTACATAGTAAATAGTTTAACGGATCCTTAGGAGATGTAAATCCCGAGCATCTCTTGAGTTACTGCACTCATAATTATTTCTGTTAATGTAACTCACATAAGATCTTTTAGTTCTGACTCGAGTGTTTTTGTCTTTCCAAATTCGCTCGGGTCAGTCCGAGCGTTTCAAGATTGAAGATTTTATTTCCGGAGGAAGAAGAAGAAGATTTTATTATTATTATTACTATAGATAATATGGTTTCACTACACTCATATTGTTCCGCTGCATTGTTATATGGTATGTGTACTCTGATATGTATTGTATAAATAAATCAAAGGTTTTTGTAAACAGATTTATGAACTGTATATTTGATTATTATATTTTATCCTTCCGCTGTGAGATTCTGTTTCTTTCTCTATTTTCTAATTTATCCCATAACAATCCGCCCTTACGTATGGTTTGAATTGGCACGTGTGTCTATTTAAATCGTGCGAAAAGGAGGCATGTTACACGTATGAACTCGGAGGTTGTGCTTTTTTGGAAACCAATTAGTGTGTTAACGAAAATGGAAATGTGGCATTTAAAGTGGGATTTACTGTTTTGAGAAAGTAAAACTTTACCTCAAGACTCACATATCGTAAATGGCAAAAACATGATAGATGCGGCAGGGCTAAGTGGGTCGCATCCATTAGGAGATATTCATCACCTTTCTAGATTATCCTCTATATTTTGGGTTTGTTGTGCACGCTTTGGTCGCGGATAGGTCGGGAACAACCGGGGTAATGACATATTCGGTGCTATATATGGTAAAGGTAGACATGTTCTATGTTGGCAGAGGGCAGCAGGGCTGTGCCTCGGTACATTCTTCTTGTGATGTACTGTCTGAAGGTAGTCCCTTACATTGTCGTTATTGGAAATCCATCTCAAATACATGCCTTTATAGTTTTGATTATAGATCCTAGTATGTTGAAATTTAATTAATATAACAATTTCGGCTATGATTAATATGTTATTTGAAAGTATTTTCAAAAATGTCATTAGAAATAATATCAAATGGTCTAATAAAAATGTTTTGGTTATTATAAGATAAAAACCCGTCCGTGTTTATGTGCGGCGTGGTCTTATGAGATACTTTTGTTTTTAAAAGTTTTATTTGACATCAAAGTTGATCTATGACACTGTCATACATATTTATGATTTACCTTTCTCACGCTGGTTTGCCATACTAATCCGAGGATTTTTAATACTAGGGTCAGATCTGAGTAGTTTCTTGACTATTTGAAAAAGCTTGGGGTTTCCAGAGGAGAGCTGGAGATCTTCATCAACGTATGGATGTAGTTTACTTTTCTGCCATGTTTGTTGTTTTTCAGCATTTGTAAGGACGGATATTTATAAGTGTCTAGGCTAAGCTTAGGTTAAACTCGGATATATGTATTTTCAAAATTTCCGCTGTGAAAATTATTGATATTATAAATTATTCCGTTCATGTAAGATTATGTTCTATCTTCGTTTTCTTTTTATATTTAGCAATCGGTTTTTCCGACACTTGAATGTTCGACATGCAATAAAGTGGATGTATTATTGTCGATTTTCTAAGGTCGAAAATCCCAATCGTCACATTTGGTATTAGAGCTTAGGTTGAGTGAACAACTGAGCCTGGTAGGGGTAAAGACTAATCAAAGATGGGGTTAGTAACACCCTATGATGAGTAATAATTTGAGATAGGGTAAGTGACACCCTAGAATGAATTGAGCGTATTATATATGAACGCGTTTTGTTAATGTTATATAAAAATGATTTTATTTTGGAAAAAAATGGTAAATGATTTTACCTAGATTTATACTTTGAATATAAAGGGTCATCTTTTCAAAAGATATAGTTAAATATAGTATAATGATATTCAATTATTACCATGTGTTGGTTAAAAGATAAATTAGTATAGGAACATCTTGTGATTAAAATTTCACAGTTTGACTATAAGATGTTTCATAAAGGTGATTGTTTAAGAAGTTAAGTTAGTAAGAAACTTTTTAGAATATGATATTAGATTCAGGTTAGAAAAGTTAGAAAGATTAGTATATGTTTCTAAGTATTTCGTTGTATATTGAAGAAGCCTTCCAATTATGGTAGGAATTATTCTAAAGGAGAATCCTTAAGAGAAAATTAAGGAGAAAATGATGGCCTAATAATCCTTTCTAGTGGAGACGAGGGAACGGAAAAAGGATCACCTGAAAACCAAATGCTACAGGTAAAGGAAGAGTTTAATGAACATACTATTGAATCATGAGTTTTGACAAAAAGCTTAAACAATTAATGATGAGACTATACGATCAAGCGACAAAAAGAGAATGAGATATGCAAGCTATTAAACTACAATAAAGATAAGACTACAAATCTGAGTATAGTATATTTATTTAGTCTTAGATATGGTTAATAATTATTAAAATCTATCCTCAAGTAGTTTGCACATACTCAAAGTTTTTTTAAAGTTCAATTTTTTTGAAATATGTGCAAACTGTCCACTAACAACCAGGTCAGTCGACTGACCGAAAACTACTAGTCGACTGAACTGTTCGGTACACAGATGTGCACTGTTTTACATTGTTTTTGAATATTCAGTTGACTGGTCGATTTTGCTTAGTCGAATGACCGGCGCTAACGGCGATTTTTCCTAAAGAGACACTTCTAATTGCGAAGAGTTTCAATCTAAATTAAAGAGATATGGCTGCACCTTTGAAACTTTTTGTGAATAGTTGTAATTATTTGTTCACTATATAAACACATTAGAATCTCTTCTAATACAACTCAATTTTATTTTGATTTCTTTCTATACTCTCTACTATCTATCTCTATAATCTAAAAGCAATCACAATCTATATATTGCTTGAATCTCCAAATTAAATAATATATTCTTCGTTTCTAAGCAATATCTTCATTTCATATCTTCACATACACAATATATACTTGAGGATTCGATTATAGGAAATGTCTACTATCAAAAGACTTATCCATGTTATTAAGAACACAAGAGTCAACTAATTTTTGTGTACCAATAGAAGACCTGTTCGGTTGTTCAGGCGGTAAAAGTCCTCTTTGGGTGTTTGAGGTGGAAAAATCATATTTGGCTGCTCAGGTGTTGTATACCTTTTCCTCCGGGTTAAGAGAGGGGTTATAGAGTTTAAATACAGAGTGTAATCTGAGAATGGACATAGAACGGGAAGTTCGAACCAGTATAAAAAGTTCTGGTGTGCTTATTTCATTTACTTTATTACTATTATCTATTATCTAGTTTATATTCTGCACTAATATAATTTTCCATATTACACGATCCTAAATGTTATCTAGCCACATAGCTTACACACTTTCACATACTCATTATGATGAGGACAAGTATCCCATGGCTATGATGATAGTAGAACCCAAGACTTTGAAACTAGTATTATTATCCAGTGACAAAGAATTGATCAAGATAACAAATGATGTAGAAGTAAGTCAGGGATCGCGAGACAAAATGATGTGGGTAATAGAACCAGAAGGATCAGAACCTAAAGAAGTTCTAAAAGAGAATCCCAATATGATGGTAGTAAGGAATAGCCTAGATTCAATATCATATGATGCATGGATGGACATCATCCCCAATGAATCAGAAGACAACAACGATGATCACATTATATGGGAGATGGGCGTTCCCAAATTTGAAGCAGAGTCGCACGTATCGGGTATTGATTGGAAAAGAATGACAGAGGATGAGGAAGAAGAAAAGGTTCTGAACATCCTTTTTTGGAAATCCTATTGCTCAAACTTGGGGTCCCCGGGGACAACCCAAGCATCCTATAGGATGGAATCTTGAGAACGAAGAAGATGTTGGAAATGAAGCAGATGATGAATAGGTGGAAAAAGAGTTTGAAATGGTATTATTCTTAGATTCAGATGGCCCGTCAACCTTCGAGTCTGATTGATATGATATGCGTTATGGTAGGGTTGGAAGTTGCTAGGAAGTAAAAGTATTTTGGACTTCTTAAGTATATTACGAATATTTAATGTAATTATCACGGGTATGTAGAACAATTAATTATGGTTTAAACATGGTGGATTGAAAAATGTAATTGTTCGATTTGTGATATATATATATATATATATATATATATATATATATATATATATATATCAATGCATGATCCTTATTATGGCTTCTCTTATCTCATGTTTAAATGATTTAGGAAATTTTTTTATATGAATTTTACTTATTTGATGACTTTATTTATAATGTAAAGTTATACCTTCATAAAAGTGTTTGAATAAAAGATATATAGTGATACTTGAAATAATAAAATTGGTATTGAATTCTTAAGAAAGTTGATCCGAGGTAAAAGTTATTTGAAAAATAAGCGTTTTAACAAATAAGTGTTTTGATAAATGAGATTTTGATTAGTTAAACTTGGTAGAAGATTTTATTAAAGTCTGTTTTATTAAAAGCTGTGTTTTTGTGAAACTTTTTTAAAAAAGTATTTAAATAAGAAGAATAGTTTTAAAAGATATTTTCTTAATGAGGGTTAAATAAATTCATTCAAGATAAATGATTTTTTACAAAAAAGTGATTTTATAAATTGGATTTAGGAAATGTGTTTTATAAAGAGATTTTTGAGAATTCAAAATCCAAGTATTTCTAAAAAGAATATGATGGTTAATTAAGTTCGAATGGCTCAAAAGTAATTAATAATGGGCAGAAGATATGTTCGGATGGTAAACACTTCTCTTAGGTATTGCCCTTCTTGTTAAGGGAAGATATGATACTATTGGTAGTACCCTATTCCTTGGTATCATTTTTAAGTAACTCGATCTATGTAATTTTCTAAAGTTAAAAAGATAACATGAATCATTAATCGATTGATTAAATAGTGATTGTTAATTTTTATCAAGGTGTTTGCATTTAATATTGGTAAAATGGAGTATATTACAATGTAAGGAGTTTATTATAAAAGATAATTTATCTTTAAAATTTAAATGGTTTCTTCAGAAAGAAGATAGAAATTTTTGATAAAGAAGCATCTTTATAAAAATGTTCGAATAAAAGATAGAAGTTTAATGAAATGTTTTCATAAAATTTTTGGGAAGGTTAATAAGTATGTATGAGATAATAGATCATTTCGTCGCACGATTCCGAACTAAGAGCATGGAACTTTGAGGTGTTTACATTGGTCTGAAAAAGGATATATCACTCGATTATTGACTATGAACATTGATGAGGATTTGTTGTTGGATATTTGCATTTTCTATCATATTAAGAGCTATGTAAGGAAAGCGAGTGTTTCTGATGAAGAAGCCTAATCAGAATCCGTACTAAGATCATGGGATAAATACTAGTTCGAAAACTAAGTTATGTATTTGAGCAGAAAATCGAATCCTTTATTGCATAAGGATGATCTTGGTATATCATATGGAATTGACTTTAAAGATAATATTTTGATAAACTCTTTTGGGTTCGAGATTATGGTTAAATTTTAGGGACGAAATTCATTTAAGGGAGGAGAATGTAAAGACCGGCAATTTTATCACTTTAAATTGAAATATTTAATTAATTTTAATTATTTAGGTAATTGTTTTAAATGATGAATAATTCACTGTAATCATTATATAATGATAATAAGTGATTTATAATGGTTTTATCATCTTACAAACCTACAACATGAAGTGATGGAAGTCACATGTAGGGGATTGGTTCAGCCGTGAGTTATGGGAGGAGAAAGGGTATTTTGGTAATTTCATGTACAAGGATTTCTACCCTATAAATACAAATGCATATCCTCTTCCTTTCTTCACCAATTCACTCTTAAAATTCCTAAGCTTCTCTTCTTCTTCTAAGGCACAACAATGGCCTCCATCTTCTTTTAAAAAAATTCCAAAATTGAGTCGAAGTTCTACCAAAATAATCATAAGATATAAAACGATATACCACTTTAAATTCCAGATCAAGTTAGTGATCGTCTATTTTTTCTCCTTGCTTGACCAAGCTCATCAAGAGCCATCATCACCTCTCCATCCTCTCAAGTACAAGGCCGAACACACCCAAGGGTCCAGGTTAGGATTCATTAGCTTCGAGAATGGAAATATCGAAGCTATAGTTGATTTCGTAGCACTAAAATTTAGATGGGGATGGAATGAAAGTGAGAACAGACCTTTAACTTGGTTTTTTTTAATTCTAAAATTTATAATTAATGATATGATTTCTTATATGGTTGTTTAATATGTTTGGATGGTTGGTTGAATGTCGGTTGCTTATATCAAATATATAATAGCTTGGTTATGATAAAGTAGGATAATAATGATTTATGATTTGAAAATCGTATATGTTGAAAAGTGATAGCTATTTGAATTATCCATAAATATCTTGTGAAAAATTATCCTTGTTATTGCCAAAATAATATGTGCATAAGATAGGTTAAGCCTCCCTTCAAATCTTAAACCAAAAAGAAATGTTTTTGGATTGATTTAGAATTTGTTTTTTATAAATAGAAATGTGGATTTTTGAAATTTTTTAAAAATAAAATCTATGGTTTATTTATGAAAAATAATAGTTTTAAAGATGGAAAATAACATAGAAATATTATATTGTTTAATATAAAAGAACTTAGAACTTAAAAGATGGAAATTGAATATTATAATAATATAATATTCAAGATATGAAATAAAATGAAAATGAGGTTTTAATAAAGTAAAATAGAGAAAATTGTTTTAATAGTTTATTATGTTATTAAAATGATTTAAAAGTGTTTCGGACAGGTTTTATAAAAATTTGACTAAAAGATAAAAAATAAGCCATCGCATTTCGGCAGTTCGCGATTCGTGACTTGAAATGTTAAACGGATATGTAGGATAAAATATAAGTCGAAATTCTTTGAAATAAGAATTTTTCGGACCCTGGTGGATATGGTTTTCAAATGAAAAGGAAAAATCAATATTTCATTTAGTAAAGTTTGAGATATGTCCAAATCAGGTTTTCGAAATAGACACGTTTTGGCAGTTCGTAAAATATTGTGTTCAACTCTTTAAGATGAATGCTTTTAAATGTTTAAAAATATGAAATAAATTCCATAAATATGTTTAAATATTTTAAAAGGAATTTGAATTATAAAAATAGGAATATATGCAATGAAATTGGTGTTTTAATCTATAAAGCTTTAAAATCCCCACTCCTCGACAATTTAGCAATGGAATTTGGTAACCGTTGAATAAATGATTTGAACTTCAGTTTTCTTCCTGAATAATTTTGAAATAATTTTCAAATGATAAATCAAATACTTTTAAAAGTTTAGAGACGATCAATTTATCGATCAAATAACTTGACCGTCTTATGGGTGACAGAGAGATAGTCTCTAGGCTATAGTTAGGAAAACCAGTTGCCTTCTCCCATAGCTATCCGGATTGGCCCGACGGAGGGAATAGTTAATTTAATTTACTCGGGTCATATTTTCTTCTGATAAAGTAAAAGAGATTTGGAATTTTTTGACAAATTTAAATAAGATTTTAAATAGGATTTTGATGGTAAAGAGAATATTTTAGTTAAACTCTATATTAAATTCTGAGCGGGGAACTTATACCATCCGTGTGAATTTAGAAGGTGATTTCATCGTTATTCGATGAATAGTACAGCTTAAATATGGACATTAGTATTGAGTATAATTAATCTAAAATCTATGAATCCTTTTTACTCAATACTAAATGATTTGGTTTTACAATAAACGATGTCTTAAATAACATTATTCTTGACCCATTAAAAACTATTTCGAAAAAATAAAATCTTTTAATTATGCTAATAATAGAATATGGAAATATTTTCCTAAGTAATTAAAAGAAAATAATTTGGTATTTCCAAAATTAAAAGAGGTTTAATAATTTTGTATATCCGAAACATAAATGGTTAAAGATATATCTCTCTAAAAGATATTGGATAAAAAATGTCTTCAAAGTAAAATAATATTTTGAGTAAAAGTAGAAAAGAGGATTTAATGAAAGAGGCTTAACATTTCTGTATACACATATACACATCATTTTGTCGATAATCGATTCAGAGAGACCGGTATCGAATTTGGATGACTCCTATCCGGAAACCACTTCCAACCAATATACGCATTCGAAAGTGAAGACATGTTGGATACAATGATTTGAATACAGACATCTTCATAATGTAGGGATGCTTGCCACAAACCTCATGATTCCCATATTATATACATATTGTGGTAGTACCTTCATTTTGAAATCTTCAATTAAAAGACTGCTCGCTACTAATTCTGGGGTTGATTCCAAAACAGGATGTAATAGGACTACGTTCGGTTTGTTCTATTTCTAGACAACTTGTATGGATGCATTTCTAAGACCACGTACATTTGTTTTTTTACTAACGTACATCTGTTTGGCGGTGTATGAGGTAACCACACTAATACTTAACACCTTTCCGTGAGGCGTGGGGGTTGTACTTTTGTGGAAGCCAATCAGTGTGACATCCGAAATGGCAATCTGACATTCAAAGTGGGATTTTCTGTTTTGAGAAAGGTAAAACGTTACCTCAAGACTCACACATCGGTAATGGAAAAAAAGGGATAGATGCGGCAGGGCTAAATGGGTCGCATCCATTAGGAGATGTTTATCACCTTTCTAGATTACCCCCTAAATTTTGGGTTTGTTGTGTATGCTTTGTCCGTGATAGGTCGGGAACGACCGGGGTAATGACATATTCGGTACTATGTATGGTAAAGTAGGTCGGTTTTGTGTTGGCAGAGGGCAGCATGGCTATGCCTCGGCACATTCCTCTAGTGATGTACTGCCTGAAGGTAGTTCCTTGCATTGTCATTATTGGAAATCCATTCTCCAATACGTGCCTTTACAGTTTTGATTATAGAACTTAGTATGTTAGAATTTAATTAGTGTAACAATATCGGCTATGATTAATATGTTATTTGAAAGGGTTTTCAATGAATTTTATTAGAAATATTACCAAATGATTTGATAAAGATGTTTTAGTTACTATAAGGTATAAAGCCATCCGTGTTTATGTGCGGCGTGGTCTTATGAGGTACTCTTCTTTCCAAAAAAAATTTGACATCAAAGTTGATTTATGATGCCGTCATACATGTTTATGATTTGCGTTTCTCATGCTAGTTTGCCAGACTAATCCAAGTATATTTAATACTCAGGTCAGATCCTAGTAGTTTCTGGATTAGCTAAAGACGCTTGGAGTTTCCAGAGGAGAGCTGGAGATCTCCATCAACGTGTGGACGTAGTTTACTTTTTCGATGTGTTTGTTGTTTTTAGCATTTGTAAGGATACGTATTTATAACTGTTTAGGCCGAGCTTAGGTTAAACCTCTATATATGTATTTTCAAATTTTTCACTCTAAAGATTATTGATATTATATATTATTTCGTTGCTGTGAGATTATATTCTATCTTCCTTTTCTTTTTACCCTTAACAATCGACTTTTTCGATACATGAATGATCGACATGCAATACAGGGGTCGTATTTGTGTCAATTCTCGAGGGTCGAAAATCCCGGTCGTCACAGTAGTTCAGTTAATAATAAATATTATTATCAAACTAGGGACTTTGTTAATGGATTAATCGATTTGAGCATGATTGATATTGGAATTTTGATTGAAACTAAATTCCACAAGTCCTAAAACGATATAGTGCCGACAAAGAGAATTGGTGTGAATAATCATTACTAAAAGATAGTGCTTGAAACTTGTATTGTAATTTACCGATGGGTTTTTTGTAAGCAACGAATTAAGTCAAATTGTTACACCACTAGGTAAAGTGACGTGTGAATATTAGTATTTAAATTATTTAAATGTTAATTATTAGCTAAATTCACACCCACGAGTCGCACAACCAAATCTATTTACTCTTTGAAAAACTGCTTGATTTAAATAATTTAGTATTTATAAGTTAAATAATATATATATATATATATATATGAAATATTAATTATTATTATTATATTTATTTATTGTATAGGGTGTATTTAGTAAAATGAGGTTGCCTTTAGAAATGTTTGGGGTGTTATTAGTAATTTATCGGATATGCACATAAAATTTATACAAGTGCGTATCGATATACTATATCGATAAGGATTTTGAATTGGATTTAAATAATATAATTTACTAATGGGTTTAAATTAGCTTTGATCGATTTAAGAGCTTTGGTATAGTCGGCCAAATAAGAAGAGAAGAGAAAGTCAATTGTTGGCTTGGTATAGGAGTGTATTGGGTGAGATATTTTGGTCAAACTCTCACTATATAAATGAACCGAGGCCTCGTTATTTTGGAAACTTTCTGCCTCCTCCCACTTCTCCCATTAGGCCGCAAGTACCTACCATCTGTATCTTCATTTTTCACTTCATTCGCATCTAAACAAGTAAATATATTAAACCCGTGTTGTACACTTATCTCGTGCAAAGAAGGGTGTAGATCCGAGAGATCCAAAGAGTCTGATTAGATCAAAGTGTCAATTTAAGGCAGCACATCTCTAAGCATATATTTTTTTACATTACATAATATTCATTACTTGATTATATGTAGATATATTAACACTTTTATATATGCCATTGCCAAAGTCCATTAATTGATTTTATTGTTTGAATAGTTATTTTATATGTAAATTAAATCTAATACATAATTGTATACATATAAATTATATATATATACGACTTAATAAATTATATATATGCAAACTAAATTTTGATGTAAAATATGTTCTTATTTATTTAAAACAATTTCTATATATTTATTTACTTACATAACCATTAAATTCAAACAAGATAAAATGTTTATATATTATTTCTATTCATAAATATATATTATCATTTGGAAATAAAAAAGGAATTTTTTTTAACTGAAAAAATTTATTGTATATATTTAAAACATATTTATATTATAACAAAAATATTTTATTTTTCAAAATAAAGATATTTGTAGTAAAAAGTAATTTTACATTAATTATCATTATGTTTCATTTGAAAAATAATAATTTATGGGCCATAGTTTTATAAATGTATTTATTTAAAATAAAGATATAAAGAGGCTTAAAAATGCAATTATTTTAATTTATTATTAATAATAATATTTTCGGCATTCTATATTTACTATTTTATTTGATGATATAAATTTAAATCATAAATTGTCTAGTTAGCCTTAAAATTGGATCTCATATTTAATTTTTAAATTACATTTGTTTTGTTATTTCATGTTAGATATATATTTAAAATTCAATTTTTGAAATAAATATACTTAGTCCAAATTTACTTGTATTTTATAAGATATTTTAAATAATTATATATATATATATATATATATATATATTATAAATAATATTCATAATATCGAAATTATAGAATATTTAGTTAGCTTTAAAATTGGATCTCAGATTTTATTTTAAATTTGAATTTGAATTTTTTTAGTATTTCATATGATATATTTATTTAAAATTTAGTGTTCGAAATAAATATACATAGTCAAGTACTACATGAAATCTCATTTGATATTTAATATAATTATATATATAAATTATAAAAAATAATATTTCATTTCACTTATATACATTTTAAATAAACTATTATATTTGGCCAATAATGTGCACATAAATGTGCATATTCTTACTTTCATATTTAATCCAGTTTAATTAAATAAATGAGCATATAGGGTATTTTAACTTGTTTAAACCAATATTTCAATTATTTTCAAATCATCATTTATTCATCTTCATATAGGGGCATAACGGTCATTTTTATGCATATTAATTTGAGAAAATTTACATGGAAATTTTTATGCTATTTTGTAGGAACTTGAATTCAAATTACAAGTGGCTTCATGGAAAATATGCATGCACAAGAGGAAACAAAGGATGAAGATGTAAATAATTTAAACTTATGTATCAGGGAGGACCTCACCTATCCACTTACCATGATCACCTATTAAGAGTTAATGCACATGTTTAAAGCTACATGCACATTTAAATGAAGGATTATGGTCATGCTAATGATTACTTGGTGGTTACATTTCCTAAGAGGGTAGTTTGGGTAGTTCTCAAAAATATGATTTGGGTTTTAGGCATGTATAAATACACCATATGTTCATGTATTAAGCTCTTAGCCTCCTTTGAGCCTCCTCTTTAGTAAATTTAGTTTGAGGCTCAAAAATAAATTACAAACTCTCTTTTCTTTTTCATGGCTACTTAGCCATTTTCTTCTTTCATGTAACTTCCTTTTTATGCAAATTTACTTCATGTTCTTTTATTTCATGTTCCTTACTTTATGCAATTAGTATAGTTTTTATTTCATGCAAGTAGATTAGCTTTTATTTTAGTTTAATAATTCTATTCTTACTTTGCTTTCATTTTTCTCTTTTTTGTTTCATGTTGAACTCTACATTTGTTGAAGTGATAACAAATATGAGAGGCCAAACCACTTCAATTTAAGGGTAATGAATCTCTCTTGATCACGTAGATTCAACATTTTGATAATTTTTGATCTCTTTTTGTGCTTAATGAAAATGTTTGATGTGGTTAAACTTTGTTGTTTTAGCTTTGAATTTGATTGCCTATGTTGTTGACACCAAATAGGCTATGCTTAAACAAACAAATACAATTACATCTTCATTTACATATGATTATGGTAATGAAGTGAATGCTAAAATCAAAATTTGATGGTCTATATTTCTAATTAATGGTTACTAGATCATGCTTAGAATAGATTTTATTTTCAAGTTCATTATCATTTTCATGAGAGTTAAAAAGTGTTTTAGTGGGTATGCTAAAGTTTGATGGTTTATATTGGGCTAACTAATAGCACAAATCTTTCATACTTATGACAAACATATCAATTAAACTCACTAATGACCAAAAGAGATATCATAATTTCATATATGTTGATTTATGTGATCTTGAAAGGACAATGCCTCTGAATTGCCTTCTACTCTCATATTTTTACCTACTTTTATTTTTTTTGTTAGTTTCTAGAAATTTTTCTAGCTTCAAACAATTTCAAACTCTTATTTAATTTAATTGAATAGAACTTTAAAATCTAAACAATTTCCTGTGAATCGACTCATACTAGCCATGTACTAGAATTGTACGTCGCGCGCTTGGTATTAATTATAATTTAAAATTTGATCGGCTATTTTCCTAATCCGATAGAGATTTCACCGTCAAATAAGTTTTTGGCGCTGTTGTCGGAGAGTTTAACTTGGTTTTATTTTCTATTGCTCGAATTATTTTTGTTTGATTTTATTTTGTGTTGGTTTTGCGTGTTACATTATATTTAAAAAAATATATTATTTGTGTATGTTTGTTATGTGATTTTGTTTGTGTGCATCTCTTGTTTTCAATTTGCATTTGCATTTCCATATATATATATATGCATATATGTATGTATGTATGTATGTATGACACATCCACAAAATTAAAATTAATAGATTTTTTATTTCATCATCATTTTACAATCTTAACTTTGTTTTCACAAATTTTCATTATCATTTTATAATTACTACCAACCCATCATAACTCTCTGCCAAACACTTCACTACATCAGTCATTACCCACCTCACTTGCCATAACAACCTTTGCAACATCTCAACGTACCATACACTACAAACCAGTGCACTTCCATCACACATACACTGCTTCGTGCACTCCCACGATTTTCATCTACAAACTGACATACATACATCAAACAGTGTACCATTACAAACCCCTTTCTGCCTTTAACAACTCTATGCAAACCTACCAGCATTCAACAGTGCACGTCATACTACCAACCCTCTGCCTCAATTGCACATCACAACTGGTAACTTCCCCTAACACAACTGGTCATTGTCTTCATCTTGCAGTGCCATCACTTGTTAAACTGCAGTGCCATAACTTACTTTCTGTCATTCACTGACCATCTTCCCTTACTGCACACTTTCATACCACTGCTTGCTACAATTCATCACCCTGCACCATCCTGTTCCACTAACATATCAACCCTACAGCCCCGACCATCTACTGCAACGCTCCACTTCATACAACAGCCAATACATCACCTATCCATAGCCTATTACAACTGCAAATCCTTGACATACCAATCACTACTGCAAACCAAAGCTTGCAAACCATCCCCCTGCACAAACCACATTGCATTCACTTACAAACCTCACAACGTCCACATTCCTCCTCCTGAGCAACTGCATATCCACTTGATAACTTCAATTCGGTGATCACTGCATACCTACAAGCTAGACACTACCCACAGTCTACCATCAGCCACATCATACTACCAAGTACCAACCCTCTGCCTCAATTGCACCACAACCATCCCTCTGCCTTCACCATCCCAACTACACTTCAACCATCCACCATATAACATTCACCCATCATTCCATACAACAGCAATCATCTGACCACCACCTTCTACCAACAGTGCTCCCACCCCCAGTCAACACTCTACAGCAAACCACTACAAACATTATCTCACAACCAACTAACCACAACTGTCATCAACTGCTAACATATCTTCCATCACCTCAACAGTCATTCACCTTTACAACATCATATTGCCACCAGTCCTCCATCCCCCTGCCTTTCTCTGAACAACTTCAAACAATCGCGACTTCCAAACCACAATTACCACCACGGCCAATACTTCAACAAGCCTCTACAAATCACCGCAACTTGCCACAAAGACCCAAACCTTATACCTCGACTTCAACTCCCCTCAACCCCACGACCACGATACTAATCAAACCACGAATCGACGTCGCCTCAAAACCCAAAACGACCACAACCAATTGCGATTTCCATTCACGACTTCCAAATTGTTAGAATGTTTCCAGTTTCTTTCAATTTGCGATTAACCTTTTTTTTACAGAAGAGAACGAATTAGTTGATTACCGGGTTTTAATCGAATTGGTCTTGTTTTAATTGACTAGCAGGTTAGGGTTTGTGGGCTTGCAATTCTTTTTTTGTTGGGCCGAGCATTTCATTTTTTCAGTGCACCTTCATGCTCTTTTAAAAAAAAGAAAGTAGTCATTTTGGTTAGATTCATTTGTTTTTAATTTCCTCCATTAAAAAAAAATATTTTTGGTTTCGCATTTTTCTTAGTTTCTTTCAAAAAAATAAAAAAATATCTATAAAAATAAACTATATATATATATATATATATATATATATATATATATATATATATATATATATCTTGTTATTAGTCTTCAGGTTGGAAATGCAAATAAGAAAAAGAACCGCTTGCTAAAATAACCGCTCTGCTTACCTTGTTTAAAAAAATAGCCGCTAAAAAAAAATTAATAATCTGCACGCTCTGGTATCGTACCTCTATCTCTTGTTTTTATTTGCATTGCTGGTTGCTTGCATTTTAAAAAAAAAACAAAAACAAAAATCCATTCGTAGTTGCATTGTTAATACACGTTTAGTTTCAGTTTTGCATTTCATCTTAGAACTTTGATTAATAATAACGGCTAGACATCGAAGTTAAGCGTGTTACGAGCTCATCTAGGGCTTAATTGTATATTGACAAGTTGTCATCTTTCGACAATTCAATTTCTTTATGTCTGAGCTATGACAGAGCAATAACCATTTATAAATATTACGGTGATTCGTAAATATTATAGTGGTTGTTTCTTTGAAGTTACTTAAACCTTCGGCTGCATTACTACGGTGATTCATGGTATACCGATAAATCCTGTCCGTTACTTGGCTGAGACTATCTAGTTGGATTAAGACAGACTATGATTATACAATTATGGGTTAGGAGCTACTTAGGCAGAAAATTTGTAATTAAACCCTTGCATTCATTTAGTTGCATTAGTTCATGCATATTTAAAAAAAAAATCAAAATCAAAAACTGAAAAAAAATTGTAAATATTCTTTAACTTAGTTTTTAAATCCTTTCTTTTGAAAATTTTAAATCAAATCAAAACAAAAATTCAAAAAAAATATTTTCAAAACCAAAAAACAAAACAAAAATCAAATTTCCCTTTTTAAATAAATTTCTTTTGGTAAATATTTTTTTTCTTTTCCTTTGTAAAAAAACAAAAACAAAACATTCTGAAAATGTCTGAATTTCCCTATTCTCAAGAATTTTACAGTAGTTGTGAAAATTAACATAACCCATATAGTTTCACATCAAATTCTTATGGATATTTTAATGACAACTTTTGTTCAAACAATTCGAATTTTGAACCGCAAAATTTTCAAAATAATGAGCAACCCTCGACTCTTGAAATAGCATTGAACCGATTTCGTCTTTACTTGAACTCTCTACACAACAAAATCAAAGGATAAATGATTTGTGTAATTCATATTTGTGCAATAACTCAAGTCAAGGATTTTCAAAATAATCAAACATTGAATTCACTTCAAAATTCAAATGATTTCGATTATAGCTCATGCCAATTTAATTTCGAACTCCAAAATGAATTTCAAAATTGAAACATAAATGGAAATCACTTTTCAAATAATTTTGGCAATGAGAGTAATCTCGACTATGGTTCATTGGATAATTTTTATTCTTAACAAGTTCATATCGTAAATTCTCGAGTTAATATAAACTTTAGTTTTTGAGCAAATAGAAGAGATTTAAAACGATCACACAGATTTGTTGATTGAAACAAATATGAAATAACGTGAGAAACAAATTCCAATCCCGATGTGTGACGAGTCAAGTGATAATCAAACTTTTACCAAAATTGATGATTTTCAAATAACAACTTTTGAAATAAAAAACGACAATCTTAACGAAGTTGTTGAAAATTCGGTAATGGAGTTGGATTTCAATTCTTTTGAAAGTGTGGAACCAAATTTAAAATTTGATCTTCCTTTTTTCGATTTTGAAAATTTGGATGCAAAAACTTTGGATTTTGAAATTGATACATATGATCAAGTTATTGATAATCCAACAAAGGAAGACGAATTTAATGAACATGAATTCTCCGGACTTTTCGAAAATGAGTTGTTGAATTCTGAAAAGGAAGATTTAAATCACCGTTTTGATTTTGAAATCAATAATTTTGAAGAATTTTCGCTAATTATTTGAATTTCAATTTGGTGAAAATAAATTTGAACATTAACCAATTGTTTTATCTACCCCAAAAACCATCGAAAATAAAATAACTCACGCGATTTTTAATAAAACGACATCGTTTTTCCAAATAAACATTTAACTCCGAAATCTTTTATGGTTTGGCTTTCTGTGCTTAAGCTATGTCTCTCATACTTGACGAGACAAATGAACTGGTCTTTGGATGACCGTTTCATTTACTCTTTAAAGATACACTTTCTGTTGTAGTGCAAATAATGACCGTTCCATTTTTCACGTAAATATAGGTCATATTTTATTTTTATTTTATTTTTCTCCTTTCACTTAGGTTGTTTGTGGGGACACAGTCAAAATCAAATGTGGGGGAGTCTCATCTTTTTTTAATTTTCATGGTTTATTTTTTTATTTTCTTTTCGAAACTCAAATACTCAAAAAAAATCTCAAAAACAAATTTCCTTTTTAGCATTTTGATTTATTTTTAAGGAAACAATATAGGATAATATGGGATTTTGATCATCAAATTGAAATTTTTGAAAATTTATTGGTCTTAACAAAAATAAAAATAAAGTTTGATTGCAAGTAACAATGGTTTAAGTAGTATATAGGAAGAGTCATGGGTGATAATTATGAAGCGTATCATAATGGAAAATCTTTGTTTAAAAATGGTAGATTCAAAAAAAAAAGATATAACATTTTTTATCTTCTAAGTTAAATGGTGCTAAGATGATTTTACAAAGCGCTCTCTTCAAAAAAACAAAAAAAAACAAAAAAAATATAAAAAATAAAACAAACAAAAGAAAAAGAAATTGTAAATATGTATATATTTTTATTAACACCTAGAGTCATATGTTCACACACAAGTATGTACACTCGCTGTGCTCTGTACCATTCTCACGTAAGCTCGAAAGGTAGTGCACCAACGGTATATTTGGCCTCAGTTTATCTGAGTTAGGTGTTTGTATATAAAAATTCTTTTATTAATAATGCCTACAATCGATAAGTGTACACACTTGTATGTTCACTCGTAATGCTCTGTATTCCCCTCACATAAGTCTGAAAGGCAGTGCATGAGTAATATATCTGGCCTCAGTTTATCAGAGTTAGACATATGTAAATATGGTTAATATCAATAAAATTTTCAAATAAGAGAGAGTAAACAATTGAAATCCAAGAACTATTTTAACTTATGTAATTTGACTTGTTATTCAAAAGAAATGAACATACGCCTTTGAAAAACTTTGATAATCAATTAAGGATCCATTTTATAGTTGCACTATGTTATCAACCGAAACAACTAGTCAAACTATAGTCTGTTTGTTATAATAACTTATTTTTTATTGGAAATTTTGACAAGTGAAACGACTTGAATTTCTTGATAATGACAAAAACTTATATTAACTTATTTATGTCCATTTAAAAGTAAATTCTTCATTTGTAAATATGTTTAAAAACTTGCATTCATATCTTTGTAAATAAATCTCGCATTTAAGAATTTTACACTTTGCATTAGGATTTTGTGGGTAGCATCCGCTGAAACCCACACAAGACGACACTCGTCCTACTACGGACACATAGAGGTTTAACGGCTAGTTGCATACGCTCAATACAATCATGTTTCCTATGAAAATGGATTTATCTTGGTTATAATTTATTCGGAGACGAATAAAAGATAAGTGTGGGGGTATTTGATGTACACATAAATGTGCATATTCTTACTTACATATTTAATCTAATTTAATTAAATAAATGAGCATATAGGGTATTTTAACATGTTTGGGCAAAGTGGCCATTTTTGTGCATATATTAATTTGAGAAAATTTACTTCAAAAATTTTATGTTATTTTGTAGGAATTTGAATTCAAATTACAAGTGGCTTCATGGAAAATATGCATGCACAAGAGGAAACAAAGGATGAAGATGTAAATAATTCAAACACATGTATCAGGAAGGACCTCACCTACCCACTTACCATGATCACATATTAAGAGCTAATGCACACGTTTAAAGCTACTTGCACATTTAAATGGAGGATTATGGTCATGCTAATGATTACTTGGAGGTTACATTTCCTAAGAGGGTAGTTTGGGTAGTTCCCAAAAATATGATTAGGGTTTTAGGCTTGTAAAAATACCACATATGTTCATGTAATTAAGCTCTTAGCCTCCTTTGAGCCTCCTCTTTATTTAGTTTAGTTTGAGACTCAAAAATAAATTACAAAACTCTCTTTTCTTTTTCAAGGCTACTTAGCCAATTTCTTTTCATGTAACTTTCTTTTTACGCAATTTTACTTTGTGTTCTTTTATTTCACGTTCTTAATTTTATGCAATTAGTGTAGTTTTTATTTCATGCAATTAGATTAGCTTTTATTTTAGTTTAATTAGTTCTCCTCTTACTTTGCTTTCATTTTCCTTTTTTTGTTTCATGTTGGCTCTACAGTTGTTGAGATGATAACAAACATGAGGATCTAAACTCCTTCAATTTTGGGGGTAAAAAAGATTTTTTAATCATGTAGTGATCTCTTTTTGTGGTTAATGGAAATGTTTGATGTGCGCAAACTTTGTTGTTTTACCTTTGAATTTGATAGCCTATGTTGTTAATACCAAATAGGCTATGTTTAAACAAACAAAAACAAAAATGAACTCTTCATCTATATACGATTATAGTAATGAAGTGAATGTTAAAATCAAAATTTGATGGTCTATATTTCTAATTAATATTTAATAGATCATGCTTAGAATATATTTTATCTTCAAGTTCATTGTCATTTTCATGAGAGTTAAAAAGTGATTTAGTGGGTAAGTTAAAGTTTGATGGTTTATGTAACGACCCAGAATTTTGAACAATTTAAAAATGAAATATTTAATTAATTTAAAATATTTGAATGATGGTTTGACTGGAATTTCAAATTATCACAATGAATTTGGCGATAAAGTATAAAATTTAATCGGTTGAAAGTTGAATAAAAATTTGAATCTTCAATTTGAACTGATTAAAAATATTTCAAAGGCTTGCAAAATCTATATTGATAGTACCGAAAATAATAGAAGCTTCAGAATCGAATTTAGAAGTGATTTGTTCAGTTTTGAATTTCTATCATTCGGATCGGTATTTAAAAATAGCGTTCCGGGGCACAGTCTCGGAATTCGACGAAACCAGTTTCATTGGATCCGGAATATTGTATTATTGCCGGGTTTCAAATTTTGTATTTTTCGGAGTTGTTATGTGACCGTACGGTGAGCAAACGCCTTGAAATTAAATCGAATTCAATTTAATTTTTAAATTTGAATTTGGTCAAAATCAAAACACTGTAGCTTCCGTAATTTATGCCTAAAATCGTGGTACAAAGAACGTGCAAACACAACTATTCCTCTGCAAATTCACGTAATTCTGTTCCCTCTGTTCTTTCTTTTTAAAAGTATACCCATTTCGTTCGAAATCAATAACAGCTTCAAAAGGAAAAATAAATGGCTGCTCCTCGACATCAATTTGGATTCGTTCGAAAAAATGGCCGAAGCCTGTTCAAATCAAAGAAATACGAATCGGAGAAAGGAAAAAAAAATATAAATGTAATCTCTCGCTTCTAGTTCAAAATCAAACTCCCCGCTCTCATTTTATAAATGGCGCCGTTAAAAAAATCGCGAGCCCTTCGTTCAACTCGAAATTGAGTTTCGTTCTTCGGTGCATGGCGATAGAGGAGCAGAGCAGGCAAATCGTGACTGCGGGATGGAGGCGCAGGCGCACGCGCGCGTGCTCGCACGTGGGAGTAGGCGGCGATGTCGCGATGGATCTGGGTGCCGTGCGATTCGAGGAGGAGGGGCAGCGTTCAAGCGTGCAAAGCAGGGTGCAGGCGACGGTGGATTTAGTGTTCGATGTCGCGTTCGCCTGGAGGGCAGCCGCGTGAAGTAGGGTTTCGCGATGTCTGGAGGAGGCTGCGGGGAGTCGCGAAGCATTTGTCAAAGTCGAGCGACATGGTGGCGTACTCGATTCGAGATGGGAACGCAGCAGCCGAAGCAAGGGGGTGGTGACTGTTCGTTGGCGGCGACGATTCGTATTAGGGTTCGCGTTTTTCCAGTGAGGTATCAATGTTATTTTTATTCTTATTTAATTACATGTTGAAAAAAATATGCAGATTCGAATTCTTTTTTTAAGTTAAAACAGTTTATCTTTTCAATTTAAAGATTATAAATATGTGCAGTTAAGCAAATGTTTACGTTGTTGAAGAAAATATTAAATACAGTAAAAGAAAATATAAGTGCATATATTTGTAAAGTAAAGATGGTTTACTGTCTAGTTCAAATTGTAGAATTTTAATATATTCAGAGGAAAAATTAATATGCAAGTATACACTTTTAATTTATTAGTTTGGTTTAAATTAACTTATTAAATTTTTAGTGGTTAATTAATCTATTTATAAAGGAAATTTAAATTGTAGTTAAATAAAATTTTTGAAGACAAAATTGGTTTAAACGAAACTATCAGTTAATTTAACTATTAAAATGAAATCACCGATGAATCGAAATTATCAAATGAAAATTTACTATTCGATCTGTTCGAATATTAATTAATCTGTATAATATTTATACAAGGTATAAATCGAGGGAAATCAGGCCGGAAATGGAAATGGATTGCAAATAAAGCAAAGGTGAGATCTTCCCACTCAATTTGAAAATTTGGATTGCAGTTATTGATTGCTGTTTGGTTGTGATATTAGATATAGTAGGATATATCTATATATAGCAATATATATATATATATATATATATATTGGAATATGTATATATTGGAGTTGTTGATTTCCCGCATTATATAGCGGATGAGACCCTATTGCGCCGCATATTAAGCGGATAATATTTTATAAATCCCATATACCGCGATTTCCCGTCTTGAAACGGGATTGGTATTGTGCTAACATCTGTGGATGCAGGGAAACAGGTTGGAGGGATCCAACTGGATTCCTCACCAGTATTTAATTTATTTACAAATATTGTGATATTTGTTGATTATCATATCGATATATGATATTTGAAAGTCGTGATTGACTATTTGTGTGTTGCATCATCGGATCCATTTTTAAAGTTTTAAAATAATGATTTTGGTTTTTAAAAGAATTTTTAAAGTAATTTTTGAAAGTATACGTTTTATTAAATTTTTGAATTGATTCATTTTAAATAATTAAAACGTTATAAATTTTTATGTTATAAAAAATTAAGATTTTTGTGAAATAGAATCAAAAGGTGATTTTTGAGATAAGTAGTTAATAAATTTATAAAATAGTTAAATTGGGATTTTTGAATTATTTTAAAACGGGTTATATGAAAGATGTATAAAATTGATATTTTAAAATTAAGAATATTGGAATTATAAAACGAGTTTTTATAAGTGTTAAAGTGAAGTATAAATGGATTCATAAGTGGATGAAAATTTTATAGATTTATGAATTGTGAAGTTATAAAATGAATAGATGTTATAAGACAAAAGATATTAAGGAATTAAATTATAAATCGGATTTTTGCATTTAAATTGAAATCTTTGATGAAACAAAAATGGTTTATAGTTGAGATTTATAAAATATATATTTTATAAATCGAAATAATAGAATTTTAAAAGGAGTTCTATTAATGTTGAAAATAGGGTTATAAAGGAAATCTTATAAGTAATAAGATTTATAATTTGTGAAGTTTTAAAAGAACGATTATCAAATAAAATGGATTATAAGCATTTAACTTATAATATGGACTTTTGGTATATAATTGAGTTATATAAATTAAGTCGGATTAATAAAGGAGATTTATAAATCGAAGCTTATAAATAGAAATGGAATTTATAGACATTGCTTATAAATTCGAAATCCATGGAAATTGATAAATTGAAAGTTGAAATTGGTTAAGGAATTTTATTCACAATTTTGGACAGTGAATACATTATTGAATAAAATGGTCATATTTGGAAAAATGGATATTATTAAAAGAAGTTGATTATTTTAACGACGTTTTAAAATGCATTAAATATCGAAACCATAGATTTCAACATTCATTGTTGAAATAAACGTTTTTGAGAAATAGAAGGAAATGGTGGATTATAACACTGTTGTTATAGTAAATGGTTTTCGAAAGGAAATGTTTTGTATAGTATTGGGATTTATATATCTATTTAAACTTCGAATCCCTATACTAGTGATTTTGGGTCGTCGTAACGATGTTTTACGCAACATTCGTTTTGACTCAAATTTATGTGTTAAGAAAATGATTTCTTAAAGAATGAAATATATACTTAGTTTTGATTTAAGTATATTGAATATTTTCAAAAGTTGAAAATAAATAGATTTGTGAATTACTTATTATTAATAAGTGTGGAAATGTTTTTCCAATGTGAAATGAAACGTTTTGAGAATTTATCTTTTTGAAGACAAATTGAAAATGAATATTATAAATCGATTTGGGAATCATATATTCATAAATATTTTGGAATGTAAATTCACTACGGAATTTATAAATGAAAAGGGGAATTTGTTTAAAAATAAACGTTGATTTTTTTTTTGAAGTGTGGGAATAAATTTATGGATTTGGAACATAAATATAAAGTAAATCGGTAAGGATTTATTTAATTGGTTTAAATGAACCATGTTGAAATGAAAGTATTTCGCATAAGGAAAATGATTGAAATTTGTTTTCAAAAGTGGTAAAGGTGAAAAGTGATTTAAAATTTTGTTTTCAAATGGTTAAATTGTGGAAATTATATATCTAGTAAAGATATTTTGGAAAGTAAATAATTTGGAAAATTATTTGGAATCTGGTGATGTTGCGCATCTCTATTGATAGTTAAATAACCGACTATCAATATTTACCTTTAAATAGGTATTTGTTGTGATTTGCTTGAATTTGAATGCCACACTTATTTTTAAAATAAGCGCGCACTATTCGGGTTAGCCGGGAAAGGACCTTTGGGTCGTATAACCCATTCCGAATATATGATACGTTGTTATGGATTGCATTTGAAGACCGGTGTTGAAGACCGATTATTTGTGAAAACGGAAGGATTACCGTCGAGTTACTCTGCATCGGATGATCTCCGATACAGAGGTTTTATCACCCTTAGTGACGGGAAGTCCGATCGTGATTAGTGAATATCCAGATTGCAAGGACTTCTTTGTAAGTGCCTTCGGTTCCGTTCGATCCCGGAACGGACTTGTATGGATTGTGTGTCTGACGTTACAATTTGAGATGTAAAGCTGGTTTCTATCAAATATATTTCTATTGGTGGCGGATAATTTATTCTCTTAGCTTAACACCCTTCTCTGAGACGTACGAGCTCAGAGGTTATGTAGTTGATGGTTACTAGTGATATATTCCCAAATTGGTAATGTAGCATACGAAGTGCTGTTGAGCATTTGTGAATTAAAGCACAGCTTTTGTATAAAGCGTAGCTTTGTGAACGAGACTTCGTCGAGCCTCACACCCCGGAAATGGTCAAAACAAGAAGGATGCAGCAAGGTTATTAGGGGGTAGCGCCCCTTTAGTGTATGTCATTCCTTCTGGATAGAGGTGGTATCATGGTATGGAGCCCAAATACTTAACCTATGTTGTTGCTGCAAATTTTGTGGTTGTTGGAAATCGAGGATCCTCATATAGATCGGTTACGATCGGGGAATGACATATTCGTGTCAGTGGTTACCTAGTTTGAAAGGTAACCCGGCCTTGTGTTGGCAGAGATCCGGTTAGGTTCTCGGGACGTCATTTCAGAGGCGTTTCCATGTGGCAATGGGAAGTTCCTTGGCCTGACCATTTGTTGGAAATCCAAAGAAACAATACGATCTTGTACGCTTTTAGTTGTAGAACCTATCATTCACTTATGGTGGCGCCCCACTGTTTGGATGGTAGCTATAGTAGGCATAAGTGCGAAATGCCTATGCTGGCTAAGATTTATATCTTTATTTTCGAAATGATTTTTCCTACACTATGCACTAGTAATAATATCAAATGTTTCTTTTTAATGCGTATCAAGCATCTTTGACTATCATAAGGAGAAATCTCCTCCGATTCTGCGTTTGCATTGTGTGTGTGTGTGCGGGAGGCCTTATAGTAGTCTCGTTTTCTAAAAAGCATTGCGAATCTATTTGAAAATAATCCTGTTCTTTGTTTTAAGGATAAACTGTTTTTTAAGTTCTCACACCAGTCACATGACTGACCTGGAGTTTATTGTTTCCCTTCCTAAACTCTGGGTGCCCACCAATTTTCATACGGGCAGTCTAGAGTTAAGGTTATCAGGTCATTCTGGATTCAGGAGTTGCTACAGAAATCTGGAGGCGAGCTAGATGGCGTAACATATTACTAAGTATAGTATTTCTTTTCCGCTGTTGTTGTTGTTGTTGTTGTTATACACTCTGATAATGAATGTAATGTGATGTAATGTATAAACTGATATAGTTCTTTGTTTAAATATTATTTATTTATTTATTATATGTTGTTCCGCTGCGATTGTGAGATTCTGATGTTGTGTTGTTGTTTTCTTTCTGTTCTATTCTATCATTTTCTCTCTTCTTCTATCTTTTTCTTCTTCTTCAACCCTAACTATTCCGTTTTTCGGGAACGAAAAATCGCGTCATTACATTTCGTATCAGAGCTCATGGTTAAGCGACAACCTTAGCTCTGTTGGGTGTTACTCATTAGAGATAGAGTCAGTAGTACTCTAGAATGAGTTTGAGTGTAATAATAGATATGAGCGCATATTTGTTAGTAAATATGAAATTGTTTTGTATTGTGTTGACTTATCGGTTGATTGTTCATAGATTCTGGTCGGTGCAGGGTGGCCAACTGTAATCGATAGGGGTTTCTAAACTCTTAAACAAGATAAACTGACACAGTATAGTTTAAATAGGGTAAATGAGATAATTTTGCCCAAAACTATTTGTGTATATAAAAGAAATGGTTTTCTGTAAATTATTATAGTATATGAATGCTTGGTTGTTAGGAAGATATAATATTGAATTATTATCATTACTATATGGAATTGAATAAGAAATTAAAAAGAAAAAAATGTATAACCAAAGATTTGGAGATAAATTCATTTTGACAAATGAAATTTATAAATATGAATTGGAAGCATGAGGAAATGAATTCATATATGAATAAAAATTGTGAATATAAATTGTTACTGAATTTATAAATGAAAATGGAATTCCAAGAAGATAATTAAAATTCATTAATGGAATGGAATTAGTAGTATAAATGTATAAGTGAAATTTATAAATCGAAATGTAAATAAGTTGATAACTTATAAAATATTCGAAATTTGATTGGAATGAGATTCCAATTGAAATGAAAAATTTGTGAATGAATAAATAAAGTTGCAATTGCAAGTGCAAGAAAATGAAATTGAATGTTAAAATTCGTTTTGAATTTGTAAGCAAATAAAACTGGAATTGAATTTGATTTGTGAAGTATTAAACTAAAATTAGTAAGTGAAGCTAATTGAATATTGACCAAATGAATAAGGTTGGAACGAATTAAATTCAATGATTATAAAAGAAAGGTAAATTGAATTCGAATTGGAAATCCAGTTTAATATGAGTGGTTATAAACCAAAATAGCAAATTGAAAATAAATTTTGGGAATGAACAAAAGAATAAAACTGGAATTGAAACTGAATGTTGAAAACAATGTGAATTGTGTGAAACAAAATGAAGTTTTAAGATTAGTCTGAAGTGAACTAAAGATAAAAGATAAAAATTCAATATTCAGAATAAAAGATAAATTGAATTCGAATAGAAATTGTAAATTGAATTCAAATGAAATTTGAAATGTAGAATTGAATGATAATGGATATAACTTCAATAGTAAGCTAAAAAAAGTGGATAAGAAGCATATATCGAAATTTTGTAATGGAAAGTGCAAAATAGTTTGAATATTGTAACTAGATATTATGGCTAGTATGATATACAGGTATTATAAAGGGATTGGATTTTGATTTTGAAGATAATTTAAATGGCTCGACAAAAAGGTATGTATTTTAAATTCCAATATGAGATTTGATGACTTTCTTGTTCCGCCACTTGGCATTTTGTTTTCTTTTTGAAATTGGGAGTCCGTAGGGACGTTTTATAGTCGTAACGATCTAGCCGCGCAAAGGAGACGCTGGCGAAATTTTTCAAAAATTTCGAGTTTTAGAAAATTTTTGAGAAAATTTTGAAAGTTGGAGATTTGAATTTAAATTTAAATTTGAATCGTGTAGTAAATGAAATTGTTTGAAACTTATAATTGAAGTTGGAAAGTTAGTTGAAATGATAATGAATCTTTAAAGATTTGTTTTGAAATTTGATAAACTATTCGAATTTGAAAAAAATAGTTAATGGGAATTGGAGCTTTCTTCTTAACTTGTAATTTCGGGACGAAATTCTTTTAAGGAGGGATGATTGTAACGACCCAGAATTTTGAACAATTTAAAAATGAAATATTTAATTAATTTTAAATATTTGAATGATGGTTTGACTGGAATTTCAAATTATCACAATGAATTTGGCGATAAAGTATAAAATTCAATCGGTTGAAAGTTGAATAAAAATTTGAATCTTCAATTTTGAACTGATTAAAAATATTTCAAAGGTTTGCAAAATCCATATTGATAGTACTGAAAATAATAGAAGCTTCAAAATCGAATTTAGAAGTGATTTGTTCAGTTTTGAATTTCTATCGTTCGGATCGGTATTTAAAAATAGCGTTCCGGGGCACAGTTTCGGAATTCGACGAGACCAGTTCCATTGGATCCGGAATATTGTATTATTGCCGGGTTATCAAATTTCGTATTTTTCGGAGTTGTTATGTGACTGTACGGTGAGCAAACGCCTTGAAATTAGATCGGATTCAATTTAATTTTTAAATTTGAATTTGGTCAAAATCAAAACACTGTAGCTTCCGTAATTTATGCCTAAAATCATGGTACAAAGATCGTGCAAACACAACTCTTCCTCTGCAAAATCACGTAATTCTGTTCCCTCTGTTCTTTCTTTTTAAAAGTATACCCATTTCGTTCGAAATCAACAACAGCTTCAAAAGGAAAAATAAATGGCCGCTCCTCGACATCAATTTGGATTCGTTCGAAAAAATGGCCGAAGCCTGTTCAAATCAAAGAAATTCGAATCGGAGAAAGAAAAAAATATATATAAATGAAATCTCCCGCTTCCAGTTCAAAATCAAACTCCCCTCTCTCAGTTTATAAATGGCGCCGTTAAAAAAATCGCGAGCCCTTCGTTTAACTCGAAATCGAGTTTCGTTCTTCGGCGCGTGGCGATAGAGGAGCAGAGCAGGCAAATCGTGACTGCGGGATGGAGGCGCAGGCACACGCGCGCGTGCTCGCGCGTGGGAGAAGGCGGCGATGTCGCGATGGATCTGGGTGTCGTGCGATTCAAGGAGGAGGGGCAGCGTTCAGGCGTGCAAAGCAGGGTGCAGGCGACAGTGGATTTAGTGTTCGATGTCGCGTTCGCCTGGAGGGCAGCCGCGTGAAGTAGGGTTTCGCGATGTCTGGAGGAGGCTGCGGGGAGTCGCGAAGCATTTGTCGAAGTCGAGCGACATGGTGGCGTACTCGATTCGAGATGGGAACGTGGCAGCCGAAGCAAGGGGGTGGTGATTGTTCGTTGGCGGCGACGATTCGTATTAGGGTTCGCTTTTTTCCAGTGAGGTATCAATGTTATTTTTATTCTTATTTAATTACATGTTGAAAAAAATATGCAGATTCGAATTTTTTTTTTTAAGTTAAAACAGATTATCTTTTCAATTTAAAGATTATAAATATGTGCAGTTAAGCAAATGTTTACGTTGTTGAAGAAAATATTAAATACAGTAAAAGAAAATACATGTGCATATATTTGTAAAGTAAAGATGGTTTACTGTCTAGTTCAAATTGTAGAATTTTAATATATTCAGAGGAAAAATTAATATGCAAGTATACACTTTTAATTTATTAGTTTGGTTTAAATTAACTTATTAAATTTTTAGTGGTTAATTAATCTATTTATAAAGGAAATTTAAATTATAGTTAAATAAAAATTTTGAAGACAAAATTGGTTTAAACGAAACTATCAGTTAATTTAACTATTAAAATGAAATCATCGATGAATCGAAATTATCAAATAAAAATTTACTATTCGATCAGTTCGAATATTAATTAATCTGTATAATATTTATACAAGGTATAAATCGAGAGAAATCAAGCCGGAAATGGAAATGGATTGCAAATAAAGCAAAGGTGAGATCTTCCCACTCAAATTGAAAATTTGGATTGCAGTTATTGATTGCTGTTTGGTTGTGATATTAGATATAGTAGGATATATCTATATATAGCAATATATATATATATTGGAATATGAATATATTGGAGTTGTTAATTTCCCGCATTATATAGCGGATGAGACCCTATTGCGTCGCATATTAAGCGGATAATATTTTATAAATCCCATATACCGCGATATCCCGTCTTGAAACGGGATTGGTATTGTGCTAACATCTGTGGATGCAGGGAAACAGGTTGGAGGGATCCAACTGGATTCCTCACCGGTATTTAATTTATTTACAAATATTGTGATATTTGTTGATTATCATATAGATATATGATATTTGAAAGTCGTGATTAACTATTTGATGTGTTGCATCATCGGATCCATTTTTATAGTTTTAAAATAATGATTTTGGTTTTTAAAAGAATTTTTAAAGTAATTTTTGAAAGTATACGTTTTATTACATTTTTGAATTGATTCATTTTAAATAATTAAAACGTTATAAATTTTTATGTTATAAAAAATTAAGATTTTTGTAAAATATAACCAAAAGGTGATTTTTGAGATAAGTAGTTAATAAATTTATAAAATAGTTAAATTGGGATTTTTGAATTATTTTAAAACGGGTTATATGAAAGATGTATAAAATTGATATTTTAAAATTAAGAATATTGGAATTATAAAATGGGTTTTTATAAGTGTTAAAGTGAAGTATAAATGGATTCATAAGTGAATGAAAATTTTATAGATTTATGAATTGTGAAGTTATAAAATGAATAGATGTTGTAAGACAAAAGATATTAAGGAATTAAATTATAAATCGGATTTTTGCATTTAAATTGAAATCTTTAATGAAACAAAAATGGTTTATAGTTGAGATTTATAAAATATATATTTTATAAATCAAAATAATAGAATTTTAAAAGGAGTTCTATTAATGTTGAAAATAGGGTTATAAAGGAAATCTTATAAGTAATAAGATTTATAATTTGTGAAGTTTTAAAAGAACGATTATCAAATAAAATGGATTATAAGCATTTAACTTATAATATGGACTTTTGGTATATAATTGAGTTATATAAATTAAGTTGGATTAATAAAGGAAATTTATAAATCGAAGCTTATAAATAGAAATGGAATTTATAGACATTGCTTATAAATTCGAAATCCATGGAATTTGATAAATTGAAAGTTGAAATTGGTTAAGAAATTTTATTCACAATTTTGGACAGTGAATACATTATTGAATAAAATGGTCATATTTGGAAAAATGGATATTATTAAAAGAAGTTGATTATTTTAACGACGTTTTAAAATGCATTAAATATCGAAACCATAGATTTCAACATTCATTGTTGAAATAAACGTTTTTGAGAAATAGAAGGAAATGGTGGACTATAACACTGTTGTTGTAGTAAATGGTTTCCGAAAGGAAATCTTTTGTATAGTATTGGGATTTATATATCTATTTAAACTTCGAATCCCTATACTAGTGATTTTGGGTCGTCGTAACGATGTTTTACGCAACATTCGTTTTGACTCAAATTTATGTGTTAAGAAAATGATTTCTTAAAGAATGAAATATATACTTAGTTTTGATTTAAGTATATTGAATATTTTCAAATGTTGAAAATAAATAGATTTGTGAATTACTTATTATTAATAAGTGTGGAAATGTTTTTCCAATGTGAAATGAAACGTTTTGAGAATTTATCTTTTTGAAGACAAATTGAAAATGAATATTAGAAATCGATTTGGGAATCATATATTCATAAATATTTTGGAATGTAAATTCACTACGGAATTTATAAAGAAAAGGGGAATTTGTTTAAAAATAAACGTTTTTTTTTTGAAGTGTGGGAATAAATTTATGGATTTGGAACATAAATATAAAGTAAATCGGTAAGGATTTATTTAATTGGTTTAAATGAACCATGTTGAAATGAAAGTAATTAGCATAAGGAAAATGATTGATATTTGTTTTCAAAAGTGGTAAAGGTGAAAAGTGATTTGAAAATTTGTTTTCAAATGGTTAAAGTGTGGAAATTATATATCTAGTAAAGATATTTTGGAAAGTAAATAATTTGGGAAATTATTTGGAATCTGGTGATGTTGCGCATCTCTATTGATAGTTAAATAACCGACTATCAATATTTACCTTTAAATTGGTATTTGTTGTGATTTGCTTGAATTTGAATGCCACACTTATTTTGAAAATAAGCGCGCACTATTCGGGTTAGCCGGGAAAGGACCTTTGGGTCGTATAACCCATTCCGAATATGTGATACGTCGTTATGGATTGCATTTGAAGACCGGTGTTGAAGACCGGTTATTTGTGAAAACGGAAGGATTACCGTCGAGTTACTCTGCATCGGCTGATCTCCGATACAGAGGTTTTATCACCCTTAGTGACGGGAAGTTCGATCGTGATTAGTGAATATCCGGATTGCAAGGACTTCTTTGTAAGTGCCTTCGGTTCCGTTCGATCCCGGAACGGACTTATATGGATTTTATGTCTGACGTTACAATTTGAGATGTAAAGCTAGTTTCTATCAAATATATTTCTGTTGGTGGCGGAGAATTTATTCTCTTAGCTTAACACCCTTCTCTGAGACGTACGAGCTCAGAGGTTATATAGTTGATGGTTACTAGTGATATATTCCCAAATTGGTAATGTGGCATACGAAGTGCTGTTGAGCATTTGCGAATTAAAGCACAGCTTTTGTATAAAGCGTAGCTTTGTGAACGAGACTTCGTCGAGCCTCACACCCCGGAAATGGTCAAAACAAGAAGGATGCAGCAAGGTTATTAGGGGGTAGCGCCCCTTTAGTGTATGTCATTCCTTCTGGATAGAGGTGGTATCATGGTATGGAGCCCAAATACTTAACCTATGTTGTTGCTGCAAATTTTGTGGTTGTTGGAAATCGAGGATCCTCATATAGATCGGTTACGATCGGGGAATGACATATTCGTGTCAGTGGTTACCTAGTTTGAAAGGTAACCCGGCCTTGTGTTGGCAGAGATCCGGTTAGGTTCTCGGGACGTCATTTCAGAGGCGTTTCCATGTGGCAATGGGAAGTTCCTTGGCCTGACCATTTGTTGGAAATCCAAAGAAACAATACGATCTTGTACGCTTTTAGTTGTAGAACCTATCATTCACTTATGGTGGCGCCCCACTGTTTGGATGGTAGCTATAGTAGGCATAAGTGCGAAATGCCTATGCTGGCTAAGATTTATATCTTTATTTTCGAAATGATTTTTCCTACACTATGCACTAGTAATAATATCAAATGTTTCTTTTTAATGCGTATCAAGCATCTTTGACTATCATAAGGAGAAATCTCCTCCGATTCTGCGTTTGCATTGTGTGTGTGTGTGCGGGAGGCCTTATAGTAGTCTCGTTTTCTAAAAAGCATTGCGAATCTATTTGAAAATAATCCTGTTCTTTGTTTTAAGGATAAACTGTTTTTTAAGTTCTCACACCAGTCACATGACTGACCTGAAGTTTATTGTTTCCCTTCCTAAACTCTGGATGCCCACCAATTTCCACACGGGCAGTCTAGAGTTAAGGTTATCAGGTCATTCTGGATTCGGGAGTTGCTACAGAAATCTGGAGGCGAGCTAGATGGCGTAGCATATTACTAAGTATAGTATTTCTTTTCCGTTGTTGTTGTTGTTATACACTCTAATAATGAATGTAATGTGATGTAATGTATAAACTGATATAGTTCTTTGTTTAAATATTATTCATTTATTTATTATATGTTGTTCCGCTGCGATTGTGAGATTCTGATGTTGTGTTGTTGTTTTCTTTCTGTTCTATTCTATCTTTTTCTCTCTTCTTCTATCTTTTTCTTCTTCTTCAACCCTAACTATTCGGTTTTTCGGGAACAAAAAATCGCGTCGTTACAGTTTATTGGGCTAATTAATAGCACAAATATTCCATACTTATGATAAACATATCAACTAAAGTCAGTAATGACCAAAAGAGATATCATAATTTCATATATGTTGATTTATGTGATCTTGAGAAGGACGTTGCCTCTAAATTGCATTCTACTCTCATATTTTTATCCACTTTTATTTTTTTGCTAGTTTCTATAAATTTTTCTAGCTTCAAACAATTTCAAACTCTTGGTTAATTTGATGGAATAGAATTTAAAAATCTAAACAATTTTCTACGGATCGACTCGTACTAGACTTGTACGCAGTGCGCTTGCAGTTAATTTTAATTTTAAATTTTAATTGACTATTTTTCTAGTCCAATAGAGATTTGTATATATATGTGTGTGTGTGTGTTTATGTATATGTATATATAGTAGACATAAATCCCAACATTTATCTATAATTATAAACACCCTATGCTATGTTGCACATGCACTTCATACACACATGATTACGTATGATGTACTTATGAGCTAAATAAAACATTCTAACTAAATACATTAATTAGTTAAAATCTAAAATAAAATAAGATTTTATTTAAATTTACTAGATTGGATCTAATTACCGTTAGACTTCATAGGCTCAATAGAAATGATTTTTAAAAAAAAAATCATGCATTTAACCCGCTAGGACCCAACCTAGTTCCTTCAGTAATGACGAACTAGAGGGTGTGATCTTGTTCCTATTAATAAAGTGTAAACTAGAATGCTGAGCTGGAATTTCATGGATGTGGGTCTAGTGACTTCCCTTTAGGGCCAAGAGTATACTAAAAGCTCTCTATGTTCGCGGTTTAAGCCAGCCCATTGCTACTTATGCGATCAAATCATAAGTCGTACCACCATCTGCTACCCTTAGGAGATCAAATTCAAAATGTCTTTCTACAAAGAAGTAACGATTGGATTTCTTAGCTCCTCGGTTAATGTTGGTATTGGTAAAGGTACATCATGAGCAAAGTCTTGCCCATGCGCGATATGTAGGAATTTATTGCGGGTGGGAGTGACCACAACAAGGGTCTCCAGCACAATACTCGTAGGCATCATGCATTATGTTGAAGGTGCTAGGGACAGTGAGCTAAATGAGGGTTTAGTCCGTCGTTGTTGGGACAATCGGACCATTGTCAACAATGTCTTGAGAGTCCACTCTAGCCTGAGTTGACTAAAATCATGGCAATCTGCTTAATGCTAGTCAGGCGGCCGACCAAGTTAAACCACATGTCGTTGCTCAAGCTCGAAATGGAACAAATAGTGCTTGTTTCAGTGGCATCGTTGATGTTGTTGTCGTTTGAGTTGTCAGCCTCATTGTCGCCATTATTTTACATGTTGTGATTTTTTAAGTATAATAGTTAGAAGAGAAGAAAAGTGATGAAATCTGGGAGATTCTTGAGGAGGCCCTTCTTCTAGCATCAAAGTTTTGACTAAAAATTTAGCCAACCTCTTAATTGTGATTATAAGTTGATATTAGCAAATGTTACTCACTAATACCATGGTTAAAATGAAAAATGGAAATGCAAATAATAAGTAAAGTAAAAAGAGATATGGTTTAGAGTAGTTCGATGAAGAGTGATCTACGTTCACTGTGGTAGTAACTTCTATTGTTAGAGTTTTTTGTCACATTTTTTATGCATAAGAGTTAATAATAAGGGTAATAAATGAAAATTTAATCCATGTACAAGTGCATTTAATGTTTTATTTGTAGCAGTTGGAATCTAGTTTGAACAAATTAGATCGATATGCCAACTCCTAGGAATCTTCACGGTGGTCGATGACATTTAATAGTCCAAATGAGAGCCAGCTAGGACACCACCTGAAGCGAATGGCCCCGATGATGACCAGCTCGCTGACCGTACCAAAGCATGTTGTTATCAAGAAAGAAGGCACGCGGACAATGAGTTGTTGAACAGTAATGTCGTTGCCACATGGACAGTGAAGGAGACATGTGGGTGCTAAACAGTGTCACTTTTTTCAGATAAATAGTATCTTATATGTCAATCATTTTCGTGGAATAGTGCAGAGTTGTATCTTCTCTTTACAGGGGCGGCCACTTTTGGAAGAGGTCTCGTGATTTAGGCAAAAAAAACAAGGGATACAATGTGGGCAGGTTGCAAGGTGGCGAGAATTTAGGGCCCGAGAGGAGAGCTGAAGAGTGGCCCCCCTTGTAGGGACAGTTACTCTTTATCAGCCAACCCTCTATTGAGAGCACAGTTTAATAGGACTGCTTTCCAAAGTCTCCAACTGCATGGATGATATGATTTTTGTTGGGCCGCGACAGGTATTTGTATGGATAGTGTGTCGGGCTAGCTGATGCCGAGGCCACACGAGGCGAGGTAGAACATTAAGAGTCTACTAGGCCGACATTTTTGTTTATTTGCTTGAAAATCGAGCAACAATCATGCACAAGTGAGATTTCAATCGTACATTTGTCATTTTCCATCAATCTGACGAAGGATGAAGCAAAGCCATCAAATTAGAAACACATGTCATGCATCAAATGATGGACTACTACCACAAACAAACACCTACTCCCTTAAGAAATGGCATTTTTCTCAAATTCTCTTTTTCAGTCATAATCATTCTTTTAATCTCAACAGTTTGTCAAAGATCAGATTTTACTCTACTAGAGGTTTGGGGTTTCTTAGTCTTTGGAAAAGCAATAAGGACATGTACAAGAGATACTTGTATGTTTACTTTGGCTTGATCTTATCTTAGCTTAACTTTTGTCTACTTTTAACTCTTAGTGAAAAGTTAACATTAGAATTTTGAAGAAAATGACAATTATTAACTGGATCGGAAGTGAAATGTGAGAGATATAAATTTTTGAAGGAGGACAATAACTTTATTGCAACTTTTGTTTGCTAATATTTTACTTAAATCGAAAATGAATGACTTCACCCTTTTATACATATTGACTCGCCTTTCAAACATATGATGAACATAGATTTTGACCAATGGTACAAAACAAATTTCTAGAATTATATTATAGAATATCTTAGATATTACAAGATTTTGGAATAGAGAACTCTAGAAACCCTTCCACCGTGTAAGTTTATTTGTAGACATTATGTATGTCTTTGTGCTTTAATCCACTTTAAAACCAATTTTATAATTATAACCACCTAATACGTAAAGAAGCAAAGCTAATTTCTAACATATAAGAACAATCCAACATTCTTTGTTTTGTTTACCATATCATATTAGAAAAGACCATGTATTTTTTTTATTTTGGTACTTTATTTTGTCTTCGGCATATGATCCTATTAGGTTAAGAATCTATCCAATGGTTAAAAGAGAAAACTTGCTTAATATATGTTTGCTCGTCGATATGGAACTAAGATTGCTCTGTCCATTTCTTTAAAATAGAAAAGGAAATGGAAAATTCAAGGTAACGTTTGATTTCAAAATAGATTTGTGCATGAAAAAATAAAATGATATGAAAAACGGTTGATATGAAAAATGATTTTAACATAAAAGGCTAAAATGACATTTTCCTGTTTTACACATTTCCTTCCATGCAAACATAAAACTCATATTCAAATCAAAGTTTAGACCAGCATTTCCTTCTTAAATATATATGTTGCGACCTTTTAATTACAAACAATTTATTAAAGATATGCTTTTGTTTGTCCTCTATGCAAGTTCAGCGTTAACCTCCTCACTTGATAACTGAATATGGAATCATTTAGAATGATGATTACTTCATCATTAATTAGCCAGCTGGACAACCCTGCTAGCTGTCAACTCTGGGTTATTTATATTGGAGAAAGACTTCAAATCATAGAAGTACTTGTCTTAGTGTTATCACCATTCACTTTTGCCCATTCTAAATGTATGTACCTAACACCATATGTGACCATTTTTACTGGCCATACAAACGCTTCTAGCTAATCGGTCAACTAGGCGAAATGGAATGCTAACCAATTTGCTCCCATGCATTAAATGAAATCCTGCAAATTGTGGACGACTTGTAATCTCCACTTGCCAACTTGTTGAATTCGATATTAATTAACTAGAACAACTGGCTAGTTTAATTAATCTATCATTCTATTTCAAGTTTATAAAGTCATTTAAACGGGCGTTTATAGTTGTCAATATTTGTGATTGATGTTCATAAATTTTATACACGCATAACTTGCTCATCTAATTGTAACATGATATCTTATTTGTAACTAAATTGAAGTACATGTATAACATATAACAAGCTCAAGAAAGCTCTAGATTGTTTATCAAATCTTTCTATTCATAGTGTTTATCCACAGATGGGATTGTGTACAAATTCGTAAAAATAAAAATAAATAAATTAATATTTTTAATACTAACGTGTGCATATTTCAGAAGTATACTATAGGTATACACTATTTGATCTAATATTTTAGCTACAAAAATCCTAGGTAGAACCTTCACCAATTAAGAAAAGAATGTAAAATATATCCAATCCCAAGCTGAGGACACAGCAACCAAGGTGGTTAAATTCCTGGCTCAGAAATAGAAAGATTTTCTGACAACTAATATGACCTATTCCTTCTCTACCTAGATTCATAAATAAAACGAAGAAAACCAGAAAAAGAAAATGAGAAAAAGATGGCTAACTCTAACAACTCCTCTTCTTTTTCAATCCAAAATCCTTTGTTTCTCCCTTTTCTATTTTTGGACAGCCATCCCTTTAGCAATCTTTATTTCTCTTTCTCATCAACCCGTATGTAAATTCGCAAGATACTCTTCAAATTCTTCAAATCATCATTTATTCAGCTACCCGAAATCTTATGGAGAGCATAAGCATGCTCTGCCTACCACCCGTGATTCTTGCACGGCTTCTGTTAGAATTTCAGGTATATATATTCTGCATTGCATAATTCTTTCATCTATAAATGTTTTTATTTTTCTTTCGGTAATTTTGTTTGATTCTATACATTAGATTATGAGCTTGCATACAAGGAAATACATGATATCTGTGAGAATCGTTGGCAGTCCTCTTCTATCATGAAATATATGAGGGGAGGAAGACAAACTTTTGCAGGGAACTTTTCGGTTCAGGAAAGAAATTATTTTTTCAATCATGGATCAGATGATGATCGTGTGGAAATTCCTTGTGGATTCTTTAAAGAATTCCCTGTCAGTGAATCTGGTATATAAGTTAGCTTTATATGTTATGCTTTTACTTATACAAGTAATATAAAATTTACTATAAAAAGGTATAAAATGTAAAACGCGTATGTACATCTTTCATTCATGTGTTACACTTTACATATGAAGTTAAAATTTTCAGACAGGTTGAAGATGGAAAAATGTAATGGAGTGGTAGTAGTATCCGCAATTTTCAACAATCATGACAAAATAAGACAACCAAAAGGCTTAGCATCGAAGACACTAGAAACGGTTTGTTTTTTCATGTTCATAGATGAATCAACACATACTGCCCTCAAATTTTATAACATTCTATTAGAAAACAAGACGGAAGAAAGGAAGATTGGGGCATGGACAATAGTTATACTTCAAAGCAACAAACTTCCATACGAAAATCCTTCAATGAACGGAGTTATACCGAAACACTTAATACATAGACTGTTTCCAAATTCAGTATTCAGTGTATGGCTTGATGCAAAGATTCAACTAACCGTTGATCCAATACTCTTAGTTCATTCTTTGGTTGTGTCCAAGAATGTGGATATGGCTATATCGAAGCATCCCTTTAATTTGCATACTATGGAAGAAGCCATGGCTACAGCTAGATGGAAAAAATGGGGTGATATTGAGTCCTTAAGAGTGCAAATGGAGACTTATTGTCAAAATGGACTCATGCCTTGGTCTACCGATAAGCGTCCATACACAACAGGTAATTATTCAAATTCTGTAAAGATATGTTCAGAATGTTGGACTCTACAGTTTTCCATCATTTAACTGTGACATTTGAAATAGATGTACCGGATACGGCTTTGATAGTAAGAAGGCACAAAGAAGCTATGAATAAGTTTTCATGCCTTTTGTTCAATGAGCTAGAAGGATTCAATCCAAGAGATCAACTGGCGTTTGCATATGTGAGAGATTTGATGAATCCCAAGATCAAAATCAATATGTTTGAGGTTGAAGTTTTCGAGCAAATTGCTATAGAATATAGGCACAATATTAAAAAAGGAGATACGGCTACAGCTAAGGTGAAGACTAAGAAGAACAGAAGAGCTTCTTTCAGAGATGTAAAAGGAAGTAGCTGCGAAAATTACCTTTTACAAATGTGGAGTGGAAGTGAAGTGATAAATATTTGAAAACAGAAAAATGTCATGACTAATGAACGTAGATATAACACATATCATATGAAACATATGACGCACCCACAATTAAGGGCACTTTATTGATTGCACATGTAAAAATATAGCATTGCTTCATTGTGAATACAATGTATGAATTCTTCTATGAGACAATCAGTTAACTTTTACTTTATTATTATTTCCATCTTGCACGTCTCTATTCAAGAATCGAGATAGCAAATCAGCCGACATGAATCTGTGGACCGTTGGATACAAATTGCCAAGTATTTGCTTGAGTCAACTATCATTTTGTGATAATCATTGATTGAAGGGTATGATTATTGGGTCAACAAGATAATTTGAATGAATAACAATGATAATCAATAGAAAATGCCGAAATAAACAATAACACGATGATTTATGAGGTTCAAGCCTAGACTTAGTAATTTCTACGGGTATAAATGTTTTATTGCCATTTAGATAGAAGTTCTTTAGAGAATATTTCCTCAATTTGCCCACTGTATTTCCTATAATTTTATATGTTGGTTTTCTATTAACAAGGGTAGATTAGTCCTTTGTTGTTCCTTATTTACACTAAAAGGACACACACTGTTTAACGGCGTCAAATTTTCGTCGATGGTCGTCCCTGCCCGTCACCAGCCGTGGCCAACCGACATAAGTCTGGAAGTTTTGTTACAGCTACTGTTTCATCCATCAGATAACACACGTATATTCATCCGTCTATCCACCTTATATAAAACACAGATAAACCCAATTTCACAAGTATAAACATCGCATACATCACATAATATCATACATATAAAAAAAACCAAGTTTATATTACAAAAATTCATATTTATATCAATATTCCATCAAACATCCATAGAAATCCAAGTTTAAACTACACAATAAATCAAACATCCAAAAAAAAACATAACCATATCTCACAATCCTCATTTCCATTATTTTCCGATCCTTTAATTTCAGCCAATCCAGGGTTGTCCTCAGCTGAAAAGTCCAAAACCCCAAAACGTGGAAAGTGATAAGAATTCTGCTACAGTCCACGCAACCTAACCTGCAACCACAATCCTCAGACTGACCCGAGGATTATAAAACAAATCACACGGGTCAGACTATTTTTAGTGGGAGTGAAGTAAGATCTATGAACAATAATTGTCTCAATCAATAAAAGGGAAAGAAAACGCCGCATGTATAAACCAACATGAGGCATATATGTGTGTGAGAACCAACATGCAAATTTGGTTTCATAAACAATTCCTTTAATCAAACAATGATTTTAGGCCAAACCTATCGTATATAATCCAATACGATACCTTCCCAATTATTATTTGTAACACAAGGATAAGTTCATACACACATTCTCCAAAGATACTGGGTTTTCAAAATCAACTTTAATACTTCCAAAAATCATAAAGTAAAGAAAATTGCATTATGAGAATTATGGGATAAATATAACATGACTCATAAAATATACCAAATAAACAGACGCTAATATTGTAAAATCACAGTGGTAGAGCTCGAGCGCGCGCGGAGACATCAACCCCGTAACCTACTCATAACGCCATAATACACCTGGCGATCAACCCAGAATAACCAAGACGGTCTAAGGCAAAGGCCGTATGCTACCCGTTCACGGATCTACACGTGGGACCCCCACGCCTCCATCCTTCATAGTCCGTGACCCGCCGATCGGAGATCCCGATCAAAATAAAATTAGCCCTATGTAGCAGACCGTTGACCTTTGGTGGTAAAAGGGCATGTGATATACCACCGATTCAGGTAGCGATCCTGAATCAGGTCGGCCAAGATGGAGTTTTGGCCCATTGGTATAACAGAGTCCAATCTATCCCGACCCAAAAATCAAAGTGTTTATAATTTTAAAACACTTCTTAAAAGTCAACAATGACAATCGCCTTTCAAAAATTTCATTAATAAACCCAGTATAATATTCAAAAGCGAATAGAGTTTAGCAAATAATTGTGTGTATAAAAGAAAATAATTACATCCCCATTTCGCATTAACACATAAGTACCCCATAATACTTATGTATTAAGGCGAAACGCAAAAACCTCATTCATTGGAAAAATTCGTTAAGTTTAAAAAAATTGATAACAATAAATTCAATTAAAAAGGCAAGCTTAGTACTCAAAAACGTAATCAAAATCCTAAAATGTTTTATTTACATATTGTCGTTATTATTATTATTTTCAAACACATATTTATCGGTAGTACAATAGTTTTCTTTTTTTAATCAAAATAAATCTAATTCACTAATTTAGATTAATTAATTTTTTTTCAATTTTTTTTTTTCAACTTTGGTGCAGCTCCGACTTGGGCTGTAACTGTGCAGCCTGTCTGGGCTGTACAGCCTGCCTGGGCTGCACCAGTGCAGCCCTGGACTGTACAGCCCCAGGCTGCACAGTGCAGCCCCAGGCTGCAAAGTGCAGCCCGCCCGGGCTGCCACTGTACAGCCCGCATGGGCTGCACAGGTGCAGCCAGGGGCTGCATAGATATGTAGCCCAGACTGGCTGCAAAGGTGCAGCCTGGGGCTGCACAGAGGTGCAGCCCAGACGGGCTGCAAATGTGCAGCCAGGGGCTGCAAAAGGGTTGCCCCCCGTCTTCATTCCTAACTGCCCCCCGAGTCCTCGAGGGAATTCCGGTACGTACTTCTCGTCACGCACTCCTGTATTCCTGCCGGTACCATGTTGTGCATCCTCACCTGGTATTCCTCTATGAACTGGTCCAACATGACACGGTGGTGTGCCTCCGAGTCTAGATCCATCCATATTGACAGTTGCTTGCTAATTGGGGGCTGCTCCCTGCTGAACTGCTCTATCTGATTGCATGTTCAGTCCTTCTGATCCAGCTCCACTGATCTGACCTCCTGCAGCTCCTGCTGCTCCAACCTGTCTGAACTGTCTGAGAAGATTCTGCATCATCTCCTCCTACATTTTCATCAACTGCTCCTGCATAGAATCCATCATAGTCTGCATCTCATCTGTAACAATCCACTATTTTGGACCATTCAAATCGACAATAATCCACACATGTCGGACTTGAATAATTCAAAGTAACATATTATACTAAATTTTGGACTCAGAATAACTCGCAACGGAAGTAAAATACCATAATAGTTCATGAAGCTACTATATACATACCCTCAAAACATATACAAATTATCATAGTTTAAAAAATGGATACAATAGAAGTCTGGATACATAAATCACTAATACAAAAGCAATACCGAATAGGAAATAACTGGATAAAAAATAGACGAATAGATAGTCAGATAAGCTCCAACAATTCTCTAGCTCCAAAAGATGAATCCAAAGCTATGACTCTCAGGAGCGTAAAGTAAAACACAAAGCAGTCGAGTCAGGACATGCATACTTATACAATGTAAACTAACTCAAGTGAACTGTAATAGCAATGCTCAATAACTTAAAGGATGCTTGGGATTGCACATTCTTTAAGGATCCGATAAACCATCACTTAAGCAGAAATAAATACTATCACAGAAATACCCATATTAAAATAATTAATGCAAATAACAGTGTAAATGTGGCTAGGGTAGTGCACAACTGCAGTAATCGCTCACCTCTAGTCACACTCTCAAATTCAAGGTGTGTATCAAAACAATCACAAGGAAATCAAATGGCACACAAAGAAGTGTACCTGTGGTTATAAATTTTGAAATGGTATTTTATACTCAAAAATAAAAGATCATTTCAAATTCAAATCTTAATCAAAATAGGGATCACATCATTTCCAAACCATTTCAATATATCAAAATATCATATTCTTTCAAAATCTCATTTTCAAATCACTATTTGAATTCAAATTCAACTATTCAAATTTAATTACCTTTCAAAATGGTTTATGTTACAATCGAAAATAATTCATTTAAACCATTTAAAAGTGAAGTTATTATACTTTCAAATAATTAAATCCAAATTTTCCAATAATTCATTTATTAAATTCCAATTTATTTTCTTTAACTTAAATCCTCATTTTACAAGCATACATTTATTTAACATTTTATATTCACAGAAAAATCAATAACACTTTAGTAAATCATTTTAAATTTAAATTTAAATCAAAATATCATAATTTAAATTTTAAATTACTTAAAAATATCCAGAAAAATATATAAAATAACCACGGGTCGGTATAAAATTTTCTAGCCTAAATCAAGTGATACGGATAATATATCATTTCAACCCGTAATTTACAAAGAAAAATCCGGATTTTATCATTTCAAACCCGCAAATCTCAAGTTAAATAAAATAAATAAATAAACTCATGCCTATCATTTCAGCCCATAACGATTTTTCCATATTCTAAAGTCCGTTCGGGCATGTATCATTTCAATCCATAGTGATTCTATTCTACAGGGAACTTGCTGTGTGATAATAGAATAAAATAAACAATATAGCATCATATAGCAGTAATAGATGATATGACAGGATTATAAACAAGGTTAGCATCATATGATTCATATCACAGGCAGGTATAACATGATATAATATTCTACACATTCACTTGTTATCAATTCACCGATTATATAAGTATAAATGTCATGAGTGAATACTCACCTTTATATGCTGGAGATAGAAAATCAAAACACACGAACAAAAAGCATGATAGCACGACTTTTGATTTGAGTGGAGTGGAGGGCCAAGATGTTATTCTTGTATTCAACAACAAAGCAAATATATAAATATAAATACAATACTAAATTTATTGGAACAAAATGGAAATAGAGTTTACGAAAGACAACACCAAGTTTTCAATTGGTTTTGCTCGACCACAAATCACATTTGCTCGGCCATAAAGCTATATAGGTTCGGCCTTGGTGATGTTTTGGCTAGGGTATGGATCTGGTTTGGACTCATATAAGCATGGCTACAAGTAAAAGTGAAGAGATAAGAGTTATTAGGGAAGGAAGATCAAAGGTTAAGGCAAAAAGAGGAGTTTTGGTGCAAGTTTAGGCTTGGTCATGCTGAATTGACCGTGTATGGTGATGGGAAGGAGGTGATGTGGTGGTCAGTGAAGGTGGTGAGGGGTTTAGCCGAGCAAATCTAGAGATGAACAAGCAAAAAAAAAATGAAAAAAAGAACAAGAAAGGAGAGAAAAAAAGAGGCCATTGCTTACTTTTTTTTCAGATCTGAAGTGCCATGAGAAATGAAGATGGGAAGAAATTTTCTCATGTGAAAATAGAAATATAGGCGGCTAGGGATTAAGGAATGAACGGCACAAATTGTGGAGAAGTTATGATAGAAAATCAAGGGATGGAAAGATAAAAAGGTAAGAAACCAAAGTAACGTTCGCCTAAAATTAAAAACAGGTAAGGTATCTTAATTGATGTGTTTCCTATAAATTAAAGAAATGTGTGTACAAGAAGCTTTCACAAACAAATAAATACAATAACATTAAATAAATACATTTAAAGATATGCCTTTTAAAGCAATAACGTGTATATATATATATATTTGAAATTTCTTTCTAAGAAATAAATAAGGATCTAAACACTAACCATTTAGTTAATAAATGAATGTCTAAATAGAAAAATTATGTAACGATCCAGAATTTCTGTCAATTAAAATTTGTATATTTAATTAATTTTAAATATTAATAAGTGAAATTTAAAAGTCGAATAAATTTTATTTCGAATAATTAGATTTAATTGGATAATTAAATCGATAATATAATATGTTAAATTTCAGAAATAATTGAAAATTGGGTTAATTATGATTGAAATTGATTTGTAAAATTTTATTTAATCATATTGGAGTTAGAACGATATTTTAGAACTTTTAAAATCGAATTAAAAGTTAATTTGTGAAAATTGAATATTTTAATATTTAAATCGACTAGTGAAATTAGTCAATTTTTGAACAATCTCAGAATTAGACGAAACTAGTTCCATTGGATCCGTAATAGTTTGTTATTATCGGATTTCAATTTTCGTAGCAATCGGAGTTTTCGTTTGACCGTGGCAGCTCGAAACGCATCGAAATTGTTTTAATATTAATTTGACATGTTAAAATAGCCATTTTTCAAACAGTCTCGGATTTTGACGAAACTAGTTTCATCGGATCCGTAATGTGATATTATTGTATGGTTTCAAATTTCGTGTCAATCGGATTTACCGTTTGTCCGGTGCAAGCTAAAACGCCTAGAAATTTGATTTACCGATTTAATTTTTAAATCGATCGTTTATTGCCATAACTCGCACAGATGACCGAATTAGCTCCCGAAACATGTTCCATTGTGTTCGGAACGTGGGGTAAACCTTAGAAACGCCAACCGGCATACTTCGTTTGGAGTTCGGAAATTCCGGGATGAATAGTGTTTGAGAAATTTTCTATATAAGCACCTCAATATCTTTCATTTGCAAAATTCTAAAACCCTAACCCTAATTTGAAGCCAGCCGCCACCCCCTTATCATCAATGGCCGAAATTTAACTCTCTTCTTCCTCTAATTCGTTCAAATCCACACACCAATTCGTAATACTTTCTACTACAAACTTGTAGAGCTTCGCAAGGGCTTTAAATCCATACGGTTGAGATGTGATTTCAAGCTATGAATCGACGCGAATTTGTGTATAAAGGGGCCGGCTTTGGTCACATTTTTCAAGCTACTAGGGGGGCCAAGCTCAGCAAAATTGCAGCCGAGTGTAGAGCATGGGTTGACGCTTGAAATGGTGGAGCTTGATCGGCTTGGAAGTGATGGATTTGGTGGCGACAATTAGGGTTTGGGCGTGCGTATGGGTTCGGTTTCTCCTGTAGAACGCGCGTGAGGGAGATGATGTTGTGGGCGGCCGAGATTTGCAGGAGATGGGATCAAGGGCTGTGATGCAGTTAGGGTTTTAAATATAAAAATTAAGTTGTAAATTTTATATTAAAAATTCGTGTAACTTTAAAAATCCATATCTTTTTCGTACGAGGTCGAAAACGCGCGAAACAAGTTGCGTTGGGTTCGTATGGACGAACACTACGCTATGGAATTGGATTGGAGTCGTTTGGAGTTAGCGAAAATTTTGGGTAAAATTAAACGTCCGTTTAATTTTATTCGAAATAAAAGCTAAAAACGAAATTGGAAGCAATGTGAGAACTTCTCACTCAATCGAATCGGTTTCGATTTTAATTTTAAATAGTTAGATTTAAAATTCTTGAATGTATGTTTGAATGATGATTGTTATCTATTGATTTGTTAAAATAGACATTATACGCCGTTAGTAAGCGGAGGTTATTTATTAAAAACATATACCGCGAATATTTCACGGTACAGTGAAATTGGTATTATTTATGTACTTGGAGTTGATTTCCCGCATTATATAGCGGATGTGACCCTATTGCGCCGTCTATTAAGCGGATAATATTTTTAAATCCCATATACCGCGATAATTCCGTACTGGAACGGAATTGGTATTGTGCTAACATCTTTGGATGCAGGAAAACAGGTTGGAGGGATCCAACTGGATTCCTCAACAATATTTATTTGATTTCAGATATTTTGATATTTGATTGATTATCATATACAGATATATGATGTCGTTGTTGTCGTGATTGACTATTTGGTGTGTAGCATCATTGGGCCAATTTTGGAATTTTAAAAGGATTTTAAAGTGATTTTTTGAAAGTATACGTTATAAAATATTTTTGGAATTGATTCATTTTAAATAAATAAACGTTATAATGTTAATCTTGTAAAAGATATTTGAAAATATGGGGTTAATGATTTTATAAAATAGTTTCAATTGGGATTTTTGAATTTATTATAAAAAGTTTAAATATAGGATTTATAAAAAAATTGATTATTTTATAAATCAAAGAAAATGGTGAAATTTATAAAGGAGTTTAAAGACGTTTTAAAATAATAGTATAAATTGATTATATAAAGGATTTATAAATTGATATTTATAAATTAAAATATTTGAAGTATAAAACGAGTTTTTATAAGTGTTAGAATGAATTGTAAATGAATTTCATAAATGAATGAAATTTATAGAATTATAAACGGTGAAGTTATAAATTGATTTTATAAGCAGTAGATTTATAAAATTTGTAAAGTTATTAAAAAAAATAGATTTGGGTAAATAAATGAATCTTATAAGTTATAAGATTTCTAATTTGGGAAGTTTAAAAGAACGATTTGGTAAACAAATAAATTGTAAGTATTTAACTTATAATATGAACTTTTGGTATATAATTGACTTATAAATTGAAATAGGTTAATAAAGGAGATTTATAAAAGGAAGTTGTTATAAAATAAATAGAAATGGAATTTATAAACATTGTTTTATAAATCCGCAAACGACTTATTTTGATAAGTAAATTGTTGTAACTTATTAACGGAGTTATATTCACGTTTTAGACAGTGAATAATCCTTTAAAATTAAATGTATAGAAATGATGAAATTGATTAACGAAGTATATTCACGTTTTGGAATAGTGAATAATATGTTAAAGAAATTGTTTTAGATGTGATGTTTTAAATAGAATTAAAACGATTTAACGATGTTTTTAAAATGTGTTAAGATTCGAAACCATAGATTTCAACATTCATTGTTGAAATAGACGTTTTCGAGAAATAGAAGGAAATGGTGGACTATAACACTGTTGTTATAGTAAATAATTTCCGAAAGGAAATGTTTTATTTAGTATTGGGATTTATATATCTATCTTAATTTCGAATCCCTATACTAGTGCTTTTGGGTTGTCGTAACGATGTTTTACGCAACATTCGTTTTGGCCCAAATAAATATGTTTAAGAGAATGATTTCCTTGAAGAATGAAATATATACTAAATTTCGATTTAAGTATACTGAATATTTTCCAAGTGTAGAAATAAAAAGATTTGTGAATTACTTATTAATAAATAAGTATGGAAATGTTTTTCCAATGTGAAATGAAACGTTTTGAGAATTTATCTTTTTTGAAGATAAATTGAAAATGAATAATTGAAATCGTGTATTCATAGATATTTTGGAATGTAAATTCATTATGGAATTTATAAATGAAAAGGGGAATTTGTTTAAAAATAAACTTTGATTTATTTTTGAAGTGTGGGAATAAATTTACGGATTTGGAACGTAAATATAAAGTAAATCGTTAAGGATTTATTTATTGGTTTAAATGAACCATGTTGAAATGAAAGTATTTCCACGTAAGGAAAATGATTGAAATTTGTTTTCAAAAGTGGTAAAGGTGAAAAGTGATTTGAAAATTGTTTTCAAATGGTTGAAGTGTGAAAATTATATATCTTGTAAAGATATTTTTGGAAAATAAATAATTTGAAAAATTATTTGGAATCTGGTGATGTTGTGCATATCCATTGATAGTCCAATAACCGACTATCAATATTTACCTTTGAATGGGTATTTGTTATGATTTGCTTGAACTTGAATGCCACACTTATTTTTAAATAAGCGCTCACTATTCGGGTTAGCCGGGAAAGGACCTTGGGGTCGTATAACCCATTCCGAATATGTGATACGTCGTTATGAATTGCATTTGAAGACCGGTGTTGAAGACCGGATATTTTCCAAAGCGAAAGGACAACTCGTCGAATGTCTTTGCATCGAGTGGTCCCCGGTATAGAGACTCCATATGTGATGGGAAGTCCGTCGTGATTAGTGAATATCAGGATTGCAAGGACTTCTTTGTAAATGCCTTCGGTTCTGTTCGATCCCGGAACAGACTTGTATGGATAGTATGTCTGACATTGCAAATTGAGATATAAAGCTAATTTCTTTCAAATATATTTCTGTTGGTGGCGGAGAATTTATTCTTTTAGCTTAACACCCTTCTCTGAGACGTACGAGCTCAGAGGTTATGTAGTTGATGGTTATCAGCGATATATTCCCAATTTCGTAATGTGACATGCTGAGTGTTGCTGTGAAATGATCATTGTTTGATCATTTGTGATATGATCATTTGTTTGATCACTATCTTTGTGATCATTACTTTGATCATTTGTTGACCCAAAGCATGACTATGTACCAAAGCGTGGCTTTGTGGACGAGACTTCGTCGGACCTCACACCCCGGAAATGGTCAAAACAGGAAGGATGCAGCAAGGTTATTAGGGGTAGCGCCCTTTAGTGTATGTCATTCCTTCTGGATAGAGGTGGTATCATGGTATGGAGCTTAGATATTTAACCTATGTTGTTGCTGCAAACTTATTACTTTGTGGTTGTTGGAAATCGAGGATCCTCGGATGTAGATCGGTTACGATCGGGGGATGGCATATTCGTGTCAGTAGTTACCCAGTTAGGGGTAACCCGGCCTTGCGTTGGCAGAGATCCGGTTTGGTTCTCGGGACGTCATTCCAGAGGCATTTCCATGTGGCGATGGGAAGTTCCTTGGCCTGACCATTTGTTGGAAATCCAAAGAAACAATACGATCTTGTACGGTTTTAGTTGTAGAACCTATCATTCACTTATGGTGGCGCCCCACTGTTTGGATGGTAGCTATAGTAGGCATACGATAATGGTCGTATGTTGGCTAAGATTTATATCTTTATTTTTGAAATGATTTCCTCTACACTATGCACTAGTAGTAATATCAAATGTTCTTTTTAATGCGTATCAAGCATCTTTGACTATCATATGGAGAAATCTCCTCCGATTCTGCGTTTGCATTGTGTGTGTGTGTGTGCGGGAGGCCTTGTGGTAGTCTCATTTTTAAAAGCATTGCGAATCTATTTTAAAATTATCTTATTCTTTGTTTTAAAAATAAACTGTTTTGAGTTCTCACACCAGTCACATGACTGACTCGGAGTTTATTGTTTTCCTTCCTAAACTCTGGGTGCCCACCAATTTTCACACGGGCAGTCAAGAGTTAAGGTTTATCAGGATATTCTGGAATTCAGGAGTTGCTGGATGCAAGATGGATGGCATGGCGTATTACTAGTATATAGTATTTCTTTTCCGCTGTTTGTTCTGTTTATTGTTGTTTGTTGTTGTACACTCTGATGTAATGTAATAACCGATATAGTTCTTTGTTTAAAGATTATTCATTTATCTATTATATGTTGTTCCGCTGCGATTGTGAGATTCTGATATTATTCTGTTGTTTTCTTTCTGTTCGGTTCTATCTTTTCTCTCTTCTTCTTTCTTTTTCTTTTTTTTTCTCTTTTCTTAAAACCCTGAGAATTCATATTTTCGTTCATCTTGAGTTAGTCAATGGAGATTAATGTCTATTCAAGGAGTACGGATTTGCGGGTCCTCACAAATAAGGTAGAGATGGATATTTTGAAAAATAAATAAATAGTTTTAGGAAAAGTACGAAATTAATAAAGAAAATACTCTATTTAATGGAAACTAGAATTAAAAATTGTAAATAAAATTCAACTAACTTTGGAAAAATTTCAACAACACTTCTAAATAACTAAAATTCAACTAACTTTGGAAAAATTTCAACAACACTTCTAAATAAATAAAAGTCAAGTAAATAAAATAAATGCTGAACAAAATAAAGTGTAAATGAAAATAAATAATCCTTTTAAGAAAAAGTAGAAAATAAATAAAGAAATAGCTATTTAATTGAAACTAGAACTTAAAAGCTGAAAACAATATACAATCAACATTTCAAAATTATAACTATACTTTAAAAATGTTTTAAAAATAAAATATATATGCAACATATCATGTTACACAAATTAGAACATGATTTTACAAATAAAAATATTATTTATATAAATTAAAATAAACAAATTTGTTAAATAAAACAATTTACACACAATATTGTAAAAAGCATAACTTTCACAATATTAATCTGATTTCAACGAAACGAAAAGCAGTATTCTTGAAATTAGATCTATTTTCATAATCAAAGATAAAATTCAAAAATTCAAATATTTAAATTTTAAATTTAAAAGTCAAAGTTGACCATTTTGACCAAAATCCACTTTTTGGAGATATTCCATTTATTCAGGTTTGGAATTATAATTCACACAAAATCAAAATGTATATTTAAAATAACAAAATTTATTCATTTTAATAAATAAAATAAAGTTTTTAAATCAGGAATTTCATTTAAAATGATTAAAATACAAAATTAAAATAATCACAAATACAGGATTGTTACAATCTCCCCCAGTCAAATCTTTTCGTCCTTAAAAAGGAACGAGGTATGGAAAACACAGAAAAAGATAGAGTGAAATAGGATTAAGACAAGATGACAAAAAGATTAAAATTATACCTGATAACTGTTGTTATAGATAAGTTTAACAAGGTGGAGAATATGAATAGCTAGAAGGGAAAAACAGGTTGAAAGACAAGGATGAACCATTATTTTAAAGCTATATAAATTTCAATTATTTGGAAGGATAAAATAAATGATCAAAATATCCTTTATATAATACTTTATCAAAATACTTTTATAACTCGATGTCTTAACAAGTTTATCCTTGTTCCTGCAGGCTCTGACTATGCGTTGAGCAGGCGCAAAGCTGGAATTCTTCAGGTACTTAGTAGACTTGTTCAACATCCACTGAAAATGCTGGAAAAACTTTTAAAAAAACAGACATGGAAAGTACAATACAAACAAAACAACCAAACCAAAACATGTCGATCATGGATCGCGGATATACAAAGGATACGCCTGGATCCCCTAGGAAACATCCGTACCCATAGGCTGGCTACCACAGCCCTGCGATTACGCCATGAAGACTAGTAGTGCCGCAGATACACAATGGTTAAGCCTGGATCCTTCAGGAAACATCCGTACCTGTAGGCTCTCGCGGCCCTTGCTGATTATGCTACCAAGCGACCCAATAGATCGAAGATACACAATGGTTACGCCTGAATTCCCCAAGAAACATCCGTACCCAAAGGCTCTCGCAGCCCCTGCGAATTACGCTATGCGGTGGTACTCAAAAGACCATGGGTTACGCGATGGTAGGACACTCGAGTATCACATCCGGAAAACCAAAAATCAGGGAGAATAATATCGATAGAATGAATACATAATGTGGCCGCAAAGCGAATATCAAGCAGAAGGCACTTTCCATATCTTTAATTCGAAAATATGTATCATATAGTACCTTTTTCAAATCACTGTCAAATATCATACTTATATAAAGTCCATTATATATAAATTCTATTTTCAAATCGAATACTTTCCAAATCAATAGTATATCAAATCACACTTATATAGACTTCGATTATATAAGATTTCTCTTTCCAAATTAAGTACCTTTCAAATCAACTTCATACTTATACACATCCATTTTATACAAGTTCGACAACTCCCAAATCAAGTACTTAATAATACAAGGTTCTTAATTTCAAATCATTTCACTATCAATTCAGTTTCAAAATCATGTATGATTTCAACAAATCATTTCTTCCAAATTAAACATCTTCAGTTTCAAAGTTTCCAAAACAATAAGTTCAGAAAAATAATCCAAATTTCCAAATCAACATAATTTATGTCAAATAAACCTGTTTCTAAAGTCATCATATAAATACTGGGTTTTAAATTCCAATCTATTTCCAAAACCAAATATTTTCTAAAAATCAATTATACCCAAACTAGTTACTAAGTTTAAAACCATCCCTTTTAAAACCATTAAACTATTTATTTCTACATGAAAAGTCCAATCTACCATTGGAAAGATTATTATTCTGTATATAGATACTTTATTCAAAACATTTCCAATATATATTTCATACTAGTATAATTCAAAAAAGCCTTATTTTAACAAAGCAGTTTCAAACTAATTTAAATCATATTAAAACATATAAAACTAAACTCATATACTTTATCAAATAATTTATACTTTTAAAAATTACTTAGCTTGGAAAGTTAACCTTGATTTGGAAGTGTGCGAACAGTCAAATAGTCGAAGAAATCATATTTCAAATCCAAGAATTGGAAAAACAACAAATCAGTAAATTAATTCCAAAAGACAGGGTTATATCAATCAAATTCGAAACTCAAGAACTGAACACCGACTCAATTCGAAACTGTGTCACATATATATGCATATATCTTTTCGAAAATCAAATTATACTTCGGTATTTGAAATCAAATTGGTTTCATAAAATCACTCGCATAGCAAAGCTATTAGAGTGGCCTCTCCCCCACTCAGAAACTCGAAAATCAATATCGATAATGCACGCATTCATTACTGAAATTATTTTCCAGCAACATAAGTGAGTTCTGGACTTTTACTTTCTCGAAAACTTCTTTTTAAATTTCTTAGAATCATTTGAAACTCATTAAAATCATTTGAAACATTTCTTATTCGGAAAAATACTTTCAAATCATATTATTATATATTTTCAAAACCTTAAACTATTTTAAAATGCCGGAGTTCAATCACTCAAATTTCAATTTCAAAACCATTCCATTAAAATCATTTTATAAACCAAATAATTTTCAAAAATTTCAAATCCTTTCAAAGCTTCAAATTTTCATTTTAAAAGGTATATAATTCTTATCGAAAACTTTTCACTTTTATATACAAAATATGGTCATCCTTATCAAAATAATAATTTCGATGTATACATAATTTCAAAATACAATCAACAAAAATTTTCAAGGGATGATTCAAGAATGGATTTCAAAATAGAACAGAGACTCAAATTTAGAGGAACCCTAATCAAAAGAATCCTAACTAAGATTAGAGATATATAACTATATCAATGCAAAAGAGTTTATATTCATTATCTGGAAAGACTCAAATTCATATCATACGAAGAACAGAAGCATAAATATCTTTGGTTTGATAACTTCAGCTAAGCAAAAGATATAATAGAGTTCACTTAATGCAACCTAACATACTACAGAAAACAAACAGATCCACAGAATACCACTCCTACATAAACAAAGCATCAGTATTAATTCTTTCGGGTGGTACTTCAACCGGTCCAGAATACTCCCCTTCAATGTGCCCCCAACTTCTATATTTCTGGCATAAGTGCACTACACTCCCATCTTCCCACTCGAACTACGGGTACGCAGCTTCCTTCCTGCTCTGTCTCACACGACAATCTCTGGCAATATGCCCAGCCCTCCTACAATGGTAGCAAATAGTGGATAGGCCGATTGATGCAGTGGGTGCAGATTTCACTTTCTTCACCTTCTAGCAGCGGCTTGGAAAGTGTCCCCTCTCCCGGCATTTAAAACAGAAAATCTTGAACCGAAAACGCTTGCCCTCCATCCATTTCCCCCCATCTCTCTTCCTACACATGGCTGCATAGTGTCCCTTCTCATGACACCGATAACAAACGACATGGTCATAAGGACCCGGTCCTGCCCTTTCCTTCCACGGCTTCTCCCACCTCTCGATCACTTCCTCCCGTTCCTTATAGGCTAGGGCTCTTCGTGCTCTACGAGCTGCTTTCTGCACTTTCGATTTCGCCATACTCAAATAGCTTCCTAGAATTTCAAAATTCTTGTGAATCCTAACCGAAGAGATTTACCAACAAGGTGGTTGCAAAAAGGATGAAGTTTAGAAAAAATTTCTTTTGAAATAAAATTTGTACCAAAATAATCTTTAAAAATCCTTTAAAATCAATTGAAAATCATTTTATACTTTGAAAGTACGTTCTCTCACAAGGAAATGATTCTGAAATTGATTTCACTCATTCTAGGGTATTTCTACCCCATCTCTAATGAGTTTTTGCTCCTCAGGCTAAGGTTTGCCTAAAACCAAAGCTCTGATACCAAATGTAACGATCCACTATTTTGGACCATTCAAATCGAAAATAATCCACACATTTCGGACTTGAATAATTCAAAATAACAGATTGTACTAAATTTTAGAGAAAATAAAATCAACACAGAATCACAGATACAGAATGTCAGAATAACTCGCAGCGGAAATAAAATACCATAGTAGTTCATGAAGCTACTATATACATACTCTCAAAACATATACAAAATATCATAGTTTAAAAAATGGATATAATAGAAGTCTGGATACATAAATCACTAATACAGAAGCAATACCGGATAGGAAATAACTGGATCATAAATAGACGAATAGTAGTCAGATAACCTCCAACAATTCTCTAGCTCCAAAAGGTGAATCCAAAACTGTGACCCTCAGGCTGACCCGAGCATAAAGTAAAATACAAAATGCTCGAGTCAAGACATACATACTTATATAATGTTAACCAACTTAAGTGAATTGTAATAGCAATGCTCAATAACTTAAAGGATGCTTGGAATTGCCCATCCTTTAAGGATCCAGTAAACCATCAATTAAGCAGAAATAAACACTATCACAGAAATACCCATGTTAAAGTAATTAATGCAAATAACAGTGTAAATGTGGCTAGGGTAGCACAGAGCTGCAGTAATCGCTCACCTCTAGCCACACTCTCAAATTCAAGGTGTGTATCAAAACAATCACAAGAAAATCAAATGGCACACAAAGAAGTGTATCCGTGGTTATAAATTTTAAAATGGTATTTTATACTTCATAAATAAAATATCATTTCAAATTCAATTTTTAATCAAAATAAGGATCAAATCATTTCCAAACCATTTCAATATAATCAAAATATCATATTCTTTCAAAATCTCATTTTCAAATCACTATTCGAATTCAAATTCAACTATTCAAATTTAATTACTTTTAAATTGGTTTATATTATAATCGAAAATAATTCATTTAAACCATTTAAAAGTGAAGTTATTATACTTTCAAACAATTAAATCCAAATTTTCCAATAATTCATTTATCAAATTCCAATTTATTAATAACTTAAATCCTAATTTTACACCAAATCTCAAATTCCAGGTTAGGTTATATTTCAAGTTACACTCTTAAGCATACATTTATTTAACATTTTATATTCATAGAAAAATCAATAACACTGTAATAAATCATTCTGAATTCAGATTTAAATCAAAATATCATAATTTACATTTTAAAATACTTAAAACTATCCAGAAAAATATATGAAATAACCACGGGTCGGTATAAAATTTTCTAGCCTAAATCAAGTGATACGGATAATATATCATTTCAACCCGTAATTTACAAAGAAAAATCCGGGTTTTATCATTTCAAACCCGTAAATCCCAAGTTAAATAAATAAATAAATAATCGCTCAAGCCTATCACTTTAGCTCATAACGATTTTTCCCTGTTCTAAAGTCCGTTCGGGTATGTATCGTTTCAATCCATAGTGATTCTATTCTACAGAAAACTTGCAGTGTGAGAACAGAATAAAATAAACAATATAGCATCATATAGCAGTAATAGATGATATGACAGGATTCTAAACAAGGTTAGCATCACATGATTCATATCACAGGCAGGTATAATATGATATAATATTCTATATATTCACTTGTTATCAATTCACTGATTATATAAGTATAAATGTCATGAGTGAATACTCACCTTTTTATGCTGGAGATAGCAAATCAAAACATACGAACAAAATTCAGAAAGCACGATAGCAACACTTTTGATTTGAGTGGAGTGGAGGGCCAAGATGTTATTCTTGTATTCAATAACAAAACAAAGAAAAATATAAATATAAATACAATACTAAAATTATTGGAACAAAATGAAAATAGAGTTTACAAAAGACAACACCAAGTTTTCAATTGATTTTGCTTGACCACAATTCACATTTGCTCAGCCACAAAGTTATATAGGTTCGGCCTTGGTGATGTTTTAGCTAGGGTATGGATCTGGTTTGGACTCATACAGGCATGGCTATAAGTAAAAGTGAAGGGATAGGAGTTACTAGTGAAGGAAGATCAAAGGTTAAGGCAAAAAGAGGAGTTTTTGGTGCAACTTTAGGCTTGGTCATGCATGAATTGGGCTCAGCCTTGGCATGTACAGACCTGGTGGTGGCTGGAGTGAAGGCTAAGGGTAGTGAACTTGATGGTGGTGGTGGCTAAGGGGTGTCCAAGGCAACATATAAAGGGGATGGTGGAAATTAGCTTGGCTATGCATGATTTCAAGGGTTTTTTGCAATTTTTGGAGGTGTTTGCATCATTTGATGGTCATGGCCAGTCTTGGTCAGAGGAGGAGAGGTTTAAGCCATGTATGGTGATGGGAAGGAGGTGATGTGGTGGTCGGTGAAGTTGGTGAGGGGTTTAGCCGAGCAATGCTAGAGATGAACAAGTAAAAACAAATGAAAAAAAGAAGAAGAAAGGAGAGAAAAAGAGAGGCCATTGCTTACTTTTTTTCAGATCTGAAGTGCCGTGAGAAATGAAGATGGGAAGAAATTTTCTCATGTGAAAATAAGGATATAGGCGGCTAGGGAGTAAGGAATGAACGGCACAAATTGTGAAGAAGTTATGGTAGAAAATCAAGGGATGGAAAGATAAAAAGGTAAGAAACCAAAATAACGTTTGCCTAAAATTAAAAACAGGTAACGTATCTTAATTGATATGTTTCCTACAAATTAAATAAAGGTGTATACAAGAAGCTTTCACAAACAAATAAATACAATAACGTTAAATAAATACATTTTAAAGATATGCCTTTTAAAGCAATAACGTGTGTGTGTGTATATTTGAAATTTCTTTCCAAGAAATACATAAGTAACTAAACTCTTACCATTTAATCAATAAATGAATGTATAAATAGAAAAATAAGGTATAGATAGATATTATGAAAAATAAATAAATAGTTTTAGGAAAAGTAGGAAATAAATAAAGAAAATACTCTATTTAATGAAAACTAGAATTAAAAATTGTAAATAAAATTCCACTGCCTTTGGAAAAAATTCAACAACACTTCTAAATAAGTAAAAGTCAAGTAAATAAAATAAATTATGAACAAAATAAAGTGTAAATGAAAATAAATAATTCTTTTAAGGAAAAATAGAAAATAAATAAAGAAATAGCTATTTAATTGAAACTAGAATTTAAAAGTTGAAACCAATATACAATCAACATTTGAAAATTATAACTATACTTTAAAAATAAAATATATGCATAACATATCATGTTACACAAATTAGAACATGATTTTACAAACAAAAATATTATTTGTATAAATTAAAATAAACAAATTTGTTAAATAAAACAATTTACACACAATATTGTAAAAAGCATAACTTTCACAATATTAATCTGATTTCAACGAAACAAAAAGTAGTATTCTTGAAATTAAATCTATTTTCATAATAAAAGATAAAATTCAAAAATTTAAATATTTAAATTTAAAATTTAAAAGTCAAAGTTCGACCATTTTGACCAAAATCCACTTTTTGGAAATATTCCATTTATTCAGGTTTGGAATTATAATTCACAAAAAATCAAAATTTATATTTAAAATAAAATAAAGTTTTTAAATCAGTAATTTCAGTTCAAATAATTAAAATTAAAATAATCACAAAATACAGGGTTGTTAAATCATCCTTGGTGATGTAGATGGATGCCTGATCTACTCCAGGGGAAGCCTCTTGACTTCCCTCTTGATGGCTCCTTTCCATCACCTGTCTCCTCATAGATTGCCTAACCATGCTTCCTCCTAGATCTGATCATTTAGCTTTCCAAATCTGAACTCCAAATCTGATATAGCGGGTGCTGATTTTCTCAGTGAAAGCACCAAAGTGTTTGTGCCAAAATAGGTCACAAACCCCGAATGTAATGAAAGCACCAGTGTTTACACACAAATCCTAAGTATCTTGTCATAGATCTCGGATCCAGATGATGTAGAGAGTAAAAATGAGGAAATAAAAAAATTAAAATGAAAGAAAAAAAGAGAAGACACAAGATTTATAGTGGTTTGGCTATCTTCAGTCTACATCCACTTTAAATTGATCCTTTTATTTTTTTTATACTGTGATTACAGTTACAGTCCTTTGAATATCAATAACCAAAATGACAAAGTCTCACCAGAAAAGAAGAAGAAGATCCCCCTTTTAATTGTCATGGGGGTGCTATTTATAGGAGTAGATTTGGAAATATCTCCCTCTAACCTCATAATCCTCTTCTCACACATGGATGGGCCCACCAGATCGATATGTAGTCATTTGGGATCGATCCTGATCGATCCAAGTACATTTCGTATTGATCCAAAAATGGCCCAATGGAGCTGAGATCGACCATGGACGTTCCTGAGTGAATAAGAAAGCTTCTGTGAAAATTTCATAGCATTTGAACTTGTAGTTTGATAGTTATGATAGATCCAGGATTGAATTTGCACATGCAGGCTGGAACATTCGTATCCATCAAGAGCTTAGTATCTATCAACCATGCATCTATCAATTACCATCGATCCGAGTTTTGTGCTTCGATCCATGCAATGCGCCCCATTCTAAACGTTTCCTTCATATCGATTGATACGAACGCGATTGATATGAAAACGACTCCTGAATCTTTCATACCCATCCAGCATAGCTCCCTCCATTTGTGCCCTTCGTATCGATCAATAAGTGATCGATACGAGATACGCTTCCAAGCCTCTGTAACCATTGCCTCGTATCCATCCTCTGCTCCTTCCTTCGTATCGATCTGGCCTTGATCGATATGAAACACACCAACATATTCTGCTGCATCCATCCAACAGATACGTTTGTATCGATACAAAATCTACACCCATCAACTTGTATCCTTCCTAGAGCTACCTGATCGATAGGAATTCGATCAATACGAATGTCGATCGATCCAAACCAAACATCACAACGATCTATACGAAGGTACCGATTTAAAACCAATTTTCACCAATATTGATCCACCCATAACTTGAGCATATGAACTCCCATTAACCTGGAAAGCGAAGTGTAGCCTCATTGAGCTTTATTTATCATTCCCTATCGATTCCACCTTGATTGGAGCTTGGTCCAATTTTGACGGTGTCGATCACAGCCTTGTTCCCAATCGGTCTCCAATCCTGATATCCATCTCTTTTTAGCCAATTTGTTGACATCCCGGCCTTGATCAAAAGGCGGGGTAATAGTTATATTGATGTTAAGTTTTCAATTATTTGGATAAATAATGCAAGAACTAATTGTATATAGTTTACATATTACTATCCATTTATTGAGATATTTTATTAAATACAAATCATAATATAGGCTCATAAAAACCGAAAAATTCATATAATGTACATCTTTGTTATTTTCTTCATTTTTATACAATAATTGTTATTTATCCAATCATCTAATTATCTATAATATTTTCCTAAATTTTTCATATTTACAGTTTCATCATTTTCACTCTCTCTTAATTTATCAAATAAGTAGCATTGATTTGATATCAATTACTACTTCAGTTCGTTCCTTATCGATATGTCAAATATATAATTTTGTCGCTCTTTGACTTTTAGTTCTTGGTGCATGATAATAACCGGTAAAATGAATTTTCATAAACTAACTTACCAATTAGAAATAGTGAATAAAAATAAACTAAAAGAGCTCATGATCTTGCTTTTAGTAGTTAAGTCTGCTCGGAAAATAAAACACGTTAAAAATGGAATAAGTAGTGTTTTTTTATTGAAAGACTAATTACATAGACAGAATTTATATGGTTAAAACTAAAAATTAGATTATTGGGATTTCTAACATGATCTAGATATGTCATTCACTATATACAAAAAAAAATTAGAATGTGAAAATATTTATTTGTAGATATAAACACTTACAATAATGAATAACATTCTTAAAAAATTGTAACGTCCTGCCTTTTCGCACGCTTTAAATCGACACACGTGCCAATTCAAACCATACGGAAGGGCGGATTGTTATGGGGTGAATAATAAAACAAAGAAAGAAATAAAACAAACATAATCTCACATCAAAAGGATAAAATATAATATTTATACAGTTCATGAAGCTGTTTTTCAAGATATTTAATTATACTTACAATATATATCAGAGTTATACATACCATAGAATATCAATGATGCAGTGGAATACAATAGTGTAGTGAAATAATATAGTAGATAATAGTACTACAAATCTTCGTCTTCGTCCTCCAGAATAAAATCTTCAAATCATGAAATGCTCGGACTGACGCGAGCGTATTGAAAAGACAAAACACTCGAGTCAAAACTAAAAGATCTTATGTAAGTTAAATCGACAAAAATAAATATGAGTGCAGTAACTCAAGAGATGTTCGGGATTTACATCTCTTAAGGATCCATTAAACTATTTACTATGTAGTATATTTTGCTATTATAATAGTGTCTATTAGTAAAATAAACTTACTTTAAAATAGCGTTAAGGGGTTACCCATATAGCCCTTAACACATAATATATTCCCATAGTCTATACAGTACCGTAATCTCCCCCGTACTGGGCGTCGTCAGAGGGCACTTCATAGGTATGGTACAAAACCAAAATCATATAAGGCGCGCTAGGGTAGGTGACACGGCACAACTAGGCAATGGCAGGGTAGATATACCAATTACGCTTCCGAGTCGGTGGTAACGTATAAAAGGGGCTACCTTCTTAACCCGTCGATCGCTCCCTTTTTAGCCACCATATGCCAACTCACGGGAGTTGGGTCCACGTATTTACCTCAAAGAAAATGCCGCCACCATCCTACTTTATCCTACAATCTCCATCGCGTACACGGTTATTAAAGTGGATTTCGGAGTTGGCAGAGAGTATGACAACTTCTGATCCCGGTCTCTTTAACAACCAATCATTATTATAACCCCGCAGTCTCTTCAAAATAGTTTGTGCTTTAAAATCAGAATAAAATATCCACTTCAAACCATATACTTACGATATCATTTCTATTTTAAAACCCAAATCAATACGATATCATTTTTCTTTCAAATATATCCTTTGTTTCAAAAATCATAGTACTTTCAAATATATATATCTTAAACCCATAGCTTCGAAACATAATTTTCAATACTTAAATGGTTTAATAATAAATTACTTTATAAAGTAAATTAGCCTTTTAATTTTCCAATCCATTCCAAATAAACCATTTAAATTTCCATATATTTCAAAGTTTTAAATAGTCCACCATTTCAAAACTTAATTTTTAATTCATATATATATGCCTAATTCACTTTACCATTATTTAGTTTTGAAATACTTACTTAATAAATCCAGTATCCTTTAAATAAAACTTTCAAATTCAATAATTGAATATTCCTCAATTTATTTAGACTAGATATATTCACTTAAATCATCTTAAACCTGAATTTAGTTATAACACCATATTATTTTTAAATCTAAATTTCAATAAGATCTTAATTAAATAAAATCTCAAATAAATTTCAAAACTATCTTCCCAACTTTTATTTATAAAAATCAATATAAACCCTATATTAGAATATAATTTAAGTAAATACTTATCCATAATATACTTTAATAAAATCAACTTTACTATTAAACTTACTTCATACTTTAAACAATTTTATACATAGCTTAAAACCAAGAGTTTAACTATATATAAAATAACCTTTATCAAATATCCGAAATCCATATCTCATAAAACCATATATATATATATATTCCTTTACAAAACCATAGAAAAATTATTTCAAAAATAATTTTATACACACACACACACACCGCGGTGCCTGTATATAATTTTCTATCCTATGGTCAAGTGATACGGATATTTATCGTTTCAATCTGCAATTTAAAAATAAAAATGCAGTTTTATATCATTTCAAACCGCAATCCCAAATAAGATGAAAATGCATAATAAATTGCTGTCTATAACAATATACAATACAGCATCCACTCATCCAATATCATCCATTAATCATTTATCACAATCATCATCAAATTCAAGCAATACATCAGTATACAACAGGTAATAAATTAACAGGCATTTACTGGCAGTTTATTATGCAAAATAAATTAACTAATAATTTAACTATCAGTTTATATGCAATAATAAATTTAACTAAAAATTTAACTGGCAGTTTATATGCAATAATGAATTAAATAACAAGTAAATTAAATGAATGCAAATTAACTGAGATAATGATGAAATATATGCCAAACAGCTATAAATAAATTTCAAATCTCATCGTAAATAAATTTAACAAACATAAGAGATTTTAGAAGTTGTGAGTAGGTTAAAATACTCACCTTTTGAATTTAAATTCAATTTATATCCAAAAATTTGACACTCTCCAATTCCATCCAAACCAGCACCAAAATGTCCGAAATTTAATTACGATCCTAATGAAAAAAATCGCGTGTGAAACGGAGTTCGTATGTCAAAGTTATTCATTTCAGAAGTTTGAAATCGAAATAAAAAAACACAAAAACAATTCACCTCCCATCCAACAATCGACACGTCATCCATCCTTTCACTCAAACCTGCGCACGGACCTACAGCATACGCATGCAAAACACACCCGCGTTCAAACCCATAGCCATGATCTTTAACGTCCTCTAATGTCGCCGTCCTACCCCACTTCGACACGCCGCAGCCACCAATGGAGCCACCTCCTCCTCCTACATCGGCTGCACCCCCTCAAGCCGCCCAGAAACGCCGCACGCCGCCCCTCTATTGAAGCCCTAATTCATGAATTTCGAGAGCCATGGGTCGAGTTGAAGACGCGACCACCGTCGATAGCTTCCTGACACTCCTCTCGACAAAACCCAGAAACCAATTTTCCAATAGTTGCTCCAATCAAAAACGCCCAAATTGCTATTGTAGGTTTCGTGATTTGGAACTTTGACCACGATTTTCCGCTGATTCAAGCAACATTTCCACAAACGGACAATTGATATAGATTTGTATCGTTGAGATCTTCGACCTTATATTTTTTTTCGAATTTTTTTGAAGAGTTTGAAATTTCACTGATTTTTGAATTGCAACTGGAATTAGGGTTTGCAGCCATTGAGGAGAAGAGAAAAAACAAAATGAATTGTACGTATAGAAATGAGGAATAGAGGCTGCTAGGGTTTATAACTGGATATATATAGGTAGGTCAGAAATTAGAATAGATGGATCGGGTTGAATATACGCGCTAACGACAAAGTGGCCCAAAAAGCCTGTTTCGACTCCGGAACAAAATTGGGTCAACCTATATATCAAAACAGGTGTTTTTAAATATTTTAAACGCGATGGAAAAGGTTTCGGGTTCAAATTCCATGGTATGAAGAAGTTATGCTCAAATCAATATTTTTAAATTGATTTCAACTGATTTCAATTTATCGATTTCAAGGCGTTTCGAGTCCGTACGATCAAACGACAAGTCGATCGCTATGAAACTTCAAATCCTACAATACTTCACCGTTATGGATCCGATGAAACTAATTTCATCGAAATCCGAGTCAGTGGCCAAAATGACTATTTTTATATTAATTAAATAAATAAAATTTAGTCAATTTAATCAAATTTTCAATTTAAATTCGATAATTACCAGTTTCTTATCGTTTTAAATTTTCCAATCATTTACAATGGTTTAAACCAAATTTAACTATCAAACTAGAGTTGATAAATTTATAAATTTCAATATAAATCCTCCATTTCATTAAATTCTAAATTATAAATAAAATTTTCAATAATTCTATTACATTCACTTTTCATTCTATTATTTAATTCATTGTTACCAAAAGGATGCAATTTACATTGGTTCACGATTGTTTACCTTTATTTTCTTGGATTTCATCTATATTCCCATTTATGCAATATTTAAATATTAAATTTTCATTTAATTGCAATTATCCTTTTATTTAAAAAAAATTCCAATAAATTAACAAAGTTTTATTCTCGATCCTTATAACTCAACAAACTGTCCAATATGAATAACCTTAACATTACTTACAAATATTACCTTAATTAATATTAACGTAATATTAAATTATAATTACTGTAACCAATTTCAAAGTTTTAAATTTTACAAGCTACAAACGTAGGTAACATACAATAATCGTTATCGTTAACCTTCAGTCGCATTAATAGGCTTTTATTGCTTACAAAACAATGTTAACATATATTTTCAAAATGCTAATTTCATTCACTATATCCGTTACTACAGTTATATCCATAAATTAATATTTAATTACCTTTATTCGAAATAACTATTTATCACCGATATACTCTTTATAATACTTGTGTGGTTATTCTCCACAAACATTTACCATCCATCCTTTTATTTCACCCATTATTTATAATTAAAGTATCAATTAAATTTATTTATCTTGATTTCATTCTTTTATTACACCATTTATTTCTTTACAAAATAAAATAACATTTAAACTCATCAATGTAATACCAAATTTCATTTTATATCCAATTGATTTCCAAATCAAAGTTTATCCATATTTCAAACAACTATTATAATTACGCCTAAAACATTGGTTTTTATTAAATGACCATTTATTAATATTCAAATTTCCTTAAATTACATTCAGCTACTGTTTGACAATGTGTTCTTTCATAAATCAATTCAATGCTTACTTTTATATTTCTTCATATTCAATTATGTCCAGGTATTATACTTACACTATTTCATTTATTGCAGTTTCATTTAAATCAATCCAAATTTTTAGCTTTAATAACCATTGTTATGCTTCATCCTAGTTATTATTCATTATTCCTTTATAAATTTTATTCGTTTCAATATTATTCCATTTATTACAATAGATCCAATTAATTAAAATTTAATATCAATAAATCGTTCTAAATTTAATTTCAACCAATTACTATAATTTCATACATAATATTGAGTTCATTTGATCACCACTAATTTTATCATTTCACTAGTTAATCCAATATTCCCATTTGGTTTCTTATATTTTTTTGGCAAGGCCAGCCGGTTTTATAGTGGACCGTCCACTTTTTATTACGAACGTAATAAAAATTGAAGTACAGGCGTAAGGTAGAGGCACCTTAGCTACTATAAACGAAATGAAAAAAACAGCGCAGGAGTATGACAGACATGTCACAACTACTAAAAAATAAAAGCAAGACTAGTTCTTCTCCACAGAGGAAGAAACACAAACGACCTCATCAACCCGGGAACAAACCAGAGAACCATTCCCAAGAAGTCCAAAATAAGGGCGAAATAGAACAGCAAGTGAAGGATCATAAATCTCAGCATCAGAAGAGTAGATAAAAGATCAGTCCCAGGCAGGATCATCAAGAAGTATAGTATTAATCGCAGCATACGAACCATGCAAGTCAAGGACCAAGGAATCACCAGAAATGCTGTAATATAGGCATCGAAGGTCAAAAAGATCAGAAGATACATATCTAAAATAGGAATCATCCACAGGGTTGAAACGCATGTCAGAACGACGATCAACCCAACAATGTTCAGACTCAGCCCAAACAACATGAGACGGTGAAAGAGCCGGCGCAGCAATGTGAACCACTGGCCTATCACCAGCCAAAGGGGAAGCAGGCTTAGCTATGGAAGGTGGAGGACCAGGGTCAGATAACGGAGAAGCAACCAGAGAGACTTTGGGGACCCATTTCCTGAGCGGGGGCCGGGGCAGAGGGATCTTAGGAGCAGCAGTAGAAGATTGCAAGCAGGCAGTAGCTAAATGGCCAAAGGAGTGACAGGAGGTACAAATGTCAGGGACCTATCCATAACGAATACGGACATCCACCACGTGACCAACAGCAAGCTGGACAGGGATAGAGGTAGGAAGAGGCTTATGGGGAGAAATCTCAATCAAGGCCTTGGCATAAACAAGCTTCTCACGCGCAACTGTACTAGAGTCAAAACATTTCAATTTACCAACATTGCAGGCAAGCCAATTCAAACCAAGTAGCGGCTGAAGTGCAGAAGGAATTTGAGAGAAATAAACCCAAACAGGGATGGAAAAAACTTGTTCACGTGCACTAGTAACCGTTGGAGACCAGGGGGTAATAATAAAGGGTTGTCCACCAAAGAAGGAAGGCTCCGCCTCTAGTACACGTCTACGTTCCTCAGGGGAGGAGATCAACAGGTAGTACATGGAGTCAACTAGCTTAACACGAAGGTCACCGCGTAGTCTCCAGGCCCTACGACAAACTACAGCCGCATCATGAAGGCGATGATTAGGGTCCAAAAAGAACCCAACTACATATTCTGTCCAAAAGTCCATACCGGCTTGCATAACGTTAGGGGGAGGAATCATCACTCCATTTTCCTCAACTATATCAAAGTCAACCGGTATGTAAACTCCCGCATTACGGGGCAAGGTTGTAAAGAGTGAAGACCAAGTTTTGGGAGCAGATGGACAAGGAGCAGCAGGGGGACACTCCTCATCACCAGAAGAGGCCACAGGAATGTGGTATCGAGCATCATATGGCGTAGTTAGAGCAAGCACGGCATCCCCAGAACTTAAAACACTATGTATTGGGTCAACATTTTCATTGGCATTATGTCGAATAGAAGATGTGCCTGGAAAACAACCGGTTGAGTCAGTAGATATTACAGCCGAGACAACTCCAACATCATGACTAGATCCACAAATGTTCGCTGCAACCTCAACTAAAGGCACAACATTACAAGGCATATCGCCTGCAAGAGGGTTAACCATTACCTGGCTCGAGCTAAGGCCATCGACAAAAGTAGTTACCGCAAACTTTTTTGCAGGCAAAGGGGGAAAATCGAAATCGGAGAGCATGGGAGGATTCAAGTTCACAGAAGTTACTCCCTTAAAAAACCTACCAGAACGTGTAGAGGAAGGAGAATGAGAAGCAGCGACGGGAAGTTGAGGTGGAAGCGGGGGGCTAGGCATGGTGAAGCGGCGAGAGACAGAAGAGCAAAAGAAGGGGCGAACGAGATCAGGATCAACGAAGAGAATAACGAAAAATCGCCTAAAGTAAAATCGCCAGTATCGCCATTTGGTTTCTTATATTAAACTTTAACCAAGTATAACAAGCTACATTATTTCTGCTATTTGCAATTTCCCTCTTTTTTATTGTTAATTTTTAATACAATTGCTCATTTAAATTCTAACATTCACTTTATTATAAATTATAAGATTTTTATTTCTTTCTAAATTCAATTTAAAAATCTTATTAATTTAACTTATTTTAATCATTGAATTTTACGGGTCGTTAAAAAAATATTAGTTATTTTACAGTAAATATTAGAGCGATATATTGGCAAATATCGGTAATAATATTTTAAGCCATGCTTTGAAAAATATCGACTTAGGAGCGATATGAGATATCGATGATATATCAACGATATTATCTAATATTAACTACACAAGGTAAAAGAACCGGCGACTCCAGCCTTTAGCCTTATTGTCAGAATCGAAAATTCGCCCGTTGTTAGTAGAATATAAGCAAAGATAGAACCTTCTAACTGGCACTTTACCTTTTAAAGGGTATTGAGTGAGCATAGAGTTGATCGGGTCAACTCCTCCATTTTGAGCTCCTTGATGTAGCTATAGGAATTCAAGATAAGTTGAATAGGAGCAATTCCAAGGAAGGACGGAGTCCTAGTGATGATATTCATTGAAGGAGAGATAGAATGAATGCTAGATATGGATGTGACCAAAGGCCAAAAATCCCACGAAAGGAGTATCGATTTTGTCGAAAGGGCCGAGCACTCTGGTTTCAATTTTGGAAATTCCAAAGTGGTGGAGTAGAGAATCTATGTCTTCTTGTTTTAAAAATGATTTACAATTATTGTAAAGTTTCTCTTCAGAAGGTTATTAAGTTTGGTAGTGCATGGAAATTTCCTGGAAGGTCCTTTCTTATTTCTAGACATGGTATCTAAGTTGATAAAACACAAATATGTTAGTAAAATAACAATGAAAACTTTATATTAATGTCACATAATAACCTAGGAGAAGTACCAAGCTATTACATATCTATACCACGTAATAATGTCGCATTAAGCTAGTAAGTTTTAAGTAATGAAACAATAAGAGTGGTCGTATTAAGCTATAGCATAGCTGGATCAACAAGCTATCGCATGTTGATATCAAACAATGTTATCGCATGTTGAATTTATAAGTCATTGCGTATCAAGATAATAAAGGTTATCGCATGACAACATTTCATGCAGACATCATATGTTCATATCACCTGGTAAAAAAGTACAAGTTATCACCTATTGATACCGTATGTTGACAACGCATGTCAAACTAATAAATTATTACAAAAAGAAGGATATAAACAGCTGAATAACAAGTTTTCGATATATCAAATATTAATATCGCATGTTGGTATAATATGTTGGATTAATGGATTATAGCATGTTGAGGTTATGAGAGAACTATCGCAAGTTGAATAAATCAGTTATCACATGCTAACTTCGCATGTTGAGGTAATTGGAACCATCATGTTGAATAAATGAGTTATCGCATGCTGACGTCGTAGATTGAGGTAATGGGAGCTATCGCATGTTGCTATCACATGTTGAATAAATACACTATCACATGTTGAATATAAAAAATTACAACTGTTGTACACTTAGACTAAAGTGGAAATTAGAAACACATCCCTCTTCCTATAACTTATTAGTTTTACATCCTTCCCTTTTGGAAACTATTTTATACATCCCTCTTTTTATAATTTTATCTCTTTGACATATCTCATCTACAAATTTAAAAGTGGTTGTCAAGCGTGTATTGCATGCAGTTAATCATTATAGGAAATGACAATATGAGCACATGTTAGGTTAGTAAAAGTGCTCAAATATCTCCCTGAATTACACCTATTTTTTCTGAAAATAGAAATATATTTTATAAAAGGAAATTGGAAGCCTACAACTTATTTTTTATAACTACAAGGATGTATGCAAAAAAATTCCCTAGAACAAAGTGGGTATCGGATGATAGGAACTGAAACCCACCAACAAAGAAATCAACAAATTTTTTAGCAATAGGAGATCAAAATGAAAATTGTGAACAAATTCAATGAAAACCATTTAAAAACTTGAAATCAACGGCTGTAAATAGACCTAAATCAATGAGAAGATAGAGAATCAAAATTGAAAATCGCAAACAAAAATAATGATAACAAACAAGACTGACTACTGTGAGAAATTTAATCTAAGATTTGAAATATTTTCAAAGAAAGATTAATTTTAAATTGATTGATTTTGAGTGAATTGCTGAAAATTAAAGTGGAAGGAGAAAGACTATTTATAAGGGAAGAAAACAAGTAATCAAATTGTTAGTTTATGTTAAGGAAAACCTTCATGCCTAAGATGATGGACTTAAATGATACGAAAAGTTTGATTGAAAACAAAAGTATGACTATTTATACTAAGGTGTGAAATACTTTAATTAAAAGGAAGAGGTAAATGTTATATTAGAAAAACTTCACGCTACCAAAGGCTGAAAAAAGCGATCGCAAGTTAATGTTGTCAAGTCTGTTACAAGTTGATGTTGTCAAGGCTATCACAAGTTGAAATAATTAGAAGCTAATGTAAGTTGATGTTTATAAAGTTATTGGAAGTTAATGATTGAAGATATCATACATTGATGGTTGACGCTATCAGAGGTTAATGATTGAGGTTATTGCAGGATGATAATTGAAGCTATCACACATTGATAGTTAAGGTTATTACGGTTCATGACGAAGGCCATCGCATGTTGAAGGTTGAGGCTATCACAAGTTCTTAATTGAAGCTATCGCACTTTGATGGTCAAGGTTATTACAAGTTGGTAACTAAGGGTATCACATGTTGAAGGTTGAGGATATCGTAGATTGATGTTTGAGGCTATCGCATGTTGATAATTGAGGCTGTCGCATGTTGATAATTGAGGCTATCCCATATTGATAGTTAAGATTATCGTAAGTTGATGACTAATGGTTGAGGCTATTGCAAGTTCAAGGTTTGAGGCAATTGCAGATTAGTAAATGAAGCTATTGCACGTTGATGATTGAGGCCATCATAGATTGAAAACTATTATAGTTGGTAATTGAAGTTATCGCAATTTACGATTTACATGTCTATTGCATGTTGAAGAATTTACCCAATGCTCTAATTAGCCACTTAGCATCCTCTAGTTGGTTCCTGGTTAATTCAACTATGCTACATCACCATGAGAAAATTGAAAGTGAGATCTGTCACATGTCAAATCGACCATGTACTACATCAGTAAATTATAATCGTCGACATATCAAAAATATAAGGATCTGAATTCTTTATTAATAAGCATGTACCCCCTGCTAAGAAGGGGCGAGTTTTGAATTGTACTTATTCTTAATTTCTTATTTCTCTTGAGTATAAATAAAAAACTTGGAATTAGGACTCTAATGATTGATTAGGTCAAATTGAAATTGAAACTTTGTGACTTAAAACATGAACAATTGCCTCTTTGCGTAAACGACTTCTAATGATAATGACAAACTACTTGCCCAAGAGCCTCATCCCTTCCTAAAGTACCATTGATTCTCTTTGTTGTTTAAGTATATAACATAGGACTAAATTTTGGCTTAACAAACACCTTTTTGTACTCCTTGGTTAGGTATGGATGATCTGGATTTTGAATCATGAGAATCATGGCTTCATATATATCATTATTATAATTACGAAGTTGATCCATGGTCTTTCTTCTCATATTGAAATATTTATTCGATTCTTTTAATTTCCTCTTGAATGCCTTGAGTTTTCTGTGGAAATTTATAAAAGGGATTTCTGTTCACAAATAAAAAGAGCATACCATCTATTGCTTCCTTGAAACTCTGCTTAAGACTACTGGAACTGGACTAGCACGCAACGAAAGTTATTAGTGAATTCCAAAAATTTTACCCAATTGGATCTTTTATTGGGCCTATGAAGTCTAACCGAACTAGAACATTTCTAAATTTTATTTAAATAAATCATTTATTTTATTTAAATTCAAATATATTAATATATGAAATTAGTTTAATTTGATTTAGTTTGTATATAAATATATCATATACATATAAGTGTGAGTGCATATGTAGCATAATGATCTGTGAAAGGTATAATATGCCCTAATGTAGATGTTGGGATTTACATCACAACAGACGTATTAGCTCATTTTGTATGTCATGTATGTTGTACAAATATGTGCATGTATATGTGTTACAAAATGCACACACACATGTATGTATAAATATATTATATATAATATATAAACATAAAACATTTATATATAGATAAATATATATATAAAGAGAGAACAATTATTAAAAATTATTTATAACTCAAAATTAACTTATTTTTGCAAACATAATAATTTTAGTATTTTAATTTGTATGTATTATGAATAAAATAATGTTTTCATCCATATATAATTAACATAAAATAATCTATTGATGAAAATTTAAATTTTACAACTTTCGAAAATCTAGGATCATAAAATATAGCTTAGAAAAAATCAGAAGATTTTTCAAAGTTGAAATATTATTTTTAAAAACAAATACATTGATTTCGGCAATAATTATTTAATATAAAATAATATATTATTAAAAATTAAAATTTTAAAAAATTTAGGATCATGAATGAAAGGTTAAAATTTTTTGGAAGAATTTATCAATTACATTATTATTTTTAATAAATCATAAATAGTTTTTTTTGAAATAATATTAATTATTAAAAATAATGAATTTATTGAAAAATTCCTAAAATTTTTCTATATATTTTTGAAATGATATAATATTTTATAAAAAGACAAAATTTAATTTTTAATGTAATAATTATTTTATATATGACAAATAGTTTAAAAAATCGATAAATGTTAATTTAAAAATATGAATATATGTATGATAATTAATTTTTGAATTTGTAAATTCATATTATATATAATAAGTGCACTAAATTTTTTTGAATCACATATATATCTTATTTATGCATATATGCTATTATGAGAGGAAAATATACACTAATATATATATATATATATATATATATGAATTTATTAATAAATATATATAAAACAATTATCAATGACAAAAATTGATTCTGTACAGTAAACAACATTTTTCTATACATAAATCAAATAGTATAATAAAAAGATTATGCATATAACCAAACGATTTGTGACAACCACATCTACTTACAAAATCTCACCTAACCAAACATACAGTAGCAATATATTTAAACAGAAATGAAATTGCTCATTATAGAATCATAGAATATAATTTAATTATCGTAATATGAATTAAAATTACCAATTGCCTTTGAATTCACGTTGAAGCAACGACTTCCCTTATTTTTACTATTCTTGATTCGTCAGGTTGTAAGTCCAGAATCACCGACCTCTAACTATCAAATAGTATTATTTTAATTTGAAATATATTTGAGAATTTTGGAGTGGATTGAGAGATATGTGTTAACCAGCAATGTAGAAGGTAATGGCAGCCAAAAAGATTAGTAATTATTTTTAGAGATATATACATACATACATATGCGTGTGTGTAAAGGTTGTATTAGTGAGAAACGAGGAAAACCTTTTTACCCATTCTCACTTGGTCTCAACCCATTATCTCCATGCCAATTCCCTATGTTTTAGCCACCTTTAGGCCTTCCCAAAACCAAAATTTTACAACCTTAACGATGGGCCTCAAACCCATCTAAGCCCAAGCAAAAATACTATGCAATTAAATCTAATTTAGTCGCTTATCCATATTGTATATCGATCGATATATTTATAGCTACTATAAATATATATAACATTATTTATTTCTCAATTCATATTCAAATTTTATAATTAATATTTCATAAATATTAATTAATTTAATTAATTTATAACAATTATAAACTAAATAAATCGTTCGGTGTTAAGGGAATTCATCATTTCGACTGTGTAAATCTTGGATGTTAATTTGATCAGCGATTAACATTGAACTATCTAAAGTTAATGTTCACACGTCACTTAGCAGGTGGTGTGACATTAGGGCCAAATTTATTGCTTAGTCATTTTCGGTAAAATCCAATTTTATTTTAATAAGCGTTACCCGGTTGTAACATTTGTTTACACCAATTCTCTTCGTTAAAACTATATCACTTTGGACTTGTAGAATTTGGTAATGGTTATATTCCAACCTCATGCATATTCAAATTCACAGTCTAAATACAAAGTTCTTGGTTCAATAATAACAATTATTATTAACCGAAATGCTCTGGCCAGATACTTTGACTTTGAGCTGACTTGAGTTAACCGTGATACTAACCGCATATAATTGAGGAGATGAATCCTCTCTTGAATAGTGATTCACTTCCAATACTTCCACTCGACCCAACCATAGTCACTCGTTGCCAGCCATGATTTGGCTATAATCAAAGCAGAGCATTCATATTGAGGATCCATAGTATTCTCAAGTCGAGAGAACTGTGTAAATCAGTCACATCAATATTTTCTGTTTGACCTTAGTCATAGTAACCAACATAAAACTATCGAGTGAGTCATTTCATGGTTATCGAATAACTATTCGTACATAACCCATTGGTGCCTTCAATAGTCATGAGTAATACACTGCCTAACATTTGGAGAGCGTTACGTACTCCAGTTTCAACGGATACATCGATATCCAGTCTCGATGCATCTTGACTAGGAACATTTAAATGGTATATTTGTTTCGTTGTGATAAATTACTCACGGTTACAGCACTTCGTAACTGCTATCATAAAATATACCATTTATAGATTTTTCTATTAAATATACTTTTAATTAAGTTAATTAATTAATATAATCATATTATATCAAGAATATAATAGGGAAAAAATACGTTTTATTTCGAACACGATTGGTCAACGAGTTAGATATAAGTAACAAATTACATAATTTTCCTTAGAATGTAACGACCCATAATTTTCGATAATAAAAAAATTGTTAATTTAATAAAGTTTTGTGATTTAATGTTGGAAGATATAAAAATTTGTGATTTAATAATAAGAATATAAAGGGAATGCAATGTAATAGTATGAATTTAAGGTAATTGATAATTACTTGAAATGTAATTCCAATTAATTGAGATGATTAAAAAGTTATAATTGGTTGTAGAGTGTAAATTAATTGTAATAATGTGTTTGTTAATTTATAATTGGATTTAAAGAGTAATTGACAATTTAAATGTTTATTAATTAATGAAATAATGTGAAATAATTGCAATTGGATAGAATTAGTCTAGTGTAAGTTGTTATAATATTTTCTTGTAAATAATAAGCTTACAAATGTTTTTAAATAAATTTATTGAAAATTTAAATTATAATCAAATTAACAAAAATTCATTGTAATTGAAATACTGCAACTAATATGGTAAAAAATGACAATTGGAGAACGTTAATGTAATAAGGTATAACCAAATGTGAACTAGATCTATAAAGTAATAATTGATTGAATATAAAGAATGAAACCAAATTAGATCAGTTTATTGGAATTCAATTTTAATTAATTGGATTTAATTACAGTTGAAATTGAACACTGTAATTAGTGTAATAACTAACGCTGAAATTATATGTAAAATTGTTTTAAATTATTATAAATGTTTATGTAATAAAAAATGATGAAAATTGTTAGTCACTAAATTTGAAATTTAAAAGTGATTTAATTAATTTATTTAGTTAACGTGAAAATAACCATTTTGGCCACTGTCTCAGATTTCGACGAGACTAGTTTCATCGGACCTGTAATAGTGAATTATTGTAAGGTTTCAAGTTTCATAGCGATCTGACTAGCTATTGATCGACGGACCCGAAACGCGTAGAAATCAATTTAATTAAATTCAATTGAAATCAATTTGAAATAAGATGATTTTAAGCTAACTTCTTCATACGAGGAACTAAGACTTGAAACCGGTTCCATTTTGTTTAAAATTATCAAAAACTGTTAGAACCTCGATTTTGATGACAACAACTATACAAGCACTTGCATTCAATATACATAAGTATATATATCATCCATATGCAGTTAGACTTTCACGACCAAGACTTAAAGACCGACACTAGAATTATTATATTGAGAAATATTAATACATTTGGTTAATGTCGTAAATAGATGATATGTACAATCTCCTTGAGTAATCTTTACAAGCATTTGCACATACAAAGGAAGATAACAGAATATACATGTGTCAGACGTCTGGCGTATGTGCTCAGACGTCTGGCAACATGTCCTGGTTTTAATTTTTTTAATAAACCAGACATCTGGCACAAATGGCTAGACGTCTAACCAAGGTAATGACCATTTTTCTCCAAAAGTCATCTTCCTCAATCAAAGAGTTACATCCTCCTGTTTTGGTCATAACTCTTTCTTTTCAAACATTGTAACCTTTGGAATGAAATAGAGTGAACCAAAAGTCGTTACTTCTCAAACAAACTCTTCACCGTTTATAATGAAACATGAAATTGAAAATTACAATTAACTCGTCATTCTGAACTTTCTTGCTTTATTTTATAATATTTTTTGATTTTCAAAAGCACTCAAAAACACTTTTTGTCTCTTCCTTATATCAAAAGCTTAAACTACATACCACTCGAGAGGATTATAGGAAGATGTCATACTTATAGTCAAAATTAGTGTTGCATAATACACACATTTTTCAAAGAAATGCTCTTGTATAAAAGACTATTCCTCCGGGCAAAGCGAGGGCAATTGGTTAGTGTATTTTCGAAAGGGAGCTTCGGGACTGGACGTAGGATGGGAGGTCTAAACCAGTATAAAACTCTAGCGTGATTACTTTTAATTTTATCTGCATTATTACTCTGTGCAATTTATATTATCATACACGTACTTGTCATATACTACATACATATATGATCCACATAGACTTTCAATTGGTATCAGAGCGAGGTTAGTTCAAACCACATTAACACGTGTTTGAAAATTGTTAATATGGCAAGTATCTTTCAAGAAGGTCAGTCAACTGTACATCATCCACTATTCACCGGATCTGATTATGCATATTGGTCTACCCGAATGAGAATTTTTATGGAAGCAAATGGTTTGGAAATATGATCAGCAGCTCAAATTAAGCATACAACACCTGAAACAAATATTAGCACATGGAAAGATACACAAAAAACTGCTGCTTCTAAAAAGCCAAAGCTATGAATGTTTTATTTTGCTCTCTTGATAAAAATGAATTTTCACATGTTATGTTATGTACTACTGCTTACGGTATATAACGTACTTTACAAGTTACACACGAAGGTACAACTAAGGTCAAACAAAAATATCAATTTTATAAAATCAATTTTCATCTTTCAAAATGAAACAAAATGAGTCAATTGTTGACATGTATTCAATATTTCAAACTACACAACACGATCTTATGGCACTAGGAGTTAAATTTACCGATTTTGATTTAGTATCTCGAATTCTCAACTCTTTAACAATTGAGTGAAAAAGAAAAGTATTGGCTATCAAAGAAGCTAATGATCTCTCTGTACTCAAAGTTGAAGAGTTGATTGGAACTATAATGTCATATGAAGCGAATTTGCAGGCCAGAAAGGAACAAAACCATGAAAAAAAGAAGATAGCATTTCAAGCAAGCAATGAAGATTCTGAATTGGATGAAGAAAAAATTGTATTTATTGCCAAGAACTACAACATATTTAAGAAATTCAAGAAAATGACTAGATTCCAAAATAATGGAAAATCTAACTCATCAACTCCAACTTCGATTAAGTGCTTTGGATGTGATCAGTTCAAACATATGAAGAAGGATTGTCCAAAACTCAACATCGAGAAAAAGAAAATTAAGTCTGAAAAATTTAAGAAAAAGATAAAGGCATTCCATGTCACATGGGATGACTCTGACTCTTCCTTATCATCCGATAGTGACAGTGGAAGTGATACAGAGCAAGCAAATGTATGTTTCATGGCACAAGTGTGTGCCAATCATACTTATGATGATATTTTAGAAATAAGTATGGAACTCGATGACAAATATAGAGAAAGTAAAAGATTAAATAAGGAATATGCTGCTAAAATAAATCGATTAGAACTTGAAATAGGGTTACTAAAAGATGAAAAATCTATTTTAAAAGAAGAATTAGAAAATGCTCAAGAAAAATGTAAGAATCTTTCAATTGTAAATAATGCTTTATCTTGTGAATTAGGAAAAATTAAATTAGAAAATAATAAAACTATCCTAAAATATAATCTAGAAATTTCAAGTTCTGAAATTACTAATCTTAAAACAAATTGGATAAAATTACAAACAATGCTACAAATTTAACAATAGAAAACAAGACTTGAAGACTAATTAAATTTCCAAGCCATTCAAAAATCGAAATGGAATAGCATTTGAAAATAAAATAAAAATTACAAAGTATAGGAGGATTTATACTAAGATAGAACCTTTTTCCCAAAATAAGAAATTAATCACAAATTCAAAAATGATTAAAATATGGGTTTCAAAAACAAACAACAACTTAATAAAACAAAAATATATAGGTAACTATATGAAAGAAGTAATTCACAATAATAATTACATTTCTAAAGGAACCAAACCATCTTGGGTATGGTTACCCTCACAAAATTACACTTAGGACCCAAAAAAAAGGGGTACCAATTTAAATATTTTTATTTTTTGCTGGCATCCAAATACAAAAATAAAGAGAAATGGATATTAGATAGTGGATGTTCCAAGCACATGATGGGAATTGCTCAAATGCTGTCAAATATAAATACATTAATGGTGACACTGTAACTTTTGGCGATAATTCAAAAGGGTTCGTCGTTGGCATTGGAGAAGTCATCAGTGTCGGTAACTCTAACTCTTCTATTATTGCAAATGTTTTCTTAGTAGAAAACCTAAAACATAATCTTCGTAGTATAAGTCAGTTATGTGATAAAGGGTTTGATATAAAATTTGAAAAAGATAAATGTAAAATTTCGATCAAAGAAATTTTTTACTCTTTGAAGGATTTAGAAATTGTAATATATATATATATATATATATATATATCCTAAATATAAACAATAAAAATAATTCGAATTTATGTCTATCCGCAAATTATGATGATCCTTAGATTTGGCACAAACGTTTTTGTCGTATGAATTTTAAATATATCAACAAACTAGCAAAACATGATCTAGTTAGAGGTCTACCTAAAATTAATTATAAAATTAAAAATTTATGTGATGCTTGTCAAATGGGCAAGTTAAAGAAAAGTTCCTTCAAATCTAAAAATAAAATATCTACTAAGCAACCATTAGAATTACTTCATTTAGATTTATTTGGACCAATACAAGTACGTAGTATAAATCATGATAAATATATGTTCGTAATTGAAGATGATTTTTCAAGATATACTTGGACATTATTTTTAAAACATAAAAGTGACCACTTTTGGAACATTTAAAATCTTTACAAAACTGATTACTAACATAATGGATTTAAAAATAAAAAATATATATGTAGTGATCATGAAGGAGAATTCGAAATGAATTTTTGACTAATTTTTGTAACAGAAAGGGAATTAGCCATAATTTTTGGATTCCACAAACACCACAACAAAATGGTGTATTTGAAAGGAAAAATATAACTTTACAGGAATGTGCACGAACACTACTAAATAGTAGTAATCTACCTAAACATTTCTGAGTTGAAGCCGTTGCCACTGCCTGTTATGTATTAAATCGTGTCACACATTGACATATGACTAAAAATACATGTTATGAAATATTTTATGGAAGGAAATCAAAAGTTTCGTATTTCAAAACTTTTGGGTCAAAATGTTTTATTTTAAATATTAAAGATAATCTGGGAAAATTTGATCCCAAAGTAGATGATGAAATTTTCATTGGTTATTCAGAACGTAGTAAAGCTTATAGAATTATAATAAACGAACAAATATTATAGAAGAATGCTTACATGTGTCTTTTGATGAAAATTTCCAACACACTATTAAAGAAGAAGAAGATGAACTTTTAACTCAAAATAATACTGAAAATACAAATAATATGAATAATTCATGCTCTAATAATAATGAAAATGTTTTAAGATCACCCACACGAACATTAAAAAATCATCCTTTGGATAATATAATTGGAGACTCAAATTCTCGAGTCACTAGAAATAACTTAAATCAAACGAGTTATGTTGCTTTTATCTCAAATATAGAACCTAAAAATTATAAAGAAGCGTCAAAAGATGATTCTGGATCTTAGCAATGCAAGAAGAATTAAATCATTTTGAACATAATAATGTATGGAAACTCGTTCCTAGACCATCGATCAATCTGTTATAGGAATAAAATGGGTTTTTAAAAACAAAGTAGATAAAAATAGAAATATTATTCGTAACAAAGCAAGATTAGTGGCTCAAGGATACAACCAAGAAGAGGGAAACATTAACAAAGAGTGTTACTGGGTAATCTGTTTTCTAATGCAGAGAACAGGGTTGGATAGGAGCGACCATCTATAGCCTTGTCTTAAATATCTATTGAATACGTCGACAATGCCATTTTTTTTTTTGGATCGACATATCCAATAAATAGTTAATACAAATGCATAGGTGGCTATATGATCTATTAGAACAAAATACAATAACTCAAATACAAAACACATCATACAACAGTAGATAATCCTATATATACACACATATATAGATACATCACAAAGTATACAAAATAATACATCACATATGTGGTATGATGACCACAACACAAACACGAGTCAAAAGAATATACATATCAGAGTAGCAAACCAAAAAGGGCTGCAAAAAAATCTATAACAAAAAGAGCTAGCAGAATAGTCCGTGCAGAAGTAGAATATGCTAAGTCCAAATGCACCTACCTCTTGTGGAACTACATTCCTGTAGAATTTCAAGTCATTTTGACACTGTTAACTTATTCAAACCTGCCATCGAACATTGTGTCGCACCTTGTTTTAAATAGATAATACTTAGTGTAAATTCCGTTATTTCGATGTGATACATGCTTTTGAAATGACAATAAATAATATTAACTAGTATGGATGTTGAATGCAAAAATATATATATCCGTTAGCCATTATAGTTTTGTATTAAATATTTATGAGATATGTCGATCCACTTGAGAAGAAAAAAATAGATAACACTTATCGACATATTCAGTAGATAGTTAGACAAGACTATAGATGGTCGCTCATATCTAGCTCTATTCTCCGCATTAACAAACAATATTACCTCATATACTCTTTGTTAGTATGAGTCTCAAAGTAGGGCGTCACAGCTTGGTATCAGAGCAAAACATAACAACTCAAATGTAAATAACATCACAGAACAGCAGAAATGCATACATATGCATAAGTACAGATACAATCACTGGTACAATCCAAAATGATACATCAAAGTGGTATGACGACCACATCCCAAACATGGGTCAAAAGAATATTTGATGTTTTATGAATGTCGATGATATGAGGCTTGCTTTAGCGTTTTATAGGTTATTTTATCTTTTTGGAGATTAAATGTTTGTGCAGTGATACCATATTATCACTCGATGTAATCTTACAATTTAGGTTGTTCCTTCCTATTCGAGAATATTATCACATTATCTTTATGCTCATATTATCGCTTATCCTTGTTAATCGATTTGTTTAGCTAGACTGACCCGTATATTTTATACTTGGGTCAGACCGAGGTGTTTCGGGTTAGGTACATTTGGACTTAGCATATTCTGCTTCTGCATGGACTATTCTGCTAGCTCTTTTTCTTATAGCTTTTTGTATAGTCGTTTTTGGTTTGCTACTCTGATATGTATATTCTTTTGACTTGTGTTTGTATTGTGGTCATCATTCCACATACGTGATGTATCATTTTGTATACTCTGTGATGTATCTGTATATGTATGTATATATGGAATTATCTGCTGTTCTGTGATGTGTTTTGGATTTAAGTTGTTGTATTTTGTTCTGATAGATCCTATAGTCACTTATGGTTTTGTATTAAGTATTTACTGGATATGTCGATCCTCAATATATATATATATATATATATATATATATATAGCATTGTTTACATATTCAATAGGTAATTAAGACAAGGCTATAGATGGTCGCTTCTATCCAACCTTATTATCTGCATTAGCATACAGTATTACCCAATAATACTCTTTATTAGTGTGGGTCTCGGGATGGAGCGTCACATTATGAAGAGAGGTTTGCTTTCGTAGCTCGTCTCGAAGTAGTTCATACTCTACTTGCTTTTGCGTGTCATCAAAACTTTAAATTATTTCAAATGGATGTTAAGAGTGCCTTCTTAAATGGTTTTATTAAAGAAATTTTCTTTTAGAACAACCACCATTATTTATTCATGAAAAATATACAGGTCATGTTTTTATTCTAGAAAAGGCTTTATATGGTTTAAAACAAGCACCGCATGCTCGGTATGATCGACTAAAAACTCATCTACAAAATTCTGGATTCCAAATTGGCAAAATAGACACTACGTTGTTTATAAAACATAAAAATAACGATATACTAGTTATACAAATATATGTTGATGACATTATATTTGAGTCAACTAATGAAAGTTTATGTAATGAATTTTATGAAATAATGAAAAATGATTTTGAAATGTGGTACATGGGTGAATTAATTTTTTTTCCTTGGATTACAAATAAAACAATTCAAGAAAAATATTCAATAAAAAAAACCTACCTTTCGTTGAAATTAGTGGCAGTTTTTATAGTGTGAATGCAACCGATATTATTTTACCTTTATTTTTTTACTTAATTTTGTTTTATTCCAACGCTGCCATATTTTGCCGCCTGTGCCCGCCAACACTAAAAAACTCGTTTCGTTTTTTCATCTCCTCCCTCACCTCATTGTTACGTTTCTACCTCTTTCAACAAAATCAACAGAATTCCTCTGGCCTTTCTGTCTCGCGCCGCTTATCTCCGTTTTCGCCACTTATCTCCGTTTTCGCCACTTATCTCCATCTATCTGCTCCCCTCCACTTCGTTGATCCACTCTTCCTTCATTCAGCCCCCCTTTGCTTCCTTGAGATTTGTTCAAAAACCCTAAATCGAAAAAACGAGATAATTCTCATCTGCTAATTGCAACTCTAGGGAAGAAGGTGTTGTTAAGGTCAGGATTCTACTTTGTAGTTATTGTAAAATGTGTTTATGTTATTTATGTGAATTCATGTGTTCCTTTTTATTTGATATATCAGGTCGCTCGCCACCCAAATGATGTTTCTTTAGTTTCTGGAATAGTAGGCTGTGCTGGTTTGTAGGTAAGAATAATTCTTATTCTAGACACAAAATTTGATAATAGTATAATTGTTCTTTTGCTGATGCATAAACTGGATAATCTATTCTCGGCCATCCAATTTTTTTGTGAATAAATCTTGTCAACACAGTCAGCACCTGTCATTATAATGTAATTGATGCATATTATAACTAACAAGCAATCCATACTCAATAACAGATATTGACATAAGCCTAATCCTTTCAAGGCAATCCTCATGAGGTATATAACATGAAATACAGTATCCCATAACAACCAAGATGTCACTGAATCCAAGTACAGATCACATACGATATATTACATATATTATGATTGTTGGAATCTTCAAGGACTAAACCAGAGAAAATAAAGAATCTTATGGTACTAGCTAGTTAACACCAATCCAAACACATCAGTTCCCTACGGAATTTAAAAAGAATTTCAGGTGGAATAAGACCGAATCTCTCACAGCATGCACAAGTCATTTTTGTTCTTATGGTTTTGGAGCGTAGTCGGATTAGAGTATCAAACACTCACTGCCTAAATTGCCATCTAGATTACTAATTTCTTCTGTTTCATAAAAAATAAAATAAAAAAGTGAAAAAAATCTTGAACGTATATTACTGTTTCATAAAATTAATCTAGGTGGCACTGGACATAGCTAAAGGCCTGCGTGTTGAACATAACTAATGGCCTATGTGTTGAACATAGCTAATAGCCTGCTGATCAGCTGTTTCAAATTACAAAAATATTACTGGTTGCGACATTTCACAGATATATACTAAATTATTAGCAGATGAATACTAGCAGGTATATACTAAATTATTAGCAGATAATATTACTGGTTGCGGCAATTATTAGCAGGTATATACTGAATTAATTTATCGTAAAACTTCTTTAACTTTCGCCACATCTCAAGATGTGATAGTTGAAACATAACTAATCAGTAGATTAATAACTATGTTGTGAGCAAAAGGTTACGTCATCATAATTTGGCTGAGATTGGATTCTTCACTACAACTAAGGGAATTATTTTTTGATTTTGAAAAGAATACGAAGCTTTTAAATTTTAAAGTGAGTGGAACAAGGAAGAAACTCAAAATTTTGAGAGAACATGGGAAATTGTTTGGGATCAAAAGTGAAGTCTATGAGCCCATCAAATACAACACCAAGCAGTCCAAGTACTTGTTTCAGCTGCAATTCTGTTAATTTTTGTCAACTTTATTTGGATTCATAACTATATTAGCAATTATGTTGATTTGTTTGTAAATCTTGGTTTAGTCCTTTTAAAAGTTAAGGTACTTTTAAAATCATGTCTTTGGTCTATAGTTATGTTGATTTGTTTGGTATTGTCTAGTTGCTTCGGGTTGAAAATTTCACACCTAGCAAATTTCGAAGTTGGATCCACAATTGTACATGCAGATAGGTGTGTAATTAATGGAGTGTATTTTAGACTAATTTTGGTTACAAAAGAAATTATATATTAAATTGTTTATGGTAGTAGACTGTAATGCCTAATTTGAGTATATTTCATGATATGCCTCTGTAGAACAATTTTGTAAGGATAGTTTCTTATTCTATGCCTGAATTTATTAGTGTACCTACTCTATCTTTTTAAACATTAACATTATTAATTCCATATTGTGATGATTTTTTTCTCCACTTAATATACAATTTCTTACCAAGAAGCGTAGTTGCTCTGATAATGACAACTAAATTCTTTTATTTGCAGATTACTATGTTGCTTCTCATTTTTATATTTGCTCTAGCACATAGTGGTTTGGCAAGTCTTCGAGATACTGGTGAGAAAGTCATCGGTGAGAGGGCTTTTCGTGTACTATTTGCAGGGATTTCACTTCCGTTGGCACTAAGCACAATTGTACGTCTCTACTACTTGAGATCTATTCAATTGTCATTCAAAACGACTCTAATAATCTACAGGGCTCTTTTCTGTTATAGATTTACTTCATCAATCACCGGTACGATGGCACTCAACTCTGTAAAGTGCAACTGGACTCCATGAGCTTATTTGGATCTCAAACTTCATCTCCTTTTTATTTCTCTACCCATCCACTTTCAATTTGTTAGAAGTAGCAGTAGTTGATAAGCCCAAAATGCATTTATGGGAAACTGGAATAATGAGAATCACTAGACATCCACAAGTATCTTACATTGGTTAATTTGGTTTCAAATGAACAATGCTCACCCTCCTGTAACTAGAATCGTTAAATCTGTTTTGACCAAACATTTTGGTATATGTTAGCTAACGCTTTGCTTTTCATGTATAGTTGGTAGGGCAAGTAATATGGTGCTTAGCTCACAACCTATGGATTGGAAATTCAATGGCAGTAGCAGCCTCAGTCGGTTTGATTGGTCACCACGTGTTCGGAGCATGAACGGCGATCGCAGATTAAGGCTCAGGCACGGGGAAGCCTTTGATGCAGTGAAACGCAGAACAAGTGTATTTTCTTTTGCAGCATTATTAGATGGACGCCAAAAGCTTCCCAAAGATTACTACAAAGAATTCACCAGATTGCCTTACTTCATCATTACAGCTTTGACAATTGGTGCCTATTTTGCTCATCCATTGATGCAATCTTCTAGCTTCAATCTCCACTGGTAGTAATGTCAAAGATGTTCCTTCTAGTTAGAGTTTTTTGTTACCACGGTCACACGATTTATCCAGTGGGTATACTAGCTTATACTCACGTCAGTCTATAGCAGTGTTTCCTCAGTGTGTATTTATAAGATATTACAGGCCTTTTATAGTTACTTTGGATTTCCCATGCATCGATATTCTGACAGATTTGAGAAACTTTTATCGTTATAAAGGTTGAAGAAGAGGTGCGTTATAATACGACAACACATCTGAGATGTAGCAGTTTGACCTAGCAAGTGTAGAAATAGTATCCTTTGCTAAGTGGGGGTTTGTGAAGATTCTCATTTTTGTTCTGAAAATAGATAGCTGCACCTTCAGGTTAAACTTAATGGCATTTCTTTTCTCTACTGTTACTACCTTAGCAATTGCAGTGCATTCTTATATGATTATAACAAAACATGATGCGAGCATGAAAATATCAAAATACTTGACGTGTTGTAATTTAAAAAATTGATTGTTTGGTGCCTATTCTGATTTGAAATTGACTGTTACCGATCATTTTTGTGATGTTTTCTATCCTTTTTTTATCGTTTGATTCTTTTTGGTACCAGCTGAGAATGTATACAGGAGCATATTTACTAGACTTTTGAAGTTTGGAGGTGGAGAGTTTGGGATGTACCATACATAGCCGGCTCTTAATGATCTGAGAACTAGTAAGCTTCTTTGATTTCGTTTATTTTGACTTTTGTCTTTTGTTGTTTCATTATTGAGCAATGATTTTGATTGTGTGTATGAATTTGTGAGTAGACCGTCTTCCTTATGCGAGAAGGATACCGCTTGAATCGGTGATCAGAGAACGTGATGGATTTCAAGTGAAGCCGGTAGATGTGGAGAAGATTTTAGATTGGAAGAAAACCACTCCCAAGCTTGTTGAAATCCAGTTCAACCCTGCTCGAGCTTTGCTTCAGGTATGATAAGTCTCGAACTTTTATATTGTGGTTGCAGACTTTATGCTTCATTTCTTTGTAATTTAAGCTCAACAAAGAAGCTTTTTACTGTGAATGTGAATATAAATTAAGTTAATAATGATGAAGACATCTTTTATTACACAACCAAATGGTGTGAAAAAAATTCTCAATTTTTTTGGAACATCTACTATGTCAATTAATTAGTCGGTTTCAGACTTTTAGTTGATGACATTTTGTTTCTTGTAAATAAAATAATTTACACGATGTCTCCTTTTTAATTGGATATTAGCAAGTTACAATTGAAAATCGTTTTAGGCAATGTTTATTAATTTTTGAATTCTATTTATTTAGCTATTAGTTTTTGATATGCATGGTTTTGGTCACAACTGTATTTTTGTAGACGGGTCTGGAAGTCGATTCTAATGCACTTGCTAAAGTCATTATGGAAGAGTCGCTGATCATTGTGAAGGTGTCAAGTCTTTGGTCGAGGTGGCTGAAGTTAATGGCAAATTTTCCAAAGAGATCTATAAAGCTTTTCCACGTAATAAGTGTACATTCATATCCTTAACTTAGGTTGGTTAATGATTTACTTGCTGGGATTAATTAATGATCATTAATTTAGTTGTGCATGTAAATTAAGGAACCTAACATGCACAACCAGTGGGAATAATTTGATCATTCCACTAAGTTAATCAATAATAATAATATAATTAATTTAACTGAGTTTTAATAATAATAATAATAGTAATAATAAGTCAATTAAGTTAACTAAGTTAATAAAAATTAATTATTAAAATTAAACAAGTTTTATAAAATTAACTAAGTTTAAGTTAATTAAATTTTATAAATAGTAACAATATAACTAGTTTAACAAAGTTTTATAAATAAAGACGATGATAACGAATTAACTAAGTTTATAATAATAATAATAATAATAATAATAATAATAATAATAATAATAATAATAATAATAATAATAAATTAACCAAGTTAACCAAGTTAATAAAAATTAACTAAGTTTTGTTAAAATTAAATAAGTTTTATTAAATTAACTAAGTTTAAGATAATTAAATTTTATAAATAATAATAACAGGTAAATAGACACAAGGAAGAAGTTGCAAAAAAATTTAGCCTCAAGGACAACAAGTTTTCTTTTTAGTCTGAAGGACACATTTTAGTGTAAACTGAAAATGATAGTTACAACTATCATTCTGTGATTTGCACTATAAAGTGTCCTTCAACCTAAAAAACAAACTTTTTGTCCTTGAAACTAAATTTTTGTTTAACTTTTTCGTTGAGCCTGAAAACCCCTAATAATAATAACTAATTTAAAAAAGTTTAAGTAATAATAATGACGATGATGAAGAATTAACTAAGCTTATAAAAATTAACTAAGTTTATAATATTAATAATAGTAATACAATTAACTAAGTTTTAATAATAATAATAATAATAAATTAACCAAGTTAATTGAGTTAATAAAAATTAACTAAGTTTTATTAAGATTAACAAGTTTTATAAATTTAACTAAGTTTAAGTTGACTAAATTTTACAAATAATAATAATATAACTAATTTAACAGTTTTATAAATAATATTGATGATGAATTAACCAATTTATTTTAAAAATTAACTAAGTTTATAATAATAATATAATTAAGTTAACCAAGTTTTAATAATAATAATAAAATTAACTAAGTTAACCAAGTTAATAAAAATTAATTAAGTTTTTTAGAATTAAAGAAGTTTTATAAAATTAACTAAGTTTAAGTTAACTAAATTTTGTAAATTACGAATTAACATAATTGTTTGACTATATGTTGTGCTTTTACTTGTGCGGTCTTTAGGGTTTTCAAAAAGAGCAAAGTTGAACTTTTATGGTGCTAGCTCTTGTGCATGCGATAAAGAATTATGGGTAATCAAGTATTTTGTTAGCACTAGTTTGGTATAACATTTTATTAGTACTAGGTGTGTAAATTTGTATACGAATGGTTGTTGTATGTGAGTTTGGTCATTTTATCAAAAAACTATTGTATTAGAATGGTTATGGATATCTTATTTGATTATATAATTAATATGTTTTTTTAATTGTTTGAATATGATGATTATGTGAGTGATTGTTGATTGATATAGTTGAAACAAAATAGACCATGAACAGGAAATAGTAGCATGAAAAAATCGTGCAGAATGATCAACTACTTTTAGTAGCGTTTCAAAAACACTACTCAAATACATATAGTGGCGTTGAGTAAACGCAACCGTAAAGTTGGGGTAAAGTTGAAAACTCTATTGGTAGCGTCAACAAACCTTTTGGTGATGTTTTTAAAATGTTACAAAAAGATTTTTGGTGGTATTTAAAAAACGCTACAATAAAAGAATTTATAATAGCGTTGAAATAAATGCAACTAAAAACCATGGATTTTTAGTTGTGGGCTTTATCACGACGTTTATCAAAACGCTACCGTAAGTTTTGGTAGCGTTTTTGTGCGCCACCAAAAATAAAATTTCTTATGGTGATTGTAAGGATTTACTTAAACGATTCGGAATGGAAAACACTATTAGTAAACCAACTTCTATGAGTACAACCTTATATTTAGACCAAGATGAAAATGGAAAAGACTTTGATAAAAAATCTTATCATAGTATGATAGGCTCTTTATTATATTTAATAGCTAATCGAGATATAATGATGAGTGTTTGTTTATGTGCACGTTTTCAAGCTCAATCAAAGGAATCACATCATAAGCCAGTCAAACGAATTTTTTGTTACTTATCCAACACCAAAGATTGCGGCTTATTCTATCCTAAAGGAATGATTTTCAAACTTGTACCATGTTTCTGAAAATTTGAGTAACTCAGATCAGATGTCTGATATTATTCTCAGACTTTTGATCCTAATTACTGCCTCAAAATTCCTAAAATGACCAAACATTTGGTTACCACTACAGACGTCTGGCCGTACACCAAAGTCCCCTTTTAGCACCATCTATAAATAATCTTTTTCATCGTTTACAATTTTTTCACCAAAACCCTACGACAAAAACCCTAAGCCCCATATCTATTTGCTTTCTTCTTCCAAAGAAACTCAACTCCATGGCACCTAAATCTAAGAATCCTTTTTCAAAATGCAAAAAGATAGGCCAAAGCTCCCAACAACCTTCTCAACAGTTTGTCACTAACAAAATCATTGACGACTGGATGGTGGAACAAGATGGCAGGCAAAAGCTTCGAGAATTGGAAAAGAAAAGAATTCATTGTGATCCATTTTACCCGCTGAGAAGATTCTTCAACTACGAAATCGATGATCTGGAGAGTGATGCTGAGATTCACCATCTCATTAATTATAATTCTAACTTGTGTCAAATTGATCAATTAGCTATCTTTTTATTCTTCATAAATTTGTGTTCACTTCATATTTGGAACCCCTCTGAACTCGAAAATTGGATTTGGACAAGTGTCTGGGGAAATTATCAAATTGAACGTTGAAATGCTTGGACAAATATTACAGTGCTCATATACAGGAATTCGACAAGGTATACCTGATATGAGGTACCAGCCACGAGATGCAATTACACATCTATTTTGGGCAAATGACATGAGAAATTTAACACCAATCTATTTTCATCCACAAGCTAGACTACTCAATCGAATGCTTATCACTACCACACTCCTTAGATTAGGTAGTCATGAGCAAGTATATGACCATGACTATAAAGCTTTATATGCTATTTTCGGTCATACAAAAGTAAATTGGTCTCAATATATTTTTGACTAAATTAAAAGCTTCTGGACACCGGTTCGTCAAACAATCGTTTATTCTCCATATATTATGCGAATTCTTCAAGTGCACAACGTACCTTCTTTCTTATCACAATATGAAGAACTTCTTGTTGAGGAAAGTGGAATTCGCTTCCTATCTTTAATGCATCTTCCCGAAAATCCTCCAAGTATTACACCATTTGTTGAATATCAGCACCAACAACACCAACCCTAACCCAACAGTCTACTCCTATACAACTACCTCTGCATCAAGACCCTTTGAATCAACAGGTTATCACTCTGATTTCAAAATACAAGAGGGTCGAACTACAGCAGAACAAGGAGAAAGTGTTAGAGATGTAGCACCTCAAAACCAACGTATTCTATCTCAGAATCAAAAAATCTTGGATAAGAAAGTTTCTCGCCTTGAACGATCTTTTTCTACACTGATGACTAAGGTCGAAAAGACTTTAGAAAAAGTTGTCTCATTTTTGGGAAAGGTTTTGCGGAAAGTTCATGGACGATCGTCTTCACGATCTTCATCATCTCCGTCTCCTACACCACCTCATGAACATCAATTTAGAATTCGAACAATCGAAGAGCCTCTACAGAGCCATGCTTCTGGAAAAGCTCCAATCGCTGTGGACATTGAGGAAAGTGAAGATTTCTCCTGGCCTCCACAAGAAGCCCAACATCACGAACACTTTTCATCTTTTTGAGAACTTTCTATTCAAGAAAATGAAGAATATCATGATCAGTCGCAATGGAAACATAACGACTATAATGACATGGCGTCTAATCTTTGGGGTTATTTTCCTTCTCAATAAATTAGCTACTAATTTTTATCCTTGCTTGTATAAACTATGATAATTTGCTTCCTGATTATTAACATTATGATATTGCCTTATTATTTCATAAAATCTTTTTCGATAATGACAAAGGGGAGATGATATATTACAACGGAAAGGGGGAGCCTCTCTTATAAAATAAATTGTATTGTTGTCATCATCAAAAAGAGGAGAATGTTATAACCTTAATATACATAGGTATATATCATACATATGCAGGTATACTTTCACGACTAAGACTTAAAGACCGACACAGGGATTATTATATTGAGAAATATTAGTACATTCTACTATTGTCGTAAATAGATGATATGTACAATCTTCTTGAGTAATCTTTACAAGCATTTGCACATTCAAAGGAAGATAACAGAATTACATTTGTCAGACGTCTGGCGTATGTGCTCAGACGTCTGGCAACATGTTCTGGTTTTAATTTTTTTAGCAAACCAGACGTTGGTTTGGCACAAATGCCAGAAGTCTGACTTGGGTAACGGCCATTTTTTTTCCAAAAGTCATCTTTCTCAATTGAAAAGTTGCATCCTTCTGTTTTGGTCATAACTCTTTCTTCTCAAACATTGTAACCTTTGGAATGAAATAGAGTGAACCAAAAGTCGTTACTTCTCAAACAAACTCTTCACCGTCTATAAATAAAACATGAAATTGAAAATTACAATTAACTTGTCATTCTGAACTTTCTTGCTTTATTTTCTAATATTTCTGTGATTCCCAAAAGCACTCAAAATCACTCTTTTATCTTTTCCTTATATCAAAAGGTCAAACTTCATACTACTCAAGGAGATTATGGGAAGAAGCTGTACTTATAGTCAAAATCAGTATTGCATAGAACACACATTTGTCAAAGAAATACTCTTGCATAAAAGCTTATTCCTCCGGGAAAAACGAGGGCAATTGGTTAGTGTATTTCTGAAAGGGTGCTTCGGGACTGGACGTAGGACGAGAGGTCCGAACTTGTATATAAACTCTGGTGTGATTACTTTTAATTTTATCTGCATTACTAATCTGTGCAATTTATATTATCATACACGTACTTATCATATATTACATACATATATGATGCATATAGACTTTCAAAAACATCTATTTTGATATATGGAATTGCCCATTTTCGTTTTGGGAAAGAAAAGGGCTTTTTGGATCGTTTATCGTTCCAATCCAAATCGATCTGGTCCATTCTTTTCTATTTGAGCTATACCTATTAATAGCTCGTTATAAACCCTAGTTGTTTCTCATATTCTCGTTTCAGTACGTATAATTCTATTTGCTTCTCTCTGGTCAATGGCGGAGACCAATTCAAACTCGAAACCTTAATTCCCAAATTGCAAATTCAATTCCAAAATCAAACTCCACCAAACCCTATCAAATTATATACTGTTTCGAAGCTCTCGACAAGCGAAAGTCAAATCTGCAGCTTGCTTTTCGATTTGGGTTTCTGTATGGCCATAATTTAGGTGATTAATTCTCGGTCGTTCATTAGGTTGCGATCGATTTCAACGGATCGTTGATCTGTTGGTACTTCGTTGTGGAGAGGGCCGTGGGTAGTTAATCTATGTGGTTTGCTTGGCGAGTTGACAGCCAGATCGTCACCATTAATTCAATTAGGGTTAATACCGATAGGTGGCGGCTGTGAATTTAGAGACTTGATTGGCTTTCGGTGGCCAATCGCCAGGGGAGGGAAGGTGAGCAGAGATGATAGGTGACGCCTCTGGTGGCGTGGAGTGAGATGCGGCGATCGGTCGAAGTGTTTTGGGTGGCGGCAGGTTTTTGTGCATGCTTATGGACGCGGCAGGCTAGGGTTAGGGATGAAGAGAGCGTTGATGTGGCATTGTTTAATTGGTTCGTCTTTTTTATTTAACTTAAGACTTCAATTTTCTAATGCGTATAACTTTGGCATACGAGATCGGATTTACGTGCGGTTTGTTCGATTGCTGTCGTATTGAAATTCCGGACGCTTTGACGCTTGTTTAGATAAATTCCAAGACCGTTGAATTTTGGGCCCTATTTTGGACTTAAAATCAAGGTGTGTGTTTTAACCCACTCACAATTACTAAATTACCTTATGTTAGCTAAATTAAATTTATGATATGATTTGAAATCAATTGATTGAGGTTTTGTATGTTTAAGTTTTCACTCTTCTAAATTTTGACTTTTATTACATTTAATCATCAGTTAATTTAATTTTTAATTTAAGTTGTCAATTTAATACATGTTATTGATGATCAGTTATCTATTGATGTTTATTGATTGATTTGAATGATGATTGTGATGGATGTTTGATTGTTGATCTGGATGACTAGATTTTGTATTTTATATTGTTATAACACTGCAAGTTCCCTATGGGTTGAAATGATACATACCTGAACGTCTATAGATTAGGGAAAAATCGTTATGGGTTGAAACGATAGACTCGAGTGATTTTATGGATTTTTATTTGATTCGGGATTGCGGTTTGAAATGATATATAACCATAAAATTTTAAATTACGGATTGAAATGATAAACATCCGTATTATCTGACCATAGGCTAGAAAATTATATATGAACACCGAATCGGTTAAATTAAATGATTTTAATTCTTTAAATTTTGAATTTAGTTAACTGGCATTTTGAAATAGAAATTGATTCATGTAAACTAAATTATTTTCGATAATCCAAGCGTTAATGCTAAAATTGGAATTGATTTGATGAATTGTTCAAAGGATTTAAATTTGAATTTCAAAGTTGAAGTTGAAATATAAATGAATTTATCGTAATTGAGTTATTGAAAATGTTTGGATATAACTTTGAAATTTATTTTAATCTAATTTAAACTATTTTAATTAATTTAAAATATTTTAATTACTTTAAAATATTTTAATCAATTTTAACTATTTTAATTTATTTTCATCTACTATAACCTATTTAATCCAATTTAATCAATTTCACCTATTTTAAACTAATTAAATTTATTTAATCTATTTTTCTATAATTTAAATCTATTTAATCTATTTTAATTCTATTTAAATCATTTTAAATCTAATTAAACCAAATTTAAATCTATTTAAACTATTTTCACTATTTAAATTATTCTAATCTATTTAAACCATTTTAAAACTATTAAAATTATTTATGACTACCTAAAATATTTTCTAAAATTTCAGATTGTGTAAAGTTGAAGTATTTATATTTAAAATCCTTGATGATGAAATAACCTAAGTTGGAATTTGGAATTGATACCTTTTTGTGAATTGACATATTTGATAAATTCAATGATTTTGGAACTAGGATTTAATTAACCTATCTTATGGATAAATTTAAAAGTGAATCTGATTTTAAAAGTGAATATAGTTTCGAAAGTGAATATGATTCGAAAGTGATACAGTTTTGAGAATATGATATTCTGATATCAATTATTAATTGACTTTTGGAATGTAGAAGAACCATCCGGTGTGAAACAAACGTTTGGTTGTTAATGAGACCGGGATCAGATATGTCATACTCATGCCAATATCGAAAACCACTTTAACAGCCGTGTACGTGGTGGAGATTTCAGAAATGAAGTAAGATGGTTTGGCGAACGATTTTGTATGAGGTATTTACGTGACCCCGACTCCCGCGTGTCAGCTTGATGTGGCTAAAACATGAGCTATACTAGGCCAAGTGAGGTCATTCCTCCCATCGGGCACATTTCTTCGATACTATATTCTGACTTTGTGATTGATTTGGTAACCACCATTGATTTTGATTTTGGGAGTGTGTCCGAGATAGGCGGTAGTAGCTGCTATGTGTTACCACCGACCCAAGATTGCAATTGGTATATCTACCATGGCATTGCCTTGAGTGTCATGTTTATATGTCTTATCGCACGTTCTATGAGTTTGTTTTGTGTCGTACCTATGGAAAGCTTCCTAATAGCCATTGAGTTTACAGTATTTGTATAGACTACGAAATTATATAAAATGTGTTATGCGGGATATGAGTAACTCCTTAACGCTATTTTGATACTTTACTCTACTATAGATATGTGATAATAGCATATTGTATTACATAGTAAATAGTTTAACGGATCCTTAGGAGATGGTAATCCCGAACATTTCTTAAGTTATTGCACTCACGTTAGCCACTAAATAGGAAATGTTATACCCCATAAACATCTCTGTCACCGTTACACTCATATTTATTTACTGTTGATTTAACTTACATAAGATCTTTTAGTTCTGACTCGAGTATTTTATCTTTTCAATTCGCTCGGGTCAGTCTGAGCTTTTTAGTTTATCGAAGACTACTTTCTGGAGGATGAAGACGAAAATTTATACTGCTATTATTATTATATTTATTCCACTATATCATGTTGTTCAGCTGCATTTAATTATTTATTCTTGTTGTATGTAACTCTGATCTGTACTGTAAAAGTATAATCAATGTCATTTGTAAACAGTTTCATGAATTGTTTATTTGATTATCATATTTTGTCAGTTCGTTGCGAGATTCTGTATTTTTTTTTCTTTCTTTCTCTGCTACTTTTAATTTACCCCATGAAAATCTGCTCTTTTGAATGGTTTGAGTCTGACATGTGTGGTTTATCATTGATTTAAAACCGTCCAAAAAGGCGGGTCATTGCAGTTGGTATCAGAGCATTGGTTTAGCGATAACCTTTGCTTTGTGGGGTTTGACTCATATAAATAAGGTAGCAATACAATAGAATGAGTCGCTGAGCGTATATATAAGAGCGTGTATTTGTTAGTGTTGTAAAGGTTTTCGTATTGTGTTAGTTTGTTTCGTTTTGTATTTATAAATTCTAGTCGGTGCATATGACGCTATGACATTGATAGGGATTTCTAAACACTTAATAGGACAGACCGACATAATATTGTTTTGAAATACAGGTAAATGAAATAATTTTGCCTATTATATATTTTGTATATAAAATAATAAATATATAAATGATATAGTTGGATGTAATATGTTGTTTGTTAGGTAGATTTTTTTTATAAATATTGATTTGAAAAAAAAAGATTTATGAATAAAATGAATATAAATTGGAATTTGAGAACTTAAGTTTTCAGATTTTTAAAATTTCTTTCGAAGATTTTGAAATATAATATTAATATTATTTAAAGGTCTTTTTTAATATAAATATTTCAAGATGATTTGAAAGGAATGTTTTAAAAGAATTTTGGAAGGAAAGAAGTTCTGTAATCCCCTCTCTATCGCTGGAAAATAATTTCGGTAATGAGTGCACACATCATCGACGTTCATTTTCGAGTTTTAAAGTTGGAAGAGCGTTGTAGTAACTTTACTGCACAATTGTTTTGATAAATTAATCTTGAATTTTGAATTCCAAATATGATTTGATATATATAAAAGATATGATCATATATATTATTTTAAATAATTGAAATGGAACCCGGTTGTTTAGTTTTGAAGTTTCTGAAAATTAGAAATTGAAATTGTTGTAATGAATGGAATCTTGACTATGTTAATAATTGAAAACTTCTAAAAAAATAAGCAATTGAAATTTGTAAACCGTAAATAAAGTGGAAATGGAAATAAGAAAATGTAACCGTGGAATGTTTTATTAATAAAAATAAACATGATAACTTGTGTAACTTTCTATGGCATTCTAAAAAGACATATATATAACTTACCAAAATGTAAAAAGTTGAAATATTAATAAGAATATGAAATAGAATATTATACAAGTAAAACTTGGAAAAATTTGAAAGTGTTCAATGGAATTACTTCTGTAAATAAGAATTCTGATATTATAAATTGTTATAAACCGAAGTTAATAGTTTGAAATGCTACTAATTAAATGTAATAAAAGTGAATAGTGTAAGAAAAATTATTATAAGCTTAAGTTAACATTTAAGCTATCTATAATCAGATTGAATAACAAAAGATGAATACTATAAGTAAATAATTATAAACTTGAATTAATATTGAAGGCATTTATAATTAAAGTGAGTACTATATTAATTAAATGATTAAAACTTCAGAAATTGTTAAAATGGTTTAAAAATGGATTTATATTCAAAAATACTATATACGAAAGAATGGATGGGAAGAAAAAGAAATAAACTATAAATAATGAATTGAATTGTAAAGAAACTTACCTAGTAATGTATAATCCAACAATTGAAATAAAAAAAACTTATTTAAGAAATGAATCTAAAGTAATAAAATGAAAGAAAATGGTTTGTGTGAATAAAGAAGAAATGAACTTTTGTAAGTGATAAAAAATGTAAATTAATGAAAATAAACATTATATGAACGAGAAAAGAAAAGTAAATGGTGAAGAAAAAAAAATCAAACCAAATTGTAAATGTGAAGTAAAATGAAATAAAATGTACACGATACTTCAATAATGAATTCATCTATGATCCAAAAAAATTGAAATGGACATAACTTATGGATTTAAAGAATGTAAATATGAAATAAGCCTTATATGAATGAATAAAAATTTAAAATTTTGTAAGTAATGAATGCGAATTAAAGAAACCATTGTATGAAAAAGAGAGCAATAAATGATGTGAAAAGATAAATAGAATAAACTTAAAAATGTGTTGAATTCTTTGTTTGTTTGACTTATGGATTGGTGGAAAAGGATACTTCTATTTTGTATAGAGATGTATAAATAATCTGTAAAGTTTTATCTATGACTGTTGGGTGTATGGTTTACTTCATAGTTTATTTATCATTTTATATGATTAGAAGTTCTGAACCCGAACAAACCATTCAAATTGGTTGCTATGGATGGATGATTGATTCCTTAGTTGAAATGATGTACTGTTGTTTGCAAATCATGATTATTATGTTGTGGTGTTTTGTTCGTTATTGACTGAATCAACGTAATTATTTCTCTTTATATAATTGCTAACTTCTTTTGGATTATATAAGTGAAATACAGCTTATATAAGCAATTGCTACTGCTTGTGGTTTCATAAATAAGCATTTGTTTGTCTGACCAATAGGTACGTTCTCGGATTACGATTTTCTAGCGATATTATATTGTTTCCCGTGGTTTGGGATATTTTATTTTGAAAAATATGATATATATATATATATATATATATATATATATTGTACTTTTGATATTATTATTTCTTCCAGGCCTCTCCATACAAACGAGACTCTCTCGAAATTTTCCGTAAATTTTGGACCTCGAAAATTTTGTTAAATGTTTTCAAACTTTTATTAACTTGAAGATAAAAGAATTTAATGGTTATAAATTAATATATTCTATTTAAATTATCTAATCATGTAAAGTAATTGTTTATAAATTTAAATTTTTGAATAAGATACATTGATTGCTTAATTCCTTCTTCCCTTTTCGAGGACGAAAAGTTTTAAGTGGGGGAAAGTGTAACGACCCGTAATTTTCGATAATAAAAAAATTGTTAATTTAATAAAGTCTTGTGATTTAGTGTTGGAAGAAATAAAAAAATTTGATTTAAAAATAAGATTATAACGAGAATGCAATGTAATAGTATAAATTTAAGGTAATTGATAACTGCTTTAAATGTAATTCCAATTAATTGAAATGATTAAAAAGTTATAATTGGTTATAGAGTGTAAATTAATTGTAATAATGTGTGTGTTATTTATAATTGGATTTAAAGAGTAATTGACAATTTAAATGTTCATTAATAAATGAAATAATGTGCAATAAATTGTAATTGGATAGAATTAGTCTAGTGTAAGTTGTTATAACATTTTCTTGTAAATAATAAACTTACAAATGTTATTAAATGTAGAAATGGTGAGAATTGTTATTGGTTACCAATTTTATTAAGGGATAGTTTCGCTCATCTCCCTGCTATGTTTCAAAATAAAATCAGATCAACATACCGTTTTCACCAAAAAATCAAAAAAATTATGATCTTTAAAATGAGATCCATTGTTGATACCGAAAAACCATATTTTCCGTAAGGCTGCAATTATTCTATATATTTGCAGAGAGTTCTGCAATTTTTGAACATCATCGATTTTTGTTCAAATATCAGCAATTATTCCATATAATTGCAAACTTTTATGCAATTATATGAAATAATTGCAGACTTTTATGCATTTTTCATATAAGTGCATATTTTTATGCAAGTATGTTGAATAATTGCAGAAACTCTGCAATTATTCCAAGTAATCACAGAATTGTCTGCAATCATACTGTATAATTGCAGATATTTCTACAATCATACCGTATAATTGCAGACAATTCTGCAATAATTGCAAACATTTCTGCAATAATTGCATATAATTGGAGACATTTCTGCAATTATTGCAGAAATTTATGCAATTACTGCATATAATTGCTGACATTTCTGCAATTATTGCATATAATTGCAGGATGTCTGCAACTATACCATATAATTGCAGACATTTTTGCAATTATTGCGTATAATTGCAGTTCTGCAATTATTGCGTATCATTGCAGATATTTCAGCAATTATTGCATACCATTGCTGAATGTCTGCAACTATACCATATAATTGCAGACATTTCTGCAATCATTGCGTATAATTGCAGACTTTTATGCAATTATTGCAGAATTGCCCGTAATTATTGCATATAATTGCAGAATTGTCTGCAATAATACCATATGTTGTTTTTACATACACTACAAGATAATACGGCTATTTCAACGGCTTTTAGCTGTTGGCGGCCGTTGGAAGCCGTTGGAATAGCCGTTGGAATATATCCCACGACTTCCAACGCTTTCCAACGGAAACAACGGACCATTTCCAACGGCAGTTCCAACGGCCGCTAACGGCTCCATTAGAAACCGTTACAATAAAATGGCCAATATGCCGTTGGAAGCCGTTGGAAATACTGGGTTTATTTTGCTGTACAGCAGCAAGCCTATTTACCTTCCACCACACCATTTCCAATCCATTCAATTTCCATTCCATTTCCAATCAATTCCACATATATATATCAATATCAATACAAGCAACGCACATAAATCAATAAAACACCAATATAAACAAACCAAACCGATCAAACATCACAAAATATACCATCAACGTACGTACCATCAACAAATGTCACTAAACCATGATCATACCATCAAAATACTTCTCACCCACTCCGTACCAATATATACAACATCACCATCAACATCAAAACATCTCCAAGTCAATATATACATTGTTCAAACACAAATACTCAAAAATATACCTCCTCAAGGATCCTCGTCGCCTCCAGAAGCACCAGACGACGAAGGAAGGGTATCATGATTCTGCAAATACTGCGCAAGCTTTTGATCCAACTGCTCCACCTGGATGGCTCGTAGACGATTCTCCTCCCGTAGCTGCTCAACCATAGCTCTAAGCTCCTTGATTTCTTCTTTGTCTCGGTCTTTTTGAGCTTGTCGAGCCTGTCGAGCCTGCAAATAAAATTAATAGCAAAAGGGTTGTCTCAGCATATACAATATTATAACATTATATATCTAAACGCTGATTTTTTGTACATATGTAAAAGAATTAATTACTGTTAGGTTCCCGAAGCCAAAACGTCTACTCCGTTGCGCCGGATCCATAACAGCGGTAAAAATGTTATCCTGCTCCTCCTGTGTCAGCGCATCACGACCAGACTGCTCAAGCGCATAAGCCTGTGCCTCCTGCAACCTCGACTATAATGAAAAAAAAACAATTTCAGTTGAAAAATAGTAGCATGTAATTATTTTGCGTAGCTAGAAATTAATAAACTTATCGGTGTAAGTATTAAAAATTAAAAAATGCATACATATACCTCGGTCGCCCTATCTTGCTCACCCCACTGATATATGATATTGCCAGCCTCATCTACTTGCCTAGACGCGTGGGTGTGAGCAAACACGTCCACTAAGCCAACAGAGCCTCCACGAGCTCGTTCCTGCAATTGATAATTTGGATAATTTAACTGTACATAACTAATTACTGAACTGATCAATATACAAATGTGATAATAGATAAATTTACCAAATCTTCGCGGTGATGCTGGAAAGATTTGGAGCCTCCACGGTGTGATACAGGATTCCTGCTCCTGTTTGCCGAGTTCCTAGCTGACTCCTCCTGCAAATTTACAATGATTAATTATTTATTAAACGGTAAAAAAATGCTAAGATTTATTGTAGATTTACCTTGAACTCCTCAGAGTTCCACCAATCAACCATTTTCTCCCATACAGTCGCGCTCATCCACTTGGCCTTCTTTCCTACTTTTTTAATCTCCGACATAGTCTCTCTATAGTTCTTCGCGATCCTGGAGTTCCAGTGTCGCTGAACTAAATTGACGTCAGGCTCCTGCAAATCTACGGCGCCCTGTACAACGAGAAAATATTACTAATTATTTATTTGTATTTAATTAATCATCTTGTAAAACGGTATAAACTTACCAGAAAATCTTGCCAAATCGTCTCTCTCACGTCGTCGGGGATCTTGCCCCACTTTGGCCAGCAATCGGTCATCCTAGCCATGTACGCCTGCTTCGAAATGCTCAGAACCACTTTGAATGGCTTCAACTCAAATCCACTGCGTTAAATATATAATTGAACTTTAGACAATTGTAGATATATCATGTACAATTAAAAAATTAAAATGCTATGTTCGCTAATTATGACACTTACGTCTCATCAGCCTTAGGCTGTAAGTAAACAAGTGGCCGAGCTGGTGGCTCACCACTACTCTCTCCAATATGACGTGAAGAGCCACGTCGCCGAGACCCAGAACCAGAACCGGAACCGGACATAATATATATACCTGCCATACATACATACATATACACATTATAATAATCATGATATGATGAACCATTAAAAAATGTAATACAATATGCTACAAATGTGTCATGTTGTGTACGTGTTGAGTGTGTGAGTATACACTTATTGTCATTAAAATTGTATAAATTAGATAAATGCATTATTAATCAGAGATCAATGTAATGTGAATACTTTTAAAAATTACCGGATATTACTCAGTCGTCCTCATCGTTTTCTGATTCAGACTCGGTTTCGTGCTCCATGTCGTTTTCCTCTACACTCTCAAATGCTTCGACTAATACATCTGTCTCATCATTTAAAGGTCCAAAATCGGTTTGATCGTCTGTAATTGCTATTTCAGCATTTTCCTCCAGATCTGCTTGATAGGCTTGTTCGTCTGGAATATTTTGTCCATCAAACGTAAATCTTGCTTTGGTTTTAAAAACCGCAGACCAATCTGCTTTATCCCTTTTTAGAGATGGATAAGGGGCATAATAAGCTTGTAGGGCTTGTTTGGCTAGTATAAATGGGTCGTACTTTTGATAACGCGAGGTATGTTTAATTTCTATAAGATTATATTTTGGATGAACGTTAATACCAGAACCTGGAACATTGCTGAACCGGTTGCATCTAAACAAATAAACATCCTCCACGGGTCTTGTAAAATATGTCAACTGCAATATCTGAGTTAACACGCCATAAAAATCATTTATATGATTATTAGGGTCATCACTGCCTTTAACAAATACACCAGTATTGTTTGTTAATTTTTCAGCACCGTATTCTTTAGTGTTGAATTTATATCCATTAACAAAATATATTGGATACGTATTAACTTTTCTTTTCGGTCCAAACGCCAAATGTTTCAGTCCTTTATCGAGTACATTATTTGTGGGATCAAAAACGTATTTCGAAAACCAAGTACTGAAATCTTTGCTTAAATCGCCACCTGGATTTTGTGATTCATAAATACTGCAAACACAAACATGATATATTACATTATTATTTATTCACACGTGTAGTATTAAATTTAACAAAACTTGGAATGTGCTAATTACCTAACAAATGGTGCAACTTCAGGACAATTAAGAAGAATATATGTGTGTGCTACATGATATTCTTTATCATCTAGCCATACTTCCTCACTTTTGTCAGCATGTCGGCCATATTGTTTTAAAATAGATAATACTGATTCAGAAGAAGAAGCTTGTTCAACGGCCTGATCGTCATTACGCGGAACACTTACAAATGATAAGCTCACATGGTCTTTAAAATAATGAGAGAAAAAGAAAGAAGCTTCTTCTTCGATATATGATTTGCAAATAGAACCTTCAACTCGAGCTTTTTGTCTCACTTTTTTCTTCAAGTTTAAGTAGACGGTCAACTTTTAACGTAGTTGAACAAAGCTCCTTGTAAAATAAACTAAGTTCTGTTATTACCGTCCAAACTTTTACCCGTAACAATTCTTTGAAAGCGATGGGTAACAAATTTTCAATCATTACACGAAAATCATGGCTTTTCATTCCACTCAGTCTCCCATTTTTATAGTCGACACATCTACGAAGATTAGAGGAAATTCCATCGGGAAATCGTAATCCTTCCACCCATTGTAACAGTACTTTAACTTGGTTGCTGTCTAGTTCATAGAATGCTTTGGGTTTTTTATTGTCGGGAGTCATATGAAGCTCAGGACGATTGCATATTTGCTCTATATCACGTCTAGATTTCAAATCGTCCTTAGTCTTGCCCTTCACATTCAAAACTGTATAAAACACATTATCAAATACGTTTTTTTCGTTATGCATCACGTCAATGTTATGACGGATTAATAGATTTTTCCAATAAGGCAATTCCCAGAATATACTTTGTTTGCACCAATTATGAAACGTCGATTTACCTTGAATTTCTTCTTGTTGTCCGGTCTCGTGTATCTTTGGATAATCTTTTACAAGTTTATATATATCCTCGCTTGACCAAACCGTTGGTGGCCGTAGAGTCTCATGTCTATTAGCTATGAAGTTTTTTTGTCTCTTCTAAAAGGGTGATTAATATGAAGAAAACATCGATGACAATCAAAACATGAAATTTTCTTTCCATTTGGCAAAGAAAATGCTCGTGTTTCTTCCATGCAATAAGGACAAGCAAAACGACCGGCCGTACTCCAACCCGAAAGTATTGCATATGCAGGAAAATCGCTAATAGTCCATAACAAAGAAGCGAACATCCGAAAATTTTTCTTTTTTGATATGTCGTATGTTTCAACTCCTTCATACCATAATATTTTCAACTCTTCGATTAACAGTTGTAAGTAAACATCAATGCCCTGTGTCGGATCATCAGGACCGGGGACGACAATCGTGAGAAATATATATGGAGTTTTCATACACATCCACGGAGGTAGATTGTAAGGTGTGATTATTATAGGCCAAGATGAATATTTAGAACCAAACTGAAAAAATGGTGAGAAGCCGTCTGTACATAAACATAGTCTAACATTTCGGCTCTCCGCTGCGAGATCGGGATATTTCTTGTCAAAATGTTTCCATGCTTCTCCATCGGCTGGGGGTGTCAACGTACCTTCTTGAGGTGTTCTCACACTGTGCCATCTCATATGATTCGCTGTCACAGATGATGCATATAATCGTTGAAGTCTAGGGGTGAGGGGCAAATAATGCATACGCTTGTACGGAACTTCTTTTCCTTCTTTTTCCTAGATTTGTATCTTTTCTGATTACATATTTTACAATTTCTAAGATTGATGTCTTCTTTCCAATACAACATGCAACCCTTTAGACATGTATCTATTTTTTGATATGGCAAACCGAAAGATGACATAAGTTTTTTCACTTCATAATAATTTTCGCACATTAAATTATCGGATGGCATATGACGTTTAGCAGCTTGCACAACAGCCGTATATCCAACTTCTGTACGGTTGTATTTTGATTTCATTGCAATGTATTCTGCAGTTACCGATAATTGAGAGCCGCTTAAACATCCATTCCAAAGGGGTTTTTTAGCATGATCCAATAAATCATATATTTTTTTCGCTCCAACATTTGGTTCCTCTTCGACGTTAACATCGTCGTTATCAATTATAGCGGTAGGGAACATTGATCGTGCTGCATCTTCGACCATATGTTCTATGAGATTCGTACTACCTTCTTCGCTGATGACCTCCACCGACTGTTCTTGATTATTAGGGGCTACAATTTCTCCATGACGATCCCACAGCAAATAATTGGGTACGAAACCGAATTGGCGCAAATGAACCTTAGCCATATTCGGTTCTAAATAGTTCAACAATTTGCATCTACTACACGGACAACGAATTTCTTCATCGTTTGCAATATTACTTATAGCAAATTCGATGAACACTTGCACCCCTTTTAGAAAATGTTCGCTTATTGCGCCACTAGTTTCCCTTCTTTGATACATCCAGCTCCGATCATTAAAGTAATTGACCATGTTTCCCTACTAGAAAACCTATGATAGAGTAAAAATGTTATAAATCATTCATTTTATATTTTGCACGAAATTTTCCAACGGCCGCAAACTGCTTATTTCACAAACTGAATATTTTAAATAAGCAACTATTGTTTCATTGCCACTTATGTGTCTTTCTTTGATGGTCGGTCATCCTACTTCCCATTACAAACACAATAGTAATTATATTCCGTAAATCATATCATTTTAAACGATTCACAAAATTTCGGCAGCATTTCCCCGTGTTCCTTGTATCGTACACAAATGCGTGTACACAAGGAACGTAAAGGAAATGCCGTCGAAATTTTATGAACCGTTTAAAGTGATATGATTGATGGAATATAATTACTTTATAGTGTTTGTAACTTGTCCAATACTGGGACAAATCCGACAAATGATGTATCAGATGAATAGAGTTGTCCGTTTTGTGGAAAAAACGAATATCCCTAAAACGATCATATACAACACTTGTTAGACGGGGTCGAATAATATCTAAGGATTTAAATATTTGTTTATATTAAATTCAAATATATAATTCGTTTAATTAATATTGGTTTATATTTTACCGTTTTATTACATAAGTACTATATTCATTTTATACGCTAAATTTGTACACAAAATTCATTTATAAACTAAATTAATTCGCGTGTTCACACAAATACAAAGCTCGTATTCACACATATGAAATATCCGTTCTAACGGCTTCCAAATGCAATAAACTCTATTACACACATACGTTTAATATACTAACCAAATAATATAAACTAATGCAATATCTTAAATTACAAAATTTTCAATCAATTATAATAACTTGTTCATTATGTTATAATGGTTGCAATTAGAGGATAATATAATGTAATATGCATACACTAACAAGTAGGAATCAATCAACATTCAAATTAAACCCTAAATCAAAAAAAACCTAAATATTAGCTTTAGGAAAATTACCGATTTGGAGAGCTAGAACGGTGGAGATGTGCCGGAGTAGCTTCTAGATGGCGTCGGAGGTTGTTGGGATGGTGTTTGGACCGGCAAATGAAGATTGGAGATGATGGAATGGTGGATTTGGGGGTAATTTTCGGTTGAGAAGATGAATAATGAGCTGAAGGTCGGTCTTTGGAAATATGCAGGAAATTTTCCAACGGCTTCCAACGGCCGCAAACGGCTCTTTTCCAACGGTTTCAGACTGCTACGTAAAAAATTAACGGGCCGTTGGAGGCCGTTGGAAATGCCGTTGGCGGCCGTTGGAACTGGGGCGTTGGAATTTACTGTTTTTCTAGTAGTGATATGCACAATGTCACTCATTAGAAAGATAATAAAATTTGTGATTTAATAGTGAAAACGGTTTGTTAATCCGACGATTCTATAATAAGTCATTGCGTTTTAAAGATTGATAATTAAATGAGGTGCAAAATTTAATTATGCATGTGAGAATAATACAGACGTATGAATAATGCAATGGAACAAAGGGGTATTTTAGGAAAGAAATTTGAAGTATCTGAAAATAACGATGTAATTTACATCTTTTTTTTGGAAAGATGTTTTGTGTATCAATTTTGATTCTAGGGATGTGTTTTTTATTTTCACTTTAATTAATCAATTGCAATTAAATGTAATTTAATGTTACTTTAGTATGAGTTAAGATGATAATTGTAAAAGGTAAATGCAATAAAATGTGTATGAACGTTAATTATGTTCACAAGGCAATAATTGAATTTATAAAAGAGTAAACCAAAGATGAATAAATTTATTGAGATTTTAAATTATAATAAAATTGAAAAAATTTCATTGTAATTGAAATACTACAACTAATATGGAAAAAAAGGGCAATTGGAGAACATTTGTGTAATAGGGTATAAACAAATGTGAACTAGGTCTATAAAGTAATAATTTATCGAATAAAAAGATTAAAACCAAATTAGATCAATTTATTGGATTTAAATTTTAATTAATTGGATTTAATTACAGTTGAAATTGAACACTGTAATTAGTGTAATAATTAACACTGAAATTGTATGTAAACTTGTTTTAAATTATTATAAATGTCTATGTAATAAAAAATGATGAAAATTGTTAGTCACTAAATTTGAAATTTAAAAGTGATTTAATTATTCAATACCAATTTATTTAATTAAGGTGAAAATAGCTATTTTTCCACTGTCTCGGATTTCGACGAAATTAGTTTCATCGGATCCGTAACGGTGAATTATTGTAAGGTTTCAAGTTTCATAGCGATCGAACTTGTCGTTTGATCGCCCGAAACGCATAGAAATCAATTTAATTAAATTCAATTGAAATCAATTTGAAATAAGCTGATTTTAAGATAACTTCTTCATAAGATGAAATTAGGACTTGAAACCTATTCCATTGAGTTTGAAATCATCAAAAACATCTATTTTGATATATGGAATTGCTCGTTTTCGTTTCGGGAATGAAACGGGCTTTTCAGGTCGTTTATCGTTCCAATCCAAATCGATCTGGTCCATTTTTTCTATTTCAGCTATACCTGTAAATAGCTTGTTATAAACCCTAATTGTTTCTTATATTCTCATTCAGTATGTACAATTCTATCTGCTTCTCTGTGGTCAATGGCAGAGACTAATTCAAACTCGAAACCCTACTTCCCAGATTACAAATTCAATTTCAAATTCAATTCCAAAATCAAACTCCTCCAAACCCTATCAAATTATATACTGTTTCGAAGCTCTCGATGAGTGCAAGTCAAATCTGCAGCTTGTTTTTTGATTTGGGTTTCTGTATGGCCAAAATTGGGTGATTAATTCTCATCCGTTCATTAGGTTGCGATCGACTTCAAAAAATCGTCGATCTGTTGGTACTAGGTTGTGGAGAGGGCCGAGGGAAGTTCATCTATGTGTTTTGCTTGGCGAGTTGACGGCCAGATCATCGTCGTTAATTCAATTAGGGTTTAACACCCATAGGCGATGGCTGTGAATTTGGAGCCTTAATTGGCGTTCGACGGTCAATCGAGGGGGGAGGGGAGGTGAGCGGAGATGATAGGCGATGCCGCTGGTGGAGCGGTGTGAGTTGCGACGATCGGTTGAAGTGTTTTGGGTGGTGGCCAGGTTTTCGTGCGTGCATATGGACGTGGCAGGCTAGGGTTAGGGATGAAGAGAGAATTGATATGGCATTGTTTGATTGGTTCGTCTTTCTTTTTATTTTATTTAACTAAAGATTTCAACCTTCTAATGCGTATAACTTTTGCATACGAGATCGGATTTACGGCGCTTTATACCATTGCGATCTTATTGAAATTCCAGACGTTTTGACGCTATTTTGGACGAATTCTACGACTGTTGAATTTTGGACCCTATTTTGGATTTCAAATCGATTTAAAATCAAAGGTGAGTGTTTTAACCCGCTCAAAATTACTAAATTATCTTATGTTAGTTAAATTAAATTTATGATGTGATTTGAAATTAATTGATTGAGGTTTGGTATGTTTAAATTTTCAGTCTAGTATAATTTGACCTTTATTGCATTTAATCATTGGTTAATTTAATATTGAATTTAAATTGTCAATTTAATACCTGTTATTGATGATCGATTATCTATTGATGTTTATTGATTGATTTGGATCATGATTGTGATGGATGTTTGATTGTTGATATTGGATGACATGATGTTCTATTTTATATTGTTATAACACTGCAAGTTCCCTATGGGTTGAAATGATACATAACCGAACGATCTATAGAAAATCGTTATGGGTTGAAATGATAGACTCGAGCGTTTTATGGATTTTTATTTAATTTGGGATTGCGCTTTGAAATGGTATATATTCGTAAAATTTTAAATTGTGGATTGAAATGATAAATATCCATATTACTTGATCATAGGGTGGAAAATTATATACGGACACCGAATCGGTTAAATTAAATGATTTTAATTCTTTAAAATTTAAGTTCAGTTAACTCGCATTTTGAAATTGAAATTGATTTATATAAACTGAATTATTTTCGATAATTCAAGCGTTTGTTGAAATTGGAATTGATTTGATGAATTGTTCAAAGGATTTAAATTTGAATTTCAAAGTTGAAGTGTCAAATATAAATGCATTTATCGGAAATTGAAAAAGTTTGGATATAACTTTGAAATCTATTTTAATCTAGTTTTAAACTATTTTAATTAATTTAAACTATTTTAATTGATTTAAACTATTTTAATCAATTTAAAGTTTTAATTTATTTTCATATATTATAACCTATTTAATCCAATTTAATCTATTTCAGCTATTTTAAACTAATTAAATTTATTTAATCTATTTTTCTATAACTTAAATCTATTTAATCTATTTTAAATCTATTTAAATCATTTTTAATCTAATTAACCAAATATATATCTATTTAAACTATTTTCACTATTTAAACTATTTTAAAACTATTTATGACTACCTAAACTATTTCCTAAATTTCAGATTATTTAAAGTTGAAGTATTTATATTTAAAATCCTTGACGATGAAACAACCTAAGTTGGAATTTGGAATTGATACCTTTTTGTTAATTGATATATTTTAGTAAATACAATGATTTTGGAACTAGGATTTAATTAAGAAATCTTATCGATAAATTTAAAAGTGAATCTGATTTTGAAAGTGAATATAGTTTTGAAAGTGAATATGATTCGAAAGTGATACGGTTTTGAGAATATGATATTTTGATATCAATTGTGAATTGAATTTTGGAATGTAGTAGAACCATCCGGTGTGAAATAAGCGTTTGGTTGTTAAAGAGACCCGGATCAGATATTGTTATACTCTCTGCCAATACCGAAAATCACTTTAAAAAATATGTACATGGTGGAGATTCCAAAATGAAGCAGGATGGTTTCACGAACGATTCTATATGAGGTATTTACGCGACCCTAACTCCCGTGAGTCAGCTTAATGTGGCTAAAACAGGACTATACAGGCCAAGTGAGGTCACTCCTCCTATCGAGCACATTTTTTCAATACTATATTCTGACTTTGTGATGGATTTGGTCTCAACCCTTGATTTTGATTTTGGGAGTGTGTCCGAGGTGGACGGTAGTAGCTGCTATGCGTTACCACCAGTTCGGAAGTGCAATTGGTATATCTACCCTGGCATTGCCTCGAGTGCCGTGTTCACATGTCCTATTGCGCCTTCTACGGGTTTGTTTTGTATCGTACCTATGGAATGCTCCCCGATAGTCCACCTACGAGTGGAGTTTACAGTATCTGTATAAACTACGGCATTATATAAAATATGTTAAGAGGGATATGGGTAACACCTTAATACTATTTTAATACTTTACTTTACTATAAACATATTATAATAGCGTATTGTACTACATAGTAGATAGTTTAACTGTCCTTAGGAGATGGTAATCCCGAACATCTCTTATGTTATTGCACTCACGTTGGCCACTGGATATGAGATGTCAAACCCCGTAAATATATCTGACGCCATTACACTCATATTTATTTGCTGTTGATTTAACTTACATAAGATCTTTTAGTTCTGACTCAAGTGTTTTGTTTTTTCAATTCGCTCGGGTCAGTCTGAGCTTTTCAGTTTATCGAAGACTGCTTTCTAGAGGATGATGACAAAGATTTATACTCTATTATTGTATTTATTCACTACATCATGTTGTTCCGTTGCATTTAATTATTTATTCTTGTTGTGTGTAACTCTGTTCTTTACTGTAAAAGTATAATCAATGTCATTTTTAAACAGCTTCATGAATTGTTTATTTGATTATTATATTTTGTCATTCTGCTACGAGATTATGTATTTGTTTTTCTTTCTTTCTCTGCTTCTTCTTATTTACCCTATAAAAATCTGCCATTTCGAATGGTTTGAGTCTGGCGTGTATGGTTTATCGTCGATTTAAAACCGTCCAAAAGGTGGGTCGCTATGTAAAGTCTATCCCTAACTCTATCGATCTCCCACTTGCACTTGGGGTCAATTATGGAATCTAATTCCAACTTCTCCAATCAGTTATCAAAACCAATGAGGTTGGTCCCTTAGTAAATGAGTATGCTATTATGTCTTAATTATCTACTTTGTCGATTAATTCTCTCTAACACCGATAAACTACCTTTATCATGTGCAATGATTCGAAGTATGTCTTTCGACTTCTAGTGAGCTTTAAGTTCTATCATGACCAATTTCATGACATTGTTATCTTATAACAATATTATGAGATTCTCAACATTTGGATGGCTCAATTATAAATTTGTGCATTTATATCTATATACATTGGTTTATTGCAGCGCTATTCAAGTTAATGTTCTCAACATTTTGTTGAATCTACCATAATCACTTTTATTTTGAAATATTTTCAAATTAAAGATTTTAACTTGAATTTTATCATGGACATATTATACTCAATATCACTTATAAAAGTTTGTGTCCAAACGTTTCATCATAACGAGTTCATTGTTTCTACAAACAATTCTCTAGTATTTCATAAATACGCGAGAACACCTCAAACAGCCATTTAGTGATATCAATTTGGATTTTATATTTGCTTCATATGTCAAATACATAAACAAAACACAATATCATATGACACATAAGCTATATGATAATTCATATTGCTAATGCGTAACGAATCCAACTTACATGTTCTCCTTTTAATAGGGTGCTCTTGTATATTGTTTTGGGACAATCTCTATATATTTTATATTCACCATAAAAGACATCATTTACAATCCAAAATTGAGTATTAAAAAAATAAAGTTGATTTTAATATAAGCATATTGTTAAAATCAACAACGTCTTGTTTGCTTATAGTTTAGAAATATCAACGTATATTTTAACGTTCTTTTTATGAACACACGCTTCCTCTACACTTTGATTCAAAATCAAACTATTTGATATTTCTATCAAAATACTTATTCAATCTTGATGGTTATGAAATGATACATTCGTATCATTTCTTGGATCATATCCAAAGAATAACAAACCCCATTATCGCTCCCACCGACTTCGTAGCATTTTTGGTTAATATGTGTAAACGACTTACTCTAAATCATTAATTAGAATTTTTTGTTTCAATACATAAGTACCAAACACTAAGTCTTATCGAGTGATGATTTTATGAGTGAATCTGAATTAACTTGAGCATGTTTAATACCGAATATGTATGCTATTTCAACAATTGAAATTTACGTTATTATTCTTATCAACATTGCTTATTTAATTCCAACGACATTAGTCTTTCCAATAAAGACACAATCTCGTCTGGTGGATCACACTCTTTGGCTACGAGCACCAAAATCATATTTTGATAGCGTACTTAGAATACTTTCATATCTGCGCATCATACCATATAGAGTCAAAAATCTTAATAGTTTAATTTAACAACCAAGGGCGATATATTTTCGATATTAATAAGAAACTCATAGTTTCTCTTCGATGCACAAGAATACTTATTAGACATTCTAATGTTATGTGTTCATTTAGGTTAGTTGATTTCACTTCATCTCATATAATCAGTTCTATCCATGGGTCGGATCCAATTCCATTTAACTACCAAAAATTTCTCAAAGAAATTCGTTCATAATGAAGTTGATATTTTTGAAACAACAATTGTTGCTTAGTGCAAATAGAATAGGGATTCATAAATGCTTTATGAACCTTTTTATTTATAAAACTGATTTTAGTTTACAAAAATTATGTTCAAAACATAAATATGTCATTTGATGACAGAACTTTTCAAAAAACCTTTTGGAGATTCATACAAGATTCCTCATGAACAATTATTATGTGCAATCTTTCGACTCGCACAACCTGCCAACTCCTTGGCCTAGGAAATTTTGGGATTTCTTATAAGCTCTTATCTTATATGATTTTGTAAACTGTTATTTAGATGAAATAATACCAACCTTGCGTCTAATCTTAAGTACATGACCTTACAGAAAGAAACTAACTCAACTTCACTCAAAATTAATCGTAAATTTTCCAACAATGTCTGGTAACTCCTTATCGATGCATCATTATGTATCATATGGAGGAGTGATGTTGAGATTGAATCTATATTCATTTTTAGGTACATTTGGAACTCTTTCCAATGTACTCACTTACTCGACCAAATCAAATCATTTTATTCTATTGCGTTTTATTTTATTTACTTTTCTTTTATATTCTATGATTTTATCATAAACTTAATACATGTGTATCTAATACACATGTTCATGTTGGTAATAAATCATCGATGAATATAACAAAGTATGTGGAACCCTTTTGGTATTAATAGACTTGTGATTACATACATCAATATGTATTAATTCAAAGAGTTCATCAAATCTTATGATGCTCCCACTGAATGAGTGCATAGCCTTGAGATATAATTAACCTATATCTTATGATTCATAATTATATAGTAAAATTATTTCTCAAAACTACAGCTTAGTCTATAATTCCAAAACAACTGTAAATAATATTAGATACATATGTATTTTTGTTGCATCACTTTTACTATGGAAACAAATTCCATAATATAGTTCTATTTCATAATGAATATTCATAATACTCGTATTGAAATATAGTTATATCTATTTTTCAGTCAATACCAAAAATAAAACTTATTTCGCAAATAATGTTTGGTACATTTTACAAAAACAATTTTCGTAATTTTATGCAATCATTAGGTGTTATATGGCATGCTCCCACTATTTTCGCCACTACTATAATAGCATACTAAATTTAGAGGTCCACCATTCACTTAATATTGTTAATATACTTATTTCATACGCTACAGCTAGTTTACAAAGGAGAGTTCTTTGGTTAAATATCTTGAACTCAAAGAAATAAATGTTATAGAAAAAAATTTCTATATGAAAATACATTTCGGAATAAAAATCATATTTCATATTCCAATATTAAGTATCACTCATTATTACAATTCTTGTTTCCAATGTTTCACTATGAAGCAGAAGTGACTATTCATTCTCCTCATTCAAACTTTACCTTAAATTGCATCTATTCTTATGCATTCGTTTTTCTTTCAAATGGTCAAACTATTCAAAAGAAAACCTTACTACAATATCATAACAAACCTTTTACAAAAGCGCGTTCGATTATTCTTAACATTTAAGACATCAAATATGTTGCACTTTATGTAAACCGATCAAGATGACATTTCAACGATCGAGTTCTTAGATGTATCTCGTAGTTTATGGTCATGTGTTACATTAACATAATATGGTCCTTTTGAAATCATTCAAGTTGAATACATGATCTTAAAATACTATTTATTGGCTTACTTCGAATGAACTAACTTCATTGAAATATTGTACCCCACAAACTATGACTGTTCACCATATAACATTTACATGTGATAGTACATGGATCAAATATCCACAGTCTTGAATTGCATTTAGAGTTCAAAAAGTCATAAAATGCAATATACAGTCTAAACCAAATAAACATACAAGTGACCAACTTACGAATGTATTAAGTAGTTGAAATTGGGCACTTGCATGGGTATAGAAACATTATATAACATGCAATTAGAATTATTAGTAAGTATATATTATATTATATTTGTCAACTTTCAATTCAATTTGTTTATATATGTTAATTTATAAACGTTTTATCAATCATATTAGATGCACAAATTTATCATTGTAGATAATTATAACATTATATAACATACGTTCTTACAATATTAGAAAGGTTAAATTTTACCATTTCATTTTCCAATAAGGCTTCCACTAGTCTTTTATGTTTCTTCAAACCTTAAGATGAAACATAGAAGTCTTACAACTTCACTAGTTGGTGTTAGCATTCGTTTATTTTGGTATTCTAACCTTGAGTTGGTCAACAAATCATATCCCCACAAACGATGGATAACTCTTTATCAGTTGTATCACATACAACTCCTAATTCATTTTTCTTTGTTCTAATCCCATTTCGACCTTGAGTTTGCTCAACAAATTGGAAGAGATTATTCACACATACCTACCATATCATGATGGCCTCAGTATAGTATATGTACCTTGAGTTTTCTCAACAAATACATATAGTTAACTTACCTCATCTGTTCAATATATTAATAATACTGTGCATAACATCCCTAGCTTGAGCTTGCTCAACAACTAAGGAGTATATAAGTAATTTATTAATATATGTATGTATGTATGTATATGTATATATATGGTAGAGAACAACATTATATTGAAGATTCATATTCTTCAATATATATATTGAGTGATATCGAATTATAGAATAATATATTTCTTATGAAATACCCCAGCGATTCAAGTGTCAAACACATCAGAAATCACGGTATATGTACATTTACATATGTATTTATTTCACAAGTCTATTTGGGTTTCTTTAATGTTCCACATTTGGTTTATATACATGTCATATAAGTTTTATTGTTATATAACTTTTATATTTACTATTACTTATATGATAGTTTTACGTATAATATATCATTAATTAAATCTTATCTAATTTATTTTAATCAATTAACCTTTTAATTAATTTTAAATTAGTATTCCATTACAACTTTTATATTGGACATATCTACTATAACCTTTATAGTGTAACACACATATATCATACATATGTATATCTTATTTAATTAATTAACCTATAATTAATTTATTCAACTAAACATTTTTTATTAAAATTTATAATTTCAAAATTTATCTTCTATACATACATGATACTTATGTTATCTTAAACATTTTAAAATAACATAACATATGTCAACATGCATAATACATGCATATATGCGTTAATTATATAACATATTTAATTAATTTATTTTATTAATCTTATTGTTAAATTTGAAATCTGGAATTATTATATAGATATTTTCAAATATTTTGAAAATATCATTATCCTTTCAAACATTTTGAAAACTTATGTAGTATTATAATTTTTATAATAAACATGTTTTATTTTAGAGTTAACTATTAAATTTAAAATCTTTAACACTAATTTTCAAAACGATTTTGAAAACTAGCCCAAGGCCTAAATTAATTGGCAAATCAAGATCTTGTTTATTATTTTTTCCACATTTGTGCAATTTTTGCACAACAATCATTGCATAAAAAACAAATATAATAGGTGTATTTATGTAATGTGTTAAATGAGATTCTGGAGTACATTTTACCTTACATCTTAATAATATTTACATTTATCTATAAGTTAGGATCTTCTAGTAATTATTCCATGACCCAAAAAAAAGAAACGGGCTTTGATATACCAAATATTTTCTTAAGAATTAAGAAAATTGCTGAAGATATCATAGAAAATTAATACAACATCATACACTCTTTTTAACTATTTTGTTGATTTCTTCCTACTTCCACGGTAGGGAGGGGAGATTACAACAAAAGAAGCAACCAACAGGGGATGTGATGCAATAGAAAATATAAGACAGAGTTGTCGTTGAATTAAAGAAGAAATTTTTTCCCAAGGGTTATAAAGCAACAACTTGTTCTTACAACCTTAAAAGCCAAAATATTGATTTAGTTCGATTGTAATAAGTCTATTGTTTATGTTTTTACTGGTGGTTGATTCTAAGACTTTAAATTGTAAACCATTTATTTTCACTTGGTTTTTTGAATTACTTCATAGGGTATTGATCATGTACCATAGGAAAATATACCTTAAGAGAGAAACCAGTTTCTTAAGTCCACATTTTAGCTATATCCCTTTTATTATTGTTCCAGCAATTTTATTCTTGATTTAGACAGCTCTTGAGAAAGTATGCCTTAAGCATCCATACTTCGGGCTTTAGTGTATATGAGGATGGGTTTCTCTCTCAAATTTAAGGTTAAGTCCATATATTAGATTCAATAAAATGATTGAATAGGTTACATTACAAATTACAAAGTACTAGACATATATTTTTAAATAAATCACAGGTCTAGGTATACTTAATCTATATAAGTTTTGTTAATCTTAGATGTTATTCACAACCTCTTCGAGACAACGTGCCACCCGATCCCACTGTCTTGTCCAAAAACATAATCCCCTAACCATTAACCACCTTACATGTCATCACCTCCATGTCCATTCTTCTAAAGCGCCTCTCTTATCTCTTTCCAATTCCTATGTGAACTTGTGTCCATATAAGTCCTTTTATCCACTACTATCTCATGCATAATCTCCCTGCAAGATGTAGCCACATGTAATCGATTTCGATTTTGGGAAAGGAAAATGATTGGGTACAAAAATGGATTGAATTGCTGAATCAGATTAGAGAAAGGAAAAGAATTAGATAACTAAACCAATCGTTGGTGGTGTGTAACACATATTATGATTCAAGTTTGAATTGATTGTGATTTGACAAATAACAATCTGGTTTTTTTTGTGCTAGTGAGGATCTTTGAAAAGTATACGTTTTAGAGATTTGAAAGGACAATTTGGAATTTGATAATTTTCATTTAACGTTTTTTTGTTTTGGCACTAACAACAAAAAGAATGAAAATTAGATGGCATGGCAAGCGGGAATGGGAAAATAAAGCCCGCCTCTAAAACTAGAAGCTACAATTATATCGAGCTTAATGAAACAGTAGCATTTAGCATTCAAATGCTACTATCTAATATAACTAAAAGCATAGTTTCTTGTAGTGGTCTAAAAAAATCAGTACGTGGTCCCATCCATAGTACATAGAAAATAATCTTCCAAAGTCTGATAATGAAGTAAAATGTACTGGTAAGATAGAATAATATATGGAGAGTAAATATGTTAAAACAAACTCCAAATATAGGCCTAACTCTCCAAGTATCAAGAATGAGTCAATCACCTTATGCCCTGTCCATCTGTGGTGGCAAAAAGTGGAAAACTGTAGATCAGACAAAAGTCTGGTGAATGAGTATAAGTTTAATATGTGATGATAATTTGAAGTTAACTTTAATTCTACTCTGGATGACATAGGATGTACAATAACTGTCCGTGAATTTCTAAGATTTGTTACTTAAGGATTCTTGTCTAATACACACTCACACTATAATATTTGTAGGCTAGTACAAGAATCGAACTATAGATCGAACCTCACATTTAACGATCGGCCATCGCTCCTAGAGCTACTCAATATGTAAAACGCTGCCCTCTTGGCTACTAACTATGGACAACACTTATAGACTACTATGGGGATACGTTCCCACTACCATCGTCGCCACTAGGCTATTGAGGAACTAATTTTTCCTAACTATGACTACCCATTTCCCACTACACCTGGAGAGGAGGAAGAAACCAAAATGCTGACTCGTCGGTATGTCTCATCGTCTGCACTTTCTTCTGCCTCTCAATTGTAGTGTTGGCTTCTTATTGCACGAGCCGGGATCCTCCATATAAACTGTATCATGTCGTGTTAGAAATCATGCATACTAGGATTCTCGTTATGCTAGGCCCACTCCATCAGGCATCTTCGTCAGTACTATGCATCCACCATGGAACCTCCTATGAGTACCATTTGTGAAAATACATCGCCCCCAATTGATTGCTCGATCCCAAATTCGTAAGGATATTTATCAAACACCGCAATGACCTAGTGTTTTATCATAGGGAACTTGCTTTCCTATTACTTCTAAAGTACATCCAAATACCTTTAGATAGACACAGAAACAATTATCATTTATGTTAATTTTTATTATCAAATTTGGGCCTTAGCCGAGGTTTGGATTCTGCAATTTACACGCTTATTGGTCTACCGTCGGGGATCAGGTGTTGGCTGGTCATAGGCTAAATTTTGGGATTTGTTACTTTTTAAATGTCGATTTAAATTTATTTAATTACAGTTGCCGATTTCAATTCTAATAAACCCTAAAGATTAATTTGACCAATCTTTATTATCGATTTCAATATCAATTTGTTCAATTTAGGATTTACAGATTTATGCATTACTGACTTTAGGGTTTATAGTTAAATAGAAAGTAAGTATGCTAGTTACATCATCCTAAATCATAGAGAATAGGTCAATTTCAACTATAATAATCACCTAACTAAAATTGTTCATGCTCACATTAAGCCTAAACTCTTCCTATTTGCTTTATTTGAGAATCACCCCTCCGTACGCTAGTTCTGTTTGCTCCATCTAGATACAATTGCTTGTATTTTCCTAGGTTGATTTTATTTTTATTTTTGAAGAATTTTAGAGTTAGCGGAGAGGTTCGACTTGGACAGAATTTTGGTACAGTAAACTACTATATGAATTTTAGGGTTAGGTTAGGCTTGCATTTATAATGGTTGGCAAATAGTTTGGGTCATTGGATTTAGTGTAGAGAATATTTAGGGTTATCAAGTATGCTTGTGGAAAACCAATCACCATCGTTCAAACACATCATCCATCGCTCAATTTTATACAGCTATGGTCGATCGCTGCCCCATCTGGGTCTACTGCTATCGGTCGACCATTGACCATCTTGGGTCGATCGGTCATGGTGAATTTTTGTTTTGTTTTTATTTTTAAATTCTTGTTCTATTTTCAACTCTTCCAATGCTCATAACATCTCCGTACTAACTCCGATTTCGAAATATTATATATGAAAATCGTCTAGAAAATCACTATGAATGCAATCGTGCAAATTTTGTAGCCAAACTCGGATCTCTACGCCATTTTTATTTTTAGTCTTTGTTTCATTTAAATTTAATTTTCCTATTAAATTTTCGAAATGTCACAAAAGAAGTTTTCAATTGTGCACAACAACCGCTATAATATGTTTGTTTTATGGTAGTGTTTATTGAAACAAAACAAAACATTTTGGACTTTTAGTTATGCCTTCTAAAATGACATTTACTAAAACACTGCTTTAGACTTTGATAGTATTTTCTAGACACTACCAAAGCCCTTTTCTAGTGCAATGGAGAAGTGTTTTCCTTAGTCTCGAAGGAAGTAGAAGTTAGAGAAGTACGAGTGGTTAGGGACTTTCTAGATGTGTTAGAACCAATTTTGAGATTACTACCGCCGAGAGCTATTGAGTACCGAGTCGAGTTGATACCGAGAGCTGAACCATTTAGCCAACCCCCTAGAAGAATGCCTTGAATGGAGAGGAGGATTTAAAGAAGCAATTAGTGGAGCTAGAAGGCAAGAGCTCTGTATGCCAAGTAGTTTACCATAAGGTGCAACAGTTGTGTTTGTGAAGGAATCTGATGGGTCCTTAAGACTATATATTGATCGTTGAAAGTTGAATAAGAGGACTGTGAATAACATATATACGCTGCCAAGGATTGGTGACTTGTATGATAATTGAATGGATCGAAGGTATTCTCGCAACTAGATGGCTTCGGGGTTCCGTCAATAAGGGTTGCAAAGGAAAATGTTCCATTCATTGCAATTAGAATAAGGTATGGTTCATATGAGTGGCTAGTTATGCCTTTGGACTAACTAATATGTCTGCGTTCTTTGTTGACTTGATGAATCAAATCTTCCAAGATCAGTTAGACCAATATATATTGGTGTTTATTGATGACATCTTAGTGCACTCAAGAGATGAGAAAGAGCACAAAGGGTACATAAGGCTTGAGCTGGAGACATTGAGGTAACATAAGTTAAAGGACAAATTTTCTAAGTCCTGGAGGATTTTTTTAGGCCATGTTATTTGGGAGAGAGGCTTAGTTGTAGACCCTTCAAAGGTAGAAGTTTTGAAGGGATTGAAGAGACCTGAGATAATTACAGAGGTAAGATGTTTCTTAGGTTTGGCAGGCTACTACTAAAGATTCATTAAGCAATTCTCTTGGTAACAATGCCAATGACAAGACTTGCACGAAAAAGTGAGAAGTATGTGTGGACTGAAAAATGTGAGATGTCATTTTGAGAGTTGAACCTTTGGTTGAAGAATGCTCCACTACCGATTATACCCGAAGAAAACTGAGATATGGTGGTGTACACGAATGCTACGGGTTTGGGGACTAGGAGTAATATTAATGTAAAGAGGCAAAGTAATTGCTTATGTATCTAGGCAGTTATGATCTCATAAGGTTAGATACCCGACACATGACTTAGAGTTGGCATTTGTTACCTTTGCATCGAAGATTTGGAGATGCTACTTTTTAGGAGAAAGGTTTAAGCTTTACTAACTATAGATCCTTAAGATATTTATTCTCACAAAAGGATTGAAAATGAGATGGTAGAGGTGGTTGGAATTTTTGGCATCTTATGACTTTGGGATAGAGTATAATTTGAAGAAGGATAATAAAGTTGCAGACGCTTTGAGCTGGAAGCAACAGAGTTGTGTTTTGGAAATTATTGAGGAGTAGGATGCATTCGAGACCTTAGCTTCGTACGATATACACTTTCAGTCAAGTGCTGCTTCAAATAGACTTCCAGAACATTATCGTGCTTAGAAGTTAGTGATGGAGTTGAAGGTATGCCCTACGGTAATTATGTAATTAGTTACATATACCTAACTCGATAACCAATCTTGTTCAAAATAAAAGGTTTTTTCTTTCTATTATATACTTGACATAATGTGTTACGTTAATTATTTATTTGATTGAAACTTTGTTTAAAATGGAAAATCCATAAATGGTATGTTTTAATATAGTTAAAATGTGCTGTAATCATGAGTGATTTATTACAATAAAATAAACATACTATTTTAAATATTCATAGTCAAGATGTATTGAGATTGGATATCGATAAATTCGTTTAGAGCATATAAGGCTCTCCAAATGTTAGGCAATGTATTACCCATGGCTGTTAGAGGCACCAATGGATCACTTACTGATAATTATTGGATAACTATAGAATGATTCACACGAGAGTTTTGTTGGTTAATATATTAAGGTCAAACAAATAATCTCAAAGTGACGATGTTACACAGTTCTCTCGACTTGAGAATACTATGAAATTTTAATATGAAAACTCCATTTTGATTATAGTTAAATCATGGCATGACGTCCATTGAAATGATTATGGTTGGGTCTAAGTTGAAGCATTGGAAGTGAAACATTATTCAATAGAGAATTCGTCTCCTCGGTTACATGGGGTTAGTACCACGGTCGACTATAGTCAACTCAATATCAAAGTCTCTAGCCAGAGCTATACAGCTAATAATTATTATTATTGTTGAACCAAGGATTTTGTGTTTGGAGTTACAAAGTTGAATATGGACAATGTTGGAATTTTGACCAAAACCAAATTCTATAAGTCCTAATGTGATACAGTTTTGACAAAGAGAATTGGTGTGAATAATTCATTACTATTAGATACCACTTATAATAAGAAAATTAATTTTCACCAAAAGATATGTAAGCGATAAATTCAGTTAAAATATCACAGCACTAGCTAAAATGACGTGTGAATGTTCATATTCAAATTATTCGATATTAATCGCTAACTGAATTTACACCATTGAGTCGCACAACCATAATGATGAATTCTCCGAATAAACCACGTGATTTAATTAATTTATGATAATTGTAAATTAATTAAATTAATGAATATTTATGAAATATTTATTGTTAAATTTTATTTTTTCTATTTGAATACAATAGCATTTAATAATTGTATAAATAAATGTTATAAACACGTGCATCGATATACGATATCAATGGATTGTTTAAATTGGATTTAAATGGAATAAATGCTGATTGTGTTTTGGATTATTTTAGGCCCATGTTGTCTCCATGTTTGTCCAGCCATAAAAGTGGGGAGATGATAAGTTTTGAACTAATTGAAAAGGGAAAAGAATAATAAAAGGAAGGAAAAAGGTCTCTCTTTAAAGGGTATTGATTATCTTCTTTATTTCATTCTTTTTCTTAACTTTTGGGTTCTCTCCTTCCTCTCCGACGGCCACAAATTTAAGAGCCCCCATGGCTAAAAATATCCAAAAAAACAAATACAAAACAAATTAGTTCATTGAAAGTGGTTTATCTCTCTTGATCCTTGCAAAATCTGGAGGCTGATTCCTAAATCTTGGAGCTTTGATTCATCGTTCAAGGTGTGATTTATTAGCCACATCCAAAGATGATTCTATGATTTAAATTCACCTATCTATTATATCATTGATATAATTAGACTTTGTATGATTCACCTCGTGTTTCAATAATTCATCTTACCATATGTAAATTAAACCTCTCTTATGTCTATTTTGATTAAAACATGTTTATTGTATCGATTTGGTTCAGATCTATATTTGTTCATCATCTTCCTTTAATATATGTTCATGATAAATTGATACGTTTTGGATCCTATGTTACCTTTGATAACTTGTTATTATTCTCTATACTACTTAGATATGTAAGTTCTTATCACAAAGCATGTGCCTATTTTGTCCAATTTTCTTTTATTTTGTTTTGGAAATTTTGTGAAATTGAAAGAAAAATTTCGAATGAGATTTTTTATATGATCATATAACATTTACATACACAAACCAAAATGAATTATATAAGTTAAATTGCTTATTGTTCTTTGAAATTAATCTTTAATTTTATATGGTAACTACTTAAATATAAATGTTCCAATCATTGTTTATAAAAAAATACTTAATTTAAAATTAATGAAATGACTTTAGAGCAGATTCTATTTCTTTATGATTTTCTAAATTTAAAGTTTCATGTAAATTCCTAAACTTTAGTTATATTCCTAAATTAAAAGTTTAATCAAAATTGTTAACCTTAAAATCAAACGTATTTCTATATATGTATATACACATATATTATATGCCATAATGTTTGCAAATATATGTTGTTTGTTTTTAAATGATTAAATTCTAATAATCAGGTATATGGAAATATACATGTATATTTTAGTTCAAATTTGTAGGAGGATTTTGTGCAATAATGTAACCGGTTGTTGTCAAACCTTCCTTTAACTGAAATCATTTTCATTAATATTAATTTTGGTTTTCAAATTATTTAAAATAACTAATAGATTTTCAATATATATATGTATGTATGTACGTAAGTAAGTAAGTATGTATGTATGTATGTATCCATGTATGTATCTATATTATTATAGATGTACAGTGTTTCATTAGTCAAAACTTGGACAACAAAGGCATGTGTAAATTTAGTTAATAAGTTATGAATGTCATTTAATATATCAATTATTACAATTAAAAGGAAAGAAATTAAAGTTTTCTCTCCATATATATATATATATATATATAGTTGCTACATCTTCCCTTAGTTAATTGTATAGTTTAAGAGAGGGAAACAAAAGGTTGAGAGGGAAACAAAAGGTATCCCTCTCTATATACATGTTTTATTTACACATATATACACTACTTTTGTACTGCACTTACACTTCACACAAATGAATGTATTTAACACATTCATTATAATACATACAAATTTAAATCTTTACTTTAATAATTTAAACAAAATAATATTTCATTTAAAATTTAATTAGATTTGATCTAATATACCTTTTGACTTCATAGACCTAATATGATCCAAATAGGGAATTTTTTTGAAATCTACCTATTTAATATGCTTTCGACTGGTCTGGTTTCAATATCTAAGCCAGCTCTAATGGAAAGAATTATCGAGAAGTAAAGAAAAGATCCACTCTAAGTCAAAAGAGTTAGGCGCCTAGAGTCTAAAACCGAAGCAGATGAGCTAGGAGGTTTTGAGGTCGATATCGAAAAAACTAAAGGTTTTATGTTCTGGATGTAGAACCCCTTCGGAAAGAAGTCATGAACGAATGTCATCATTCAAAGTTTTCTATTCATCCAGGAGGTACTAAGATGTATGGAGACATGAAGAGGAGCTTCTTATGGAAGGAATGAAAAATATGTTGGAGAATATTAAGAGGTGTTTCACATGCCAATAGATTAAGGCAGAGCGCAAAAGCCTAGTGGTCTTTTGCAGCCTTTAGAAGTTTCGATTTGGAAATGAGACTCTGTTTCTGTGGATTTTATAGATGGCTTGCCAAGATCTAGAGCTGGGAATGAGTGCGTATAGTTCATAGTTGATAGAGTAACAAAGAGTGCCTATTTCATCCCAATGAGACCTATAAGAATGGCAAAAAAGTTAGCCAGGATCTATTTTAGGAATACAGTGAGATTGCATGGAGTGTTGAGTATTATAGTAAGTGACCAAAACTCACTATTTGCAGTGAGTTTTGGTGGAGTCTACAGAGTGCATTGGGTTTGGAGTTATGCATCGGTACTGCATACCATCCGTACATGGATGGACAAAAGGAAAGGATCAATTGAATGCTAGAGATTTGTTATGAGTTTATGTATTAATTTTTGTTGAATCTTGGGAAGATCACCTACATTTAATAGAATTTTCATACAACGACAGTTATTAGTGTAGTATAGGGATGGTACCTTTTGTAGTGTTGTATGGAAGACAATGTACATGTATGTTTGTATGAGGTAGGAGATAGTCTCGTATTGAGACCATATTTTGTTAGAGAAGCTCGATAAAGATCGAGACAATTCGACAAAGGATGAGAGAAGCCCAGCTAAGGCAGAAGAGCTACACTGACGGAAGGTGGAAGGACTTAGATTTTTATTTGGGAGATCACGTATTTGTTAAGGTATCACTAATGAAAGGCACTATGTAGTTCGAAAACGTAGGAAAGTTAGCGCCTATATATGTTAGTCCCTTTCTGATACTTGAGAAAATAGGTAAGGTAACCTATAGGTTAGAGTTGCGTAGTACTTTAGTCCGTGTCCATAATGTGTTTCATGTATCACATTTAAAGAAGTGTATCCAAGATCCTAAGGCAGTAGTTGATTCGAGAACTATGGATGGCTTAGTTGTTGAACCAAATATGACACACATTAGGAAACCGGTTCGGGTTGTAGAACGAGACGTAAAGAAGATCTGGAATAAAGAAGTGAAGTTTGTAAGGGTCCAATGGAGTGAGGACCGAGAAGATTGTACTTGGAATACAGACGTTAAAATTAGGAAGATTCATCCTGAGTTGTTTTTTAGGGCTAACATAGAGTTGCTATGTATTTTATAGACTATATGTAAGTTGATATTTATGGATGATATTTAATGTGTTAGTAGAAGTACTGGTCCATTTTAATTGTGACATACGGGTAGGTAACTTATGTGTTTATGCTAACATGGGCATAAGAAAGATTGTAAAACACTATCGTACCTTATTTGAATTTTGAGGATGAAATTCCTATAACGGGGAAGCCCGTAACATCCTAAATTTCAAAGGGTAACTAATAAGTAATTAATCAAGGAAACATGGTTTTGGACAAGGTAAATAATTGGGGGAATTTATTTAGTTATGCCAATTTAATTCAAAAATAATTAAGTGGCTTATTATGGTAGGTAATTGGGTGTACATTTACTTATTATAATACAATGCACACGGTTGAGAATGAATTAGATTAAATAACATGATTATAAGGCTGGTGGCTCAATTAACTAAAGAGGGCTATAAAAAAACAAAGGTGCCATCATCTATTTCATGCGTTCTCACTTTACTAAAACAAAAATATAAGCTTGGAAACTTATAAATGGCGACCAATAAAGAATAAGAAGAAATGCTAAGGAATCTAAGGAAACAAAAGGTCTAGTAAATCTATGTCTTAGGTAAGTAACACTACAACCAATTTACTGTTTTCATTATTGTTTGAACTGGTTTTTGACTGAACATGATAGAGTTTATATGAGTTGGTTATTTATACGAGATAAACAAAGTTTTAAAGAATGTTCTGGGGTAAAATAGCAATATTGGAGGATGTTTAGCTATATTTCCTTACTCTAACGATTTCGAAGTATTATGAAAATTTAACATGATCATGAAAGTAGAGATGATTTTTAAGTTGGAAGGTATTCCAATGTTAAAATAATTAAATATGAATTTTTGAAGTAATTTGCGTATTGCACAAATAAGAGAAAATGACTATAACATGGGTGTGTGTCCGTGTATGTGTGTGTGTATATGAAAATATGCTATAAAGGTTATTAACATATTTTTGGAATTTTTTAAGTAATTTCCTGTATTAAGATAGTAATTTCCAAAAGAGATAATTGCACGCCGAAAGCTATATTCATGCAACTGAGACTAATTCATGCATCTAAATTATGTGACTAAGTAATAAGGGGACAAGATCCCATTAATCTTCTATAAAAATGACCTAATGGACACTGTCACTAACTAAAAGTGAAAGCTAAGCGTATCTAGAGGTGACATGTGGAAAGGAGTGTACTAGATGCGCTCAATTGTCAAGCTTTATTGCTTGTGAAAGAGGTGAGGTGTAAAAAGAAGGCATGGCCGAGGAAGGACTAAACAGGACGTGAGAACTAATATAAGGCTAAGTAAAGCCTAAGTATAATAAACTAGACAAAGGCTAAATAGAGAGCGTTTGGTGAGTGCTAAAGGAGAAGGCTAGATCCGAAGGCTGGTTTGACTACAACATATGAGAGCTAGTGTTGCAAAAAAATGAAAGGGATATGTCGAGACCAAGCATAGTGGTAAGGCATGGTGTCGGAATGAATCCAAAAATAAACCAGGCTTCCCTAAGACGAAACTGATGATAATGTAACCGAAACTTAGTGACTTTCGAAGAAGAGTCAATCTTGAGACTAAGTTTTCAGTGTAAGGCTGTAGATAGCAAACAATAGCCTAATTAAAATATAAAAATGATAAGGATGGTATAAACCCCGCTTGGCATCCGAAAGAAGATTAAATTAATGAAATGGTATAGGCCCATGTGACCCTAAAGGCATGTTCAGACACTAAACGAAATGAGGTGTAAGGCCTATATGGCAGCCCAATATCCAAAAAGTGACATTGCTTACGACGATAAAGTGTAAGGCTTATTTGGAAACTTAATATCCAAAAAGTTGCACTATATATGATGATGAGGTGTAAGGCCAATGTGGAAACCTAATATCTAAAAAAAGATACTGCATTTGGTAATTAGGCATAAGGCTTGTGCAGCAGCCTAGAGTCTAGATGAGACTTAGAGTTTGGCAATGAGGCATAACGCCTGTGTAGCAGCCTAATGTCTAGACATGTCATTATATTCGCTAAGGAGGCATAAGGCTTTAGTGGTAGCCCAATGTCCAAAAAGAGACATTGTATTCGACGGCATGGTGTATGACATGTGTGACAATCAAGTGTCTGATGATGGTATAATTTGAAGTAAAGGGTAAGGCATGTGTGGCATCCAAAGACGGAAGTTGAAAAACCTTCGATGGTGGGATAGGTCCTTTGTGGCATCCCTATATCTTAAAAAAAGAATATAAACGAAGGAGCAAGGCGTAAGGTCTTAGTGGCAACCATGGTTTTAAATCTTATATATATCGCCCGAGATCTCCTCTAAGATCTCCTTTTCACACTCAAACGAGACGAGACATCAAATCTCCTCCATATCTCCATCGACACTCATCTTGTCTGAGATAATCAAATCTCACCCGAAATATGAATCAAAATATCAATCTGAGATCTCACTCGAAATCATACATTTTTCTTATTTTCCATAATATTTTTTATTTTCATATTGATGCAAAATAAACTACTCAATCCAATTATAATTTACCAACTTCTTGAACAAATTATTTACTTTTGATCTTAATGAGTCATAGAGAAAGGTTCCACTTCTTTATTATGTTCAAATAAAAGGATGTTATTCAATCATTACCAACTCAATTAAGCTAATCAAGATACTATTCTTCTAAAAGTATTCATTTTTCCATGTAAATCAAGTATGTTACCATTTTTATTTTTACTAAGAAAGTTATAACCGTTAAGTAAATTTTTAACACATCAATTATAGACACATAAGTACATTCAAGATATTCCCGAGATGCATTATAAGATCCGAGATGTCAATCCAAGATGTACATCTGATATGTACTCATCTCGTCCGAGATCTCCCCCGATACGAGATAACTTGTGTAAAAATTCCGAGACGAAACATGACTGAAATATGATATTTAAAACCTTAGTGGCAACCGAGAGTAAAATAAATATGATGATCGAATAAGTAAGATATAAGGCCTTTTGTTGCAGCGGAAAGTCAATCAAATATGACCTAAAGTAATGGTAAAGGTACAAGGCCTTCGTGGCAGCCGAAAGTATAGTTACCTTAACATACCTAAGAAGTAGGACATGGCCCTAGTGGTTGATGAAAGACTCGATTTAACCCTAGTCTTGACAAGGTAATAAGTGTAGCGAACACTAATATTTGATATGGCTTGTATTGTTATCCATGTTGACGAATTATGATTTTGATTAATGAGGGGAAAACCCATTTCATACTTTTAAGGAATGGTCTCGCTATATGATTTGTTTAGGGTAATGTATTACTTATAACAGACTTTATGTCTACCCATGATTTTATTATTTTTCTCCTTATAAACTCATACACACTTGGTTGAGTTGCCAGGGTTCATAGATTTAGACATGAAACTTGGGATGCATGAGTAAGCATACCGAAAATGGGAGAAGCAGGCTCATTTGAAAATAAATTCCATTTTCATTTCCACCGTTTAAGTGTTCATGCCAACATCATATATGTCAGCTTGGCTCTCTATTTATGTTTTATTGTATTTGACCCTTGCATGGGAATGTTTTTGGGTTAATGAAAATGCAAAGACTATCACAACAATTATGTGTAATGGAAATATTAGTTGCTTTATTTAGTTAAAACTGTTATATATATATATACTGAACTCACTCTATTGTCGAAAGGTAATTCCAAGGTGACTGCAACACGTTGTGGTTCCACATTTGTGGTTTTGGAATGACGGATGTTAAACTAGATTTCCAAAAAAAAAAATCCAAGGATTAGTATCAATAGGAAAGCCATTTTCTAAAGAGGACCAATTTAGAAAGACCTTAAATTCATTTTCTAGTGTGATCAGAAGACCTTGATCATCGAAGAAGCTAACGATATTAGTACCATGAAAGTAGATGAATCAGTAGAAAATCTTATATCCTACGAAATATGGCTACAGGCTAGAAAAGGAAGTCAAGAAAATAATAAGAAATCGCTGACATTCAATGCTACAATTAACAATCATGTATAAGATGATGATAATGATTCGGAAGTCACTATCATGACTAGGAATTCAAAATATTCTTAATATAGAAAAGGAATAAACTTTGGAAAAACTAACAATAACCGGGATAATTCTGGACAACGGATGTTCAAAACATATTAGTAGAAATCCTCATGCTATAAATATCCATTTCTCCTTCTTAAAATAGGTATCTAATGATCATTCTATAAATATAAAGAAGGAGAAATGGATACTGGACAACGGATATTCAAACATATTATTGGAAATCCTCAGTTATTTAGTGACATTATATACAAAGATGGTTAAACCGTGAACTTTGGGGACAATTCAAAGGGATATGGCATTTGCATCAGCAACATTGGTAATTCTGAAAATCCTCTTATTTCTAATGTTTTAGTGGTAGAAATTTAAAACATAATTTGCCAAGTATAAGGTAGATACATGATAAGGTTTCAAAATATAATTTGAAAAAGATAGTTGTTATGCTTTTTAAATCACGACTCTGATTCTAAATTTGAAGGTAAAAGAAAAGGGAATATATACCTTAAAACTTGAAAGTGTCTAGCAATGAAAACTTATGTCTAATGGTATATTCTAATGATCATTGGAATTGGAACGAACATTTTGAACATTTTAATTTTGAACAGTTATCAAATATTACAAGATATGAACTCGTAAAATGACATTCAAAAATGAAGTTCAAAGTAAACAGTCTTTGATGCTCGTCGGTTTGGGAAAATCCATAATAAATCATTCGAATCTAAGGCAAAGATCTCCACCTCGCATCCTCTAGAACTTCATTATTTAGACCTTTGTGGACCATCGCAAGTTCAATCAATAAACCATAACAGATACGTTTTTTAGTTGTAGTTGATTTTTCATGGATGCTTGAACATTACTCTAAAACATAAAAATGAAGCTTTTGAAATATTTAAAACTTTTGCTAAAAGAATTCAAAATCAAAATTGGTTAAAATAAAAAATATAAGAAGTGGTCGTGGAGAGAATTCGAAAACGAAAGTTTTTAATGCTTTTGTAATAAGAACTATATTACATGTAAATTTTCTTTTCCAAGAATTTCTCAACAAAAAAGCAGTATGGAACATAAAAATAGAACAATTCAAAAGTGTACAAGGATGATGTTAAATGATAGTAATTTACCAAAGAATTTTAGGTTGGATTAGCGACATGTTGTATATTATATAGAATTTTAATAAAACCATCAACTAAGAAAACTTCGTATGAACTATTCTTCCATAAAAAGGTAAAAATTTCATACATTAAAGTTTTTGAAAATAAAGTTATATTTAACACAAAAGATAGCTTAGACAAGTTTGATGCCAAATCTGATGAAGAAATATTTGTTGGATATTCCAAAAGAAGCAGGGCGTACAGAGTATTTAACATGAGGACTAACACTATTAAAGAAACTTAACACTCTCTTTGATGAAAAATTAAAAAAATTAAAGCAAATGATGCTGAAGATGAAATTTAACTTAAACAAAAATAATGAAAACTCAAATAAAAAGGCTAGACATGATGGAAATATGAACAAAAATAAAATATCAAAGGCTAGAATTTTACAAGATCAACCTAAAGAAAATATTTTAGAAATATTGAATCATCTGTAAGAACTAGAAATCAATTAAATATAATGAGTAATGTAGCGTTCATCTCTACTAATGGGTCCAAAAATAAAGAAGCATCATTAGATTGTTCATGGATTCTTGCCATGAAAGAGGTACTAAATCAATTCACAAGGAGTGGTGTTTGAGGATTAGTCCAATGAGTGGAAAACCAGTCTATTATTAGAACTAAATGAGTTTACAGAAACAAATTAAATGAATAAGGTGAGGCAATAAGGAATAAGGAACGTTTGGTGGCATAAGGATATAGTCAAGAAGAAGACATCGATTTTGATGAAACCTTTGCTCCTGCGGCTAGATTCGAGGTCATAAGGATACTATTTGCCTTTACAAATTATAGTAACTTCAAAGTATTACAAATGGAGTTAGGAGTGCATTTCTGAATGCAGCAATCAAGGAAGATGTATATGTTGAGAAACCTCCTCTATTTGAAAATGAGAAATTTCCTAATCATGCCTATGTACGTAAAAGTTCACTGTATGGTTTAAAATAAGAAACTCGTTCTTTGTATGAGAGAATCAAATCTTACTTAATTAATTCAGGATTTGATATTGGGAAAGATGAAAATACGTTATTTATAAAAAGAACTGATAATGATATTTAACTTATATAGACATATGTAGATAATTATTGTTGGCTCAACAAATGAACAAATAAATTTGTAATTTTCAAAATTAATGATAAATAAATTGAAATGAGTCATATATGAGAAATTACATTTTTCCTAGGACTATAAATTAAAAAACAAAGTAATGGAATCTATATAAGTCAAGAAAAATACGCCAAGGAACTTATAAAGAGATTCACTAGCAAGCAAGATATACTATGACAAGATTAGATCATTAGCAGGCTAGATATAACACACAGTGTATGTCTCCATGTAGGATATTTGTCAAATCCAAGGGAAACACATCTTAAAGCCATAAAACGCATTTTAAGATATGTCAATAATACTTCGGATTAAGGGCTCTTCGACCCTAAGGACGACTCATTTGATTTGATATCATATATGATGCAGATTATGCATGATGTAAATCTAGTAGAAAAGGTATAAGTGGAACTTGCCAATTTTTTGGACATTCACTTGTATCTCGGTTTAGTAATAAGAAAATTTTGAATCTTTATCCACAACAAAAGCAAAATATCTATCTATAGCATTAGCTTATTTGCAAGTCATGTATATGCAACATGTAAGTGCATAAGGATCTAAGATAATATGGCTAAGTTGTGTATACAAGTGTATGTGCAATATTAAACTATATAACGGAATAAATGGTGAAGTAAAGCAAGAAGCAATCACACCAAAGTTTTTATACTGGTTTGGACCTCTCGTCCTATGTCCAGTCCTGAAGCTCCCCTTTGTATTTTCCATTAAACAACACACCCTCTCCTAGCCTGGAGAAATAGACAATATAGTAGTTTTGCGACTTGAAAAACTTGTGTTCATTCAACACTGATTTGGCTGATAGTACATGACTTTCTATAATGTCTTTAATGATTCAAGATGCATGCACCATGATTATGGAAGTATATATAATGGTTCTTGAGTAAATAAAAGAGTTTGAGAGCAAGTAGAATTCAAAAGAGAGAATAATTCAAGAAAGCAAGTTATAAATCATTTCTGAATGTTAGACTATATTTATAGATATCAAAGTGTTGCATAGAAAGGTTACAATCATTCATAAAGGCCATTACTCTCCGAAGAGAAACACTGAACGATCGTAACTCTTCGAAGTGTCGTTTCAAAAAATAGCGATTACATGGTATTTAGCCGAGCGAGAATATAAGTCGGTCTCTTGAATATGAGCATCAAGAATTGTAGAGGAAATGGCAAAATTTAGTCGACTGAATTATAAAAAATAGTAGACTGGTTCAGTCGATTGTATTTATTTTCAGTCGACTGAACCTATATAAAATGATTGTTATATAGTTAGTCTTTGTTTTATAAATTGTTTTTCTCTCATTTTTGAAATTCTTTTGTGCAGATAAGATGTATGTGCATTCGAACCATCTGGCAGATTTTACAAATTAATCTATGAGCAAATACATACTCGTCTTTGATTTGTAGACGATCAATTTGCTCTTCTTTTTGATTCTTCGATTCAATATCTTCTTATTCATGCACTATGATTCAATATCTTCTGATTCCAGCCAAGATAATATACTAGATATATAGATATAGTTGTCATCATTAAAACATTCATACGAATAAGGTTCTAACATTCTTCCCCCTTTTGATGATGACAACTATATATTTAGATATGAACTGATACGAGTTTATACAATTCTTCACCTTAATATGTGCTCCTCCTGTCATTATACATTCTCCCCCTTTGTCATCAACAAAAAGGAAAGAAAATATTATGAAGGTAGGGCATAAATAGATAGTTAAAAACAGATTAGGGGACTTATAATAACATATACGTAATAATAAGCACAAATATCACTTGAAATATACATAAAATGACATTAAAAAGAACCAACATAGATTTTTAACATTCAAACAACACTAACATAGCTAACCATAAAGCACAATAGTTTATACATCACAATCAAACACCAAACACTACTAATTGTTCACAAATGCAGACCAAACAGATAGTTTATACATAAACAAGGCACAAATAACACAATCATAAGTAAAACAAATTAAAATTACTGAACGAAGATACTTTAACTTTCACCATGGTCGGAAGATGCATGCGACAGGGATAGCAAAGGAGAGCATGAACAAGATGAGATTTTGTTCCATATTTTCTCAAGAAATTCCATTGTGCTCTTTTCAAACTATTTTTGACATTAAATTTGTTTTGGTTGTGGCTTAAAAAGAATCACTTGATTACGAAGAATGATGGTGTTGACCGTGATGTTCTTTGAAGGTTGCACAAGAGATATATCCTTGTCACTATCGATTGACCATGACTCTTCTTCCTCAATTTCCTATTGTGGAGACGATTGCGTAGGAGGTTGTGGCTATGATGAAGATCGTCCAATGTTTTCTTGCACCACATGAGAAAGATAAATGTTGTATGGCATAACCGGTTCCATGGTAGAAGGAATTTTCATCATGAAGATCGATTTTTTATCCATAACCTTCGGTAAGATGAAATCTTGCATGCTGTTAACATTTATACTAAAATGAACAAATATTTTTGTCAAAATGAGGTGTAAAATAGTGTATCATGAGCGGGCATTCAAGATTTTGATCTCACCATGGATGACCTTTGCCCAATCTAGCTTCTTATTAGAATAAATAGCATACAATATTTTGTAATTGTTGTCATACATCTTCTCATAGCTTTCCATCCTAGGCAAGATCGCGTGAAGTACCATTTTATCAATTATTAATGCTTATAGGCGGAGATTGACAAAATTACGCTTGTTTGACTAGTTCGAAACAAATAACTAGTGGAGTTGAATTCAAAGTCATCATGGTCAATACTGTCTAAATCATAACCCGAAGACGAACAACCCAAAATCATCCCTAATCTTGCATAGAAAGTCTTATTTCTACACCCAAAACTTTGCACCAAGAAGACCTTTGTTGTTTTCTGGTTTGTAGAAACTCCCACAAAGATTATCATAAAACATTCAAACTAGAAACATTTAAATATTATCTTATTGTGAGCGAGTCAAGGAGGGACAAAAATTCATGTTCCCTTGCTATCTCTTTAATCCTAAAAGTAGAAAAATCGGATGTTTTGTAGAACGTCTCTTGGAAAATCCTTTTATCATTATAATCGTTGAAGTGCATTAGAGTTAATTTGTTGTTCCCATCCATCGAGAAAGTTGCTCATCCAAAGCAAATTCAGGATGTGAAGGTGTTGAAGAAGAGGAAGCTTTTTACCTTTGTGGTTGTGCTCTCTTTTTTGCAACAGGTAGCTTTTGTCTAAGCGCCATTGCAAAAAAAATTGAGAGTTTGAAAGCTAGGGTTAATAGTTTGAAGGTCTGAAGAGGACAAATGAAGTAAAAAGGCAATACTCTTTTCATTTTTGAAAAATAGGAAACTATCAATTTAGCCGAATGAGAAGGAATTTCAGTTGACCGAATGCATATATGTTTGCATTCCAAAAAGAAAGAGTGGATTTAGTCGATTGTGTTTAAACAAACAATCTTATGATTCACCCAGATTCAGTGGACTGGATAAAGTGCTTAATCAACTGAACTAAGTCACTTTTGAAGCAGAAAGCAACTATGATTTTAGTTGACTTGTTTAATAATTTTTACTCGACTTGTTTAATTTTAGCCTATTTTCAGTCGACTAAGAGAAAGTTCAGTCGACCGAACTAAGTATATTTTATTCCAAAGCCTGGACATAAATTTAGCCGACTTAAAATAGTTTATTTATTCAACCGCTTTTAGTGTGTTTGTGTGTGTCTATATATATATGTGTGTGTGTGTGTGTATGTATATATATATATATATATATATATATATATATAAAGTGCTAAGATTTAGTTGACTGGTAATTCATTTCAATCGACTGAAAACTGGAAGTTTGATTTTCTATAAAATATATGTATATTTGTTTGTTATATGTATATATATACACATTAGTATGTGTAAACACTTTTAGAACTTTTACACACAAATTTTAAACGTAAACAACATTTAAATTTATTCATACGCGCGTGCGCACACACACAAACATGAAACACATTTATAAATTATATAGTTAATAAGAAATTTTATAATATTGTAACTTATTCTTTTTTGGTACCTACAAAAGAATACGAAATTTTATTGGTATCAAATTCCTACGTTAGGGTCCTATATGTTAGTAGAAGAAGGTAGCCATACCCAAGTGGGTTTGGGACCTTTAGAAATATAATTACTATTATGAATAACATTTACTAGAAAATCATTTATACATTTCTGTCTAATTAAATTGTTATTAGTTTAGGAGTCCAAATTTTTATAATTTTTGAATTTAAAACACTTGTTTTAGCATTCTCTTTAGATTTCCTAAATTTTGGGTACAAAGTGCTATATTTCTTTTGACTATTTTGTTTTGCCTTAAAATCAAGTCCATTTTTGTCGGTAGAAGTTTTGAGACTTTAATCAAATTCTCTAGGCTCTGTTTTCCTTTATTAAACTTCGAAACTTCATTAATAATTTGTTCCAATTTTTATTTTATCTCTAAAACTTCATTTTTGGCCAAGTCCAAACTGGATTTTAATTCAAAATTTTATTTGTTAACCTTATCGTTCTCAACTTTATGACTTTCACTTCATCAACTAAAGCGGTATTTTGAGAAGTTAAACTCTCATATGATTTTTCTGAAATCTCTAGTTCTTCTTCCTAAATACTTTTCTCATCTTTGAGCATCCCAATTTCTATTTCAGGTCTATTTAGTTTACCTATATTTTCTTCTTAATAATTCTTCAAAACTCTTATTTATCATCCAATTTAATACTTATCTCAAGAATCTCATTATAAGAATGTTCAAGATCTACCTCACTAGTGGCCATGAAAAGAAATGTTCGCGTGTTTCATGTCACTATCACTTCCACTATCTAAAGAAGATGAATCTGAATCATAGCATCTAACTTGAAAATCCTTTCTCTTCTTCTTGAACTTTTCAAATTTGTTTTTCTTCTTGTCATTATTTAATTGCGGATAATCTTTCTTCATGTGTACAATTTTATCACATCCATGGCCCTTGATTGAAGTTGAGTTAGTTGAGTTAACACCATTTTGAGCTTTTGTGAACTTCTTGAATTTGTTGTTGTTATTGGCAACAAACCCGTACTCATCATCATCCGAGTCTGAGTCATCATCATTGGCTTGGAAGGCTATACTCTTCTTCTCCTGGTTTTGTTATTTCTTAGCCTACAAATTTGCTTTGTACGATATCAGATTTCCAATTAATTCTTTAAATTTGAGCTGGGGAAGATCATTCGCTTCTTCTATTGCTAAAACTTTTATTTACCATTCAATAGTTAAAGAATTTAAGATACATGTAACAAGATTAAATTCGGTAAAAGCAACTCCTAGTGCTGCAAGATCACATTTAATTATTTAAATTCTAGCGTACACACTACAATGGTTTCATTTGCTTTTATTTTGAATGATGGAAAACTGATTTTGTGGAATAGAAATTTTAGTCTGTTTCACTTTGTTTGTGCCTTCATATGTGATTTGAAGTGTGCATCAAATATCATATGTACTTTCATGCAACATGACTATAGAAAATTTGTTTTTGTCCAGTGAATAGAAAAGAACATTCATTTCTTTAGCATTGTTGGTTGTTGCGGTCTTTTCAGCATCTTTCCAAGTACTAATTTCATTAGTGGGTGCTTCATACTTAGTTTGAGTATCTTGCCAAATCTTAAGACCACTAGCTTCCATAAAAATCCTCATGCATGTTAACCAATATGCATAGATAGACCCAGTAAATAGTAAAGGACGTAGGGTTAATCGACCTTCTAGAAAAGTGTTTGCCATATAATTATACTATTCAAAAACTTTGTTAAGTTATTGAAATGACCTACTTTGACACCAAATGTAAGTGCATAGGGATCAATGATAATTTGGCTAAGCGGTGTATACAGGTGTATTGTGCAATATTAAACTATATAACATAATAAATAATAAAGTAAAGCAAGAAGCAATCAGAATAAAGTTTTTATACTGGTTCAGACCTTCCGTCCTACGTCCAATCCCAAAGCTCCCCTTCGGATTTTTCACTAAACAATACATCATATTTTAGCTTGGAGGAATAGGTAACACACTAGTCCGACTTGATAAACTTGTGTTCCTTCAACACTAATTTTGACCGATGGTATAAGACTTCCTATAATCGCCTTGATGATTCAAATGCATGCACTGTGATTATGGAAGTATATGTAATGATTCTTGAGTGAAAAAAAGAGTTTGAGAGAAAATAGTATTCAAGAAAGAAAAGAACCTAAGAGAACAAGTTATAACCATTTTTGAATGTTAGACTATATTTACTGATATAAAAGAGTGGCATAGAAAGGATACAATCATTTAGAAAGGCCATTACTCTTCGAAGAGAAGCACTGAATGATCGCAAATTTTCAAAGTGTTGTTTCCTAAAATAGTTATTACAGGGTATTCGGTTGATTGAGAATAGAAGCCAGTCTACTGATTACGAACATCGCAAATTATAGAGGAAATAAAAAAAATTATTTGATTGAATTATAAAAAATTAGTAGACCGGTTCAGTCGACTGGATTTATCTTCGGTCGATTGAAAATAAATTTAGTCGACTAAACCTGTCTAAATTGAATTTTTTATAGTCAATCTTTGTTTTATAAATTGTTTAGCTCTTGTTTTTTATTTGAATTCTTATGTGGAGATAAAATTTGCGTGTGCATATGAACCATTTAGGAGATTTTACAAATGAATCTATGACTAAATACATACTCTTGCATTTTGATTTGTAGATGATCAATTTGCTATTTTCCTTGATTCTTCGAATCAGTATCTTTTGATTCCTCCACTCCGGTTCAATATCTTCTGATTCCTGCATAAGATATACTATATGTATAGTTGTTATCATTAAAATATTTATAAGAATAGGGTTCTAACATTCTCCTCTTTTTTGATGATGAGAACTATATATATAAGACATGAAATAGTATTAACTTGTAAAATTCTCCCCCTTAATATGCGCTCCCCTGTCATTATACATTCTCCTCTTTTTTCATCAACGGAAAGGAAAGAAAATATTATGAAGGTGGGCATAAATATATAGTTAAAAATAAATTAGAGAATTTTGCAATGGCGGCTTCCTCTTCCCTCGGTCCCTTCTATGATCCTTCCCTCCCTCATCCTCCTCCTCCTCATCCTCCTTCTTGTCCTTCCACGATTTCTTCATCCCAGATTCCGTACCCTCCTCCTCCTCCTCCTTCTTCACTGATTCACTCTTCTCCAAACCCTTCCCTTTCGTTTCAAACCCATTCTCCTCAACCCCTCTCTCCCCCGATCCCTACCTTTAGCCATCCTTCTTCTTCTTTCCCTCCTTCTTTTTATTTTCCCTCTGGTCCCTCTTCTGTGATTGGGGATTTTAATCATAAGGATGATTGTTCTTGTTCTGTTGCTCCTGTTTTTTCTTTGGTGCAATCTGGCAATAGGATTGGTTTAGATCCTTCTGATCAGCTTAAACCCACTAATGGATTGGAAGTTGATACTTCGGGTATTGGGGATGTGGTTTCTTTTAAGGAGTCGGGTCAGCGGAATAAAGATGTTGTTCCAAAATGGTCTTCTCTATTCAAGAAAAAGCCCAAGAATGCTGGAGTTTATGTTCCTAGAGATTTCGATCTTATTAGAGATGGTAAACCTAAACAGTTACCTGAAGATGTTAAGAATGAAGGTATCAAATATTGGAGCGATCATTTGGTTGGTTTTTTTCTGGATGGAGCGCTCTCTTGTAACGTTTAGAATTTTGCCCGCTCGAAAATCGACATCCATACTTCATATCGTATTCGAATGTCATAGATTCGACCGTTCAAATCCGATTCGCCGGAGCTTATAACAATCATTAAGTAAACAACACAACGGAATAAAAGAATAATACATTGATATACAGCTTTGATACAATATCTGATACAACAGATGATCCAATAGATATCAATATACATCAGAGATATGATACAATAAAACAGCAGCGGAAAGAAAATAGATAACATCTAGCAGCGGAACAAATAACTCTAAAATAGTCTTCAAGGAAGAACTCCAAAAATAACTGCAACTCCATTTCCAAGAACCAATCCAGCAATAGCTCGAACTCCCAATAACGATGCACCAAGACGAGCAAGACTGGTGCGATCCAAAGACTAAACTAACTCTAGATAATCTACTAAACCTGACTATCTGAAAATCCCAACTCTAGACTGCTCGTGTAGAAAATAATGAGCATCCAGAGTTTAGGAAAGAAACAATAAACTCCGGAACAGTCGTGGGATTGGTGTGAGCAACAAAAACAGTTTATCTTTTAAAACATTCAACAAAAGATTTTCAAAGTCAATTCGCAATGCTTTTTAAAAATGAGACTACCATAAGGCCTCCCGCACACACACACAATGCAAACGCAGAATCGGAGGTGATTTCTCCTTATGATAGTCAATGATGCTTGATACGCATTAAAAAGAAACATGTGATATTATTACTAGTGCATAGTGTAGGAAAAATTCATTTCGAAAATAAAGATATAAATCTTAGCCAGCATAGACATTTCGAACTATGTCTACTATAGCTACCATCCAAACAGTGGGGCGCCACCATAAGTGAATGATAGGTCCTACAACTAATACCGTACAAGATCGTATTGTTTCTTTGGATTTCCAACGAATGGTCAGGCCAAGGAACTTCCCATTGCCACATGAGAATGCCTCTGGAAGGACATCCCCGAGAACCAAACCGGATCTCTGCCAACACAAGGCCGAGTTACCCCTAACTGAGTAACAACTGACCGAATATACCATCCCCCGGTCCTTTGGGACCTTTATCCGAGCGCTCGTAATCAATTCACACAATCATAAAGTGTTTTCAACATGAGTAAGTATCTGGGCTCCATACCATAATACCACCCTTTTCCAGAAGGAAATGCACATACCCTAAAGGGCGCTACCCCTCATAACCTTGCCGCATCTTTCCTGTTTTGACCATTTCCGGGGTGTGAGGCTCGACGAAGTCACGTCCACAAAAACATACTTTATACAAAAGCCATACTTTGGGTCAACAAATGATCATAGAAATGATCACCAAGATAGACGATCAAATAAATGATCCTATCACAAATAATCAACACAATAATCATTTCACAGCAACACTCAGCATGTCACATTACCAAATTGGGAATATATCGCTGATAACCATCAACTATATAACCTCTGAGCTCGTACGTCTTAGAGAAGGGTGTTAAGCTAAGAGAATAAATTCTCCGCCACCAACAGAAATATATTTGAAAGAAATCAGCTTTATATCTCAATTTGTAATGTCAGACATACAATCCATACAAGTCTGTTCTGGGTTCGAACAGAACCGAAGGTACTTCCAAAGAAGTCCTTGCAATCCGGATATTCACAATCCCGATCGGATTTCCCATCACTTAGGAAGTCTCTATACCGGCGCGACTCGGTGCAGAAACAATCGATAGGTCATCCTATCGCTTTCGCAAATACCCGGTCTTCATCACCGGTCTTCAAATGCTATCCATAACGACGTATCACATATTCGGAATGGGTTATACGACACAAAGTTCCTTTCCCGGCTAAACCGAATAGTGAGCACGATATTTCAAAAACAAATGGATAATGGGATTTCAATTAAGTCACAACTTATTACCCAAAACCTTTCTTCAAATGGCTTAACAAATTACCATTTTCAGTCTTTAAACAAAAAGATTCATTTTCACAACCTTTAACGGTTTTAAACAATTTTCACATTTTAATCTTTTAAATAAAAGATTCATTCACGGATTTTCTAAATCAATTTTCATTTCAATTTGATTTACTCGTTAAATCTTTAAATCAAAGATTTAACTTATAACCTTCAAAACAATTTCATTTCAATTTGATTTAAACAAATCATCAATTTAAATCTGTTAAAAATAAACAGATTTAATTCATAGCTTTCAAAAAGAATTCATTCATAACTTAGGAAAATCATTTCTCTATTCAAACTTGAAATTCCCTTAATTAACTGGAATCTCAGTTCTTATCTAAAAGTGTTTATCATTTGAAAACAACAGTTTTCATTTTGGAAATCTGATTCATTTATACGAGTTGAAATCCTTGGGTTAAATTCAAATTCCCAAAAATAATACTTTAAAAATGATTTAACTCATAATGACTAGTATAATATCATTAATCCCTAGTTTCAAATTACAGAATTCAATTTCAATATTGACTTCAAATTTAAATCAAAGTATTTAAATTTTAAAACTTAATCAAGTAATTTAAAAATAAATTTCCATCTTTGAAATTCCATTTCAAAAGATTTTCACTTCAAACCCAATCCATTTTCAAAACATCTGAATAAAAAAAAATTCAAATTCAAAACTATTTCAAACATCTGTGACTTAACCGGTTTCCTCGTGAAAATCCATAATTGTGTGTGTATGGTGTGGTCCAGGGGTTTAACACAATAGTGCAACATTATTCAATCATGACAGATCAAATACAACAATATATCTGATAAGCGATATAAATTATAACGCTTATCTTCATTCACAGATCACAGATATATTTATATATCACAGATAATAAATTACGTCACAGATCACAACACAAATCAGGATAATCATAAAGCATCATATAACAGGGATATCAAACAGTTTAACATCCAATATAATCCAAACATCCATAAGTAAGATCAATTAAATTGTCCGATTAATTCAAATTAGATTAATTACTTATGAATTAATTACTAATCCTGGTTAATTAATTGTTAATAAATTATAAACCATTTTTGATTAATTATTCTTTAATCAGTTATTAATTATCCATTAATAATAAATTAATTAACCTTTAATTATAATTCATCAACCTTTAATTATTAAATAATTAATCTTTACTTATTTAATTCACTATTAAATTAATTATCTTTAATTAATTACTTTGTTTATCCTTTTAAACCCTGTTTAATAAATCACCTTTATCACATTAGATACCTTAAAAGGTTAAGATTTAGTTTAAACAACATTTTATCTTAATTTTCATTTTAAACTACATTATTTATTTATTAAACAATTTTGTAAAATAATGTATCTTGATTAAATAAATTTAAAACTTAATCATTTTGAAAATCCTTTATTTAACTTTAATTTATTTAAAACTTTAATCATCTCCTTATTTTAAAACTTGGGTTTTATTTAAAATTGTTGAAAAGTAGAAAAACTTCAAAATACAAACTGTTTTGAGTGGCTCCTGTAACTACTTCGAGTCACCCCCGAGACAAACTTGTCTTTGCTTCGGGTTACTCGGAAATTTAACCCGAGAGAAAATATCTTCCTTTATTTTTCTAAGTCCCAGAAACCTACTCGACATTCCACTAAACGACACGAGTCTCCCTTCGAGTCTAACCCCAGTTCCCCCGAGAAATACTTCGAGTCACCCCCACGCCACTTCTTCTTCCACAACCCAAAACTTTTCAGATACACGATGATACGCGCGCACGTGTACGCCTGAACAGTGATGCTCCGACCCTCCTCGCGACCATCGGCAAGTCGATGACGACTATCTCAACCTAGCCGACCACCCAGAAGTCTTGATATCACCGTGGTTCAACTTCAGGTGATTCGATCGAACAAACCCAACGGTACACCACCACGAAACCGTCTCGTCTTCCCACGTATGGCCATCAGAAGCCACGAAAATCTAACTGAAGCTTCACCGAGATGTGACGCCTCGACTGGCATCGGAGACGTGAATTCCGATCACCCATAGGCGGAGCGGCGATCACGTTTACAACGTGAACCGGAAATAGTTCTTGAACCCTAGTTAAGATTCTAATTCACAATTTATGCAATAGAAAAATTCTTCAACATTTTTCCCGAACTCAACGATGATCAATCTTGCTTTAACCAAAATCCTAGCATTCGATTTCAATTCGATCACCAGATAATGATCAAAATGCTATTTTTGTTCATATTCAAACTGCACGTGAAATACTCAATTAAAAATCAAAATTTTTGTTTTAAAAATCATGTTTTCGAACAACAATTCACGATTTATACCTGAATCAATGATTCATCATATTCGAAATTATCATAAGTTTGAGTTCTCCTGTAAAAATCAAATTTTTTAAATACTGTATATCACCACAAAGCTTTAAACCATTTTTAAATTTTCATTTAGGTGAAAACAAACTAGTTTGGTTTTAAACTCGAAACCCAAAAAATGATCATATGAAGTGAAATTGAAATTTCCTTATTTGTTTCCACCCTGTATCATAAAACAGAGAAGAAGAAGTAGTACACAACTCAGGCATGTATTCAAAGATATATACACACAGACATTCATGCATATTAACATTTATACGAGCAACTTCAGGCAGATATCACAAAGATATCATAGCAGATTCATATTCCAATAAAAGAATGTTTTGCTCACCTGTTTGCAGAATGAAGACAGAGCACAGAACAGGCATGTTTTGAAAGCAGCTTTATTTTTGTTGAAATCTTTTACTTGATTCCCTGGCTCGAGTTGATTGTATTATTTAAGTTTAGATTTGTTTATGTTTGAAATGGTGTTTACTTCAGACCTTTTAGCTTGAAGGAGATGAACTGATGAGGATGATTGATATATATAAAAGAAGTTGATATATATGGGTTTACTGTAAGTATTATTTGTACAGGGTGATGTTGTTTGTACAACATAGGCATGGCTGATATGATATGTTAGGGTGGCTAGAGATTTTGGTATTACTTTTCTTTGTTTACATGCATCACTTCTTACAGGCTACATATTTTATTTGCCTACTTTTCTTTAGCTCGGCTGAGAGTATATGGCATCAATTGCCTTTGTACAAATTTGCTTATTTTATTTCTTTTGATTTGTCTTCCTTTACAAACTTTATTCTTTTACTTGCTTTGCACTCCTTTACTTGGCTGAGATGATATTCCCTTTGCAAGTTCTTATTTTCTTTTGCCTGCATAACCTATTACAGGCTACATGCTTTATTTTATCTTTCGTTTGATTTTATAAGCTTGTACTTCTTTTGTTTTGCAAACTTGAATATATATATATATATTGTTGTCTTACTTACACTTGCATTCCTTTATGTATATATAGATATCTTTCCTTTCGTCTTGTCTTCATACTTATACCAGATATACTTGAATGTATTTTTCTTTCTTTTCTTTTGCAAGTTAATTCATATATATGTTTTGTTCCATTGCTTTGTCTTATTACTTTATAGTATGAATAACTTCTATTTTAAGTTTAAATAATTATTGTTTTATATTTTTCTATATACACATACATATATAGTATTTAAATTCAAATCAAATATATATATGTATATATTTTTAAATTTACTCATATATGCTCAAATACATATATATATAATATTAAAGTTTAAATGATTTATACAGAATTTATCTGTATCTGGGGAAACTCGCTTAAATTTCCAATTAGCTATACAATTTAAATTAAAAAATTATATAAATTATCAATTTAAATTTATATAAAATTCGGGGTCGTTACAAATTTCCCCCTTAAAAGAATTTCGTCCTCGAAATTCGCAGGCACGAAAACAACACAGATAGATGAAAGAAAGAGAAATATCTTTTCAGATCAAACTGGATATCAGTTCTGCATTTGGCTCACCAAATCAGAATATCAACAATATATACAAGAAATTATAATAGAATTTCAAATTTGTTTAAATTTCAATTCTAAATTTCAAATTCATTATAGTTTAAAACGAAAAACTGATAAGAAATTGATGAAGATACGAAATAAGAATTTCCTACAATGTTACGTAGGCCATCATCGCACTGAAACTTCTTTCTGGAGCTGTCACGTAGTAATCAAAAGAATTTAGAAACGAATCAAAGGAGATTGATAGAGAAAGTTGTTTCCACTGTTGTTACAGAGTATTGACCAATTATAGTCGTATTTCCCTGTCCCCTATCTCGTTTTCTTCTTGTACTCATACTTACTATCAGTGGATAGTAAGAGAATTTACTGAGGCATTCAAACAGATATCTTAGGGATTACTCATTCTAGGGATACTTCACCCTATCTCTAATGAGTTACTTAATGTGTTATACTCCTGAGCTAAAGTTCAACCCTTAGCTCTGATACCAAATGTAACGTTTAGAATTTTGCCCGCTCGAAAATCGACATCCATACTTCATATCGTATTCGAATGTCATAGATTCGACCGTTCAAATCCGATTCGCCGGAGCTTATAACAATCATTAAGTAAACAACACAGCGGAATAAAAGAATAATACATTGATATACAGCTTTGATATAATATCTGATACAACAGATGATCCAATAGATATCAATATAAATCAGAGATATGATACAATAAAACAGCAGCGGAAAGAAAATAGATAACATCTAGCAGCGGAACAAATAACTCTAAAATAGTCTTCAAGGAAGAACTCCAAAAATAACTGCAACTCCATTTCCAAGAACCAATCAAGCAATAGCTCGAACTCCCAATAACGATGCACCAAGACGAGCAAGACTGGTGCGATCCAAAGACTGAACTAACTCTAGATAATCTACTAAACCTGACTATCTGAAAAACCCAACTCTAGACTACTCGTGTAGAAAATAATGAGCATCCAGAGTTTAGGAAAGAAACAATAAACTCCGGATCAGTCGTGGGACTGGTGTGAGCAACAAAAACAGTTTATCTTTTAAAACATTCAACAAAAGATTTTCAAAGTCAATTCGCAATGCTTTTTAAAAATGAGACTACCATAAGGCCTCCCGCACACACACACAATGCAAACGCAGAATCGGAGGTGATTTCTCCTTATGATAGTCAAAGATGCTTGATACGCATTAAAAAGAAACATTTGATATTATTACTAGTGCATAGTGTAGGAAAAATTCATTTCGAAAATAAAGATATAAATCTTAGCCAGCATAGACATTTCGAACTATGCCTACTATAGCTACCATCCAAACAGTGGGGCGCCACCATAAGTGAATGATAGGTCCTACAACTAATACCGTACAAGATCGTATTGTTTCTTTGGATTTCCAACGAATGGTCAGGCCACGGAACTTCCCATTGCCACATGAGAATGCCTCTGGAAGGACATCCCCGAGAACCAAACCGGATCTCTGCCAACACAAGGCCGGGTTACCCCTAACTGAGTAACAACTGACCGAATATACCATCCCCCGGTCCTTTGGGACCTTTATCCGAGCGCTCGTAATCAATTCACACAATCATAAAGTGTTTTCAACATGAGTAAGTATCTGGGCTCCATACCATGATACCACCCTTTTTCAGAAGGAAATGCACATACCCTAAAGGGCGCTACCCCTCATAACCTTGCCGCATCTTTCCTGTTTTGACCATTTCCGGGGTGTGAGGCTCGACGAAGTCACGTCCACAAAAACATACTTTATACAAAAGCCATGCTTTGGGTCAACAAATGATCATAGAAATGATCATCAAGATAGACAATCAAATAAATGATCCTATCACAAATAATCAACACAATGATCATTTCACAGCAACACTCAGCATGTCACATTACCAAATTGGGAATATATCGCTGATAACCATCAACTATATAACCTCTGAGCTCGTACGTCTTAGAGAAGGGTGTTAAGCTAAGAGAATAAATTCTCCGCCACCAACAGAAATATATTTGAAAGAAATCAGCTTTATATCTCAATTTGTAATGTCAGACATACAATCCATACAAGTCTGTTCTGGGTTCGAACAGAACCGAAGGTACTTCCAAAGAAGTCCTTGCAATCCGGATATTCACAATCCCGATCGGATTTCCCATCACTTAGGAAGTCTCTATACCGGCGCGACTCGGTGCAGAAACAATCGATAGGTCATCCTATCGCTTTCGCAAATACCCGGTCTTCATCACCGATCTTCAAATGCTATCCATAACGACGTATCACATATTCGAAATGGGTTATACGACACAAAGTTCCTTTCCCGGCTAAACCGAATAGTGAGCACGATATTTCAAAAACAAATGGATAATGGGATTTCAATTAAGTCACAACTTATTACCCAAAACCTTTCTTCAAATGGCTTAACAAATTACCATTTTCAATCTTTAAACAAAAAGATTCATTTTCACAACCTTTAACGGTTTTAAACAATTTTCACATTTTAATCTTTTAAATAAAAGATTCATTCACGGATTTTCTAAATCAATTTTCATTTCAATTTGATTTACTCGTTAAATCTTTAAATCAAAGATTTAACTTATAACCTTCAAAACAATTTCATTTCAATTTGATTTAAACAAATCATCAATTTAAATCTGTTAAAAATAAACAGATTTAATTCATAGCTTTCAAAAAGAATTCATTCATAACTTAGGAAAATCATTTCTCTATTCAATCTTGAAATTCCCCTAATTAACTGGAATCTCAGTTCTTATCTAAAAGTGTTTATCATTTGAAAACAACAGTTTTCATTTTGGAAATCTGATTCATTTATACGAGTTGAAATCCTTGGGTTAAATTCAAATTCCCAAAAATAATACTTTAAAAATGATTTTAACTCATACTGACTAGTATAATATCATTAATCCCTAGTTTCAAATTACAGAATTCAATTTCAATATTGACTTCAAATTTAAATCAAAGTATTTAAATTTTAAAACTTAATCAAGTAATTTAAAAATAAATTTCCATCTTTGAAATTCCATTTCAAAAGCTTTTCACTTCAAACCCAATCCATTTTCAAAACATTTGAATAAAAAAAATTCAAATTCAAAACTATTTCAAACATCTGTGACTTAACCGATTTCCTCGTGAAAATCCATAATTGTGTGTGTATGGTGTGGTCCAGGGGTTTAACACAATAGTGCAACATTATTCAATCATGACAGATCAAATACAACAATATATCTGATAAGCGATATAAATTATAACGCTTATCTTCATTCACAGATCACAGATATATTTATATATCACAGATAATAAATTACGTCACAGATCACAACACAAATCAGGATAATCATAAAGCATCATATAACAGGGATATCAAACAGTTTAACATCCAATATAATCCAAACATCCATAAGTAAGATCAATTAAATTGTCCGATTAATTCAAATTAGATTATCTACTTATGAATTAATTACCAATCCTGGTTAATTAATTGTTAATAAATTATAAACCATTTTTGATTAATTATTCTTTAATCAGTTATTAATTATCCATTAATAATAAATTAATTAACCTTTAATTATAATTCATCAACCTTTAATTATTAAATAATTAATCTTTACTTATTTAATTCACTATTAAATTAATTATCTTTAATTAATTACTTTGTTTATCCTTTTAAACCTTGTTTAATAAATCACCTTTATCACATTAGATACCTTAAAAGGTTAAGATTTAGTTTAAACAACATTTTATCTTAATTTTCATTTTAAACTACATTATTTATTTATTAAACAATTTTGTAAAATAATGTATCTTGATTAAATAAATTTAAAACTTAATCATTTTGAAAATCCTTTATTTAACTTTAATTTATTTAAAACTTTAATCATCTCCTTATTTTAAAACTTGGGTTTTATTTAAAATTGTTGAAAAGTAGAAAAACTTCAAAATACAAACTGTTTTGAGTGGCTCCTGTAACTACTTCGAGTCACCCCCGAGACAAACTTGTCTTTGCTTCGGGTTACTCAGAAATTTAACCCGAGAGAAAATATCTTCCTTTATTTTTCTAAGTCCCAGAAACCTACTCGACATTCCACTAAATGACACGAGTCTCCCTTCGAGTCTAACCCCAGTTCCCCCGAGAAATACTTCGAGTCACCCCCACGCCACTTCTTCTTCCACAACCCAAAACTGTTCAGATACACGACGATACGCGCACACGTGTACGCCTGAACAGTGATGCTCCGACCCTCCTCGCGACCATCGGCAAGTCGATGACGACTATCTCAACCTAGCGGACCACCCAGAAGTCTTGATATCACCGTGGTTCAACTTCAGGTGATTCGATCGAACAAACCCAACGGCACACCACCACGAAACCGTCTCGTCTTCCCACGTATGGCCATCAGAAGCCACGAAAATCTAACTGAAGCTTCACCGAGATGTGACGCCTCGACTGGCATCGGAGACGTGAATTCCGATCACCCATAGGCGGAGCGGCGATCACGTTTACAACGTGAACCGGAAATAGTTCTTGAACCCTAGTTAAGATTCTAATTCACAATTTATGCAATAGAAAAATTCTTCAACATTTTTCCCGAACTCAACGATGATCAATCTTGCTTTAACCAAAATCCTAGCATTCGATTTCAATTCGATCACCAGATAATGATCAAAATGCTATTTTTGTTCATATTCAAACTGCACGTGAAATACTCAATTAAAAATCAAAATTTTGTTTTAAAAATCATGTTTTCGAACAATAATTCACGATTTATACCTGAATCAATGATTCATCATATTCGAAATTATCATAAGTTTGAGTTCTCCTGTAAAAATCAAATTTTTTAAATACTATATATCACCACAAAGCTTTAAACCATTTTTAAATTTTCATTTAGGTGAAAACAAACTAGTTTGGTTTTAAACTCGAAACCCAAAAAATGATCATATGAAGTGAAATTGAAATTTCCTTATTTGTTTCCACCCTGTATCATAAAACAGAGAAGAAGAAGTAGTACACAACTCAGGCATGTATTCAAAGATATATACACACAGACATTCATGCATATTAACATTTATACGAGCAACTTCAGGCAGAAATCACAAAGATATCATAGCAGATTCATATTCCAATAAAAGAATGTTTTGCTCACCTGTTTGCAGAATGAAGACAGAGCACAGAACAGGCATGTTTTGAAAGCAGCTTTATTTTTGTTGAAATCTTTTACTTGATTCCATGGCTCGAGTTGATTGTATTATTTAAGTTTAGATTTGTTTATGTTTGAAATGGTGTTTACTTCAGACCTTTTAGCTTGAAGGAGATGAACTGATGAGGATGATTGATATATATAAAAGAAGTTGATATATATGGGTTTACTGTAAGTATTATTTGTACAGGGTGATGTTGTTTGTACAACATAGGCATGGCTGATATGATATGTTAGGGTGGCTAGAGATTTTGGTATTACTTTTCTTTGTTTACATGCATCACTTCTTACAGGCTACATATTTTATTTGCCTACTTTTCTTTAGCTCGGCTGAGAGTATATGGCATCAATTGCCTTTGTACAAATTTGCTTATTTTATTTCTTTTGATTTGTCTTCCTTTACAAACTTTATTCTTTTACTTGCTTTGCACTCCTTTACTTGGATGAGATGATATTCCCTTTGCAAGTTCTTATTTTCTTTTGCCTGCATAACCTATTACAGGCTACATGCTTTATTTTATCTTTCGTTTGATTTTATAAGCTTGTACTTCTTTTGTTTTGCAAACTTGAATATATATATATATATATATATATATATATATATATTGTTGTCTTACTTACACTTGCATTCCTGTATGTATATATAGATATCTTTCCTTTCGTCTTGTCTTCATACTTATACCAGATATACTTGAATGTAATTTTCTTTCTTTTCTTTTGCAAGTTAATTCATATATATGTTTTGTTCCATTGCTTTGTCTTATTACTTTATAGTATGAATAACTTCTATTTTAAGTTTAAATAATTATTGTTTTATATTTTTCTATATACACATACATATATAGTATTTAAATTCAAATCAAATATATATATATATATCTATATATTTTTAAATTTACTCATATATTCTCAAATGCATATATATATAATATTAAAGTTTAAATGATTTATACAGAATTTATCTGTATCTGGGAAACTCGCTTAAATTTCCAATTAGCCATACAATTTAAATTAAAAAATTATATAAATTATCAATTTAAATTTATATAAAATTCGGGGTCGTTACACTCTTATCTAACAATTACTAATCATCTCAGAAGAATTTGGAAGCTTATAGGAGAGGTTGATATAAAATCCGACAATGAGAATTTTTACTTTAAATTTTCGAATGAGCAAGACAAACTTCATATTCTGCAATTTGATCCCATTTTTATCAAAGGTAAAATGTTCATTATTAATAAGTGGAATCCTTCTATTGGGTGTGTGCAAGCAAGTATTAGAAGTGTTCCAATATGGGTTCATTTTTATAAAATCCCTACAATTGCGTGGACTCTTATGGGTATTAACTGGCTGGCATGTCATATTGGAAGATTGATCTGTTTTGATGAGAATACTGAAAAATTGAAGAGATTTAAATATGCTAAGGCATTGATAGAAATTGAGCCAAATCAGAAGCTACCTGAATATATAGAAATTGATGGTTTGGGTGAAGGTGGTTATAAAGTAAGAATTGAATATGATTGGAGACCTAGAATTTGTGAATTTTGCAAAGTTTTTGGACATACTACAGAAAACTGTATGGAATCTGCATCGGGGAATTGTTATGAGACTTATGATGAAGATGGCTTTGGGAACAAGTACTCAGAAGATAGTAAATTCTTTAGGGAGATTAATGATGTTAATTTGTTGAAGAATAATTCAGTGCAAGTTAATCAATCAAGGGAATTGGAAAAGAACAACTTTGTTCCTCAAAAAAGAAAGAATAAGATTTGGAAGAGGAAGGATAATTTTCAAGTAGATAGTATTGTGCAAAAGGAAATGACAAATGAATTTGTATCTGGAAATGAAATTGGTGGGCATTATGGTGATACGCAAAGTACAAAAAATGTAAAGGTAGTGGTCAAGGACTATGCTGCTGAGGTAAATAATTCAAAAGGTAAACAAGATGCAGTTCTTAAATCTAGTGAGGTGGTTACTTCTAATGCTTTCTCAGTTCTAGCTGAATTGAATGAAGGTGATAATAACAATTCTGAAAATAAGATTGTGGATGGTTGTTTACCTTCAAAATCAATACAGTCCCCTTACTCTCACCTGTCTCCTCCTGATAATATAATACTTCCTCCTCCTATTTCACAGTCTACATCTTCTCCTGTAAAATTGAATTCTTCTCTGACTCAAAACAATTCCATTCCTACTACATCCTTTAATGTTTCTATGACTCCTAATCCATCTTTGAAGGAAAATCCCATTATTTTTAATCAAAATTCTGATCCTTCTTCTCTGAATTTATCTGTTAAAAGAGGTAGAAAAGCAAAGAATAATAATTTGGTTCAGGAAGTTGAGGATATGAACAATGATATTGATTGTAGTATTGAGGAAGCTCAACCTAAATCAGACTGCATAGTATTGAATTCTTCAGGAAAGTTTACAAGGCATACTAGGAGACATCCTAATAAGTTATTCATTCCCAATACTTGATGATGTTGAAGAATATAGCCTACCGGAATATTAGAGGAGGGCACTTGCTCTCTAAGCAAAATGAAATTAAGAGTTTGATTAAAGAGGAAAATATTCATATTATGTGTGTTAGTGAGACCAAGTTGAATGCTGATTTAACTAGAAGAGCTTGCATGTTTATTGCTCCTAATTGGCAACAAGATGATAATCTTTCTAGTGCTTCCTATGGAAGACTAATAGTGATGTGGAATATAAAATTTTACCAGCTGAAAAAATTGGAAGAAACTGACCAATTTCTGCATTATGAAGCTCTTTCTGTTGAAACCAATTCTACCTTTTTTCTTACATTTGTCTACGCCCAAAACTGCAGCGAGAGAAGGAAAATGCTTCTTAATCATTTGCCTAATCTTAAAAATTCTTCAGTGCCCTGGCTTGTTTTAGGAGACTTTAATTGTATGTATTCATCTTCTCATAAATCAGGGGGTACACCACTTTCTACCAAAGATATATCTCCTCTCTTTCAAATGTTATTACATGCTTCTTTATCTCCCATTCAATCCCTTGGCCCTTTTTTCACTTGGAACAATAAAAGTAAAGATGGACCTAGAACATTTTGCAAACTTGATCATGCCTTTCAAAATTCTTCAGCTATTTCACTTTGGCCTTCTTTGTACTATAACATTCTACTTCCTTCAATTTCTGATCACAGTCCTCTCATCTTATCTTGGGGAGAGGTCGCTAAGGCAAAATTTACCTCTTTTAAATTTTTTAAATTTTGGACTAATCATTTTTCTTTTCAGGAATTAGTTTTACAGGTTTGGCAAGAAGAAGTATTTGGTAATCCTATGTATATTCTCAAGACTAAACTTTTCAAATTAAAGAGCAAATTGAAGATATGGGCTAGGAATAATTTTGGTTCTGGCTCTGATATCTCCTTTGATTTGAGAAAAAGGCTATTAGAGGTACAAAGAATTTTACTTTCTGATCCCTTGAATGCTACACTTGCTATGGAGGAAACTGAACTATCTAAGTCATTGCAAGATATGTTAGAATTTGAACTATCTATGTCTAAAGAAATACTCCAAGCTAAATATGATAAATTTGGAGATAGGAATACAAAATTCTTTCATGATTCTATCAAGGTCAAGCATTCAAAAGAAAGAATTAATTGTATATATGATAATAAAGGTGTTAAGCATGTTAAAGAAGAGAATATTAATTCTGCTTTTGTGGATTACTTTGCATTCATTCTTGCCAATCCTAAGCCTTATGATGCTGATGTAAGTCTATTATTTCAACTTCAAACTCCTCATTTATCGGTAACCCAAGCTAATAATCTTATTGAGGAAATCACTAATGAAGAGATTGAGATAGCAGTCTTCAATTTGAATAAGGAAAGTTGTGGAGGTCCTGATGGATTTAATGCTTATTTTTTTCAATTCTGTTGGAAGACAATTAGATATGATGTGCTAAGAGTAGTAAAATACTTTTTCAGTTCTAATAAGCTTTCTAAAGGATTTAACTCTACTGCAATTACATTAATCCCCAAGATTGATAATCCATCTAATGTCTCATAGTTTAGACCATTATCTTGTTGTAATGTTGTTTACAAGATAATTTCAAAAAATTTAGCTTCTAGAATGCAAGCAGTCCTCCCTTCAATAATATCAAATAACCAGGTAGCTTTTCTCCCCAATAGGAACATAAGTGATAATATACTGTTGACTCAAGAATTATTAAGGGGTTATGGAACTTCCAATATATCTCCTAGGTGTATGTTAAAGCTAGATATTAGAAAAGCTTTTGATACTATATCATGGTGTTCTATCATTGCAATCATGGCAAGAATGAATTTTCCAAAACCTCTGCTGGCTTGGGTTTATACATGCATATCTACACCTTATTATTCTGTTTCTAGAAATGGATGTCTAAATGGTTTTTTCAAGGGTACGCAGGGAATTAGGCAAGGAGATCCAATCTCACCTTATCTGTTTATCATAGTAATGGAAATTTTAAATGTTCGATTAAAGGAGAGGGTAGGAAATAAATCTTTGGACTTACATCCAAAATGTAAAGAACCTATGATCACTCACTTACTTTTTGCGGATGATTTGGTATTATTCACAAAGCCTACTTTTGCTAATATTCAGACAGTATTGGAGGTACTTAACAAGTTTGGGAAAATCACTGGTCTGCATATAAATATCAGTAAGTCTAATATTCTTATAGCTGAGTTGAAGAGGAAATCAAAAATGATTTGATTAAATTTTCTGGATTAAATATCATGCCTTCTAATGCAACTTACTTAGGATTACCACTTATAACTTCTAGAATCTCAAAAGTTAGCTGCTTACCTTTGTATGAGAAAATTACTGAAAAGCTTTCTTCATGGCCAAGCTCAAAATTATCACAAGCTGGGAGACTAATGATAATCCAGTCCATTGCATCTGCCATGACAACTTATTGGATGAGGCATTATATCTTACCAGTTAAATTAATTTCCATGATTAATAGTGCTTTGAGCAGATTTCTTTGGCATGGTGATCCTTTCTCAAAGAAAATAATTCCTATTTCATTCAAAAAGATAATTTTGCCAAAATATAAAGGAGGACTTGGTATTATCAATTTGCAACTCTGGAATCAAGCTGCAATCTCAAAATACTTTGAAAAAATTCTGAGCAATAGTGATGACTTATGGACAATATGGATTAATAGAAATTTGATCAAGAGAAAGAATTTTTGGGATATGCAAATTCAGAATAATTCTAGTTAGAGTTGGAGGAATATTTTAAAATCGAGAGAGAAATTTTTACCAATGATACAGATCAACCCAAAGAAGAATTTAAATTGTTATTTTTGGTCTGATTCTTGGGCTAAACCTGGGTTAATTTTGAAAAAATGTACGAACTACTCTAGTTTTATTTCCACTGGTATTCCCTGTCAGACCAAAGCATTAAATTTTCTTCAACATGATGAAATTGTGCTACCTTACAGCAGTTCCAGGGAGGTTAGAATGGTTTGGAATGAAATTGCCAAGATTAAATTTCCTGAGAGTGATATTTTTGTTTTTTGGACAAGGCAGAAAAGAAGTCATTCAATAAAATTAATATATGAATTGCTTCTGGATACTGAATGTAGTGAAAAATTTGTTTGGTATAATAGAATATGGAACACTGATAGTCCAGCTAAAGATAATTTCATGCTATGGAAAGTTATGGCCAATGCTCTATTAACAAAGGATAAACTTGAGTCATATGGTTTGATTGATAATAGTACTTGTGTTCTATGCAATGATCATATGGAAAGCAATACTCATCTATTCTTTAGTTGTGCTTTTACAGGATATATTTGGAACAAGTTGATGATATCTGGCAATTTTCACATTCCCAATAAGAACTCCGAGGAAGAATGGTTCAATATATACAAAGCTACTAGATGGAGGAATTCCAAAGCTAAAGAATTACTGTCAGTTCTTAAAATCTTTGTTAATGTAATATGGAAGGAAAGGAACGAGAGAGTTTGCTCTAATAATTATAATTCAGTCAGTGAATTGTTTGCGAGGATTAACAATTTGTTTCTTAGCAGACAGAATAGATGAGTGGATACTTTTTTTACTGACTGTAATTTACAGACTGATCCTTTGGTTGGATAGTTTCATAAATTGGTACCGATGATAGTTATGGAGTTGAGGCATAGAGGCAATAGCATGGTTTCTGAAGTACAATTATGAATTTGAAGGATATAGGCAGTAGCATGTTTTTCTGTAATTCAAGCATGGGCTTAGTTAACTGACTGTAATATACTTCCAGATCCTTTGGTTGCTGAGTTTCATATTGATAATTTTATTTCATATAATTGGTACTGATGATAGTTATGGAGTTGAGGCATAGAGGCAGTAGCATGGTTTCTGAAGTACAATTATGAATCTGAAGGATAGAGGCAGTAGCATGTTTTTTCTGTAATACAAGCATGGGCTTTAGTTAAATGACTGTAATATACTTCCTGATCCTTTGGTTGCTGAGTTCCATATTGATAGTTTTATTTCATATAATTGGTTCTGATGATAGTTATGGAATTGTAGCATAGAGGCAGTAGCATGGTTTCTGAAGTACAATTATGGATCTGAAGGATAGAGGCAGTAGCATGTTTTTTCTATAGTACAAGCATGGGCATTAGTTAACTGAAATATGCTTCGAGATTCTTTGGTTGACATATTTCAAATTGAATATTGGTTTCATATTATGGGTACAGATGTAAGATATGGACCTGAAACATAAAAGCAGTAGAAAGTTTTTCTGAAGAACAAGCATGGGCAGTATCAAGACATGCTGATAGTTTATGTAATATTTTCCTTGTATGTTATTTATAGTTGTGTACTTGCATGATATGAGCAGTTGTAAGTTGAAATGTAAACCTGTTGTAATGAACATTGATATAATAAACGGGCAAGGCTCCCTTAGCCTATTGATTTTCAAAAATAATAATAGAGGATTTGTAACAAAATATATGTAATAACAAGCACAGATATCACTTAAAATATACACAAACATGACACTAAAAAGAACCAATACAGATTTTTAACATTCAAACAACACAAAAATAACATAGATGTGTTTTTGATTTGGTTACTCGTCTACATAGATTAACTCTGAGATTTACAAGTTAACTTTTAAATAATTGATATTACTATTCACCCCCTTTAATGCATTAGTGGTTTTAAGTTCCATTACCATTTAGTGTGTTCATGCACTCCATATCCTATTTCTAAACGTGTGCTTATGTTGTGTCACATGTACGATGTGCCAATGTGCAGTGTATGACTGCGTATGCTTGCGAGTGATTCCCACACATGATGAAACTATGTGTTGGATGAAGACTACTAATGTAATATCTCTGTTAACAGTCCAGGATTGATCCAACATAGATAGAAATTCTGGCTCTCAAATGGACTTTCCTGGAGTAGCATTGTAATTTTATGGAAGTTAGAGATTCGTTGACCATTGAAGATAAAGTTTGACGACGCGTATGTTCTTGAATTTGACAATGTCAAAGTTCAATGACATTCCTAAATAAGAAATGAAAAGCTTGTGGAATCATTCCCAAATTGGAAGAATCGATTAGAAATCAATGCAATTGGATAGGATTCTTTGTCACAAACCAAGGCTGACACCGATTTCACCCAAAATCTATACATCATCTACCTTAATCAACTCAACATCATTTGGAAATGTGCAAGTGCAAGACCGAAGGGGGAAAATGGTCGGTGGAGTCAGGTCAAGGAAGATGCGTGACATGAAGGGCAAGGTGGCACAATACCACGGTCGGAGTGCTGGGGTGATGCGGCATCGGCTTCTTAAAGAAGAAGTCAAATTAGAATGATGGAAGCCCTAGGTTAGAGTTTTGAAAGTAGTGAAGGCCAAATGGCATCGTTAGTTGGAAGTGAAGATAAGATTTTTTTTTTCTAAGCATGAAAGTTTAAATACATGGATCAAATTGTACCAATCCATAGATGGATCGGTGCATCCATAAAATCCTTTTATAAAAAGGGGGAAAAGGAAATTTGATGGTGGAAATAAATGGATGTGTCTACCCTACCTTAAACCAATATGATTCTCGGTGATGAGAGAAATGAATGAGCACTCAGAACAAAAAAAAACTGCAAAATTTATATTTGCCGAAAAGACATGACTCGATAACTATGCGGAAATAGAGTGTTTTGAAAAAATGATGTTCCATTAAAACGACACGAGTAATAGAAGCGTCTACACAGGTTAGGATTTGATCATTTGTTTTTTATTAAAGCATGCTTTGTGTTCACAGGAGAATACTTTAAGGGATAAGTGTTACCCAGTATTTTTCACAAGCGATATTCGTTGATGTTAGATTAGTGATGAAGAAATAGATGCTATACTCAAAAACGATGAAGTATGAAGAATAAATAGAGGTAAAAGTGCAAAAATGATGAAGTCCATGGATTGGTACCAACGATGTCGAACCATTATTTATTCTATTTTGCCTCCATTTCTCAATAAACAAGTGGAGTATAATGCTAAGTAGTACTAAGGAAGGATCAACATAGGATATGGATAAGTATCATAAAGAAAGTAGAAGAACAAAATACAAGGACTATGGATTAGTACCGATCCATGGATGGATCAACGGCGATCAATCAAGCTGATGAATTTGGATCTAAGTTTCTTATACCTTTCTCGATCTTAATATATGACAAGTTCTAAAGGCCTAGAAATATAATCTAACGACAAATAGCCAAATAACAATCAATTACAGCTAAAATATAGATCTACATGCAACATCAAAGATGATCTTAACATATTTTTGTTACACGCCTAAGAAAAAATGTCGACATTACAATTTTTGATAGAATTTTACGTTATGTGTTTTCATTTGGACCTACTGAGTGAACAACAATAAAATAACATTAAATTGGACGTGGACTTTTATTGCTTTCTTCTTCATATTCTTCAAATTTTACATTTATTTCGCTATTATTTGATCTGATTCAACAACTTAGAACCATCATCTTAACCGAATCAATCATCTAGGGTGTTAGATTATTTTTTGCTAATATTTGATTTGGTGTTATTTAGCATATTAATAAATAGTCCAATAGATAAGCACTAAGCACATTTCACTTTAATGTTATTCCTGATACAAGCATTAATTATAAAGCATCGTAAATAAATCTATTATAGCCACTACATATCCAACATTGATTAAGGGTGATACTATTCACATCCGTCAAAACATCTTCATTCACCCATTTACCCTCTCACCAACCAAATATTTTACTCTACTACTGACTCTATTGTTAAGAATTTTTTCGTTTACCTCAAAAAGTGCAAGGAAGGGAACCTTGGCTAATGATGGAATTTGGAGAGCCTAGATTTAACCTCAACGGGTGTTGGCAAAAGTGGCACTTGGTTGAGTTAAGCCTTAAGATGAGTGAACAAGCAGACTTGGGTCCATGAAGAAGTTATATGCATAGTTATGTGAAGTCATATGTACTTAAAGTTGATTCATGTAGTCAATTATATGCAAAAATAGAAATCAAGAGTATAAGTACTTATGGAATTTGAAGCATGCCGTGATTAAGAAATCACAAGTGCTTTAGAATTTGAGAGTAAACCATAATTATAGAAATCTTATTCTTATTCCATAAAATGTTGAATGTACAAAGTCCTATATGCAATAGTCCATTTGGCACTAAAATCGCCAAATCAATTTATGGTTACAAACTTTAAAATATAAGAGAATGAGAAAAGAAATATTCGCTACTTCTAAAATGCCCCTAGGTTAATATTTATAAGGGTAGAAATGCGGCATGCGTTGCAGCTTTATTACGGCATCCATGTTCTTTGGCGTCATTAGTGCCACATGACGCTAAGCCTTGGTTGAAGATGACCTTCGACATTCTTTGGCGCTTAGTTAAAATTTGACACTGCTCAAATAAAGGAGGCACCCGACATCAACATATCACGCCATCAATTGGAAGTTACACCAGCATGAATTGGTATTGACAGGAGGCAGGATTGTTATAGTGCAGCATCGATATGGAGCTACAGTACTATGGAGCGACATTGGCAGGATGCGACTTCATTTGGTATGATCCATATTCGATAACTCTTTTGAATGTTGACGACTTTCAGTATCAACATCTCATGTATTGACGTGCGATGTCTTCTAAGGGTTGATGAAATGTGCCATCAACAAGATGGAGCATTGATTGTCGACAATATCAGTAATAGGCGTCATTGACTCGGTACTAGTGGAGTAATATCGGCAGTAAGATGGCTTCAATAGCAATGGCATGCAACATCACTGTATAGTGGTCTTGACAACAAATGGCATCAATGATGATCGATGTTGATAAAGTGTGGTACCGTTATGTTGTGTCATCCATTTTATCTCCATAGGTGAATGGCGACAATGATAGGATACGACGCTAATGATGTGTAACACTGATGGCTCACGGTATTGATTATGCTCGTCTTCATTGCTTCTTTGATGAGTTACAGTGCTGATTACACCCGACATTTCTTAGCAACATAAAAGACTCGGCATTAATCATTCGACTTTAATGGTGTGCGGCATTGTTGGTGTTTAGTGTCTTTGGCTTTGTAAACAACGTTGTATATGATCCTTTATTGGTGAGATGCGATATTGTATGCCTTTAACTTATTCTATCTTCGTACTTTCGGCAACGGTTCACCTTCATTTCTTTGGCACTGACTATTGATGCGTTGTTATATCAATATTACATGTCGCATATCTTCGAGAATAATAGTAGTAGTAATGTTTTCCCCTAGTATAGGGGAAGCATCAACTTTTCTCAAGTCAATAATCTCGACAATAACCTTTGCCGTCTATTGATATCCAATGCAAATTCAACTGTTCATTTAAATCGGATCGACGACGACTAATCATCTTCCACCCCTTTCTATAAATGAATGAGTTCCCTTTCGTTATTCCTTTACCTGCAATTGAAAGCTTAAGCGAGAAATCAAAATCCTCAAAGAAATTCAATTCAAAACCTTTATCTCTCAGGCATTCAAATAAACGTTCAGGTATGATATTCGTATTATATCGATTAAGTTAGTGTATCAAATCAGGTAATTTCGTATTGAAACCCCTATTAGAGTTTAGTTTGGGTTCCCTTGATTCTCGAATAACATTTGCGCTCAATTATGGGGGCTCGATGCCTATATTATTAACTATGTTTGTAATCGATTGTGATTTGAGGTTAAATCAGCGTTGAATTTCTATGTTGTACAAATGGATTTTAAGTTAATCGACACTGGTACGAAAAATGGTGTGTTTTTAGTTTTATGATGAAGAAGATGACTTATTAGACCTGATAATCGATATCATTTTACCACATATCGAACCGATGCCCTATAATATTGCTATAATGTTCGACGTTGATTCATTCATTTCATTTTTTATGTCTAAGTTCATGCTCTACAACGCTGACATGAAAGTTGGTACCGAATATGCATTTTTATTACTTTAATAAGTAATCAATCCCGCAGTTTATTAATGGCACAAGGCCTTTTATTTCATTAACATATAAGGTACGATGACCTTTTTGGGTGATAATTCAGAATTATATCATGCCGTCAATTAACTAATGATGTGATAACCTATTTTAGGGTTATGGGATCTTTTTCTACTAAAAATTATGTTGGTTAAGTGCATTATTAATAAATTTAGGACTAACTAAAAGTGATGATGTTTTCTCATGACATTGACCTATGGGGTTATGACTTGATACCAGTAGTTTATTATTTATTATAATCTTTCAGTTGCCATATTTAACACTATGAACTAAACTTCATATGATATCATCACTACGTCACGCCTTAGTAGCTGTCTCTACAAAGGAGACCATAAGTGATGCTCCCAAAGAAAAGAAGAGTAAAGATGGTACTTCTGCCTCGGCTCGGGCCCTTGAATCTCAATCTTTCAAGGACATCATTGCTAGCTCATTCAAGTCTTTAAAAAGGAAACCAAGCGATGGTTCGTTACTTCCACAACTTCTAGTAAGAAGCCTAAGGTCGGAGCGATGCACATCCCTGTTGTTGTGGATGAAGAACCATTTGTAAATATTGATCTGATCCCCGAGGTCTATACTCTTGATTCCTCTAGGGAAAAGTTCAACAACTAAATGAGATAGGGCATTCTCAAGATTCACTCCTTCGCATTTTTCTTCCAGACTCGCCTAGGGCTCTGAATCCCTTATGTGAGGAGCTTGGTTTGTGTCTTGTTTCAGAGGATCCACTTCTCTCCAAGTCTCAGTCTCCAACCCCTATTAGCAATTTTGACGACCTTCTCCAATTGACCATCTAGTCTCCGTTATTTGCTGCTCTTAAGTTGCCACAGTCCTTGTCTTATTCTTAAGACCGTCGATTTACCATCCTTGAGCAGTTCTTGTCGGTATGTACCTTTTCTGTTTAGCCGTTTTAGGCTCTTAATCTTTTACGTAATACTCTGATTCAAATCTATTACTTTTTTTAGGCTCCTAAACATATGTTTCTTCTTCAAGAAGACACCATAGGATCCTCTAGTGAAATGTCTAAACTTAAGGAGCAAGTTTCTTCGCTTAATGATCGTATAATCGATATCTCAACAGCAAAGGATGAGGCTATAGAAGAGAAAGAAAAACTTGTCATTTCACTTAATGAAGTAAAAGCTTCAGTTAACAAAGAGAAAAGTGCCAAACAAAATTTAGAAGATAAGGTGAAAACTTTAGAGATAGGACTTGAGGAGGCCGATATGAAGGAGGCCAAGCTTGTAAGGGAGAATGAATTTTTAAAGGAGAAATTATGGAGGAAAAAAATCTCTTGAACAAATCAACTGGAATAATTAAAGATGCAAAGCAAAAGGTATCTCATTTCCTTGACACAACTCTTGATACTATTATCGAGAAATCTTACGAGAATGTACGCTATATAGCATATGCCAATAACATCCACCAATGCCTAGATCTGGATTTCCCCTCTCTCTGTGGCTTGGAATGAAAGTTTTAAGAAGAAATTCAAACTTATGCTGGAGGAAGTCCATGCATCTAGTGACGAATCTTCTGAGGAGGAGGAGGAGATTGGTGCTAAGAAACTATTCACTTTAGATGATCATCCGGCCAATGAGAAGATGGAGTCTGATGAGGAAAAAGAGGATGATGATGAGAACAAGAATGGTGATGGTCACAATAACGATGGTTATGATGATAATGGCAATAATGACAATGGTGGTGGTGATGAAAAGGGTTTCTCTGGACTGATGGATGAGAAGGATGGATAGGGAGACGCTAACTCGAACTTGGTGGCTCAAGGTACACTTGTCACCGAAATTCCTGATTCCTCGACTAAAGATTCTCTCGAAAAACGGTGCTCCTCAAAGCCATAAGCCCAAAGGGAAAGAGCAGATTTCTACGTCTTCAGTTCCTCTCTATCGAGTATGGATCTCTTAAATTTTTTAAGTTACCAAGTAGTTCTTAGTTAATACATTAGTTATTTAGTTAAGGAGAAAATCAAAATATCATTATGAAATTATGATCGAAAAGAAACAAATGGGAATAGAACGTTTGAACAGGGAACTGGATAGAAAATTGAAAGAGTACGGTGAATCGTCTGAGAAATATAAGAGCATTGCTACTAGTGCATCAAAACTAAGATTTTTTTTAAAGAAAGGCAAATTTCTCCGTGGAAGAAAGTATGCCATCATCGAGAGAGACTCTTGGTAGAGAATGCAGAGCCAACGACTTTCTTTTAGATGCTGATCGATAACAGGAATGCCTTGGAGGAGTTTCTCTATAGAGTTTACTCTAGGGGTAAATTCGTCGACTTCTCCTATTTGGACGACAATTAAGGGGTTTGCTTAGGCGCTTCTATTGTAGATACGTAGATGAATATGGGTCTGATCCACATCTTGAGACATGTTCGAATCTCCCAAGAGTTGCTTCTATCCTTACTCCTCGTTCTCTTTCCCCCGAGAAGCTCAAATACAATAGTAAGAGATTTATTTCTGAAATTTATAAGAAATCAATTTCGTATGAATTCGAGTGATTGTATAATTGTACTATTTAACTCTAGTAGCTCATGAACCATATTGCTTTTGTTTCTCTATTACTAGCCTAATTTTTACATATTATACAGAATAAGAAAAACTCAAATAGTCATGTTTCTAGAGAACTATTGAATAAGTTAGTCAAACTAAAGAAGGATTTTAGGGAGAAATCTTTAATTCTCAAAACATCTCGATTAGCAAAACACTACTTTCTTAGAGATTTATAAGAAGTTTACATGCGATTTTCTCACTTTCGCTTTGACTTTTTGGGTGATGAGAAGGACAAACTACTTAGTGAAATTCGAACCTATCACGCCACATTGATATGTGATCATGCTAGCTCTCTATTCGAAGAATGCGACTATCATAGATTCCCTCCAATTAACATTCTAGAAGGGATTAAATCTTCTTTTGATTCTATTCTACCCTATTTGTTGGGTCATTTGAAAAGGCCAAAACTGCTATTTTAAAACTTTGAGAGCTATCAAAGAATGGAGTTCTGATCTAATTTGACTTTCCTTATGGTTTGTAAACTCTACAATTATTAATGAAAGAGCTTGTTTCCCATGTATTAAGTTTCCTTTTATTTACTATAATTAGAAAAACCAACTAGCACTTGCACCAGATCCTTTAGATGTTCTTTCATAGATAAACGAGATTAAAGATAGATTAATAGCCGATATTGCAATGAGGCGTTCTTCTCAGGATGCTTCAGTTTTACAGTTTCCTAACAATTCGAAAGCACGGGAATGGAGCAGGAAGTATTTCCAACTGAGATTGATTTTTAAAGGTCTAAAAGAACGAACCTCTAGCTTAGAAAGGGAGGTTGAAGAGAAGAACAAAGCAGTTCAGCAGCTGAAACAAAAGATAGACTAGGTCTTAGAATCTAGACCTTCAGTTGAGATTGATGCTGAAATGGAAAGACTGCATCAACAAATAAATGATCTTGAAGTATAGTTGATGAAGAGTCAAATTTCCTACCAGTCCTTAAAGCTTATTGCAAGCGGAGGTGAGTTCGGCCTTCCTACTTCTACTCTCGGTAAAATGACTAGATCTCTATCTTTAGATAGTCAAGAATTTCCTACTTTGTTAAACCCACACTTGGGTCTAACTAATGAAGAAATCTCCAAAAGGAGTAGACAAGTTAAATTTGAGTGCATGCAATTTTTCAGTACGAAATGGAATAAGGAAGGATCTCAATGTCTCAATGACTACGAAAGCCAAGTTGAAAAGCTTGAGTGCGAGAAGTATATCCTTAAGCAGGAGATTGAAGAACTAAAGAATATGGTTCAAATTTTAAGAGGAGCCAATAAGACTCTCCGACATGCTTTGAAAATCCAAATTGATTCGGTTGATGATTCTGATACTATTCGAAGAAAGGAAAAGAAATCCAAAAAACTTCTGGACGTGGCCATTCACTACATTATTGATCCTTTAATTGCTAAGGATTTAGACAAGATAGCACAAAGCGTTGAGCTTTAACAAAGAACTGCTTCAAACATATTCTTCTTTTCACTAATTTTTGTACCTACAACTTTATACATAATGTATTAGATAGTATATAAATTTATATTTGAACTTATGTTACCTCGAATTTATCATATGTACTTTTCCTTTCGAGTTTGCTAAATGATATGTATCATCGACTTTCCAATCCTCTGAGTTTTACTATTCAAGCCAATAATTTGCTTGATAAAAGAACTGAAGGTCCGACTAATTAAGCATTTAGCATTCCAATAAACCATGAATTTTTATCCTGATGTAAGAGTTTGCCTTTTCATTAATAGATATTCCACAACTTGTTTGGCAGCGGGGATTCCTGTTTAATAGGAAAGTTGAATTGCAATCTGAATTCATAAGATTAAGAGTTAATTTAATGACACCCTGCTATCAGAATAATAACTCCTTTTGATAATAATTTGGATAGAAGTCCAGAGAACCGTTCTAGTATTAGTGTGAATAGAGGAATAGAAAATCATCTTGCAGCCTCTGGCAATAGATAGAAGATCAGAAAACTCATTTGGCAATTGATAGTTGCTTTTTTGCTTTGGAGCACAAATGACTCATATTTGACAGATCTTCATCTAGAAAATTAACAATTCTACTTCGGAGCAACGTTGAATAATCTTCGATAGATCTTACTCTAGAACATTGTATTTTGATCCATTCCTTAAGATAGACTTGGATTGACCTTTGAACTTGATTGGCACCATTTTAGGTGATGATCTCAAATTAGATTGGACCCCTTATCACTGTCTTAGAAGATGATTTAGGTCCATTTTCTGGTGCATTTGGTTAGCTATCTTATGCAGAACCAAAGACTTCCCTCTAGAAGGCGCTTTAGTAAGGCCTTGAAGACGCAACTTAAGGCTTCTCCAGTGTGTTTGGTTTGCTATCTTAAGCTGAACCAAAGACTTACCCAGCCTCTTTTTAGGAGGCGCTTTAGTGGGGTTTTTGATGATGGCATTGAAAGCTGCTTCGATGTTTTGGTTATGCTGACTTAGGCAGTACCAAAGGCTTACTCCGTCCTCTCTCTGTGAGGCGCCATGGCCAGCCCACGAAGGCGGGCCAAGGGCTTGTAGAAACTTTCGACGAGCCGTTTTCAGGCGGGACCAAAGGATTACTCCGACCTCCCTCTACGAGGCGCCTTATTCAGGCCATGGAGGCGGCAATAAGGACTTACGTTCTAACCACCCCACATAGGCACGACCGAAGGCTTAGTTAGTGCTTTTTTCCAGCCATATTAGGCGGGACCAAAGGCTTACTCCTACCACACTCTAGGAGGCGCTTTGACTGGGCCTTCTTAGGAGTATCAATGGTTTTTTCCTTTATTTTCATAGTTTGTTTTTCTCCTTAATCATGCAGATAATTTATTTTATGCAGAAAATCTTCTATTATTGATGACTTGTTTATCTTCTTTGTACAAATTCATCTAGCTTTCATTGTCCTAAGAAATTGTTAGATCATTCCATCCAAGCTCCGACATTGATTCGTGTCATGCCTATTAGAACGATGATAAAGACAAAATAATCCTCCAAGGTTTCTTTCATTCTTTGGTCGCTTCTTTTGTGAAGACCAATAGTTGAGTTTGTCTTTGGTCAATAAGAAGATATTCTCATAAGTGGTAGTAAGAGAGAATTACCTAAACAGCCATGTCCTTTGGGAAACAATCCTCTTGATTGGCATTTTATTCTTTATTGCTTGAGATGGATTCCTTATCTTTGATGACTAATTTTCTTTTCAGGGAGCCTTGTGCTTCTTTTGTTTTATTAGATCAGTCAAGCACACTCCTCCATTTTCTGGTAAACCGTTTGAAGTTGCTTTCTATTTCTTTTTCGAAAATGGTACCCTTGGCTTTAAGTTGAATTTCCTTCCTCATTTTCAAGAAGATGTTATCCTTTTTGTACTGCCTACTTAGGGAAAAGATCGGTGTTAGTCCCACATGGAATGAATTCAAACTCCACATTTCAAAATTGTAAGGAGCTACTTTTCTTCTCTTTTCTTAAATAACTTGTAGTGCCACAAGCCTTAATATTTTCTCTTCATGAAGCCGAGGATCATTAGTAACTTGATAAATTGGTCTCGTCATTTGAGGCTCGAAGGATCCTCGTTCAGAGATTTTAACACGTTTAATGAGCATGACTAAGCAAAGCTTAGTTGTAAATGGTGTTAAGAATCAAGAATAGATTTGCTTGAAATGGGATATACTTGGTAATGACAAGTCCTTTTAGCCCTATATATGCAAGTTAGGGTAGTTCCACTTAGGATTTTAACCGAGACAGATGTTCGACACTCATTCTAGTGCCAAAATATTAACAAATTTCTTTATTAACCTCAAAAAGTGTAAGGAAAGGAACCTTGGCTAATGGTGGAATTTGTAGAGCCTACATTACACAAAAAAATATTTTTGGCAATGCACCAAAAATGCTCCATAACTTATGATAACGTTTTAAAGAACATTGTTATACGACATGCAATTAAAATTTAGGATTTTTCAAGACACATGTTTTAGAGAAGTTTTTTTTTCATATTGATACCTTCCGTGTCTGAATTGACAAGCATAAATCCTGGAAAATCACGTGTCAAATATCATGTATTTGGATGGACCAAAATATCATGTACAGTTCACTATATATTCTCCAACATGCACATTGCACTAAAATGACCAACTATTCGTACGCAAAGTCTTGGTAACAAACTATAAAACAAAAAATTTCTAGCTTTAACCTTAAGTGCATTAGAAAAAGCCTTGGTAACAAACTATAAAATGACCAAAATATCATGTATGTACTTCATATGCAAGCATTGGAAAAGGTCCTCTAACAATTAGCGATTGTCTTGCCTGCCATTTTTTATTTTCCAAATAAGCAGTCAATATAATGTTATTGTAAAACATAGGTAGTACAGGCATTCACAAACAAAACAAAAGGAAGAAAAAAATGTGAAGAAACGCACCTACAAAAGCTTTAGTCTTAAGTGCAGCACGCACCTACAGTTAATTACAATCATAATACTGAAATTAACTCACAAGAAACATCAAATGTTTAACTTTCAAAAATGATACTACAATATGAAAGCTTAAAAAAGAAGTATACACAAATTGGAACACTTATGTATGTATAGTTGTATATACAAGTAAAATTAAAATATTAGAAAGGATATTAATACATTTCCACCAAAAATATTTACCTTGAGATCTCATCATTCTTGCAGCTCTGATAGGTGAAAACAATGAAGAAAAAGAAGAAATGCCAGATGTATCAACTCCAAGAGATCCTATTTTAGTAACACACTTGCTAGAACATTTGCTTTTACATGTAAACATGGTTATTCCCTCTTTTATATAACATATTATTGCCAGCACAAATTTGATCAGGCAATGAAAAGTTTAGGTACCATTTTGTCCTCAACGTTGATAATAGATGGATCAGGCTTTAGTAGCTCTTGAACAACATACACATTAGTGCCCTTAACTGCCATATGAAATGCTGTTTGTCCCCTCTTATCCGTTCTAAACCTGATATTCAGATCCTTGTTCAAAATAGACTTTACTACCTCTAGAAACTAAAGATGTTGTTGTAAACTAAAGATAGAGTTTTGCTGTAAATGAAATGAAATCTGATTTGCAGAATACTACCTCAAGTTCAACCTATTCTGCAGTATGATTTTCTAGTTTCAACTGTAATCAAACATGTATCACACAATAGAAAACGTTTATTTTATTCGGGCATTAGTGACTGTTAAAACATCGATTGCGTTTATAAGCTAGTATTTAACTTTATATGGGTGAAGCGCGGTTGTAGTAAATAAAATATTGGTGGATTACCGAGGGTCTTTATGAATATATTACTTAAAACGATTATATTTACCAATTACACAATTCAATATTATGATGCCGATCAATTTACGATATATAAAATGAATTATTTTTAAGTCTGCATAGTCATTTATGCGGCTTAAGTTTTAGGCTAGAGCTGTGGCTTGCAATGCCAAAGAAAAGCTATAATTTTGTACTTGCTTATTTTTGTATATTTTTGGCAGATTTTGGTGATATTTGTGAATTATTTAGATATGTATATACGTGTAAAAATGGTAATGTTGAGTGAATATATCTTTTTTTGCAAATAGTTATCGATAGGGATGTTTTTAAACTGTGAAAACCTATGTGTGTTGGGCGGGGATGGGTGTGTGTGCAATAACACCATGTTAATTCTCGCTTTTGGCATAGCAGGCCTCCCACTGGGAGGCCTGCATGAAGGGTTATTAGCTCAGTGGTAGAGCGCGCCCCTGATAATTACGTCGTTGTGCCTGGGCTGCGAGGGCTCTCAGCCACATGGATAGTTCTAATGATTTTGATATAAATAAAAAATACAAAAATTTATGGGTTCAGTGCGAAAATTGTTATGGATTAAATTATATAAAAAAATTAGATCAAAAATGAATATTTGCGAGCAGTGTGGATATCATTTGAAAATGAGCAGTTCAGATAGAATCAAACTTTTGATTGACCTGGGCACTTGGGATCCAATGGACGAAGATATGGTCTCCATGGACCCCATTGAATTTCATTTAGAGGAGGAACCTTATTTTAAGAAGTTAATGTCTTTCTTTGTAGCGGGGTCGGGGGAAAGAATGGGAAAGACGATTTCACTATATTTTTGACCTGGAACAGGACCTATCACAAGAATATTTCTTTTATTAGGACGATAACTCAGAAAAGACAGATTTCCTATCTTTTCTTTCACCTGGGAGAAATACGATCAGTGAGGGCTAATTCGAATCCCTCGGGTAAAATAAGAACAAACCCCACATTTAAAGACCCCCTTTTACCATTAGCAAGGACTTGTTTCAAGAATAATCTTCTTCTTTGATCCTAAATGGAAAGTGTTCAATTGGAACATGAAAACGTGAATGAATTGTTCTTAGTTACTCTTCGGGGCAGAGTGGAAGAAGGGAAGAGATTCTCGAATGAATAAAAGGATCCAATTACTTTGAAAGAATTGAACGAGGAGCAATACATATACATTGCCAGAGTATCCGAACATTGTCAATTAGGGGATATCTCGAACTCCTGTATGTCAACTATCCAGACATTGTCAAACCAATGTATGACTGATGTAAGTAGGCATTCATATATAAGCACACGCATATATTTGATTAATACTTGCACTTCCTATATTTCAAAAAAATTCCTATATTTCAAAAAAAAACAAGCAATATGTTCAATTTTAGTGTCAACTGACTTTTGAATACTTAAGCAATGCTAATCTCAAACTTGTTAGGTACGAGAAATACAGATTGGTTGAAAAAAATAAAGTGTGCAGCTTCATAACCATAGTGACCACTATAGTGCACAATTTCCGAGCAAGTGATAAACACGGTGAAAAAAGAAAGTTTCATAAGGAAACAAAATAGAAGCAACATAGGAAGATACCATATTAAAACCAATGAACTTATTACAGTATTTAGCGTGTCAGTCAAGAAATGCAAGGATGCATAAGAAGCAAATGTGATGAAAAATTAATGATTTTTATGTCACTGTTCTTTCTATTTGTGTACATACGCACATGCATATGTACCAATTCTATCATGATACGGATGAATGAGTAAAGATTTGAAAAAATATGAGCCGAGTAGTATTAGCCAATAAAATAAAGAGGGGTTAGGGGAATAACATCTTGTGACAATACTTTAAGCTCCAACATATCGAAGATACTTACATGAAGCAAGGGTGTGTTTTAGCATCAATTTCTAGAAAAATTAATGGAAGATTAATTTCAATATTCTCTTTACCGGAAGAAGCAAATTCTACAAGGTTAAAAGTAGCAGTTACGATAATAGATGGCTTGTTCTTAGATCCTTGTTTTGTCCCCTAAAATAGGAACAAAAACAAAGATATGTTTTTTTACCAATTGTTTATTTTTTTTGGAAATAACAATAAATAAATAAATAACAAAAATGAAATCCCAAAGAATGTTCATACTTCATAGTTCTTCATTAGATCAAGTTTCAAGCAGGTTACATTGCTACATTTCTAATTCAAAATTTTCATATGGATACTTATGTGGAAAGATTTACAGTCATTCAGGTAGTAAAAAAAATTAATTAATTGCATCGGAAACGTCCCAAAGTTTATGTGTAAATACAAACTAGGCTAAAATAATCGGCTAACACAATGAAGAACTAATCAAATGACATACATGACACTCACAGGACAAAAATCACAATTACCATGAATGGTAGATGGACAATAGAAATAAAATTCCTAAAGGTAAAATGGTAGGACACTACTACTAACCCCCTGATGAATTGTCATCTCCTTGCTATCAAAGCGAAGTTGATGGACTAAAACTATACATGTACAGAAATTATGCCAATTACTAAATTCACCTAATATGAAATATCTGCTAATTATAATATGCTCAAAACTCAGATCGAAATCAGCTATTATAGTATTTTAAAATATGTATAGAAACTAATGCAATCGGTCCCTCACCTCAAATATCGTCAGCACTATCTTCACTGTCAGCAAACTACATCGCAAATCCCCCAAATCGCCACTGCAAAGCCATCGGTTCGCGACTCATCGCCATGCCTAAGTTGCCAGCACCAAACCCTCAGCCTAGCCTCATCATGAAACCATCCCTATAACACAGCCGCCTGGATGCATGCTTTCTCCTCTGCGCGTCTTTCCCGATACATCATCGACATCCTCCATTGTCAGGCCGGTTAACAATTTCCCGTGTACGAAATCATAATTTTTTCTCTATCGTTAATTGATCTGAGATAAAGCCAGGGACGAAGTGATTTTGAAAGATGAACTTGAGGGATTTTGTTGATAATCGATAAAAGAGGACGAGAGAGAGAATCTAAAGAAATTTTCTTTTTGGTTTTTCAAGTGGATAAAAAATGATAAGTGTTAAAAAGGTAGGAGCGGCCATGTAAATTTTGGGCATTGACACTGACAGTCCAATATTTATTTAGGGAGAATTTCAGCTTGGTCTATCGAGATTAGGCATTAAATTCGGCAAACTCCATTCGAATTTAAACTTGCAATTACACGACACCCTGCCGAATATAGTGTAAAATGTTGGTTTGGCGGAGAAACATCGAATTTTATGATTTTGGGTTGTCCTCTCTTAACAAATTTTGGAGTATCAATAACATCACTCTAAATTTTTAGCAAATTTCACTGAATTGTTGGCAGCAACAGTTTAGTTTGTATAATATATGTAAATTATTAAGAGTCAATATGCTATAAAATGTCTCCTTCCTATTTTTCTAATGTCTTCTTATTTTTATATTGTTTACAACACGCTATTATCACGATCTCTTTCTTAAATGTATTGGATATTCCAATCTAGAAGATTAGATCCAGTTTTTCCTTTTATGTAGATACATCTATTTCTCTTAATCAATTACTGAAGTCGGATCTATCTTTTCCTCTTATTTAACCAACAAAATCAGGTTTGAAATTTTCTACTACTTTTCTAGATTTGTTTTGCAATTAATTTAAATCTAGAGTTAAGTATTCTTGTTTCACAATTCTATATCTATTTCCTAATTTTTCAAGTTTGGATTCAAGTTTTAGTAGATCTTATCTTTTCAAGATCTTATTTTATCATAGATCTAAATTTATAGATCTTATTCTAATGTACATGTACTTTTCTTGTTATATTTCAGATCTCATTCTACTATAGATCTGATTTTTTTGTTCTTATTTTTATGATCTCATTATATTGTAGATCTCAAAATCGCACTCAGTTAATATATCTTTGAGATTTGTACATGGTTTAAAAATAAAATGTTGTGATTTTTTGAATTTGGATTTGAATTGATTTCAAACTTGCTTATTATTGCATGTTTTTTGAGTTCATTATTTTGGAAAGAAAGTTTTGAATTTGACAATTTTTATTGTTGATTCAAATAAATTTATTGAACTTGATTGTGTTTTGGTTTGTGATATAGATCTAACTAATCTATACATGTTTGGTAAATTAAATTTTCATTTCTAAAACTCTTTGATTTGGATTTTGACTTTGGAAACGATTTTGATATATATAATTTATATTTACAGAAGAAATATCTTATTGTTTCTTTGAGAAACATATATAAGAATAATGCGTATTTAGAAGATCATATTAAGTTTAGATTCAATATCAATATTTATTTAGCACACCTGAAGTGAATGAAAACATAAATGAAAGCATACATGGTAAACTTAATTTCTAGCATTTGAAATAAAAGTTGAGAACCTGCAGTTCTTATAATGCTAAAAGCTTGAGTTTCCATAAATTATAAAATTTCAAGTTTTCTTGTAATAAAGAACTAGAAGTTCCCAAAAAAAAGAGTAGAAACTTGAATTATTAAAAGGGATATATATATATATATATATATAAGAGTTATTTTAGTCATTTTAGAAATTTTGACTATTAAGAAATAAAGTTTCTCTTATGGTATTCATTTTAATTTTACTGTTGATTATATTGAACTTAGATTTGAGATGAAATTTTTCTAAGTAACGTTAGTTAGATTAATTTATTTGTTTGTAAAGAAATCAATTCATTGTGACAATATTTTATATTTTTTCCGCATTCTTTTTTTAATCATAAATGCATTAAAATGTTGTATCATAGTAATAAATTAAATTACTTATCATCATAAATGCATTGGTTATAGTAAATTAAATGATGTATTTTCATGTTTGGAATAAGAATAGATATATGGTTTATTATCTTGTGTATTTATTTTGGCAAACAATGCTTGATATAATGAAATAAATAAGTTTGAACAACAACCGAAAGTTGTGCAAAGAATATTTTTTTCAACCATAAGTTGTATAACTCAGTCCAAGACCTGAAGTCTTGAATTATGTAATGATTTATTAATAGAGTCTATGACTTGAAATCTTATAGTTATTTTATTTATTTATTAGTCGAAATGTATAAGCTTCTAAACAAGAGTTTACACAAAATTTGAGAACCTGAAATTCATAACAAATTAATAAGCTTGAAGTTTATGAATTAGAAACCCGAAGGTTTTTTGAAACTGGGTGAAATGTTAAGATTACGCTTCTTGAAGAAGTTAAAAGAGATAAATACATTTTAACACGAGATTATGACAGTGCGTTCCAGAGATTTGAAAAATCACCAAATGAGTTATATCTTACTTATATCTTTACATTTACATATTAAATTGAGCAAATATCCTGAAGATATTATGCTGTATGATATTTCAAATATGCCTTGAATTGAAAATTAATTATTAATTTAGCTTTCAAAAGGGATGTTCATTATTTTTAAAATATGAATTCAAATGACACTTCAGTCCATATTTCTCATTTGTCATTTCAGTTTATTTGTTGTAGTTAGTTTAAAATGTTTCCCTGTTATACATACTTCCAATCATGTAAAAGTTCACATGGTCAATTTATAGATTCTGTGCAATGCGAATTATAATTTCATTTCAATATGTACAGCTTTAATTTAATCATTCTCTATGTTGCTTTCTCACTGATATATCTAGATATAGATCTGATCTTTACTAATAGCATTGTGTTATAAAAACCTAAAGTTGTGACAAATTATTTTTGGGTGCATAAGTCAAACTATTTAATTGATGAAATACATATTAGTATTATTCAGAGGAGATAACTCATATAACATATAATTTAAGTTTATGGATGTCTACGTGTATATTAATCTCTTGAATAGATGTTTTCTTTAAAATTTATATTGCAAAATCCAACATCGCAGAAGAGATGTTATAGAAATTTTATTTTTATTAGATTGCAATACCATAAAAAGAAACATTATATTCTCTGAAGGAATATCATATAAAAATTTAAAAGTAATAATAATAATTTATCTCTAAAAAAGGTATTGCATACTAATATCACACTCCACAAGTAGTGGTTTTATCTTGCATCTTACTTTCAATTAGTGCATCTAATTTTGTTACTGTATTTAAAGTTTGATATGACATTTCAAAAGCAGTTACAACAAAAATCTCCAGTAGTGATATTTTATGCTACTGCAAAAGTAGTAAATATGTAATTTATGTAAAAGAAATATTGTATATTGATATGTCATTCTAATAGTTTGCATATATATATGGAAGAGATAAGTTTGCTCCAAAAGCGGTGATTGTAAAATATCTCTAGAAGAGATTATACATTTGGAAATGAGTAAATATCTCTAGAAGAGATCTGTTTATACATTTGGTAATTTTATTAAACCAAATAAATGTACAGAAATTTGATTATGAAGGATTCCAATTTAGTTTAGATCTGATTCTAGCTTAAAATTTGAGAGCTATGTAACGTGCATCATATATTTCATTATGATTATATCTAACCTCCTAAATATGTAAGACATCAAACCATCTCTAGAATACACTATTCTTTGTTCACATGTCTAATTATATCCTAAAAGGCATGGTCATAGTTATTACTTCATAAGAAACATTATATGTATACCCATTTTTTAAAAAATATATTTAAATATTCTCTTGAAGTGATAGTCTATATGTCATATCATATATTTCATGAAAGCTATAAATACCGTCTTGAAGAGATCTGTGTGGTGCAACTAATATAATTGCATATTTTTATAAAATTCCAAGTGTCCAGAAGCTACTCTTTTTTTGTAAGTATATCTATTTTGTTGAACTTTCCAGAAGTGATATGTAGAAATGTCTATATGAAATTATAACTATGTATTATTCTCTGATAATTAATCATAATTAATGTTTAAAAGTGATATTTGAGATATAATTGAGGAATAAAACTTAACAACTTGAAGTGGTATATATAATTTAGTTGAACCAGAAATTCAATGTGGTTCCAAACCAGATGTTTTGAACATTATCATGCAGTCTTGAAGGATTCCCATTGACATAGATCTATAAACAAAAATTATTAGTTATAATAGTTTGTTCTAAAAATCACTAACTCAAATGAGAAAGAATATGCAAATTTATAATATATATATATATATATATGTAATAATCGACACACGTATATATTTATATATGTAGATATACAAATAACAACTTGAAGTTTGTTATGAAGTAATCTTACTGATTATGCATAGATATAATTCAGTGATTTAAAATTCAATCAACATAAATGTTGAACGACCTGAAGTCATGTATGTGTCCAAATGATCTACATAATAAGTAAATTTGTGATGAACCGCCTTTCATTCCATAGAAAGACATATCATCATAAAGAAAGAAGGATAGAAAAGAGAAAAGATATGAAAGAAAGAACTAAACAATATCAGAATCTCACAGCGAAATGAATAAATTATATTGCATCACATAAGTATTTACATAATAGTCCTATACATCGGAATCATACAGCTTAATACACAACACATTAGACAGTCGTGAAGACCTGTCTATCATACAACTCAAAATACAGCTTGATACATATCGCAAGTTTATGTGCCGTCCAACGTCTCCGAAGATATGTTGAGGCGGATGTGCCTAAGGCACGGTTTGCCATTGGACGACGTCTTATTATCGAGATCAAATGATGGACCACATGCTCCTCCGAAAGGGTTTACTGCCCTTAATAGACATTCGTGCACAGCGGGGACTCTCCCTCCATTCAACTAATACATTCGAGAGGTGCTAGCATTCTTTGGAATCGCCCTGACATAATTACATCCGAATGGATACGCACTGTTGAATAGTTTGTTCATCGTTTTCATGGAACATCTCTTTCGACCCCCAACCCTGATCTAAATCAGATATTTATTTAATGTTAAGACTCGGGGAGACAGTCCTTCGTTCACATTTCTAAAGGCAGTCAGGAATTGCCAAGTGGTGGTCGGATCCTGGACCAGACTTAGTTATTTAAAAACAGAATGGTTCTATGTCCGATATCCTCCAAGGTTTGCTAGTCGATGGTTAGTGAAACATAAGTGCTGCAATTTTTTCAGTAATTAACGAAATGATCATAATTGCTGTTGAAACTAATATCTTCTTTCTTTTACAGCCGCAATTCCACCACCTGAAGGCACTCATTTTAAAAAGATAGTACAGATTCTTCAGGAAGTGCCGAGCGAAATGAGATATTTGGACTCGGTGCTAACAGATATAAACTTGAGGATTGTCGGGCTAATCGATCGAAAGAAAAGCATACGACTGGAGGGAATGCTTAGGACAGCTCCGACAAGGCGGGTGAAACATAAAGCGCCAGGGATTGTAATAGCCAAGGAGGGCAATGAAGAAAATACGCCCACTGACGATGAACCCGTAGTTGGGACTTCTGACAGTTTTCAGGGTCTATAGGGGAGGATAAAAGGCAAGGCAGTAGCACACAAGCGTCATAAATCTTCAAGATGAAAATTCGTGGTCGTGTCCCTGGCAGCCTCCAATGTTAGATTTTCGAAGGCTACTCCCTCGCAAATAGAGAATCCTTTTGAAGGACTTGCCGATATTCCGATTCCGGATTATGTGTCACTTCAACACGACATCAGATTAGATGGGCTTCAAAGTGCTCTAGATTTAAGCGGGTCTCTTCCCATAAGTTTGGCCGACATTTCCGGTTGGTCGGGGAGTTGCATACACATATACACTTCACAACACTACATGATTTCTAGTCTTAAGTTTCTCGCTTCTAGAGATCTCTAACTCCATTTTTCTTTTATTCAACAGATAAAATGACTAGGCGAGATTTTATGCTTGGAAGTCTCCATTCGGTGCGTCAGCCATCGAGTTCGTACTATGAATCCTGCCGGAGGGAGGCTGATAGAGACCACGATCGCGGTTATTCCAGTCAAGAGCATTATGAGAGGGATAGGGATAGGGACAGAGAATGCAAACATCGCTCTCGATCACACTCCCCACCCCCTCGAGCTCCAATACAACCCTTTTGTCGCAGAAAACAACCACTGAGCCTCCGCGTCAAAAACCATCTTTCATCCCCCCCGGCCTGATTCGGAACACCGTAGAACTGAGGCCGAAACTCTTTATTTTCATTGAACAAGCTATTACCAAGCCCACTGGAGAAGGAGCAATCAAAATTGCCCGGTTGAGAAAAGATTTTTCAAACATTTGCTTCGACGGTTTTATCTTCCCTCCTCACTTAAAGAAAATTCCATCTAAGGCGGAACAAACGACGCATGACTACATTCATGACATTTATACCCAATACAAGGAGTGGATGAAATCCGGAGATAAAGCGTCAACTGTGGCTTTTGAGCGAGCAAAAATAATTGAGAAGTTAGAGACTGACCTCGCTCAGAAGGAATGTATTATTCAAGTGCTCAATGATGAAGCCGAATCTTCTCAACAATCTGAAATAGAGGCTATCAAGAAAGCTAACGAGGTAACTCAATCTATGGAAAGAATGCGTCAAACTTATTTTGCTTTGGTAGAGGAGATGGGCCACCAGAAGATCGCGGTTATAGTTGAAAGGGACGCTGCTCTGAAAGAACTCTACGAACTCAAAGCCAAATTTTTTGAAATCATTAAAGAAAAAGTTGATGCGAATAAAGCAGCCCAAGAGGCGTGCGAACAGGCTATGGTGCTCCGGGGTGAAAGGGATGCGACATCACTTAGAATTCAGGAGGTTGAGGCCAAGGTTTAGGATGAAGTTAAAATGGCGGAGTCCAGGCTAGAGGCAGATATTAAAGACCTCTTGATCACAGATAATGCAAATGTCTTGAAGCATAAGAATCCAGCTTGGATCGACAATTATCCAACACACCTGTACAATGCTTGGGGCCGATTGGTAGGAGACGAAAAGGCTGCATACCAAGCTGAATCGATCGATGAGTTCGAGCTCGAGAATCGGGTGTTGAGAAAAGATGAACGGAAATTTCTCCACGATACAATGATCTCATATGAAAATGAGACTTTGCACACAACGATCGAAGGCTGGAAAAGGTTCTGATATTGTGCATCACGACGTAAGCCTTGAAATTCTTGTACCGACTCAGCCTGAAACTACATCTGCGGTTGATCCCCAGTCTATTCCTACATACAATCCCAATCAACCGTAGTTGCCACCAGTCTAAGAGCAAGTATCTGAAGCTGCTCCACCAGCTGTGAATCAAACTGAGGAAGGCACTCTGAAAATTTCCTATGCTTAATCAAAATCGTAGGCGTTACTCGAAGTAATTACTAATAGTTTTGGCTTTGTCTTTATACAGTGATTGGGCCCACATCGGTCGTACCTCTTGCAACTCAAGAGCCACACCTAGAGCAGGAGACCATTATCGCTGAAGCGACCACGACAACGGCTACATCCCATGCAGATGGGTTGCAAGGGAGCACACTTACTTTTGATGTACGGATGATGGAGGAACTTATCGGTGATCACAGTGATCCCTTTGCTGACTTGCCGTTTGTTATGGGTGGAGTAGCACCTGTAAGTAGCTCCTCGGGCCCAGCCGCTAGTGCTTCCGGCGACACAAGTCATGAAGAGGAAATAATAGTCGAAATTAACGCCGAGATGGAAGCGGCTGCACAGGCTAGTAGTTTTGGAGGTGGAATGGTGGGCCCTGGTCCAACCCCGTTACGAATGATTTCTCCAGGAGGAACGGTCGTTGATAAAAGTGTCCCCCTTCGCTTGCTAATATTGATCCTACTTCTCCGACTCCGCCTTCGGGAACCATTCCTATTCACTTGAGTTCGGAGGAGGAAGTTGACGTAATGCCCCTAGCTAGAGATTGGCCGCCGAAAAGCAAAGGTTCAAAGAGAAATCCAAGCAGCGAATCCAGCGGGTCAACGCCGAGAAAAAACGGAGAAGAAAGAAAGAATAGATATGTCTCTTTGGCCCATTTTTAGTAGATAGATCGGACCCTACTTTTTCTTTCTTTTTGTAGGCCGTGTATAGATGCGGGTTTGGCCCCTACTAGTAGGATTTTTTTGGGAACAATTTTGTACTTGTTCTTCTTTTTCAAAGAATAGTAATAGAATTCCATTTTGTCTTCGACACTGTTTGTTTTCATTTGCTTAAGTGTTTCAGCGCTTAAACTCAATTCATTGTACTCACGAAATTTTAGTCTAGGAATCTAGCTTGGGTTTCGTCACTAAGTTCTAGGGCCACTGCTTCGGGTCGCGGTCGAGTGTTAAGCTAGATTCCGATATTGCACTGTCTCAATCAGTGGTCAGTACTTAAGTTCTGCCCCCAGATTCAGGGATACACTGGAAGAATCAGTCATAAATCGTTGTTTTCCTTTAACACATCAATCTTAATCTTTATGAAATGAAATGGAAGCATGGCAATCGAGCCACACTGGCTCACCAATTGGTGATCGTAGCCACGCTCTGGGGATTACACTTGTTCATCAACGGTCGATTATGCCTTCGTAAGTTTTAGTGACACGTCCACGCTCTGGGGACTTTAGTTATTTTCACGGACGGTCATTCACACCTGTTTAATATTCATAACTGCGTCCAAACTCTAGGGATTTTAGATTGATCGTAAGTGGTCAGTCATACCCAATTTATGTTTATACTCTGATCGCACTCTTAACACTAAGAGTTGTGTTAAAGATGTTTATGTTTAAACTTCAATCCATACTCTGGAGATGTTAGAGTTAGTCGGTATTATACTCCAATCCATGCTCCGGGGACTTAGATTCAATTGATGTTGATATTTCGGTTCGCATTCCGAGAATCCAGAGTCAGTTGATGTTTGTATTCCAGTTCGCACTCTAGGAATTTGGAGTTGGTTGATTTGGATACATCGGTTCGCACTCTAGGAATCCGGAATCAGTTGATGTTTATACTCCAGTTCGCACTCCAAAAATATGGAGTTGGCCGACAGATGGTCAGTCAAATCTATTTAGGCTTTAGGATTTCGTTCACATTCTAGGATCGACGAATCTATCAGGATCTTAGATGGTTGGTTCACATCCACCCTGAGTTAACAAGCAAGGTCATTAGATGGACGGATCCACCTCCTCAAACTTGGTCAAGATACGGGCGAAGTAGTTAGGTGGACGGAGTCGAGACCATATTTATAAGTTTACACTCCAGCTCGCACTCTGGCAATTTGGAGTCAATTAAAGGATTGTCGTGTATCAATCCTTTTTTGGCTTCAGTGTGATAACTTGCCCCCAAGCTCGAGTTTCACTTAGCGAATAGCCGGTCGTATCACAGTTACTCCCTATTTGAATAAACCCCACCGTTAGGTGGAATTTAGCTCTCTGTGCATATTTATAGTTGTATAACGCATTTCAAAAAATCATAGCTCTGGCTCGAAGAGATTGCATTTTATTGCTGAAATAAGAAAATACGGCATAGTCAGCGAACAAAATTTACCAGTATCCATAGCGAACCCGTGCATACCGTTTTTCGGGATGAACTTTCTTTGGTTCTCGGTCAATTTATTGGTGTCACGGCCTTGCCAAAAAACGAGATAACACACTTCAAATAAAAATTGTTGCTTATGTTTTAAGTCTTTCAAAACAGGCAAAGTCATCAAAATCAGAATAACAGATCAAAAGTTATGTACAAAATGGTTCGGCTTAGTTTTGAGCAAATTACATTTCGGGATTGCGAACACTGTTCTCATTAATTAATGTTTAAATCTTCACAAACTTCAAATTTTTGGAAAATGATATAAAATAAGGTTGTTACTCATGCAATTGTCTAACTAACGAATAAAGAATCGAAAAAATCATATCATTCAATCACATGTTATAGTTGTATCAGAAAGTTCAATGATCTCTTCTTCCCTGCCTTTTTCAAAACAACTAATACTTCAAATTTACCAATCTCTTACAATAATAATCATATCACTTTTACTTATATACACCACCTTTATTTTAACATCTTTTAATACTTTAAATCATTTCCATAACTTCCATCGAATCCCTTTGAATGGTATTATTTTGTTTCAATTCACAACAATTCAATATATTTTATTAACATCAAAATCTAATTTACATTTTTTCATTCATCTATTTTGTTTTATTTTTCACAATGCATCGCATCCAAAACATCTTCACAACATTTATTCAAATCTCAAACATCGTACAATATAACAACCATTTAATCATAAAACATTACAACTATGCTAATTTCAAATTTAAATTTATTTATTAATCTAGCGACAATGCCATGATATGAATTTCTAATGGTTTACTTTGTCAATTGACTACAGTGTTGACCGTGTGATCAACATTATCTCGACATCGATAACAGCTGTCCACTAATGCTCGATGGCTGCAATTATCATATCAAACATCTAAATATGAAAAAAATTATTATTTTTCAAAATAATTCGTTACCTCACAATGATAATACTTACTCTCATATACTCGAGTCAAAATGATTTCTAGTACCTCAAAATATTATACAATTATGTATTATCTTTTCTAAATTATCATCTCAAAAATATTCCTTTTATCAAAATATGTCAATATATATTCTTTTCAACAAGTCAAATACATTTTTAGAATATTAATTTCTTTTCAAAACGTCTTTTTCAAAGTATAGCTCAATATGTTTTCCTTAAAATTCATTTCCTCTTTCAAACATCTTTCTCAGAATATATTTATATTTTTCCTCAAAATTAAATATTTCTATCAAAATAATAACTCTTCATTTATCAAAACATTTTGCTCGCTTCAAAGTATTCTCTAAATTCCCTCTAATCCCTTCAATATATTTAATATGACTTTCTTGGAAATTTAATTTCAAACATTGGTTTTTAATATAACTCAAAACACATTTCTCTCTTCAAAATAATTTTTCGCTCTTTAAAATCCTTTGTCTATAAGTATCATTCTAGTATTTAGGAATCCCTATCGATAATGTTGGCCAAGTGCATCGACTAAAATTTTTAAGCATTCAACGGACAAATTAACATGAAATTTTACTTTAGAATTTTTTTTAAATATTCACTTGCAGAACAACTCGATTTTTTTAAAAAAACACCAGCTAGATTTTAATAAAAATTCTCCTCAATTCATATATATACCATTGCCAAATAGATTTTTAACCAGACATACGGTTGCTTATATCAAAAGGTTTATGATTAATCAATTGTGTACAATAAAAAAATACTCGACTTACAATATCCCTATCATCATCAATCAACCATTCATAAAAATAAATAAGCAAGCTCTTGTTTTCATGCTATTTCAATCGCATTTTTTATACAAAAATAGATATTATTTTATTTTATATGTAAATAATTCACATTATCCTTTGTGATATAACATTGCAACTGAAGACACCGTTGGGTTCAAATCATCCAAACCCGTACGGAATTCTGACTCGAGTGATAGTTCTTACGAACACCACACTTAAGACAGATCCCTTAAACCAAACATCATCAATCAATAAATCCACGCATAGAAATCAAAACATCAATCATCCAATTAAAACAATCAAACAATCAAAATACTTAGTAGAAAGCAATCTATATACTTCCGCTACGCCAATCAAATCACTTTTGGATCTTTTCAGTCATCTCACCTTGTCAAAATCTAAAATCCTAAAGTATTCCATACAAAATTCGAATCAGTCTTTTATTGCTTCTCTAACAAAACAACTTCATTCTTACTTCAGAGCCATACAGAGTTCTAACATCCTACGTCCATGCCGACACCACTGGTCAGACCAACTTTTCTACCTTTTCAACCTCCATCTATTCCTCCGTATCTTATATAGATATTCACACTCGGCAAAAGGTATAATATATATTATATAATAATAAAAAAACAAGTACATACCCAAATGATTATCCACATAAACATTGTATACTCCTACTATCAATTAAGTATAAATAATTATCTACCACACCTATAGGGATAAGGACTCTAAGTCTCGTCTAAGGTCAAAACTCGTATCTCTTATACTCTTTATTATTTCAAACCTACTCTGATACCAAAATTGTAACACTCCACCTCTATACCCATATTACTCAAGAGTATTACTAAATAATATCGTTGAGTAACATGGAGAATGATGCGATGTGGATGAAGCACATGTGAATATACCCTTGGACTAACACTGAATACATCATATAATATAATAATCACTGACCTCGACGTAAACAGTCTCAGTACAAAGTAATAAACATGTGTGATGTCGAGGATAGAATAATACACAATATAAAATAAATCATAGAGAACACAGAGTCATCAACGCAACGATGAAAATATAACACATCATATAAGTCTGAGTGGGATATAAAAAGTCAAATAACCACAAAACCTCAAATAATTGTACAAGATAGATCAATACATCTAATCCAACATCATATACATACACGAGTATACACAATACATCTACTAATACAGTCTCCAACTAAGCCCAATAAGCCATCTAGTCATATAGTTCCTGAATCAAAATTGTCTCCGACTGATCAGAGTATTATATAAATAATAAGCGAATCAGACTATATCTATATTCAAATATGAGAATACAAATGATATCTCAAGGGACAATATACTTAGCATAATAAGAATCCAATCATCAAAGGAATAATCAAACACCCACAACATACTATACAACATCTACAACACGTTAAATATCAAACTTCAAAACATTCTTCATACACATCGCACAACATACATCAAACAGCCATCGCACCATCACACATTGCATGCATCGTACACATCACACATCACATACAATACAACTCAAATATAAATTGATTTATATTTAATTAGCAACATTAGATCTATCCATTTTATTCTTCATTTTTAATTTCATTATTGCTACTTCTTTTTATTTGTGCTGTTTTTATTGCTATGCCAGAAGCTGAGTCTACACCTGAGCCTCAATGCTTCTCAGGTGCAAAAGGAGACCCAACTCATAATATTTTTGTGAATGTCCTCACCGGTCTTTAGCTGCACAATATATCGCATGTCGCTTCCTCATTTCCTCCCTTCCTCACTCCCTAGTCAACCTCCTCACTTATTTTGAATTTGTCCCATTAGCCCCTGCAACAGACTGTGACCATGCGAAAAGGGGGTCATGTTGCCTCAACCATCAGAGTGCGACCCCACGGTCGGTCAAGCTAGGATGGGGCCAGCGAAGCTACTTCTGATCATCACATCCTCGTTGGAACTTCGTACTCCTCATTCCACTAAAAAGAGGAGATAATCACATTCCCGCTTTAAATTAAAATAAGCAATAATATAATTTTCCTCACACGTCAAGTTAGAAATCCAAATAATATCGATCGATATGGGTGTATAATATAGAATAATCCACCGACATCCAAATATCAAATATACGGTCCTCAATAAATTATTCGACATTATACTTATGTTGGATAAATAAATATACCCCATATAGACAACCCACAGCGCCCGACGAAATATAATTATATACACAACACCCTCAAATAATCAGCATTAAATAGATTTCTGTTTTGTTTATTAAGCCACTCTCTCTTAAATCGCTTCCTAATTCATTATTATTCATTTTTATTACTTTATAATTCAACGCAACGGGTAATTATAACTTCATCTCATTCGTAGCAAACAATCAACAATCGTCCATTCACACATCAATATATTACTTAGTTAATGTTTATCGAGATGAAAGGTTTATTTAAATACATTTCACTTCATTATCTTCCATTTATAAAAAACTCCAATTTAATTTAACATCAAAATTCTCTTTTATTTATTTACCTCTTCTTGAAGTAATTGGTTCTCACATCTAATTTCAAAAATTCATATTTCAAAATAATTTATTTGGTTTCAAAGAAACCTTTTATTTAGACTCATAAATAAATTTTAAAACCTCAAAATTACTTTCACTTCAAATGTCTATTTTAATAATATAGAAATACTTCAAAGGAATTTATATTTTACAATCACTTTTAAAATCTCATTGAAAATTTTATTGATTCAAAATATTTGCAAACCCAAAATATTTGCAAACCCAAATTTTATCCAAAATCCCAAAATTCATCTTTTTCCCACAATAATTTCTCATTTCAAAATCCTTAAAATTATTACACCTATATATTTTATTCAAAATTATTCCACTTTCAAATTCTCCATTAATCCTGTTTGCACCAAAATTGGTCACAACACTCTTCGGGAGTCGTTGAAGAGATAATAGTGAAGAATGTTAATTCAAAACAGATATTATCTATAAAAAAACTCCAATCAACAGTAAAGTAAATGCATAAACAAGCGATTTATAGTGGTTCAGCGTGTTGCCTACGTCCACTGTCAAGTTTTTTGATGTTTTATTGATACTCTTTCAATGATTACAAGTTGTTACAGCGATCAACAGCAGGTTACAACTGAAAATTCGAAATCAACAGCTAGTATACGATGTAGAGTGATGAAGATCTCAGTCCGGCAGAGTCTGGGTGCTTAAGAGTCGAAAGATCCCTTTTCTGTTGGCTCTAGGGCTCTATTTATAGGCGTAGGTTGCTAATATTTCGCTGAAAACTCGGGAGACCACTTCTGGCACGTGAGGGGGCCCACACGTCCAGCCTCAGGAAATCTGGACCCAATTCGGCATCGGTTCGAACTCCATTGGAACCGACCAAGAATTCATCTAATCGGGGTGAAATTTGGTGTGGACATCCTTCGACATAAATGCAAGCTTCTGTGAAAATTTCGTGGCATTTGTATCAGTGGATTGAGAGATATGATGGATTCGAGATGGGGTTCGTTGTGTGGTTGTTTGGTTCGAAACCATCCATTCGAATCGATGGTTTCGAAACGATGGTGACACGCGCCCTCGTGGTGACGTGGAGCGCAAACTTCGAACCGATCCGATCTTCACTCCAAGTTGACCGCTTCGACTCCATGTATCTCGGCGCATTCGAACCGATGGATGACACGTCATTGTGGCTAGTTGACCCAGTGGATTCGAATGAAGCTTCACAGATGGTATCGAACAAGGCTTCATGGGTGGGTTCGAACGTGGCTCCAGTAATGGGTTCGAACAACTGAAGCTCAGTTAATTCGAACAAGGATTTTCTGGATGGATACAAGCTTTGCAACCCCTCCATGGACATATGGCCTACCAACACGAACTAGATGGGTTCGAAGCTGATGGAGTCGAACCGAGGCATTCCGATGGGTTCGAAGTCAATCGGTTCGAAGGTGATCGGTTCGAATGGTGTTGGATGATGGGTTCGAAACCAGTGTGTTCCCTTCAAGTTGAACCGATCATAACTTGAGCGTATGAACTCGGATTGACTCAAAATTTGAGATGACGGCTTCTATGATCTCTCTTGCCATGTCCTATCAATTGTAGCTCAATTCGGACTCGGACAAAATTCAGTGATATTCATAGCGAAATGAAGTATGACCAATCTCTGAGACGAACTGTTCTCCGTTTCTGATCGATCTTTTGGTGTCGCGGCTTTGCCAAAAAGCGGGATAACATTTTGCCCCCCAAAGTATGTCTTGTGGGAACATGACGTGCTTTGAATAGCTGCAATTTCTCTCTGAACAACCATTGTTCTCTTTTTTTTGAGACTCGTACCCTGTATTGCTGTAACCTTGCGTTGATATGGTTGACTATTGTATGATGGTGCTTAGGCGTTGGCTGTTGCATTTGTAACGAGATGAATATTCGATCCATGATTTTTACGCTCAGTACAAAGCATGGTCGAAAGCAGCTGACAAAGCGTCGGCATTGGCCTTTGAGCGTGGGGCCACCATCGAGAGATTGCAGGCCGAGCTTGCTCAAAAGAGCCGTATTATTGGGGTGCTAAACACTGAGGCTGAATCTTCCCGGAAATCTAAAATGGAGGCTATCAAAAAAGCCGACGAAGCCCAAGCAACGATGGATAGGATGAAACGTGAGCATTATGCCACGGTAGAGGATATGGGCCATCGTAACACCCTGGTCACTGCCGATAGGGATGCAGCCCTGAAGGAGTTAAACGAGCTTAAGTCCAAATTTGCCGAAATCGCCAAGGATAGGGATGATGCGAATAACGCAGCCCAGGAGGCGTGTGAACAAGCCGTGATTCTCCGGACTGAACGGGATGCGGCAGTAGCCAAGGCCCAGGAGGTCGAGACGGGGGTTGAGGAGAAAGTACAACAAGCGGAGGCCAGGCTGGAGGCCGATATTGAAGATTTGCTCATCACTTACAATGCCAATGTGTTGAGACACAGATATTTGGCCTGGCTCCAAGATTACCCAGTACACCTCTGCAGCGCTTGGGGTCGATTGGTTGAGGAAGAAGAAGAAGCGCATCCGGGTGAATCGGTCGACCGATTCGAACTCGAAAATCGGTTGCTGACAGATGATGAGAAGAAGATCCTCCATGACGCTATTATTGCTCATGAGAAGGAGATGATTGGTGGTCGACCTCCGGAGGTTGGAGAGGGATCAAGTGTTGAGCATCATTCTACTGTTTTTGAATTCACCGCTCCACCTCCGTTAGAGCCTGTATTTGTGGTTGTTTCACAATCTGTTCCTGCTTATGACCCAGAACAGCCGCGGTTATCTCCCATTCGGGAGCACGCTTCTGAGGCCGCTCAGTCGTCCGCAAGCCAAACTGGGGAAGGTATTCCGAACTTATCTCAAGTGTTTTCCAAATAGAAAGTTTGTTCGGAAGCAGTCGCTAATAACTTCTTCTTATCTTTGCTTAGCAACCGAGACTACTCTGGCATCTTCGGCTCAAGAGTCTATTCAAGGGCAAAAGGCCATCACCACCGAAACGACTGTCGTGACGACGGCAGTGTCTACTGAGATGGCGCAGGGGGGATCCTTATCTCTCGATGAACAAATGGTGAGTGAGCTGCTTGGCCAACAGGGTGACCCTTTTACAGACTTGCCATTTATTATTAGTGACCTCCCGCCAACCTCTAGCTCTTCAATGCAGATTGCGGATGCCCCCAGCCAAGCCCAAACGATTTGTGATGAAGAGATCTTGGCCGAGATTCATGCAGAATTAGAAGCTGCGGGGCAAAGTAGTAGTGTTGGTGGCAGTACGGCGGCGCATAGCCCAACGCCTTTAAGGACAACAACATCAGGTGGTACTATCCCATCTTCCATCGCGGGTCCGGTCCCTCCTACTCCTCCGGCAGGGAGCCTTCATTTAGATTCGAGCTCTGAGGAGTACATTGACATTATGCCCCCTGCCGAAGAGCAGCCACCGGAGAGGAGGCCGTCCAAACGAAGGATTTCCGTTCCTAGTGATTCTGATGACGAACCGCTGATAAGGAAGCCAAGAAAGAAGGAATAGATCGGCCTCCCAAACAGATTTTTTGGTAGATAGGAACTTGTTTTCGTTTTTTTTGTTAGTAGGCCGTGTATAGATGCAGGTTCGGCACCTGCTAGTAGGGATTCTTTTTTGGGAGAACTTATTTGCATGTAAGTCCTTGTCTTCAGTTAGTTGAAATAAAATTTAGTTTCTTTGTTTCAACTCTCATTTCTTTTGTGCTTAAGTGTTTGTAGTGTTTTGTTTTCAGTCCGGTGCACTTGTGGTGTTTTTACCGTCAAGTAGAGTTCGTTTTGATTCGCCAAGTCTGAGAATCTTGGTCACAAGTTGTGATCGATGAATAATCGAACTTCGTACATTGTATCACTTTGGTTAGCGATTAACACTTAGCTTTTTTGCCCCCTAGTCTCGGGGAATAATATTTGTGTTCCGGTGGTTGGCTGCGTTTATTGAAAACCTTAAGCACATGTCCACATTCTGGGGACTTAAGATAATTTGAGATTGATAATCCGGTTCGCACTCCGGGAACTTTGACTTGGTATTTGTGCTCCAATTCACACTCTGGGAACTTGGAGAGAACATGTATGTTTGGGTTCGCACTTCGGGAACCTGAAATTAATGTTTGTACTCCGACTCGCGCTTCGGGAATCTGGAGTTAGCCGCTGGATGGTCGGTTACATCTATTTGGGCTTTTTAGGAGTCCGTTCACACTTTGGGAACGATAGATTTAACGTTTATACTCCAATTCACGCTTTGAGAAGTTGGAGTCCATTCGCACTCCGGGAACGAATTGTTGAATGTTTATACTCCAATTCACACTCTGGGAAGTTGGAGTTCGTTCACGCTCTAGGGACGAGTTATTGAATGTTTATACTCCAATTCACGCTCTGGAAAGTTGGAGTCTGTTCGCACTCCGGGAACGAATTATTGAATGTTTATACTCCAATTCACGCTCTGGGAAGTTGGAGTCCGTTCGCACTCCGGGAACGAATTAATGAATGTTTATACTCCAATTCACACTCTGGGAAGTTGGAGTCCGTTCGCACTCCGGTAACGAATTATTGAATGTTTATACTCCAATTCACGCTCTGGAAAGTTGGAGTCCGTTCGCACTCCGGGAACGAATTATTAAATGCTTATACTCCAATTCACGCTCTGGGAAGTTGGAGTCCGTTTGCACTCCAGGAACGAATTATTGAACGTTTATACTCCAATTCACGCTCTGGGAAGTTGGAGTCCGTTCGCACTCCAGGAACGAGTTATTAAATGTTTATACTCCAATTCACGCTCTGGGAAGTTAGAGTCCGTTCGTGCTCTGGGAACGAATTGTTTAATGTTTATACTCTAATTCACGCTCTGGGAAGTTGGAGTCCGCTCACGCTCTGGGAATGAATTGTTGAATGGACCGTCGTGTGTTGGTCCAATTCAGCCTTTGTCGTGATGGCTTGCCCCCGAGCTGGGGTTTCACTTAGTGAGTGGCCGGTCGTATCACAGTCACTCGCTATTTGAATAAATTCCATTGTTTGATGGAACTTAGCTCTTCATGTGTCGTGATTGTTGAACGTTGTATTCGGTGAACCACAGCTTTAGCTTGAAGAGATAGTATTTTATTGCTGAAATAAGAAAATATGGCAAAGTCAGCGCCTTATTACAAATTCAAATTTCAGAATGCAAAGGAAACTGCAAAGTATTCATAGATTGAAGGAGCCTGTCATGTTTGACAGTGACGAGGATCTTCGTCATTCCAGGCTCCTGAGTAAGTAGGTCCGCCACTGATGGCGTTTATCACCAATCTTCCACGAGGACAAGTCGAGTCCTCCTGTCTCGGTCGATTGGGTCCATTGTTTGGATTTGATGGGCCGATTCTCTGGGCTGCGGTGTCCGCACAAACTGTTCCAGCTTCCTTTCTCTGATCAGTTTTTCAACAAGATCCTGTAAGTGACGACACTCGTTCGTATTGTGCCCGTAGCTTTCATGGAACCTGCAAAACTTTCCCGTCTGGATTTGTCTCTCTGACGACGGTCTTGGTGCAGGTTTTTGATATTGAATTGTATCATAGGTTTGTAAGTACAAGTCCTCTAGTGATGTATTCAGAGGAGTGTAACTGTCAAGCATTGGATTCTTGCGCTGCGGGCCACGATTTTGATCTTGTTTTTTTAGTTTGATTCACGCTTTCTCTTCGCCGAGCTTGTTTATTTTTAATGTTCAACTGAACTTTTTCGGAGCTCTCACTGGACTGTTTTATTGCAACATTGCTTTCGATCCCTTCCGATCCCTTCCGCATTTGGCCCTGCGTCAGTTTGCTTCCTAGACTGTTTCGCGTCTTCCCGTCTCAGGAATTGAGCTGCTTTGGCATGTAAACGGTCCAATGATGCAGGTGGTTTTCCAGCTAGCCAATTGCCAAATTCAGAATCGGGGTCGATCTCCTTAGTCAATGCCATAAGGATGGAGTTATCGTTTGGATTACTAATCTCCGCACATGCAGCATGGAATCTCTCTAAGTAGTGTCTAAGTGTCTCTCCGGGGGCTTGCGTGACACTAGATAGATTGTTGACATCTTTTGGCCTTGCGACGTGCATGCAGAATTGCTCAACGAATTTTGTGGCCAACTGATCGAATGAAACGATGGATCGAGGTGGCAATCGAGTGAACCACATACTAGCGATGCCCCCCAAGGATATGGGGAAACTACGACACTTCACTGCATCGTCGGCTCTGGCAGCGGTCATTGACCATTCATATTTTAGAATATATTGGTTGGGGTCGGAGTTCCCTTGGTACATGGGTAGTTTTGGCATCCTGAATCACCGTGGGGGTTCAGCAGTAAGAATATCGTCCGTAAAGGGAGTGTGACTTCGGAAAACTCCCCAATCGTCGTTTGTGAATCCCTGACTCTCACGGATCATCTGACGTATCATAGTTGATAGATCCGGCATTTGCGTGTTTTGTGCAGCCTGCACCGGAGTATGATTACGTTCCATTCTTTGGGGTTGGACCGGATATTGTTGACGGTCCAAATCTCGCCTTCTTGGCTCGTAGTCTTCCGGGACGTATGGTTCAGGAGTACGCCCGCTATGATGACGGTCTAGGTCCGACTGATCTTGGGCGTCGACCCCTAGTTCAGCCGCAACGTTAGTGGTGCGGTATTCTGCGGTGTGGTGAAGAACGGCACCTCCTCGGAAGGAGGGTCCGGTTTGGAAACTGGCTGACGGACCAACTCTAAGTTTCCCAACGGCCCGTGTCGGTTGATTTCCAACGGGTGGCATACGACTCCCGTTTAGCCGGGGTCGTGGAGGCTGGTTATGATAATCAGAGGATGAAGAACTTTCGCTGGATGAGCGAGAAGCATGGTCTCTCGTGGATCTCTTTCGTTTCTAACGATCCAGCTTGTTGATTAGCTCAGCGTTAGCGCGTAGCTGTTCTTCTAGCTATTGCCGACTCTGGGTTAGCTCTTGGAGTAGCAACTGCAACTCTTGTCGAGTAACCGGACCGGACGGTTCAGAGTGCCCAGTAGCATCCTGATTAGATGGAGGTGGGGGCACAGGATTTTGTCTATCCTGTTCTTCATGATTGACAGCGTTTGAGGTTGTTCTTGTGCTAACCATCTCGATAGTTGAATTCCTTTCCTAGACTTTATGCAAATCTGAATAGAAGGGAAGGAAGTTGGATTTAATGATCTGGATCTCTCTCTTAGATTTATTCAATCCTGTATCGATGACAGATCCAATGAGCAGGAGAAAATCTGGGTTTCTCTCAATGGAAGCACCAAAGTGTTTGCACCAAAATTGGTCACAACACTCTTCAGGAGTCATTGAAGAGATAATAGTGAAGAATGTTAATTCAAAACAGATATTATCTAACAAAAACTCCAATCAATAGTAAAGTAAATGCGTAGACAAGCAATTTATAGCGGTTCGGTGTGTTGCCTACGTCCACTGTGAAGTTTTTGATGTTTTATTGATTCTCTTTCAATGATTACAAGTTGTTATAGCGATCAACAACAGGTTACAACTGAAAATTCGAAATCAACAGCTAGTATACGATGTAGAGTGATGAAGATCTCAGTCCGGTAGAGTCTGGGTGCTTGAGAGTCGAAAGATCCCTTTTCTGTTGGCTCTAGGGCTCTATTTATAGGCGTAGGTTGCTGATATTTCGCTGAAAACTTGGGAGACCACTTCTGGAACGTGAGGGGGCCCACACATCCAGCCTCAGGAAATCTGGACCCACTTCGACATCGGTTCGAACTCCATTCGAACCGACCAAGAATTCATCCAATCGGGGTGAAATTTGGTGTGGACATCCTTCGACATAATTGCAAGCTTCTATGAAAATTTCATGGCATTTGGATCAGTGGATTGAGAGATATGATCGATTCGAGATGGGGTTCGTTGTGTGGCTGTTTGGTTCGAAACCATCCATTCGAATTGATGGTTTCGAAACGATGGTGACACGCGCCCTCGTGGTGACGTGGAGCGCAAACTTCGAACCGATCCGATCTTCACTCCGAGTTGACCGCTTCGACACCATGTATCTCGGCGCATTCGAACCGATGGATGACACATCATTGTGGCTAGTTGACCCAGTGGATTCGAATGAAGCTTCACAGATGGTTTCGAACAAGGCTTCATGGGTGGGTTCAAACGTGGCTCCAGTAATGGGTTCGAACAACTGAAGCTCAGTGAATTCGAACAAGGATTTTCTGGATGGATACGAGCTTTGCAACCCCTCCATGGACATATGGCCGACCAACACGAACTAGATGGGTTCGAAGCTGATGGAGTCGAACCGAGGCATTTCGATGGGTTCGAAGTCCATCGGTTCGAAGGTGATCGGTTCGAATGGTGTTGGATGATGGGTTCGAAACTAGTGTGTTCCCTTCAAGTTGAACCGATCATAACTTGAGCGTATGAACTCGGATTGACTCGAAATTTGAGATGATGGCTTCTATGATCTCTCTTGCCATGTCTTATCAATTGTAGCTCAATTCGGACTCGGACAACATTCAGTGATATCCATAGCGAAACGAAGTATGACCAATCTCTGAGACGAACTGTTCTCCGTTTCCGATCGATCTTTTGGTGTCGCGGCTTTGCCAAAAAGTGGGATAACAAATCCGAAATTTCAATATTAAATAAAACATCATTCAAAAATTCACTATTTTCTTTCAAATTATTCTCATCTTTTATTAAATAAGAAATCATTTAAAATTCACTTTTAACTCCAAATTACATCAATTAAATTTATTTATCTCCTTTTTAAATAATTTTAATTCCATTCGATTATTTTTGAACATCTAATTATTACCCAATAATCACAAATCAACAATCCAGCAAGAATCATCATGACATCAAGTAAATCATAATTTGCAACACAATTCCATCCAATGTAAACAACATCGATCATCAATCATTAACAAACAACTAATTCCATCCAATAAATCAACAATTCGATCAACCCAGCAAATCAATTGAATAAATGGGGAATTATGCATCAATAAAAATAATAATTGTGAGTGAGATTAACTCATCGAATCGTGGCTCAAATTCCTAAAATAGCAACTTCATCGCCTCTGTGCAATCGCCAATCACTGCCTTCTTCTTTACTGCTAACAACTCTTCGGCACTCAACCCTCGTCGCTACAGCCCATTCATGCTTGCAAGTACGCCTCAATCTTCTAGCACTAAGTCAACAACATCGCTTTATCACTTTCCCCAGTCACCTAAACGTCTGAATCGCCCCAGCTCTACCGCACATCCCATGTCGTAGTGCCTCTGCTTTCCAGTACGCATCTCCACCCTGACATCGCTATCCATCACCATTGTCTTCTCTGATTTGTTGCCATTAACTACATCGAGACCGCCCAAACCTAGCAACTCTACATTGCGCCCACCAAAGCAGTATGCGCACAACCTAATTCCATACTCCACCATCGTCAAACGACTGCGCCTCAACCATCGCTTGCCCAATTCGCTACCTCGACCTCACAACCATCATCAATTTGGCAGCCGTCCTAGCTCATTGTGGCAATCACCTCACGATGCCAGAGCACGATTGTCGATGTTGGTCGTTCGCATGAAGTTGTGAGATTTCTCTATTTTTTTAATGAAATAGTCAATCTTAGTCATGGGTATTAAGGCTCAGGATAAGATGAAGGGGATGGATCGTGTTTTAGGTAGAATGGTCGAGCAAAGAGGGTTCTAGAAAACGGTAGAAAGAAGCTGGGCTCGATCCAGTTATTGGGCCGTAAATTGCTTTAAGCACAATTTCAATTTAATTCAATTTTAATTAATTTGCAATGCATTTTAAATTTTAATTTTAATCTTCGAATAAATTTCAATGTAATATATATATAGATATATATATATATATATATTGATTCACATCTCATTTTACAATTTATCTCTTGATAATTGACGATTTTATTCAATTCGATGCTCATTTATTTTATTTTAATTATCCATCGTTTTAAAAATATAATAAATTTATTTTCTAACCACTTCTAAGATATTTTAAAGTATTCACACTTCAAAATATTCTATATTGATCAAAACATCTTATTTAATTTTAAATAATTTAATTTAATTTATTACATCAAAATCCTTTATTAAATAGAATTTAATCAACTAACAGTTTATTTTTAAAATATAATCATCACAATTCAAATTCAACTTTTTTATTTTATTTAAATTTATTGATTTATATGGCGTACAAAGTCGGGTTGTTACATTAAGGCTCAAGATGAGCGAACAAGCAGGCTTAGGTCCATAAAGAAGTCATGTGCATAGTCATGTGAAGTTATATGTACTTGAAGTTGATTCACATAGTCAATCGTATGCAAAATAGAAATCAAGAGTATGAGTACTTTTGGAATTCGAAGTAAACTATGATTAAGAAATCACAAGTGCTTTGGAATTTTAAAGTAAGTCATAATTCAAGAAAACTTATTCTTATTTCATATAATGTTGAATGTACAAAGTCCTATGTGCAATAGCCCTCCAGGCACTAAAATCCCCAAATCAATTTAGAGTTACAAAATTTAAAATGTAAGAGAATGAAAAAGAAATATTCGCCACTTCTACAATGCCCCTAGGTCTGTATTTAGTAGGGTAGAAATGAGGCATGTTACCCCGCCTTTTGGTCAAGGCCGAGATATCAACAAACTGACAAGAAAGGATGGATATCAGAATTGAAGATCGATTGGAAATAAGGCTATGATCTGTATCATCAAAATTTGACCGATCTCCAATCAATACGAGGTTGATTGGAAATGATGAACAAGGCTACATTTCAAATTTCGGGTCAATCGGAATTCGTATGCTCAAGTTATGGATGGATTAAGCTTCATGGAAACTGGTTCGTCTCGATCCATTCGTATCGATCAAGGTGGATGGTGTTCGTATCCATTGAGATCAATACGAAGAAAGGGAATTTGGATCGATACAAGGAGCAAATGGATATAGGGGGAAGTGTTTCGTATCGATCAGTAAGTGATCGTTATGGAGGAACGAGGCTCGGATCGATATGAGGAGTATGGATATGAAGCAGGGAATGGATCGATGGATATGAACGGCATGGATACGAAGCGCATAGCTAAGTATCGATACAAGTAGAAGGTTTTGGCGTAAATATAGAGCAAGTGGGATCGATACAAATGGCTTAGCAACTGATGGATACGAAGAAGGTCAAGGCAAACGAAGCGGTCAATGAGCATGAAAGATGGATCTACACGCGATTATCGCTCCACGTTATCGATTCAAGAACGATCGAGATGAAGAGGATCGATGTAAAACGATCGATACGAAGATGACAGCCAATATTGGAAAATGCAAACTTGGATCGATCATGGCTCTCATTCTATAAGTTAGAATGCTATGAAATTTTCACAGAAGCTTGCTTATGCACTCAGGACCTCCATGATCGATCTCAACTCAAATGGAGCCAATTTAGATCGATACGAATTACACTTGGATCGATCCAAAATCACCCTAGATCGATTCGACAGGCGCATCTGCCCAAGAAAAAAGGTATTCCAGGTTTTGAGGTGGATATTTTCGGATTTACACCTATAAATAGCGGTCCTATGGCAAATAAAGAGGGATCTTCCGCTTTTTAGGCGAGCCTCTTCCATTTTGGTTTTTGATTTCAAAGGCTTGTAACTGTGATCATAGTATAAAAGAAATAAAAGGATTAATTCAAAGTGGACGTAGGCCAGAGATAGCCGAACCAGTATAAATTTATGTTATTTGTTTTCTTGCTCATTTTAATTTTCTTATTTCTTCATTTCTTCTCTCTAGATCTGAGATTTGTGTTTGGATATTGAGGATTGTGTGTAAACATTGATGCTTTCACTACTTCGGGGGTTTATAACCAATTTTGGCACAAAAATTTTGGTGCTTTCAGTGAGAAGGACTAGCGCTCGCTACATCACATTTGGAAAGCTAAAGGATCAGATCTAGTAAGGACCATGGTTAGGTAATCAACTAGAAGGATATTACCAGAAAGGAGCCATCAAGAGGGGAGTCAAGAGGCTTCTTCAGGAGCGAATTAGACCTCAGTTTTCATCACCAGAGATGAGATGGAGATGATGATGGAAGCTCTGTAGGAAGAATTGTTGAAAAGGCAGAATGACAAGATGCAGAACCTTCTCGGACAGTTTGGATAGAAAGGAACAGCTAGAGCTTCAGGAGTTTAGATCCATGGAGCTGGAACAGAAGGACCCAACAGGCAATCAGATGGAGCAGCTCGATAGGGCGCAGCCCTCAATCAGCACACAGTTACCAATTTGGATGGATCCAGACTCGGGGGCACACCACCATGCAATGATAGACCAATTCATGGAGTGATTCCAGGTGACACCACACAATAGGATGTCGACAGGAGCACAAGAGTACGTGATGAAGAATATGTACAAGAATTCCCTCGGGGACTAGGGGCAACCCTTGGCGGACAACACAAGATTAGCTGAGATTATCAAGCGAACTATGCACGAAGGTTGAGCAAACAAAGATCTGGAAGGAGTAGACAGGAGTCTGTTTACCCATGACATCAGAATGGCTCGGAATCTACCAGAGTTCAAGCTACCTACTCTAGAGGTATACAACGGCAGGGCTGATCCTATCGATTATTTGATGAGGTACATAAGACACATGGAAGTGCCAGAGAAATCAGAGGAAGTTATGGTCCGGTGTTTCCCTCTGTACTTGATGGATATAACTGCTATGTAGTTCAAGTAGTTGGAAGAAAGATCTTTTGGAAGATGGATAGAATTGGTGGGTAGGTTTTTGAAGCAGTTTCAGGCTCATATCAATAGGCCGAAAAATGTGATGACATTGACATCGGTGAAGTAGAGGATAGGAGAATCGCTCAGGACATTCTTAACTCGATTCAATGCAGCGGTTGCTTCGATTGATCATCGGATCCATCGATAGTTTTAATGTCGGCAGTATCAGAAGTCAGGGACAATTCGGATTTCAAGGTATCGTTGATACGAGATCTATCGATGGATCTCAGGGAATTCTTTCACGAGGTCGAGAGATTCCTTTAGCAAAAAGATGCAAGTTCGGGTATGAAATCAAAGGAAGTAAACGTGGTTAAGGATGGAGGACCATCCGATGAGAGCTCGGATAAAGATAAGGATAAAGGGGAGAGGAAGTTGGATAACGATTCTAGCAGGGCAAGGAAACACTGGAGAGAACCAAAATTCTCTACTTACACAGGATTGAATGAAACGTTGAAGCGGATATACATGGAAATCCGAGATCTCCTTTCCTGCCGAAGGCCGGCAAGGAGAGAACCCTCGAAACATGAGAGGGCATCAGGAAGGCACTGTCTCTTTCATGACCTGGACGGGCATGATACCAGTGGCCGCAGGCATCTAAAGGATATAATCGAGGAGCATGTAAGGAGTGGTCGGCTGCAGCAATATGTCGAGGCTCGGAATGCGGCAGTGAAACATGAGCAGTCACCATCTACCTCAAATGATGATGGCGTGAGGCCTAAGAATGATGGTCGATTGGTTATCGACTGACAGGGATGGTATGAAATAAGTAGCAAACTCTAGGCAAACTTCCAAGTCACTTTCTCATGTACGGGGATGGAGATAACCCCTAGGCATGCTCCGAGATGATGAAAAACCACGATGCTCTAATTTGTGAAATCTGCTTTTTATTTTTTGTTTTAGACATTTGCTTTTTTCTGGTTTGGTTTCAGAGTTTGGTTTGAACTCCTGGTTTTGTTTGTTTTCTGGTTTGGACTTTGGTTTGGATGCTTGTTTTCCAGTTTGGATACTAGTTTGGATTTCTGGTATGGATTTTTGGTTTTTTGATTTAATCTGGATTTCGGATTGGATTTTGACTGGATTTTTTTCTAGCTTTTGGTAAATGGCTGTCGGGTATGGATTATGCCTGACAAGGGGTAAGTCGCTTCGTCCAAGCGTGGCAAATTGACTTATTCAAGTCGTCGAGTATGGACTATGCTCGATAAGGGTCCGAAGAGACCATGATTCGACTAGGACTTAGGCCTCATATTATCTATCGGTTACTATTTCAGATCATCGAGTATGGACTATGCTCGACAAGGGTCCAAAGCGACCAGGATTCGACTTAGGACTTAAGCCACAACATTACTTAGCGTTCAGGGACACTGTACTAGGATCATCGTTGAGCAAGGCATTACTTGACACAGGTCGTTGAGTGTAGATTGCACTTGGAAAGAACCTAGAGAGGTTATGGATCAGACATTGGCTATGAAAAACTAAGGATTTGGACAAGGGGCTGGAGTGGTCCCAGATTCGGATGTCGATCCGGAGAGGTCATGGATTTGGTTATCGGTTATTGGATATGGAGAGATTTAAACTTGGTTGACGGGTTCAGATGGCTATGGAATTGGCTAAGGATTTGGTAACTAGATTCGGAATTGGATATCGACTTGGAGTAGTCGCGGATTTGATAAGGATATGGTTATGGCACTTGGATAGGATGGCTTGGTAATGGATTGGATTATGGATCGGATAGAATGGCTATAGATGGAATATGGACTTCGAATGTCGAATTCAGAGCTATTCAAAACATGCCTTCTTACCACAAGGCATGTTTTGGGGGCAAATGTTACCGAGCCTTTTGGTCAAGGCCGGGATATCAACAAATTGGCTAGAAATAATGAATATTAGGATTGGAGATCGATTGAAGATGAGGATATGATCGGTACCGTCAAAATTTGATCGAGCTCCAATTAAGACGGGGTCAATTGGGAATGATGAACAAGGCTAGAAAAGGCTACGTTTCAAATTTCAGGTCAATCGGAGTTCGTATGCTCAAGTTATGGATGGATCAAGCTTCATGGAAACTGGTCTCTATCGATCCATTCGTATCGATTAAGGTGGAATGTGTTCATATCCATTGAGATCGATATGGAGAAAGGAATTTGGATCGATACGAGCAGCAAATGGTTACAGAGAGAAGCATTTCGTATTGATCAGTAAGTGATCGTTAAGGAGGAACGAGGCTCGAATCGATATGAGGAGTATGGATATGAAGTCGGGAATGGATCGATGGATACGAACGGCATGGATACGAAGCGCATAGCTAAGTATCAATACGAGTAGAAGGTTTTGGCGTCGATATAGAGCAAGGCGGGGATCGATACGAAAGGCTTTTCAACCGATGGATACGAAGAAGGTCAAGGCAAACGAAGTGGTCAACGAGCATGAAAGATGGATCTACACATGATTATCGCTCCACATCATCGATTCAAGAACGATCGAGATGAAGAGGATCGATGTAAAACTATCGATACGAAGATGACTACCGACATCGGAAAATGCAAACTTGGATCGATCATAGTTCTCATTCTACAAGTCCAAATGTTATGAAATTTTCTCGAAAGCTTGCTTATGCACCTAGGAACCTCCATGATTGATCTCAACTTAAATGGAGCCAATTTGGATCGATACTAATTATACTTAGATCGATCCAAAATCACTCTAGATTGATTTGGCGGGCCCATGTGCGCAAGAGAAAAGGTATTTCAGCTTTTGAGGTGGATATTTTCAGATTTACACCTATAAATAGCGGTCCTATGGCAACTAAAGAGGGATCTTCTTCTGCTTTTCTAGGCGAGACTCTACCATTTTGGTTTTTGATTTCAAAGGCTTGTAGCTGTGATCACGGTATTAAAGAAATAAAAGGATTAATTCAAAGTGGACATAGGCCGGAGATAGCCGAACCATTATAAACCTTGTGTTCTTTGTTTTCTTGCTCATTTTAGTTTTCTTATTTCTTTATTTCTGCTCTCTACATCGTTTGGATCTGAGATCTATGTTTGGATATTGAGGATTTGTGTGTAAACACTGGTGCTTTCGCTACTTCCGGGGTTTGTGATAGATTTTTGTGCAAACACGCACTGCAGCTTGATTGCAGCATCCTTGTTCTTCAGCGTCATTAATGTTGCATGGTGCTAAGCCTTGTTTGAAGATGATCTTCGACATTCTTCGGCACTACTCAAATACAGGAGGCATTCAACATCAACATAGAGCATGAATTGATATTGATATGTAGTAGGATTGATATAATGCAACATTGATATGGAGCGACATTACCAGGAAGCGATATCATTTTGTATGATATCGACTTTGGTAACTCTTGTAAATGTTGATGACTTTTGGTATCAACATTGCATGCATTGATGTGCGGTGTCTTCTAAAGGTTATTGAAACGTGTCATCAACAAGATGCGTCAGTGATTGTTGTCTATAACAGGCATCATTGATTCAGTACTAGTGGAGTAGGATCGACGGTAAGATGGCTTCGATAGCGATGACATGCGACATCAGCGTATAACGGCCTTGATAACAGATGACATCAATGAGTGATATAGAGAAAGTGAAGTACTGTTGAGTTGTGTCGTCCATTTTATCTCCATAGGTGAATGACGACACTGATATGATACAGCATTAATGAGGTGTGACACTGATGGCACACGGTATTGATTATGTTTGTCATCAATGCTTCTTTGATGAGTTACAGTGTTGATTCCATCTAGCATTGCTTAGCGACATAAAAGACTATGCATTAATCATCCGACTTTATTGATGGTGTGCGGCATTGTTGGGATTCGGTGTCTTTGGCTTCATAAGAGACGTTGTATATGACCCTTTATTGATGAGATGCGACATTATATGCCTTCGACATTATTCCATCTTCATACTTTCAACATCGGTTCACCTTCATTCCTTCGACATTAACTATTGATGCGCTGTTATATCTATGTTGTACATCGCATATCTTCGAGAATAATAATAGTAGTAACACCTATCTTTTCATAATTTTTTATTTCTCTAAACCATGACTCTACTTTTCTTCTCTCTCTTTAGAACAATAGAATCAAAATTTCTCCTTTTAGTTTCTCCACAATGGTGATTAATAGATATATATTCAACTAATTTGGCTGTGACTGGACTTCAATTATAAGTAAATTTTCCACTTTTTTATAAATTATGTAACCTAACCAAAATTAACATAGAAAAAACAATTTTTAGTTCAAATGCGGTGCTATGGTGGTACATATTGAAGAATCTTCTTTATTTTTTCGATCAAAAATATCTAATCATCATTACTTTTGTTGTTATTTCAATATGAGAAAATAAAAACGACGAAACTAATTGTGATAGAAACAATATGATATATAAAGTTGATTATAATTATCTTCTTCCTATAAAATTAATGAAATTACAAAATATATATTTAAGCATATTCTAAAAATAATTAAATATCTTAACACATCGGCTCTAAATCTAAAATTGATGAACACTTTTACTTACATTGTTCATTTCATTTTTTTTTTTCTTCTATCATCAATTATTGAAAGGATTGAAATTAGTTATGCTTGGGAATTGGATTTCATTCTATTTTTACGTTGTTCGGTTACGCATAACCGATTTATATTCAAATTCTTTGCTAGGTTTTGGGTAGTTTTTGAAGTCTTTTTTGTAACGTAATTTTACTAAGGTATCGTTTGTTTAAAATGCTGAATGCTGAATACTGAAGGCTGAACACTGAATGCTGAATAACAATTGCTGAATGCTGATGGTTAAATACTTAAAATATTATTTGCTTAGAAATTTGTTTTGTGAACATAACTTAATACTTTGACAATATTACCCCTCAAAGATAAAATTAGTTATTCTTTCATGTAACATGTATAGGTACTATCAAATCTACAGAACATATCGAAAATAGTAAATTTGATGACGTAGATATATTTTATAAAAGTTTAGTTGAGAAGAAAATATTTTACAATAATAAATTTGAAGCTTGTGGTGTGTTTGGATTATTAATTAATGTTTTCAGCATTATATATATATATATATATGTGTGTGTGTGTGTGTGTGTGTGTGTGTGTGTGTGTGTGTGTGTGTGTATGTATATATACGTGTATGTATATATGTGTGTGTGTGTATTAAACGTATCGAAATAAATTATTATAAAAACATCAGACGATTTTGTCCAACTTTACATAATTATTAAAATGTTGAGTTTCCATATATGTATTGCATATTTTATTTAACTTTTCATATATCTTAATATAAATCGGTAATGTTCAGCTTGTCGAAATTATTTATTTATATTTTTTCAAATTTTTTTCTTTTTCATTCTTATTAAACAATTTATAAATTATCATATTTTAACTTCCATTTATATGCAAACGTTGCTAGGATGTCATCAGGTTTTTTTATCACTGGTTTTTAGTACATTTCTACTGATTGAAAACTATATTATAAAATTAAAATCAAAACAAAATGAGAAAAAATTACCTCACCGTAGAAGGGGATAGAACTAAAAACAAAATTGATGTTATACGTGAACTTTTCTAATTGTTTGATATAATTAAAAAAAACTTTATAAAATAGTTACATGTTATGTCGCATATGGGTATAATTGAAAATCGCAGTGCAATAAGTGATCAACACTTACAATAAGCATTAAAAATTTGTTTATTCAATCAAGTGAATAAAAGAGCTTAATGAAAACACTTATTTAAAACAAACAATCTAATAGTCTCTTATCACTTATCTAGTTCAGCATTAAGGCCTTTTTTTTTCTAAAAACAAACGCAGCCTAAATGTTTATGCCACCGAAATGAATAATGGAAGTGCGTTCAGGACTCACGTCTAAAAGAACATGTTTCTATTCTCAGTGAAAACATGATTTCAGAAGCAACAAGTCCATGATGGGCTTAAATTTTAGTCCAACATGTATAACTAGCCCATTGTTTTATTTCCATTCTTTGCTCTTTTCCAAGTTTTCCACCGGCGTTCAAATATACTACATTTAATACAGACGGTGGTATTTTGGAAAAATAAATCGGTGTTTCCAAATTTCAACTATTTCTATACAACACGTATTGTAGACAGATTCTTTCATGATATCACATTACGTGTGAAAAACTAAATACGTGGCTATGAGGTGCACAGGTGTTGTTTGAATAAATGCCCGAGAGAATGAAGCTGACCTTGAAGTTTAATTCAGGTACTTCAGTTCGTGCATTGGCGATCTTGTAGCTTCTTATTATTTTCGGCATTGATAACTATTTTGTGCATGCTAACATTGAGAAATAAGAGCAATCGATCATGTATATAGGGTATTCATGATATAGGATACCAAGTCATATGCATGCTAAGCACCGATATAAGTATGCACAGCATTTCTTATAATTTGTGCAAAGGCGTCATCTTTAGCTTTTAAAATCTATTATTAGCACATTTAAATTTCATGCGCCAATAAGCTCATATAGATAACTTCTAATCGCATTTATTATTTTCAGAAGGCCCTGCTAAATTCCCAACCAGTCAAGTTGACTGGTCATCGAAAAGTAGACTATGAAGTCAATTGTTGATTTAATGTGGACCAAGGTAGCTGAATTTTGATTTTACTTGTTCTGCTTTTATTTTCTTAACTTGGTTATAGCATCCGTTTGTGGATCGAACACGTGCCATTTAAGAACACAATCAAAAGTCTTACCACTGTTACCATCCGGTGTCATTGTCATATATCAATTTAACAATTAAAATCACATGAGCAACCATGTATGTGTTTACAAAGTATACGTTCTAGTACTTGTGCAAGAATGGATGCGCCAATAGAATAATGGAATATAATGTGTGGATAAGGTAGAAAGGAAAAGCCTATGAATGCCAACCTAATATCAAGTTGGACCCTTTATGGCTGTTCTAAAGTTTCTAATCTAAGATAAATCTATTCTTCAGTGCTTTTTTCACTTTATTTGTCTTCTCTAGTTCGACTTCTGGAAATAATACTACACTTTACATGTTCTTTTATTTGGATAGTTTGTTTGTTCAAACTCTAGTCATGCTTCTTCCAATATATTTAAGTCTCATGCAATCAAGCACTTCATATACATGCTACATATACATAACATCAAATAATTTCTTTTCTAGATACATTGTATCCGACACATCTTAATAGAATATAATTTCTAGATGAAATGTGAGTGCCCATTACCGCTCTAGATGCATATTGTATTAGACTCAATATCTTTCAATATTTTTTTTCTTTTCGCTAATGCTATTGTAGGTTGTCTGGATTTGTAGGCAAGAGATATTAATAATTCACTTAACTTAATTAAAACATCAAATCGTTTGAGATAAACGAGTCTTCTATTATTTTCTTTGTGGGATTTCTCTCAAACCACGTCTAATATAACTTATTGAAGTGGTATGGATTCCAGTATAATACCTGCTAGATCCGCTTTTTTAGTTATTAGAATATCATCCATCCTACAGAATCTAGACTCTAGACTGTGCATGTAAAAGAAGCTAATATCCGTGCTTGAATTATATAGAAAAAGAACATGAGGAAGATGAGAAATGTATAATAGTTTGTGGGAGTGTAGGTGGCTTAAGACATGGGGTTGTGCCTTTAAGATCTTTGACATCTGGATATGGAGCATCAATTATTATTTTTATCAAATTAAATCATACCTACTTTGATGTTATAGATCCTCATGCTAAAATTTATTTTTGTCGTGCTAAACATGAAATATTGGATTAAGGTTTTTTGAAGTCATTCATCATGATAAAGATTTTGTAACTGTGTAAAATATGCATTGCTTGAGAGTGCAGATTGTTGCACATATGGTTGTGAATATGTCCTTAATATTAAGGTGATGACCTTATGTACTAATTGGCGAATAAAAAAAAGAGTCTAACTATTGAGAATTCGTGTTTTATATCACTAATATTAAATTAATAGAGTTGAAGGACCCGGCATATTTTGTATCACAAAAATAATCATTACAATATAAATAAGTACTATTTTTAAAATTTTGGAAAATGAAAACATTTGTGTAATCTAAATTCTTTGACATCATCAACTAAGAAAGTAGGTAGGGATTACAAGAGTAAAAAGAGTTTGGTCCATTAGAATATATAACATAAAAATAGGATGAAATTCAATTTTTCACTTAACTTTTCAGAGCAAAGATTTTCCTTAATTCTTTTTAAAATTTGGATGATCTAGGATTTTTGTTACTGCTTTTCGTTAGTTATATTTTGTTTTAGTCCCCTTATCCATGTTATTAATCATATCATTATCAAAATTTTGGTACACACACTTTCTACCCATTGAGCTCAGATATAGGTATATCATATATGGGACAAAAAAAATGGATGAGTTTTTTATTCCTTACATCATAAAAGAAAAAATATACATGGACACGTTAATGATGACACGTCAGCTGCTGCACATTTGGCATCAAAATTATAATTAACTACAGAAAATGCTACTTATATCAGTCTTTCAAGTTGAACGAGAAGTCTTGATGACAACATCTACTGGGACTTTGCCTTCCTCAGCATTCCTAACTCAACCAATCTAAAGAAGTAGCTTAATGAAGTATACCGGTTTTATTAAGTTATTACTAATCCAATTTTCAGGCATCCATAATTGAACTGTTGTTTCAAACACCAGAGTCATAAATTAGCTAAGTTTCACTTGTACCGAAACATATATCCCTTAAGGGCCAAAATTGAAATCTTATGACAGCGGCTAACATATATCCCTTAAAGGTTTATTTCCTAAATCTTTCTTTCCTATCATTTTATTTCATTTTTGTTTCTATTCCTTTTATTTCTTATTTGTTTTCTTTTTATTTCTCACATTATTTTACTTACTCTCCATTTATATTCTTTCACTTTCTAAAACATTAAGTTTGTCAGATAGAGGTTTTCATAGCATGTGATAAAACAACTCAATTCAAATTTCTAATAAAATTAAGACTTTGGTTCATATTTTCAAGTGAACTGTAGAGTTCACTCTGTAAAGTTTACATCCATATTTGTTTTATTCTTCTCGTTTGTTCCCCTTCTTTCTTACCATGACAATTTTTTGTGAAATAACTTTAATGGAAAGAGAAAAGAAGCGTCCTTTAGATTGCATTTTAAGTAGTGAAAGCAGTACTCATGTCTTGATAAATAATGATTTGTATTATGTTTTGTTTTATACAAAAATTTTGTCATAAATATAATATAAAATATCTCGGTTGTTTAAACTTTGCTAGTCCAAAATAGACAAAATGTAATGACTAACATGACTTAAAAGTATAGTAGTAAGATGATAATGACCATCATCTCTGCCAACAAATTTTTGCAACATATTTAAGTAGTAATGAAATAGGACCAACTCTTAATTATGTTTACCAAAAAGGATAAAGAATGTTGTTAAAAAAATTTAAATATAAATTTCTACCATTAAATTGAGTTATGGTGGTTGGGGAATCATTGACTCTTCTTCCACTAGCACATCACTCCTTTTCTCTCTACACAGTAAAGACAACTCAAGCAATTAATACAGCTACAAATTCATTTCACCTTTCACATAATATGATAACTGCATTCAAATCAACTACTGGATAGCATAGAACACAGATTCAGATCCACCACCTCTTTAAACTTTTTCAACTTTTTCCCTTTTGTATCAGTTTTTTTTTTCTTCCAAATTCTGCATCAATCAAGATTTCCCTTTTATTTCTTCCTTTTTTCTTTTTTCTTTTGAGAAGAAATGGTTGGTACAATCAAAATTTCATCTTTTGGCTCACCTGAAACATATGTCATCTTCTTTCTTGCAATTATATTCATTCCAGCTCCTTGCACTTGTAGCATTCAAAGCTTCAAGATTTCACCAGGGTTTCAAGGTGCACAGATGAATTTCATCGACAACAATGGCCTTTTTCTCCTGTCCAATGATTCAAATTTTGCATTTGGGTTCATCAACACCAATCTGAAAGACACCACTAATTATGTTCTTGCTATTGTTCATCAAAGCAGTAATTCTGTAGTCTGGACTGCCAACAATGAAAAACCTGTCACTCATTCCGACAATTTTGTGTTTGCCAAGGATGGAAATGCTTATTTGCAATCAGGAACTCGAACCATTTGGTCTACAAACACTTCCAGCAAAGGAGTTCTGTACATGGAACTGCTGAATTCAGGTAACTTAGTTTTGCTTAGCAGTGATGATTCTAGCTCTATTCCTGCATGGCAGAGTTTTACTTATCCTACCGACACCATTTTATCGGGTCAGAACTTTGTAGAAGGCATGAAGCTTATAAGCAGACCAAACAGCAACAGTAATCTAAGTTTCAGTCTGGAGTTTCGATCAGGCAATTTGTTCCTTTCCGCAGGGTTTAAAACCCCACAACCTTACTGGTCTATGAAGCAAGATAACAGAAGAATCGTCAACAAATATGGTGAAAATATATCTTCCGCGACTCTCAATGATAGCACGTGGAATTTATATGATAAAAAGGGTAACCTTTTATGGCAGTTCATTGTTGCAAGCAACAATGCAAACGATAGCAATATCATCTGGGTTATCATATTGGGTGATGATGGTATTTTACATTTTTATGGGTTGCAAAACGGAGCCTCGAAACTGACATCCCAAATAAATATACCAGAAGATTCCTGCGATGCTCCGGAAGCTTGTGGGCCATACTTCATTTGTAACAGTGGCAGAATATGTTCATGCCCGGGAGTGCTTAGTGGAACCACCGGGTGCAACCCGGGCATATCTTCATGTACTTCTAATGATGGGTATGAACTTGCAAACGTTGGTGATGGAATTGGATATTTTGCTACTCGGTACTCTTCTCCATTTGCAAAGTCGAATCTTACTGGATGTAAATCCGCCTGCGTTGACAACTGTTCATGTGTGGCTATGTTTTTCGATGAAAAGTCGAATAACTGCTTCTTGTTCGATCAAATTGGGAGCTTGCAACAGTTAGATGGGAACTCAAATTACAGCTCTTTTATTAAAGTTTCAAGTAATGGAAGACAGGCTCAAAACAGTAGTGCTGGAAGCAAACAACTTACACTTGCTTTGGCTATCTGTTTCTGCGCTTTGGCTGTAATATGCGGTCTTGTATACATGTCTATTAGACTGGGGCGGCGCCACAAAAGACTGTTAGAGCCTGTTCAGTCACAGAATGATTCTAACTCAGAGGAGGATAATTTCTTGGACAGTATATCAGGTGTGCCAGTGAGATTCAGCTATAAAGAACTTCAAGAGGCTACTGATGATTTCAGCATCAGGTTAGGGCAGGGAGGATTTGGATCGGTGTATCTTGGAAAGCTGAAGAATGGTTATGAAATCGCAGTTAAAAAGTTGGAAGGGATTGGGCAAGGAAAGAAGGAATTTCGCGCTGAAGTGACTACCATTGGAAGCATCCATCACATACATCTTGTGAAGCTCAGAGGCTTCTGTGCAGAAGGCACACACAGGCTTCTTGCATACGAGTACATGGCGAATGGGTCTTTGGAGAGATGGATCTTCAGCAAAAGTGATGAAGAAAAATCAAAACTGGATTGGGATACAAGGTACAGTTGATGAGCCATTTGGTAATCGATAGCAAAAATGATTATTTACAATTATTTTTTTGGTAAATCCATTTGCATATTGCAGATGCATTGGAATTTCGTAATTTGTTCCAACAACTAATTACATTATGAAAAGTAAATAAGTAGTATTAAATTATATGAAATAGGAAAGGCTAGGTGCTAAAATGTTGAAATACCGCTACCTTGCTAGAATTTTTTTCCCCCCGCCGATTTTAATCGTTTATGGATTACTTGGGTAAAAAAAAGGTAATGAAAACCAGCTTTTACGAGTTTTTTGAACCATCCATTATGTTTTAAAAATCAGTCAAAATGGGTACACTATATAACTTTAGTTGTTACTCTCAACCAAGGTTCAAGATCTCGATTTCGGTATTTTGTAATCATAAGAATTTTGATCTAATTTATAAATTTCGAGAATTTCGGTATCAGTTCCGATTTCGGATTTATTATTTATTTTTTCATGTAGTTACATACATATACATATACATATACACACACACACACACACACACATATATATATACATATATATGTGTGTGTGTGTGTTTAATTCATTGAACTAAAATGTATAAGTGATCTGTAATTGAAAATTTAGATATAAATGAGCAATACTGAAAATATTGAGTAATTATAAATACTTATAACACTAAAAAATGTTCATTCATTACTTCGTTTTCAAATTTTTTTAGTTACATCGTTTATATATTTCGTGGTTTTGTATGTTTATTAAGTTAAAAATTCATATTTTAAATATTCATATATTTAAAACTCAAATTAATTCTTTTTTCATGTTTCTTTTGTATAATTTGAAGTTCAATAGCTTTTTAATTGAAACGGAGTTTCAGTTTTATTTCGAACCGTTTTCCATCGAAACCGAAACGTCATGACTGGAATCTCGATGTTTCGGTCGAAAACTCAAACGTTGCTCTCAACCCATCGATTCAGTAGTTTATTATTTTATTTTTCCATTTTGCATATTTTCTTTTAAGTCTATCCTTTTTAGAACAATTGTTTAGAAATTTTCAGTTCTACTATATATCTTTAATTTTATTTTTAAATATTTTTATTTCTGTACATTTAATTTCTTTTTTCAAAATAATATTTAAATCCTATTGAAACATTTTGTATCTTTAATATTTCTTTTTTTTAATCAAAATTTTACTTTATTCAAAATTGATTTTTTCTTCTTCCATAGTATATCCTATTATGGAAGTATGATGCAAATTTTAAAATCAAAAATTTCAGTTTTGGAGGATCGGGTTCTTTCAAGAAATTTACTATAAGATGTGTTGCCTATTTAGATATATGTGTAACTTTACTTTTAGAATGGTTTCATAATAAAATTTAATTTCAAAGAACGATTTTAAACACCGTTAGAGTCAGATAGCTTTAAGTAGGGCCAAAGTTTTTGATAGGCCAAAATATAATTTAGGTAGGTCTTGTGTAGATGGAGAATATCATTTTCTTTAGTAAGGAAGGATCTAGTTTAGATTGGACAAATATTTTTTTCTTTAGTAAGAAAGTACATAAGATGTGCATTCCTACATTTCAGTTTTTGGATCACGAAATGCAATGGTCCAAATCATATTAAAGTATATGTGTTATATTTTAAGTTCATAAAATAAAATAAAGAATATGTTGATTTTGACAATTGAATTTTGTAACTAAAGATCATTCAAAATTTTGACAATTGAATTTTGTAACTAAAGATCATTTTGAACGAATCCTCTCTACGGGATCAGTGGCCTACTTGGATCAACATTTTGTTTTTTCTTTTAGTAATTAACAATAGTATATGACCAGCGATAGCTGAAATTGGATATCAAGTTACTAAACCCCAAGTGATCAACGATGTACTTTCCATTTTCTATGTAGTGTATATCGTATATACCTATTAGACAAAAGTGTTGGAAGATGGGTTTTGGTGACCATCTTTGATAAAAATAATGGATGTTCTCTTTTTCCCGTGACAATGAATTGAATCAAAAATCTTTCACGATATAATGAGTTTCTTTAATTCAAGTTTTTAACTACTTGAATCAAATTCTAGAACACTTAATTGTTTCTATCAATGCCAGTTGAGGAAGTACATAGTCAAGTATATTGTTAAGGACACCTCATTTTCCTTTTCCTAACACCATTGTTAAAAAATGTCATAAAATTTTACAATATATTCTTTTTAGAGGGAATTAGGCTGAAGGAAAAACCTGAGAACACTTTTAGTCTGAAGGACAGAAGTTTTAAAATTTAGCCTGAAGGACAAAAAATGATATATTCACATAGCATTACACATCCATAATGCTATATTCATATAACATTACACATCTATAATGCTATATACAACACAATTTTATAAGTTTCTGTATACACAAACAAGCGGCTGTGTAATGCTATATGAATATAGCATTATGGATGTGCAATGCTATATGAATATATCATTTTTTGTCCTTCAGACTAAATTTTAAAACTTCTGTCCTTCAGACTAAAAGTGTTCTCAGGTTTTTCCTTCAGCCTAATTCCCTGTTCTTTTTAATACTAGACATTTTAAAAAGCTACCAATGTATCATTTTCGATTTTTTTTTTCACGTCGTTCGACTGTCGATCAACATCATTTTACATGGCGATCAACCACCGACAACAATAGTTCAGTGGTTGATGGCCGTGAAAAACGGTATTGCTCGGCGAACATTCGCCGTGCAAAACGACTTTACGTAGTGGCTGGTTGCCGTGTGAAATAAATGCTAATAGAAAGCACACAAATTTTATTGTATTTATTATTTTTCTCTATGGTATTAGGATATTAGGAAGAGGTAAATTGGTGCCCTTAGCAACACGCGATTAAGTGTATTTTGTGCTACAATGATTATTGTATGTATAAAGATGAAAAGAAATGTCCAATTGGATTGATGAATGTTGGAGTAACGAGCGGAATCTAAAGGGATAATGCTATCGGTATAATTGTATAAACAATCTGAAAGGTCATATCCATCATGGGGGGATTGTCGGATAGCAAAAATTTATAAGAAGCTTCCAACAAAAATGCCCTCTTAGCTCTTTCTACAGCTGATAATCAGTAGCTCACTCGATCTTTATGGGTTTATTTGGTACTGAGCATATGCAAGTACGAATCTTTATGGGCTTTATGAAATATGAGAGCTGTTGTCTCTATAAATATCTTCCATCACTTATCGTGTTGCCAATCAAACTAGCTGTCACGTTTTCTGACAGGTACAACATAGCCTTAGGCACAGCGAAAGGCTTAGCCTACCTACACGAAGACTGCGACGTAAAGATCGTGCACTGCGACATAAAGCCTGAAAACGTCCTCCTGGATGAGAACTTCACAGCCAAAGTGTCGGATTTCGGTCTGGCCAAACTGATGACCCGGGAGCAGAGCCACGTGTTCACGACCATGCGGGGCACCCGAGGCTATCTGGCCCCGGAGTGGATCACCAACTACGCCATCTCCGAGCGCAGCGACGTGTACAGCTTCGGCATGGTCCTGCTCGAGATCATCGCAGGCCGCAAGAACTTCGACCCGTCCGAAACCTCCGAGAAGGCCCACTTCCCATCTTATGCGTTCAAGATGATGGAGGAAGGGAGGCTGAGGGAGGCGTACGATAAGAGACTGACGTACAACGAGAAGGATGAGAGGATGGAGGTATGTGTGAAGGTGGCATTGTGGTGCATACAGGAGGATCTGGGGATTCGGCCGTCTATGGCGAAGGTGGTGCAGATGATGGAAGGGGTTTCGTATGTGGCGCAGCCGCCGAGTTCGCCCCAGTTGGGGTTTAGGATGTATGCCAATTTGTTTAAGGCGATTAGTGAGGAGGAAGGCGGGTCGTCTTCAGGGCCTTCTGATTGTAACAGTGATGCGTTTTTGTCCGCAGTAAGGCTGTCCGGACCGAGGTAGCTTTACATGTTGTATATAGATGATGCTTAGAATTATAGTTTATTGGAAAATTGTAAATAGAATACTGTATGGTGCGTGTATACGGAGGAGGCTTTTGTATTTTGGTTTAGTTTTGTGTTATATGCTTCTTCGTGTCCGACGGCCAGTTTGGCAATTGTTTGTTGCAAAATTACTTACAACTTATAAGTTATAAACAACCCATGTTACTTTTAAATTACTTAAAATTTTGATTTATTTAAATAAATAAAAAAGTGGTTGTGAACCACTTTTTTAAAAGGGCCTAAACTTCTTTGTTCTATGTGTATAATTTTGTAGACTTTGTACTGAAAAAAGAAAGATGTACATGATGACATATTGAAAAGAAAAAGGTCGGTCTGCATAATTTTGTGTACTACTTTTTGTTTACAGTAACGTGTCTAACTTAAGTTTGAGCGTGGCATAAGCTGAATTCGAATGTCTGATATTCTCTAGTACTAGTGTGTAACCCGTGCGTTGCACACCGCAATGTTTTAAAGTTATAGTTTTTATATTTAAGTATAAATTTTTTTTAAACTATATTTTAAACTTGAAAATGCGTGGTAAATTTTTTATTGTTGTTTATGCAGGTGTTATAGAGCTACTCAAAGGCACAGAAATAATTGTTTTTTTAAGCATTAGGGAAGTTATTGAGGCATATATAGAATTGTGATTTATAGGATTTTCGTCATGAATTAATGATTATTAATTTAATGGCTTTTTTTAATAAGTTTAAATTTAAGATAATTAACTAATTTAAATGACAATTAATAGGAGATACCAATGAAAAGCTTTATATGTATATATAAATATTTAAACATGGGGTATTTGAGTGTAAAATATTAATGAGAATTAATAAAACAATGTAGAAAGTTTAAATTATCATAAACTATTTAAAAGATAATTTGTGATAAAATATCAGGAGAGAACTAAAGAAGTAAGAAATCGATATTAGTAATAAGAAGGGTAGAAATTCTTTTATTTTAGTGTTATTTAATAAATAAATTGATAATCAATTTTTCTTACTTAATTATAAAGTAAAGTTGTTTTTATTGATAATTTATTGAGATGAATGAACCATGAAGTTGAATTTTTATTGTTGTTTGTGTTTATAATTTTTATGTGCTTAACATAATTTTTTTTACTATTTTGGTTAATATGAAAATGATGTGCATATTGGAATTGTAATTTTATGAATATATTACCTTTGCAAACTTTACATGTTTTTAAAAAGTTTAAAATATAAAAGTATAATCATTTACAGAATGGATATCTTCTGATCAATTATTTAATTGGTTTGTGTTAATGAATTAATGTATTTTCATAGCATATTAAAAATGAAACTCATATTTTTTAAAAAAAGTTACCATATATTTTGAAATTGAACTTAATAAATGAAGGATGATTAATGTTAATGAATTGCCATATTTTGAATAGTATAAAATGAAAGTTCATTACTTTATATTTTTACAAAATCCTAAATAAACCGGATTGAGAAAATGATTGAAAGCTCCAATATCATATGAATGTATTTGTAGAGCCCAACTGACCAATCAAGCAGGAAAATTAGATGAAAAACAGCAGTATAATGAACCGCTAGGATACAATCTACCAGCAAGGGTAAAATGGAAATTTCGCATTTAACGCAACAATATCTTAAACCTAGCCGCCTTTCTCTGTTATCACATTCAGTACTTACCTTGCGTATCTTTTTTCCCCCAAACAGCAGAATAAAGAAAGGGTGAAAATCATCATAAATTAAATGAAATCAATGTGAAATCTTCATCAATTCAATTCCGCGCATATTAAAGGTACTGTCTCCTATCTTCTTCTTAGGTTAAATTCTGCGAATATGAAGATAAGCTGCTGTTTTTGAAACTTACACTAATTTAGAGTCTGTAGGATATAGTTGTTGAAAATGAATCGCAACAGTAATTCAACCTATAGGAGTGTATTGCACGAATTTGGTTATGTCCTTTTTTATACTTGTTAATTACTAATTTCAATTTGGTAAATTTCTATTTTATTATTTCAATATGTAAATGTTTTTGAAAAATAGTCTGTAGGTTATATATTCATTTGGGCAACTTAGAATAATTTTTGTACATTCTTTAAGCAGCTGCTTGCATTTGTTTCTGTTCACCAGATGGCGCTTTCCCTTTTCCGGTTAGTTGGTGCAGTAGGAAGAACAATGGTTTTATCTAGTACGATTGGAAATTTTACCATGCTCGTGTTATTTGTGCTGGGAGGATTTGTCATTTCTAAAGGTTAGAATATCATTAAGGGTAGCAAATACATGTATCCTACCCTAACTTTATTACCCATAATATTCTTTTTATACTCTATAATATCCAATTCTACCCTCCTCTTATATTATTTATGCCTCATATAGGCTCAGTTGATGATAATCAGAACCTAAATCAGTATAAATTGTCTAAATCTATGCAAGTGACAATTTTGTTGAGTTTTTCTGGATAATTATTATGACTATGGTGTGTTGTTGAATTCAGTTCATTTTAAACAATAATTTAGAGATAGAAATGGTATTGTTCAATTAATATAACAAAAAAAAATTTAATTTATTTTTGTACAACGATATTTTGATAATGTCAGCTTTCCAATTATTATTTTATTACATGTAACAACAATTATTTTGAATAAAATTTAAGTTTATTTTTTTTGTCTTTTGAAGAAATCAAATAAATAAAATAAAAGCGGATATTTTGGTCATTTGGAAAAACTAATTTTTAGCAGGATATGGAAAGTAACGTTGGGAGTTTCTTTTTAATATTTTAAAAAATTGATTCTGTTATTCTTGTATTTTTTTGCACTGCAATCAAAAATAAAATGACGAATCTTGTCGCTACTGACTACATCTCGTTTAAATTCAATTACTTGTTTTAGCATGGTTTTTCTTATTCTTTTGTGTGTGCACGCGTGTGTAGTGATGTTTCTGGATATAATTTATTAAGAGATTATCATGAGATTACATATAGGATCCTTTAATGTTTCATCTGACAGATTACATAAAGCCATGGTGGGAATGGGCCTATTGGGCTTCGCCTATGATGTATGGACAAAATGCTATAGCACTCAATGAATTTCTTGATCCAAGATGGAGCACTGTAAGTAAAAGTGACATCTCCTTTAGAAAATTTGTTATGCCATTTTCAGAAGTATCGCATATTTTTTGTTCAAACTCTTACAGTTACTTCCTCTCATTTTTTACAGCCGAATAATGATAGCAGTATTGATGCACTTACAGTAGGGAAGGCAATTCTCAAATCAAGAGGCATGTATTACCTTTTTTCTAGCTGCAATAATAATGGTCGACATGTTAAAAGCAGAAATGACTTTGAATTTTTATTCCTTTTTGTCTGCCTGCAGTAATAAAGAGATTGCAAGCGCCAAGCATTTTGTCGGAGATGATTTCAGAAATAAAAGTGGTAGAGGTTAAATTTTTTTATGCTACGTAGCATTTTTTATAGGTTAGAGGCAACAGATAATTAAGTAGGAAAATTAATATGCATTTAAAAATCTGTTCATTTTAGTATAAACGGTTCAGTTGATAATTTTTCAAAGTTGGTATGCATTTAAGATGAACCTTTCCAGCATGCTCATAAACAGCAAGTCTTTTTTCTGATTCCGTGAATATGCCTTATGCAGCATATAATTTTGTTACGTTGAAATATATCTACTATTATATTGAAAACGATGAACTTTGAATAATTTTTTATAACTGTTTGAAACAAAGTAACGACAAACACAACGAACATAAAGTAAAAAAAACATTGTTAGAAAGTGCGAAAATAATTTGGTTTATGCATACACACATATTTAGAGTAATAGGAAAACCATTTAGCCTCGAACTTAAAACATTTAGTTCTTCCCTTTGTAGATGTTTTGAGTTCTTGAAACAGGTAGGTGTAGCAAGAGAGTACGGAAAGATGAGCTAAAATCCAATTTTGTTATCCTGTGAAAATAACATAACATATGAATACGGAATTGAATTTGGAAGTAGTTGTTTTTTGAATGAAGAAAATTAATAGATCATAAATGAAACTTTAGACATTACCTTTAAGGTTGTTGAAAATCTCCTTGTATACAATATTTTGTGTGTAGCCCTTTCTTTCTCCATTTTTATTATTGATCAAAATCTTCAACCCTTTTTGTGTCGTTGTGCGAGAAACAGCAACATATAACTGGCCATGAGTGAATATAGGACGTGGTAAATAAACCCCAACATTTTCTAGTGTTTGACCTTGACTTTTGTTGATTGTCATTGCAAAACATATTTTTATTGGAAATTGATGACGCCTAAGGAGAAAAGGCCATTTTGTGTCTGCTGAGGACATAACTATTCGTGAAATTAAAACCTTATTACCAATATTATTTCCAGTTATTATTTCCGCCTCTATTACTTTGGAAGCAACTTGTGTTACAATTAATCTTGTCCCATTGCAAAGACCTAAATTTTGATTTAAATTACGGAGAAGCATTATTGGAACCCCAACCTTTAAACGAAGTTCATGATTTGGTATTGAAGCTAGTTTTAGTGTATTAAGGAATTCCACGGGATACAAAAGATTTTGTTGCTCGATGCCTTCCGATATTGGACTAATTGAGTCTGCACTTAGATAGGTACACAACTGACCAGGCATTTTATCAATAATAAATGAATTCACTTCATCCACGCATTCATTAGTCGGTGCCAATATACAACGACTTCTTAAGTAGTGTTGTTCATCCAGCCTTTTCTCAAAGTCTGGATAAATGCTATCAACAATTTTTTGTATGGGATTATCATCCCATTCAATTAAGTTTTCCCTTGGAATTTGTACCCATGTTGGCTCCTCATTACCATACATTGCTACAGTTGGAAGCAGTCCATCCCCCACATCTAAAATCCATTTACTAAAATTTGCAATTTTATTCATCTCCTCGTTAGTTGAACATTCACTTGAAAGACGCATATTTTGTGTAAGAGTAAAAATTTTACACTTGCTCCATAAACGTGATCGATTTATTGACGAACCAACAATTGTTTCCCTTCCCCCTTTATCAATAACCGGTAGTATTTGCCTAAAATCACCACCAAGTAGAACAGTCTTTCCACCAAAAATTTCACCACCATTTCCAACATGTTCCATTACATCTCTTAAATTTCTTTCTAATGCTTCTAATGCATTTCTATGTGCCATTGGCGCTTCATCCCAGATAATTAGATTAGTTTTTTTAATTAACTCGCCTAGTGAAGACTGTCTTGTTATATTACAAATAGAATCCTCATCTAAATTTATTGGAATTTTGAAACGTGAATGTGCAGTTCTGCCACCCGGTAGTAATAACGCCGCTATACCTGACGTTGCAACTGCCAATACAATTTTACCATGTGATCGCAGTTTTGATATTATTGTTTTCCACAAAAATGTTTTCCCGGTACCTCCACTACCGTGAACAAAAAAAAATCCACCAAAATTTCCATCAACTGCATTTATGACTTCATCAAATATTTTCCCTTGTTCAACATTTAAACAACACCTCATATTTACGTACTCTTCATTGAGTGCATCATGGTTGTGCATTTGTTCCTCCATTATAAGTCTGTTTTGAAATCTGTCAAGAAACACCAAATCAGGAAAGGGTAACGTAGGATATTCTTTTAGAGATCTATTACTCTTATTCATGATTTTTTCAATTTCATACAATGTGTAATTTTGCAATTGGCATTGCGTCATAGTTAGAATATTGTTTTGTAGAACTCTTCTTTGCATATATAACATATCATCTGACAGTAACTCCCAATGGTTGTTCCAAAGCTCTAGAGGATTTGAAATTTCACAAAATAATAGTAAGGTAACAAACATTTCCCGCAGGGATTTTGTTGATGACCATCTTCCGGCTTCCACAATTGCATTATTCCATTCATTATCATCTTCCAACAAACCTCGTGCCATACATGCAGTTTTAAAATCATTGAAAATTGTACCGTTAAAAGTTCATATGTCTTCATAATTTGTAGGTCCTTTCACTATGTTTAGCAACATACGTAGATAGAATCTTTCTCCGGAAGTTGGATGGGCATAATAAATTCTTCCAATTGTATTACCTTTTTGTCTCCTTTTCCATTTTTTATTTTTTTTATCCCACACCCATTTTGTTGGAAAATCAACATATGTAAGGTCTCTTGCATCTTCGTTCAACCTATTTGTTTCCAACCATTCTGTAAATATTGACTTTTTAATATTCGGTCGATTAGTAATATCTTCTAAATTATCTGTATCATGAAATATAATCGATTGTTCATCGGGTAAATGAAATGGCAATCGTTGCACTGCAGGTGTGCGAAACTGAATATCGAATTCAAATATTCGCCAGCAAGATTCGGAGGCTGAAATATATCGACAATCGAGGTACGTTTTAATTTCGTCAACTTCTCGTACATTTAGTCCACCATCTTCAGTATTTTCTTCAATTACAACCGTTGCACGATCATATCCCTTATTGATATATTTGAACAAATACTTTACGGATCGGGTTCGATTACATATTTCCACATTTATGTTTTTGATATTTTACAATTAGATCCGTGTTGTGTGGAATTACCCATTTATTATCAAATTTCATACCCATTGCTGTCACATATCTATCATTTACTCTTCTTATGTACACAGGGAAACCATCATCATCAAATGTTGTGTTAGAACAATTTTCTTTTGGATAATGTTTTGAACAATGACCTTTAACCATGCAGGAATTTTGTGGATTAGCTGCACCACATGGTCCATGCATCATAAACTGTGAGACGGATTGATATGCTAGCGGATCTACTTCTTTATTTGGTATTTCAGCTGTAATTATGCTATCAACATCTGAAGGTGTTTTAGGCTTATCGGCAGAATGAAGGAACAACAATATATGCGCATGTGGTAGGCCTCTTTTCTGAAATTCAATTGTGTATACCACTGTAAAAACATGCAAAAGATATCACCCCTAGTTAGATAAGTGAATAAGAATTTTTCCTCATCAAATTATACAAATGATAAAAAACATCAATCAATAATTCTGTATTGCTCAGTATGCCAAGAATAAATTACATTTTATGAGATTTTGTATCTATGAAATTTTGAAATAATAGTGAACTTGTTCTTGAAAAGTTCTTCGTACGATAACGATTTATCATTTTGTGTAATAAAATCATGTAGCATGCTGGCTGTATTGGCTTTAATCATACAAAGATTACTGGGTGAACTGTGATTCAGTAGACCTGACAGTAATCAGGTGTAGAAAACTGGTTTCGAGTTGATCAAATTAGAAAATGATAAATCCTAGAAAAGATTATTGGCTTTAATCATACAAAGATTATTGTCACTACTTGGTACATGAAACAGTACCAACATCTAACTTAAGGAGACCGAGCTGTTAGTAGGAAGTGCATATAATTAATTATTGCCTTATTTCATAATCCATTTCTTGAGAGAAACAACACAAGTGAATTCCAAATCAACTTTATGACAATGTAAAACTTAGAGCGCAATGGCATGTTGCACTGCCAAATCTTTTTTGTGTATAACCAGTAGGCTATTTTTCCCACCTTTTAGTGATAAACTGAAGTCAATTATCTTCACATGATATCATATCTGCTTGGCACAATGTAATTCAAAATCCGATAGCTCAAACAAATGGTAAATGGTTATTTCCACGGTTTCTTATGGTAAAAAATCATAGTGTTGTTGAACTTTTTTGTCATATTTATCATGATTGTTAACCTCAAAAAAAATTCCTTATAAGAAATTGATGTTTGTTGTGTATGAGTAATGCACATAAGCAACTGTGGGTTTTACTGTCTAAAGTGATCCAACCTTCTAACAGGAAACCATACCAATTGGATTCATATCTCTATCCTGCATTCATTTCTTTGATTAAAGATCTTGATCAACATAGAAAGAACAATATGAAAAGTCAGCCCAAGCACCTCCATTATCTTCTGTCAAAGGATATTCTCTACATTCTAAATATAATGCTAAATCAAATTCTCTCAATCTTTTGGAGATTTCTGAAATGAAAATTGTGTAAGTTTTTTTCCGATATCCATTTGTTACTTTGTGTAATTGAATGGAGCAAATATTTTATTTTTGAGTAATTGCACAAGCTTTGGGCTGTTATTAAGTTTGCTAAAATATATTCAGGATAGCATATAAAGATAAAATAATTCACTACGCAACATCAAATTTTATGAATATTTGTTAACCTATTATATTTTTTGGTGTTGTTGAGTTGAGATGTCCTATTTCTATAAATTCAAAACATTGTTAAAGGAAATATGATATTTATATTTTTTATTTTCTGTTAGTCTAATTGAAGAATCATTTAAGTAATATAAATGGAACAAATAGATGGTAATAATGGAAAAAGATGAATACCTGCGTGAACAGACCCAAAATGTTTCACTTCTCTTAAATCTGCCATTAGCTGATCGAGTTTAATTTTAAAAACTCTAGCTACAATATCTGGTCTATCTTGTATAGTTTGTCCAGGAATAAGTGAAACAAACTTTTTAATCTCTATCCAATTAGGATTGCATGTGAAAGTAATGAATAAATCAGGCTGGCCTGCTGCTCTACAAATTGCAATAGCATCTTGATAGTTTTGTATCATATATCGAGGACCTCCTGTAAATGAGGAAGGTAAAACCATTCTTTTTCCAATCGAAGATGCATTTGTATCACCTGCTACTACTGCATCTCGGAGACCTTTATACAGATCAGATCTAATATTAGATTGATTGTTGCGTATCCATCTTAGCCTATCTTCTTCTATGCAGGTGTAGGCATCCACCAGAAATTGTTGAAATAATCGACCACCTCTAAGTAATGTCTGCCCTTCATTTGGCCTTTGTTGGATACGAAATGCATAGTACTCCCTCATGGTAAGCATTTTCTCCTCAATTTGATGACTTTCATTGATTGTTTGTTCATCATTTATGAATCTGTGTGCGATATTTAATCTAAAGCCATCTTCTCCATAAGGAAATAATATAGGATATTGCATTGCCATAAAACTTGGATGTTTTTCAGTTATTCTTCTTAAGAGTCCATTTTTTTCTTCTAATACGATGTCCCTGCATGCATCATTTTGAAAACCATCACCTACTATTAAAGCTGCTATCTCAGAAGATGTTGGCAAATTATACATTCTACCATCATTTTGTCGTGAATTAATCAATCGCAGCCTTACAGATTGAAAATTTGTTTCTTTAAAACGATCTCTTGCCATCCTAAATGCTTTTGCGAGTTCATTGCACTGATCAAACATGCTCATTAGTTCGCTAATGATGCCTTCATCCAGTTCTGCATCGTTGTTTGTTCTTACTACATTCATTCTATTTGACAATTCATTTTCTGTGTCATAAATATAAAGTTGTGCAAATTTAGGTTGGTTGTCTATTGGGAGAAGTGAACCGATTTTGTGATGGTTTTGACCGTTTATCCGAAAGACATAAGGGCCACGACCATCATTTATGGTTTTGTCAACATTACCTCCCATAGAGGTGAAAGAAAATATAGAGTTGTACAACCTTATCTTTTCTCTAAATCTTGATGCTCTTGGTCCACCATTATAATCTAATAAATGTTTTAAAAAAAGAGGACAGTGTTTCAGTATAGGAAGTTCTACTTTCCCTAAACGACAACATAGGGAAAATTCTGGGTTAGGCGTGGCTTTTGATTTTGTATTCCTTTCTTCGTACCATAGTATGGCATTGCAGTTTGAACATGTATGCGTGGGTTCACCAATTTCCCATATTTTAAACATTTTCCCTGCAACATGTTTATATGTTATAAATTTTAAGATTTATGATAGACATGAATAAATTATTCCTTTGATATAAAATGAGTCTTCACTTACTTGTAATTGTGTCATAGGTAGCTGATGGTAGTTCTGGTATATAAGTTTGTCGACTTGGTTCATCTTGGTCAAAGGATGTATCATTAGACACATGAATTTGTTGTGCCGGCTGCAAGTTTGTGCCACTTCTTTCTACTGGTAACATACAATTATATTTTATGATGAAATACTTCATATATTATTGTAATATTAAATTTCTTGTTAAAACCATAGGCACTTACTTGTAGTTGTGCCATATCTACTTGGTGATGCTGTCACTGCCACTTTATGAGCTTGTTGATTTTGATTATTTTCAGTCGATCTTAAATCGTTGACATTTCTATGTGGTGCTTCTTGCAGGTTTGCATTGATTCCTTGAATGTGTACCATGGAATTATTATTTTCTTTGGGTGGAACAACAATGTCTTCCATGTTCAACACTTTGATGATTAGGTAAATAAAGTTAACTAAAGGACTTATTTTATACAGTATTATTCTGTATTGTGTAATTGAACTATTTCTTACCAAGATTGCGGATTTGGTTTGCATTTCGTTTCTTGTGGACTTGGTTTGCAATCTGTTTATTCTGGAGGATACGACGCCTTTCCTGTCGCTTGTGCCATTGAAGTACTGTGATAGTTTATTTTCAAGGTTAATGTTTCAATATTTGTTGAGTATATTAAATTTATTGTTATCATATTGTAAGTAACATGCACCTTTTCTCCTTTTATAAATTGCAGCAGATTCTATGGTCTGATCACAGCAGGTATCTTGTGAGTATACCTCAAATCTTTCAGTTGGAAAAATCAAATTATTGGTTTCTATGGTTGAATCATTAGTTGAACCTAAGTTTGAAACTTTCATGATCAGGTCCAGTACATCAAAAAATAAAGAATATTATTTACTGTAAACTTCATACATTCATTGAGTTTGAAGGGTCTCTTACTTTGATAACATATTTGTTTTGCCTTTCGTTTGTTGTAAAGGATACAGCGCCTTTCTTGCCGCCTTTGCCTTTGGGCTATGATGGACATTTGTATCAAAGGTGATTGCGTCAATAAATGTCATTTATTTTTCACAATTTTTCCTTGTACTATATTAATTTTACCTGATTTTCTGATAACAAAATCTGCTTCAATGGCATCGAAATTTGAAGTGGAGCAAGTGGCAGTTGGAATTTTAGGACCTCTGAATCGTTTGAAGGTATGGTTTTGGTGTCTTTGTTCATTATCTTCCCCATTTCCTTCTCTATGGATGCTTAGATTTCTACCGCGCTTACGTGATATCTGTGTTTTACCTACTTCAATTGATTTAACCATTTATCTGTATTGATGATACCATATAATATAAGTTAAAAGGAAAACAATCAGAAGTAGGGTTCAGCTATGTTGTAAGAAAAATTAAGCTTTGTTATAGGTTTTAACTGGATTGTATTTGTAACATTTAAAAGCAACAACCTAAATTACTGTAATAAAGTTGTGTATGAAAGTAATTGTCATGTTGAAAAATAAAACTATTAACAATGCAATTGATTTCCAAAGATTAACAGAGATTACCGCTTCAAAAATAACGATCGAACTATCTTCATGTAAATAACAAAATTTTGAAATTAGTCTGCAGTATATGAATAAAAACTTGAACATCGTAAACAATTATCATAAACATAAACTGAGTAAATGAACTGATCTATTTTATTATCACTCTAAAACTGTTTACACTTATAATCTAATTTCATTTTAGATTATTTCTTAATCCTTGAAATAAATTGACTTTATGTTTTTTTCTTCTTTTTTGACTATTTTCATTCTAAACAAAATCCATACTTGTTTCTGTAGAGCAATGCGATTTTAGATGAATGCTCAGGATATCTTTTTAGGTAATTTAAATATAGTACCTTTTTCTGTAAGAATTTAAAATTGACATTATAAGTCTGATTTTATTTTTGTAATTGATGTATTACATAGTCATTTCTCATTTTATGATTGTAACTGTAGCAAAACAATCAAGACGGCACTGCTGCAATATACTTTGACGAATTTTAAAATATGATGATTGGGAAGATTGGAGAAGGGGACACCAGAGATGAACTTATGAAAGCATTTCATATCTTAGGTGAGGAAAAAAGTAATTTTTATTCGTATTTTTGGTATTTACTTAATTAATATGACCGTGTTACAACACATGTTTATTACACGATTAACATATATGCATAGATCAAGTATATAACTAAGATATATACATACCTTTCGTAGTGGTTCAGATCCTTTTTTCAAATGATAGCACACCGAGATATGAGAAATATAACCTGAAGATTCAAAAGGGAAAAAATATATTTTTTGTTTAGATATTTATAGAAAAATCAGTAATGTGATAAATATAATCTCTAGTAATTAATGTATGTATCACATTCTTCCCTAGTATTTGTAGAAAATGAAAAATAATCTTGATAATTGAAGTTCAATTAAAAAAGGTAACTCATGTATGTGCATACCATTAGGTTATTTCAATTATAACATATAGAAGAGGGAGAAATAGCAAAGAATTTTCTGTAAAGTAAAATTCAGAAACTTCGTGGGATTTTTATTTGAGAGAAAGAGGAAGAACCTTTTGAAGTTGTTCGTTTTGGAGAATGACTTATATAAGATAAGTAATAAAAAAAGAGAATAAGTCAAAAAGCATAGTACTAATACTGTGATATTTAAATTCAAAAAGTATAATAGTAATTATAATGTGATATTTAAATTCCTATTATGAAGAATAGGACTATATAGAGATTTTTGTTATTTGATTTATTCAAACGATGTTTAGAATAAAATTTTATCTTTTTTATCCGTTCTTTTAATTTTATACTAATATATGAATTTTTGTCTAATACTAATTTTTTTATTGCTTCAATTTGATCTAATATACGGTTACAGGCTTTTAAATCTACAGTTCCAAAAAAAAGTAGCCATAAACATATTAGTGTTTAAAAAATTCCCCTTTTTTATGATTTAATGACTACCAAAAAATAAGTAGCACACATTTATAATTAGCATTTTCCTCTGGAAGCTTGAGTTGTTTCGGTAGTCAAAAAACATATAAAATTTGGTAACTCAGAAGTTTGTTTATGTTCACCTGAAGGCAGTTTATTTGATGTTCTTTTATTTAGGACAATTTCGCAAGTTAGGAATCCTAACTTCCTTGACAGAAATCTTCTATCAAAAGGAACCTTCGTGAAACATTCTTTGAACATGTAGAATTTCAAGAGCTGCTGGTTCATCTAAAGATTCAATGTTGCATGCGGTTGCTTTATATTCGCTTAATAGTTATATGATCGACCATATTGAAGTGGTTATCCATTGAAAATATATGAAGTTTCTGCCTTCTATTTCTTTAATTCGTCTACCATCCATCCTGAATCATTTAATCATTTTCCGTAGAAGATAATTTTAAAATCTATATTTCTTTAGAATTGAGTTGTTTTGGCATTCGTAGTTGTATTTAAGTTGTGGACCACTGCTTAGAATTTTTTTTGACTTGTATTTTATTATTCACTAATAGATGCCTTCATTAATTACTGGATTGATAACAACATTTTTACAATGCAAATCGCCACGCTAATATATACTACTCTGAAGCAGACAAATCTACAGTACCTCACTCAGGTCTGTACTGTGCTTAGAGGGAACAGTTGCTGCTATACAGAAGATTTTGAACTTTAGAAATTTTGATAAAATTAGGCTAGTATAGAGTATTTGCTAAAAGATTATGCATTTTAGTACATATATGTTGACATGAATTTCCTACCCAGTAGCCTAACAAAATTGCAATTCATAATGTAAGTATTTGCAGCATGACTATGAATAATTTTTTTGTCTTATTAACCCAATTGCATTAAAAATCAGGGAATGATTACGAAACAATCGATGAATGATTTTTTTTTAATGTAAGTATTGTCATTGTCATACTTTATATGGTTTTTTAACCTTTACTCCACCTAGTTTTAACTCGTTTAACGTTTCATATTCTTCCATGCAGTATTTCTACTTCATCATTGTGCTGGTGATCACTGTATGTAGCAGTAATCTAGAGGTACAAAAACTTGTAAATGCACTTACTTTCTTTGTTTACGCTGTAATTAGTCATATATTTTCAACGCAACGCATTCTAAAGTTAATATCTTTTGCATTTTCCAGTGTTCACGGAAAAAGTAATGGTGGAAATCAAACATAAAATAATTAAGGTCTGGCACCAATTTTTACCAGGAATAATACATAGGAATGCTGTTATAGTGGTAAGTTATTTTGATCCAGGTTTTAAATTTTTCGCCCCTAATAACTTTATATTCTGGAATATATCAAGCATTATTTACACATATTCGTAAAAAACATTACCTATGCAAAATATAAAATTTAGGTACAGCGTTGTCCTATAATCTAATGGGATACTTGATCTTGTTTTCTTTATATGTCTGATAGTGGATCCTCAAAAATATAATTATGTTTTTCAAAAGAAAATACACAAACAATGGGATGATAATATTCTAATTTGGATATAAATGTTTTAAGAGTTGCAACGCAAAAAAATGTTAAAAATATAATGGGAAAAGAATTTAAACGATATAATATACCAAATAAATAAAACTATCAACAAATAAGGTATTGTAATAAATAAAATTACTACAATACCTTAAAAAATTATTGAAGTATCACACCACAAAATTATTAATAAAAACATAAAAAGGTATTAAATAAAAATCATCATTTTATTCCGAGCCGATGCAATTTCTCTTGGAGACAGTCATGTCCTTGTCCAAGTTCTCTTTTTCCAATGTTCTTTTCAATTTGCATGGTTCAGATTTAGCCTCCTGAAACAAATAAAAACATATTTAGTTATTAGACTTGTTTTGGAACATAATTAAATTTTGTATGCAGATTTACCTTTCTCTTTTCTTCAGTGGTGCTAAAAGTTTTTTATCGGCAATGACTGTTTGAATTTTATTTGCAGTAAATTTCCTCTTTTCCCAATTATTAATACAGTAATCCGTCTTTTTTATTTGTAAGACTATTTTTGTTCCAACCAAATCACTGAATAGCGAATCAATCTTTTCCTTTCCATTTTCCTATTATTATCAATTGAATGTCAATTAAATGAGAGATTAATATATATATATATATTTATGTGACATATATGATATATATTGGACATAACCTGTGATTGTAGTTCAGTTAACTCTTTTACTGTATATTTTAATAATTGTTCGGCTTCTTTCTCAAATGCGACCAAATCAACCAATCCAGAATCATCCTCAATTTGCATATTCAGCTTGTATCTAAAAGAACCATTATAGGTAAAACATAAGTCAAAATTGATAAATAGTGATAAACTTTGTACAAAATTTACCGTAGAATTGGGCATCTAGTTTCAGTTTCACACTTGTTGCAGTAAAATACTTCATCTATCTTTTCCACCATCTTCTTACATTTGGGGCAAGACATATAACTCCAACCATATCGATCATAAATTTGTGATATACTGGCATGGCAATTAAACTTAGTTCCCTATAAAATGAAAAAAAAGCATTATATTTAATGACTTGCTTAATATAACCAAAATAAAATTTGGGTATCTTAGAAAAAAGTTGTAGATGAAGGCAAATCATACTTTGTTGTTTGGATTTTTCATTTCTAACAACAGTTCCTCCAATGTTTTTTCCTCCACAATTGCTTCCGTGGTATTATTCTTTTTATTGACAATTTGTACCGTTGATTCATTTAAAGTAATCGTTTCTCTGTGATATTAAAGATGTAAAAACAAATTATGCATCGAGGATCAAAAGTATCAAATTAAATCATTACTTATTTCTTGCTAAAACATACCTTGTTAAAACAGAAGAAACTTCCGGCACGTCCAAATTGATGTACATTTTGGAAGCATTTGTTGACTGCAAGAAATATGAACCTGTTTATATAAATATATTAGTATTTTAGTAATAATTATTTAGTGAAGGAAGAATCATTATTTGACGGGGTATTTTTTTTTACCTCCATAGCTTCTGACGGTAGTAGAGGTAACTATTATGACAATAGTTCCTTTAATTTTTGAAATATCTTCTTCATTGAATTGTTCAGCTAAATCTCCCCATAAGGTAATACGAATTGTTTTACCACTGCAGAGATAATATAATTCTTATCTACAATTTTCTGTGAAGATAATAATGATAATAAAGATTAAACCATTACCTGGAATTTGCTATGATAATATCTCTTTTCAAACTTTTGCTTTTTAGCTCGTCAAACTTGGTTACTTCTTCAATATTTGACATAGAACACAGTTTGCCAATCACATCTGGATAGTTATGAACACAATGTTAACTAAGCATGATTCAAGTAGTTCATTCTACCAATGTATATTCGTACGATCATACCTAACAGATATGTGTCATTTCCATACTGCGATTCTATTTCATCCAATGGAAAAAAAATCAAATTTGTATTTAGGAATCTCTGTTTCACCGTCAAACACTTTTATTATGCATGTGTTAGCTCGAAATTCAATATTGTATGGCTTTTCCACGACCTGGTAAGATTTCTTTTGATTTTTGATGCTAAAGTTGCTTATTTCAAATATTGAACCCTCTGCAACTTTAGATTGGAACCTGTTCATTAAAAATTTTGGTATGACTGCAACCATTTGACACCCCTGGAAAAAAAAGTATTTTTCTTAATATGGTGAAGATAATTTTGAATAGTTACTTTCATTAATTCAGTACTTACCTCTTCATCAATAAGCAGCATGTTAATTGCAAAAGTTTCATTGTTCTTCAAGTTAATCGACTTCCATATTCTAGAAACCCTCACTTTGATTTTGCAGTCCTTTATAAATGTGTGCAGAGACTGTAAACTGCAATAGTTGTCTTTCATCTTTTCTGTTCCCTGTGAACATAAACTATTGGTAATTATTTTTTTAAACATAAAAAGTAGCACATCAATTGAAGATAAGATGAACTTTACTGAAATTTTTTTATTAATCAAATTATAGATACTTTTCTGATGAGAAAATAGGTTTATCTTCTATGCATAATAATTTTTGTACAAAATAGGTTTATCGAGCTAAAATGTTTGTAAAAACTGCACTGTATTATCAGGAGAATTAAACTGAATAAAATTCAAATTGAGAAAGCTAATTATACTTACATTGTATATAAAAGTATTTATTTCATTATGCATAAAAGTTAGGAAATAACACATTAGCTTAAAAAATTGAGATATGGAGAAATACCTAAGTGGAGCAACAATAAAATAGTGATCCGAGCTTGTGTAGTGATTATTGTTTACAATGTTCTGCTTATATAGAAAACGTGATAAAGATATGAAATAGGTGAAGCAAGATAATTGCATTGACTGAGAAAAAAGAGGAAGACTCTACCATATAATAGGTGATTGTTTTTGAATTTGAATAAAATATACCATATTGAACCATATGTGTACCTTTTATTATTGCATACAAATCTAATTAATTTGTTTCTGACCTTTGGGAATTATTTTCTTTACGCGATAAATTATTATTTGATATAAACAACCAATTGTAATTTGGTTTCTTATATGAGTAGAGGTATATTTACTTTACATTTTTTTGATTACTGTAGGTTGGATGGACTAGCATCAAAGAAGAGGTGCTATGGAAGATTTGTTCTGTATATTTACTAAGTTTAATGTTAAATGGTGTCAACTTGTTCTGTATCGGATCTTGTATGAGATCTTAAAAATTAAATAATAAATGCTTTGAATACTTTAATTTCAACTGTATGAAGGCTTCAAGTACCTTTGCATGGTTACAGAAATAAGTTGTACACATTGTATTATTATAAAGCTGTGAAAGATATTAGCTTGAATTTTTATGTGCGTTTGTTTTGGTTATCCTTTCAATCATATAACCGGTTACTGTATAGATATATCACTGTAGATTTTATATATATTTATCTGTAAAAATATAGTTGTAAAATTGACTCAATATATTTGTGACATATGTCGGTTATAAACATCTGTATGGTGTTAAAAGTAGGTGCGTTGAATGATATATATATAGATTTAGTATTGAATACAAAATATCTAGAGACTTTTAAGGAGAGAAGAGAGAAATTGCGAATTTAATGAGAGAGCTTTAAAATCTTCTGCTTTACTATTATTTAATAGATTTCACATTTATCTTTTATTTACATTATTCATGTGTACACGAAGTCAGCATGGAGGCGAAGAGGAGAGCGTATAAATTATTGCGTTGTCCAACCTAAAGCAAGAATATATAATGGTAAATAGTCACAAGGACAAAACTTTGAAAAAATAATTAGGCTGAAACATAACAAATTTTATTATTAGGTTGAATAACAAACTTTGAAAAAAATTAGACTAAAAAACAATACTAATTATATTTAGCATTTTGTACAGTGTAAAAACTCAAAATAATGCTGGTTATAACTAGCACTGTTTTTCAGTCTAATTTTTTTTTAAAGTTTATATTTCAGCCTAAAAATGAAACTTTGTGTTCTTCAGTCTAATTTTTCTTCTTCAAAGTTTGTTCTTCTCCTTAATTCCGTTTTAAAACTATGCTATTTTTTAAAATAATAATAATGAAAGAATAGGGTGTTATTTAAGAAATTCCATGAAATAAACTTCTATCAACCAAACAACATTTGATATCTTCAAACATTCCATGTGCACGTTACGCTGGTTTCATCTCTGCTTCTTCGGTTATTAGTAAAGAAAATTTCATGTGAAATAAACTTAACTAATGAGAGGAAAAAAAATAGGAATTTTTTTCAATTTAACCATTTTGGAAAACTTATTGCATTTTTAGACCACAATTACAGATTTAGCTTATATGCCAGGTTAGCGTCACGTTGACAAAAAATACGTGTATGTTTAATTTTATATATAAATACATAGATGTAATTTCTAATTGCGTATGTAATGTTGATTTTTGGTATTGGCCACTTAGCCAAATTGGCTAATTTAGTTAACCTTCATTTGAAATTCACCTTTAATAAAAATTTAGTGCAGCTGTTTTAAATTGCACCTATGTTCTGATGTTTATAACAAATATGACGCAATTTGAATACTTTACCGAACTTCTATTAAAAAAACCAAACATTCTTCATTTTCAGAAATCTCTCTCTTTGTAAAAATAATATACTAAAACATAGGCGACGATTGAAATTGAGGCATATAATTTATAAAAAAGTATACAGACGGCATTTGAAATTTCTCCCGTATGTTTTGACCAACGCTAGGCTGAGCTGACCGCTAGCGTATATTTGTAATTAATTTCAGAAGTTGTCTGAAGGTGTAATTAGTTTCAGAAAATGGGCTAAATTTAAAAAAAATTCCTACACATGAAAGTTAAAACAAAAGATCATGTTGGATAAGTGCAACGATCAATGAGGCAGAAAGATCAAATTTCAAAACCTTTCTTTTTTGATTCATCAAAGCTAGATCTTTTATTGTGTTATTATTCAAAGAATGATGTCAATAGCATTAAATTATATTTAACGTTCTATTGGACGATTTTGTTTTGGTAGTATACAAACATTATTAATAAAATTTGCAATGTTATAATTGATAGAGCTAGTGATATATTATAGGAGCAATTTTGTAATTTATCTTAAATTATTAACTCTATAATAAAATCTCATTCAAAATAAAAGGTGTTTTTCTTTCTATTATATACTCATCATACCGTATTGTGTTAATTAACGATTTAATTTAAGTATATTAAACAGAAAATTCTTGAATAATATGTTATGCGATAGTAATATAATGTGTGTAATCATGAGAAATTTATCATATTAAAAATAACATAATATTTCAAGTATTTGTAGTCAAGATGTTTCGAGACATCTAAATGAGGATCACTCTTTCACCATAAAAGATATTTCAAGACAGGATATCGATACATCCGTTAAGACTAGCGTACATAATGCTCTCCGAATGTTGGACAGTGTATCACCCATGGCCATTGGGGGGCACCAATGTGTTACGTACTGATGGTTATTGGATAACTATAGAATGACTCACTCGAGAGTTTTCTGTTTGTTAATATAACTAAGGTCAAACAAGAATCTCGAAGTGACGTTATTACAAATCTTTTGACTTGAGAATAATGTTGAACTTTAATGTGCATACTCCATTTTGATTATAGTTAAATCATGACACGATGTCCATCGAATGACTATATTTGAGTCTTAAGCATTGGAAGTGAAAAACTGTTTAGTGAAGAATTCACCTCCTCAATTATATGATATTAGTATCACGGTTATTTGTTTGGTTTTTCATCAAACACCAACACCCCAAAGTTCGAAGGACAAAATTGAACATAAAGTTGTATTCTTGGGGATGTTGTGAACTAAAGGTTTGAGATGGTTGTTGGAAGTTTTGTTGGAATTCTAAATGAAGATGCCGAAGTAAATAAGTACAGACTAAACAAGGACTAAGTGTTGCAAGTAGACTGAAAGGGAAAGTGCTAAAAGAGTAGATGGCAAGAGTTATAGTTGTTTGGGCTAAAATCCCCGCGTCCATTGTTCTTTTCTTTATTAGAGTTCTGCTATATAGTCAAGAGGCTGTTACAATAATGAATTGGCTAAGTATGTCATTAATGAGTTTTAGTGAGCTCTAATATAGAAAGTACTGATATTCTTAATGTCTAAATTGTGTAGCTGCAAAAGGAACCTTCATGCATTGGAATCGACGCCTAGTTACATGCATTTTGCTACGTTATAACCGGTGGAGAGATTTCTCATAGATTCATATTTAGTCTACTTGTAAAGTTAGGATTTGAACATGTTTTGTTGTTTGGTTATTTATGAATTAACGTGGATAGATTACATGGAGTTCGATATATAGCTTTTAGAGGTTGCAATACGCTTACGATGTATATACTTTTAGGTCGCACGTTAAAGCATGTAAAGGTTATCTTAGCAATTGATCTCGGCCGCCCTTTTAAAGTGTTGTATACAACCCGGAAATTTAGCGATCAATTAAAATAATACAAAGGTAAAATAGTAATTTTACAAAAAGAAAAAACTGGTAAGTTTTTGTAGACACTAGAATCAGGCCATGGAATACATCCTATTCATTTGGAACATCGTTTATAGTCAGAAAATATACAAGACTTATCAAATTCGGAGAAAGAGGCTAAAATCTGTGAAAATAAAACTAGTGGCATTTTGGTAAATAGGTAATGTGGCGTAGGCATAGGAAAACCTAATTTTTCATCTATAAATAAGTTATTAAGGCCTAAGTTTTCATTAGAAATCCTAGCCACCATTTACATTTCAAAAACCTTAGATCTACACATATTTCTCGTAATCTCCTCTCAATTTTCTAAATCTAAACAAAAAAAACGAAACTAAAAAGAGAGGAGGAAGAGAAAATTAGTCAAAAGATAGAGATAGAGACAAGGGGGTCACAAGAGGAATTTTGATGGATAAAGAGAAGAGAAAACCTAATTGTGAGTGGGAATTTATCTTCTAGCTTTATGGTTCTTTCTATGCTTTTATTTCATTTCTATAGCCTATATTAGATTAAAATGAAGAAATATAGGTTGAATTATAATAAGAAATTAATAATTTAATTGGAATTGAGTCATCGACTATGGAGGCTGAAATGATTTCTCTAATTGTAATCAGACCAATGATGAAAAATTAGAGTTGAAACGATACTCTAATTTTTAGGAATAAATCATATATATATATATATATATATATATATATATATATTAAATTGCATCTAAAAATCTAGAATGAATCATATAGAAATAAACTAAAATTGATACAAAACAAATAAGTTCTCAATTGGATTGATGATTAGTTGTTTGGGGTTGAAACTACACTTCAATTGTTAATAACAATCAATCACATTGTCGAAATACAATTCTAGTCAAAGTAAACCACCTATACAAAATTATATAGAACATACGTGATTATAATTAAGTTAGTAAATCGATGTCATGAAGAAAATGGATAAGATTATTATTAATCAAATTAATCAACAGTATAACTATGCCAGTGATACTTAAAGGGACGCTATGAAAATAGAATAGGTTTAGTAAACGATAAAAATAAGACAATACATGCAATTTGATGCCTAGAAAGAGGTAGTGAAAAACCCATTAAACGCTCAAAAACGCAAATCTACAATAATTCAGACGTTTGATTTAGGAGGTCAAATGTCTGAAAATCTTATAGAGGTAAACCGAAAAAACACATTATAAATTGACTTGTTTCAGACGCTGAATTCACAATCAGATGTTTGAAATCAAAGTCATACGTCCGAATGTTAGATCTGACACCTAATTACCTACGGTTGAATTTTGTACAGCTAATCCAACGTTTGAGGAGTTAGCTTAAATGTTGGAGTAGATGATGCATGCAGAAGTTGAACCTGGACTCGTGTGGGCTAATATGAATGATTAGAGGAATTCCATTTGTTGCTAAGGGATGTGATGAAGCAAAATGATGTATATACACTTATATAATGGATGTATTAAAGTGTGCTATTTATTTTGATTGTTGAGGAAAAGCATCGATACTATAACTTGGACTAGCCTACGAGTTGTGTTAAACTTATCAATTTGAATGGTGTACGTAATTTAGTAAGGCATATCATTTGGTCAGGTTACGCATGCGAAACGTGTTGAAATGAGACACATAGGCTGCGAACGGTGTTGAAATAGTGCACATTGCAGAACTAGAATATGTTACGCATATTAGTTTGTATGGATGTTTGTGTAGTGTTATTAGGAATAAAGAATGATATGATTGAAATGCTATGATAAACAGACTAAAAAGAACGACGATAAATTAACCCTTAAACCGACACCGTATAAGTATTCCATAAAGATATTTTATTAACATGTTAGTATTATGTACTTAAAGATATATGCTGACTCACTAGGCTTATGTCTGACCACATCAATATTTCCCTATTAATTCTATATAATAGGTCAACATGGTTAGTAAGAGCCGCATGTGAAGTAGAAGTGTGGAGGCTGCTGGCCGCGGATAAGATCATTTACTTACAAGTTATCTATTTATTTGGTAGTTATGCTTAACTGAACTGTATAATTCAAAGTACTGTTTTTTTGACGGTTTTAATAATTACTTATGAGATTTATGGACCATTTAAATATTTATGACATGTTCTATTATATTTTTTTTTCTTCCATTTTAAGTTCTGAAAATGCAGATGAAAATAGATAGATGTATATACTGTTATACTTTATTTTACACAGATAATCCGCCGTTTACTAGACCGACGGTCTATGCATCGTTTGGGACGTAAGATCTAAGCGTTTGTGAAATCCTGGTTGTTACTAATAGCGTTAGGGGTATGACTCGTAGTAATTCTATAATTTATTATAAATTAATTAACTTTGTAATCAATTCTCGTTCATAATAATGGTGTTTTCTTTCTGTTGTATAGTTGCTATAATATATTATAAATAATTAAATGTTTAATTAGAATATATTTAAAAGAAAATCCATATAAGGTGGTGTTAACCATAAAATCCACTAAAAAATAAAGGTATGAAAGAAGGCTAATTAAAGTGCTAGGCTCTACTAAAATTTAAAACATGAGTTTCATCAAAGTTCAAGGTAGGGTGTTTCGAAGGCATTGAGATGGCTTTCGAAGAAGCCGCAAGCACCAAGTGTCGTCCTAAATTATAAACAGTACGAAAGCTTTTGAAAAGATGGGGAAAGAAGGCAAGGATACCCTTCCGCCTCATTAAAACCTTTTGATGCAGATGGATTCGCACATATAAGAGAATCAGGAATGGGTTCGAAACCCCTTTTGAATGTGTTGAACAAAAGGCGTGTGCAGTGAACCAATTCCTTAAAATAGAACGTATCATCATTGTCAATTTGCCACTTGAAGAATCGACTCCGACATACCGTTTCGAAATCATGGACAAGCCTTTCGAAATGGTTGGAACCTTTCGAAAGCATGGTGAAAATCCTACGTAAAGGCTAATGTACATCAACTCAAAGTCGAAAGCACATCTGCCACCCTTTCGACAAAGTCGAAAGTAACTCAATAGAAAACAAAGAAAAAGAGGCACTTAGACCTTAACGTAGCAAAAAGTTAGCAAAAGGTTGTCAAGGAGATCCTTTGGATTGAGTCGGAAGGTCTGGAATGAGAAGATATGAAGTACAAGAATGGATGAGAAAGCTTGAAAGGATAGCCTTTCGACAGCATCAAAAGCAAGCGCGTTGAAATATGTAAGAGGGCCTTTCGACTATGTCGAAAGGATATACGCACGAGATGAAGGAAGACCTTTCGACTTTGTCGAACGATACATACGTAAGATTGAAGAAAGTCCTTTCGACCTCTTCGATGGGATGAGCGCGGAAGGCAGGATGAAGACCTTTTGACCTCGTCGAAATGATGAAGGCAGAAGGGGGCCGATCTGCATCTATAAATATGACCCCAAGGGTCCGATTTTGGGGACCGGATTTTGGAATCCAAAACTCATTCTTCCAATTTCTTAGCTAAATCAATTCTTGTAACCCTAAATTGATTTGGGGAAAAAGCTATATTACTTGTAACTCAATTTGGATTAATGTAAAAAGAGGAAGTGCATGGATTCAATAAAGATTTTGATTATGAGGGAGATAATTTCGACCATTAGCTCGTCTAATGATCAATTTCACATGATGCTAGCGTATCTTCTTAATTCTATTTTTGTCATTTGCAATGCCATGTGATCGACTTAGATAATATGCATTCGAATCACATTATCATCATGTTTAATGATATATAATAAAAAATAAAGATGATGTTTCGATCTTAATAATTTCACGGAACTTATATTATCTGAGATGATTTATCATTGCATATATTTAACTAATACTTTGCATATTCTGCATCAAATCCACTTCGAAAGAGCTAGATCCCTTTCGACTTGATCGAAAGGGGAGTTTCGAGGAAGATCAGATGTGTAACTGTAAGCAACACTATATGGAATGAGTTCCTTCGAAAGGTAAACACACCCTGCAATACTTATAACCCTTTCGAAGGAGTTCCTCCAAAAGAAGCGAAACCAATGGTGTCGAAAGCAAATTCTTCTCTTTAAAGGAAAAGCGGACCTTTCGATATGAGAGGACGAATACCTAGTTTACATAACCACTTTTAACTCATTCAAACCAGAGGTTTAAAATGAGAAGCTTTCTCCTTAATCTTCACCTTGAGGAGTTTGATTGGATCAATTAACCACCATTAGTATTTTCATAAATCATCATCCAAAAATGTTTTGGCCAAGTCAACCCGACTGAACGTGGGGCTTCGAAGGAAGTAATCTCTTCTAATAATCTTCTTTTGTTGAGTAAATAATTTTATTTGCTAGCTGACAACTTTGATGATGTTGACAAGTTTTCTTGTTAACATATTTGATGGTAGAAGGAGGGCTCGAACCTCTGACTTTATGGCTTTCTTATAGACTAATTATGGATTGTACTTGGTGTAGAAAAATGAAATCCAAAAGACTTAGCAGAATGGATGAGGAGGCCGTTCACACTACAACTCTAGAAGAAAACATAACCCTAACTTTCAACTTGGAGAGGGTTGTACCTGGGCAACCATCAACCTCGTCTCAACAAAACGATAATGCCACTAAAATAAAGCACTTGGAACAACAGTTACTGAAAATGCAGGAACTTCTGAATGTAGCATTGTCTCAAAATCTTCTAAGATAGCAAAACCAACAAATGGAGGCGGGGTGTTCTCTCACAGAAGAAATTTGAAGGCTTATACAAACGAAGATAATAGAAAAATTGATTTTACATCTTCAAAAAAGAAAGGGTGTCCTCCAAATAAATTTCATCAAGGAAGAGTATTAAAAAATCTCTCGAACAGTCCGGTAGCACAACATCAAAATGGTACAATCCAAACCGAAAAATTTATCATGACTAGAAGCTTATTTGAAAGATATGGCAGAAAAGGCAATCAAAGATATGCTGAATGCTAACGGGACAAGAATGTGAATGATAACGAATGGGTAGCACCTTACATGGATGAAATCATGTCAAGGGCTATCCCACTCTATGAAAATATCCCAACTATGAAGTATCATGGATGTACTGATCCAGACGACCACTTGATAGCTTTCGATAGTCAAATGGATCTGCATAATGCATCTGGATCTGTTTGATGTAGATTATTTCCAGTGACTCTCCAAGGATCAGCAGCTAAATGGTGTCAACAATACCGTGAAAGGACTATCTACTCATGGAAGCAATTTTCTTACGAGTTCTCTGTCCAGTTTTGCATATGCAAGGACCCAACCACCGATTATACAATTCAGGCTAACATTAAACAGAGATAGGGACAACCTTTGGGAGATTATCTCAAAAGGTTCAACAAAGAAGCGTTAAAGGCTAAAGACATGAATGACCATGATAAGCTCATTGCGATACATTCTGGATTAATTGAGAATACACTATTCTGGAAACAACTCTTTATTCATGGGTGCAAAGATCTGTAAGACTTCCCTTTTTTAGGTTGAAAAATTCATTCGTATGGATGAGTTATATAACGCTAAAAAGAAGGCAATTCCAAAGAAGGAAAGTGGAAGGTTTGGATTGGATCGAGGGCATAAGAGAACAAGATGAGAAGAGCCTAATGCTAATGCAATTGCTTTAAACAAGCCATTGTCTTACATTTATGCTATGACAAAGGAGAAGTTCAACTTCCCAACTACCTTTAAGGCTAAGAATTATCCAGAACAGAGAAAAAGGGCGACTATTGTGTTTGCCATAAAGAAAACGGCCACAAAACTGATGAATGCGGAGTCTTGGCAGGAATCATTAAGAAGTTAATTTGCAAGGGTCATTTGAAAGAGTTCATCCAGGACAAACAGAAAGCTCCAAGAACTAGGGACGGTCCACAAAAGCTTCCTAGTAATGTTGTTAATATCCTGGAGGAAGAAGATACTTTGAGGATAAGTCCGCCGCTGAACAGGATGTGTTCTCTGTTCAAGATGTGCCCTCGCTGAAAAATCCACAACTCAACATCCCGATGCCAAATCTCATCCTTTCTCCTCAAAAGCCGAAGAAGGGAGTCCATCACCCACATAATGATCCTTTGATGATCACAGCTCAGATTGTACTGTCTATAGTATCCAAATTTCTTGTGGATACTGATAGCGCGGTCAATGCCAATTTTAAGCATGCCTTTGATCAGATGGGTGTCCCTGAAGACAAACTAGAGCCCAACATGGAACCAATCTTTGGGTTCAACAACAAAGGATCGACCCTAGTGGGACAAGTAAAATTGCTGGTACACATGGGAGTGCCACCATGTTGCCAAGCTTTCGAAACTCTCTTCGTGATCATTAACCAGCCATCCTATTACAATGCTTTCTTTGGCAGACCTACGCTTGATGAGATAGATGCTTTTATCTCACCGAAATATCTGATGGTGAAATTCTTAACCAAGAGAGACCGAGGAACTATTTACGGAGAGCAATTCAGCTCTTGCGAAATGTATTTTGCTACAATCGATTAATACAAAAGGGAATCTTCTGCTTACTTTATTTCTTCTACTGTATTTCAGCCTTCGGATGATGGATTTTACATCCAAAATTCAAAGAAAAGATTAAATCTAATAAGACTAACAAACATTTGTGTGAAAGGTTTTCCCTAGAAATAAGAGGAAGAGAGTCGATGCTAATTCTGTAGAAGACCAAATCATCACAGAATTTGATTACCATGGGGAAGTAGAAATTAAAATCCATAGAAGACCTTGAAGAGGCATGCATAGACTCAGATGATTCCACTAAAGTAGTCAATGTAGGAAAGGAATTGGATAGCAACTTAGAGAAGGACTTGATTTGGTTTCTCAAAACCAGTAAAGACGTATTTGCTTGGTCTTATTCAGTTATGGTGAGGATTGATCCATCGGTTATGTGTCATGCGTTAAACATTAATCCAGAAGCAACCCCCATTAGATAGAAAGAGAGATAACTAGATAAAATGAGGTCTGACGCCTTAAAAGAGGAAGTTAATATGCTCCTTGAAAATGGATTTATTCCAGAAATTTACTACCCAAAATGGCTAGCAAGCCCAGTATTAGTAAATAAGTCGAATAGTAAGTGGAGGACTTGCATCGATTATACTGACTTGAACAAGGCATGTTCGAAAGATTATTTTCCATTGCCACATGTTAATCGGTTGGTTGCTGCAACTAATGGGCACTGCTTATCATCTCTCATGGATGCATACTCAGGATACAATCAGATACCAATGTTCAAGCCAGATGAGGAACATACAAGTTTCATTACTGATTGGCGAATCTACTACTGCAAAGCGATGCCTTTCGGATTAAAGAATTCATGTGCTACATATCAAAGGTTAGTCAATAGGATGTTTAAAGAACAAATTGGATGAAATATGGAAGTTTATGTTGACGACATGCTAGTGAACTCTTATGAGGCTAAAAGTCACATTGAAGATCTAGGAGAAATGTTTTAAATATTACGGAAATATAAGATGAAACTGAATCCCCAAAAATGCTCTTTTAGGTCCATTCAGGAAAGTTTTTAGGCTATCTTATGAGTGCTCAAGGGATTGAAGCTAGCCTTAATCACATTCAAGCTATCAAGAACATGGTTGAGCCTAAAACTAGCAAAGAGGTAATGAGTTTAAATGAAAGGATAGTCGTTCTAAGTAGATTCATTTCCAAGGCGAGTGATAAGTGTATCCCCTCTTTCGATGTAATCAGGCCCGGTTTCAGGGGCAGTCTAGCTAGGCGACCGCCTACGGCAACCCCCTGGTTGGGGGCAACGGGTGGAGATGGTGGATGGTTAACATAATTTGGTGTTTTAAATAATATACTTTATTCTGTACTCAACAAGCAATTGTTGGTGCGGTGGTTGTGTGCAAAGCTTCCATTACAAAGGTTGCAGGTTCGATTCTTTCTCAAACATTAATTTATAAAATGTTTTTACCTAGCCTCTAAGTTGCCTAGGTTCGATTCTTTTCTCAAGCATTAATTTCCAAAAAAAAATTACCTGACCTCCGAGTTGCGTAGGGCAACTCAATTTTTTTTCCACCTGGATTCTCGTTTGCCTAGGGCAACCCAGATGCTAGAGCCGCCCATGGATGTAATCAAGTAAAAAGAAAACCTTTGAATGGGGAGAAGATTGTAGGAAATATTTTCAAGAGTTAGAAAATCATTTGGAAAAACCGCTAACACTAGCTAGTCCCGAGAATGGTGAAATCTTGTACTTATACATGGTAGTCTCAAAATATGCGGTGAGTTCGGTCTTGATCAAAGAAGGAAGTGGGACTAAACTTCCTATTTATTACGTAAGCAGGCGATTAAAGGATGCAGAGGCTCGATACCCAGTAATATAAAAACTAGCTTATTGCTTGATACTCACAACACAAAAACTTAGAGCATACTTTCAAGCATGTCCAATCAGGGTATTGACCAATTTTCCCTCAAACAGGTTTTCAGTAAGCCGAAAACTTCAGGCAGGCTGGTAAAATGGGGAATTGAGCTTAGTCAATATGATATTGAGTTTCAGCCACGAGCAGCTATCAAATGGCATGCATGTGCAGATTTCATTAATGAGTGTACCAACTTCATTAAGGAACAATCAGAAAAGGAGAAGGATTAAAAACCTATGCGGCAGTTATTTGTCGATGGTGCATCGAATGAACAAGCAGCTGGTGCGGGATATGTTATAATTACCCCAGATGGACACCGCCTACATTATGCAATGAAGTGTTGGTTTCCTACAACAAATAATATAGCCGAATACGAATCCAAGGTGTCAGGATTCACTCTAGCTTTGGAGCTCAAAGTCCCACGGATTCAAATCTTTAGTGATTCGCAACTAATGGTAAATCAAGTGAGGCAAGTGTAACAGACTAAAGACGCAAATCCATATGTAAAGAAGATATTGAAGATGATCGCTTCATTTGAATATTTTTCTATGCATCAAGTTCCACGAGGAGAAAACTCACAGGCGGATTCATTAACAAAGTTGGCTAGTTCAAGGGGAGCCCTAGAAACTTGGACTGTGCCAGTAGGATATAAGCAAATCCGAGAATTGAAGAGAGGACATCCGAACAAGAAAAGGAACCGTTAGTCCTAACAAGATCCCAAACCATATTAAAAGAGAAAGAAGGAAGGAAATTAGTAAAAAAAATCTCAGATGAGAGAGTCAATCAGCCATGGATAGATGATTAGTATAATAACACTTAGATGTCACCTATTTTCGAATATCTTTCTAACGGAACATTGCCATCTGACAAGGATGGAGCTAGAAAAATCAAGCGACATGCTCCAACCTTTACAATAGTGGATGGAATTCTTTACAAGAAGGATATGCACTACCTTACTTAAGATGTGTAAGTATGGAAGATGGGATGAAATTGTTAGCGGAAGCGCATGTAGGATTCTGTGGAGATCACTGTAATAGGACAAAGTTAGAAAAAAGGGAACGAGATAGGGTTTTTATTGGCCTCGTATGGTAAGCCAAGCCATTGAGTATATGAGGAGATGTGAGAAATGCAAAAAATACTTGAAGATTCCTCGGTTACCACCAAGTCAGTTAACCCCGATTTTAAGTCCATGGCCCTCTAATATATGGGGAATTGACTTAATCGACTCATTGCCAATTTCTAATGGGGGACCAGAATATGCTGTAGTAGCCATAGACTACTTCACTAAGTGGGTCGACGCAGAACCATCTCTAAGATCATTTTTGGGAAAGTGCTTAGATTTGTCATTAAAAACATTATAACCAGATTTGGAATTCCCTATAAGATTATCTCAGGCAACGGAACGCGGTTTGAAAGTGAAGATTTTTCTCGGTATTGTCATAAGAATGGGATTGTTAAGTGCTTTTCTTCCGTGGAACATCCAAAGGCAAATGGGCCGTTGAAACAGAAAATATGACTATAAGACTATTTTGAAAAAGCGACTGAACAAAGCCAAAGGGAATTGGGTAGAAGAGTTGCCACTTGTGCTATGGACTTATCGAACATCTACCAGAACAGCGATGGGACATACTTCCTATTCATTAACATATAGGTGTGAGGCAATGTAGATCGAAATTGAAATACCCTCACATCGAAGGATCGCATATGTGTTTAATCTATACCAAGAGCTAAAGAGAGAATCGCCAGATTTAATACATGAGTTGAGAGATGAAGCAGCAATTCAAACACCAGAATATCAGAGAAGAATTTCAAAATATTACAACTCAAGAGCGAAAACAAGGTCCTTCCAAGAAGGAGGTCTAGTACTCTGAAGGGTAATGGAAAACATGAGAAATCCCGCCAATCGACCGCTAGGACCAAAATGGGAAGGTCCCATAATCATATACAAAGTAATTTCCCCAAGAGCTTACAAGTTATGTCGTGTAGACGACAATATGGTTCCTGGAACATGGAACACAGAACATTTAAGACCATATATATATATTTCTACAATGAATGAATAAAGCACTCTTTCTTTAAAATAAATATCTACATGGTTGGAAGTAGAATTCGTCTTGCACTTGGACACTACCTTTAACGGTCAGAGCCTTTGTCCGCGTCGAGTTGGCCAGGGACAAGTACCTTCTGGAGGGAGGAGTGTAAACCTTTATCTGTGCCACATTATGTCCAGGATAGAACATCGACAAGCCCTTGGCCGCCCATGCTATGGCTAGGTCAACGTGCCTCCTGAAGGAAGGGTAAAGTATGCCTTCATCTACGCCATGCTATGGCCAAGTTAAAGCATCGACAAGCCCTTGACCATGCCACGCTATGGCTAGGTCAAGTTGCCTCCTAAAGGGAGGTTGGTAAGTCCTTGGTACCATTTTGAGAATAAGCTAACCAAGCGCACTAGACAATAACAAACTAAGATGGTCAAGCCCGAGAAGCGGCATATCAAATGACGAACTAAGACTTCCAAGCCCAAGAAGCAACACATCAACAATGGACTAAGACGTCTAAGCCTAAGAAGCGGCAAATCAAACAACGGACTAAGACGTTCAGGCTTAAGAAGTGGCATATCATACAATGGACTAAGGCGTCCGACTCCGAGAAGCAGCGCAAATGATGGACTAAGACATCCAAGCTCAAGAAGCAGTTGACCGAATAGCAATTACATATAAGTCTTAAATAAGAATCTACAACATCCAACTAATCATCAAAGAAGAATTTCCAAGCTTCACTTATTAATACCCGAATTTGGGTATTGGGTCATTCATTATTAAGTTCAGGATTTCACTTACTAATACCCGAATCTAATTTTTGAGACTGTTATAAATTACCAGATTTCACTTATTAATGCCCTAATCTGGGCTTGAGATTTCTATTATGAAGATAGTTATTATAGATTTTTGATTATCCACCACCAACACCTGAATCTAGGTTTGAGAGTTCTATCATGAAGACCATTTCTAATTATCACTTATTAAAACCCGAATCTAGGTTCCGAACATTTTACTATTAACTTCTGAACTTCACTTATTAAAACACAAATCTGGATTCCGGACATCTTGCTATTAACTTCTGAACTTCACTTATTGATGCCCGAATCTGGATTTTAGATTTTTGAACTTTTTAATACCTGAATTTGAGTTTTGGGTCTTTTATCATCAATTTTGAATTTCATCTATAAATCCCCGAATCCGAGTTTTAAAGCAATGCTATTGAAATTACAATGGACGTCTAAGTCTTCAACCAAAAACTTTGAGTTTGTCTTCCTAATACCCAAATCAGGGTTATTTGTTTACAACTCTAAACGACATTCACCAACATCTAAATTTAGTCCCTTGGATCATTCTTATCTCTAAGAGGATTTTCTAAATACATATTACTTATTCCCCAAATAAAGATTTATGGATCACAATAGCTTACTTCCAAAAAGGTAGCTCGTGACTTCCTATTTCCAAACATTTGTTGTCTCCAATTGAAAGTTCTTTGACTATAGTTATTATATGCTTGGATTACTATTAATCATGTGGGAGTTCAGCTAGGAATTTCATTTTTAACTATAAAAGTTGAATGGTGGGACTTATAATATTGTCAGAAAAAAGTCCTTAGTTCTAAATCATTTACAATTATGGATTTCGTATCCTTTATTAACTCAAGATTATGACCAGTTAATCTTTTGGGTAAGCACTGCTATATTGACTTTATTTTCAAATCATGAAGCATATATTTAGATTAGTAATGAGCTAAAAATAAAAAATGTTACTTGTTTTGAATTTTGCAGGAAAAATAAGGTTATTAAGAACGAAGTGATTTTGAAATTTTTGTCCTAAAGAATAAAAGCTTCTTTCATACGGGGGAAACATGTTAACCATCAAATCCACTTAAAAATAACGGTATGAAAGAAGGCTAATAAAAGTGCTAGACTCTACTAAAATTGAAGACATGAGTTTCGTCAAAGTTCAAGGAAGGGTGTTTCAAAGGCATTGAGATGGCTTTCGAAGGAGTCGCAAGCACCAAGTGTCATCCTAAATGATAAACAATATGAAAGCTTTTGAGAAGATGGGAAAAGAAGGCAAAGATACCCTTTCGCCTCATTAAAACCTTTCGATGCAGATGGATTCGCACATATAAGAGAAGCAGGAATGGGTTTGAAACCCCTTTCGAAGAGTTGAATGAAAGGCTTGTGCAATGAACCAATTTCTTCAAAATAGAAGGTTTCGTCATTGTCAATTTACCACTTGAAGAATTGATTCCGACACACCTTTAGAAATCAAGGACAAGCCTTTCAAAATGGTTGGAACCTTTTGAAAGCATGATGAAAATCCTACATGAAGGCTAAAGTACAGCAACTCAAAGCGAAAAGCACATCTATCACCCTTTCGACGAAGTCGAAGGCAGCTCGGTAGAAAACAAAGAAAAAGAGACGCTTGGACCTTGATGACGGCGAAAGGTTAGCAAAAGGTTGTCAAGGAGATCCTTTCGACTAACTTGGAAGATCTGGAATGAGAAGATAGGAAGCACAAGAATGGATGAGGAAGCTCAAAAGGACAGCCTTTCGACGGCATCGAAAGCAAGCGCGCCGTTCGACTATGTCGAAAGGATACACGCGCAAGATGAAGGAAGGCCTCTCGACTATGTCGAAAGATACATGCGCAACTTTGAAGAAATACTTTTCGACCTCTTCGAAGGGATGAGCACGGAAGGATGGATGAAGACCTTTCGACCTCGTCGAAAGGATGAAGGTGGAAGGGGGCCGACCTACATCTATAAATACGACCCTAGAGGTCCGATTTTGGGGACCGGATTTTGGAATCCAAAATGCATTCTTCCAATTTCTTAGCTAAATCAAGTCAACCCTAAATTGATTTGGGGAATAGCTCTATTACTTGTAACTCAATTTGGATTAATGTGAAAAGAGGAAGTGCATGGATTCAATAAAGATTTTGATTATGAGGGAGATCATTTCGATCATTAGCTCGTCCAATGATCGACTGCACATGATGCTAGTTTATCTTCTTAATTCTATTTTTTCTTATGCAATGCCATGGGATCAACTTAGATGATATGCATTTGAATCACAATATCATCTTGTTTAATGATATATAAAGAAAAACAAAGATGATGATGATGTTTCGATCTTAATAAGTTCGCAGAACTTATGTTATCTGAGATGATTTCCCATTGCATATATTTAATAAGACTTTGCATATTATACATCAAATCCACTTCGAAAGAGCTAGATCCCTTTCGACTTGGTTGAAAGGGCGTTTCGAGGAAGATCAGATGTGTAAATGTAAAGCAACGCTATATGGAATGAATTCCTTCGCCTTGTAATACCTACAACCCTTTCGAAGGAGTTCCTACAAAAAAAGCGAAACTAATGGTGTCGAAAGCAAATTCTTCCCTTTAAAGGAAGTGTAGACCTTTCGATATGGTCGAAAGGGGATGAATACCTAATTTACATAACCACTTTTGACTCATTTGAATCAGAGGTTTCGAATGAGAAGCTTTCTCCTTAATCCTCACCTTGAGGAGGTTGATTGGATCAATTAACCACCATTGGTATTTTCATAAGGGGTTTTTAGGCACAAGGAAGAAGTTGCAAAAAAATTTAGTCTCAGGGACAGCAAGTTTGCTTTTTGGTCTGAATGACACTTTGTAGTGTAAATCATAGAATGATAGTTGCAATTATCATTTTCTGTTTACAGTATAAAGTGTCCTTCAGACCAAAAAAACAAACTGTTCCTGAGACTAATTTTTTTTGCAACTTCTTCCCTGTGCCTGTTTTCTTGTTTTCATAAATAATCCTCTAAAAACAATTTGTCCAAGTCAACCCGATCGAAAGGGGGGTTTCAAAGAAAGTAATCTCTTCTAATAATCTTCTTCTGTGGAGTAAATAATTTTACTTGCTAGTCGAGCAACTTTGAGAATGTTGACAAGTTTTCTTATTAACATGTGTGTTTGTAATAGTAATTATAAATAGTTGTAATCCTGAATATTGTATCATAATTTATAATAAGCACATCATTTTAAATATTCTTAGTCAAGATGTATCAAGAATGGATATGGATTCAACTGTTGAGACTAGAGTACATAAAGCTCTTCAAATGTTTGACTGCGTATTACTCATGACCACTTAAGGCATCAATGGGTTACGTACTTATAGTTATTGGATAATTATGGAATGACTCACCCGATAGCTTTATGTTGGTTAATATAACTAGATCAAGCAAAAAATATCGATGTGACTAATTTACATAGTTCTATTGACTTAAGAATACTATCGATTTTCAATATGAAAGCCCTGCTTTGATTATAGTCAAATCATGACGTGGCGTCCATCAAGTGACTATAGTTGGATCAAGTGGAAGTATTGGAAGCGAGATGATTCGTCTCCAAAGCTATATGGGTAGTATCACGGTTAACCGAGGTCAACTCAAAGTCAAAACTTCTAGTTAGAGTTGCACGGTTAATAATAATTGTTATTATTGAACCAATGACTTAGTGCATGTACTGTAGAGTTGAATATGGACAATATTGAAATTTTGACCAATATAAAATTCCATAAGTACAAAGTGATATTGTTTTGATGAAGAGAAATAGTGTAAATAATTGTCACTGCCGGCCGAGGAACGCTTAATAAAATAAAATTGGATTTTACCGAAAACAAGTAAGTAATAAATTTGATCATAGTGTCACAGCACCTGTTAAGTGATACATGAACGTTAATATTCAAATTATTTGATATTAATCGTTGATCAAATTTACGCCTAATACCAAATCATGATTTATCGCTTTATTTCCTGGAACAGAATCATATGCCCCAATCCCATCATCGTGCCACCCAGTCTCCTTTTGTATTTGATAGACTTAATAAGTTTAGTCCCTAAATCAAAAAGCTTTCATCACCACACTAAGTAAAATGGAATAAAATTTTGAGACTGTGTGCCCACTAAGGATGAATTCCAAGTCGACTTAAACAACCAAAAGACATTTTCCCCTTGTTCGCTGCCTCAACGCAGCAACAACCCACTGGGCTTAGGGCATCTCCAGTTCATTCAGGGCTGAATATTCAGACCCCTGAATATTCAGCCCTGAAGTGGGCTGAGAATTCCAAGGGTCAGGCGCCCATTTAATGGGCGCCTGACCCAGGCTCCCATTTAATGGGAGCTTGAAGCCCCCCACAATTGGGGGGCTTGGGCACCCATTTAATGGGCGCCAGAAGCCTGACGCCCATTGAATGAGCGCCAGGGCTTGGGTGCTCATTAAATGGGCGCCCAAGCCCAGTTCAGGATCCTGAATTGGATCCTGAACATTCAACTGAATTTCGAACCTTAATTCGACGACTGGAAAATTATTTTCGTGATATTCAGTAAGTAATATAACCATTGGAGTTGCCCTTAACTATCATGGACGAATGCAACACTTAAATGAATTTACTTTTGTACTTTAATGTAGATGTCCAAAGTATAAGCACTATATTATCAAATTTTAATACAACAAGGTTATATCATAATTTTATCTATAGTTACCTCCTTAGCTACCTCCACTCTTAGATAAACACTGAAAATAATTTAACTCCTTTTTTGTCATTATAAACCACGCTTAATATTAATAGTAGAATGAATACAACTTTCACCACCTGCATATAAAACCTTTGCCATGTCTCTTAAGCAACTATGTGAAGCAAGGTATGTTCAGTAACTAAAGATTGCTTCTTACCGACTTTACAATTGCACATATAATACATACACATCAGAAATTAATTACAACATTGCGTAAAAAATCAAGAAAGATGTCTGAAAAAACTAGAAGTTGGGTACAATAAATTTAAAGAAAAATAATCAGTTCACTGTCATACTGATTGAATAAAAACACAAATAAGAGCGATCAGAACCTATTTAAACATGCTTTAAATCTACTAGACGTAACTCAACGGTTTAACCAAATGATATAAATCCGGACTGGTAATGTTTTTGTTAAGTATAAATCCAGGTTGGTAGGATAAACTAAGACAAGAAATCCTCATTGAATGTGGCACAGGAATTTCTACCGCCGACAACCTAACAAACTTCAAATTCACAGGTTAGAAATGAAACTAAAAATTACGTGTGACCATTTCTTCTCTTACCAGATAGTAGACCTCATGGTTGCATTGAATTATTTAGTTTAACTGAAGTTCCTCTCTGCTGCATCTCTAAATTATGAAATAATAGACCTGACAAAATTTGACCCAACCCATTAACCTAACACATTTACCCTACTTATAAATGGATTGAATATTATAAAATGGATTATGGGTTGAGTTGACCCATTTTTAAAAGTATTATAAATGGATAACCCATTTACCAATTTATTAAAAACATTAAATTTTAATATATATTTGAAAAATAAGAAATTTGAACATACATCATAATTTTTCATGTAGACCGACAGTTGTACTTAGAAAATAACATGCTAACACATCTCCATATTTGAATTCCACCTAGTGCAGAAGCCGTTATTTTTTTTGTTCAGACTGCAATAACTTCTTCGTTCTAACTCGGAATCAGGCGAGACTTCGACCGATCAACTTCAACATAAATTACGGACGGTATGAAATACTCAGATACTTCATCGTGTGAACGCACATTGTAGTTCTCCAAAGGGACTGACAGTTGTACTTAGAAAATAACAAGCTACCACATCTCTATATTTGAACTCCGTCTAGTGCAGAAGCCTCTATTTTTTTGTTCAGACTGTAATAACTCCTTCGTTCTAAATGGGAATTAAGCAAGATTTCGACCGATTAACTTCCACCTAAATTACGTACAATATGAAACACTCGATACTTCATCGTGTGAACGCACACTGTAGTTCTCCAAGGGGACTGACAGTTGTGCTTAGAAAATAACAGGCTACCACCTCTGCATATTGAACACCGCCTAGTGCAGAAGCCGCTATTTTTTTGTTCATACTGCAATAAATCCTTCGTTTTAACTCAGAATCAGACGAGACTTAGACCGATCAACTCCCACCTAAATTACGGACGGTATGGAACACTCGGATGCTTCATCGTGTGAAAGCACACTGTAGTTCTCCAAGTGTACCGACAGTTGTACTTAGAAAATAACAGGCTACCACATCCCTATATTTGAACTCCGTCTAGTGCAGAAGCCGCTATTTTTTTTTTGTTTGGACTGCAATAACTCCTTCGTTCTATCTCGGAATTAAGCGAGATTTCGATCGATTAACTTCCACCTAAATAACGGACAGTATGGAATTCTCGGATGCTTTATCATGTGAATGTACACTGAAGTTCTCCAAGGAGACTGGCAGTTGTACTAAAAAAATAATAAGCTACATCATCCCTATATTTGAATTTTGATAAAAATTAGAATTAAAATTTAAAATATTTGTCGGATCTCAAAACATAAAAATTAGAATTATTTCGTACTTATTTATTTTTAATTAGTCAAATGAAATTTAAATCTTTAAATATGTTAAATGGGTAACCCTCTTATTAAGTGAGTTGGGTCATAAATGGGTTCGGTCATGTATGGACAAAAGTGAATGAGTCATAAATGGATTTTGTCAAACTCGACCCAACCCATTTTGACCCAACCCAAGCCGTTTGACAGACCTAGGAATAAGTTCCCCGTGCCTAAGGCTGTTAGTTTGAATAGTGACGTGGACAACAATTAGCACTACCAAACTACTTAGTGCAACTAAAAACCATTAACTAGCAAGGAAACCCTGGTTAAGTTTTGTAAATCAACATTTATTTGGTTGTTCTAAATGATCTTTTCCGAAACAATGGCAATATAATGACATCCCATCAACAACCCAGCGGTGTCCATTTTAGGCTATCATTTCAAATTCAACTAACTCACCAAATATTGACTTGATTCACCAACTGGAAATAACAAAACAATATAATGGTGTTTTCTCACATACACCAACTGCAAGTAACAATAGCAATATAATGGCATCCCATTACTAAAAAAACATTAACCACTTAATGGCCCAATGGTAACTTATTCATTAAGAACTATATATAGAAAAAAACAATCAATATATGCATTTTGACTTTATATGCGTAAATTCCATATAAAAATTGGTGTTTTCTAAAACACAAATATCATATTAGTATCAAAAAATAGAAAATAGGATGGAATCAAAAGTATACATAAGTTAGAGTTTTTACTCACCAACACAGTCGTCAATCCAGAAAGAAACGTTACAAAATAGTCAAATGCTTGTCAATGTCAATTCAACAATCAAAAGCAATAATTTGCAAGAACAAGTTAGTTTTAGCAAATATATCCATGAAATAAATCATGTAACTTTTTTCTTCAAAAGAAATCGTATATTCACCGAGCTAAAAGGAAGACACGTATAATACCTAGTGGTATTTCACAATATTAATAAGAAACACCAAACATATTTCAACGCGATTAGCTAGTGTGTACGAAGTGGCCGAACGGTTTAATTAATAGTAAGAACATATATTTCATATATTTACCGGTGGTGATTAGTCTGACCATGGTTATTGTGTTAAATGAACTAATTTTATGTTATTCCTTTTACTATGTTAAATGAATTAATTTTAAATAAATTAATTTTAAATAAATTAGCAATGTAATTCAGTTATTAGTAGAAACTCTATTCAAAGCAGAAGAGTTAAGATAATTTGAGTGTATGGATGAAGATTTGATGAGATTATTCTCTGTATTGTTTGAAAACTGATCTGAAAGTGAAATGCTTTATTATTGAACAAATGAGAGAAAAAAATGATACAAATTGTCTTGTATAGTTCAGTATTTAAATGCAAAGCATATATCAATGGGCTTATACAGTTCGGCCCATATAAATACAATGTGTAATAAAAAGAAATAACGGCTGAGATATGATGAACGGCTGAGATATGTTGCTTTGAGTATATATGACTGAGTCTAGAGAATTCCGATACTTCATTATCTCATTTTCGTTTATTCCCCCCTTCGAACCCTAGCTCTCTCAGTGTTAGGGTTTGAGTAAGATTATGAGTTTCCAGCGAAAATAGAAGATGATTCTTATAGATCCGAGTTGAAACAGAAGTCTTCAAAGCTAAATCATGAGAAAGTCGATGACTTTGCAATGCTTTCTTCTCTCGAGCTTTCATTTGAGAAGAACGTATTAGTCTTGAGATTTGATTTGATTAGATCTGAGTTGGTTCTTTGGGACATCGATCTGTCTTGCTTCAGATTGAGGAGAGGTTGAGCTTTCTTGGATTGTAACTGACTTTGCTCGACTGAAGGCTGATTTTCGACAACTCTGAGGTCGCTTTTGAATTGCAAAAAATTCTTTTCGATAGAGACTTGGTTAGTGTATCAGCCATTTGGTAAGTCGCAGGTAAATGGTTTACTTGTATATTCCCTTTGAGTACTTGATCTCTAACAAAGTGCAAGTCTATTTCAATATGTTTGGTTCTTGAGTGCATTATGGGATTTGTAGTCATGTAAACTGCACTATGATTGTCACACCATAGTGTTACTTTGATGTTTGGATCTAGTCTTGGTTCCTTTATGATTGACTGTAGCCACATAACTTCTATTGTTGTACTTGCAATGCTTCTATATTCAGCTTCGGTGCTGGATCTAGAAATAGTTGATTGCTTCTTTGAACTCCATGATATTAAGTTACCTCCAACGAATATACAGTATCATGTAACTGATTTTCTGTCATCAGGATCAGTACCCCAATCTGAGTCTGCATAACCAGTGATATTAAGGTTTTCGCTTGCTTTGAATATCAGTCCATGATTAATCGTTCCCTTTATAGATATCTCAGAACTCTTTTTAGTGCCTTCCAGTGCTCACCCAGTGGATTCTGCATAAATTGAGAAAGTTTGTTAAAACTAAAAGCAATATCTGGTCATGTTATAGTGACATATTGTAATGCCCCTATAGAACTTCTATATTGTTTAATGTTACTTATGGCTTCTCCCTTTTTTTTGATAAATTTTGATTGCAGATCATGGGAGTAGCCATAGGTTTAACATCTTCCATTTTTGTTTTGACAAGCAGTTCTAATATATATTTTCTTTGACATAGAATGATTTCTGAATTTGAAATCTTATGTACTTCTATTCCTAGGAAGTAATTAATATATCCCAGATCTTTGATTGAAAGCTGCTTGTTCAGATAGCCCATGACTTGATTAATTTCATCCTTATTATTTCCTGTAACAATTAAATCATCCACATAGATTACTATGTAAATAATTGAGGATGTGTTACTTTTTGATGAATAATGAGGTGTCTGACTTGATAGATTGATACCCTATTGACATTAAAGTTGATTTTAGTCGATCAAACCATACCTCGGGGCTTGTTTTAGCCCATATATTGCCTTGTTCAGTTTACACACAAGACCTGAGTCTTGTTCATAACCAGGTGGTTGCATCATATAAATTTCTTCTTCTAGTGTGCCATTTAAGAAGGCATTGTTAACATCCAATTGCCTTATATTTCATCCTTTGTATAGGGAAATTATGATGATAAGCCTTATAGTAGTGGGTTTGACTGCTGAGGAGAAAGTTTCAGTGAAGTCAAACCCATACTGTTGAGTGTATCCTTTGGCAACTAATCTTGCCTTATGTTTATTGATGGATCCATCAGGATTCCTCATTATCTTGTATGTCCATCTGCAACCTACAATATTTTTGTGTGCAGGTGGACATACAAGATTCCATGTTTTATTTTTCATGAGAGAGCATTATACTCTTCATCCATTGCTGCTTTCCAGTTTTTGTCCTTTGCAGCTTGATCAAATGTACATGGCTCATCAGTATTTATATTGGCACTGTATGCCTTGGGTTTGAATATTCCACTTTTGGCTCTAGTGATCATGGGATGACTGGGCCTGACTGGAGCTTCAACTTGAGGTAAGTCAGCATTTTCATTGTGATTGATACTGTTTTCTGAATCACAGTTTTGATCTTCCTCATTTGTTGAATGTGCAGGTGAGTGGATGGCATGACTGTGGTCATCTTCCCACTCTAAATTTTGTTGGGCAGATATAGGAGAGTGTGATTGATGATCAGCAGTAGTCCTCCTCATCTCTTCTTAGGTCTTGTTTTCAGATATCAGAGGTAAATCAGGTATAGATACACGTGGATTGTGCACTTTTCCTGTTGTTCTTACTTCATAACTCTTAAAAGGAAATACTTTTTCATTAAACACTACATGCCTGCTTATAAAAATCCTTCCATTGTCATTAATACATTTGTACCCTTTCTGGTAGAAGCATATCCTAGAAAGGTACATTGTTTTGATCTAAAATTTAATTTATTATTATTATAGGGTCTTAGATATGGAAAACATAAGCACCCAAATACTTTTAAACAATGAGAATTTGGTTTTATCCCTTGCAATTTTTCAATGGGTGATGTACCATCTAAAATTTTGGTTGGCAGTCTATTAAAGAGAAAGACAGCTGTACTAAATGCTTCTAGCCAAAACTTTAGTGTAGATTTGCATGAGTAAGCAAGCTAAGCCCAGATTCTACTATGTGCCTATGTTTTCTCTCTACTAAGCCGCTTTGTTCTGAAGTATAAGGACAGGTAAAGCGATGAATAATTCCCTTTGCCTTAAAGTAATCCTTAAGTGGCTTATATTCAATTCCTCCATCTGATTGTATTGTTTTGACATATGTACCAAGCTGTTTTTCAATCATTGTAATGAAATTTATCACAACATTGTATGTGTCTGATTTGTTTTTCAAAAAATATATCCAAGTGTATCTTGTGTGTGCATCAACAAATGATATATAATATTTGAATCCATAATCTGAGTGTATTGGGGCAGGACCCAGAGATCAGTGGCAATGATCTCATGTGACTTAGAATACTCTGTCATAGAGTTACCAAATGGTAATTTGTGACTTTTTCCCATTTGACAATAGGTGCATACATAGGGAAGAGACATATTATTATAGAGTATGTTATTTTCAGAAAGAACTTGCTTAACAACTCTAGTACTAGAGTGGCCAAGTCTGTAATGCCAGAAATCAAAAATACTGTTGTTGTTTTCTATTTCACAGTGATTGCAACAATTTTTCTCAATTGTATGTTGACTGCAGTTGACAGATTTAAATTAGTATAGTCCTCCTTCAGCATCACCCTGCAATAAAACATCTTTAGTTAGTATATCTCTGACAAGGCAATACTCAGGGAAAAACTCAAAATAAACATTGTTATCACTAGCAAATTGAGATACACTAATGAGATTCTTTTTAATTTTTAGTACTCTCAGCAAGTTATGTAGAAATAATTATTTCTTCCCTTTGATAGTGGCATTTCCTATATGTGAGATATTGATACACTTACCATTCCCCATGCAAATAGATTTTTTACCTTTGTACTCCCTATTGCCAAGATTTGAATTGTCAAGATTATTGGTTATATGGTTGGTTGCTCCTGAGTCTGGGTACGAGCAGTCATCATTTATGGATTGATTATTTTCACTTGAGTTATGATCATTGTTATCTGATTGACTGCTAGAACTAGTCTGAGCCATGTTGACACTGTAATTTCCACCTTTTTGATTGTTGTTGTGATTAGAGTGTCTGAAATAACATTTCACAATAGTGTGTCCAACCTTTTCACAGATTTGAAACTTTGGTCTACTGTTATTGATGTATCTTCCCCTTCCTCTTGACCTGTTGGGGTATCCACCTCTCTATGTACCTCCCTTTTGTGTTGTCTGATCTGACTTGTTATTACTTTGACCTCTGTTTCTTGAAGCAGTTGTGTAGTTGATTGTAAACTATGATTCTTGTGGTCTTTTATTATCAATTCTAGCCTCATGAGAAAGTATTATAGAGTAAATATCATCAAGTGATGGTAAATCCTTTTGTGATGCTATAACAACAATAACAGATTCATAATCCTCACTTAATCCATTAAGAATGGTCAGGATGTGTTCTGAGTCTGAGACTTTGTGATTTGCTGCCTCCAGTGAATCACATATTCCTTTAATTTTGAAGATATACTCTCATGCTGCTGTTGTCTTTCTTTCTGCTGTGCAGTTGTCTTTTATAATGCATCACCTTGGCAGCTGATTGTGTATTGAACACTTTTTCAATGGTTGTCCATATATCATTTGCAGTTTTGCATCCAATAACATGAGATAGTAGATTTGTGCTTATAGATGATAAAATCTAGGAACAGATTAATCTATCATGTCTATGATATTTCACATAATCCTCATTATTAACAATTTTGTTTTCTTGATCAGTTATACATTTTGGAAGAATTGGAATAGTTCCAAGAATGTGGCCTTCAAGCCCATATCCTTGAACTGCAGTCTCAATTTGCAATTTCCAGAGAAGAAAATTATCTTCATTCAATTGAACTGTGACAAGATTGCTTTGTGGGCTAATCACAGTTTTAATAAGTTTCTCCGCGGCAATACTGGGTTGACTATTATTGCTTTCCTTAGCAGAACTTGCCATGCTGGGTTGATTATTCATCTCTTCACTCATGATGATTTCAGAAACAAGAAGAATACAGAAAAGCAATAGAAATGCAGAGCAACAGAAACTATTCAATTGGAAATAGAAAATAAAGGTACCGAGTCAAGAATTTCTCATAGTAAATCTGATGCAACCATATAACATAGATGATGATCAACTTCCTTTCTTCTTTTGATCTGATATGTCGTGCAGGAAGGCACCTTCTTTAATTTTGAGATGATTCTTTATTTCTTTGTTTTCTGGCTTTCTTGATTGATTTTTTTGTGAGAATATGTGAGTTGATTCTGCTGTAGCCACGCTTGATTGGCACGGCACAAAGTTATGTCACTGACTCGATACACCCTTTAGATGATGAGACACAGTTTCTGATGAAGGTGATCACCCAAATGATGACACTGTTCTGATGGTGTTTGATCAAATGAGTAGATGACTGTTAAGCCTTTTGATAGCTCTGATACCAAGTTAAGATAATTTGAGTGTATGGATGAAGATTTGATGGGATTATTCTCTATATTGTTTGAAAACTGATCTGAAAGTGAAGTGCTTTATTATTGAACAAATGAGAGAGAAAAATGATACAAATTGTCTTGTATAGTTTAGTATTTAAGTGCAAAGCATATATCAACGGGCTTATACAGTCCGGCCCATATAAATACAATGTGTAATAAAAAGAAGTAACGGCTGAGATATGTTGCTTTGAGTATATATGACTGAGTCCATAGAATCCCGATACTTCATTATCTCATTTTCGCTTATTAGAAGAAATACAAGAGGTGAATATTTAAACTATTGTGTATGTATGTAAGTTGGTAAAAACATCACTTGATCCCTTAAACACACATTTATTTGATGTTAAGTTTGACTTACAAACATGGCAAAGGTTCCATGCTGGCACTGGTTACCTTCCTTTCATACTACCGTTTCCTCTCGGTAACGTGCAAATGGTTTAGATCCTGCATAATGATTCGCCTAGAGTTGTTGCCTGCTAATTTTAGTGCCCGTTTGGTTTTATTTTTAATTTTGAGTTTTGTATTTTCAACTTACACTAAGAAATAGAAATAAATAAAAGAAGAAAATTTATAATTCTTAGTCATTGCGACAACCAACGGACAACGAAGAAATTGATTTGTTCTCTGTGCTTTTGTTATCTCTCGAAACACGAAAAACAAAATAAACTTGTATTTTATTTTACATGCTAATTTCATTTTTCAAAATTGTTTGTTTTTCAACAATACATACAACGGACGCGCTTTTGTATTAACGAAAACACAAAACTAAAAACAACAAGCCAAACAAGGCCTTATTTTTTGCACCGAGTTCTTGAAAATTAAAATATGGTGACAACATATATCATATATAAATAGATAAATCTAACCATTTTAAATATAATTACTACTTTGAATTCTTTTGTTTCAAATATTCCACAAACGATTTCCCACTTCTCACGTGTGATTCCTATGTAACGGTTCTGATGGCTTTGTTCTTCATTTTCAAATTTCAGATAGTGTTTGCAAGGTCTACACCTAAAGTCTTTAAACCGCTGCTCCAAATAACGGTCCACCGCCCGCTCCACTTGAGGAATGTGAAGATCAATATCAAACTTCTCCGACATGAGATAATAATTAAGCTTCAAAGTCAAATATATGAAATTTAGAATGAAGTCTGCATTTGAAACAAAAAAGAAAATCACTAACTAAAATATGACAGTTCAATCTATGCCTACAAGGTCCTTTAACAAGCCTCCAATCATGGCATGTCAAAGGTGCATATGTGCGGCAAATTATTCCAACTTCTGTTGTAAATTCCTTGATCCATTGCCCTAATGGTCTTGCCATCCCTTGTTTGATCCCTATTTTGTGCGTTTTACCTAATGCTTTTAAATATTTTGTAAGGGAGTTGTTTTATGCTAGACCTCTTGGTTTCCTTATTGATGGTGTAGAAGTTGTTTAACAGACATCATATTATTTTGATAACCAAGTGAATTTAGAAGTGGTAATACTAGGACAAGGTATTTTGTTACTACGCAATGTAAGCATCAATAATTTTATATTTATCCATCTTGCCCATCAGTTAATGCATGGAATAATGTTAAGGTAATACACAAGTGGATTAACTCAATTAGTTAAGATGTTTCTTTGTTTTAATTTATGATCTCTCCTTTGATGAGAATAACTTTTATACACTAGAAGCTAAATAAATTCTTAGCGTATGAACTATGAATCAACTCCAAAATATATGAATTCTCGGCTATAAATATTAACCTACAATAACTGTTTGCAAAATATATAAAAAGGAACGTGGAACGTCAAAAAAATCATCAACTAGTTAATCCAACTCTTTTAAGACCTTACATTAAAATTGTTTATTACTGCTCTAGAATTTGCATCATCATCCATTACTTAGATGAAGGTCAACTTCGAAATCGAACACACTAGTTAATTTATACATGTTAATTACGTTATGTTTTGTTAAATGCATTATGGTCGTTAACTGATTTTTGGGTTAAAGAAAAATCATTTTTGTAAATAACATGTATAAAATAAGTTTAACCAAGAAAACTAAAAGATGCATATATGTGTTAGAAGTTATATTTGTTTGGCTCAGTCAACACATTGTTTTACATGTGTTCCTATTATTAGTGCTAGCAGTTGGTCTTTCCTTATTTCCAGGGAAAGAAACAAGTAGTGGTTCTTTGCTATTTATTTATCTGTATTTTTTTGTTTCAAGTACTGTAAGAAACAATAATGTAGTTGTTTTGTGTTTTACCGTTATATCTCTCTCCCTTCTCTCTGTATCAAATCCTAACATGGTATCAGAGCCTGGTGAGAGAGAGAGCACGAGAGAGAGCATTAAAAAAGAAAAAAAAGCCTCAAAAAAAAGGAAAATACAACGTCTCTTTTACAATTTAAAGGAAAGAAACCCAAAATCAAAAAAATTAGAAAAAGGAGACTGAGAATTGCGTCTCGTTGTGAGCAGTGGTGTGGCGGGTGGTTAGTTCAAGTCTGGAGGAGATGTCGCTGCGGTGAAGTTTGCATAGTGATTTGATCTTTGGGTTGCGGGTTAGTGTTTAACTGTTGCGGGGGTTGTTCAAGGGCGATGGGGTTGGCGATTTGGAGTCGTGGTGATTTGAAGAGAAGCAGCGTTCAAGCAAGCTCGCAAATTTGCATATTGAATTGGTTTTGGTTTTTGGAGTCGCGATGAGGTGGCTGCTGTGATTTGATTCAGTCAAAGCTACCGGTGGTTGCAGTGTTGTTGTAGTAAGGTATGGGTAAGTTGGTGGATTTGTTGAATAACTTGTTTGGACAGTCAAGATTTGAAGTTGATGGAAGTTGTTGCTGTGAGGTGTCTATAGTGGTGAGTTGTGATTTGATGAAGGAGCAGTGAAGGTTGAAGGAACTGAACAGGAAGTGGCAAGGCATGTTGATGATGGCAGTTGGCAGAGTGATGGATGTGTTGTTATGTCAGGGTTGCAGAGGAATGTTTGGTTGTTACAGGGAGTATGTAGTTGAGGTTTTGGAGGTAGGGGATTACAGACAGATGGTTCGGCAGTGAAGGGTAAGTAGTTGATATTGGATGATTGAAGAATGAAGTGAGGTTGCATGGAGACTGCTGTAGGAAGGTGATGCAAAGGAGTGATGATGTGATGATGGTATACATAGAGAAGTGAGTGTGGGATGTGTAGCAGCAGCAAGGTTAGGATGTAGTTCAGGAGCAAGTGATGTTGGTGGAGTTACGTCAATAAGGTAGTGATTGTGGTCGAGTATTGCTGATGAGGTTTGTTTGTTGTTTGCAGACTGGGTTTGGTTGAGGTAGGAGATGGAGTGGAAGGTGATTTGTTGTAGGAGGTTGGTTTAGGCAGTGTATGGAGATGGAGTTGTTTGTCGATGCTGTGGTAAGGTGAAAGATGTTGCTAAAGCTGTTTAGAAAGGGAGATGGAAGCAGAGGCTTGTTCGTGAAGATGTTTGCTGGATTTGTTAGTGGTTGTGTTATGGTCGAAGGTGGAGGTTGCTATGCAGCAGTTTGAAGTAGATGATGGGTTTGCAGCGGAGAGACTGAAGAAGGAGTTTTGTGGTGAACGTTGTTGGTGAAGGTTGGAGTTGTTGAAAGTCGGATTCAGGTGAAACAGTTTGGCAAATTGCAGTAGGGTGTTGGTGCGGAGGTGATAGTTGTGGATTAGTGAGGAGTTTGGAATAAGGAAGTATTGTAGGGTTGTTCGTTTGGTCGATGATACTTGGAAGTGCTCGAATTGCTCTGGTGTTGGAGATTCAGCTGGTGGAGAATTTGTTTGTTTTCTGGTTGGTCGATTAAGGCTGGTAGCTGCACTTTTGAAGTTAAACGATGTTTTGCCGGAGGGCTGCGGTCGGTGATTTTCAGAAGAGGCGAGTGATTTAGCGAGTAAGGATGTGCCTTGAGGTTGCTGTTTTATTCAGAGGTTGTACTGGTCGATGATGCAAAGGCGCAGCAGTGAAGATGGGAAGTTGTTATTCAGTAGTGTGGTTTGAATGCAAATGGGTTGTGGGAGAAGATGAAATAGCGGTTGTTGTTCAGGTATGTTAGTCGAAATTCAGCAATTCGATTCAATGTATAGCAGTTTTGTGCTGCTGTGATACAGGATCTCAGTGGGGCAGCTTGGTGTGTGCAAAGGGGTAATGAAGCTTGGCATCTTTTGCTGGTCCTAAGAAGGATCAGTAAGGAGATGCGATTGGGTTTCAATTTGGTTGTTTTGAAATGGAGTTCTGTGTTGTGTTTGTGAGCAAAAAGTTGTAGTTTCGGAGGAGTGTAGAATGTTTGGTTTGAAGCATGTCAGTTGGGGAGAATGCTTTTAGCATTGACGATGCAAGATGGTAACAGGAGAAGAATGGGAGGTGCAACACAGTTTGTTTGGTTATTGTAGTAGGGTATGGTGATTGCACTGCAGAAGTGTGGATGATTGCGAGTAGTTGAATTTATATTTCTTGGTAGTGGATATGAAGACGAAGACGAGGAATGGTAGACCGTCGGTTATGGGGTTGGACATTTGTGGAGTGCTCAAGAGAGAACTGTTTAAAGAGCATGCCCACATGTGAAATAGGATGAATGAGGAAGACTTGGTTTTATGTCACCCAACAAGTAAGGAAGAAGAGCCGCGGTTCTCACTTGTTGGGGATGACAAATACAAGGGACGACCCGAATGAAGAGGTGAGTAAATCCCTAAGAGGAAACCAAGACTATTCGTTGATGGTTAAAGTACCAATCAATGTGAAACAGTTAAGCATGTCCAACCAGCTAGAGATGAAAGTTATGATCGAGTTCGTCTATGCACGATGATGAAGAAATTGAGTAGCGCAGTTCATTGCTTTGTAAACTGGATGTTAGCACATCTAGTTTAAGGGAGGGTGTTAAAAGTTATATTTGTTTGGCTCAGTCAACACATTGCTTTACATGTGTTCCTAGTATTAGTGCTAACAGTTGGTCTTTCCTTGTTTGCAGGGCAAGAAACAAGCAGTGGTTCTTTGCCTATTTATTTATCTGTATATTTTTTTGTTTCAAGTACTGTAAGAAATAACAATGTAGTTGTTTTGTGTTTTACCATTATATCTCTCTCCCTTCTCTCTATATCAAATCCTAATAATATGTGACAAAAACAAACTGAACTTCTTTGTAGGAAGTTCAATTTCATTAAAAAAAGTTGAGCTTTCATCAGAAAAGTGCACTATAGACATTGAATTATACATCATTTAAAAGCTTTCGACCTGTATGAATGAATTATGAAAATGAGTTTTCAGTCTATCGTTAGGCACATAATTTTTTTTATTTAATGGTAGAAAATGGATCTACAATTTTAATTATATCCTATAGAAAATATTGCATTTTATAATATCATATATTTTTCCTGATATGTCATTTGAAGGGACCTAATTTGAAGAATATTTACATGGTTGTAAACTTGTAATGTGTAAGTGGATTATGAGACATGGAGCAACTTAAAAATATTCTGAGTAACAAATATTAATGACTTTCGATCTATTTATGCCAAAATCAATTCTTCAAACTTGAACATATGTCGTGCAATATCTAGATAGACATTGTTCTATCAGTTTAACTAGCATGCCTCCTCTGTTTTCTCATTTTTAGCACTATCAATCGCTAAGACACTTTATGTTTGTTGCTTGCCGAATGCCACCGGTTACGACTTTTTCTAAAACCTTTTAGATGCAAGTTTGTATACATTGTTTTATATTAAGATACAGGGGATGGATGCTACTTCATAAGTTGCTATTTTGGTCCTACATATCTCTCTAAGAGATCATGTACTTGATTTGTGTGCAGCTCCAAGTAATAATTATTTTCTTAGACAAGAAATCTAATTATATAGTTTAACTAAACATATATATCACAAACACCATTGTAATAGAGATACAGTGGAACAAGTCGTAATAGAGATATCAAGGTAAAAGTATACGATATAAACAATTTATTCGGTATCAGTAGCGTGTGATCTTCCACATTTTATTATCCTTGAGCACCACCTACATGCCAAATCACAATTATATAAGTTTACAACTTGATATGCAAGTACTTGATTTTGGCCAATATTATACATACGTACATACACAAACACACACGTACACACGTTAATGGTTGCAACCACATTTACATACAATAGTTCAACGGGTTCACTTACATTTTTTCTTGTCACTAAAGCTAAAAAATGTAACCAGAATTTCCGGATTTTTTATAAATCTATGTTATAATTTTATATGGAGAGAAGGATAAAGATTCAACGTGAAACAGAAGAAGATTACATTGTTATTCACTTGTTAATTGAACGATAGAAAATACAAAGCTTTAAATAAGGAAATAACTAACCACTTCCTAAACTCAAGCCACTAACTTATTTCTTGACCAATAAACTAGGATAGACTTGTTCCTAAACATGTTAAACATGTGCTAACTTTAACACTCTCCCTTAAACTGAATGTGCTCACATTCATTTTACAACACATAACTGCTAACTTATAAACAACTGCAATTCTTGATTGCTTCGTCTTCTCGCTTAGATGATCTCCATAACGACTTTGATCTTCTATGAGATTGGACATGCTCAACTGCTTCTCATTAAATGAATCACCACTTACGAACCATCACTAAACTCTTATGGTTTTCGATCAAGGGATTCACTGGACCTCTCTACTTGGGTCATTCCCTGATACTTCTGTATCTGTCATCTTTCCAACAAGTGAGAACCGCAGCTCTTCTTCGCTTACTTGTTGGATGACATAAAATCAAGCCAACTTCACTATGCCTACTTCACTTGTAAGCATGTCTGCCTTCTCTTAGGCATCTCATTAAACTGTTCTTGAGCGCTCTCCATATTGTCCAGCCCCATAACCGATATCTTCATCTTCATTCTCCATTTGTTGCACTTTTTCTCTGCTGCATCACCATCAACATAAGACACATTTCTCACTACTCAACATCTCTCACATTAACATCACTATCGACAACTCCAACCACCCAGTCAAACAACAAATGCCTCATCAACCACTTCACAAGCACTAGTTCCCTCAATAACCAATTCAATTCAAATTAAAAATCAGCCTCACCCGATTCACCTCAACAACAGTTCACCTCTAATCACTGAACCAATTGTCTCTACTCAATCCATACAGCAAACTACCCCAAATTCCATTGCCTACATCAACATACTCTTCTTGCTATACCACATCAGCCACTGCCAACACATCTACTCCATACAACAGTGCCACATTTTCTTACAACACACTATATCTCTCAGCCCACCTCATTTATGCCATATCACACTACTAACAGCTGCCCATATCACACTGACCATATTACCAATCAACTGCCGTGCCACTAGCAACTACAACTACCTTTACCCCTGCATTTCTATCCACTGTCCATTCACAGTTCCTCCAACATAACTACCCTGTCATCACTACTCTACAGATACCGCCCATTCAACTTCCTTACCTCACCACCACTCAACTTCCTTACTTTATATATTGCACTGTTTCACTACATCATCACTCACCATCAACCACTATCCTTTCTGCCTCTTCTGTATTCCCCTATAACTACAAACTACCCTACTGCGTTCCCCTCTTCTCAATTACAATTTCACATTCATAGTTCATCAATACTTCAACCAGTATCACACCACCGAACTGCCATGGTTCATCACTCACCATACTGCAAAATTGCAATTTCATATTCACAGTTCATCAATACAAACTACCCACAACTACATCCATCAACTCCACTCACCGCCATCCTCTCCCTGCTCCACGATTATTGCTCCACCCCTACACTGTCAGCCTTCTTTTCTGCCAAATACCTCCACAACATATACTCCACCACTGCTACTCTACTTCCAACATAAACCATACCCCTGTCATACCACTCCATACATACCATACCCCTGTCAAACATACATTTCAGTGCCATTAACCATTTCTGAACTTTCATTCATCATCTGACCACCCTGACTACCTGGCCAAGCTAGTCATACCCCATACAATCTCTAATAGCAACCTGACCACCATCATTATCTTCCAAAACAAAACTTACACCCCATCACAACGATTGCTGCAAATCTCCTAATCACTCATTGCCAACCAAACCTATCATTGCAACAGTTCTTACTGCCCCACCATATTGCATTCTTTACCACCTAACATTTATGCCATATTCAACTTCTTCACTCCTCAAATCAACTTCACCAATACTCACTTTCATTTTAGCCACCATCTATATAAAACCACAATAACATCTTTCCCAATCTCCTCACACTTCAACCATTACTATTTCTTTTATGTTGCGACATCTCAAGTGTAATAGCAATCTGTTCTCAGCACCAGCTTCTTCATCATATCTTTCAGTACCCACTTGCAACTCATCTCCTCTACCAAAACATATCCCTATCTTCACTATTTTTGACAAACTCCCCTCTACAACCCAAACTCAATTTGAAATTCCTATACAATTAACTTCCTGAAACCAAAAACACAATTGTTTTCACCCCACTGTTCTTCACCTTCTACCCTTACACCAACATTCACCATCAATTGCTTCTGCTATCTCCATCTTCTTCAAACACCATTAACTAAGTCTATCTCCAGCATCACAACAATTTCTCCTAAAGTCCATTACAGCAAGGATAGACTAATCTTTGAACATCAACCAACAGAAACTAGATCATCCAGGCCACACACACTTAAACGTTTCAAACATTCAGGCAACAAATACGCCACTACATCTTCATCTCAACACAGCATATCACCTTCACCCAAAGCAACAACAACGCAACAGTAAAATTCAAATACAAAAATATACTTCATCACCTCATCCAAACATCACGCTCATATCGATGACAAGCAACACAACCATCATTATCTTAGCATAGAGAGTTTCAGGAAGATCCAGTCATTCACGTATCCATGCATCTGTACAAACCAAAGCATTACAGCAACAAGCTAATCCAAACTCGAGCTTCTTCGAGTGTACAGGCGCTAACATTGGATCAAAACATTGATGACAACAGGAGTTCAGGCACGCAGACCAGAAAGGGCAGCACCATCATCTTGAGCTTTAGATCCACATCGTCTCTACAATCTCAAGAAGCAGCAGCAACGCTATTTTCAAGGCGACGGGTAGAACTTCGAGATCGATGGTTGCTTCAGGCTGAAGACGAGGAGTGGCGGCGATAGTTGAACATTCAAGCGACGTTGAAGTGCTCCAGTATTAGATTGCAATTCCGATTGCCGAGTTCATGAAGAAGGAAAAAAAAATGGATTTTTGATTTTATTCCGGTGAAGCAATATTTTGAGGAGGTCAAAGCGTTAAGGGGATATCACGTGGAGAAGTAATTATTTTAGGCTCATCTGCAATTTCACACTTTTTTTCTTTTTAAACTCTTGCTCACTTGCTTTCTCAACTCTCAGGATCTCTCTCTATCCTCTCTCACCTAGCTCTGATACCATGTTATAATTTTATATGAAGAGAAGGATAAAGATTCAGCATGAAACAGAAGAAGACTACATTGTTATTCACTTGTTAATTGAACGACAGAAAATACAAAGCTTTAAAAAAGGAAATAACTAACCACTTTCTAAACTCAAGCCACTAACTTATTTCTTAACCAATAAACTAGGATAGACTTGTTCCTAAACATGTTAAACATGTGCTAACTTTAATCTACTTGCTGAATTGTTAAGCATTTAAAAATGAATAAACTATATGATTATTTTAGCATTTGAAAATGAATAAACTATATGATTATTTTAAAAAGGAAAAACTGACACGTTAAGTGTCCAAACTAATAATTAATAATCTTACCATCAGAAGATTGTGTTGCTGATGGCCGCTTATTTACTTGGTGATGATGAGCTAGGAATAGCAACATATTGCGGCTGTAACAATGGGTTACGAATAGTTACTGATTCACTCGTTACCTACGTCGGGTAAAGCAACGGACTGTGTATATGATCATGTATGAATACTTAGAGCAATAACTACAACAAAATTAAAAATAAGTAATGTGCGTCTAAATTGAGACTAAAAACTGGAATAAATCCAATAATATTTTCCAATCTAGGATAACTGAATTGAGATAATGCACTCAATATGAAGTACTAAAAATACTAATGCTTAACATGTTCTCTTTTGTGATCCAATCTATGAAACAAATATCAGCAAAAACAATAGAAAATATGCAATTTTGTCAAACATTTTCATATTTTGTGTAGTTATTATATCATACACTATGCAACAATACTTACTATCATCTAACTCAATTGTCTAATTCTAACATTATTACACATAATTTCATTGATTAAATTACCAAACAGCTATAAAAGGGATTCCTCATGAGTATTAAGAAATTAAACACATGGGGCACAACAAAGATGATCGTTGGAGAAAACAATCAAAACATTAATTGAATAAAGTGGAATTTGTTCTTTGAATAAGTATTTGAAATAACTAACCATTAGTTACTCTTGTAGATTTCTACATTCAATTTTAAAAAGATAACCTAAAGCTTAAAAAGTTGTATGATAAAATTATGCCACAATTTTAACTTCACACATCTGTAATATGTAGTGTAATATTCATCATCAGTAACGAGTGTGATAAAACTACTACTAATAAGCCACTAGTATCAAAAATAGAGAACATGCATCAATTATAAAAAAATATAATATGATCCTATTAACTATAAAATTTGTCATGTAAGTGAAAGAAACTAATTCCATGAATAAATAAATAGCAAAAGCAATTATAACCATACACACTTCAAGTATATAGAAATATTTCGTACATACAGATTCTTATCATTATATTAAAGTAATAATATATATTCTACCTGATAGCAAAATCTCTGATCATTTGAACTCAAAGGTAAAATAAAAATCTATTGTGAACTGTGAGGATAAAATACAGTCCCAACAATAGGTGTGAAAAGAATATGTAATGTTAGTGAAAATGCAAGTGTGTAAACTAAGCACTATAATATATCCTAAATAACTATTAATGTTCTCAAACTAATAATAATTATTATTATTATTAATTAGAAACTCCTACATTGTGAAAAAATAATAGAAAAAGATACGACAGAGTCAAACCATTTTTCTAATAATCAATTGTAATACATTCTAATTCATATTGGATATAATGGCATACAATCATTCCGTGTCACTATCATCACTTGACAATTTTTTGTCTTCTTTACTAAAATAATCCAACAATGTATCATCTTCTTTGCTAGATTCATTTTCATTAATAGGAGGATCTTCCATCCGATTCATTACCATACTAGCAATGATCGCATTCATATCGACTATCTCTGGGTCTACATCATCCATATTCAACCGAATGTCAAATAATTCATCATTTTCACACAAAGCAATTGCTTTCTCATTTTCAATAACATCATTGAATGGAAGCTACTCTTCTTGTCGATATGACTTACCATCATCATCATTTGGCTCAATATTTTCTAAGTCGGATACATCATACATATTACGCAGTCTTGCCTTTGACACGACATGCCAATCACCATGCAATTTAGTATCCTTCACATAAAAGACATGCTCTACTTAGATAGCAAGCACTAAATGGATCGACTTTATACCATATTCGAGAGGTATTAAAAACCATGAAATGATTATCTATGTAGATGCCATATATTTTTGTTTCTTGATCCCACCAATCACATGTTGGAAAGAGAAACGTATGTTCTAGATAGGTAATCCAATTATAGAATGATAGTCAAGACACCATAAAGATCAATTTCTTTTGATTTATGCTCTCCTTTTACAAGCACACCACTATTTTGGTTCCTCGGATACGTCTTGTGATCTTTTGTGTGAAAAAGGATGTTATTCACGATGCAACCACTATATCGTTTCATACGTAGATCATGTCCACATGCTAATGGATACAATTCATCGGCAACTTCAATGCACTTCCCATTTTGCCTTTTTTCCATCTGCCAACCAGTTATACAATAGCAAGATAAACGAAATTTTCATTTAAGGTACATTATTAAAAAACTCTATATAAAAACTTACAAGTTGTTCAAACCATACAATAAAACATTTTTCTTGTTCGTCATGAAAATCATTTGGATTTTGGTTGTTATGTTCCTAAGTGTATTGTCTGCACAAAAATAAGAATAAGATTATCAGGTTACTCTAAACTAGATGATAAAAAAATTTATTACTTACTTTATGCATGAGGAATTTCATTTGAATTGTTCGGCACGTATTATCGAGCTTTATCAAAGTCTTTTTGCTCCGAAGCTTGATTATTTTATAAGCTCCAAATGGTCGAACACTTTGTGTGAAGATGTTCAAACCTATATGTTGTGTTGTAGTACCACTATCATAATTTCTTTCTTCATGGTTGAATCGTGTTTCAATATCTTGGAGATACACGGAGAAAAATGTTATACATTCTATGTCTACATATGCTTATGCTATTGATCCTTCTGGTCGTGCCATGTTACAATCATATGCTTTTAATGTGTGTAGAAATCTGCAGATATTTTTAAATTTAATAAATAGAGTAGTATATTTAAAAAAATTTATTAACTATAATAAAATAATATGAATTACCTTTCAATTGGATACATCCATAGATAATGCATTGGTCCACCAAGTATAGCCTCACAAGGTAAGTGAATGGTTAAGTGGACCATTACATCAAAGAACGTGGTTGGCAAAATTTGTTCAAGCTTGCAAAGTAAGATAACAATCTCCTTATCTATTCTTTCTAGCGCTTCCAACTTTACTGTCTTGGAACAAAGCTCCTTAAAGAAACTACCCAGCTTAATCAATGTTTTGGATACATGATGAGGCAAGAAACCACGCGTTACAATCGGAAGAAGACATTGTATAAATACATGAAAATCGTGACTTTTCATTCCCGTTATCTTAGAATCTCTTGAATTCACACACTGAATAATATTTGATGCATAATCATCAGGAAACTTCACCAATTTTAACCATTCACATAATGATTGTCTCTCTTTAGATGATAACATATAGGATGCAGGTGCTATGATGACTCTGTCGCCTCTTTTCACAAATGTAACTCATATCTCGGGTTCATTGCTTCCAAATCAAGTCGTGCTTTCATTGTATCCTTTGTTTTACCATCTATATTCCACAATGTACCAACGACGTTTTCACAACTGTTCTTCTCAATGTGCATAACATCAAGATTATGTGTTATTATGTTTGTTTTCCAATAAGGCAAATCAAATAGTATGCTCACTTTGTCCAATTGAACTCGATCTCCGTACGCTTTCTTTTCTTGTTACTTGGAGCTTCCCAAAAACAAATTGTCCGATACATTCTAGATATAATGTTTGCTCCTCAGATAATCTTTTTGGTTGTTCTTTGTTTTTATTCTTTCCATCAAATAATTGCCTTCCACGAGCTCGCCAAGCATGTTTCTGCAGTAAAAAACAATGATGACCCATATAACATAGCCTTTTACCATTTATCAAGTACACATGTATCCTTGTTGCAAATAGGACAAGTCATGTTTCCTTTAGTACTCCATCTAAACAAGTTTCCGTATGCAGGAAAGTCAATTATCGTCCAACGCAAAGCTGCATGCACATAAATTTCCTTATGTTACTGAATCATAAGTATCCACATCATTCCCATAGTTCTTTCAACTCATTTGTTAGTGGGTGTAAGATTTCTGTGCAGTTAATGCGCTCGGCAGATTCATAGCGGTGGAGATGCATAAAGTCATGGCGGGGATACAGCGAGAATATAGCGGGATATAGCAGATGGCTTTAAAATAGCATATAAAACTTGTATTTAATGTTTTTACAAATATATAAATGGTAAATAAATGAAAAAATATCATTCAATTGAATTATAATCAATACATAAATAGTTTAAAATAAAAACATGTGTGAATATGCTTTTAATAAACGTAAAATTGTTATATAACATAACTGAATTTAGTAGAATATTAGAGTATTTTCATTTCGGAAAATATATTAAAAATTAAATCAAATAATTAGTTTCATAACTTTTATAATGTATAAATGCAATTTTTCAATTCATGCTTTGATCAACAAATGATCAATAAATAATCATCACACAGTAACGCTCAGCATGCCACATTACCAAATTGGGAGTGTATCGCTGATAACCTTCAACTACAAAACCTCTGAACTCCTACGTTTCAGAGAAGGTTGTTAAGCTAAGAGAATAAATCATCTGCACCAACAGAAATGTATTTGAAAGAAATCTGCTTTATATCTAAAAATGTAATGTCAGACATGTAACCATACAAGTCTGTTCCAGGCTCGAACAAAACCGAAGGCACTTCAAAAGAAGCCCTTACAATCCGGTTATTCATAATCCCGATCGAATTTCCCATCACAAAGGAAATCTCCATACCATAGCTAACGATGCAGAGACAATCGATAGGTCATCCTATCGTTTTCACAAATACCCGGTCTTCACCACCGGTCTTCAATGCTATCCATTACGTCGTATCACTATTCGGAATGGGTAATTCGAATAACGAGCGCAATAATTTAAAAATAAGTGTAGCAGTCAATTTCAACCAATTCACCACAAATAGCCATTTAAGGGTCAATATTAATAGTCGATTATTTAACTATCAATCAATATTCACAACATAACCAGATTTCAAATAATTTCCCAAATTATTTATTTCCAAAATATCTTTATAAGATATATTTTCCACGCTTCAACCCTTTGAAAGCAAATTTCAAATCATTTTCCACCTTTCAATCTTTGAAAACAAATTTCAAATCAATTTCCTTAAATGGAAACACTTCCAAATATTTATCCATTTTCAATTTAAAATGGTTCATTTAAATCAATCAAATAAATCCTTACCGATTTATTTTAAACTTACGTTCCAAATCCGTAAATCTATTTCCAAACTTCAAAATAAATCAATGTTTATTTTTAAACAAATTTACCTTTCTTTTATGAATTCCATAGTGAATTTACCTTTCCAAAATAGCTATGAATATATGATTTCCAAATCGATTTCTAATATTCATTTTCAATTTATCTTTAAAAGACAAAATCTCAAAACATTCACTTCATATTGGAAAAACATTTCCGTACTTATTTAATAATAAGTAATTCATAAATCTGTTTATTTTCAACACTTGGAAAATATTCAATGTACTTAAATCACAATTAAGTATATAATTTATTCTTTAAGGAAAACATTCTCTTAAACACATTTATTTGAGTCAAAACAAATGTTGTGTAAAACATCGTTATGACAACCCAAATCACTAGTATAGGGATTCGAAATTAAAATAGATATATAAACCCCAATACTATATAAAACATTTCCTTTCGAAAATCATTTACTATAACAACAGTGTTATAGTCCACCATTTCCTTCTATTTCTCGAAAACGTCTATTTCAACAATAAATGTTGAAATCTATGGTTTCGATACTTAATACATTTTAAAACATTTTTAAATTGTTTTGATTCTATTCTAAATATCACTTTCCCAAAATATTTCTTTAATATATTATTCACCGTCCAAAATCGTGAATATACTTCGTTAACCAAATTCAATTTCTACATATTTTATTTAAAGGATTATCCACTGTCCCAAAATCGTGGATATATCTCCTTTAATAAGCTATAATAATTAAACTTATTAAAATAAGTCGATTTCGAATTTATAAAACAACGTTTATAAATTCCATTTATACTTTATAACAACTTCACTTATAAAATTACTTTATTAACAAATTCTATCCATATTCCACTTACACGCCAAAATCCAATTTATAAGTTAATTACTTATAAATCTTTTATTTACAAAATCTATTCATTTTATAACTTCATAAATTATAAATCTATAGATTTCATCCACTTATGAAATCCATTTATATTTCATTTTAACACTTATAAAAACTCGTTTTATAATTCCCATATTTTAATTTATAAATATTAACTTTATAAATCTTCTATATAAAAAATTCACAATAATTCAAAAATTCTAATTTAAACCATTTTATAAATTAATCAACTGCTTATTCCAAAAATCACATTTCAGTTATATTTCACAAAAATCATAATTTTTATAACATAAAAATTACAACATTTATTCATTTAAAATGAATCAATTACAAAATTAATTTTTATTATGAATTCTCAACTTAAATTTTCAGAAATCTAATTTTATTTATTTTCGGCATCTAACGATACCAAAAATATTTTTGGCTAAAATTTAGCATTTAACGATTCCAATTACAAAGATAATCACGCAGACTATAAATAGATCAATAAATAGATCAACACACAACATTGAAACAAATTCAAATGTTTGAGGTATCCAGTTGGATCCCTCCAACCTAAGTCCCTGCATCCAAAGATGTTAGCACAATACCAATTCCGCTTCGAGACGGAATATCACGGTATATGGGATTTATAAAATATTATCCGCTATTATGCGGTGCAATAGGGTCTCATCCGCTATATAATGCGGGAAAATCAACTCCAATTACATGTATAATACCAATTCCATACAAGTTGGAATTATCGCGGTATATGTTTTTAATGAATAACATCCGCTTAATATACGGCGTATAGGGTCTATTTCAATACAACAGATAATAACTATCATCCAATCACATAATCAAGCAATTTTAAATCTAACTATTTAAAATTTTCATTGAAACAATTCGATTGAGTGAGAAGTTCCCGCCTTGGGTTTTCGATAACTGTTGTAGCGTTTTATTTTGAATACAATTAAACGTGCGTTTAATTTTACCTGAAATTTTCACAAGCTCCAAATGATTCCAAACCAGCTCCATTGCGTAGTGTTCGTCCATACGAATCCGATGCAATTTGTTTCACACATTTTCGACCTCGTATGAAAAAGTTACAATACTACAAAGTTCGAACGAATTTAAATATAATTAAATTTACATTTTCTTTTAATATTTTCAAACCCTATCAACTACTGGCCGTTGGATCTGCCTTGAGGAAATCAGGCCGCATGTTTGTTCTTCTCAAACGCGCATCTCTTCCAGGTAATTGCCGTGCACCTCTAACCCATTGCTGCCATCTTCATCCATTTATCGAGCCATATCCACGCGCCTTCACGTTGATCAGAGAACACCACTAGAACGCCCCTATCAAGAGCTACCCATGGCTAGAGTTTGGTGGAGCTCGGTCCTCCTTGGACCTCATGATGCGTGCGCGACCCCCTGATGAACGCGCCCTCAACCTCCCTCCACGTTGCTCCAATCAAGATCATAACCGTTGATTTTATAGAACTCGTAGCCCTCTTCAACTTTGCAGTTAAACATTTTTGCTATTTGTTTGCAGATTTGAAGATATTTGAGGAAGAATGGAGATGAATTTCGGCCATTAAAGATGTAAGTGGCGGCTGAACCTAATTCTCTAGGGTTTTTGCAAATGTGAGTAAGTTGAGTCCTTTTATAGAAAACCGACGAACACTATTCATCTCCAATTTTTCGAACTCCAAATCTCGCACGGTGACCGGCGTTTCTAGGGTTTACCCCGCGTTCTGGACACAATGGAATAGGTTTCGGAGGCTAATTCGACCATATGTGCGAGTTACGGAAATAAACTATCAAATTTAAATTAAATCGATTAACCAAATTTCTATGCGTTTTGGCTTGCCTCGGACAAACCGTAAATTCAATTGACACGAAATTTGAAACCACGCAATAATATAACATTACGGATCCGATGAAACTAGTTTCGTCGAAATCCGAGACTGTTTAAAAAATGACTATTTTCACTAGTCGATTAAATATTAAAATATTCAATTTTCACAAATTAACTTTTAATTCAATTTTAAAGTTCACAAACATTGTTCTAACTCCTATATGATTTAATATAACTTTATAAATCATTTTTAATCATGTTAAACCCAATTTCCAATTATTTACGCAATTTCAAATATTAAATTATCGAATTTAATCATCCAATTAAATCTAGATATTCGAAATAAAACTTTTCGACTTATAAATTTTACTTGTTGATATTTAAAATCAAATTAAATATTTGAATTTCAAATGATAGAAATTCTGGGTCGTTACAAACTTCCCCCCTTAAAAGAATTTCGTCCTCGAAATTACCAAGTAAGAAAAATTACAGAATCCATTAACTTTTCAAAACAATCCAATTCAGATTTCAATTTCACTTAAGTGTTTAACTTTCCCAAAATCCATAGTTAAACTTCGTACAAAATATTTACTAAGTTTCGAATCCATATATAGTTATTTTTTTCAAAATCAACTATATCGTTTAACCTTTAACTTCAAATCAAAACTTAGTTTTCACAAAAAAAAATTCCAAAATTTCCCAAAATTTTTCTAACACCTTAATTTTTCAGAAAATTACGCCATAACCTCCTTTGTACGGAGGAACTTTTACAATATCACAATAGATATAAATATATATACATCGACCCACACGGTCGGAAAAATAGAAAAACAGTTCATATTTCCTATTTTTATTGCGTAGGCGTACCTTTTTGGCATTTTTAAGAAAAGCAGTTATTTATTTAGCATTTTGCGCCACCAAATCCCGCTAACGGTAGCCCCGGTAACTGTACTTACTCAATATAAACACGTAAGTGACATATATAAGAAGTTATTAACATTTTACTCTTTTAAACAACTACAGCACATGCATATTAAAAGAAATGCATACTTAATAAGGTTTATAAGTAACTTATATGATTTCAACATTACTTGTAATTGTTTACAACCAATTCATATACAACGACATTCAATTATTCATTCTCAATTAGTTTACATTCACTTATTTACATCAAGTTGGTTCACTTCCAATTCAAATCAATTTCTATTCAATTTAGATTTTCTTAACTTCCAATTTGAATTTAATTGCTTTAACTTTCAATTTTATTCATTCAATTGCATATGAATTTATATTCAATCAATTAACAATAATCTAACAACCAATGTATAACCAACACAATCAAATTTAATTTACTTCACATTCAACATTCATATTCACTTTGTTTACCGTCAATTTGGTTTAACATTCAATTAGCCGTCAATGAATTTACTCTTATATCCATTATTCTATATCAATTCATTACATTCGATTGATTAATATTCAATTCATTAGTTCAATTACTAATTTATTTTACAAATAAAGTTGATTCTCCTTTATATAACTCAAATTCATATTCATTTAATTCACTTCATTATTTTACTTTGATACCAAAATCAATTTCATTCAGCATCACTTAAGTTATATTCCTTTTAAACATCGTTTGTTTAACTTAACTTTAATTTCCATTTCAACAACATATCTCATCCGGTTAAAATCCAATTCAAATTCCAACTTTAAAGTAAATTCTATTCAACTTTTACCAAAGTCAATTTTATCACTTGTTTAGATTCATACCTCGTTTTACTTAACAAAGTTGTTTAACCATTTTAATAATTGGTTTTACTTACATTTCCACATTTAATAAGTTATACAACTTATTATTCAACTTCCAAATCTGATTTAATTTATTTAACTTCCTTTAGTTAAATTTCACATCATATTTTTTTATCATACTAATTCAAATTTATTTCAACTTTACCAAAGCTAAAATTTATTATCTCATATTATAAATTCAAAACTTGATAACTTATATTCATCAATTTCAACTTGGATTTTAATTTCAAATTTGTTTACCACAACAAAATTTCAATTTCAATTTACTATGGTAGCGCATCCATCACACAGAAATTCAAAAATGATACTAATGATGCTGCAGTCATCACCCTTATTATTCCCCAGCAACAGTAGTGAATACAATGCTTTAAATTCTTTCAAAATTTTCTTTTAGTTATAAATCACATTTATAAATCTTGCTTGTATAATTTACTATTTCCCTTTACTTATACAATATTATTCCACAATTGTAAATCGTTTAAATTAAAATTCAATACTTATACAATTGTTGCCTTTATATAATTTGTTCTTTCATAATTGTTGTTTTATTCAGATTATTCAAACAACTTTGATTCACTCATACATCTTCATATATTTTCAACAATCAAACAATTCAATTTTATATACACTTCAATAATTCTGAAAAATTATTCCTTTATATATAAAATATAACCGAGGTAAAATTATTTCATTTACCCAGTTTAAAATGATACTATGTCGGTTAATTTCGTTTAAGAGTTTAGAAACCCTTATCGACGATAGTTAGCTAGACTGCACCAACTAGAATTCATAAACAATCAACTGATAAGTCAACACAATACAAAACAATTTCATATTCACTAACAAATACGCGCTCATATCTATTATTACACTCAACTCCTTCTAGAGTACTACTGACTCTATCTCTAATGAGTAATTCCCAACAGAGCCAAGGTTGTCACTTAACCATATGTTCTGATACCACATTGTCAAATCTCGATTCTTCGACTTCCGAAAATCGACATCAATACGTCCACTGTATCAACTTCCTCATAATCGAATGCCGGAAAATCGAACCATGAGGGTTTTAAGAAGAAGAGGTAGAAGAAAAAGATAGAAGAAGTAAGGAAACAGAACAAAAACAATATCCGAATCTCACAGTCGTAGCGGAACAAAATACAATAGATAAATGAATAATCTTTAAAACAAAGAACTATATCAGTTATCCACATTACATCACATCACATTATATTATCAGAGTCAATATACATCACAACAAAACAATGGACAGTTAAACAAACGTGTCCCTACAAGTGAATTTAACAGTGGAAAGATAATATAATATACAAGTAATACGTCTCGCCATCCAGCTTGCCACTTGAGCTCCATAGCACTCCTGAATCCAGAATGACCTGATAACCTGACTCTATACTGCCCGTGTGAAAAATTATCGGCACCCAGAGTTTAAGAAGAGAACAATAAACTACAGGTCAGTCATGGGACTGGTGTGAGAACTCAAAACATTTATTTATCTTTTAAAACAACAACAACAAGAGAAGTGGAAAAAAATCCGCAATGCTTTTGGAAAATGAAACTACCATAAGGCCTCCCCGCACGCACACAATGCAAACGCAGAATTGGAGGAGATTTCTCCTTATGATGGCCAAAGATGCTTACTACGCAAAACAAATCATTTTTGATATTATTATTAGTGCATGGTGATAAAAGCATTTCGAAAGTAGAATATAAATCTCATCCAGCATAGACATTCTGAACTAAGCCTACTATAGCTACCATCCAAATAGTGGGGCGCCACCATAAGTGAATGGCAGGTTCTACAACTAAAACCGTACAAGGCTCGTATTGTTTCTTTGGATTTTCAACAAATGGTCAGGCTAAGGAACTTCCTACTGCCACATAGGATCGCCTCTGGCGGGACGTCCCGAGAACCTAACCGGGTCTCTGCTAACACAAGGCCGGGTTACCTCTGTAACTAGGTAACTACTACTCGAGTATGCCACCCCCCGATCCCTTAGGATCTTTATCCGAGGGCCCTCGATCACCAAGCAACAACCACACAGAAAAATGATATTGGAGCAACCACATAGGTTAAGCATTAGGGCTCCATACCTGACACCACCCTTTTCCAGAAGGAAATGACATACCCTAAAGGGAGCGACCCTCATAACCTTGCCGCATATTCCTGTTCGACCATTTCCGGGGTGTGAGGTCTGACGAAGTCTCGTCCACAAATCTACGCTTTTTCACAAAGCCACGCTTTGATCTACAAATGATCAATAAATAATCATCACACAGCAACACTCAGCATGCCACATTACCAAATTGGGAGTATACCGCTGATAACCTTCAGCTACAAAACCTCTGAACTCGTTCGTTTCAGAGAAGGGTGTTAAGCTAAGAGAATAAATCCCCTGCACCAACAGAAATGTATTTGAAAGAAATCTGCTTTATATCTAAAAGTGTAATGTTAGACATGTAACCATACAAGTCTGTTCCGGGCTCGAACAAAACCGAGGGCACTTCAAAAGATGCCCTTGCAATCCGGGTATACACAATCCCGATCGAATTTCCAATCACAAAGGAAATCTCCATACCGTAGCTAACGGTGTAGAGACAATCGATAGGTCATCCTATCGTTTTCACAAATACTCGGTCTTCACCACCGGTCTTCAATGCTATCCATTACGTCGTATCACTATCCGGAATGGGTAATCCGAATAACGAGCGCAATAATTTAAAAATAAGTGTAGCATTCAATTTCAACCAATTCACAACAAATAGCCATTTAAGGGTCAATATTGATAGTTGGTTATTTAACTATCAATCTATATTCATAACATAACCAGATTTCAATAATTTCCCAAATTATTTATTTCTAAAATATCTTTATATGATATATTTTCCACCCATCAACCCTTTGAAAACAAATTTCAAACCATTTTCCACCTTTCAATCTTTGAAAACAAATTTCAAAACAATTTCCTTAAACGGAAACACTTCCAAATATTTATCCATTTTCAATTTAAAGTGGTTCATTTAAATCAATCAAATAAATCCTTACCGATTTATTTTAAACTTAGGTTCCAAATCCGTAAATCTATTTTCACACTTCAAAATAAATCAATGTTTATTTTTATACATATTTCCCTTTCTTTTATGAATTCCATAGTGAATTTACCTTTCCAAAATATCTATGAATATATGATTTCCAAATCGATTTCTAATATTCATTTTCAATTTATCTTTAAAAGATAAAATCTCAAAACATTCACTTCATATTGGAAAAACATTTCCATACTTATTTAATAATAAGTAATTGACAAATCTGTTTATTTTCAACACTTGGAAAATATTCAGTGTACTTAAATCATAATTAAGTATATAATTTATTCTTTAAGGAAAACATTCTCTTCAACACATTTATTTGAGTCAAAACAAATGTTGCGTAAAACATCGTTATGCCAAACCAAATCACTAGTTTAGGGATTCGAAATTAAGATAGATATATAAACCCCAATACTATATAAAACATTTCCTTTCGGAAATCATTTACTATAACAACAGTGTTATAGTCCACCATTTTCTTCTATTTCTCGAAAACGTCTATTTCAACAATAAATGTTGAAATCTATGGTTTCGATACTTAATACATTTTAAAACATTTTTAAATTGTTTTAATTCTATTTGAAATATCACTTTCCCAAAATATTTCTTTAATATATTATTCACTGTCCAAAATCGTGAATATACTTCGTTAACCGAATTCAATTTCTACATATTTTATTTAAAGGATTATCCACTGTTCCAAAATCGTGGATATATCTCCTTTAATAAGCTATAATAATTAAACTTATTAAAATAATTCGATTTCGGATTTATAAAACAACGTTTATAAATTCCATTTATACCTTATAACAACTTCACTTATAAAATTACTTTATTAACAAATTCTATTCATATTCCACTTACACGCCAAAATCTAATTTATAAGTTAATTACTTATAAATCTTTTATTTACAAAATCTATTCATTTTATAACTTCACAAATTATAAATCTATAGATTTCATCCACTTATGAAATCCATTTATATTTCATTTTAACACTTATAAAAACTCGTTTTATAATTCCCATATTTTAATTTATAAATATTAATTTTATAAATCTTCTATATAAATTATTCACAATAATTCAAAAATCGCAATTTAAACCATTTTATAAATTAATCAACTGCTTATTCCAAAAATCACATTTCAGTTATATTTCACAAAAATCATAATTTTTATAACATAAAAATTACAACGTTTATTCATTTAAAATGAATCAATTACAAAATTAAATTTTATTATGAATTCTCAACTTAAATTTTCAGAAATTCAGTTTTATTTATTTTCGGCATCTAACGATACCAAAAATATTTTTGGCTAAAATTTAGCCTTTAACGATTTCAATCACAAAGATAATCACGCAGATTATAAATAGATCAATAAATAGATAAACACACAACATTGAAAGAAATTGAAATGTTTGAGGAATCCAGTTGGATCCCTCCAACCTGTTTCCCTGCATCCAAAGATGTTAGCACAATACCTATTCCGCTTCGAGACGGAATATCGCGGTATATGGGATTTATAAAATATTATCCGCTATTATGCGGCGCAATAGGGTCTCATCCGCTATATAATGTGGGAAAATCAACTCCAAATACATATATAATACCAATTCCATACAAGTTGGAATTATCGCGGTATATGATTTTAATAAATAACATCCGCTTAATGTACGGTGTATAGGGTCTATTTCAATACAACAGATAATAACTATCATCCAATCACATAATCAAGCAATTTTAAATCTAACTATTTAAAATTTAAATCGAAACAATTAGATTGAGTGAGAAGTTCTCACCTTGGGTTTCCGATAACAGTTGTAGCGTTTTATTTCGAATAAAATTAAACGTGCGTTTAATTTTACCCAAAATTTTCACTGGCTCCAAACGATTCCAAACTAGCTCCATTGCGTAGTGTTCGTCCATACGAATCCGACGCAATTTGTTTCGCACGTTTTTGACCTCGTATGAAAAAGTTACATTACTACAAAGTTCGAACGAATTTAAATATAATTAAATTTACATTTTCTTTTAATATTTTCAAACCTTGTCAACTACTGGCCGTTGGATCTGCCTTGAGGAAACCAGGCCGCATGTTTGTTCTTCCCAAACGTGCATCTCTTCCAGGTAATTGTCGTGCACCTCTAACCCATTGCCGCCATCTTCATCCATTTATCGAGCCATCTCCATGCGCCTTCACGTTAATCAGAGAACACCACTAGAACGCCCCTGTCAAAACCTACCCACGGCTAGAGTTTGGTGAAGCTCGGCTCTCCCTGGACCTCGTGATGCGTGCGCGACCCCCTGATGAACGCGGCCCTCAAGCTCCCTCCACGTTGCTCTAATCAAGATCATAACCGTTGATTTTATAGAACTCGTAGCCCTCTTCAACTTTGCAGTTAAACATTTTTTCTATTTGTTTGCGGATTTGAAGATATTTGAGGAAGAATGGAGTTGAATTTTGGCCATTAAAGATGTAAGTGGCGGCTGAACCTAATCCTCTAGGATTTTTGCAAATGTGAGTAAGTTGAGTCCTTTTATTGAAAACCAACGAACACTATTCATCTCCAATTTTTCAAACTCGAAATCTCGCGCGGTGATCAGCGTTTCTAGGGTTTGCTCCGCGTTTCGGACGCAATGGAATAGGTTTCGGAGGCTAATTCGATCATATGTGCGAGTTACGGAAATAAACGATCGAATTTAAATTAAACCGATTAACCAAATTTCTATGCTTTTTGGCTTGCCCCGGACAAACCGTAAATCCGATTGACACAAAATTTGAAACCACGCAATAATATAACATTACGGATCCGATGAAACTGGTTTCGTTGAAATCCGAGACTGTTTGAAAAATGACTATTTTCACTAGTCGATTAAATATTAAAATATTTAATTTTCACAAATTAACTTTTAATTCAATTTTAAAAAGTTCACAAACATTGTTCTAATTCCAATATGATTTAATTTAACTTTATAAATCATTTTTAATCACATTAAACCCAATTTCCAATTATTTACGCAATTTCAAATATTAAATTATCGATTTAATCATCCAATTAAATCCAGATATTCGAAATAAAACTTTTTGACTTATAAAATTTACTTGTTGATATTTAAAATCAAACTAAATATTTGAATTTCAAATGACAGAAATTCTTGGTCCTTACATATATCGAATTTGATTCCAATTAGGGAAGATATAAAAAATTTATCCAGGCTAACAAAAAAGGGAAAGTATATTTAGGAATAGAAAAATCGGAAGTTTGAGATATGTGATGTTATCATGTAAATGAGAATAAAAAAAAATCTCATTTTTCTTGAAAATTTTCATGCTAAACATGCAAAGCAAATGATATAAGTGATAAGGGAATGAATTCGAAAATGATTACATAAAAGACATAAAATGAAATAAAAAATTAAGCCACTCTTCAAAATGATAAAAAAAAAAGCTTCAAGTTTTGTATCTAGATTCAAATTTTGCTACTTAGCTCATAAAATTTGTTGTTTAGATCATGTTTTGTATCCATAATGAAATCATGCTTTATCACATGTACATTTTTTGGAAAAACAAAGCAGCTCTACTAGCTATTTTGGCTTGTAAAATTTTCGATCAAATGAATGACAATAAAAAGCAAATCATTTCATGTTACAGGCTTAATATTGAAATGCCCATGTAAAATGTCAACACCATGAAGCATGTTCTCAAAAATTGAATAACATATATTCATGTTCTCAAAAATTGAATAACATAAATTCATGATTCTTAAAGCCAATGATGAATAGATGATTTTATTCAACCTTCTTTAAAATTTAAAATGGAAACAAAATTATTTTTTATAAGAAAATTTATGTGAACAAGCAAAATTTTCAACAAGCATCATCCATAAACTACTTGAAATGCAATATTATTTGCACAATTTAATTATTTATGAATTATTTTAAGCAAGTTACCTAAAAGTGAATATTACATCGATTGTAGTTCAAATAATACAAGTAGTCTATATTGATGGTTATGTCTAGTATATGATAGATATAATTCTTTTTTTTCTAAAATCTATTTCTGATTATGCATGCTAGAAAATTAAAATGCAAAAATAAATAAACTAATCATAGTTCCCTTAAAATTATTGCAATGAAAATATTGCTATAATAAATGCCTTGAAAATATATTAGTTTGACTATGATCTAATAGGAAATATCATATCTTAAATACACAATACTATAACGACATAAAATTTTACCATAACAAATATTAAATTCTCTCGTCTTTAGAGAAGAAAATTGAAAAACTGATGCAATGTCAAACATTTCAATAAATTAAAAGGTCAAATTTATTTCACAAGAAAGTAGAGATGGTTAAACTGACAATTACTCGAATGGATATAAATAATTCCTAACATAGCTTACCTAAAATATTAGCAGGTAAAACTTAAATTTTCCAATTCTTAAACCTAATCCTAGACCAAATTTGTAGAAAATGGGAACTACTATTATGTTATCAAATGTTTCACAAAGACTAATTTACATTGAATCGCAACCTATATAAATATTATATTTTGAAGGTTTCCAAATTTGCTTCCATTCTTCTCACTGTTAGATCGTTGTTAGGTTTCTTGCATTCATAAAAGATGATTTCGATCTTCTCTAAACACTAATCAATGCGAGAAATAAATTATAAACTACGCTGAAAGAATAAGAATTAACGATAGTTCTAAATGTTTAAAAATTTAGATTCTGTATCTTACTACGAAAACATTATGAATCTAAAACAAGGATAACTCAACAAAAGATGAAAAATCAATTTAGACTCATCATATATTGCCTAAAGATAGAGATACCGAAGAAACTAGCAAAGTGATTGCGATAGCGATAATGAACCAAATTGCTATGGTGGATTGAAGAAACAAATTAAAACGAGAAGATAACGGAAACATAGTTATTGAAGGATTGAAAAACACGTTACAGAAGTTTAGGAATGAGGAATGAGAAATGAGAAACGAGAATTTGGAATTATGGTCTGATTCATAGTGCAATAGTGGGTTGGGCCGATAATATGTAAATTTAAAATGCCCATCCAACAAAAATTATTAATTGATTTTATATTTAATTGTAATTAAAAGATCACGTTTAACATCAATTAAATTAGCCAGTTGATATACAAAGATGATATTTTTGAAAAAGTTAAACTAACTTAAAAGAACCTTAATTAACATTTACATAAAATTTTGTTGTAGTGTATATGTATTTTGAAAAATGTAAAAATTTTGTGCACACCTAAAAATTAGTCGATAATAAAAGAATTATTTATTATATACATATATATAAACTTTTTAAAATTTTATTTGATTTAAAATTAGTTAAACTAATAATATATATATACATATATGTAGTACATGTATAAATATATAATATAATATTTTGAGAAAAAAATTATGTAGAATATGCATTCTGATTTCATAAATGATTTTTAAATATTTTTATTATTAAATTTGCATACATTTTAATTTTTAAAGTATATTTTATTTAAAAATCAAATAAATCAAAAAAAATATCAAAAAAGATTTACCTGACCGTGAGCAGCAACAAATATGTATTTAATAAAAAGATATTATGTGTGTGTGTATATTAACTTGTTATATGTTTATATATAATATATCTATTTATATATATATAAATTAAAAAAAATTAATTCATAATAAATAATAAAGGTTTTAAATTATTTTACAAATTAATATTTAAAATAATTTCGAAATTTAATTATGTTATATATATACACATATATTCCATAAATGATTTATACAAATAATTTATAACCAACGTTTTATAATATATACATATAAATACATACATACATATATATATATGTTTGTGCGTGTGTGTATTTATTTATACAATACTTTGATGCACATATATTAATACATTAGTATAGATAATGAGCTAATATGTTCGTTGTTGTGTACATCCCAGCATCCATACATGGACCTGTCAAACCATATACACATTATCCTATTACATGTGCACGCATACACATATGCGTATATGATACACATATATGAAATATAACATTATTATATAAAATAAATTCCATTTATTAATTCAAATAAAATACTGATTTTATTTAAAGAAAATTTAGAAAAGTTCTAAATGAATTAGATTACATATGCCTATTAAAGATCCAATAATGGATTTTTTTTTTAAAATTTACCCAATTTCTCCCCTACGGTATGGCCTACTTCCAAGTATATTATCAAAGACTAATATTCTATGCAGTCTAAATTAGTTTTGTTATGGTTAATTAGTTAAACTCACAACCCAGATAATACGGTGTCTAGAAAGGTAGTGTCAAAGAACTGCGTTTATATATTCAAGTACTCTTTCCTACTAGGCCAGTAGCAAAAGCCCGAACAGATATATAAGCCCAAAGGTTGTCACTACAAAAAAAGACCCAATTTGAACTGGGTCTTGGGCTAGTTTTTAAAATTGTTTGAAATTAAAAATATAGATTTTAAACTTAAAATTTAAATTTAAAACTATAAATGTGTGTGTGTATTATAAAAGTTATGATATAATAAAAAAATAAAAATGTTTGAAAATAAATATAAATTAATTTCGAAATTCTTTTTTTCAATAAGAACAACTAAATAATTAAATTAATAGATAATATGCATTTATGCATGTATAATATATAGTGATATATATTATGCTGTCTTGAAATGCTTAAGACAATATAAGTATACATGCATTTATATATAAAATAAATTTTCGAAATTGATAAGATTTAATTAAAATAGTTTAGTTATATGAATTAATTAAAAATTCATTAATATCTTAATGTATATATATGTAACATGTGTATTATTACAAAAAGTTATAGTACATATAAACATTTAATATAATATGTCAAGACTAAATAATAAACAATTAATTAAAGAGTTAATTAATTAAAAATAATTAAATAAGATTTGTATGATGTTATATGTAAGATTATTACATAAGCTAATTAAAATATAAATGCTAAAGGTTAAACATTAAGAAAACCTAAATAGACCTAAGGAATAAACACAAATATAGTTGTACACATACCGTGATTCCCGATGTGTCCAACACTTGAATTAAGAGGGTATTTCATAAGAAATACATTATTCCAACACTTGAGTTAGGGATGTTATGTGTAGTATTATTAATATATTGAATAGACGAGCAAACTCAAGGTACATGTATTATACTTAAGCCGTCGATATATGGTAGGTATGAGTGAATAATTTTATTTCGGTTTATTCAGCAAACTCTAGGTCAAAGTAAAATTAGGGCAAGGTACAATGGGTTAGGAGATGTATATAATAAAATCGACAAGGAGTTATCCATCGTCCGTGGAGCTATGACTTGCTGAGAAAACTCATGATCAGAATTTCAAGGCGGACGAGTCCTACCACCTACTAGTGAACCCGAAAGACTTTTATGTTTTGACTTAGGGTTTGGAAAAACATAAAAGACGAAAGCTTATTAGTGAAACATAAAGTTTAACCTTACTAATATTATAAGAACATCTACTATAATATTGTCCTAATAATCTACCAATTAAAACTTGTAGAAAATGTCAACTTCAAAATAGTTTTATGACAGTGACAAGCTTACCAGACCAGACTATATGAATTGGCTAAGAGCGATTAGAATAGCGTTGACTTACGATTGTCTTTGGTTAGTTGGTACATGCAAACCTAAAGAACAACTCGCTTATGATGCAGACATCGACTTTAGAATTTCTTATGAGAAATGGGTTTCAGACCTAGAGATCGTCCAAGTTTTAATGTTGTCTACGTTAGACAAGCCACTGCAGCGGCAGCAGGAAACATGTCTATCCATGAGATATTTGATAGTCACAAGGCCCTGTTTGGTGAAAAACCACATTCCGCAAGGTACAAGCTAACAAAGAAGCTGTTTACAACCCAAATGACTAAAGGACGGAAAGTGGATGATTATGTACTAATGATGAAGTGCTATATTGATAGGCTTTTACAATTGGACGTACAGAGAAAAAAATGAGTTACAAGTTGATTTGACCCTTGATTCTCTTACACCTTGGTATGAACCATTCATACTAAACTACAATATGAACCAATTGAATGTAAATCTCGTGGAGCTCCTCAAGATGTTGAGGTCGGCCAAGTCTACATCTAAGTATCAAGGGGTTGTGTTTATTGTAAAGGGTAGTGCATCATCTTTGGAAGGTTTAAAGAAGCGGAAAAGAGAAGGTGACGGGAATAAGAAAAGTAAGAAGACCTATAATAAAGTTGAATGTCACCACTGCCATAAAAAATGTCACTGGAAAAGGAACTATCCTGAATATCAAAAGATTGTTAAAGAAAGAAAACAAAATAGTTCTGCAGCTTCGTTAGGTACATTTTTGATTCAAAATTGTTTTGTAATCAATAAAATATCCTGGGTTTTAAACACTGGATCTGGAATATATATGTAATTTGTTATAGCGGCTAAGGAACTAGCATCGCATGTAACGACGGTTGAAGATTATTATTTATTTTTGCCTAGTGGAGTAGTATTCATATTAAATAACTGATATTTTGTAAAATAATTTATTTGTGGAATTGTGTTTGTTTCTAGATATCCGAGACTAGATGTGTATTTCATTATGCGAATATTGTAATAAACATTAGTTTTAATGAAAATAAAGTCTACGATGGTGTTCATGAAAATATCGTTTATGTGATTAATACTAATTATGTGTGCTTTGCGAATAGTTTTTTTAACAATTTAAATGATGGTTTTTTCTCATCACTTGATTCTGTATCATTTAACATGTATGAGCCATATCTCAAAGGGAAAATAACTAAGGACCCCTTCAGTGGGAGAAATGAAAGTGTTTATGAACTCTTAGGGTTCGTACATACTAATGTATGTGGCCTGATGCCTTTAATCATCAAAGATAATAGTCCTTACTTTATTACCTTCTATGGTGATTTCTCAAGACTACGATATGTATATCTTGCAAAGAACAAACTTGATGTCCATGAGAAATTTATTGAGTATCAAAATGTAGTAGAAAACCAAACAAATCGTAGGATTAAGTTTCTTCGATCTTATCGATGAGGCGAGTATGTTGGATAGGAATCCAACAGTAGTTAAAAGTTAATGTGATTATATCTCAGGTTACTCCTTTCTATACTCCGCAACACAATGGTATGTTAGAGTGAAGGAACCAAACCATATTAGATATAGTTCATTCTACGATGAGTTGGAAACTGCTATCCTATTCAGGATATGCACGAAAACCGCAGTGCATATGTTGAACTTGTTACCCACTACTAAAACACCATATGAGATATGGTGTCCTAAGAAAACCTAACTCAAGTATTTGAAGGTGTGGGGTTATCTGATCTACATTAAGAATATTGGCCCCAATAAATTAGAGGCAAGATCAATAGTGTATAAATTTATTGGACATCCCAAAAACTCAATGGGATATATGTTTTACAATACCAGGGAACAAAAGTTATTGTTTTTCGGCATGCTGTCATTTTAAAAAAGGAATTTCTATCAAAGGAAATTAACAGCAAAGTTGATCTAAGAAATATTGAGCTCAAACCAGTGGGAGCACCATATTCACCAGCATATGAAAACACACAACCTATTAGAAGGCCTAACGGGAATCTTGCACACTAGAGAGATACCGTGGTTTCCTCATAGATGGAGAGAAAGAGGATCGTGCCTTAGATGACGATACTCTAATGTCTTTCCAATAAGCACTGCAGAGTAAAGCCTCTATACTCTAGCTCGAAGCAATGAAATCTAAGGTGGATTCCATGTACAAAAATAAAGTAAGGACTTTGTCAGACGTACTGGAAGGTATAAAACCTATCAGTTGAAAATGGATTTTCAAGAAAAAGATAAATGCAAATGGGGATGTAGAGACTTATAAGGCTAGGCTAGTTGTGATTTACCAAATTCAAGATGTTGATTATGATGTGACCTTTTCACCCAAAGTCATGCTTAAGTCCATTCATATTATGCTAGCCATTATTGTATTCTATGACTATGAAATATGAATGTGAAGATAGAATTTCTAAATAGTGATTTAGAAGAAACCATCTATATTTTGCAACTCGAGGGTTTTAAGGTTAGTGAGAGTGAGGGCAAGGCTTGCAAGTTGTTAAAGTCCATTTGTGGACTTAACCAAGCTTCAAGAAGTTGGAACAAGTGTTTTGATAGGGTAATTATACAATTTTATTTTTATCAAAACACAGAGGAAACGCGCGTATAAAGAAAGAAATAGGGCGATGTTATCATATTTTTAGTGCTATATGCCGACGAACTTCTATTGATTGGCAATGATATTTCATAATTACGATCAATGAAAGCATGGCTTTATAAGAACTTCTCTATAAAGGATTTAGGAGAAGTAGCCTATATACTAGGTATAATGATGTATATAAATAGATCTAAGAGGTTGTTGGGATTGTCTCAATCCCTATACATAGATACCATACTGAAGAGGTTCGGTATGGATAATTTTAAGTGTAGAAATGTTCTAACGCAGTCTGGAATCATCTTTTCTAAGAAGGATGCTCCTCATACTAACGAGGATAAAAGAGTGTATGAAGATGATCCCCTATGCTTCAGCCATATGATCCATTATGTACGTTGTGCTATGTACTAAACTGGATGTAGCTTACGCAATAGGATGCGTGAGCTAATATCATTCTAATCCTAGAGAAAAGCATTGGGCGACATAAGATGTATATTGAAGTATTTAAGGAATATATGGAACTTATTCCTTATTTATAGGAGCGGAGACCTCCTTATGAAGGGGTATACGATTCGAGCTTTTAGAGTGATATTGATGATAGTAAATCAGTGTCTGGTTATGTCTTTATGCTTAATGGTGGAGCAGTCAGTTGGAAAAGTTTCAAACAAGAGACAGTGGCCAATTCAACGATGAAGGTTGAGTACATCGCCCTTAATGAAGCAGCGAAAGAGGCAGTATGGATGCACAAGTTTTTGAGTAAGCTCGGAGTGATTACTAATACCAAAAATCCTATGGCATATTTTGTGATAACAATGCGGCGATTCGGATTGCAAAGGAGAGTACATAAGAAGTCACGATATGTTCTTCGAAAGTTCCACCTCAGTTGAGAAGTGGTTAAGAAAAAAGAGGACTTGATATAAAGGGTAGGTACCATTGAAAACATAGTGGATCCATTCATTAAGGGTCTAGCTTGGTCAGCTCTTGAGAAACTGATTGAAGGGATGAGACTAAGATTCCACAATTGGCCCAAAGTGCAAATTGGAGATTGATAGAGTTAGGGTATGCTCTAGGGGAAATTCTATAATTTATTGTAAATTATTTAACTTCGTAATCAATTCTCATTTGTAGTATTGGCATTTTCTTTCTGTTATAATTTGTAATAAATAATTAAATGTTAACCTAAAATATATTTAATAGAAAGTCCATAAAAGGTGTGTTTGTGATAGCGATAACTCCTTATTACCACATGATTTAATTTATTTGTAATTGTTATAAATTAAGTAAATTAATATTTATGAAATATTAATTATAAAATTTTATATTTTATGTGTTGAATGATGTTAAATAGTGTATTTATAATAATTATAAATATATTGATCGATATATGATATTGGTATGCGTTTAAATTTTGATTTAAATGCAATAGACATTGTACGGGATTGGAATTGATTTTAGGCCCAAAGAGGGATTGGATTTTGGGTTATGATGCTTGCATAAGGAGGCATTCCATATATGATATGGCTTAGTGATTTTGAATGTAAAAAGAAGTGGAAATGTTAAGAGAGATACTAGAAATTGTGATATACTTTTCACTCTCCTATCTCCCTTTAAATAAGCCACTCTCTATTCATTCCAAATTAGAATTTTTCTCTCATCCTCCTACCTGCAATTTCTACCATAACCACCCTTCCAAACCCCAAAATATTCAAGCACAAATCACATCAAGACACCTCGATTTGTTCATCAGTGGTAAAGTAGTTCGTGAGACATCAACTCTAGAACTTGGATTTCGATTCAGGGAGTCATTTCATTGTTTCAAAGTGTGATCATAGACCTTCATGAGAGGTACACTTCTGATTTATTAATATTCTCAATTGCTTAATTAACTAATTGATCATATATTAGCTAGATAGACCTTACCATGAATTGGTATATTATTGTACCGTCACATGTCAATGGTTATATATGTGTGTGCACTAAAAAAAATTCTAAGTGTCTTCTTATTGCTCATGGCGTGATAATTTTTTATTACTATAATATTATTATAAAATGACGTTACAATAAAACCTAATTAAAAAATATTAATACATACGATATATGTATTTTTTAAAAATTTAAAATTTTTGTACACACCATGGTTTTAAATCTCCTATATCTCGCCCGAGATCTCACCCGAGATCTCATTTTCACACTTAAACGAGACGAGACATCAAATCTCCTCCATATCTCCCTCGACACTTATCTCGTCCGAGATATTCATATATCATCCAATATATGGATCAAAATCTCTATCCGAGATCTCACACGAAGTTATACATTTTTCTTGTTTTCCATAATAATTTTTATTTTCATATTGATTCAAAAGAAACCACTCAATCCAATTATAATTTACCAACTTCTTGAACATATTGTTTACTTTTTATCTTAACGAGTCATAGCGAAAGGTTTCACTTCTTTATTACGTTCAAATAAAAGGATATTATTCAATCATTACCAAATCAATTAAGCTAATCAAGCTACTACTCTTCTAAAAATATTTCTTTTTCCATGTAAATCAAGTATGTTACCATTTTTATTTTTACTAAGAAAGTTATAATCGTTAATTAAATTTTTGACACATCAATTTTAAACACATAAGTACATCCGAGATATTCCCGAGATGCATTATAAGAACCGAGATTTTAATCCGAGATGTACACCCGATACGTACTCATCTCGTCCGAGATCTCTCCCGATACGAGATAACTTGTGTAAAAATTCCGAGACGAAACGTGACCGAAATCCGATATTTAGAACCTTGGTACACACATAAAAACCATTCGTCAATAAGTAAATTAATTTATTTTATACACACACACACACATATATATATATTAAGTTATTTATTTCATTTAAAATTATGTAAACTAACAAAATATATTTATAATACATTTGTAAATAATATAAAAATCTAAAAATTATATAATATAAAATATGCATTTTGATTTCAGAAATTATTTTTAAATATTTTTTTATCAGTAAATCCGCACAGATTTTAATTTTTAAAGTATATTTCGTTTAAAAATAATTTAAATAAAAAATACTTACTTGGTCATAAGCAGCAACAATTATGTATTTTATAAAAATATATATTATATGTATGTATGTATGTATGTGTGTATTAACTGGTTATATATTTTTAAAATAATATATCTATGTATATATAAATTAAAATATTCAATTCATAATATATGTGAAAGGCTATTAAACAAGTTTACAACGTAATATCAAAAGTAATTTTGAAATTTAATTATATATGTTTGTACCAAAAATGGGCATAACATTCGTCGAGTGTAACCGAAAAGATTAGAATGAAGAAGTAAAATGAAAAATGAGGCTAATCTAACAATCATACCAAGAAAATAAATAGTAACAGAAAGAAAACAAGAGTTTATAGTGGTTCGGTGCTATTGCCTACGTCCGCTTTGATGGTTCTAATGTTTATTGCTGATTATAAACTGAGTTACAATAATACAATAGCTAACATATGAATTACAATGGAGTTCAACTCAAGCAGCAGCATAAAGGTCCTTTTTTAGTTGCAACGAGGGTGCTATTTATAGATGTGAAGCTGGAAATATCTGCCTTGAATTTCGAAATACCCTTTCTCAAGCCTAGATGGGCCCACACAATCGATCTAGAGCCGTTTGGGATTGATCTCTGGTCGATCCACATTGCTTTCGATCGAAAGTTGCTCCAATTGAGCTGCGATCGATCATGAATGTTCCTGAGATGATATGCAACCTCCTTTGAAAATCTCATTATATTTGGATTTGTGGTTGTGGAGTTATTGATCGATAAAATTTGCAAATATAGAGTAGCTAAACCTTCGTATCGATCTCCTCGTGTTGATGACATGCGTGCGTGCTTTGTAGAGATCCATATTTTGTGTATAAGGACTGCTTCTTTTGGATTGACCGCTTCTTTCATATCAATTGTAAGCTCTGTTATTCGTATCGATCAAGTAGGTAATCGATACGAGGAATGTAATTGTTGGCCAAGTGAAGCGCGATCGATCTAGGAAGTTACGAAGTCCATCGTTATGTGCTTGAACCATATGGATACGAACGATTGATGCCGAGTGATGGAGTTATCTCCATTCCGTCTCGATGCTAATGGATACAAAATGATGGATATGAGATGGGCGTGCTTCACATGGATCTTGATCGTTTCATAACTCGAGCATACGAACTTTGATTGACCTAAAATTTGAAATGTCACCTTGCATAATCTCTGCTTGTCACATCATGCTAACTGTGGCTCGATCTGGACTTGGACCTAGTTTGCATGTATCCATCATGAATCTGCAAATAACCTATTTCCGAAGCGAAATGTCTTCTGTCTCTAGTCAAATCCTTGATATCACGACCTTGCCAAAAGGTGGGATACCATTTGCCCCCTAGAGTACGTCCTGTGTGAACATTATGTGTTTTGAAAAGCTGCAATCTTCATTCTAAAAAGGCTCTATCCAATTTACTAAACAGTCGTCCTTTCATCAAAAGATGTAATCCTCTATCAATTTCTAGTTATATAAATACCGCGTTGTCGACAGCTAATGATCACACTATTTTTGTTGTAGTTGAAGGTCAAATACTTGCAATTTTTTGTTGATTGTTCTGGCTATCGCAAGGTAAACATTCAATTCCTGTTAACTTTGAGAATCAAATGTTAGTATAACATGCATGCATGTATTTTAACCTGACTCCCATTCACACTTGCACGTCCACGGGTCGTGGTCAAGTTCTTGTTTCTTCTTTTCATTTTTTTTCTTTTTTTAAATCGATTTTGGTGAAAAGAAGTTCTTGCCATCAACTAATGATTCCTTTTAGATCAAGTTTCGTATCGATCATCTCCTGGATCGATGAAATCCAAGTTGCAACAACGATTGATGGTTGTTCTGATGTTTTTCTTCATATCGGTCCTCTCCTGGATCGATCTAGGGTGCATCAGAGTAGATTTCATATTGGTGGATACGAAAGTTGTATGCATAAGTTCATGGGAACGCTTCGTGTCGATGGATACGAGATGTTGGGGTTCAGATGTGCTTCATATCGATGGATATGAAATATGCGCTTTTGATCGATGGGCACGTTGATCAATTCAAACGATGAGGAAACTTGGATACGAATCGTCTTTCATGTTGGATATGAAGGATTATAAATACTTTTTATACTTAGCCTATTTTTCCAACTTGCTTCTATTACCATTTTGTATCCAGGAGAAAAAGAAGGAACTATAGATCCTTCACCCCAATACCAAAATGCTAATCTTTAACCTAGGTCACTTCGAGCTAGGTAAATAATCAATAAAATTGTGCTTATAATGATGAGACTTGAGTTTCATGCCATTTCTTTCATGGCAACGGCCAGCTCTAGTGTCATTGGCGTCAGAGTATAACTAAGGTGAGGTTTAGAGCGTGGCTAATGGCAATTTGGAGATTTGGAGAAGGAGGGTAGTTGGAGAGGATCGATGGGCATGGAGCTGCTGACTCCGAGTCTGTCTAACTCAGGTGACTCTCTCGTATCAATATGAGCAGATGGATGCGGAATCGATTAGAATACATGGAGTTTTGGAGATAGTGAAAAGCAGTCTTCGTGATTGAGGCAAAGAGTAAGCGTCTAGAAACGATGTGAAAACATTGCCTTGTTGATCAATCCAAGGTGGAGCAACTTGTATTGATATAGGTGGTGAGATGTCTTCTGATCGTCCAAAATGAAACTCCATGGATTGATACGAAGTGATGGAATGATGGATACGGGGAGCATCGATATGAATGAAGTCTATGGGTGATGATACGAACAAGTTATCGACTCGAAGGTTTGATCGATACGAACAAGTTACGTACAATCGATACGAAAGCTTATTTCAGAGGAAAGATCCGAAATGAATCTTGATGGATACAAACGTTGTGACTTTTGCATACTCGAACACTTGACTCCGACGAGCTTTAGCCTTGCATACTTGGACTCGACCGTAAAATCGCATATGTGATTATCCCTCAAAGCTCGTCAATGGAACTGTAACTTGTTAAACATAACAAATTTGAAAATGGATCATTCTTCTAAGTCAGAATGGCACAGTTGAGACGGTCAGCGATGACGGTCGCTCCAGTCGAATCTCGAAGTCTTGTGTCTTTACCATCTTTTAACCTTGTACAAATTTAGAGTACAGTGCAACACTTTATTACACAACACGATCACTCACTTTGCACCTGGGACATTGGTCTTTTTTACCATCTAATAATGGTTTTTACCGAGTTTAAAAGCTATGGATCATAGATGCTCAGAGCAAAAAAGAAGTTCAAAGTCCTCCATTCCTCAAAATAGAAAGGCCAGTGTCCTAGAAAATGCAGTGAATCCTGCTCCAGATGAACTGCTGGATACAGTGGTGATAATGAATCCGGATGATTCCGTTCGGTCCAAGATTACAGAAGAAATGCTAGGAAAAATTTGCCTTAGACACGGGCTGTCTTTGGAAGAAGTTCGGTTCCAAGGATCGGAAGATAAAGCACACAATCCCTCGGAAGGGTTCACCGCATGCAATTAATTCATGTGCTGGACTGGAACAATGCCCCCATTCAACCAGTTTATTAGGGACGTGTTGTTTTACCCGAGGATCGCATTTTCTCATCTTCACCCTAATGATACGCGCTATTCAACAGCTTATACATTGTATTTATGGAACATCTCTTCCGTCCCTCGAACGTCGACAAGATCAGATATTTTAATGTTAAGAGTCGGGCGGATAATCCGTCATTCACCTTCCTGTAAGCCGTTAGGAATTGCCAAGTTATGGCACGCACATGGGGCAAGCTGAGCTACTTCAAAACATAGTGGTTTTATGTGAGGTTCCCACCAGGATTCGCTAGGCGGTGGCTGGCCAGACTTAAGTTCTATCACTTGTTTCGTTGTTAACCATGTCTGGATAATATAGATTGATGCTGAACTCATTGCTGCATTTCTTTTGCAGCTGTTATTCCACGGCCTGAAAGAGCCCAGTATAAAGAGCTAGTGAGGACACTCCAGGAGATGCCTGTTGAATTAAGAGAAACCGACGAAGTTCTCACTGACGACAATTTGAAAGCCACCAGGCTTTTAAAGGAAGGATAGAGCATAGTGCTCAAGGGGATACAAAGAGTGGCCCCAATAAGACAAGGCAGAAGATGGGCTCCTGTCATGCCCCCAGTCGATGGAGCTCAGGCCGCACCCGACATAATAATCATCGGACCTCGCGATGATGAGGGTACAGAAGCAGGTCAGTATCCCGCGGTCGTGCCTCCGTAGGGCCCTCAATCATCTATGTTAAAGAGATAAGGAAAAACTCCTATTCACAAAATCAAGAGGCAAAAGGGCACTGAAGCAACCCAACTTGTTACTACTTCTATAGGTTCGGAGATCTTTTCCAAGCAAACAGAAAGTTCACTGAAATGACTGTCATATGTTCCCATTTCTGTGGACGTACCGTCGTCCCCTGATCTTGGGTTAGAGGGGCTCCCTTCCCCTTCAAGAACCAGCATAGGCCTAACTTCAATAGATATAGGGGAGCCGACTCCAATAAGTTAAGCGGCTACAACCGATTGGTTGGGGGATTTGCACATACATACACGCACTTCACGACATTGCACGACATTCCATCGTATGCTTCTCCAATGACTAATTTTCTTCTTCTTTTTTGCAGATACAATGGTGAAACAAGGTTCTATGCTTGATTAACTCTGCTCTTTGCACCAGTCGTATGGATTACATTCTGAATCACGTCGCCGTGATAGTGAGAGAGATTATGGCCATGGCTACCATTCTAGCCGAGAATGTGAGTGCTACGACAGGGGAAAAAATCACACCAAAGCAAGCGTTGTTCCAGGTCGCGATCTCCGCCACCGAAAGCGTCTTCTAAACCTTCTGGCCCCAGTAGGCCCTCTTATGAATCTTCACACAAAACAGCGCCATCTCACGCTTCAAAAATCGATGAACGGCGTCGCAGAAGTGAAGCAGCCGCTATCGCTGTCGTAGAATAATCCGCTATAGAGCCAACGAGTGAAGGAATCGTCCGCATTGCTAAACTGTAGAATGATTTTCCAAACATATGCTTCGATGGTTTCCACTTTCCCCCCAACTTGAAGAAAACCCCAATGACATAGAAAAACTGGTGCAAGACTATGGGCATGATGCATAGAGCCAATGCCGTGAGTGGGTCAAGATGGCAGAGCAAGTCTCGGCTGTGTCCTTTGAACGAGCCAGAGCGATTGAGAAACTGGAGGGCGATCCTTCTCACAAGGCCAAGATAATAGAGGTGCTTTCCAATGAACTCGAGTCCTCAAGAAAGGCTGAGATGGTAGTTGACCAGAGAGCCGAGGAAGCTAGAAAGTCTACGGAAGAAATTAGAAAAACCCATATGGACTTGGTGCAACAGATGGGGCATCGCAACACCATAATCATTCAAGAAAGGGATGCCGCACTGAAAGAAATTGCCGAATTAAAGGCAAAGCTGACTGAGGCCACCAAAGAAAAAGCTGAAGCTAATAACGTTTCCCAGGAAGCATATGAGGAGGTGGTGAAGCTTAGAGAGGAGTGGGACCTTGCAAATCAAAAGGCCGAAGAAGCTGACACCAGGGTTGAAAGGTAAATAAAAGCCGTCGAGGCCAAGATGGAAAACAAATTTGAGGATCTCCTAGTCACCTACAATGCGAATGTCCTGAGGAAACACAACTTGAACTGGCTTGGCGAGGATTATCCCTTCCAATTGTATAAGGCCTGGGAATGCCTGGTTGAGGATGAAAAGCGACCTGTAAAGTTGCAAATATCGATGAGTTTGAATTGAATACTCAAGTGTTGATCGGAGGTGAGCCCAAAATTCTTTATGACACAACCATATCGCTCCAGAGAGAAGCCTTGGCTACGAAATACCCAGAGGCCGGCGAATGATCTAGGGGTGAACACCATGACATTGCTTCTAAAATGCCCCCAGCATCTCAAACTGCACCCACATCTTCTGTCGACTCCCCAGTCGTCCCAAAGTATGATCCCGATAGGCCACATCTCTTTATAGTCATTGAGCATAGCTTGGAAGGCATGTCAGATCAACTTGGGAGCCAATTTTGAGGAAGGCATTCTGGACACTTCTCCTATTCTTCAAAATGCAGGAATGTTATCAGAGGATATTACTAATATATTCCCTTATCTTTATTCGGCCTTTGATTCCACACCGACCAACCTTCCTGCAACTCAAGAAGTTCATCATGAGTAGGAGGCATTTACAATAGAGGCCACAATTGTGACGATTGCTACTTCGGCTGGGGAGATGCATGATAGCGGCTGCATATTTGACGACCAATTGATAGAAGCGCTTCTTAGCCGCCAAAGCGATCCGAGCATTGAGACACCCTTTAATCGAAGGCGTAGATTTGCATTTTGACTTCCTTTTTGTGGATGGTTAAACCAAGCTTCTTTTCTTTTGCTTTTTGTGGGCCATGTATATATGCGGGTTTGGACCCCTATTTATAGGAAATCTTGGATAGATTTTGTACTTCTTTTCTAAAGAATAGTATGAATAAAATTCCTTTTTTTTGGCATAACTCTGCATTTATTTGTTTAAGTACTTAAGCGTTCACATTTACATTCAATGTACTCATGAAGCTTTAGTCTCTGAGTCGAACTTGAGTTCGGTCTTTAAGTCCTAAGGTCATGGCCTCAGGTCATAATCAAATGTTGAGTCGAGTTTCAATGTTGCGTTGTCTCTGTCAACGGCGTGTACTTGAGTTGTGCCCCTAGTTTGGGTGATAATTGACATAGTTAGGCAGCAGTTGCCCTCCGCCTTTACTATCTTTAATTTAACTTAGTCGAAATTGAGTCAAAGTAACATGTGTTTTGAGCGGTCGGGTCACATTCGCTTATTTGCTAGCATTTGCATCCACACTCTGGGGATTAGATTTGTATGCCGACGGTTGATCACACCTGCTTATTGTTTAGAATTACGTCCACACTCTAGGGACATAAGTTATTTTATGGGAGGTCAATCACACCTGTATAATGTTTATACTCTGGTTCACAATTCGGGAATCTAGAATGAATTGATAGGCAGTCGATTACATCTGTGTAAGGATTGGGATCTTCTTCACGCTCTAGGAATAAGGAGTTTGTCAAGGTCATGGATGGTCAGATCACATCCTCCTTAATCTAGTAAGATAAATCATAAATGGACGGATTCATCCTCCTCGAGCTTTGAGAGAGGCGAGGTCGGGGATGGATGGATCCATCCTCCTCGAGCTTGGAACAGAGGCGAGGTCGTGGATGGACCTATCCATCCTCCTCGAGCTAGAAAAGAGGCGAGGTCATGGATGGACGGATCCATCCTCCTCCAGATGGATGGTCGATTTTCCTAATTTTGGAGTTTGCACTTCAACTTGCACTCTGGGAACTGGAGTTTGTTGCAGAATCATCGTGTTTCAACTCTCTTTTAATTGACCGTTGTTCGCCCCTAAGCTCGGCTTTTCATTTAATGAGTGACCGGCTAGATCACGATCACTCTCTATTTGAATGAGTCCCACCGTAAGATGGAACTCAACTCTTCTTACATCATGGAGGTTGCATGATGCATTTAGGAATCACTAATTTGGCTTGATGAGTCTACGCTTTGTTACCGAATTAAGAAATCATGTCAAAATTAGTTGCCTTATTACAAGCACAAATTTCTCAAATTGCATAAACAAACTTGAAAAAAAAAGCAGACAAAATGAATGAAAGCCAATTATATATAATAGCAATAGAGACTTTCGTTGTTCCATGCTCTCGATAGAGTGAGAGCATTAATTGTAGATATTGACTGTGTCATCTCCAAGCCTTCGTTCGATGAGTACGGTCCTTCCCATATCAGTTTCATTTGCAAGGGGACCAGATAGACCCGCCTGAGTACGAAATCGCCAACTTCAAAGGTTCTAAGTCGGACCTAACATTGTATAATCGGGCAACTCGGCCACGATGTGCGGCTGCCTTCAAATTAGCCTCTTCACGCTTCTCATCTAATAAATCTAGAGACTCTGAAATTAGGATGGCATTCGTCCTTGGATCGTGATAAGTCACACAGTGAGAAGGCACTTCTAGTTCAACTGGAATAACGACTTCAGAGCCACAAGAAAGTGCGAATGGAGTATGACCTGTCATGGACTTATGGGCAGTTCGATATGCCCATAAGGCTATGCGAAGCTCATCGACCCACTTACCTCCCGCCTTCTCTAGTCGTTTCTTCAAAATGGACTTGATGACTTTGTTGAGTGCTTTGACTTATCCATTCGCTTGAGGGTGAGATACTGCCGAGAATTTCTTCTGGATGCTATATCGTTGGCAGAAATTTTTAAACATGGCATATCGAATTGGGCTCCGTTGTCAGTTACAATCGTTTGTGGGAGGCCAAAGCGACATATGATGTCGTGCACAACAAAGCTGATTGCTTTCTTCATTGTGATAGTAGCAAGGGGCTCAGCTTTCGCCCACTTAGTAAAGTAGTCAACCACAACGATGGCATAGTTTGCATCACCTTTCGCTAGAGGTAAGGACCCTATTATATTAATAACCCATGTGGCAAATGACCATGGAATGACCATTTCAGTAAACTCGGTTGGTGGGGCTCTTAGAATTCTGACATGTTTTTGGAACCCTTCACATCTCTTAGTATAATTCGATGTGCCTTGGTTTACGATTGGCCAGTAGTACCCATACCAGAGTATCTTCTTTGCAAGAGCTTACCCCCCAGTGTGATCGCCACATTCTCCTTCTGCACTTCCTACAACACTCGCTTGATTTCATCGTGGGAGATACAACGGAGTAAAGGGATAGAAAATCCCCTTCTATATAAGACTTCGCCTTGGATAAAAAACAACGAAGCTTTCCGAAGGACCTCTCTTCTCGCTCCTGCTCTCGGGTAACGTTCCGTTTTCAAGATAGTTTCTTATTGGAGTCATCCACTACTCCCTCTCAAGTGTTTCCTCATGAACCCAGTTTGTCTCCACCCAATCAATACTTGGAGCAGTAAGCGTCTCCACGGGGATGAGTCCCATCTATTGTGCTTCGCTAGTGCTGGCCAGTTTTGCTAAAGAATCAACCTTTTGATTTAGCTCTTGGGGTATAAGCAGATAGTATAATAGTCAAATCGGTTCAATTTTTCCTAGACCCGCATATGATAGGAGGCCATCCTTTGGTCTCTGGCTTGATACTCTCCTCGAACCTGGCACACCACCGGTGTGAATTGCAATAAATTTCCATAGCGACGACTCCCAAATTCTTGGCAAGCCTTAGTCCAGCAAGCAAGGCTTCTTACTCAGCTTCGTTGTTAGTTGCATGGAAGTCAAACATCAAAGCATGGCATACAGATCTACCTTCTGGGGTTTTATGCACCACTCCAATGCCTTAACATCGGTCGTTTGATGCGCCATCGGTGTGTAACTTCCATATATAGTTGGGAGATTCACCGGTTTCGGGTAAGTCCTCCGGTGTGGCGAATTCAGCTATAAAGTCCACCAGAACTTGTCCTTGAATAGCTTGTCTTGGCGTATAAGTGATATCAACCTGACTCGGCTCAATATTCCACTTGAGCAACCTACCAAACGTTTTAGGTCGTGTCAGGATCTATCGTAACAGTTGGTCGGTGTAAACAGTAATCGAGTGAGCCTATAAATATGGACGGATCTTTCTCGAGGCTACAACAAGACAATAAGCCAGCTTCTCTATCTTTTGGTTGTTTCTTTCTGTCTCTGTAAATCTTTTGCTGATATAATAAACTGGTCGTTGGATCCGATTCTCTTCTCGAACTAACGCACCATTGATTGCATTTGGTGATACCGCCAGATAGACATATAGTTTCTCGTGATCAAACGGCTTTGACAATATGGGAGGTGTTGCCAGATATTGCGGTAGTGCTTGGAATGCACCCTTGCACTTCTTTGTCCACTCGAAATTCCGTTTCTCTTTTCTGATTAGATCAAAGAAGGGAATGAACTTGTCTGTGGCTCTGCAAATGAATCTGCTTAAGTCTTCCACCTTCCCATTAAGACTTTGCACCTTCTTGATGGTTATGGGAGTTTCAAGATTCCGAATCTTCCAGATCTATTTAGGCTAGCTTCAATTCCTCTGGCGTTGACAATAAACGTAAGGAACTTTCCAAATGCAACTTCGAAATGACACTTAAATGGATTAAGCTTCATTCTGTACTGTCGGAGTATGTTGAACATGTCTCCAAATCATTAATGTGGTCGTTGGATAGCCGCAACTTCACGAGCATATCGTTTTTATACACCTCCATAGTCTTCCTGATATGGTTTGTAAACATTCGGTTTACGAGCCTCTGATAAGTTGCTCCAGTGTTTTTGAGTTCAAACGGCGTCACCTTGTAACAATAAAGTCCCAGATCAGTAATAAAGCTAGTGTGCTCCTAGTCAGTAAGGTGCATTAGGATTTGATTATAGCCGGAGTATGCGTCCATGAAAGATAAGAGCTCATATCCGGCTGTTGAATCCACTGGTTGGTCGATTCTGGGAAGCGGGAAACTGTCTTTGGGGCAAACTTTGTTCAGATCTAAATAGCCCACACATGTCCGCTATTTTCCATTAAACTATTTGACAAGCACTGGATTCGAAACCCAAGATAAATCCATACCTTCAGTTTATCCACCTCTTCCTTTAGGGAGGCAGATCGCTCTGGATCCATACCGCGCCTCTTATGTTTCACCAGGACATGCCGCGGGTCGATATTTAGTGCACGGCTTGCGATATTCGGCAAGATCCCACACACATCTGAATGAGTCAGCGCAAACACATCAAGGATTTTCTCGAAGAAAATCAACCAGTTCCTGTCTCATCTGGAGGCCGAGTTAAGATCCGATCTTTACCACTCTAGGATCTTCATCGTCGTCGATCGAGACATCAATTGTCAACTCTGCCGGGGAAGCCTGGTATTATTTGTCTTCCCCTTCATTATCGTTGTCTCTAGGATCATGATCTTTAGGAAACTAGTCATGGCGCCCGAGCCTTGGCTCATGCGTTAGTTGTCAATCCTTCAAGATATGGACATAGAGAGATTCCTCCATGTCTTTACCTTTCTCTTTGCGTTGTGCATTCTGCAGTTCTGCAACATAACAGGCGCATCTAGCCGACTGATTACAAGGATCACCCCGACTCCATTATCAGTGGGGAATTTCAGAGTCAAGCACCAAAGGGAAATTGCTGCCCTGAAGTCCGCAAGGGCCGGATGGCCCAAAAAAGCATTGTGCGGGGAATGTATATCCAACAACAAAAACTGTTACATTTGGACTCTCTGGTGATCACCAACACCCAACTCAACAGGTAACTCTACCATTCCAGTTGGTGTGGTGGCGCTTCCATTGAAACCATGTATACGTGAGTAGCACGGTTTCAGATCCTTCGCTTCCATCAGTATTTGGTCATAAGCATGCTTGAAAAGTATGTTTACAGAACTTCCACTATCAACTAAGATCCTCTTTATCTGAGTAGGACCTATTTGGGTAGAAATAACAAATGGATCAATGGTGGAGGCCTCGACTCTGTCGGTGTTGTAGTTTTTGAAAATGATGTCGTCTGTCATCATTCTTTGTTGCTTCGTTGGGGTCCCTTCGTCGGTACCGCTACAACATTTGATGTCCATATGCGTAATCGAACTAGCATATGATTCCATTTCCTTCCAGCTGTGATCATCCGGATAAGGACCACACTCATAGTATTAATCACCAACTTCCCGCAAGTACACGCGGGTTACTCAGGCCTAGCCTGGTCTTGGCCCTGATTGGGTTTGGATAGGCCCGCTCCAGTATCCTATGGAGCCCAGACAAACTGCTCTAACTTTCTCTCTCTGATCAACCTTTCAATAATATCCTGCAAATGACGGCATTCATTAGCGTTATGGATGTAACAATCATGGAATCTACAGAACTTCCCTGTCTGAATCTACTTCTCTAACGATGGTTTCGGAGCTGGCTTTTTGTACTGCCCTGTATTACAGGTTTGAAGATAAACATTCTCTAGTGACCTGTTCAAGGGAGTATATCAATCAAACATAGGAGCTCCCGGTCTCCCTCGATGGAGGTCTCTCTTTTTTCCTTGACCTCCGTTACTATTCAACTTGCATTGTTTATTCTGAATATTTAACTGTACTTTAGCGAAGCTCTCCCCGATCTGCTTCACTACAACAATACTCTGGATACCTTCACTACTGGGCCCAATGACGTCCTGCTTCCTAGACTATCTAGCGTCTTCTCTCCTAAACAACTGGGCTGCTTTTGCATAGAAACGGTCCAACGAAGTCGGGGGTTTTCCAGCCACTAATCACTAAATTCGTAATCAGAATCGATCCCTTTAGTCAATGCCATCGGAATAGAGTTGTCATTGGGATTGCTGACATTGACACAAGCAACGTGGAACCTTTCGAGATAATGCCTTAGAGTCTCTCCAGAGTTTAAATGACACTGGACAAGGTGTTAACATCCTTCGGTCTTGTAGCATGCATATGAAACCCCTCAACAAACTTAGTAGCCAATTAGTCAAAACATGAAATAGATCTTGGTGGTAGATGGGTGAACCATATAGTCGCAATGCCTACCAAGGAGATAAGGAAGCTTCTACACTCAACTACATCCTCAGCTTAAGCGGCATTCATAAGCCATTCATATTTTAGAATATTTTGGTTGGGATTTGAATTTCCTTTATACACAGGCAATGTCGGCATCCTAAACTGACGTAGCAGTTCTACATGTAATATATCATTGGTGAATGAGGTATGACTTCTAGAAATCCCTCAATCATTACTAGTGAGGCCTTGACTTTCTCTTATCATCTGGTGTATCATAGTTGGAATATCAGGCATTTGGAAATTCAAGGCCAAGGTACGGTCGAGTTCCATGTCACGAGGACGGTCTGGTCACAGTCTATAGTCCGTTCCATGCCTTCTTGGTTCTTGGGCATCATAGAAGTAAGGATCCTGGGCATGAATGCGGTGACTAGGGTATTTGGTTGATTCTGGATCTCGACATCAAGATATATAGTAACAACAGCGTTGTCATGAGTAGTGTTGCAAGGAAGAGCCTCTCCTTAGGAGGAGGGCAGCTTGATGCCCTGTAGAAGGTCTTATACTGGCCTGTCCAGGATTTGCCGCATATGGGTCCCGGAGTCTTCCGTGCAATTTTCATCTAACCGACGGCAGGTAGTTCTGTGATTAAAGTCGGATGACGTTGAGCTTTCATACAAGGGATAAGAGGTATGCTCCCTTTTAGATCTCACTCGCCTTTCTTCATTTAGCTGGTTCAAAAGTTTCACATTGGCATGGATCTATTGAGTGAGTTCTTGATGCCTTTGAGTGAACTCATGCATGAGGGTCCGGAATTCCTCTCTAGTAAGTAGGCTGGGTGGATATGGAGCTCCAGCTGCTATTTGGCCTATAGTAGTCAGCTGCATGGGACTTTGCCTATCCCGTCCTTCAGGATTAGCGGCATTGGAAGCGGTTCTGGTAGTGCACACCATGTTGAATGTAGTTCTTACTAAATTTGAAACGATCTAAATAGAATAGAAGGAACAACTGAAAAATGAATCTAGATTTTAGCAATCCAACAACAGTAGGGGATCCACAGAATCAGACAAAATGAAAAGTTCTCTCAGTGAAAGCATGAAAGTGTTTGTACCAAATATGGACACAACACTTGTCGGGTATAATCAGAGAGATTAGAATGAAGAAGTAAAATGAAAAATGAGGCTAATCTCACGCCAAGAAAATAAACAATAACAGAAAGAAAACAAGAGTTTATAGTGGTTCGGCGCTATTTCCTACTTCACACTATGAAGGTTTTGATGTTTATTACTGATTCGAAACTGAGTTACAACAGTACAACAGCTAATACTCGAATTACAATGGAGTTTATCTCAAGCAGCATCTTAAAGGTCCTTTTTTAGTTGCAAGGACTATAGGTGTGAAGCTGTAAATATATGCCTTGAATCTCGGAATACCCTTTTTCAAGCCAAGTTGGCCCACGTATTCGATTTGGAGCCGTTTGGAATCGTTCCCTGATCAATCCACATTGCTCTCGTATCGATCAAATGTTGCTCCAATTGAGCTGCGATCAATCATGGATGTTCTTGAGATGATATGTAACCTCCTATGAAAATCTCATTCTATTTGGATTTGTGGTTGTGGAGTTATTGATCGATCAAAGTTGAAAATATGGAGTAGCTGAAACTTTCATATTAATCTCTTCGTGTTGATGACGTGGCATGCGCACTTTGTGGAGATCCATATTTTATGCAGAGAGACTTCTTCTCTTAGGTTGATCACTTCTTTTGTATCAATTGTATGCTCCGTATTCGTATCGACCAAGTAGGTAATCGATACGAGGAATGCAGTTACTGGCCAAGTGGAGCATGATCGATCTGGGAAGTGCCGAAATCCATCGTTATGTGCTTGAACCATATATGTCCATTTCGTATCGATGCTGATGGATACGAAATGATGGATATGGAAGGATGGATACGAAATAATGGATACGAGAGGGGGGTGCTTCACATGGATCTTGATCGTTCCACAACTTAAGCATATGAACTCCTATTGACCTGAAATTTGGAATTTTTCTTGCGTAGTCTATGCTTGTTACATTATGTTAATTGTGGCTCGATCCGGACTTGGATCAAGTTTGTCTTTATCCATCGTGAATCTACAGATAACTGATTTCTGGAGCAAACTGTCTTTTGTCTCTAGTCAAGTCTTTGATATCACGGCCTTACCAAAAGGCGGGATAACAATATATATCCATATATTTTTAATAAATGATTCATATAAATAATTTATAACCAGCATTTTATGATAAATATATAAGTAAATTTATAACTACATATATATGTATATATATTTATACAATAATTTGATGCACATATATGTATATTTAGACTATACATTAGTATGCACGAGGTGTTGGAGTTGGACCAACCCGCAGTGGAAGAAATGGGTGAATTTCAAAAAATTTACAATTTTAGATCTTTATTGGGCCTATGAAGTCTAATTTATTTAGAACATTTATAAATTATTTTTAAATAAAATCATTATTTCATTTAAATTTATAACACAGTTTTATATTATGTGATTAACATTATATTATAAATATATGTGTATCATATGCATATATATATATGTGTGTGTGCATGTGTAACAGAGCAATCCGTGCAAGGTTTGCTTGCCCGTGTATAAGTATTGAGATTTATATAGCAACGAACATGTTAGCTCATATAGTATATAGATGTATCGTCCAAATGCATGTTTATATGTTTTAATTTATTTATATATAGTATCATACATACATATATATAAATCCATACGGTTTCATTTTTTCTCTTGGGAAGAGGAAAAGGCAATTTGTTCAGAACAATGGGATCTTCAAGTCCCTTTTGTTATGTTAAGCCTGAAACCATACTTAATCCTATGCCGCCTCACATAGAATTGAGATTCAGATTTGGTGGATGCGTCTGCGAAATCGCTTCTTCAACTATCCAATTCTTATGCCGAATCACTTCCAAAAATGATTTGGGAATTCGATGTAACACGACGATACGTGATTCATCCTAATTCACGAAAGCTACTACAATGGCAAGCAGTCGAGTTTGGATCTACATGAACCCTTATTTGTAGATCAAAAGCTAGGAGTACTACTCAGACAGAGATTTCCTAGATGGATGGGTAAGTTCATTGTCTGAAACTCTCGTCAAATTTGGGGTAGTTTGTTTAGATTTCATACCTTTTGTTGGTGTGAGGAAATGTGATGATGTTGGAGGAGTTCTTTACGGTTAAAGTATATTGTAAGATCTCGGTGCGAATGGAGAAAGAACACGGGATATTATGGCTACGAGGAGATGAAGAGGACGACAATGTTTCTCTGATTAGGAGCAGTAGGCAGAAGAAGAAACTGATTATCAGAAGTGCGGTTATCACATTACGTGGGGCGGTTACCAATGCCAGAACGTGACTTTTGGATTGAAACTGGGCTTTAATTTGTATTATGAGCAGATATTGGTCTTAGAACGGATTGAACTTGATGCTCTTAGTTCAATTTTATAATTATTCACGTTTGTCGCATTTGGTGGAACGTGATCTTATTTATGTTATTGGGCTTGTTCTGGTGGAATTTGTAATGCGGGTTGTGTCTATTTCGATTTTTACTAGATTGTGGTCGTATTATTGCTTGGACTACTATGTTGTATTGTATTCTGTAATTTATGTTAAGCAATAAAAGGAACTCATTTAAAAAAATACATACGTGTATATATATATATATTATTTTGAATAATGTACAAATATACATATATGTGTAATTTGTAATATATATATAATTATTTAAATTACATTAAAATTATTTATTTACTCTACTGTAAGAACAAAAAAAAATTGGTTTTTTTTTCCAAAATAACGTATATAATATAGATGTATGTGTTATAAATATCTTATCAATAATTAATTTAATAATATATATATTAATATCAAAATAAAATAAATACAAAATGTATATAATAAATTTTATATACCTCTGATAATATTCATGGCAAAAGGTTAAAATTATATTAAAATTCAAATTTTCGCATGAAATTAATTAAAAATTAAACAGAAAACATTTTCAAAAGAAAATTATAATTTAAATTTTTAGTAAATTTTTTAGTGATATTTCATATTTATATTTATATATGTGTGTATGTACGCATGCGTGTATATTATAATTTAAAATGAATTTTTAATTCGATTTTAATTTCGGCAGGTATTTCAGACTTAAATTATTATAAAATTGTGACGACCCGCCTTTCTCAACCCCAGAAAGACGTTTCATCATAAAGAAAGAAAGGGATAGAAATAGAAAAGAATAGAAAGAAAGAACAACAACATCAGAATCTCACAGCGGAATGGAACAAAATATAATACATCACATAACTATTACATAGTTATACATACATCAAAGTCGTACAATATCATATAACAGGACTATCATATACATACATGGCCATACATACATCCAAAATACAACATCACTAACTACACAGCGGAACTACATATATAGATACATACGTCTGGTCTTCTGCCAAAATAGCTCCTCCAGAAAAGCAACACTTCTAGATACCTATCACTTGGCTACTCATAAAAATTTGAGTACCCAAGAGTTTATGAAAACACAAAATATAAACTCCGGGTCAGACATGGGTCTGGTATGAGTAAACAGGTTAAAGTTGCTTAACTTTAAAAACCATTTGAAAATAAAGGTATCACGTAAGACTCCCCACAAATAAATACGGGTAAGTTTTTACCTTACGCTAACCAAAACATTTTATAGGAAATTCTGTGATATTATAATAGTGTCTAGGGTTTTCAAGTAAATAGAAAATAACCAAAATTGTTACATCTATTAAATTCCAGCTACCAGCCACGAAAGTGGGTAATACAAATCAAAACCGTAGGGTCTCGTAGGGTAAATGGATTTCCAACAATGGCAGGGCTACTGGGGTACCGCCCGTCACAGTACGAGGCCTAGATCACCGTACCGAGGATTACTCCCTTCATCCCCTGCAACACAAGGCCGGAACCATTCCTTACTGAACAGTCCCGAATAAGATAACCCCGCAGTTGTGGCCAACAACTGCCCACTAAGCCGAAATAAAAAGGGACGTCTAGACAGGGGAAAATCTTGTCCTGCTAGGGCATGACCCACCTAACCTTGCTGCATCTCCCCTGTTTTAGCCATTCCCGGTTGATGAGGCTTGAGGTTACGATTACCTTTAAACAACATATCACTTAGAATGCTCATCGTCCGCATGACGATGTGTTGAAAGCATTCAATCCATACAAGTTCGTTCCGGGTTCGAACGAAACTGAAGGTATTATCTCGTTACACTCATTTTGGAATCACCCTCAGAGTTAACGACGATAAGCCTTGCATTCTGAAACACCATCTCGATCTCCATTTGATAAGTTGCGACCTATCGTTTAATTTGGATCGATGTGGTTTTCGGAGAATCAAAATTGATTCTTCCGATCCCGGTCTCATCGGATCCAAACGCCATTTTAAGGGCCAAGTTGTCTATTTAACTTAACAGTTTAATTAAATATCAGAAATTAACATAACAGATATATCAGATAAATCATATACAGTTATCACAGATATCCATAATATATCATAACATATCACAGGAATATCATCAACAGATATCACAGTCAACCAAACAGAGTTATCAATGCGTATCAAACAATTTGGTTTTACTTAACTAAATTATTTGCTTAAGAATAAACTATTTTATTCTGTAAATTAATTACTGATTAATTAGCTGATTAACGATCAATTAATTAATTAGTTAATCATTAATTAGTAATTTATAAATTATCTAACCTTTACTTAATTATTTATCTATACATTAACTAGTTCTCAATTACTCAAATAATTAGTTAATTCTTAATTATCAATTAATAATTAATTACTTACTTATTAAAATGAATTAATTATTTACAAATTACTTTAATTATCAATTTAATAGTAAAAGCCCTGATTAAACACTTAAGTTAATTTTCATTAATTAACTTCCAGTAATATGTTAACGTTATTAAGCTTATAATTTCTTTAACATATAATTTATTTTAATTAACAAATTTACAGTTATCAATTTAATCTTCAAGTAAAAACTGATTAATATCAATCTAACTAATTCATCATTAACTATAAACGATGCTAAACCAAAATTGTTTTTACTGTATTATCATATTGCAACGAACCCGGGTCAGCTTCTTTTTTCCCCGTGACTGTCTCGTGTTCTTCCCTTACTTTCCCCGTGTCTCTCTGCCCTCCCCTTTCTCTTCTCCCCAGTTTATATGCGCATTTCATATTTTTTTTTAAGTTGAAACACAAATTGCTGTAGCTCCTTCATATACGAATCGGTGGCAACCAAAAGACACTCGAAGCCACCTCACAAACGTCTCGAGCAAACCCCATTCGATACCCAGAACCCAAAAAAAAAACAACGCGACACTGATCACCACCATGCACGTGCACGGTGGTTCGCGTTGCCATCGGCAACTGGTGGCGATCCTCACACATCCCAAAACACCCCTAGGCTCGAATTCTAAAACCAGTTTTCGATTTTAAGATAAAAATGAAAATATGACTTAAATCTCGAATAAAACGACAGCAACCCCACCGCCAATTTGATCGCGCAGCCACCACACATCACCAAAGGTGATGGAAATTCACCAAGACGTCGCCTACACCAACACCTAGCTCCTCCCACAGTCGCGCTTCACTCGGTTACATATTGGAGCCGAACTCAATTCTTTACAGAGCTTTGAAAAAAAATGGGTTTAAACCCTATTTATGATTCAAACTCAAAATCTATGAATTCGAAAAATAATTTACTATTTTTCTAGTGTTAATATCTCTTTCATCTTGCTTCATGCCAAATTCCAGGAATTAAAATTTCATTAATCTTCCAAATTTGACAAATATGCAGTAAAACTTAAATGCAAAACTGCTCAACAAATCTTTGATTATAAATTACAATTTTTATGTGTAAAATCATAATTTTGTTTATGAAAACTAATTATACTATTGGATTTACAAATTTCGACATTTGAATTTTAAAGCTAAATCTTCCTTTTAAACCTGTAGTTTGGAATACAGGGTTAATATCCTACTGTGAAACATCAAACATGCTTACAGGCTTTGTTTTCATATAACAACTTGAATTTACAAAATTTTAAATAGTTAATATGAATAAGATTTGTAAATTTATATTGCTTCACTTTGTAACAACTTGAAATATTAATCAAGAACAGCTATATGAGTTTTCCAGATCAAACAAACATACACAAAGCAGTGAGTTAAACTATATAAAGCACATATCATAAACAAATATACAACTAAAGTTGAACTTACTTTGTTTACTCACCTATCAAAAACTGTTGAACAGAAAGTGTTGAAGAAGATACTTGCAAATGAAACTTTCCTGAAGCTCCCCTCTACTCTTCTCTTCTGTTTCTATTTCTTTGCTTGTTTACAGTTTTTTTTTCTTTTAGTTTAAGTTGTTCAGTGTTCATATGTAAACTGAAGGTTATAAGTGATATATAAACTGATGATATATAAGTAGATTCATATAGAAGCTATGAAGCAACAGGTTGCAACTGGACAGTTTTATTTGCAAATCATTATCTTTTTTTTTTTTTTTGCCTAAGAGTTAATAACCTGCAGAAGAAAATTATGCTCAGGATCTCGGCTGTGTACTAATTGAACAAGAAGTTTGGCTAATAAATGTTATGTTATTAATTATGACAGCAATCAATTAATGGTTACTGACAGTAGCTACTTAGTACATAGATATTTATTGTTTTAGTGTTGTACAAGATATTATCATTTCGGCCAAACCTGTTTAGCAAGCTACAGGTTTTTTTTTTTTTTATTATCTTTGAGTTGAAAACTTGTTTTATATTTAAGTTCACTCTGATTTCCTGAGGCACAAAGCTGTACACAGCACCTACTCACAGTTATAGTTAACATATATGTTTATTTATATTGAAATGGACTTTTTTTTATGCCTGAATGTTTTTATTTGTTAAATATAACCTGTCTTGTTTTCCTTGCACTTGCATATGCAGGTTATATGTGTTTTTTTTTTCCAAAATTTTCTGCTATGATCCTATTGTTAACATTTTTGTTTATTTATTTTGTTAGTTATATTTTATATGAAATTTCATACTTGTTCAAATAATGTTTTTAACAGTTTATTTAAGGGTGTTGTGTTGTACAAATGTGGATGTTGAAGATCATTGTTTGTCTAAAAATACTTGTATTTATATATTTCACATTATAATTTATATGTTGTATTTTTATGTTACTTTGATTACAAATATAATATATTATTGTGTTATATACTAATTTTTGAATGTTTACACTTATATTGTTTTGTACTACCAAATTTATGTTAAATAATTTCATGTTTGTTTATTTTAAAACTTACCATTTTAAAAACTAAAATTGTATTCATATGTATTTTATCAAATATCAAATAATGAATCTTTGATTTAATTTCTATTGAATAAGTCAGATTTTGTTTTTAAATAGTTTTGAAGTATTTAGTTTTAAATTTTTCAAATCAAACTTTCTTTTACAAACATACATAGCTGTTAAATATTTAATATCTCATCAATTTTAAACATTGACAGACTTATATTTGATTTAATTTAGATTAAATATTCATTAAAATATGCTGTCAAAATTTCGGGTCGTTACATTCCTCCCCCCTTAAAAGAATTTCGTCCCCGAAATTTAAACAACAGTAAATTCAAAAGCTTTTATATTAACAATCCAAACATACATATCATTCATACAATAGCAAACAAACAAACAGTCTATGCTAACAAACATCACTAATTATCCGAACATAAATCCGGATAAGCACTCCTAAAACTATTGAGAGTTTCCTAGGTACAATCTCTGGGATCCTCACTCCATTGCACCTTAACGAGTTCCACCACTTTGTTCCTGAGTTGCTTCTCGTCTCTATCGACAATCTGAACCGGATTTCTGACCACAGTTATATTGGGTTCCACTTCCAAATCTCCTTGAATTACCGGTTCTACAACCAGTGAGGGATCATGAACAAATTTCCTCAAATGCGATACATGAAACACATTGTGAATCCCAGACATCCGTTCTGGTAATTCAATCCTGTAGGCCACAGTTCCAATTCTCTCCAACACTCGGAACGGTCCAATGTATCTCGGAGCAAGTTTTCCCGTCTTTTCGAATCTTATAGCACCCTTAATTGGGGAAGCTTTAACAAAAACCAAGTCTCCGATCTCAAATTCCAATGGCCTTCGTCTTCTATCTGCATATTTCTTCTGACGATCTTGAGCAGCTTTCATTCTTTTCTTGATAAGCTCAACCTTCGCAGAAGCTTCACGAATAAGATCGGGTCCTAACACAAGACGATCCTTTGATTCAATCCAACAAGATGGAGATCTACACGGTCTTCCGTATAAAGCTTCATAAGGAGCCATCTTAATACTTGCTTGATAACTGTTATTATAAGAAAATTCCACTAAATGAAGATGGTCCTCCCAAGATCCCCTAAAATCTAAAACACAAGCCCGTAGCATATCCTCAAGAATACGATTCAGCCTCTCTGTCTGTCCGTCCGTTTGAGGATGGTAGGCTGTACTTAATCTCAAATCTGTACCCATCGCTGATTGCAGAGCTTCCCAAAATTTGCTAGTGAAAATAGGATCACGATCACTTACTATTCTGACTGGAACACCATGCAATCGAACTATCTATATCAAGAAAATTTCTGCCAAAGAAACTGCAGTACGGGTTGCCTTTACTGGTATAAAATGGGCACTCTTAGTTAAACGATCTATAATAACCCATATACCGTCATTTCCTTTCCTGGTTCTAGGCAAACCATCAATAAAATCCATCGAGATCATTTCCCATTTCCAATTCGGAATTTCCAGAGGTTGCAATAACCCGGCAGATTTCTGTTGATCACCTTTCACTTGCTGACAAATGGCACAACTGTTCACAAATCTAGCAATATCCTTCTTCATACCCGGCCACCAGAAAGCTCTCCTCATGTCCTTATACATCTTCGAGATTCCAGGATGAATATTCAATTTGGAACAATGACTTTCTGATAAAACTTCCTGCTTCAAATCCTTGTCATTCGGAACACACATTCTCCCGTTGATCCTTAGCGTTCCTTGGTCATCAATTTCAAAACTGGGACACTGACCCTTCCTGACTCTCTTGATGATCCTCCTCAACATCATATCGGATTCTTGCTTGCTTGAGATCCTTTCAATAAGAGATGGAACCACTTCCAGAAGAGATAAAACTGCATTCCTACTGAGAGCATCAGCTACGACATTCGCTTTCCCTGGAGTGTACAGAATATCCAAATCATATGATGCAAGAAATTCAACCCACTGCTGCTGTCTCAGATTAAGGTCTTTTTGATAGAATAGATATTTCAACGGTTTGTGATCCGTGAACAATTCGAATTTCTCTCCCAAAAGATAATGTCTCCAAATTTTCAGAGCAAAAACAATGGCAAGCAATTCAAGATCATGCGTAGCATAGTTTTTCTCATGAGGCTTTAACTGTCGACTAGCATACGCAATAACCCTTCCGTTCTGCATCAGAACTGCTCCCAAACCAACAATACAAGCATCAGTGTAAACCTCGAATTTGCTCTTCCCATCCGGAACAGCAAGTACTGGTGCACTAGTGAGCCTTATCTTCAATTCCTGGAAAGCTTCTTCACACTGAGGCGTCCATTTGAATTTTGCTCCTTTTCTGGTCAACTTAGTCAAATGCGAAGAAATCTTGGAATAATCTCTAATAAATCTCCTGTAGTAGCCAGCCAATCCTAGAAAACTGCGAACTTCCGTCGGTGTCTCTGGCTGTTTCCATTTCAAAATAGTTTCAACTTTCGCTGGGTCTACAGAAATGCCTTCACCTGAAACAATGTGCCCTAAAAATTTAACTTCCGATTTCCAGAAGTGACACTTCGAAAACTTCGCCTTCAAAACATTCTTTCTCAGAGTCTCCAATACAATCCTCAAATGTTCCCTGTGCTCCTCTTCGGATTTGGAATAGACCAAGATATCATCAATGAATACCAGCACAAACTTATTCAATACATCTCTAAAGACTCGGTTCATGAGGTCAACGAAATAAGCAGGAGCGTTGGTTAATCCGAACGGCGTAACCAACCACTCATAGAAACAATTCGGTCCCCTAAATGCAGTCAAGGGAATACTGTCTTCAGCTACCCTCAACTGGTGGAAACCTGAAGCTAGATCCAATTGAGAAAAGATAGAAGCACCATGCAACTGGTCAAAAAGATCATCAATGCGAGGAAGAGGATATTTATTACTGATAGTCACTTTGTTCAATTCTCTATAATCCACACAGAACCTTAGTGATCCATCCGATTTGGTCACAAATACTGCCGCTGAACCCCAACAAGAAAAACTAGGTCTAATCAATCCCTTCTCTAAAAGATCCTGCGTCTGCTTAATCAACTCTTCTCTTTCCCTGGGAGCCATTCTTCTACTGGGTTGAATCACCGGTACAGCTCCTAGAATCAAATCAATACGGAACTCTATTTCTCGATGTGGTGGCAAACACTTAACTTCTTCAAAAACATCAGCAAAATCTTGAACCACATCGATGTCTTCAACACTCTCTTCAGATGTCTCCATTCCATGCAGAAGACTGCTCAAGTGAATTTCAGAATTATCACACGACACTCTGGAAATTCTACCCAGATCAGTTTCCAACGAAACTGTTCTCTCATCACAATTCAAGACGGCTTTATACTTATCCAGCCAATCCATACCCAAAATAAGATCAAATCCCTTAAAATTCAACACATACGGGTCATAAGAAAAACTGTGGGATAGATAAGAGATCTTCAAGTCCTTACAAATAGAATCTAATTTGGTCACCCCTCCTATTGGATTAGACACCAAGATAGAACTATCTACTAAACTAGGGATAAGAGAAAACTTTTCAACAGAATCCAAAGAGATAAAACTCAAGGTAGCACCCGAATCAAACAAAACTCTAATATATTTTCCATTTAAAAGTAAAGTACCTTCTAATACTCCTTTGCCCATCGAAGAAGAAGATAGTCCGGCTTCCAAAGCAAAAACTTTATTCTGAGGTGCTCTCTGCAGAAGTGGACAGTTCTTGATCATGTGCCCTGGCTGATGACAATTAAAGCACAATGATTTCTGAACCATAGCTGATCCTGGGCCACTCTGGTGCGGTTGCTGCTGTTGCTGCTGGAATCCCTTCCTAGAACACTTATTTGCCAAATGCCCTTCCTGATGACAAATGTAGCACTTTTGGGGTCCGTTGTTATTCCTAGGTTTCTTCTTATTTGGTTTCCTCCATTTGGGATCAAACTTTCGCTTATTCGGATTAGTGAAATTTCCACTTGAAGTGGCATCTGGAGCCCCTGGTTTCTTACCCATCAAACTTTCATACCTCAATGCCATATCAATCAAATCAACAAAAGATCCCTTTAGAAGCACTGTCAATTTTCCATGGAATTCAGGTCTCAACCCTTGCACAAATTTCTCATTCTTTTTCAGAGGAGTATCGATGAGTCCTGATCCGTAACAAGAGAGTTCGTTGAATCTAGTTTCGTACTCCGAAATAGACATACTACCTTGCTTCAAATACAGAAAATCCTGATACAGTTGGGTTCTCTCTGCCGTCGGCACATACTTCTCTTCAAACAACTCCTTGAATCTGTCCCAAGAAATATCATCCTCGAAAATATTTGCAATAGTTGAATCCCACCATGCTGCTGCACCACCTTGCAACTGCCACGATGCCATATGCCTCTTACGCTCATCAGTCAATCTCATGCTCTTGAAAATACGTTCACAAGAGCGTAGCCATTCCTGAACTTCAATTATTGACTCCGAACCTTTGAATGGTTGGCCTCCAAGATGTTTGAAATCCTTGCATAAGGCTGCAAAGCTAACTTGAGATGGTACAGGATTGACAGCCTCACTAACATTCTGACTCCGTCCATTATCTGTAGAAGTACTGGCCCTAACTCTGCCTCTTCTTCCTGAACTCATGTCGGTCACCTGAACAGGTAACTCAACCAATTTAGATAAGTATATGTATATAATATGAAAATACAAATACGCACTCTCATGAGAACCATAACACAAGAGCCTAGGCACTCGCTTTACCTAGCGCTCTGATACCAACTGTGACGACCCGCCTTTCTCAACCCCAGAAAGACGTTTCATCATAAAGAAAGAAAGGGATAGAAATAGAAAAGAATAGAAAGAAAGAACAACAACATCAGAATCTCACAGCGGAATGGAACAAAATATAATACATCACATAACTATTACATAGTTATACATACATCAGAGTCGTACAATATCATATAACAGGACTATCATATACATACATGACCATACATACATCCAAAATACAACATCACTAACTACATAGCGGAACTACATATATAGATACATACGTCTGGTCTTCTCCCAAAATAGCTCCTCCAGAAAAGCAACACTTCTAGATACCTATCACTTGGCTACTCATAAAAATTTGAGTACCCAAGAGTTTATGAAAACACAAAATATAAACTCCGGGTCAGACATGGGTCTGGTATGAGTAAACAGGTTAAAGTTGCTTAACTTTAAAAACCATTTGAAAATAAAGGTATCACGTAAGACTCCCCACAAATAAATACGGGTAAGTTTTTACCTTACGCTAACCAAAATATTTTATAGGAAATTCTGTGATATTATAATAGTGTCTAGGGTTTTCAAGTAAATAGAAAATAGCCGAAATTGTTACATCTATTAAATTCCAGCTACTAGCCACGAAAGTGGGTAATACAAATCAAAACTGTAGGGTCTCGTAGGGTAAATGGATTTCCAACAATGGCAGGGCTACTGGGTACCGCCCATCACAGTACGGGGCCTAGATCACCGTACCGAGGATTACTCCCTTCAAGCCCTGCAACACAAGGCCGGAACCATTCCTTACTGAACAGTCCCGAACAAGATAACCCCGCAGTTCTGGCCAACAACTGCCCACTAAGCCGAAATAAAAAGGGACGTCTAGACAGGGGAAAATCTTGTCCTGCTTGGGCATGACCCACCTAACCTTGTTGCATCTCCCCTGTTTTAGCCATTCCCGGTTGATGAGGCTTGAGGTTACGATTACCTTTAAAGAACATATCACTTAGAATGCTCATCGTCCGCCTGACGATGTGTTGAAAGCATTCAATCCATACAAGTTCGTTCCGGGTTCGAACGAAACTGAAGGCATTATCTCGTTACACTCATTTTGGAATCACCCTCAGAGTTAACGACGATAACCCTTGCATTCTGAAACACCATCTCGATCTCCATTTGATAAGTTGCGACCTATCGTTTAATTTGGATCGATGTGGTTTTCGGAGAATCAAAATTGATTCTTCCGATCCCGGTCTCATCGGATCCAAACGCCATTTTAAGGGCCAAGTTGTCTATTTAACTTAACAGTTTAATTAAATATCAGAAATTAACATAACAGACATATCAGATAAATCATATACAGTTATCACAGATATCCATAATATATCATAACATATCACAGGAATATCATCAACAGATATCACAGTCAACCAAACAGAGTTATCAATGCATATCAAACAATTTGGTTTTACTTAACTAAATTATTTGCTTAAGAATAAACTATTTTATTCTGTAAATTAATTACTGATTAATTAGCTGATTAACGATCAATTAATTAATTAGTTAATCATTAATTAGTAATTTATAAATTATCTAACCTTTACTTAATTATTTATCTATTCATTAACTAGTTCTCAATTACTCAAATAATTAGTTAATTCTTAATTATCAATTAATAATTAATGACTTACTTATTAAAATGAATTAATTATTTACAAATTACTTTAATTATCAATTTAATAGTAAAAGCCCTGATTAAACACTTAAGTTAATTTTCATTAATTAACTTCCAGTAATATGTTAATGTTATTAAGCTTATAATTTCTTTAACATATAATTTATTTTAATTAACAAATTTACAGTTATCAATTTAATCTTCAAGTAAAAACTGATTAATATCAATCTAACTAATTCATCATTAACTATAAACAATTCTAAACCAAAATTGTTTTTACTGTATGATCATATTGCAACGAACCCGGGTCAGCTTCTTTTTTCCTTGTGACTGTCTCGTGTTCTTCCCTTACTTTCCCCGTGTCTCTCTCCCTTCCCCTTTCTCTTCTCCCCAGTTTATATGCGTATTTCATTTTTTTTTAAGTTGAAACACAAACTGCTGTAGCTCCTTCGTATACGACTCGGTGGCAACCAAAAGACACTCGAAGCCACCTCACAAACGTCTCGAGCAAACCCCATTCGATACCCAGAACCCAAAAAAAAAACAACGCGACACTGATCACCACCGTGCACGTGCACGGTGGTTCGCGTTGCCATCGGCAACTGGTGGCGATCCTCACACATCCCAAAACACCCCTAGGCTCGAATTCTAAAACCAGTTTTCGATTTTAAGATAAAAATGAAAATATGACTTAAATCTCGAATAAAACGACAGCAACCCCACCGCCAATTTGATCGCGTAGCCACCACACATCACCAGAGGTGATGGAAATTCACCAAGACGTCGCCTACACCTCCACCTAGCTCCTCCTACAGTCGCGCTTCACTCGGTTACATATTGGAGCCGTACTCAATTCTTTACAGAGCTTTGAAAAAAAATGGGTTTAAACCCTATTTATGATTCAAACTCGAAATCTATGAATTCGAAAAATAATTTACTATTTTTCTAGTGTTAATATCTCTTTCATCTTGCTTCATGCCAAATTCCAGGAATTAAAATTTCATTAATCTTCCAAATTTGACAAATATGCAGTAAAACTTATATGCAAAACTGCTCAACAAATCTTTGATTATAAATTACAATTTTTATGTGTAAAATCATAATTTTGTTTATGAAAACTAATTATACTATTGGATTTACAAATTTTGACATTTGAATTTTAAAGCTAAATCTTCTTTTTAAACCTGTAGTTTGGAATACAGGGTTAATATCCTACTGTGAAACATCAAACATGCTTACAGGCTTTGTTTTCATATAACAGCTTGAGTTTACAAAATTTTAAATAGCTAATATGAATAAGATTTGTAAATTTATATTGCTTCACTTTGTAACAACTTGAAATATTAATCAAGAACAGCTATATGAGTTTTCCAGATCAAACAAACATACACAGAGCAGTGAGTTAAACTATATAAAGCACATATAGTAAACAAATATACAACTAAAGTTGAACTTAGTTTGTTTACTCACCTATCAAAAACTGTTGAACAGAAAGTGTTGAAGAAGATACTTGCAAATGAAACTTTCCTGAAGCTCCCCTCTACTCTTCTCTTCTGTTTCTATTTCTTTGCTTGTTTACAGTTTTTTTTTTGTTTTTTTTCTTTTAGTTTAAGTTGTTTAGTGTTCATATGTAAACTGAAGGTTATAAGTGATATATATATAAACTGATGATATATAAGTAGATTCATATAGAAGCTATGAAGCAACAGGTTGCAACTGGACAGTTTTATTTGCAAGTCATTATCTTTTTTTTTATTTGTCTAAGAGTTAATAACCTGCAGAAGAAAATTATGCTCAGGATCTCGGCTGTGTACTAATTGAACAAGAAGTTTGGCTAATAAATGTTATGTTATTAATTATGACAGCAATCAATTAATGGTTACTGACAGTAGCTACTTAGTACATAGATATTTATTGTTTTAGTGTTGTACAAGATATTATCATTTCGGCCAAACCTGTTTAGCAAGCTACAGGTTTTCTTTTCTTTATTTTTTATTTATTTATTTATTGTCTTTGAGTTGAAAACTTGTTTTATATTTAAGTTCACTCTGATTTCCTGAGGCACAAAGCTGTACACAGCACCTACTCACAGTTATAGTTAACATATATGTTTATTTATATTGAAATGGACCTTTTTTTTTATGCCTGAATGTTTTTATTTGTTAAATATAACCTGTCTTGTTTTCCTTGCACTTGCATATGCAGGTTATATGTGTTTTTTTTTCCAAAATTTTCTGCTATGGTCCTATTGTTAACATTTTTGTTTATTTATTTTGTTAGTTATATTTTATATGAAATTTTATACTTGTTCAAATAATGTTTTTAACAGTTTATTTAAGGGTGTTGTGTTGTACAAATGTAGATGTTGAAGATCATTGTTTGTCTAAAAATACTTGTATTTATATATTTCACATTATAATTTATATGTTGTATTTTTATGTTACTTTGATTACAAATATAATATATGATTGTGTTATATACTAATTTTTGAATGTTTACACTTATATTGTTTTGTACTACCAAATTTATGTTAAATAATTTCATGTTTGTTTATTTTAAAACTTATCATTTTAAAAACTAAAATTGTATTCATATGTATTTTATCAAATATCAAATAATGAATCTTTGATTTAATTTCTATTGAATAAGTCAGATTTTGTTTTTAAATAGTTTTGAAGTATTTAGTTTTAAAATTTTCAAATCAAACTTTCTTTTACAAACATACATAACTGTTAAATATTTAATATCTCATCAATTTTAAACATTGACAAACTTATATTTGATTTAATTTAGATTAAATATTCATTAAAATATGCTGTCAAAATTCCGGGTCGTTACAAAAATATTTTCATATCTTTCAACTAAAACCATGTCTTGTACAATTTAATTTTATATAATATATATGTTGATATAATTAAGTTTTCTAGTTAATTGATTTAAATAACTATATATATGAACTATTTTATTTACGTGAAAGATATTTTAAGTGTGAAACTAATTACATAAAATTATAATACCATATTTTTATAGTATAATACCATATTTTTTATGGTATAACATATAGTATTAAAATTATGGTGTTTATATTATACATAATGAATATTAAATTAATTAATTAATTAATTGAAAATTATTTTTTATTTTTTGCCCTGAGTATTAATATAGGTATACGTCAGAAAATTATTTTAATACATGCATATATACATATAATCTACAACCATTCTAAATGTGACTATACGTTGATAAACTATAATCGTCACCTAACTAGCAAGAAATATACAATATATAAACTATTTAGACATTAAATTATAATAGTAGATCAGAAAATTACCTTATCTCCCAAACCTATTAGTACACCTTGAAATGATGCGATCAACTCTTTAAACTAATTTTCAATCCAGCAAAGTGCTAGCTCCTGAAACAATAACCACCGACTATCAAATAGCATTTTTTTTAATTTGATTTGAGCTTTAGAAATAAAAGGAAGTTGGGATATTTCGGTTAGAAGTAAGGGTAGATGGAGGCTCCAAAAGTTGGAAAAAGAATAAGGGATATGATCTATTTATAAAGGAGAGAACAGAGACATGAGTTAGGATCCAGATCCACTATTTTCTCTTACTCATTCTTTCCTCTTATCTATCAAGACCCTAGCTCATTCTTCATTCCATAACCCGCCCCTACGTGGTCAAGTTATGACTAAAACACACCGGCCCCCATATGAGCTTCAATCCCATTTAAATCCGGAACAAATTATACTGCATTTAAATCCAATTTATACCCGTATCGATACTGCATATCGATTGATATATTTATAACTATTATAACATATTTATTAATATTGTTCATCAAATCAAAATAAAATTTTATAACTAATATTTCATAAATATTAATTAGTTTAATTGATTTATAATAATTATTAATTAATTAAATCATGTGGTTATGTCACGACCCGAAATCCAGCGATTGAAAATCGACATCAAATACCTCACTTGTATTCGACAGTCGGAGATTCAAATGTTGAACTCCAATTTAGATGGAGCTTATAACAACATTAGAGGAATATAAACAGCGGAAAACAAAAGATGATTCATTAATCAACACCACAAATACAACATCAAATTACAACATATAACCACCATCATATGAGATTCAATTTTACATGATACCACAACAAACGATAACACCAAAACGGAACCACGGAGACTTCAAAAAGAAAGAGCGAGAATCCAAACCAAGCACCACCTTCCAAACTTCAAACACTTCAAAGGGTTTCCAAAGCCAAAAGCTTCTCAAAATACGACGGCTCTCAAAAGACTTCTAAATCCAAGCTAGCTCCAAAACACGGATAACCTGCTTCTAAGCTACCCGTGTGGAAATTATGGACACCCAGACTTTAGAAAGGGAACAATAAACTCTGGGTTAGTCATGGGACCAGTATGAGTAAACAAAACAGTTGTTTGAACAAAAATAATTTATAAAAGAAAATCGTTTATGCTTTTGGAAAATGAAACTACCAGAAGGCCTCGCCGCACCACATAATGCAATCGCACAATTGGAGGAGATTTCTCCTTATGATAGTCAAACATGCTTGATACGAGATTTTTTTTTAATATTATTATTAGTGCATAGTGTGAAAACATTTCAAATGTGTAATATTAATCTTAGCCAGTATACGTACCATTATAGTGTGCCTACTATAGCTACCATGTTAAATGGCAGGTTCCATAGTTAAAACCATACCAGGCGTGTGTTGGTGATTGGATTTCCAACAAATGGTCAGGCTAAGGAACTTCCTATGCCACATGAGTACGCCTCTGGAGGGACTCTCCGAGAGCTTAACCAGCTCTCAGCCAACACAAGGCCGGGTTACCTCTGTAATAACTACTACACGAGTATGATATCCTCCGATCGTTACCGGCCTTTATCCGAGGGCCCTCAACCACAAAGCAACAATCATAAAGTAATAAATTTGCAGCAACTACATAGGTTGAATATCTAGGCTCCATACCATGATACTACCATTTTCCAAAAGGCAATAGACATACCCTAAAGGGTGCGACCCTCATAACCTTGCCGCATGTTTCCTGTTTCGACCATTTTCGAGGTGTGAGGTCCGATGAGGTCTCGTCCACAAAGCTACGCTTTACACGAAAGTCATGCTTTGATCAAAAAATGATCAGCAACACACAGCAGCACTCAGCATGCCACATTACTAAATTGAGAGTATATCACTGATAACCATCAACTACATAACCATTGAGCTCGTACGTCTCAGAGAAGGGTGTTAAGCTAAGAGAATAAATTCTCCGCCATCAAATAGAAATGTATTTGGTAGAGATATCTCAAAGTGTAGTGTCAGACATACAACCATACAAGTCAGTTTCAGGTTCGAACAGAACCGAAGGCACTTCGTCCGATAGAGGAAGAAGCCCTTGCAATCCAGGTATCCACAATCCCGATCGGACTCCCCATCACATATGGAGATCTCTATACCGGTGCAACTCATTGCAGATTCATTCGACAGGTTATCCTATCGTTCTCGAAGACACTCGGTCTTCACCACCGTCTTCAAATGTTATCCATTTCATCATATCACTATTCGAAATGGGTTATATGACATAAAGTCATCTCTCGGCTAAACCGAATAGTGAGCGCCTAATTTAAAAATATGTGGATATAGTATTCACATAGATTCACCATTAAGGTTCGATGTGAGTTTCGGATATCCAACTAGAATCCGACTCCCAATCGCATCGAAATTCAATTTCCGTTTCACGGGCCAATAGGTTTCCACATTCACACAGAAACAAATCACAGATATCACAACTCAACACAAAGAAATTCACATCACAAGGTATCACAATCACATAACGGAGATATCAATCAATACAAAGCATTCAGTAATAATCAATCATCTACAATTAAGATGAATTAATCGTGTATTATAATTAATTAATCACATAATTATTTTCATTTATTATTCTTAATGAATGATTAATTATTCTTCATTTTAAATTAATTAATCCTTAAATTACTTATTTATTAATCCTTAAATTATTTATTTATTAATCCTTAATTATTAATTAAATAAATCCTTAATTATTAATTAATTAAATCCTTAAGTATTAATTAATTAATCATTCCTTAATAATTAATTAATTAATTATTCCTTAATTTTTAATTAATTAATTCTTTCTTAATTATTTAATTAATTAATTCTTAATTATAAATTAGTTAACCTTAATTATTAATTTATTCAACCTTTAATATTAAGTAATTAGGTAATTATTCTTTAATTAATTAAATTAACAAATCATTAATTACTTAAATGAACGTAAAGAAACTTTATTAACTATTTTAATTACCTTTTAAACCTTGTTTAATAAATCATCATTATCACACTAATCAACTTAAGACTTTAAGTTTGATTAGTGTTTAGAAAACATTTCATTTTTCGTAATTATTTTCTTGATTACAAAAATTAAGTTTATTTAAAATAAAAATTTAGAATTAAGGTTACATATTTGTTAAACACTTTATTTAATTAAATTAAAAACAAATTATCTTTTTAATTCTTTTATTAACCTCAAACTTAAACAGCATTATCTTTAAAGAATAGGTTAAAAACTTATTTAACTTAAATTTATTTTGATTTTTTTCTTAAAGCAGTTCATGTTTACCCAAGACTGACTTGAGTATAGCCCGAGAAAAATGTCTATTGACTTCGAGTTTTTCCAAATCCAACTCGTATGTTTTTATTTTTCAAACTTAAATTTGTTTAAGTGTTAAACCCGGTATGTTCACAAAGTCCCCTGAACTCATACTCGAGCCATCACCCTAGTTCCCCGTAGATTACTTCGAGTCCAAAGCCTTCCTTCCTAACCCATGCCTACTGACACAAACCATCCAATGTGCACGTGCACCGTCGATCGTTCGACGCTCTGGCCATCTCCAACACCTTAAAAAAATCCACGACCATCTATCCAAAAATGTAGAACCCATAGATCGACAAATTCGTGAGCCAAATAAAATCGAGCATCCTGACCCAAACTGGAACAACTTTGATCACCAAAAACTGCCTCGTTCATCCACCTCTGACCATTAGAGGACACGCGATCGTCTCCGAAGCTTCGTCCCGAACTCAGCCACTATTCCCACCGGAGCGATCAACTCGGGTCACCTGAGGACGACGCAGAAATAGGAATTCCGACCTATACAAAAATACTAGCTTAAAACCTAGATGAACGACGTTCGGCCGCCACGATCAAATTAAATCTTTTTGGAGCATTCTCCCCGAACCCACAACACCTTGATCGTCTCCAGCCACAACCTCGACCATCCTCATCACGCCGATGACCATAATTTGACAATAACCCCAATTTCGATCCTCGAATTAATCAGTGAATTCGTACTTAAAAAATATGATTCTACTTTTAAAAATCTTTGTTTTTGAAACTTTTTCAGATAATATACCTGAAATTATAATTCATGATGTTTGAATTTTAACACATTTTGAATTTTTGCCTATGATTTCACTTTCCAGAAGAAAACTTTAATTTATTTTGCTTGAATTCATTTTTAAAATTTAAAACATGTTTAAACAAACAACTTTTGGATGAATCCCAAGATCAAACAAGGATCAGAGAAGGAGGACTTGAAATTTTTGACAGGTTTGGAGCCTATAACCTGGAACAGAGTCAAATTCTGGTTTTTCCAGACATGCACAAAACAGATCCACACACACATATATTTTTTGTATACATGCAACCAACTGTACAACTTAACTTCAAGCGTGATCTCAAACACAGATTTAAATTCCAGAATTTCAAAAGTTTACTCACCTGTAGCTTTGAAACATAAAGCTTTCATAAAGCCTGGAACTTGATTTAAATTTGAAAAACTGGGAGCTTATTTGATTTTGAAAATTGGATCTTTGAAACTTTGATTTGCTTATTGTTGATGTTTGATCTTGAAACTGGAATTGTTTCAACTTGATCTAATTCCTTTGCTTCATATGATTTCCAAGCTTATGCTTTGAATTGAAAAGGGTGTTTGAATTTCCAGATTTTTGCTTTGTTTTTGTTTTGATGACTTTCTGATTTTTGATTTGTTTTTAAATTTGGTTGGTGATTTTTTTTCTCTGGTTTGAGAAAGTTTACAGTTTTTTCTAAAGCTTTTAAAAGTTAAAAGAAATGAGAAAGAGGGGATTTAAGATGTTATATAGTTTTATTTTCCTTTTATGAATTTTCTCGAAAACAAAAACAACAAAATGACACTTGTCTATTTTAATGCTTCGTTAGTTAACACTTGTTAATTTAGGTGCTAAAAATTCAACACTTGTATTAATGTATTTTTATAAAAAAATTAAATACATTTCCTTAATTGATAAATACATTTTCTTAATTATTATTATATACAATTAAAAGAAACTGTTTCCAACCAATTATACCTTAAATAAATTTCCTATATATTTATTAATTTTAAAATCCAAACTATTCTACTAAGACATTTATTTAAATTTTAAATTCAAGTTCAAATTCAAATTCAAATTTGAATTATAATCCATTTATATATGTACAAATCCTATTTGCCTTGAATTTTTTTTAAATAAATTCCCCATTAAACTCCAGAAATTTAATTAATTACTAATTTTAAATTTGATAAAATTTGGAATGTTACAGGTTAAAGAGGTATTCAACATTTCGATTGCGACTCTTTAAGTGTAAATTCGGTCAGCGGTTAATATCAAACCATTTGAATATTAATGTTCACACTTCACTTGGTAAGTAGTGTGATATTTTGGTCAAATTTATCAACTACTAGGCTTTGGTAAATCCATTCTTACTTTGTTATGGGTTACCCGATTGTGATTGTTATTTACACCAATTCTCTTTATCAAAACTATATCACTTCGGACTTATGTAATTTGGTAATGGACAAAATTCCAATATCATCCATATTCTATTATATAGTCCAAATACAAATTCTTTGCTCGATAATAGCACTTATTATTAACCAAACTATTATGTCCAAAGATTTTGACTCTTAATTGATTTGAGTTGACCATGATACTAACCCAATATAATTGAGGAGGTGAATCCTCTCATGAATAGTGTTTCGCTTCCAATACCTCCATTAGACCCAACTATAGTCACTCGATGGACGTCATGCCAAAATTTGACTACAATCAAAGAGATCTTTCATATTTGAAATCAACAGTATCCTCAAGTCGAGATAACTGTTTAAATCAGTCACATTGATATTTTCTATCTAACCTTAGTCATATTAACCAGTGGAAAACTATTGAGTGAGTTATTTCATATTTTTCCAATAACCATTAATATGTAATCCTTTGGTGCTTCCAACAGTTACGAATGATACATTACCCAAAATTTGGAGAGTGTTACGTACTCTAGCCTCAATGTATGCATCAATATATAATCTCGATGCAACTTGACCAGAAAAATTTAAAATGATGTGTTTATTATATTATGATACAATACTCATATTACAATTATTTGAAATTACTATCACAAACACACCATTTTGGATTTTACGTTACATATATTTTAGTTAAATATTTGATTATTTATAACATATTATAACCAATATATAACAAAAAAAACCTTTACTTTGAACGAGAATTGATTACAAGTTGATTAATTTAGAATAAATTTTAATATCTCCCCTAGGGCATGCTCCTAACTCTATCAATCGTCCACTTGCACTTGGGGCTAATTATGGAATCTCAATCTCATCCCTTCAATTAGCTTCTTAAAAGCCGACCGAGCTAGACCGATAGTGAATGGATTTGCTATGATATCCTTGTGTCTACCTATTGTATCATAACCTCTTTCTTGTCAATGAATTCTCTAATAAGGTGGAACTTTCGAAGAACATGTCGTGCCTTCAAATGTGTTCCGGGCTCCTTTGAGATCTGTATTGCCGCATTATTATTATAGATCGGTGTCATTGGATTCTGGGTATCCGGAACCCCTTGATCTCACTCAAAAACTTGCGCATCCAGACTGCCTCGTAGGCTGCTTTATTGAGGGCGATGTATTCAGCCTCCATCGTCCAATCAGCTACTGTTTCTTGCTTGGACCTTTTCTAACTAACGACTCGGCCGTTATGCGTAAAGACATAACCAAACACTGATTTATTATCATCTATATCACTTTGAAAGCTAGAGTCCTTATATCCCTTCATAAAGAGATCTCTGATGCTGCATATAAGGAATAAGTCTGGTGTATTTCTTAAATATTTTAGTATATATTTTATGGCTGTCCAATATTTTCCTCCAGGAACAGACTGGTATCGACTTATGCATCCTAATACGTATGCCACACCAATCTAGTACATATCATAGTGCCGTTATGGCCCCTATGGCTGAAGCATAAGGGATCCTCTTCATACGCTCTTTATCCTTATCGATATGAGGAGCTTCCTTCTAGAAAGGACGATTCTAGACTACGTTGGAATGTTTCCATGCTTGGAATTCTCCATACCAAAATTCTTCAGTATAATGTCTATATACAGGGATTGGGACAATCCTAACAGCCTCTTAGATTTGTCTCTGTAGATCTTTATACCAATGCATAGACTGCTTCTCCCAAATCATTCATGGAGAAATTCTTAGGAAGCCAAGCTTTCGCTGATTGTAGTAACGAAATTTCATTTCCAATCAAAAATATATCGTCGACATATAGCACTAAAAAAAGGATGGCTTTTCCCTGTTCCTTTCTTTATACGGACGCTTCCTCTATGTTCTAATAAAATCCAAACTATTTGATTACCTTATCAAAACACTTATTCCATCTCCCTAAAGCTTATTTAAGTCCATAAATGGAGTTTAACAACTTGCAAGCCTTGCTTTCACTTCGAGCGACCACAAAACCCTTAGGCGACATGTAGATGGTCTCCTTTAAATCACAATTTAGAAATGCCGCCTTCATGTCTATTTTCCAAATTCATAGTCATAGAATGCTATAATGACTAGCATGATCTGAGTGGACTTAAGCGTGACAATGGGTGAAAAGGCCTCGTCATAATCAACACCTTGAATTTGATGAAATCCTTTCGCAACTAGCCTGGTTTTGTAAGTCTCCACTTCTCCATCTGCATTTAGCTTTTTCTTCAAAATCCATTTGCAGTCAATGGGTTTTATCCCTTTAGTTACGTCTGACAAAGTTCATACTTTCTTTTTATACATGGAATCCATTTTGGATTTTATTTCTCCAAGCCAGAGTGCAGAGTCTTTACTCTACAGTGCTTGTTGGAAAGATAGAGGAGTGTCATCATCTAAGACACGGTCCTCCTTCTCACCATCCACAAGAAAACTGTAGTATCTCTCTGATGCATAAGATTCCCTTCCAGACCTTCTAATAGGTTGTATGTTATAGCATGCGAGTAAACTTAGTTCTCCTATTGTTTCAGCCTTGGTGTTAGTCTCTCGGATCTCTTTCAAGTCTTCCACTTCGTTTGCTATTTTCTTTAATAGAAATTCATTTTCTAAAAAGACAGTATGTTTTTTTGGAAACAATCACTTTTTGTTCCTCTGTATTATAGAAAATATATCTCCTAGAGTTCTTGGGATATCCTACAGACATACATAATGATAATCGCGCCTTTGGCCAATGTTCTTAATAAGTCAAAAAATACCATACCCTTAGATAGTAGAAGTGTGGTTTCTTCCCATGCAGTGTCTCATATGGCATCTTACGTGCATATTTAATGAGTACTAAGTTTGGAAAATGCACTGCTATTTCTAAGCATATCCCTAATAGAAACATAGGCAATTCAGCCTTACTCGTCATGAAACGAACCATATCTAATAGGGTTCGATTCCTTCACTTCGACACACTATTATGTTGTGGAGTATAGGGTATAGTAACCTAAGAGATAATCCCATTATCTTCTAAAGACTATTGGAGATCTTATTTAACATACTCGCATCCTCGATCGGATCATAGGATTTTAATCTTTTGGTCTGTCTGATTTTCGACTTCATTTTTATACTCTTAAATTCTCCCAGATATCATATTTGTCTTCATTGGATATACATATCCTAGTCTTGAGAAATAATCCATAAAATTAACAAAGTAGGAACTATTATCTTTGGTTACTACAGGCATTGGATCACATACATCACAATGTATTAGATTAAAGAGTTCATTAATTCTTTCATGCTCCTTCTTGGTCATTTTTCTTTTGATATACGACTCACAACTATCAAATGATTCAGAATCAAGCGATGGTAGAAAACCTTCGGTTTTCAGTTTGTATAGTCGTTTCTCACTAATATGATCGAGCCTACTATTTCAAAGGTAATTGTCATTTATATTACTGCTAGAATTACTCACAGAATATATATAATTTTTATTGATCGCATAAATGTCACTTTCAAGAGAACCATCACAAACTTTATTTTCACTAAAAATAAAGTTCATAATATTATTCGATAAATGAAATATATATCCATTCTCAGACAATCTTGAAATAGAAATAATTTCACAAATAAATTCTTTTACAAAATACCATTTTTTTAATATCAAAACAAAAGTATTAGGCAAACATAAATGAAAATCTTTGCTGCTATTGCATCTAAGATGGACCTATCAGAAACTTATATCCCATTTCGCCCTTTATCACACGATACCAGTTCCTAAGCCCCTATAATGAATTATAAATATGATTTCCAGATTCTGTATCTAAATCGCAAGATATTTTATTGATTACAAAACCATTTTGAATCATAAATGTAGTTGATGGAGCAGAAAAACCGTTCCGCTTCTTTTCTTTCCTAATCTAGAGATACTTGGGGCAGCTTCTTTTCCAGTGTTCTTTCTTATGACAGTGGTGACACTCAACATTGTTATCTGCAGCTTTCTTTACTTAATTACTTTTCTTCTTACACACTCTCTTTCGCTTCTTTGAACTATTCGAAGATGACGTGCTACCTTTTGCTACAAGCACGACAGAATGATCCTTAGATTGCGACTCAGTTGACCATGCCATATTGAAAGCTCCACAAGATTCACATTCATATTGTTCATGTTATAGTTCAATATGAAAAGTTCATACTGAGGGGTCAATGAACCAAGAATCAAGTTGACCTGTAAGGCATTGCTTATAGTCACATCTAATGATGCAAGCTTATCAATATAACCCTTCTTCGTCAACACCCAATTGTCCACCTTATGCCCATTATATTTTGGTGTTGAAAAGTTTTTTAGTAGTCTTGTACCTAGAGGAATGGGACCACTCACCAAAAAGTGTCTTGAGACTATCAAATATCTTGTGGACAAACATTGATTCATATTGTCTTTGCAACTGTTTGTCTAGATAGACAACATGAATACTTAGGCGATTTTGAAGTCAGCGACCCATTTACTATAAGAGACATGCAGGTCTTCGTGATCATCATCAACAAGTCTTATTAGTGGAGCACTAGTAAACTCGCTTGTATGTTAGAGCTATCTCTATAGCTCGTAGCAAATCGACCTAGTTGTTCAGTTCGATTAACCGATCAATTTTATTAAAAAATCTCCGACTTGATATTATCTGCAAGTTTCAATGGGTAGATGATTAGGACATTAACAAGTGGATATTATTATAATATTGGTAAGGTTAAACTTTATGTTTCATTTTACTAATATGAACCCACTAGTGTTCATGTCTCTCTAAACCCTAAGTCGAAACGTAGAAGTCTTTCGACTTCACTATTAGGTGTTAGGATTCATATGCCTTAGGATTCTAACCTTGAGGAAAGCTCCACAAATCATACTCCCACATATGATGGATAAGTCCTTATCTTTTGTATCATATATAACTCCTAGCCTATGGTACTTTGTCTTAATCTCGTCTTTACCTTGAGAAAAGCTCAACAAATAAAGTAGGATTATTCACACGAACCTACCATTTCGCAATGGCCTAAGTATAATGCATATAACTTGAGAACAGCTCAACAAATATGTGCAGTTTTCTTATCTCGTCCATCCAATATATTAATAGTACTACACATAACATCCCTAGTTTGAGGAAAGCTCAACAACTAAAGAGTATGGAAGTAATGTATTAATATATATAAAAGGTAGAGGACACCATTATACCGAAGATTCATAATCTTTAATATATTAGATTACGTGATATCCACTTATGCAATTATATATATCTTATGAATACCCTCGTGATTCAAGTGTCAAACATATCAGAAATCATGGAATACATACATTTATGTATTTATTTATTCCTTAAATCTATTTGTGTTTTCTTAATGTTCCACCTTCAACTTATACACTCATATTATATAAGTTTTATTATAATATAGCTTTCATATTTTAATTTACTTATATAATAGTCTTATGTATAATATTACATTAATTAAATGTTATTTAATTAATTTTAATTAATTAATTCTTTAAATAATTTTATATTATTCTCATATAACATTTATATAATAGTGTGTGTGTGTGTATACGTGTGTGTATTATTTAATCAATTGAACTTTAATTAATTTGTATAATTAAACAATTTTAATTAAATTTATATAAATTTTGAAATTTATTTTATATACATACATGTATACTTATGTTATTTTAACAATTTAAAACAAGATAGCATATATCATAATATATAATACATGTATATATTTATCAATTAATTAACTTATTTAATTAATATAATTTATTAACATTATTAATAAATTTGAAATTTGAAATTAATAATATATTAATTTTCAAACATTCTGTAAATCTTCATTATATTATAACATGTATATATTAAATTCAACTTTTAAATTTAAAATCTTATATTTTTAGTTTTCAAACTATTTTGAAAATTAGCCCAATTCAAATTGGAACTTTCTATTAGGGGCAACCTTTAGGCTAATAAAGCTATTTGGTCTAAGCCAGTAGCCTAGTAAGGCAGAGTACTTGATTACCCAAACTCAATCCTTTGACACTACCTTTGTAGACACTCTATATTTGGATTGTGAGCTTTGTTAGTAAACCCAAACATGACTAATTTAGACCAGCCTCGATGTAGGCTTCAAACCATTTAAAGTTCGAATAAATTATATTGCATTTAAATCCAATTTCAATGCGTATTGATATCGCATAACGATTAATATATTTAATTATTATAAACATATTTATTAATATTTCTCATCAAATCAAAATAAAATTTTAGTGCTAATATTTCATAAATATTAATTAATTTAACTAATTTATAAAAATTACAAATTAATTTAATCAAGTGATCAAAGGAGTATTCAACGTTTTGGTTGTGTGATTTTTTATGTATAAATTCGATCATCGATTAATATCGAACTATTTGGATATTAATGTTCACATTTCACATGGCAAGTGGTGTGACATTTTGACTAAATTTATCGCTTACTTAGTTTCGATAAAATCCAATTTTACTTTGTTATGGATTACCGGATCGTGACTATTATTTACATCAATTCTCTTCATCAAAACTATATCACTTCGAACTTATAGAAGTTGGTAACGGTTAAATTTCTAATATTGTCCATATTCAATTATATAGTTCAATCACAAAGTTCTTGGTTCAATAATAACAATTATTAACCTAACTATTCACTCTAGTGATTTTGATTCTGAGTTGAGTTGATCGTGATACTAACCCCATATAACTAAGGAGTCGATTCTCTCTTGAATAGTGTTTCACTTCCAACATGTGAAGTTAAAACACTTAGTGGTTCTATAGAGGTGGATGTGCAAAAAAGTCATAGCAGAGATAAAGAGGGGATATAGCAGAAAATTATGAAGATACAAAAAGCTTCATTAGATATAAATCCAAATATTTAAAGTTAATTTCTACTCATTTTTACATCAGTTGTGTAGGAACAAGAAATATTGCATAATCTTGTATAACAAAACGGAAGAATTTCATAATCAATGCATACTAGATTTGGTGATTAAAATAGGTTTTTAACTTATATTGAGCACTTATGCCTTAAAATTAGGTTTTTACCCTAGTTTTGTTGATTTAGTTTCAAAGAGAACTAGTCAATCAACCTTTATATATGAATGTTGCTAAAGTGGGTGCTAGAAACCATAATTTAGTGGATGTAGCAGAAAATGGCGGGATTAAAGAGATTCTACTATTTAATAGTGCTAAATTGAAATAGTATAGTGGTTGAAGAGCACTACGTGCTATAGTGGGGATGTTGTAGGGCTTTAGCAGGGATTTGACTACACGGCTTCCAATACCCCTATTTGACCCAACTATAGTCACTCGATGGACGTCGTATCAAGATTTGACTACAATTAATGCAAAGCTTTCATACTGAAAATCAACAATATTCTCAGGTCAAGATAGCTATGTAAATCAGTCACCTCGATATTTTCTGATTAACCTTAGTTATATTAACCAAATGAAAACTATGGAGTGATTCATTCCATAGTTATCCAATAACTATCAGTACGTAACCCATTGCTTCCCCTGGCAGTCATGAGTAATACACTACCCAACATCTAGAGAGCATTACATACTCTAGTCTCAATGGATGTATCAATATACAGTCTCGATGCATCTTGACTAGGAATATTTAAAATGATGTGAATATTATATTGCGATACAATACTCATGATTAGAACTATTTGTAATTACTATCACAAACACATCATTTATGGATTTCTATTAAATATATTTTAATTAAATATTTATTAATTTATAACATATTATAACAAATGTATAATAGAAAGAAAAACATCTTTATTACGAACAAGAATTGGTTATAGAGTTAACTGATTTAAAACAAATTACAGAAATGCCCTTTAGGAATACACCTAATTCTATCATGAGGGGAAAAATGTATGTTGTGCGGTAAATCTCAACACCTATGCATGGCATGTCAAACCATGTAGACATTATCCTATCACTCATGCACACACATACATATGTGCAATTGATACACATATATGAAATATAATAAAAATTATATAAAATAAATTTCAATTATATTCAAATAAAATATTGATTTTGTTTAAAATAAAATTTAGAAATGTTCTAAATGAATTGAAGTACATAGCTCCATTGAAAATCCAATAATGATTTTTTTTTAAATTTACCAAATTTCTCCACTGCGGGCTGGCCTAGCTTCAACAATAACATGTTTTATCATGTTACTACGCCAGATTCTTCAAATGATGGTAATGGATCTTTCTCTATGGAAGGGGACTAGTTTGATTTGTCTAGGTTTTAATAGTTACATGTTTTATCATATATAAGCCCATGTGTCAAACACCTGTTTCAAATTCATTTATAAATATGGATGGCCAACTATAAAAACGGCTAGCCTTGCTATTTTTTATAGATATTTTGGTTTTTAAATTTGAATCTGATTTTCGTTGACTTAGTCAAATCTATTCAAATATTTTAAATTATTTATTTCATTTAATATATAAATTAATTTATATATATATATATATATATATATATATATTTACATATAAATTTAAAAATGTTTTGTGTCAACGATAGCACATATAAATGGCGAATGTATATGAAATAGATGCAAATCCCAACATCTATAAACGTATACATTATCTATGTACACCCTATGCTATGTTGCACATCATACACATATGAGTACATAATAGTGCATTCATAACAATACAAAATATATTTAACCAAATTCATTAATTAATTAAATAAGAAAATGAAACAAAATATATTTTATTAAATAAATTAGATAAGATCTAATATAACTTTTAGACTTTATAGGCCCACAAGGTCCAAAAATAATTAAAAATCAAAATCTACCTATTTCACGTGCTTCCAACTGGTCCGGTTCCATTACCATTTTATTCCTTTTGCCTCTCCACCCAATTCGCTCTCCTCCACTTCTTTTCCCTTCACCCGAACTTGTCTGGGCTATCACAAACTTTTTCTTCTACATCCTTTTCACCTTCATTCCTATTTTGGAAATCGCAAATCAACATGTCCTCTTTCTCCTCACTTCCAGTCTCTATTCCAGATAACTGCTAGGATCTATACTTTCAGTCGCCTTTTGCTCGATATGGCCTTTTGTTCGCCTTCCACCTATGCTAGAAGTCCAGTGAGTGTTGGAACATTTTCTGAATCTATGGCCTATTCAAACATTTAACCTCCACGCTAATTTCCTTGGCTTAGACTTGTCTGGACATCATTGTGAATGGGAATGTTATGCGGTTTTGGATTTTTGGCTACTGTTGCATTTTTTCATAGGTTGAGTTTAATTATATGGATGTGGTTGTCTTGCAGTGATGTATTTTTTTAGAATTGTTGGTTCCTCTAGCCTGAGTTATTAAGCCGACCTTCTGATTGCCTGTTTGTAATGCTCCCTTTATCCGTTGCATTATCTATTTACACTCCCTTCAATTCAACACCAGAGGGATTGCCGTGATGCAGCTGCGACGACCCGGAATTTTTAAGAATTTAAATTTGGAATATTTTTAATTAATTTTAAATATTTAAAGGTTAAATATTAACTTGAATTCCAATATCACAATTTATTTGATGATTAAATTATAGAATTAAATAATTTAAGGTTGGATAAAATGTTGAATCTGGAGTTTAAGCCTATTAAAAATAATTTGAAGGCTTGAAAAATTTTATATTGATAATACTGAGGATAATAGAAGTTGTAAAATTTAAGTTTACAGTGGTTTGTTCAGTTTTAAAATTTATATCGTTTAAATTGAATTTAAAAATAGCCTTCCGAGACACAGTCTCGGATTTCGACGAAACTAGTTCCATTGGGTCTGTAATATTGAATTATTATCGGATTTCAAATTTCGTAGTGTTTGGAGTTGTTGTGTGAGTGTACGTTATATAAACGCGTTGGAATTTATTTCGAATTCAAATTTAAAATTTATAAATTGTATATTAGTCTAGTCAAATTTTCTATCAGCCGCTTCCTTTCACCATCAGCACTTTTTGGTCTCCTCTGTAACAAGCATTGGCAGGTGCGAAATCGAATCTATCCTCTTTTTTTAATTCACGCAATAGAGCAAAGGATAAATTAATGGCCAAAAGCGAATCAACCAAACTCATTGTTCTCAAATCAAAATTTATCTGTTCGAAATCGCGCCCTCACAATTTGAAATCATTTGACCCTCTTTGTTCATTTGATTTCGAATCGCAATCAGCGAATCGCAAATGGTCGAGCAAGTTTTCCTTAATTCATCTTGGAAGTAAAAATCGAGACCCAGTTCGATCTAGGTCTAAGCTGGATCTAATCGCGTCTTGGGTGGCGATGTGGTCGCAAGTCGCCCCAGTTTTTGTCGAAGGCGGCGAGCACGAACACCGATGGTCGAGCTTTGCCAAGCGCGAGATCTAGGGATTCGTCGGCGAGGTCCCAGAAGGCGGCTCGTGCAGCTAAGGTTTTGCGAGGCTGTGGCGAGGTCAAGCGCGAGCAAGGTGGGTTCGAGGAGGAGGCTCGCGTTCGTTGGTTCAAAATCGCGAGGCTGTGTAGTCGCGTATCTGTGAGCCTGGAGGACATTTGCGAGTAAGGCAGAGGTGAGTTTGCCTGGTAACTTAAATTCACTTAAGTTATTTTCTCAATTCCAAATTTAGTAAAAAAAAGAAAACTGTTCTGTTTTATATTTTTCAAATAAGGTTTAAGCAGGAAATTTATTTATAACAAATTTAATAGTTAAAACCAAGGTATTAGAAATTAATTGATCGATAAATTAAAATATTAATAAATCATATAAATTGTTTGTTCAAGGTCAAAAAAAATATCAAGAAATCAAGGCAATATTGGAATGGATTGCAAATAGAAGCAAAGGTGAGTTAATCTCACTCAGTTAAAATTTAAATTTAAATGATTAAATTTAAATAATTGTTTGAATGGTTGAATTGATTGATGTGCTATAGTATGGTATATTTTGGAATTGGCATTTTATATTGTGCTAATGTCTGTGGATGCAGGAAAAAAAACAGGTTGGAGGGATCCAACTGGACCCCTCAACTTTTATTAAATTTATTTTATATTCTTTGCTCTGATTGTTTGATGTTCTATAATGAATTATGTGGAAGTATTGAATGCTATGGCTTGGTTGATATAATTGGGTATAATGAATTACCAAAAATATAAATTTGATTTTTGAAAGGAAAATAAAAGAAGTGAGATTGTAAGTAAAATAATTATAGAATAAATTTAAGAATGACTAGGAAAAAGGAATAAAGTGACTTTAAATTCTAATAAATGAATCCTAAGAATGGAAAGGAAAATTTGAATAAACAGAAAGTTAATGATTTTTTTTAAAATGCGGTATTATTAATTAAAAGAACAAACATTTATTTAGAATTTAAGATTTGAATTATTGAAGGAGTAAAGAAGAAATTGGAAAGATAATAATAATAAAGTCCATAACTACTGAATTCGGAAATGAGTTGATAAGTAAAAGAATTTATTTCAAATAAAATAAATTGAAAATCAATTTGGGAAAATTGATTTAAGGGATTGAAGTTGGAATTTTCTCTGGATGGCCAAGTACACGTTTTTAAAAGTAAATTTGTAAATATAAATTAAATGTTTTAAAGTTGTTTTTAAAGAAAGCAAGTTTTGTAAAATTTATTATTTCTAATATTTAATTTCTAAAGCAAGTATTTCCTTTTAATATATTATAGCAATAATTATTTAAAGAGTGATTTAGTATTTGTTTTAAAAGTGTAAATCTGGTTTTATATTTTATTAAGTAACCTTATTTTCAAATATTCATATAGGATGTATTTTTAAAATATTATAAAAGTAATTTTAACTTGAATGTTTTAAAGTATATTTTTAAAAGTAAAGTGTTTTAAATTAATTTAGAAAATCTAATTTTGTGCTTGGTGATTCCAGTGAAAATAGAAATACTTGGAATTTATTCTGAGAAAGGCAGATAGTTTTGAAAACTGTTTTCAAAGGAATTTGAAAAGTGAAAATATATCTCAGGAAGATATTTTTGAGATAAATAAATAATTTGGGAAATTATTTATTGGTTGATGGTTGTTTGTGAATATTAATTGATAGTTAAATCACCGACTATCAATATTGGCCAAATGCGCTGATCGTTTCGAAGAGACCGTGATCAAGATTTATTTCTCGAAAACCACTTTGATCTGGTTTGTACATTTCGTGAAAAACGATTTTGGATTCGAAGATGGAGCAGTGAAGTGCAAGGGCTAGTCGCTACTAGTCCTGAGGATATTTCCAAAATGGATGTGGTAGGAATAGTGCCTTCGGTTCCATTCGAACCCGGGGTGGACTTGTATGGATGAATGCTTGCGAAACATCGTCAGGGGGACGATGGGCATTCTAAGGGATATATTCTAAAAAGGTAACGCTTAGCCTCAAGCCTCATCAAATGGGAATGGCTGAAAATCAGGGATTATGCAGCAAGGTTTCGTGGGTATCCCCCACTGGAGGGTGAGGTCATCCCTGTCTAGATGTCCCTTTTAATTTCGACTTAGTGGGCGGTTCCTGATCCCAATCGCGGGGTGATCTTGCTCGGGACTGTCCAGTAAGGGATGGTTCCGGTCTTGTGTTGCAGGGGAGTTAGGGTGGCTCCTCGGTACGCTGATCTAGACCAGGTACTGTGACAGGTGGTACCCTAGTGCCTAGCCATTAGTTGGAATCCATTTTCCCTACGCGCCCGTACGGTTTTGATTGTTCCCAACTATTGCTGAAACGTGAGATGCAAGCATTTCAGCTAGATTCTATTTTACTTTCTATAGACACTATTATAATATCAGAGGATTTTAATAAAAATGTTTTAGCTATCGTAAGGTAAAAACCCGACATGTTTATTTGTGGCGTGGTCTTACGAGATGCTTTTGTTTTCAAAAGGATTTTTGAAACTTTAATAATCAATTGGGTGTGATTTTCTCACGTTGGTATTCCAGACTGACTCGGGTGTTATTTAACTGTAATGCTCGGGTCAGACCGAGTATTATAGGATACATGATATGATGCTGTGGAGCTCAGGAGACGAGCAGGATGACGATACGTACTCCCCTACTTGTATATCTATATATATTCCGTTGTGATTGAATTACTGTGTATCCATTTGTATGTTGTTGTTGAGCTGTTGATTGATGTACTCTGATGATGTAATATATAAACACTTATATTTGTTTTTATGTAAAGACCATTGATATATATTATATTTTATTCCGTTGCGATGGTTAGATTTTGATATTATTTTCTATTTTCTTCTTCTACCTCTTCTTCTTTAAACCAAATGGTTCGTATTTCTATGCAACTTGAGTTGATTTAGGTAAAATAGTGTTGGCTCAAGGAGTACGGGTTTGCGGGCTGTTACAGTTTGTATCAGAGCCTAGGTTGGTGATAACCTTGGCTCTGGTGGGAATTACTCAATTAAAATAGAGTCTGCAGTACTCTATAATGAGTTTGAGTGTACTAATAGATATGAGCGCGTATTTGTTAGTGAATATAAATTGTTTTAATATTGTGTTGATTGATTTATTGAGTGGCATATGAACCTTTGTCGGCACAGTCTGGACAACTGTATCGAAGGGGTTTCTAAACACTTGAAGAGAACAATCGACACGGTATTGTTTTAAATAAGGGTGAATAAAATAATTTTGCCCAAAATATAATTTTGATATAAAGAAAGTTTTGTAAACTATTTAGCTAATATATGGTTGCTTGGATGTTAGAAATGATAATATTAAAGTATTATCATTGTTAAGTGAAAATTTAACTAGAAATTGAAATATAACTAAAATTTAAGGGAATAAATTCATTATAAAATGAAATTTATAAATATGAATTATAAATGTAAATTATAAATTGAAATATAATTAAATGGGAATTTGAATAAGCATAAACTATACAAATGAATTGTGGTTAAAATTGATTTAAGCAGGATTTGGAAATTTAAAATCCCGGAGATTTTGGAAGAATTTGTCGATATGTTTTGATGATAAATGATAGCATTATTGTTTTGGGGGTATTTATGAAAGGAAAATTGTTTTAAATAGATTTTGGAAGTGTAATAGCATTGAAATCACTTGGATTATTGGAAAATAATTCCGATGATGACGGCCGCATTATCAGTATTCATTTTCGAATTCCTAAGTGACGGATTGCTGCCAAAACAGATTTGTTCATAAAGCTAGTTGTTTTGAAAATCTCAAAGGAAATTTGTTGAAAATAAAAGCCAGGATTGGTTTAAATTTTTTGAGAAATGAGATTTGAGATGTTGGAGATTTCAAGATGATTCTAAACCAAAAGTCGGGTGTTTAAAAAAAATCCTGATGAGATAGTTGTAAGCTTATAAATTGAGATGATTTTCAAATCAGGAAGGAAATATAAGCTTTGAATGTCGGAAATTTAAATTTAAAGTGAAAAGTTAAAAATGGAATTAACTTGGATTGGGAAATAAAAATTTAACTGGATTGAAATTGATTGAATAGGCTGGAAATAATATCCAGTTGTATTCGAATTTAATTGAAACCGAATTGAGTTAAATAAATCTGAGTTAAAAAAAATGAATTGGAATAAAAAGATTCAATTAAGTTATTGAATGGAATTAGATTCTTACCTGAACAAATGGAAAAATGAGATGAATAAGGATTGGATTGAAATAAATAATTTAGAATGACTTGTAAAAGAATTATAATCCATGGAAATAAAAATCTGCTTGGATTATAAATAAGTGTAAGACTCGAATTAAAAATAAAGGATGAATACATTCAAGCTTAGAATGAATGTGATTGTATAAAATAATAAGTAGTGACTTATAAAATGTGGAAGTGAAATAGAAAACCAAAATAAATATGGTTTGATGAATTGGAAAATAAAACAAAATCCAAACTTGAATTAGATAATAAATTGAACTAAGAAAATTAAATGAGGTGATATTTGGAATTAAAAATCAAGTATTGAATCATAAATAGGGGAGAACTAATTTATTAATAAATTAGTAATGAAATGTGTAAATGGAACCTATTATAGTTAAGTAAAGCTGAATTGTGAGTTTATTATGAAGTTGGAAATTAAAATTCAAGTTATAAATCAAATTTGACTTGAATCATTAGTGAAGAAATATAATTGAAAATGGCCTTGCAATTAATTAAATGAATTAATTAAATGAATCGAGTATGAAGTTGAATTGTAAGTAATAAATTGGGTGGTAAATTGAAAATGATAGTGGATTCAGAACTTGAGTTATAAATTAAAATTAATTTGGAAAGTTAACAAATTAAATATAATTGAAATTATCGAATAAAAATGTAAATGGATTAAAATAGTAATGGTGGGAGTTGCGAATAAAATCCAAATACGTAGGAATAAATTGAAATGACCTTGTAATTTATCCAAGTGAACTGAGAATGAATCGAATTTGAAAATTTGAAAGTAATAATAACCAATCAAATAAATTTGTAGTTTGAAATGAGATTGGATTGAAATAGAATCAAGTTAAATTGAAAAGGGAACTTGTTTGCAAAATGAGAATGAGCTTAAGTATAAATTTTAATAAATTGATGTAAATTGACTTAAGCTAAATAGATGGGGGAGTTGAATTGAATCAAACTTAGAACTAAGTTGAATGATATTCGGTTGGATTTAAATCAAGTGAACTTAGGTTTGAAGTTAAATAAATTGAATAAATTAACTTAAGTTGAGAATAACTAGAAGCTCGACTTAGAGTAAAAATGAAAGACGATTAAGTTGAAGCTTAGTTTGAATTAATTCGGGAATGGTTAGTAATGTGCAAGCTTGGAATGGGTCGAGCTAAATAAATGGTTATGAATGAATTAAAATAAAAGGGAAATTTAACTGGTAGTAAAGATGAACCTAAGTTGTTAATGGATTTTGAATGAACTAAATTGGTTAATAAAATGGAATGCGAGTGAATGGATTCAAATTTAAAATGCAATGAAAGTGAGAACATATGGATCATGGATAAATTTAAAAATGGAATAGTATTAAGTATAAATTGAGTTGAAATCCATTTAAATTGGCTATAAAACATAAATACTTATTTATTCACATGGATCTCGTCGAATTGCATAGAATAAATCGTCGTTGGATGCAAATGGAAGTAATTAAAATTCTATGAGTTGATAGAAGTAAAATAAATTGATTTTGAAAGCAATTGAATTAAATATGAGTTCAGTTTGCTTAAAAATAAATTAAATGTGAGCAATTGAGTTTTAAACCATTCAAATTGATGAAGCTGTATACGAATGGATTGAAAACCGTTCAAATTGAATGAAAATGGTTATAAATTAATTGGAACAGTGGAATTAGTATGGGAATTGTATCAGTTGCTTACGGAAAATGTTTGTTGTGCATTACTTTTAGAATTCATATGTTTTAACCATTGCAACTAAGTGAAATATAGTTAAACTGAAAATATTTGGCACTTACATGTTTAAATTGAGTAAGTACAGGTATCGGAAAGCCGTTTGGCTGGATTTTGGGCACGCTAACTCCTAAATAAATGAGCTGTTTGCTTAAAAATGCTAAGTAAGGTACGCCTACACTATAGAAATAGGAAATATGAACTGTTTTTGGTTTTTACGACCGTGTGGGTCGATGTATATATATTTATATCTATTGTCAAATTGCAAAAGCTCCTCCGTACAAAGGAGACTCTGCCAAAAAATTTCGGAAATTTTGGGAGTTAGAATTTTTTTTCAAAATTTTGGAAAAATTCTGTTAACGACAAACTGTTTCAAATTGAAAATTGAAATTAATTAGTAAATGAAACTGATTAAAATAATGACATAAATTAGTTATAAATGAAACATAAAATTTAAAATTTAGAGTGATGATAAATTGAATTCATAGGGAAATGGAAGAATGAATTTGAATAGGAATGGATATAAACTAAAGTGGTAAGATGAAAATAAATATAAGAAACACATAAATGCTTATACTAACTTAAGAAAGAAATGGTGAGTTCTTAATTGGAAATTGATTTTCAAATATATTCTAAGTTGATATTTGGGATGGATAAATATTGACATTTCGGAAGGAAGTCGATAAAATGTTTTTGGAATATTTTGATTGGATATTATTGTCAAGTAAGATATGCAGGTAATATAAAGAGAAAAGAGAATTGATTTTGATTTCATAAGATAAGTTTGAATTGCCCGACCAAAAAGGTATGTGTTTACTGTGAAATTTGATTGGGTTTTTGGATCGAGCCACTTGGCCTTTTGTGTTTTTTTGGATTTGGGAGGCCGTAGAGCCATTTTGTTGTTGTACCGAGCTAGCCGCGCAAAGGAGACGCTGGCAAAAAATTTCGAAAATTTAGAGAGTTAGAATTTTTTTGAGAAAATTGAGAAAATTTAAATTAGAATTTAAATTTGAATGGATGAACAAGTAAAGTTATTTGAAAACTATGTAAGATTTTGGAAAGTTGGTTGGAGTAGCAGCGGGTCTTTAATAAAAAAAAATGTTATGGATGTTGAATTGTTTGGTTTTGGAAAAATAGAAACGGGTATCAGACCATTCTTCCTAACTAGTAATTTCGACGACGAAATTCTTTTAAGGGGGGAAGAATATGACGACCCAGAATTTTTAAGAATTTAAATTTGGAATATTTTAAATTAATTTTAAATATTTAAAGGTTAAATATTAACTAGAATTCCAATATCACAATTTATTTGATGTTTAAATTATAGAATTAAATAATTTGAGGTTGGATAAAATGTTGAATCTGGAGTTTAAGCCTATTAAAAATAATTTAAAGGCTTGAAAAAATTTATATTGATAATACTGAGGATAATAGAAGTTGTGAAATTTAAATTAACAGTGGTTTGTTCAGTTTTAAAATTTATATCGTTTAAATTGAGTTTAAAAATAGCCTTCCGAGACACAGTCTTGGATTTCGACGAAACTAGTTCCATTGTGTCCGTAATATTGAATTATTATCGGATTTCAAATTTCGTAGTGTTTGGAGTTGTTGTGTGAGCGTACATTATATAAACGCGTTGGAATTTATATCAAATTCAATTTTAAAATTTATAAATTGTATATTGGTCTAGTCAAATTTTCTATCAGCCGATTCCTTTCACCATCAGCACTTTTTGGTCTCCTCTGTAACAAGCATTGGCAGGCGCGAAATCAAATCCATCCTCTTTTTTTAATTCATGCAATAGAACAAAGGATAAATTAATGGCCAAAAGCGAATCAACCAAACTCATTGTTCTCAAATCAAAATTTATCTGTTCGAAATCGCGCCCTCACAATTTGAAATCATTCGACCCTCTTTGTTCATTTGATTTCGAATCGCAATCAGTGAATCCTCAATGGCCGAGCAAGTATTCCTTAATTCATCTTGGAAGTAAAAATCGAGACCCAATTCGATTTAGGTCTAAGCTGGATCTAATCGCGTCTTGGGTGGCGTTGTGGTCGCAAGTTGCCCTAGTTTTTGTCGAAGGCGGCGAGCACGAGCACCGATGGCCGAGCTTTGCCAAGTGCGAGATCTAGGGATTCGTCGACGAGGTCCCAGAAGGCGGCTCGTGCAGTTAGGGTTTTGCGAGGCTGTGGCGAGGTCAAGCGCGAGCAAGGTGGGTTCGAGGAGGAGGCTCGCGTTCGTTAGTTCGAAATCGCGAGGCTGTGTAGTCGCGTATCTGTGAGCCTGGAGGACATTCGCGAGCAAGGCAGAGGTGAGTTTGCCTGGTAATTTAAATTCACTTAAGTTATTTTCTCAATTCCAAATTTAGCAAAAAAGAAAACTGTTCTGTTTTAGATTTTTCAAATAAGGTTTAAGTAGGAAATTTATTTATAACAAATTTAATATTTAAAACCAAGGTATTATAAATTAATTGATCGTTAAATTCAAATATTAATAAATCATATAAATTGTTTGTTCAAGGTCAAAAAAAATCAAGAAATCAAGGCAATATTGGAATGGATTGCAAATAGAAGCAAAGATGAGTTAATCTCACTCAGTTAAAATTTAAATTTAAATGATTAAATTTAAATAATTGTTTGAATGGTTGAATTGATTGATGTGCTATAGTATGGTATATTTTGGAATTGGCATTTTATATTGTGCTAATGTCTGTGGATGCAGGAAAAAAAAACAGGTTGGAGGGATCCATCTGGACCCCTCAACTTTTATTAAATTTATTTTATATTCTCTGTTCTGATTGTTTGATATTCTATAATGAATTATGTGGAAGTATTGAATACTATGGCTTGGTTGATATAATTGGGTATAATGAATTACCAAAAATATAAATTTGATTTTTGAAAGGAAAATAAAAGAAGTGAAATTGTAAGTAAAATAATTATAGAATAAATTTAAGAATGACTTGGAAAATGAAATAAAGTGACTTTAAAATTCTAATAAATGAATCCTGAGAATCGAAAGGAAAATTTGAATAGACAGAAAGTTAATGATTTTTTTTTAAAATGCAGTATTATTAATTAAAAGAACAGACATTTATTTAGAATTTAAGATTTCAATTATTGAAGGAGTAAAGAATAAATTGGAAAGATAATAATAATAAAGTCCATAACTACTGAATTTGGAAATGAACTAATAAGTAAAATAATTTATTTCAAATAAAATAAATTGGAAATCAATTTGGGAAATTTGATTTAAGTGATTGAAGTTGGAATTTTCTCTGGATGGCCAAGTACACGTTTTTAAAAGTAAATTTGTAAATATAAATTAAATGTTTTAAAGTTGTTTTTAAAGAAAGCAAGTTTTGTAAAATTTATTATTTCTAATATTTAATTCCTAAAGCAAGTATTTCCTTTTAATATATTATAGCAATAATAATTTAAAGAGTGATTTAGTATTTGTTTTAAAAGTGTAAATCTGGTTTTATATTTTATTAAGTAACCTTATTTTCAAATATTCATATAGTATGTATTTTTAACAAATTATTAAATTAATTTTAACTTGAATGTTTTAAAGTATATTTTTAAAAGTAAAGTGTTTTAAATTAGTTTATAAAATCTAGTTTTGTGCTTGGTGATTCCAGTGAAAATAGAAATACTTGGAATTTATTCTGAGAAAGGCAGATAGTTTTGAAAACTATTTTCAAAGGAATTTGAAAAGTGAAAATATATCTCGGGAAGATATTTTTGATATAAATAAATAATTTGGGAAATTATTTATTGGTTGATGGTTGTTTGTGAATATTAATTGATAGTTAAATCACCGACTATCAATATTGGCCAAATGCGCTGATCATTTCGAAGAGACCGGGATCAAGATTTATTTCTCGAAAACCACTTCGATCCGGTTTGTACGTTTCGTGAAAAACGATTTTGGATTCGAAGATGGAGCAGTGAAGTGCAAGGGCTAGTCGCTACTAATACTAAGGATATTTCCAAAGTGGATGTAGTAGGAATAGTGCCTTCGGTTTCGTTCGAACCCGGGGCGGACTTGTATGGATGAATGCTTGTGAAACATCGTCAGGTGGACGATAGGCATTCTAAGCGATATATTCTAAAAAGGTAACACTTAGCCTCAAGCCTCATCAAATGGGAATGGCTGAAAATCAGGGGTTATGCAGCAAGGCTTCGTGGGTAGCCCCAACTGGAGGGTGAGGTCATCCCTGTCTAGATGTCCTTTTAATTTCGGCTTAGTGGACGGTTGCTGATCCCAACCGCGGGGTGATATTGCTCGGGACTGTCCAGTAAGGGATGGTTCCGGTCTTGTGTTGCAGGGGAGTTAGGGTGGCTCCTCGGTACGCTGATCTAGACCAGGTACTGTGACAGGTGGTACCCTAGTGCCTAGCTATTAGTTGGAATCCATTTCCCTACGCGCCCGTACAGTTTTGATTGTGCCCAACTATTGCTGAAACGTGAGATGCAAGCATTTCAGCTAGATTCTATTTTACTTTCTATAGACACTATTATAATATCAGAGGATTTTAATAAAAATGTTTTAACTATCGTAAGGTAAAAACCCAACATGTTTATTTGTGGCGTGGTCTTACGAGATGCTTTTGTTTTCAAAAGGATTTTTGAAACTTTAATATTCAATTGGGTGTGATTTTCTCACGCTGGTATTCCAGACTGACTCGGGTGTTATTTAACTGTAATGCTCGGGTCAGACCGAGTATTATAGGATACAGGATATGATGTTGTGGAGCTCAGGAGACGAGCAGGATGACGATACGTAATCCCGTACTTGTATATCTATATATATTCCGCTGTGATTGAATTACTATGTATCCATTTGTATGTTGTTGTTGAGCTGTTGATTGATGTACTCTGATTATGTAATATATAAACAGTTATATTTGTTTTTGTGTAAAGATAATTGATATATATATTATATTTTATTCCGTTGCGATGGTTAGATTCTGATATTGTTTTCTATTTTCTTCTTCTACCTCTTCTTCTTTAAACCAATTGGTTCGTATTTCTGTGCAACTTGAGTTGATTTAGGTAGAATAGTGTTGGCTCAAGGAGTACGGATTTGCGGGCTGTTGCAGCAGCGAGTTGTGTTGTATTTTTTTATTGAGTGTCATGCTTATCGGGTAAGGTAATGATGTGGTAAGTTGGGTTTTCCTATTTCTAGTCGATCTTAGAGTTCTGGTTTTGAACAAGTAACCTTGGACTACTTGGAAATTTTTTATACTCTTGGAGTTGCTTCCTTTTGGTTATGTTTGAAGTTTTTGGTTCTAGCTAGTTTGGAATTTATGGTTTTCTTGGGTAATTTGTTCTCACGGTGAATGCAACTATAGTTATATGCTAATTAAAATGTTAGTCTTTGTTGGATATAGTACTAGGTTATCTTTAGCATTAGTCATTGTGAATGTATCATGTCATAGTGCTTAATTTACAATGTTGCCAATCTTCGAGTTGTGTAAGCTTGTCTTGTAACACATAGTTATTGAGGTATTTCTACCTTAATCATGTTTTAATTTTATAAAAAAGTGGATGGTCCACTATAAAATTGGCTGCCTTGCAAAAATAATGATGATGATTATCAAAATAATAATAATTACTAAAGATAATTTTATTATAAATTCAATAATACTTGTTCAAACTTAATGTTTGATAAACTACTATTATAAATTTAAACTATTATGTTTTTTCTTAACTAAAATATCAAATATATGAACAAGAAAACAATATTAACATACATAGAGCTAGCTTTCACATTTGGTGTCAATATAATACATTCTAACCATTATCGTTAGCTTTCACATTTAGTATATATTGCTAATTTAGTTACTCTTCATGCTAGTATAGGCACAGATTTTATCTTTTGCTTGTGTGTGCAAGTTTGATGTTTGAAAAGGTTGCTTATAATTGTTAACATGTGGGGGTAATTATGTTGTTTGACCTTGCCTTGTTTAATGGGATTTTGGGGGGCAAAATTCCCTAAGGGGAAGAGTGTGACAACCCATATTTTACGCATCGAAAGATCATAAAATATTACAATAAAATCATATTGGGTCATATGGGGCTATAACTTTTCATAATGTTGACTAGTAACATTTTATACTCATGGAAATTTTATTGGATGATTTTGACCATGAAAAATTAGAAGGCCTATAACTTTTGATAGGTGTCGAACTAGATCCTGAATCAACTTCCAAATGAAAGGTACGATGGTTTCGCATACCTTAGAGTGGTCATAATGTGTTTTTGGCTTTCTTAGAGTGCCTAATGAAGCCGAAGGGATAACCTCTATTCATTATTCCACTTCCCTAGAACAATTCTAATCCACCATTAATTGATTTCTTAGCCAAAAAGAAATCTAAACCCATCTTTAATTAGTGAAATCAAAGGATTAGCAAAAAAGATATCAAAGAATTCTCAAACTACGCCACGTAGTTTGTCCCCGAGTCACACGACTAGAAATTACAATGGTTTAAAAACAAAATACAAATTAAAAAGCAATTTAAAACCAAAAGAACCCAAAACCCTAATAACTATAGCCTTTATAATAAACACGGCCGGCCCACACAAGTGATAAATTCAATTCCTTTTTCTTTCTATTATACGACCGGCTTTGCTTATGAAAAATGTTGGATTCCTTTTCTTTTGTTCGCTCTGAAATTAGGGGTTCTGGATGAAGTCGCCGCTTTGATTTCTGAAGCTTCATTCCTCTTTCTCTCTGTTGATCGCTTTCGACTTACTTCAATTCGATTGAGTTAGTCTTTGATTCGGGTATGTAATTTATGCTTTTTCTCTCTAGTTTAAATACTTGAATTCTATCGATGATTCGACTTATTGGCTTATGGTTGTCAGTTATTATCGAACTCGAATACCTTTTCGGCCGGTGATGATTTGGGTTTTTATATAGATTCGAATTCCTAAATTTTTGTTCGTCTGATAGCTTGCTTGACTTCGTCTCGGCCACTCGATTATGTTTTGATGTTGATGATTTTTCTGACTTTGTCAATTTCATATAATTGTTGCTTGATACCTACGGTTTTGATTCATGACTTGGTCAACCACCGCGGTTTCGGTTTGAAACTGTTATGTTTGAATTTATTTGACGATGTTGATTTCTTTTATCACTTCGGCTTGATATTGTGATAACGTTTGACTTCGGCTCTGACTCGTTTAATTTGAAATTACTGATGCAGGCTTTCTTTCTTTGGCTTGTACCTGGCTTAACATGGATTTGTTCGACTTTGTTTATTTGAAATAATTCATGGACTTTGGCACGTCTGTTCTTTTCTCTGTTTGGCATCGGCTCCTAATAACTTTGAGATGAAATTGTTGATTTCGGCCCTAGATTGAATTCCTTGTGATTTTTTCATCACTGCACCCTTTACTATTGAAGCTCGATTCTCTGGTTGACACTTATATTTTGTTGCACTGTGTTTGATCCAGTTTCACAGTTGCATACTTGCTGTGCATTGTTCATGTCATTCCTTTGAAATTGTTGCAAACCACTTGATCACTGTGTATCACTGCATACTTGTTTCTTTTGCCTTGGCTCTGGTTAGTATTGTGTCTGGTTCATGTTGCATTGCATCATGTTCTATTGGTTCATGTATGCATACTTAAGGTTGTAACTGGAACCATATGTATGTTGTGCATTTGTAGTTTGATTGAGTACATTTGTGTTTGTTAGCTTCTGCTTGGTTTTTCTGCATTGAATTTGACTTGAGAACTTTTGTATTGTGCTTTTGTTTGGTGCACATCCTTGACCTGTTGCAGTGTTCATTCTAGCTTGTAACTGTGTCAAGTTGCTGTTTCATTGAGTTTGGTCATATATACTTCATGTGTACTTCCTTGAGTTTGACATGAAATGGTTCATCACTGTTTTATGTAATGTTGCATTCCTGTATATGCTGTTCTGGTTTGATGTGCACAATTATGGTTTGTACCTGTAGTCTGATTTTGTGCATTTGTGTTTATTGTGATGGCACTGTCCAGTTGAGTTTGAGTTGTATAACTTGAACTTGATCTCGAGTTGGTGCCATTTGCTTCTGATTCATTTTTGAGGCCAGAACATGGTTTGAGTTTCAGACCTGTAGCATGCACTCGAGTCAAGGTGGCAGTGACTTGTACTTTGCATTTTCTTTGTGGTTTAGTTTCACATTGCTGTCACTTGTAGTTGTCGTAGTGTTGCAGTCTTTAACTTGTACCATTTGAGGCAGTTTGCATATATGTTTCATTTATACTCTGGCCTTCATGTTGAACTGTTTGCATATGGGCTGATATCTGTTTGTGTACATATTCACTTGGTGGCATTTGGTTGCATATCCATTACTGCACTGTTTGGTTGTATTTGAATTTTATGTTCGACAGTTTTATGATGTTTTGTAGCGCACCTGAGTTGAATCCGGTGTTTTGGGCTTGACATGTGCTCACCTGTCCCTATAATTCTATCAAGTGTAAATATCGGTGTGCACTGCCTTGTGGCATATACGGTGATACACTGTATATGTCACAAGCTGTTCGTGTATGATGAATTGAAAATTAAATGATGACGAACAACCCAAATAACTGAGGCAAATATTATTTTCAACATCCACATTTTATTTTATACTGCAAAAATATTTCCTTTTCAATTTTACTGCATCAATATTTATTTTTGCAGATTGCTCAAATGCTGGATTCAATTTGGAGTGAAGTTAAAGATAAAATACGAGTTGAGTGAATGAGTGATATGTAGTGAGGTCAAATGTAAATGTGAATCGTGATGTAATCAAAATTGTACTGTAATTGAAATTGTATATATATAGTGAGAGCTTGAAATTTGTACTATTCAAAGATTGTAATAAATATTTGTTTGAATAAAATTTCTGTTTGAATTCAAATTCTGTGTTATTTATTTTTATTCAGCAAATATTTATTTAATCTATAAAATATTACATTAACAAATACGTTTAAACGAATATATATATATATGTTTATTATCATCAAACATAAATCATATAATCGCATATTCAACAATCACAAACTTTTTCTTCTACGTCCTTTTCACCTTCATTCCTATTTTGGAAATTGCAATTCAACATGTCCTCTTTATCTCACTTCCAGTCTCTTTTCCACATAACTGCTCGGATCTATGCTTTCATTCGCCTTCTACTCGATATGGCCTTTTGTTCGCCTTCCACCTATGCTAGAAGTCCAGCGAGTGTTGGAACATTTTTTGAATCTGAGGCCTATTCAAACATTTAACCTCCGCGCTAATTTCCTTGGCTTAGACTTGTGTGGACATCATTGTGAATGGGCATGTTATGCAGTTTTGGATTTTTGGCTATTGTTGCATTTTTTCATAGGTTGAGTTTAATTATATGGATGTGGTTGTTTTGCAGTGGTGTATTTTTTTAGAATTGTTGGTTCCTCTAGCCTGATTTATTAAGTCGACCTTCTGATTGCATGTTTGTAATGCTCCCTTTATCCGTTGCATTGTTTGTTTACACTCCCTTCAATTCAACACCAAAGGGATTGCCGTGATGCAACGAGTTGAGTTGTCTTTTTTTATTGAGTGTCATGCTTATTGAGCAAGGAAATGATGTGGCAAGTTGGGTTTTTCTATTTCTGGTCGATCTTATTGTTCTGGCTTTGAACAAGTAAACTTGGACTACTTGGAAATTTTTTATACTCATGGAGTTGCTTCCTTTGGTTATGTTTGAAGTTTTTGGTTCTAATTAGTTTGGAATTTATGGTTTTCTTGGGTAATTTGTTCTCACGATGAATGCAACTATAGTTATATGCTAATTAAAATGTTAGTCTTTGTTGGATATAATACTAGGTTATCTTTAGCATTACTCATTGTGAATGTATCATGTCATAGTGCTTGATTTACTATGCTGCCAATCTTCGAGTAGTGTAAGCTTGTGTTGTAACACATAGTTATTGAGGTATTTCTACCTTAATCATGTTTTAATTTTATCAAAAAGTGAATGGTCCACTATAAAATTGGCTGCCTTGCAAAAATAATGATGATGATTATCAAAATAATAATAATTACTAAAGATAATTTTATTATAAATTCAATTATACTTGTTCAAACTTAATGTTTTATAAACTAATATTATAAATTTAAACAATTATATTTTTTCTTAATTAAAATATCAAATATACGAACAAGAAAACAACATTAACATACATAGAGCTCGCTTTCACATTTGGTGTCAATATAATAAATTTAAATCATTATTATTAGCTTTCACATTTAGTATATATTGCTAATTTAGTTACTCTTCATGCTAGGATAGGCACAGATTTTATATTCTGCTTGTGTGTATAAGTTTGATGTTTGAAAAGCTTGCTTATAATTGTTAGGCATGTGGGGGTAATTATGTTGTTCGACCTTGCATTGTTTGATGGGATTTTGGGGCAAAATTCCCTAAGGGGAAGAGTGTGACAACCCATATTTTACGCTTCGAAGGATCATGAAATATTATAATAAAATCATATTGGGTCATATGGGGCTATAACTTTTCATAATGTTGACTAGTAACATTTTATACTCTTGGAAATTTTATTGGATGGTTTTGACCATGAAAAATTAGAAGGCCTATAACTTTTGATAGGTGTCGAACTAGATCCTGAATCAACTTCCAAATAAAAGGTACGATGGTTTCACATTCCTTAGAGTGGTCATAATGTACTTTTGGCTTTAAATTTTCGAAGATATTGCCATATGAAGTTAGATAGTTTTTGGACATATTAGTGGATAACTGAGGAGGCCTGAATTAGGCCCATTCACCCATTTTAGGATCTATGCCTAATGAAGCTGAAGGGATAACCTCTTTCATTATTCCACTTCCCAAGAACAATTCCAATCCACCATTAATTGATTTCTTAGCCAAAAAGAAATCAAACCCCATCTTTAATTAGTGAAATCAAGGGATTGGTAAAAATGATTAGTTAAATATTAGTTAATTTTTTATTTGGGTGCCTTGAAATATATGATATTGTTGTTTTGGTATTTGTGCATTTTTGGATCTAGGTGAGTGGTTCATCCTTCTCACTTTACCATACTTATTTATATAGTGATAATGACGTTTAAAATGATTTCAATGTTAAAACGATTTTTAGAGTAGACCTAATTTTATCATCAGCTTTAAAAATGAATTTAGAAAACCAAATGTTTATTTTAATTCATTTTGACCATTTAACTAAACCAGTTGTCATTTTCCAATATGGATAATGTAGGGTGAAAATTTTGTTTGAATTGTGATTGTACTAGTTAAATTGATATTTATATGTTATTTAATGTTTGTATATGGCCGTCGTAAGAATGTTTATTCGATTCATTTTGAAGTATTGAATAAACGGTATATTTTTGAGTGAATCAAGAAGTAAAGTTATTTAAAATGTTATGTGATGGATGTAGGGTGTTCTTGAAGACCTAAATATGTTAGGATTATGGTCGTAAGGCATTTTGAGTAAAAATGATTGAGTATTTGGCTTGTTGAAGAAAGGTTGGTGGTAGGAAGGAAAAGGGGTCGGTAGTACATCACTTTGGGGTTTCAAGGCAAAACTTTAGGAAAAATCAACATAGACTTTGGGCTCCGTTTTGGGAAACTTAGGAAATGCAACCATTGAGCATTACGGGCTAACACCAATAGATTGTGGATGTGTGGCTATGGACTTTAGGATTTTAGAGTTGCACTTCCGAACGATGAGAGTTTTACTTTAGGGAAAAGAGAGGACTAAGTGGTCTTTAGCAAAGACTAGCAGTTAGTGACCGCCATTATTGATGATGACAAATTTTTAGGTTTTGAAGCTTGGTCATAGAGGAGTTTGATATAACCATTCAGGTGCTCTTTTGATGTTGGTTTGTAAGTTAAGACCTTTTGATGAGCGGTTTTTCAAATGAAACGATGAAGTGAAAGAATGACATGGCGACTTCGGATCTTGCATTGGAGTTGTTGGACCTGACTTCGGGCCTTACTTGGGGAATTTGTAGGTTCACTTTGGAACCTTGATATAGTGACTCTATGACTTGTGATGGACATTTAAAATTGTTTTGGACTTAGATGACTCAGTGGAGGAGTTATGCAGATGGTCCATAAGGACAAGTTCATTGATGTGAACTTAAGGGTGGAACATTGATGTGTTCAACTATGGGGATGTATGGAATGGGACGTTGATGTGTTCTACTTTGGAGGCACGTGCAAAGGAATCGTTGATACCTAGAGGTTTTGAGTATGCTCGCAAAGAGAGGGTATGTGAGGACGCTTACTTTGATTTTGATGTTGATTCTAGATTGTCGATGGGATCTGTCTTAAGACTTTTTATGTTGTGTAGGGTTCTTAGCCTTATGAAGTGGCATGGAGTCGAGCATTGAGAAACCGAGCATTGAGTTGTCTCTCGCCGTTTATGTGGTCATATAAGCTTCATATATCCAATGCACTTGAGCAAGTGATGTGTGGATTGCTCGATGGTTGCCATGTATGATGTGTTTGCTCTACTATACTAAGGGTGTAACATGATATAGGTATTATTGACTTAGATGCCTAGATGCCTGACACGATATTTTTAGTACAACCATATGATGTTGATATTAGATTTGCATATATAATTATGCCCTAACTCTTTGGATTCAGGGGCAGGTCCAATATGATTATCCATAACCTATGTCATATTTTACTATATCGACGTTTATAATATTTCATGATAGTAGATCGCTCATACCAGACTATTATCTGACTTGAAATTTCATGCTCTACTTCTTATTTTCTCGAGTACTCTTAAGTAACTAGATAGCAAGTCTGATTTAGCACATGGAGCTGTTCAAAGGAAGAGTAGGAGCTTACGCTTTCATAAATCTATTTTTGGGCTTTCTAACACATATAAATTCCATTATAGGACACTTTAGAGCTTTATTAGTGCCTGGTTATTATTAGAAATGGTTTTATCTGATTTTATTATTTGATGCATAAAATGTACTATATATTGTATTACCATGATGAATGTACTATACTTTTATTCTGTGGTTTATTTAACTTAGACCAGCTCGCCTATTTTATATTTATATGATTATTATATGTTAACCAATGTGCTATGAGATATACGACATGTTCTGTTTTGGATTTTATACAAACCCCTAAGAGTCAACCTATATTGATTATGGTTGTAGAACACATTACAGGTTATATTCGGCACCCATGGTGTCGGATGATCGTCACAACTCACCATTCTTTTTCCAAAACATTTCATATATGCCCTTAGACTCTTGTAGAAAGGCCTTAGATCTTCGATATAAATTAGAGCACATGATTTCTAGCCAAACCCCGCTTCTTCTACCACTTTATTTGATAAAAGATCACTTCTATTTCCATTCTCCCTAATAGGTTTCCTTTTATGACTTCCCATTCATCCTTCATGGCCTTTGCATAGGAGTCCTTTTTTGCAAACATTGCAACCGAAAATTTCTATCAATTTCCTTTAAATGTACTACTAAGAGCATTCCCAATAATGGGGGTCGATCACTACTGCCATGTTGGCAAATTTAAACGCCTAACTCCCAAGTGACCCCAACAAAAAAACAAAATTGGGAGTTATCTAACATTTATAATGCCGGATAATAAAATAAAAAAACGACAGCTATAATATAAAGGTTGTTGAGTCTAAAGATAATAGGATTTTGAACCCCTACAACACAAAGTATTATAGAGTATATAATAAAGGATGGATATCGCACCACTAATGGATGTCGAGCGTCTAACCGTATGTGGATGATATCAAGTTTCTTTGAATAAGAAGCCAATAATGCATCAACTATCATCGAGCCTCTACAACAATAGTTATTTTATGGCATCTATTAATAAACGCTATCGAGCTTCACATGATATTCAGCGTCAACACTAGAAGGGGATTTTGAATTTTTACACATAACGAAGATGGCGAAGCCTTAAAGATGTAAAGATTGTCGATTTTCAACAAGCAAGATCGCATTATCGAATTTCTATCAACAAGTGATGTCGAGTCACATAAAGGATGCTAAAATTTCATTAAGATGATGCTATTGAAACCCTCTAATTCAATGTTAGGACACATGTCAACCATCATGCATGGTTGACATCCTTAGACCTCATTGACACCAAGAGGGGCCGACCGATTCTTCCCTATTTCTCAAATTCTAAAGTTGTTAAAACTAAATTGAATTGGGGATTTTAGTGTCGATTGTATCCTTATGAATTTTGCAAATAAGGACATAAAAATTAACTTTGCGTAGCATACTCCTACTGAATGAGAATATTTGACTATTTTTGAACTTTTGACGTTCGTACGCCTCATTTTTGTACTTGGATTTGGACAATGGTTATGTATATGAATAATCTTTGGACTTGGACTAGAACTTGAACTTGCATATACTTCCAAGCTTGTATAAGGCCAGCTTGTATAAGGCCACTTAAGACCTTATCCAAACCTTCCTTAACTTGCCTTGCATATTTTGGTTAGCAAAGAAATTTGCTAACATTTTTGGTGCTAGAAGGAGGCCTCGAACCTTCTTCCCTCCGAGTATCCCAACAGATGACTTTAGGAACTTTCCATATCTTGCGTATCCCTAGAGAGGACTTTAGAGACTTTCCATATCATGCATATCCCTACAGAGGACTTTAAAGACTCTCCATATTTAGCATATTCCTACCGAGGGCTTTCTGTTTCCAGCATAACCTATTAAAATGCATAATGACTATCTCGGAACAAGGATCCACCGAGCCTTACTTTACCAAGTCAATTAATCAAGTGACTCATAATCTTCAATTCCACAAGGAACAAGTGTAAGAAACTTAGCACTGATAACTCTAGCTAAAAAAATGAGTAACTCCTTAAAATTCGGATAATTGGAGGATAAATCCATTTCACATAGGATCTACCCCAATCTTCATCTGTTATACTTTGAGAAAAGAAAACAAGAAAAGAAGTTATCTATTCTTGGAAATGAGAAAAACTGTACAACTCCAAAGTAAAGGAAATATCTTCAAAAATGTAGTAATAAAGAATTTCGTTAAGTTTGTCTAAAAGTGGAATGGAATAATCAATCGCTCTCTAAGACCAATCAGAACTCGTGAATTTTTAAAGAGAAAACTTGTCGTTAGAACTGATAAGCTTACTAAATGTTACAAGAAAGCCAAATGGAGACCAAAGACACAATCCCTTAGGAATTTCCGATCTGCAAGAGTGCATCCACTTACCACCTCCTATGTAAACATCTATCTTCTAACTAAAGAAAGGTTAGACCGTTGGCCTTCAAAGAAGAAGTGACAAGGAGAAATCTCGAGAGTGCTTATTACTAATATCCCTGAAAGAATGGACATGAAACTAATCGACGTTAAGCCCTCAAAGGGATGATTGAGAATTTCTTGAGAAAAGGTGAACTCCAAGAATTTTGTTTAAAAAATTTGAGCAGAAAGATAAAATGGATCTACAAAGATCATGTGCTTAATAAAGGGAAATACTTCATGAAAATGATTCGCAAAATAAAGGAAAAGCCTTTGATCTCACTACAAGGGCCTGGTCAAAACACCTCCTAGAGGGAGGTAAGAGCAAGCCTCTGGTCCTATCTATAATGCCTGGTCAAAGCACTGCAAGCTTTCCATCCCGCCTACGTGGCCTGGCCGGAGTGCCTCCTAGAAGGAGGATAGTGTAAGCCTTTGGTTCCACCTAAGATGGCCTGGCCAAAGCACCGACCAACCTTCGGTTCCGCCCATAAGGTTGACCAAAGCACCTCCTAGTGGGAGGATGAGTAAGACTTTGGTTCTGCCTAAGATGGCTAACCAAATGCACTGACCAGCCTAAATCATTACCTATAAGGTAACAAGGGGCTCAATCAAAGCCTAAATAATTACATATCAGATAAGAAGGGGCGAAAGACATCAAAGCCTAAATCATTGCTTATAAGGTAATAAGGGGCATAAGAGAGCCTAAATCGTTACCCAAAAGGTAATAAGGGGAAAGAGAGATCAATTAGGCTAGTGTAATTTCATCTTTAGAATGGATCAAAGCAAATTCTAAGAGGAAATGTAATTAAACATGGACAATCTAGCTCCAAGCTAAGATTAAAGCAACCTTCGAAGAAAAGGTCAAGAACTATCTATTACCCAGCTTCGAGGGTCTTAGTGTCAAATATGGACATCTACGAAATTTGGAATCCCCTTGTCATAAATATTCTATCAAATAAAGGGAATCTCCTTTATCGATCGAAATTTCCAACCTCCTATTAGTTGAAATGTGAATCTTACTTGATGGATTTTATGGTCTTCTTATCAATAGAATTTATGGTCTTCTTATCCAACAGATTTATAGTCTTCTATTAAAATAACAAATAACTTTTCATGTTTATTGTAACGACGCGTAAATTTCAATGATTTAAATTTGTTAATTTGATAAAGTTTTGGTAATTTAATATTGAAAGAACGAAAATTTTGTCAATTAACAAGGAGATAATAACTTAAATGAAAAGTAACAAGGTTAACCAAAGTCAATTATTAACTATTTGAATGAAATTGCAATAAATGAAATAATGTAAAATAGTATAACTTGGTTATAAATTGAATGTAAGTAACAAATGTAAATGTTGATTTATTAATATAAATCTACGTAATAAATGGGAATTGAATAGGATTAGTGTGATATGAGTTGGTATAATCATTGGTGACCAAAATGAATATTTATTTAATGACAATTAATATGATAACGGAAAGTGTGAAAGTATAAATTTCATAGGAACATAATGTATGTATAAAGTAATAAATTGGTACTAGAATGTAATTCAAATTAATTGAAATAGTGGGAAAAATATAATTTGTTATAAATGAAACATAGGGAAACAAATGTAAGTATTGAATTAATATATGTTAGTTATTTAGGGTGTTGAATAAAATTGGTAAACAATTTGCAATTAAAGGTAATAATGTTGGTGTAAGCTAATAAATAAAAATTCCAATGCAATACCAATTAATTGAAACAATTGTAAGATTACAATTGATTGAAATTATAAATGGGGAAAATAAATTCAAAAGTTATATTAATTAATGAAATAATATGTAATAAATGGCAATTTGATAGAAGCAATGCTAGATAAACAATTATAATAATTGTTAGTTGATAATAAAAGTATGAATGTGAGTAAATTTGAAAATAGTGATAATTTTTAATTGTTACCCATTCATTTACTTTATTGAATTAGATCTAAATCAAATGCAACATTTATTTGTTATTAATATCTTATAGGTGAGAATAAACGTAAATGGTAACAAGTATTGTAAGTTAACCATTTATTTAGTTTGTGAAATTAAAACTGGTAATCAATTGCAATGAATCTAAAATAAATGTTACGTTAATGTAAATTAAGGTAATAATTGGGAACAACGTAAATTTTATTCATAATATAATAATTAGTTGAATTAAAAGAATGGAAGGCAGGATTTATTAATTTATTGGAATTTAAAGTTAAATAATTAGATTAATTGCAAATAAGTGGAGTTAAATATTAAAAATATCACGTTATTTGAAATTAAGATGGAATGTGAGAATATTAATGTAATAGTTTTGAATCCAATGTTAAATCCTTTTATTTGACAATAATAAATGGAATACTAATTAATTTATTTAATTAAATGGAACTATTGGGAATTATATTTATAATTTTTGAATATAATGAAACTAAAACTTAACGCTGAAATTGAAGGATGAATCAACGTTAAATTAACATCTATTTTTTTTTCAATTTCTGTAATTGTTTCAGAAATTAAAAATGATAAGATTTATTAATTTTGGGAATTGAAATTGAAAAGTGATTTAATTAATTAATTAATTAATTAATTAATTTAATTAATGTAAAAATAGCCATTTTGGCCACTGATTCGGATTTCGACGAAACCAGTTTCATCGGATCTATAACGGTGAATTGTTATAGGATTTCAAGTTTCGTAGCGATCGGGCTTGTCGTTTGATCATACGGACTCGAAACGCCCAAAAATCAATTTTAATTGAAACAATTGAAATCAATTTGAAGTAATTTGATTTTGGCATAATTTCTTCATACAATGGAATTTGGACATGAAACCTGTTCCATCGCGTTAAAATATTTTAAAACATCTATTTTGATATGTGGGTTGACCCAATTTCGTCCGGAGTCAGAACGGGCTTTCGGGCCATTTTATCATTCAACGCGTATATCCAATCAATCCGGTCCATTCTAATTTCAGTTTGTCTATAAATGACCTGTTATAAACCCTAATTCATTTCTTATTTCTCGTTTCTGTATGTTCTATTAGCTCCTCTTTCCAATGGCTGAAAACCCAAATTCCCAAATAAAATTCCAAATCAAATCCAAAGCCAAAATTCAAACTCCTCGAAATAATTCAGAAAAATTATATATCGAAGCTCTCAATGAACGCATCTCATATCTACAATTCGTTTTTGGATCCGAGTTTCTATACAGTCGAAATTATTCTCGGCCGCCTGTTGCATCGTGATCAACTGCGATAGATCATCAAATCAATTAGCTGTTGCATAGAGGGGACCGTGGGGAGTCAATTTGAGGTGACTGTTAAGCGTTTTGATGGTTGGATCGGTGAATTTAATTCACCAAGGGTTTAAATAAATGGGGGGCGGCTGCTTGTTCGAGGGGAGGTGGTGATCGGAAGCGAGGTCAGGGAGGCCAGGGTGGGTCGCGGCATTCTCCTGAGTCGCGGCGGGCCTGGCGAGGTGAGGCGTCGACGGCGTTTGGTGGATTCTCGTGGTAACAGGAAGTTATTGCATACGAAAGCTTCGTTCGATATTAGGGTCCGTGCGCATGATTGGCTACTAGTGTGGCATGGATGACGGTATTGCAAATTTTGTTGTAATTTAATTTAATTTTGATTTCCAAAGTTCTAATCACCAATAACTTTCACATACGAGGTCGAAATTACGTGCGGTTTCCTTCCTTAGGTTCGTATTGAAATTCCAGACACTTTGACGCTGGTATGGACGAATTCTGAGACTGTTTAATTTTTGGGTTTAAATTGGATTTAAATTCAATTTAAATTCAAAAGGTGAGTGTTTTAACCCACTCATAACTTCTAAAATTTCTTATGTTCATTAAATTTAATTTATGTTGTGATTATGAATTTATTTATGACTGTTTTGTATATTTTAATCATCATCTCCGTTAATTGCATTTATTTAAATTAATCGTTATTTAATTTATTATTGAACATAATTGCCAGTTAATTACCTGTTATATATTATCAGTTATATATAGATATTGATTGATTGTTTTAAATGATGATTATGATGGATGTATGATTTTATGATGGATGAATGGATGTTTTATTTATATCATTATAATCTGCAAGTTCTTTATTGATTTGTCATTTTGATTCGAGATTGCGGTTTGAAATGATATATAACCGTATTTTTATTTTAAATTACGTATTGAAATGATAAATATCTGTATCACTTGACCATAGGATAGAAAATTATATATAGACACCGTCGGTCCATATATATAAATATTTGAAAATGATTTCTATGGTTTTGGATAGAATTATACATTTAATAATATCGATTTTTTTATATTATAAAAAATATATTTTATATATAGTTAAATTCATGTATTTAAGCTATGTATAAATTTGTTTATTAATAATAAGTTCAATAATGGAGTTTGATTTGATTAAAATAAAATATGGTTAATTATTTAAATCATACTTTAATATAGAGGTTATAATAATTTAAATAAATTAAGATTGGAAGGTAAATTGAGCTTATTTAAGGATTTAACTCCATAAGTTATGTAAAATTTATTAAACTTGAAATTTTAAAAGGTATGATATTTATAACTGGATTTTTATTCAAGATGAATTAAATGAATATTTCTAGTATAAATAAATTGGAGGAAATATTTAGTTATCGGTAATTTAAGTTTTATTTAATGATAGTGGATTTATTATGCAAATATTTCAAAACTAAATAACAGGACATTGAATTGTTGAATCGAAATTTCCAACCTTAGTTTTGAAATTGTTTAATACTCAAAGTTTGAAATATATTGAAATTGAAGTGGTTTATTGAAATTGAAAGTGAGTTGAAAATTTATGAATTGTGATTTAATTTAAAGTGAATAAAAATTGTAAAGTCGAGGAAATTATTTTACTTTGTAAAGTAATTTTAAATTTCGAACTATTTCATTTTTATATACTGTTGAATATTAAAACTATTTAAGCTTTGGAAGTTATGGTTTGAAGCTATAAAATCCGAAGTGTTATGTTATATTTCAAGCATTTGGTTTCGAAATATTATAATTTTGAAAGTGCTATGATTTTAGAAAAGAGATATTTGAAATAAAAATGATATTATATTGATTTTGGTTTTTATAAAAGAATGATATCATAATGATTAGGTTTTTGAAATGGGAAGGATATCGTATTCATATGGTTTTGAAATGAATAACATATTTGGTTTTGAAGTATGATTATTTTAAAAGGACGACGGTGTTATAATAACGTTTGGTTGTTAAAGAGACCGGGATCAGAAGTTGTCACACTTTATGCCAACTCCGAGAACCACTTTGACAACCGTGTACGCGGTGGAGATTCTAGAATGAAGTAGGATGGTGGCGCATTTCCTTTGAGGAAAATACGAGGACCCGACTCCCGTGAGTTGGCATAAGGTGGCTAAAACATGAGCGATCGATGGGCTAATGAGGTAGCACCTTTGATTGGACACATCCCTTCGATATTATACTCTGACTTTTGGATTTATTCGGTGGCCACTTTTGATTTTTGATTTGGGAGTGTCGCTCGAGGTGGGCGGTAGATGTGCGCTACGCGTTACCACCGGCCTGGAAGCATAATTGGTATATCTACCCTGGCATTGCCTATTTGTGCCGTGTCACCTACCCTATTGTGCCTTGTACGAGTTTGGTTTTCTCCCGTTGCCCGTGGAGTATTTAGGGTAATCTCCCGATCTGGAGATGCGCTAATACTGGATGGACTACTGGGACTATTACGTGTTAATGTGGAAAATATAAAGCGTTAATGCTATTAAAAAGCAAGTTTATTTTACTATCGACATTATTATAATAGCGAAATATTACGACATAGTAAATAGTTTAACGGATCCTTAGGAGATGTGAATCCCGAGCATCTCTTAAGTTTTAACTCACATAAGATATTTTAGTTCTGACTCGATTGTTTTGTCTTTTCAATTCGCTAGAGTCAGCCTGAGCATTTCAGGATTTGAAGACCATATTCTGGAGGACGAAGATGAAGATTCATTATTATTAGTAATTATGGTGTTCCACTATATTCTCACTGTTCTGATGCATGGTTATTGATTTTTCTCTGGTATGTGTAACTCTGATAGGTATTATATAAGTATAATCGAATACTTTGTAAAACAGCTTCATGAATTGTATATTTGATTATTTTATTTTATCGTTCCGCTGCAAGATTCTATTTGTTTATTTTTCTTTCTCTGCTTTTTCTTATTTACCCCATAACAATCCACCCTTCTGTATGCTTCAAGTCTGGCGTGTGTGGTTTATCGTCGGTTAAAAGCTTGCAAAAAGACGGGACGTTAGATTTGGTATTAGAGCTTTGATTTAGCGATAAACCATAGCTTTGTGGGGTCATGCTCTTTTTAAATAGGATAGTAATACCTTATGAGGAGTCGATGAGTGTATATATATGAGAGAGCGTATTTGCTAGTGTTATAAAAGGTTTTGATATTGTGTTAATTTGTTCAATTTTGTATATATAAATTCTCTTGATGCATGGGATGCTATGACATCAATAGGGATTTCTAAACACTTAATAGGACAGACCGACACAATATTTGTTTCTGAATATAGGTGAATGAAATAATTTTGCCTATTATATTTTCTATATGTAAAAATAATTTTTTTATAAATGTTATATATATTTGGTTGTAATACATTGGTTGTTAGGTAGTGTAATCTATAAATATTAGTAGAGTAGGATTTGAAAATAAAATAAATGAAATTGGGAATTTAGGACCTAAGTTCCGGGATTTTTCCTTAATTTCTTTCAAATGATTTTGGGATATAATAATAATATTATTATAAGTATTTTTCCGATATAAATATTTCAATATAATTTGAAAGAATTGTTTTAAAATAAATTTAGAAAGAAATAAATTTTGTACTCCCCTCCCCGTCGCTGGAAAAAAATTTCGGTGATGAGTGCACGCATCATCGACATTCATTTTCGAATTTTGAAGGGGGAAGGCCACTGTAGTAGTTTTACTACAGATTTATTTTGATAAACAAATATGAGTTTTAAACTGTTTTAAATATAATTGGATACATAAACTATAAGTATATACATTTCTCTATTATCTTTAAAATGATTTGAAATTAAACGCGGTATTTAATTCTTAAGTTTCCATTAATTAATGGTTTCAATTACTATAGTAAAATGGGTTGCAACTAATTTATAATTGGAACCTCTAATTAAAATAAGAGATTTAATGCTAAGTTATAAATGGGATTCAATGAAAGTTGAAGTTGTAACTTATAAAACAAAAGATATAATTATTGAACATTAAATTAATTTAAAAGAAATAAGATAAACTTGTATGATTTTCAATTGCATTCTTTAACACATATATGATTACCAATTATAAAAAGTTAAAATGTTAATAATAAATGTAATGGGTGTTATACAAGTAATGAACTGGAAGTAGTGAAAAGTATTTGATGAAATTCTTTAATAAATAAGAATTTGTTGTTCTAGTGTTGTAAACATAGCTATAATTGAAATTGTTTCTAGTAAAATATAATAGAAAGGTAAATATTATAAATAAATGATTATAAACCTTAGTAAATGAAATAATATGTAAAAGAAGACAATGAATAAATGAATATTTATAAATGATATTATGTAATAATTAATAAATGATGGCATTAATAAATGAAATAAGATTTGTAAGTAATAAATGAAAATTTGCAAGAAATAAATGTAAAATAAAAAGATAAACCATTATATAAATGAAAAAGAAATCAAACAACAAATGTATGAATGGAACTAATAAGAATAAACTTAATCTGTTGTTTGAAATCGTTGTTTGTTTTGGTTTATGGTTGTTTAGGTAGGGATACTTTAAATTTGTTTAGACGATGAATAATCTATTTTGTTTCATTTAAGACTGTTGAGTAAATGATGCACTAAGTAGTTTATTTTCCATTCTGTGCAATTTAAAGTTTGAACCTGAACAGCTATTTTTTTAGTTGATATGAATGAATGATTGATTTGTGTTGATTCTATGTGATGGTTGTATACTTTGTTGCAAGCGATTAATGTTTGTATTGATTTGTTTGTTGTTGTTTGAAACAACTATAAATATTTCATTCTATAATTATTAACTCCTTTCGGATTATATAAGTGAAATATAGGTTATGGAATCAATTGCTACTGCTTTTGGTTTCATAATTAAGCGTTAATTGCCCAACAAATAGGTATGTTTTCGGATTACGGTTTATAGAGTTATTATATTGTTTTTTCCGTGTTGGGATATATATTATTTTGGAAAATATATGTTATATATTGTTATATTTGATATTATATTTTCCCCCGAGCCTCTCCGTCGAAAGGAGACTCTGTCGAAATTTTCCGTAAATTTTGGACTTAGAAAATATTTTGAAATTGTTTTCCAAACTTTATTAATTTGAGTATTTAAAGATTTAATGGTTATAAATTGGTATATTTTATCTAAATTAATAAATTTTGAAAATTTATTTGTTTATAAATTTAATATTTTAAGTAAGATATATTGATTCTTAATTCTTCTTTTCCCTCCTTTTTCCTTTTCGAGGACGAAAATTTTTGAACGGGGGAGAGGGTAACGACCCGTAAATTTCAATGATTTAAATTTATTAATTTGATAAAGTTTTGGTAATTTAATATTGAAAGAATGAAAATTTTGTGAATTAATAGGAGATAATAACTTAAATGAAAAGTAACAAGGTTAACCAAAGTTAATTATTAACTATTTAAATGAAATTGCAATAAATGAAATAATGTAAAATAGTATAACTTGGTTATAAGTTGAATGTAAGTAACAAATGTAAATGTTGATTTATTAATATAAATCTGCGTAATAATTGGGAATTGAATAGGATTAGTGTGGTATGAGTTGGTATAATCATTGGTCATCAATAATGAACATTTCTTTAATGACAATTAATATAATAACGGAAAGTGTGAAAGTATAAATTTCATTGAAACGTAATGTATGTATAAAGTAATAAATTGGTACTAGAATGGAATTCAAATTAATTGAAATAGTGAGAATAATATAATTTGTTATAAATGAAACATAGGGAAACAAATGTAAGAATTGAATTAATATATGTTAGTTATTTAGGGCGTTGAATAAAATCGTTAAACAATTTGCAATTAAAGGTAATAATGTTGGTGTAAGCTAATAAATAAAATTTTCAATGCAAGACCAATTAATTGAAACAATTATAAGGTAACAATTGAATGAAATTAGTAAATGGGGAAAATAAATTCAAAAGTTATATTAATTAATGAAATAATACGTAATAAATGGCAATTTGATAGAATCAGTGCTAGATAATTTATTATAATAATTGTTAGCTGATAATTAAAGTACGAATGTGAGTAAATTTGGCAATAGTGATAATTATTAGTTGTTACCAATTCATTTAATTTATTGAATTAGATCTAAATCAAATGCAACATTTGTTTGTTATTAATAGCTTATAGGTGAGAATAAACGTAAATGGTAACAAGTATTGTAAGTTAACCATTTATTTAGTTTGTGAAATTAAAATTGGTAATCAATTGCAATAAATCTAAATTAAATGTTACGTTAATGTAAATTAAGTTAATAATTGGGAATAACGTAAATTTTATTCATAATATGATAATTAGTTGATTTAAAAGAATGGAAGGCGGGATTTATTAATTTATTGGAATTTAAAGTTAAATAATTTAATTAATTACAAATAAATGGAGTTAGATATTAAAAATATTACGTTATTTGAAATTAAGATGGAACGTGAGAATATTAATATAATAGTTTTGAATCCAATGTTAATTCCTTTTCTTTGACAATAATAAATGGAATAATTATTAATTTATTTAATTAAATGGAACTATCGAGAATTATATTTATAATTTTTGAATATAACAAAATTGAAACTTAACGCTGAAATTGAAGGATGAATCAATGTTAAATTAACATCTAAATTTGTTAAATTTCTGTAATTGTTTAAGAAATTAAAAATGATAAGATTTATTAATTTTGGGAATTGAAATTGAAAAGCGATTAATTAATTAATGTAAAAATAGTCATTTTGGCCACTCACTCGGATTTCGATGAAATTAGTTTCATCGGATCTGTAACGGTGAATTATTATAGGATTTCAAGTTTCATAGCGATCGGGCTTGTCGTTTGATCGTACGGACTCGAAACGTCCAGAAATCAATTTAATTGAAATCAATTTGAAATAATTTGATTTTGGCATAACTTCTTAATACGATGGAATTTCGACATGAAACCTGTTCCATCGCGTTTAAAATATTTTAAAATATCTATTTTGATATATGCGTTGACCCAATTTCATTCCGAATTCAGAATGGGCTTTTCGGGCCATTTTATCGTTCAATGCGTATATCCAATCGATCCGGTCCATTCTAGTTTCAGTTTGTCTATAAATACCTTGTTACAAACCCTAATTCATTTCTTATTCCTCATTTATGTACGTTCTATTAGCTCCTCTTTCCAATGGCTGAAAACTCAAATTCCCAAATACAATTCCAAATCAAATCCAAAGCCAAAATTCAAACTCCTCGAAAAAATTCAAAAAATATATATATCGAAGCTCTCAATGAACGCATCTCATATCTGCGATTTGTTTTTGGATCTAAGTTTCTATGTAGTTGGAATTGGCTCGTTTATTCTCGGTCGTCCGTCGCATTGTGATCAACTGCGATGGATCATCAAATCAATGATGTTGTTGCGTAGAGGGGACTGTGGGGAGTCGATCTGAGGTGATTGTTTGGCATTTTGATGGTTGGATCGGCAGCTTTAATTCAGCTAGGGTTTAAATAAAGGGGCGGCGGCTTCTTGTTCGAGGGGATGTGGTGATCGGAAGCGAGGTCAGGGAGGCCAGGGTGGGTCGCGGCGTTCTCCTGTGGCACGGCGGGCCTGGCGAGGTGAGGCGTCGACGGCGTTTGGTGGATTCTCGTGGCGGCAGGAAGTTATTACGTGCGAAAGCTTCGTTCGATATTTGGTTTCGTGCGCATGATTGGCCACTAATGTGGCATGGGTGAGGGTATTGCAAATTTTATTTTAATTTAATTTAATTTTGATTTCTAAAGTTCTAATCACCAATAACTTTCACATACGAGGTCGAAATTACGCGCGGTTTTCTCCGCTAGGTTCGTATTGAAATTACGAACACTTTGACGTAGGTTTGGATGAATTCTGAGACTATTCAATTTTTGGGTTTAAATTGGATTTAAATTCAAAAGGTGAGTGTTTTAACCCACTCACAACTTCTAAAATTTCTTATGTTCGTTAAATTTAATTTATGTTGTGGTTATGAATTTATTTATGACTGTTTTGTATATTTTAATCATCACCTTAGTTAATTGCATTTATTTAAACTAATCTTTATTTAATTTATTATTGAATATAACTGCCGGTTAATTACCTGTTATATATTATCGGTTATATATAGATATTGATTGATTGTTTTAGATGATGATTGTATTGGATGCATGATTTTATGATGGATGAATGGATGTTTTATTTATATCATCATAATCTGCAAATTCTTTAATAATTTTTCATTTTGATTCGGGATTGTTGTTTGAAATGATATATAACTGTATTTTAAATTACGGATTGAAATGATAAATATCTGTATCACTTGGCCATAGGATAGAATATTATATACCGACACTATCGGTCTATATATATATAAATATTTGAAAATGATTTCTATGGTTTTGGATAGAATTGTACGGTTTAACAATATTGATCTTTTTTTGATATTATAAAAAATATATTTTATATATAGTTAAATTCATGTATTTAAGCTATGTGTAAAAAAAATTTATTAATAATAAGTTTAATAGTGGAGTTTGATTTAATTAAAATAAAATATGGTTAAGTATTTAAATCATACTTTAATATAGAGGTTATAATGATTTGAATAAATTAAGATTGGAAGGTAAATTGGAAACTTATTTGAAATTGAGCTTATTTAAGGGTTTAACTCCATAAGTTGATGTAAAATTTATTAAACTTGCAATTTTAAAAGGTATGATATTTATAAATGGATTTTTATTCAAGATGAATTAAATGAATATTTCTAGTATAAATAAATTGGAGGAAATATTTAGTTATCGGTAATTTGAGTTTTATTTAATGATAATGGATTTATTATGCAAATATTTCAAAACTAAATAATAGGACATTGAATTGTTGAATCGAAATTTCCAACCTTAGTTTTGAAATTGTTTAATACTCAAAGTTTGAAATATATTAAAATTGAAGTGGTTTACTGAAACTGAAAGTGAGTTGAAAATTTATGAATTGAGATTTAATTTAAAGTGAATAAAAATTGTAAAGTCGAGAAAATTATTTTACTTTGTAAAGTAATTTTAAATTTCGAACTATTTCATTTTTATATACCGTTGAATATCCAAACTATTTAAGCTTTGGAAGTTATGGTTTTGAAGCTATAAAATCCGAAGTGTTATGTTATATTTCAAGCGTTTGGTTTCGAAATATTATAATTTTAAAAGTGATATGATTTTAGAAAAGAGATATATTTGAAATAAAAATGATATTATATTGATTTTGGTTTTTATAAAAAATGATATCATAATGATTTGGTTTTTGAAATGGAAAGGATATCGTATTCATATGGTTTTGAAATGAATAGTATATTTGGTTTTGAAGTATGATTATTTTAAAAGGACTGCGATGTTATAATAACGTTTGGTTGTTAAAGAGACCGGGATCGGAAGTTGTCGTACTCTCTGCCAACTCCGAAAACCACTTTGACAACCGTGTACGCAGTGGAGATTCCAGAATGAAGTAGGATGGCAGCGGCGTTTCCTTTGAGGTAAATACATAGACCTGACTCCCGTGAGTTGGCATAATGTGGCTAAAACAGGAGCGATCGACGGGCTAATGAGGTAGTACCTTTGATCGGACACATCCCTTCGATATTATACTCTGACTTTTGGATTTGTTTGATGGCCACTTTTGATTTTTGATTTGGGGGTGTGGCTCGAGGTGGGCGGTAGCTACGCATTACCACCGGCCCGGAAGCGTAATTGGTATATCTACCCTGGCATTGCCTAGTTGTGTCGTGTCACCTACCCTATCGCGCCTTGTACGAGTTTGGTTTTCTCCCATAGCCCGTGGAGTATTTAGGGTAGTCTTCTGATCTGGAGATGCGCTGATACTGGATGGACTACATGGAAAATTACGTATTAAGGTGGAAAATGTAAAGCTTTAATGCTATTTAAAAGTAAGTTTATTTTACTGTAGACATTATTATAATAGCGAAATATTACTACATAGTAAATAGTTTAACAGATTCTTAGGAGATGAGAATCCCAAGCATCTTTTAAGTTATCGCACTCATATTTATTTCTGTTGATTTAACTCACATAAGATATTTTAGTTCTGACTCGAGTGTTTTGTCTTTTCAATTCGCTTAAGTCAGCCTGAGCATTTCAGGATTTGAAGACCATATTCTGGAGAATGAAGACGAAGATTTATTATTATTAGTTATTATGGTATTCCACTATATTCTCACTGTTCCACTGCATGGTTATTGATTTTTATCCAGTATGTGTAACTCTGATAGCTATTATATAAGTATAATCGAATATTTTGTAAAACAGCTTCATGAACTGTATATTTGATTATTTTATTTTATCGTTCCGCTGCAAGATTCTATTTGTTTATTTTTCTTTCTCTACTTTTTCTTATTTACCCCATAACAATCCGCCCTTCTATAAGCTTTAATTCTGGGGTGTGTGGTTTATCATGGTTTAAAGCGTGCAAAAAGCGGGATGTTACATTTATAAATTTCACATGATAGACATCCAAGAAACCCAAATAGAGGGAAGAAAATTTAAGCAACGAGGATCCATTTATGAAATCATTTAACCAAGAAAGATGAGAAAACAAATTAATCTGATTCGTTTGAAATTCCACCGATTCAATAATTATTCCAAAAGATAAATATCAAACTGAATTTTCAATATTTTGAAGATAAAAAAGAAAATCGTTTCACAATTTCTTTACCATTTACAAAACAAAACGATCAATTTGAAAAAGAAGTAATTTCTCAAAATTATGAAAATCATATTAATTACTTTAGCTTTTCCAAAAGAAAAAGGGAAAGTCTCATCAAGGAAAGCGGCAATCAAATACTATATCATTCAACGAGCAACTCTCTAATCAAGGCATGTCTACAGCAAGCAAACAAATCTATAATCAGTCAAAGACCATAGATAATGTTAAAGCCCTGAAGTGATTCCCAAATCTCAAACAGCTCAACAAGTACATATGCAAGACTAGAATAAGAAAGAAAATACAAGATTTATTCAAATATCAACTATTCAAGTACAAATTTATTTATTACTTTACATACAAAAGAGTTAAAAATATCAAGAAACATCACTCAAATCTTTCTGAGGAGGAGGAGGAGGAAGCGGATAATCTTGATGTACTCTTTCTTTCCCCTTTACCTCAACCTCAAGAAGGCATGGATGATTTTCTCTCGGACCATGGGCATCTTTAAGTAAAAAAAAGGCCTCCAATATTCTTTAGATGGTCAGAACACCCGTATAAAAAGAAATGTTGATAATGTCTGTATCCTGCCTCTGCTTCTCGGCTCAACCTCTGATTCATTTCTATACCTAAGAAAGAATAGTCAATTTTTAAGCCAAAGGCTACAATTATTTCAAGTAAATAATCTATAAGGGAATCCAATCGGAAGCTCTCAAGCGATATTACCTCGGTTATATTCAATTGAGATTCAAGGTCTTTCACTTTTTTCCTTCAAGACATCAACGGCCGAAGAAGGTTCAATGATATGATGAATTACAGAATCTAGTAGTTCTTTAAAGTTCTTATTGTTCGTTCGGATGATGTACGGATCATCAAGGAGCTAATTTGAAATTTTAATGCATGATCGAGTGTCTTATTGGCTCCTTTGAAAGTCTTGACCTTTTGCTCAAGAGCATATTTCTCACGTCCCAGCTCCTCAACTCGATTTTGATACCTATTGAGATGTCCCAAAACTTTTTTGTTTCATTTTCCTTTTAGAAACTAGGTACATTCAGATTTATATTCTCAACATCATCTAGCAATCCCTCTATCATCCAAACCTAGAGGTAGGTTTTTCAAGGAAGAGAATTTCATTTTACCGGTTGAAACCTGGGACCTATTTGTCCTCGTAGGAGTAGGAAGGCTAGATTTTCCTCCATTTGCACTAAGTTCCAGAGATTGACACAATACCTATATTTTCAGCAGATCAACTTCAAGATTCTCAATTTTCTGATATAGAGCATCAATTTTGATTATTGGTCTTAGGGTCTGGATCGACCTACTACCGTTATATTCCTGCTTAATTCTTTGATCTCTTTCTCCTTTTCTTTGATTTTCTCCTCTAAACTCAAGGATATTTCATTTACACTACTTAATGTGGACTTCAACTTGTAGTATTTGTTATACCATTTGCGTGCATCCAGGTTGTTTAGAAATGGTATAACTGAAGCACCTTGACAAGAGCATTTCCTAATATCCAATATTAGTCCGGTTTTGAGTTTATCCAGTCAGGAGATGAGTTTAGGATCGCTTGATGCAAGTGTTAATTAGCTTTCTTATCTAAAATAAATAAAAGAAGATGAAATCAATCCATAGGAAATGTGCTCTTTTATCAATAACAACAAGGTTTATAAGCACAAACAATTTCAAATTACATTAACAATCCCAGTTTTATACATTTAAGTCCTAAGTTTAAGAGCAACGTTTTAAGCCTTCTTGAATGAACCCACGGACAAAGGGAAAGTAGAATCAAAGGAGGCATTGAACCCAGGAAGAGTAATAACTAAGGAAAACTAATGATAATGCTATCTCTCGATAAGGGGGCAAGAATCACCGCATAATAATTTAGTGTAATTAGACCAGATTTCCTTAATTAAACTATCTTTTTCATCACCTAAGGAATCAAAATATAAGTGGGAAACTTGTGTGTAAACTTCTTCAAGGTCCCTAAGAAAGTCGTATTTTGCTAGTCAAGAGATTTGAAAGTTAGTATTTTCCCTTTAAAATCCCTTTTACCTTGATAAATTTACTTAAGAGCTCTTTAATAGGAGTGCCCAATGGTTCCTTAACCTGTGCATTTTAAGAAAACAAACTAAGCCGTAAAAATAGAAATGCTAAAATTTATAAAAAATGATAAGAATTACATAATACAACCACAAGATCACTTAGGTTCATACACCATGGACCCCATGTAAAACTCAGAAAATGAGTTCCTCTTTGTTGAACTTGAACTTCTCAGGAAGAAGACCATTAGGGAAAAGGGAAACAGTTGCGTTCCTGGGAGGATTCGAGCATTCCCTAGGATGAAGATCGGTCTCATGGTCATTCAAGTACCTACTATAAAAAAGTCTAAGCAAGCCCCGCTCTCTTTTCCTAAGAGGGAAAAGTCAGTAAAAAGATTCATGGCATAAATTTTATAGAGGAATCCACTAAAGTGTTCCTACCTTCAATTAGCATCCAAAAGAGTATGGTTAACTTCGCATTATCCTTTAAAACTCTTTCTCGATGAAGGCGGTATCCTTTTAAAAGCGAGGCCACTCGTTTCTCTTTGAATTCCTTTAATCATTTGGTATAGTGAGAAGGATCCTACACTTTTCAGATAGACTAGTGTAGTCTGCAACTAATTTCTCGATTTCTTTATTTAATTGTAGCACATTCTTCATGCTCTTCTCATATAAAATTTCAAAGTGATATTTATTTCTTTTCCTTAACTAAAATAAGTAGATTTATTAACTAAAGTTAACAAATAATTGTAAGCACTTAAAGATGGTAAATTTTATACCTGTACCATGGGAGCCTATGAGGTGGAAGCCCAAACATTCTCTTTGCCTAACTCTTTGTTGTAATGGTCGAGGTCATGAATGTCCATTGGCATAGTATTTTCTTGAGGAGCATTTTGAGACTCAGAAAGTTCAATAAGATCAGAGAATTCATCATCATTGGCAAACAAGCCCAAATTATGACTACCTGACCCATAACAGCCACTTCCTCATCCCTCGGCATCTTTGTCTCCATCACCATCCTTCTCGAAATTATTATCATCATTACCACCATCATCTTTATCATCGTCACCATCATTGTCATATTTATCACTATTCCCTTAATCTTCATCATGCCTGCATTCATTAAGAAGTGGATCATCAAAAGATAATGGTTTTTGAGGATTATGGCTTCCTCTTTTGAAAATTCATCTTGCAAAGACCTAGGAGCTCTTCCATTTTAAGGTCGAACTTCCTCTTGAATTTGTCTTTCAATATTTATAGCAAAGGTATAACCAACTCTGGGTAATTTTCTATATTATCATAGTATGTGATAAAGATGGCCTCCTTATAACACTTCTCTCTTATCTTAGGGAGGGCTTGTTCTATGAAAAAGGATACTTTCTTTCTACCATCTTTAACAATGTTATTTGTATAGACAAGAGCAGCCTCCTTGCCTTCAAACTATCCTTCAAGGTGGTTGCTTGTGCAGCCATTTGAGTATTTTCAGCTTTGGCAAGTTCAAGTTCCTTTTCCAGCAATTTCACCCTCTCCTTAGCTGATTGCCTCATTATCCTTTCTTCATCTAAGTCAGAGACAAGTTTATCCTTTTCAATTGTAACCTCATCTCTCTTTGCTACAACTTTAAAGATTTGGCCCTCGAGGAACTTAACTCTCTCCGTCAACGATGAAATCTACTCCTTAAATGTAGAATTTGATCGATAAACCTATGGGAAGCTTGTTGAAGAAAAAGCATGTGCTTGGCCACCTATGATATATAAAATATATGATAAATAAAGAATCATAAGGCCAAAAGTTTGTGTTAGCCAGACACATAAGGATACATACCACAAGAAACTGCCGAAATAGAATATAGAGATGTTCCGTAGAGAAAGTGGAAGGCTATAGTGGCATTAGAGAGGCCGCAGATGGGACTGGATGACTGAACGAACAAAGTCATCGAAACCTGAAGGGACGGGTCGAGCTACAGCTTTGGAAGGAAGAGATTCAAGGGGGGAGCCAGGCATAACTCCTAATCTGTGCAGTTATATACCCGCTAAAGCCCCATAAAATACCCATTGTAGCTCATAGCGCTCTTCTACCACTACGCTAATTCAATATAGCATTACTAAATTGTAAACCTACTTTAAGCCCCACCATTTCCCGCCACACTTGCTAAATCAAGGCTTTTTAGCACCCGCTTTAGCAATATTAATATAAAAGGTCAATTCGACTCAAACTATTTTAAACCAAATCAACAAAGCTAGGGTGCAAACCTAATTTTAAGGCATAAGTGCTCAATATAAGTTAGAAATTAACTATAGTCACCAAATCTAGTCTGCATAAATCATGATTTTCTTCTGTTTTATTATATAAGATAAAACAATATTTCTTTTTCCTAAAAAATGATGTAAAACTGAAAATAAATTAACTTTAAATATTTGATTTTAGATTTAATGAAGCTTTTTGCACCTATGCTATTTTCCACTATATCAACGTTATAACTTTTTGCACCTTCACCGATATATAACCGCTAAGCGCTGTAATGCATAACTCCTTATACAAACGTATTATGCTAGTTGTAGATGAAGGAATTGTGATGTCAATAGCAGGACTCAGGGTGTGAGCAACTTCAATTTCATCCTAGGGATCTTGGTTCGGTAAACTTAAATCAACAAAATTAGAGTCTTGATTAGTGGTGGTCGTAGCTGCGTTCGGATCCTCAACAACGGCAGGAAGACTTTGGTCTTCTCTAAGTTTAGCTATTTTAGCCATGGGAGGAATTGGAATACTAGAAAGAATGCCAGAATCCATCTTTCTCTTGGGATTCTCAATAGTCTTTGTTGAAACATCGTCTACGACGTTTCATACTTATGATATTTTGACTATGATAACTATATACGTTGAATTTTATGCTAACTTGTTTTTGCAGGAATATCTACAAGACTGGATTCAAATGAACTTCATACTTCATATATGTTGTATTGAGTCGTTGTTTAGAATTGAAATGATGTTAAAATCTCTCCTTTGGATGTATATGTCGACACGTGCATATACACACATGCATAGAGCATATTTGAATTTTCAGGTCAAATTCAGACGTCTGAATTGACCATTTAAGACATCTAAATCTGTAATCAAATTTGAATTTTCTGACAATATTCAGACGTCTGAATCAGGTTCAAAATGACCTATTTCCTTTCTGGTTTGCACGTTAACAATTCCAGAAGTCTGAATTCTGATTTTCAGACGTCTGAATTCTTACAACGGCTATATTTTTGAATAGACATTTCTTTTCCATGAAGAGATACAACTTTTTATCAGTAGATATGTCCATCTACTTTCATGATAACTATTCATGAACAATTGCATCTCTTTGTACTATATAACATGTTAGAATCATCAATTTTGTTCACCTAATCGATCTAACTCTTTCTATTCTTATACTACTTTGATTCTAACACTTTTTTGCATTTAAGTTCATACAAAATCATTCATTTACTTCCATATTCTTCACATACATACATACATACATACATACATACATACATATATATATATATATCAAAAGGAGAAGATTATAGGAAGGTTATACTATCAAGAGACAAATCCGTGTTATCAAGAACAAACTATGTCAAATACTCTTTGTATAAGTTGAAGTCATGTTCTGTTGTTCAGGCAAGTGAAGTCCTCTTCGGTTGTTGACGCATCGAAATCCTATTCTGTTGTTCAGGTATTGTAAACCTATTCCTCCGGATTAAGTGAGGATTGTTGTTAGTGAAATTCCAGAAGGAGTCTGGGACTGGACGTAGAACGGGAAGTTCGAAGCAATATAAAAATTCTCGGTGTGCTCATTTTCATTTACTTTGCTATTATCATCTGTTTCCGCATTTAGATATAATTATATTCCATATTACACAATCCTAAGTGATAGCTAGCCACACAGTAGTCACTTACATTTGGTATCAGAGCAAGGCATCTTATGACCGTTACACAGTTATCTGATATCTTGCTAATATGGAAAACAACACCAGCACTACCACTAACACTGTCACTAACACTAGTTTTATTGAAGGTCAATCTACTGCACTACCTCCACTATTCAATGGCATGAATTACAACTATTGGGCAACACGAATGCGTATTTATATGAAGCGTGTAGTTTTGATCCATGGTTACACAAACAGAATATACTGCACCTACTACTGAATATACTACATGGACAACTGCACAAAAACAAGATGCTTCTGCTAATGCTAAAGCAATGAATATGTTTTTTGTGCACTAGATAAAAATGAATTTAACCGAGTTAGCATATGTAACACTGCGTATGAAATATGGAGAACACTAAAAGTCACTCATGAAGGTACTAACAAGGTTAAATAAAGTAAAATATCTATGCTTAAGAATCAATTTCAAAGTTTTAGGATGAAACCAGATGAAACTATAAATGATATGTACTCCAGATTTCAAGATATTCATCATTCTTTACTAGGACTAGGAGAAATGTACTTTGACTTTGATATTGTTTCAAAAATCCTTAATTCTTTAGTGGATGTATGGGAAAGAAAAGTCTTAGCTATTGAAGAAGCTAATGATCTCTCTACCATGAAACCAGAAGAGTTAATAGGAAATATAATGTCATACGAAGTGAATTTGCAGGCTAAAAGAGTACAAGCACAAGACAATGGCATTTCATGCAGAAAAAGAAGAATCAGACTTGGATGAAGAAGACTTAGCATTCATTGCTAAAAACTTAAAAAAAATTGAAGTACGGAAAATGAAATCGAAACGACGGGAAAAGAAACTTCAACAACAATACAAATAAGCCATCTTCATCTGTATTAGAACGCTTTAACCGCCACAAGAAGGGGCACATGCAAAAATATTGTCCAGAACAAAAGAAAACATATCACAATAAAAATCGAAAAGACAAGTTTAAAAGAAAATCATTTTCAGTAATGTGGGATGATTCAGATTCTTCTTCTTCAGAAAGCAACAGTAACAATGAAAATGAACAAGCAAATGTTTGTTTCATGGCTACAGAGAATGAGGTAAATGATCTTACTTTTGATGATATGATTGAAATTAATTCATAGCTTCTTGATACCTTAAAAATATCAAAATAAAATATAAAAAGGCTCTAGAAAAGCAGAATTCGAGAGAGATATGCTTAATGATGAAAAGAAAATATTAGAAAAAGAACTTGAAAAACTTCAAGATACCTTCTCTAATGATAACTCTCAACTTACTTTATTGAGTCAAGAAATCGAAACTCAAAACGTAACGAAGATTTTCTTGTCCCTGAAAATTATGAGCTAAAAACTAAGATCAAAATGATAGAATTAGATAATACTTGTCTTAAAACTAAGTTAGAAAATATTTCTAGAAATGTTTCTAACTTTAATAAAGGTCGAGAAACTCTATCCAATATTCTTGAAACTCTCAGTCCACTTCTAATAAAAAGGGACTAGGATATTCTAAGAAATCAAAGGCTCCATCTAAAAGGAAATTAGGAGAAATATTTCTAATAGTACTAATCGTCCAAAGAGGAACAATAATTCAAAAATCATAAAAATATGGGTTCATAAAACAAACAATAGTTTGATTAGGAATAAATATATAAATACCTTTTTGGAAACTGTTCATAGAAATATAAATTATACTTTTAAAGGGGATACTGTACCCACTTGGGTTTGGTTTCCTAAGGCCTAACTCTTAGGACCTCATCACAAAGTGGGTACCAATGTTGTTGTTATTTTTGCAGGACCCACTTAAAAAAGTGGAAAATGGATACTCGACAGCGGTTGCTCAAAACATATGACTGGAGACAAAAATATGCTGTCAAACATTACTTACTCAAATGGAGGCTCTGTTACTTTTGGAGACAATTCCAAAGGATATATAAGATTGAAGAAGGCGACGTCAGCAATGTCGGTACATCTAATTTACCTCTTATTTTCAATGTTTTACTAGTCAAAAATTTAAAACACAATCTTTTAAGTATCAGCCAGTTGTGTGACAAAGGATTCAAAATCTCTTTCTCTGAATATTTTTGATAAAAATAAAAATTTTATATCTGAAGGAAATAGAGACAGAAATATCTATATTCTGAATATGAAAATCAATCACAATTCAGATATGTGTTTAATAGCTAATGAACCATATAAAAAATAAGGTAATATGTATTATAAAAATTACCTGGAAAAAAATGGCCTCTAACAGTTCGGCCCCCCTGCTTCTTCTTCCTTGTTCCTCGTCGCCTCTCATAGCCTAATCGCTTCTCGCTCCTCCCCATCCCCCCTCCCCCCTCCCCCCCCCCCCCCCCCCCCGCGATGCTTCCTATGCCCGCATCTTCTCGGCCCCCTCTCGTATCTCTCCCCCTCTCTCCCTCATCGACTAGGTCTGGTCGAGTATTCAAATCTATGCAGCCAGGGTCTGCGACCGTGAGTTCCCCCTTTTTCACCTTCTGATTTTCCTCCCCTTCTAGCTCACAACGATCGCCCCTGCTAACTGGGTCCGTTTCCTGGTATTCCTTTGATGGATGTTCGGCCCCACCCTGTTGCGCATGGGCTAAATGAAAGTATCATTGACTCTGTGATTACTGATGTGGGTAAGACTAAGTTGATTGATGAGTATGTAGCTAGTGGGGATGTTGGTGTGTCTGATCAATTGCTAGGGTGTATATCGGTGGGAACTTTGAGTTGTAGTCAGGGCACTTCAGGTGTTTGTGTTAATGCCCCAGCGGAGTCTGCTCCTATTGTCGGTGTTACTTCTTCTGGTGCTTCCATACCATCTGCCCTTATTGAACCCTTCGTTGTTGATTGCCCTGTTACTGCTGCTCCATCGAAGCCTATCTCCAAACCATGGTCTTCTCTATTCTCGTCCTTGCCCCGGAACGCGGGTGCCTACATACCGATTGAATTTTATTTGGTTGAGGAAAATGGAGTGATGATCCCTCCCTCTAGTGTTTTGCAAGCCGGTGTGGACTTTTGGTCTGACTACTTGGTTGGATTCTTTCTGGAACCAAAACACCGTCTTACTAATGTGACCACGGTTCTTCGAAAGGCTTGGAAGCTTCGTGGTAATTTGCATGTGAAGTTGTTCGATTAAATGTATTATCTTAAGTTTTCCTCTTCTGAGGATCATCGGATAGTTCTGGATGCTGATCCATCTTTTTTGATGGTATGCCTTTTATTGTTACCCCCTGGTCTCCGACAGTGGCGTGTGCTCGTGAACAAGTACTTTCTATCCCTGTTTGGGTTTACTTTTCTCAAATTCCCTCTGCTCTTCAGCCTCTTATTGGTTTGAATTGGTTAGCCTGTAATGTTGGAAAGTTGAAATGTTTTGATTCTAATACTGTGGCGCGCGAAAGATGATGTATGCTAAGGCTCTAATTGAGATTTCCCCCAATAAGCCCCTCCCTACTTCTATTCCTGTTCAGCATGCTGTTGGGCATGTTGTGGAAGTCAACGTTCGCTATGGTTGGGTTCCGGATGTTTGTACCACATGTCACTCTTTTGGCCATCTGGCTATTGACTACTTACATTCTAAAGCATCCACGGCGGCTTCGAAGATTCCTTTGCCACGCTCCCGACGCAGGATTTGGGTCCCCAAGGTTTTTTCCCCTGCCACTATAATCTCTCCTGCTCCTGCGGATCCATTGCCAGACTTGAGATTACCTCCTTTACCATTAGCTTTGCCTAATTCATCTACTTATTCTGATGTTCCTATTGTTGCTCCTGACATTCTATTAGCTGTTCCACCCCCTGTCATGCTGCCGCCTCCTGTTGCTTAGGATGAGGCCGAGGGGTGTTGGATTGACCCCATTTCGGATATGAGATATAACCCGGTTCACGAATCTTTCTTTCGATTTGTCTCCGATGATCAGCTGGACCTTAGATTCCTTCGCTACAAATCATCTGGTGATTCCTTAGTTCTTTATTTGGACGGTTTGGATGTGAATTCGAATTCTGTCATGCTTGCTGATTCATCCTAGGATCGTTCTTTTATATACTCGTCTGATGCTATGGGTTATGATCCTTGTCTTGCTCTACGTTTCCACCCTTTTGTTGGACTGTGTAGGTCTGACCCATTGGTTTCTTCTCTGGTGTCTGGAGATGATGGCGATTCTTCCTCTCCGGAGGAGTGATATCTTTTGTGCTATTTATAGCTACTGTGACATAGCTGTCACGTACCTGTGCTGTATTTTCTATTTTTTTTACTAGTTAAGGTGCTTTTACCTTGCTCCTATACTTCAATTTTTATTACGTTCGTAATAAAAGTGGACGGTCCACTTTAAAACCGGCTGGCTTGCCAAAAAAATAGCTAATGAAAATAATCCTTGGCTATGGCACAAAAAATTCTGTCATATCAACTTCAAAACTATAAACAAGCTTTCTAAAAATGATTTAGTCAGAGGTTTACCAAAAATGAACTTCAAAATAAATCATATTTGTGATGCATGTCAATTAGGAAAATTAACCAAATCATCTTTTAAATCTAAGAAAGTTATTTCTACATTACAACCACTTGAATTACTACACATGGATCTATTTGGACCAACCCAAGTTCAATCCTTAAACCACAATAGATATGTGTTTGTAATAGTAGATGATTTTTCTAGATATACTTGGACCATTTTTATGAAAAATAAAAGTGATACGTTTGAGCATTTTAAAATTTCTGCGAACGAATCCAAAATCGCTTGAAAATAAAAAACATATGAAATGATCATGGAGGAGAATTTGGAAACGAAGTTTTTGACCATTTTTGTAAAAAGAAAGGAATTTTTCATAATTTTTCGTACCCTAGAACTCCACAACAAAATGGAGTTGTAGAACATAAAAATAGAACTTTACAAGAATGTGCACGAACCTTGTTAAATGGAAGCACTCTTCCAAAACATTTTTGGGCAGAAGCTGTTGCAACTGCTTGTTATGTATTGAATCGTGTTTTTATTTGACCTCTCACGAAAAATACTTCTTATGAACTTTTTACTGGAAGAAAACCAAAAATTTCTTATTTCAAAGTTTTTGGTTCAAAATGTTTTATATTAAATACAAAAGATCAGCTTGGAAAATTCGATGCGAAATCCGACGCAGGAATCATTCTAGGATATTCAGATCATAGCAGAGCTTATCGTGTATTTAATAAAAGATCAAATACTGTTGAAGAAACTTTACATGTATCTTTCGATGAAAATTTTCAACAAAAACCAAGTATAAAAGATGATGAAGTTTTTCGAGATAACATCACAAATACGGAAACTACAAATCTTGAAAATGATGAAAACATTGTTTATAATAATAATAATGAATTAAGATCTCCACCAAAAATATCACGGGATCATCCCGTTCAAAATGTTATCGGAGAAATTAATTCAAACATACGAACTAGAAGTCAACTAAATCAAATGGGCCACGTAGCATTCCTTTCAAATATCGAACCAAAGAATCCCGAAGAAGCTTCTACAGATGCCTACTGGATAATTGCAATGCAGGAAGAACTAAATCAGTTTGAACGCAATGAAGTATGGGAAATAATTCCTAGACCAAGTGACCAAACTGTTATTAGAACAAAATGGGTCTACAAGAACAAAGTAGATGAACAAGGCAACATTACTAGAAATAAAGCAAGGTCAATAAGTTTGTTTTGAACTATTTCGTTGTTTGTTATTTCTTTTTCTGTCATGAACTCCTTTATTACCTACTGGTTTGTATTATGCTTTGAATACTCCACTTTGCTTTATCATATGTTCATATTTTCCCTTTTTTGAGATGTCAAAGCAGGAGAAGGTGTTGAAATTGTCTATTTATTCTATCTTGCTTTTTTGACGGGGGAGCTTTTAAATGGGGGGGTATGCATATATTTTTTTCTTGTATTATATATAGTTGTCATCGTCAAAAAGGGGGAGAGTGTTGACACCTCGTCTATGACGTTTCATACTTATGATATTTTGACTACGACAACTATATACGTTGAATTTTCTATGCTAACTTGTTTTTGTAGGAATTTCTACAAGACCGGATTCAAATGAACTTCATACTTCATATATGTTGTATTGAGTCGTGGTTTAGAATTGAAATGATGTTAAAATCTCTCCTTTGGATATGTGTGTGTGTGTGTGTGTGTGTGTGTGTGTGTGTGTGTCGACACGTGCACATACGCACATGCATAGAGCATATTTGAATTTTCAGGTCAAATTCAGACGTCTGAATTGACCATTTTAGACGTCTGAATCTGTAATCAAATTTGAATTTTCTGATAATATTCATACGTCTGAATTGGAAATTTCAGACGTCTGAATCAGGTCAAAAATGACCTATTTCCTTTCTGGTTTGCACGTTAACAATTTCAGAAGTCTGAATTCTAATTTTTAGACGTCTGAATTCTTACAACGGCTATATTTTTGAATAGACATTTCTTTTCCATGAAGAGATACAATTTTTTATCAATAGATATGTCCATATACTTTCTTGATAACTATTCATGAACAATTTCAACTCTTTGTACTATATATAAACATGTTAGAATCATCGGTTTTATTCACCTAATCGATCTAACTCTTTCTATTCTTATACTACTTTGATTCTAAGACTTTTGTGCATTTAAGTTCATACAAAATCATTTATTTACTTCCATATTCTTCGCATACATATATATCAAAAGGATAAGATTATAGGAAGGTTGTAATATCAAGAGACAAATCCGTGTTATCAAGAACACATTGTGTCAAATACTCTTTGTATAAGTTGAAGTCCTGTTCTGCTGTTCAGGCAAGTAAGGTCCTCTTCGACTGTTGAAGCATCGAAATCATGTTCTGTTGTTCAGGTGTTGTAAACCTATTCCTCCGGGTTGAATGAGGATTGTTGTTAGTGAAATTCCAGAAGGAGTCTGGGACTGGACGTAGAACGGGAAGTTCGAACCAGTATAAAAATTCCTGGTGTGCTCATTTTCATTTACTTTGCTATTATCATCTGTTTTGATTTAATTATATTCCATATTACATGATCCTAAGTGATAACTAGCCACACGGTAGTCACTTTCAGTCTTAAGAGCATCCGTAATAGAATCGATAATGGAGGCAGCTTTTGAAGTCACAGCTGAAGAGGAGGTAGAAGTCTTAAATTTCATAGGCTTAGCAGTTGAGATGATCAGAATCAAACCTAAGTCAAGGAAAGAATCAAAGGATGATGATACAAGAAAATTCAAAACATCATAGTAAAAGATCAAGAGATTGCCAAAAGAATTGCGTAGTATAGAGGAATTAGGAGAAAAAGCATGTTTGTTACCAACAACCAAAGCTTGTTTCCCATGAGCATCTTTCCTGATCATTGATGGTTCCTCGGGCACTTTGCGATTTTTTAGGATTAAGGAATAATTTCGTAGGTTGGCTTCGGTCAAAAGCTTACGCCCGTCTCCCATATTTTGAGAAGTCTGGTTCAAAGCACTGATTCTATTGGCAACATAAGACTTCTTCCCTTTAGGAACAGGTTCTGAAAAAGCATAATTATTAATAAGAAAGTGATGGAATATAGTATGAACACTAGAGAGAAAGCAACAAGTCTTAATAAGAGTAGAGGCTGGACCCTAGGGGTATGGCTCTTAACGTAAAAAAAGGGTTTTCCTAATCTTTAGTTATGTTGATCAAGTTAATGATTAAGCTCTTTGGATGAGGAAAAATTCAATACATAGAACCCGCTAGTTGCTTTCCTATTATAATAGGATTAACAACGAATGAAGAGTTTTACCGTCGAGTGAGGGAGGATTAGCTTCCCAGGCTAATATCTCAAGATAGTTTAGATATATATGAGTTTGGGAATCAATTGAATTGGAGCAATCTCTAAGTGATCCAAGAATCGAATGAAGAATTTCGAGAGGAGAAGGTAACCCGAATGCCAAATATGGATCGGGGTGAAGGCAAAGAAACATTTTGGAGGATTATCTATTCTTCTTGATGGGCCTTCCACTTTGGCATTTACATTGTGCAACACTGTCGAAGAATAGTGTCCACCTCACCTTGAGTAGTTATCCAAGATTGAACAAGCCTATAATCCCCTTTTTCACGAGCAGCAGAAGCCCTTATCAACTTTCTTGCCAGCCATTTTCATGTCAGGCAATAATATGCATAAATCAGGGAAGTATCTCACACTTATAAAAATTTAAAGTGCTTAAGAAAATGCAAAAGAAATTTTAAGTTTTAAAATGGATGGGTGGATAATATGATATCGAGTTCGTGAATAGTTGATTTTCCAAATAGATATTGAATTTGTACCTAGTTATCGAGTTCATAATATGTCGAACTCATAACTGGTTATCGAATTCATAATAAGATATCGAACTCATAAATAGTTAAAGAGTTCGTGATTAGATGGAGATTCTTTAACCAGTCAATGAATACATAACAAGGTGTCAAACTCATAAATAAATAGTAATTTCATGACCAGTTGTAAATTCCATAATTAACTGTTGAGTTCATAACAAAATACTAAACTCATAAACTAGTTATCGAGCTTACAATAGAGTGTCGAGCCCATAAATAGTTGTGAGTTCATAATCAGTTGAAGGTTCTTTTTCATGATTAGATGATAAACCTATAAAAGACATCGAAATTATAGCTAGCTAACTATCCTATAAATAGTTAACCAGTTAGCAACTCCCCAATAGGATGTCGAATTTGTAACTAGTTAATGATTCAATAAGAAGTTATCAAATTCAAAATGAGATATTGAACCTGCAATTTATTATCGAATTTATAACCAAATGTCGAACTCACCGCTTGTTATCGATTCAAAATCAAGTATCAAATTCACAAATAGTTAACGAGTTAGAAACTTGATACAGATTCTTAACTAGTTATTAGGTCTATGATTAGATGTCGAATCCATAAGAGTTATCGAATTTGTAATTAGTTAACAAATTTAAATGGATGTTGAATTTTTAAATGGATGTTGAATTTGAAATTAATTGGCAATTCTTTAAATAGATGTTGAATTTATGACTAGTTTACAACACTCTTAATGGATATCGAGCCTATAACTAGTTAGTGAGCCTGTAAACGTGTATCGAGTCTCTAAGAGATATCGAGTCTTTAGCAATTATCAAAACCCCAATTAATTGTCGAATTCCTAGAAAATTTTCAGCTGTATGATAATTATGAGAGCTCCATTTATCATCAATTTTCGATCAATCATTAAATATATGAATTGAATAACTTTTGAATTCAAAACACGAGAATGCCCAAATCACAAGAGTATCTGAATTCAAGTTTCCAAATCAAACCTAAACGATTCGCAAGACCCAGTTCATAAAACCCTAGTTTAATAAAATTCCAGAAGGAGTCTGGGACTGGACGTAGAACGGGAAGTTCGAACCAGTATAAAAATTCCTGGTGTGCTCATTTTCATTTACTTTGCTATTATCATCTGTTTTGATTTAATTATATTCCATATTACACGATCCTAAGTGATAACTAGCCACACGGTAGTCACTTTCAGTCTTAAGAGCATCCGTAATAGAATCGATAATGGAGGCAGCTTTTGAAGTCACAGCTGAAGAGGAGGTAGAAGTCTTAAATTTCATAGGCTTAGCATTTGAGATGATCAGAATCAAACCTAAGTCAAGGAAAGAATCAAAGGATGATGATACAAGAAAATTCAAAACATCATAGTAAAAGATCAAGAGATTGCCAAAAGAATTGCGTAGTATAGAGGAATTAGGAGAAAAAGCATGTTTGTTACCAACAACCAAAGCTTGTTTCCCATGAGCATCTTTCCTGATCATTGATGGTTCCTCGAGCACTTTGCGATTTTTTAGGATTAAGGAATAATTTCGTAGGTTGGCTTCGGTCAAAAGCTTACGCCCGTCTCCCATATTTTGAGAAGTCTGGTTCAAAGCACTGATTCTATTGGCAACATAAGACTTCTTCCCTTTAGGAACAGGTTCTGAAAAAGCATAATTATTAATAAGAAAGTGATGGAATATAGTATGAACACTAGAGAGAAAGCAACAAGTCTTATTAAGGGTAGAGGCTGGACCCTAGGGGTATGGCTCTTAACGTAAAAAAAGGGTTTTCCTAATCTTTAGTTATGTTGATCAAGTTAATGATTAAGCTCTTTGGATGAGGAAAAATTCAATACATAGAACCCGCTAGTTGCTTTCCTATTATAATAGGATTAACAACGAATGAAGAGTTTTACCGTCGAGTGAGGGAGGATTAGCTTCCCAGGCTAATATCTCAAGATAGTTTAGATATATATGAGTTTGGGAATCAATTGAATTGGAGCAATCTCTAAGTGATCCAAGAATCGAATGAAGAATTTCGAGAGGAGAAGGTAACCCGAATGCCAAATATGGATCGGGGTGAAGGCAAAGAAACATTTTGGAGGATTATCTATTCTTCTTGATGGGCCTTCCACTTTGGCATCTACATTGTGCAACACTGTCGAAGAATAGTGTCCACCTCACCTTGAGTAGTTATCCAAGATTGAACAAGCCTATAATCCCCTTTTTCACGAGCAGCAGAAGCCCTTATCAACTTTCTTGCCAGCCATTTTCATGTCAGGCAATAATATGCATAAATCAGGGAAGTATCTCACACTTATAAAAATTTAAAGTGCTTAAGAAAATGCAAAAGAAATTTTAAGTTTTAAAATGGATGGGTGGATAATATGATATCGAGTTCGTGAATAGTTGATTTTCCAAATAGATATTGAATTTGTACCTAGTTATCGAGTTCATAATATGTCAAACTCATAACTGGTTATCGAATTCATAATAAGATATCGAACTCATAAATAGTTAAAGAGTTCGTGATTAGATGGAGATTCTTTAACCAGTCAATGAATACATAACAAGGTGTCAAACTCATAAATAAATAGTAATTTCATGACCAGTTGTAAATTCCATAATTAACTGTTGAGTTCATAACAAAATACTAAACTCATAAACTAGTTATCGAGCTTACAATAGAGTGTCGAGCCCATAAATAGTTGTGAGTTCATAATCAGTTGAAGGTTCTTTTTCATGATTAGATGATAAACCTATAAAAGACATCGAAATTATAGCTAGCTAACTATCCTATAAATAGTTAACCAGTTAGCAACTCCCCAATAGGATGTCGAATTTGTAACTAGTTAATGATTCAATAAGAAGTTATCAAATTCAAAATGAGATATTGAACCTGCAATTTATTATCGAATTTATAACCAAATGTCGAACTCACCGCTTGTTATCGATTCAAAATCAAGTATCAAATTCACAAATAGTTAACGAGTTAGAAACTTGATACAGATTCTTAACTAGTTATTAGGTCTATGATTAGATGTCGAATCCATAAGAGTTATCGAATTTGTAATTAGTTAACAAATTTAAATGGATGTTGAATTTTTAAATGGATGTTGAATTTGAAATTAATTGGCAATTCTTTAAATAGATGTTGAATTTATGACTAGTTTACAACACTCTTAATGGATATCGAGCCTATAACTAGTTAGTGAGCCTGTAAACGTGTATCGAGTCTCTAAGAGATATCGAGTCTTTAGCAATTATCAAAACCCCAATTAATTGTCGAATTCCTAGAAAATTTTCAGCTGTATGATAATTATGAGAGCTCCATTTATCATAAATTTTCGATCAATCATTAAATATATGAATTGAATAACTTTTGAATTCAAAACACGAGAATGCCCAAATCACAAGAGTATCTGAATTCAAGTTTCCAAATCAAACCTAAACGATTCGCAAGACCCAGTTCATAAAACCCTAGTTTAATAATCAAAACCACCCTTTTTCTATATTAAAATCGATCGATAAAACATTGAACCTTAAATCAATTTTGAGTACGAGAGAACTCGAAAATTTAAGATTGAAAAGAGAAAATATAATTGCAATTTGAGTTTTTGAGTTTCGGGTAAAGATTTTGGAGAAGGAAGAACATGTATTTATAGAAGAGGAGAAGAGAAGCAAGGAGCATTGATTCCCATTCGAATGGACATATAGTATTGAAAGCATCGAAAAACCAATAGGCGGAAATGTGAAAAATGAAATTATACTAAAGGATAATATGCTTCTCCACACAAGTGAGGAGTGAATGTTACTACATATCTCGAGTGTTGAGCCTCTGAAGAAAGAGATGTCGAGCTTGGAAACAAAGAAATATGTCGAGCCTGAAGAAAAGTAAAGTTCTCAAGCATTCAGCACTTAAGAAAAGATGTCGAGTCTCTAAGTATATCAAACATTTAACGACAAAGAGATATCGAGTCTCTAAGGGTGTCGAACGCTCAAAGTGATTAACAAGCAGTGAAGAGATGCCGAACCTTTAAGAGTAGTGAGCCTCTACAATAGAAATTGTTGTCGATCATTAGCAATGAAAAAAGGTATCGAGCTTGTAAATGGATGAGAATATCGAACCGGTGGGTACTTAGAGATGTTGAAATACAACTATCTTGGAAGAACAAGAGATGTCGATCTTCTACAGCACAAAGGTTGCCGAGTCTAAAGATAATAGGACGTCGAACCTCTACAACACAAAGTATTGTAGAGTATATAACAAAGGAAGGATATCACACCACTAATGGATGTCGAGCGTCTAACAGTACATGGAGGATACCGAGTTTCTATGAATAACAAGCCAATAATGCACCAACTATCATCGAGCCTCTACAACAATAGTTGTTGTATGGCATAATAAACGATATCGAGCTTCAACATGATATTGAGCTTCAACATGGGAAGGGGATTTTGAATTTTCATAGATAACAAAGATGAAGAAGCCTTAAAGTTGTAAAGGTTGTCGAGTTTCAACAAGCAAGATCGAATATCGAATTTCTATCAACAAGTGATGTCGAGTCACACAAAGGATGTCAAATTTTCATTAAGATGATGCTACCGGAACCCTCTGATTCCATGCTAGGACACATGTCAACCATCCCGCATGGTTGACACCCTTATAAATAGACCCTCATTGACACCAAGAGGGGCCAATCAATTCTTTCTTATTTCTAAAATTCTAAAGTTGTAAGACCTAATTTAAATTGGAGATTTTTAGCATCGATTGTACCCTTACAACTTTTACAAATAAGGACTTGAATAATTAACTTTTAATAGCATACTCTTATAAAATGAGAATACTAAACTATTGTTCAACTTTTGACGTGCATATTCTTCATATTTGTACTTGGATTTGGACAATGGATATGTATATGAATGATCTTTGGACTTGGACTTGAACTTGCATATACTTCCAAGCTTAGATAAGAGCATTTAAGCCCTTATCCACGCTAACTTCACCTGCCTTGCATATTTTGGTTAGTGAAGAAATTTGCTAACAACGACAATCCATATTTTGGTACGGAGAAGTTCAGATTAAGTTATCAAATGTCTGAAAACATATTTAAGCAAGTCATGACAGGGTTGAGGGAGAGAAACTTATATTTCACATAAGAAGTAATACGTGTGGTCAATTGGATCATTTGCCACATCAAAAAATGACAAGTGCCTTACAAATGTTAATGTATGGGGAAAGCACTGATAGGCAGGACGAGTACGTCTGAATCGGAGATTCTACCACCAATGAATGTTTAAAAGAATTTTGTAAACAACCATCCTAGCATTTGGTGCGGAGTATATAAGAGCGCCGAACGATGAAGACATCAATCAACTATTGGTTATGGGTGAACAACGTGGATTTACAAGTATGTTGGGTAGTTTAGATTGTATGCATTGGTGATGGAAAAATTGTCTAATTGCAATGTAAGAACAATACCAGACATTCCCATAAGGCAACAATGATTTTGGAAGCTATAGCTTTAGTCAATATATATATATATATATATATATATATATATATATATATATATATATATATAAAATAGTTGTAATACCTTAGGTGTCACACTTATTTGGTATCGACGTGAACAACAAAAATGCCCCTTTACAAATATTATTAAATATTACTATAACTTAAAAATAGGATCTAACAAATTAGTTTTCTTTACCAATTCAAAATTCTTATCTACAAATATTATAGAAATCCCAATATCACTTAAAAATAGAATCTAACAAATAAACTTTCTTTTCAAAATCGTTCTTTATTAATGAATAACAGAAATAAAAATTCAAACCAATAAAAAATTAAATTCCTTCTTTACTAATTAACAATAAAAATCAAAATTCAAACTAACAAAAAAAATTAGATGTTGCAATTTAAAAAGAATAATTAAGACTAACTGCATATGATTTCTACGTAAAAATGGCTAAATATTTATGCAAATCATATTTTTCCAAATGAGTTAAACATATACAATTTGTAAAAAAAACAATTCATGCGCGAAGTGCATACCATCATCATCACGTGCGAAGCACGTGCCGTAATGCTCGTGTGTGTGTGTGTCTATATATATATATATATATATATATATATATATATATATATATATATATATGGCATGCTTTTTTGTATACCTAGGTCTTCAAATAACATAAATGTTCTACATCAATCTTACTTGTTTAGCTCTTTATCTAACGATATTGCACTAGCTTTTCATTATATGATAGGGGATATATAACACAACATAGGATACTACCTTATTAATGGAATACGTCCGACTTGGAAAACTTTGGTCAAATGTTTCAAAAAGCCTCGTAGTGACAAGGAACACAAATTTACAACAAGCTAGTTTAAGAAAAGATGTTGAGCATGCTTTTGTAGTTCTACAAGGTAGATTCCAAATTCTGAGAAAGAAGATATACTTCCATAACCCTGAAGTGATATCTGACATAATGCACTGTTGTATAATACTTCATAACACGATTGTTGAAGAAGAGGGGTGGTTATAAACTACGGCTGCGTAATTATCCAGAACTAGCACGTGCTTTCGAGAGTCCTCCTTTTAATGAACCAAATACATTTGCACAGTACATGAGTAGAGTTATGGAGATCGGAGATCCCGAGGCTTATATGGATTTGCATAGAGAACTGACAAACTACTTTCATCATTTTGTAGGTAATAGTTGAGTATAGAGGAAAATATTATTATGCACTTACTTTCAGTGTTGGACGTTGTAATAACTGTAGTTGTTGTAACGTCATTATATGAAATTATTGAGATTACGAATTGCTGTTGTATTTAATCTTAGAAGAATGTATCGAAAGGATAAATTAAAACACGTACTAACTAATAACTTTTCAGAAACAGATACATCATGGTAATCATACAAAATATAATAATGATTAACTAAAATACATAATACAACAAACACAAACGAGGACGATATTACCTACGAAGCATACTACTTAGCACATATACTAGGCACGATTGTTAAGTAGAAGTTCTAATCTTCTCACTCTTGATTGCATTTCAAACGCAAACTATCTTCCTCATCGACATTGTTCTGGATCAATCCACTGAAAGTAGTCACATCCATTCCAATTGTCCTTACATATGAAGTATCTTCGACCTATATTTTCACGTGATTCGAAAATGAGTATGATCGCTTAAACTCTGCTTCGCAATAGACGCTTCTACTTTGAACTAGTTCGTTTTCTGGGTTATAAAAAGCACCGATAATTGGAACCTTATCCGAGTTTGTGTTCGACGCTGTTATATTGATATTTTTAACAAAAACTAAATTGGATGATGACATTGTGGCAAATCGCATTTATATACGTTACAATCGAACATTTATTTGAATTGATTATTTTTGATTTGATCGGTCACTCCAATGATTCCAAATAGGTTCTGTAGCTCATGGTAGGCAATGATGTGATCGATCACTGAAAAGATCCCGGTTGTACACTGTAGCATATGATAGAAAGCACCATAGTTAAGGGAGTGATGTGATCGATCATTGAAAAGATTCCAGTTGTACGCTTTAGCCTATGACAGAAAGCAGCATGGTTCAGGGAGTGAAGTGATCGATCGCTAAAAAGATCGCAATTGTACACTGTACGTATGACATAAAGTAGTATGATTCAGGGAGTGATGTGATTGATCACTGAAAAGCTTTCAGTTGTACGTTGTAGCATATGATAGAAAGCAGCATGGTTTACTTTAGGGAGTGATGTGATCGGTTACCGAAAAGATCGCAATTGCACACTAGCATATGACAGAAATGAGCATGGTTCGAGGAGTGATGTGATCGATTACTGAAAAGATTCCAGCATGGTTCAGAGAGCAACGTGGTTTAGGATGAAGCTTGGTTCAGGTTAAACATTTGTGTAAAAGTTTATTTTCATTATAAATGCCTCTTAAATAAAATTTTGTAGTTCATTCTGCAACTTTAAATCACCAACTTTTAAGACGTATATTTCTTATCCAGAATCATATAATTATACCAATCATTTATATTGACTGTCAAATCCTAATTCATCTCCACCTAGAACCCTACTACGTGATACATTGAAAAGGAAGAACGATATTACGAGGATATGAGACAAAGAGAGCTTGAATCGGGGATGCAACAATTGCGAATAGACCATCAACAATAACTATCTATCCACCTACACAAGAATTACATCAGGTAATACCACAAGTATAAAATGCGATTGAAGTTGATAAGGTAAAATCCCAAATGTTATGTGCTTCTGTGGTTTTGAATCACCAATCGTAGTCGTACGATATGGGGACAATGTTGGTCGTCAATACCTTCGTTGTCCATTTTACCCCAACGGATGCGATTTTGGACAGTAGATAGACGACCGGTTCTCTTTTTGTGTTATTACTCAAACTTTGGAATTAGAAGAAGAGATCAAGTGGCTTCGTAAACAACCCACTGACGTTATGCACCAAAACTATCGTCTGCGTAATCGTTCAACCTACATGTTTGTCCACTCTAGGACTAACTAGATTTAGTTTGTGTATCTTTCATTTTTCTTTGTATCATTCAATTTTCGTTTCATCAAAGTAGAAGTCATCTGTTGAATTTCGATATTTGAAATCATGTATCTTCCCAATGTCTTAACATCTTAAGTTGAAGTCATATGTCGAACAAATTATAAAGGTCAGAGGTAACTTAGAACTAGAGAAAAATACATATAATTTTTAAATGGCAAAATACACTGAAAATTAAAATAAGACACACAGATAGAGATACACCACACGAAAGTACAATGTTTCATAGTTAACATAAACGCGCAAACCAATTGTATTGAAGTTCGAATGCCTCACGTCCGACGAATTCTGATTGGTATCGTAATATGTAACGCGAATCAAAAGTAGATCGATTTGCTTGAAATACATTTTTGTCTTTAACCTCTTGAATTATTTTACAATACCTATCGCAAGTTGATATAAATTCACCATAAGCTGTTTTGATTGTCAAAATCAAACGCCTTCTTGTATAATCTGGATGATTGTTGTAAGCCTCATTCACTAAGTTTCAATACCCTTCATGGATTACGTACACCCTCTACACCATCTCAATTCATGCCTACGTTCAGCCCAAATGTAGGATTTCACATATATCAACAACTGTGAAGGTGATCACGTAACATCGAACATTATAGTAATACTTAAAGTTTGTCTACTGATAACTTTGTATAAAGCGCCTAGTTGACAACAACATAAGACAATGGTCTATAATAAAATTACCTTGGTCATGTTATTCGGCATTATTAAGTACAGATAACATGACAAATGTAATTTTATTATTTACCGGTCTTTGTTTACCCGATAAGCACCCAAAATTAATAATGCGGATAAACAACTACCAACGTCGTCAAAACGGCCATGGCGGTCAGTTGTGTGTCCATCTCTGGACTCAATGATATAACAGATTCCTTGTCCTGATCTGAATGTCCTAGTACCAGATCCGAACTTCACTATCTCGATTTTGCTGGAGCAACTCCAGATCAAACCGATTCCACCTGAATTTGTTTTTGTCTTATTCTTCTTTTTATTCTGAATAGTCGTCCGTCCATCCTCCTCCCCAGTCTCGTCCTTCCCCGATCCAGATTGATTCTCCTTTGATGCTTCCGTAATGCGAATTGAGTTGAGAAATTGAACTGAGACGAATTAGAAGCAGATTGTGGATACATCGGTCAGTCAAGGGAAACCCTAAGACTGACTGCCATGAAAAGAAAGAAAGTGATCGGCGATGAGTGTGAAAGGGTATTTTGAAAACAAAGAATTTTTTTGTGTATATACGTGTATTTTTGTTGATAAAGTTCAATATCCTTTATGTGCCATTCGACATTAAGATGAGATACATTATATTTTAAAAACTTAATGTACGTTAGCAGCCTGCTTATATTTTAAATGCAAACTGTAATGCCACTAGTTTGCATAAGATTAGGTGATTATGCGTTTTAACTAATTGTATTGCTTTTGTATGTACACGCGACTAATCCATGGGTGCCAGTAAAAAGCTAAATTTGTATTAAAAAAGATACAACAATGAGGCAATTTCAATCAAGGTTGGAAGAGCTTATCACCACATGCACATCTCCATGTGAGCAAATAATAACCATCATAAGCTTCTTCGTGTCTTTCTGAATCATCATTGCCTTCGCACTTCAATTCAGAAGCCATTTTCTGCTTCTCATTTTTTCTTTGATGTGGAGAAATCACACTCTTTGCCATGCAAGGTCTGCAGTTCATACATTTGTTCACACAAATCGGAGGCCTTGAACCTAAACTCCATCTCCTTGCTTATGATCAATGTAATTAATTATAGCATTAAATAAATTAACTCAGTCAAAATCACATTTAATTAACTAAGTTAATTTCTACTAGCAATGCAGACAATTAAACCACACCTGCGAATGTTCGACCGAAGATATCGAAGAACAATACTATGACAAGCAGCAACAAGATAGCAGTTCTCATCCAGCCTTCTTTGTAAATTTCTTTTTCTTCTTCTTCCTTTTCCTTTGAATTTTATATGAAGAATGAAATATTACAGTAGAAGACTAGAAATACGGAAAGACGAGTAAATATGTTGGAAAAGTTTAAAACGATTCCAATATAAGAGGCAAGCTTATATTTAAAGTCATTTTGCCTAGTAAATGAATGAATCTCAAAAAAGTTCTTCGTTTTCTAGGTCATAAATAAATAAACGTGCCCAGTCAATGAATGATTCCAAGACAGCGCAACCATCTATTTGTTTGTATCCGTGCATGTGTATTCTACATAATATATTTCACATATACGCAGAAGTGGGTAATTTTCGTATAAAGTTTACACTTAAGCATTCTAAGCTCAAGTTTCTAAATTCCAGAATATGTTTTCCTTATTATTCTTTTTCTTTAAACAATACATAAGCAATGAGGTACATTGCAGATTTCCATCCGCATTAATAAAGCTAAAATACATACATGTTCATGAAACATACATAACATACCTCATAGACAAGCACAACCTGTCGTTATTATGAAGATATATGAATAAATGTGTACGTCATCACAGCATTTAATATGCAAAATAATAGAGCAATAAAAAGGTTGGCAATGGCATAGCAATGTGCAATGTTTGGTTAAATGAGTTGCCCATGTGAACACTACACATTTCCTTGCTGTACTTCATCACCTAATTCAGTTGTTGGCTAACTTGCACTCAACAACTCGTTTACCCAACAACCAATAATAAGAATAATAAAAAACAAAAACAAACAACGCAGGCCAGAATGTTCACATACAACAATAGTTTATTCATACCATTAAAGCATACATAGGTTACAAAGTTTACAGTTCGTAACATCAGCCAGTAAAAGCAGGACCATGGCATAAAAAACAGTCTAAAACCGACTGAACAACAAGCACAATAATTCGCTTGCCGTTGCCAAAGCCCCTTCTATCCCTTGGCCTCAAAACAGAACTGTGCAAAAGCAACCCTCACACTTGACTCAGATACTCAACAAACCAACACCACTTACATAATAGCAACGTAAAACACCATAAAAATACTCGACTCTGACATAAAGCAAAGTAAAATAAACATAAACGACTGAACCATTCTTAAGTCTTGAAAGCTCTAGACCCGAACTGAGATTGAGAGAAGCTTGCTGATTACATATGGCAAGCCAAAAACTCAAGAGCAGACATCCCAATTGCAAAGGAGATCCACCCCAAAAAAAAACTTGTTCGAGAGAGAAGTCAAGGTTAAGCTGACCCAGCCATGAAGTAAAAAAGTTCTAGAAGACGCTATTAGTAGAGAATGTCGCACCAGTACATTTTCTCCTCCAGTGCAGGCATTCCGGAAGCTTTCATCATGTTGCAGTGCTGAAGGTTGAGCCCTACAAGAGAAGGACCCATGTTACTGATCAAAGGCAAGCTGAGCGCCGTGATGTTCAAGCAACCAGATAAAGAAAGGAAGCGGATGTTCAAGTGCCTTGCAGAAGCTAGGAGGGCTACCCCATAGTCGGTGATATCAGCCTGTGACATATCGAGTTCCTCGAGTAAAGTGCATTGTTGTGAAATTTCTAAGAGGATTTGGTCGGTAAGCTTGTCGCACCCGCCTAGGTTAAGTACTTGAAGTGTGTCCCCATGTTGTTTCAATAGTGTGCTAACCACTGAGTCTGTAATATTTGAACAGCCTTTCAAGTTCACTTTGGTCAGCCCTACATCGTTGTTCATGATTATAGGGATGAGTCCTTCATCTGTGACGCCTACCAAACCGGTAAGTTCCAGATGAACCAAGTTAGAGCAAATTTGACCAAGTGTAGCCAAGCTAGCGCTGCTGAATTCAGGACAGTCACGAATGGTCAGAGCAACGAGAGACTTGCATACAGGAAGAGCGGCATTTATAGGTAAATTGATGTCTTTGACTCCCATGCATTTCACAACACTTAAGGACTGTAACTTGGAGTTCAAACTGACCAGACTAGAAAGCACTCCCCAGAGGGAAATGAGGTGGCATTCTTCCAATATCAGGTTCTGAAGAGCATCGCATTTGCTGATGAAAGCAGTCAATCCCATGTCAGATACATAGCAGCACTTGCGAATGTGAAGCTGCTTCAAATTAGGGCAGCCTTTACCCAAGGCATCGATTCCTACATTAGTCAAGCCATGGCAAGAGGTCACGCAAATTGTCTGAAGCCTGGATAATCCCTTTGCACTACCCATGCACCAGAATCCTTTTTCAGCAACGTTTTTCAAGTTGTTAAGGTGTAGATCAGTGATTGCCTTCCCATAATGGCCTATACAAGCAAGAGCTAAGTCACTGATGCTCAAATCTTGAAGCTTTAGTTTGGTTAATGAGGATGATGCAGAAGACATCAATCCAGAGATACCAGCGTCACCGATTAGGTCACATTCCTTGATGTACACAGAATCAAGTTTAGGGCACAGTTTGCCAACAGCATGAATACCATCGTTACCAATGTTTATGCAGCGATCGAGACTCAGAGAAACTAAGTTCGGGCATTTCTCAGCAACAGCAATCAAGCCTCGTGTAGTTATACCAGGGCAGCCGATAAGGTCAAGCCTCTCGAGAAGAGGGCAACCATTAGCGAGCTCAGATAATCCAGAATCGGTGACAAAAGGAACATCAAGCATTGAAAGGGATTTAAGTAAAGGGCAGCATCTGGAAATGGAAGAAAGTCCTACATCTGTAAGACCACGGGTAGGATGGCTTCCGCAAACAAAAAGCTTTTCAAGCCCACCGCGAGTGGATGTACAAACAGCCATGGCTGAAACTCTAACATCGGTCACTTCCTTTCCTTTCAAGCTCCGGGTAAGACAACCAATGTTTTCATATATATCCACCTCATCATCTTCGTAATTTTCAGCGTTCTCATCATTAAGATCAATTGGTTGCTTCTTGGTTTGAAAAGTAGATTTTTTCTTCAAAAGTAAATCTGATGATCTAATGCCACTTAAAAGCATAAGCCAACGCTTGGAAACACAAGCGGAGTTGCTTCTTTCTCGATTTCCAGGAAGGCGTCTGAGAATTTCGTAAAGGCATTCATCGGGTAATGAGTCGAGAGACCGCTGCTGCTCTTGAAGGCGAAGTTTCTTCTCGACTCTTCTGCAGTGAGGATTGAGTCTTGACCTCTTGTGATGAGTAGAGTATGAGAGAAGGCCACTTGGGCACATAACATCATCTGAAATTCATATAAGATGGATTAGTTTGACTGCTTGTTTGAAGCATGGAATACAAATATTCACAGATCTATCTAATTGGAAGTGCGACAAACGATATCTTTAAAACTGTCAAAAGATTGGTACGATAAGAGATATGAAACATGAGCAAACGTCTAACAATTGATTGAAATTAGATCGGAATAACATCATTATTTATGGTTTATGATAACATCAACTCTAACATAAGAACTATAGCAGTACAGATTCACAAATCAAGGTTATAGCTAATCAAATCTGACGGTCCAAAATCATTTACATATATACCAATCGAACAAATTATATCTTGACCTGATCACCCAGATGATCCATAGCCATGTAAATATCTTATCATATACTAATAAAACACCAAAATCAACATAAACTACGATTATGAATTTGATCCAGCTGTAAGTTCTTCCTAACACAAATTTTGTTACCAAGTCAAAAATCAAATTATAATTTAATTCAGCTGTAAGCTCTTCCTAACATAAGTTACAATTATTATCCACATCATTAACAACAATAATTCATACAAATCAACATAAAAAGAGGGGTAAGTTCTCACCTCCATGGTTGACAAGAGTAGGCATGAGATTACACAGAAAATCTGAGCTTGAAATTGGAAGAAGGATGCAAATCGCATGAAAAAAGGAACCCTAATTAGGGAAAAAAAAGTAAAATGAAAAGGAAGAATAATTTTTTTTTTGTTTTTTTTGTTTTTATGAGAAGTGAGAAATGTAGATGAGAACGGATTCAATTTGAAGGAGAATTAATTATGAATTTAACAATTGAAACTGCTAGTGACGTGGCAGAACGGATGAATGGTAGCTGTAAGATGCATGCATTTGGTCCTTTTCACTATGAACTTTATTTTTTTTCTTCTGGCTTTTACTTTCAACTTGGTAATAATTTAATTTCTTCTTTTCAATATTATAGTCCCACTGGAAGATTTTTCTTTTATCACCTACTTCTTAATTAGAGAAGATTTGTGTAAATATATAGAAATACGTAATGAGGATCCAGTTAAAAATATTGATATATTCTGTTATGATTAATGTTCTAATTTGATAATATGGATTAGGTAAAGTATAATTGCTGTAGATTATTTTAATCCAGAATTAAATTATTTATGACTCATATTCAAAATTATTTGCAACTTTTTGATATTTAAAAAATAATATTGCTGTTGATTTTTTTTCTGATGGAAATTGATAAAAGGGAACAGAAAAGATCAAATAAAAAACATATAGTAAATTAATGTGCTATCATGTATTCAGTAAAGGAATCCAGCCTTAGGTCAGGTTCATCCCCCCCGCCCCCACTATTTCTTTTATAAGGCCCCACCGTCTAATATGTGCATGAATACTACCAAAATATTATTTTTCTATTTCCTTCTGATTAGCAAGGTTCAATGAACCTTTGTTGAGTGGTTAGCTGTCTTCATTATTTTTTCCTTTTTTTATCATCATACTCAACTTTACCTAGGTTTATCTTTGTTTCCAGACTCTAGTTGGTAGGTTATAAAGAAACCTAGTAATTTGGTAAAAATTGTTGGACACCGTGCACTGTAAACTTTTTTTACCCAATGCAAAGAAGCAACAAATGGATTTAGAAATTTTTATTAGTTGCGTAGATTATTTTGCTCATAATACGTTCACTTTATTACGTTTTAATGGAAAATTTGAAACTGAAGATGGAGGAAGAATGTGTTTTTGTGTTATGAAAAGTTTGAGAAATTGTCACTTGAGAAAGGCGTAAAATTGAATTTATATCATTTAATCATGATTTTTTATCATTGATCAATTCTCCAATTTCAATTTGTAAAATGCAAGCAACCAAATCTTGTAATTTATACAAATGCACTTTGTAAGTGGGCATGTATAAATTTCTTATTTGGTTAAAACCAAGCATACTTTTGCTATAAGTTTAAGTTGCGGACTTCTGTTGCAATACGTTGTATTTTCCAAGCTTATTTGTTAAATGTGTTCGTATTTATATGTGGCATGAGTAGTCCAAATTGAGATTTTGAAGGTGTTCGAGATGAATGTGAACATAAGTCTGAGCTAAAAAAATACTCATGGTCATTACAATCAAAGCACTTTGAATTAGTTAATGAGATTTTTGGTCTCCCAACGCTAATATGAAATTATTATACTGTTATATCCTATTCAATCCTATTTAATTATGTAGCAACAGATCAGCCGTTTGTTAAAATGCTTGTTAATGAAGTAATTGTGCTGTTGTATGCTTATACAGCTAAGACATAGCAGATTAACTGTCGCTAAAATGTCCATCTGAACTTAATCTAACTTTTCAATGAACTAGTATAGAGAAACAAATAAATCGAAGAAAAATATAAACATGGAAATTTACGTAGTTCGAAGGTTAAGAAAATTTATGTCGACGGGTTATATCTATCTTTCTCGGTTATACTTTTGAAGTACAAGAGTATAATTCTACAATGATCCTAACAACGCATTTTTTTTTAAATATAGATTTTAGATATAAATTCTTTAATAGAATATTTTTTAACCCTTATTTTTCCACAATATCCCTTTCCTTTTATGAGTGAATGACATCACATGAACTGATGACATCATTCTAGTAACCAATAGGTGCAATCAAACATTGTCACGTGTCATTCATCTGGCTTATCTTGAACTATGTATCACGGCTTACCATTTTGATTTAAGAGAGAAATTTGATTTGAATTGCTGGAACTGGCGTAATGCCATTAGATGACTGCCACTTATCCAAGATCCATGTTATGACCTTGTTCAACTTGGTTTTTGATGGGATGATGCTTGGCACAATTCCTCCTTTGGTCTCATGGTTTGTCACTTTGAAGTGCATTCATGCCTTGTCTCGATTGGATTGTACTGCGCAGTTAAGTGTTGTATTGCCCTGGTGATTGAGTCTAGTTGTTTGATGTAAGATAGCATAATATGAAATTCAAAATTCCTACGTGTTGTATCTGAAATTTTTGTATTTCCTTGATGATGTAGCTTACAGATACATCATACCTAAATTGTGCTAATCCTATAACAGAAACTATGTGCACCTCTTGCTTGTATTGTTCTAGTAGTGAAGTTTCCTGCATTGCTCCTTTTACTCGACTTTATCCACTTGTAAGATATTTTTGCTAAGAAAACAGGTAACGGGTTCCCCCAAGTCTATGTTGATGAATGTTGTGGAAGATTTGTAATCTTCTTCCCTCTTTTTAGTAATATATTGGTAGTCGTGTTCTGCTAGAAATTCTACCTCTAGCTGTGCGTGTTACACATCCCGTATAATTAACCTAAAATTAATTTTTTTTTAAATATATTAAATAATAATGATGTTAAAATGAAAATTTAGCAAACATTAAAACTTGGCTATAAAACTTGCACCATTATGTTCAATGTTCATAGTGATCTTCTGAGTAACTTTCATATATAGAGCTTTGCGATCAGAGTTCAAACGAAGAAGTTATTGGAATTTGAAAGTTGTGGATCGAAAAAAATTCAAAACGTATTAAGGTAATAAATATCATTAAGCTTAACATTATATAAAATGTTAAATATAAAACTTAACGTATAATATAAGTAAGCGGTTAGGACCACACCAGTCGACCATCTTTTAGGGCTGGTCGGCCGGTGGTGTTGTGACAATTAGGGCTGGCAGTTAGAACCGAGAACCGCAATACCAAACCGAACCGATTCGGAAAGACCCGAACCTGAACCAAACCCAATAGGTCTCGTGTCGGGTCTAGATGATAAAAAGTACAATAAAGACCCGATCAAACCCGAACCCAATCGACCCGACTAAAAAACATTGAAATATATACATTTTTAATATCATTACCCAACCAGACCTGAACCGACCGAACCCGAACCGAAGCTTGGGTTGTGTTGGGTCTAGGTTTTGGACCCGACAAGACCCGATCCACCTAGAATCGAGACCCATCAGGTTAGGTCTAATTGCCACCCCTAGTGGTGGCTAGGATTTGAGCGACCTAAACGGTCCGAATTTAATATTATTAAAACATTCTAGATCTGATAGTCATAGCACATCCAAGCAACTATAAATAAGAGGCCAGCACACTCATTCTTTCCATATAAATTTAAAGTCGGGAACACACTCCCTTAATTCTCTTCCTCCATAAAAATCTCTTAATTCAAAATCAAAAATAAATATATATTTCAACAATTAGGAGGCGATTTGAAGGAAGCAGTCCAAAGAGAAAGGTAATAAATAATATATATGTGTATGTACGTACGTATGTATGTGTGTGTGTGTCTTCCATAATTAACAGATTTTGAATCTAATATATAAATAAATCGGTTATATGTTATACAATAAATAGAGGATAAATTGAAAGAAGATGTAAGGCTACCACATGAAGCAAATCCAAGGAGATTCATTGGAAATTATCTATGAGTGAAAATCTTAATTTTTTCTTAATAGTATATTGTGTAATTTGATATTTAGATTTCTATTGTGCCTTAGGTGATTTTGTGTGCGAAAATTTATCAACCTAAAATCCCAAAATCTTTCATAATATGTAAATCTTGAATTGTTTGGAATCCTACTTGTTTTGTTTTAATATGGCAAAACTGGATTCATTGATATTTACAAAATAAATATTTTTTATTTTATTCGATTCTATTTTTCAATTTGTGATTGCAATGACAAAAAATTCCAAAATAAGGAAATAGAAAAAGGCATGCAAAGTAGGGAAAAGGATATTTTTTTCCTCTTATCCGTAGTTTGCACCACATATTTTGATAATTAAAATAAGTATGGTTTCTTTGTCAGTTCAATGCTTCGTTTAAAAGTTGAATGGAATATAAAAGATTTATATTGTAAATCTACATCTTTGGAAAGAATTAGCATAATTCTTATATATAAACATAAAACAATTATATGTTTTGTATTCCATTTTAAATATGTATAAAATTCTATTTTTTATAGCTAATTTATTTATGATATTAGCTTTTTTGTGATTTCTATATTAAATTGGAACTTGTATAGCAATTTTTATTGTAAACATTAAAATAATATAACACTCAAAATAAGAAATGGACAAATTATCTGAACATGCATAAAGTTAATTAGGCATAAATATAATAATAACTTATCCCTCTAAACTTCGAAACTAACAGTTATAATTGTAAACTTGTAACGTATATAATAATAAAGACATTAAATGAAGAAACCGATAGATAAATGGCAATTAACAATCAATCTAATAAAATGAGTTAGAGACAACTATGGAAGTTAATCCATAAGTAAAGGTGAAACAAGTAGTTTCCCTTATAGGGCCTTTAATGCATAAATACATGTGAGGTGTGTATGTGTGTGCGTGTTATACATATATGTTGGCATAGTTCTATATTAATGTTGGGGAGTGGAAATATGGCTAAGTTATAATGTGATTTCAGTTGAAAGCATACGTAAGTCTGCCAAGCTAATCTGACTACCAGGAGTGTAACTTTAGTAACTAATGTGGGACATTGTCTATAATAAGTACCCATGGAGAACGTGAGGTTAGTCCCAACTTTGTAGGATAAGTTCGTCCAACTAATCTGACTACTAACATCCACAAATAGGCGGACTAATGGTTGACGTCATTGTTGGGTTACGGGTCATAAGGATTGATATCCCAGGATGGCCTACTTCGGGGTTAAGGTATTAAATGGCTATGTTAGGGTCTGCCTCTCCCTATCGAAGAAGTATTGAATGGTTGAGATTATCTTTTAGGTGCATATTAAATGGATAGGGTTATCTTTTACGTATGTTAGTGAAAATCTCTTAGGGGAGGTCCGATTTGGGGTTGAGGTATTAAATGGCTGTTGGGGTCTGCCTCTTCCCCATCTACGAAGTATTAAGTGACTTATAAGAGATTTTGTACGATGTGGGTTAGGGAGTACCAGGAGGGGTACGCCTGGGGTTAGGTATTAAATGGCTGGAGGGCCTGTCTATTTCCCATTTAAAGGGTATTATGTGACCTAGGTACTTCCTCTCGCATCATCAGGATATGATTGGACGAATGGTGGGTTGTTGAACCCAATTACTAGATTACTATGTTGCACTCATTTTTATAGTCATGGATTAGGACTTGTAGGGTCACTAGCCCATAGTTAGAGTATATAAGAGGAACAATAATAAACATGCAAGACAATACCTAATATTTGTAAAACAATGAATGTATTTAATTTTGTTTATGTGCTATTGATACACTATAATTCTGGGACTTGGATATTATGAAATGGATACTTATTAGATTATTATATTTTATTCCTTCCATTGTAAGACTTCGATGGAATAGGTAGATAACTATGCATATTGTTTTATTTAATCAATTATACCAACCAACGGCCAGCTCTGAAATTGACCTAAGGTTCGATAGGCTTTTATTGAGTTGAAAATTAGGCCTGTTTTGGAAAGGGTTGTTACAGTGTGATTCTACCGCAGCATGATTCTACCGCGTTTAATCCAAAAATTCCTTACTTTGCACCACCCCTTGAAAGTCTATCCTTGATCTGACCAGTACTTCTTTATTTCCAATAATGATAGGTTTCTGTCTTCGTTTCAAGCACTTGGTATAAACTCCCTTTCTACTTTGACTTTTTCCCTTTTTTAAACACAAACTAACCTGAGCTAATTTCATCTCTTTTACTTTTCTGTAGCTTTCCTTCTTTCACCAGAGAGGAGAGGTATAACACCACATATTTTGGAATGCAAAAATATTAGATTAAATAACAATAAGGTTAATTAAATCATAAACAACATCATAGGAATACTTTCGACTGTGAAGGACTAAATGAGTAAAAAGGGAATGTAATAATAAAGGGATTAAGGGATAATTAAGATTAAGCTAGAAATTGATTGTAGTCCAAGCCCAAACCATTAACCCTTGTACCCATATTCTCTTCATTATCTTTTCATTCTTTATCAAAAACAAAATATAACAGAAAGTTAGGCCACCGTTATTAGAAAAGGGGGAGAGGTATAAATCAACTAAGGACAAACACAGGCACTCATTTCATTATCTAAGAAAATGAGTGATCCTCCAAAGTATGAGAGTACTCATATAATGTGATTATTCCATGCTAAAAAGAGATGCCAATAAGCCCGATAGGTAGAAATACCCCCCCCCCCCCCAAACAATGAAAAAAGAATAATAACTCCCAACTCCTAAAAGTAGACTTAAGAACTACGGTAGGACCAGTCCAAGAACTAGAACTTAACTGTACATAGGTCTAGAAGTAATGAAAAGTAAATAACAACAGTGGCAAACAATTAAATTATATCATCTAATGGACGATGGAAAGCATATATATAGATCCATATATTCCAAAAGGAATCATCAATGCGATAATCAAGCAATAAAAAAACATGATGATGCGAGTTAGGGAAACTTATCCAAATAATCAAGTACCCACTATCTATTCGCTTAAGCGGTCTAGCCCATAATAACTACTAAAACTAAAAAAAATTCAACAACACGAGTCCCGCATATATTTATGTATATAATTTAAGGGTTATATACATATCTACGTGAGTAAAGAAAAACAAGGATGCAAAGTGGAAGTAGCAATCAATCAGGAGTAAGGTGGTTGAAGAGTTTTCTTGGTTAAAAGTATCTACTACTTCATTGCTTAAGTCCATATCGTGTCACCTATTGTTACAACTATGTAAACACAAACATTCATTTCAAAGAGGAGGAAGAAATTTTAACAAAGCTTTTAATCTAGGTGAGTAATACAACCCTTTTTCCTTGTCCCAATCTTTTTTTATTTGGATTCTACATGATTTTGGCTATTTTGAATGATGATAATAGATTGATCGTATACAAATTTGGGGTTAAATGACATTGTTTATGGTATGTTTAAGGTAAGACATGAATGAATTGAGTCCAAATGGAATGAAACTATTATATTATGCCTCTAATGTAAAAAAGAGATAGATTTTAAGTTTCAAAATTTCAAAATGAAGGAATAATTTATTACAAAATTCAACTAAAAATTTGTAGTTTTTTATATGAATTAATATTAAAAAATATTAAAATTTAATGTTTTGATCTGAATTTTTACTAACGGTATAGAAAAGCATTTTCGATTTTCTGTGAGCTTTTAGGAATTTTCCCATAATTACTCAAATTGATATGGATTAAAGGAAAAGGCAGGAAATATCCTTAATTAATGAAATAATTAAAGAAAATGATTGATTAAGGTGAGATTATAAAAATCATGGTTTATAGTAGAGATTTCGATTGCATGCAGCGAATAAGAATATGATATGTGTAAAGAATTAGTCTAAAGTAGTTACTTTATATAAGAAAAAAAATCATTTTTCTACTAAATTTTGATTTGCCATTTTAGATTTGTGATGACATATACCTTCAACAATTTTGAACTTCGTTTGCTTATGTTAGATCTTCAATAGCTACTTTAGAAGCATAATAGCTTCATACCCGATAGTTATGTTGGATCTTCGATAGCTATCTATATAAGAGGCTCATAGCCTATACCTTCGATAAACCATTGTTAGATATTTGATGGCTATTTTAGAGGCTTGATAGCTTATACCTTCGATAGCCATGTTAGATTTTCTTTAGCTATTTTAGAGGCTCGATGCCCTACACCTTTGATGCCCAACGCTACACCTTCGATAGCTAGATATTCGATAGTTATATTTTATGCATGTGATGGATAACCTTAGAAGCTTGGTAGTTTAAACATGTGATAGATAACCTTAGAAGCTCAGCGGCTTCAACATGTGACAGTTAACCTTAGATGCTTGATAGTTTAGATATGTGATAACATGGTGTTAGCAGCTCAATATCTAGACATGCGTCAGTTAAGCATTGTGGAACCCAAATTCCAAGAGTATAGTTGAATTTTGTTGTATGAATTAAAAAGTGCAAAACAATGAAATTAACTGTAAATGTTAAAACACAATAATATTGGTGGATCGGCGGTGTGAGGCCAATGTGGCAACTTAAATGTCTAAATACGAAATTATTTGGGAACGATGGTGTAAGACCCATGTGGCAACCTAAAATTCAAAACATGACATTATGCGGGAGTGACGGTGTAAGGCCCAAGTGGAAACTAAACGTCAAAAAACGACAGTAGTTTGGAGCAATCACGTAAAGCCTCTGTGACAACCTACGATGTTAAACCACAACATTATTTTTAAATGAGGTTGTAAGGCCTATGTGGCAACCTATAATGTTTAATACATGACTTTATCAAAGAGAACCGATACAAGGCCTGAGTGGCGGCTTAGAGAGATGACTATAAAACATAATTCATGATGTGGTGCTAAGTGTAAGGCATACTTATAGTTGAAATGTTATTCACATGATTATGTTCATGCTATGATTGTATTACATGAGATGAGGTGATTGGTAATGAAAAATTAGTGAGGGGAAAACCCATTTCGCTAGATGGCATGTTCTACTATATGTTATTTTTAGGTATTTATTACTCATACGAAGCTTTATGTTTGATCCGTATTTTTATTATTGTTTTTTCCGTAAACTCATGGGTACTCATCCGAGTAGGTTAAGTTTATGCATTAGGCAAGTTTTCCTAAAGGCCAATAAAAGCTCCAAATATGAAGCATGGGGCTTAGTAGATAACAAATTTTACTTCGAATTCCCTAAAACCAGGTTGTATAATTGGTTAAGTGTTCGTGTTAGCATCCTCATATGTCATGCATGACATTATATATTTATTATATTTATACCTATGTGGCCTTGTATTGGGATATGAAAATGTAAAGACAATTTATGTAATGAAAAATTTATTTAATCACTTGGTTTAGTTAATGCTGTCGAAAAAAAATTATCCCATTTTGACTTGAAATTAACTCTGGTGATGAGTACAATATCATCGATGTTCATTTTCAGATCTTGAAATGATGGATGTTACAAATTGGTATCAGAGCTTAGGTTAGGGGACATCTAAATAAAAATGAGCTAAGATAACTTTAGGTAGGAGCTAGATAGTGAAAAAGAACACCTTTGGCATGGGTATACACTACATATACATATCTATATGTATGTATATATGTATGTACGTATGTGTATGTATGTATATGTATATATGTATGTATATGTAGTTTATACCCATGCCAAAGATGTTCATTTTTAATATCGTACTTGTATTTTGATATAGATATATAAGTGGATATATCTATCCATTACTATTTCTTTCACACTTTTTACTTTCGTCTCTTATGGGAACTTGCTTATGTAGAAAGCAAGAGTGGAGACGAGAAAAGTAAGATTGACATTAGGGGGAGAAAAGGAATCATCGGCGAGGGAACTACAGGTTTGTAGACTAGTGGACAAGGAAGAAAGCAAGTGTAAGACATAGCCATAAATGCGGGCATCCAAGTGTCGACTATAATTATGAGAAATGTTGTATGTGATTGATCTGATTAAAATCTTGAGGAAGAAGGTAAAGAAGTTTACTTTAGGATTATGGTTGTGGCTGAGTGATAAGACGATGTCTTATCGGACATTTCCATTCAATAAAGTGGTAGAGATAGCGAGACGATGTGAGCTTATGTGTATCGTGATAAATAATGAAGTGCTAAATTCCCAAGTGGATAAGAAGAAGATCACCCTATACCAAAAAGGTAAAAAGGGCCAATAGCAGAAGGGAAAATCTCAGGAAGTGGAGCATAGAAAGATGTTTCTGAGGTCACGTTTTGTAATTGTAGGCAGAAAGGCCATTATGCATCTAAGTGCATGAAATCGATTAGAGTGGACATTCTCAAGCGCTTAAACCATGATAAATCAGGGCATAAAAAGAAGCATTGCCCAAAGCTGAGGCATGCAAAATATATGTTTTGGAAAGGTTAACGGATGGACCATCTACCAAAGAAAAAGGAAAGATTGTAGTGCTTGAATGTATGCTTTTGGTTTCCAGTATTTTAGTTAGAGTTCTGTTTGATACTGCTTTTGCACACTCTTTAATTTTTGGTCGATTGGTTAGGTCTAGATACCACTTAGTTAGTTACGTCTTTTCCTGTGATTAATCTAATCGATGTGTATGCTACTCTCAGATTAAGGTGCACCAGTATAGAGTTTGTTCGGTGTGGACATTTGTTTTTTGTGTTCTATTTGTGTTTGTTCGTAGGCTATATGGTTATTTTGGTTGTGGATTGACTATTACGTAACGATGCTACAATATCTTGTGCTGATAGAGTTATCGCTTATGAAAACCAAAGGGAGGTGAAATGGCTATGGTAGCGCTATATATGATGAAGGAAAAGTATGGAGCTATGCTATATGAGATGGAGTCATAGGAGGACGAGGTTAATAGAGTACTAATATTTGAAGAAATTGTATATGTTTTGAATCTACAACAGGATCACCGTCGAACAATTGAATTCCAATAAACTTGGAACCAGGGTACAACCTATTAGTAGGCTTCCTAGCAGAATGCTACCTAAGGATATATAGGAGTTGAAGAAGCAACAAATGGAACATGAGCGTAAAAGTTTCATTAGGCCAAGAAGTTTGTTTTGGGGAACATTCGTGGTGTTCGTAAAGAAGTTGGATAAATCACTTTGAATGTATGTCAATTACCGAAAGCTGAATGAATTTACAATGATAAATCTTTGTCCGTTGTCCATGATAGATGATTTGTTTGACTGGTTGAGTGGAGTACGAATATTCTCTCTTATTGACTTAGTAGCAGGATTCCACTAATTGAGGGTAGTAGAAGGTAGCATTCAATTAACTACATTTAGAGCTAGATACCAATCATATGAGTGGTTAGTCATATCCCTTCGAACTGACCAATGCCCATGCATTCTTTATGGATCTTATGAATTGAATCGAATGTTTAGTGATCAGCTGGATGGATTTGCGTTGATCTTCATTGCCTTTTGATGTATTCTAAGAATAGGAGAGACCATGAAGTATATCTTAGATTGGTATTAGGAACCTAGAGACAACACAAGTTGATGGTGAAGTTTTCCAAGTGCCACTTTTTGAAACAAGAAGTTAAGTTTCTTTCTCATGTTATTTCAGAGAATTGATTAGAAGTTGATCAATTGAAGAATGAAACCACTAATGACTGGTAGAGACCATAATCAATTACATGGATGAGGATTTTCTTGGGATCAGCTGGCTATTACCTTAGATTCATTAAAGATTTCTCATGGATAACAGCTCCCTTGACCAAGTTGGCTAAGAAAAGTTAGAAGTTCGAGTGGGCTGATATGTATGGATGGTCTTTTTAGGAGTTGAAGATATTATGAACAATGCTTCTGTTTCAAACACACTTGAAGGGAATTGGGATTTGGTTGTTTATGCCAATGCTTGTGGAATCGGGTTGGGAGCAGTTTTGATGCAAAAGGGAAAAGTAATAGCTTATGCATCTTGACAGTTTAGACCGTAGGAAATTCGTTATCTGAATCGCGATGTAGAGTTGGTATCAGTGGTCTTTATGTTAAAAATTTGAAGTCAATATATCTTAGGAGAATGTTTCGAGTTGTGTACGGAAGTATCTTATATATTTATTCTCTTGAAAAGAGTTGAATATGAGACAACAAAGATGGTTGGAGTTCTTGGCGCCTTATGATTTTGATATAGAATATAAGCTAGGAAGGGGAATAAGGTTGTCGATGCTTTGAGTAGAAAGCCGCAAAATGGAATGTTAGCCATGATTGTGGAATGGAAGGCATTAGAGGCATTAGCTTTTCATGGAGTGCAGTTTAGGCTGAATGCAGGCTCCAGTCAGGATTTGGGTGCATTAGCAAGTTTGGAAGTCCATCCAGCACTTGTGGATGATATTACTGTGATGCAAAGAGAGGACCCATTGTTTATCAAAAGAATCAGGTCATTAGAGATGAGTGTGGATGTAAAGGACCTAAAGGGATTTGAGGTTGACTCGAAAGGATAGCTTAGAAAGAAATGAATATTTTGTCCCGATATGGGAGATCTTTAAAAAGAAATCTTAGAGGAGAGTCATAAAACTTATAAACCTAAAATAGCTTGGTTTCCAAAAGGAGCCATGAAAATTTTTTATTGTAACAAATTTTCCTATATTTAAAAACTTTCTACAAAAGAGATTTACTTATATAAAAGTGTATTTTTTTGACTTAAAAATTTATTTGCATTCAGAAACCCAATTGTCATACCAAACCATTTTTTCCAAAAACATCTTTAAACAACGAAAACTAAAGTAGACAAGGATAACTTCCATTCTCTACTACTCATGCTATTTCTGCTTTTAATCATAGTAGAGATTCTAATAGCACACGAGGGGAACATCTAAAAAAAGTGCCATTATTGCACATATTTGTGAAAAATACCTATTTCTCATATCCTATTCCTATTATTTTTCTCCTATACTATTTCTAATTAGAATATAAATCCTATTTCAATATAAATTCTTAACGTTTATGAAAATTTCCTAATAGTGCTACTATTGAAATTTCTCCTACCTAAATTGCCTTCAAGTGGCTTCTCCTTACATATCTCTTTTCCTCTTTTGTTGTTTTCTCCAACGATCATTGTAGTGTATTCGCCTACTGCTTTAGTCATTGGGTTTTTCTTTATTAACATGAAACGAGATATGTATAAATCTAATTCAGCTATTTTTCTCTGTATTTTCCTTATACGAGAATATTCCTTTAATCTTTATCAGGCGCTCTTACCCTTCTATTCTCTTTACCTCATTTTAATCAAGTACCATTTCCATTTTTCCTTCCCTTGATAAGAATTAAAAAAGGGAACTGCTAAATTTACGAAAATAGGAAAAATCATCGAGCTAAGCATATGCTCTCTTTTCATTCACTTCAAAAATGAAAATGCTCTTTACCAAAAATCTTTAAATCAAATTTTTTTGACCCAACCAATTTTAAACTAAGAACTTCCAAATTTCCTTATTTTTTCCAAATAACAATTTCCCAATAAATCCTTTGAAAAACCCATTCAAAATATTTCAAGGAGTTTTTTTAAAATCTTTTTTTCAAATTCTTTCATATGGGGTCAGATTCAAAAGTGGATTTTAATTGTCCTCTCTTTTGGACTTTCCTTCTTTTCTAATCACCCTCATAAAATATTTCAGTTTATCATATTGCGGATGGTTAATGTACATCTTCTTGAGAGAACTTGCTTAATCCACTTTCACCTCCTGCTTGGGGATGTTTGCAACATATAGGTTCTTACTTCCCATCTCTTTGGATGAAATGTATGTTTTCAATAAGTAATCCCTCGAAACCTACAATCATAAGGCGGCTTAGACCCAATAAAGGAGTCAAGTACCATTCAACTTCCGAGGTCCTTCTATATGTTGCGCTCATGCTCTTATCGATTCATGCCTTACGGTGCCTACACTCCATGGGGTAATCGCGGTGGGTGCATAAATTTAGCTCTATTTAATGTTCCAACTCATAATTGATTTATCCATCTTTTCAAAATTTGTTCACAACTGCTTCCATAGTCAGAATTCATAGAGTGTGGCGTATAATACATACACACACATATAGACACACACACACACACAGATATATATATATAGGTAAAAAAATATATATATATATATAGGTAAAAATACAGATATGTTCTCTCAGCATATCCTAATTCCTATGATCGATAACCTAAGCTCTGATACCGAACGTAACAACCCACGCCTTAGTGGGCCCAAATTTTGGTTAAAGCGAAACCCAAGTCCATTGGGTACTGCTCATTGGTTTTGGTGATTTGTATTAAACATATGTATATCAAAGAGCGATCAATATAAAAATCATAGCAGAATAGAAAATATAATAGAACATAATTACTAACTGAGGCTACTACTTGGAATCAATAGTATTCCTTAGATACCTGGTTTCCTTGTCAGCACCAAACATGAATGAGAAGACTTCACCATCCACCCTTCCCTTCTTCACCCTTAGCCCGTCCCTCTAAATCCATCTTGTGGGTTGTAATGAGGAGGGGGTCAAAATAATGTTCTGATGACTGGAAATTTACATTATCCATTACACTAATTTACGCCGATTGATTTCTATTTAAGTGTTATGTCTATTATTTACGGTCAATCCGTTTAACCTTATATGCACATACAATATGTCTAACCTCCTCCAAGGTATAATTATATATATATATATGCCTATACACATATATGTATAAATATTGTACTCCCTAAAAAACCCAGCTACTTAATACTTTTTAAATAGGGAGGAGGCAGATCCAACGACCATTTAATACCTTAACCCTAAAGCAGGCCCTCCGTGACGTAATCGTTGGTCAATAGATTTTAGCTACAAAGACCGATGACCCATAGATACAATTTTATAATGCAATTTCCATATTATTAACGCATCTCAAAGACTCATCCAAAGGTTAACAAGCCCACCTCCGACAAAAAAACAACTAACTGATTAAACTTTGAGGTCTGTGCATATCTCATACGGATTCTATACTAGTAGAAAGCAAAATCCATCAGGGAAGCGAGTCTTTGCTAATAACCACGCAGGAATGTTGGTGCTCATAGCCTATATGCCAACCCTACCACTGAATACTGGTTCAACAACAATACTGATATAACCCGTTAACCTCCCACTGCCGAAATCCATTTTGGACTATCCTTATGTGATTCAAGGAAAATGCCCGTTCCAATTAATTAATACCACTTATCATAAATGAAACAGACCCTATTCCCTAAAAAGTACTGGGTCATTTAATACTTTAAATCTGAGGCGAACTTGGTATATTTTCCCCCTCCTATATGCAATCGCATATTCCTTTCCCATGGGTCTTATCGTTGGAGCTGTTCCATATTAGTATTAAGTATACACAGCTACTTGTAGCCTCTAGGTGAAGAGCAGACTTCTGTTGTGTAACTCTACTAACCTCACATCTTAACCCACTAAACCGAACCAACCATCCTAAGCTTAAATGTTGGGTTAGGCCCACTAATCTACACTCGTTCTAAACGTATAATTAAGGCCATATAATTTTCAATATGAAAATTATACTTCTTTCCAACATTTAATTTATATCTTGAACGCTTATTTACTATATTCCATAAATGCCAATTGTTCATAATAAATGATCGTTATTATTCTAATTGAACAACCTTTACTAATATTTATTTATTCGTTCTACTTCAACTTATCATGCCTATTTCATTTCCCCGTAAATACCATATTGAATCCTTTGATCGGTCCTATTAAACACATTTATGTCCTCGTTTAATTCCTATAACTAAATATTAACTGCATAATTATTTCCCTATTAGTTTTGAAGTTACTATCTATTTTCCATCTGCACCTCCTAATCCTATAATATGTTATTTATAACTAGATGTCCTAATTATAACCAACGTGAATATCGACATATATTATACTATATAAATATATTTTTATTTTTAAACAGTAAGCGTGGTTATATGTGTGTGCATGTGTGTGTATTCCTATTTCTAACTATTAATTCTAAACCAGAACATTTCTTTCTGCATTTTAATTTATTAGAGCTATTCTTCCAAAAAGGATTACTGTTGAAACTTTCCATAAATTAACCAAAAGTGAGACCTTTACTTTATTTGAAATTTCAAAAAATTATCTATTTTCTTTTATTGAAACAGAGAGTGCAACCTACGGGGAAGAACATATGTAGTTTACACATCTCCTTCATTTTTGGTATATCTCTATTATTTCAAACGATGCACTTTTTATACATTTGTGAAATTGGATAATTTATGGAAATTAATGAAAATAGATACAACTAAGTTATACCCCACTTTCAATAAATTAAAATATAGAAATTCACATTCCAAGTCAAATTAGGGCAATCTAAACTAATACTTATATTTTACAACCCAACTATAAATCTAGAATAAACTTTACAATTTTATCAACATTCAAATTTCAACAAATCTAGGTTCTAATTTTCAAACTTCTAAATTAGGGTGTAAATACCATTCCTATTCCAATTACCTATCTTACAAAATTTATAGGCGATATTTTTATACGTCCGTTTTAAGCTTACAACTCATCAGATCTTATATAGGCATAATAATTAAAAAAATCAACGATGTAAAATTTCAAAGTTATAAATAAATTCTATAATTTTCCACTCGCCTTTCAAGCTTTCTAAATCTTCCAAATCTGAATCCATCACTTTATGTGACTCCTTTACCTTTCCAATCCAAAAGATTATGTATAACAAGGTATATACATACTTTTAGAATTACAGATTTGGAAAGAAATTTGGGGTTAATAGGAATCAAGATTTATAATTATAGAAATTACCTTTTTCTTTCACAACATTGATTTTCTAATTCTCTTTTGTTTTCTGCCCTTCTTCGATTTGTGTGTTTATATATATATATATATATATATATATATATATATATATATTATTTTATAATTTCTAGAAATAGTGGAGAAGGAAAAAGGGAAAAGCTTCACTGCTTTGATTAGAAAATATGTGAAGAAAAGTGAAGGGTTGGGCCAGTATTTATAGGCGCTTGAACCAATCGTATCCGTTAGATTAAAATAATTAAATATAGGTCGTTCGACCAAGATTCAACCTTAGCAGGGTAGAGCAATGGATAATGGATGGGGGAAGAAGTCAGCCGGTTCTTAATTGATTTTGCTGGCGTCTAGGACTTCTTCATCATGGATCTCCTAAATAGCAGGCCTTTTAACTGGCCTCGAAGTAGTCGTCATTAAAACATCCTCATTGATATGAATCTCTTGAAACTCACCGGTCCCTTCTTCATCCACAGCTTGGATCTTTTATGAACGGGACTGGGAGTATCACTAACTAGAATGCTTGAAGTTGTTCCAAAGATAATCATAACCATCCAATCGGTCATTGTTGCTATTAGCCCTGGTTAGGAACTTTCTTTGGGATGACGTGGAGTTGCTGGCTGACTTGAAATTTGAGAAAGATGAACCGAGAGTTTAGCGACATCAATCGGCGCCATGTGTACCCTCTCAAATATGGGTGAGGTCAACAATATACTTCCTCCAGATCAAGGTTCAGTGCAAGCAGGCATACCATTTGATCTTCCCTTCTAGATGGGATGTAACATGCTGGGCTTATGAAGTTGTGGCACATTCAAATTTTATCCAGGGTTTGATGACATGACAGAAGCAGCTAGAGGCCCGAAGGTAAGACCTGTCATGATATCCTAAGGTATGGTGTCGGAACCTTCAGATTGATCTCTTCAAACTGCATCAACCAACTTTGGATGCAAGATTAGCTCACCTGCTCTGAACGCCTCGATCGCCTCTGCACTTATGATTTCCATCTCCAGATGCGCCAAGTCTATTTCGACCCTTTCTGAATGTTCGCACTCGTCTTGCACTATATTCTCCGATGCCAAAACCAAGGTGCAAGGATAAGCTTTACCAAGCCATGCTAATTCTCAAAACTTAAGAAAATTGATGTTGTAGTTGGTGATGAGTGGAATTAAGCTATCCTTAATCCATCTCTCTGCATATGCCACAAACTCATTTGCTCTTTTTGCCTAGTCTAGCACCTCTTCTCCTTTTGCATGCATCATCTCTCTCCTTGCGTGTATCAAGCAGGTCTTTATAGTAATTGTGAGTGGTCTGAAGAGCCTCATCCTTTTCTTTTCTTTCTCCTTCAAATTGTGCCTTTAGCACTTTTACTTCTTCAGCAAAATCATTATTTCTATGGTGAAAAGACTCCACTTCGATTAGACGATTCTTTCTTTCTTGCTCGATCGCAGCATTTATTCCTAACCTTTTGATCAGCATCCTCCTTTGCCTTCTTTAACTCAGCAACTTCTTTGTCGAGATGGGCGATGATCTCGTTATTCTGGCTAGTAATAGCTTCATTCCTACGTCTCAACCTCTAGATTCTTGGAATATTCTGGGATTATCATAACCAGCCTCCTCTAAGTAAAATATTGATCATACACATCACTGACGTACGCAACTATTTCTTCCTTGGTGTACGTAGGAATGTCTTTCAAGTTCGGAATGAACTTGCAGGCTTTAAAATAGATCTTCAGAAAGTGACGTTGTAATTCGACAGTAGAGGATCTGAAGCGATCGGTTGTTCTTTTTCAGTGAAAGGCATGGATTTCAATGGACAATGAGACTACTGAGAGGCATGAAACAAAACAGGTTGCTTGGTAGAGAAAGAAGCACGAGAATGGTTATTACAAAGGACGCTATCGCAGCTACTAGATTGTTTTTCCAAACCTCTAGATGAAGGAGACCTGGATCTAGATTGAAGTCTCGACAATGAATCTGTGGCCTATAGTCTTTCTCTGTGCTCCCACGATCACAGCTTGAATGCCAACTAGAGTGGGAATCATGACTGGATTGGTGGGGCCGCACAGTCAGTTTGGCCTTGGCTGATATCCCAATTATTCTTGAAATTCCTCATACAACCACTTCGATCCATGGAGCCTACAAATAAAATAGATGCAAGTTAGCCTTAATATGATTAGAGCATGTAATAAGCTGGGCAGAGTGCAGTGAATGCATGGTGCATGCAAGTGTCCTAGTGTCCTCCCGATAGATCATGATTTTGAATTTTTCCGATTGGGGTAATATCCCCTGATTTGGCTAAAGGAGTCGATTACATTCGAGATTGGCCCAAGACCAGTGAAAGGATCCTTTGAAGTCTGTACAGGAGTCTCAAATGTCGATGTAATTGGCGGAGGTAGGGTCGAAGTCTTCTTTCTAAGAAGTTTAATCTTAAGGCTTTTCCTCTAAAGTGGTTGCTGATCATCACCGCCTTCACTTTCTTCACCATGTTCTCCTGCTCTTTCACCTTCACCTCTGATCTCACCCTTTTCGAAGTGCTTTCGAATGTCACCAGCCTTGATTACTGAACTTTGGACTAGGAGCGAGTGTCCACAACTTGTTCGAACGAAGAATCTTCCTCATCACTATTAGTGGCCTTTAGAGCAGCACCAACACTGCGATCAAATTCCAACAAATTATCGGCATGCGAATTTTCATCGCTGAGCAATGACTTAGCTTCTCTATCTTTCTTCGGGATTAAATGAAGTTGTCAGACTATCTCCACGAAGGTTGCAGTTCTGGGCCTTCATGGTACATCTACAAAGAACGAAAAAGACATTCAGAAATAGCCAAGCTACGACCACAAAGTCACATGGAAAAAGCAAGAACTGAATTTACCAGGAGACAACCATCACTGTGCAAAACCAAGAGGAAAGCGGACAAAAAATAGTTCTTCTTTGAAATTGCTAAATTTATTCTAGGTGCTAGCTATAATTCGACAACCCTTGGATGGCTCTAAGAAGATGAAGGAAGGATTTCCCTTACGGCGCTTGAAACTGAACAAATGTCGAATCTATTGATTACCTAGGACTCGGTTAAAAAAATGAGCAAATATAATAAACAGACTATGAAGGAAGGTTTAACTGTTTGGGTAGAGTTGTGTAGGAGCCAATCTCATAAAATATAGAACCCATCGAATGAACTGATTAAATTAAGGGATGCCTCCTACCAAGCACATATACCTATTACATGTTGTATACCCATCTGGTGGATGATGTGCTCTCTTATGGTCTTATGGTGTGTCGTAATTAATATATCCTTAAATGGAATATTGTATTTATCACAAATTATCCTGAGAGACCCTTCCTCGATCTTAGAAGCGACAGAATCATCTCGATCATCTAATATAATTGCATCTTCAAGAGTATCAGCAGTGGGTTCAACTTCTAGTTCTTCTATAGGCTTTATTAGAACTTTTGAAACCTGCTGTTCTACTCATGGATTTTCTAGTTGAGTTATAGACTGTAGCGGGGATTGTTGTGTAAGTTGAACTATATTCGAGCTTGACTCGGTATCCGACTCGACGTGTCTAACAATAGATGGACCCGCGGCTTGAGCAAAGAGACACTTTGAATGTCTATGAGCTATAACTATCAAAACTCAACGCATAGGTGACATCAGATTATTTAAAAGTAGTGCCACATGCTAAAGTGAAAGCCTATGGTAGTGTTGTGCAGTGTTGATTTTCGATATTGTGCAATAGTTCATTTAGAAATTTGGGTCCATTCGAAGTCACCATTGTCATTGACTGTCCCAATGGAATTTAAGTCAGAGGCCTTATGTTTAAGATATTGTAAACTCCAGAGATTTTACTCAAGAATTTGGGTTTCAGGCATGCACACTTTGATTCATCAAATTAACCAAGGTGAAAAACCACAAGGGTTGATTCGGTATCGAAACCCAACCCTTGGAAAGAATTTTCTTCCTTGGTAGCCTGAAGCCCGATCCATAGGCATGGCTTTTCCTCCCCAAAGCACTCTATTCTCATCTCCAACGCCATCACCCACGATAATGTACTCAGATCTAGAAGAACGAGTCGAAGGTGAATTGAATTTGTTGGCCTCATTTAATTTCAATTCAATTTAGCTTGAGTTAAAGTATTTGGGTCCAAGTCTTGGAACCTGATGGTTCGTAGTTGGATTTGATCAGAGCTAGGCAGCGGTGGCAGTCGAAAAGCTAAGGCCAAGCAAAAGGTCAAATTCAGAAAAGTTGGCTTTAACGGTGGACGAGAGCTTAAGCATGATTGCAAATAAGATAAAGTGAAGAGAAGGAGTGAAACAACTCAAGTATATAATCCATGATCCAAAATAATATGCAGGAGGTTTGTTATATTCTAAGGCTATGGTTCAGTACTGATCCATTCCCATGGATTGGTACGGATCGGTCAACGGTTGGTAATAATAAAAAAGATAAAAATGGAATAATATACATATATATATATGCATATATATATATGTATGTATGTATGTGTATGTATATTTATATGTATATCCAATGTTTGATAGGAGCCAATATGTACATGGAACCAAGGAATGATGGAAAATCAAAGCACTTGTTTATGTGCAGACTCAATATTCAATAACTAGAACCAAATGAAACCAGATTAAAACCTAAAAAATCCAAAAGAGGAATCAGTTCAAAATTGCTAAACTTAGAATGACGGATCATGAAAGCACATCGTTTTGAAAAAGGATAACAACACTTCACCGAAAAGGTCCAAAAAAGGATAACAACTATTCGAAGCATGGATTAGTGCCCAATATGGCAATCCAAACATGTCTCGATTTAGAGCACATCGTGTTTGCAACGAAATGCATTTTGGAAGGAAAGTGTTATCCAGCCTTTTGACCAAGCCATATTTAGACTGACTTGACAGATAGGACTTGAAAGCTATCGAGGTAGAAGGCCCAAAGATATAGCCGCAAAGTCTAGAAACCCAATACAATTGAGAACACAAAGAAAAAACCAAAGTCAACCCAAGAGTTCAACAACCTAATCCATCAACTTGATGGATCGGTGCTAATCCATAGAATCTCTTTAGAATCCCTTCGTTTTCCTCATGCTACTTAGTCTTGATGCCGAAAGCCTATTACAAGCTTTAGGGATCGTTCGCATTCTATTTGTCATCGAATGCCTCAAGCATAAGAAATTAACAAGTTTGTTCCTCCACCGATTTATCCAATTGGCTTGGAAACAAGCTCACAACTCTACGAACAGGTTTGAAAATACAAAGCTAATGATATACCACTTTGATCTAAAGTGGCTCGAACCATCCATAAGTTGATCTTATGGATCGGTGCCGATCCATGCCTATGGATCAGTACTGATCCATAGCTATTTGCTGACAAGGCCACGTCTTCTTGAGTACAACTACTGTTACATCATGGAGAACGTAGAGGAGGATATGCTGGAGCTTTTTCCAGCGACTTACAGCTATAAATAGGCATGGAGGGGCATTATTTCGAGGATCTTTAGCTCTCTAGAAATCTTTTATATACTTATTGTAATTAACTATCGAGTGATATTGAATAAGAACAACACTTGTAAAACAACAATATAATCGATAAAATACTCAAGTGGACGTAAGCCAAGATTAGTCAAACCACAGTAAATTTTGTGTGTATTGTTTTAACTCATTTTCATTTAATTTTTTTTCAGTTTCATTCTCTACATAATTTATTGGATATTGATGCCATATTTTGGTACTAACAGGTAGGCGCTGCCGTATCTTGGTCCCCATGACTTCACACCTTACATTTATCTCTATCTCATTTATGTGCCACTACCGATCCATACCCATGACCAAGGTCAATTCTACAGTCACCTCTCCCCGCCTCAATCCCAATAATCTATAAGAAAATCATCTGGAGGAGATGGTGGTGAGATGGAATTGCTCATCGTGGACTGATTTAGATATGGGTCAACATGGGTTGTCGGATGAGACAGTTTGCAAAATTATCGAGGACACTCTAGCACTTAATGATTTTAATCATCAATACTCTTCGGGATCTTTACCCCATCAACACACAAAGACAAACATCATGTATCAACAATCCTGCATAGAGAAGCTATGTATCAATCTAGATAACAGTTTTATTAACGTAGACTACATGTTAATGAGTAACATCCGACATACAATTCCATTGCATTCTAAAGGCCCATTTTCTAGCACGAACAAGTTATCTACATAAGCATATCCATCCATCATGCCAAGGACATGAAATGCACATTACATAAACTAAATCAGAAATCACTGGCCTGGTGGATGTAAAGAACCCAATTGGTCGCAAACATTGACATTCGTTGGATTCTCTACTACACATCATTTAATTAAAGTTAACACTGAATTTAAATGATATCCGACCATGCTCATGTCTCAAGATTTTGATATAATATGGGACCTCCTAGACATTAAGGAAGTCTTTCCACAACAGGGGCCCTTTCATGCCCTCGAGTGCGAGTTTTTCTTCTATGTCAGCTTCTACCCCAACCTCATCTAAAGCTAAGCAGACTCGATAACATCCTTAACTGCCAATGCCTTTTATTCCTCATGTGCCCGTGGGTGATAATGTTGCCCCAGATGCTAACTTGGTAGGCGTTATGATCTTGAATAATCCCCTAGATTTCATGGCTTTATGCTTTAGGCCTCACACATGTAGAGAATATGTGCCCTCTACGACTTTCCTCTGGAGGAGACTCTTGTCCCTTTGCTATTCTAAAGAGCACATAACCCTCCAGAAGTCTACACCGCTTATAGTAGATATATATGCCTTGTCAGAGCCATTTCTTCAATTCAATCGCTTCATAAGGTTGGCAGTCCAATACCTCATCTTGGTTCAAACACAGTTTCATCCAAACATGTATGCTACTCTCACTTGCATGCACATATATGTTTTTTCTTCAACACTTACATAGGGTTCAACTTTTGAGGAGATCTAATACAACTTCAAGAATAGGTCCGAAAGTTTGTCGCTCACTTTCTTGGAAGCCTACTATCATCTCCAAATACTCATTAGCCTTTATAACAAGCTCAGTTACTTCAAATACGAATACTTTTTCATTCAATGTATAATCGACATTACCCAGAAGCGATTTTATGGATGTAAGTTCCTATTCTCCCCACTTTGCTCCACTCTAGCTTACTTGTCTCAAGTTGCTAGCTTTTATTCACTTCTTCTCTTGTAGTTATCCCTCAAAGAGCCATACATGATGATATGGATCTAACATACAAACATTTGAAAGAAATTCCAAAAGATGGCCTAAGGATAAAAAAAACCTTCTGAACAACTTCCAATTACACCAGTATAGGCTCATATGCACCATTCGAATATATGGTCGTCATATTCCTACACCAAGGCCTAGGCAAGCAGCTCAAGCTGGACAAAAAGCCTAAAAAGAAGAAAACGAAGTCAATTCTCCTCCACCTGCGACTAAGAATGTTCTAAATTTAATTAAGGGTGGTAGAGGAGTTAAAGAAGAAGGAGAGACTAGAATCGGACGAGGTGAAGAGAAGGAGGAAGGCAAAGATTATGACGATGAGGGGGAAGAAGGAGACAACGATGATGAAGATAACAGTGAAGAGTCGATGGGACAAACTATTCCTGGGAATGGAACCCATACAGGGAAAGAGAAAACTATAAAAGAAGAAACAATGTCACCTACCTCTAGATCCCTAAAGCTGAAGATCAAAACCTTAAGATCGACGACTAAAACCCAACAAAATCTCTCAAGGGTCTATACTTCAACATAGCCACGAAAGGCATCTTTGGCAATCAATCCAATCTCGACATCGCCATCGACATTGGACCATACTTCAACATCATTGACTTCTCAAGTCCCAATCTCCCATCTAGCACTAGCATGCGACTTACTTTAGTAGGGGAAGTTTCTCCGACTTCTAAACCCTACGAGTGTGGTTTGTTGGATTAGTAGGACATACTGACACTCTACACAACACCTAGGATCACAACACACCGACTCTACATGCACTATTCTCTTACTTCAAGTTATAACTTAGTCTTTTTCTCTTTTTAGACATAATGGGAAAATCTATATTTGATTCTTTGACTATAAAAACAAGTATCATCCTTCATTCTCTCTACCAAACATACCCACATCCTCGATGAGACCCCTACTATAAGTTTGATTATGATAGGTCCAGAAGAAAATAAAGAGAGAAAGAAGAGAAAGGAAGAGAGGAGGAGGAGGAGAGTAGAAGGCTCCACTTTGAGCACGATAGATCATGGGACCACTTTGGCTCTAAAAGGAGCTCTTATTCACTATACCAGGCATGATCCATGCTTTCAAGGAACATGAACCTATACTGTGATAGGCCCATCTCCCTAAAGGAACAAACTCTGATCTCCCTTCCTCACTGTCAAGCCTTGGCTTTGGCTTAGCCCAAATCCAAAATGGCAGAACCATCTTCTTCATTTCCGACATTGTGATTGGAAAAGAACATCTCATTACCGCCTCTAGCCTTCCACCTCCGGCTCTAAGTGCTCCGACATCAAAGATACTCATTGAGCATGAGGTTGTTTATTTATGAATGGATCTCACCAACCTCTAGTCCATGTATAACATGAATAATATCACTTCTAAGGATTTGGAGACTGCATTATCGCTTCATAAGGATCTAGTGGAGTAGTATAATATATGAGTTAAACTATCTATAAACTTGGTTATTCAAAATAAGAAGAATCACTTAATAATAGTGAACCAAAAGAAGGACAATGAAAATGATGATAATATCAAGAAAACCTATTCGATCAAGTTGAGAAACTAGAGAAAGAGTGAACTGCCAAAGACAAGGAGGTTAAGGACCAGAACAAAGTTGTGATCCAGGCTATGGAACCAAGATGAAAGTCCTGGACGAACAAGTCATAACAGCTCACATCTAGAGCAGTGATGTTATTAAGAAGAGAGATGAGCTACGTATTAAAATGGCTAAGGAGATCGAGAATCTCAAGCTAGATCTCGAAAAATGAAAGAGATGAAATGAACAAGTTGCTTAAGACCGCTCAAACTTATTGTGAGTAAATCTCTGGCCTTCAGTAGGTGAATAAGGCACTTGCGGACAGGGTCGTCAAGCTGCAAGCCCCTTGCCTAAGTGGAAAAGAAGAAGGCATATTTTGAGAAAAAAATCGAATCCATCATATCAGGCTTCTACGTTACCATTGTTAGAGATAGCAACTCAGATGGTTAGAGAAAGATTACCGTGAGACGCTCCTAGAGCTATATAAGGAAATCTTAAAAGAAGGAGAGAGAAGAAATGGGCAAAGAGGTATTTGAGAACGTAATCAAAGCCCTCTTGTAATTTGGTAAGTTTGATCTAGAGACCCCATATGAAGGTTATGCATTGCGAGATGCAAAACCCACATATTTAGCATAGGCACCTGCCGAGGCTCATGTCGAGTTCATCTGTAAGGGCTGGTAGAAGACACCACTCCTATCACTACAGAGTCCCAGGTGAATGTAATTGTTTCTACGGCGGCTAGCTCTGAGGTCACTGATACTCCTACTTCTGTGTTTCCCCCACCTATTAGCTTCGAAGAGTACAATCCTGATAACCCTAGCTTTATGCCGCCCCGACTTCCCATTTCCTTTCATTCATGTCTTTGGTTAAAGAAAATAACAAGCCGAGGACTCCCTCATGTCCCTACGCCGGTTATGAAAGGTATATCTTCAACCACTCATGTCTTCAAGAATTTTTGGATGTCTTCTGAAGATGTCTCTAATTTTTTTTACCTCTCTATCAACTTTCGGGGAGCCTGGTGATCACAACCCTTCCCGTAGCTCCAAAGGATTCTACATCAACAACCATGGCCACCACCATTAAATTAATCATTGTTTTAGTTCCCTATCCAATCTCCACTTCCATTGCTGGATTTGCTTCAGAATCCGAAGCGAAAAAGATTAGCACGCTTGAGGATAAGAATCTTGACAAACTTAATGCTACAACTGATGAAGGCGACGAGCTCACTATCACATAAGTCGTGGGTTAACTATCCTTAATGGCGACTTCTAGGGCCATATATGTTAAGAAGATATAGTGCATTAAAAAGGAGCTAGGCTTGAAAAAATTTCTCCCCCACTCTCGATAGCCTTTCCTACTCCTCTAATACCTATGGGCCCACCTTCTGCTTCTGTTACTAAAGCTGTTGGAACCATGTCAGCCCGTAGTGGAAGAAACTGGTGAATATCAAAAAATTTGCCATTTTGGACATTAATGGGCCTATGAAGTCTAAACATATTTAGATCTTAACTAAATTTTCTTTTAGATAAAATTTTTATTTTATTTAAAATTTTAAATCAGAGATTTGAATGTAACTTAATTTATAGTATTATATGTATCAAATACATCCATTAGTGTGAATATGTAAATAGTGCTAATATATGTGATAAAAACATGAAAATTGAATTTAGATAAGGAAACCATTCATTTTCTTCACCTACCGATGTAATAAATAAGGGAATATATGTCAAAAACAAAGTGGGAGAAACCTTTCATTTCTCTCCCTCTTTAATTAAACTAATTATTATATATTAAATAACATTAATTATGGGAAAGTTTTTCTTTATTCACTTAAATCTAAATTAATTAAGTGTGAGATATGAAAAATGTGAATATATAAAAAATGTCCATACTTTGATTTGTATGACCAAAATGTAGACATAAAGTAAGTAAGATTTATTGTTGACATGAATAGGAATAAATAAAAATAAATTGAATGTAATCGCATAAGGATCTAATAAGGTAGGAAATGAAAAATTGAATCATTTATTTATTAACTTTACCTTTTAACAAATTCAATTAATATAACATTGTTTACATGCAAAGGTATTATGATACAATGACATAAACATCAACTAGTAAGTAATATACATAAGTAATTGCCTCACTTTTAAATTAAAAAAGGTTAAATCAGATTTTGGCAATTAAAGATACAAATGTAATGTAATGTAAAATCAAAACTCTCTAATTAAAATTTCATTTTGACAACATACATTTCATTCTAAATTAACAACTTAAAATGAACTTTTAGTTTGGAAATGAAACTATAGTATGAAAATTTTACAAAACTATAAATTTAGAAAATACACACACACACACACACACACATATATATATGATTTAAAATTACATAAATGTTCATTAAAATTTTTTGATCAAAACCATTCATGATAGCATAAACAGTATTCAAAGTGATTGTATCTAACCATTAATCATGCAACAATAGAAATTAATTTTAAGATAAGAATTAAGATACAACTCATTTGAGATTGTGTATGTAAATACTATAAAATATAACTCGCTAGAAATTAATTTATTATTATGGTACTGTAAAAGATAAGAAATGTAGACCTGAATGAAATGAACCTAATAGACATACTTTCAATTGAGAAAGGGGTTATCAATTTTCATGTTACAATATAGTCAATATAAACATAAATAAAACACCCAAATCCAAGCACATGAGTATAAAGAATATATAAATGAATTAATTAAAAATTCTCTTAAGACATTGCCATTAAATCACACCTTGGATGATGATTCAAAAGCTCTTAGATTTCGTGAATCGATCTTATTACCTAAAGCCTTGAAGCACAATTTAAAAATGAATTCCACTAGGATGTTGCCTAGAAGTAACACCTTGAATGATGATATCTCCTCTGATCTTCATAATCTCCATCATATCCTTGCAAAAGATGGATGAACCACTTCTGTTTTGTTTATTTGATGTTTTTATTTGGAATTGAAAGAATTTGAAATTTTGATTTTTTTTATTTCTGCCACGAAAAGTTAGGAAGAGAGAAAGAAAAAGAATGAATTGTACGTACAGGATGAATTAGAGAATAAGTTTTCTTGGGAGAATGAAACCTTTCCCGTTCTTTAATTAAAACTTCCCTAATTATTTCTCTTGATTGTTTCTCTCTCTCCAATTCTTTTTTCATATGATATATTATCGAATGACATAAAATTCCTCATGTCATCAAATGGCATAAAATTTTCGTAAATCATTTCATGCAATTATCTATAAACTACGTCGATTTCGTATATCAGTGTGTGCAAATATAACTTTTATATATGCATTAAAATAATGACAAACAAATTGCAAACATCAAATGAATAATAATTAATATTTCTGAAATATCAATTAATTTAATCAATTTACAGCATGTTATAAATTAACTAAATCATTTGGGTTTTCAAAGAATTCGTCATTACGATTGTGCGACTCAAAGGTGTAAATTCAGTCAGTGATTAATATTGAACTATTCGAACATTAACGTTTACACGTCACTAAGCAGGTGTGTAACACCCCTAATTTTAAATAACATTATTCAGGAGATTTAGTTAGATAAATTAAATAGAATAATGTAAAGGTTAGAGTGATAGGAGATTGAGATTTGGATACTAAAATAGAGGCCGTGCTTAATTATATAGAAAATTAAAAGAACAGGTTTATGAAAATGGTTTTATGAGTTAACTAATAAGAGAATAAGGCAAGGGTATTATAGAAAATATCTGTCTACTATAATCCCTTAACCCCTAAACTCTTATTCCTATTTTCATTCCATATGCTCATAATTCATAAACATAAGAAAAGGGGAGCTCAAAGCCAGCCACAACCTAGGGGAAATGGAGATTAAAAATTTACTAAAGCTTAGGAATCAAGCAAAGGAAGATTAAGCAAGAATAAATCTCAAAGTCCTGATCTAAAGAAAGGTAAATAATAATCAAGATCATCTTATTTTTTTAAAGAGCATTTTGATTTCGGGTTTTGTGTTTAAATCTGTTTTGATGATTTTAATAATGATATGCTTGAATTACATGTCATGTTTAATCTAAACAAGTATGTTTGATAAGAGTTTGATTCGATTTTAAGGCTAAAATCGCATATAATGGGTTTCAAATGCCTTGAGGATTTAATATGTTGTGAAAAACTTTATTTTGAAGATTGTTTTAAAATTTCATAATTATCCAAGCTATGGATAATTTATTATGAATTTTTGAAGGAAGAAATAAGTAATTGGGTTTAAAATTTTATTTCGGCTATTATATAAAGGATTTTGGGTCTGAAGTTCATATATGTTAGATAACACATTAAAAGTAAACTATGATGATTTGTGGAAATTTTTCCTATGTGATTTACTATGGAAATTAAATTAATTAAGTTGGAGGACTTAAATGTCTTAATTGTTTTATTAAAGGGAAGGGCTTCTTCGTTAATCATTTTTAATTAAATTGGATAAATTTGGCAGTCTTTCTAGAAAAGATTTCTGTAAAGGTTGTGGCAACCAATTATATTTTTACAAATAATGCAGGTTAGTTGAAGTACATTTACTTTAAAAGGCAACAAAACAGTTTTGCTTAAATTTACTGCTTCGCCACTTCCATTTGCAACCTTTCGACACCCCTACCTCCGCCCCTAATAAGTCGAAACCAATACACATGGTATCAATGCTTTGGTACGTAGTGGATTGAAGGAAGGCCGAAGGTATAGAGTCGAAACCATGTCTTCGAAGGGGTCGAGCCAATTTTAAATAGCTTTCGAATCAACCACCGGCCTTTGTTATGCTTTCGAAAGAGATGTCGCCTGCCTTATTTTTGAAAGATGCTTTCGAAAGTGTTGAGGAACTTTTGTATATAGATTTCGAAGGAGTTTCCACCTTTTGTTTTGAAAAGGGTAGATTTCGAATGAGTTGCCGCATCTTATGTTTTAAAATGGAGCTTTCAAAAGGGTAGTTTTGAACCAAGTCGAAACCTTGCTGCCTTCTTCATACCTTTTGAATAGGTTGAAGTTATCAATGTGGTCGAAAGGTAATATTTTGTTTTATAAATATAAAAGCCGTTTCCCAATGCTTTCGAAAGGGCTCTAGTAGACACTTATACTAAATGTTTCGAAGGCAAGGACTTCAAAAGGTCATTTCGAGGCTATCCTTCCAATTGTTTTACTTAAAAACTAATGCTTTTGAAAAGATGGTTCCGAAGCCATCTATTTTCTCTAAATTATTTTACTTGAAGGTTAATGGTTTCGAAATGGGTACTTTCGTTTATGTTCACTTTGACCCAAAAGTTATATTTAATTTAAACCCCAATACTTTGAAAGGGGTACTTTCAAATGGTTTCGAAGCTATGCTTCTATAAGTTGGAAAGATATACTTTAATACTTTCAAAATGAATGTTTTGATGGTTTCGAAAGGAATGTTTTGATGCTTTCAAAAATGGCATTTTAAGTGTCTCGAAAAGCATATGTTTATGTGTTTTGAAAAGAAGATTTGAATGCTTTTGAAAGATATTTTTTAATGGTTTCAAAAGTAAAGGTATAAGGTTTTGAAAGCCTTAGTTTTCAAAAAAAGAATCCAATCTTGTATTTTAAAGGAAAACCCATGGTAATATAAAAGAGCTTTGAAATGGCTTTTAACTTTAGAGTTTTTGAAGAAGCTTTCCTTGATAAAAATAATAATAGGTTAAAAGTATTAACCATGTTTCATGCGGAAATTATTTCAAGGATATTAAACCATAAATGTGGGTATTATTATGTTATGATCAGTTATTATACATGCTTCTTCTATAAACGTATTCACTGTATAATGGACCAATAACTGTATTTTGAGGATTAAGGGCAGAATAACCAACTCGATTGACCCAGTAGTGAATATAAACCGAGTTAACTCATGTACGAGTAGTATTGCATCTAAGAAGTCAAGTAGACCAAAACATAGGATGCCAAAAAACTGATCAAAGAAGTTGTCAGTTTAGACAGGTTCATAGTAAACTTATTAATGCTATGTTTGGAAAGAGTTAATGGTAGGGGCCAATAGGTTCATAGTGATCCCATGAAAACTATATCTAGATAAAGTTATTGACAAAAGTCAATAGGTTCATAGTTAACTCATTAAAACTATGATATGAAAGAAGTTATTAGAGATACTAATTGATTCAGGGAGAACCCATGAAATAATTGGATAAAGTTATTGGCATAGGCCGATAGGTTCTGAGCGATCCCATGAAAACTATGAAATATGACTGATAGTCCATAAGAGTTCAAAAAGGTTATTAGTCATCCCATGAAAACTAAAAGATTCTTAGTGATCGCATGAAAACTATGAGACCAGATAGGTAGTTCACTAGCTTTGAACAGGTTATTGGTCAGCCCATGAAAATTAATAGGTCAATATTGACTCTAGAAACTATAACCGAGACAGATAGTCAAATGAATGGGGATGATAAATCTAGAATATATTGCATATTTGCATATCATCATGATATTTTAAATTGCTATGTTTTAACCACTGTGGATGCAGGTGCACAGTATATGATTATTATAAATTTTTGGGTAAGATACTAGTGAGGGAAAATCCGTTTCTCTAAGCGGCGTAGTATCACTAGATATCTAAATGGTTCGATATGGTAAGTTATTATTAATACCATACTTTATGTTTGACTCAAAGTTTATGTTTTCCCCTTAAACTCTCGGGTGCTCAATTAATTTTAAGTAGTTTGAGAGTTGAGGTTTCCAGGTTCTCCTTTAGACGAATAAGTTTCCGCAGACGTGCATGAGGCAAGCTAGCTAATAGGAGTTCCTTTCTATTTGATTCCACTGTGTTTTAATGTAAAGGCAAAGATGATTAATTGTCTATGCATAGACTTTGATCATCCAACGGGACATCTTCATACGTTTCTCTTACTGTATTTTGTAATATTATACTTTCTTTGAACGTGGTTTTCGAATTTGGGATTTTGTAATGAATTTGAAATATGATTTGAAATGGAATGAGAAATTTTTTTAATGGTTTTAAAAAATTTTCATATCCATGTGTTTCTGTCATATCAATGTATTTAACATTACCGCATTTAGCCACCGAGAATTAATAACTATGGACGACTGCAGCATCCGTAGTCGTTAGTTTGGACCTCCAAGTGGGAAATGTTATAAGTTGGTATCAGAGCATAGGTTTATGAAAACTTAAAAGAAATTTCAAACTTAAAATGATTTTTCAAAACATAATCCAATGAATCAGAAAATAAGATCAGGATTTGGGGTTAACACTATAGTAACATACATGTATTTGATATATATATGTATGTATGTATGTATGTATGTATGTACGTATTCTCCTCTCTTTTAGACCGTTCTTCTGTATCTTAGTAAGGCTCGTATGCATATTTACGATAAAGGAAGATATGGAGGCAGGACACGGAAGAGGAAATCTCGATGGAGGAAGAACCACAATAAATGGAAATGCTTGACCCAACAGGAGAAACCAGAGTCGACGGGCAAATGTTAATCAATATGTAGATGCCAATATAGGTCCTGGAAATTCACCAGTAGATATGGGGATGACGTATCAGTTCTTCGTCAATCTGATGCAAGCTGGAGCAGTTGCTGGAGTAGTTGGGAACGTTGGAGGAGCAAATCCTATAGTCTCGGTTGGGAATAACTATGCTAAGTTGAGCAGGGATTATACCAATCTTGGCAGGAAGCCGTTTTTGGAACGGAGGATGTTATAGAAATTGAGAATTGGCTATTGCATTGTGAAAGAATCTTCACTGACTTGGAATTGAATGATGAGCAGAAGAGGAAACTTGCCTCGAGATAATTGCAGGGAGCAACGCTTCATTGGTGGAATAGTGTCACAGCTGGGTTCCCGAGGAAGAATTAACTTGGATGGAATTTCGAAGGAGATTCGAAGAGAGATTTTTATTTGAAGTTGCCAAGTCGGCATTGTTGATAAAGTTCTTGGAGTTAATGCAAGGCGAGATGTCGATAATTGAGTATGCTACAAAGTTTCATGAGCAGTCTAGATACGGATATGCAGCTATCGACACGGTCATTAAGAGAAACGAGAAATTTATTAAAGGGCTAAGACCCGAGATTTCTAGGCAACCTTGCCATATCTCTATGATCTTAGAAATGTTGTTGTGGAAATGGCAATCCGGAATGAGGAGTTCTTGCAACTTATGGGGAAGGAGAAGCAGGTTGAAACCCAGAGCTCTCAGGGTAAGAAAAGGAAGTTTTTTAAGAAGAAAGAAACCCAGAAGGGAGAAGGTGCCAAGAAGGAGAAGGCTAATCTGGTTTGCTTCTAGTGTGATAAGAAGAGTCATTATGCTTAAGAATTCCAAACTAGCAAGGGGAAGAAGGTCACAGACAAGAAGGGCGTGAAGTGCTTTAACTACGACCTGATAGGGAATCATAAGAATTAGTGTCCAGAACCAGTCAGGACGGACAAAGGAAAGGTCTATGCTGTTGGACCATCATCTGCTTGGCCAACTGCTGCTGAGAAAGGAAAGACTAGGATGGAAGGTACGCTTTTGATTCGAAGTACACCAGTTAGGGTACTATTCGGTACCGATGCATCGCATTCATTTATATCTCAGTGTTTGGTTGATAGGTTATGTTTAGAACCCACATACCTTGTTACTTTCTTAAGGGTTGCGAATCCGATAGGAGGGTATGCAACTCTGAGAATGAGATGTGACTGGTTAGAACTTGATTTGTTAGGTCATAAGTTTTCATGCAGTTTATATGTTTTTGATTTCATAGAATTCGGAATCATTTTGGTTATGGATTAGCTGGTTAAATATGATGCTATGATATTTTTCCAAGATAGAGAAAATCGCTAAGACACCTTAATAGCCATAACCGAATTATATTCTCAGTAGAGAATTCAAATTGTAGTGCTTGTACTTTGTTGAGTGCTATGGAAGTAGAAGAAGAGTTAAGTCAGGTTCGAGTAGTAAGAGAATTTTCCGATGTTTTTGTGCCAGTTATAGGACTACCACTGAAATGAGATATTAAGCTTCAGATAGTTCTTGAGCCAGAAGCAGGACCTGTAAGTAGACTACCTTGCAGGATGACACCGACCGTTGGATCGATGGATTTTCTATCAGTTAGAAAATCGTCGAAAAGTTGTAATAAAAATAACCACAAGCGCACGGCGTACAATTTTAGTACGTGGTGAGTACGAGTCGATCCGTAGGGAGTTGAATGATTTAAAAATTCTACTCAATCAAATTAAACCAAACTTGACATTGTTTTTAAGATAAAAAATATAAAACTAGCTAGAACAAGTGAATGAAAATATGAGATTAGAAAAAAAATTTAGAGGCAAATTCACTCTCATATTTTTTATATAATTTCAACAAAAACAATCTATGATCTCTCTATTTTGATCTTAAGTGGAATTAGTGATGTATTTAACATAAGTATGGTTTATTTATGTTATTAATTAACATAAATTAAACAATCAAACTAGAGTACAATAACCAAAAACACTTATCAAATGTAATGAAAATGAAGTCAAAGCAAAAGCTATTTTAAGTATGATCTATTTACTATTTTATTTAGTAACATAGATCATCAAATTTTGAATCTACTTTAATTTCACAATCAAAAATTAATTAGTAAAATGATCATGTAAACTGTGTTTGTGTTTGAATATAAATAACCTATTTGTGAATACAATCATAGGCTATTAAATTCACTTTATAAACTTACATCAAAATCAAACTCTTCATGAAGCATAAAAGAGATCATAAATCACACAATACGTTCAATTTATATAATTTTTAGAGAGCTTCATGACCTCTAAATTGAAGGAGTCTAGCTACTCATTTGTATTATTATTTCAACACATGAAAATTTAAACATAGAAAATAAAAAAAGAATTGCAAGCTAATGAAAATTAAAAAGAGAATTAATCTACTTTCATAAAATAAAATTAAACTAAGTGCATAAAAAAGAAAGGCAATCTACTAACATGAAAATGAAGAAAGCATGTAAATAAACATGAACACAAAATGAAAGAGCATGTAGAAAAAGAAGAGGCTTAGGAAGCCATTTTATTTCTCATTTGAATTGAGGCTACAACTTGGATGGTAATGTAAAAACTAAATACTAATTACGTGAACATAAGAGGGATATTTATACAAGCCTAAAACCCTAATCCATATTTTTGGGAGCTACCAAAATTAACCCTTAGAAAGTGTGGCCACCAAGTTATCATTAGCCTCTAATTAATCCTCCATTAAGTATGCATGTAACTTTAATCTCCACTAACATGTGCATTAACTCCTAATTGTAGATCAAGGTAAGTGGATAGGTGGGGTCCTCTATGATGCATTATGATTTATTTCCATCTTCGTTTGCCCTCTTCTCTTGTGCATGCAGGAATGCATGAAAGCCTCTTCATATTTCCATCCAAATTTCTACAAATAAAAATAAAATGTGCAAGTGAATAATTCTCAAAATTAATATATGCACAAAATTACCATTTTACCTCCGAGTTGATGCGTGGATGATAACTTGAAAGCATTTTTGAAATTTCATTTTAAACATGTAAAAATACCTAATTATGACATTTATTTAAATAAAAATAGATTAAATATGGATGTAAAGATATGCGCATTTACGTGCACACCAAATACGCCCACACTTATCTTTATATTCGTCCTCGAAAAAGAAAAACTAAGATAAATCCGTTTTTGTAAGAAACACGATTTCATGGCGCGTATACAACAAGCCCTTAAACCTCTAGGTATGCCTAGTAGGACGAGTGTTGTCTCATGAGGGTTTTCGGCTGATACTACCCACAAAATCCAAATTCAAGATAAAAAATTCTTGTATGCAAGATTTTTTTACAAAGTGATGAATGTATGTTTTTGAAAATAATTACAAATGAAGAATTTAGTTTCAGATTGACACGAATAAGTTAAATATAAGTTCTGGTCATTATCGAGAAATTTAAGTCCTTTTACTTGTTAAAATTTCCAACAAAAATTAAGTTATCATCACAATTAGACTTTAATTTGGCTAGCTGTTTCGGTTGATAACATAATGCAACTATGAAATGGATCCTTAGTTGATTATCGAAGTTTTTCAAAGGGGTATTTTCATTTCTTTTAAACAACAAGTCAAATCAAATAATGAAAATAGTGTTTGGATTTCAATTGCTTACACTCTCTCTATTTGAAAATTTTATTGATATTAACAATATCTACATATGCCTAACGCAAAAAACCAAGGCCGGATATATTACCCATGCACTGCCTTGTGGCTTACGTGAGGGGAATACAGAGCCTGGCGAGTGCACACAAAAATATGTGCACCTATCGACTGTAGGCGTTAGTAATGAAAGAATTTTTATATACATACATCTAACTCAGATATACTAAGGCCAGATATACCGATCATGCACTGTCTTTCGGGCTTACGTGAGAAGGATACAGAGCATGGCGAGTGTACACACTTGCGTGCGAACACACGACTCTATGTATTAATGAAATATATACATATAAATTTTTTTATGAAGAGAGAATTTTACAATATCATCTTGGCATTATTTAAATTAAAGGATCCAAAATGTTGTCGTCTTTACTTTAAATCAACCACTTATTAAACAAAGATTTCAATTAGGATATACTTCATAACTATCACCCATGAACCTTCCTATATACCAGTGAAACCATCGTTACTTGTAATTAAACTTTATTTTTATTTTTGTTGAGACAAATAAATTTTCAAAGATTTCAATTTGGTAACCAAAACTTGTACTTATTCAATGGTGTTGGTTCAAAAATAAATCAAAATGCTAAAAAGAAAATTTGCTTTGAGATGATTTTTTAAAAAAAAATTGAGTGTTGGAAAGAAAATGCAAAAAATAAACCATGAAAAATCCAAAATGAAGATGAGACTCCCATACACTTGATTTTGACCGTGTCCCAACAGTCAATGCATAATAAATGAGTGTATGGGGAAAATATGTACATATTTATAAAATAGGTTAACATTTCATACTAGATGTGGCATGGCTCATGAAGGATCATGAGCTCCTCCTCTTGATCACACAACAACTCAAAGAAAGGTTTCCAACATTGACCATTGACTTTGAAAATCGATCCATCCCCGGGGTTTTGTATTTCTATGACACCGTGTGGAAAAACAGTTCGTATTACAAATGGTCTGGTCCATCTCGATTTTAGTTTCCTGGGGAATAAGTGAAGTCTAGAGTCATATAAAACAACCTTTTGGTTTGGTTAAAACGTTTTTCTCAGGATTGATTTGTCATGAAAAACTTCTTTTCTTTCTTTGTTAAGTTTTTCCATTTTCATACGCGACGTTTCTGATCTCTTCTAGTTTGTTGATTTGCCATTTTCTGTTTTCACTGGCCTTTTTAAGATCAAAATTTATGTTCTATATTGCCTATAATGTTTAGTGTTCAATTTCAACTGGTAAATGGAAATATTTCCCGTAAATTAAACGAATGGGGACATTCCAATGTTAGTTTTAAAAGCAGTATGGTAATCCCAAATCGCGTCAGTCAATTCTGAGACTACTAGTTACGATTTTTATCAACAGTTTTCTCCGAGATTTTTTTAATTTGATGATTTGAAACTTCAACTTGGCCACAAGTTTGCAGATGATACGAAGTGGATAACTTGAGGGTTATTGAGTATTTCTTCTTTAAAGTTTCAAATGAACGATTGCAACAATAGGTGTCGTTATCGCTTATTATTGTGCAAGGTGTGCCGAACCTCAAAAAGATGTTTTCTTTAAGGAATTTCACAATAATTCTGCGATCGTTGGTTTTACATGGAATGGCTTCAACCCATTTGAAGACATAATCGATTGCAAGGAGAATGTATAGATTTCCAAAAGAACTGGAAAAAGGTCCCATAAAGTCAATACCCCAAACATCAATGATTTTGATTGTAAGAATGAGGTTTAGAGGCATCATAGTTCGTCGAAAAATTCTTCCCAGCATTTGGCAACAATCGCAAGTCATACAAAATACGAACGAATCTTTGAAAAGAGTAGGCCAATAGAAACTACATTGAAGCACATTTTCAGCGGTTTTCGAGGATCAAAATGTTCGCCACACGCTTGATCGTGACAAAACGAGAGAACACTCCTTATTTCATTATCCAAGATGCAATGTCGAATGATTTGGTTGGAACAGTACTTAAACAAGTACGGATCATCCCAATAGAAGTACTTGACTTGGGAAAGAAATTTAGATTTATCTTATTTCGACCAAAGTGAAGGAGTTTCTTTATTGACTAAATAGTTCACTGTGTCAGCATACCATGGATCGACAGAAACAGAAAGGAGTTGTTCATCGGGGAAGTTCTCATGGTGATGGTGCATTTGGAAGACGGGACAAATGATCGGCTATGACATTGTCGGATCCTTTCTTATCTTTGATCGTAAGGTCAAATTCTTGGAGTAGAAGGATCCAACGGATCAAACGAGACTTAGCGTCCTTTTTAGTAAAAAGGTGTCTAAGAGCGGAGTGGTCAGTATAAGCCATGATGTGTGATCTAACCAAATAAGGTTGGAATTTTTTCGAGAACAAAGACTACTGCTAGAAGCTCTTTTTCAGTGGTTGTGTAATTCAGTTGAGCATCGTTAAGAGTCATACTAGCATAGTAGATTGCATGAAAGATTTTATTGATGCATTGTTCTAAGATAACACCAATTGCAAAGTTCGAAGCGTCACACATTATTTCAAATGGGAGATCCCTATTCGGTGAGCAAACTACAGGAGTAGAAACAAGTTCGTTTTTGAGACGTTCAAAAGCAGAAACACAATCAGAATTAAAGTCGAATGGAACGTCTTTTCCAAGAAGAGTTGTAAGAGGTTGAGCAATTTTATTGAAGTCTTTCACAAAGTGTCGATAAAAACCTGCATGTCCAAGGTAAGAGCGAATGTCTTTAAAAGTTTGGAAATGGGTAGATTAGTAATGGCATCGATTTTTGCTTTATCTACCTCAATGCCTTTATTCAAAATGACATGTCCAAGGACTATGCCTTGAGTGACCATGAAGTGGCATTTTTTTTTCAATTTAGCGTTTAGTGTTTATCCTTGCATCGTTTAGAACCAATTCAAAATGGTGTAAGAATTCAGAAAAAGAGTTTCCAAAGATTAAAAAATTGTCTATAAAAACTTCAAGAAAACGTTCGATCATATCAGAAAAGATGTTGACCATCCATCTTTGAAATGTTCCAGGAGCACTACAAATGCCAAATGGTATACGTCGATATGCAAAAGTGACAAAGAGACACGTGAAAGTTGCCTTCTTTTGATCTTCGGGAGCGATTGGAATTTAGTTATAGCCAGAGTAACCATCAATAAAGAAGTAGAATTCGTGGCTGGCTAAACGTTCGAGAATTTGGATGATAAAAGGAAGAGGGAAGCGATCCATACGTGTTGTAGCATTTTGTTTCCGATAATCAATGCAAACATGCCAACTCGTTTGAGTATGAGTTGGAATAAGTTCGTTTGAGTCATTCTTGATAACGGTAAGCCTAGATTTGTTGGTACAACTTGAATTGGGCTAACCCATGAACTATCAGAAATTGGGTATATGATTCCATTATCGAGAAGTTTGAGAATTTCGTCACGAACCGCATCCTTCATTTTTGGGTTAAGCCTTCGTTGCGCGTCACGTACAGGCTTTGCATCGTCAATAAATGAATGTGATGTTGAACAAGAGCGGGACTAATTCCCTTTATATCAGTGCTTGACCATCCAATTGCTTCCTTGTTTCAAAAGGATTGAAAGTAAGGAAGTTTCTTGATCAAAAGCGAGAGTTGTAGAAATTATGAAGGGAAAAGTCTCATTATCACCTAAGTATGCTACTTAAGGTGATCGAGAAGGGGCATGAGGTCCAACTTTGGAGGCTGATCGATCAAAGTTAGGTTGAGATTAGGACTCAACAGGAAGCGATTCAAAATGGAGCATGTATTCAATTTCATTGGGGATTTCGTGAAACAATCTTTCGTACTCGGCACCATGTTCATCATTAAGGTCAAGCATCTCATTTTCGAAGTTTTCGTGAATAGCATTAATTTCCAATGTTTGGTCGCTTGGTTCATTCGATTAATTTTCAAGATTGAAAATGTTAAAATCCAAATTCATGTTTCCAAAAGAGATTTTCATCGAACCGTTGTGACAATAAATTAGAGCGTTTGAAGTAGCCAAGAAAGGTCGGCCTAAAATCGATGGAATTTGACTCATTGGATTATTTACGGTTTGAGTCTCTAAAACGATGAAATCGACTGGAAATATGAATTGACCAATTTTGATAGTACATCCTCGATTTCTACCATGGGTTTCTTAATCGAATGATCGGCAAATTGAAGAGTTTCTATGGTTGGTTTTAGTTCACCCAAGCCAAGTTATCGGTAAACTGAATAAGGAATCAAATTTACACTCGCACCCAAATCAAGTAAGCATTGGTTAATCGTTTTGTCTCCTATCATGCACGCGATTTCCAGACATCCAGGATCTTTGTATTTGACGGGAACTAATTGGGTCAAGACTTCGCTAAGTCCGGTGGCGAAGAAAACTTTCTTTGGTATACGAGTGAGTCGTTTTTGGGTACACAAGTCCTTGAAAAATTTAGCGTAAGTTAGGACTTGTTGAAGGATTTTAAGAAGCAGAATGTTAACTTTCACTTGTTTTAAAAATTCCCAACATCTTTTCAATTTAGTTCGAGTGTTCCTTGGGTCGAAGACGATGTGGAAATGGAACAAGATACTCAGTAGGTAGGTCTACTCGAGTAGAAGAAGAATTTTGATTGGCATTTGATTCGATGTTTGGCTCCACATTTTGTTCAAATCCGTTTGTTGTTTTGGAAGTATCAAGAGGAGTTTTCAGAAAACCGTTTGGATTAATGACTAGATTATCGATTTGTTTACCGAAATGCAGAGTTGTGATAACATTCAATTGGGTGACGTTGCTATCTTGAACAACATGAGCTTGATTCGAATTAGTCTTTGTATTTGGAACAGGTTGGAACAGGAATGTGCCTCATTCACGTTCACTTATAGACGTGGCTATTTGACTCATTTGCATTTCAAGTTTTGCGATAGATTGGATTGTGTTTTGCATATATGAGATCAACAAATTTTGCAAATTATTGTTTGATTGGAGGCTTTGAGTACTTGCTTTAGCCAACGTTTCAAGACTTTTCTCAAGTGAACTTAAACGTTTATCATCTTGGGAGGAGGGAGAAAATTTGATTGCTGCGGTTGATTTGGAGACAAACCCGCAAAATCTGGCTGAAAATGATTGGGTTGGAAGGGAGGATTTGAAGCACTATTTGGAAATGCTTGCGAATTGGGATGAACCAAGTTTGTGTTTGGATTATTTTGGTTCCAAGCAAAATTCGGATGATTTTTCCAACCAGGATTGTATGCGGGTCATTTTTAACTTTGTTGAAAGCGTTGAGTTGTTCGATCAAATTAGGGTACTGATCGGCTATGCAATTAGGATCGTTGCATTTATAACACATTGGTTGGAAAGCTTGGTTCATTTCATTTGATGAGAAATCGTTGTCGAATTAGTTAATCATTGCGTTGATTTTAACTTTCAAAGCCAAAGACGATCTTTTCGAGTGTGCGCTCGATCGTGAGTAAATTGATTTTTCATTAGAACGTTCCCATTGGGATGAAGTTTCGGCCAAGTTTTCAAGAAATTGCCTAGCATCGTCGTGATATGTGACAACCCGGAATTTTTGAATGTTTGAAATCGGAATATTTAATTGATTTTAAATGTTTAAAAGTTAATTTTTAACTTGAAATCAAATATCACCATTTATTGGGTAATTTAAATATTAAATAATTTGAAGTTGGGTAAAATGTTGAATCTGGAGTTTTAAGCCTGTTAAAAATAATTTGAAGGCTTGTAAAATTTATATTGATAATACTGAAGATAGTAAAAGTGTTAAAATTGAATTTAAGGGTGATTTGTTTAGTTTTAAAAATATATCGTTCAAATTGACGTTTCAAAATAGCCTTCCGAGGTGCAGTCTCGGAATTCGACGAAACCAGTTCCATTGGATCCGTAATATTGTATTATTATCGGGTTTCAATTTTCGCAGTGTTTGGAGTGACTGTTTGGCCGTACGATAAGAAAACGTACTAAAAATTAAATCGAAATTTAATATAATAACTGGGTTCAAAAAGCTGTCTTCTCCATACGATCGAATTAGGGCTCGGAACCTTTTCCATTGCGTTTGGAATAGGGTTTAACATTATAAATGCCTAGTGGCACGCTTCGATAGGAGGTCATGTTTTTAAGTTGCATTTATCGGAACAATTTGAATTTGAATTTAAATTGAATATATCTATACAGTCAACTCCAGTTGAAATTCTATCACATCAGTGCTTTTTGCTTTCCCATCACAGCCTTTTCCTTTCACCTTCAAAACACTACAGCTCGACTGCTACACGCTACCATCTTTTCGTGTTCCCGTTCTTCTTTAAAAAAAAGAAAAAAACAAACTCGCCTTCCATTCTTATCCACAGCTGAAACTATAGGAGGAAAATTAATGGCCGAAACAAACTTATCCTAGTTCCTAATTTTCGAAACCTACTACCAAACGAAAATAACTCTCGTTCCTCCTTCTCTTCAACTCGAAAAAAAAGGGGATGTCGAGCCAATTCGAAAATGGGGGATGAATGAATCAATTCGTTCGAAGGCAAAATTGTCGCATTCATTATGGATCGGCATCGATAAATTCATCTAGCCGAGGTTTTCGATTTGCTAGAATGGCAGTTAGGTTGTGGAAGCTTAACGATCTCATGTTTGTTTCGAGAAGGCGGCTCGCGTTGGAATCCTTGGCACGCGCATTCGCATAGGGGTTCGCGGCAGCGTCGATAGTTAGTGGTGGTTGAAGTCAGGGTTGAGGTAGGAGGCACGGTGAGGCAGCAGGTGGTGGTTTCCGTGGTCCAGATAAGGGAAATCGAACATTGGGTTGTGGTATGTCTGTAGATGGCAAGTCGTGTTTGAGCAGAAGGTATTTTCACGATCCATTTTTTTCAATTTAAATTTAATAACATATATGAATTACAGAAAAGGAAAAACATATAAATGTTTTGCAGTAAGCTTTATAAAACAATCCTGTTTCTAAATTAATATATAAACTTGAAAAGAGTTTTATTTTATTAGAAATTGTGTATTGAGGAGATTAAATAGTGTAATTAACTTATATTAATTATTTTAGTTCCTAAAGGATTTTTATAGGAAATATTATTAGTTAAATTAAATTTTTGGTCAATTACATTTATGGTAAAAATAAAATTTGTTCAACAAACTTGCTTAATTTATTTTAGTTACAAAAGATTTTTTTAAAAGCGAAATTATTAGTTTAAATAAAGTAATTAGTTAATTAAAATTTATTAGATTATAATTGATCATTCAATTAGTTAAAATATTAATAAAATCATATAATGTTTATTCAAGGTTTGAAATTTGAAAAGAAACAAGCCGGTCTGGAGTGGATTGCAAAAAAAAAGTGAGTTAATCTCACTCTTCTGGATAATCATTTAAAATTAAATAGTTAAATTTAAATGATTTCTGAATGATTGGATGTGGTATATATTATATAGTAGCATATATATATATATATATATATATATATATATATATATATATTGGAGTGATTGATATCCCGCATTATATAGCGGATGAGACCTTATGCGCCACATAATAGCGGATGATATTATATTAATCTCATATACCGCGATATTCCACCTTGAAGTGGAATTGGTATTGTGCTAACATCTGTGGATGCAGGGAAACAGGTTGGAGGGATCTAGCTGGATTCCTCAAAATTATTTAGATTGTTTAATATTCTGTGTTATGAATATTTGATATTCTGTGATAAATTGTATTGATAATTGGAATATTGAATGTTATGGTTTGCTTGAATATATTTCAGTACACTGAGTTATCAAAATATATATAGAATTGGATTTGTGAAAAGAAAATAAAAGAGTGAATTTTTAAGTAAAATAATCATAGAGAGTTTGAATAAATTTAAGAATGAACTGGATAAGAATAAAAGTGATCTTAAAATCCTCATAAATAATTCCGAATATAGAAAAAAAGGATTTTGAATAAACAAAAAATAATGAATCGTAAAACTTAAGTGATATTATTTTAAGGAATAAAGAATTTACTTTAAAATTCAAGGTTTAAATTTATTTAAAAGGATAAAGAAGGAATTTTGGAAATCTGAAATTGGTATTTTTTAGTTAAAAGATTTTAAATCATAATAAAGAAATAAAATCTAAAGTTAATGGATTTTGGAATAAATGGAGTAAGTAAGGAAATTTAATTAAAAGTGAAGTAAATTGATAATCAATTTGGGGATTGATTTAAGTGTGTAAAACCAGGATTTTTAAAAGGGAAGAAGTGACTTTGAAATTTATAAATTGGGTTTATAAAGGTGAAGTAATATATCAGTGGATATTTGAAAGAATAAATTCACGGTGGGAATTTATTAAGGGTATGAGTAAATTTGTTTAAAAATAAATAGTGATTTATTTTTAAAAGATGTGAAAGAGACGTATTTCCCTAGATAGCTAAGTACGTTTTCAAAGCAAATTTTTAAAAATAAGTTAAAGGTTTTAATGTTGTTTTAAAAAGCATGTTTTGGAAAACTTATTATTTCTAAATCTTTAAATTCTAAAGTAAGTATTTTTCAAATCTATTTTCGTAATAATTATTTAAAGGTGACTTGGTATTTGTTTTAGAGGAAAAATCTAGTTTTACATTTTATAAAGTAACCTCATTTTAAATTTTCTTAAAGTATATAGTTTGAATAAGTATTGAAGTAACTTTTTAATTTAAATGTTTTAAAGGATTTTATAATAAAGAGTTTTAAATTATTTTAAAAATCTAAAGTTTTTGTGCTTGGTGTTTTCAGTGGAAATAAATATTTGGGAATTTACTCCATGAGAAGAGTGTGATTGGAAAACTGTTTTCAAAAAGGGTTTGAAAATGGAATTATATCTTGTAAAGATATTTTGAGATTAATAAATAATTTGGTAAAATTATTTATGTTTGATGGATGTTATGAATGTTAATTGATAGTTAAATAACCGACTATCAATATTGGCCAATGCGTTGATCGTTTCGAAGAGACTGGGATCGGGATTAATTTCTCGAAAATCACTTCGATCCAGTTTGTACGTTTTCGTGAGGAAGATGAGTTTGGATTCGAAGATGGAGCGGTGAAGTGCAAGGGCTAGTCGCTACTAGTCCTGAGGATGATTCCAAAATGGATGTAGTAGGAGTAGTGCCTTCGGTTTCGTTCGAACCCGGGACAGACTTGTATGGATGAATGCTTTTAGAACATCGTCAGGTGGACGATGAGCATTCTAAGAGATGAGTTCTCTAAGGTAACGCTTAGCCTCAAGCCTCATCAACCGGGAATGACTGAAAAGGGGTTATGCAGCAAGGCTAGGTGAATAACGCCCATTAGGGTGAGGTCATCCCTATCTAGATGTCCCTTTTATTTGGCTTAGTGGTACAGTTGTTGATCCCAACCGTGGGGTGATCTTACTCGGGATTATCCAGTAAGGGGTAGTCCCGGTCTTGTGTTGCATTGGGTCGAGAATGATCCTCGGTATGCTGAACTAGACCAGGTACCGTGACAGGTGGTACCCCAGTGCTTAGTCATTAGTTGGAAATCCATTTTCCCTACGCGCCCGTACGGTTTTGATTGTGCCCAACTATTGCTGAAACATGAGATGCAAGCATTTCAGCTAGATTCTATTTTACTTTCTATAGACACTATTTTAATATCAGAGAATTTTAACAAAACGTGTTTTAGCTATCGTAAGGTAAAAACCCGACATATTTATTTGTGGCGTGGTCTTACAAGATGCTTTTGATTTTCAAAGGATTTTGAAACTTTAATAATCAATTTGAGTGTGGTTTTCTCACATTGGTATTCCAGACTGACTCGGATGTTATTTAACTATAGTGGTCGGGTCAGACCGAGTATTATAGATTACAGGAAATGATGCTGTGGAGCTGGATGGCGATACGTACTTCCGTATTTGTTTAAATATTCTGCTATGTATTCAGATTGTGAGGATAGATTATGGTTACTGTCTAGTTGTATGTTATTGACGTTGTTGAACTCTGATGATGTATTCTGGTGATGTATGCATAAAACAGATATAGTTTTTCTTTTGTGTAAAGATCTTTTATTATCTATTGTATTTTATTTCGCTGCGATGGTTAGATTTTGATGTTGTTTCCTATTTTCTTCTTTTACCTCTTCTTCTTTAAACCAAATGGTTCGTATTTCTGTTCATCTTGAGTTGATTAATGTAGAATAGTATTGACTCAAGGGGTACAGATTTGCGGGTCATTACAGTTGGTATCAGAGCTTAGGTTGGTGATAACCTTGGCTCTGGTGGGGATCACTCATTGAAATAGAGTCCATAGTACTCTAGAATGAGTTTGAGTATATTAATATATATGAGAACGTATTTGTTAGTGAATATAAAATGATTTTACATTGTGTTGATTGGTTTATTGAGTAGTTTATGGATTCTGATTAATACGAGTAATTAACGTTATTGATAGGGATCTTTAAACACTTGTACAGAACAGTTCGACACGGTATTGTTTTAAAATATAGTAAATGAAATAATTTTCCCTAAATTATTTTTTTATATAAAGGAAATAATTTTTCTTAAATTATTATAGTTATATATGGTTGCTTGGTTGTTAGAAGATGATGATATTAAATTATTATCATTGTTAAGTGAAAGTTGAATAAAGGATTAAAATTTTAACCAAAGGTTAGGGAATAAATTCATTAAAAAAATAAAATTTATAAATGTGAATTATAAATGTGATCTATAATTGAAGATGAAATAAAAAAAGGAAAAAAAAATTCAGAGAAATATTTGGAAATAAATCGTGATGAAAGTTCCGTAGCAATGTTTTGGATGGATTTCGGATTTGGAATTTTGGTAAATTTTTTTGAATTGGATTTGAACTCTGGAGAGTTTGAAATATTTGAAGGGATTTCAAAGTGATAAATGCATTGAACTCTTTTCAGTCGCTGGAAAATAATTTCGATGGTGATCGTGACATCATCGGTGTTCATTTTCGAGTTTCCAAGTGGGGGATTGCTACCTAGATGTTTTGGATTAATGTTTGTTTGCGAAATTGGGTTTGATTTTGAAAATGAAAAGGAATAGTTTCATTTAGATATATATTTTAAAATTGAGTTTTGAACATTTTAGTAATGGTTTAAACTCTGGAGTTGGTTTGAAATGCTTAAAGAATAAATTTGGGAACTTATATAAGTTTGAAATTTATTTAAAATAGAAATTTAACTTAAGAAGAGTTAGATTAAAATAAGTGGGAAAGCTTATAAAAGTTAAAAATTTGAATAAAAAGATATACTTGGCTAAATTAAACGTATAATCCCGAGTTAAAAGTAAAATGTGAACGAGATTGATTGTAATGGATGAAAGTATGGATATAAATAAGTTGTGACTTATAAAACTTAGAAGTAGAATAAATAAGCCAAAATAAAATTGTTTTGAATTTTGGGAAATGAATAAAAATCCAAAACTTGAGTTATAAAATAGATTGGACTCAAGAAAATCGAGTTAAGTGATTTTTGGAAGTTAAAAATACAATGTTGAATTAAAAGTGGGAAATGAGCTAATTTAAATAAAATTTGAATTATGTGTTAAAAATGGATTTTTGAGAAGTTAAACCACAGTTACAAATTAAATTCAACTTAGAAGTGCTAAGTGAATTGAATATGATTGAAGTATAGTGAAATGAAAATGTGAAATAAAGTTTAAAATGGATTGAATGAATATACTTATTAAATTAAATGGAATGGAATTTAATTTGGAAATGGTTAGTAATATACAAGCATGGAATGTGTCGAGGTAGATAAAATGGGTTCGAATGGAACCTATGCAAATACGAAATAAAATGCAATGTAAGTTAAAATGGAAATGAATTAAATGAAAATCGAGTTAGAATCGATTGGAAGTAGTTAAAAACTAAAATGGATATGCCATTTGGTGAATATCATCGAAATTGCGTAGAAATGAGTGTTGTTTGACGTAAACGAGATTTAATAAAATTCTATGAATTAGTAGAAGCAAATATAATTGAATTTTTTAATCAATTGATATGAATATGGGTTTGTTTTGAATTATAAATGAATTGCAGGTAAGTAAGTGAGTTGTACATCACTTAAAGTGAATGCAAGGGTAAGAAAAGCGAGTGAAAGCAATTGAATTGGTAATTGAAACCTTATTAATTACTTTTAAGTGTTGTTTGATAGGTATGGCTTATGAAGTCAATGTGTTAGCTATTAAAAATGAGTGAAATGTAAATAAGTTTCCTATATATGGCACTTACATATTTAAATTGAGTAAGGACAGTACCAGATGACCGTTTGGCTGGATTTTGGACGCGCTAATTGCTAAAATAATAAGCCGCTTGCTTAAAAATGCTAAATAAAGGTACACCTACGCAATAAAAATAGGAAATATGAATTGTTTTTTGTTTTTTCGACCGTGTGGGTCGATGTATATATATATATTTATATCTCTTGTCAAATTGCAAAAGCTTTTCCGTATAAAGGAGACTCCGTCGAAATTTTTCGAAAATTTTGGGAGTTAGAACAATTTTTGAAATTTTTTTGTTAGCGACAAACGATTTCAAATTGAAAATTGAAATAAATTAGTGGATGAAACTAATTTAAAATAATGATATGAATCAGTTATAAATGGAAGATAAAATTCAATATTCATAGTTAAAGATAAATTGAATTCATATGGAAATAGGAGAACCAATTTGAATAGAAGTAGATATAAACTAAAGTGGTGAAGTGAAAATAAATATAAGAAGCGTATAAAATACTTATATTGAAATTAAGAAGAAATGGTAGAATTCTTAAGTAATATGGGTGTCGGGAAAATATATTGAATAAGCATTTGAGTGTAGATTTAATGAAAATATGTGAATCGATATAGTTGATAATCAATCGAGATAAATACGTAGGATGTACGTATATTATTTTATTTGCATAGCAATTTGATGCAGATTCGAGCACAAAATTTCGAGATAGTTATATCGATCCAAGTTAGAATTTTTTACTCGATTTTCGACGGCGAGCACTGGATATGGATTTTGATTGATTCTGGAAATTCTCTATCATAGTTATGACTATGCAAGGAGAATGACGGTTTCTGATCAAGAAACCAGATCTGAGTCCGCACTAGGAAGTCAGATGGACGCTACTAGTTTGGAAATGAAATTGTGTGATCGAGTAAGCGATCGGATTCGGTATTGCGTACGAATGATATAGGTACATCGTACGAGCTTAAATGGAATGAATATTGAAAATTTTGTAAAGAAGTATATAAAATGATTTGGGAATCTGTAGTTGGATATGGTTAAATTGGATATACAGGTATTAAAAAGCAAGTGGGAAAATTGGGATTTTTGATTTCAGAAGATAAATTGAAATTTGCTCGGCAAAGGTATGTGTTTAAATTTCAGTATGAAATTTGATTGGGTCACTTGGCTATTTGTTTTCTTTTGGAATTTGGGAGCCCGCAGGGGAATTTTTGTAGTTGTACCGATCTAGCCGCGCAAAGGAGGCACCGGCAAAAAATTTCAAAAATTTAAGCTCAAAAATTCTAATAATTCAAAATTTGATTTTGAATTTATAATTTGAATAGTTGAAGCAAGTAATGTTGTTTGGAAGTTATGGATAGGTTTGGAAAAGTTAATAAAGATGATAATGTGTCTTAAACAAAAGATTGTTTGGTAGTTGTTAAAAACTGTTTGGTTTTAGAAAAAGTAAACGGATATTGGACCATTCTTCCTAACTAGTAATTTCAGAGATGAAATTCTTTTAAGGGAGGAGGAATGCGACGACCCAGAATTTTTGAATGTTTGAAATCGGAATATTTAATTGATTTTAAATGTTTAAAAGTTAATTTTTAACTTGAATTCAAATATCACCATTTATTGGGTAATTTAATTATTAAATAATTGGAAGTTGGGTAAAATGTTGAATCTGGAGTTTTAAGCCTGTTAAAAAAAGTTGAAGGCTTGTAAAATTTATATTGATAATACTGAAGATAGTAAAAGTGTTAAAATTGAATTTAAGGGTGATTTGTTCAGTTTTAAAAATATATCGTTTAAATCGATGTTTAAAAATAGCCTTTCGAGACGTTATCTCAGAATTCGACGAAACCAGTTCCATCGGATCCGTAATATTGTATTATTATCGGATTTCAATTTTCGCAGTGTTTGGAGTGACTCTTTGGCCGTACGATAAGTAAACGCACTGAAAATTAAATCGAAATTTAATATAATAACTGAGTTCAAAAGGCTATCTTCTTCATACGATCGAATTAGGACTCGGAACCTTTTTCATTGCGTTCATAATAGGGGTTTAACATTATAAACGCCTAGCGGCACGCCTCGATAGGAGATCATGTTTTTGAGTTGCATTTATCAGAACAATTTGAATTTGAATTTAAATTGAATATATCTATACAGTCAACTCCAGTTGAAATCCTATCACATCAGTGCTTTTTGCTTTCCCATCATAGCCTTTTCCTTTCACCTTAAAAACACTACAGCTCGACTGCTACACGCTACCACCTTTTCGTGTTCCCGTTCTTCTTTAAAAAAAAGAAAAAAACAAACTCGCCCCCCATTCTTATCCACGACTGAAACTATAGGAGGAAAATTAATGGCCGAAACAAATCTTATCCCAGTTCCTTATTTTCAAAACCTACTACCAAACAAAAACAACTCTCGTTCCTCCTTCTCTTCAACTCAGAAAAAAAAGGGGATGCTGAGCCAATTCGAAAATGGAGGACGAATGAATCAATTCGTTCGAAGGCAAAATTGTCGCAATCATTATGGATCTGCATCGATAAATTCATCTAGCTGAGTTTTTCAATTTGCTAGAATGGCAGTTAGGTTGTGGAAGCTTAGCGATCTCGTGTGTGTTTCGAGAAGGCGGCTCGCGTTGGGATCCTTGGCACGCGTAATCGCATGGGGGTTCGCGGCAGCGTCGATAGTCAGTGGTGGTTAAAGTCAGGGTTGAGGTAGGAGGCACGGCGAGGCAGCAGGTGGTGGTTTCCGTGGTCTAGATAAGGGAAATCAAATATTGGGTTGTGGTATCTCTGTAGACGACAGGTCGTGTTTGAGCAAAAGGTATTTTCACGATCCATTTTTTTCAATTTAAATTTAATAACATATATAAATTACAGAAAAGGAAAATATATAAATGTTTTGCAGTAAGCTTTATAAAACAATCCTGTTTCTAAATTAATATATAAACTTGAAAAGAGTTTTTTTTATTAGAAATAGTGTATTGAGGAGATTAAGCAGTGTAATTAACTTATATTAATTGTTTTAGTTCCTAAAGGATTTTTATAGGAAATATTATTAGTTAAATTAAATTTTTGGTCAATTAATTTTATGGTAAAAATTAAATTTGTTCAACAAACTTGCTTAATTTATTTTAGTTACAAAAGGTTTTTTTTAAAAGCGAAATTATTAGTTTAAATAAAGTAATTAGTTAATTAAAATTTACTAGATGGTAATTGATCATTCAATTAGTTTAAATATTAATAAAATCATATAATGTTTATTCAAGGTTTGAAATTTTAAAAGAAACAAGCTGGTCTGGAGTGGATTGCAAAACAAAAATCAAAGGTGAGTTAATCTCACTCTTCTGGATAATCATTTAAAATTAAATAGATAAATTTAAATGATTGCTGAATGATTGGATGTGGTATATATTATATAGTAGTGTGTGTATATATATATTGGAGTGATTGATATTCCCGCATAATATAGCGGATGCGACCCTATGCGCCGCATAATAGCGGATGCTATTATATTAATCCCATATACCGCGATATTCCACCTTGAAGTGAAATTGGTATTGTGCTAACATCTATGGATGCAGGGAAACAGGTTGGAGGGATCTAACTGGATTTCTCAAAATTATTTAGATTGTTTAATATTCTATGTTATGAATATTTGATATTCTGTGATAAATTGTATTGATAATTGGAATATTGAATGTTATGGTTTGCTTGAATATATTTCAGTACACTGAGTTATTAATATGTATATATATATATATATATATAAAATTGGATTTTTGAAAAGAAAATAAAAGAGTGAATTTTTAAGTATAATAATCATAGAGAGTTTGAATAAATTTAAGAATAAACTGGATAAGAATAAAAGTGATCTTAAAATCCTAATAAATAATTCCGATTATGGAAAAAGCGATTTTGAATAAACAGAAAATAATGAATTGTAAAACTTAAGTGAAATTATTTTAAAGAATAAAGAATTTACTTTAAAATTCAAGGTTCAAATTTATTTAAAAGGATATTGAAGGAATTTTGGAAATCTGAAATTGGTATTTTTCAGTTAAAAGATTTTAAATCATAATGAAGAAATAAAATCTGAATTTAATGGATTTTGGAATAAATGGAGTAAGTATGGAAATTTATTTAAAAGTGAAGTAAATTGGAAGTCAATTTGGGGATTGATTTAAGTGTGTAAAACCGGGATTTTTAAAAGGGAAGAAGTGACTTTGAAATTTATAAACTGGATTTATAAAGGTGAAGTAATATATCAGTGGATATTTGAAAGAAAAAATTCACGATGAGAATTTATTAAGGGAATGAGTAAATTTGTTAAAAAATAAATAGTGATTTATTTTTAAAATATGTGAAAGAGAAGCGTATTTCCCTAGATAGCCAAGTACGTTTTCAAAGCAAAATTTTAAAAATAAGTTAAGGGTTTTAATGTTGTTTTAAAAAGCACGTTTTGAAAAATTTATTATTTTTAAATGTTTAAATTCTAAAGTAAGTATTTTTCAAATCTATTTTCGTAATAATTATACAAAGGTGACTTGGTATTTGTTTTAAAGGAAAAAACTAGTTTTATATTTTATAAAGTGACCTCATTTTAAATTTTCTTAAAGTATATAGTTTGAATAAGTACTAAAGTAATTTTTTAATTTAAATGTTTTAAAGGATTTTATAATAAAGAGTTTTAAATTATTTCAAAATTTTAATGTTTTTGTACTTGGTGTTTTCAGTGGAAATAAATATTTGGGAATTTACTCCATGAGAAGAGTGTGATTGGAAAACTGTTTTCAAAATGGGTTTGAAAATGGAATTATATCTTGTGAAGATATTTTGAGGTTAATAAATAATTTGGTGAAATTATTAATGTTTGATGGATGTTGTGAATGTTAATGGATAGTTAAATAACCGACTATCAATATTGGCCAATGCGCTGATCCTTTCGAAGAGATCGGGATCGGGATTAATTTCTCGAAAACCACTTCAATCCAGTTTGTACGTTTTCGTGAGGAAGACGAGTTTGGATTCGAAGATGGAGCAGTGAAGTGCAAGGGCTTGTCGCTACTAATCCTGAGGATAATTCCAAAATGGATGTGGTAGGAGTAGTGCCGTCGGTTCCCTTCGAACCCGGGACGGACTTGTATGGATGAATGCTTTCAAAACATCGTCAGGTGGACGATGAGCATTCTAAGAGATGAGTTCTCTAAGATAACGCTTAGCCTCAAGCCTCATCAACGGGGAATGACTGAAAATCATTGTTATGCAGCAAGGGTAGGTTGGTAGCGCCCATTAGGGTGAGATCATCCCTGTCTATATGTCCCTTTTATTCGGCTTAGTGGTGCGGTTGCTGATCTCAACCATGGGGTGATCTTACTCAGGATTATCCAGTAAGGTGTAGTCCCGGTCTTATGTTGCAGGGGGTCGGGAGTGATCCTCGTATGCTGATCTAGACCAGGTACCGTGACAGGTGGTACCCCAGTGCCTACTCATTAGTTGGAAATCCATTTTCCTTACGCGCCTGTATAGTTTTGATTGTGCCCAACTATTGCTGAAGCATGAGATGCATGCATTTCAGCTAGATTCTATTTTACTTTCTATAGACACTATTTTAATATCAGAGAATTTTAATAAAAAAATTTTTAGCTATCGTACGGTAAAAACCCGACATGTTTATTTGTGGCGTGGTCTTACGAGATACTTTTGATTTTCAAAGGATTTTGAAAATTTAATTATCAATTTGAGTGTGGTTTTCTCATGCTGGTATTCCAAACTGACTCAGGTATTATTTAACTATAATGATCGGGTCAGACCGAGTATTATAGATTACAGGAAATGATGTTGTGGAGCTGGATGGCGATACGTACTTCCGTATTTGTTTAAATATTCTGCTGTGTATTCAGATTGTGAGGACATATTATGGTTACTGTCCAGTTGTATGTTATTGATGTTGTTGAACTCTGATGATGTATTCTGGTGATTTATGTATAAAACAGATATAGTTTTTCTTTTGTGTAAAGATCTGTTATTATCTATTGTATTTTATTTCGTTGCGATGGTTAGATTCTGATGTTGTTTCCTATTTTTTTCTTCTACCTCTTCTTCTTTAACCCAAATGGTTTGTATTTCTATTCATCTTGAGTTGATTAATGTAGAATAGTGTTAACTCAAGGGGTACGGATTTGTGGGTCATTACATGATGTTGAGCGAGAAAGTTGCCTTGGCACATTGATTCGAGCATTGTTCGTGAGCTGTTTTCGAGGCCATCGTATAAGATTTGGTAAAGTGTCCATTTCTCGAAATTATAGTGTGGATATTTTATCAAAAGTTCTTTAAATCTTTCAAAATATTTTACGAATGGTTCTCCCCTGAATTGATGAAAATTTATGATTTCGTTTTAGATTTTAGTCATTTTTTCCAAGGGGTTGAACTTTTTCAAGAAAAGTTTCACAAATTCTTCCCAAGTTTTTATCGAGTTAAATGGTAAGCTGTACAACCATTTTTCTGCATAATTCGTAAGAGCAAATGGAAATAATTGAAGTTTGACTCTGTCATCAAAAAGTTGTTGGAGTTTCATGGTTGTGCAAACTTGTTCGAATTTTATCAATAAAATGTATGGGTCGTCGTGCTCAAAATTGTCAAATTTTTTTAGCATAGCAATATGGTTCATGTGAATTTCGAAATGGTTACCCGTTGGGGCGGGTAATGTGATGCAAGATGGAATAGAAACTCTACTGGAAAAGATTCTATCCATAAGAGTTCGAGAGGCATTTTCGTTAGCCATTTTAAGAGGATCGTTTGTTCGAGTTAAACGATTTGTGGGAGGGTCACGAGTCCAACGATTCGTACATGTGTCATGAATCCAAATACTCATGCACTAGCGAAAAGGAAATGGAAAGAGGAAGAGGTTAGAATCAAGTTTAAAGAAAGAAGCAAAGTTTAGAAAATGAATTGAGAAATTGTTTTTGGTTTTTTTTTACTATTTTTTTAAGAAGAAAATATTTACCAAAAGGATTTTATTTTTCAAGAGGGAAATTTGATTTTTGTTTTGTTTTTCCTTTGGATTTTTAATTTTCAATTTTTTTATATATGTTTTTGTTTTTTAGTTTTAGTTTTTGTTTAAATTTTTTTGTAGATTTATGTTTTTCAAAAAAAACTAACACAATTTTTTTTTTTTGGATTTTTGATTTTAATTGAAAATTTTCAAAGGATAGGATTTGAAAACTAAGGTAAGAAAAATTTACAGTTTTTTTTTAATTTTGGATTTTGATTTTTTTAAATATACATGAACTAATGCAGCTAAATGAATGTAAAGGGCTTAATTCCAAATTTTCTATCCTTAGTAGCTCCTATTCCAAAATTGTATAATCGCACTTTTTCTTAAATCAACATGATATTTTTTAGGCAGGTAACAGACATGAGTTATCGGTGCACCACGAATCACCGTAGCAATAGCCTAAGGTTTAAATACCTTCAGAGACACAATCAGTATAATATTTATGAATCAGCATAATATTTATAACAGATTATTGCTCTACCATAGCCTAGACACCAAGAATATAAATTGTTCGAAGAAGACAACTTGTCAAGATACAATTAAGACTAGGTGAGCTCGTGACTCCCTTATGTCTGAAGTCCAACCGTTATTATTAGTCAAAATTCTAGAATGAAATGCGATTTGTGGGCCAAGGAAGGGGTGATGAAATCCTACATCTTATGTGGATTTGGGTGTTGCCCTTAAAAAAGAAAATAAGATGAGATGAATGCAAAACAAAAATTAAACGTCAATTAACAATACAACTACAAGAAATTTGTTTTTGTTTTTGAATTTTTAAATTTTTTTTGAATTTTTTTTATATATAAATGCAAATGCAAGCAACCAACAATGCAATTAAAATAAAACTGGAGATTAGAACATGATACTAGAGTATGTAGAATTATTAGCAATTTTTTCTTTTTAAGCAGCGATTTTTAGCACAAGTAGCAAGCAAAGCAAAACATTTATTTTCGGCAAGGAGTTCTTCCTTTCGAATTTCTGCTTTGTAACCTGAAAACTAAACAAGATGTTTATACAATATGTTTTTCTATAAAAACCAAAACAGCTTGCAATTTCTTTTTTTATATCTAAGGATGGACTTAAAACAAAACAAACAAAAACAATATAAACAAATTAAAAAAAATTGTACTCAGGCCTACAAGCCCGACCCGCTAAAACAAATGAAACATTTTATTATTAGGGTTCGTTTATTGCCACCCCGTTATTTGCTGTTCACCCACCACTAATTAGAAAATAAAATGCACACCCCATTTTTTTCTCTTTGCACCCCGTTTATTCCAAAAATGTCCTTACTGCTTTCTTATTCACAATACTTTTTTTCTTTTATTCTTTTTCTTTCTAACTTTACCTATTTATGTCGCTCTCTGTCCCTCAAAAGCAAACCCTGGCAATATCAAACTAGCAAAAAGAAGCAACGGAAAGAAGCAAGCCACGAGATCGACATTTAGAAAAAAGAACAAAGCAGCCCCATGGTAAATCTGTTCTACGATTTCATGTTTTTATTGCTTAGTTGGGTCTTCTATTTTTGACTTAAAGCATTAGTTTGCATCTTGCGTCCTACAGGTAGATAGTAGCGAACGCTAATCGAACCAATGAACGCTCCATCAAAGCGTTGATTTATTTGAAATAACGTCCAATAGAGGTGTTGGTTATTTTTAATCATCGTTCCCATCATTTGTTGCAATTCATGTCCTTGTAATTCCTGTCTTTTAAATTTCTTAAATCATGTACACTGCTTATCGTATTACTGATTGAAAGTGTTATAAAATACTGTTGATTCACATGTTATAAAATATTAATTAAAAGTGTTATAAACTCTACTCTATTGGTTACTTATCTTATTTTATTGTAACTTGGAATGTTATTTAGTTGTTGTTAAATACTCTTAATTGGAAGTGTTGTTGTGGTGCGATTCTTCTCTGTCTTGTTGTGGTGCGATTCTTCTGTATGTGCAAAGTGTAGCTTCTATTTCAACAAGCATGTAAGCTACGTGGATTAAATAATTCAAAGCCCATGGTAAATGCGCTTACAGAATTTCCACGCCACCTAGGAGCGTGTATTCAACACCTGCACTGGGTATGGATTACAACGCCTGGATCAGGGGTGGATTTACAACTTTCAAAGCTTATTCCCTAGTTTTTTTTTTCTCCACCGTTTGCTTCAACTTGTTTGCATTGTATTATGAGAATTAGCTTCTGTTTATAAGATCCCTAAAAACTACGCTATTTGATTTGTAATAGCGTTAGCCGATTAGGACATTTTACTTATCCCAAACCAAAGACGGGTGTTGTTTACTTATTTTCAATGCTATAGTAAAGCAATGTTACATATGTTTCAATAGGTAAAGAAGAGAGATGATGACGAGAGATCAATAGACACATTGAACAAGATATCTAATTAATTGTTAAAGGGTATAATTGGAATTAAAATTTTAATCGAGGGGTGTAGAGCAAATAACGGGGCGGCAATAGACTAGCCCTTTGTTATTATTACGAGAATAAAGAATGCCACAAAACTACTCAAACGAACTCTCATTTCGAAACAACTGTCAAAATCCCAAAAAAATCAGAATATAAAACTAAAATCAATTTCAAAAGATCGTTTTCAGGGGATTGATGGTAGTGAGGCCTCAATTTGCTGAAGGCAATTTGGGTTGCCGTTTCATGGATTCGTGAATGAGGTAGCGGGTACCAGTGATAGTTGATGTGGTACAGGGAAGCGCAGTCGATTGGATTGGAGTTGGTTTCGGGTCAGAGATATTGGGGGAAATGAAGTTGCTTGTTTGGATTAAGGTTGGAATACTCGGGTTTAGTTGTGGTGAAGTGGAGTTTAAAAAAATATGAAGAGGCAGTGAGGTTGCTGCACTTGTTCAGGTGATGGAGGATTGCAGAAGTTTGTGAACATGTATGTGTGTCAATTGTATGATGAAGTGGGGGTGGAGGAAGGCATAAATGAGGTGGGCAGTTGAAGTTTCTGATGGCTGTTGTGACTAAAGGATGGTCAGAAGTAGTGGTTGCTAAAGTTTGGTGAGGTTGGATGATGGTTGATGTCAGATGTTTTGAGGGTGGTGATATAATTTGGATGGTTGCAGTATTGGTTTTTCAGGCAGTAAGGTGAAGGAAGAAAGCAAGTCAAATGGAGATGAACTGGGATGGTATGTGTTACTGTGCAGTGGATGTGGATGTTTGTATGAAGAGTTGTATAGAAGTGTTGCAGAAGCGTTGTATGACTGATATGATATGAAAGGAGGGAAGGCAGGGGATGTACTGAAGTTCAATTGTGAAATGTGTTTGAGATTGTAAGAAGAAGGTAGTAGTGTGGTGAGGTAATGATGATAGGATGGCAGTAGTTTATGATGACAGAAGTGGTATTACAGCAGCTTGGCGGCGGAAGTGCGGAGAAGTGTTGTGGTCGGGGGTTTGTGGATGAAGTTTATGTGCAGTTCGATAAAGTGCAGCAGTTGCTATTTTGTTATGGCAGATGAAGACAGTGGCTGGAGATGGTATGGCAAAGGTATCAGAAGTATGTTGTTGACAACACTGAGATTGTTGCTTGCAGCAGTACGGGGTATGTAGCAAGATGGTCAGGGGTGTGTGGATTTGTAGCAAGATGGTGATGTTAGAAAGTGAAGGCAGTGGCAGTAGATATAAGGAAGTAAGTGTGATGGAAAATTTGTTATAAATAGATGGGTGATGTGCAGTAGAAGCAGACGATGGGTTGCAATGATATACACTAGTGTGCTTTGAAAATATTTGACACGCGGGGGTAGTAGATTCAGAAGGGTGAGTGGTTTGGGGTGGTAGTATGGAGCGGTGGTCTGATGTGGTTGATCAGGTATGGTTTATTTCAGGTGGTGAAATTGTTTGGCAATGTGATGAGATTGGAGGTGAAGCACTTTAACGGGCAAAAAGAGTTATAACCGAGGAAGTGACAGTGAATGTAATATAGATTGTAAAATAAAGTAAAATGAAAATTGTGAAAACAGAAAATGAAGTGTAATTTGCAATAAAAATATATATTTAGTTTAGTTTTGAAATGCACTTGGGTGTGGGTGTATATATATTTTAAATAGAAATGCAAATGCAAATAGAACTAGAAAACAAGCACATAAACACAATGAGCACAAAAATCACACACAAACACACAACACAAAATATATTTTTTAAATACAAATTAACATACAAAATGAACACACATAAAAATCAAACAAAAATAATTCTAAGAATAAAATTCTGATTAATTCCTCAACAACTGTGCCAAAACTTGTTGAATCGACGGAATTTCTATCGGTTAGAAAATCGCGAAAAAACTGTAATAAAAATAACCGCAAGCACACAGCATACAATTTTAGCATGTGGCGAGTACGGGTCGATTCGCAGGGAATTGAATGATTTAAAAATTCTACTCAATCAAATTAAACCAAACTTGAGATTGTTTTTAAGGTAAAAAATGTAAAACTAGCTACAACAAGTGAATGAAAATATGACAAATCCACTCTCATATCTTTTTACAATAATTCAACAAAAATAATCTATGATCTCTCTACTTTCATCTTAAGTGGAATTAGTGATGTATTTATCATAAGTATGGTTTATTTATGTTATTAACATAAACTTAAACCATCAAACTATAATACAAAAAACAAAACCACTTATCAAATGTAATGAAAATGAAGTCAAAACAAAAATTATTTTAAGTATGATCTATTTACTATTTTATTTAGTAACACAGATCATCAAATTTTGATTCTACTTTAATTTCACAATCAAAAATCAATTAGTAAAATGATGATGTAAATTATTTTTATGTTTGAATAAGAATAGCCTATTTGTAAATACAACGTAGGTTATCAAATTCACTTTATAAACTTACATCAAAATCAAACTCTTCTTGAAGCATAAAGAGATTGTAAATCACAAAATATGTTGAATTTACATAATTTTTAGAGAGTTTCATTATTCTTAATTGAAGGGGTTTAGCTACTCATTTGTGTTATCATTTCAACACATGCAAATTTCAATATAGAAAATAAAAGAAGGGAATTGCAAGTTGATGAAAATTAAAAAGAGAATTGATCTACTTGCATAAAATAAGAGAAAATTAAGTGCATAAAAAAGAAAGCTAATCTACTAACATGAAAATGAAGAAAGCATGTAAATAAACATGAACACAAATGAAAGAGCATGTAGAAAAAGAAGAGGCTTAGGAAGCCATTTTATTCTCATTTGAATTGAGGCTACAACTTGCATGATAATATGAAAACTAAAAACTAATTACATGAACATAAGAGGGGTATCTATACAAGCCTAAAACCCTTAATCCGTATTTTTGAGAGCTACCCAAATTAACCCTTAGAAAGTGTGGTCACCAAGTTATCATTAGCCTCTGATTAATCCTCCATTAAATATGCATGAAAATATATCTCCAATAACATGTGCATTAGATCCTAATTGTAGATCAAGGTAAGTGGGTAGGTGGGGTCCTCTATGATGCATTAGTTGATTAATTTCCATATTCATTTGCCTTCTTCTCTTGTGCATGCATGAATACATTAAAGCCTCTTCATATTTCCATCCAAATTCTACAAATAAAAATAAAACGTTCAAGTGGATATTCTCAAAATTAATATATGCATAAAATTACCATTTTAACTCCAAATTAATGCATGAATGATAACTTGAAAGCATTTTTGAAATTTTGTTTTAAACATGTAAAAATAACCAATTATGGTATTTATTTAAATAAAAATAGATTAAATATGGATGTAAAAATATGCACATTTACGTGCACATCACCAACCGAGATGAAGAAATTGGAGGTGCAACTAGTGGGTTTAGAAGGAAGAATTTTATTAGACTAAGCAGTTCGTCTTGAGGAGCGACCATGGTGTTCGTGAGGAAACTAGATGGGTCGTTAATGCTGTGCATTGACTATCATGAGTTGAACGAGAATATGATTAGGAATAAGTATCTTTTGCTGAGAATCAATGATTTATTTGATCAGTTGTGTGGAGTCGGAGTATTTTCCCAATTGGATTTGGTGACAGGTTTCCATCAGTTAAGAGTGGCAGAGGGCAGTATTCCATTGATAGCATTTCAGACTAGGTATGGTTCATATGAGTGGTTGGTAATGTCATTCGGGTTAACGGATGCACCAGCTTTCTTTATGGATTTGATGAACTTAGTTTTCAGAGAGTACTTGGATAGGTTCGTATTGGTGTACATTAATGACATTTTAGTATAATCTAAAGATGAAAGAGAGTATAAAAATCACCTTAGAGTAGTGCTTGGGACGCTGAGGCAACATCGGCTGAAGGCGAAGTTTTCCTAGCATCATTTTTGGAAGAAAGATGTTAAGTTACTTGATCGTGTGGTTTTAGAGAAAGGTTTGTCAGTCGGTCCAGATAAGATTGAAGCTATTAATAATTGGAAGAGACCAGAGACGGTGTTTGAGATTAGAAGTTTTCTCGAACTTGCTGGCTATTACCAGAGTTTCATTAAGGATTTCTTGCGGATAGCAACGCCTTTGACTAAGTTAACCAGGAAGGACGTGAAATTTACTTGGTATGACAAATGTAAGGAAGCATTCCTTAACTTAAAGCATTTGTTGACCAACACGCCGGTGTTAGTGGTTCCAAATGGAAACTAGGGTTAGTAGTGTATACCGATGCATATAGGACTGTAGTAGGGCTATGTTGATGCAAAAAGATAAAGTCATTGACTGCGCTTCACAACAACTTAGACTGCATGATGTGAGATATCCTACTCATGATTTAGAGTTGGCAGCGGTAATCTTTGCACCGAAGATATGGAGACATTATCTCTTAGGAGAGAAATTTGAGCTATACATAGATCATAAGTTCTTAAGGTATTTATTCACTCAAAAGGAGTTGAATATGAGACAACAACGGTGGTTGGAGTTTTTAGCAGCATATGATTTTAGTATAGAGTACACACCTGGAAAAGGAAATAAGATAGTAGATGCTCTTAGTAGAAAACACCAGAATGTGGTATTATCCATGTTGGCGGAATGGAATTAAGATCGACTGCTAGTTCTAGTCAAAGCACTGCCATGTTGTTCTGTTTGTAAGTTCGACCTGCGTTGATCGAAAGGATTGCTTCTAAGCAGAAAGATGATCCATTATTAGCCGAGAAGGTTAGAAGGCTTGAGGTTTGATTAGAGATTGACGATCTAAAGGATTTTAATCTTGACCAGAGGGGGTGGTTGAGAAAGATGGGGTAGTTGTGTGTTTCAAATATTGAGGGATTAAGGAAAGAACACTACAACAAAATTCACTACTTATTACGCCAATAGATAGCTCGATATGGTAAAGCGCTATTAATGTGGTTAACTCTCATTCAACTCTCTACTGACTTAATCAATTTCCTAACCCAAACCTAAGTAACGCTTTGCAAAAGAGAGCCCACCCCCCAAATATACATTTCCCTCCATCACGCTTCATTTCCCTCCGTCACGCAGACGCTGTTTTAGTCAATTTCATTCCAAATTTCCAAATTTCCAACCCTAAATTTGACAACTTCCGATCTTTCGTCTCCGCCGTTTTAATCAATTCCCACGTCTCTGCTGTTCGATCTCTCCTCTCACTGCCAGAGGCGACCGCGTTCTACTATATTCAACTAGCCGCGTTCCACTGTATTCAAGAAGCGTCGCGAGGAGGTGAGCGCTCGATTTTATTTTTTGATTTTTCTAATTGGTCATTAGTCTGTTTTATGATTTTAGGGCTTTTGCCGTTTATTAACTTTGGTCGAACAGTTTTGTGTTGTATTTCACTGCTCTTGCCTTTTTTTCTTTTCTTTTTGCTTCTTTTGTAGATTGTTTTAGCAAACATTGAACATGTTGATAAATGTAGTCATGTGTGTCGTACGTACATTATTATCCATATGGATGAATCTGATGATATATGGGTGACAGCTAAATAGAGTTGTAAATATAGGAGCAAATTATGAAATTTTAAGTTTGGGAAGCCACTCTTATTATATGCTCGGTTTGCTGATGGATTTGGTAATCACAGTTCTTATGGTTGTCATTCTAGCAAGTTCTCATTAATTAAAGTGATTAAAGTTTGTACATATGCAGTTCTCAAATAAAGTATCTTTCTTCTTTTTAGTAAATTAGACAATGGTTATGAAATTTGTAATTTCGGTGAATACTAATTCTAAAGGAACATAACAAAATTCCAAAGTATACCACATATTGCCTAATAGAAAGTATTATATTCTTGGCCACAATTTTCAGTGAAAGTTTTTAAAATATGAATAAAATGTATCTTACTCAAGTTTATATATATATATATATATATATATATATATATATATATATATATATATAAAACTTGAGTAAGATCAATGGAATTCCCTCCAAAATTTGTGAATATAATAAAAGAATGTATTACCACTCCTACCTACTCAATACTGATCAATGGGATACCAAAAGGCTTCCTAGTATCCAACAGAGGAATAAGACAAGGCGATCCCCTTTCTCCCTATTTGTTTGCTATTGCCATGGAATATTTTTCGTTACAAATGGAGTTGGCAACACATAACAAATTACTTCAGCCAATATACAACATTCAGCCTATTGTGACCCACCTACTATATGCAGATGACTTGCTCATTTGTATAAAATCCTCCAATGCCTCGGCTAGATCAATCAAAGAAATTTTCTGCAAGCTAGAGAGATATACATGACTTAAACTGAACGAACAAAAAACTAAATGTTACTTCAACAAGACATGCAAGAATAGAAATGAAATCCTGAATATCTTAACAGTGAAAGTAGGAGAACTTCCAGTTAAATATCTAGGTGTCCCTCTATCAACAAATAAAATAACTGATAGAGAATATGCAGTACTGGTTTCCTCGATAAGAGAAAAACTGCAGGGGTGGAGCTCCAAACTTTTATCACTAGCAGGCAGAATAGAACTGGTACACACAGTTATTCATGCCAAAATCAATTTCTGGTTACAGACATTCCAAATACCAGATGCCTCAATAAAAAAAATTGAAAAAGTTTGTGCAGACTTCATTTGGAAAGGAGGCATGCATCAAATAAAATTTGAGGATCTGTGTAGACCTAAAGATGAGGGTGGAGTGGGGCTTAGACGAATTAAAGACATGAGAATGGTTTTCACATTAAAGCAAGCTTAGAGGATAATCAAAGGCAAAGGATTATGGGGTAATTGGATGAGAAGAAGATACATTAAAGACAATTTTTGGTGCATGGAGATAGACAATAATGCTTCAACAAACTGGAAAGCTATCATGCGAATAAAAAAACACTAGCTAAGTGCTGTGGCAAAGAAATAGCTAAGGGGACAGAGACCAACCTGTGGAAGGACCCTTGGATAACAGATGCGACTTTGATAGACATTCTGGGGATCACTACTTACTCGGATTATGGATGCTCTGAAAAAACTGTATCTGACATAATTAAAAATAATGAATGGGACTGCTCGAGTTTACCACTAAATAGAGAAACCAAGGAGAAGATACAATACATGCCAATTTACAACGGGCGAGGAAGTGATATATGGATCTGGAAGCCTACGGGGGATAAATTCACTACTAAAACAGCTTGGGAAGAGATTCGACACCATGATAATAAAGCTGACTGGAGCAAAATCATCTGGAACAAAGTAAATAACCCAAAAATGGCTTTCACAACATACAAAGTGATTCAAAAACGCTTACCTACCAAAGACAGATTTATGAAATGGGGCATTATTACAGAAAACAAATGTGAACTATGCGGACAGGAGGAAGAAACACATAATCACCTGTTCTTCAAATGTAAATTCTCGAACGAGATTTGGACAAAATGCAAAACAAAAGAAAATCTACCTCAACAAGAAAGTACATTGAAGGAGGAAATACATCACCTGTTGAGGAGAGGAGATGGCGTACACAGCAAAACCAATTTGGCCAGTGTCCCCATCACTGCGACAGTTTGGAATGTGTGGAAGGAGAGAAATCGCAGATTATATGAGAAAAAACAACGCAGTAGTTTGGAAATCATCAAACTCATTAGATCCGACATACAATTAGTGAAGAAGAGAAACAAAAAGAAAGAACTCACCTTGTCGGAATCAGATGAAGCTCAAACTGCAGTAGAGGATCGACAAAGTTCATTGGGAGAAAGCCCAAATACAAGCTATCAGCCGCCATGAATGTGAAGAAGATGAGAACTGATAAAAGTATAATTGGAATCTTAAAGTAGTTGTAGTTACGCAAGACATATTTGTATTATTCCCATACGGCATCGTAATGGGCTAAACCAAAACTTGGGCTGTATATGCCCTTAATAAAATCTTACCCATTTTCAAAATATATATATATATATATATATATATATATATGTATTGGTGTCCTTGTAGCTTTATCTCACATACAAACTACTTAAAGATGTTATACTTTAAATAGATGATATTCTGCTTGACTTATAACTAATTCATCATCATCATGTCAGTTTAGCAAAGATGGTTCCATGTAGCACTTTAAAGCAGTTGTAATTTTGTTCCGTATGTTAGGTCTACTTTATCAAACATTTTGTGGAAAGTAACAATTTGGTGTCATTCTTGTAGTTTAATATGATAGTAAAACTTATCTTTTTAAGTTCTTTTGCTGGTGGTTTTAGAAATTATAGTAATATATATTGGTGATAACTTTATATCCAAAACAGGTTTATGTTCAAATTTAATTAATATCAGCAGCATTAGTTTTCATGATTCAATTTTGAAAAATGAGGTATAGATTTCAATATGATAAAACTGTTGTCTAGAGTCCAGACTTATTGTCTGCTTATGATTCAATGGTTAAGATCAAACGAAACGTCATTTCTTTTTTTGGTATTTATGGTTAAAGATATCCATTGCTCCTTGCTTATGTCAAAATTCAGAAGTTATCAATAAAAATCCGAGCCTTACATACATCTTTATTTTGTAGAACGTTCTTTGATGAGATATTAAATAATAGGTTTATAACCTTGTGCTGTGGTTATTCTTTATTAAATTTTATTATTGCGGATTTTGGTTATGAATTATATTCGGGTTCACGTTTTTAAAGGAGAGCATGTATAGAATGGGTTCGTTCAAGGGGGTAAATGAGTTATGCTGACAAATGGAAAATGAAGAAGAGGTTAGTTTTTATCACTTTTACGTAAACGCTGCAGCTCTTGAAAGATAAGTTTAGGTCCTCATTGTATAGGTGTTAGAAGTTGAGTATAAAAAATTAGAGAACTGCATTGCGAAGTTCATAATGGTAAAACTGTTGTCTAAACTACTTATTTGTTTATTCTTCAATGGCTGAGATTAGAAGATAGATGATTTTTTTGCCCGTCTTATGCATTCATAGACTCTTTATATATATAGTAATGTTTAAAGGACTAATATGATATTAGGAAATGAGTAATATTATATTAATTACATTATTTTCTGTATTACAAATATTTATATTTATATAATTACACTTGTATGATTTGTATATTAAACATGTAGTTATGTGTTTTATTTCTGTTATTGTTGAAGGTTGAATTGAGTTAAGGTATAGTTCTTTTGCACGTGAAAACAATTTGGCAATTGTTGTTTGCTATTTTTCCTACATGGGAAATTGTTGTTTTTGGCATTTTCAGATAGTTTGAGCATTGAAAGCTATTGTTGACTAATGGTTGTCAATGGCTCATGTTTTTTGTTCCCATATACTGAACTAGAGATTACACCTTTACGTTTTACATTTTTATCATCAATTTAAGTGGAAATGTAGGGGCTTCCCTATATTTGAATTTTACTGTAAGCCACACATTGATGATGATGATTTAGGGTACTTAACTATATTTGAATTTGTGTGGTAGGTTTTATTTAAATTTGCATTTGATTAGAATGTGTTATTTTAAATTTGTATTTGATTATTAATGTATATGCTTCATATTCTAGAAACTTGCTTGTTTCCACATTGTATACGCTGATGGAAAAAGATTGGGTTCATTTACACAGGTATATAGATAATACAATATTTTAAAAGATGTTTAATTTCAAAAATAAAAATATATTTGATATTAATTATTAATATTTATGTCTTTATATTTTTCATTGAAGAGCAACTAAGGAGTACGAGCAAGGGGCTAGGTGTTTTGTTGATGCTGCAAAGAGAAAGTTAAGAAATGTGGAGAAACTTTTATGCCCTTGTGTGGATTGTCGGTATCTTAGTCGACATCATGATGACATTATTATTAAACATTTGATTATAAGAGGGATGGATCTTAAGTACAAGAGCGGTAGGTGGTATAAGCATGGCGAACAAGTCAATGTAGACAACAAAATCAAGTTGGATAATACATATGACTTACTTAAGGCCATTCGGTATAAAGATGAAGATTTTTTGAATACTACTTTTTTTCCGATGATAAAGAAAAGGAGGATGTGAAGAAACAAGAGGATGATTTAGTTAGAAATTTGGAAGATGCATAAACCCCTTTATATCCTGATTGCATAGATCAAACTAAACTATCTGCCATAACTGCTTTGTACAATCTTAAATGCGAGACCGGATTATCCGATAATGGGTTTGATAAGCTTTTGGCCTTGTTACAGTTGTTGTTACCAAAGAATAATGTACTTCCTAAGACTATATATGATGTAAAGAAATTCCTCAAAGTATTTGACATGGGATTCGAAAAGATTCATGCTTGTAAGAATGATCGTTGCCTTTTCAGAAATGAGTACCAAGATTTGGATAGTTGTCCAAAATGCAACTCTTTAAGATGGAAGATAAATGATGACTCAAAGGAGATTATGCTAGGAGTTCCAGCTAAAGTGTTGAGATACTTTCCAATCATTCCAAGATTGAGGAGAATGTATAGATCTCAAAAAATGGCAGAAGACCTAAGGTGGCATTTCAATAATAAAAGTAATGATGAAAAATGCGTCACCCTGTAGATTCTGTAACATGGAATGTAGTGGATGAGAGGTTTAAATCATTTTCATCCGACCCACGCAATCTTAGACTTGGTCTTGCCACAGATGGTGTTAATCCATTTGGTTCGATGAGCTCCAAATATAGTTGCTGGCCAGTCATGCTTGTGACATATATTCTCTCACTTATGTTGTGTATGAAGAAGGAAAATATTATGCTAACATTACTAATTCCTGGTCCAAAGCAAACCGGAAATGATATAGATGTATATTTGGCACCATTGATAGAAGACTTGAATCATTTATGAAATAATGGAATTGATATTTATGATGCGTTTTGTAGAACCGTTTTCAATATAAGAGCAATTTTACTATGGACAATAAATGACTTTCCGGCTTATGGAATTTTTGCAGGATGTTGTGTGAAAGGTGAAAAAGGTTGTCCATTATGTGGTGTCAATACGCATCATCGATGGTTAAGACATAGTCGAAAGATTGTTTATATGGGACATAGAAGATTTCTAGATCCTTCACATCCATGGAGGAAACAAAAAACTTGGTTTGACAACACCGTAGAGAAAGGCAGCAAGCCTAGAATTCTCACGGGAAGAAACATTTCTGTAATTTTGAAAGGCTTTCCAAATGTTTTTGGAAAAGATAAGAATAGAGAAACCAAAAAGCGGAAGACCAAGAAGAAGTTAAATATGAAGTTGAATAAGAAGATAACAAGTAAAAAGAGGAAGAGTAAGCACAATAGAAAAGATGATGAGCAAGATGAGCTATTAAGGTGGAAAAAAAGATCAATCTTCTTTGATTTTCCATATTGGGAGGTTAGTATTTAAATTATACCTTTTTTTCATTAGCCTAACAATAATTTTTTTATCTCATTGAAGTGTTATATTATTGATATTTGTAGGAACTTCCCTTGCGGCATAATTTAGATGTAATGCATGTTGAGAAAAATGTTGCTGAAATCCTATTAGGCACAATATTGCATGATAGTAAATCGAAAGATGGAACTAATTCTAGAAAGGATTTGGAGGATTGGGGTATTCGAAAAGTCTTTATGTACAACCTCGTGGGAATAGAACATATCTTCCACCAGCTCCATATACATTGTCTTTGTCTGGAAAAAAAATTATTTTGTAAAAGATTATATGATTTTAAGGGTCCTGATGGTTATTGCTCAAATTTCAAAAGATTTGTTTCATTAGAAGACTGCAAAGTTAGTGGTTTGAAGTCACATGATTATCATGTTCTAATGCAACAATTGTTATCCGTTGCAATTAGAGGATTACTTCCGAAGAAAGTCAGAACAACAATAATCCGTCTATGTTCTTTTTTCAATAAAATATGTCAACGTGTTCTTGAACAAGAGAAGTTACGACATCTTGATGATGAGATTGTTGGAATTTTGTGCGAGCTTGAAAGATATTTTCCACCCTTTTTTTTTTGTTATAATGATACATTTGACAATTCATCTTGGAAGAGAAGCGCAATTGTGTGGTCCAGTTCATTTTCGTTAGATGTGCCCATTTGAAAGATACATGAAAACACTTAAAGATTATGTGAGGAATTATGCTCAACCTGAAGGGTGTATTGCAGAATCTTATCTTGCATAAGAGTCAATGAGATTTTTTGGTGAATTTCTAAAAAAGAAAGTACAAATGGAGGAGAGAGAAGTTCGAAATGAAGATTATGAGAACAATGTGATACTCGAAGGACGTCCACTTTTGAAATCGAAGACAATAGAATTGTCATCTAATGAAAAAGATATTGCTCATTTGGCCGTGTTAATGAATATGGCTACGGTGGAACCATATTTAGAGTAAGTACATATTATATTTTGATTCTATTTTTTTGTGAAATTATATCGTTAAATATTACTTAAATAATTTATTTTTGAACATCAGTATGCATTTGGAAGAGTTACAAAATTTGGATAAGCGTTTAGAAAAAAATGCTACATTGCTTTGGAAAAAACATACAGATAATTTCTCTGATTGGATTAAAAAGAAGGTTAGTTTAATTTTAATTTATCATTTCATTAGCAAGAAAATATTTTTTTCAAAATTTATATTAATTGAATTTTTCGTAGAAACCTTTTCACTCAACGAGCGATGAAATATTAAAATGGATTGCCTTTGGTCCGAGTAGTAATGTATTGTCCTATAAAGGGTATGTAATTAATGGACAACGTTTTTTTTTGAACTGGTACTTTATATACAACAAATCATTAGGACAACATATCTCATGTCAAATAAACGTTCGAAAGCAGGTTTCGAACTTGTGACATCCTGCACCAAAGCCGAGTCAATTAACCACTTGGACAAAGGTGCTTGTCACGGACAACGTTTTCATACAGAAGACATCGAGAGAGAAACTCAAAATTATGGGGTGACTTATGATGCGACTACCATGTGTAGGGAAAGTGCAAAAGATATTTCTCAAAGAGTCGATGTGGTCACTTAATATGGGATAGTGACTGATATAATCTTATTAAACTATCATGTTTTTTATATTCCCGTATTTATGTGTCATTGGGCAAATATAGGAAACGGGGTGAAGGTCGAAGACGGATTTACTCTTGTCAATTTACATCAAAGTCAAGCTTCATTTGTAAGAGATCCATATATCCTTACATCTCAAGCGAAACAAGTTTTTTATTCAAGAGAGAATGATAATTCTAATTGGTATGTTGCAATGAAGGCACCACCAAGAGGTTTTCATGAACTAGAGACAGATGATCATGTTACGGAAGTTAGCTTTGTTAAGGAAGATTGCGAAGAAACTGATATGGATATTGATTCCATGGAAAATATTAGTTATGTTAGAGAAGATTGTGAAGGCATATTTGAGTAAATTTCGAAGTATGAATCTTTTGTTTAAAATCATGTTTGTTAGTCTGTCTTTAATTTAAAATCATGTTTTTGAATTTGAACTGAAAAAAAAATTGACATGTTGATAGTTTATGATAACTAGTGATATGCAATTTTTTATGCACTTCATCTTGTTGCTATGTTTTTTTTACGAGCTAAATATTTCTCAAAGGGTAATTTTTATGAGCTAAATATTCTAAAACATGCCATCATGATGTTACGTGGTCGTATGATAGAATAAAATTAACCAAATTTTGAATTTTCTAAAGAAAATAGACATTTTCTTAAGAAGATTATAGTATTTTTCTGACAGTTTTTTCTCTTCTAGAAATTGGTTTTTATATTAAGATTATTGGTGAAATTTCCCAACAACTATAAATTTTTGTAATCAATTATTATTTCTTCCAAATTTTGATTTAATGAATGCGAGTATAAGAGAGTTATTGGCCGCTATATACTGGCATGATTGACCGGTGCTATAATGTGATATGCATGAATCTTAACATGACCAATTTGTATAATAGAAAATGGGCAGGACTATGAAAAAGAGAAAGCGCACTGACATGCAAAAAGAAGTCAAAGACCCCAAATCTACACCAAACAAACGCATTGCAAGTGATAATGAGATTCATAATGAAGACAACCCACAAGAATTGGAAAACGATCAGTTGCAAAACGAACAAAACAACAATGCTCAACTACATGACAGCCCACAAATAGTCGAAGATAATGCAATTCAGCCCGAAGAAAATATTGAAGGTGCAATGAATGATGAGAGACATATGCAAGGTCGCGATGCATGCCTAAATGGGGGAAAAAAGAGTAGAGGACCAGATAAAGTTAGAAGGCTTCCATTCAGCTCTCAGGAGGTAATCGAAGTTGAATCTAATGGTGCAGGTGAAGCAATAGGAGATGGGTCAATCAAGTTGTCTTCCTTTCTAGGACGGCTTGTACGAAAAGTGGTTGCGGTTACATTAACCGATTGGAGGCTGCTTGGTGATGATTTGAAAGATGTTCTATGGGAAAGCATTCAGGTGACATATATATTTTTATCTACAGTTTATTTAACTAATAAATGTTTTACCTGAAAATATGTTTTAATACCAGTTTGAGTCAAGCTGTCCCATACAGAAATTTATAATGTTCATTTTCAACGGTTTTAATGCTTCAACTGCTACCTGCTTTTTTCTCCTGTAGTAAAAGCTCAATTATTATTATTAAAAATCAATTACTTATGTCTGTACAACCATTTTCTCTCACTAAGTCCTAATCAAAAACTTTTGTTAATAAAATAGTCTATTTATGTCTGTACAACATCTTATGTTTGTATAAGACAAACTTATTGATTCATAAACTTAGTCAGTACAACATCTCGAAATCGTCATGTCACTATTCGTCATGTCTGTACAGCTATTCGTCATGTCACTTTGCCGTCATTGCAACCATAATTTTTTTACCACCCAGTTATCCCTATTTCTGTAGTTTGCCACTTTCCTTCTTCGACCATATGCTCTGAGTCTTCTGTTTCCTTCGTACTTATTCTGACATGCCACTTTTTTCGTCAAATTGCTATATGAAGTAAGCCTCCTGAGATTATGCTCCTCTCCGTCTATCACTTATGTTCCGAGGAATATGTAACGGTTCCTGACTGACACTTCCCGTCCATATATATCTTGACTAGTAACTAACATTTTGAATATTTAACCTTCTGAAATGTTACTTAACTGAAACCAGTCTGGAGGCATAGCTGAGTATATGATGTAATATGCATGTTAGCTTTATTCTTCCAATAGTGCAATCTTTTAGAATACATAACAGGTATCAGATATATACCATTTATAATAGACGTACAAACAAACATTTTATATTGTTGCTAAGTGTTATGTAGGTAAGAGCACCCATTATTACTTTTTGACACTTGTTATGAAAAATGTTGCAGGCGAGGTTTAAACTGGATGCAGATTGGCAAAAAACATTGATATTTAAGCAACTGGGAGGTATTTGGAGGGCGTCAAAATGTAGACTAGTTCGCCAAATAGTAAAAGCAAAGTCCATGGAGGAAAAACTTCAGTTGAAACCAAGTAACATCAAAAGTATGACTGAATGGAAGAAATTTGTAAAGTCAAAAACAAGTGTGGAATTTCAGGTATTTTATATTACCGTTATCTTTTTTTTTTTGTAAAAGTTTAAGAACATAAACAATATTGATAATGTATTTAAATCTCTTATTTCAGGCATTAAGCATAATGAACAGAGCTATTAGAGACAAACAGTTGCCACATACATGCAGTCGTAAAGGAATGGCTCGACTTGCTGAAGATATGGTAAAAAAAGAGTAATTTTATTTACTGTAATATTTGCGAACTTCTTAGGTAATACGTTTGTTATTTGATGTTCTTTTGAATACAGAAAAACCAAAGTGGCGATTGCTCATCCGTCACGAGAAGTCAAGTTTGGATCAAATCTCGCGCACGGAAAAACGGTGAACCAGTGAATATGACTGTTGCAGATACTATAGTAAGTTGATAAAAACTTGTGTTTATAGTATATATTTAAATATTACAAGGTCTCATATGCATATGCACTTTCATATATACATGGTTTTAAAAGCATTCAGTTTCAAATATCTTTATTGTAAAAGTGTGGAGTCTCCTATATGACTAGTTTTGAAAGCATTCAGTTTCAAATATCTTTATTGTAAAAGTGTGGAGTCTCCTATATGACTAGTTTTAAAAGAACATTTTTTTTCGTGTTGGAAATAGAAATTTGTAATTTTTTGTAGCAGCCTTTAAAAACTTAAAAATAAAAATTAACAATTGTACGTTTTGCGGTGAATATGCATTTGATAATATGGGATTAGCAGTACATTGATAAAATGAAATGATCACCCTCAATATTTGAATATGCAATAGATCCACCTACACTTTTGCATTATTATGTATAGGATATGAACCTAAAGAGCACAATCTGGAACTATTACTTAATTCAACTTATAAGAAGAATACAGTGTATAACAAAACGCATGACGTTTCATGCAACATATATACACTCAGCAATAACGAACGCTTCATATGCACATACAATTGGGTCATAGAAGAAAATTGTATATTTCTTATCGTTTGGATCACAACATCAAAATGATCACATATCTACTATGAACGAATTTATTGAGTCTAATACATGAACAGATTTAAAATAGCCATATGCTCGAATTTCCAAAATATAGCAAGACTGTTCCCATAGTTTTTTCCATTTTACTGCATCTCTCAATTATCAAATACTCACATCATGTTGTCGATAAACATTATCAATTATCAATTTCTCAATTTAGTATCCAATAAGCATGATGATGTTCAAATCATTTTCAAAATCCATATAAAAAAAAATATAGCAAGACTATGGGAACAGTACTGTGGGAACCACATATCATCATCAACAGTCTTGCTATATTTTTTTTTAAAATGTACTATGGGAACTTCCAAAATCATATCCTCAAATTCTCGTTTTGCTGTATCCTATGCTAAAAGTTCAGTTAATTTCTTAATTCATTTTCCATTTTTCATGTAGCCATGTGAAAATGTTTAACTACCCGCTTTTGATTTTTTTTAGACACTTTGTATCATGTACATGAAGTAGTGAGATCAAATACTTTCATTTTTCGTCAACTTCTATTAATTAATTCTTCGATTCAATATCTCGGTTTTGCAGGGTAGAGACAGCTGGACAGAAGTAAACACACCTCCTGTACGTTGTATTATTGATCTAACATCATTTTTATTTAATTTTTTCAGTAATTAATATCTTATTCTGTTTGATTAATTACAGTGCAAGTATGATAAAAAACTCCAGAAATGTGATTTATTGGATTGGCGAGGGAATGAAGATATTATTGCCAAAGGGAGAGTCATGTCGAAGGATCCAAACAACCTTGTTAATAACATTCCTTTAGGACCGGATGCTATGGTAATTCGAATAGACTTACCAAAAAAGGCAGATGTTTTTCTATGGAGACCTACATCTAGGTTCACACTTATTGGGGAAGCAAAGGATAATTTAGTGGCATGGCCAGCGAATAGAGTTGTTTTACATCCAAGTGATCACCTTGAAGAAGAAAAGGACATGGTAAACAATTTTCTTTAGGAATTGATATATTATTTTAAAATATACAATTTTTACTGAGTAAATCATTTTTCTCTAATAAAGTAAAAGTGGCAACTTAGAATGCAAATGCAAAATTTATGATTGGGGCGGGAGTAAAGAATTAGTGGCTGAAGGGCGAGTACACTCGAGTGACTCAAATGAAATTATTAATGATCTTCCTCTTGGACCACGCGCCATGATTGTTTGGATAGATAATCCAATAAAAAAAGATGCTTTTTTGTGGAGGCCAACTCCTACAATGATACATGTTGAAGAAGCTGTTGGTAGGAAGGTAGCATGGCCTGAGTCCCAAGTAGTTGTTGAGATGGTTAATGTTTCAGCATCTCCTACGCCTCAGACCATAGTGCAAACATTTATGGTACTTGATTTTTATGCACTGTCATGTCTTTTAAATTATGTTTTTATAATGATTAATCGATATATTTTATCAACATAAACCAACTACAACATATCCTTTTTGTTAATCTACAGACGGAAAATTCAAGAACGAACAATAAATGCAAGCTAATGGATTTATCAAAAAAGGAAAAAATAGTTGCTGTAGGACGTGTAGAGTCAACTGATCCAAAAGCACTGGTCCATTTTAAACCACTGGTACCAAATGCAGTCAAAGTTTGGATAGAGGTTGTCAAAGAGCCAACTGTTGTGCTATGGAGACAAACATCTGAATTACAATACATGGAAGACACCATTGGTTCTATAATAGCTTGGCCTACTGCACACGTTGTAATGACATGAATTTTCAGTAAGTATAATCTACTTTGATTATAAACATACATATATATATATATATATATATATGTTTAAGGTCTAGCTTTATTTGCCAAGTAAATTTAGAGGGCTGGCTTTATTTGCCAAGTAAACTCCATGAATTTGGTTACTCCATAAATTTAGAGGGCTAGCTTTATTTGCCAAGTCAAATTGTATGGAAATCATGTGGCAGTGGCAGTTATATAGATGATAGCTAGGCAGGATATAAAAAGGAATACTGGTGATTGAAGTGATTAAGCAGTCTAGTTGGTGATAGGCAGTGGGTGATTGAAGTGATTGCATTGTGGATTGGTGGGGGTGAGGAGGTGAGCAGCAGTATAGTTGAAATTGGGTTGTAAGTTGATGGACAAGGGCTGGTGTTGATTTTGGGTCTGGCGTGGGAGATAAGGTTGTTGTTTTGATTGGATGGAGGCATGGTGATGGTAGGTAAATATTTTAGGTTGGGGAGTTGTTTGAGGAATTTCTGGAAACATGGAAAATAATGTAGTGATGAATGTTGCCTATTTTTGGCAGTGGAGTTGTTTGACGTGTTTGGTCTTTTTTGTGGGGTGATTGAAGAGGGATGGTTGGAATGGTTTGGCTTGTTCAGTTGTAGTGATATGTAGGGTGTAACTGAAATTGGTGATTTTGGTTAAGGGAGGTTATTTGACTGAAATGGGCCGGCCATGAGTGAGGAATGTTGTAGAGATTTAGACGAGGGTGAAGTGGAAGTTAGTGAAGTAGTGGAAATTTTTGAAGTAGTGACAGACTGAATAGTTGGTAGTTTTAATGAGTGGTTGGAAGGTTTCTGTTATGATGATGTGAGGCAGTTTGTATGATGAAGTGCAGGCATCTACGGATAGAGGAGATATTGATGTGTGTATTATTAAATATGGTCCTAGTGAATTTTATAATATTTTGCCTCCAGACCAGCCGGACCTGGAGAAGAATCATCTATAATGCTCACGATTGCATTTCTTATTTCATAACTATTTATTCTATCATTTAAATAAAATTTTCCATACTCTGAAATGATATTCCTACAAACAAATTTTTGGCATCACTTTACATTTACTCTTATTGAAAAGGTTCTCATAATACACAACTGCTTTCTCACCAAATATATCCGGATTGAACTTTACCATAAACTGCTATACGGTATTTCTAGTTTTTTTAGCATTTTTTTACTGGATATTTTCGCATAGGAAAATGCATCCACTTTAGATTTATGTTTAGTATCAACAAATTCCTTATAGATAGCCTTCTCCAAAGTTAGTCTTTCCTCCTTTAATTTATTCTGCACAACAATTGAATTATCTCACTCCAAAAGTTTTAGCAATTCTGCATATTCATTACGTAAGTCTTCTACCTCCTTTTTGGTACTCTTGTGTCCTTTAGCCTAAAGCTTCAATCTATGCTTGACTGCCTTTAGTTTTTTCAAAAATACATACATGGGGCTCCCTACCACTACCACCCTCCAACTTTACACAAACTGATCCATGTAGTCTTCACGTAGTGGCTTGCTGTTGGAGTGGGTTGAAGCTGGCGATGTTTCTTGATTTTAGGGAATGGGTGGGGAATGGGTGAAGTTGGCAGGGCGGTTGGATACAACACTATAATAAACAAAATTTATACACATTGTCTATAAGTATGTACTTAATATTTTGAATTTTTTTAGTGGTTCTTGAGTTTTGAATGATTAATTACATCCCTTGATTGAAGGGCGCAGTGAATGGTAGACACATAAAACAAGTAGAAGCCATTCAACTAGGTGTGTCTATTGTGGTGAAAGGTTTGAATGACAGATATTGGAAATTGGGGGCAAAGGTGTGTCTATTGTGGTTTGTATTGGTGGCACTTGCTGATCTGTTGAGGCAATTGAAAGGCAGTTAGAAGGGGCTTGTGAATTAGAAGGCGTTTGAGTTAGAAGGTGTTAGAGGCAGTCGAAAGGCAGAGATGAAAGAACTGTGCACTTTGTTGTGATTGCACAGTTTTGAATTTGCACAGTTATGTTCGGCTGTAATGTTTTCTGAAGTGCAATGCTGTCGATGTCGGTTCGTGGTTGTGGGTTCAGGCGATGGCGTGGAGGCCGCAGGCCATGGAGGAGAAAGTGAGTCTTGGTGATGGACTAATTGAAGTGAGTGAGTGGTAGTTTAGCTGTTGTGAATGAGAGTGAAGGGTGATAGATCAGTAGTTGAAGGAGGAGAGATGGAGAGGTCGTAGAAAGGATGTAAGTGTGGTCGAGGAAGGTAGCAGTAATGGAAGTTTGTATAGAAGGTAGCAAGGTGATTGGGAGATGATGTTTGTAACAAGAAGTAAAACACTCAAGCATGGTGTTTAGAAAAAAAAATTAAACCTTTTCTTTTTGGAAATGAATTGTAACAGAAACTGAGAAAAAAATGAAATAAAAATATATATTTCAAATGAAAATCAGAACAGAGAACAAAATGCAATGGAGGTGCAAACTGAACTTTGGTTGAAATGCACATCACCTAGTTGAATGGGGAATACAGTGAACAGAGGACTGAAAATGGATAGTAACATGTACGAATATAAATTGAGACATGCAATAATATGCAATAATTTAGTTTTTTGTTACATGTAAAAACATCTATCATTAATTATGTATCGTTCTTAATGTAATTATTTATCTTATTTGCAGGTGTGTGAAAGAAGAAGATGCTAAAGTTGTGATCTTCATTTTAATGCAAACAATCAAATATGTACTTGTTTTTTTTTGTTAAACTATGCTACTATTTTTTGGGGTATGCTTAAAATATTTGCTACCACGTTTTGGTGTGTACGAATATTTGGTATGTTTAATGTAATGTGTTACATTTCTATATTTATTATCTTTTATGATTATTATTGTGCTTTTTGATATTGGTATTTAATACTGCAGTTTATTAGTAGGATGTAGAAAATTTTTAAATTGTGAAATTAAATTATAGCACTTCAAAACCGCTATAATATTTAATAGTGCCTAATGGCCGCTATCAAATCTGTTAGTATTAAAGATGCAGACCATAAAAAGCGCTATGGTATTACAAAAAGCGCTATAAATAATGATGAATGATAGGTCAGTAAGCGCTATAAAATAAGATATTATAGCAGAGTACAAGCGCTATTGTAGCCGACTTTTTATAGCGGCATGTTAGAGTTGTGACAAGTCACCGTCTACAATAATCTGTTCAAATACAGCGCTAATAATCCGCTATTAACACTTTCTATAGCGCAATATTAGTGCTATCTTAGAAAAAACAAAAAGTATTTTGTGGCTAATAACGAATTTCATAGCGGGCAAATAGCACTGTGATATTAATCAATAACGCCTATTTTGCCGCTATAAAAATAAATAACATAGCGCAATATTTGCGCTATGAAAATAACAATTTTTATAGCGCTTTTTTTGTGCTATCTAATGTTGATTGTTTTTAATCACATGTCGTTATACAGCGTTTATCGAATCGCTATAATATCCTTTAATAGCGTTTTTCGGGCGCTATTGTAGGGTCTTTTTTTTGTAGTGGAAGTTCTTAGAGATTGTCATCGATCCAAATTTACGATTCATCTGGGAGAAACCAAGATGTATCAGGATATGAAGAGAAGTTTCTACTGGAAATGTATGAAGAAGGATGTTGGCTTGTGGGTTAGACAGTGTGCAAACTATCAACACGTGAAGGCCGAACATTAGAAGCCAAGTGGATTGCTTCAACCTTTGGAGATACCATTTTGGAAATGGAATTCGATATTCATGGATTTTATAGACGGGTTGCCAAGATCGAATTGAGGAAATGAAGATATATGGGTTATAGTGGACATGTTGACCAAGGGTGCCAATTTCGTTCTAGTTAAGTCAACTGGGATGACACCTGTTTTAGCTAAGTTGTTCATGAAGAACATAGTTAGATCACATGGAATTTCTAGTAGTATAGTTAGTGATAGAGATGCTTTGTTTACTAGTGAACTGTGGAAGAGTCTACCGGAGGTGTTAGGCACCAAGCTTAAGATGAGTCCTGCATATCACCCTAGACGGGTAGGCAGATAGAGAGAGTCAAAAAGGTACTTTAGGATTTGCCAAGATCGTATGGTACTTTGGTGGATCTTGGGAAGATCACTTACACTTGGTTGAGTTTTCCTATAATAACAGTTATCAGAGTGGTATAGGAATGACTCCTTTTAAAGCTTTGTATGGAAGACCATGCAAATCACTAGCATGTTGGTTGGAGACTGAAGATAGATTAGTCTTGGGTCCAGATCTGGTTAGAGAGGCAGCAGAGAAGATTGAGCTGATTCGAGAAAGGATGAAGAAAGCTCAGTTTAGACATAAGAGCTACGTAGATGAGAGGTGCAAAGATCTAGAATTCTCAATTGGAGATAGAGTTTTCATTAAAGTATCACTGATGAAGGGCGTGATACGATTCAGAAAAATAGGGAAACTGGCACCAAGATATGTTGGTCTGTTCCTAATTATAGAGAGGATCAGAGGGCTCGCATACAGAGTAGAGTTGCCGAGCAGTATTACAGGTGTCCATAATGTATTTCGTGTATCTCATCTTCATAAGTATGTGCATGATCCAGAGACTACTATTCCTTTGACAGAGTTGGAAGATTTGATAGTAAAACCGAATTTGACTTTTGTTAGACAACCAGTTTGGGTTGTTGCGAGAGATGAGAAGAGGTTAAGAAACAAGATAGTCAAGTTGATGAAAGTTCAATGGAGCGACAACGAGAAGGGCTGTACTTGGGAGACAGAAGATAGGATTAGAGATACTTATCTTGATCTGCTGTAAAAGTATGTTCTATGTTTGCTTTATATAGGATGTTGCTAGTCAGATAGGCTAGTATGGTAGTTAGGAGATGTTACAAATGATTTCTATGCTTAGTATTTAGTCTTTACTAAATTTCGAGGATGAAATTCTTTAAGGAGAGGAGTCTGTAACACCTCTAATTTTAAAGAACATCATTCACGTGATTTAGTTAGATAAATTAAATAGAATAATGTAAAGATTAGAGTGATAAGGTGATTGGCGTTTGGGAACTAAAATAAAGGTCGTGCTTAATTAAATAAAAAAGTTGAAAGAATTGGTTTATGGAATTGGTTTTATAAATTAAATAATAAGAGAATAAGGCAAGGGTATTATGGGAAATAGCCATCCACCATATCCCTTAACCCCTAAACCCTTATTTCCATATTTATTCCATACGTTCATAATTCAAAAACATAAGAAATGGGGAGCTCAAAGTCGGCACAACTAAGGGAAAAGGATTTTAAAATTTTACCAAATCTTAAGAATAAAGCAACGGAGGATTAAACAAGATCAAATCTCAAGTTCCTTATCTAAAGAAAGGTGGATAATAATCAAAACCATCCCTTTTTTTTTAAAGAGCATTTTGATTTCGGGTTTTATATCTAAATCCGTTTTGATGATACGCTTGGATTACATGCCATGTTTGATCTAAACAAGTATGTTTGATAAGAGTTTGATTCGATTTTAAGGATAACATCGTATATAATGGGTTTCGAATGCCATGGTGATTTAATATATTATGAAAAACTTTATTTGGGAGATGGGTTTAAATTTTCATAATTATTAAAGCCATGGATAATTTATTATGAATTTTTGAACGAAGAAATAAATAATTGGGTTTAAAATTTGTTTCGACTATTATATAAACGATTTTGGGTCTGAAATTTATATATGTTAGATAATATATTAAAATCGAGTTATGATGTTTTTTGGAGATTTTTACTAAGTGATTTACTATGGAAAATAATTAATTAAGTTGGATGACTTAAATGTCTTAATTATTTTGTTACAGGGAAGGGCTTCTTTGTTAATCATTTTTAATTAATACTAGATAAATTCGGTAGTCTTTTTAGAAAAGATTTTTGTAAAGGTTATGGCAACCAATTATTTTTTACAAAAAAGCCAAGTTAGTTGAAAAGCATTTACTTTAAAAGGCAACCAAACAGTTTGGCTTGAATTTACTGCTTCGCTAGTTCCAATTTCAACCTTTCGACCCCCTACCTCCGCCCCCCACCAAGTGGAAACCAATACACACGGTATCAATGCTTTGGTACGTAGTGGATTGGAGAAAGGTGGAAGGTATAGAGTCGAAACCATGCTTTCGAAAGGGTCGAGGCCATTTTAAATAGCTTTCGAATCAACCACCGGCCTTTGTTTCACTTTCGAAAGAGATGTCGCTTGCCTTATTTTTGAAAGATGCTTTCGAAAGGGTTAAGGTACTTTTACGTATATAGCTTTTGAAGGAGTTGCCGCCTTTTTTTAAAGGGTAGCTTACAAATAAGTTGCAGCATCTTCTGTTTTAAAATGGAGCTTTTGAAAGGGTAGTTTTGAACGAAGTCCAAACATTGTTTCCTTCTTCATACCTTTCGAATAGGTTGAAGTTTTCAATGTGGTCGAAAGGTAAGCTTTTGTTTTATAAATATAAAAGTCACTTCCCAATGCTTTTGAAATGGCTCTAGTAGCCACTTATACTAAAGGTTTCGAAGGCAATGACTTCAAAAGGTTGTTTCGAGGCTATCCATCCAATTGTTTTACTTAAAGACTAATGCTTTTCATAGGATGGTTCCGAAGCCATCTGTTTTTCCCAAATTCTTTTACTTGAAGGTCAATGGTTTCAAAAGGCGTACTTTCACTTATGTTCACTTTGACCCAAAAGTTATATTTAAAGTAAAAACCAAAGACTTTGAAAGGGATACTTTCAAATGGTTTCGAAGCTATGGTTTTATAAGTTGGAAAGATATACTTTAATACTTTCGTAAGGAATGTTTTGATGGTTTCGAAAGGAATGTTTTGATGCTTTTGAAAGGGGTATTTTAAGTGTTTTGAAAAGCATATGTTTATGTGTTTTGAAAAGAAGATTTGAATTCTTTTGAAAGATATATTTTAGTGGTTTCGAAAGTAAAGGTCTAAGATTTCGAAAGCCTTAGTTTTGAAAACAAAGAACCCTATCTCACATTTTAAAGGAAAACCTATGGCAATATAAAAAAGCTTTGAAATGGCTTTTAACTTTGGAGTTTTTGAAGAAGCTTTCCTTGATAAAAAAATAATGGGTTAAAGGTATTAACCATGTTTCATGCGAAAATTATTTCAAGGATATTAACCATAAATGTGGGTATTATTATGTCACGATCAGTTATTATATGTGCTTCTTCTATAAACGTATTCACTATATAATGGACCCATAACTGTATTTTGAGGAGTAATAGCAGAATAACCAGCTAGGTTGACCGCGTAGTGAATATATATTGAGTTAACTTCTGTATGAGTAGAGTTGCATAAGGAGGTCAGGTAGACCAGAACATAGAATGCCCAAAAATGGGTATGCTATTATGTGTTAGTTTTCTGCTCTGTCAATCAACTCTTTCTGATGTTGATAAACTATCTTTATCATGTGGAAGAATTCGGAGTATGTTTCTCGATTTCTAGTGAGCTATAAGTTCTGTTATGAACGATATTGTGACCTTATTACCGTATAACAATGTTACGGGATTCTCAACATTTGGAATCACCCTTAGCTAAGTTATAAATTTATGCATTTATATTTATATACACTGATTTTATTGCGATGTTATTCAAGACGATGTACATAGACTTTTCATCGAACCGACCATAATTTTATAGGATCGTTTTCACCCTAGAGGGGGGTGAATAGGATGATACTAATAATAATGAAAATTAATGCAAAAATAAAAACAACAACAGAAAATAATGCATAAGTTATCACATAAAAATTTACTCAGCTTCGGCAAAACCCTGCCTACATGCTGCCCTCAAGGTTTCTACTAGAAATTAAGCAGTCAGACGCTTACACACGTAAACTTGCGACACCCGCTACTTGACTAACCTAACTCTACACTCAAAATCCCGTCATAACTCAGCCGTTGAGTTGCGAATTCTTGAACTACACTACGTAGTTCGTAACCTAGTCACATGACTAGAGTTACACAAGTTAAAAAGGAAAATTACAAAGTAAAATAAAAATACTAAACAAAACCCTGATTAACAATTTAAGCCCAATAGAGAATAAAAGACTGGCCCATTTCAAAATGATAATTCAAGAGAAGAACAAAGTGATGTCTCCTTTTTCATTGTAGCCGCTTTGTTTCTTTTCCGTTCCTCTTCAAAAATAAGGGCTTCATGAAAAATTGAAGCTGCTGATTCCTATAGATTGATTGAATTGTGTTTTTGCTTCGAGTTGATTCGTCAATCAATTTGCTGGCTTTGATTAATGTTGCTGCTGCTCCAGTTGTCGAACTCGAACGTGGTATGTGATTTTTCGATTTGATTATGCTTGACTTCGATTGATTCGAGTTTTGAATATATTCTTTGATTTTTTTAAGTTTGCTCACTGATTTTAGTCTCGAACTGGAATGAATTATTTGCCATTGATGATGCTGGATTATATAGGGATGAAAACCCTTAAATATACGTTCGTATTTTTGTATTTGAATTCTTCTCTTTATTTGCTTCTCCATTCGATTTTGTCTGAACGATGTGATGAATACTTGATTGGTTCATGTTACTGTGTATTTTGACTTTTCATGACTTGCTTTGGGTGGGTTACTTATTTTGCTCCTACGTCTAAGACACTTTGAAATTTGAGACAATTTTTGCGACTTTGTTTATTTCTCTGGTATTTGAATCTGCTGAGGTATTTGAATCTGTTGATTTTTGCTTGTTCGTTTTTGTTTGCTGGCAATCAACACTTGTTCATCCTGTTACCCTTTGTTCCATTCTTTTTTGCTTTGACTAGTTCGATGTGTGTGTTCATGCTCGGAACATTTGCTACCTGATGCTTGTAGTTGTTGTGTGCATTGACGTGATTTCGGTCTGGATTCACTTTGTTATTCTGATTGCACTTGAGTCATGCTGTCACCACTGCTTGTTACTGATAATTTTATAACACGGATTCACTGTCTTCGTTCAATTAGAGTATGTACAGTGCACTGCATACATGTATACATGTGTATTCATGCATGTATATATGTGTGTTGTGTGTTTTATGTGCTTATGCACTTCATTGCTTGTTCTACCATTGCTATTGCATTTGCTTCTTGACTGGTTCGAGTTTACTGTCATATAATTTCTTATTGCATATCACTGTGCAGTGTTGCTTGGTTTCATGTTGAAGTCGATTTGGTAGAATCTGGTTGCGGTGTTTTTTTTCATATTGCATGCAGTCATATTGCTTTGAATCTGATGCATTGTTGATGCTTATGCTGTCAAGTTTGATTGAGATACACATCCATGCTGCTGGCGATTGAAGTTGTACATTGTCACTTGTATGTGTGTCTTGTTCCATATGAGTGAAGTCTTCATTGATGTTGACTGTCTAGTGATTATGGTAATCTTTGATTAGTCTAGTTCTTGCAGTCTGACCATTTCATTTAAGTTTGGTTCAAATGTTCATGTGTACATTGATTTGAAAACTGCCTTGATACATTTGTACATAGTCCTATCTGGTGTGATTTACCCGAGTCTAGTTATTTGAGTGTATTCATGGGTTCATGCTTTGATGTCTGGTGTTCTCTGGTCTGATTCATGTTTGAGTCATTATGTTTTATGTTGGCCAAGTCTAGTTGTTGCAGTCTACAGTCTTGTGTACACTTCATTCTTGTGTCTCTCGTTGTGATGGTCCTGATGAATCTGCACTTGAGTTGAACCCGGCCTCGGCTTGGGTTCGACCTTGTGCTCATCTGTTCTTGTAGTTTTAACACACAAGTGTATATCGTTATGCATGACCTTGTGACATGTACAGTAATACACCGTGCATGTTACAAGTTGTTCATGTAAGTTGGATTAAAAGAAATTGATGACAAACAGTCCCAATAACAGATGCAAATAATATTTTTAAAACACACGCTTCATTTTGAACTGTAAAATATTTCTTTTTCAATTTTACCACGTTATTATTTATTTTGCAGTTAATTCAGATGTTGGATACAAACTGGAATTGAGTTGAAGATCATATATGAGGATTGAGTGAATTATGTAGTGAGGTGTAAAAGTATGTAAAAATTGCATAGTGAAAACTATGTCGTAATATGAAGTTGTATTGCAATTGAAAATGTGAAAATGTAGTGAGAGCTCAAATTTGTACAATTTGAATTTCTAATAAAATACTTGTTTGAATAAAATTTTTGTTTGAATATTAATTCTGAGTTATTTATTTTATTCAACAAATATTTATTTAATAGCGTGAAAAATAAAATAGTACAATAATAACAAATACATTTAAACAAATATATATGTTTATTATCATCAAACAAAAATCATATACTAGCATATTATCCAAAATTTTCATTTAGAACATCTCCAAATTTAAGACTCTTAACTTGAATTTATTATTGACATATTATACTCAATATCACTTATGTAAATTTGAGTTTGAACATTCCTTCAGAAGGAGTTTGTTGTTTCTATAAGCAATTAACTAGTATTTCATAAGTACATAAAAACACTTCAAACAACCATTTAGTGATATCAATACGGGTTTGGTATTTACTTCATGTATCAAATACATAAATCAATCACGATATAACATAACATGTATGATAATTCCTATTGCAAATACATAAGTAATCCTTCTTACATGTTCCTTATTAAAAAATTTAATAAGGTATCCTCGCATATCGTTTGGGACATTCACAATATCCTTTATACTTTCTGTAAAACACATCATTTACAAATCCAACATTGTGTATTAAAACAACTAAAGCTAATTTTAACATAAGTACATTGTTAACAATCAACAATGCGTTGTTTACTTATGATTTATGAATATCTATGTACCTTTTAACTTTTCTTCTTACGAGCACACACTTCCTCTGTAGTTTGATTGACAATCAAACTACTTGACATTTATATCAAAACATTTGTTCAATTGTGATGCTTATAAAATGATACTTTCTATCATTTCTTAGGCCATATCCAAAAATCCACAAACTCAATATCACTCCCACTGATTTCCAAACACTTTGGTTGTTCATGTTCAAACAGTCTAGCCTAAATCTATATTTAGAACTTTCTATTTCAACATATATATATCAAAATCCAAAATCAGACAGATGATAATTTTGTGAGTCAATCTAAATTAACCTTAGTACGTTGAATAACGAATCTATTACGCTAATTTCAACAATTGAAATTTGGAGGTTATTCTTATCAATGTAGCTCATTAAATTCCAACTGTTTTAGTCTCTTAAAGTATAATCATGGACAATTGATCACATCCCTTCGGATATGACCACAAAAATCGTATTCTGATAACGTATTTGGAATCCTTTTGGATTTTGGCATCATACCAAATCATAGAATCGACACTCTTAATGGTTTAATTAAACAACCAAGGATTATATATTTTCGACATTAATAAGAAACTTGTAGTTTCTCTTCACTATGCGAGAATACTAATTAGACTACTAATGCGATGTGTTCATTTAGGTTAGTTGATTTCATTTCATCTCATGTAATTAGTTTTATCTTTGGATCATATCCAATTCCTTTTACTAGAAATAATTTCTTAAAGAAATCCCTTCACTACGAAGTTGGTATTTCTTGAAACAAAAAGTTTTCCTTAGTGCAATGGATATGTATTTTTTTTTTATGAATTTCCTTATTTATAAAATTGATTTGTTTCCAGTTTAAAAAACTTACGTTCAAAACATAAATGTCAATGATAATTTTTCCCAACATCCTTTTGGGGAGATTCATACGAGATCCCTCATGAACTGTTATTATGTACAGACTTTCGATTCACACAACCTGCCAACTCTCTGGCCTAAGATATGTTTGGTTTTCTTATAAATACTTATCTTGTATGATTTTGTAAACTATTATTGGATGAAATAATTTTAACTTTGTATACTACTCTTAAGTACATGACCTTATGGAGAGAAATTAACTCAAGTTCACTCATCATTAATCGTGCTCGATCCAACAAAGTTTGATTACTCCTTATCGATACATCATCATAAATAACATATAGGAGTGATTTTGAGATTGAATCTTTATTCATTTTAAGGTCCATTGGAAACTGTTTCTAATATACTCTCATATTCGATCAAATCGAATCAATTTATTTTATTGCATTTGCTTTCGTTTTATATTCTATGATGTTATCATAGACAAAATACATGTGTATCAAATACACACGTCCATGTCGGTGATAAATCATCAATGAATATAACCAAGTATGTGGAACCGATTTGGTATTAATAGACTTACGATTGCATACGTCTTTACATATCAATCCGAAGAGTTCATCAACTCTTATGATGCTCCTACTAAATGAGTGGGTAGCCCTTTTTGTTTGAGATATAACCAACCGGTATCATATGATTCATAATCATATAATAAAATTATTTCTCAAAACTATAGCTTAGTCTATAATTCTAATAGAATTGTAAATAATTTTAGACACTTCTATATTTTCCAATGCATCAAATACCTTTACTACTGTTTTATTTCACAACAAATATTCATAATATTCATTGAAATAACTATGTCTATTCATTAGTCATCACAAAAGAACGTATATTATTTCATACATAATGTGTAGTACATTTTACGAAAAAAAATTCGTGACTTGATGCAATAAATATGGGTTATATGGTATGCTCTAACTATTTCCACCATTACTATAATAGAATATCGAATTTGAAGGTCCATCATTCACTTAATATAGATTATTTATTTTATATACTACAACTAGTTTATAGTGGACAGTTCTTTGATAAAATATCTTGAACTCAAAGAAAATAAATCTCATAGAAAATAATTTTCTATATGAAAATACATTTCAAAATAGAAATCGTATTTCTTATTCCAACGTTAAGCATCAATCACTATTATCACAATTCTTTTTTTTCGATGTTTCTTTATGAAGACTGTTAACCCGCCTTTTTCCAAAGCCGTGGATAGGCGGATTTAACCAAATTGACTGCTCATTTGTCGAGACTGGAATACGATTGGTTGGATCCAGCTGGATGGATAGACGGTCAGTCAGGGATGGTTAAATATGCATGGCTTAGCCTAGGTAGGTAGGCAGATGCCGCTTGGTCAAGGGCGAAGGACACGGATGGTTCGGCTTGATGGGGTCATTCGGCTTTGGTGATCTCGCTCGGCCTGGGAAGTCATGGGTCGCTCGGCATTGTGGCTCGGTCTGGAAGTCAGGGGTCTATGGCCCTGATGATGTCATTCGGTCTGGAAGTCATGGGCCGCTCGACATAGATTGTTCATTCTGGACGTCATAGGTCGCTCGGCATCGTTGTTCGGCTTGAGTGGTTCGGCACTCGAAGGTGGCTCGACATTGTGGCTCAGCATCGGTGGTTCGGCATTGGAGGTCGTTCGGCCTTAGTGTGTGGTTCGGCATTGGACATCGCTCGGCATTGTTGTTCGGTTAGAGTCACTCGACATTGTGGTTCGGCCTTGGTTGCCGTTCTGCATGTGTGGGTCGACATGTACAGACATCGGGGTCGATTACAATGATAACTCTGGTTCGACCATAGCCTTGATGGGCCCGGCTCACTCAGAAAGCCCAATGACTCAAGATTTGCCTATAAATATAGCATGAGGGGGTTCAGAAAAGGGATCTTCTTCCTGCTCTCTTGCTCTCTATTTCCTAAGGCTAAGGTTACTCTACCAGTTTGTAACTGTAATTGGTTCTAACATTAATAAAAAGAAAGCTTTTGGAGTGGACGTTGGTCGGAGTTAGCCGAACCACTATAAAATCTATTGTTCTTTACTGCTTTCATTTTTAATTTTGACTGTTCTTCATATTTACACTCTCCACATACATTCTATTTGTGATCTGTGACTGTTATTTGGTGCTTTCATCTGGACTTGGGTGTTAATGACCAATTTTGGCACTAAAATTTTAGTGCTTTCACTAAGAAAGCGAGCACTCAAGTATTTTGGAACTAGGAACTTGGATTCTAGGAAGCCATGGCTTGGCCACCAACAAGGAAGCAAGTGACGGTAAGAGGCAATCAAGAGGGAAGTCAAGAGGCTTCCTCTGGAGATGGACCAGGTTAAGCCTCCGTCTACATCACTAGGGACAAGATGTAGGTTATGATGAATTTTATGCAAAAGCAGATGATGAAATGGCAAGAGGAGATGATGCAGGCTCTTCTTCGGCAATTTGGACAATCGAGGACTCCAGGTGCTCAAGTTCTAGGAGTTGGATTAGAGGGACTTAGCCAGCAAGCAGACGAAGTGATTCAGCAGGGGGCAGCTCATAATCAACAAACAACTATTAACCCGGATGGACCAAGACTTGGGGCACACCGTCGGATAATGTTGGACCAACCCATGGAGGGATGTTATGTGGTGCTATACAACCCGACACCAACAGGAACATAGGAGTATGTGATGAGGAATATGTGCCAGAATTTCCATGTGGAGTTGGAGAGCAGCTAGGAAATATGGATAGGGGGAAACCCTTGGCTGGAAACGTTGGATTGGATGACATTATTAGGCGGACAATTCGCGGAGGTTTGGCAAATAGAGATTTGGAGAAAGTAAACAAAATTCAGTTTACTCAGAACATCAGGATAGCTAGGAATCCACCCGATTTCAAGCTACCCACTCTGGAAGTATACAATGGTAAGATGGATCCCACTGACCACTTGATGTAGTACACAAGGCATTTGGAAGTGCTGGGGGCATCAGAGGAGGTCATGGCCTAATGTTTCTCATGTACTTGACCGATAACTGCTATGTGGTTCAAACAGCTGGAGGATGGATCCATTAGAACATGGACAGAACTAGTGGACAAGTTCTTAAGTCAGTTTCAACTTCACATAAAAAGGCTAAAGAACGCGATGACGCTGATTTCAGTTAAACATGGGGCGGATGAATCACTCGGGACATTCTTAACTCGGTTTGACGCGGTAGTTGCTTCGTTGGATCCACCGAATCCATCAATGGTTCTGATGGCTGCGGTATCAGGAGTCAGGGATAATTCAGAATTTAAAGTATCGTTAATATAGGAACCACCGATGGATCTCGGGGAATTCTTTTATGAAGCTGAAAGATTTCTTCGATAAGAGGATGCAGTCTGGATATGAAATCAAAGGAAGTAAACATGGTTAAGGATGGAGGACTGCCCGATGAAAGCTCGGGTAAAGAAAGGATAAAGGGAAAAAGAAGCGCTGGGGAGAACCAAAATTCTCCACTTACACAGTGTTGAATGCAACACCATAATGGATATTCTTGGATACTCGGGATCGCCTTCCGTATCAAAGGACGGCAAGGAGGGAGCCCTCAAAACACGAAAGGGCATCAGGAAGGCACTGTCTTTTTCATGACCTTGACTGACATGATACTAACAGCTGTAGGCATCTAAAAGATATAATCTAGGAACATGTAAGGAATGGTCAGTTGCGGCAATATGTCAGAACTCGGAATGCGACGGGGGAACAGGAGCAGCCACCTCCTACCTTGAACGACGTAGGCATGAGGCCCTTGGAATGGTGGCCAGTTAGTCATTAACTAATCGTGATGGTTTGGAATAAGTAAAAAATTTCGGGCAAACGGCTAAATCACTTACTCATGTACAGGGTCAGAGATAACCCTTAGGCATGCTCTGAGATGAAGTGACCGAGACGCTCCGGTTTGTGAAATTTGTTTTTTCCTTTTGACTTGGACATTTTTTTTTCTACTTTGGTTTTGGAGTTCGGATTGAACTCCCGTTTTTGTTGGTTTTTTGGTTTGGATGTCTGACTTTTGATTTGGATTTTGATTTGGACTTTTGATATGAATTTCTGGTTTTATGGTTAGATTTGAATTTCGGATTAAATTTTGATTGGATTTTCTCTAGATTTTGGCTAAAAGGTCTCGAGCATGGACTATGCTTGGCAAGGGTCTGGAGAGACCAGAATTCGGCCTAGGACTTAGGCCCCATATTTTCCGGTATACAAGTCGTCGAGTATGGACTACCCTCGGCAAGGGTTCGGAGCGACCAAGATTCGGCTTAGGACTTAAGCCACGCCATTATTTGGCGTTCAGGAACACTAAACCAGGAACATCATGAGATTACTTAACATAGGTCATCAAGTGTGGATTGTGCTTGGTAAGAACCCAGAGAGGTTACGGATTTGGATATTGGCTATGAACAGCTAAGGTTTGGGCATGGACCCGGAACGGTCACGAATTTGGACATCGACCCGGGGAGGTCATGGACGTGGTTATTGGTTATTGGATATGGGTTAAAATTCGGTTGTCGAGTTCAGATGGATATGGATTTGGCTAAAGATTTGGTTACAAAATTCGGAATTGGATATCGACTCAGAGCAGTCATAGAATCGAATAAGGATACAGAGATGGCACTTGGATAAAATGGACTGGATTATGAATCAGAGAGTATGGATGTGGATAACATACGGACTTCGGATATCGGACTTAGGGATATTCAAAACACACCTTCTGATAGCAAGGCATGTTTTGGGAGGGGGGGCAAATGTTAACCCGCATTTTTGCAAGGCCATGGACAGGCGGATTTAACCAAATCGGCTGCTCATTTTTCGAGACTGGAATACGATTGGTTGGAGCCAGTAGGATGGATAGACGGTCAGTCAGGGATGGTTCAATATGCATGGCTCGGCCTAGGTGGGTCGGTAGATGCCACTCGGTCAAGGGCGAAGGACACAGATGGTTCGGCTTGATGGGGTCATTCGGCGTTGGTGATGTCGATCGGCCTGGGAATTCATAAGTCGCTCGGCATTGTGGCTCGGTCTGGAAGTCAGGGGTTGGTCGGCCCTGATGATGTCGTTCGGTCTGGAAGTCATGGGCCGCTCGGCATAAGTCATTCATTCTGAAGTCATGGGTCGCTCGGCAACGTGGTTCGGCCTGAGTGGTTCGGCATTGATGGTGGTTCGGCACTCGGAGGTGGCTCGGCGTTGTAGCTCGCGTAAGTGGTTCGACACTGGAGGTCGTTCAGCCTGAGGGTGTGGTTCGACATTGGACATCATTCGGCATCAGACATCGCTCGGCATTGTGGTTCGGTTAGATTCACTCGGCGTTGTGGTTCGGGCTTGGTTGCCATTCGGCATGTGTGGGTCGGCATGTACAGAACTCGGGGTCGGTTACAATGATAACTCTGGTTCGACCACGGCCTTGATGTGCTTGGGTCACTCAGAAAGCCCAATGACTCAGATTTGCATATAAATACAGCACGAGGGAGTTCAGGAAAGGGATCTTCTTCTTGCTCTCTTGCTTTCTATTTCCTAAGGCTAAGGTTACTCTATCAGTTTATAACTGTAATTGGTTCTAACATCAATAAAAAAGGAATTTTTTCAGTGGACGTAGGTCGGAGTTAGCCGAACCACTATAAAATCTGTTGTTCTTTACTACTTTCATTTTAAATTTTGACTGTTCTTCATATTTACACTCTCTATATACATTCTATCTATGATCTATGAATGTTATTTGGTGCTTTCATCTAGACTTGGCGCTAACAAAGACCATTCACACTTTTCATCCCAATTGTACCTTTAATCATATTTACTCTTATACATTTGTTTTCCTTTCTAAATGGTCAAATCATTCAAAAAGAAAACCCTTAATAATATCATAACGAACTCTTTATAAAAGCGCATTCGATTATCCTTAACATTTAAGGATGTCAAATGTGTTTCACTTTACGTAAACCGATCAAATTGACATTTCAACGATCAAGTTCTTAAATTTATAGTTTTGGCCTTATGTTACATTTAACACAATATGATCTTTTATGTAATCAATCAAATTGAATACTCGATATCATAGTACTGTTTATTGGCTTATTTGGAATAAGCAAATTTCGTCGAAGTATCATATATTACGAACTGTGACAGTTCCCCATATAACACTTATATGCAAAGTATATAGATCAAATATCCTTAGTCTTGTATTGCTTTGAGAATTCGAAACTCAAAAAATGCAATAAAGGGTCTTGACTGTAACGTTCGGGATTTTTCGTCCACGAAGGTCAACATCAATACGTCCACTGTATCAACTGCCGAGCAATCGAAGGCCGAAAAACCATATCGTTAGGGTTAAAGAAGAGGTAGAAGATAGAAGAAGAAAGAAAGAAAAGCAACAGAACCAATAACAGAATCTCACAATCGCAGCGGAACAATATATAATAGATAAATGAATATCTTTAAAACAAAGAACTATATCAGTTATTACATTACATTACATCACATTACATTACATTACATAATCAGAGTTTACAACAACAAATAGCGGAAAAGAAATACTATATACTAATTGATACGCCATGCCATCCAGCTTGCCTCTTTAGCTCCACAGCATCTCCTAAATTCCACAATATCCTGATAACCTAACTCTAGACTGCCCGTGTTAAAATTGGTGGGCACCCAGAGTTTAGGAAGGAAACAATAAACTCCAGGTCAGTCATGGGACTGGTGTGAGAACTTAAAACAGTTTATCTTTTAAAAATAAACAAAGAAATATTTTAAATTAGATTCGCAATGCTTTTGAAAATGAAACTACCATAAGGCCTCCTGCCACACACACAATGCAAACGCAGAACTTGGGGGAGATTTCTCCTTATTGTAGTCAAATATGCTTGATATGTAGAAATTTTCTTTGATATTATTATTATAAGTGCAAAGTGCAGGAAAACATTTCGAAAGTACAATATTAATCTTAGCCAGCATAGGTACCATTATAGTATGCCTACTATAGCTACCATATTAGATGGTAGGTTTTACAACTAAAACCGTACAAGGCTCGTATTGTTTCTTTGGATTTCCAACAAATGGTCAGGCCAAGGAACTTCCCATTGCCACATGGAAACGCCTCTGGAAAGACGCCCCGAGAACCTAACCTAACATTACGGTTAGATCTCTGCCAACACAAGGCCGGGTTACCCCTAGCTGGGTAAGTACTGACATGAATATGCCATCCCCCAGTCGCAACCGATCTAAATCCCGGGATTCACTAACAACCACAAAGTAATAAGTTTGCAGCAACAACATAGGTTAAATATCAGGGCTCCATACCATAATACCACCTCTATCCAGAAGGAAATGATATACACTAAGGAGGCGCTATCCCCTAATAACCTTGCTGCATCTTTTCCCGTTTTGACCATTTTCGGGGTGTGAGGTCCGACGAAGTCTCGTCCACAAAGCTACGCTTTATACAAAAGCCATGCTTTGATCAACAAATGCTCAATAGCACTTCGTATGCCACATTACCAATTTGGGAATGTATCACTATTAACCATCAACTACATAACCTCTAAGCTCGTACGTCTCAGAGAAGTGTGTTAAGCTAAGAGAATAAATTCTCCGTCACCAACAGAAATATATTTGATAGAAACCAGCTTTACATCTCAAATTGTAATGTCAGACACACATCCATACAAGTCTATTCTGGGTTCGAACAGAACCGAAGGCACTTCCAAAGAAGCCCTTGCAATCTGGATATTCACTATCCACGACCGGATTTCCCATCACAAAGGGTGATAAAATCTCTATATCGGAGATCAGCCGATGCAGAAACATTCGACGGTAATCCTTCCGTTTTCATAAATATTCGGTCTTCAACACCGGTCTTCAAATGCTATCCATTACGACATATCACTTATTCGGAATGGGATTTATGACACAAAGGTCCTCTCCTAGCTAAACCGAATAATGGACGCTTATTTTTAAAATAAGTGTAGCATTCGTATTCAATCAATCATAACAAATACCCATTTAAAGGTAAATATTGATAGTCGGTTATTTAACTATCAAGGCCAACAACCAAATATCCAGCACCATAACAATCACTAGGCCCTTTTGATTAATCTTCCATAAATTAATAACTCGCCAGATGTTCACTTCAATTTATCTTTAAAAAGATATAATCTCTAAACCATTTAAATTTTCACATTGGAAAACATTTCCACACTTATCTAACAATAAGTAATTCACAAATCCATTTATTTTCAATACTTAGAAAATATTCAATATTCTTAAATCACAATTTAGTATATATTTCATTCTTTAAGGAAAACATTCTCTTAACCACATTTATTTGGGTCCAAACGAATGTTGCGTAAAACATCGTTACGACAACCCAAAATCACTAGTATAGGGATTCGAAATTTAGGTAGATATATATAAATCCCAATACTATACAAAAACATTTCCTTTCGAAAATCATTTACTATAATAACAGTGTTATAGTCCATCTTTTCCTTGTTTCTCGAAAACGTCTATTTCAACAATGAATGTTGAAATCTAGGGTTTCGATCCTTAACACATTTTAAAACAACTTCAAATCATTTTAATTCCATTTAAAAGATCACTCCCTAAACATTCCTTTAATATGTTATTCACTGTTCAAAATCGTGAATATAAATCATTAACCAAATTCAACACTTTTACATATTCAATTTAAAAAAATTATCCACTATCCCAAAATCGTGAATATACTCCTTTAATAAGCTATAAAAATTAACTTATCAAATTCAATCAATCTTGAATTTATAAATCAATGTTTATAAATTCACATTTATATATTATAAAAACTTCAAGTTATAAAAATCTCTTTATTAACCAATTCCATTTAAATCTCATTTAAATGACAAAAATTCAATTTTCAAGTTAATTATTTAAAATTTTCTATTTTACAAAATCTATTCATTTTATAACTTCACAATTTATAAATCTATAAATTTCATTCACTTATGAAATCCATTTATACTTCTTTTTAACGCTTATAAAAACTCGTTTTAAAATTTCAATATTTTGATTTATAGATATCAATTTTTTTTTAAATCTTTTATATAAACCGTTTATAATAATTCAAAAATCCCAATTTAAACTATTTTATTAAATTCATTAAATCCATATTTCAAAAATCGCATTTTAACTATATTTTCTCAAAAATCATAAATTTTATAACATTAAAATTATAACGTTTATTTATTTAAAATCAATCAATTCCCAAAATTTAATAAAATGTATACTTTCAAAAATCATTTTAAATCCTTTTAAATTTGGAAATCATCACTTAAACATTTTAATTTTTCCAAAACAGGCCCAATGCTGCAACAACACCGAATATAACAATCACGGCATCCAAAACATCATATATCATATGATAACAGAATATATCACAATATCTGTAAATAAATCAATACGGTTGAGGAATCCAGTTGGATCCCTCTAACCTGTTTCCCTGCATCCATAGATGTTAGCACAATACCAATTCCATTCCAATACGGAATATCGCGGTATATGGGTTCAATAAAATATTATCCGCTATTATGCGGCGCAATAGGGACTCATCCGCTATATAATGCGGGAAAATCAACTCCAAGTACATATATAATACCAATTCCATTCAAGATGGAGTTATCGCGGTATATGTTTTTAATAAATAACATCCGCTTAATATACGACGTATAGGGTCTATTTAAAACAACAGATAATAATTTCTCATTCAATCACATAATCAAGCAATTTAAAATTTAAATCGAAACGATTTCGATTGAGTGAGAAGTTCTCACCTTGCTTCCAATAATAGTTTCAGCGTTTTATTTCGAATAAAATTAAACGCGCATTTAATTTTACCCAAAATTTCCACTAGCTCTAATTGACTTCAATTTAGTTCCGTTGCGTAGTGCTCGTCAAAACGAAGCCAACGCAATTCATTTCGTCCAACTCCGACCTCGTATGAACAAGTTACAGTGTTTTAAAGTTTACACGAATTAAAATATAATTAATTTACACTTTTATTTAATTTTCTAACCCTAATTCAATATGGATCGTTCATTTTCCTTCTTCAATCTGAGCCGCGATTTGCTTTCTTCCTCAACATCGGGTTTCGAACGAAACCGAAACCCATGAGCCGCCTTTGCTTCTTGATTTATCGCGCCTTCGTCCTACATCGTCACGACGATCAACTACTAGGGTTTCGAAGCCCATCACCACGCCTACCATCGGCCAGAGCACCATAAAGCTCGGCCCTCCCATTGCATAGAAAAATGTGCATGAAGTTTGATCATTCAAACGTCAATTGCCTCCAATCCGTAGCTCCGTTTCCGATCACAACCATTGAGAACATAGATCTTGACGTGCTCTTTCATTTTGTAGTTGGAGATTTCTTGTAAAAGTGGATGGATTGGAAGAACGAGAGGGAATAATTAAAGAAGACATCGGCCATTGATAGATAACTGGCGGCTAGGGTTAGGGTTTTTGAGTTGTGTTGCAATTTGTGAAAATGGAGGGCCTTTTATAGAAAATTTGCAAACACTATTCACCCCAAAATTTTCCGAACTCCAAAAGAAGCGTGCCGCTTGGCGTTTATAATGTTTTACCCCCGTTCCGAATGCAATGGAATATATATCGGGAGCCAATTCAATCAAATTTGGAAGATACAATTTCGAATCGAATTATTTAAATTCAAAATTCACTCGAATCGATTTCTACGCGTTTTAGCTTGCCCCGGACAAACCGTAAATCCGATTGACACGAAATTTGAAACCATACAATAATATAACATTATGGATCCGATGAAATTGATTTCGTCGAAATCCAAGACTGTTTGAAAAAAGGCTATTTTTACTCGTCAATTAAATATTAAAATACTCAATTTCTGCAAATTAACTTTTAATTCAATTTTAAAAGTTCTATAACATCATTCTAACTTCAATATGATTTAATACAACTTTATAAATCAATTTTAAATCATTTTAAACCCAATTTCCAATTATTTCTGTAATTTCAAATATTAAATTATCGATTTAATTTTCCAATTAAATCTAGATATTCAAAATAAAATTTATTCGACTTACAAATTTCACTTGTTAATATTCAAAATCAATTGAATATATGAATTTCAATTAACAAAAATTCTGGGTCGTTACATTGACCAAATAAACACGTAAGTGATCATATTATGAACGTATTAACTAGTTTTAGAATTAGGAACTTGCATGGATATTGAAAACAATGACATGTAATAGGTGTTTAATAGTGAGTATATGTCATATTTCCATTTGTCAATTTTCAATTCAGCTCATTTGTATATATTAATTGATAAACGTTTTATCAATCACATTAAATGCACAAATTTATCATTGTAGATAATTATAACGTTGATTAGCATATGTTCTTATAATATTAGATAGGGTTAAACATTATGATTTCATTTTTTAATAAGGCTTCTACTGGTCTTTTATGTTTCTCCAATCCTTAAGATAAATGTAGAAGTCTTTCGATCTCACTAGTAGGTATTAGGACTCATCGTACTATTCTAACCTTGAATTCGCTCAACAAATCATAGCCCCATAAACAATAGATATCTCCTTATTGGTTGTATCACATATAACTCCTAGTCTATGTTTCCTTATCCTAACCTCATTTCAACCTTGAGTTTGCCCAACAAATCGAAAGAGATTGTTCACTCATACCTGCCACATCGTGATGGCTAAGTATAGTATATGTACCTTGAGTTTTCTCAACAATTACATATTGTTGTCTTAACACATCTATTCAATATATTAATAATACTACACATAACATCCTTAACTTGAGTTTGCCCAACAACTAAGGAGTTTGCAAGTAATTTGTAAATATATGTATATATGTATATATATGATAGAGAACAACATTGTATTAAATATTCCTAATCTTCAATATATTAAACTGAGTGATATCGACTTATGGAATAATATATTTCTTATGAAATACCATTGTGATTCAAATGTCAAACACATCAGAAATCATGGTATACGTACATTTATAAATGTATTTATTCCGTAAGTCTATTTAGGTTTCTTTAATGTTCCACCTTTAATTTATAAATTTATACCATATAAGTGATATTATATAACTTTTATATTTCATATTACTTATATGATAGTCATATGTATAATATTTATTAATTAAATCTTGTTTAATTAATCTATCTTTAATTAATTTTATTTTAGTATTGCTATACAACTTTTATACGGTCATATCTACCATAACCTTTATAGTGTATACTATAACCTTTATAGTATAACACATATATCTTATATACACATATGTTTATTTAATAAATTAGCCTTTAATTAATTTATTTAATCAAATAATTTTAAATAAATTATATTTCTTTCGAAATTTTATCTTATATACATACATGTATACTTATGTCACCTTAAACACTTTAGATAACATAACATACATCAACATATATAATACATGCATATAAGTATTATTTATAAATTTTAATTTTTGAGGTTAATATTTAAATAATTTCAAACATTTTGAACTTTTCATCACCTTTTCAAGCATTTTAAAAATTTGTATTATATTATAACCTTTTATAATAAACATGTTTTATTTTAAATTTAAATTAAAATTTAAAATCTTATCTTAATTTTCAAAACTATTTTGAAAATTAGCCCGACGCCTAAGTCAAATTGGGACTATCTATTGGGGGCAACCTTTGGGCTCACTTCGCCTTTTAGGCCAGGCTAGAAACCAAGTAGGACAGTGTATTTGATTAACCAATTCAACTCCTAGACATTACCTTTCTAAACACCGTACTAAGTGAACAAGCTTAATTAGTTAGCCATGACATGACTAATTCATACCGCATAACTATTAGGCTCTGGTACAATTGTTGAAGGCCGACCAGTAGTTGAAATGAGTGAATTTCAATTTTTTTTATGATTTTGGATCTGTGACGAGCCTATGAAGTCTAAATACATTTAGATCGTATCTAAATGTTCTTTTAAATAAAGTCATTATTTTATTTAAATTGTTAAATTGGAGATTTGAACGTAACTTAATTTATAGTATTATAGTGGATGTATCAAATACATCTATTTGGGTGAATATATAAATAGTGCTAATATATGTAATAAAAACATGAAAAATGAATTTAGAGAATGAAACTATTCATTTCTTTCTCTTACTCGATGTAATAAATAAGGGAATATATGTCAAAAATGAAGAGGCTGAAACCTTTTATTTCTCTCTCCCTTTGTAATTGAATTAATTAACATTAACTATGGGAAAGTTTTTATTTATTAATGTAAATCAAAATCAACTAAGTGTGAGATATTAAAAGTGTGAATATATCAAATATATAAATACTTTAATTTATAGGACCAAAATGCTAGACATAAAGTAAGTAAGATTTATTGTTGACGTATGAAAGAGTAAATTGAATGCAATCACATAAGAATCAAATAAGGTAAGAAATGAAAAATGGAATCATTTATTTATTCACTTTCCATTAATACAAATTCAATTAATACAACATTGTTTTACATGCAAGAGGTATTATGATACAACGACATAAAAATCAACTAGTGATTAACATATATTTGTAATTGCCTCACTTTTGAATTAAAAAGATTAAATCAGACTTTTGGCAATTAAATATACAAATATTTTAAATTTATATGTATACTTACATATATTTACATAGGCATATGTATGTAATATAAAACCAAAATTTTCTAATTAAAATTTCATTTTGACAATCTATATTTAATTCCAAATTAACAACTTAAACTGAAGTTTGGAAATGAAACAAGAGCTTGGAAATTTTGCAAAACTATAAATTTAGAAAAGATATACATACGATTTAAAATCACATAAAAGTTCATTCAAAATTTTAGATCAAAACCTTTCAAGCTAACATAAACAATAATCAAAGTTATTGTGTCTAATCATTAATCATGCAATAATCGAAATTAATTTTAGGATAAGAATTAAAATACAATTCATTTGAGATTGTGCATGTAAATATTATAAAATATAATGCAATAGAAATTTTAATTTATTATTATTCTAATGTAAAAGATAACAAGTGTAGATCTGAATGAAATAAACATAATAGACATAATTTCAATTGAGGAAGGGTTTATCAATTTCATGTTCCAACATTGTCAATATAAACATAAATAAATCAAATCCAAGCATATGAATATAGAGAATATGTAAATGAAAGTAATTAAAAATTACCTTGAGAAGTTGCCACCAAATCACACATTGAATAATGAATCAAAACCTCTTAGATTCCATGAAAATAACTAATTACCCAAGCCTTGAAGCATACCTTAAAAATGAATTCTCTTTAGGATGCTGCCCAAAAGTCACATCTTGAATGATGATATCTTCTCAGATCTTAAAAATCCTCATCCTATCCTTGCAGGAGATTGATGAACCACTTTTGTTTTATTTTATTTGATGTTTTTGTTTGGAATTGAAAGATTTTGGAAATTTGATTTTTCTTTGTGTTCTTCGATAAAAGGTTAAGAGGAGAGAAAGATAAAGAATGAATGAGAAACAATGAATTGTACATACATAGTGAATTAGAGAATATATTTTATTTCAAAAAATGGAAAATTTCTCATTCTCACCAAATCGTGTCGTCAAATGACATAAAATTTTCATAAATCATTTTATGCAATTATCTTTATATTACATCGATATCGTATATCAATGCACGCGAATATAACTTTTATAAATTATTAAAATAATCACAAACAACTTGCAAACATTAAACAAATAATAATTAATATTTCTTAAACATCAATTAATTTATTCAATTTACAATATTTAATAAATTAATTAAATCATTTGGCTTTTCAGAGAATTCGTCATTACAGTTATGTGATCTAAAGGTGTAAATTTAGTCAGCGATTAATATCGAACTATTCAAATATTAACATTCACATGTCACTTAGCAGGTGGTATTACATTTTGGCTAAATTAATCACTTACACATCTTTTGATAAAATCCAATTTTAGTTATTATAAGCGATGCCCAATAGTGATAATTATTTACATCAATTCTCTTCATCACAACTATATCACATTAGGACTTATGGAATTTGGTAATGGTCAAAGTTCCAATATCGTTCACATTCAACTTTATAGTCCAAACACAAAGTCCTTGGTTCAATCATCACAATTATTATTAACCGAAATGCTTTAGCCAGTGATTTTAACTTTGAGTTGACATCAATTGACCATGATACTAACCTCATACAAATAAGTAGGCTAGTCCTCTCTTGAATAATGTTTCACTTCCAATGCTTTCACTCGACCCAACTATAGTCGTTTGATGGACGTCATGCCATGATTTAACCATAACCAATGCGGAGTCTCCCCATTGAAGACCAACAGTATTCACAAGTCAAGAGGATTGTGTAAATTAGTCACATTGATATTATCTACTTGAACTTAGTTAGATGAACCAATTGAAAACTATCAAGTGAGTCATTCCATAATTTTCCAATAAATATCAGTACGTAACCCCCTGATGCCCCCATTAGTCATGAGTAATACACTGTCCAACGTTTGGAGAGCGCTATATACTCTAGTCTTAATTGATATATTGATATACAATCTCGATACATCTTGACTAGGAATATTTAAAATGATATATATATATATATATATATATATATATATATATATGTTCTTATTGTGAAAAATTACTCACTGTTACAACACTTTGTAACTACTACCATAAAACATATCATTTATGGATCTTCTATTAAATATACATTTAATCAAATTAATTAATATAACACATCATATCAAGTATATATTAGAAAGAAAACTCCTTTTATTTTGAACAAGATTGGTTATCCAATTAGATATACGCAACAAATTACATAATTTCCCCTAAGCCATATCGCTAACTCTATCAAAAATTTTCCAAACTCTACCTAGCATTCATGTCAAACTAGAAGATCCTCTCTATTGGACCTTTGAGAAGACTTCTCATTTGGAGAAGACCACCTTACAGAAAGGAGGAACCATGGAGAGGAAGCACCCTACTAAGCAGGCAATGAAGGAAATAAAGCGAGGGAGGATGAAGTAGTCGATTGTCACTATTTACAGATGAAATTTTATTTTTTTCGTTTTTTTTAGATCCCATATACATAGGCCATTGTATTATGGGTGCAACCCCTGCTATTTTGTGTACGAAGGTTTAAGTAATGAATTTTTTTTCTATTCACTTTATCTCATTTACTTTATCTCACTTCACTTTCTTTCTAATGTACTTGTTTATGTGTATAAATATAATTATCCATAATTTAATTACCTATATGTTATACCTGCCTGTGTGTGATCTATGCAATGCCATTATTTTCTATAACTCTGTACATATAAATAAATTTTTGCCATTGCTCAATGTAGCTCTATTACTTAGCTTTATTTATCATTGGTCATGTTGCATGTATCTTGTTTAACTAAACAATGGTATATTTCATCAATCAACTTTGACTAAAATCGACCAAAATTATCTTCTTTGGTTATAAACAAAATCGAATCTGCAAACTGTTTATAGTCCATACTTCCTTTAATTGGGATTTGTGCCTTAGATGCTTACCTTCGACATTCATCTTGGACCTTGCTTGTCTCCAAGCATTGATCAAAGATATTTCATCAACTAAATCCATTTATCATTGGCCGAACGTACCTTATCGAGTCATAAACGAAGTTATACTTATAGAAAGTTCAATTCCACAATAGTCCCTATCTCTAGGAACTAGTGTCTCGGACGTCTTTCTCGGGGCACTCATCCCCAACCTTGCCACTTTAGGCATTGAAAAAGGAATAGATGTGTGAGGGAAAATTGTATGACGGACCCCCGTATGATTGTACTTCGCTGTGCCGATCATGTACTGATGGAGTTCATCTATATCTATTATCGAGCACATACATGTCTCGTTTTCAAAACATAGAATATTTGTTTGTGCCTCTGATCATAAGCATAGGTCATATTTTACGAATACGGTTTCATCGATTCAAAATGTCAAATTTATATATGAACAGAATAATGGAAATCATAGCCTTATTACATTAAATCCTAATCAATACAATGTCTTATTTGTGAAAAAGGAAATCAAGTGAAATAGCGTCCTAAGTGTTTGGTATTCCATGCCTACAAAATTGGGATACCATCAATAGTCGATAGCTTGTACGTTCCATCTCCAAGCTCATGTGCAATCACATAGGGATCCTCCCAATTCGTACCAAGTGTCGTTGTTTCAGGAAAAGACCCATTTTAAAACAAGTTCGCCTATCTCAATGGTATAATTTCTATCCTTGGTGTTGATTTTCTATATTACTCTTATCTAGTGAGAAGTTACACTCATAACAACCTCTTCCCGCTTCTTATTGACTTAGTCAAGGGACTCAAGCAAGAGATCTTCATTCATCTTGGTATCAAAATGCAGTTATCTATGGGGAGGGGCTTGTAACAATCCACCTCGAAATGAGCCTAATTTTCCATTCAATATAAACCCATCGAAACTTATCCCCATTCCACGGCTGGATGTTGGTTGGTAAAATTGATACAATGACAATATACAGAGCTATCTGTTTATGCTATCATAATCTCACATCGGAAAGGATAAAATATAATATCAGAAATAAGTACCTATTTTATAAAAATTCAAATCTCATAAACATTACACAACATCCTAATATTTGAAATGAAATATCTCAAAATAACAACATCATGTCATAAATGGGTGCATCAAAATATGTCAAATCATAAATAGGTAAATACTGCCGTAACTCCTCGCCTCATCCTTCAACCTCTCAATTAGCATCGTATCACCTAACCCGTGTGTTGTAATGAGGAAGGGGTCAGAGCAACAATGTCTGTTACATGAAAATCTAAAGTCTTACCACAATAGTATTTGGATAGTATCATTTAGATAAACAATATATCTGCTCCTATTCAAGATCCTACCAAGAATACCTCCCACTGTATGCCCGAAGGGCTTTCCAGTCCATTGCGCAACTCCCATCTGTCCTAACAATGTAAGAGAAAGTACTTAATTCACTGAATACCTCTTTAAGGGGAATTAGGAAGACTCTGACCATTTAATACCTATAAATTTGGCAGACCCCGTCATTTAATACATAAACCCAAGACGAACCTTTCTTTGGTACTTACTAAATGGCATCATTCAAAATCTCATCAGGCTACTTAATACTTCTTTATGGGATGAGGCGGACCCAAAATACCGACTTAATATCTCAACCCCAAAGCAGACCTCACTGGAGATTCCTTGCTACTGCACCTAAATGATAATCTCGACCATTTAATACTTCTTAAGTGGGAAGAAGGCGGACCCTATAACGACCACTTAATACCCCTAACCCAAAAGTAGGTCCTATGCCTTATGACCCATAACCCAAACTGTAACGTCTTACATTAATCCGACCATTCATAGGTATTGGTAGCCAAATTAATTGGGCGGACTTACCCGACAGAATTGCGGCTAACCTCGCTTGCTCCATGGATACTTATTATAGGCGATGTTTCACATCAGTCCCAAAAGTCACACTACTTATAGCCATATTAGTCGAACAGACTTCTGTGTGCTTTTGACTAACCTCACATCCCTATAACTTAGCCATAATTCCACTCTCCTATCATATTACCTCATATACCTCACTCGCATTTATATACTAAGGCCATATAAGGAGAACTCCTTATTTCTCCTTTAATTTATGATCAATTTTCAAATTATCCTTAACTTCCTTCATAAGGGGTTTAATGCAAATTAATAACCTATTTATACTACGCGATTAATACGTTATTAACTATACACTATTAATATATTTATATGCTAATACACACACATGCGTAGGCTAACTAAATATTCCTAACCGTGCTGGTAGCTAGATTAGCTGGGTAGGCTCTGTGTGCTTTTGATTGACCTCGTATCCCTATAACTTAGTCATGATTCCACTCTCCTATCATACTACCACATATACCTCATTTGCATTTTCGTGCTAAGGCCACATAAGGAGAACTCCTTATTTCACCTTTAATTATGGACCAATTTCCATATTATCCTTAACTTCCTTCCTAATGGGGTTAATGCTAATTAATAACCTATTTGTACTAACTACGGCTATTAATATATTTACATGCTAATACACACACATATATGTAAATTAGGCTAATTAAATATTTTTAAGCGTGTGAAGATTTGGCGTTCTATACCAATCGTTAAATGTCAAAACTTCCATATAAGTCTACTCTATACAGTATCTTCTTAAACAGCTAATACCCCTAGCTTACAAAATAGACTTGCATAAAATGAAATAAATCATAACCAAACGTATTCTATTTTAATATAGTTGAACCAATGCCTCTATCTCAGGGTAAAAACTTACAATTTAAATCTTTTATATTCTATTCAACTTTACCATATACGAACCTGAAGTGAAAACGGGATTCCTTTTGTCTAAATTACAAAAATAAATAGTGCAGACTACGAACTAGAGAATTCATACTCTACATGTCATTTCCTAACTTATTTTCTTTTAGAACCCTTTTACGCAACATTAGAGAAGAGTAGGAAGTGCGATAAAATATGAAATATTCAAATTGCAATAACAAAACAACTTTTACTATAAATAATTGAGATTATAATAAACATAAGAATTGAGATATCACTGGGATGGGAATTTTAGGGTTTTCGTGAAAAAAATTCCCCAAGGCATAAAACAAATCCAAGCTTCTGCTATACAAATACTAAAATGAGAAAAACTAAGATTTTCACTCATAGAGAATTTGCTTGCTCCTTATGGATTTGATTCATGCATGCTCCTAATTTCTCTTTTAGATTTCTTCTTTTTGGAATATACAACAATTGAATTGTGTATAAATTAGATTCAGAATCACGGAATATGGAAGAATAGAAATTGAATATTTAGATATCTAAAATCTCTTATTTGGAAAATCTAAAATGATTCTAAATTATAGAGAAGAAGAAGACTGATAGAATTCTGTTAGCGTTCCAAATAATTTTTGAATAAAAGTGAGGGGGCCGCCCTTTTATTTATAGCGGTCAGAATGCACCAAAACCGTCGGATTTAAATTGGTTTAAAATAATAAAATCCAGACCATTCATGCCAGACAAAGCCCTAATCGTCATATGTTTATCGGTCAACTGCTCCTTCCCAAGCGGTCGACTTCTACTGGCTGATCTGCCCAAGGGAGGTAGTCGATCGGTCCTTCATAGTTGGAACGTGAAATATTTCGCCTTAATTGCTTTATTTAATTCCTATATTATTTTAATATTACCGTTTATTTTAATATTTCCTTAAACCCTAAGATTTCTAATCAATGTTAAAATATTTATTAGCATTTTAAATTCCAAATGTTAATATTAATTAAATTTTTAAATTTAAATTTACTTCGAATTATTTTGAAGTCAAGAACTTCAAACGTGAATAACTTTTCCATTTTGCTTCCGGTTACAAAATTATATATATGAAAGTTGATTAGAAAATCCTCGTGAACGCAATGGTGTAACTTTCGTTGTTAAATTTCGACATTCACAAAATTTCCATTTTTAACTTTATTTAAATTTATTAATTTCTTGTTAATTTTTATGGAGTGTTACATTCTCCCCTCTAAAAAGGATTTTCTCCCTCAAGGACAGATAGTGTAAAACGCACTCAACATCCAATATAACCAAGCTATCTACACAACCATCTACTCAACCAAAAATACAATGTGATTATATATGCAACGTACTATAGGTGAACTCGGTCCTAGCATGAATGCAAGATCGTGACATATATGCATGTATGCAAGCATCCTAAATATGCATAAAATTCTAGATGAGTGTAAAAATGACAGTAAAAAATGTGGCGACCATCCCCAACCATTCGATCTAGCAAGCACAATGCGGCCAAAAACCCAAATTTGGGGAGGAATGTTTACCAAAGAAAAGCTCAAGATGAGAAACCTTTATCTTCCCTTCGGTTTTCCATGTGCTTTTCATCGGATTATCTCCCCATTGTACTCGGACTAGCCTAATTTCTTTATTACAGAGCTTCCTTGTTCCTTGCTCCACTATGCATGTGGTGGCACGTGGTGTTATCGGATTCATCTCGGTATATGCTAACTTACCGGGCTCTACTATAGGGGCAGTGCCGTGAAGGCATCTCCTCAAGTGTGAAACATGAAAAACGTCATGGACTCAGGCGAACTTATCTGGAAACTCAACTCGATATGCAAGTTCCCTATTCTTTCCACGATCTAGTATGGCCTAACAAACCTTGGTGCCAACTTTCCCAGGGTACCGGGCCTCATCACCTTCCTAAGAGGGGAGACCTTAACAAACACCATAACTCCTACCTAAAAACTCAAATTCTTTCCTTCGCTTGTCAACATAGGACTTCTGACAGTCCTGTGCAGCCTTCATTCGCCATCTAATTATCTTTATCCTTTTCAAAATCTCGTGAATCAAATCTGATCCAAGTAGAATTTTGTTGTTAGCTTCCCACCGACAATTAGGCGATTTACATCGTCTCTCATACAACAATTCAAAGGGTGTCATGCCAATCGTCGCTTGATAACTATTATTGTACGCGAACTCTACTAAGGGTAAGCGCTGCTTCCACCGTCCTTTGAAATTCATGATGTAAGCTCTTAACAAATATTCCAAAATCCCATTCACCCATTCAGTATAGCCGTCGGTTTACGGGTGACAAGTGGTGCTAAGATTCAACATCATTCCTAAAGCCGATTACAAATTCCTTCAAAATTTGCTAGTGAAGAAAGGGTCTCTATCACTAACAATGCTGATTGAAACTCCATGCAATCGTACCACCTCTTTTATATTTGCGCTAGAGATGCTGCAGTCCTATTGCTCATAACGGGAATAAAGCAGACGCTTTTAGCGAGTCTATCCACTATAACCCAAATTGCTTTATTTCATTTTTGACTCCTAATAAACCCATCTATAAAGTCAATTGATGTATGCTTCCATTTTCAAGTCGACGCCTCTAACAGCAATATCACTTCCCTGGATTTTTCTTGTTTTGCCTTTATCTTTTGGCAGGTCAAACTCCTAGAAACAAACTTTGCTATCCTCTTCTTCATTCCCAATCAATAGAAAATTTGCTTCATACCCCTATACATTTTATCTCCACCAAGGTGAATGGCCATCCTAAAATGGTGACACTCCATTGTGACTTCCTCCAAAATATACTCCACCATAGTGACACATAGACATCCATCTCTTCTCAATCATCCCCTTTCGTTAGTTACATAACTACTGACATGGGGAAAGCACTCTCCTCTACTTAGCTTGTTCAAAATTCCTACTATCATCACATTATCCTTCTTCTCCTGCCCAACGTGGTCCATCAATGCTGGTGTGACCTCCATTGTCGCCAAATAGCCTAACGTGGGTTCTGTTGGCCGTTGGAAATCGAAATTCAAGAGGAACTCCAACCGCCTTTAATCATAAATAGCTCCAAGAGTAGCAGACCTCCAGCTAAGGGCGTCGGCGATAGCATTCCCTTTTTCGGTGATGTATTTTATCTCAAAGTCGGATGCTATAAACTTCATCCACCTCTGCTGCCTAAAATTCAAATCTTTTTGGAAGAATACGTATTTATGGGATTTGTGGTTGGTGAACAACTCAAATCTCTCTCCAAAAGATAGTGCTTCGACATCTTCAAGGTAAAGACGATAACCACTAATTTCAAGTTGTGAGTTGAATATCACTTCTCATGGTCCTTCAACTGCCTAATTACAAAGGCTATCACCCTACCCTCTTACATAAGAACAACTCCAAGTCCTGAACCATATGCGTCGGTGTAAACAGTATCGTTCCATATGGAATGGTGAGTATTGGCACGCTAATCAATAACTCCTTTAGCTTCTCCAATGCTTTCGTGCATTTCTCATTCCATTCAAAAAATAGATTTTTCCTAGTTAAGCAAGTTAGTGGGAGTGCTATTTTGAATAAAGTCCTTGCTGAACTTCGTATAGTAATCCGCCAACCTAAGAAAACTCCTACCATCCATGGCGTTATTCAAAATCTTCCATTCTTGAATAGCATCTACCTTCATGGGATCCATAGACAATCCCTTCTAGGAAATGATATGATCGAGAAATCTTACCTCATTTTCCCAAAAATGACGCTTTGAGAATTTGGATTTAAGTTGGCGCCTTCTCAAAGTTCCAAGTACCTCCCTTAAGTGCTTTTCATGCTTACTTTCACTTTTAGAGAATACTAGCATATCATCCACTAATAGCATGACGAACTTATTTAGCTGTTCCCCAAAGACTCTACTAATCAAATCTACAAAGTATGTAGGGACATTAGTCAACCCGAAAGGCATTACTTCACATTCATATAGTCCGTACGGGTACAAAATGTGATCTTTTGCCTGCTATCCTTCGCTATCCTGAATTGATGGAATCCCATAGTTAAGTCCAATTAGGAAAAGATTTTGGCTCCAACAAGCTAGTCAAATAAGACACCTATTTTAGGTAAGGGATATCTATTCTTCTTAGTTAGCTTGTTGAGATCTCATTAGGAAACACATAGCCTTAAAGAGCCATCTGCCTTAGTGGCAAAGGCAACAGGTTCTCCCTATTCAGAAGTACTGTGGAGAATGAATCCTTTCTATAATAGCCCCGAAATCTTTTTGTTCAACTCTCGACTTTCTTTAGGGGCCATGTACTGTAATGGCAAAGCGAACGGTCTAGCATCCTTCTTTAATTTGAGCTTAAATTCTATCTCCCTAAGGGGTAGGAGACCCAAGAATTCTTCATAAACATAAGAAAGTTCTCGAACTACGGGCATAGATGAGAGATCATCTTATGATAGGCTAAGAGAATACAAATAGCTTAGTTCGATTGAGTTTTGGAGTGTACGACGAACATCTGTATTTCATCCCTTACATCTCCTTAACCATACAATCCTTCTATTACAATATAAGATAGCCCTATATTAGGACAACTAATCCGTCCCTAGGATAAGTCCATACCTCTCAAAACCAAGAACTTATGGCATTTCATGAAAAATAGACGTTACATATGTCCATAACCGGGTCTTTGAAAATTAAAGATAGGTGTCTTGACTCCCCAACAGAATTCAAAACGACTGTTAGGTTGGTGGCAACTTGGGATTTTAGATTCAAGGAGTTAACTACATTTCTAACTATGAATGAATGAGATATTCACAAGTCAAATAAGGTACGAATAGTATTCACCGAAATAACAGTCGTACCTTCCACTAAAGCTTTCCCTATATCTCTAGGAGGAGGTTGATTCGAGGTAAGTATAGCCTCTATGGCATAGTCTTTCCCACTCTGTCCTTCCCATGCTAGCCACGGACACTGATCTTTATAGTGTCCTTCCTCATGATAGTGGTAGTATCTTCCTTTGAACTCCCTCATCAATCATATCTTGTAGTCCTTAGCAACATGTCCTTTCTTATGGCACCTACGACATGTCACACCTTTTCCCCTGATCTTTCCCTTGGCCCTCTTGTTTGCCCAAAATCCTCCCTTCTTAGCCTAGTCTTGGTTTTATGGTCGTCCAACCTTTTCTTTCTCTTTCTCCTTCCCCTTCTATTCCAAGCCAACCGTCTGGATTAAGCCATCTCAACTATTATCTCACAAGTGGTGCCCGTGGGAATTTGTGTCCAAAGTAGCTCCTTAAGTAGAGAATTTAGGCCCTTGAAAAACTTTATGGCCTTCTTTATGGCGACGTCAATTAGACTAAATCCAAACTTTGCAAATTCCATGAACTTATTGATATACTCCTTCAATGTGGAGTCTCCATGTCTCAACTGTATAAACTTCTCCAACTACAAACTTACTTCTGCTTTAGACATGAATCGAGACTCAAAGCGAGTTAAAAATCCAACGCATAGGTGGTTTCTTCCTCAGCATTCACTTCAACTAATATGGTCCGCCAAACAAATGCTTCTCGCTTTTAATGTCATGCAACCATCCTTCTCTTGGTCCTGTCTTCCCATCCCAGCTTCCAAAGTATGTATTCATTGTTGTTAATCCGTGCCTTAGTCCCAACAAAGTCTTCTACCCTCGTATGCACAATTCCTCCCATATTATGGAAATCTTTGCACATCATGGGGAATTCTATAGGTTGGGTGCGGCTACAACTGGTGTAGCAATAGGTGCAGTTGGTGCAACTTGCTGAGGAATGGGAATTTTCCCTACATACCTTAAGTTTTGCTCGAACCATTCATGCAACCCTCATATAGTGGGTATCTCTTAGGTGAAGGGGTTCCCAGCCTCGAAGAAATTGTTTTCATCCATAATCAACTATCTGCAGGTATAAGCTTTTAGTTACAACTCTCTAAGATAGTATTATTTGTTGAAATAAAAGATTTGCCTTGTGTATTTGCATATGTTCAAATAAGAGTGTGTGTGTGCGCATAAACATAGTAGGATTTTGAAAAATACTTTAAAAAATAACAAGTACACACTCTTATGAATACCTATCCCCATTGATATGGTAATCCAAGCTTTGGTACCAAATGTAACAACCACTTAGAAAGGGGCCTAATTTTCGATCCAATAAAAGCCCATCGAACCTTCGGCCCATTCCACATGTAACGACCCATCATTTAGTCATTTGAATTTGGAATATTAATTGATTTTAAATATTAAAAAAATTATTTTTATAAGTTAAATAACTTGAATTTTAAATATAATGATTTAATTTATAATTTAATAGTTGGATTTAATTTTCAGAATTACTTAAATAATTAAATCCTAAATTTAATATGAATAAAAAATGATTTCAAAATTTGATTAGAATTTATTTAAAGAAGAATGTAGCCAGTAAACTTTTGATTTAGATTTAAAAGTGATTTATTTGATTTTAGTAATAGTTCGCTTTAACTAACGTGCAAAAATAGCCTTCCGGGGCATTGTGTTGGATTTCGATGAAACTAGTTTTATTGGATCAATAGTAGTGAATTATTATATGCCGATGATTTTCGTGGTGATTAGACATATCGCTTGGTCGTGCAAGTTTGAAACGCTTATAAATTAATCTTAGAAATTAATATAATAGAACTGGGTTTGAAAAGCTATCTTTTGCATATGATCAAATTAGGTCTCGAAACTTACTCCATTGAGTTCATAATAGGGGTAGTACATATAAAACGTCAGGTGGCATGACTTGATTAGAGTTAGGGATTTGGAGTTGTATTTTACCGAATAGTTAAAATAAAATAACACACACACACACACCATATTAAATATTACCTAACCTTGCCCATGCCTTAACCTTACTTGCACCATGCAACCAAACTCTCATCCACGTTTTCCATACCATCCCCACTTATATATGTACGCAGCCAAAGTAGAGAATGTTTTAAAATATTTCAAACCAAAATTTAACATGGCTTCATCCATTGGCTAGCATCGATCGAAGCCATTTTCGATGATATCAAGCAAAGCCACCAACAAGAGTAATGTTCACGACTTCAAGCTCGACGTGTTCAACGGTAGGATTTGGAAAGTTTGACCAGAGGTGGCCGCAGTTTCATGATGATCGAAATATGTTTTTTTGGTGATTCACAGCAGTGTGGGTGATTATTAGTCGATGGTCTCTGAAGGGAAAGTGTAGGGGAAAGAGAGAGCTAGCTTCGGCCGAAGTTGGGTGGCGCATAGGTGATCGAGGCGGTGGAAATCAATTGATTGAATGGAATCATGTTTTTGGGTTGGTTGATCGTCATCGGCGTAGGTTAGAGGTCGGCATCGGTGGCTGGAGGTAGCTTAGGGTCGATGCTATCTTAGGCTGGTCTGCGGTGGTAGACAACGATGCCTAGTCATAGTGGTGCGGTAGTTTAAATCGCGATCTGGTTTGCACTTTGAAGTGGAAAAAGGACTAGGTGGGTTTATTTATATTTTAAGGTTTATTAATTGTTAATTATTTGTAATTAAGAATTTAGAATATATTATTTAATTTTGGAATCGTATTAATTCAATAACAAATTCATACGAGGTCCAAATTGAATGCGACAAGTTGCTTTGCGATAGTACCAATGAATTCTACGCCATGGAATTGGATCGGATGGATTCGAAGTGGATAGAAATTTTGTTTAAATGACTATTCAATTTTAATTCGAATCATAGCACTTTGGTGACTTCTAAAATAAACATGAGTTAAACCCACCTTTTTGGTTAACCAGTAATATTATATAGTCAAAAAAAATTATTGATTGGATAATTAGTTGGTTTGGATATATTCTTGCCCTTTGAGCGGATAAGACTCGATCACGTTCCCATGTAAGAGCGGATGACCCTCTATATACAATCCCATCTCGAAGCGGTTGATTTATATTAATTATTTGATTATATACTGTATGTGATGCAAATGAACAGGTTGGAGGGATCCAACATGATTCCTTACCACTGTGGATTTTATTTACGTATATATGTGCTAATATATATGAGTTGTGAAGCATGGGGAACATGATGGTGGAATTCAACGAGATTCCTCGCTATTGTTGAATTGTTTCAATATATTCCTTTTACGTGGATTGTTGAATAATGAACCTGATTGTGGACAATGTGGTTATAACATCGTTATATGTTAAAAACTGAAACCCTGTAGTGATAGGAAATCAATATCAATATTTGTTAAGCATTTGTTAGCTATTGGCCTCAAATATAGTATTTTAAAAATACTATAAATTTCCGTTTGAGTTAGAATTAGTTTTGAGACAGGAAATAATTTTTAAATACGAAATTGGGTTTCGAAAATATTTTGTTTTAAAGATTATCTATTTATATTTAATATTGTTTTAAAGTTATTCAATTATATTAACATTGTTTTAAAGGTATTTAATTATATTAATATTGTTTTAAAGTCAAAATGTTAATATTATAGAAGGTTAACTATTTTAAGAATAATAGTGATTTGAAATTAATAATAATGATTTATTAACAAGGTTTTGAAAATAAATTAATATTATTTATAATAAGGGTAAAGATTAATTATTATTATTTTTTGAAATGATCAATTATTATTTTAAGATGTTTTAAGATTAATGATATTTATTTATTTATTAATAGTGTTTAATTTAAATAATTATTATTATATAATATTGTTTAGAAGTAAATGATTGTTTTTATTTATTTCTAAGTGTGTTCGACATTCATAAATAGAGTCGTATGACAGAATTGGGTTTATAAGAGGGGTATTATAAATGGTTAAGGTATTTATAAACGGACTTAAGAAATGGGTTTATAGATTTATAAAGGTAGTTTTATAAATGGTTTTATGGACTTTTAAGGGGTTTGAAATGATTTCAGGAATGAAGAAAGGGGTTTTATAAACGGCTCTAAAGATTTATAATATAATCATAAATGGTTTTAGAAATTTATAAAGAATTTATAAATGCTTTTTCAATTGTAGTAAAAGGAAATCTTTCTCGGTTTTGTGAATATACATATAGCATTATGCTAAGTATATGGATATTTTCTAAGTATTGAAATATAGTGATTTTTGGAATACCTTTCTAAATGTATTTATATACAAGTGATTTACAAAGTGATTTTGATGAATGAAAGATTTATTAAAGGAGGCCAGTGGTTGCTTTTATGTTTAACCAATGTTGTTTTCCCCTATGGAATAAATCTTTGTTTGAATGTGTATTTGTTGATAGTTAAATAACAGATTATCAAAATCTTAGCCTAAATATGCAATCCTTCTTAATTTTGATGGTAAGGAAATATTCCCTACTTAACACCAAAGGATTTTAACTTTGGAAATATCCAGGAGAAACATGAGAATTATATGGTACAGTTACTGTCGGTGGTGCTATACTGTACGAATAAACTCGTTTGTTCTTCTATGACAAAGGATGAAGAGATCCGTCCACTTAAATGGTTAGAGAGTGATCTCCACTCTAGTGTATTGTCTGGTTATTTTCTAAAGTACCGGTATTGAGCATTTCAAAAAATCGATGATTGGATTCCGAAACCATATACGGTCTATGGAGTTGTTTTGTGATATATTGAGACGTTGGAATCCAGGTGTGATTCCACGAACCGTTGGGGTATGAGAATCCATGTACAATTTCGTGATCTATTTTGGAGGTGGTGTGTGAGTTGGAACGCTAGACGTAGCCTCATCAGCGTTAATGACTAAAACCAAAGATAGGAGGCACGACCAGTAGGGTTGGCAAATCCATAGGGTGTAGTCGACTCCACATAGACATTTCTTATAGTTGTTATGCATGCATGGGGAGATGCATTTGTTCTTAGTGAGACCAGCTATGTTTTTTCTTATGGTACGTCACTAGGGATGTATGCTGCTTCGGAAGGATATCTCTGATCCCTGTGTAGGAGGACCGTTTCTCGAAATACTGAGGTCACCTCCATGGAATCCTACATAATTAGCAAACACGTCTTATTGGTTTTTGATTATATACCTAGTATTGTTGTGATGTACAATCACGAGCATCACAGCTACTTGATTATTATATTTTTCATCCTTAGACATTATTGTAATATCAATGAATTTTCTATAGAAAAGGTTTTGGTTATCGTAAGGTAAACCATGTCCGGGTTTATGTGAGGTATGGTCTTACGGGATTCTTTTGATTTCAAAATTTTTTATAACTTTAAAATCCAGTTGTGGTTTTCCAGATTGAATTGGGTGTTATTTAGTTATAATGCTCGGGTCAGACCGAGCATATTTACATATTTTAATTGGATGCTTTGGAGCTTCAAGAGACAAGCTGGAGGCTCAAAGACGTATGCATGTATATATGGTTATTTTTCTGCTGTGTTCATTGTTGTATTTATCAGCAATTGTGAGGACATGCTGTTATTACTGTCTAGGTTGAAATAGGTCAGTATACTCTGATTGATGTTTTGTATATACACACATTGCAATTTCTTCTTGTGTAAAGATTTATTATACATTATAGATTAGTTGTTCCGCTATGAGATTCTGTGTATTTAGTTTCCTTTTTACCTTTTTTCTTCTTTCTTTTCCCTAACTATCCGCCTTTTCTTTCAATTTGGTTGAACATGTGTGGATTATTGCCAGCTTAAACTGTAAGGAAAAGTGGGTCGTTACACCAGAGCTAGTTGTTGGTTGGTAAAATTGATATAATGAACAATATGCAGAGCTATCTACCTATGCTACTAGAATCTCATAGCAGAAAGAATAAAATATAATATCAGAAATAAGTACCTATTTTAAAAAAATTCAAATCTCAAAAAAATTACACAACATCCCTATACCCGAAATACAATATCTCAAAATAATAAAATCGTGCCTTAAAATGGTACATCAAAATATATCAGAACATAAATAGGTATATAACTGCCAAAATCCTCACCTCTGCCTTCAACCTCTCAATCATCATCGTAACACGTAACCTGTGTGTTGTAACGAGAAAAAGGTCAGAACTACAATGTCTGTTGAATGAAAATCTCATGTCTTACCATAATAGTATTTGGGTGGTATCATTTAGATAATAATATGTCTGCTCCTCCTATACAAAATCCTATCAATAATACCTCCCACTGTATGCCCGAAGGCCTTTCCAATCCATTCTGTAACTACTGTCAGTCGTAACAATATAAAAGAAAGCATCTGGTCCAGTTAATACCTCCTTATGGGGAATTAGGCAGACTCTGACAATTTAGTACCTATAACCTAAGTAGAACTCCACCATTTAATACCTAAAACCAAGGCAGACCCCTCTTTGCTACTCCTTAACTTACATCATTTGAAATCTTATCAGACCACTTAAACGTCTTTATGGGAAGAGGCGGACACTACAATAGACACTTAATACCTTAACCCTATAGCAAACCTCTCATGAGATTCCTCCCTACCGCACATACATAAAAATCTCGACCATTTAATGCCATTTAAGTGCGAAGGAGGCGGACTCTACAATAGCCACTTAATACCCCCAACCCAGAAGCATGTCCTATGCTATAACACCCCTAATTTTTAATAATATTATTCAGGAGATTTAATTAGATAAATTAAATAGAATAATGTAAACGTTAATGTGATAAGGGGATTGAGATTTGAAAAATTCAAAATAGAGGCTGAGCTTATTTAGTTATATAAATAGACTTATAAATGGAGTTGTATGTTAATTAGAAGGCTAACTAACGTAAGGGTAATTAGGGTAATTGTGCACCAAAATCCCATTACCTTATATTCTCGTTTCCTATCCATTCACATTCATTTTTCTTAAAAAATAAAACACAAAGAAAAGAAAGAGAAGCCAGCCATTACTTAGGAGAAAAGGGGAGAAATTAAATCTAAAGCTAAGGAAAAATTAATTCTAAAGCTAAGAATTCAAGGTAGGGGAAATTAATCTCAATCAAATCTCAAGTTCCTTACACTAATCAAGGTGAATAACAATCAAAACCATCTCTATTTTGCTTTTATGATCATTTGATTTTCAGGTTTAAGATTAAAACCATTATCATGATTTTTGATTAATGATATGCTTGGTCTTTTGTGGTATGTTTGATTCAAACGAGATTGTTTGATAATTGTTTATACACGGTTTTAAGGGTAAAATAGTTTAAATTGAATTTCAAATGCCATGAGGAAATTATATGTTATGTAAAATATGATTTTGAAGACGGGTTTTAATTTTTATAGTTTTTCAAGCTATGCAAAATTTATTATGAATTTTTAAAGGAAAATATGAATAATTAGGTTTAGAGATAATTTCGGTTATTTTATGAAGAATTTGGATCTGAAATTTTTATATGTTAGATAGCACATTAAAAGTGAATTTCTATGATTTTTGGAGTTTTTTCCTAAGTAATTTACTATGGAATAAAATAATTTTAGATGAAGGACTTAATTGTTTTATTGGTTTTGCTTAATGGAAGGGAATATTTGTTAAATTAATCCATACTTAGATCTGAAATTATACAGTAGTTATTTTTGTAAAGAAATTGAAAAGTTATGGCAACCAACTAAATGTTAAATAATAGGTAGGTTAGTTATAAAGCGTTCACTTTAAATGGCATTAAATTAGACTTTATTCAGAAAACATGTTCCGCCTCTTTTAGAAGCCACCTTTTGACCCTATGCTTCCGCCTTCGACCAAGTCGAAACCTACCAGGTCAAAAACAACTAAGCCAAAACCAATACATAAGGTATCACAATGTTGGTACGTAGTGGATTGGAGAAGGGCGGAAGACATGATGTCGAAACATAACTTTCGATAGGGTTGAAACTTTGTTTTATTTTCCAAAGAAATGCGCTTGCATGTTTTACTAAATGCTTTCGAAGGAGTCGAAACATATGCTTTCGAAGGGGTCTTTTTAATTTGCTTTCGAAGGGATGCCGCCTTTTTTTAAACTCTAGCTTCCAAATAAGTTACTTAGTTTCAAAATCAATGATTTCGAAAAGGGTAGTTTCGACCAAGTCGACACCCTTCTGCCATCCATATGCCTTTCGAATGGATTAAAGTCATTAATCAATTCGAAAGGTAGCTTTTGTTTTAAACCTGTACTAAGGCACTTCCCAAAGCTTTCGAAAGGATTCAAGGGTTTCGAAGGCAATGGCTTCGAAAGCAGTTTCAATGCTATCCTTCAAATTTTTACTTAAATGTTTTGAGCTTTCAAAAGGATGGTTCTGAAGCCATCAATTTTTCTCTAAATAATTTTATATCTAGATTAAAGGTTTCGAAAGGGGAACTTTCGTATATATTCACTTTGACTCAAAAGATAATTTTAAAGATAAACCTAATGCTTTTGAAAGAGGTACTTTCAAGTAGTTTCGAAGCTACGATTTTAAGAGTTAATAAGTAGTGCTTTAATACTTTCGAAAGGTATAGTTTGATGGTTTTGAAAGAGAGGTTATAATGTATTTTGGAAGGCATATGCTTAGTGTTTTGAAAAGAAGATTTGAATACTTTCGAAGGAGGCTATCCAATGGTATCGAAAGAAAAAGTTTAAGGTTTTGAAAGCCTTAGCTTTCAAAGCAAAGAACCCAATCTCATTTTTGAAAGGAAAACCCATGGCTAAAATAAAGGAGTTTTGAAATGGTTTTAACTATGAAGTCTTTGAAGAAGCTTTCCTTGATAAAGTAATAGGTTAAAGGGATTAACCATGTCTCATACGTAAATGATTTCAAGGATATTAAACCGCAAGTGTTGGGATTATTGTGTTATTATGTTTTCTTCTTCTAATATACATATTCACTTTAATATGGACCCATAACTGTATTTTGGAGAAAAGGGCAGAATAACCAGCTAGGTTTACCCAGTAATAAATATAAATTGAGTTAACTCTTGAATGAGTAGAATTGCATCTAGGAGGTCAGATAGACCAGAATGTAGGATGCCTAAATAGTGATTAAAGAGGTTGTCAGATAGACAGGTTCATAAAAAACCCATGAAAACTATGTTTAGGAAAAGTTATTGGCATAGACCAATAGGTTCATAGTGAACCCATGATAACTATGATTAGAAAGATTTATTAGCAGGGGCCTATAGGTTTTTAGTGAACCCATGAAAACTATATCCGGATTAAGTTATTGACAGAAGTGAATAGTATCCTAGTCAACCCATGAAGACTAGGATACGAGGGAAGCTATTGGAGATACCAATAGGTTCGGGAAGAACCCATGAATAATGAAGTTATTGTACGGACAATACGTTCTCGGTGATCCCACAAAAACTATGAGCCTGGACAAGGGGTCCATAAGTATTAACCAGGTTATTAGTCAGCCCATGAAAGCTATTAGGTTGACGGTGACCCTAAAAACTATAACTAAGTCAGATAGTCAAATGAATGGGGATGGAAAATCAAAAATTGATTTACTTGTCTACATATTATCATAATATTTTGAATTTTTATGTTTAACCCTTATGGATGCAGGAGCACAACATATGGTTTTTATAAAGTATAGGATAAGATACCAGTGAGGGGAAAACCCATTCCGCTAAGCAACATGGTCTCACTAGATATCTAAATGATTTGATATGGCTCATTATTATTCATACCAGGCTTTATGTCTGACTTGAAGTTTCTATTTTTCCCTTAAGCTCTTGATGCTCAATTAACTTTGAGTAGTTTGAGAGTTGAGGTTTTCATGTACCTCGTTAGACGAATAAGCTTCCAGAGACGTGCAGAAGGCATGATAGCTATTTAGAGTTCTTTTCTATTTTTGATTCCACTGTGTTTATAGTAAAGGCAAAGTTGTTTAATTTCCTACATATATACTCTAATTATCCAAAGGGGAATCTTCATATGTCCCTCTTGGCATATGTAGTAATAATTATATTTTCTCTAAACGTGCTTATCGTATTGGATTATGTAATGAATTTGAAATGATTTGGAATGGAATGTGAAAGTTGTTTTATGATTTTATAAATTTTCCATAACCATTTGTTTCTGTTATATCAATTTATCTAATATTACCGTGTTTGGCAACGAAGATTAATAACCATGGATGACAACAGCATCCGTAGCTTTTACTTTTGGGCCTCCATGTGGGGGATGTTACAAGTTGGTATCATAGCATAGGTTTAAGAAAACATTAAAGAAATTTAAACCTAAAAGATGTTTCAAAACATAATCCAAAGAATCAGAAAATAAGATTGGGGTTTGGGTTAACGCTAAAGTAACGTACTTGTATTTGATATATATATATATATATATATATATGTGTGTGTGTGTGTGTGTGTGTGTGTGTGTGTGTGTGTGTGTGTGTACGTATTCTCCTTTCTCTTAGACCATTCTTCTATATATTACTAAGGCTTGTATGCATATTCACGAGAAAGGAAGATATGGATGCAGGAAACAGAAGAGGAAATCTCGATGGAGGAAGCACCACAACTAGCGGAAATGCTCGACCCACTAGGAGGAATCCGGGTTGATAGGCTAATGCCAATCAAAATGCAGATGCCAATGTTGGTGCTGGAAATCTACCAGTAGATATGGGGATGATGTATCTGTTCTTCGTCAATCTGGTGCAAGCAGAAGCTGCTTTTAGTGTTGTTGGGAATGTTAGAGGAGCTAACCCTGTGGCTCCAGTTGGGAATAATTATGCTAAACTGGGCAGAGACTACACCAGTCTTGGTGGGAAGCCTTTTACGAGAACAGAGGATGTTATAGAAGTTGAGAATTAGCAATTGCATTGTGAGATAATTTTTGTAATTTGGGTTTGGATGATGAGCAGAAGAAGAGGCTACCATCTAGGCCGTTGCAAAGATTAGTGCTTCATTGGTGGAATAGTGTTACTGTCGGAGTTTTGGAGGAGGAGTTAACTTGGGCAGAGTTTAAAAGGAATTTTGAACATGAGTTTTTGTCTGAAGTTGTCAAGTCGGCATTGTTGAGAAAATTTATGGATCTGATGCAGGGAGGATGTCGGTAATTGAGTATGCTAATAAGTTTGACGAGTTTGTCCCGATATGGGTATGCTACTATAGACACCATCATCGGGAGGAATGAGAGGTTCACACGGGGATTGAAGCTCGAGATTGCTAGGGCAACCCTGCCATATCTCCATGATCCTTGAAATTTAGTTGTGAGGATGGCAATCCGACATAAGGAGATGCATGCTTTTTGTGCAAGAGGAAAGCCGGTTGAAACCCAGGGTTCTCAGAGAAAGATGAAGAAGTACACTAATAAGAAGGAAGCCCAAAAGGAAGAGGCCGCGAAGAAGACAAAAGCTAATTTAGTTTGCTTTAAGTGTGATAAGAAGGGTCATTATGCTCATGAATACCAGTATGGGTACTATTTGATACCGGTGCATCACATTCATTTATATCTCAGTGTTTGGTAGATAGGTTATGTTTAGAACCCACACACCTTGTTACTTCCTTAAGGGTTGCGAATCCAATAGGAGGGTATGCAACTCTAGGGATGAGATATGACCAGTTAGAACTTGAGTTGTTAGATTATAAGTTTGCATGCAGTTTGCATGTTTTTGATTTCATAGATTTCAGGATCATTTTGGGTATGGATTGGTTGGGTAAATATGAGGCTAGGATATTTTGCCATGATAGGAAGATATCACTAAGACAGCTTGAGAGTCATAACCGAATCATATTCTCAATGGAGAATTTTAACCAGAGTGTATATGCTTTGTTAAATGCTAAGGAAATGGGTGAAGAGTTAAGTTAGGTTCGTGTAGAAAAGAGTTTGCAGATGTCTTTGAGCTGGTTACAAGACTAACACGGAAACGAGCTATTGAGTTTTGGATAGATCTTGTGTCAGGAGCTGAACCTATGAGTAGACCACCTAGTAGGATGACACCGACTAAGATGAAGAAATTGAAGGTGCAGCTAGTGGATCTTGAAGGAAGGAATTTTATCAAACCAAGCAGTTCACCTTGGGGAGCGACCGCAGTGTTCGTAAAGAAAACAAATGGGTCATTGAGGATGCGTATCGACTATCGTAAGTTGAACGAGAGGACGATCATGAATAAGTATCCTTTGGCAAGAATTGACGATCTATTTGATCAGTTGAGTGGAACCAGAGTGTTTTTCCAATTGGATTTGGCGATAGGTTTCCATCAGCTAAGAGTGGCAGCGGACAGTATTCCATTGATAGCATTTCGAACTAGGTATGGTTTGTATGAGTGGTTAGTAATGTCATTCGGACTAATGAATGCACCTGCTTTCTTCGTGGATTTGGTGAACTGAGTTTCCCAAGAATACCTGAATAGGTTCGTGTTGGTGTTTATAGATGACATTTGTAACGACCCTAATTTTGATTAACATTATTTTGGACATTAATTAGTTAAATTAACTGAAATAATAAAATGGTTAAGGGATTGAGATTTGTCTTAATACAGGTAGCCATGCTAACTTAAACTAATGAACTAAAGGAGGATTTAAAATGAAATAGGTAAGGCAAATAGACAAGGGGCAAAGTAGGAATAAGACATATTCTAATACCCTAAACCCTTCAGGCCTATTCATTTTACATGTTCAAAACAAAAACAAAATATAAGTGATGCCGGCTACCATTAGGGAAAACTAGAAGAAGAAAAGCTAAAGATCAAGAGGAAGATTAATAAAATCCATTAATGATCAAATCTCAACTCCTTAACCAAAAAGCTAGGGTGAACAATAGGTTACATCTCGTATTTTTGATGTTTTCGGTTTCTAGATTGGATTCGAATATTTTTTCAAAGTATATTGCCATGTTTTTTATTGTTAAAATGGATATATGTGCCTGTTGATGACTTATGCTATTTGATATAGATTTTATGATAAGTTTTAATGTGAAACCCTACTAAATGAAATTCAAATGCCTTGCGATTTTTATATAACGTCATAAATAAATAAAATTAGATGGGCTTCAAATTTCATAATTTTATGAATTATTGTGGATTTATTATTAATTTTCTAGTGAAGAAAATGGTTAATTGGGTTTAAAATTAATTACGGCTAAATTTTATTATTTTTGGGTTCAGAAATTAATATATGTTAGGAAACAAACTAAAAGTGATTTATGGAAATTTTTGTAGAATTTTCCTAAGTGTTTTAATAAGTATATAAAATTATTTAAAGTGTGGAACTTAAATGTTTTATATATTTATAAAAGGAAAAGAGACATTTTGTAAATATTTTAAATTGTTTATCTCTAAAATTTAGCCAGCATTTTTAGAAAAGAATTTGGAAAAGAAATTACCAACCAATCATATATTGACAAACAAAGCATGTTAGTTGAAAAGAATTACTTTTTAAAGTTAAAATTCAGTGTTAACCATACTTTTGCTATTTTGCCACTTTCGTCACCAACCTTTCGACTAGGTACTTCCGCCTACATTTCCATCGAAACCAATATACATGGTATCAAAAGCCTTGGTACATAGTGTATTGGACACATGCAAAAGGTATAGAGTCGAAACAAGGGGTTCCGAAGGGTCGTTACCTTATTTTGCGTTTAAAAGGAAATGCACCTGCTTTGCTTTCGAAAATAATGCTTTCGACTTAGATAGCTTTCGAATTAGTCAAATGTTTTAAAGAATGGTTTCGAAAGACCTTGCACCATTTTTATAAATAAGCTTTCGAAGGAGTCAAAACCCGGAGTTGCTTATCTTACCTTTCGAAGCAACGCTTTCGAAAGGATTACTTTGTTTTAGAATCTTAGTTGCTTCCCCAGTTCTTTCGAAGGGGTTGGTTTCAACACTATCACTTCATTTAATTAGGAAATAGCTTTTGAATGAGTGCTTTCGACTTAGTTGTTTTACGACCCTTTGTTCTATTGAAAGTTGAACCCAAAGGTTTCGAAAGAAATAGTTTTAAATGCTTTCGAAAGGTTGTTCCACATGTTTTACTTGAACCGAATGCTTTCGATAGGTTTGATTTAAGTAAAGGACTTTATGCTTTCGAAAGGTATAAGAGAAAGGTTTCGAAGGGGTGGTTCATCAATGTTTTCGAAAGGTTTTAAATGGGGGGTTTCCAATGTTTTTGAAAGGCATGTTTAAAGAGTTTTGAAAAGAGGATATCTAAGATTTTATAAAACTTTCGATAGGGATGTTTTTAATGTTTTTGAAAGGTTGGTTGTGAATGGTTTCCAAAAGAATGTTTTGGCCTTTCGGCCTAAGGTTATAAAGCAAAGTAGTTTACCTGTTTCGAAAGGGGTACTTTTAGTGGTTTCGAAAGGTGGACTTTTGATGGTTTTGAAAGGGGTACTTTCAGTGGTTTCGAATGTTTTCATCAATAATGTTTTGTCTAAAGTATATATAACATGGCAAGGTGATTTGAGTAAGGCATATAGTATATTTTTCTTGTTTAAGTATGATTTAAACGGTTAAATCAATTTGAAAGAAATGTTTTCAAGGAAAAATTTAAGGGTACATGACTTTAAGTAAAATTATTCAGACATTAGAATATCAGATGAGACTGGTATGGGGTCATGCCCTATACTTTAGCTTGTATCTCCTGGCTAATATAGGTCCAAAATTTTAGTGTGTAGGGCTTTGTAACAGTTAAGACTAGAATGGTGTTACACACAGAAAGGAATACAAAGAGTGACGATAGGTTATAGGTGAGCCCACAAAACTATTAGGATCTGTTGACCTTAGGAGAAGTAAGTTAGAGATAGACCGTCCAGAAGATTATCGAACATAAGTTAGACTATTTGTTTATTTTGTCTTTTAGGCCCGAGTCAGCCAAAGGTTAGTAGTTACCCAAACAAAACTATAGTATTCAAACAGATAGTCCATTGATTAACTGATTTATATGCTTACATGATATTAATATTATTGTTTTAACCAGTCTGGTTGCAGGATTTAGATTTTCAAAAGATATGTTTTCAAAAGGATATTAGTGAGGGGAAATGCGTTCTGTTAAGCGGCGCGGTCTCACTTAATATCACATAACCGAGATGTATAGTATTATTCACACCAGGTTTTGTGTCTAACTCAAAATTTATGTTTTCCCCCTTAAACTTTCGATGATCAATACTGATTAAGTAGGCTAAGGGTTAAGGATTTATAGGTTTTAGTAGGTGGACAAATAAAGCTTCCGGAGACAGGCCGGAGGATGATGTTAGCTATATTTAGGAGTTGTTTTATTTTATTCCGCTATGATGTATTAAGACAGTTTTTGTCCATATAGTACTCCGGTCATCTAATGGGGAATCTTCATACGTCGCTCTTGGCATATTTATGTAATAATTATATTTGATATAAACTTGGGAAACGACTGAGATTATGTAATTGGATATGAAACATGTTTTGTGAAATGTAATCAGAAAAGTTTTTTTGAATCTATGAATTTGTTTCATATCCATGTACTTCTAATATTATGGATACCATTAGCATTACCGTATTTTATCGTCAGAAGTTAATACTATATATGACTATAGCATCTATAGCGCTTAGCTTTGGGCCTCAGGAATGGAATGTTACAACTTGGTATCAGAGCATAGGTTTATGAAAAACTTTAAACTTAAAATGATTTTGGAAACGTAATTCTAAGCAATTAGAGATAGATCGGGGTATGGGATAAAGCTATAGTAACGTACTTGTATTTGCTATATATTAGTATACACTTTAGCTCTATTCACTTTTCTCTTTTAGGCTATTATTCTATATCCTACGAAGGCTCGAATGAAGATATAGATGCTAGAAGTGGAAGAGTTAAACTAGGTGGAGGAAGCACCATAGATAATGGAAATGCCAGAACAAGTACGAGGAGGAACCAAGGTCAGGCACAAGCTGGAAATGTGGGTGTTGGAGTCCCATAAGTAAACATGGGAGCCATGTATCAATTCTTCGTAGACATGATGCAAGCGGGAGTTGCTGCTGGTGTAGTTGGAGGAAAGGTCGTAGAAGGAAACCAAGAAGCTCCATTAGTCAGCAACTATACTGTTTTGAGTAGAGATTAAGCCCAGCTGGGAGGAAAACTGTTCATCGGTAGTGAAGAGGCAACCGAAGTTGAGAACTGGTTTCTTCATTGTGAGAGGATTTTTGCTGATTTAAGGCTCAACGATGAGAAGAAGAGAAGGCTTGCTTTTAGACAGTTACAAGGAGAATCATTGTATTGGTGGAATAGTGTTAAGATCGGAGTTAATAAGAAGACCATGACTTGAGCCGAGTTCAAAAGGAGATTTGAGGAAAGGTTTATGTTTGAGATTGCTAAGTCCACTCTGCTCAGGAAGTTTGCTGAGTTGTAGCAGAGGGATATGTCAGTGCTTGAGTATGCAATAAGGTTTGAGGAGCTAGAGAGATATGCCTATGCTACGATGGATATTATGATCAAGAGGAATCAAAAGTTCATTCGAGGATTGAAACCCGAGCTTGCTAAGGCTACATTGCTACAAATTGGGGATCCATGTGATGTTGTTGTGGAAGTGGCTTTGAGGCATGAGGAGATTCTTGCTTTTCTTGAAAGGAATAAGGCAATGGAAGTCCAAGTAGGGCAGGGTCAGCAGAGAAAGTTTTCCATAAGAAGGGAGCTTAGAAGGGTGGAGTTGCCGAGAAGGGAGAGACAGAGGTTGTTTGCTATAAGTACGATAAGAAGAGACATTATGCCTATGAGTGCCGGACAGGCAAGGGAAAGAAGTTGTAGAGAAAGGAGTAAAGTATTTCCACTACAATAAGATTGGATATTATAAGAACTAGCGCAAGGAGCTATCCAAGGATGGAAAATGCAAGGTGTATGCATTGGAGCCAACTACCTCGAAACCAACAACAGAGGAAAAAGGAAAAGCTGTGTTGGGAGGTACGCTTATGATTCATGGTATGTCAGTTAGCATTCTATTTAATAGCGATGCATCACCTTTTTATATATCTCATTGTATGGTAGACAAGCTTAAGCTAGAACCCTCATATTTAGTTACTTTCTTAAGGGTTGCAAATTATATAGGAGGGCATGCGACTCTTGGGCTGAGATGTGACTACATAGAGTTTGATTTGTTAGGACATACCTTTGTTTGTAGTTTGCATGTGTTCGATTTCGTAGGCTTCAGAATTATTTTGGGTATGGATTGGTTAAGTAAATGCGATGCTAGGATATTTTGCCATGATAGAAAAATACCGCTTAGATACCCTGACTTTAGTGATTGGATTATATACTTAGTAGAAAACCCTAGTATTGAGGTTAATACTTTGTTGGGTGTTATGGAGATAGAAGATGAGTTGAATCATGTTTTCATTGTTAGAGAATTCGTCGATATCTTCGACTCTATAGTAGGAAAGTTCACTGAAACAAGCTATTGAGTTCCGAATAGATCTGGTACCAGGAGCAAAACCGGTGAGTAGACTGTCAAGCTGGATGACACCTACCGAGATGAGGGAGCTAAAGATGAAGTTAGTGGATTTGGAAGGAATTTTTTTTATTAGACCAAGCAGTTCGACTTGGGCAGTAGCCATAGTGTTTGCAAAGAAGTCGAACGAATCGTTAATGTTATATATCAATTATCGTAAGTTGAATGAGAAGATGATAAAGAATCGATATCCGTTTCCAAGAATTAAGGATTTTTTCAATCAGTTGAGTGGAGCCAAAATATTTTCCCAGTTGAATTTAGCGACAGGGTTCCATCAGTTTAGAGTGGCAGATGATAGTATTCCTTTGACGGCGTTTAGGACTAGATATGGATCATACAAATGGTTAGTAATGCCGTTTGGACTAACTAATGCGCCAACATTCTTTGTAGATTTGATGGATCGAGTGTCCCAGGAGGACTTGGATAGGTTTATTTTGGTTTTCATAGATGATATTTTGATATACTCAAGGATGAAAGAGAGCATGAAGTTCACCTTAGAGTGGCACTTGAGACGCTGAGGCATCAGTTGAAGGCAAAAATTTTGAAAAGTTATTTTTGGATGAAGGAAGTGAAGTTTCTTTGTCATGTAGTCTCAAAGAAAGGATTATCTATAGATCCAACTAAGATCGAAGTGGTGAATAATTGGAAGAGGCCTGAGACAGTGACTGAGATAAAAATTTTCTTGGATTAACCAGGTATTATGGAAGATTCATTAAGGATTTTTCACGGATAGCAACACCGATGACCAAGCTAATGCAAATGGATGTGAAGTTTGTTTGGACTGATAATTGTGAGGAGGCATCCAAAAGCTGAAACACTTATTGATGAATGCACCCATGTCAGATATTCCAGAAGGGAATTGGGACTTAGTGGTGTATGCAGATGCATGTGGAACTGCGTTTGGAGCTTGTTAATGCAAAGAGGTAAAATGACTGCCTACGCATCTCGACAGCTTAGACCGCATGAGATTAGATATCCAATGCATGATTTGGAATTAGATGCGGTGATTTTTGCATTGAAGATGTGGAGACAATACTTGTTGGAAGAGAGATTCGAGTTGTGCATGGATCATAAGTCGCTGAAGTATTTATTCTCTCAAATGGGGATGAATACGAAACAGCAGAGGTGGTTAGAGTTTTTAGTTGCTTATGATTTTGGAATTGAGTACATACTAGGAAAAGGCAATAAGGTGGCAGATGCACTTAGCAGAAAACATCAGAATGCAGTGTTGGCGATGATAGCTGAGTGGAAATATTTGGAACCGTTGGCTACATGTAGAGTGAAGTGGAGATCTGAAGCTAGGTCTAGCATGGAAACTGTTATGTTGTCACATTTAAAAGTTCGACCACGGATGGTTAAAAAGATTGCTTCTAAGCAGAAGGAGGATCCATTAATAATTGAATGGATCAAAAGGTTAAGGGATGGAATGGAGAGAGATGACTTGAAGGATTTTAGTCTTGACCAGAATGGATGGTTAAGGAAGAAAGGAAGATTATGTGATCCGAATGTGGAAGACATTAGGAAAGAATTTCTAGAGGAATGCCATCGTTCGAAGTTCATTATTCATCCGGGAGGAACTAAGATGTATCAGGACATGAGAGGAGTTTCTTCTGGGAAGGTATGATGAGGGATGTAGGCTTATGAATGAAGCAGTGTCTGAATAGTCAATAGGTAAAAGCCGAACTTCAGAAACCAAGTGGGTCACTTCTGCCTTTAGATGTTCCGGTATTGAAGTGGGATTCGTTCTCAATGGATTTTATAGACGGATTGCCAAGATCTAATAGAGGAAATGAAAGTATATGGATTATGGTGGACAGGTTAACCAAGAGATCCCATTTTATTCCAGTTAAGTCAACTCGGACGACACCTGTTTTAGCTAAGTTATTTATGAAGAATATAGTTAGACTGTACGAAATTCCTAGTAATACAGTAAGTGGTAGAGATTCCTTATTCACTAGTGAACTCTTAAAGAGTCTACAGGAGATTTTAGGTACCAAGCTCAATATTAGTACCAAGCTCAGCCGAGGTTAGTTGGACCATTTCCTATTGTATAAAGGATTAGGAAGCTTGCATATAGGATAGAGTTACCAAACATTTTAATAGGAGTCCACGATGTTTTTCATCTGAGAAATTGTGTTTGAGATCCGGTGACTACTATAGCACCGACTAAATTAGATGACTTAATAGTGGAGCCGAATTTGTATATCGTTAGAAAGCCAGTTCATATAGTAGTGAGAGATGAGAAGAGGTTAAAAAACAAGACAGTCAGATTAGTTAAGGTCCAGTGGAGAGATGATGGGAACTACTATACTTGAAAAACTGAGAAAAGGATTAGAGACGCTTATCCTTATATATTTCATGGTTTGTTTTACCTTTATGATTGATTTGACGTGTACCTTGTCGTAATTTCGAGGACGAAATTCTTTAAAGAGGGTAGTTTGTAAAGACCCTAATTTTGATTAACATTATTTAGGACATTTAATTAGTTAAATTAACATAAAAATGAAATGGTTAAGGGATTGAGATTTGTGTTAATATGGGTAGTTGTGCCAACTTAAACTATTGAACTAAAGGGGGATTTAAAATGAAATAGGTAAGGAAAATAGACAAGCGGCAAAGTAGTAGTAAGACATGTTCTTATACCCTAAAGCATTCACGCCCATTCAATTTACACGTTCAAAACAAAATATAAGTGAGGCCGGCCACCATTAGGGAAAAGTAAAAGAAGTAAAGATCAAGAGGAAGATTAATCAAATCCATTAAAGATCAAATCTGAACTCCTTAATCACAGAGCTAAGGTGAATAATATGTTACATCTCATATTTTTGATGTTTTTGGTTTTTGGATCAGATCCGAATATTTTTGCAATGTATATTGCCACTTTTTTTATTGTTAAAATAGATATATATGCTTGTTGATGACTTATGCTATTTCATATGGATTTTATGATATGTTTTAATGTGAAAACCCAACTAAATGATATCCAAATGTCTTGCGATTTTAATAAAAGGTCAAAAATATTATTTTGGAGAAGCGTTTCAAATTTCATGATTTTATGAATTGATGCAGATTTATTATTAATTTTCTCGTAAAGAAAATAGTTAACTGGGTTTCAAATTAGTTGTGACTAAATTATGTTGTTTTTGGGTCAAAAACTAATATATGTTAGAAAACATACTAAAAGTGATTTATGGGAATTTTTGTAGAATTTTCATAAGCGTTTTAATAAGTATATAAAATTATTTAAGGTATGTGACTTAAATGTTTTATATATTTATAAAAGGAGAAGGGGCATTTTGTAAATATTTTAAATTGTTTATCTCAGAAATTTCGGTAGCACTTTTAATAAAGAATTATGAAAAGAAATAAGAAACCATCATAAGTTGACAAACAAAGCAGATTAGCTGAAAAGAATTACTTTTTAAAGTTAAAATTCAGTTTTAACCATACTTTTACTGTTTCGCCACTATCGACACCAGCCTTTCGACTAGGTACTTCCGCCTCCATCTCCATCAAAACCAATATACATGGTGTCAAAAGCCTTGGTACATGGTGGATTGGACATAGGCGAAAGATATAAAGTCGAAACAATGGATTCCGAAAGGGTCGAAACCTTATTTTTCTTTTAAAAGGAAATGCGCCAGCTTTTCTTGCGAAAAGAATGCTTTCGACTTAGACAGCTTTCGACTTCAAATGTTTGAGAATGGTTTCGAAAGAGGTTTTGTGTATGTTTTATAGAGAAGCTTTTGAAGGGGTCGAAACCACTAACTGCTGCATCTTACCTTTCGAAGCAATGCTTTCGAAAGGATTACTTTGTTTTAAAATCTTAGCTGCTTCTCCAATGCTTTCGAAAGGATTGGTTTCGACACCATCCACTTCATTTACATAGGAAATTGCTTTTGAAAGAGTACTTTCGGCTTTGTTATTTTACGACCCTTTGTTCTATTGAAAGTTAAACCGAAAGGTTTCGAAAGGAAAGTTTTAAATGGTTTCGGAAGGTTGTTCACATGTTTTACTCGAACTCAATGCTTTCGAAAGTTTTGATTTAAGTAAAGGACATTATGCTTTCGAAAGGTATAAGAGAATGGTTTCAAAGGAGTGGTTCTCCAATGTTTTTGAAAGGTTTTAAATGAAGGGTTTCCAATGTTTTCGAAAGGCATGTTTAAAGAGTTTTGAAAAGAGGATGTCTAAGGTTTTATTAAGCTTTCGAAAGGGATATTTTCAATGTTTTTGAAAGGATGATTGTGAATGATTTCGAAACGAATGTTTTGGCCTTTTTTCCTAAGATTATAAAGCAAAGTAGTTTACTTGCTTCGAAAGGGTTACTTTCAGTGGTTTCGAAGGAGGACTTTCAATGGTTTCTAAAGAGGGACTTTCAAAGGTTTCGAATGTTTTCATCAACAATGTTTTGTGTAAAGTATATATAACATGGCAAGGTGATTTGAGTAAAGCATAGAGTATATTTTCCTTCTTTAAGTATGATTTAAATGGTTAAATCAATTTGAAAGAAATGTTATCAAATAAAATTTTAAGGGTAGATGACCCTAAGTAAAATGACTCAGATATTGGAATACCAGATGAGACTGGTATGGGGTCACGCCCTATACTTTAGCTTGTATCCCCTAGCTAATATAAGTCCAAAATTCCAATGAGTAGAGCTTTGTTACAGGTAAAATTAAAATGATGTTACACACAGAAAAGAATATACAGAGTGAGGATAGGTTATTGGTAACCCCACATAACCATTAGGATCAATTGACCCTGGGAGAAGTAAGTTAGAGACAGACCATCCAAAAGAGTATCTAACAGGAGTTAGACTATTTATTTATTTTGTTTGGTAGGCCCGAGTCAGTCAAAGATTAGTAGTTAGTCAAACAAAACTACAGTGTTCATACAGAAAGTCCATTGATTACCTGATTTGTATGCTTACATGATATTGATGTTTTTGTTTTAATCAGTTTGGTTGCAGGATTTATATTTTAAAAAGATATGTTTTCAAAAGGAAATTAATGAGGAGAAACCCATTTCGCTAAGTGGCATGGTCTCACTTAATATCAAATAACCATGATGTATAGTTTTATTCGCACCGTGCTTTATGTATGACTCAAAGTTTATCCTTTTTCCCTTAAACTCTCGGGTGCTCAAAATTGATTTGAGTAGGCCGAGGTTTGGGGATTTACAAATTTTAGTAGGTGGACAAATAAAGCTTTCAAAGACAAGTAGGAGGCTGATGTTAGCTATATTTAGGAGTTGTTTTTTTATTCCACTATGATGTATTGAGACAGTTTTTGTCTATATAGTACTCAGGTCATCCAAGAGTGCATTTCATATGTCGCTCTTGGCATATTTATGTAATAATTATATTTGATTTGAACCTAGGAAACGATTGGGTTTATGTAATTGGATATGAAACAAGTTTTGTGAAACGTGATTAGAAAAGTTGTTTTGAATATGTGATTTTGTTCATATTCATGTGCTTCAGATATTATGGATACCATTAGCGTTACCGTATTTTTTTCGTCGGAAGTTGATGCTATAGATGACTGCAGTATCTGTAGTGCTTAGCTTTGGGCCTCAAGATAGGGGATGGTTCAAAATTTTAGTATACTTTAAAGATGAAAGAGAGCATGAGGATCATCTTAGAGTGGTGCTTGAGATGCGGAGGTAGCATCTGCTGAAGGCGAAGTTTTTCAAGTATCATTTTTGGAAGAAAGAGGTTAAGTTTCTTGGTCACGTGGTTTTAGAGAAAGGCTTGTCAGTCGATCTAGATAAGATCGAAGCTATTAATAATTAGAAGAGACCTGAGACGTTGACTGAGATTAGAAGTTTTCTTGGACTAGATAGCTATTACCGGAGATTCATCAAGGATTTCTTACGGATAGCAGCATCATTGACTAAGTTGACCAGGAAGGACGTGAAGTTCGTTTGGTCCGAAAAATGTGAGGAAGCATTCCTTAAGTTAAAGTATTTATTGACTAACGCGCCTGTGTTAGTGGTTCCATACGGAAACCAAGGGTTCGTGGTATATACAGATGCATGCAGGACTGGATTAGGAGCTGTGTTGATGCAAAAGGGTAAAGTTATTGCCTATGCTTCACGATAGCTTAGACCGCATGAAGTGAGATATCCTACTCATGATTTGGAGTTGGTTGCGGTGATCTTTGCATTGGAAGTTTTAAGACATTATCTCTTAGAGGAGAGGTTTGAGCTATACACAGAACATAATTAAGACATTTATTCTCTTAGAAGGAGCTGAATATTAGACAACAGAGGTGGTTGGAGTTTTTGGCTGCTTATGATTTTGGTATAGAGTATGCACCTGGAAAAGGAAATAAGGTAGCAGATGCTCTTAGCAGACGACATCATAATGTGGTGTTATCTATGTTGGCAGAGTGGAAATATTTAGAAGCCTTGACTGCTAGTAGTGTGCAGTCAAGATCGATGGTTAGTTCTAATCAGAGCACCGCCATGTTGTCCTGTTTAGAAGTTCGACCAGTGTTGATCGAAAGGATTGTTTCTAAGCAGAAAGAGGATCTAGTGTTAGCCAAGAGGATTAGAAGGCTTAAAGTTGGAACTGAGATCAATGATCAAAAAGATTTTAGTCTTGACCAGAGGGATGGTTAAGAAAGAAGGGACGGTTGTGTGTTTCGAATGTTGAGGACTTGAGGAAAGAAGAACTGGTAGAATGTCATTAGTCTAAATGTACGATTCATCCTTGAGGGACCAAGATGTATCAACGTATGAAGAGGAGTTTCTATTGGGAAGGTATGAGGAGGGATATTGGCTTGTGGGTTAGGTGGTGTGCAAACGTGTCAATAAGTGAAAGCCGAACATTAGAAGTCGAGTGGATTGCTTTAACCTTTAGAGGTCCAATGTGGAAATGGGATTCGATGTTCATGGATTTTATTGACGGGTTTCCAAGGTTAAATAGAGGATATGAAAGTATATGGGTCATATTGGACATGTTGATTAAGAGTGCCCATTTCATTCCAGTTAAGTCAACCAGGACGGTAACTGTTTTAGCTAAGTTGTTCATGAAGAATGTAGTTGACTACATGGAATTTCTAGTAGTATAGTTAGTGACAGAGATGCTTTGTTTACTAGCAAATTCTGGAATAGTCTACAAGATGTGTAAGGTGTCAAACTTAAGATGAGTGTTGCATATCACCCTCAGATGGATGGGTAGATAGAGAGAGTCAATAAGGTACTCGAGTATTTATTGAGAGCTTGTGTATTGGACTTTGGAGGATCTTGGAAAGATCACCTACATTTGGTTGAGTTTTCCTATAACAATAGTTATGGGACTAGTATAGGAATGGCGCATTTTGAAGCTTTGTATGGAAGGCCATGAAAATCACCAGCATGTTAGCTGGATACTGAAGACAGATTAGTCTTAAGTCCAGATCTGGTTAGAGAGGCAACAGAGAAGATTGAGTTGATCCGAAAAAGGATGAAGGAAGCTCAGTCGGGATAGAAGAATTACGCAGATAAGAGGGGGAAAGATGTAGAATTCTTAGTTGGAGATAAGGTTTTCATTAAGGTGTCACCAATGAAGGGTGTGGTGCGATTTCGAAAATCAGAGAAACTGGCACCAAGATATGTTGGTCCGTTCCTAGTTTTAGAGAGGATCGGGAATTTCGCATGCAGAGTAAAGTTGCCGAACAGTATGGTAGGTGTCCACAATGTATTTCATGTATCTCATCTTCACAAGTATGCGCATGATCCAGAGACTACTATTCCTCCAACAGGGTTGGAAGATTTGATAATAGAGCCTAATTTGACTTTTATTATACAACCAGTTCGGGTTGTAGCAAGAGACGGAAAAGGGTTGAGGAACAAGATAGTAAGGTTGGTGAAAGTTCATTGGAGTGACAACGAGAAGGATTGTACTTAGGAGATAAAAGACAGGATTAGAGACACTTATCCTGATCTACTTTGAAGGTATGTCTATATTAGATTTATAAATATAGTTGCTAGTCAGGTAGGCTAGTATAGTTGTTAGGAGCCGTTACAGATGATTGTTATGTTTAGTATTTAGTCCTTACTAAATTTCGAGGACGAAATTCTTTAAGGAATAGAGCGTGTAACACCCTTAATTTTTAATAACATTATTCAGCAATTTAATTAGATAAATTAAATAGAATAATGTAAACATTAAAGTGATAAGGGTATTGATATTTGAAAAATTCAAAATAGAGGCCGAGCATAATTAATTATATATGGGCTTATAAATGGCTTTGTATGTTAACTATAAGAGTAATTAACGCAAGGGTAATTAGGGTACTTGCGCACCATAATCCCATTACCTTATATTATCGTTTCCTACTCATTCACGTACATTTTTCTCAAAACATAAAATGCAAACAAAAGAAAGAGAAGCTAGCCATTACTGAGGAGGAAAGGGGGGAATTAAATCTAAAGATAAGGATTCAAGTTAGAGGAGATTAATCTCAATCAAATCTCAAGTTCCTTATCGTAATCAAGGTGAATAATAATCAAAACCATCTCTATTTTTCTTTTATGATTATTTGATTTTCGAGTTTAAGATTGAAACCGTTATGATGGTTTTTGATTGATGATATGCTTGGATTTTTATGGTATGTTTGATTCAAACAAGATTGTTTAATAATTTTTTATACGCGGTTTTAAGGTAAAATCATTTAAATTGAATTGAGAATGCCATAAGGAAATTATGTGTTATGTAAAATATGATTTTGGAGATGGATTCTAATTTTTATAATTTTTCAAGCTATGGAAAATTTATTATGAATTTTCAAAAGAAAATATGAATAGTTGGGTTTAGAAATTAAATTCCATTATTTTATAAAAAACTTGGGTCTGAAATTTTTTTATGTTAGATAACATAATGAAATTGAATTCCTAAATTTTTTAGGGTTTTTCCTAAGTAATTTACTATGGAAATAAAATTATTTTAGATGAAGGACTTAATTGTTTTATTGGTTTTGCTTAATGGAAGGGCTTATTTGTTAAATTAACCGTGTTTAGATCTGAAATTATGCGGTAGTTGTTTTTGCAAAGAATTTGAAAAGTTAGGGCAACCAATAAAGTGTTTACCAAAAACAGGTTAGTTATAAAGTATTCACTTTAAATGGCATTACATCAGACTTTATTCAGAAAATATGTTCCGCCTCTTTTAGAAGCCACCTTTCGACCATATGCTTCCACTTTTAACCAAGTCGAAACCTACCTGGTCGAAAACAACTAAGTCGAAACCAATACACAAGGTATCACAATGTTGGTACATAGTGGATTGGAGAAGGGCGGAAGGCATGGTGTTGAAACATAGCTTTCGATGGGGTCAAAACCTTTGTTTTTTTCCAAAGAAATATGCTTGCCTGTTTTACTAAATGCTTCCGAAGGAGTCGAAACATATGCTTTCGAAGGGGTCTTCTTAAATTTCTTTCGAAGGGGTTGCTGCCTTTTGTTTAAATTGTAGCTTCCAAATGAGTTACTTAGTTTTAAGATCAATGCTTTCGAAAAGGGTAGTTGTGACCAAGTCGAAACCCTTCTGACGTCCTTAGCCTTTCGAGTGGATTGAAGTCATCAACTAGTTCGAAAGGTAGCTTTCGTTTTAAACCTGTTCTAAGCCACTTCCCAAAGCTTTCAAAAGGATTCAAGAGTTTCAAAGGCAATGGCTTAAGGTGTTTCGAAGCTATCCTTCAAATATTTTACTTAGATGTTTTGAGCTTTCGAAAGGATGGTTCTAAAGCCATTAACTTTTCCCCAAACAATTTTATACGAAGATTAAAGATTTTGATAGGGCTCTTTCATATATAATCACTTTGGCCCAAAAGATAATTTTAAAGATAAATCCAATGCTTTCGAAAGGGGTACTTTCACGTAGTTTCGAAGCTATGCTTTTAAGAGTTAATAAGTAATGCTTTAATACTTTCGAAAGGTATAGTTCGACGGTTTTGAAAGAGATGTTTTAAGGTATATCGGAAGGCATATGCTTAGTGTTTGAAAAGAAGATTTGAATAATTTCGAAGTAGGTTATCTAATAGTTTCGAAAGCAAAAGTTTAAGGTTTCGAAAGCCTTAGTTTTCATAGCAAAGAACCCATTCTCTTTTTTAAAGGAAAACCCATGGCTAAAATAAAGGAGTTTAGAAATGGTTTTAACTATGAAGTCTTTTAAGAAGCTTTCCTTGATAAAGTAACAGGTTAGAGGGATTAACCATGTTTCATACATAAATGATTTCAAGGATATTAAACCACTGGTGTTGGTATTATTATGTTATTATGTTTGCTTCTTCTAATATACATATTCACTTTAATATGGAACTATAACTGTATTTTGGGAACAAGAGTAGAATAACCAGCTAGGTTGACCTAGTAGTGAATATAAATTGAGTTAACTCCTAAATGAGTAGAATTGCATCTAGGAGGCCAGATAGACCAGAATGTTGGATGCCTAAATACTGATTAAAGAAGTTGTCAGATAGACAGGTACATAGTAAACCCACGAAAACTATGTTTAGGAAAAGTTATTGGCAGGGACCAATAGATTCATAGTAACGCATGAAAATTATGATTAGAAAGAGTTATTGGCAGGGGCCAATAGGTTTGTAGTGAACCAATGAAAACTATATCCGGATTAACTTATTGACAAAAGTCAATAGGTTCCTAGTTAACCAATGAAAACTAGGATAAGAGGGAAGTTATTGTAGATACCAATAGGTTTGGGGAGAACCCATGAATAATGAAGTTATTGGTAGGGGCCAATAGGTTCTTTGTGATTCCATGAAAACTATGATATCGGAAAGGGAGTCCATAAGTATTAAACATGTTATTAGTCAGCCCTTGAAAACTATTAGGCTAATAGTGACCCTAGAAACTATAACTAAGTCAGATAGTCAAATGAATGAGGATGGAAAATCCAGAATTGATTTACTTGTTTGCATATAATCATAATATTTTGAATTGTTATGTTTAACCATTATGGATGCAGGATATCACCAATGTCAACTCTAGCACCATTCCAATTTTGGTCTTACCCCACTCATCTCTATCTTTGTTCCAGTTTCCATCCTCACTAACTTACTCACTGCCGTCGGTTCATTAACAACTCCCCAATATATGGATAGCTCTACTGGCATAGCTACAAATATATTCGATTAATATATTATATTATATATTTGTAAAATATACAAGCACACTCTCTCATTACGACTCTAATCGTATAACTTATGCTCTGATACCAAATGTAACAACCGGCCATTTTTGAACTCTGATATACACAATGATATACACAGAGAGAGCAGAAGATAAAAAATAAACTAACTAACAACTTTCAGAGTCTCAGAGCAGATGGTCACACAAAATATAATTATATATATATATGTGTGTGTGTGTGTCTGATTAAATATCTGATACCCATACATACGTTTGTACAATCAATACCCAAATAGCGCCACACATTATCACATCAAGTCATTAATATACATACTTTATTTGCAATATATACGTTATATAAAAGTTTCATCTCTAGATCTTTCATGCCTCCAGACTCCATCAACCTAGAGAATATAGATAGAAAAATATAGGAGTGGGTCATACATACGTCTGCGTGAGTGCAGAAAATCTAATGCAAGTACACTACCATGACAGTTATATAACAGATTTAAGCCTAAGTATAATATCTTCTAGACCTACCTACACTGCTCTACAGAACGATATTATATTATCTAAATAACATTATAGGTAATCTGGTCTCTCTACTTGCGGTAAAGGATTACATGTTAATGACTATCTGGCTCCCATGTGGAGTAAAGGATGGCCATGCATTAGACTCGTGCCTGGTCCCGCTGCATGCACTATTTGTCGACTGTTGTCCACAACAACATTCCTGGGCCAACTTCGATCCTCTATAGGAGAATGCCACATCAATATCATAAATCAAGGACGTATCGCGTGTGCTACACGATTCAAGTATTCATTCCACATCCCAAAACTATATATATTTACTACATTCGTATTTCATCATTATTACCAAGTCCGCTGTATTCATTTCTTTATCCAGAATTATAGACATTTCCAAGCCATACACACTGTGCTCGTATCTCGTTATCGTCATCGAGATTCACATATTTGTTCATCCATCTAAAATCTACATGTACTATGTCCATACACCATATCATTATCAATGAACCACGCCTCCAAACAGCAACCATCCACACCAAAATATCACCACATTGTTCCAAGAGATTATCACAAAGAAATTCTGATTACCACATGTTGAATTGGGTATTCAAATAGCCTAATAACTCAAAATTTAGTTGTACACCGGTGGACCGGTGCATAACTCAAAAATACTAATTTTAAAGTTGTTTTTATTTTCTTTATTCCAAATTTTGATTTATACTTGTTTCTTTGTTTCTAAAGTTTCTACATCATATACATTCACTAAAACTATATTTCTAAAGTCTCTATCATATATATATATATATATATATATATATATATCATTAAATTTAAGTTTCTTTAGGATTCCAATTTGAATTGAAGTCAAATTGGGTTTTGAGTTAGTTTTTTCAAACAAAGTGCATATTTTTTGACTTATGGTTTTAGATTTCATTGTTTAGGACATTTTACTCCATAGTTAAATCTTAGGATAAAGTTAGGGCTGGCAATTAGAACTGAGAATTGCAAAACCGACCCAAAGATACCCGAACCTAAATAGAACCCGATTGGTTTTGGGTCGGGTCTAGGTGACGAAAATACAATAAAAACCTGATCAAACTTGACCCAAAGAACCCGACCGAAAGAAATGACCAAAAAACCATGAAATGTGTGCATTTTTAGTGTTATTACCCAACTGAACCCGAACGGATCCGACCCAAATCGAACTGAAGCTCGGGTCGGATTCGGTCTAGGTTTTTGAAATGTATAGTTTGGACCCGACAACAAATTAGCCCGCCTAGAACCAAGATCCATCGAGTCAGGTCCAGGTCCAACGAATTTGGTCTAATTGCCACACCTAGATAGAGTTAAAGCATCCTACGCTATTATCAAAGCACTAGACAAGAATTGGAGTAGCCACAATAATTGAAACTTTAAAAATTTGCTCCAACCTTCGTCCTCCTTCCACTTTCCTACCAGAAACCATTAGCTTTCATCCCAACTCTTTTTCTAGATCATAGTCGTTGTCCATACAATCGTTTCAAGTGGTGGATCATTGAATTTCATTAAGAAACAAGGAAGATACGCTAATTTGAAGTTTGGTGTTGTAGGTAGAAATTAAAGTATGAGAATTCCCACACCGCCTTTGCTGTCTACACCTACTTCACCCTTATGCTCTATAATTTTCCCTCCCAATCATTCCAAATCTATAGATCTCTTAGATATCTTTGATTTGTTGTTGGTTTTGTGAATTTTTGTTGAGATAAGAGGGAGATATTGCATTTTGAGCCTTGGCTTGTTAAGAAGATAAAGAGAGGAAGAAGAAAGAGTCGTGATTAGTTTCTAGAATGAGTAACTGTATGTGATTAAGTAGGAGGGAAATTTTTAACCATTATTCAAATTCAAATTCAATATCTCAAAAGCACAAATCCCAATAACGACCCAACACCTATTTCTCTTGTATCTCCTTCATACGACCTCCATGAAATAAGTAAATATACGACGTGAATTAAAAAAATAAGAAGATCACAATATTCTAGTTTCATCATCAAATTCTACCAATTGATTAATGAATATTTTGCGCCTCTAATGGAAATTTACCAAAACACCCTCTAAATCACTTTCAAATATATTTTTTATTACCATTTAAGTCTTATTTAAAATTTTAGGGTATTATAAGATGGTTAGAGTTCATAACCTCCAATGAATTTAACATTATATTTACACTTGGTATGGGAAATATAGATGCGAATTCATTAAGCATGAGACATACCAACTTGGAAGCTATGTTCTTAGAGGGGATGCAATTAGAGTCCGCGGTGTGGTCTAAAGCCAGAGATGTTGGCAATCTTGACGATTACACCTACCACAATAGAGTGGATTGGCAGTAATTAGAGGCATGATCTGAAACTAGCATAAACCATTATTGAGTTAGAGATGAGAGTGGTCGGAAGATTTAAGATGGCATAGATCCAACCGAGATGGTTGTCTCTATATGGATGGTAAATTATATGCACAAAATATAGGTGGACTTAGAGATGAGGTGCATGTGAGTGCCATCATTTGAAGTTGACTATCCATCCAAGTGGAAATAAATGTATAGAGATATGATGCAAACATTATATTAGGATTATATAAAGAAGGGTGTCAAGACAGTTTTCTCCAAATTTATTGACATAGAAAATTTGTAATGAGCATAGCTTTCAATAGGAGTAAAATTTTAGTCTGAAACCTGTTCTAGATGAAAATATGATGGTTTCCTATTATGTAGCATGGTGATAATAGTAATTTGGAAAGCAGTTTAGGAGATATCATGGTTTTTAAGTTAGATAGTTTTTTGGCAGATTTTGGTCATTAGGTTGAAACCCGTAATTAAGGCCTAATTAAAGATTTTGGGAATTACATTAATCCCAAGGGTTAATGCAGCCACAATTTTTTTTTCTTTATTTGTAAAATAGATTTGAACCTCCATTAATCCTATCACCATCTAAAACTTCATTAAATCATACTATTTTGGCAAAAACTTCGAGATAAGGCAAAGCAAACTCAGGGATACATTTTTCAAATCAAAATTGTGATTTTTAGATCTGGCTTGACTTTTAAAACAAGAATAAAACATATATTGATGGTTTTAAGTGTTTTGAAACATTTTTTTATATGATATGGATACGATATGTATGTTAGGGCATGTTAGTATTGTTTTTATGCTTGAATAACTTGATATGATGCTTGTTGTTTGATTGTTGTTCTTTCATGTAATGGTTGAATGGTTAAAATACTCATGCAAATTGAATAAAGATGATATATTCTATGGATGAGGATCTTTACGTGTAGATATAGGCAATTTGATGGAGTCGCTGATTCAATTACACAAAGTTGGAAGATCCATAGTCGTATACTTCAGTGGATCAACTGTAGAGAGTTTAGAGTTTGATCACCATGGTGAGAGATGGACATAGATCAAAGAGATTAGAAATAGTTGGATCGATGTAGAATAGAGTAGAGAAAAATACATAGCCAAAACTGGCTAAGTATAAGGACCGACACCGATCCATATTAATTAGTACCGGATCATATAATTTAGGGCTTAATTTATTTTGGGACTTGGAGGTATGCTTGATCGATCGCTAGAAAATTAAAGGAATTTTGGCTGAATTAATGGATCGGTACTGATTCCATCATGATAGTAAGATTGGGTACTTTGAGACTTGGGAAGTATAAAGGAGCAATATTTGGCTAAGTACATGGACCTGTACCATCCCATAATAGACTTATGTCGATTCATAATGGACATGTATCGATCCATGCTACAGTGGTCAAATGATGAGTACTTCCAAGGGAATCTAGCATGAGCATATGGAGATCATCTGCGTGGGAAATTTATGTATGAAGATGAATTATGGAGTGCAACTACAACAACCCGCTTTTCGTAATATCCAAAAATCGGCATCAAATGAAAACCTTTGACTTTCGAATACCGTAAAAGCCAAATTGTCGAGAAAGAAAATTTGAAACAAACAGTATACTAAGTTATATTGACAAAATCTCTCAACATAATAATACTATATAATATATTGAATATACATGAACACAATAGGATTATAATATATATATATATATATATATATATATATATATATATATATATATATATATATAAGAGATTTCATTATTGGAAGTAAGTGATAAGTAAATATTAGTACAGAGGGTAGAATAGAACGTCTGATTGGATAAGTCTTATAGATAAATAACATCTATCAGGTACTACTACGATATCAAGTATATATTTAAAGTATAGATCTCGTCTCCATAGAATGCTCCAGCTGTCTTGAAATCGTATTCCCAAAGCACTAACCCCTAGACTACTTAATTGAGTACCAAAGAGTGGTTATGACATAAGAAGATAAAGACAAAACAAAGGTCAGACATAAAGCCTGTGTGAGGTGGACTATCTAAAAATATCGTATTTAAAACTATATACAATATATAGGAACTACTAAGGAACAGTCAGTCCTCTCCACAATCTTGGCCTGGGAGTAATCCGAACTGTCCATGCAGAAGTAAAGCAAACCTGTCGAAAAGAAGGAAATCCTACCATTACCCACTCTTCTCCTATAATCAATGAGTCAACACAACTAATATAATGTAACTTAAATGTTACAGCAGACTATGATAAAGGTAACCCAACATCCAAAAGAAGAATGATCATAATGTAAGTCTATCGTGAAGTACATAATGATCGTAAATGCAACAACCACAACAACAACCAACTAATAATACACACAACATAACTATGGAAGATAACTAAGAAATAGAGACCAATACCCATCATTACTGATGGGTAGAGTCAACTACGGGCATCTATTGCGATCAGATGATTCAAGATAAATAGAATCGGTACAATAACGTATCTAGACATCTATCGTGATTACATGATTCAAGATAAATTGAGTCAATACACTAATGTATCCAGACATCTATCACGATCCAATGATTCCTTTTGAGAGTTCAAGATAAATAGAGTTAGTATCTAAATATACCATAGGCCCCAAGCCATCGGTCTCGTGTAGATCTCACCGTACCCCTATAGTGAGCATGAGTTATGATCTACTTTATCTACTTGAAACCTAGTCCCAATAGTATACAGAATCACCGTACCTCTATAACAAGTATAAGTGTTATTCATTATATTCTAAATAACTTAGACCTTTTCTGATCACACCGTACCCCTATAATGAGCATAAGTGTTCTATGATCCCATATTAGATTATTATCATCATCCCACCTAAGACATTAAGGATTTCTCAAATAACTTGTATACGCCTCTATCTAAAAGGAGAACGATGCTTATTCTTGTGTAATGCGCCATCAGGACCACAAAGGTACACCGATGCCATATAAATATATACACACTTCAAATATAGATTCCTGTAATCAAATACGCCTATCACCAACGAAGACTGATATCTCATCATCATCTATCTATATTGACAGTCTCTACTAAAAGACCGATACAATTTACCTAACTATACATACCCCAAGGTTAAAGCCAAGGGATATAGATCGCTTTGATCAATCGCACATGCTTGTTGGATCTAATCACGTAGTCGATCATCATACCAATGATGTGCTTGATCGTTACCAATCATTTTTGACTATATATAATTCACATTGCACTCGTGTATGGTCCCTAGCTTCATCATGTCTTCCACTTCCTTGAGTAATCTAGAGCCTTCCCGAAGTTGTACCAAAGGCTTACGAAGAACCGCACATGATACGGGGTAAAAATCCCTAAAGCCTTACGCTGGACATGAGCTTATTACCTACGTCAGTGCACCTTCAGTCGACTAGGAAACCTCCCCAGTCCACTAGCCTCAGTCGACTAGTAGCATACACCAATCGAATGAGACTAAAATTCTTGGGCAGTAAGCCCAGGCCAGCTAGGCAAGTCAACCATAGCTCACTGATTCGAGCCTCGTCTTCCCCATCGCTTTGCTCGATGAGTCGTCTAGCTCCTATAGTCTGCCTTCGTTGTAATGGAGTTCATTGGTTCACATTTTTAAAGTGGTTTCTTTAGTATTGGAATACGATTTCAATACCAAAATCCACATTTTGCACGTGTAGAGTTCTATGGTTGAATATAATGATCTGTTTTCTCTAACATGCCAAAACGAACTCAATTGACCCTTACTTCACGTGATGCTTATACAGGTGTCAATGCACTTACTTATGCATGCATAGGCACACTCGTGTATGCAAACATGTGAAAACTTCTCAAATCACGATTCGACCTTGACCGAAGCGATTATTAGACCTAGTACACTCTCACGCAACTTAGCGCACCCGATGGTCACTATGGCTAAATGAGATTGGTCGTAGCATGATGATATACCCATATGGCTATTTCCATACATGTATACTCATATTTAAATAAAAATTTCAATCGTTTAACAATCAATTTCTGCTTTTATTTACTAACTCTTTTAAAGAAAGGTCCAATCTCTTTTATAGTATTTTATAAAAAACCATCCTATTATTTTATAAAGTACAAACTAGCTTATAAATCATTTTTAAGCCCTTTAACCTATTTTTCAAATTCGTATTCTTATCTTGGATTAGTAATAATATAATGATATTATTATAATAATGAATTAGAGTTTAATTAATTTATAATCAAGCCATAAACTAGTATTATCGCTATCAAGCTATATTCAATACAAATAGAACACAACATGAATATATGGGATTTTAATCAACTACCTCGAATATTTATTCAAAAAATCCAATCAGTGGGAAAAAAATTCCATACATATTTATTTTCTACCTCTACTAAGTAATTTTTTTAGTATATATAATAAGGGTGATTTATACTGAACTATAAATCTAGTGTTATAATCCCACTCATCTGGACCATAAATTCTCAATTGTCCGAATTCATTCCAAGTCCATATATTGTAGTAGATAATCTCACTACGATTGCAATGGCGAAGACCGCGTCTCAATTTGACCTCGTATGCAAGAGATACCAGTAAAATATGAAATGAAATTTAATTAAAATAATTAAATCTCCAATTATCTCACTAATTACCTTAATTAGCCTAATACCCCTTCTTCCCCAAATATGACATGCAAAGAAAATGTGCACAAACCCAAAACCCACCTCCTTCTATCCTCCATTTCTCCACATCAAGTCAACGAATCGATGCGCCGATTTCTCTGACATGCTCCACTACACACGCTCATCACAATGAAGCTGCTGCCACCTTGCCTACAACCCACCATTTCATAACTTGATGCTTTCCACTCTGCCTCTAAATGTCGCAATTTACATATAGTGGTCAAAGATTGGGCGATTGTACGAGTAGATGTGTGTCACGAAGTGAAGAATAACAATGTTATCTGTTCCACTCGATTCTGCCCCGAGCTCCTCCAAAGACAGGCCTTAGTCAACATCCAAAATGTTGACCTTGGCCATGTAGTGTTGCAAGCAACAATGCCACCATGGATTTACTTCCCTTCCCATCGTGAGTTCAATGGATCCAATTTCATTTCTTTTCGTGGTTCGTAGCTTTCAATTTAATTTTGGGAAGGGAGGAGCTCATTTTCATTTACTGAAGGAAGAGGTGTGAAAAAGTGGAGAAGATATTAAGGGGAAGGATATATATATCATATATAATAATATATTTTTTATTTGATTTATTAAATAAATCGCCATACATATCAAGTTTGCATGATCATACAGCACATCGGATTGCCATAAAACTCGCCGACGCACATCACCTTATTTTTCAGTCCTAATAGTATAAATTTCATCGCTATCCAAGACAACGCTCTAGGATGGTAGTTTCACACATCTTGATGTCGTTTTAGCCATCGGATCACCTGGTTTTACATATAAATATATTTTTTCCCATTCTAGTTCACAATATCGATCCAAACTCAATGGAAGTAATCTCGATTTCTGATTCGGCCATATGCAAAAAATCATATTTAGACCTTTAATTCAATAAGAATTCAACATTTAAATTAGTTATTTAAATATCTTATCGTTATATACGTGGGTCGTTACATTCTTCCCTCCTTATAACGATTTCGTCCTCGGATTCCTAAAGTAAGAAAATGAATTCCAACCCTTAGGCTTTTGATGGCCCCTTGTTTCAAAAAAATTCAACAGCACCTCCTTTGCGCAGTTAGTTTCAAAAAATATCGAAATAACACACATCTCATATCCGAGGCATCCCATTTCCGAGGACATACAAGCATATATATCCAAGTCTACACAACATATCATATATACCTCTTTTATTAGCATGCATATGCCATTAGGTGCCAATATATGCAAATAAGCATCCCAACAGCGCATTGTTGCTTCCATGTACATGATCAAGTACTCACAAAAGGATTAAACACAGTTGTAACATTAACCATGGATTTAGCATGCTAAATCATACGCAACAATCACCTCAAATATGTATTGTAACAACCCACATTTTCGACTTTTAAAAATCGACAGTAATACATCCTTGGCATTCACGTGCCTCAAATTCAAGTGCTGGACAGACAGATCAATCAAGGGTAAAAAGAAAATAACACATAATAGAGTAGAAAATAGAATCTCACACGAATGGAATAATCATATATCATTAACCATAAAATATTTAATAGCGGAAAATTTTGAATACAATATCAAAATCAAACCTAGATTCATCCTAAATAGTTATAAATTCTTTAGACTTACAAATGCTGAAAAACAACAAAACAACTATAGTGGAAAAATAGAATACGTCCATACATTGACGAAGATCTCCAGCTCTCCTCTGGAAATTCCAAGCATATTTAGCTAAACCTAAAATTATTTGGATCTGACCCGAGTATTAAAAATACCCGGATCAGGCTTGATAAATCAGCGTGAGAAAACTCGAATTACAAATGTATATGATAGTGTCATAGATCAGATTGATGCCAATCAAAACCTTTGAAAAGAAGGATATCTTGTAAGACCACGGTGCACATAAACACGGATATGTTTTTACCTTATGATAACCAAAATACTTTACACAAAAACAAATTTGATATTATCATTAATGACATTGGTTTGAAAACACTTTTCAAATAAATATATACACAAAGAAGGTATCAATAGCCGGACAATGCCAAATGGTGTATATAATGCCAAAGGTGTAGCTGAAACATTTGCAAAGCATTACAGCTATTTTGGGAATACAACCAAAACCGTAAAGCTTGTATTGGAATTGGATTTCCAGCATGATAGGGAACTAGTAGCCATTTCCTCCAATGCTGTAACAACCCTATATTTTGTAATTATTTTATTGTATATTTTAATTATTTTAATGTAAAATTTTGGTTTTAAAAAAAAACTTTTATTTTTACTTATTTGAAATGATTAAATTTATTATTTAAATATAATCTTGATTTTTATGAGTTATAATCCCAAACTTGTGTAAGTTGAAATATTTGCCTGAAATGCTGATTTTGGTCAAAATAGTCAAACTGTGACTTTCAACTTAAAATTTTAAAAGTTTAAAAATTTTAAATTTTATTATTTTATTATGAAATTACATAAAATTATAAGAACACCACTTTTCGTTTCGTTGAAATTGGATGTAAATTGTGAAAGTTATACCCTTTACAATATTGTACGTATATAGGGTTATTTAACAATGACTATTTTAAATTGTATAAATTACTTCTTCTTTGTTTTATTTTATTTTAATATGTGATAATATGTTATATAATATATATTTTGACTTTTAAGTATTTTTAAAATGATAATATAATTTTTCTAAAGTTCATTTGAATTTATTTCTAATTTTAAAAGCCTAGTCTACAATTTTAAGCCATTTTCTTAATTTTATTATATATAATTAAAATTTATTTATTTATTTTATGCACTCACTGTTATTTGCTGTGTTTTACTTTATTTTATTCATTTTACATATATTTAAATTAAAGTAAATTTTTCCAAAGTGTATTGAAGTTATTTTTAATTCTTAAGTCAAGTTTTCATTTTCTGTGCTATTTTTCTTATTTTAATCATATCTAATTAATATTTAATCATTAATATTTTGTTTATCTGTTATAATTTCGAATTTTAACTGAGATTTTAATTATTTTCAGTTATTTAGATGTATACGAATATATATATAGGAAGTTTAAAAGGTTTGAAAGCAAAGAAACGTAAAACCGTTTTAACGTTTCTTCTTCCGTTTCTTTTCCAATTAATAGATTTAATTTCCTTTGACCGTTCCTTTCTTTATTGTAGTTGTGCATTTCTTACCTCATTTTCACATGAAAACATTCCTTTCCACTTTATAATAATTTTATAATGAAATGTATAATTTTCCAAGACTAACAGTGATTTATGCACAATTTTAGAACACTGTTTGGTATTTTTAAGGCATTTTCTTCATTATTTTATATTTTTTCAAATTATACTATTTGTTACCTCATATTTCTAATTGATTTCGGTTTGTAAAGTATTTTCTCCTGAAATTTTGTTTATGTAAAATTTTAAAAGGAAAAGAATATGGAAGATTGTAAATCACTTTGAAACGTAAGCCCTTTTATTTGCCCAAACCCTTCATTTCCTTAAACTCCTCAATTAATTGCCTTAGCCGTGTAAAACCCTAATGTAGCCGTCATCTCATTAGGTTTTCACGTGAGAAAAAGATCATTTTCATTTGTTTCTCACGGCTTCAAAGATCTGGTAATGGCTTCCCTTTCTTTTTCTTACTTTTCTACTTGTTTTCCCTAAATTTTAATTTTTTTTCATTTATTTAAAGACTTTGGCTTTTGTTTTCTTAAAAATCTAATTTTGGAAATTTTATTGAAATGATTTCTGATCATTTGTTCAAATAAAAATAAACAATGTCTGAAAATTTGATTTGGATAAAAAGTGTAACTTTAATAGAAATTCTAAATTTTATAATTCTAAAGGCAAATTTTTCATCTTGAACTGTATACAATTGTGTAACATTTGTTTCACTTTTGTTTTGGTCAGATTTGTTGTATACTTTTTTTTTAAAAAAAAAGTTAGTAATAATTAGTGTGAAACGGGAAATAAACTTTACATTTCTTTTACATATGTTTACATCTGTTTCTTAACTTTATATTTAACAATCAATTGGATGAAGCTAAATCAAATGTTATTAATTATGGTACAATAGCTATTAAATTTTGGTTTAAAGTGATGGTTTATTTTCCTAATAAAAACGTTAGTATTTTAAATTTATTTAATAAGAGAAACAAAATAATTTGTACGTTATTTAATAAGAGAAACAAAATAATTTGTACGTTACTTTGGGCATATATTTAATTGTTTCTCTTGCCTTTTCGTTATCTATTTGATTTTTTTTCTTGCGTTAACAATGCAAAGTTTTCAGCTGTATATTCTCTTTTGAGAATCCAAAATCTTGCTCAAATCTTGCCTTAAATCATTTCCATGTGTGAATTATTCTTTCCCTCTTGCCTCCCATACGTTTCCACCTATTGGATAGAATTGAATGCCTTAATTGCCTCTACCGTTCAAGCATTTTTCTCTTGCCTGCCCTCTACATAAATTAGTGAGCAAACGTTAATATATATTTCACGTTCAAAAGTTCCATACCATAAATTATTCATTTTGCTTCCATCAAAATTTGCGTAAGCATCTCCTGAAGGTATGAACCGGCGCATGCTTTTCCTTTCATTTTTTTTTCTCTTTTTTTCTTTCTTTCTTCTTTTCACTCTTGTTTTATTTCATTTGTTCTCCTTTCATTGTTTTGCTTTGGGATGGTGATACAAAATCATATCTTGGCTATCTTTCAACTCAAATCAAAAGTCGTGAAATTGTGCTTGTCGTGCCTTTGGAGTCGTGCTTGTATGTTGTTTTGGTCTCTAGCATTGAAAAAGGTGAGTCTTTCTCACTCTGACATATATACTTATGAAAAGTGGATTGATGACAAGTGTTTAGTAATGTAAAATATTTATGCAAGTTAATGATGATCATATGATATGCTATGCCGTGTTATTACCATGTTATTACCATGTTAAAACTGTTAATTTTCACCTGACATCTGATACATGACTGTACATTGTGATATTGACATTGTTTATATTATTTCTGTATATGATCACACTGCAAGTTCCCTGCTAGGATAAAAATCATTATGGGCTGAAATGATAAGCCTGAGTATTTTATTTATTTATCTATACTTGGGATTGCGGGTTTGAAATGATAGAACCCGGATTTTTACCTTTTAAAACTGCGGATTGAAATGATACATATCCGTATCACTTGACCTAGGTTTGAAAACTATATACAGAGCCGTGGTTATTCTATAAAGTGCTTTGAATATTTTAAGTATTTTAAAATTATAAAATTATGAAATTTGATTTAAATAGATTTTGAAAGGTTTAAAATAAATAAATTTTGATTTTTCTATGTGTTAAAAATGTAATTTATGAATGGATTAACTGGATTTTGAAATATAACTTATGTTTGAAATTTCGAATTTTGACTAAAAATGATATTTAAGTTACATGAATAAAATGGAATTTAATTTTATTTGGAAAATGATAAATATGATAAATTGATTTATATTTGAATTTAAGTGATTTATTAAAGAATTATTGATTTTCTATAAATTTAAGTGGTTGAATAAATGACTGTTGAAAATGAAATTTTAAATTATAACTTGACTTGAAAATGTGAAATTTGAGTTTTAACTAAAGATGTTAAATTAATTAAATAAACTGGAAGTTTAGTTAAATTTGTGAAAAGGTAATATAAATCTGAAACGTATAGGTTTTAATTTATGAAAGAAACGTATAGGTTTTAATTTATGAATGAAACGTATAGGTTTTAATTTATGAAAGAAACGTACAGGTTTTAATTTATGAAAGAAACGTACAGGTTTTAATTTATGGAAGAAACGTACAGGTTTTAATTTATGAAATAAACGTACAGGTTTTAATTTATGAAAGAAACGTACAGGTTTTAATTTATGAAAGAAACGTATAGGTTTTAATTTATGAAAGAAATGTATATGTTTTAATTTATGAAAGAAACGTATAGGTTTTAATTAATGAAAGAACGTATGGTGTTCTAATTAATGATAGAAACATGTAAATTCCTAATTAATGAAAGAATGGTATAAGTTTTAATTAATGAAAGAAACGTATAAGTTTTAATTAATGAAAGAAACGTGTAAAGTCCTAATTAATGAGAGAACATGAAAGTTTTAATTAATGCAAGAACATGTATAGTTTAATTAAGAAAGAAACATGTAAAGTTTTAAGTAGTGTGGTATTGATTTAATTAATAAATGTTCATTATTGTAATAGGAATATAAAATTTAAAACGTACATTTGACACGTAGATTTTAATCAATGTAATGGTGTATTTTAAATTGATTAAAATGATAAATGTTACTTATTGTAATAATAATGTAAGCTAATAAGGTGCTTTTAACTTAACATAAGAATTTTGGTTTAAATTGTATATTACAGTAAGAAAGTTTATTTAACTATAAGGCTATGATAAATTGACATGTTAAAATTTTAAGCTTATCAATACTTTGATTATATACAATGTAAAGTGGAAAGTAGTACATTCCGAAAATGCTATGATTCCTTAAGGTAACATTTCCAAAATGCTATGATAATTTAAAGGAATATTTCAAGTTTAATAAATTTAAAGAAATATTCAATGATTTGAAAATTTGGGTTTTATTTGAATGATATAATATTGAATTATTTTTGAAATGGAAATGATACAATTGTGATATTGTTTTGAAATGAGTATGATATTTTGGTCTTGAAAGTATAAATTATTTGAAATAAATATCCATGGGTTATAATAACAATTGGTTGTTAAAGAGACCGGGATCGGATATTGTCTTATAGCCGGACAATACCGAAAACCACTTTAACAACTGTGTACGCGGTGGAGATTCCAGAATGAAGTAGGATGGTGGCTACGTTCTCGAGGTATATTACGTGGACCCAACTCCCGTGAGTTGGCATATATGACTAAAACAGGAGCTATACCGGGCTACACAAAGGGTCGCACCCTTTCATCGAGCATGCTCCATCGGAAACCATTCTATTACTGTTGTGATTCGATTCGGTGGCGCCACTTTGATTCAGGGGTATTGTCCGAGGTGGGCGGAAGCTGCTGGCTTGCCGTCACCACCGGTCCGGGAGTGCAAACGGTGTATCCACCTTGGCATTGCCTCGCGTGCCGTATCGAGCCCACTACGATTTTGGTTTTAAAGATCTGACCGCGTTAAGGTTCACCATCCCCTTAACGCTATTTTCTATATGATTATACTTTACTGATTAGACACTACCGTATATAGCGTATATTACTACATAGTAAATAGTTTAACGGATCCTCAGAGGATGGGCGGTCCCAAGCATCCTTTAATTACAGATGCATTTTGTTACTGTTCACTTGAGTTGATTTACAGTTTATAAGTATTTATGTCCTGACTCGAGGGTTTTGTGTTTTGCTTTACGCTCGGGTCAGATTGAGTGAGTTAGCATTCCAGATTCACCTTCGGCGTTGGAGCTTTCCTTGAAGATCCAACCATCTATTTTGTTTCAGTATCCAGTGGTTCGGTGATGTATCTGATTTGTACCTGATGTATCTTGTTACTCTTCTGTTGTATCTTATTTAACTCTGATGTATCTCATGTTTATATAGTAGCTTCATGAACTACTATCTCTTTTTCTTCCGCTGCATTTTTATATACTCTGCGTCTGTGATCTGTGGTTTTTATTTACTGTATATCCTGAGATTTGCCAAATTTTTATTTACAACGCGGTATTTTGAGCAATTCAATTCCGGCATGAGTGTCTACCTATACACTTATAATGGATACGAATGGTTGAAAATATCGGGTCGTTACAAATGCAAAATCCACGCATAACAATCCTAGTCCTCGATGACTGTTCGCTTTTCTCAACCAAGCCTCCGTACTACATTGTTACACTACTATGGATTAGCGTATTATAGTGGCTTTGCTCTCTCTCTCTCAATCAAGCCTCCAATACCTGCCCATGTAAACCATTAAGGGCCCAGATACTACTGGATTTCTACATCATCCATGAAACTAATAACTTGAAATATATGTCCTGCAGACGATATAGTATTCCATATCATTCTTGAGATGTAAGACTCGTGAGGCTACGCTCTACTTTCCACAAAGTCATGATTTGCTTTTCACAAAGCCATGCTTTACTTTTCACAAAGCAAATTCCACTTAGAATGCCACATTTCCATTTCTAACAACACACCACTGATTTCCACAAAAGTACAGCCTCTGAGCTTGTTTGTCTCAAAGAAGGGTGTTAAGTATAGGCAGGGTTACCTCCTACATCACCATATAGATATACATTTGTAGAGATTAATGAATGTGGTGTTAGAAATGCAATTTCAAACACTTATCCATATAAGTCGTCCAGGTGAAGGATAAAACGAAGGCATTCCTCCTTCTACTTCTTGTTTGGGAATCACTCCTAGGATTAGTAGAGAGTAGACCTTGAAAATCAAAGATTTTTAGAACGAAGGCACACTGCAACCATATATATATACATACATGCATATATATATATATACATACATGCATATATATATATATATATGATATGGGGATCAACCCTAAGGTTAGTCGCAAGCAGTCCTACATCATGAAGATGTCCGTCTTCAAATCATTGTCTTTTGGTTTGAAGTGGTTTTCAGATAAGAATTACCCAAATCTGACCCCAGTTTCTCTGAACCAATTATCGCTAAAAGATGTCAAGTATATAGGTGATTATCAAGCAACATCAATTTATCTTTTTATCGGATCAAAAATCTTTCGAAGATATATTCTTTTAAACTATTCCTCTATCTTTAAGAGTATATGGAATATTTAAGCCTCATTTATCAAATTCTCTTGGTTGATTAAACCTCTTTATTCTAGAAATAATTCCAAATTATTTCACCTTTTACTTAGGAAAAACATTCTAAAATCATTTAATTAAATCTTAATAAAGATTTCATATTTATAAATCATAACTTTTAAATGGGTCAAAAACGATGATATTTAAGGCTCATTTACTGTAAATCCAAATCAATTAGTATTGAGTAGAAAAGTGTCCATAAAGATGAGACTAATTATACTCAATACCAATTTCTGTATTCAACCTGTACTGTTCGTTGAACAACGGTGATATCACCTTTTAAATTCACACGGATAGTACAAGTTTTCTCCTTGGAATTTAATACAGAGTTTAACTAGGGTATTCTCTGTACCACCAAATTCATGTGTTAAATCTTTTTTTAACTTTTGAAAAACTCTAGATCTCTTTTATTTAACTTAAGAAAATGCGATCCGAGTATATCAAGTTAACTATTCCATCCGTCGGGCCAGTCCGGATAGCTAGAGCGGAATACAAACACTGGTTATCTAAGCTCAGGTCTGGAGAGTATCTCTCTGTCACACATAAGGTAGTCAAGTTATTTGATCTACTCTAAATCCTTCATATGATCATTTTAGAGATGATTTTCATTTACTTAACACTACTCCAAATATTGTTTAAAATAATTTTCCTTTAACCATTTATTTTAAACTCCTTTAAAATAATCATAAAACTTCCAAATCATCTTTAAATACTTAATTATGCATTTGAAAAAATTACTAAAAGATTAGGGAAGAATAATTAAGTTAAAACCATAATTTGCAAAAGTTACCGGAAACCATCGCAAAAACCGCTGTGAATAGTGTTTTTAAAGCTTCTTTGATCAAAACGCTAATTCCATTTCATATAAGTCTTTGTTTATAGCTCAAATCAATGTTTATGGAATTTATTTCATGTTTTTAATGATTTAAAAATATATATTTTAAAAGAATTTACCACTTTGGTTTCCTAATCGCCAAAACGCGGTGTTTTTGAAAACTTGATTTGAACATATTTCAAAGTCTACTGAAATCTTAATTTTTTTCTTTTGTTTGAAAACTATACCCACATGGGTCCGAATTTTTTTTATTTCAAAGAACCCTGACTTATATTGAATCATACACATTGATTTAACTTTTCAGGTTGGGAAATGACGAACTGTTGCTACGCGACGAGCTCGATTTGGCTCTATTTTTAAAACTTGATTATACTTTGCCGAAACTTGTTAAAATGTTTAAAATACCATAGTAAACCATTTAAATCATTTAAAACTGTTCTAGTACAATAAAAACTCAATTTTCACTTTATTCCATACTATAATATTGTATATTCGTTTTTTATCTTTTTATATTCAAGACCATAAAAAGGCTTATTAACTCACAAATACATACTAATAGTAATTTATTTTCCATGTATTAACTACGGTTAATTAATTAACCATTTCTATTTTGAATAATATTATTTTTCCATCATTAGCAACTAAGTTATCAACCAAATATTCATCCAATATTAAACCAAGCATATTAATTTACAAATTAAACATGCAAATCATCATTTTAAGTTTTAAATAAACAAAATAAACTTAAGTAGTCACTATTGGTTTCCACTCCACCAATTTTTTTCTAAAGCTCCTTGAATTGATTCCAACGGCATTCCTTATCTTTTCTTTGCTCTAGAGTCTCTAGATATTCTCCTTGTCTCCTTGGAAGCTCAACCTTGATTTGAATGAGAGTGGTGCTCAGCCTTGATGGTTGAACTAGGGTGGGTTGTGGGTTTTAGAAGGGAAGTGGAGGAACGTAGACTTGTTTTAATCTTGAAATGATGTGGTATTATATACATATATTTTCCTACATTATTTTTCTAAGGAAGAGAAACCGTTAAAATAGCTTAGGGCGGAGAAGAAGAAGTAGAGAATGGTGTGAAGAAATGAGAAGGCAAGGCCTTGTATTTATAGACAAAGTAAAAGTGGTAATTTACCAAATTAATCTCTCACCAAATTACCAAAACACTATTGGATATTTCTTTCAATCTTCACATCACCATTTTCAGCACTTACCATCACCACATCACATTATCCTTCGTCTCCCTTCTTAACACTTAAGTAATGACATGAAATGAAATGCTTTGATGTCTGCATTTTGTAAAAATATCTTCCTTACATACTTATACTAATCATATTCTAGAATTTTCTAACCATGCTTAGTAAAAGTGAACTTGTTTAGTTATTTTTTCTTATATTTCACGTTATATATATGTGTACATATACATGTTAACGAAGATGCAACAATAATGCGACAATTTCCATTTGATAAAAAGTTGATTTTTTTTACAAAACATTTTCCGGTCACATTTTCAGTTTTTAATCAAACTATTTATTTATGTAAAAAATTGAAAATAAATTTATTATTATCTCCAAATATTTAAAACAATTTTATTGAGCTATAGAACTATTTTATGTAATATTAAAATCCAATTGTAAAAATATGACCTCGATCTGCCAAAATACGACAAGTTTGTATATTTTTATAAAACAAGTTCATATATTTATAAAACAATAATTATCACTGTATAATATTTAAATGGATTATTTAACATTTAAAACAATTATTTAGTCAAAAACTCATTTTTATCGAAAACTAATTTTTATCACTTCTGACGAAAATCCAAAATATCTATTTTTGTAAACGAATTTTAGAAATTAGTACATCATTATTATTTATTTTATAAAACATGATTGTTTGTTTAAAAGAATCTTATATTTGAATATTTAAAATTAATTAAATATTCCAATTCAAAGTGATAAAATTACAGGTTGTTACATTCTTCCCCTCTTAAAAGAATTTCATCCCCGAAATTACAACCAAAACCCAAAACATGTATTTTAAACTCAATTTCGTATGATATACACAAATCATCCTTTGGAATATTTGATTCGATCTCCTATTTAAATATAAAACTTTAGTTCCAAACTAGCATCGATCCCTCGATTCTCAAGTGCGGACTCTGATCGGGATTTCCAATTATAACGTTAGTTTTCCTATCATAGCTCTCAACTATTATAGAAAATGCAAGTACCTAATCAAAAACCTCATCAATGTTCGTCATCAAGAATCGAGTGATAGATCCTTTTTCAGACCAATGTAAACACCTTAAAGTTTCGTAGTTGAATCCTAGATCAAAATTGTGTGATGAAATGATCTACGTACAATATACGTACTTAATAGCTTCCCAAAGTCTTTATGAAAGCATTTCATAAAACTTTTATCTGTTGGCTTACACACTTTTACAAACCCGTTATTTCTTCAAAATATTTATTCATGAAAAATTTATGTTTTCATTCTGAAGAAACCATTAAAATTTTAAAAGGTAAATTATCTTTTTCATTTATAAAATTATTGTGATATCCCGGAAATTTCAAGCAAAATTAAATGTGATAATCTCTTTTATAAATTAATTAAATTTGGCAAAATTGTTACTTTAAAACAATAATAATAATGTGTTGATATATATATATATATATATATATATATTTTAAATGAAATTATTATATACAAATTGAATTGGGGTTTGTTTAAAATATATATATATATATATATATATATCAAATTGATTTTTAAATTGGATTTGAAATTTAATTTGAAATTTAATTTGAAATTGGATATTTAAATTTGAAATTCAAAAGATAGATATATATATCTAAATTATACTTTGGTTTTAAAATGCATTTTATATGATTTTATTTAGAACATAAATTGTTTTATATTATTTTCGTTTTAAAGGAAGTTATTTATACATGTATTTGTTAATTAAGAAATTGATTTTAAAGGCTTTATAAAACATTTAAAAATTTATTTATGCATGCAAATTTACATGTGTTAAGTTATAAACCTTTTTAATAACATGCGTTAGCAAATTAAATAAGGTAAAAGACAAGTGTTAATTCTATTTACAAGTGTCACATATTTCATTTTATTTCCTTTAATTTTTAGTAAATCAAAAATTAACTCTATATAAACATACCTCTTCTCTTTTCTAATTCTTTTTGTATTCACTTTTCAAAACAAAGAAAGAACTCAAAACCTAACTGTAAACTATCACGAGATCAAACTCAAAACTTTTTTTTTCAAAGCCTATAATTTTTCACGCCTGAAATAAAAACTCAAACTCCCGCAAATCAAAGCTTGTAAACACCAATATTTTTAGCCAAGAGAATTTTAATTTAGCAATCTGCAACCCCAGATCAACTAAGCAAGCAAAGACACTTCTGTTTCAAGGTTTAATCATCTCATCAACACCAAGTTTCCAGTCTAAAGATCATCAACAAATTAAAGTTTTCCAGTTTGCAAAGTCTAACATCACAATTTTTAGTCTCTGCGCATCATTCTGGTGGGTAAACATACATTTAAAAAGGGCTTAAGTAAAATTAAATCTGTGCATATGATTATTGGATTATATTGTGCCTGCATGTGTGTATATATATGTGTGAATCTCTTTATATTTATATGATTTGATTTGTGCATGTTGGTTGTGCTTATTCTCCTTTGTTTCCAGACTACAGAGTTTAAAAACAATGCAAAAATCCAAAACTCTTTATCTAATTGCTTTTAGGCTCTAAGTTTTAAACAAAATAAGTTTATGTAAATGTAATTTAGGTTTTAAAAATAAGTTTAAGTATTTTATGTTTGAAATTCTTCTGGAATACAGTAAAAACAGTAAGATGTTTTAAAAATGATAAAAATCAAACAATTTAATTTGTTGATTCAAGTATGCAACTTGAATCGTCTCTAAAAAACTTGATTTTTGAAACAAAAATCATGAATTTTTGTTTGGATTTGAAGCAGCATTTCGGTGATGACCGAAATTGTGATTTTGAGCAAATTCCGGTGACTGGGTGATCTTTGGACGTCGAGGTTTTCTTTAAAGCTTGGTTGTTGACAGGGAAGGTCGGGAAAAATGGTGGAAGTGGTGATAGATGGGCGTGGTGTCGGAGGTGGGTTAAACTAGGGTTTTAGAACCCAAACGAGACGAGGTCGGGTTTTTGGGGCATTCGCCGTCATTGGAGCGTTGAGTCAGGCCTAACATGGAGGATTATGCTGGAGTCATGGACGAAGATGATGGCGAAGCTACGGTGGTCGGAATAGCCTTGTCGAGGCTAGTTTCTGATGAGGATGGGTTTCCAGTATTTGACTGGAAAGCTCGATTTTGATTTTGGTGTTCGATCGAGGTTGCTGAGTAGTTCGATGGATAGAGGACGTCGTAGTTGACATGGCGATAAGGGTCGAAGGTGCCGGAGTGTCGCCGGCGGCGTGTGTATGTGTACCGGATGATCTGTGCACACGGGTTTGGGTGGGAACGAAGAATTTTTTTTACTCGGGTTGATGCTCATGTGGGAAAGGGATTGGAACGGGGATGAGCTCGTATTCGTGAGTGTTGCCTTTCCAGTTTTTAAAACATAAAAAATGGTAGATGAAGGAGAAACTCGAGTCAGCACTCGAGTCAGAGGCGGGGTAACCCGAAGCAAAATTCATAAATGTTTTTAAAAGTTTTGTAAAGCTAATTTTAAAATTTAAATTAAAACTGGTTTGAACTATTATGTTTAAACTATTTTGATTAAAAAGTTTTATGCTTTGTTAATTTAAATTTGAGAAATGTTTAAGTATTTTAAAAACTTAATTTTTAAAAAGTAATTGAGTATAAATTTTTGAGAAAAATGTGTGGTCCTCTAAGAAGAGGAGAGCACACATGCACACACACACACACACACACACACACACATATATATCAACAAAAGTATAGGAGCTGCCAATAAGCCTGGCAGGTAGCAAAAGAACCTCCCGTACAAAAGAATAAAATAAGCCCACCCAAACTCCTAATAAAACTGCAAACCTACCCTATAGAAACAACACCAAACCCGAAAATCTGGTCAAGAGCGACATCAAGAAAGCAGTAGCCAACAAAAAAACCTCCACAACCGCAATACCCAAGCTGAAACAACACAATATACAACTCCTATACAGACCACAAAAAACTCCAAAACAACAAAAAACTCCCAGCACATCGACAATCCTCAATCAAAAGACTAAAAAGCATTACAATTTAAATGAGGACTTATCCTAATATTACTAGTTGAAAGCTCTTAAATTTTCTTCTCCTTAATTTGGCTTCACACATTAATTTGGCTTCACGCATTAATTTGGCCTCATGAATTAATTCAATAGTATGGGAAGGAGAACGAGGAAATTTACCTAAAGCCGAAAGAAAACAACACTTAACAAATCTAATCCCACCGGTCCAATAGTAGACAGCTTGATCAGTTTGCTAAAATTTTGAACACTCCAAATCTCAGCTCATAGAAAAATCATTGCTGACCAAACTACTTGCTTTTTGATCTACCAACAGAGCACTATGTGGTCCATTCACTTTTATAATAATAACAGACACAATCAGATCAACTCCAGTAATATCCATTTGAAGATACTTCTCCAACAAAGTATCCGAACCACTAACACACATCGGAGTGCGAATCTTAAATCTAATAACAATCAATAGAGGATCAATATGAGGCCACAGAAAACCAGAAAAACTCCTCATATCTACAGTCAACATGAGACCAGCCCTATACAAAATAGGACCGCACATCTTCGTCACCGTTAAAGAAAGACCATCAGCAGAAGACACAAAAACTCCTCTAAAATCAGTCAATGGCCCAACATCTAGCGAATCTTCGTTCAACTTATTAACTATGGATGACAGCATCTTTTGCGAATGACACGATCAGTGAAACCTAGCAGACTTATGTGCATATAAATTACTAATAGCAACTTTCATTTCAAAAGAACTAACCAGCTTCATAATCTCATTAACACAAGTACACTTTCTAAGAGAAACACAATCTTTATTCACAGTAGAAACACTATCTTCCGAATTGACTTCATTAATGAAGGATCAGCTATCCACTTTATTCCCAGATACATTAATCACCTCAGATGAATATAAACCATCTGAACAAGAATCAACACAATTGTAATCATCTAGACCTAAACAATTGGCTTTAGAAACACCCTCAACACTATTAGATAAGAAAAGTTCGCTATCAGTTACAAGATTGCATTGCTGCAAACGAACAACAACTTCATTAGCCTAATCATCAAAAGACATAAAAAGATCCACACCAGCCTCGGCACAAGGAATACCCTTTGGAACACTAACTTCAAACATATTACAATCCATTAAACAAAAACATTCATCTGAAATAGAGTTTGTTGAACCCCCTTTGATATCAAAAACAGGCGAAACTGAAATCACTGATTAAGAAAAAATATTTGAAAAACAATCCACCAATTTAGAATTATGATGACACAAATCACTGACCACAAGATCCAGTAGAAAAATGTTAGTATGAAAAATCTGATTCGTGCCATTAACTAGTGACTGATCCATATCCATCCAAAACAAATCTTAAAAATCATGAACAGCTTTATTACTATTTGAAAAATCTTTAAAATGAAAACCACTCCAGTTAGAAAGATTCGAATACTCACCAATATTGTCGGCAGTTAAACAGTCAAAGTGCCAAAACACTTTGTTAAAGAGATAAATGCATTCTTCTTTATCCCCTACGCAACAATCCAAAAACAGTCCTCTTAATCTTAGAAAATCAAGAACAAAGCAGAAGTGATGATCTTTATGACTCAGGGACTTCGAGAAAATGGGATCAGCAAAAGGGAAGGCAGGATCTGGATCAAGAAAAGGATTAAAAATCCGTGGGCATGATAATCTCTTATGACCAAGCACTCCATATTCAAAACAACGAATTAGCTTTGAACAGTCTTTGATTTTATGATTATTGCTACCACACCGAAAACAACAAGAACCCCTTTTCCAATTTCGAGATTTTTGAAATTGATTTTTAGCAAAGGAAGATCTGCCTACTCCATTAGTGGAATGAGATTTGAACACTGAGTTCTTAAATCGATTTGCAGAGAAAGGGAATCTGAAATTCGAATGAACCAAAAGGATAAGAGTTTAAGCGATCGCCATTATCTTCGACAGGATAATTTCTCCAATTGATCGCCATTGTAAACCTAAGTAATTAAGTATGAATTAAAAAGGATGAAATGTTTTTAAAACATATATTAATTAAAGTTAGGTAATTAATGTAAATGTTTTACGTTGAAAGTTAGTTAAGGTTTTTATGATTAATAATTAATTTAATTAATAAGGTAATTAAATTTAAATAAATAAATAATTTAGGTTTATTGATTTATAAGGGTTTAGCTAAATAATTAAGGATTAATTAATTGTTAATTAAGAATTAATTTAATTAAGTAATTAAGATTAATTAATTTATAATTAGTGGTTAATTAATTAGATAATTAAAGATTATCTAATCAATGATTAGAAATTAATTAATTAAGTAATTAGTGATTAATTAGGTAATTAATTAATAATTAAGAATAGATTATACAAGTAACTAGGGTTAATTAATTATGGATAATTAATTAAGTAATTAAGACTACTTAATTTATAATTAATTAAGTAATTAAGAATTAATTAAATTGTAAATAGAGAATTAATTAAATTTTAATTAGAGATTAATTAATTAAATATTTAGACATAATTAACTGATAATTAAGGATTGATTAACCAATAATTAAGGATTAATTAATTTATAATTAAGTTTTATTAATTAATAATTAAAGTTATTAATTAATAGTTAATTAATTAATTAATTATAAGGTTAATTGAGAAGTGATTAATTAATTAAATCATTGTAATTAATTAATGATTGATTATGCAAGGTTAAGTGATTAATTCTTAAGTAATTAATTTAATTTGAATTAATTAAATTAATTATAATATGGATTAAAGATGCTTGCTTATGGATGATTGTTTTGAGTAGAATGTCTGGATTTGGTTGATATCTATTGGATGATAATCTATGATATTCTGTGATGAGATGTTGAATATATCTGTGATAGATGTATGTTGTTATCTGTGAATGATGCTGTGTGAATTCAATATTTTAAATTGAATTGAATTGTTTAAATCCTTAAACAACTTGACCTTTAAGACGGCGTTTGAATTTCGATGAGACCAGGATCGGATATCAAGTTTGGTTTTACGAAAACCACATCGATCCAAGTTAAACGATAGCTTGTGACATCTCAAATTGAAGATCGAGATGGAGTTTCAAAGTGCAAGGGTTATTGTCGTTGATTCTGAGGGTGATCCCAAAATGAGTGTAACAAGATAATGCCTTCGGTTTCGTTCGAACCCGAAACGAACTTGTATGGATTGAATGCTATTAGACCATCGTTAATGGAGGACGACGAGCGTTTCAAGATGTGTTCTTGTAAAGGTAACCGTAGCCTCAAGTCTCATCAACCGAGAATGGCTAAAACAGGAGAGGTGCAGCAAGGTTAAGTGGGTAGCATCCAAGTAGGACGAGATGTACCCCTGTATAGAAGTCCCTTTTTATTTCGGCTGTGTGAGCAGTTGTTGGCTACAACTGCGGGGTTGTCTTATTCGGGACTATCCAGTAAGGGATGGTTCCGGCCTTGTGTTGTAGGGGATTTAGGGTGGATCCTCGGTATGTTGATCTAGGCCACGTACTGTGGCGGACAGTACCCCAGTAGCCCTGCCATTGTATGGAATCCAATCTTCAATAAGTGCATGTACGGTTTTGATTGTGCCCAACTATGTTGGAACGTGAGATGTAAGCATTCCATCTATTTCTGTATTTTATATTGAAAACCCTAGACCGTATTATAATATCACTGGATTTCCTATCAAATGATTTGGTTAGCGTAAGGTAAAAACAGTGTGGGAAGTCTTACGTGATACCTTTGTTTCTAAATGATTTTTAAGTTAAACAACTTTAATTATTTACTCACACCAGACCCATGTCTGACCCGGAGTTTATTCTGTTTTTCTTAAACTCTTGGGTACTCAAATTTTTATGAGTAGCAAAGTGATCAGGTTTGGCTTGAAAAATATTATGGAAGCTTGAAGCTGGAGTCCATACGTATCTATCTATATCATTTCGCTGTGTTGTGACTTTGGGCTATTGTATTTTGGATGTAATGGAAAGACTGATCTTTATAACTGTCTAATGTGTTGATGTTATGTAATCCATGTACTCTGATATGTTAGACAATATAATGATTTTGTGATATATTATATTTTGTTCAGTTTCCGCTATGAGATTCTGATGTTGTTGTTCTTTCTTTCTTTTCTATTTCTACCTACTTCTTTTCTTATTGATGATGTGTCTTTCTGTGGAAGAAAGGATGGTCGTCGTAATTATAATAAACTTCTTATATTATAATATACTCCCTTTTAACCAATATTAAGTGCAAACACCTTGATAAAAATTAACGATTACTAATTAATTTATTGATTAATGATTCACATTATCTTCTAAACTTAAACCTGTACACATTAACTTTCAAGAAATCTTTATGATAATATTTCATAAAATTTTAACTTCGGTTTAGAAACCTTTACAAATCCATTTCTTTATAACATTTCAAATTTTTTATTTCTAAATATCTTATTAAATTGGTCTGATATAAGGTAGAAGAAATGCGCAGAGAGAATAATCCAAAAGGAGGTTTATTAACTAACATCTTATTTGTACACCTACTCTTTACCCTACCCTGTATTACAGGTTTTTAGGGATAACTCCTAGGGAATACAGTCTATCATACACCACCATCATATATATATATACTTGAACTGCTATACACACTATTCTTGGACCCCTTCTGAGGTAGATGGTGCTTTATCCTTAGTACCTAACTCAACCCACCTTTTCTTTGGACAACAATTCATTAAACGTCTTCCTTCATAGCATCAACTGCATGTCTGTTTGGGGCACTCTTTGGATGTCCTAGTCCTATGCAACGGTAGCAATTCTTTACCCTTCCTGACCGAGTTTTGGGTTTCTTTTCTGTTTTAGGGCACTCACATAGAAAATGTCCGTGCCTTTTACATCTGAAACAGAATATATCATCCCTAAAAGATTCTTCTTTCTTCTTTTCCTTTATTTTCCTATTCTTCTTTTCCTTTATTTTCCTATCCTTACACCGAACTGCATAGTGTTTTTCTTTGCTGCATCTAAAATAGTAGATGCCAGCATAAGATTCTAGTCTCAATTTTTCTTCTGCTTTTCTTCCTGCACATACTCTTCGTGCTTGTTTTGGATTCAGCCATAACTTATTAACTAGCATATAGAAAGCCATTCTACCCCTAAGCGACATACCAAAATATCATCAGAAGTTTCATACAATTTATTTCTTGACTAAAAGCCTTTTTATCCAAAAAACTTGATTCGGACTTGTTCGGATTTGAACTTGCCTTGATCCTTCAATGTAAAGGAGAATAATTTACTATGCATACGATACCGTTCTCTCAAGCCAACATCTAATTGATACTTAGAAGATTATTCCAATCGTCATCAAATAAATCAAGACCTTATTCATTGAACTTTCCAAAGAGAATCCATCTTATAAATTTCCCAAATCACCCAAATATCTTTATTCTTTTTGTATATAAATATAATCCTTTTGAAAATAGTGTGTCGATTCACTTTGTTTAAGTATTTACGAATCCTTAACGATTACATGGAGCTCTTCATGCACTAATCATAATTTATAAACCGCTTAACTGATTAATCAATACAAAACATATTTATATCCAATAACAAATGCACGCTCATATAAATTATCTCAAAACTTAACCTAGGGTGTTATTAACCCTATCTTTAATGAGTCGCTCATTCTAGAGTATTATGAACCCTATCTACAATAAGGTTTAGCCTACCAAAGCCTAGGTGTTTGCTCAGCCTAAACTCTGATACCAAATGCGACGACCCGTCTTCTTTTCTTAAAAATCAACACTAATACATCCTCGGTATTCACGTGTCGTAAATTCAAGTGCCGAAAAGGCATATTGATCAAGGGTACAAAAAAAAACAGAACAGAGTAGAAAACAGAATCTCATACGATGGAATAATCATATATTTTTAACGACAAAATTTTTTACAGTGGAAAATTTTGAACGCAATATCAGTGTCTAGCCTAGATTTAGCGTGGATAGTTGTGAACCCTTCATCCTTAAAAATTCTAAAAACAACAAAACAAAATGTAGCAGAAAAATAGATTATGTGCATACGTTGAGGAAGATCTCTAGCTCTCCTCTGGAAACTCCAAGTGTCCGTAGCTAAACCTGAAACTAATTGGATCTGACCCGAGTATTAAAAATACCCAGATGAGGCTTGATAAACCAGCATGAGAAAACCCAAATTACAAATGTATATGATAGTGTCATAAATCTAATTGATGCCAATCAAAACCTTTGAAAAGAAGGGCATCTCGTAAAACTACGCTGCATATAAACTTGATTTGTGATAACCAAAATACTTTATACCAAAACGAATTTGATATTATCATTAACGACATTGGTTTGAAAATACTTTTCAAATAAATAAATACACAAAGTAGGTGTTAATACCTGGATAATTTTAAATGGTGTATGTGATGCCAAAGGAGTAGCTAAAATGTTTGTAATGCATTACCGCAACTTTGGGAATACGACCAAAATCGTAAAGCTCGTATCGGAATTGGATTTCCAACATGATAGGAACTAGTGGTCATTTTCTCTGATGCGAAATCCACGCATAACGATCCTAGTCCCCGGTGACTATTCACTTTTCTCAAGCAAGCCACTGTACTACATTGTTACACTACAATGGAACAACGTATTTCAAAGGCTCTGCCCTTTCTCAATTGAGCCTCCAATACCTGCCCATTTAAACTATTAAGGGTCCAGACACTACTGGACTCCTCCATCATCCATAAAACTGATAGCCTGAAATATATGTTCTGTAGACCACATAGAATCCTGTATCATTTCTAGAAATACAGGCTCGTGATGCTACGCTCTACTTTCCACAAAGCCACGCTTTTCTTTTCACAAATCCACGCTTTGCTTTCATAAAGAAAATTCCACTTAAAATGCCACGTTGTCATTTCTAACAATACACTATTGATTTCCACAAAAGTACAACCTCTGAGTTCATACGTATCAAAGAAGGATGTTAAGTATAGGAGGGTTTACCTCCTACTCCACCAAACAGATGTACATTTGTAGAGATCAATGTACATGGTGTTAGAAATGCAATATCAAACACACATCCTATAAGTCGTCCAGGTGAAGGAAAAACCGAATGCACTCCTCCTACTACTTCCTATTTGGGAATCACCCCTAGAATTAGTTGCGAGTAGTCCTTGCAAATCAAAGATTTTTAGAACGAAGACACTACTGCTACTATATATATATATGATATGGGGATCAACCCTTAGGTTAGTGGCAAGCATCCCTAAATCATGAAGCCCTCTGTCTTCAAATCATTGTCTTCTACATGTTTTAAATTTTGAACACGTATGTTGGTTCGAAATCGGATAGGAATTACCCAAATTCCACCCCAGTTTCTTTGAACCATTCATCGCTAAAAATGTTAAGTATATAGGTGATTATCAAACAGCGTCAATTTATCTTTTTATCAAATCAAATATCTTTCGGTGATATATTCTTTTGAATTATTCATTTATCTTTTAAGAGTATATGGAATCATTTCTCATTTATCAAATTCTCTTGGTTGATTAAACCCATTTAATCTTGGAATAATTCCAAATCATTTCACCTTTTACATAGGAAAACATTTCCAAATCAATTATTTAAATATTAACACAGATTTCTTATTTTGAAATCATAACTTTTAAATAGGTCAAAAATGATGTTATTTACCACATCATTTACTGTAAACCTAAATCAATTAGTATTGAGTAGAAAAAGATCCATAGAGATTAAACTAATTATACTAAATAACAATTTCCATACTCAACCTCTACTATTCATCGAATAACGGTGAAATTACCTTTTAAATTCACATAAAGTACGAGTTCTCTCCTTGGAATTTAATACAGAGTCTAACTTGGGTATTCACTATACCACCAAAATCATATTTTAAAATCTTGTTTAACTTTTGAAAAAGTCCAAATCATTTTTTTAACTTAAGAAAATGAGGTTGAGTATATCAAATAAACTATCCCCTCCGTCGAGCCAGTCCGGATAGCTAGGGTGAAACCTAGACACTGGTTATCTAAGCTTGGATCTAGATACTATCTTTCTGTCACCTATAAGGCAATCAAATTATTTGATAAACTCTAAATCCTTTATATGATCTTTTTAGAGATGATTTTCATTTACTGAAACGCTATTCCAAATTTTGTTAAAACAATTTTCCTTTAACCATTTATTTTAGACTCATTTAAAATAATTATAAAATTTCAAAATCATATTCAAAATACTTAATTATTTATTTTCAAATATTACTGGAAAGATTAGGGAAGAATAATTTAGTTAAACCATGATTTGTAGAAGTTACTGAAAACCATCGCAAAAACTATTTTGAATAGTGTTTTAAAGCTTCTTTGATCAAAACACTAGTTCCATTTAATATAACTCTATTTTTATACCTTCTATCCCCTTTTAAAACATTTTAACATATTTATGGAATTTATTTCATATTTTTAATGATGTAAAAATATCTATTTTCAAAGAATTTATCACTTTGGTTTTTGAACTACCAAAACGCGATGTTTTTGTTGATTTGGGCGTATTGTAGACTATACTAAATGTCTTATTTTGTTTGAAAACTATACCCACATGGGTCCGTAAATTCTTATTTCAAAGAATTTCGAACTTATATTGAATCCTACACATTGTTTAACTTTTCAAGTCGGAAAATGATGAACCGTCACCATGTATATATGATATAGGGATTAACCTTGAGGTTAGTCGGAAGTGGTCCTACATCATGAAGATCTCCGTCTTCAAATCACAATCTTCAATATATCTTCAATTTCGAACACGTATATTGGTTTGAAGTGGCTTTCTGATAGGAATTACCCAAACTCGACCATAGTTTCATTGAACCAATTATCGCTAAAAAGATGTCAATTATATAGGTGATTATCAAGCAACATCAATTTATCTTATTATCAGATAAAATATCATTCGAAGATATATTCTTTTAAATTCCTTTATCTTTAAGAGTATGTGAAATCATTAAGCCTCATTTATCAAATTATCTTGGTTGATTAAACCTCTTTAATCTTGGGATAATTCTAAATTATTTCACCTTTTACTTAGGAAAACATTTCCAAATCATTTATTTAAATCTTAACAAAGATTTAATATTTTCAAATCATAACTTTTAAATGGGTCAAAAATGATGTTATTTAAAGCATCATTTACTACGAACCTAAATCAACTAATATTGAGTAGAAAAGTATCCATAAGGATTAGACTAATTATACATAATACCAATTTCCATATTCAACTTGCACCATTGGTCGAATAACGGTGAAATCACCTTTTAAATTCACACGGATAGTACAAGTTCCCATCTTGGAATTTAATATAGAGTTTAACTAGGTATTCTCTATACCACTAAAATCATATGTTAAAATATTTTTTAACTTTTGAAAAACTCCAAATCTCTTTTCTTTTAACTTAAGAAAATGCGGTCCGAGTGTATCAAATTAATCATCCCCTCCGTCGTGCCAGTCCAGATAGCTAGAGCGAAACATAGACATTGGTTATCCAAGCTCAGGTCTAGAGACTATCTCTTTGTCACCCATAAGGCGGTCAAGTTTTTTGATCAACTCTAAATCCTTTATATGATCGTTTTAGAGATGATATTCATTTATTTAACACTATTCCTAATATTGTTTAAAATAATTTTCCTTTAACCATTTATTTTTATCTCCTTAAAATAATTATAAAATCATCAAATCATCTTCAAAATACTTAATTATGCATTTAAAAAAATTACTAAAAATATTATGGAATAATAATTAAGTTAAAACCATAATTTGCAAAAGTTATCGAAAACCATTGCAAAACCCGCTGTGAATAGTGTTTTTAAAGCTTCTTTGATCAAAACATTAATTCCATTTCATATAAGTATATTTTATAGCTCAGATCCACTTTAAAACATTTTAACATGTTTGTGGAATTTATTGCATATTTTTAATGATTCAGAAATATATATTTAAAGAATTTACCACTTTGGTTTCCGAACCGCCAAAACACGATGTTTTTGAAAACTTGATTCGAACATATTTCAAACTCTACTAAATGTCTTATTTTGTTTGAAAACAATAGCCACATGGGTCCATAAAATTCTTATTTTAAAGAATTTCGTACTTATATTGAATCCTACACGTTGATTTAACTATTCATGTCGGAAAATGACGAGCTGTCGCTACGCGACAAGCTCGATTTGCTCTATTATTCAAAATTCATTAAACTTTTCCGACTTGTTAAAACATTTAAAATATCATAATAAATCATTTTAAATCATTCAAACTATGTGTACAACATTAAAAACTCCTTCTCCACTTTATTTCATATTTATTTTTCAATTTTATACTCAAAACCACAAAGAGGCTTATAACTTATGTACATATATTATAGACTTATTTTTCATGAATTAGTTATGGTTAATTAATTAACCATTTCTATTTTGAATAATATTATTTTCCCATCAATAACAACCAAGTTATCAATGAAATATTCATTCAATATTCAACCAAGCATGTTAATTTAGTAATTAAACATGCATATCATCATTTTAAGTTCTAAATAAACAAAACTAAACTCAAGTACTCATTATTGGTTTCCACTCCACCAAAAAATTTTCGAAGCACCTTGAATTGATTTCGGCGGCACTTCGACAACACTTCCTTCTCTTTTTTTTGCCTCGGAGTCTCCGGATCCCCTCTTGCCTCCTTGGAAGCTCGGCCTTGACTTCGATAAGGGTGGTGCTTGGCCTTGATGGTCGTACTAGGGTGGGCCATGGGTTTTAGAAGGGAAGTGGAAGAACTTGGACTTGTTTTGATCTTGAAATGATGTGGTATTATATATGTATATTTTTATTTCTTTTTGCTATATTTTTCTTCCTTAATTTTCTAAGGAAGAGAATCCATTAGTGTACCTTAGGAAGGAGAAGAAGAAGTAGAGAATGGTGTGAATAAATGAGAAGGCAAGGCCTTGCACTTACAGACAAAGTAAAAAGTCGTAATTTACCAAACTAACCTCTCACCAAATTACCAAAACACCATTGGATATTTCTTTTAAACTTCACATTACCATTTTCAACACTTACCATCACCACATCACATTATCCTTTGTCTCCCTTCTTCACACTTAAGTAGTGACATGATTTGATGTTTGATTTTTGTAAAAATATCTTCCTTGCTAACTTTTACTAATTATATTATAGAATTTTCTAATCATGCTTAGTAAAAGTTAAACTTGTTTAGTTGTTTGTATTATATGACATGTTATATATACACACACACACACGTATGTATGTGTGTATATGTATACATATACATGTTAACAAAGGTGCAATAATGTTGCGATAATTTCTGTTTGATAAAAAATCAATTTTTTTACAAAACATTTCTGGTCACATTTTCAGTTTTTCAATAAAACAATTTATTTATATAAATAGAACAAGAAAATAAATTTCCTATCATCTCTAAATAATTAAAATAAGTCTATTTGAGCCATAAAACCATTTTAAGTAATATTAAAATCCAATTGTAAAAGTACGACATCGATCTACCAAAATGCCATGAAGTTTATTTATTTTTATAAAACAATTTTATATATTTATAAAACAATTATTATCATTATATAACATTTAAAATGGATTTTTATCATTTAAAATAATTATTTAAAAAACTCATTTTTATCGAAAACCAATTTTTGTCACTTTTTCGATGAAAATCCCAAATATCTATTTTTGTAAACCAATTTCAAAAATTAGTTCACCCTTATTATTTACTATACAAAATATGATTATTTGTTTAAAATAATCCTATATTTGAATACTTAAAATAATTAAATATTCCCATTCAAAGTGATAAAATTAGGGGTCGTTACAGGTATGTTATATCAATCCATGCAACTAGCATCTCAAATGCAAAAATCGTGAAATTTAAACATGTATAATTTTAGTGTAGTAACCGATACTATCACAACTATACATAACTATTAATTGGAGAGTAAGCTCAAATAACTTATATATAAATATACTATTGACTTCGAGTCGCATCAAAAGGCAGTAAACTCATATAGATCCCATCTCGACCCTACAATGGCCATAAATGTCATGATCTATTTTAGATAACCGCTATCTCTCCCTCCGAAACACTTTAATAGGAAATTTAAATCAAGACCCAAGCAACCGAATAAAAAACAAGTGGCAATAGACAAACAATTTGCAAACATACTATCAAACACACAAAGCATGCAACAACTAGCAATGCAAATTAATAACAAACAATGATCAAACAGCAACAAGCAACAATAAGCTATGATACACAACAACCAAGAAATCAACAATGAGCAACAACAAACAATCAACAAGTGACAATAAATAGCATATAAACTACCAATCCTACAAAACATGCAACAATAATAAATCAACAAAAATAAAAATCAATCAACAATAAATAATAGCACACAATAACAAATAACAATCAAATAACAACAAGCAGTGACAAACAACAATCAAATAATAGCAAGCAATAATGAACAATAACAAGCATGCAAACCCAATGTTGATAAGGTAAATATACTAAGCGTACTATGTTGCGGGCAAGTATCATATCGCCACTTAGAAGATTATCCAAATCGCTACAAAACTAGCCAAGAAGTCCTTCCCTTAGCTATCGCAAGCATTCAAAATTATACTATACTATAAATAATTTTACAATGAATAAAGAACATCCAAAATATCACACGGTACCCGATCTAATCCTTTGTTTGCTTACACGATTTCTTTGTTAAACTGTGGTTGGCCACTTGACCCATCTCATGCGAACTCCAACCCAATTCTTTTGTTGGACCATTGAAATTTCCCCGCATGACTAAACTTACACTTTGAAATCACCTCAAGAATCCGACTCAAGTGCTCACCTTTAAGAATCAAGTGAAAAACCCTTGCCTAAATGGTGCAAATCACCTGGATACCTAATCCAATTCATCACCGATCGACCCCACTCAATTCGGATGCGCATGCATCAAGTTCGAATGGTAGTACGCACGGTCATTTCACCTCAGCTTTGCAACTAAGGTTACTCATTCTAGGTTTATCTTTACCAAAGAATTTACCTACCATGAGAGGTGACAAGTTTAGCCTAATTACCAAGTAACTAGCAATAGATAAATATACCGCTCAAGTATCGGAAGGAATATAAATGAGTTCCCTTAAAATAGAGCATACCTCACTACACAAGTTCCTTTCGTTTCCCTTGAGCAGTAAACTTGCTAGGACCTAGTAATATCTGTAAGGCATAAGTCCTCATCACTTACTTATCCATAGAAAATGCAGGACAATCCTTCTTCAAGTGTTCAAGCCATTCACAATTGAAGCACTTACGCGTCTCTTTAGCTAGATAATATCTCTGGAAAAATGCCTCCATATGCCATAAGAGTGGCATATTAAGCCAGCTTCTTCTTTGCATAAGCTAGATCTTCCTTGTATCTTGGTCTTCTCACTTCGGTTGCTTTCTACTTTCGCTACTTCAAACAATATCTCGTAGGCTTTCTTATGAAGGAGAACCACCTCAATGACACTTTCGTAAGTGGACTATAACAGGTAGAAGACTATGCAATGAGTCTCCAACTGATGTTTAAGACCCAAGAAAAACTCCATTGCCTACAAAGGGAGAAGACTATGCAATGAATCTAATATAATAAGTCTCATATATAAATAACATATATCAGGTACTACTACAATATCAAGTATATATACGAAGTATTAACCTTATCACCATAGAATGCTCCAACTATCCTAAAGTGTATCCCTAAAAGCACCTGACTACCAAACTACTCAATCGAGTGCCCAAGAGTTGTCATAAAATAAGCATACAAAGAGAAAAAGCGGGTCAGACATAAAGCCTGATGTGAGGAGGGCTATCTTAAAATACAGTATATTAAAACTATATACAATAAACACGAACTACTATGGCACGACCGGTCCTCTCCACAATCGTGGCTCAGAGGCAATCTGAATTGTCAATAAATAAGTAAAGTATATCTATCAAAAAGAAAAGATCTCCTATTAGATAGCATGCCTTCTACTCATCTTCGGTAGCTTATTCGTCTAAGGAGAACCTAGAAATATCAACTCTCAAACTACTCAAAATTAATTGAGCATCTGTGAGTTTAAGGGGAAAACAAATACTTTGAATCAGACATAAAATCGGGTATGAATAATAACCTACCATCTCGAGCCATTTAGATATCTAGTGAGACTACGCCGCGTAGCGAAACGGGTTTTCTCCTCACTAGTATCTTACCCCAAAAAAATTTAACAACCATATACTGTGCACCTGCGTTCACAATGGTTAAAAACTTTGCAATTTAAAATATTATGATGATATGCAAACAAGAAATATATTCTGGATTTTCCATCCCCATTAATTTGACTACCTATCTTAGTTATAGTTTCTAGAGTCACAGTTAACCTATTAGTTTTCATGGGCTGACTAGTAACCTTTCTAATCTATATGGACTATCTGTCCAATTTCATAGTTTTCATGTGATCACTAAGAACCTATTGGCCTCTGCCAATAACTTCATTATTTTATGGGTTCTCCCTGAATCTATTGGTATCTCCAATAGCTTCTCTTATAATCTAATTTTCATAGGTCGTCTATGAACCTGTTGACATCTGTTAATAACTTTATCCGGATATTTTTTTTCAAGGGATCACTACGAACCTATTGGAACCTACCAATAACTCACTCCAAGCATAGTTTTCATGGGTTATTATGAAGCTGTCTAAACTGAGAATTTGTTGATCAGTCTTTGGGAATCCAACAATCTGTTTACCTGACCTCCTGGATGCAATTTGATTCGTACAGGAGTTAACCCGGTTTATATTCACTACTTGATCAACCTAGCTGGTTATTCTGCCTTACTTCTCAAAATACAGTTATGGGTCCATTATATAGTGAATATATTTATAGAAGAAACATATATAATCATCGATCATAACAAAATAATACCAACATTTATGGTTTAATATCATTGAAATCATTTTCAAATAAAACATGGTTAATCCCTTTAATCCATTATTGTTATCAAGGAAAGGTTCTTCTAAAACTCCAAATCTGAAAGCCATTTCAAAGCTCTTTTATATTGCCATGGGTTTTCCTTTAAAATGAGATTGGGTTATTTGTTTTGAAAACCAAGGCTTTCGAAACCTTTGACCTCTACTTTCGAAACCATTAAATATCTCTTTCGAAAGCATTCAAATCTTTTTTTCAAAACACTTTAAATTATCTCTTTCGAATGCCTTAGAAACATTCCTTTCAAAACCATCAAAACATTCCTTTCGAAAGTTGTAACGACCCGTGTAAATTCGATGTTTAAGATGAATTAAATTAATAAGATTTTTATTTAAATTTAGAAAGGAATAAAAATCTTATTTATTTATATAAAAGAGAATGTTGAAATTTGATGTATCAAGGGTAATTAAAAGTTACAAATTAAATTATATATTGCAATTAATAGTAATAGTGGAAATTGTGCATTTGATATAAAGTTGAATAAGTAAATTAAGGCAAGTATTGCATTTATTAATGGAATAAAATATTGATTTATGGAAATTGAATGTAAACGGAGGAAATAAAGTAATGCAGGTCAATAAATAACGCAATTAGTACAATCCCTTTTATTTGTAAACTATTGTAAGGTGTTAATTAATTGAAATATGAAAATTTGGAAATAGACTCAAAATTTATGTTAGATAAATGAACTGCAATAATTAAAGTTAGTAATTAATGGGTTAAAGGGAATACCAATTTATTCATAAAGTGAATATAAGTGAATGTAACATAATAAATAGGAAACGATAATTATTCATAAGTGATGGTTGATGTAAAAGGAATAATTAATTGGATTTAGAATCTTAATTTGTATGTGTGCATATATTTAATGGAATATAAAAGGGCAAATAGAAATCAATCAATGAATGTATATAGATTGTAAGCTATAATAATAAATAGGAATGGATATTTAGTAATAAATTTAAAACAGACTTAAATAGTGAATTATCTAATTAAAATGTAATAAATAATGATTGAATAGAAACCTATACCTGTAAATATCTATAATATTTGTGTGGAAATAACGAACTTATAAATGTGGGATTGAGAGTTTTACAACAATTATTATGAGTTATATACTTAGTTCGTTCAATTATACCATTGCAATAAATATAAATTTAATGTTATGCAATTGAGATAAACAATTGGAAAATGTAAAGTATCTGTATATATATATATATATATATATATATATATATATATTAAAATAAATGGTACCCAGGATGGTAATATGATAAATAGTGAATTTAAAGAATAGAAATCAGAATTTATTTATTTATATTGAAACTTAAAGTCTAATAATCGAATTTAATTGCAATTAAATGAGATTGAATATAGTTAAATAATTCGTTATTTGAAATAGAGATAATATGAGAAATTTGGGTGAAAATTTGGAATCCAATATTTAATCCATCTGTTTGACAGGAATGAATGGAATACAAATTTATTTATTTAACTAAACGGAATTTTAAGATATTATTTATAATTTGTGAATTTAATGAAATTAAGAATTTATATTGAAATTTAAAAATTTACCTTCTTTAATTCGACATCTAAACTTGTTGGAATTTTTTGAAAATGATTAAGAATTTTAAAAGTAATAAAATGGGTAAATTTTAGAATCTAAGTATAAATTTTGATTTTATTTATTTATTTTGAATTTATTTAATTAATATAAAAATAGCCATTTTGGCCACGGACTCGGATTTCGACGAAACCAGTTTCAACGGATCCGTATCGGTGTATTATTATAGGGTTTCATGTTTCGTAGCGATCAGACTTGCCGTTTGATCGTACGGACTCGAAACGCCTTGGAATCGATTTAATTGGAATCAATTTGAAATCAATTTGAAAATATTGATTTCAGCATAACTTCTTCATACGATGGAATTTGGACGTGAAACTTTTTCCATCGTGTTCAGAATATTTTAAAACACCTATTTGGATATATGGATTTAACCAATTTCGTTCCGAAGTCGAAACAGGCTTTTTGGGCCAATTATCGTTCAGCACGTTGTTTATCGGATCCATCCATCTATTCAAATTTCCAACCTATTTATATAAACCTATTTATAAACCCAGTCTCTACCTATTCTCATTTGTTTGTGTGTACAATCACATAGCTCCTCCTCTTCCCCATGGCTGCAAAACCTAGATCCAAATTTAAATTTCAAAAATCAAATTCAAAGCCAAAAATTAAAAGTGCTCAGAAAAATTTGAAAAAATTATATGTTGTAGATTTCATCGCTACGAATCTGCACGTAGTTTCTATTTTTGCAATCGATGCACGAATCATCCTGAAAAACTCAGTCAAAGGTCAAAATTTCGAAACCCATAGGATGATTTGGGCGTTTTTGATTCGGGAAGCAATCAGAGAAATTGGTATATGGGTTTTGAAGAGGACGGCATGAGGAGTCCTTTGGAGGTAGTTAGAGGGTGCATCGTGGCGACCGAAAATCGCAACTAGGGTTTCGAAACACTAGAACGTGGTGGCGGCCGGCGTTGTCTAGGGAGGGCCGCATGTTGGCCATAGGTAGAGGGGGAAGCGACTTACACGACGGTGGTGGTTGGAGATGGCCTGGTGGCCAGAGGCGCACACTAGAGCTCGGTCAAACGTGGGTATGTGGCGGCACGGTTTGCGTGAGTGTCGTGTTTTTTTTCCTATAGCCGAAACATGAAAGAGGGAGAGGATTTTTGGGGGGGGGGGCTGACGTGGCCATCTAAATAGGGTTAGTTTTTTTAATTTTATTTTGTTTTCAATCGTTTTATTCGAATAACTTCTGCATACGGTGTCCGATTTACACGAGATTTTTTTTGTTAGGATCGTAATAAAATTCCAGACGCGTTGACACTGGTTTGGACAGATTTGGAGACCGTCGAATTTTGGGTTTAAATTGGATTTAAAATTCAATTTAAATTCAAAAGGTGAGTGTTTTAACCCACTCACAACTTCTAAAATTTCTTATGTTTCTTAAATTGATTTTAGATATGAGTAGAAATTTATTTATGACTGTTTGACATGTTTTATTCATTATATCTGTTAAATCACATTTATTTAATTTAACTGTTAATAAATTTTATAATTGCATATAAATTTGACAGTTAAAATTTATTTATTTGCATAAAACTGCTAGTTAAGCAGTTATTAAATTTATTGAATAAAAATTCTTAGTCAATAACTGTCATTTATTTCCTGTTATATTTTATATGCTATATATATTGATGTTGTTTAAATTGATGATGATTGAATAAAATTGGTTGATGATTGATATTGGGTGAATGAATGATGTGTTCTATCTTATATAATCTGCAAGTTATCATGCATTTCTTTTCATTCGGGATTGCGGTTTGAAATGATATACAATCGCATTTTTATTTTTAAATTGCGGATTGAAATGATAAACATCTGTATCACTTGACCATAGGGTAGAAAATCTTATACAGGCACCGCGGTATATATATATAAAAATATTTTGAAATGATTTTCTATGGTTTTTATAAAGTTATATATATATATGGTTTATGGGATATTGATTTGGTTATTGATAAAGTTTATTATATATATAGTAATTTCCGGTTTTTAAGCTTTGTATAAATTTGATTTGAAGTTTAAAATAAAGTTTGATTTTAAGATCAAATAAGATTAAGCATTTGTTTAAAATTTAATTTCTGGAGTTTCATTGACTTAAATGAGAATAAGGTTGGAAGATGAATATTAAGTTAAATTGGAATTAAATAAAGAGTTAGAATTTTTAAAGGATATGATTTTATAACTTGATTTTTGGTGGAGAGTGATCTAAATGAATATCAGGTTGATTTAAATGAATATAAAATAAATTGAAAGATTTTCCCAGTTATGTGAAGTTAAAGGTTTTTCTTAAATTATATTGAATTCATTAAGTAAATGTTTCAAGTCTAAATAATAAGTAATTGAACTTAATATATATGGGATTGTCAAATGAGTTTGTTTTGAAATGGTGAAATATTTAAAGCTTTGAAACATAAGAATTGAAATGGTATTTGGATGTTTAAATCGGTATTTGAAAATTGATTTGTGAAATCTAAAGAAGCTATTGTGTTTTATAAAGTAATTTAATATTTGACCATTTAAGAGATGGAAATTTGTTTCGAAGTTATGATTTTCAAGGTAGTATGATTTGAAAATATTATATTCAAGAGTTTTGATTTCTAAATATTTTACTTTGAAAACCCTATGATTTTGGGAAAGAATATATATTGGAAAATAAAATGACATTATATGATTTTGGTTCTAAATGATATCGTATTGATTTGGGATTCTAAAAAAATATAAATGATATCGTATTTATATGGGTTTAAAATGGATATTTTATTCTGGTTTTAAAGTTTTAATTATTTTAAATGACCGCGGTGTTATGATGACGTTTGGTTTTTAAAGAGACCGGGATCGGAAGTTGTCATACTCTCTGCCAACTCCGAAAACAACTTTAACAACCGTGTACGCGGTGGAGATTCCAGAATGTAGTAGGTTGGTGGTGGCGTTTCCTGTAAGGTAAATACGTGGACCCGACTCCCGTGAGTTGGCATAAGGTGGCTAAAACAGGAGCGATTGACGGGCCAATGAGGTCATTCCTCTGATCGAACGCACTCCTTCGATACTATACTATGACTTTTGGATTGATTCGGTGGCCACTTTACTTTTGATTTTGGGGGTGTTGTTCGAGGTGGGCGGCAGCTGCGCGCTGCGCGTTTCCATCAGCCCGGAAGCGTAATTGGTATATCTACCATGGCATTGCCTAGTTGTGCCGTGTCACCTACCCTAGCGCGCCTTCTACGAGTTTCTATTTGTGTCGTACCTATGGAGTATCCTCTGGTAGCTTCCCGATCAGGAGGTATTACGGTGCTGTATAGACTATTTGCATTATTTGTGTTAAAGGCTATATGGGTAACCCCTTAACGCTATTAAAAAGTAAGTTTATTTTACAATTAGACACTGTTATAATAGCGAAATATACTACATAGTAAATAGTTTAACGGATCCATAGGAGATGTAAATCCCGAGCATCTCTTGAGTTATTACACTCATATTTATTTCTGTTGATTTAACATACATAAGATCTTTTAGTTCTGACTCGAGTGTTTTGTCTTTTCAATTCGCTCGGGTCAGTCCGAGCGTTTCAGGATTGAAGACTTTAGTTCTGGAGGACGAAGACGAAGATTTGTAGTATTACTATCATCTAGTATATTATTCCACTACAACATAAAATTCCGCTGCATTGATATTTTGGTATGTGAACTCTGATATTTATTATATAAAGAAGAATCAAATGTTTTGTAAACAGTTTTATAAACTATTTATTTATTATTATATTTTATCCTTCCGCTGTGAGATTCTATTTTGTTTTATTTCTTCTCTGTTTTCTTAATTACCCCATAACAATCCGCCCTTGCGTATGGTTTGAATTGACATGTGTGTCGATTTAAAGCGTGCGAAAAGGCGGGTTGTTACAAAAGTATTAAAGCACATCTTTCCATCTTATAGAAGCGTAGTTCGAAACCGATTGAAATAACCTCTTTCGTAACCATTAGGTTTAACCTTAAATATAACTTTAGGGTCAAAGTGAATATAAATGAAAGTGACCCTTTCGAAACCACTTATCATCATATAAAAGCATTTGAGGGTAAAACATATGGCTTCAGAACCATCTCTTTGAAAACATTAGTCATTAAGGAAAAACGGTTGGAAGGATAGCTTCGAAACCCGTTTCGAAGTCATAGCCTTCGAAACCTTTGATATAAATAGCTACGGGTGACTTTTTGAAATCATTGGGAAGCAGCTTGGTTTATTATAAAATGAAAGCCTGCCTTTCGAACTCATTGAAAACTTTCAACCTATTCGAAAGGTATAAAGATGATAGCATGGATTCGACTAGGTTCAAAACTACCCTTTCGAAAGCTTCTCTTTAAAACATAAAGACAACCTCTTCAAAACTTTATGAAAGTAACTCAACCCCTTTGAAAACATCCATTAAAAGTGTGATAACCCGAATTTTGGACATCTGTTAATTGAAAATTAACAAGATTTAATTTATCTTTTCAAAGCTAATAAGAATAATTTCTAATGGATATGTATATATATATTGTATTGAAATTATGCTCTGAAATTAACATATATGTATAGATAGTTATTTTAGTGTTGAAAATAAAAATAGGATAAAAATAGGATTCAATCTTTGAATAAATCTTTGGAAATTTATATACATACATATATATAAGTTTGGTATGTAAATATAAGAGGCAAGATTTCAAAAAACTTTTCTTTTATTTACTTAGAAATAGATATAGTTAGTATATATGTGAATAAATATAAAGCTTTGATATGTGTATATCCTTTAAAAAAATATAAGTATAAAATTTAAAGTACACAATTCATATGTAAACATAAAATAAATAATCTATATAAATAAATATTTAGTAAGGATGTAAACATAAAATTCATAACTAAGACATTTGTAAAATAAATACAACATGCATTTACAAGTGGTAATATTGGAGATACAAGTGGCATACTTATTCTTTTTTGGAAATTTAGATAATATAAATTAGAAAGAGGAGTCAGGCTACATTTTTTTTTACATCTAAAAATCCGAGAGTTAAATAATTTGAATGATACCAATTCAAACAATATCAAACTTCAATCTGAGAGGAAGATTTAAACCTGAATAAGATACAAATTCAAACAATGTCAATCTTTAACTTGAGCAGAGTCAGGATTTGCATATTCAACCAACAAGCAAACTTCAGGACTAAAAAAAAGTATATCAAGAATAACCGTAGCTTCATTTCAGTTTTGAATCATCTCAAACTTCAACATAGAAGCAATACAAGTTTCATGTGTTCAAAGTTTTCCAAAAGTTTCCAGTTTGTAAATTCAAGAAGCAATTTTTAGGCTCTGTTTTCTGCTTTTGCAAGAAGGTGAGTAAACAAATCTTCTTTCTTCTATTTTCCAAATTGCATGTGAGTAAATTTATAATCAAAAAATAAAAGTAAGAAAAATGTTTGCATGTGAATTTTTGATATGTTTAATGCTTACATGTACATATTTCTGTAAGATCTTCATTTACATGTTATAATTCAACTGTGCATGCTTGAAAATTTACTGATGTTTCTCTGTATTTTTAAATTACAGAGTAAATGTAAACACAGAGTTCAAAATTTCCAATTCAAACCACTATTAAGTTGAATCTTCAAATGCAGTTTGTTATTTAAACATGAATTAAGGTTTAAAATCTAATTCAAATAGAAATTGTTGAAAATCTTCTTAAACTAAGAAGATATAGTAAGAAAATTAATAACATGATAAAATCATGTATTGTGTTTTGTAGAATAAATTTTATTTCTTAAATCTACTCAGAAAAACATGATTTTTAAAATAAAATCCTGATTTTTTAGTTTGGATTTGGGTTAGAAATCTTGTGTTGGCCAGAAATTGTTTTCTGGGCAAATTCTGGTGACCGAGGAGATTTTAGGATTGGAGCTTTGGGTTGGAGTTGTATTGATCATCGGTGAAACCAAGAAAAATCATGAAGGTGGAAATCATTCACCGGGAATAGGGAATTGGGGTAAACTAGGGTTTTTGCGATGTGTTTGGTCGCGTTCGAATAATGGGTTGACTGGAAACTTGTAGTGGATCGAGTGGCACAAGATCGTGGGGTTAGTAGCGGGGAGGTCTCGCGGTGATGTAGCCGAAGTTTCGAGGCGATCGATGGTCAGAATCGTGATGATTTAGGGGGGGTTTTCTGGTGAAGTTTTGGGTTTAGGTTCGTCGGTGATACTTGATTTTGTTTCGAGCTTTGTGATTTTGGTTTGAGGGTCGGAAAAGGATGTGTGCACGATCGCCGACCTGTAGAGGGTGCCGCCGTTAGTGCCGACGCCGTTGGTGACCTGTGCACATGCACAGTAACGTTGTCGTGCCAAATTCTGTTGGGTTCGTGTGCGTTTGGGTTGTTGCTCGGGTGTTTTGGGTTAGAGCTCGAGTTTGTACTCGAGATGGTTAGGTGATCCTCTCCAGTATTGGGTTAAGTTTAAATCTAAACTAAACTAAAAAAAGAAACAGGAAAGGTAGAAGAAGGGATTGAACCTGAGTTGTTCAAGAATGGGTCGGTCGTATCCAATGCAAGTGTCGTTTTGAAAAGGTTTTCAAAATTTGTTTTAAGTTTTGAAATTTAAATTTATTTAAATTGCTTTGTGGAAATGTTAAACTATTTAATTTAAGTATTTTATACTTTGATAATTAAATTTTGAGATAATTTTATATTTATTTAAATTTAACTTTTAAAAAGTAATTAGTTTAAACGAATTGGAAATGTTTAAATATGTGATAATTTTAAGTAATTAATGTAATTAATTTGTTTCGAAAGTTAATTAAGATTTTATGGTTAAAGTTTACTTTAATTAATAAAGTAATTAAAGTGAAATTTATTAATAATTTTGAAATTAATTGATTAATAAAGTTTAAATTATTAATTAGTTATGGATTAATTTATTGATAATTAAGAATTAAATTAAGTTATAATTAATAGATAATTAATTAAATAATTAATTAATAAGTGATTAATAACTAATTAATTAAGTGATTAGTGATTAAGAATTAATTTATTAAATGATTAGGGTTAATTAATAAAGTAATTAAACATTAATTAATTCATAATTAACAGTTAGTTAATTAGTGGTTAAGACTTAATAAATTAAATGATTAAGTTTAATTAATTTCTAATTAATTAAGTAATTAAGATAAATTAATTTAAAATTTGTAGTTAATCAAGAAATTAATTAATATTAATTAATTGTAAATTAAGGATTAATTAGTAATCAATTATGGAATGATTAATTTTTAATCAAGTTTAATAATGGATAATAGAGTAATTAATTAATTAATAATTAAAGGATTATTAATTAATTAAAGATTAATTGATTGATAATGAGGATAATTAAGAAGTGATTAATTAAATAATTGTGATTAATTAATTATTGATTGGTTAAGCAAGGTAAAGTGATTAATTCTTAAGTAATTAATTTAATTTGAATTAATTAAATTAATTATAATATGAATTAGAGATATGCTTGCTTATGGATGATTGTTTTGAATTGAATATCTGGATTTGGCTGATATCTGTTGGATGATAGTCTGAGATACTTTGTAATGAGATATTGTATATATCTGTGATAGATATTGGTTATTATCTATGGATAATATTGTGTGGATGCTATGTTTAAATTGAATTGAATTGTTTAAATCTTTAAACAACTTGGCCTTTAAGACACGTTTAGATTTCAATGAGACCGGGATCGGGTTTGCTACAGTACAGCGTGATAAGGGGTTCTCGCTTTGCGTTAGGTGGCGAACCGAATTAATTTGAGTAATTAATTAAGAAGTAATATAATTAATGGAAGGGGTAAAGGGTTAATTAATTTCTGATATTTATTAAAGGCAAATTACTTAAAGTAATTTAAGAGGATAATTAAGGAATGATTAATAAATGGGTTGTAATAAATTAATGTTAAGTAGGCAGGATTAAAGATGATTGAAATAATTTATTAATTTATTTTAAATTAATTAAAGATGGTAGAATAAGTTAATCTTTCTTAATAATGATTGAATGATATTGTATGCTTAGATTATCTCTGATGAGATTTGTGATGCTACGTATTACAATATGATTGGTTTAAATTGTGGTAATGTGGGTATCTATTGATAATAAATTACTGTGTAAAGGTGACACTCTGTATTTAAGATTACGAAATGTATTTACACTTGAAAAGCCTTGGATAAGACGATAATGGACTCGAAGTGACTGGGATCGGGTATCAGTAATACCCGAAACCACTTCGATTCTTTATAAATTGTTGTGTGAAATCAATAGACTGAAATGGAACAATGTGGACCCTTGAAACTAAGTAAGATACCGAGGGGATAATTTGTGAAATTGGTTTTGACTATAACAAGTAATGAACTCGTAGTGAAATACGAGTTATCCGGGTTTCTTTTATGGTTTGAGCTTAGTATTTTAAATTTTATGGGTTTACTCACGTTGGTTTCCAGCCTGACCCAAGTGTTACTTTGATGTAATGCTCGGGTCAGACCGAGTATTACAGTACCCGAGCATTACAGATTTTGAGGTAAGGACGTTTTGGAGCTCAGGAGGCGGGTTGGATGGCTGGAACGTATGGAGTGTTTTCCGCTGTGATATATTATTGTATGATTAGGACATGTTGTTTAAAACTGTTCAGTGATTAGAAATGGTTGTAGCTCTGATGTATAAATATAAGTGTACTGATACAGTTCTTCTTTTGTAAACTGTTATTATATGATATTATATTTTGATCCGCTGCGAATGTGAGGTTTCTGTGACTTGTTCCTATTTTCTTCTTATTTCTCTTTCTTTTTCTTTTCTAACTATCTGGAATTTTCGGGTTCGAATTTTCCGGGTCGTTACATTTGGTATCAGAGCTGAAGGTTAAGCGAGAACCTTGGCTCTGGTGGGATTACTCATTAAGGATAGGGTAAGTGGTACCCTAGGATGAGTTGTGTGTGTGTGTGTGTGTCTATATATATATATAAATATATATATATATATATATATATATGAGCGTACTTGTTATTTTCTTATATAAAGATTTTAAATGATTTTATATAAGAATATATTTTGCTATATAAAGCCATATTTCTTTCTAATAAATATTAAGGGAATTAGTTGTTAAATTATTGAATTAAATTAAGAAGTAATAGAAATACAACCAAACTGAAATTAAATCTTGAATTTGGGAGAGGTTTCAGGATAAGGATAATCAATTAATTTACGTAATTAATTCAACTTTATTTAATGAGATTAATTAATGGATAATCATTGGAAATGATAAATAAAGAGGGAGTTACTTAATGAAGTAACTAGAGGTAAGTAATTTAAAGGACAATCACTTAATGAAGGTAATTAAGAAATAAGTTAATTACCGAATGTGATTAATTGGAATTAATTAATGACGTAATTAATTTAAAGAAATAATAAATAATATTATTTAATGCATTTGAATGAAATGGTCCTATTTCAAACAAGAGTTGTTTGAAAATTAAAAGAATTTGTTTGAATTAAAAACCAGGTGGTTTAAAAGTTTAAAGTATAACTTGGTATGTAAAGGAAATTAATATGTATATATGTGGATATACATAATATCAAAGGTGGTTTGAAATAAACTCTAAATGTTGAGTTTTGAATTTGGAATAAGATGTGGTACCCGAAGTGCTTAGTTTTTGAACTTACGAATGGGAAGATTATTAATGTGAAGTTTAGAATTTGAAATGGAAATTCAAATTGGGTAAGGTTGACTGGATTAAGTGAATTGAGTTTAACTGGGGAAAAAGTTAAATAAGTTGGAATGATCAACCTGATTTGGAAATTTCAAGATGAAATTAAGATTTAACTTGGAAAGTTAAATGGTTAGTTGTAATAGAGAGTTTGAGTGATCTCAAATTGGGTTTGAGATCCGAAAATTGGAAATGGATGGATATTTTGAAATAATTGGATGATATCATCCCATTGTAATTGAAAATCTTTAAATTGCGAATCGGAATTGTTTAAATGAATAAAAGTGAAGCGTGGTGATATATCCATTATTGAGATAAAAGAAAAATCTAACTTTAATTTGAAATTAAGGATATGGAATTACTTTGAACTGAAAATCTGAATGATTAAATTTGTAAATCAAACTTGTTTAAGAATTGGTTTCAAACTAGAAGATAAAATTGGGTAATAAATTAATTTTTTAAGTAAAAATTTTCTGAACTCTTATGTAAACTTTGAAATAAGTGAATAAAGATAATTTAAAATGAACATTCTAGAAATTTGAGCTCAGAAATTAAATTGTTTAAAAGCTTTAAATAATGGTTAACTTGGTTTAAAGGGTTAAACCAACCTTAGTGAATTTAACTCGGATTTATATAATTCGAGATGGTTTAAAATTGAGACTGAAATTGAATTAGTCCAAACTGAACCTGACTTGAATTAATTGGACTTGAGATTAAAGGTGTATAAGTTTAAAAATTCAAATGGAAAATTTGGGTTGAATTGAAATGATTGAAATTGAAGTGGGTTCAATTGAATGGATAATTGGTCCAAAGTGATTGGAATAACTTGGGATTGTAATTAAAGTTGAATATGTCTAAAATCAAATGGGATTTGATTTAAATTTGGAAAGAAACTGAGAATTAATTCAACTTGATTTGGAAATGGAGTTTGAAATTCGGATTAATCCAAACTGGAGTTGAAATGAATTGAAATTTGGAACTAGTTCAATTGAAATTTATTTGAATTAGTAGAATTTGAGATCAAGGTTGAATAAAGTTAAATTTGGAAAGAAACCGAGGTTAATTCAACTTGAATTGGGGTTGAATCAATTTCAATGGAAATTGAAGTTATTTAAAATTGGAAATTGGGTCAATTTAAATGGAAGTGGAAATTTAAATTGAATTGATGAGAATGGAGATTGGGAACTGAGCAGTTTGACTCTGGACTATTTTTAATATAAATTGTTTTAATATAAACCTATTTTTCCAAGCTATTCATTATATATACAACCTTTCTTTTAAAAGCCAAACTATCTTATACATGTTTTACAATTATTTTTGAAACTGTTTAACGATTTTCCAACCGTTTTATAAACTAATTACTATATTCCAACTATTTTACAAAACTAATTATTATCTTACTATTATTTCGTAATTATTTAAAATTTCTATAAATATTTTAAATATTTTCTAACTATTTTACACCTATTTTACAAACTAGTAATTATTCTCCAATTACTTATATATTTTTAAAATTTTCAAGCTATTTTCTAAATAAGCTGGTCGAAGTTCAAACTGTTATTGGTTAAATACCCAATCGAGATAAGAATAGAGGTGATAATCCAAATGGATTGAAGCAATTGTGAGTAAGTTAATGAAAATCAAAGAGAATGTGAATAGAAATGGAAGTGATTTGGCTAATAACCAATAAAGATAAATACGTAGGGTGTACGTATATTATTCTATTCGCATAGTGATTTCATCCAGATTCGAGCACAGAATTTCGAGATAGTTATATCGATTCGAGTTGGGATTTTTCCACTCGATTTTCGATGGCGAACCTGGATATGGATTGTTGATTTGTTCTGGATATTCTCTATCATAGTTATGACTAAGCAAGGAGAATGATGGTTTCTGATCAAGAAACCAGATCTAAGTCCACACTAGGGAGTCGGGTGGACGATACTAGTTCGGAAGTGAAATTGTGTGATCGAGTGAACGATCAGATTAGTATAACATACGAATGATATGAGTAAATCGTACGAATTTGAATGAAATTGATTTTGGGAATTTGGGGATGAGTAATGTGAAATGGTTTTTGAAATGAAAGTTATATTTTGTGAAGTATATGATGAAGTAAAGTGGAAATTGGATATTTCTATGTAGAAATTTACTTTTTGGAAGTAAGTAACATGGTTAATGACTTTATAGAGTAATCAAATTTAAATATTTGATTTGGAATAACTAAAGTTATATATCTTTGTTATATAAGATAAATCTTCCCTTGTTGAATCTAAAGCCAGAAGAAAGGGTTTTGAAAATATTTGAAGTATAAAAAGGGATTTTACAAGTTTGAAGAGATCCAAAGATTTTTTTCAAGATTATATATATATATCTATCTATATATATAAAGGATCTAATGAGAATGATTTTGGAGGAAAGGTTTTTGAAACCTTGGATTTGGAAAGGCTTTTTGATTTTTGAGAAAAATCAATGTTGGAATTTGGAAAGCCTAGTTTGAGTATTATCGATTTTGGGATAATCGATTTTGTGTAAAGAAGCTTTATATGATGATCATACTAGGTGTATGATTTGTAGAATACTATATGTGTATAGTATAAAGTGTCTGATGATGGCTCTGGAGAAAAAGACGCTCCCTTGAAATGAACTTCTCAGGAGTGCCACCGGGTGGTGCTGCCTTGAGCCCAAGGGGGGTTCTAAAGTTGATCCTGTGAGGAGTCCAGACAAAACTAGTTCCTGAGGATTATGAGTAGTGTACCATAGCGAAAGTCGTGTGTGCCACTGAGAGCCAACAGTCTGCGTTTGATTTTATATCGGTAGACTGCGACCTATGGTAACATAGCGAAATTCGTGTGTGCTGTTGAGAGCCAACAGTCTGCATTTGATTTTATATCGGTAGACTGCGACTTATGTAGGAGTGGAGAAGATTCATTTCGACAGCGAAAATCAGAGGTTGCAGAGAGCCTGCGGTTACATGGACTTTTGCTGTGATGGCAACGTAACCCTGGATGTAACTGTGATCTGTCGTGGGTTCCATGGCGTAATCGAGAGGCCCCGGAGAGCCTGTAGTTACATGGACTTTTGCTGCGATGGCAACGTAACCCTGGAATGTAACTGCGACCATGGATGGGGGTGATGATTTCCAGAGCATTCTCACCAAAGATATTCCACTATTTTCAAAAATGTTTTCTATATTTTCAATAAAATTATTTCCCAAGTATTTTCACTGGGCGTTGAATACGGGTCTTCTAAGTACTTGTAGATTTTCAGTCCTACACCTGATCAACGTATGACCGAATTTCTGTAAGAACAAGGATAGACAGTTGAGACATCGAATTATAAAAGTATTTTTATAAAAACCATTTTATAACATTATGTAGATTTTAAAGGTGTTTTAAAAATAATCAAAGAAAAATTTATTTGATTACAAGAATTCTGGCTTCGTTTATTTTCGAGGACGAAAAGATTTAAAGGGGGATGAATGTGATAGCCTGAATTTTGGACATCTGTTAATTGAAAATTAACAAGATTTAATTTATCTTTTCAAAGCTAATAAGAATAATTATCTAAAAGAATATATGGATATGTGTATATATATATTGTATTGAAGTTATGCTCTGAAATAAACATATATGTATAGATAGTTATATTAGTGTTGAAAATAAAAATAGGATTCAATCTTTGAATAAATCTTTGGAATATTATATACATACATATATAAGTTTGGTATGTAAATATAAGAGGCAAGATTTAAAAAAACTTTTCTTTTATTTACTTAGAAATAGATATAGTTAGTATATATGTGAACAAATATAAAGCTTTGATATGTGTATATCCTTTAAAAAAAATATAAGTATAAAATTTAAAGTACACAATTCATATGTAAACATAAAATAAATAATCTATATAAATAAATATTTAGTAAGGATGTAAACATAAAATTCATAACTAAGACATTTGTAAAATAAATACAACATGCATTTACAAGTGGTAATATTGGAGATACAAGTGACATACTTATTCTTTTTTTAAAATTTAGATAATATAAATTAGAAAGAGGAGTCCGGCTACATTTTTTTTACATCTCAAAATCTGAGAGTTAAATAATTTGAATGATACCAATTCGAACAATATCAAACTTCAATCTGAGAGGAAGATTTAAACCTGAATAAGATACAAATTCAAACAATGTCAATCTTCAACTTGAGCAGAGTCAGGATTTGCATATTCAACCAACAAGCAAACTTCAGGACTAAAAAAAAGTATATCAAGAATAACCGTAGCTTCATTTCAGTTTTGAATCATCTCAAACTTCAACATAGAAGCAATACAAGTTTCATGTGTTCAAAGTTTTCCAAAAGTTTCCAGTTTTTAAATTCAAGAAGCAATTTTTAGGCTTTGTTTTCTGCTTTTGCAAGAAGGTGAGTAATCAAATCTTCTTTCTTCTATTTTCCAAATTGCATGTGAGTAAATTTATAATCAAAAAATAAAAGTAAGAAAAATGTTTGCATGTGAATTTTTGATATGTTTAATGCTTACATGTACATATTTCTGTAAGATCTTCATTTACATGTTATAATTCAACTGTGCATGCTTGAAAATTTACTGATGGTTCTCTGTATTTTTAAATTACAGAGTAAATGTAAACACAGAGTTCAAAATTTCCAATTCAAACCACTATTAAGTTGAATCTTCAAATGCGGTTTGTTATTTAAACATGAATTAAGGTTTAAAATCTAATTCAAATAGAAATTGTTGAAAATCTTCTTAAACTAAGAAGATATAGTAAGAAAATTAATAACATGATAAAATCATGTATTGTGTTTTGTAGAATAAATTTTATTTCTTAAATCTACTCAGAAAAACATGATTTTTAAAATAAAATCCTGATTTTTTAGTTTGGATTTGGGTTAGAAATCTTGTGTTGGCCAGAAATTGTTTTCTGGGCAAATTCTGATGACCGAGGAGATTTTAGGATTGGAGCTTTGGGTTGGAGTTGTATTGATCATCAGTGAAACCAAGAAAAATCATGAAGGTGGAAATCATTCACCGAGGAATTGGGAATTGGGGGAAACTAGGGTTTTTGTGCTGTGTTTGGTCGCGTTCGAATAATGGGTTAACTGGAAACTTGTAGTGGATCGAGTGGCACAAGATCGTGGGGTTAGTAGCGGGGAGGTCTCGCGGTGATGTGGCCGAAGTTTCGAGGTGATTGATGGTCAGAATCGTGATGATTTAGGGGGGTTTTCTGGTGAAGTTTTGGGTTCAGCTTCGTCGGTGATACTCGATTTTGTTTCGAGCTTTGTGATTTTGGTTTGAGGGTCGAAAAAGGATGTGTGCTCGGTCGCCGGCCTGTAGAGGGTGTCGCCGTTGGTGGCGATGCGGTTGGGGACCTGTGCACGTGCACAGTAACGTTGTCGTGCCAAATTCTGTTGGGTTCGTGTGCGTTTGGGTTGTTGCTCGGGTGTTTTGGGTTAGAGCTTGAGCTTGTACTCGAGATGGTTAGGTGATCCTCTCCAGTATTGGGTTAAGTTTAAATCTAAACTAAACTAAAAAAAAAAAAACAAGAAAGGAAGAAGAAGGGATTGAACCTGAGTTGTTCAAGAATGGGTCGGTCGTACCCAATGCAAGTGTCGTTTTAAAAAGGTTTTCAAAATTTGTTTTAAGTTTTAAAATTTAAATTTATTTAAATTGCTTTGTGGAAATGTTAAACTATTTAATTTAAGTATTTTATACTTTGATAATTAAATTTTGAGATAATTTTATATTTATTTAAATTTAACTTTTAAAAAGTAATTAGTTTAAAATATTGGAAATGTCTAAATATGTGATTTTTTTAAGTAATTAATGTAATTAATTTGTTTTGAAAGTTAATTAAGATTTTATGGTTAAAGTTTACTTCAATTAGTAAAGTAATTAAAGTGAAATTCATTAATAATTTTGAAATTAATTGATTAATAAAGTTTAAATTATTAATTAGTTATGGATTAATTAATTGATATTTAAGAATTAAATTAAATTATAATTAATAGATAATTAATTAAATAATTAATTAATAAGTGATTAGTAACTAATTAATTAAGTGATTAGTGATTAAGAATTAATTAATTAAATGATTAAGGTTAACTAATAAAGTAATTAAACATTAATTAATTCATAATTAATAGTTAATTAATTAGTGATTAAGACTTAATAAATTAAATGATTTAATTTAATTAATTTGTAATTAATTAAGTAATTAAGATAAATTAATTTAAAATTTGTAATTAATTAAGAAATTAATTAAGATTAATTAATTGTAAATTAAGGGTTAATTAGTAATCAATTAAGGAATGATTAATTTTTAATCAAGTTTAATAATGGATAATTAGAGTAATTAATTAATTAATAATTAAAGGATTATTAATTAATTAAAGATTAATTAATTGATAATGAGGATAATTAAGAAGTGATTAATTAATTAAATAATTGTGATTAATTAATTATTGATTGGTTAAGCAAGGTAAAGTGATTAATTCTTAAGTAATTAATTTAATTTGAATTAATTAAATTAATTATAATGTGAATTAGAGATATGCTTGCTTATGGATGATTGTTTTGAATTGAATATCTGGATTTGGTTGATATCTGTTGGATGACAGTCTGAGATATTCTGTGATGAGATATTGTATATATCTATGATAGATATTGGTTATTATCTGTGGATAATATTGTGTGGATGCTATGTTTAAATTGAATTGAATTGTTTAAATCTTTAAACAACTTGGCCTTTAAGACACGTTTATATTTCGATGAGACCGGGATCGGGTTTGCTATAGTACAACGTGATAAGGGGTTCTCGCTTTGCGTTAGGTGGTGAACGGAATTAATTTCAGTAATTAATTAAGAGGTATTATAATTAATGGGAAAGGGTGAAGGATTAATTAATTTGTGATATTTATTAAAGGCAAATTACTTAGAGTAATTTAAGAGGATAATTAAGGAATGATTAATAAATGGGTTGTAATAAATTAATGTTAAGTAGGCAGGATTAAAGATGATTGAAATAATTTAGTTAATTTTTTTTTAAATTAATTAAAGATGTTAGAATAAGTTAATCTTGCTTAATAATGATTGAATGATATTGATGCTTAGATTATCTCTGATGAGATTTGTGATGCTATGTGTTACGATATGATTGGTTTAAACTATGGTAATGTGGGTATCTATTGATAATAAATTATTGTGTAAAGGTGACACTCTGTATTTAAGATTACGAAATGTATCACACTTGAAAAGCTTTGGACAAGACGATAATGGACTCGAAGAGACTGGGATCGCGTATCAGTAATACCCAAAACCACTTCGATTCTTTATAAATTGCTCTGTGAAATCAATAGACTGAAATGGAACAATGTGGACCCTTGAAACTAAGTAAGATGCCTAGGGGTTAATTTGTGAAATTGGTTATGACTATAACAAGTAATGAACTCGCAGTGAAATGCGAGTTACCCGGGTTTCTTTTATGGTTTGAGCTTAGTATTTTAAATTTTATGGGTTTACTCATGCTGGTTTCCAGCCTGACCCGGGTGTTACTTTGATGTAATGCTCGGGTCAGACCGAGTATTACAGATTTTCAGATAAGAACGTTTTGGAGCTCAGGAGGCGAGTTGGATGGCTGGAATGTATGGAGTGTTTTCCGCTGTGATATATTATTGTATAATTAGGACATGTTGTTTAAAACTGTTCAGTGATTAGAAATGGTTGTAACTCTGATGTATAAATATAAGTGTACTGATACAGTTCTTCTTTTGTAAACTGTTATTATGTGATATTATATTTTTATCCGCTGTTAATGTGAGGTTTCTGTGACTTTTTCCTGTTTTCTTCTTCTTTCTTTTTTTCTTTTCTAACTATCTGGAATTTTAGGGTTCGAATTTTCCGGGTCATTACAAAAAGCAAGCAAGTGGGATTTCTTTGGTAAGCAAAATATAGGCCTTCGAAAGCTATTTAAAAATGGCTCCGGCCCCTTCAAAAAGCATGTCTTTCGACTCTATACCTACCGCCTTTCTCCAATTCACTACGTACCAAAGCATTGATACCATGCGTATTAGTTTTGACTTAGTTGGGGCAGAGGTAGGGGGTCGAAAGGTTGCTATTGGAAGTGGAGAAACAATAAATCTTTACAAAATAGTTTTGTTGCCTTTTTAAGTAAATGCTTTTTAACAAACTTGCCTATTTGTTAAATTATAATTGGTTACCATAAACTTTACCAAAATATATGCTAAAAGACTGCTGAATTCATTCAGTTTTAAATAAGAATAATTAACAAAGAAGCCCTTCCATTTAATAAAACAATCAAGACATTTAAGTCATCCAACTTAATTAATTTAATTTCCATAGTAAATCACTTAGGAAAAATCCCCAAAAGTCATTTAAATTGCCTTTTAATATGTAATCTAACATATATAAATTTCGAACCCAAATCCTTTATATAGCAGCCAAAATAAATATTAAACCCAATTATTCATTCCTTCATTTAAAAATTCATAATAAACCATCCATAGCTTGGATAATTATGAAATTTTAAACCCGTCTCCAGAATAATGTTTTACATAACATGGTAAATCCGCATGTTATTCAAAACACAATATTTATGAATTTAGCCTTAAAATTCAATAACACATTTATCAAACGTACTTGTTTGAATCAAACTTATCATGTAATCCAAACATATCGTCATTAAAATCATTGTAAAGGTTTCAAATTTAAAACCCGAAATTAAATACTTTTTAAAAATGAAAATGAGATGGTTTTGATTATTATTGACCTTGCTTTTCATAAGAAACTTGAGATTTGATCTTGATTGATTCTCCTTTCTTGATTCCAAAGCTTTTACTTGATTTTACTCCTCTTATTTTTCTAGATTGTGGCCGGCTTTAGGCTTCCCTTTTCTTATGTCTTTTTGAATTTTTAACATGTGTAATGAAAATGGGAACAAGGTTTAGGGGTTATGGGGTTATGGTGGTGGTTATTCCCCATAATGCCCTTGCCTATTTCCTTATTAGTTAACTTATAAAACCATTTCCATAAACTTATTCTATTTATTTAATTAAGCATGGAGTCTATTTAAATTTTCAAATCTCAGTCTCTTTATTTATCTAATCTTTACATTATTCTATTTAATTTATCTAACTAAATTTCCTGAATAATGTCATTTAAAATTAGGGGTGTTATAGGCTTCCCTCTTTAAAGACTTTCATCCTTGAAATTCGATAAGGACTTAATACTAAACATAGAAATCATATGCAACAACTCCTAACTACCATACTAGCCTACCTGACTAGCAACAGTCTATATAAAGCAAATATAGGCCATACCCTCATAATATATCAGGATAAGTATCTCTAATCCTATCTTTTGTCTCCTAAGTACAGTCCTTCTCATTTTTTCTCCATCGAACTTTCACCAACTTGACTGCTTAGTTTCGTAATCTCTTCTTATTTCTCGCTACAACCCAAACTAGTTGTCTAACAAAAGTCTAGTTCAGTTCTACGATCAAATCTTCCAACCATGTCAGAGGAATAGTAGTCTCTGGATTATGTACATACTTGCGAAGATGTGACGCATGGAACACATTATGGACACCTGCCATACACTCAGCAACTCTACTCTGGGTGCGAGCTTTCCGATCCTCTCTATAATTTGGAACGGACCAACATATCTCGGTGCCAGTTTTTCCAACTTTCTGAATTGTACCACACCCTTCATCGATTATACTCTAATGAAACCCTATCTCTAACTCAAAATTCCATATCTTTACGCCTCTTATCTGTGTAACTCTTCTTTCTAGACTGAGCTTCCTTCATCCTCTCTCGGATCAACTTAATCTTCTTTGTTGACTCTCTAACTAGATCTGGACTCAAGACTAATCTGTCTTCCGTCTCCAACCCACATGCTTATGATTTGCATGGCCTTCCATACAAAGTTTCGAAAGGCGTCATTCCTATACAGGTTTAATAATTATTATTATAGAAAAACTCAACCAAATGTAGGTGAACTTCCCAAGATCCACCAAAGTCTGGCACATAAGCCCTCAATAAATCTTCGAGTACCTTATTGACTCCCTCTATCTGCCCATCTGTCTGAGGGTGATATGCAGTACTCATCTTGAGCTTGGTACCTAGCACATTCTACACACTCTTCCAGAATTCATTCGTAAACAAAGTATATTTGTCATTGACTATATTACTAGGAATCCCATGCAGTCAAATTATGTTCTTCATGAACAATTTAGCTAAAACCGGTGTCGTCCTGGTTAACTTAACTGGAATGAAATAGGCACTCTTGGTCAACCTGTCCATTATGACCGTACACTTTCATTTCCTCTATTTGACCTTGGCAACACGTCTATATAATCCATGGATATCGAGTCCCATTTCCAAACTGGTTTTCCTAAGGTTGAAGCAATCCACTTAGCTTTTGATATTCGACCTTCACTTGTTGACAGTTTGCACACTGCCTAACCCATAGGCCAACATCCTTCTTCATACCTTCCCAGTAGAAGCTCCTCTTCATATCTTGATACATCTTGGTTTCTCCACGACGAATCGTAAATTTGGATCGATGAAATTATTTAAGAACTTCTTTCATTAAGACCTCGACATTCGGAACACATAGAGGTCCCTTCTTTCTCAACCATCCTTTCTGGTCAAGAATAAAATCCTTTAGATCATCAATCTCAGATCCAACCTCAAGCCTTATAATCCTCTCAGCTAACACTAGATCCTCTTTCTGCTTAGAAGCAATCCTTTCGATCAACACTGGTCGAACTCCCTAACATGACAAAATGGCGGTGCTCTGACTAGAACTAACAGTCGATCTTAACTGCACACTACAAGTGGTCAAAGCTTCAATATCTTTCCATTCTGCCAACGTATCTAACACCATATTCTGAGGTTTTCTACTAAGATCATTCACTGCCTTATTCTCTTTCCCAGGTATATACTCTATACCAAAATCATAAGTTGCTAAAAACTCCAACCACCTTTGCTATCTCATATTCAAAGCCTTCCGAGAGAATAAATATCTTAAGGACTTATGATCTGTATATATCTCAAATCTCTCCACTGAGAGATAATGCTTCCATATCTTCAGAACGAAGATCGACGCTGTCAACTCCAAATCATGAGTAAGATATCTTACTTCAAGCGGTCTAAGCTGTTGTGAAGTGTAGGAAATAACTTTACCCTTCTGCATCAACATAGCTTCTAATCCGGTCCCACATACATCGGTATACACCACTAACCCTTGGTTTCCGTCTAGAACCACTAACACAAGCGCATTGTTCCATAATTGCTTTAACTTAAGGAATGCTTCCTCACATTTTTCAAACCGAACAAACTTCACGTCCTTCCCGGTTAATTTAGTCAAAGGCGCCGCTATCCATAAAAAAATCCTTAATGAATCTCCGGTAATAGCCATTAAGTCCAAGAAAACCTCTAATTCGGCCACTGTCTCTGGTCTCTTCCAATTATTAACAGCTTCGATCTTATCTGTATCGATTGACAAACCCTTCTCTGAAACCACGTGACCAAGAAAATTAACCTCTTTCTTCCAGAAATGACACTTGGAAAACTTTGCTTTCAGCTGATGCTGCCTCAGCATCTCAAACACTACTATAAGATGATCTTTGTGCTCTCTTTCATCTTTAGAGTATAATAAAATGTCATCTATGAATACCAATACGTACCAATCCAAGTACTCTAGGAGGACTTGGTTCATCAAATCTATGAAGAAAGCTAGTGAATTCATTAACCCGAATGACATTACTAACCACTCGTACGAACCATACCTAGTTCAAAACACTGTCAACGGAATACTGTTCTCTGCCACTCTTAATTGATGGAAACTTATTGCCAAATCCAATTGGAAAAATACTCTGGATCCATACAACTGATCAAGTAGATCATCGATTCTTGGTAAAGGATACTTCTTCTTAATCATTTTCTCGTTCAACTTATGATAATCGATACATATCCTTAACAACCAATCCATTTTCTTCACGAACACCGTGACTGCACGCCAAGTTGAACAGCTTGTTCTAATAAAATTTCCCCCCTCTAGACCCACTAGCTTCACTTTTAATTCCTTCATCTCGGCTAGACGGTCTATTTACTGGTTCTGCTCTTGGCGCAAGATCTATCTGAAACTCAATAGCTCGTTTCGGTGGTAATCCTGTAACCGACTCAAAAACATTTGCAAATTCTGGTGCTACTTAAAACTAACTTAATTTTTCTTCTATTTCCCTAGCACTCAACAAAGCACAAGCACTCCGGGCAGAATCCTCTACTGAAAATATGATTCAGTTATGACTACAAGGGTGTCTAAGCGATATGTGATATTTCGGAATTTCAAGCAAAATTTAAGTGTGATAAACTCCATTATAAATTAATTAAAATTGATAAAATTATTATTTTAAAGAACAATAATTGTGTTCTATATATATAGATTTTAAATAGAATTATTATATACAAATGGAATTTGGATTTGTTAAATTTTTTATGTATATATTAAATTGATTTTTAAATTGGATTTGAAATTGAATTTAAATTTGAAATTCAAAGGATAGATATATATATCTTAGATTATAGTTTGGTTTTTAAAATGTATTTTCATAATTTTATTTGGAGCATAGATTGTTTTTTTTTTTTTTAAAGGAATTTATTTATATATGTATTTATAAATTAGGAAATTAATTTTCAAGGCTTTATGACACATTTAAAAATTTATTTATGCATGTAATGTTACATGTGTTAAGTTATAATACTTTTAAATAATATGTGTTAGCAAATTTGATAAGGTAAAGGACAAGTGTCACATATTACAATTTATTTTCTTTAATTCTTTGTAAATTAGATAAAAATTAACCCTATATAAACACACCTCTTCTCTCTTCTATTCTTATTCTATTCTCTGTTATAAAAACAACAAAGTCTCAAAATCGAACTATAAACTATCACTAGATTAAACTCAAAACTTTCTTCAGAGTTTATAGTTTTTCATACCTAGAATCAAAACTCAAGCTTATAGCATAGGTTAAAGCAAGCTTCAACTCAAAATTTATAAGCCGAGCCTGTAACAAATTTTCCAAAGCAACCTGAGGTGACTCAAAGTCTTAAGGCATTCCAGTTTCAATGTTTCAAACTTCTCAAGCAACATCAAGTAATTCCAGTGTGTTAATCAAAAGCAGTAATCAAGTTTTTTAATTTCAAATGAAATCAAGTCTCTGCCTTTTTAAAAATCTGTGAGTAAACTACTACTCTTTTTTGCTTAATCCTATTTGAAAATTTATGCTTATGAGTAACCCCTTTCTTTAAAAGCTTAAATAGATCTAAATCTGTGCATGTGATTATGGATTGGATTTGTGTTTTGCATATGTATATATAAGTATGAATCTTTGGATATTTATGCTTGTATTTGATCTGTGCAAGTTATAGAGCCTGTTATTCTCAATTTCAAAAAGTACAGAGTTTTAATATTTTAGGAAAAAATTCAAAACTTCTTACCCAATCACTGATTAGGCTAGAATTTCAAACAATATAGGTTTGTGTAAACATAATTTAGGTTTTAAAAACATGTTTAAGTATATTAAGTTTGAAAATCTTTTGAACTTGAGGAAATACAGCAATATGTTTTAAAAATGTGAAAAATCAAACAGTGAAATTTGTTGATTCAAGTATGCAAATTGAATCGTCTCTGGAAAATAGTATTTTTAAAACAAAAATCATGAATTTTAGTTTGGGTTTGAGTTTGCATTTCTGGAATGATTAGAAATGTGTTTTTGGGCAAAATCAGGTGACTGGGCGATCTTGGATCGTCGGGGTTTTGATCAGAGCTAGATTGGTGATTGGGGACGTGGGGAAAAATGATGGAAGTGTCGATCATAGGGCGTGGCGTCAGCGGTGGTCGGAACTAGGGTTTAAGATGGTTTTTAGTCGAGCTTGGGTTTTGGGTTACTGCTACATCGTCGGAACGTCGGGTCAAGCCAAACGTGGGGGAAAGATGCTTGATTCGTAGACGGAAGTGTGGCCGGAGCTCTAGAGCTTCCAGTGGTCGGAATGTCTTTGTCGAGGTAAGTTTCAGGTGGGGTTGGGTTTTCGAGTTTCGGCGAGAATGCTCGATTTTGATGTGGGTTTTGTGGTATCGAATCAATGGCTGGAATGGATTGTCGTGACGATGGGTGACTTGTTGAGGATGATCAAGGGGTACCGGAGCATCATCGGCGATGGTGCACGTGCACCTGGTTTCTATGTGCATTGAGGTTTAGGAACGAAGAAGTTACTCAGGTCGAAGCTCGGGTTCTAGGGTAGTTTTGCTCGAGTTTATTCTCAAGATTTTTACGAGAGAGATGCTCGGCCGAGTTTTTAAACTTAAAATCAAATAAGTTTTAAAATTTTAGCAAAGCTTTTGCAAATGGAAGAAAACTTGAGTCTGGACTCGAACTAATCTCGAGTAGAACGCGAAGAAGTTTAAATGCGGATTTTTGAAGTCTTTATAAAATAAGTTTTTAAATTTAAATTGAATCTAATTTTAAAACTATTTTGTAAAATAAATGTTTTCTTAAAACATTTGATTTGGAAGATTTGAAAATTTGTTTTACTTAAAACGTGTTAAGTTGAAAGTTATTTTAACCTTAAGTTTAAATTTAAAAGTTTAATTTAAAAAGTGGAATGATTTAAAACGTATTTAAATTATGATAAGCGAGTCATAAATAAAGATAAAGATTTATCTTTAAAGTTAATGAAGATTTGAAAATTGATGACTAATTAAATAAATGAAATAATTAAGAGTAATTAAGAGTAAGTAATAAATTTAATTAATTAACGATTAAGGGTTAATATATTTATAATTAAAGATTATAATTAATTAATTAGGGATTAATTAATTGATAATCTAGAATTAAGTAATTAAGTAATTTAAGGTTAATGAATTAAGTAATTAGAGGTTAATTAGTTTGAAATTAAGAATTATCAATTAGATAATTAAAGATAATTAATTAATAATTAGTGATTAATTAATGAAGAAATTAAGTTGTAATTAGTGAATGATTAATTACTTAATGGAAGTAAATAAGGATTAATTACCTAGTGTGATTAATTAAGGATTGATTGATTTAGGAAACTAATCAAGGATTAGTTAAATAATGAGTATGATTAATTAAGGGATAATTGACCAATGAATTGGTTATAAGATAATTAATTTGAGTAATTAATTAAGGATCAATGTAACTAATATGGATGAGTAAAGGATAATTAATCGAAAATGTTTAATTAAGTTGGATAATTAAAAGATGATTAATTAATTGGTTTGTAATTAATTAATTTTGGAAGTGATCAATCTTGGTTATGAATGATTGAATGATGTTAGATGCCTTGAATCGGTTGATATATCTGATATTAAATGTCTTATGATATGATATGTTTGGATAGACAGTGAAATGTGGTTATTTGTTGATGGTGAATTACTGTGTAAAAGTGACATCTACTATTTAAATTTAAATTGTATTCACTTGAATAACTTGGGTTAAGATGACATTGAATTCGAAGAAACTGGAATCGGGTATCAGTAAATACCCAAAACCACTTCGATTTATAATCTACTATGATTCTTTATAAGATTTGATATGTGAAATCTATAGACTGGAATGGAATAATTTAAGTAAACCGGACCATTTGAATTATGTAATGATACTTAAAGGATTATGTGTGAAATAAGTTTTGATTATGGCAAGTTGAGAACTCGTGATAAGATACGAGTTACCCGGGTTTTAAAAAGTTTGTTTACATTGGTATTTCTTGTTAGATGGATTTACTCACGCTGGTTTACAGCCTGACCCGGGTGTTACTTTGATGTAATGCTCGGGTCAGACCAAGTATTACAGTTTTTCAAGTAAGGACGATCTGGAGCTCAGGAGGCGAGCTGGATGGCGGGGACGTATGGAGTGTATAACGCTGTGATATTGTAGTTTGTCTGGGACAGGTTGATTGAATCTGTACAATATTTGTAAATATTGTAACTCTGATGTATTAAAGTTTAATTTGACAAGTACAGTTTTCCTTTGTAATTTGGTATTATTGATATTATATTTTATCCGCTGCGAATGTAAGATTATGCTTTGGTGTTTCTGTTCTTTTTCTTCTATCTCTTTTCTTTTGTTCTCTAACTATCTGGAATTTTCGGGATCAAAAATTTTAGGTCATTACACGATATTTCCCTATCTTGGCAAAATATCTTAGCGTCATATTTAACCAAGCAATCCATACCCAATATGATTTCGAAATCTACGAAATCAAAAACATACAAATTGCATGCAAATTTATGGCCTAACAAATCAATTTCTTACTGGTCACGTCTCCATCCTAGAGTTGAATACCCTTCTATCGAATTCACAACCCTTAAGGAAGTAACAAGGTATGCGGATTCTAGACATAACCTATCAACCAAACACTGAGATATAAATGAATGCGATGCACCGATATCAAATAGTACCATTACCGGTATACTATGAATCAAAAACATAACTTCCATCACCATCTTTCCTTTCTCAGCAGTAGTTGGACTAGCATATGATGGCCCAATGGCAAAGACTTTTCCCTTGTCCCCCCTTACTGGTTCTAGGCACTGATTCTTATAATTCCCTATCTAGTCACAGTTAAAGCACTTCACGCCCTTCTTGTTTGCGGCCTGCTTTCCTTTGCCGTTCGGCATTCATGAGCATAATGACCCTTTCTATCACACCTGAAGCAAGCTAGGTTGGCCTTTGCCTTCTTAGCAGCTTCTCCCTTCTAGTTTTCCTTTTTCTTAAAGAACTTCCTCTTCTAACCCTGAAAACCCTGGGTTTCAACACGCTTCTCTTTCCCATAAGCAGCAAGCATCACCTCATGTCGGATTCCCATTTCCCAAACAACATTGCAATGATCACGAAGATGTGGCAAAGTCACCCTAGCAATCTCGAGTCTCAATCTCCAAATAAACTTCTCATTTCTCTTGATGACAGTGTCAATAGTAGCATATCCATATCTGTACAGTTCATTAAACTTCGTAGCATACTCAATCAGCGATATCTCACCTTGCACCAAATCCCTGAACTTTCTTAACAATGCCGATTTGACAACTTTAGACAAAAACCTCTCCTCGAATCTCCTTCGAATTTCTTCCAAAGTCAATTCTTCCTCGTGAACTTCAGTAGTAACAATATTCTACCAATGAAGCGTTGTTCCCTGAGACTGCCTAGAGGCTAGTCTCCACTTCTGCTCGTCATTTAATCCTAAGTCAACGAAGATTCTCTCACAATGCAACAACAAATTCTCAGGTTCAATAGCATCTTCCATCCCCAAAAATGGCTTCCCACCAAGGTTGGTATAATCTCTGCTCAACTTAGCATAGTTGTTTCCAATTGGAGCCACGGGATTTGCTCCTCCAACATTCCCAGCTACACCAGTAGCTGCTCCAGCTTGCATAAGATTGACGAAGAACTAATACATCATCCCTATATCTACTGGAAGATTTCTAGCACCATTGGCATCTGCGTTTTGATTAGCATTTGCCTGTCGACCCTGATTCCTCCTGTTGGGTCAAGCATTTCCATTTGTTGTGGTGCTTCCTCCACCAAGATTTCCTCTTTCGTTTCCTACCTTCATATCTTCCTTTCTTGCAAATCTGCATATGAGCCTTAGTAAGATACAAAAGAAAGGTCTAAGAGAGAGGAGATTATGAACTTATGTATATATATATCAATTAAAAATGCATTAGTATAGTGTTAACCCAAACCTCGATCTTATTTTCTAATTCATTGGATTATGTTTTCAAAAATCATTTTAAGTTTAAAATTTCTTTTAAGTTTTCACAAAACCTACGCATTGATACCAACTTGCGACATCCCCTAATTGGAGGCCTAAAACTAACGGTTACAGATGCTGCGTCATCCACAATTATTAATTCTCGGTGACCACATGCGGTAATGTTAGATACATTGATATAACAGAAAAACATGGATATGGAAAAATTATAAAACCATTAAACAAATTTGACATTCCATTTCAAATCAAATTTCAAATTCATTATATAATCCAAATTCGAAAACCACATTCAGAGAAATATAATTACAAAGTACGCCAAGATCGACTTATAAAGATGCCCCTTTGGATGATCAGAGTTTAAACATAGATAATTAAACAACTTTGCCTTTACAAAAAAAGCACAGCGAAATCAAAAAGAAAAGATCTCCTATTAGCCAGCATGCCTTCTGCTCGTCTTTGGAAGCTTATTTCTCAAAGGAGAATCTGGAAACCTCAACTCTCAAACCATTCAAAACTAATTGAGCACCTGAGATTTTAAGGCGAAACAAGAACTTTGAGTCGGACATAAAGCCTGGTATGAATAATAACCTACCATCTCGAGCCATTTAGATATCTAGTGAGACCTTGCCGCCTACTGGAACGGGTTTTCTCCTTACTAGTATCTTACTCAAAAATTTATAATAACCATATACTATGCACCTGCATCCACAATGGTAAAAAACTTAGCAATTTAAAATATTATGATGATATGCAAATAAGAAATATAATCTGGATTTTCCATCTCCATTCATTTGACTATCTGTCTAAGTTATAGTTTCTAGGGTCACTATTAACCTATTAGTTTTCATGGGCTGACTAATAACCTTCATATGGAGTATCTATCTGGTTTTATAGTTTTCATGGGATCACTAAGAGCCTATTGGCCCATGCCAATAACTTTATTATTTCATGGGTTATCCCTGAATCTATTGATATCTCTAATAACTTATGTTATATCATAGTTTTCATGGGTCAACTATGAATCTATTGACAGTTGTCAATAACTTTATCTGGATATAGTTTTCATAGGATCACTAGAAATCTACTGGCCCCTGCCAATAACTCTCTCCAAACATAGCTTTCATGGGTTTACTATGAACCTATCTAAACTGACAACTTCGTTGATCAATCTTTGGACATCTTATGTTCTGGTCTACCTGACCTCTTGGATGCAATTCTACTCATATAGGAGTTAACTCAGTTTATATTCACTATTGGATCAACCTATCTGGTTATTCCAATCTTACTCCCCAAAGTACAGTTATGGGTCCATTATATAGTGAATATATTTATAGAAGAAGCATATATAATTACTGATCATAACAAAATAATACCAGCATTTATGATTTAATATATTTGAAATCATTTTCACATAAAACATAGTTGATTCCTTTAACCCATTATTTTTGTCAAGAAAAGCTTCCTCTAAAACTCCAAATTCGAAAGTCATTTCAAAGCTCTTTTATATTGCCATGGGTTTTTCTTTAAAAATGAGATTGGGTTATTTATTTTGAAAACTAAGGCTTTCAAAACCTTAGAACTCTATTCGAAATCATTAAAATATCTTTGAAATTGGGTTATTTGTTTTGAAAACTAACGATTTCAAAGCTCCGCTTGATCGTATATGCTCATTGGATGTGATCGCATGGTCAATCATTGAACCGATCTCGTGCACGATCATTACCTATCATTTTTTACTACATACAATTCACTTTGCACTCATGTATGGATCCTACCCTTCGTCATGTCTTCCACTTCCTCAAGTAGCATAGATTCTTCGTAAAGTTATGCCAAAGCCTCATGAAGAACCATACACGAGGCAGAGTAAAAATCCCCAAAGCCATACACCTGACTTGGGCTCATTGCCCAGGTCAATGCACCCGCAGTCGGTTGGCCTTAGTCAACTGGTTCCATACACCAGTTGACTGAGACTGGAAATTCTTGGACAGTAACCCTAAGCCAACTAGCCAAAGTAGCTACCACTCACTGATGAGTTATCTAGCTCCCTTAGTTTGCCTTTGCCGCAACAGTGTTCATTGGTTGACGTTTTGGAAGTGAATTCTTAAGTATTTGAAAACTAATTTCGATACCAAAATCCAGTCTTTGCACGTGTAAAGTTCTAAGGGCGAATATAAATACCCGGGCTTCTTTAACATACCAAAAAGAACTCGATTAACCCCTCACTTCACGTGATGCTCATTCATATGTTGATTCACTTGCTTGTGCACGCATGGCACACTCGTGTACATAAACACGTGAAAACTTCACAAATCACGCTTCGACCTTTACCATAGCGATTATTCGATCTGGTACTCTCTCACGCAAATTAGTGTACCCGATGGTCGCTATGACTACATGAGATTGGTCATTGCATGATGATATACCCAGACATATATTTCCATACACATATACTCATACTTAAATAAATAATTCAGTCGTTTAACAATCAAATCCTACTTTTATTTACTAACTCTTTTAAATAAAAGTCCAATCTCTTTTCTATTATTTTATAAAAGCCATCATATTATTTTATAAAGTACAAATTAGCTTATAAATCATTTTAAGCACTTTAACTTATTTTTAAAGGTGGTATTTTTATTCTCGATTAGTAATAAAACATATAACAATATTTCTATCACAAATACAATGACGAATCAGCGTTTAACTAATTTATAATCATGTTATAGATTAATATCACTACTATCTAGCTCTATTCAACACGAATAAAACATAATATAAATATACAGGATTTTAATTAACTATCTTGGATATTTGTTCAATTAAATTCAATCAAATGGGAATACAATTCCATATATATTTATTTTCTACCTCTATTAGGTAATATTTGTCAACATATATAATAATTGAGATTTATACTAAAATATAAATCTAAAGTTATAATCCCGCTCACCTGGACCGTGAATTCTCTAGCGTTCAAATCTAGTCTAAGTCCATACTATGTCATATATAATCTCACTACGAGTGCAATGGTGAGGACCGCATCTCAATTGGAGCTTGTATGTAAGAGATATGGGTTAAATACGAAATGAGATTTATTTGAATTAATTAAATCGCTAATTATCCACTAATTACCTTGATTAGCCTAGTACCCCTTCTTCCCCAAATATGATATGCATAGGAAACGTGCACAAACCCAAAACCCACCTCCTTCACTCCTCCGTTTCTCCGTCTCAAGTCACAGAATCGATGGACCAATTTCTCCGATGCGCTCCACTATGCTGGCTTTCGCAATGGACCCGTCGCCATCTTGCCCGCATCCTTACCATTTCATGATTTGATGCTTGCCTCTCCTCCTCCAAATGAGGCGATTCACATAAGATGGACGAAGCTCCAGTGATTGATATAAGCAGATGTGTGTCACGAAGTGAAGAACAGCAGTGCTCTCCGTTCCATTCAATTCTTCCCTAAGCACCTCCAAAGACAGGCCCTAGTCAACGTCCAAAATGTCGATCTCGTCTAAGTAGTGCCACAAGAGACAAAGCCACCATGGATTTACTACCTTTTCTGTCATGAGGTCAACGGATCCAATTTCACTTCTTTTCATGGATCGTAACCTCCAAATTGATTTTAGAAAGGGAGGAGTTCATTTTCATTTACTGAAGGAAGAGGTGTGATGATAAGTCAAGAATATATTAAGGAGAATGATATATATTATATATAATAATATATATTTTATTTTATTTATCAAATAAATCGCCAAAAGTTTGGAGTTCGCATGATCACACGGTACATTGAATTACCATGAAACTCGTCGGTGATTACCTTATTTTTTCAGTCCCAGTGGTATAATTAAATTTCATCGCTATCTAAGACAACGCTCTAGGATGGTAATTTCAGCCATCTCGATGTCGTTTTGGCCATTGGATCGCCTGATTCCAAATATAGCAATATTTTTACATATTTTAATTTGCAACATTGATCCGAACTCAATGGAAGTGGTCTCGAGTTCTTATTCAACCATACGCAAAAAGTCATACTTTGGACCCTTAATTCAATAACGATTCAATATTTAAATTAATTATTTAAATATATTATCATTTAATATGCGGTATGTTACAACAACAAGGAGGTTCTACTATCAGTACGTGACTCAAAGTTTCTGATAAAAGTTTGTAAATAAGGAGTAAGCGATGATGCTCACCGTGCATAGTCTAAGTGTATCCATATCTTTGGACAAATTGAATGGGTCTAGTTACTATCTATTTGAGTTGGCAAGGATCCAAGCATTAATGTGCCACGATGCTGAGTAGTCGTTGACAGTCTGAGTGGGTGATTTGCATTACCATATGTGATGACCTCCCTACAACTCCAATACCCAATATAACTTATAGAGTGCACCACGATAGTACCTGGCTGATGTAGGATGATTGTCAGGAGAATTACTTAACAAAATCTCCAAACAGAACCTGTCATATATCTCATAGTGCATAAAATAAAATATAATAATCAACACAGATATAAAAAGGTGAGACAATAATTTATCAAATGAACCAAAAATAATAACATCGGAATGCAATAAGTTCACTAGATTATAAAAAATCGAAGTAATAGAGTTTTTACATCCCAATACACAATATAAAATCCAATAATTTTCTCAAATGATAATATAAGTAACGACTTGCACAGCGGAATATAAGCAATAGTAAGCTCCAAAATATAAGTATCGTCAAGGGTTAGCCTCTTGCTCATCCACTGGATAGCTCTATGTGTTAACTTCAAACCTGTTATTTAGTCCGGTCATTCAATAATACCTGAGTGATAAGAAGAAAAGCTTAGAACCTTAGATCAGATAATAGCCTAGTGTGAGCTATAAAAAATCTCAAGATACCATAAAAGCCTATATAGTAAAACATATACACTGAGTATGAACAGTCATACGTGATTAGTAACTGCATCAAATAAGTTAGCACATAACACAATATATTATACACTAACATAATCATCACAAAGGCATACTACACTAAGTATAATAAGGGTGTCAGGGTACCTAGCTCAGTAGTACCTACGTCAAGAGACATCCATAAATATCATGCAACAATCATGAATTATAGCAGTCATAGTAAACATATAGAAAAAACGAAACAATAACCACCACCAAGGTTCCATTTTATCCTAGATATATAAAAGTCTCGCATCATCACCAACAAGTCACCTCATCCCGACCATCACCAAGATGCCCCATGATATCTGACATCTCATAGGACCATCACCAATGCTAACAACACACCACATTGCAATTGGATTTGTTGTTCGATCATGTACCATCACCAAGTTACTGCTATCACCAAGGCAAGCTAGACCATCACCAAGGTCCAAAGTACAAAAGAGATCATCCACACATACCCTTACCCCATGAAACACCTATTAGATCTAGAGTCAGCAACGATACCTCCTATATACTACTGGATATTGTAACACACCACGTCCCCCCACATCGCTTCACCTCGTTGAATGTGCCTTCTCAAACCATTACTAAGCCCACAAACTTCTCACCCAAAGTACCTGACCAAACAATTCATCTCACCTGAAGTACTTAGCCAAAGTATTCACCCCATTCATTAGTCGAAGTTTGGAACATTTCTAGACGTCCATACCAAGTCGTAGAGCCATCATCAAAATCCCAATGTTGTCCCATATTTGTCCCAACCAACCCCAAGCATCCCCGAATCAATCCTTAGAAATGCCCAGAGTTAACCATTGCCTAACCCAAAGCTATCCAAAAACCCCTCATGCCCTACCTGATTCTTCTTAAGACTGGCCCAAAATTATGGGATAACTTGACCAAAACACGAACCCCGAACCCCAAATCTTGTTCGGCATTCAATCTCTGAATATCAAATCATGTCTGGCACCTTCACCTAGGCCGAAGCTTCCCTTTGCTTTGTGTGGAGCCTCCCTGTCGTAATCCAAAGTCCACCAGCGAATAATGTTTTGTTCAACACCTACACTCGTTCACTCCTCCACTAACTACCTTGCCATAGCTGAGCCTACCATGTGCTGAACACCATTCCAGTAGCATTTCCGACACTTCAATTTTTGCACTGATTTGATAGTTACACTTATCACTTTGACCCTATGCAATGCCCGTGCATCAACACAATCCTAAACACTCTATAGGTAGTTTTTCAATGCCTAATCCTACGTTTTCTAGCTCTAAATTGCTCCGATAAGCATTTACAACCATTCAATATATATAAACAACATCCATAATCCTATTAACAACATTCAAATGTCATCGGATCATCCAAACATACATCGGCACATGGAAAATCGCCTCAAAACACGTCTATAGCATAGCCTACCATCAATATAAGTATTCATAGATCAAAACAACCAAATTAAATCACTTTAAATCATTTTAAATTTTGTTCAACTTAAACAGCATCAAAACACGTTTCTAACTTAAAAAATGGACTTAAAACATGTCAAAACCTTTAAAAATCTATATAGGAGGTTTAGAGATGATAAATCACCCACCAACCACCTAAAAATCAATGATTTGTACATAAAATGAGGCAAATCTGAGAATATATAGCCAAGCCCCGAAATTTCACTTACAAAAATGTAGATCTTAAGTCCCTTGTTAAACCTCTTACTAATATATCCTTATTCTATGGATTTGGCTTGATTTGGAAGAGATTAAAAGTGGCTTTGGCTAAAGAGAAGTTTAATGGAGGTTTAGATCTATTTTGGAGCATTGAAAATTTTGGGTAGGCAATGGCTGCCAACATTAGCACAAATCACAAAATGGGTCATGGACCCAACAAAGGGCTTGTACTTACTACCCTATAAGCTATCCAAAAACTATCATACTTAAAACAACCATATATCCTAACCGTATATCCAAAAATCAATTATGACCATCCTACGGAAAGAGAAACCATCATATATTTCGTTTGGAAGTGATTTAAAGACCTGAGTCGACTCTTATCAAAAGTTATATCCATCACAAGTTTTCAGTGATAAAATCATCCATAATCTAAAGGAGGGTCAAAATATCAAAATTTAACCTTCCCTAAAGTTATAGACTTAAAAGACCCAATTTGGATTTAAAAACAATATTTTACGTTCCTTCGATACTGAAAATATAGACCATTACAATCACCTCCTTCACCTTAGGAATTTCTCCCCTAAAATCCCATCATATAAGGTAACTCAAAAAACATAGTTACCATGCACGCCTAAAAACCATAAGCAAACATATCAACCATCAAACATGCACACATAAGCAACAAATAACATCTACACCCATACTAGCATGCAAGGTACTAAAGTACCTAATATAGGACATCAAATGTCAAAGCCAATGATAAAAATTGAAGTCTTACAGTGTGAGGTGCTAAGAATAAGTGGCATTCTCTCCCTGATCTCTCATATGCAATTGCCATCGCTATCACTCAGTTGTACCTTTACTAACTTCATATACTTCTTCCTAAGCTATCCCATATCATATCTAACTATACGAGTAAGCTTACGAGGTATCAAAGATTCTAGTTAAGTCTCAATATCATTCAGTCAATCCAATGCCATCTTTCCAACGCCTCTTGTAAGATCCACCAGAAATCCTCTCATGGATAACCGATCTATACTGCTTATAGTGCTCTTTAGCACATTGTAGGATTGCACAATCACTTTGTTCATTACTTAACATATTCCACCATTGTTCCACTCGACTCTGTGGGTATCGATTCGGAACTACTGGTCAGTCTACCGACTATGACTAGACTACCACTAATCCTTCTTCTAATCCTTAGTAGTTCACCAATATATGTTCCTGCTCTCACTGGGAAATCTCTAGTGGTCGTAAAAAATTACTAGACTTTTTGTGCTTAACCTCCACTACTTCCGGTTCATAAAACTCCATCCCAACTTCCACCTCCATCCATCTCCAACAAAATGCCCATCCTATACATTTTATTAGGACCAAGTTGTGTAATCAATCTCGAATAATGGTACTCTCGTAGTACTTCATTCTTGATTTTATAAGTGTTGGGTATAACTAGTCCTTCATATTTACGGAGTCAACCTTCTTTGTCGGGTGCGCACTACCTCATCTTCTTGGACTTTACTTCATCTCTATTTTTTCAATGATCCCCATTAGTCTAGCATCCCACCTCCGACTAGCTCCAATCCACACTACTAGAGTTATCCACATCATTTGGCTCACCAACACCTCTACCTCTAGCTCTTTCCTCTATCGAAAATAATAATCAAGAATATACTCAAATCATATCCACTATAGGAACACTAATCTTAAATTGACATGCACCCTCAACATCTTCTGCACAATCCTCTAGTGCGTCTCATACTTCTTTTCTACTAGATGATAAGAATATTACCTACAAACACCGGTACAAGCCCACTTAGCTCCCGGTAGTCCCTACCGTCCCAAAGAGCCATTCACCCACTACACGAATACTATGTATACTCCTCACTCGAATATACTCCTATAGTGAATCCCTTCTTCCTTGGGTCACCTCGAGCTCTTGTTTCCCTTTAATAATCACCCTCTTTAAAGATATAACAATTGACACTAGGTCGACACGAAACCTAATCTCTCTATAAGGTAATAGTATAATCACCTCCGAATATTCCCTCGTTGTGGGTAATGATGATGAATCCCCATATGAGACCTCAAGAGAATAGGCCAAGCCAAACATAACTATATCCACAGATGTATAGTCCAACGTTAGCCCCCGCTCTCCTTCTATACCAATCGTCGTTAACAATACCTCACATCACCACAACTCTGTATCCCTTTTGCCACCCCATTCCCAAATGATATTAAACTTGATAAAAACAAAGCAAAGCAATCACAACAAACAAACATCCATGACTCAACAACACTACGTATAAACAAACCACAATTGTAAGTTAGTAGAACCATACACTAAGCTTAGGACAACCAAAGTTATATCGAACAGGTCAGGACTTAGCCCTAGCCATCTAGATCACTTTATACAAAGGGTATAAAGATTAAACATGCATAGGTATATCGTAAATGGAAATTATATCAAGTAGCGAGGCCCATCATTGTCCTTCTTTTTGTATAAAATCCTATCATAGTTGAAGCACTTCCTTTCCCCATTTTGTGGGGCTCTGTAGTTCTTGCTAAGCTGACCCCTCTCATCGCAATTAAAGCACATCGATTTCCACCCACCTTTCTTCTGGCCATTCTCTGCCTAGAACTACTTCTTTTCCTTCATGTTGTTATTGCACTTCCTTTTTCCTCCCTCGCTCACTTGCAGCTTTGACACTTCCTTAGAAACAAGAAAATTCAGCCTTTGGTTTTCGGTACATGCTCTCTTGCCTCAGAGCCCTCTCCGCCCCTAAGCCTATCATGCATAAGAGTTAGCCACAACTATAAGGCTATTTAATGCATCTTTTGTGGAGAATACATCAAAGACTTGGGAGCCAACTTTGTTCAACCTGACTGCCAAGGTTATTCATTAAGGATGAGTTTTTATGTGCTCAATACTTTATTCGGGGACTTTCGAACTCTACCACCAAGGACCTCATGAGCCATTAAATGCTCGCCTCCTTAATTGCTAGATATCCAATACGGGCGAATTACCATGCATTCAATTCCTTTCTCGGGAACTACCAAGCTAACAACGTGTTACCTAAGAGAGCCTTTGAGCCAATGCCCAGGTTCGTGCCGAGACGGCTCGCCACCACTATAAGCTATACAACAAGGGATGAGTTAATATGTGCTTATTACCTTATTGAGGACTACTAACCCTCGCCACTAAGGACAAAGCGAGCCTTAGCTCCATTCTCCACCGATCGGCTATTAATGAGTATGACTTACCATGCATTTGCTTCCTTGTTGGGGGCTGCCAAACTATCGAGCAAGGTTGAATCACCGTGCATTCAATTCCTTGCTCAAGAACTACCCACTGCCCTGTGAGTTTGTGTGATAAGCTTCTCCCCTTCATGTCAGGGTACATCGATAAGCCAAGACATGACTGTAGTGGTCTCGCATCCCTTGCTCATGATGAGCTATGTCCCTCGTGTGGGATGGCATTGTAGCTAAGGGTGGCATTGTTACCCAGAATGATGTTGATGTTTGGCTTTCATAGTGCACCTGCATCTATGACATGCCCAACATCAACTTGTGGTATGTCACTGAGAGTCCACTCGAGCCCAGTAGCGCTCAAGGTCATGCCGGGACCTCCTACATCTCTTTCTTGTATCATGTCGCCTAACAGTACCCTCGAGCCCAGCAGTGCTCAAGGTCATGCCAGAATCGCCTGTCACTCATTCTTGCAGCATATCACCCAAGATAAACTTCGAGCCTCTCAATGCTCAAGTTCATGTAGGGACCGCCCAATAACAAAGAAACATGGGATGACCTAGCTATTATATGCGAGTCTTAGTGCCTAATAAATAGTCAGATTTCATGGTAAATGCTTGCATCTGAGTCAATTGGCTAGCCTAGCTATTAATTAAGTCATTTCGGTACAAGGTTTGTGAGAGCGAGCAACACTCGATGTCTATCCCAACCCTATTTTGATATTCTATGTAGTGAAAATAAACAAATGTAGATACATAAGGACTATATTAGCTTCTCAAAGTATGCTACCCTACAAGTTAAGTGCAGATAAACAAAAGCAGATAAAGCAGTAAAGTACTTAGATTTCACAAAAAAATGCATAGGCGCATAGCCCGCTACACTAGGTATACAAAAAGAAGGAATGAAAATATCTACAAAGCTGGCCCTTCAACTGACAGGGTCAAGGAGTCCAACTGTTCCTATGTTAGAACAGCCGACACTAGAATTCCAGCTATTATTATCTCCTCCGCCAACTCCTCCTGTGCCTCAGCAATGGCCGTAGAATCAAGCATGTTGATGGAAATAGGAAATTTATAGTTTTTTAGCAAATTCCTTATCATGTTCCTCAACTAGTTGGCCCACTTACCCTCCTCCTCCTTCTAAGTGAATGCTATGTCTGCAACACATCTACTTCTACCTATTATGGCATGAGACACCGTCGTATGGTCCTGATCCGCTCCTCGACTAGTCCCTTTGTGTGAGACATTGGCCATTGATTGGGATACCTAAGAGAACTCCAAGGAAAGAAGTGTTGCGCAAGGGGTTAAGAGTAGGGATTCGATAGGGATACAAAAAGAATAATTATTGTGGGTAAAATTCTACCCACTATAACATCGGCTTCTCACATGTAATTTTGTCATTATATCCCCTATTCTCGTCCATGATCGGCCTGGTGTCGGGGTTAAGGATTTGGACTTTTGAGTAATCCCACTTCTCCTTGGTCACTTATTTAGTATTTTCTTTATTTGGGAAGCCCAAACACCGACATTGTCTGATCTATCCTCATTAGCCCAACTCGATAAAGGTTGGCATCAGTCACCAAAATTCTCAATTCTCAATGTTCAACAGCGGCTATCTCAGTAAGTTAAAATTCTTGTTTGGCATCCCAAAAGGGATGTATTTTAAGAAAGATAGGCCCATGTCAATGGGAAAGTTAGGCAAATGAAAGTAGTTAAAAAGGATGGTGGAAAAGAAAAGAAGTGAAGACTTATTGGGAGTTGGAACTCAAGATGTTGAAGCCCAGGGTCGACCTGGTAAGGAACAAAGAAATACCTCATCATCCATCCTAGGGTGGCCTTCCAAAGGATGAATGAAAAAATAACAGGTTTTGTGTTAGCCTAAAAGTAGAAGTCTATGTTGATTAATCACCCGACTTCCTTCTGTAGTTGGAAGATCGTCTTTATGAAGTTGGCATTTAGGGAGGCTGAGTTCCATGTAAGTAGTAAAGATTCCATATAATAACCAATAGTTGTTGGAGTAAGATGACTGAGGTTAAGCCCGTATGCACTAAGGATCGAGACAAATAAGGATGAAGGGGCAACATGATCCCCACCTTGAAATAACCTAAAGAAAAGGCAAATTAACGCAAAGGAGGGTGGTCAGGATGCTCGATGGCCATGGGATATCGAACCATCCTGATATGACATGCATGGTTAGCCAAGAGCTTGGATAAGATTTTTCATATTCTAGCTTAGAAGTTCTTAGGCTAGCGGCACCAGCGAAAGTCAATTTTCCATCAGAGGTGGATCCTGAAGCGGGCATCTAAAACATAAATGGCTCAAGTTAGACAGAGCCCCGACATCTCTGTCTAGCAACACATGAAGGTGGAAGCTTGGCGACTTCTTGTGGCATGCCTGGGCATGGTACCCCATTAAGACTAGCTCCTACCTCAAGCTCCTAAGGTAAGTAACTGGCCTTATGGCCCCTATCCATTTCTCTATTTTTTGCCTAAACCCATAATCATAGGATTATGCCCATTCCATGGCCTATTATCTTAATTATTATTAATACTATCAAAAACTTGTAGGCCAACTATGGAACCTAAAAACATTGATCGACCACTGTAGACATGGTAGCTATGGTCGATCAACGTCCACAGATGATTAGAAAAAGGCGGAATTCGATAAAAGCTAAAAACACAATAACATTGAACATCAAGCATTACAATGAAGAATAATAGCAAGGAAAAAAGAAAAATATATACATAGCGGAAAACAAATATGGTGAAATCTTTGAGCTTTCCAATGGCAATGACAACTGTGTCTATAACAGCGGAGAAAAAGATGGAAAACTTACTTGTTATCGAAGGAAATCTTGGAAAATCATAGGTTTCAAAGGGTTTTAAGTTTTTTTAATGGCTAAAAACTTTTATGCTTCGGTAAAAATTTGAAGAAGAGGGGATGATAGCTATTTAAATATCTACTCCTTACTCTCAACTGTTGGATTTGAAAAGCTATCAGATCTCGGCGGTTTAGGGTGTAATAAATGCTTGTGTCACTCCATACATGTTGGAAATATGAGTGCTCTGCCATGTTGGTGAAAAGAAATTAGTCTCGGCTAAAGACAAAACACTACATGGGGGCTTGCATTAAATGCATAGCAAAAGAATCATTCGGCATGATCTTTGTGACTTGACAAATTCGTCCATGCTCATAGAGACGGGCTTAGGAGGCTAAATGCTACATAAATTTCTTGCAAGTGTAATAAGTCGGCTCAGCATTTCAAAGCTTGGCACATTTCATGCTGGACCGCATGTAATCTAGCCTTACACTAGCCCATATACTTAACAACATTCTAAGCCAAAAGTTGGCGAACTCATCCGACTAGACCTGGCTCAAGCGCGACCCCATCCTTAATCTGGCTCTATCTCACCCCACTAAATCTTGTTCCAAGTAGCTCTGTCTCATCATCACAAGACTATCTCGACACATCCCTTGCACCATGGTCCTTAGTGGTATTTAGCTTCACTTAGCGATCTTCAATAACAAGTGATCAGCCACTACCATCATGGAAGCTTCTCGCAAGTTTAATTAGCAGGCCAATTAAGTACAGCCCGGCTTAGCATATCTATGACTGGCACACTCATGGCAGCCCACATCCAATCTTGCTCCTGTACATCCTGACTCGACAGCATTGCAAGTCTATTACCAGTCAGTATAACTCAAGACAACTTCAACTGTTAACTCCTTAAAGAAGACCGGCTCAAGTATGGTCCGTCTTTGGCCCATCATTATCACAGCCAACCTACAGTCGGTCCCAAGCAGCCCTTGCAACACTGGTCCTTTATAACCTTTGGCGTTCTCAGCATGCTTCGATAGCAACCTATTGGTCATCACAAATTGATGAAAGCTACTCATCTTCCTTACCAAATAGGCAAGCAGAAGTAAAGGACAAGTTATACAACCAGTTATACTAGGTATTGCAGCAAGTCAGCCAAAAGCATACTTACTTCCATAGCACATTGTCAGTATTAAATACACATTAAATGAGCATTAAATGCAATGTATGCGCTTGGTAAAGAAGTACAACTAGCATGATTCTTAGCCACACATTTCACCCCCCTTCGTACCTATCTTCCATTTGCCCATGCCACCAATTCGATGGCTAGACATGCTTCTCGCCCATTTAACTATGCAATCTCAGTCATCCATTATCCACGATAGTCATTATAAATACCCATACCATGCTACTTCAAAGGGATTGAAAAAATAATATTCTACTAAAAAATTCTTATATAGCAAATCAAAACCCTAAGCATTTAACATTTGTAAATGTTTTGTCTTAAGCGCTTTATTTTTTATTATTCTCTTGTAATTCCTTGTAACTGTAAGATAGAAGGATACTTAGAGATCTTCTAGTAGATCTAGACAAGCTTGCCAAATCACTCTAAATCCTTGTGTCATTTACTTTAATTTGCTTGTTCATTTCCCCATTTTATATTTTCAAGCCTAATGATTAACAAGTAACTTTTTTGTCACAAACATACTGGTCTAAATCTAAGCTTGGCTACTTTACTAGTCAACACTCACTAACATTACATGCATAGGCAAAGCAAGTGTTACTTATGGAGACAACTCTAAGGGATACATAATAGGAAAAAGAGACAGCACTCATATTGGTATATCCAATTACCAGCTATTACTAATTTTTTATTAGCTGAGAACCTAAAACATAATCTTTTAAATATAAAACAACTTTGCGATAAAGGTTTTAAAATATCTTTTGGGAATGATAAATGTAATATTTTTGACCAAAACAAAAATATAATTTTTGAAGGCATATGAAAAATGAATATTTACATTTAAAATATAAAAGTAAACCATAAAAACAAAATGTGTCTAATCGTGAATCTAAATGGTCCACGTCTATGGCAAAAGCATTTTTGTCACGTTAATTTTAACATAAACTTTCTGAAAATTAAATTGTGATGGGTCTACCTAAAATAAATTCTAAAATAGATAATTTATGAGGTGCAAGTCAATTTTCCAAGCTTAAAAAACTCATTTTAAAATAAAAAATTAAATTTCAACTAAAAAAACCTTTAAAATTATTGAGTTTAGATTTATTTGGTCATATGTAAGTAAAATCAATAAATCATAGCAAATACATTTTTGTTATAGTTGATGACTTTACTAGATATAATGGACACTTTTTATGAAACATAAAAGGGACACTTTCGAATCATTTAAAATCTTTGCAAAAATAATTCAAAATTTTAAAGATTTAAGAATTAAGAATATAAAAGTTACTATTGAAAAGGAATGTTCAGTGTAGACAGGGATGTTGAGAGATTTATTTGATGCAGCTGGGGGGAAGGGGGATGGGGCTTGCTTGTACTAGGATGTGGTTCCAGAGTTGATGGAAGGAGATGTTGCAATGGCGGTAGGGATGGCTAAACCCATAATAGGTCTTGCCCATGATGATGAATTGAACAAGGTAGGGGATATGAATGATACTAGCAGGTTTGAGTGGGATGTATGTTCGGTATAGTGGGTAATAGGAGGGATGCATGACTTAATGATATGTTTATGGATGGAAATGATAGTATGGTCCAACACATGTAAAATGAAAAACAAATGTAATACTGAAGTTCTAGGGAGTAAAATTTCAAATGGCTCTTCGGATGCATAAATAGGTAATTTGCTAAAGGAGGGGAAGAAAATGGGACGCTTCAGAATGGAACTAAACTTAGTTATAGCAGTGCTAGATTCACTGAGTAGGGAGAGGCTTGTAGATGTTTTCATTCGAGAGGTGGGTTTGGGCTTGGTTGCTTATTTCTGTTTAGGTAGCACTTATTCCTCTGCTATATCGATTTATATACCAGTACTATGCTTGATCTAGCTAGGAAAACGATTTTATTTTTAATATAGATCTATCTGACATAAAGTTTATTAGGGACAAGGAACTTGAGAGTGTTCATTCTCTTAGACTAGGTACATTAGTTGGAATGTCAAGGATTTGTACAATTTATTCAAATGCAATAAAATCAGGTCTTTTTAAAAGATAATGATATTGATATAGCTCTATTGTAAGAAACTAAAAAAGAGTGTCCCAATTACCGCTTCTATAGTATGTTTGTGATGACCCAAAATTTTGGGCAATAACAATTTTGATAATCTTTATTAGTACTTATTTAAAATGTGCAATATTGGCTTTTATAATCATTTAAATTGGCAAGTTTATTCTTTTCAAAGTTAAAAAATTGGTAAATTTTATCTTTTAAACTAACAAAAATATATTTTATTTATGATGTGTGTGTATATATATTGTAAATAGAAAGTCTTTGGTATTAATTTAATTAAAGATATGTTTTCAAATTATAATATATATATTTGTATATATTGTGATTTGAGGTTTTTTTTAAATTCAATATAATAATTTCTAAAGCTAATATTAAAAATATATTCTACTTATAATGTATATATATGTATATACATTATGATAAAAAAACTTTGGTTTGAACTTGATAAGAAATTATGTTTTCAAATTTATAATATATATATATATATATGTATGTATGGTGATTTGGAAGATAATATTTGAATTTAGTACAATACTTTTCAAAAGTTATTTAAAATAAAATTCTATATTTTCAACACATAAGGTAAATACTTATTTTTAAAATGTGATAACTTAAACAAATTTAATAAAAGTTTTATTGCGATTTCTTTTAAAAGTTCTCAATCAAGAATAACCTTTAATATATATATATATATATATATATATATATATATATATAAGTCAAAATATTCTTTCTTTTAAAGGTCTCATGAACTAAGTACAAATTTGCATATTTGTAAACACTTAAAAACATACACTCATAAAAATAATTTGTATATATTTATAGTTTAAAACATAATAGAAAAACATATTAATATATATCAAGCATAACTAATATAAAGATATAAGAAATTTATAGATAAGGGGTTAAGCATAATAATACATTAATCTAACAATTGTAAGTTAAGAAACACATGTAAATATAATTGTCACTTAAGTATCATGCAACCAAACAAGTGGAAAATTTCTCTTGTAAATGAAATACAAAAAGAATGTTCTAAAAGAAAACCTGACTTTTCAGTTTTAAACTTTCCTATTCTCTTTTCTTCTTCTAAAACATGGAAATCAAAATCAAACTATAATCAATAATCATAGAAAAATCAGAAGCAATATACAACAACGGTTCAAAATTTTCAACTTAATCAACAACAGGCAAATCTAAAAGAAAATCAAATTTCAAAGGAGCAGTATATCAGTTTCAAAGCTTCAACACACCAACATGCAAAAATAAACTTAGAAAGTAAATTCAAATACCAGGTTTAAAGATCCAAGCTTCAGTTCAATATCAACTTTTAGATTAAAAACCAGAGGCTATTCTCTGTTCTTAAAATAGGCGAGTAAACTATTTTCTTTAAAAACAGTTTAAAATATGCGATTTAAGTTTGCTGCATGTGCTGAAAATTTGTAGAATCATAGTATATGATGATTACTGGAATGTTTGATTGTGAATGAATGTATTTGATGCCTGTATATGTACATATAGGATCTGTGTGTTCAGGTTTTGATTTACTAACATAAAATCCAATATCTCACTACAATCAATATTTGATTTTGATTTGTAAATGGAAAAATGATTGATATTGGGCAATATCACTCTTTAAGTAAGTTCGAGAATTTATATTTAGTATTTACTTCAAAAAAATCTAAATAACTGTAAAGTTCAAAATTTGAGTTAAATCTATAGTGACAATTTCAATCTTTGATTATATAACCTAGATCATGAAGCAAAATCATGAATTTAGAAGTATAAATTTAGATTTTTAGTTTGAGAATTGATGAGATAATCGGGTTTGAATGAAATGGAGTTTATCGCCAATTTCTGGCGATCGACATGGTGGATGTCGTCGGGGTCGTGGTCGAAGCTGACTGGAGGGTTGACGATCACGAGAAAAATAATGGTTGTTTTTATTAGTGGCCGAGGTGGCCAGAGTACGGCAAGTTAGGGTTTTATTCCCCGTTGAAGCCGTCGATGTAGATGAGATTCGTATGACAATTGTGGTGGATCGGAATGGTTCGCGATGGAGGGGATCGATGCTGGAGGTCGAAGGTATTCTCTGGTAGGGACGGCGAGGGATCTCCTAGTCGAGATTGACGGCGAAAGGGTGGTTTCCGATGAAGGAAAGTTCTAGACTTTGGTTGTTGGGGTGCGTTTTTGTGTCGCTAGGAAATCGTCGATGTGTGAAGTCGAGGGGTTAGTTGAAATCGTCGGTGATTTGTCGATGGCTGGGGAGATGGCCAGAGGTGGTCGGAGAGGTGTGCACCGTGTACATGTGCACGTCATTTCAGGATTGTTGAGGCTTCGGGAAAAGTCAAGTTTTCTCGAGTCTTTCGCTCGATTTACTCGAAGCAGAGAGGAGGCTCGTGTGTCTCGTGTCTTTGCTCGGGAGTTTTGAGTGTTATCTCGGGTTATATTTTGTTTAAGCAACAGTTTTCAAAACTGAATGAAGAAAAAAAGTGTTTCAGGTTTTAAATCAAAGAACTTGTGTTTTTAAAATGTTTCTAAGTTTAAACCAAAGTAAAACAAAGTTTTAGAGTTATGAAAATAATTAGTTTGCAAAGATTAATGTTGGACAAGTTTTAAAATATATTTAAAGTAGATAAATTTATAGAGATAATGATAATTAAGTTCTCAGGGAATAAGTACTTATTAATCTATTAAACAAGATTTAATAAGGTTTTCAAAGATTATGCTATAAAATAAATGTTTAAATTTGGTTTGTTTAAGAGTAAATTATATATTTTTAATATTTTTATTGTTCCTTAAATATTTTTCAAATGTTGTAATTACGATATATAAAATAAAGAACTTATGTTTAATTAGGATTGTGATTAATTTAAGAAAATTAATTAGTTAATTAATTAATAGTCAAACACTTAATGAAATTAATAAAGATTAATTAGTTATTGTTCATAATGAAATGATAATTACTTAGTATAAGTTATTGGTGTATAGTTAATGAATGTAATGTAAAGATCATTAACTAGTGATTATAAAATAAATAAATAATTAATTAAATATAATCATTTGTGGAATTGGTTAAGTATAATTATTTAATTTAATTTGTTAAGTGCAATTACTTAGTGAAGTAATTAATGCGTAATTACTAGATATGATAAACTGGGGACTAATTCTTGAATATAATCAATTTAAAGGGAAATCACTTAAATGAAGTAATTAGAGGATAATTAATTCATGGGAAGTAACTAAGGATTAATTACTTAGTGTAATTAATTAGAGAATTAAATAATGTGATTAATTTAAGTATAATTAATTAATGAAAGTGATTAAAGAGTGGTTAATCACTGAATGTGATTAGTTAAGGTTAACTAATGAATATGATTAATTTAAGATTACTTGTTAAGAAGTAATTAATTAAAAGAGAGTAATTAATGGAAGTAATTAGAGGAACATGAATTAATGAAATTAATTAATTAATTAATGGTTAAGGTTAATTAATCTATGTGATTAAATAAAGGTTAATTACTTAATGTGATTGAAGAATAATTAATCAAGAATGATTAATTGGGATGAATAATTAAAGGATGATTAATTAATTAATTTGTAATAAATTAATGTTAAGTAAGCATGATTAAGGTAATCCAAGTGATTAGAGGTTAGTAATTAATTTAATTAAAGGTTAATTAAATAGTTTAAGAATGAATCAATCTTGCTTATGGATGATTGAATGATATTGGATGATTTGGATGTGATATCTCTGATATGTGATATGTGCTGCTTTATGAGATGTTGGGTTGAATTATATAATATGGATTATCTTTCCGTGCTGATGTGAATCATCTATCTGTGTATAAATGTTATTCTAAGTAATAAGTTAAATGGTTAAACCCTTATACAACTTGGATATTAAAATGGCGTTTTAGATTCGGTGAGACCGGGATCAAATTTTCGAATTGGATATCCGAAAACCACACCGATACAAATTTAACGTTAGGTCATGAAATCTTAAGTGAAAGCGAAGACTTGAAGTGTAAGGACTATTTGTCACTAAAACTCTGAGGGTGATTCCAATACGAGTTCAACAGAGATAGTACTTTCAGATTCGAGATGAAGATTCAAAGTGCAAGGGCTATTGTCGTTAACTCTGAGGGTGATTCCAAAATGAGCGTAACGAGATAGTGCCTTCGGTTGTGTTCGAACCCGAAACGGACTTGTATGGATTGAATGCTTTCAGAACATCGTCAGGAGGATGATGAGCATTCTAAGATAGATGTGTTCTATAAAGGTAATCGTAGCCTCAAGCCCCATCAACTGGGAATGGCTAAAATAGGGGAGGTGCAGCATGGCTAAGTGGGTCGCGCTCAAGTAGGACGAGATTTCCCCTGGTTAGAGGTCCTTTTTATTCGGCTTAGTGGGCAGTTGGTCATGAACAACTGTGGGGTTGTCTTGTTCGGGACTATCCGGTAAGGGATGGTTCCGGCCTTGTGTTGCAGGGGATTTAGGGGGGATCCTTAGTACGCTGATCTAGACCAGGTACTGTGATAGGCGTTACCCCAGTAGCCCTGCCATTGATGGAATCCATTTTTCCTACGTGCCCTTACTGTTTTGATTGTATAACCCACTTTGTGGCTAGTATGCTGGAATTTAATTAATGTAACAATTTCGGCTTTTTTCTATTTACTTGAAAACCCTAGACACTATTATAATAGCACTGGATTTCCTATCAAATGTTTTGGTTATCGTAAGGTAAAAACTTTTCCATGTTTATGTGTGGGAAGTCTTACGAGATACCTTTTCTTTTCAAAGGATTTTCAAAGTTAAGCAACTTTAAACCTGTTTACTCACACCAGTCCCATGTCAGACTCGGAGCTTATTTTCTATTTTATTAAACTCTTGGGTACTCAAATTTTTATGAGTAGCCAAGGGATTCAGGTCAGCTTTGACGAATTCTGGAGGAGATTTGGAGCAGGAGGCTTTAGCGTGTAGATATATTATGGTTCCGCTATGCTATTTTTTGTGTCTGTATCTTTGTGATGTACTTGAGTTGTAATAACAGACGTGTCTTTATAACCGTCTAATATGAGTTGTATAAGCTATGTAACTCTGATGTATATGATACTATGTAATATCTTATGTGATATATTATATTTCATTCATTCCGCTGTGAGATTCTGATGCTGTTAGTTCTTTTTTCTCTATCTTTTCTCTTTCTATCCTTTTTCTTTCTTAATAATGATGCATCTTTCTGTGGAATGAAAGGCAGGTCGTTACAATGTTAGTAGGTTTTATAATAGTAACTGGATTTATCTCCCTACTAGAGGTAGTTCGAGAGGTATTATGATGGGTTGGATACATAACTATGTTTAGCTAATTCGATTCGTCATTAATAGTTACTCAATCCATCTTATTTTCATAGATTTAAATTACAATTTCTTATTAAATGTCATAAATGTTTATAGGCCGCATAAAAAAGTACTAGGAGAGTTATTTGGAGTGAGTGTCTTGAGTTTAGATCTATATCCTTCTGTCCTTACGTAGTATGGGTGATTTCAATATGACTAGATTTCTTGGTGAGCCTCGCCTATAAAAACATGTGTTCAACTAGTTTATTATTAATGGTAATTTAACTGAATTACCACTTACTAATAGGAGGTTCACGTGGATGAAACTAAGAAAAATCCGCTTAATGGGACTTCTCGACCATTTCTTCATTGGCGAAGGAATGAAAGATACATTTCCCATTTTACATGTTATGGGATTCCTACCATGTACTTCGACCACTACCCTATTATTTTATGTTGCGAGAAATGCAAATCAATTCATAGAATTTTTAAATTTGAAAAGATATGGCCTTTGGAAACTAATTTCACTGATTTAGTTACTAACAAATGGTTTTCTACGAGTAACAATAATTTTATACATTTGGTTAATATAGCTAAAGTATTTGTATAGTAAACATAGAGAAGTACGAATATTTCTTCCAAAATAGAACTAAGATGTTTTTGATAACAGTAGAACAAAAAAAGAAAAAGAACTATATGAAATTTTAAAATTAAATAAATTAAATGAAGTTAGATGCCTAAACCCTTCCATGCAAAACGTGTTTCTAAATCTTGAAGAAAAACTAGACAAAAACATTATGCAAGAGGAAACAATGCGGAAGCAAATGTCTAAGGTCCGGTGGATGGATGAAGGTGACAGGGTACTAAGATTTTTAATAAAATTGCTAATAGCCCATGAGTAGTAATTCCATAAACTCCTTTCTCATTAATAATATGGAAATTTCCATCCAAAATAAACTTAATAAGGCCTTCATAGGCTACTAAAAAAATATTTTTGGAACTAATAGTGGTCTTAGAATTAAAGCGAGATGGAATGAATTATACTCGAAAAATACAAGGATTGCTTTGGATGATCTAGATATCCCATTCTCTGAAGTGGAGATCTTTAAGACAATTAACAATATGCTTAGCGATAAGTAATTTGGATCGGACGGGTTTTCTATTTAGTTTTACAAGAAAATTTGGCATTTTTTAAATTTTGATATAATTGAAATGTTTAACGAGTTTTATACGGTAATTTACAATTAGGTAGATTTAACTTTGCTAACGTAAAATTTGGGGATGGCATATCTCACCAATTACCTATTTTGTTAAAATTATTTCAAAGGTCCTAGATAATTTGTTAAGCACTAAAATGAATAAATTAATTAACATAATGCAAACCGTTTTTATTAAAGGCAGAAATATAACGGATAGGGTCATAGAAGTCCAAGAATTCATAAATTATTGTTGTGAAAATAATATCATTTATGCTCTTTTAAAGCTTTATTTTGCTAAAGCTTTTGGTTCTACTATATGGTTGTTTCTTCAAGATTTACTACTGGCTAGAGGCTTTAGTTTTAAATGGGTAGGTTGGACCATGTCCTTGGTAAAAACTATGAATTCTAGTATAATGTTCAACGATGTCCTATGAAATAAAATACAATCAAAACGTCGTCTTAGACAAGACGACCTTTTGTCACTCGTATTGTTCAACTTAACAACAATTGTATTCTAGGATCATTAAATTATCTATCACAAATGAGGCTCTTAATAGTGTAGGTAATGAGATCGCTTGTGATAGTCTTTTGATATCTATAATTTATTGATGGCAACATGCTTTTTTCCCCTCTTATTTTCTTAGCCACATTACAAATATTAAGTTTATTTTACACAATTTGAATGCTTTCAGGAGTTAAAATTAATTTTGGCAAGAGTCTGGTTGTCTTGAATGATGTAGAAAATGTTGAGAATCTTGTCGCCAATGCTCTTAACTGTAAAATCATGAAGTTTCCATATAATACTTAGAGTTTGTGATTAGACCAACTAATCTAACAAAAGAAGATTGATAAAAAAATAATCAATGAAATTGATAGAAAGCTATCTAACTAGAGTTATACATTACTATCGAGAGCAGGTAGAATCATTCTTATCAACTCTGTCTTATCGGCTCTACCGATTTACCGGATGTCTTTTTACTTTGTCGAAATGGGCTATTGATAAAATAGATGAAATAAGAATAAATTTCCTTAGGGTAGGGAAAATTCTTGCAGTAGTATTAATTGTCTGGTTAATTGGAAATATTTTGCAAGTCCAAAGAGGATAGCGGACTAGGAATTATATGCAGAAACCTAATGTATCATTGCTTGGGAAATCCATCTAATTTTACTCTACAACCTCCTATGAATTACTTTTAATTCCAACAACATGTCCCCACTTTTGGAAATCCATCTTAAAAACTTTAATATTTTTAACCCTGGGATCAATAATATAATTCACTTAGAGAACAATGCATCTTTTCGGCATGATAACTGGATTTCCCTTAAACCTCTTAAAGTTGAACACAATGAGTTTTTTGATATTTGTAAATTCAAAAATGCCTTAATTTTGGAGGTTTTTAGACTGTACAATGAATTCACATGGATCTTTACTTTCAACTGATCATGGAAGGCATTATCTTGACCCAATTTGTTTTGCTTTGCGCTAAGCTAGAATATTACAACCTAGATAATGAGCCAGATTCTAAAACATGGTGTTGGAATAAAAGTAAAATGTTTAACTTAAACTTGGTGTACAAGTTTTAAACTTTCAATGGACTTAATTCAAAATTTTCAAATCTACTTGGAATGTTAATGCTTCCCCCAAATCAAAATTGCATATACAGTTAATCCTATGTAAGAAATTAAATATAGTAGGATTCCTAAAGAAAAAGAACTTTTTCATAGATAAAACATGTGCATTTTGCAATTTGGACTTAGAAAATGTAACAGACCTATACTATGTCCTTTGAATAATTTTATAATTGTAAACACCCTTGAAACCTTTGACTTTAACTTGACCGTCATTGACCTAAATTGTGAAAAATACTGGAACAACGTTAGATTTTATCAGGCTAAAGATTATAGGATTTTACTTGATACTATCGTCACTAATACCAGTTGTATGTTTGGTCCGAAAAGAGCCAATTTTTTAAATAATGTTAGCAATTCTACTGATATCCTGTTTTACCCTATTGCGCTATCCATTTATAGTTTGGTTGCAAACCTAAACTGGCTAATAACATTTTTTCGAGGATTTTCTCAAAAAAGTTAAAAAATCAAATTGAAATCTTGAGGATAAAAATAGGTTTTAAAAATGGGAGACATGGCATGGCATTAAGTAATGACCTAGTGGACACTTCTACTTATAATAACTCTTCAAACATTTTACTTTTGCTTGGTAACTACTTCACTTTTTGCCTTGTGTTCTCGTTTCAACTTTTCTCATATATATTTATGTAATGACCCTAAAATTATATATATATGATAGTCTCATGTTTTTGTTGAATGTTTTCTAGTTATTAGTGGTTGTTATGGACTAGAAGTACCTTGCTGGTGGATATTGGTTGCCTGTTTTCTATGTTAGGCTTCCTTCTCTAGATGCATTTAGGCATTTGATTTCATAGAGTCGCTTTGTCTTTACGAGGTCTTGGATGTTTTTCTTTTATTTATTACCTTCGTTTATTATGATTACATGACTCCTATTTCCATTTTTGGATTTACAGTCGTTCATTTGGTTATCCTCTTGATGTTATAGTTGATCGATGGGCTTTTTCCACAGCTCTATTACTATTCATAGATTAATATTTTTATTTTCTTCTGGATCTGTGATTTTAATAATTATTCTTGTTTAGATACTACTATGGTTTCTTGGGTACGCTCTTAGTACTTGGGGGGTTTATTCTTCTGCTCATTGTACATAGGGGTTGGTGGTTTTCTACCTACCAAACTTGTTGCTAGCTACTTTTTTGAGTGCAGAATGAATTGTATGAGTGCTCTCCTCCTTCGGAGGATCACTTTTTTTTCTCAAAAAGAAGTGATCATAGAGGATAATTTACAAATGAATTATTTTAAGATTTTGTAATAAAACGGCATAAGACATATTTTTTCGTTCCTTATAACATCACAACAAAATGGTGTTGTAAAAATAAAAAATTAGACTTTATAAGAATGTGCAAGAATATTATTAAGAAGTAGCAACTTATCTAATAATTTCTGGGTGGAAGCGATTGTTGTGGTTTATTATGTTCTTGACAGAGAGTCTCTTGAAGGCCTTTGGGATAAATACTCCTTATGAACTCCTTAACGGTAAACAACCAAAGGTATCTTATTTTAAAGTATTTGGTTTAAAAGGTTTATTCTTAACACAAAAGATCCTTCAGGGAAATTTAATCAGAAAGCCGATGAAGGTATATTTATTGAGTATTTTAAACAAATTAATGCTTATTGAATTTTTAATAAAAGAACAAATATGACTAAAGAAACTTTACCAGTTTCCTTTGATGAGAATACAATAATATATAGATAACGATGATGTTTTAAACATAAGCAAATCTTTTGATGAAATAAATACTAATATTCAAATCCCTCATGAAGAATCAAATGAAACTAATACATAAGTAAATAATGCTTTTAAAATCACCCCTCGGAATTTCAGAAGATCATCGTCTATATAACATAATTGGTGATGTACACACTAAGGTTGCTACTGCAAGGTAATTAAACAAGATGGAGCAGGTTGCATTCATATCTAACATAAATCCAAAAAATTATAAAGAAGTGGCTTAAACTAATTATTGGATTTTGGCAGTGCAAGAAGAACTTAATCAAATTTAAAGAAATAATGTGTGGTAATTAGTACCAAAATTTGAGAGTCGGTCGATAATTGGTAAAAAGTGGGTTTATAAATATAAAGTAGATGAAAATGATAAGATTATACAAAATATAGCTACACTTGTGGATTAAGGCTATAACCAAGAGGAAGGAATTGATTGTGAAGAGACATTTGCATCCATTACATGCCAACAAGAATTCTGTAAGCCTTTGCATGTCACCGTACTATTACATTATATCAAAAGGCTGTTAAATGAGTTTTCCTAAATGGTTTTATTAAAGAAAATATCTATGTTAACACTTCACACTTTTTGCTCATGAATAATTTCCACACTATGTGTATAAACTTAAAAGGGCATTTAATGGCCTCAAATAAGCACCATGTGCTTAGTATGAGCATGCAAAAAATTATCTTTTAAGTTTAAGTTTCGAAATTAGCAAGTTGATGCAATATTATTTATTTGAAAAGATAAAAATACTATCTTAATCGTACAAATTTATATAGTGGCTTTATATTTGATTCTACAAATATAAACTTATGTAACAAATTTTCTAACATAATGAAAAATGAATTTGAAATGTCGTTTATGGATGAACTTAATTATTTTATAGGATTACAAATAAACAATTAAAAGATTTAATTTTTATTCATAGAGAAAAATATAGTAAAGATTTAATAAAACATTTTGAAGTGGAAACACTTATAGCAAACCACGCCCACGAGCATAAATTTTCAATTAAATAACGATTGAAATCGTAAAAATGTAAACCAAATATTATACAGAAGCATGAAAGGATCTCTTCTTTATCTAGCTAATATAGACTGGACATTATTATGTGTATACCTATGTGTGCTTTTGCAAGTTAATCATAAGGAATCATATCTTAGAGTGGTAAAACGAATTTTACATTACTTGTCTACCACAAGAGACTAGGATTGTTCTCTATGGAGGGTTGACCTTTCAAATTGGTATCTTAAAGTGATGCCGCTTTTAGGGGATGCGACAGAGAGAGAAAGGGTATAAGTGGAAGATGACAATTCATTGGCCACTCACTCATCTATTGGTTTAACAAGAAATAGAATTATGTACCTTTAACAACATATGAAGCCGAATACATTTTGGCAGCTCTTGCATGCACTCAAGTGATATATATATATATATATATATATAAGGAAAGTCTGTTAAGACACAAAATGCAGACATAATTGGTGACACAAAGGATTTGCACCATTGGATTGCCCTCTGATTTCCACCTTCCATATAAGGATAAAAATATCCAACGGCCATGAATTTTTGTGTCCTCAGTTTGTGTTTAATTTTGTGTCTAAATAGCCTCCCATATATATATATATATATATATATATATATATATATATAGTTGCATGTAGCAAACCCTTTAGGATTTTGGGGTACATATATCCAAATCGCCAATATATTTTGACAATACTAGTGTTATAAATATTTCAACAAATCTAGTGAACCATTCTCAAACAAAATACACAGACATTAGATACCATCTCTTAAGAGATAATTTTGAAAAAGAGATAATTTCACTAGATTTTTGTAAATACTGAAAATCAAATAGCTGATATTTTTACTTAATGTTCATTTGAAAATATATTTAAAAAACTTAGAAGAGATCTTGTATTTGCTTACTAGATGAATTAAATAAAAATATCAATATTTAATAAATTAAAACACAAACTTTTAATCTATATACAAATATTTTTAGAAAAAAATTAAAATTTTATATTTTTATTTATCATTTATTTAGCCAACTAACGGGCAAAAACCAATCGACTAAATAATAGAAACTGACTGAGATTGACTGGCCTCTACTTTAAACTACTTCCTCTTTGCCAAAATCCTTCAAAGCCATCAATGAATAGTTGAATGATTAAGAATGAAGAGTCGACTGACTTTGTAACGACCCAGAATTTTTATTAATTTAAATTTGAATATTTAATTAATTTTAAATGTTAATAAGTGAATTTTTAAGTCAAATAAATTTTTATTTGAATTTTTGGATTTAATTAGATAATTAAAACAATAATTTAATATGTTAAATTATGGAAATAATTAAAAATTGAGTTAAAAATGATTGAAAATAATTTGGAAAATTTTATTTAATCATACTGGAGTTATAGAAATATTTTAGAACTTTTAAAATCGAATTAAAAGTTAATCTGTGAAAATTGAATATTTTAATATTTAATAATCGACTGTAAAATAGTCAATTTTTGAACAGTCTCAGAATTGAACGAAACCAGTTCCATTGGATCCGTAATAGTTAGTTATTACCGGATTTCAATTTTCGTGTCAATTGGAGCTATCGTTTGATCGTGGCAGCTCGAAACGCATCGAATTATTTTTAATTTAAATTTGGCGAGTCAAAATAGCCATTATTCAAAAAGTCTCGGAATTCGACGAAACCAGTTTCATCGGATCCGTAATGTGATATTATTGTAAGGTTTCAAATTTCAAGTCGTTTGGATTTACCGTTTGTCCGGTACAAATTAAAACGCCTAGAAATCGATTTAAATCGGTTTAATTTAAATTGAGCGTTTATAGCCATAACTCGCACATACTTCCGAATTAGCTTCCGAAACCTGTTCCATTGTGTCCGGAACGCGGGATAAACCTTAGAAACGCTGATTACGGCGTCTAAATCGGAGTTCGGAATTTCCGGGATGAATAGTGTCGCTCGTTCCTTATAAATAGACCCCTTGCCTTCATAATTTGATAAAAATATCATTCCAAACCCTAATTTTAACCTAGCCGCCACCTATAGTTCAATGGCCAGAAAACACCCAACTCTTCCCCTCGATTTCTTCCAATCCACTAGCAATTAGAGAAAACTTCTAACGTGAAAGTTGAAGAGCACGTTGTGATCTACAGATCCAACGGCTATGATCTAAAACAAATCAATGAATCAACGGCAAATCGACCAGGAAGGCAGCAAGTTGCGCACGCATTTCCAAGCATAGATGAGGACCGAACTTCCTAGGGTTGTGGCCGAACCTAGAGCAAGTCGAGGGCTTCGCGTTGGCGTTGGTTTGATCGAATTTCGTTGAGTGTAGCGAGAGCAAATCGAAACCCTAGTTGATCAAGTATGGGTTCTTTGTGTCGGCCAATTTCCTGTAAATTGAACGTGATGAGGAAGAGGGGGGGACGGTCCAGATGATGGAATGCTAGATCCAAGGGTGTGGATGAGGGTGTGTTGAGATAAGTTGAAATTATGTTGTAAATTGTGTATAAAAAACGTGTATAATCTTGTAAAATCAATATCTTTTTCATACGAGGTCGAAACTGCGCGAAACCAGTTGCGTTGGAATCGTATGGACGAGCACTACGCGATGGAGTTGGTTTGGAGTCGTTTGGAGTTAGTGAGAATTTCGGGTAAAATTAAACGCGCGTTTAATTTTATTTGAAATAAATCGCTAAAACGGAAAAATAAACCAAGGTGAGAACTTCTCACTCAATCGAATAGGTTTCGATTTTATTTTAAATAGTTAGATTTAAAATATTTGAATGCATGTTTGAATGATGACTGTAAATTATTGATTGTTAAAATAGACATTATACGCCGTTAGTAAGCGGATGTTATTTATATAAACATATACCGCGAATATTTCATAAACAGTGAAATTGGTATTATATATAATATCAATATATATATATTGGCATATGTATATATTGCAGTTGTTGATTTCGCATTTTTTTTTTAGCGGATGAGACCCTATTACGCCGTTATTAAGCGGATAATATTTAATAAGAACATGTACCGCGATAATTTCGTACTGGAGCGAAATTGGTATTGTGCTAATGTTTTTGGATGCAGGAAACAGGTTGGAGGGATCCAACTGGATTCTTCAATAGTATTTATTTTATTTCAGATATTTTGATATTTGATGGATTATCATATCGATATATGATATCGTTGTTAGTCGTGATTGACTATTTGGTGTGTAGCATCATTGGACCAAGTTTTGGAATTTTAAAATGATTTTTAAAGTGATTTTGAAAATATACTTTATTTTTGGAATTGATCCATATTAAGTAAATAAACGTTATAATTTTTAAAGTTATAAAAATTATGATTTTTGTGTAATGTTGTTAAAAGCTGATTTTTGAGAAATATGATCTAATGATTTTATAAAATAGTTTAGACTGGATTTTTGAGTTTATTATTAAAAGTTTGAATATAAGATTTATAAAATTTGATTATTTTATAAATCAGAATGGTGAAATTATAAAGGAATTTAAAGATGTTTTTAAAGAATAATATAAATTGATTTATATTAAGAGATTTATAAATGGATATTTATAAATTGAATTATGGACATTATAAAACGAGTTTTTATAAGTGTTTGAACGTAGTGAAAATGAATTTCCTAAATGAATGAAATTTATGAAATTATAAACTGTGAAGTTATAAATGAAATTTTATAAGCAATAGGTTTATAAAATTTATAAAGTTATCGAAAGAATGAATTTTGGATAAATAAACAATCTTATAAGTTAAGATTAATAATTTGGGAAGTTAAATGAACAATTTTGTAAAATAATCGTTTTATAAGTAATTAACTTATAATATGAACTTGTAGTTTATAATTGAGTTATAAACTGGAATAGGTTAATAAAGGAATTTATAAAAAGGAAGTTTTTATAAATAAATAGAAACGGAATTTATAAACGTTGTTTTATAAATCCGCAAATGACTTATTTTGATAAGTTAATTGTTATAACTTAGAGATAGAGTTACATTCACATTTTGAACAGTGAATAATCCTTTAAGTTAAAGTGAATAGAAATGATGAAATTTGTTAAGGTAGTATATTCACGTTTTTGAATAGTGAATAATACGTTAAAGAAATTGTTTTAGATATGATGTTTTAAATAGAATTAAAACGATCTAACGATGGTTTAAAATGTGTTGAGATTCGAAACCATAGATTTCAACATTTATTGTTGAAATAGACGTTTTCGAGAAATAAAAGGAAATGTGGACTATAACACTGTTGTTATAGTAAATGATTTCCGAAAGGAAATGTTTTGTATAGTATTGGGATTTATATATCTATTTTAATTTCGAATCCCTATACTAGTGATTTTGGGTTGTCGTAACGATGTTTTACGTAACATTCGTTTTGGCCCAAATAAATATGTTTAAGAGAATGATTTCCTTAAAGAATGAATTATATACTTAATTCGATTTAAGTATATTGAATATTTTCTAAGTGTTGAAAATAAAAGGAATTTGTGAATTACTTATGAATAAATAAGTATGGAAATGTTTTCCAATATGAAGTGAATAATTAGAATTTATCTTTTTCTGAAGATAAATTGAAATGAATTATTGAAATCGCATATGCATGGATATCTTGAAATATAAATTCATTATGGAATTTATATGTGAAAGTGAAATTTGTATGAAAATAAATGTTGATTTATTTTTGAAGTGTTGAAATAATATATCTTGTAAAGATATTTTGGAAAGTAAATAATTTGGAAAATTATTTGGAATCTGGTGATGTATGCATATCCATTGATAGTTCAATAATCGACTATCAATATTTCCCTTTGAATGGGTATTTGATGTGAATTGATTGAATTTGAATGCACACTTATTTTTGAATAAGCGCTCACTATTCGGGTTAACCGGGAAAGGACCATGGGGTCGTATAACCCATTCCGAATATGTGATACGTCGTTGTGAATTGCATTGAAGATCGGTGTTGAAGACCCGGTATTTGCGAAAGCGATAGGATGACCTGTCGATTGACTCTGCACCGAGTAGCTACGGTATTGAGTTCTCCATATGTGATGGTGAATCCGATCAGGATTGTGAATATCCGGATTGCAAGGACTTCTTTGTAAGTGCCTTCGGTTCTGTTCGAGCCCGGAACAGACTTGTATGGATTGTATGTCTGACATTACAATTTGAGATATAAAGCCGATTTCTTTCAAATATATTTCTGTTGGTGGCGGAGAATTTATTCTTTGCTTAACACCCTTCTTTGAGACGTATGTGCTCAAAGGTTATATAGTTGAAGTTATCAGCGATATATTCCCAATTTGGTAATGTGATATGCTGAGTGATGCTGAAATGATCATTGTGTTGATTATTTGTGATAGGATCGTTTATTTGATCGTCTATCCTTGTGATCATTGTGTTGATCATTTGTTGACCCAAAGCATGGCTTTTGTATAAAGTATGTTTTTGTGGACGTGACTTCGTCGAGCCTCACACCCCGTGAATGGTCAAAACAGGAAAGAAGCAGCAAGGTTATGAGGGGTAGCACCCTTTAGGATGTGTCCATTTCCTTCTGGAAAAGGGTGGTATCATGGTATGGAGCCCAGATACTTACTCATGTTGAAAACACTTTATGATTGTGTGAATTGATTACGAGCGCTCGGTTGATAAAGGTCCCAAAGGACCGGGGGATGGCATATTCGGTCAGTTGTTACTCAGTTAGGAGTAACCCGGCCTTGTGTTGGTAGAGATCCGGTTTGGTTCTCGGGGATGTCCATCCAGAGGCATTCTCATGTGGCAATGGGAAGTTCCTTGGCCTGACCATTTGTTGGAAATCCAATTCTCAATACGAAACTTGTACGGTATTAGTTGTAGAACCTGCTATTCACTTATGGTGGTCACCACTGTTTGGATAGTAGCTATAGTAGGCATACGATAATGGTCGTATGTTGGCTAAGATTTATATCTTTATTTTCGAAATGATTTTCCTCTACACTATGCACTAATAATAATATCAAATATTATTTTAAATGCGTATCAAGCATCTTTGACTATCATAAGGAGAAATCTCCTCCGATTCTGCGTTTGCATGTGTGTGTGTGCGGGAGGCCTTATGGTAGTCTCATTTTTAAAAGCATTGCGAATTAATTTAAAAATATTCCTCTATTTTGATTTTAAAGATAAATAAACTGTTTTGAGTTCTCACACCAGTCACATGACTGACTCGGAGTTTATTGTTTTCCTTCCTAAACTCTGGGTGCCCACCAATTTCCACACGGGCAGTTAAGAGTTAGGTTTATCAGGATATTCTAGATATTCTGGAGTTGCTGGAGGCAAGCTGGATGGCATGACGTATTACTAGTTTATATAGTATTTCTTTTCCGCTGCACTGTTTATTGTTGTATGTTGTTGTACACTCTGATGATATGATATGATGTAATGAAATATAATGTGATGTAATAACTGATATAGTTCTTTATTTAAAGATTATTCATTTATTATTATATGTTGTTCCGCTGCGAATTGTGAGATTCTGTTGTTGTTCTGTTGTTTCCTTTCTGTCCGTTCTATTTTTAAAATTCTTCTATCTTCTATTTTTCAAATTCTCTGTTTTCTTTCTCTGTTTTCTAAAAATTGTCTATCTTCTTTCCTCTCTATTTCCTATCTCTTCTCTCTTCTCTCCTTTTCTTTTCTCAAATTCTTTTTTAAAAAAACCCATAACTTCTCGGTTTTCGGCCTTCGAATTCTCGGCAGTCGATAAAGTGAGTGTCGATGTTGAATTTTCGGAGAACGGAAATTCCCGGGGCGTTACATTTGGTATCAGAGCTGATGGTTAAGCGACAACCATGGTTCTGTTGGGTATAATTCATTAGAGATAGAGTCAGCAGTACTCTAGAATGAGTTTGAGTGTAATAATAGCTATGAGAGCGTATTTGTTAGTGAATATAAAATTTGTTTTGTATTGTGATGATTGGTTTATTGAGTGGCATATGAACTTTCGTCAGCACAGCCTCGAAACTGAGCCGAAGGGGTTTCTAAACACTTGAATAGAACAATTCGACACAATATTGATTTTAAATTGGGTAAATGGAATAATTTTGCCTTGATTATATTTTATATGTAAAGGAATAATTTTTCAGAATTGTTAAAGTGTATATAAGTGATTGTTTAGTTGTTTGGATAATCTAAATAAAAGAGTAATTGTATAAGTAAAAGAATTAGAAGAATTGAATTATAATTAAAGTGATTTACAATTGTGAAATAAACTTATATATATAAGAAGTGAAACTTTATGGATATATCTATGAATATGAGTTGTGAATAAAAATGAATTTAAAGTTAAATGGAAAATTTACTTTAGAATTTGGAATCTGAATTTATTTACAAGTGGGAATTTAAGTTATGAAAAACAAATGATGTTTGTTAAATGGAATATAACTTAAGAGTTGTTGAATATGAGTTGTAAATAAAAGTGACAAAGGTGAACTTGAGTTATATAAATGAAATTCAACTTTATAAATTGAATGAATTGAATGTTAATCAATTAAATGTAAATTTAAGTTGATATAAAATAATGAATATAAGTGTTGATTCATTAAAATCTAAAGTTATTAGAAGTTGAATAAAAAAATGAATGAATATAAGCAAAGGAATTTGGTTGTAATTAATATACATTGGTTGTTATATGATTGTTAGATGATTGTATATAATTCATTAAGTGTTAATGAAATTGAAAGCTATGAAATAGAATTCAAATTAGAAGTAAATAAATTTGAATAGAATTGAAAGTGAATTGGATTTAAATTAGTAAATGTTAACTAATTGAATTGAGAATGAATGTTGATAAAATCCAATGTAAACTAATCAAATGTGATTAAATTGAAAACCGTTTCATTGAATATTAATGAGAATATGAATGAATATTTATTGGTTATGGATGATAGTTGGTTGATGGTTGTATATATTGCTTTTATTGCATTTGCTATGTGGCATATATAGTTGTTATGTTGTTATATGTTGTATATCGATACTATTTTCATATATGCATATTCTCATGTTGTTTGTTGAGTGTTTAGTAGGTGCGGATCGCGTTTGCTTCGCATTTGGAGCTCGCTTTCGCGCTATATTAGCCGTATATGCTTGCTAATAAAATATAAGGTACATATCTCGGATTAAATATCGTACTTTTACACTTTTTTCCCTTCGGGATGCCTCATTACTTGATGAGATGTATATTTGTGATATATATACTGTCATTTTTTTTTTCGGATCGAGCCGCGCAAAGGAGACTATGGCGAATTTTTCCGAAAATTTAAGGCGTTAGAAAATTTTTGAGAAAATTGGGAAAATTTTGAAAACTTCAACTTTGATTTTGAAGTTGAAAGTTAAACAATAGGTAGTTGTTTTTGAAAAGATAACTAAGTATGATTTGAAAACTTAGTAAAGATTTGAAAGAAGTTTAATTATAAATTTTGGGAAAATTAATAGATTCTGTAATTTTCTTACTTGTAATTTCGAGGACGAAATTCTTTTAAGGGGGAAAGATTGTAACGACCCAGAATTTTTATTAATTTAAATTTGAATATTTAATTAATTTTAAATGTTAATAAGTGAATTTTTAAGTCAAATAAATTTTTATTTGAATTTTTGGATTTAATTAGATAATTAAAACAATAATTTAATATGTTAAATTATGGAAATAATTAAAAATTGAGTTAAAAATGATTGAAAATAATTTGGAAAATTTTATTTAATCATACTGGAGTTATAGAAATATTTTAGAACTTTTAAAATCGAATTAAAAGTTAATCTGTGAAAATTGAATATTTTAATATTTAATAATCGACTGTAAAATAGTCAATTTTTGAACAGTCTCAGAATTGAACGAAACCAGTTCCATTGGATCCATAATAGTTAGTTATTACCGGATTTCAATTTTCGTGTCAATTGGAGCTATCGTTTGATCGTGGCAGCTCGAAACGCATCGAATTATTTTTAATTTAAATTTGGCGAGTCAAAATAGCCATTTTTCAAAAAGTCTCGGAATTCGACGAAACTAGTTTCATCGGATCCGTAATGTGATATTATTGTAAGGTTTCAAATTTCAAGTCGTTTGGATTTACCGTTTGTCCGGTACAAATTAAAACGCCTAGAAATCGATTTAAATCGGTTTAATTTAAATTGAGCGTTTATAGCCATAACTCGCACATACTTCCGAATTAGCTTCCGAAACCTATTCCATTGTGTCCGGAACGCGGGATAAACCTTAGAAACGCTGGTTACGGCGTCTAAATCGGAGTTCGGAATTTCCGGGATGAATAGTGTCGCTCGTTCCTTATAAATAGACCCCTTGCCTTCATAATTTGATAAAAATATCATTCCAAACCCTAATTTTAACCTAGCCGCCACCTATAGTTCAATGGCCAGAAAACACCCAACTCTTCCCCTCGATTTCTTCCAATCCACTAGCAATTAGAGAAAACTTCTAACATGAAAGTTGAAGAGCACGTTGTGATCTACAGATCCAACGGCTATGATCTAAAACAAATCAATGAATCAACGGCAAATCGACCAGGAAGGCAGCAAGTTGCGCACGCATTTCAAAGCATAGATGAGGACCGAACTTCCTAGGGTTGTGGCCGAACCTAGAGCAAGTCGAGGGCTTCGCGTTGGCGTTGGTTTGATCGAATTTCGTTGAGTGTAGCGAGAGCAAATCGAAACCCTAGTTGATCAAGTATGGGTTCTTTGTGTCGGCCAATTTCCTGTAAATTGAACGTGATGAGGAAGAGGGGGGACGGTCCAGATGATGGAATGCTAGATCCAAGGGTGTGGATGAGGGTGTGTTGAGATAAGTTGAAATTATGTTGTAAATTGTGTATAAAAAACGTGTATAATCTTGTAAAATCAATATCTTTTTCATACGAGGTCGAAACTGCGCGAAACCAGTTGCGTTGGAATCGTATGGACGAGCACTACGCGATGGAGTTGGTTTGGAGTCGTTTGGAGTTAGTGAGAATTTCGGGTAAAATTAAACGCGCGTTTAATTTTATTTGAAATAAATCGCTAAAACGGAAAAATAAACCAAGGTGAGAACTTCTCACTCAATCGAATAGGTTTCGATTTTATTTTAAATAGTTAGATTTAAAATATTTGAATGCATTTTTGAATGATGACTGTAAATTATTGATTGTTAAAATAGACATTATACGCCGTTAGTAAGCGGATGTTATTTATATAAACATATACCGCGAATATTTCATAAACAGTGAAATTGGTATTATATATAATATCAATATATATATATTGGCATATGTATATATTGCAGTTGTTGATTTCCCGCATTTTTTGTTTAGCGGATGAGACCCTATTACGCCGTTATTAAGCGGATAATATTTAATAAGAACATGTACCGCGATAATTTCGTACTGGAGCGAAATTGGTATTGTGCTAATGTTTTTGGATGCAGGAAACAGGTTGGAGGGATCCAACTGGATTCCTCAACAGTATTTATTTTATTTCAGATATTTTGATATTTGATGGATTATCATATCGATATATGATATCGTTGTTAGTCGTGATTGACTATTTGGTGTGTAGCATCATTGGACCAAGTTTTGGAATTTTAAAATGATTTTTAAAGTGATTTTGAAAATATACTTTATTTTTGGAATTGATCCATATTAAGTAAATAAACGTTATAATTTTTAAAGTTATAAAAATTATGATTTTTGTGTAATGTTGTTAAAAGCTGATTTTTGAGAAATATGATCTAATGATTTTATAAAATAGTTTAGACTGGATTTTTGAGTTTATTATTAAAAGTTTGAATATAAGATTTATAAAATTTGATTATTTTATAAATCAGAATGGTGAAATTATAAAGGAATTTAAAGATGTTTTTAAAGAATAATATAAATTGATTTATATTAAGAGATTTATAAATGGATATTTATAAATTGAATTATGGACATTATAAAACGAGTTTTTATAAGTGTTTGAACGTAGTGAAAATGAATTTCCTAAATGAATGAAATTTATGAAATTATAAACTGTGAAGTTATAAATGAAATTTTATAAGCAATAGGTTTATAAAATTTATAAAGTTATCGAAAGAATGAATTTTGGATAAATAAACAATCTTATAAGTTAAGATTAATAATTTGGGAAGTTAAATGAACGATTTTGTAAAATAATCGTTTTATAAGTAATTAACTTATAATATGAACTTGTAGTTTATAATTGAGTTATAAACTGGAATAGGTTAATAAAGGAATTTATAAAAAGGAAGTTTTTATAAATAAATAGAAACGGAATTTATAAACGTTGTTTTATAAATCCGCAAATGACTTATTTTGATAAGTTAATTGTTATAACTTAGAGATAGAGTTACATTCACATTTTGAACAGTGAATAATCCTTTAAGTTAAAGTGAATAGAAATGATGAAATTTGTTAAGGTAGTATATTCACGTTTTTGAATAGTGAATAATACGTTAAAGAAATTGTTTTAGATATGATGTTTTAAATAGAATTAAAACGATCTAACGATGGTTTAAAATGTGTTGAGATTCGAAACCATAGATTTCAACATTTATTGTTGAAATAGACGTTTTCGAGAAATAAAAGGAAATGTGGACTATAACACTGTTGTTATAGTAAATGATTTCCGAAAGGAAATGTTTTGTATAGTATTGGGATTTATATATCTATTTTAATTTCGAATCCCTATACTAGTGATTTTGGGTTGTCGTAACGATGTTTTACGTAACATTCGTTTTGGCCCAAATAAATATGTTTAAGAGAATGATTTCCTTAAAGAATGAATTATATACTTAATTCGATTTAAGTATATTGAATATTTTCTAAGTGTTGAAAATAAAAGGAATTTGTGAATTACTTATGAATAAATAAGTATGGAAATGTTTTCCAATATGAAGTGAATAATTAGAATTTATCTTTTTCTGAAGATAAATTGAAATGAATTATTGAAATCGCATATGCATGGATATCTTGAAATATAAATTCATTATGGAATTTATATGTGAAAGTGAAATTTGTATGAAAATAAATGTTGATTTATTTTTGAAGTGTTGAAATAATATATCTTGTAAAGATATTTTGGAAAGTAAATAATTTGGAAAATTATTTGGAATCTGGTGATGTATGCATATCCATTGATAGTTCAATAATCGACTATCAATATTTCCCTTTGAATGGGTATTTGATGTGAATTGATTGAATTTGAATGCACACTTATTTTTGAATAAGCGCTCACTATTCGGGTTAACCGGGAAAGGACCATGGGGTCGTATAACCCATTCCGAATATGTGATACGTCGTTGTGAATTGCATTGAAGATCGGTGTTGAAGACCCGGTATTTGCGAAAGCGATAGGATGACCTGTCGATTGACTCTGCACCGAGTAGCTACGGTATTGAGTTCTCCATATGTGATGGTGAATCCGATCAGGATTGTGAATATCCGGATTGCAAGGACTTCTTTGTAAGTGCCTTCGGTTCTGTTCGAGCCCGGAACAGACTTGTATGGATTGTATGTCTGACATTACAATTTGAGATATAAAGCCGATTTCTTTCAAATATATTTCTGTTGGTGGCGGAGAATTTATTCTTTGCTTAACACCCTTCTTTGAGACGTATGTGCTTAAAGGTTATATAGTTGAAGTTATCAGCGATATATTCCCAATTTGGTAATGTGATATGCTGAGTGATGCTGAAATGATCATTGTGTTGATTATTTGTGATAGGATCGTTTATTTGATCGTCTATCCTTGTGATCATTGTGTTGATCATTTGTTGACCCAAAGCATGGCTTTTGTATAAAGTATGTTTTTGTGGACGTGACTTCGTCGAGCCTCACACCCCGTGAATGGTCAAAACAGGAAAGAAGCAGCAAGGTTATGAGGGGTAGCACCCTTTAGGATGTGTCCATTTCCTTCTGGAAAAGGGTGGTATCATGGTATGGAGCCCAGATACTTACTCATGTTGAAAACACTTTATGATTGTGTGAATTGATTACGAGCGCTCGGTTGATAAAGGTCCCAAAGGACCGGGGGATGGCATATTCGGTCAGTTGTTACTCAGTTAGGAGTAACCCGGCCTTGTGTTGGTAGAGATCCGGTTTGGTTCTCGGGGATGTCCATCCAGAGGCATTCTCATGTGGCAATGGGAAGTTCCTTGGCCTGACCATTTGTTGGAAATCCAATTCTCAATACGAAACTTGTACGGTATTAGTTGTAGAACCTGCTATTCACTTATGGTGGTCACCACTGTTTGGATAGTAGCTATAGTAGGCATACGATAATGGTCGTATGTTGGCTAAGATTTATATCTTTATTTTCGAAATGATTTTCCTCTACACTATGCACTAATAATAATATCAAATATTATTTTAAATGCGTATCAAGCATCTTTGACTATCATAAGGAGAAATCTCCTCCGATTCTGCGTTTGCATGTGTGTGTGTGCGGGAGGCCTTATGGTAGTCTCATTTTTAAAAGCATTGCGAATTAATTTAAAAATATTCCTCTATTTTGATTTTAAAGATAAATAAACTGTTTTGAGTTCTCACACCAGTCACATGACTGACTCGGAGTTTATTGTTTTCCTTCCTAAACTCTGGGTGCCCACCAATTTCCACACGGGCAGTTAAGAGTTAGGTTTATCAGGATATTCTGGATATTCTGGAGTTGCTGGAGGCAAGCTGGATGGCATGACGTATTACTAGTTTATATAGTATTTCTTTTCCGCTGCACTGTTTATTGTTGTATGTTGTTGTACACTCTGATGATATGATATGATGTAATGAAATATAATGTGATGTAATAACTGATATAGTTCTTTATTTAAAGATTATTCATTTATTATTATATGTTGTTCCGCTGCGAATTGTGAGATTCTGTTGTTGTTCTGTTGTTTCCTTTCTGTCCGTTCTATTTTTAAAATTCTTCTATCTTCTATTTTTCAAATTCTCTGTTTTCTTTCTCTGTTTTCTAAAAATTGTCTATCTTCTTTCCTCTCTATTTCCTATCTCTTCTCTCTTCTCTCCTTTTCTTTTCTCAAATTCTTTTTTAAAAAAACCCATAACTTCTCGGTTTTCGGCCTTCGAATTCTCGGCAGTCGATAAAGTGAGTGTCGATGTTGAATTTTCGGAGAACGGAAATTCCCGGGGCGTTACAGACTTATGAAACGGTTGATTTACTACAGAGAAACAGTCGGTTATACATTCCTTCTTTTGAACTACTTTCTCTCATGTAAAATTTATTCAGGAATTTTACAAATTAATCGACTAATTGTTCGTCAAAAGTCGACTGATTGTAAAATTAATCGGCTGTCTACGATAAAACACATTTCCCTAAATAACTATTCACGTTCTCTTTCTTCCCTTTCTATCTTCAATCCTTCTTCTTCCCAACATCTGAAATCCTACCTTGAAAAAAAATCTAAATCCCAAATGCATACCTCTCAAAAAGAATTCAAAATCCTCTTTTTTTTCTCAAGTTCACTCTGATAGTATAAACAAAAAAGGGCCTTGTCATGACAAATTGGTTGTTCAATGGTTCGACTGTCTTAAGAAATTAAGGATCTTCGAAGGTACTTTTGCAAAAACTAATGATTTTTTCCTTTATTTCATCATTGATCTAGTAAATTTCTATGAAATATCTAACTTAATTTAAAGATCTTTCCTCTAATGGTTCAACTTTTCTATGCAAATTTGTGTGGTGAATTTCACAGTCCCCATAGTCTAGAAAATGCTATATGGAGTATTTTCGTTACATTGAGCAATCAACTGTAAATGTAGGTAATGGAATATTACTTTCCAATACATTGAGAAATCAACAATAAAAAAGCAGATAACGGAATACTAATTTCCATTATTTGAAATTAATGTCCACGGTTAGTGTCCGTTGATTTAAGAAATAATGTTTGCCAATATTTGAAATTAATGTTCACATTTAGTGTCTGTTAATTTTATTGGAAATTTCTTCATGTATTCCACTAATTTAGTCTTTTCAAGTGGTAATCATCACTATAAATGTGTAAATAAAGAATTATTCCAGTGCCTCAGATAAATTTCTATTTCTTTATGGTATTAGAGCTTCCTCCTTAACTGGAAATTTTGTTGTTCTTTTTTCTTCATTGCACACATTCATTGGTGAACATATAATATCCACCTCAAATTTATCAAGTAATAATCTTTTATCAATCACTATTGCTTCTCAGATCACCCATAAGCTCACCCTATTAATTTTCTTTCATAGAGAGCTCAACTAAATGTTATTCTCGTTGGTTAAAATCTAATGGGCTATATTGATAGCACCATAAAACCACCATTACAAACCAATCAATTATTCAATCACGGCATCGCCCAGATCAACTAATTTTACATACCTATATTTCTTCAACCTCTGAAACTATCACACCATTAAATTTTTTTTAGCAAAAAATTCCAAGGAAGCTTGGGATAAAATTTATCTATTTTATGTAAATAAAACCCAATCTCCAATCATGATTTTTAAAGAGCATCTTAGTTTATCAAACATGATACACACTCGATTGAAGAATATATCGATCGATGAAAACTATTTCCAATTAACTTGCAATTGTTAGTTCTCCTATTGATGATAATTGCTTGGTTTTGTATATATTGAATGGTGTAAGACCTAAATTCAAAGAAATTTCTATAGCAATTCAAGCTCACGAATCTCTAATAATTTTTGAATAGCTTCATGGCAAACTTGTAGAGTTCGAGCATTCACTCAAAAAAGATGGGTCAAACACATTCGATACATTACTAACTGCTTATTAAATAAGAAATTTCTTTGGGGATATTACACAATCAAAGAGATATAATAATCATCAATTACATACCACTGAAGACAATCCTAAAAGGGGTGGGAATACGCAAGACATTCCACCATATTAAACAAATAGTGAGTCAAATCTGTGAGAAACATGGACACATGGCTAAGAAGTCCTATCAAGAAAAAAAGTTTTTAGGCTATAAACCAACTGCTAATTGCACATCAGCTTCTGCTTAAGATCAAGATTCACTAATTGACTCTGCAGCTTCTCACCATGTCACCTATGATATTAGAAATCTTTCTCTTTATTTGGATTTTTATGCATTTGAGGAGATGGTTTTAATGATGGGTTGGGTTTGAAAATTATTTTGCAAAAATAATAATGTTTTTACTGGATCTTTTATGATTATATTTTGGTGGAGGATCCGTGCACGGAAATAGTTCTCATGAAAGAGATAAATAGAAATGATGTCTATAAAATGTCATACACTACAAACGAAGCATGTACCTAGCCTCAAGCTCATGCAACTACTCATAAATCTTATTTAAATAGGCACAAATGCCTTGGTCATCCTTCTTCTCATATTCAACAAATTATTCTTAAATCGTCATCTTTGCAATTTAAAACTTCACTTAATATTCTTTGCAATTAATTCTTGTCAATATCATAAAAGCCATCGAATTCCTTTTGGTTCATCGAGTTTGTCCTATACTCTCTCTCACTTGAACTCATCTATATTGATGTTTGAGGCCCAACTTATGTAAAATCCATTGATGGTCATGCATATTATGATATTTTTCTCGATCATTATAAAATACATATTTAGTCTCATCATTTGAAATAAAAATATGATGTATCAACCATATTTCCACTATTTCAAACATTAGTTGAAAACAATTTTGATGTAAAATAACATCTATTTATTCAAACGACGGGGTCAGTATACAAAATTAAAATATTATTTCTCATCTGTATGTATGACACATTTACAAACTTCATTACATAAACCAATATAACGGCATTTCTGGAATGTGCTACTACATATAGTGGAAACTGATTTGACCATGTTGCGTGATGCCTTTCTTCCTACGTCCTTTTGGTTCTTTGCACTTTAAGCTATCGTATACTTAATAAATCATTTACCTAATTAAATTCTTTCTTACCAATCACATTATGAAGCTCTTCTCAAAATAAAACCAAACTATGATAAACTTCGTGTATCTAGATATTTCTGCCATCCTTGGCTTAAACCTTGTCGCAAACACAAGTTGGAATGGGTTGAAGGATATATATCTTAAGGCTAATTTAACACTAGAGGGGTGTGAATAGTGCTTTCTAACTTATGTAAATCGTTTTAATTTTATTTCAACATTGATGTTAAATCGCAGAATAACAATACAGAATTATACTAATAATTAATCATATATGCAATCACAGATAAAAATAGAAGCAGTAAAATAAAGTAAAGAGTTAGAGAGATGACACTAGGGATTTTATACTGGTTTGGATTTCTCCTACATCCAGTCACGTATAATTTATTGTACTAATTTGTTTTCAAATGCCAATCTTTAACGAGACAGAAGGCAAACCCAAATTCAATCTCAATTTTGAGGTCACCAGACATGCCCTACTGTATTTCGAGTCCGAGGTAAACTCGCATGATTTAATTAGGCTACAAGCACGCCTACTAGATTTGAATGGGCTACTAAGCATGCTCACTTGATTTGAATGGGCTATAAGTACTCCCAAGCGAACATAAATATAGTTGATAGTTTTTCTAAAGACAAATTCTTGTACTTTGGATACAATGGATCCTATAGCCTCTAGGATAGCACTCTGATTTTCGAAATGAGAGAGATGTTTTTAAAATAGTAAGAAAGTAGTATTGAATCAATACAATGAGTATGAATTGATTTTATATAATTTTAAATAGAATAGAGTATATTTCTTAAGAGAGTAGAAAAAGAAAAGAAAGTAAGTAATTAGTTATCAAAAAATTCGTTTGCACTCCCCTTTATATAGAAAACAAATAGATGTGTCCATCCATGAAGAGTTGTGTCGAATATACACTTGCATTCAAAATTTTAATTTGGTGGCATATATGTCGACATATCCTATACATATATGTCGACATATGCTAGTTCAAAATGAAAATTGTTTTCCTTTAAAAATGTTATGAAAATCCTATACTTTGTAAAATAAATTGAACATAGTTTTTTAAATATTTTGAATTCTAAAAAGCTTTTATAAAATACTTTTGACAAATAATCTTGTTTAAAAATATCAAAGATCATAGATCAGAGATAGAGATCAGAAATTGTTATCAAGGACCTTGACAATATATACTAATGACTCTATACGCTAAATTATAACCTTGTGATCTTCTTTTCTTTGTCTTTGAACTCATGAGTCTTTATGTATTAATCTCGAGTCTTTATATTGTACAGTATTTGATTCAAGACCTATGTACATTATATACTATATAACTTAGCAAAAAAAATAGTACCTATATTTTATATGATTACATATGGTTGTTATCATCAAAATCAATAACCGAGTTACCAATATTCTCCCCCTTTTAATGATGATAACCATTATTTTTTTCCTTTATATAAAGTATGATATAACTCCATCTAAGTTACATAACTTCCCTTGAATATATGCATGTGTATATTTTATATTTTTCTCCCCCTTCGTCATCAACAAAAATGGATGAAAAATAAAACTCCCCCTTAATGATACTTACAAACTGTAAGGTCAAAATCAATAATAAAATATATTTAATGTAGTATTACATGATGATTAATATACGAAGATCTTTAAATAAATAAGGTAAGACAACCTTTATTTATTTAAACTTAACAATATAAATCAATTTGTCAATCGAAACAATCAAAATCAAATATTAACAAATTCAATCCAAACCACATCAAATCCCAATAGTACTAACAAACCAATCCAAATCAAACCAAACTTAAACGAGTGAACTAATGCTTTTTGATTATGTGAGACTTATCGATAGGGAAAAAGGGATAATGGATACAAATATTTCCTTTTTGTTCCGGAAGGTTTACATCACAATCAAAGCAATTGCCTACGCCTTGACTTTATCATCAGCATTATTCTCTCCTTCTTTCTATTCCTCATCATCTATGGGATTGTGAATGACAAGATTAGAAGTTTCTCTTGGATTAATATTGAATTGGCTTCATTATCCAGTAGATGCTTCTAAAGGTCACGAAGGATTCTCCCTTGCTTTTCTTCTTCCTTTAAGAGACACATTTAGATGATCTCTATTTCTGAAAGCATGTTGAGTGCAGGCTTCAAACCATTCTATATTTTGATGAATTTGGACATGATGGCGTTTTGGAAGGGTTCTAGAGGGTTGGTATTATAGTTTAATGGGGTGGTCTCTTCCCTTAATCTCTTGTAATTTGTAGGATTCATTGAAATTTATTCTATTTGGTTTACAGTAAGAAGAAGATAGGTGTTATCCAGGTTTTAATCAGGCAATATCTAGACTGATTTGATGGATAGAACTTAAAAGACATCGAGGTAAAAGGCCCAGAGAGATAGTTGTAAAGTCCAGAAAACAAGATACAACTAAGACCACAAGATAAAGATAGGATCAATCCATAAAAAGTCCAATGCAATTCCACCAAGTCTATGGATCGGTACCGATCCATAGCATGGATCGGTTCCGATCCTGCACTTGTTGGAATTCCCTAGCTATGGATCGGTACCGAATGATAAAGTTGTACCCAAACAACTCCATTTTCTTCCTACAACCAAGTTTTGATGCTATAATCCTATTCCCAACTCCATCTATCAATCGCTTTTCGTTTGATGTCGAATAGCTCAAGAACAAGGAATCAACAACTCTACTCCTGCACTGATCCATCCAGTTGGATTTGAAATAAGCCTATGGCTATACAAACAAGTCAAGAAACCATCAAGCTATCGACACATTAATCCATCCCAAGGTAGTCAAAATGATCCATGACCAAGTTTTATGGATAGGTACCGATCCATGGCCATGGATCGGTGCTGATCCATCTATATTGCTATCTTGGCCATGTCTTCTCTTGGGAATTACCGGAAGATCGTGGAGAAAGTGGGGATGAACATGGTGAAGCCTTTCTCATCGACCTACAGCTATAAATAGACATGGAGGGGCATCAATTTGGGGATCTCTTATCTCTCTAATAACTTTACGTATACTTCTTCTAATTGGCTACTGAGTGGTATCGAAAATCAAGAATAGTAACTGTAAAATAGAGATATCATTAATAAAATCTCAAGTAGATGTAGGTAACGATTATCCGAACCACTATAAATGGGCGTTGTTCTGTTTTCTCTTATTCCCATTTACTTTTCATCACCTTTTATTCTCTACATAATCTACTAGTTGTTTGTACTATTTTTGGTACTAACATTTTGGTGCTTTCACCGAGAGTTTATTCTCAGACCTGTTTGGATCTGTCATCTACTATTAGATTGTCTAAATCCGAGAGAGATCAAGCTTTCTTCATTTTTTTTAGAATTTCTTTCCACTCGGATTTTCAAGAATCCACACTAGAGCTCTCTATAATAGCCCCTAGAAGAAACCATTCTACCACTTTACGTGCTACCGAAGATTTTGATGAGATCGATCTCCAATGGGCTGATGGTGTGGCACAACCAACCGCTATGGATGTTCAAAACCCAGTCTATATGGCACCAAAGTTGAGATGGACCACATGATAAAGCAAATTGAAGAAAAGCTCCAGGATAGCCATAATAAGTTGAATGTGCAGATGAAGCAGAGCTTGGACACTAACCAGCAATTGTAGGAGGAGCAGAAGAGATAAAGCGCCTTCTGATTCGAAATCTGATAGTTCTACATCATCGAAAAAAAGCAGAGGGACAGAAAGCAAAATATGCTAAGAAAGGAATTTTTAAAGTTGAAATAGAAGGTGAGACTGAGCCACGGCCAAGGCCTATGGATTGATACCAATCCATCATGAGGGATCGATAACGAACCATCAAATGTGTGTCCCAATGCTCGACTCTCGGGTGATGCTGCTGGTTTGACTTCTGGATATGCTGTCGGTGGTTAGATTATTGGAACACGGGCGATTACTACATATCAGCCATGGAAAGATATGTGCAAGGAACTTCCGAATGACCGGTTCCTCCAAAGTCAGGGGAACCCGGGTATCATAAGACTAACCGAGAGCATTTTCTAGGCCAAACACTCGAAGAAGATTATGTTCACCGTCGTTCAGTAGGCCCACCTGAATCAAATTTCACTAAAATGGTCAATAGACTGATAAGTGAGAATCAAAACCGAACGAATGATGAGTCGGGTTCCTCCTCGAGCTGGAATCCTTTCACGGAAGATATCTTGCATGAGGAATACCCATGGAGGTTTGTAATGCCGACAATGCTGTTATATAATGGAAAGACAGATCTGAGGCTATGTTTAATGAAGTATGATTGGCTTATGGAATTGTCCAGGGCTACAGATGCCATTAGATATCGTTGTTTCTCGATATTCTTAGAGGAGGCAACAACGATGCGGTTCACCCGGCTGCTGTGGAAATCCAAATCATCCTTTGATTAACTGGAAAAAGTTCATAAAGCAATTCTTCATGCCCACAACACATCCAAAGATGTGATGTCGCTTTCTAACCTCTTCTAAGGAGTAGGAGAGTCTTTGAAGGATTTTTTGCATAAAATTCATATTCCAGTGGTGGACGTAAGCAATGCTCAAAAGGACATCGTATTGATGGCGCTGATAAGGGAAATTCATCCCAGTATTGATTTCGGGAGATGATTGGAAGTGAAACATCCATTGATGATGGATATCTTTTACAGAAAGGTCGAACAGTTCTTACGCCTGGAAGTGGCACATAATTGTCCCCGAAGGATATTAGTAGTATTCAGCTGAAGTGATACCGAGCAATACTATTATAAAACAGTCCAGAAGGAGTTCTAGGAATGTAGATGTAAATGTCGATGATAAGAATGATGGTCACAAGCATAGTGATAATGGGGCTAGGAAGCGAAAGCCGGATATAGGAATCGTCCTATGATTCCTAAGTATGATAGCTATACTGATTTGAATAACTTAATAGAGAATATCTACTTGGCAACTGAAGGTACCGAGTAGTATAGGAAGCCGACTCTGAGGGAGTCGACTGGGAAGGAGAAAAAATATGGTGAGTTCTACAGGTTTCATGAGACACATGGTTATAACACCAAATAATGCAGACACTTATGATATATCGAGGAATTGATTCATAAAAAGAAGTTGCGGTAGTTTGTGAAATCCCCATAGAATGGTGGAAAAGGAAGCTAAAACCCTCATGGGTTCCCAACGGGGGAAAGCCGGGCCTAGTGCTGATGAACCTAGGCAATCCGAGAAACATCTTATGATAAATACTATAATTGGTAGACCGTGTTCAACTATGAAGAGTAGGAATGAGATGGAGTGGTATGTTGGTGCATCAAAACATGAGGTGAATGAGAGTTGTTTTGCTATCGAAGACGATGCTCTAGCAAAGTAACTCTGAAGTGCGATAGATGATGTCATTTTTCGTAATAGAGATGCTGATGAGGTAGAGGCTCCGACTATTGATCCGCTAATTATTTCGACCATGATCGGACCTGCTATAGTGAGAAAGGTTTTGGTTGACTATGGGAGATCAGTCAACATTTATTCAAAAATGCCTATGACTAGATGCTTCTAGAGGCAAAGGACTTAAACCTTGTAAATTTCGGATCCAGGAATTCAACAGGACAACTATTGAGTTAGTGAGATGCGTGAATCTACCGGTGGTTCTTGGAGAGGCAATCGCAAGAGAGTATGAGTCGTGCCTTTCGTTGTGTTGCATATCTACTCTGCCTATAATATTTTTTTAGGCTTACCGACCCTTTTGGAATTCAGAGCAGCAATCGGTCCTTAGTATTAATGATGAAATTCCCGACCTAGAATGCTATGGGGATAGTACAAGAGGATCAGGGCTTGGCCACAAGTGCTACGTCACCGAGTTGAAAGAGGCGAGGCAAAGAGAAAAAGGAAAGGGTGTAGAGAGGACTCTCTTATCAAGGCTCTGAATGCCTAGCAACCACCGCCTGAGCCCTGGCTGGGGCAACACAGTCGGTTCTATAAGGAAATGGATCTGAGGACAGAGTCGTTGAATGGAAGGGTAGCTCCAGCCGATTTAATGATCAATATCATGATCATCCATGATGATCCTGCACGGACCTTGAAGGTCAGATCACATCTCGGTGCGAGGATGATGAAGAATTTGTTCCTTTTCACCCGAAGAACCTGGATGTGTTTACTTGGACACACTCAAACATGTGTGGAATATCATCGAAGATAGTGAACCATGCATTTAATATAAATACAAAGTGCATTCCTGTGAAACAAAAACACCGCAATTTGCATCTAAAGAGATCCACTGCATTTAAAGAAGAAGTGGGGAAGTTGAAGGACAACGGCTTCATTCGTGATACCTTATACTTGGAATGGGTATTGAATCTAGTTCTAGGGAAAAAGCCAAATGGTAAGTTGAGGACATGCATCGACTATTCTGACTTGAATAAGGCATGCTTGAAGGATAGCTTCTTGCTCCCAAGAATAGATCAGCTGGTGGTTTCAACAGCTAGACATAAGTTGTTATCGTTCATGGATGCATACTCTGGATACAATCAGATCCTGATGTACCAGACCAGGAACACACCAATTTCATAATCGATCTAGGACTGTACTACTATTTCATTATGATGTTTGGATTAGATAATGCAGGAGCAACCTACCAACGGATGGTGAACATGATGTTCAAAGACCAGATCGGATGCTCGATGGAGGTATACATGGATGATATGCTTGTGAAATCACGACGATCGGGGAATCAATTGATGACTTAGCTGAGATAATCAGTGTTCTCCAAAAACACGAGATGAAGCTCAATCCCCTTAAATGCTCGTTTTACACCGCGTTAGGGAAATTCTTAGGATTCATCATGAACTCCAATGGGATCCAAGCTAATCTAGAGAAGATCGAAGCGCCGAGGAACATCCAAGCCCCGATGACGATCAAAGATGTCCAAAGCTTGAATGGGAAGGTCGCCGCCCTGATTCGATTCATCTCCAAAGCCACTGACAAATACATTCCTTTCTTCGATGTGATCGAGAAATGGAAAATGAATTTTGCTTGGACGTAAAAATGTATAGACGCATTTCAAGCTTTGGTGGATCAATTAGAGAGACCTCCCGTTCTGTCGAAACCGCTAAATGACGAGGACTTGTTTTTTGTACTTGTAGTGTCGATGCATGCTTTGAGCGCCGCAGTCATGCATAAAGGATCTCGAATCCAACAAATTACATCAATAAGTTATTGATAGGAGTAGAAAGAAACCATCTGAAGCTGGAAAGCTCCCATACTATCTGTTGATCATTTTGAGGAAGTTGTGCCTAAAATTTCAGGCTCATCTGATTGAAGTTCTGACCGACCATCCTTTGAAACGGGCCTTGCAATGACTTAAGACCTTTGGAAGGTTGTTGAAATGGAACATTGAAATGAGCCAATAAGACACCCTCGAAGAGCTATCTAGGGTCAAGCTTTGGCGGATTTCATTGCCGAATACACTACAGAGACGACACTCCCAAGAGCAGTAGTGAACATAATTTAAGGTGGAAGATGTGCACGGATGGTGCATCTAATGAACATTGTTTCGACGCCGGAGTCTTACTACTGACTCCTGAAGAACACTCGATTTATTAAGCCCTGAAATTCAATTTTCAGTAACAAACAATGAAGCAGAATACGAGGGCTTGATTGCAGGACTCAAAATTGCCAAGAAACTGGGAGTTAAACTTTACATATCTTCTGTGATTCCCAACTGGTGGTATGTTAGGTGTGAAAAGAGTTTTACGAAAAAGGAGAAAGGCTAGCTCCTTATATAAACTGAGACCTCGGGTTGCTTAGTGATATTGAATATTGCACGATAATGCATATTCTTAGAGAGGGAAATGCGAAGGCTGACTCGTTTGCTAAGCCAACCAGCTCAAGTGATGCGTAACTCATAGGCCTGGTTTCGGTGGAAGTACTGTCAGCTCCGAGCATTGACCGGGTGGATGTTGATTAGATCATGGAAGCTGTGCCTAAGAAGGAGTCGTGGATGACACCGATAAAGAACTATTTACAAAGGGGAATCCTTTCAGACAAGAAGAACGAACAATGTCAACTCCTTCTAAAGCTGCAAGATTTATCATGCAAGAAGGGTACTTTACAGGAAAGGATTCTTTGTCCCTATCCTTTGGTGTGTCACCAACAATGAGGCCAAGAAAATCTTGAAGGAAGTTCACAAGGGGCCTATGGAGACCATACTGTAGGTCCAACCCTAGTAAAGAACATCCTTGGTACGGGTATTTGGCCAACTGTCAGTTGAGATGCAGCTGATTACACCAGAAGGTGTGACAAATGTCGGAGATTCGCAAAGATATCGTGTGTCCCACCAAATGTAGATTACTCAAATGGTCAGCCTATGGTTGTTTTTAGTTTGGGGAAATGATATCATTGGCGTATTACCAATATCTAAAGGTGGCACAAAGTACGCCATCGTCACAGTTGATTATTTCACCAAATGGGCTGATGCGGAGCCGCTAGCCACAGTCACCATGAAGAAAGTAATCAACTTCATGGTCAGAAAAATCATTTATCATTTTGCGGTTCAACATACGACTTCGATAATGGGACCATATCCAGTAGTGCTGAAATCAAAGACTTCTAACGAAAGCATAGTATCGAGAAGAGATTTGCTGTAGTGGCACACCCTCAAGCGAATGGACAGGTTAAAGCAGTGGACAAGATTATCAATTCCATTCTTAAAAATCGGTTGGAGAAGTTTAAAGGCAAGTAGATTGATGAATATCCATTAGCACTCTGGGCTTACTGAACGACCCATAAGTCAGCGATTGGCCACTCTCTGTTCGCCCTAGCTTATGGATCAGAGGCCATGATCCTGGTAAAACTTAAAATACCTTCTGAATGAGCGTCTTATTATAATACATGGATAAATGAAGAACTTCTTCTGGAGTCTCTCGATATGATCGATGAGAAGCATGATGAGGCTAAGTTGAGAGCAACCATGCATCGAAACCGAGACGCTTCATACTACAACACCAAGATTAGAGCTTGTATCTTTGAGATTGGAGATCTCATTCTCAAGCGAATCTTTCTAGGATCTAGGAATTTGGACCTAATATAGGAAGGTCCATACTCAATTAAACAGAAACGTGGAGATGGGATGTTCAAGTTAGCGACAGTAGACGGGATCTCACTCTCATAGGCATGGAACAGCAAACATTTATGAAGCCATTTCACTTGAATGTAAATTTGTACATACTTAATCACAGCTGTGTAAGCAAATAGAATTTGTCGTTTCTGATGTTTTATAAGGGGAATGACTTTCTGAGCTCATATCTCTGTTTGTACTCAATTCTACACTATGAATAGAACTATGTTTAAATAAATTTTCATTTGAAAAATGCAAGTTACAAGTGCCCGAAGATAGGTACCGGCTAAACTTTTGCAGTCATGATTGGACACGTGAAGTTCAACCACATGTGGTGTGTGAAGATAGACACCGAACAACTCTTTATCCCAAGACTTAGGCGCAGGAGTATAAATCCTCAGGGTTGAACGAGATCACCGTTACTGCTCATGCATAGAGTTTGGTAGAGCATTCACACCTTGCTCGGAGTAGATAAGACAAAAGGTCAGAGTTTGGAGACAGCCGAGACCTTATTATGAACTTCGATTAACGCTTGAAGTTAAGAACGATTGAAGGTAAAAGTCTTGGATGAGGATGTTTAAACCACTATGATTAAGTGGTTTAACTCTGACCTATGCCAGAGTTTGGCATAGTTAGCAAGTGCATTTTAAAGAAGGATGTCCAAAGAGACATTCCAAGGTGAATTGCTGCGATTGACACCCAGAGATAGGCACAATTTCATGCGAAACATCCTTGAAAGGAATGTTAAAACAACCTTTTAAGTATTTAGAATTTGTCCAAGTTTCGAAGCTGAACTGGATCCGACGAATGGACATTTCAAAGATTATTCTTTATTCATAAGCAATTAAATGGAGAAAAAACTTAATCCGATGAAGACTTGGGAGAAGTGGATCGCAAACACATTGAATGTAGAGCGCACTTCTCAAAAACTTAGGTGAATTAAAATTCACACTCCCAGCTGAAAAGCAAAAGCGAATGCCGAGTCCGCACAACACGGCTGGAAAAATGAAAACCCAAAAGTGCCAAAGTACTTCTATGCAACCAAAAAACCTAAAGGAGACAAACAATCATTTCTTTGGCTTGTGCTTTTTTCCTTTCTTCCCTTCGTCGAAAGACTATCCGCCCGAGCCTTCATTCTTTCTCTTACCTCCTTGGCCCTTCACTAGAGTACCTTGTGATGAAGTGATGGACGTGCTATGAGTGCCTCGGACTTAGATAACATAACTGGGATGAACATGGGATCACGAGGAGAAGCGATGGATAACGGTAGTGGGATGAAGTTTGTCGATTCTTACTTAATTTTGATGGCATACAAGACTTGTTCATCATGGATCTCCTGCATAGTAGGCGTTATAACAGGCCCCAAAGTCACCATCATTAAAACATCCACATCAATCTGAATCTCTTGAAGCTCAGCGGTCCCTTCTTATTCCAGAGCTTGGATCATCTATGTATCAGGACCGGTAATATCGCGGACCGAAATGCCTTAAGTTTCACCAGAGAATTAACAACTGTAGAATCAGTTGTTGTTGTAGTTGGCCCTGGTTGGGAGCTTTCATTGGGAAGATTTGGAGTCATTGGTTAACCTAAAATTTGAGATTGATGACAGGAGAGATTAACAACATCGATCGGTGTCATGTGTGCCTTCTTAAATATGGATAAGGTCAACGATATACCTCCGCCAGATAAAGATTCCTTGTGGATAGGCGTACCATCTGAGTTTCCCTCTAAGATTGAAGACATCATGCTGGGCTTAAGAAGTAGCGACGCGTCCAGATTATACCTAGGGTTTGTTGAACTGACAAAAGTAACTAGTGGCTCGAAAGTAAGACCTATCATGACATTCAAAGGAGTGGTGTCGGAGCCTTCATCTTGATCTCTCCAAACTTTATCGGCGAACTATGGATGCAAGATAAGTTCACCTACTGTGACCATCTCGATCTCCTCTGCACTTAAAAATCTCATTCTCCAGCTCGACCAAGTCTATTTAAGCCCCTTCTAAATGCTTATGCTTATCCGCACTGTTTTCTCCCATGCCATCACCAATGTGCTAGAATAAGTTTTTCCAGGCCACATCAAGTCTCGAAATTTAAGAATATTGGTGTTGTAGTTGGTGATGAGTGGATCGAAGTTGTTCTTAATCCATCTTTTCGCGGAAGCCACCAACTCATCCACTCTTTTTGCCTTGTCTTCCACGCCGTCTCTTTCCTTACGCATTGTCTCTCTTATTGTGAGCAGCAAGCAATTCTTCGCAATAATTTTGAGCAATCTGAAGAGCTTGATCTTTCTTTTTCCTCTCACCTTTAAGTTGTGCTTTAAGTGCTCTTACTTCTTCGGCCAAATCATGATTTCTGTAGTGAATGGACTCCACTTCGATCATGTGATTCTTTTCTTTCTTGCTCATACATAGCCTTCAAATCACTAACCTTTTGATTGACATCCTCTTTGGCCTTCTTTAACTCAGCAAATTCTTTGTCGAGAAAAGCAATGATCTCATCATTCTGATTCATCGTGAGTTTCATTCCTGTGATCTTGGCCTCTACATTCTCGAAGTATTCCAAAATTACCTCGGCTTGTGTTTTCCAAGTGAAATTAATCATACACAACCCCAGTGTATGCTACCATCTGACCCTTGACTTTATACGGGATATCCTTCAGATTGGGAACAAATTTGCAGGCTTTGAAATTGATCTTCAAAAAATGACGTTGTAATTTGGCAATATGAGGACTTAAAGCGATCAGTCGTTCTTCTTGAATGAAAGGCTGCGTAATTGGCTTCTCGATAGGAGCCTTATTGTATCTGCAACAAGAAGAATCAGATATAGTAAATTTTGTTGGACGTTGAGACTATTGAGAAGTAAGCAACGGTGCTGGATGCTTAGTATAAAGAAGAGCGAGACATGTTATTGCACGGTCGTCTTGATGAGAATTCCTCTATGAACCCCTAGATGGGGGAGATTTCGACCTAGAACGATGCCTAGACGACGAATCATGTGACCTATAGTCTTTCTCTCCACCCCCACGATCACGAGCTTAAACTTCGGCTGAAATCAAATTCATGATAGGGCTTGTGAGGTCACACAATTGGTTTGCGCCTCGACTGATATCCCATCTGATCCTAGAAATCCTTGTATAATCGACATCGCTCCATGGAACCTACGAGTAAAGTGTAGGTAAATTAGCTTTGATAAGATGTGAGCAATAGATAAGTTGTGTAGAGTGCGGTGCATATGTGTCTGCATGCAAGTGTCTAAGTGTCCCCTTGATGGACCATGGATTTGAATTTTTCTGACAAGGGTAATCTTGCCTGCTTTGGTAGAAGGTACGTCCTCTGGAAATGAATGGGGAAACCAACTTCCCGAATACTCATATTGGCAAGGCCAAAGGAAACAACTATATCTAGGATTGGCCCAAGACAAACAAATGGATCCTTCGAAGTCTGTACAGGAATCTCAAACGTAGACGTAGCTGGCGGAGGCAGGGTCGGAGTCCTCTTTTTAGGAAATTTAATCTTAAGGCTTTTTCTCTAAAGAGGTTACTGATCGTCATCGCCTCCACCCTCTTCACCATGTTCTGCTGCTTCACCTTCCTTTCTAATTTCACACTCTAGTGTGCACTTGTACACGGTCAACCTCAATCAACGGACTTTGAACTAGGGGCACTAATGAGTGATCTCCATCACCTTTCGATGAAGAATCATCGTCTCTATCTTCCAAAGCAGTACCAACACTGCGATCGAATATCAACAAATTATAAGAACGTAGATTTTCATCGATGAGCAACATCTTGCCCTCTTTCTCTTCCTATGGGATTAGATGGATTTGTCCGACTGTCTCTGCCAAAGTTGCATTTGAAGGCCTATGCGACACATCTGTAAGAACGAAAATGACGTTCCGAAGTGACAAAGTTATGGATGTGGAACCATATGATAAAGGCTAGAGTGGAGCTTATATGGAGATATCCATTGCCGAGTGAACTTGGGAGGACAGCGAACAAAGAAGAATTCCTCCTTGAAATAGCTCAATTTATTCCTAGTACCGACTATGATCCAATAACCTCTGGAAGGCTCTTGAAAGAGGAGATCCCTTATGATGGTTAAAGCTGAATAATTGTCGAATCTCTTAGTTGTTAGAAACTAGGTCAAAGTGGCGAGCAAATATATTGAACAGACTATAGAGGAAAGCATAATCGTTCGGATGGAGTTGGGTAGAAGCATATCTCATAAAGTGTAGAACTAATTGGATGTACTGATTAAACAACGGGGCGCATCTTGCTAAGCACATATACCTATTGCATGCTGTGTATCCACCTGGTGGATGGTGCACTCTCTGATGTCATGTTGGAACTAATACATCATCAAATGGAATTTCGCACTTCCTATAGATTCTCCTAAGTAATCCTTCATCGACTTTGGAAGCGGAAGAAATGGTGGGATCATCTAGTATAACTGCAACATTGAGTGTATCAGGAGTAGGTTCAACTTCCAATCCTTCTACAGGCTCTATTGGAACTTCCAAAATCTGTTGTTCTACTCTTGGATTTTCCATTGAGGTGCAAGTTGCATTGGAGTTTGTTGTGTGGAAGGAGTCACCGTTGGGCTTGACTTCGTATCTGACTCGGCGTATCTAATAGTTGATGGGCATGCATCTTGAGCAGAGAGACGCTCGAAATGCCTAATGTCAAACTGAACATATAATCAGTATCAGATTGATTAATAGTTGTGCCTTATGCCAAAGTGAATCTAGGGTAGTGTCATGCGGTGCCAATTTCTGATATTGTTCAACATTAAAAGATCTGGAGTCCGTCCGAATAGACCGTCATCGCTGATCGTCCCAACGAGCTTCAAGTCAAAGGCCATATGTTCAAGATGTCACAAAGTCTATAGATTTCATTCTAGGGATTTGGTCCTAAGAAAAAAATGCTTGGATTTATCATAACTGAGCGAGGTAGAAAATCCCAAAGGCAGATTTGGTATCGAACGATGGCCCTTGAGAAAATCCCAACCTTGGCAACTTGGAACCCTACCACTCATTCATCCTCGAAGCATTCCATCCTCACCAACATTTGTCTCCAATTCCATAACCACATAATGTTGTCCAAGTTTAAGAAGGCTGCTAATTCAAAGTGAGGATCGTGATTTGTCAAAGGCAAGAAGGATCGGGCACGGACTGGCTAATGATGGGTGGTGATTCGGTTAAACGGTCGAGGTAGTGGAGTTAGATTGTCAAGGCGGAGAGCGATAAGTTTACTATGATTTCGAGTTTAAGAATCCTTCAATGGCAGACATGAAGCTTGAAGATGATAGCAAAATAAAGTAAAGAGAAAGATGGGGGCAGCTCAGGGATGTAGCCCCCAATACAAGAAGATAGGCAAGCAATACACCTATCTCTAAGGCGATGGATTGGTACTGATCCATCAACATTTAAGGAAAGAAGTAAAAAATGAAATTGCATGTACCTATATGCATATATGCATCCATCTAGTGTTGCATAGGAACCAACACGCATATGGAACTAAGGCACGATGGAAAGTTGAAGCGCTTGTATGTGTATATGCATAACATTCAACCATTGGAATCAATAGAAAAGCAAATTTAGACCTAATAATTCTAGGGGAGGAATTAGTTCAAAATTATCAAGCTCAGAATGGCAGATCATCAGAGCACATTCCAGTTTTATAGTTTCAAATGCTAACAGAGCATCATAATGAATAGTTATAGACAACATTTCATCGAAAAATCTTGAAAAGGAATAACAACTATTCGATGCATGGATTGGAGTCCAACATGGCAATCCCAACTTGTCATGATTCAAAGTGCATCATGTTCACAATTGGATGCACTTTATGGGGCAAGTGTTATCTAGTCTTTTAACCAGGCAATATCTGGACTAATCTAACAGATAGAACTTGAAAGTTATCGACATAGAAGGCCCAATGAGATAGCCATAAAATCTAGAAAACAAAGCACAATTAAGACCACAAGATGAAGCAAGATCAACCGACAAAAAGTCTAAGGCGAGTCTACCAAGTCTATGGAGTGGTACTGATCCATATCCATGGATAGGTACTAAACGATAAAGTTGTATCCAAACAACTCCATATTCCTCCAACAACCTAGTGTTGATGCTAGAAGCCCATTCCTAACTCCATCTATAGATCGCCTTTCGTCTGATATTGAATAGCTCAAGAAAAAGGAATCAACAACTACACTCCTCCACCGATCCATCCAATTGGTTCTAAAAACGAGCTATCGATGCATTGATCCATCACAAGGTGGTTAAAATGATCCATGATCAAATTTTATGGATCGGCACTGATCCATGGCTATGGATCGGCACCGATCCATCCATATTGCTGAGCTGGCCATGTCTTCTCTTAAGCAACCACCAGTAGATCGTGAAGAAAGTAGGGGTAAACATGTTAGAGCCTTTCCCGTCGACCTACGGCTATAAATAAACATGGAGGGGCCTCATTCAGGGGATCTTTTATATCTTGAGCAAATTTACGTATACTTCTTGTAATTGTCTACTGAATGGTACCGACGAGAAGAACATAACAGCAACTATAAAATAGAGATATCATCAACAAAATCTCAGGTGGACGTATGCAACGATTAGCCGAACCACTATAAACCTGTGTTATTCTATTTTCTCTTATTTTAATTTAATTTTTGTCACTTTTTATTCTCTACATAATCAATTAGGTGTTGTGCCATTTTTGGTATTAACAATAGGGAAATGAAAAGGAATTCGAATTTTGGCGGTTATATACTCATATTTTGAATTTTGAATTTAAAAGGGAAAAACAATTTTTAGAAAACTGCAGTATATGTCGACACATAGGTAGTGAGTATGTCGAAATATCTAGGTAAATTTTGACAATTTTATTTTCTTTTAAATTTAGAATTTTAAGGGCTACTATATTTATATTTTAGAGAAATAACATATTCCTATTTCTCTTCTAAGTTCAATAAAAGATGTTTAAGTTAAAGGTTTTGTTAATATATTAGCTATTTGATTTTTACTCTTTACAAATTCGTTTGAAATGACTTCTTTATTTATGTTATCTCTCATAAAATGGTGTCTTATGTATTTATGTTTGGTCCTAGCATGATGTGTTGGGTTTTTAGATAGATTTATTGTACTAGTTGACAAGCATCGTATAAGTTGTTGACATTAAAACTCATTCTAGGGAGACCTCTAACAAGTTTATATCTAGCAATTTTAGATAAGTGTTTAAAATTCAATGACCAAATCTTTTGTTCAATATCCAAGGGTCACCAGATTTAGCCAAAAGACACAAACTGTCATTAGACACTTTCATACTTAAGATACACATGTTACGTTTCCTAGTGCTTTCAAAGATAATATTTGACTAGTTATCTTCATTGTTACAAATATCTTTTTCAAAATTAATTTAAAACCCTTATGACATAGTTAATTAATAATAATTAGATCACGTCAAATTCTGTAACAACCCGCATATTTTACGATTGTATATTTAAATATTTTATTTAAATATAACATCATTAGTCGGATTTAAGTTCGAAATGCTACTTTCTTCAAACGGTCGAATTGGAACTCGAGACCCCTTCCATTGAGTCTAAAATGGCGTTTGCGACCTTTTTGAGTATAAACATCGATATGTTTGGAGTTGGGTAGAATTTTGACATTTTCACTTAGGGCTTTGGGTTTGGGTTTCAGCCCACTAACCCAACTCATCTTATATCCTAACTCCACCCCCTCTCATCTTCATTCATTCTATTATTTTCCTAACACTTAAAGCTTTAGCAAAAATGGAGGAAGAGATTGGAAACTAAAATCCTAAGCCCTATTTTCCTTTGCAAATTCAAGTTCTAGCTCCAAAATCCAAGAGAAAATTAGGTAAGCACCCTCTTCATCTTCTCCATCTCCATTCCTCTTCAATTTCAGAAATTTCCTATAACCTAACTTAGGAAAAACTTCTCCTTTGATAATAGATTGAAGATTCTAGAGGTGTAGTGGAGAGGAATTGATCTTGCCTTGTTTTAAAAGCTTCTCCTTCATTGTTTTTGAGTAAAAAGTGAGTTTTTGAATTCACATCTATGTCTATAACTTTCTTTGTTGTTAGGCATGAATTCCTAACATCTATTCTTATTCATTTGCTTTGGAATAAATTGGTTTTATGAATATTCCAATTTTTGGTGTTTTGAAGTCAAATCTTTAAAATCGCATCTTTGATGTTTGATCATGTTCTTGGTAGTGCATCGAAGAGCCTATAGGGCTGGGTTGCCGATTGGCGTAAACCCCTGGTGCCCATTGCTCGTTCGATCGCATTTGTTTGGATTTTTTTTTGCCCTTGAAAGGGGCTAGGCTGAACATGCTTCTGAAGAGGTCCAGTCGACTGGACCAGGAGGTCAGTCGACTGAACCAGAGGACAGAAAATGCTTTGGAAGCAGGTTCAGTTGACTGGACCAGGAGGTCAGTCGACTGGACCAGGGGACAAAAAATTCTCTGTACCTGTATCAGTCGACTGACCTTATGGTTCAGTCGACTGAACCTGGAAATAGAAAGCTTCTAGGCATTGTGTTAGTTGACTGACCACCCTGGTCCAGTCGACTGAATCTGCTGCCTCAGCCAATTTTGCCTTTTTGTGTGGACATCCAATTTTAAATCGATTCGTGATGATCCGATTTGTTATTATCATTTATTATCGACTTTGATGACTTCTTCTTCGAGATTTTTGGGAATATCCATCTTGATGGGTTCGGTATCGATTTCTATGAATTTGATTCACTTCGTCGAATGTGAATTTTGGTGATTAACTGTTTTTACAATCATTTTTGTGATTTGTCACTTTAAAATACAAAGGTTTCTATACTAGTAGTAAATATCAAAACCCTTTCATTAAAATGATTTCAGCTCTATTTTTAATACAAACCTTGTTTATAAAACGTTTTCCAATCTATTATTATATACAAACCTTTACCTCATTCGTTTGAGAAATCTAATTAAACGGCTTAGTAAAACTAGTGGTATGAAACGCTTGCGTTTACTTCGTCGGTTAATTTTTGGACTTGTTTGATTGAAACTCTTGTGACAATTTTCAAGTGGAGATCTACAATTTGTTCGTAAATATTTAAGTTAAGCCAGTGGTTATGGGACATGAAGCTAAACTCATTTATTTACCAGCTTAGTGTAATTCACACTTTTTATTGATCAATGATGATCATTTTGTGATTTAGACTTGCGATATGCTATGTCTTTTGTCCACATAGGGGACTATACCTTGTTTTATTGAGTTTCATCTCATTCTTTAATAGGCTAACGACCTATGGGTTCTTTGGAGTTTCGACTCATTTGTGTGGGCTAGCGACCCATCATTCTTTTATGGAGTTCGGTTCATCGGACGTACAGTTGTACTACGTTGTTGTTCCGGCTTATCAGGTTCATCAGGCCTACCATTGTACTACATTATTGTTTCGAATTATTCAAGTTTCAGGTTCCTCGGGCGTACCAATACTGTACTACGTTGTTGCATCAGCTGTATGGTTAGCGACCATGGGATAGCGTCCCGTTTGTGATGCACGTATTGGTGAGTTTTCATGCTCCCGTTTGAGATAGGCTTCCGCTTTTTTGTGATTTCGGGATTTCTATTTGATGATTTCTAGAATTTATGTTTCACCAATTTTGTGATTGGCATTGATATATTTGTCAATATTTGTGGTTTGGTGAATAAAATAAAGAATATGACATTCTTTTTGATCTCTGGGATTCTTGAGATATTGTATGATTTTTGTTGTTGCTAAATGTATACTTTTCATGGTATGGCATTATTGTTATCATACGTTTTTGTTATATCTCTTATCCTATCTCATTTTATCTGATATTTATAGTTAGACCGATCCGTTTATTATTTTCTTATTAAATAATACTCGGGTCAGACCGAGATGTTACAGGTGCTTCTACTTGATTCCTTATCTGGGACCCTCATTTGACTTTTGTCTAACTACTTTAGATTAGTAGTTTTTATCATTTATACATTCGAGATAGAGACTCCTTGATGTATACATATTCTTTTGTCTAGCATTTGTACCTATTCTTTTGTGATGTAGTGGTTCTTGTATTACCACTACTTTGATGTACACTTTTATGTGTTATATTCATACCTGTTTTCACCTTTGTGATATGGATATCTGTAACTGATTTGTGTTGTGCTTATTTATATTTGTTTTCGAAGATCATATAGCCACTGTGTAGTAGCTAGAGTTTGTAATTGATATGTTGGATTTCCTCTTGAAATGAAATGCATGTTATACTATCTGACATATCGGTACTCGCGCAAAGCAATGACACGGATGGTCTCTCCTCAACAGCCTTATTCTTCGTGTTAATTGACGGCATTACTTCGTAGTGTCCTTGGCTAACATGAGTATAGAGATGGGGCGTCACAGCTTAGTATCAGAGCCAAACTTCATAACAACGTATAATAATCTAACAAGGATCATTGTCCTAAGTCCTTTTTAGGAGTCGTGCCTTAGGATTTATCCGAGTCTTAGGACCTATTCAACCCTATTTTCTTTTATGATGCATTGCTTTATCAATCATGATTGTTTGATATTCATTTGTGAATAACCTTTTTCTTCTTCTTTCTTTCTTAAAGAAGAAAAATGGTTAGACCAGGCCGTCCCAGCGCCGGTCAATCCAGTGCTACTCCTTAGGATGGAGTATTTATGTCTGCCCAACAGCTTCTAGATCTTGTAAAGAATGCTCAGGCTGTCAGACCCATTCTAGAGCCTACTCACCCAAAGTCCATGTTTTCGCACGCCTGTGCAGTCATTATACCAATTTGGGTGGAAAGCCATTCAAGGGTTCCGAAAGCGTTATAGAAGTCCAAGCTTGGCTTAGAACATGCGATCGCATCTTTTCTCGCATGAATCTTATTAATTTGCATCATATCCAAGTAACTTCTAGTATGCTTCAAGAAAGAACATTAAATTGGTATGAGCTTCTGATTTCTAAAATTATTGAAGCGAATCTTACTTGGGAGCAATTCCGGGAAAGGTTTGAATTGAAGCTTGTGCCGAAAGCTGAAAAGGTAACTTTAGCTCGGCGCTTTATTGACCTTGTTCAAGGTGAATCTTCTATGACGGATTACGTCGCATCTTTTGAATCCCTCTCTAAATATGGGGTCGAGTACATTAATACCTCATTGAATAAAAATCTGGCGTTTGTCAGTGTCTTGAATAAGAGTCTCAAAAAGCCATTACTTCTGAAGCTAGAAGTTTCCTTCGACCAACTTATTGATATCGCTCTTCAACTCGAAGATGACGATAAAGAAGATGATGTTGAAGTTGTGGGTGCCAAACCGAACTTCAACAACAACAAGAAGAGGGCTATTAAGTTCAAAGGCCCTTATCCTAACAAGAAATGGAGGCAAGCAACTACGGTAGCAAAGACTACTACCTTTAGTCATGGGCAATGCTACAATTGTTGTTCTAAGGACCATTTTGCTAATAGAAGTCTGAAACCTCTCTTTTGCCGTTATTGCAAAAGTTCGAGGCATCTTTTATCTTCATGTTCCAAACTTCAAAGTAAGAACGAAGAAAAGCTAAATGTTGTGCAAGCCCTAGTAACACTTCTTGTGGTCAAGTTATTTCTCATTCTATCCTTGATGGCATTATTATATTTCGTGATCATCCTATTCGAGTTCTTTTTAATATGGGTGCATCCATTCTTTTATATCCAAAGAACTTGTTGATACTTTTGCTTTAAGTGTTATGGCTTTGATGACTTCTTTGAGAATTGCAAATCCGGTTGGTGGATCCGCAACACTCGGTTTGCTTTGTAAAGATGTCTAGATTATTTTATGTGATTTTTCTTTCCGAGCCGATTTGTATGTCATGCGTTACTTAGGCTTCGGAATGATTTTGGAAATGGATTGGCTTAACCGTTATGAAGTCCACATCTAATGTACTGAGAGAACTATTCATCTTCACATTCTCAATCTGTTAAGCAGATTTCTATTGTTCTCAAAGATTTGGATTCCAATTTGGCAACATCCTTATATTCTCTAAACCCTCGTGATGACGATAATGATGATGAGGAAGATGTTATTTCTCTCATTCACGTTGTTCGTGAATTTTCCGACATATTTGAGCCCGTTTTAGGATTACAACCTAAGCGAGCAATTGAGTTCAGAATTAATCTAATCCCTAGAGCTCTACCTATCACTCGTCCTCCTTATCGCATGTCCAATAAAGAAAATGAGGAGATGCGTAAACAATTATCCGAATTGGAAGAGAAGCAGTTTATTCTCTCAAGTTCCTCTCCTTAGGGAGCTTCGACTATTTTTGTAAAGAAATCAGATGGTACACTTAAGCTTTCCGTTGACTACCGCAAGCTTAATTATCTTACCATTATGAATAAATATCCTTTACCTCGGGTTTGATGATTTATTTGACCAACTTATTGGTGCTAGAGTTTTTTCACAGTTAGATAGCATCCTTTGACATCATTCCGTACTCGTTATAGATCTTATGAATGGCTTGTTATGCTATTTTGTTCAACGAATGCTCTAGCTTATTTCGTTGACCTTATGAATCGAGTTTTCAAAGACTTCCTTGATCGATTTGTTCTCATCTTTATAAATGATATTCTTGTTTATTCTAAAACCGAGGAGGAGCATGAAAAGCATCTTCAGATTGTGTTGGAAACTCTTAGGAGCAATTAATTGAAAGCTAAATTTTCTGGGTGCCACTTTTGGCACTCTCGTGTAAAATTTCTTGGTCATATTATTTTCGAATCCGGAATTTCCGTGGATCCTTCAAAGATCGAAGCGATTCAAAATTGGAAGAGATCAGAGAGTGTGACAGAAATATGTAGCTTTCTCGGATTGGCGAGCTATTACCGTCGTTTCATAAAAGACGTTTCTAAAATTTCCGTGCTCCTTGCTAGTATGACAAAGAAGGGAGTTAAGTATATTTGGTCAAACAAATGTGAAGCTTCTTTTCAAAGATTAAAAGAACTCCTTTCCAATGCTCCTATTCTTGTGATTCCCGAAGGGAACCAGGACTTTATTATTTATACCGATGCTAGTCGTGTCGGTTTGGGAGCCTCTCTCATGCAAAGGGAACGTGTTATTGCTTATGCTTATAGGCAATTAAAGCTTGCCGAGACTAGATATGCCACTCATGATTTAGAGCTCGCGGCTGTTATTTTCGCCTTTAGAATTTGGCGTCGTTATCTTTTGGGAGAGAAATTTGTTCTCTATACCGATCATAAATATTTGAAGTATTTATTTTCTCAAAAGGAACTTAATTTGCGTCAGCTCGAGTTCATAGCATCTTATGATCTTGATATTCTTTATACTCCCGGGAAGGGAAATTGTGCTGCCGATGCACTTAGTCGTAAGCAACAAGCGGTTGTTTTTATGATTATATCCAAATGGAATGATCTCGAGACTTTATCAATTTGTGAGATTTGATATCGTGAATCCGATTTATGTTCATCTCTTATTTTATGTAGCCTTGAGGCTCATCCTTCTCTTTTGGACCGCATTCTTGAAACTCAAAAGCTAGATCCCGAATTGGCTCTTCTTAGCCAAAGTGGTAGGGATAAAATTGATATTGAAAGTTTAAAAGACTTTGATATTGATGCTCATGGCGGTACACGAAAATTTGGTAGACTTATCGTGTCAAATATTAGTGATCTTCGTAAAGACATTTTAGAAGATTCACATCGTTCTAAATTTACCATTCATCCCGGTAGTAGTAAAATGTATGCGGATATGAAGCGACTTTATTATTAGGATGAAATGAAATCCGATATTGTTAACTTCATTATGTGTTGCATGACTTGCCAACTTGTAAAGGCCGAGCATCAAAGGCCTGGTGGGTTATTGCAACCTTTGGACATTCCAATTTGGAAGTGGGATCAAGTCTCCATGGACTTTATTGACGGACTTCCTCGTTCTCGTTCGGGCCATGATTGCCTATGGTGATAGTTGATAGACTTACAAAATCTGTCCATTTTATTTCCGTTCGGTCTAATCAGACCGTACCTCTTTTAGCCAAACTCTATATTAGAGAAATTGTTAAATTGCATGGAGTTCCTACTTCTATTGTTAGTGATCGTGATCCATTGTTTACTAGTGGATTTTGGAAGAGTCTTCAAAAAGCTGGGAACGAAGCTTAATTTTAGCACCGCTTATCATCCCTAGTCCGATGGACAAACCGAGCATGTGAATCAAACCCTTGAAGATATTCTTCGTGCATGTGTTCTTGATTTGGTGGAAGTTGGGAAGATTATATTTCTCTTGTTGAGTTTTCCTATAATACTAGCTTCCAATATAGTATTGGTATGGCACCTTTTGACGCACTCTACGGAAGACCATGCCGATCTCCTTCTTGTTGGCTTGAGGCCGGTGAGAAGCTGGTTTTAGGTCCAGATTTTATTCGTGACTCCACAGAAAAGATTGACCATATTCGCCATAGGATGAAAGAAGTTCAAAATAGACAAAAATCCTATGTCGATAACCGAAGAAGGAAATTAGAATTTTATGTGGGAGATTTGGTTTTTATTTGTGCTTCACCTATGAAGGGTGTTGTATGTTTCAATCGATCGGAAAAATTAGCGCCTCGATATGTTGGTCCATTTCCCATCACCAAACGTATTGGTTCCGTGGCTTATCGCCTTTTATTACCAGCTCAATTTTCTGCTATTCATGACGTGTTCCACATCTCTCAATGGCGGAAATACATTAGGGATTCTGATTATGTTCTTGAGCCCAGTGTTATTGAAGAAATTGAAGTTTCGCCTAATTTGACTTATGAACAACATCCTATTCGTATTATTGCATCGGAGGTTAAATGCTTTCGAAATAAAGATGTTCCGCTTGTGAAAGTTCAGTGGTCCTCGAATCCTAAGGATTGCTCTTGGGAATCTAGAGAATTCATCGAGCGAACACATCCAGACTTACTTTCCCGTGCTCTTTGAGGTAAACTTCTTACTTCAAATTTTCGTTTGTGTTGATATGCTTTTATGGTTGTTACTCTTTATTTCTTCTTAAATATTGCGAGAACGCAATTTCTTTAAGGAGGAAAGTCTGTAACAATTCGTATATTTTATGATTGTATATTTAAATATTTTATTTAAATATAACATCGTTAGTCGGATTTAAGTCCGAAATGCTACTTTCTGCAGATGGTCGAATTAGGACTCGAGACCCCTTCCATTGAGTCCAAAATGATGTTTGCGACCTTTTTGAGTACAAACATCGATATGTTTGGAGTTGAGTAGAATTTTGACTTTTTCACTTAGGGCTTTGGGTTTGGGTTTCAGCCCACTAACCCAACTCATCTTATATCCTATCTCCACCCCCTCTCCTCTTCATTCATTCTATTATTTTCCTAACACTTCAAGCTTTAGCAAAAATGGAGGAAGAGATTGGAAACTAAAATCCTAAGCCCTAGTTTCCTTTGCAAATTCAAGTTCTAGCTCCAAAATCCAAGAGAAAATTAGGTAAGCACCCTCTTCATCTTCTCCTTCTCCATTCCTCTTCAATTTCAGAAATTTCCTATAACCTAACTTAGAAAAAACTTCACCTTTGACAATAGATTGAAGATTCTATAGGTGTAGTGAAGAGGAATTGATCTTGCCTTGTTTGAAAAGCTTCTCCTTCATTGTTTTTGAGTAAAAAGTGAGTTTTTGAACTCACATCTATGTCTATAACTTTCTTTGTTGTTAGGTATGAATTCCTAACATCTATTCTTGTTCATTTGCTTTGGATTGAATTGGTTTTATGAATATTTCAAGTTTTGGTGTTTTGAAGTCAAATCTTTAAAATCCTATCTTTGTTGTTTGATCATGTTCTTGGTAGTGTATCGAAGAGCCTATAGGGCTGGGTTGCCGATTGGCGTAACCCCTAGTGCCCATTGCTCATCCGATCGCATTTGTTTGGAATTTTTCCCTTGGAAGGGGCTAGGCTGAATATGCTTCAGAAGCAGGTTCAGTCGACTGGACCAGGAGGTCAGTCGATTGAACCAGAGGACAGAAAATACTTCGGAAGCAGGTTCAGTTGACTTGACCATGAGGTCAGTCGATTGAACCAGAGGACAGAAAATTCTCTGTACCTGTATCAGTCGACTGACCTTATGGTTCAGTCGACTGAACCTGGAAACAGAACGCTTCCAGGCATTGTGTCAGTTGACTGACCATCCTGGTCCAGTCGACTGAATCTGCTGTCTCAGCCAATTTTTTCTTTTTGTGTGGACTTCCAATTTTAAATCGATTCGTGATGATCCGATTTGTTGTTATCATTTATTATCCACTTTGATGACTTCTTCTTCGGGATTTTCGAGAATATCCATCTTGATGGATTCAGTATCGATTTCTATGGATTTGATTCACTACTTCAAATGTGAATTTTGGTGATTGATTGTTTTTATAATCATTTTTGTGATTTGTCACTTTAAAATACAAAGGTTTCTATACTGGTAGTAAATATCAAAACTCTTTCATTAAAATGATTTCACCTATATTTTTAATACAAAGCTCGTTTATTAAACCACTTTCCGATCTATTAGTATATACAAACATTTACCTCATTCGTTTGAGAAATCTAATTAAACGGCTTAGTAAAACTAGTGGTATGAAACGCTTGCTTTTACTTCGTCGGTTCATTTTTGGACTTATTCGATTCAAACTCTTGTGACAATTTTCGAGTGGAGATCTATAGTTTGTTCATAAATATTTACGTTAAGCCAGTGGTTATGGGACATGAAGCTAAACTTATTTATTTACCAGCTTAGTGTAATTCACACTTTTTATTAATCAATGATGATCATTTGATGATTTAAACTTGCGATAGGCTATGTATTTTGTCCACGTAGGGACTATACCTCATTTTATTAAGTTTCGTCTCATTCTTTTATAGGCTAACGACCTATGGGTTCTTTGGAGTTTCGACTCATTTTTGTGGGCCAGCGACCCATTGTTCTTTTATGTAGTTCGGTTCATCGGACGTACCGTTGTACTGCGTCGTTGTTCCGGCTTATCAGGTTTATCGGTCATACCGTTGTACTACAACGTTGTTCCGAATTATTCGAGTTTTAGGTTCCTCGTGCGTACCGATATTGTACTACGTTATTGCACCAGCTCTATGGCTAGCGACCATGGGATAGCGTCCCGTTTGTGATGCACGTGTTGGTGAGTTTTCATGCTCCCGTTTGAGATAGGCCTCCCCTTTTTTTTGATTTCTGGATTTCTATTTGATGATTTCTAGAATTTGTGTTTTACCAATTTTGTGATTGGCATTGATATATTTGTCAATATTTGTGGTTTGGTGAATAAAATAAAGAATATGATATTCTTTTTGATCTCTGAGATTCTTGAGATATTGTATGATTTTTTTTGTTGTTAAATGTATACTTTTCATAGTATGGCATTATTGTTATCATACATTTTTGTTATATCTCTTATCCTATCTCATTTTATATGATATTTATAGCTAGACTGATCCATTTATTATTTTCTTATTAAATAATACTCGGGTCAGACCGAGACGTTACAGGTGCTTCTGCTTGATTTATTATCCAGGACCCTCATCTGACTTTTGTCTAACTACTTTAGATTAGTAGTTTTTGTCATTTATACATTCGAGATAAACACTTCTGGATATATACATATTCTTTTGTCTAGCATTTGTACATATTCTTTTGTGATGTAGTGGTTCTTGTATGACCACTACTTTGATGTACACTTTTATGTGTTATATTCATATCTGTTTCCGCCTTTGTGATATGGATATCTATGACTAATTTGTGTTATGCTTATTTCTATATTTATTTCTGAAAATCGTATAGCCACTGTATAGTACCTTTGAGTTTGTAATTGATATGTTGGATTTGCTCTTGAAATGAAATGCATGTTATACTATCTGACATATCGGTACTCGCGCAAAGCAATTACACAGATGGTCGCTACTCAATAGCCTTATTCTTCATGCTAGTTGACGACATTACCTCATAGTGTCCTTGGCTAGCGTGAGTATAGCGGTGGGGTGTCACATCTTAACTAGCAAAACATTGGAAATAGTAGGAATGCTAGAGTTACCGACATTGCCGATGTCAATCACATATCCTTTAGAGTTATATTCAAAATTAGCCGATCCACTAACATATCTTTCAAGATCTCAGGATTTTCAGTCATGTATCTTGGGCATCCACTATGCAGTATCCATTTGTCCTTGATTTGTGATGTTCGGATATCAAGTGTATGTTCACCCAGTACCCATATAACAAACTTGTTCTAGAAATTCAACGTTAGACTTTCCCAAAAAATCAAGCGACTTTTCAAAATGATTAGTTTCTAATTTACTTGAAAGAAATATATTGGTTTTACAAGCTGTTTTTCCATAAAAGTGTTAAAAATAGTACCGCTAATATTACTAGCCATTTATACTTTTCAAAAATCAAATTAGGAGTTTTCTAAAACCTAGTGCTTTGATACCAAATGTGGGTTGTGGAATTATGGATCTTAATGCTAATTTAAAACTAGAGGAGGGGTGAATAGTGTTTTCTAACTTATGTAAATATTTTCAATTTTCTTTCAAGGTTGATATTAAATCATAGATTAACAGCACAGAATTATACTAACAATGAATCACAAATGTAATCACAGATCAAAATCAAATCAGTGAAGTAAGAGAGATGTCACTAGGGATTTTATACTGGTTTCGATTTCTCTTACATCCAGTTCCGTACAACTAGTTTACATATTTCTTTTCAAATGCCAATCTTTAACCAGACAGAAGGAAAACTCAAACACAATCTCGATTTCGAGGTTATGAGACACACCCTCCTGTATTCCAAGCCAGGGTAAACTCGCTTGATTTAATCGGGATACAACCACGCCCAGTAGAATTGGACAGACTACTAAGCACATCCACTTGATTTGAACGAGCTACAGTCACACCCAAGCAAACACAAATGTAGTTGTTAGTTTTTTTAAAGACAAATTCTTATACCATGGATGCATTGGATCTATAGCCTCTTGGATAGCACTTTGATCTTTGAAATGAGAGAGATATATTTCGAAAATAGTAAGAAAGTATTATTAAATTAATACAATGAAGTACGAATTGATTTTATATGATTTTGAAGAGAACATAGTATATTTTTCAAGAGAGTAAGAGGAGGGAATAAAATAAGTAATTAGTTATCAATAAAAAAAATTGCACTCCCCTTTATATAGTAAATACGTAGATGTATTTATTTTTGAAGGGTTGTGTTGAATAGGCACTTTGATTCAAAATTTGAAAAATCATTTGGATGCATATACATTGACATATATTACATGTCAACATATGCTAGTTCAGAATGAAAATTGTTTTCTTTTTAAAATGTTTTGGAAATCTATACTTTGCAAAATAATATAAACATAGCTTTTAAATATTTTGAACTCTAGAAAACTTTCATAAAATAATTTTGAAAAATAATTTTTTTTAAAAATAGCAAGGATCATAATTTGGAGATAGAGATCAAAAATTCATATCATGGACTTTAATAATATATACTAATGACTTTATATACTAAGTTATAACATTGGGATATTCTTTTCTTTGTCTTTTAACTCATGAGTCTTCATGTCTTAATCTTGAATCTTTATACTATACAGTCTTCGATTTAACACTTGTGTAATATGCTACACTATATACTATAAAACTTGGCAAAACGTTGGTATCTATATTTTATATGATTGTATATGGTTATTGTCATCAAATCAATAACTGAGGTATCAAAATTTGGATGTGAAGTCTAAACCATGCATATTTTTTTGTCACTCAAAAAATCAAAGTGCTTACTTATGTTATGAGCCAAGCACAAGAAAAATGTATTCCTCTCGTCATGTCATATCCAGTGAACAAAAGTTTCCTTCCCGTTCCTTATCTTTACCTCGGCTATATGATTGCTTTTCAATGTCCACTTGATTAAATTCTTCGCCATCTATTTGGGTCCATCTCATTTCACTCTAGAAACTTCTTCAATAAAATAGGTTTGAACAAGCTCACTCGTACAACTTGTGGTTAGAACTATTAGCCCTTTAGGATACCAACCGACTGACGTGGATTCATCATTTGATCAATCACAAGAAATGTCAACCTCTCTTCAAATTGAACTATCTAACCCAAATAAACTAATCTTCAACGAATGATCATCTACGCACTCATTCCACGACTACTTGGTCTCTAAAAAATATTTTCAACCCCAAAAAGGAATATGTTATAAGCAAGCATCCTATATCTCCCACTGTAGAACCAACATGTGTATCTTCAGCTATGAGAGATCTTAAATGGCATAAAGCTATGTCCGACAAATTTAATGCTCTTTTGAAATTTGGAACTTGGGAATTTGTTTCTCCTACATCAATTCAAAATATAGTTAGGTGTAAACGTGTATTTCAAATAAAATGAAATCCTGATGGTGGCACGATATAAGCTTGACTAGTTGCAAAAGGTTTTCACCGAAAATCCGGTGTTGAATATCATGAGAAAATCATGTTATTGAACCAACAATAACTTAAGCTGTTCTTTGCATTGTATTACATATGGGATGGCCAATTAATCAACTAGATGTTAATAATGCATTTCTACATGTTATAATATCAGAAGAAGTGTATATGCAGTGGCCTCTAGATTTTGTCAATACATCATTTCCTTCCTATGTTTATCATTTGAAGAAAGCGATATACGGTTTGAAACAAGCTCCAAGAGCTTGGTACCACTCTCTTAGTAACTTTGTTATATAACTCGGGTTCCATCAATCTAAGTTAGATTCTTCACTTTTCATTTATTCTAAAAATGGGATCGTTGTATATTTTCCTATATATGTTGATGATTAGTTGCTTATTGGAAATGATAGATCATTTTTTCAAAACTTTTTTAAAGCAACTTAATTCATTTCTATCTAAAAGATAACAGAAATTTACACTACTTTTTAGGTGTTGAAGTTCTACCAAATTCTCAAGGACTTTTCCTTACTCAATGTAAATATTGTCAATATCTATTAGCTTGAAACAAATATGTCAGGGGCAATAGAAATCAGCACACCATTGTCAACCATTGCAAAACTTTCTCTTGTTGATGGATCCTCATAAACTGATGCCACTATCTATAGAATCCATCACAAGACTTGACATTGCATTTTTTGTAAATAACCACCATAATTTATGCACAAGCCATTTTCAATACATTGGCGAGCTATAAAACGACTTCTTCGCTATCTTAGACATACACTATATTTTGGATTGCATTTAAAATGTTTTAATGATCTAAAAGTGTATGCCTTTAGTGATGTAGATTGGGATGGTTATTATGATGATCGATAATCAACATCAGCATATAATGTGTACCGTGGAGGCGATCAACCTCATGGTCCTCTAAAAACAAAAGAAGTTGCAAGATCTTCAATAAAAGCTGAACATCGAGCTGAAGATCCAGCTGTAGCATCAGCTGCATGTAAATTTACATGGGTTCAAAATTTGTTATATGAGGTTGGAGTCAACATACCTTATATGCCCACTGTTTTTAGTGACAACATAAGCATGAATTGTAAGTGTGCAAACTTGTTCTTCAAATCAAAATGAAAATGTTTTTCTGGACTATCATTTTCTGCAAGAAAAGGCGACGTTTAAGCTTCTAATGGTTCTTCGTGTTTCAACTCATGAGCAGCTAGCTTATTCTCTTACTAATCCTCTTTCAACACAAAGTTTTCTCTCTCTTCGATCCAATGTAGTTGTCTCTGATGGTCCTTTATCCTAATAGGTGTATTACCAATAAATTGGGCAATCCATAATAAATAGAGAAATGGAAAAATATTTTCTGGTACATTGAGTAATCACACTTCAAGAAATTTTACTTTTAATCGCCCTTATTTGGAGCATTTTATTTTAAAATGATATTTTTTGTGTTTTAAAACTAATTAAATTAAACAAAATGCTGCCTAAATCAAATGCAGCATAAATTTCATTCACCCACCTTTAAGGGATTTCGTTCCTAAAATTTCCCCCAAATTCCATTACCAATTAAAAATCCCTAGTTTCACATTTTTCCCAAAATTTATATAGATCGTCTCTTCCTCCAACAATGTTTCCCTTTTCTGACCGCTTCTCTCCAACGAATATGTTTTCCTCTAATGAAATTACTCACATCTCTTCAATACTATTAATGTCTCTTTGTTCTGACGGCCAATATAGTTCAATCGTGATATTAATTTTAGGATTCATCATCTCCAACATCATCTTTGCATCTCCAACAGAGTCGTTTGCCACCAACGTTGTCATGCTGGAGCTCTGCTCTAGTTCTTCGATTCGTTCGCCATATTAGATTACCTGAGGCAAATCATAAAGAGAGTTAATTAAACTGTAAAAATTATTGTTTGACTTATTTAATTATATTTGCTGCGTGCGGTCTGTGTAATTGATGTTTGTTGTGAAACATTAATTTTTGTTTTGTTGGATAGTTATTGTATTTAACGTCAGTTTAGGATACTACATTCAAGAAAGAATAGTTGAAGCTTTTGATCCTCCTAATAAAATCACGTTGCCATTATATCTGTGAAGAATTCAAAATTTTAATTTTGGGTTACTCATGGTAATCTTTATCTTTACTACTAATAAAGAGAATTCATTAAATAGATTTACTCGGCCTCTTTTTGAAATTTCAAATATATATTTTTACATCTCATAGAGAAATAGTATTCAAATATGAGGATATAGAATGTTATTTTCTAAGTACAACTATTAGTCATCATGAAGAACTACAGTGTGCATTCAAGAGACGAAGTATCCAAGCATTCCATATTGTCCGTAATTTAGATGGGAGTTAACCAGTCGAAGTTTCACCTGATTTCGAGTTAGTATGAAGAAGTTATTATAGTATGAACAAAAAAACTGGCTTCTGCCTAGAAGAAGTTCAAATATGGGATGTAATCTGTTACTTTCTTAGTACAACTATTAATTACCATGGAGAACTACGGTATACGTTCATAAGATGATGTAACATCCTATTTTTAAATCAAATTCAGATTGGAAATTAATTTAATTTTTGAAACTAAATTGTGAATTAATTTTGTATTTTCCAAATTTAATAGATATTTGTTTTTTATTAATATGAATGAATATAAATATGATTTTAAATAGAATCTCTAATTGGAAACTCAGAAATAAATAATTTGAATAATATTTTGATTATAAGTTTAATTGTGGATTAATTTAAAATTTTGAATGGATATATATATCAAAAGATAGTAAATAAAGGAATTGATTTGAAAATTCAATAAATTGATTTTTAATAAAATTTTGATTTGGAATTCAAAAGTAAATATTTTATAAATAGATTATAATTTGGAATTTTCATTTGAATTTCAAATACATATGTATTGAAAATAAATATTTGGAAAATATTTATAGATTAGGAATGAATAAAATATTATATTTATAAAAGATATGTTTTGTTATATTTATAAATTTATGTTAAATTGAATCTTGGAAGTGAAATTCAAAATTAAAAATCTTATAAGACATATTGGATTTGAAATCATTGTATTTAATAAAGATTTGTTTTCCAAATTCATTAAATAGGCTTTTTGGTTTAAAAGTGATATTGTGAAATTGATGTAAATAAAATTTACAAAAGCTATCTAAAGAATTAAATTCAAATATATACATATTATATACTTATTTATTTATAGTTTGATTTATTTTAAAATCTCATTCTTTAAAGCTATAAATATAGATATAAATATTTATTAGATTTGATAAAAAGATTTAAAACACATTTTCTTTTGAAATAAATAAATATAGTTTGTATATTCATGAATTTAAAGTGTAAAACATTTACATATGTTAAGTTATAAAATATAAATAATTAAAGGGTTTAAAATACAAATTGCAAATATAAATAACACAAGGGTTGAAACACAATTTCTAAATTTATTTAAATCAAGGATTTAGACACAAATTTCTTTTATGTTAACAAGTGTAAACTTTTTCCTTAATAATTAAACAAGTGTAAAGATTTTTTTTAAATATAATTAACAATTGTAACAAAGAGAACAAGTGGCAATTGATTTAAATTAAAGATTTATAAAATTTAAATAAAAGCTTATTATGGAAAACTTGACTGTTCAATTTTTTTCAGTTTAAAGATTTAAAAACTATCCTATCATTTTCTACAAACCAAAAGAAAAGCAAACAAGATCAAAGATCTGAAATAAATCAAAACCTGTTCAAAACAATTAATCAAAAGAAATTCAAGCTTCAGCATCAATCTGGAGCAATCAAGTGGGATTCAACAAAGATTAAAAAACAGAAAGAAAATTGAATCAAAACCTGAGAACATAAAGATGCAAATCAAAACCTGAAACAGATCAATGTTTTCAAACTGGAAATTCAAACCTGTAACCAAGATTCAAAGCAACCTGGAAAACATCAATAAATCAAGATCAGTTGGCAAAGGATCATCTCAAATACAAAGATCAGATTAAATACTTAAAGTAGCAGATTTAATGAAGCTCAAAATCAAATCAAGTATTAAGCATTCAGATCAATAGAAATTACAACAAACAATCAAATCCAGAATTCTATTCCTCTCTGCTCTGACAAAATCCAAGTGAGCAAACTTTTATTCTAACCTTGAATTTGTTTATATGACTTGATATTGTGATTGGTATTGTAGTAAAGTGATGAAAGATGTTTGAATGGGTGCCAATATGTTTATATGTACATCTAAATATGCAAGTGTTGCATGTATATGCCTGTGAACAGGTATATTGTTATCTGTTCTTGGTTGACAGGTTTATAAATTTAAGAAAGAAAATTATATATCTTTTTGTTTAAATAAATTCAAGCCATGAATCCTGAAAAGAAGATGTTTATAACATCGTAAAGTTATTTTTAAAAATAATTCCAAGAAAAAATATGAAACAAATATTGTGAAAATGGGAATTTACAGTAAAATCATTATATTCCTGGAAAATCGAATATGTTAATTTTAAGATCTGATTACCCAATTATGTTTGTATGACGGAATGATGAATTTTAGGAATAAAATGGTGATTTTAAGTTTGGTAAATTGTGGGAAAGTTCAAGATGAACGGGATTTGCATTTGTGGCAATCTCTGGCGATTGGCGGGTCTAGGTTCATCGTGCTTGGATCTGGAGATAGATGGAAGATAGGGGATCATCAAAAAAATACTCGTTTAAATTCCAGATCGCCGTGGTAGCCATGCGGGGTTAAACTAGGGTTCGATGTCTGATTTTAGTCGAGGGGGTATTCGAAGTTATTACGGCTTCATCAGGGTGTTTGGGTCAATCGCATGTGGGGGAAAAGGCGAGTGGATGGTCAGTGTAGCTGTGATCGCGAGGCCGTGGTCTCAGGGGGTCGTGGATGGTGATATGGGGTGGTTTTTGTTGATCGATGAATTCCAGTTGTAGCCAATTTCTCGTTTTCGATTTGGGGGTTTGTTCCAGGGTTTAGGTGGTCGGGAGTGATGGAGGAATTCAACGTCGACTTGTCTGCGATGGTGGGGGTGACCAGAGCAGCGGCGATGGGTGGTGTAAGTGCACGGTGCACGTGTTCGTGTTTGTGTCAAGAAGTAAGATTTGGGAAGAAGAAGTTCGTACGAGTTTGGTACGAGTTTCTTTCGAGTTTGACTCAAAGTGGTTGAGGTAGCGAGAAAATCAGGTTGCTCGAGAAAGAAAAAAAATGGTGGGCTCGGGGTTTTGCTTAAGTACCAGTTTTAAAAAAAAATTGATCAAGTTACTTGTGTTATTAATTTGAAATATAAATTTAGTTTTCTTTTAAAACTTTAAACTATTGTTGTTTTAAGGATTTGGTTAATGAAAGGTTGTGTAATTTATCAACTTAAAATAATTAAGTTAATTTTTATGATGATAAAATGTTTTAATCATTTTGTTAAATAACAAATTATTGAACAAGTTTCCAAAATGTATGTATGGAACAAGTTTTCAAGAAATTTCAAAGGGCAAAATTTTAAAATGATAATGTTTTTAATTTTGTTTGATTTAAAATAAATTTATAATTTGATTTAAATCCCTGAGTGTTTTTTTAAATATAGTTTGATAAATGATTAAGATAAATGATTTATCTAAATTTATTATGGGATAATTATTTACTTAATAATTAAGGGACAATTGCTTAATATAATTCATTTAAAGGTGATTTAATTAATGAAAGCAATTAATGTATGATTTCTTAATGAAGTTAATTACTTAATATAATTAAAGGGTAATTACTTTGTGTAATTACATTAAAGGATGATCAATTTATGTGATGAAGTAATTAAAGGTAATTAATTACTTAAGGGTAATTACTTAGTTAAAAGTAATTAATTAATGGTTAAAATTAATTAAGTAATTAGGAATAATCACTTATTGTAATTAATTAAGGATAATTAATTAAATGGTAATTAATTAAGGGTTAATTTATTAATTAAGGATAACTAATTAAAAGATAATTAAGTAATTAAAAGTTAATTACTTAATAATTAAAGGTTATTAATTAAAGTACTTAATAAAAGGATAACTAATTTAATGTGATTACTTAAGGAATAATTAATTAAATAAATGTAATTAATTAAGATAAACAATTAAGGTTGATTAATTTCATTAATTAATATCAAATGATTTGTAATTAATCAAGATTTGATAATTAATTCATAAGTAATTAATTTAATTGGAAATTTAATCGAACTAATTAGGATTATACAATTAATCAATGTTGTTTAGAAATGATTATTGTATGCTTGGATTGCTTATAAATGTTTGTATTGCCTTGAATTGATTGTTATCTCTGGATTATAATATTCTGTGATGTGAATTAAGCTGTGTGTTAATGGTGAAAAGCTTTTGAAAAGGAATTTAAAAAATAGAAGTTATTTTGAATAACTTGATAAAGTTTTGAAATTTAAATAATTTGATTTGAATTTGAATTCAAAATTTGAGATTGAATTCTACGTTCGGAAATTATGGTTTAAAAAGGTTATACAAGTTATAAATGTGTTTATATGGGTTTTAAAAAGTATTGTTTTGGGAAATTAAATTTAATCAAAGTCTTATACTTGAAAGGCTTTAACTGGTATAGATGTAATCGGAATTTTCCGAAACGAAAACTATTTGTTTTCAAATAATAATAGCTTTCATATAGAGAAAGGATTTCCAATTTGTATCGAAAGATTTCAAGTTTGAAATAAAATTATGAATTGTTTTGAAAGCTATGAATGAACCTTTGTGAAAGATTGTTAAACTTTGTTTCGAAGAAGATTTTAAATGGTGTATCTTTTATATATAAAAGATCTAAAATGGGAATTGTTTGAAAGTTATGAATGGATCTTTGGAAATAGTTTTGAAAGCTATAAATTGAGTCTTTGGGTTAATAATTGGATGAGATAATCCTATTTGAAAAGGAAGTTGTTTTGAAAAGTTGTGAATGAGTCTTTGTGAAAGCTAGGTGAACTTTGTGAATTGATTATTTTTGTTTAAAGATTTGGAAATGGTAAATTTTTTTAAACCATTTGAAAGAAAACTTTGGGTTTTAGATTGTGATTTAACTGAAATCCCAATATCCATATGTTTTTAAATATTACGCTCATTATTCGGTTTAGCCGGGAGAGGACCTTGTATCATATAACCCATTCCGAATAATGATACGACGATATGGATAGCATTTGAAGACCGATGGTGAAAACTGGGTATTTACAAGAACGATAGGATAACCTATCGAATGACTCTGCACCGAGTAGCTACGGTATAGAGATCTCCATATGTGATAGGGAGTCCGATCAGGATTGTGAATACCCAGATTTCAAGGGCTTCTTTGGAAGTGCCTTCGGTTCTGTTCGAACATGGAACTGACTTGTATGGATGTGTGTCTGACATTACACTTTGAGATGTAAAGCCAGTTTCTATCAAATACATTTCTGTTTGGTGGCGGAGATTTATTCTCTTAGCTTAACACCCTTCTCTGAGACGTACGAGCTCAGTTGTTATGTAGTTGATGGTTACTACTGATACATTCCCAATTTGGTAATGTGGCATACGAAGTGCTGCTGATCATTTATTGATCAGAGCATGACTTTTGTGAAAAGCGTACCTTTGTGGACGAGACTGCATCAAGACATCACACCCCGAAAATGGTCGAAACAGGAAAGATGCGGCAAGGTTGCAGGGGTCGCGCCCTTAGGGTATGTCCATTCCTTCTGGAAAAGGGTGGTATCATGGTATGGAGCCCAGATACTTAACTCATGTGAACACTGTAAATTTTATTACTGTGTGATGTTGGTTTGTGATTGAGGGTCCTCGGATAAAGGTCGCAAATGACCGGGGGTGGCATATCTTATTTACTCCCGGGAAGGGAGTAAACCGGCCTTGTGTTGGCAAAGAGCTGGGTAAGTTCCCGAAGCGTCCCTCCAGAGGCGTACCCATGTGGCAATGGGAAGTTCCTCGGCCTAACCATTCATTGGGAATCCAATCTCCAATACGCGTCCTGTACGGTTTTAGTTGTATAACTTGTCATCTACTTATGGTGGTCACCACGTTTAGATGGTAGTTATAGTAGGCATAGTTCGAAATGTCTATGCTGACTAAGATTAATATTATACTTTCGAAAGGTTTTCTGCACTATGCACTAATAATAATATTAAATGGTTTTTGCGTATCAAGCATTTTTTACTATCATAAGGAGAAATCTCCTCCAATTCTACGTTTGCATGGTGTGTGCGGTAGGAGGCTTTATGGTAGTTTCATTTTCCAAAAAGCATTGCGGATTTCAACATTAAATCTTTTGTTGTTTGTTTTAAAGATAAAACTATTTTCGTTTTTTCATACCAGTCCTATGACTGACCCGGAGTTTGTTGTTCCTTTCCAAAACTCTGGGTGCCCATAATTTTCCACTCGGGCAGTCTAGAGTTGAGTTTTTCATATAATCAAATAGTAGATGTAGATTCGGTAGCTTTCAGTCTTTAGGAATCTTCTTCAATCTTTGGATGCATCGATGATGGTGGTTCGAGCTTTTGGTTCAAGCTATTTTTGGTTTGGAGTTGCAGATTTTGGATTAACTCTTCATCAAAGATCATTATTGAGTTATCTCTTTCGTGGTTTTCATATTCCGCTGTTGTATATTTGTCTCTGATGTTGTTGTATCATATTGTATCAGATATTGTATTCATTGTTGTATCAGTGATATTATTCATTTTTCTTCCGCTGCGTTGTTGTACTTAATGTGTTATAAGCTCCGACGAGCCAGATTCGACGTTTGAATCTGCGGCATTCGAGTACAAGTGAAGTACGAGTGCCGATTTTCAAAGGTCGAGTCGGGGTCGTTTCAGATGAAGTATTCGAGTATTCCATATTGTACGTAATTTAGGTAGGAGTTCGTCGGTCGAAGTCTCGTCTGATTTCGAGTTAGTATGAAGAAGTTACTGCGGTCTGATCAAGACAAATAGCGGCGTCTACCTAGGCGAAGTTCAAATATTGGGATGTAGCATGTTATTTTATAAGTACAACTGTTTGTGACCATAGAGAAATACAATATGTGTTCACAAGATGAAGTATCCAAGTGTTACATATTTTCCATAATTTAGGTGGGAGTTCATCGATCGAAGTCTCGCCTGATTCCAAGTTAGTATGAAGAAGTTATTGCATTATGAACAAAAAATAGTGGCTTCTACGTAGGTGAAGTTTAAATATGGAGATGTAGCCTGTTATTTTATAAATACAGCTGCTAATCCCCATGGAGAACTACAATATACGTTCAGAAGTTGAAGTATCCAAGTGTTTCATATTGTTCGTAATTTAAGGTGGGAGTTCGTCGGTCGAAGTCTCACCTGATTCCGAGTTAGTATAAAGTAGTTATTGCGGTATGAATAAAAAAATAGCAGCTTCTGCCTAGGCAAAATTTAAATATGGGGATGTGGCATGTTGTATTCTAAGTACAACTGCTAATCACCATGGAGAACTACAATATACGTTCATAAGCTGAAGTATCCGATGTTCCATATTGTTCGTAATTTAAGTGACAGTTTATCGGTTGAAGTATTGCCTAATTCCTAGCTAGTATGAAGAAGTTATTGCACTATGAACAAAAAATAGCAGCTTCTGCCTAAGCAGAGTTCAAATATGAAGATGTATCATGTTATTTTTGAAGTACAACTGTTAATCACCATGGAGAACAAGGGTATACGTTCATAAGCTGAAATATCCGAATGTTCCACATTATTCGTAATTTAGGTGGGAGTTCATCGATTGAAGTCTCATCTGATTTCGAGTTAGTACGAAGAAGTTATTGCAGTCAGAACAAAAAAATAGCGGCTTCTGCCTAGGCGGAGTTAAAATATGGGGATGCAAGCTTTTATTTTCTAAGTACAACTATTTATTACAATCGAGAACTACAATATACGTTCATAAGCTAAAGTATCCGAGTGTTCCATTATCTATAATTTAGGTGGGAGTTCATCAGTCAAAGTCTCACCAGATTACGAATTAGCATGAAGTAGTTATTGCAGTCTGAACAAAAAAATAACAACTTATGCCTAGACGATGTTCAAATATGGGGATGTAGCTTGTTATTTTCTAAGTATAACTATTAATCACCATGGAAAACTACAATATATGTTCATAAGCCAAACTATCTGAGTGATCCATATTATCCGTAATTTAGGCGGTAGTTCATCGGTCGAAGTCTCGCCTGATTTCGAATTAGTATAAAGAAGTTATTGCATTCCGAACAAACAAAAATAACGGCTTCTGCCTAGGCGGAGTTCAAAAATGAGGATGTGGCCTGTTATTTTCTTAGTACAACCATTCGTCACAATGGAGAACTATAATGTCGGTCAAAGAGATGAAGTATCCAAGTGTTCTATATTATCCGTAATTAAGGTGGGAGTTCATCAGGCAAAGTCTCGCATGATTCTAAGCTAGTATGAAAATAGTATTGCAGTATGAACAAAATAATAGCGACTTCTGCCTAGACGGAGTTCAAATATGGGGATGTAGTCTAAGTACAACATATAGTCACCATGAAGAATACGGTAGACATTCATAAGCTGAAGTATTCGAGTGTTGTATATTGTACGCAATTTAGGTGGGAGTTCATTGGTCGAAGTCTCATCTGAGTCTGAGTTAGTATGAGAAAGCTACTACAGTCTGAACAAAAAAAAAGCGGCTTCTACCTAGTTGGAGTTTAAAGGGTTGTAGCATGTTATTTTCTAAGTACAACTGTTAGTGACCTAAGAGAACTATAGTGTACGTTCACAAGTTGAGGTATCTGAGTGTTCCATATTATCCGTAATCTAGGTGGGAGTTCATCTGTCAAAATCCCGTTTGATTTTGAGTTATTATGAAGAATATATTATAGTCTGAACAAAAAAAATCCAGTTTCTCCCTAGGCGCAATTCAAATAGAGGGAAGTAGCATGTTATTTTCTAAGTATGACTGTTTGTCGCCATGGAGAACTACAATGTACGTTCACAAGATGAAATATCTGAGTGTTCCATATTGTCCGTAATTAAAGTGGGAGTTCATCAGTCATCGCTTGATTCCAACATAGTATGAAGAAGATATTGCAGACTGAACAAAAAAATAGCGGCTTCTGCCTATGCGAAATTCAAGTATGGGGATGTAGCCTGTTATTTTATAAATACAAATGTTAGTCACCATGGAGAACTACAGTGTGCGATCACAAGCCGTAATTTAGATGGAAGTTCATCGGTCAAAGTCTTACTTGATTCCGAGTTAGTATGAAGAAGTTATTACAGTTTGAAAAAAAAATAGAGGCTTCTACTTAGGCGGAGTTCAAATATGAGAATGTAACCGATTATTTTCTAAGTACAACTATTAGTCACTATGGAGAACTATATATATGCGTTCAAGATATGAAGTATCCAAGTATTCCATATTGTTCTTAATTTAGATGGGAGTTCATTGGTCGAAGTTTCGTCTAATTTCTAGTTAGTATGAAGAAGTTATTTTAGTACAAACAAAAAAGTAGCGGTTTCTGACTAAGCGGGGTTCAAACATGGGGATGTAGCATGTTATTTTCTAAGTACAATGGTTAATCAACATGGAAAATTACGGTATATGTTCATTAACTGAAGTATTCGAGTGTTCCTTATTGTATTTAGTTCAGGAGGGAGTCCATCGATCAAAGTCTCGCTTGATTCCGAGTTGGCATGAAGACGTTACTGCAGTCGGAACAAAAGAATTAGCGGCTTCTGCCCAAGCGATGAGGAATCTATACCCAATGATGTGTTATAAATCGCTATAGTTGCACCTAGAATTGTGGATCTCGTACCCAATGTTGTTACTAAAGATGTTGGAGTGGAGTCTGCCCTTGTTTATGTTGAAGAAACTCTTGAGTGGTCAATAAGAACAGGAAGTTCAAGATCCAAATACAGAAGCACAAGAAATCCAATGAGTTTGTCCATAGGAGCGCTAGGCACCTGCTATCAGATTTAACCTTGGATTAGACCCCATCAGGTGATCACGTTCTTTTAAGAAGTACTTTTACCCTTATTGTTTAAAACACTTCAGCACATATTTAAGCGTATCATATAGCTAAGAACACGATTTTTGTTTAAATCTGAAGTAACAATGATTTTGAGTATGTAAAAAACAAGGAATTGGAGAGGGCCAACATTGGACATAGATGAAAGTGATAAGTTGGAATGTCATAGGGATTGGGCTACTGATAAAATATTCTAGAATAAAATGATTCTTAAGGACGGTAAGGCAAATTTAATACTGCATTAAGAAACTAAAATTGAATTCACAAATCCTAACATTTTTAGATCAATTTGGGGTAATTATCTTGTTGAATCAGCGTTCTCCCCAGCTACTGGCAATTCAAATGGAAGTATGTATTCCCAAATCATTTCTTTATGTAATTCTACTTGATTTTCAGGACAACCAAATCATAAATATCACTAACATTTATGCATTTAACGATAGAACTCTAAGACTTATACTTTGGACCAAATGTATCGACTTAAAACCCTCTCTTACAGTCCTTGGATCATAGGAGGTGATTTCAATGTGACCAGACACATTGGGAAGAGTTCGCCAAAAATAGGCATGTATGTCGAAATGGAAGAATTTAACCATAATAACCTTATCAAGCTACCTCTTATAAAAATAAGTGTATACAAATAACGAAATTAACTAAGTTTTATAAGAGTTAAATGGATTAACTAAATTTTATAAAAATTTAAGTAAGTGACTAAATTTTGAAAAAATTACTAAATTCATAAAAATTAACTAAGTTAATCATGTCTTATAAAAATTAAACAAGTTTGTAAAACTAACTAAGTTTACTAAAAGTAGTAAGTTCAAAAAAAAGTTCATAAAAATCAACTAAGTTATATAAAAATTAATCAAATTAACTATGTTTTATAAAAATTTAACTAAGTTGGTCGAATTTTATGAAAATTATCTAAATTTATAAAAGTTAACCAGTTAATCAAGTTGTATAAAAATTTAATGCATAATAAATAAGTTTATAAAAACTAATTATGTTTTTAAAAAATGATGAAGTTTATGAAATCGACTAAGTCAACTAAGTCTTATGAAAGTTAAATAAATTTATTAAAAATAGATTAATTCATAAAAAATCAAGTTAACCAAGTATTATAAAAACTAAATAAGTTAATTAAGTCTTATAAAAATTTAACCAAGTTGACTAAGTTTTATAAAAATTAACTAAATTTGTATAAATTAACTAAGTTAACTAGTTTTATAAGAATTAAAAATAACAAAATTTATGAAAATAAATTTATTTTTAAAAATATTGACTAATCTTATAAAAATTGACTTAGTTTATAAAAATTAAATAAATTAACTAAGTTTTATAAAAATTAAACCAAGTTGTCTAAGTTTTATAAAAAAATGTTAAATTTATAAAAATTAGCCAATTTAACTAAATTTTATGAAATTTAAACTATTTATGCAGATAGCTAAGTTTATAAAAAATTAATTGAGTTCATAAAAGTAATTAAGTATATAAAATTTAATTAAGTTATAAAAAAAAAAATAAAGTTTATAAAAATAATTAAATTTGAGCATGTTTTATAGAAGGTAACTAAGCTTTATAAACATTTAACTAAGTTAACCAAGTTCTTAAAATTTAACTTTGTTTCCTTAAAATTAACCAAGTTAATCAAGTTATATAAAAATTAAACAAGAACATAGAATATCTAGGTTTTATAAATATTTAACTAAGGTACTTAAGTTCCTAAAAATTAACAAGGTTTTATAAATATTTAACTAAGGTACTTAAGTTTCTAAAAATTAACAAAGTTTTACAGAATTTAAATAATTTCATTAAACTTAACAGTATAAATAGTAGTAGTAGTAATATTATTACTAGGAGTAATAATTTGATTTTTATACTAGGCTTGCTAGCTTCTACATATATTGTTGTTCTAGATTTTTTTTCCTTATAGGGCATGGATTGTTAAAGAGGTCAAGCTCGATGATTACGATATTTTGCTACTCTGATAAATTATTTTGTATAATATTTATGGTGTTATCATGTATGTTTAAACTTTTTTCTACGAAATATTATACACAACTGTTAACGTTTGGTGCATGAACTTGGTGTAACTTCTATTATGTTTAATATATATTGTGTTTGTTATCAAATGTTTCTATTAGTGTTGTTTGAATTGATTGATACGCATTTGAATAGATTTTCTTTCAGATATTCCAATATTTGGAAATGTCTGTAAACTCTAACATGACAAAGAATATAACGTTGGAAATGCTTTACAACATTCCTATAGCGTTGTTAAATATTTTTAGACAACGTTTCAAAAATTGCTATTATAGGATTTGAATCTGTTATAACATGTTGGTATACAGTAGTTTTCAAAATTTTGAAAAGTTGTTGTAACTATTTAACATGCAACCTAAAATCTATCAAACATTGTAAAAATCGTTGCAAAAACTCTAATCTAGCATGGTGAAAAATGCAACAATAGGACAACTTTCCACGGTGTTTCTGAAAATGTGACATGTCATTATATAGTGTTCTTCATTATGCTACAAAAGGCTTTTACGGGGTTTTCAAAGTGCAGTGAATAGTGTTTTCTGCTGCAGCGTCAGCAATAAATGCTATTGGTGGATTAATAATTTTCGTTTATTGAAATTAGTGTCCATAATTAGTGTTTGTTAATTTAAGAAATATATAATGTTTGCTATTATCTACCATCAATGTTCACATTTAGTGTCCATTAATTTGATTGGTTATTCATTCGTATATTCCAAAAATTTAGTCCTTTCAAAATGTAATTATCACTATAAACATGTGAATAAAGAATTAGTTTTGTATATCTTAAATATGTTTGTATTTCTTTAGTTGTTTTCCATTTCTTCTTGTGTTTGAAAGATAATTGTTGTAACTCTCCTTCGGTTAGGACAAATACTTAAGTGGCCCTAATAAAGGAGAAGATCTTAAAGAAATTGATTTTGGCAACTATAGTAGAAATCTTATAAGCCATATAATTTTCAAAGAAAAAAATCGAAGAGCTAACCATCATCACCTTACATTCTAGGACATGTAGGATTAAAAAAATCATTATCCATATCATTCGCCCTAGAGCTGGTAGTTATGATGGGATTTATGAAAGCAATTATCGGGCCTTGTACACCATTTTTGATGAGATAAAGATAAATTAGACTAAGTACATGCTTGATGATACAACAAGTTTCTTTGAGTGAAAAAGAAGTAACCGTTTTCCATGCTACTTATATAATGAAAATCTTTGAATGTTTCAAAATTACTGATAATGATGGGGATTCATGTAGCATTAAGTTTTTTGGAAAAGTGCTCTTAGTTTAATGAAAATCACCACCTTAATTGGTAAAAATATGAGCTTTGAATTTATGCAACAATGTGCCACTTCATCTACTTAGTCCTTTATGGCTCGCCAAGCCACTCAAATTACTAAAGAAGAATTTCAAAGAAGTTCAAATTCAATTTAAATAATTAATCAAAAAACTACAAATCTCCAACAATCTTTAGAATTATATCCAAACAAAACAAAAGAAACCAAAAAAAGGGGCGGGAAGGTTAGAGGCTAAGGTTTATGGAGTGATGAGAGTGCTCGGGAAAATTTAGAAGAAATTTAGTGGAAGGTTAAAGTCACCATCTCCAAGCTTGCTACCTAACTCAGATCCAAATCAAACATCAATAATGATGAACCTGAGTATGGGACTGATGATGATGGAAATGGATAATTTGGTAAGAAATTTCTTTTATTTGTGTAAGTGTGAAAACTAAGTTGACTTTGGGTTGTTATTTGTACTGTGAACTTGTAATTTGTATTTCGTGATGTTTGTCTTTGAGCATGTTTGTGAATGATCTGTCAAAATATGACCCAACTCATTTACCCTACATAGAAATGGGCTGGATCAACCCATTTATGAATTTTACTAAATAATTTATTGGTTGGCTTGATCCATTTTTAAAAGGGTTATAAATGGGTAACCCATTTACCCATTTATTAAAAACCTAAAATTTGAAAATAAGAATTCTGACGCATGTTATGGTTTTCTATGATGACTAACAGTTGTACTTTGAAAATAACAGATTACATCCCCATATTTGAACTCTGTCTAGGTAGAAGCCGCTACTTTTTTGTTCAAACTGCAATAACTTCTTCATATTAACTCGGAATCAGGCGAGACTTCGACCATTGAACTCCCACATAAATTACGGACAATATGGAACACTCGGATATTTCATCTTGTGAACACATACTATAGTTCTCCATGACGACTACTAGTTGTACTTAGAAAATAACAGGATACTGCATCTCATATTTGAACTCCGTCTAAGCAAAAGCCACTATTTTTTTGATCAGACTACATGAACTTCTTCATCCTAACACGGAATCTGAAGAGACTTCGACCGATGGACTCCCACCTAAATTATAAACAATATGAAATGCTTTGATATTTCATCTTATAAAACACACGCTATAGTTCTACACTGTGACTAACAGTTGTACTTAGGAAATAACAGGCTACTACATCCCATATTTGAACTCCGGCTACGAAGCTGTTGTTTTTTCTATTCAGACTGCACAACTTCTTCAGACTAACTTGGAATCAGGCGAGACTTCGATCGATGAAACCCTACCTTAATTACGGACAATATGGAATGTATGGGTACTTTATCTTGTGAATGCATATTGTAGTTCTTCATTGTGACTAACTGTTGCACTTAACAATAATAGATTGCATCCCGATATTTAATTTTTTTTGAAAATTAGAGTTAAAATTTAAATTCTAAAATTTTAAATTTTGATTTTTTTATAATTAAAAGCGTAAAAATTAGAATTATTTTATATCTATTTTTTATTAGTCAAATTAAATTTAAATCTTTAAATGGGTTAAATGGATATCCCGCTTATTAAATGGTGGATGGGGTCAAACTCGACCCAACTCATTTTGCCCCAACCCAACCCATTTGACAGGCCTATTTGTGATGATCATTTTATTTATGTTGTGATAAAAATGTTTGTGCTATGTGATGTTGTTATGTGTTCGTGACTCGTGTATGTTAATTTTTATTACCATATATCCATTTTCGAATATTTTGTTGACCACAAAAGGGGACAAAATAGGGAATATTGATGTGAGGAGTTTTATATTAGTGGATATTTGGTACATATCCTCCTTTTTTCTTTTATGAAATATATCCCTCACACTTTCCACTTTTGTTATACGTCTCTGTTTCTTTCCCACATCATTCTTTATGTTTTCACACTTCATTATTGTTGGTTTCTTTTTCTTTCACCGAAGTTTTTAACTAAAAATTTCAATTCGTAATAAAATCGCGTTCGATTTCTTTTCCGTAAATTCTATATATTTAATTTCGATTTCTTATCAATAACTTCTAGATATGTTTTGAATCTTGTTTGATATGAATTTATTCGTATGTTGTTCTATTTGATTTTAAGCAACAACGATTCGAATTTAACTGCACTCACATTTAACGTACTTAGTTTTTGATATATGTCAATTTATTTTAGGTTTTCATCTTCTTCTGCTTTTGCGTGAAAATATGAGTTCGAGGTTAGTTTATTGAGTATGTCGTATTTTTTTGTTTAATTTTAGATATACGATTATTTTGATTATTTTTTGTAGTTGTAGTTTGTTATTAATGTTATTTTTTATTTGAATCTTGCTGTTATTTATGACAGGCAGGCAGTTATTTATATGATTTGCATTTGTGTTTTTTCAATTTTGCTGTGTTTGTAATTATAAGTTGTTGTAGTGGTAATGTTGTTATTGTTATGGTAGATGTATGTTTTTTGTTGAATTATTATACGATATCAATGATATGTCACAACAAAGTTTTATGAGGATATTGTTGTTATGGCAAATGTTTGTCATGGAAATATTTGCGATAACAATTTCTGTTTAGTAAATAATTATTATAGTAGCTTTTAGTATAATAATTATATTTGTTATGTTTTACTTTTATTCTAACATTATATCTATTTTTTCTGGTCTAGTCCTATTGATGTTCTTGTTGTTTTTTTATTAAGTAGCGATACTTATAGTAAGCGTCTTGGTTTGAGTGATTATGTGTTGAGATTGCAGAATGATATTTGTAAACATTGGCCTGAATTAACTCCTTGTTTAATTGAAGTAGTTTATTGAAGAGATGAAAAGAAAAGAGTTATTGAAGCTAATTCTGATTTGCATGGTATACTGTTGCTTGTTGCTCATAGCCGTGAGGATTATTTACTTGTTTCAGTTGTATCTAAGCTGTATAAGAGTATTTCGACGGATATTGGTTCCTATAGTTCTTCATTTGTTGGTTCTTTTTGTGAGTCTGGGTCATCTGCTTCTTCGATGGTTATTTCATCAGTTGATTCTAGTTCTAATTTGAAACGTTTGTTAAAAGTGATTTTATTAATCCAATATTTACTATGGTTGGTCAAAGATTTTCTGGTGGTGTTGATGAGTCTCGATTGTATCTTATGATATACTGTATCAAGAATGGTTACAAAGTCAATGTTATTGAAAATGATAGGGAGTGAGTTACAGCTGTTTGTTCATGGGAAAGTTATACTTTTCGTATTCATGCTTCTCGTAAGTTTAACCTAACAGATTTTTTTTGTTATCAAAACTATGCAGCCTAATCGTTCATGTGGAGCTGGTATTGTAGATGTTAACCATCGACCCGTTTCTAGAAATTTAGTTAAGAAGCTGGTTATTGATTTTATTTTTCTGAATCCTCTTATGAAAATGAAAAATATTGTTCATTTATTTCAGAATGAGTAAAATATGTGTTAAATCCCTATTTTTCTTATACCGGGAAAAGATTCTCTTTGGAAGAAATATATGGCAATGATTTGCTCGTGTCATCATTTGAAATCTTTTTATGAAGCGATTGTTGAGTGCAATCCTTGCAGTACTATTGAACTTCAAGGTGCTATTACTCATAATTTGAAAGGGTTTTCACTAGGTTTGAAGCATGCGGACATGGATTTGATTATTGCCTTCCTTTGATTTTTTTGGATGGGTATTTTGTGAAAGGTACAGGCCAAGGCTATATTATGTTTGCTATGGAAAAAAATGGTAATCAAGGTATGATTTGGTTTGAAAATTATAATATAATTTAGCATATTTTGTGAAATGTTTGTATGTTATATGTATGGTAATCAAGGTATGATTATCGAACTTTATGAAATGTTTGTTATATATGCCATCAATTTATGGCAAGTATTTGACATATCTGCGTTGTTTTTTATTTTATTTTTTAATTTTTTTGATATGTTTGTTTTGTTGTTATATTAGTATTATATATGCTGTTTGTTTTTAGTTTGTAAATTTTTTTTAGTTGTTTAAATTTTTTTTATATTGGATGATTTATGTTGGTTGTTAAAATTTTTTTATTTCTTCTATGATTTTTTTTTCCGTTGGCTTTTGAGATTATATCTGGTGAAGATGAGGTTACTTGGCATTGGTTTTTGACTAAGTTTCGGGAAAATGTTATGTAATGATGATCGACTTTTCACTTTTATATCTGATTGACATCTTGATCTTTTGCTTGTTGTTCCTCAAGCTTTTCCAGATTCATCTTATGGTTCTTGTTACTATCATTTGAAGAATAATTTAAAGAGTTTTTTTTTACAAAAAGGTATCCTCCAGGCAAAAAGAAATGGATTATTTTATTATTTTATTGAGTTGCTCATGTTGCTACATTAGATGTATTTAATCAAGCTTTGTTTGAGTTTAAAAGTGCTGGTGGGATAGAAGTTGAGAATTTCTTGAATGGTTTGCCCTTTGAAAAGTTTGCTATTGTTTTTTTGTTGGTAATCAACATGGGGAAATGAGTTCTAATTTTGTGGAAAATTTTAATCGACGGATTTGAGAGGAAATATATTTACCTATCACTACATGTTTACATAGAATTCATTTGAAGCTTATGAAACTTATGTTTGATAGACGTGAGTTAAGTAAAACTTGGAATAGGTAATTGTGTCTTGTAATGGAGAAGCATTTAAGGGATTTATACTTTGAGAGTATTCAAAGGAAAGTTACTAGATCTACTATTAATGTTTATGAATTTCAGTCGACTCAATCTTTTCATGTAGATTTGAGTGTTCGGTGATGTAGTGGTAACTTATGGCAGACTTGTAGGTTTACACGTGCTCATGATATTAGATGCATTCTTACTTTTGATCTGGATGTTTATCCCTATGTTGAGGACTATTTCAAAGTGTCCTTTTTCCTAGCAAGTTATTCTCATCCAATTCATCCACTTGTTAATTTTGAAATGGAAGATGTGTTACCTGAAATGTTGAAGTTCATCCTCCTAAGAGAAGACGTGGTGTAGGAAGGTCTCCTTCTTTTTAACGAATTAAGTCAATAGGTGTGGTGAATAAGTAGAAACGTTGTAATTTGTGTAAGAAATTGGGTCACAATAAAAGATCTTGTTTGTTAAGAAATAAAGTGTAATTTAATACATTATTTCAACAATATATCTTGGATATACATTGGTTGCATATGTATGTGATTATTCATGGAATTTTTTTAAACGGTATGTAATATAAGCTTTATGTTTTGAAGATTTTTAATTTGATTGAATTAAATATGTGTTTTTTTTTTGAGTTTTTAGTGCATTTGTTTTTTGTTTTTTGTCTATAAGTTATTTTAGTAAATCTGTATGAATGTAAAGTATTACAGGGCAACTACCTAGCAAACATTTGCTTTGTGTTCACTTGTCTTTATTTATGTCATTGAACCACTTTTGATCCTATCGTTTGACCAAAATATTACAGCTGGGATTGGTTGTCTATTTTTTATCTACGGCTAAAGTTTTCTTCTTGTGTCTATTAAGTCACTTTGCTTTCATCTTATTTTTAATGAGAAATTATACCCTAGAGAACGCTCCTATGGCAAAATTTTCTTATCTCTTATTTTTCTTTGGTTTGTTGGCTATCTTGTTTAGGTTGAGTAGTGATGGTATTTTTTGTGTTTTATTTTATCAATACTCAAATTAAAAGGAGTGGCGGCTTGACTATTGTTGCATGTCATCTTTCTTTTATGTCCAATTCCATGAAAAAAGTTAGAAATAAAGCCAATCCACAATTAGAAAATTAATGTTAAAGGAATGACTTTTTCATATATTATATGGAAGAAATAATGTGTATGTGCTCCTTAGCCGTCGTGTTGAGGTGTGGAAGAAACTCATGCTTAATGGATAGTTTAGGTCGGTGTAGATTTTGAATGCATGGGTTTAAAGATCTCGACTTGTATACTAAAATGAATGCATGAGTCTCAAAGAGAAAATGGTGACCCGAGGAAATGAGAATAATCAGCTTGAGCAAAAAGAACTGAGTATGTATTTTTACATTGTCTCGAACTGGAATCATAGAAAAGTGATTTGCAATATTTATGTATTTGTAAAGTCATGATTACTTCAATGTTGTTTTTGTAAAGCTTATTTTTGTATGTGAAGTATAACAATATGTGTTATCCCACCTTTTGGTCAAGGCCGGGATATCAATAGATTGGATGGATAGGATGGATATCAAGATTAGAGATTGAATGGAAAAAAGGCTATAATCGATATCGTCAAAATTTGGCCGAGCTCCAATCAAGACAGTATCGATTAGGAACGATGGACAAGGCTAGAAAAGACTATGTTTCAAATTTCAAGTCGAACGGAGTTCTTTTGTTCGAGATATTGATGGATGCATGCTTAAGGAAGCCTTGTTCGTATCAATCAGGGATAAAGGTTAAGTGGATTTCAACTCGCTAAATATGAACTTGGATTGAATAGATAGGCGCATGATGATTTGTTTGATTCGATGATTTCGTATCGATCAGGATGGAGCGTAGCAGTATACTTTGAATCTGTATTGTTCGTATCGATCAACATGGGATGCTTCGAATTGATACAGTTCGTATCAATCAACATGGACTACTTCAAATCGATACTGTTCGTATCGATCAACATGGGATACTTCAAGTCGATACGAAGAAACATGGATACGAAAAAGGCAACACTAATAACAGGGAGTCGACATGAAATAAGCAGTAGGCATACGTGGATCGATGCGAATGGATGGAGACGAAGACATGGATATGAGCACGATAGCCGACCAGTGAACACGAACTTGCATTGATCGTAACTCACAATCTACAAGTCCAAATGCCACCAAATTTTCACAAGAGCTTGCGTACAACCTAAAGAATGTTCATGATTGATCTCGACTCAATTGGACAAGATCTTAATCGATATGAAATTCGTACGTATCGATCACGGATCGAGTCAAAATCACGTAGGATCGATTGTGTGGTCCCACTCATGTGACAAAAGAGGTCTTCCAATATCGGAGCGAGATATTTGCAGCCTACGCCTATAAATAGCATCCCAAGGCCTGTAGAAAAGGGACTTTTGATCCTGATATGTCTAGACTCTGCCGAAATGACCATTGTACTCAAATTTCATTGTTGTATTCGAAAATTATTGCTGTAATCCGCTGTAACCAGCGAACAAAGTCAATTAAAGATTATCTTTTGAAGTGGACGCAGGCCGGAGATAGCCAAACCACTATAAATCTTGTGTCTCTATCTATTTCTTTCTGTTTTGAGTTTATTATTCTTCATTTTAGTCCTCTATATTATTTAGATATGTAATTTGTAATCATATACTGCTGATCTGTGTTCATACACTGGTGCTTTCATGATATTTGAGGTTTGTGATGGCGCAAACACTTTGGTGTTTTCACTGAGAGGGACTACCACCCACTATACTAGATTGTGAGTTTAGATTTGAAAGGCTAAAGGATCAGATCTAGAAGGAACCATGACAAAGCAATCAACAAGGAGGCAAAGAGCAGAGAGAAGTCAGCATGAAGGAAGCCAGGAAGCATCTTCTGGAGATAATCATACTTTAGCCTTCATTACCAGAGATGAGATGGAGATGATGATGGGAGCTATGCATGAAGAGCTTCTAAAAAGACAGGAGGAAATAATGCAGAACCTTCTCACAGGCAGGGACAGCTGGAATTGCTGAAGTTCAGATCCATAGAGCTGGAACAGAAGGACCCAACATGCAATCGGATGGAGCAGCTCAACAGGGCGCAACCCCTAATCAGTACACAACTGCTAATTTGGATGGATCCAGGCTCGGGGGCACACCACCCGGCAATGATGGACCAATTCATAGAGGAATTCCAGGTGACACCACATAGCAAGATGCTGGCAGGAGTATGAGAGTACATGATGAAGAGTATGTACTAGGATTCCTCCAGGAACTCGGGGGGCAATCCTTGATGGACAATGCTGGATTAGCGGAGATTATCATGCGAACTATGCACGGAGGTTTGATAAACAGAGATCTAGAAGGAGTAAACAAGTGTCTATTTACCCATGAAATCCGAATGGCCCGAAACCCACCAGAGTTCAAGCTACCTACTCTAGAGGTATACAATGGCAAGGCTGGTCCTACCAATCACTTGATGAGGTATACAAGACATATGGAGGTGCTGGGGGAATCGGAGGAAGTTATGGTGTGATATTTCCCTTTGTACTTGACGGATATAGCTGCTATCAGGAGATGGACATAATTGGTGGACAGGTTTCTGAAGTAGTTTCGGGTTCATATCAAAAGGCTGAAGAATGTAATGATGCTAACGTCGGTAAAGCAAAAGACAGAAGAATCGCTTAGAGCCTTCTTAACTAGGTTCAATGTAGCTGTTACTTCGGTGGATCGGCTAGATCCATCAATGGTTTTAGCGGCGACAGTGTCAGGAGCCGGTGATAATTTAGATTTCAAAGTGTCATTGATACGGGACCCACCGATGGATCTCGGGGAATTCTTTCATGAAGTTGAGATTCCTTCGACAGGAGGATGCATGTTCTGATATGAAGTTGAAGGAAGTGAACGTGGTTGAGGATGGAGAGCCATCCAGCGGAAGCTCGGATAAAGATAAGGATAAAGAAAAAGGAAGTTGGATGACGAATCTGGAAGGGCAAGGAAACGGTGGAGAGAGTCAAAATTCTCCACTTATACGGGATTGAACGATCCGTTAGAACGAATATTCATGGAGATTTGGGATCACCTTGCCTACCGAAGGCTTACAAGGAGAGAACCCTCGGAACATGAAAGGGCATCAGGAAGACACCGTCTCTTTCACGATTTGGATGGACATAATACCAATAGCTGCAGGCATCCAAAGGATAAAGTCGAGGAGCATGTCAAGAGAGGACAGTTGCGACAATATGTCAGAACTCGAAATACAACGGTGGAACGGGAGCAGCCACCATGTACCTCAAACGACTATCGTGGAAGATCTAGGAATAATGGCCGACAACTGACAGGAATGATATGGAATAAGCAGCAAACTCTGGGCGAACGACCATGTCACTTACTCATGTACGGGGACGGAGATAGCCCCTTGGCATGCTCTGAGATGATAATGAACCATGACACTATAGTTTGTGAAATCTTTTTTCCTTTTTTGGTTCGTACATTTGCTTTTTTCTGGTTTGGTTTCATAGTTTGGTTTGAACTCCTGGTTTTGTTTGATTTTTGGTTTGGACTTTAGTTTGGATGCTTGTTTTCTAGTTTGGATGTTGATTTGTATTTATGGTATGGATTTTTGGTTTTCTGATTTGATCTGGATTTTGGATTGGATTTTAGTTAGATTTTTATCTGGTTTTTGGTATATGGTCTTCGAGTATGGATTATGCCTGGCAAGGGGTAAGTCTCTTCGTCCGAACGTGGCAAATTGGCTTATTCAGGACGTCGAGTATGGACTATGCTCGAAAAGGATCTGGAGAGACCAAGATTCGGCCTAGGACTTAGGCCCTATAATATTTATCGATTACTATTTCAAGTCGTCGAGTATGGACTATGTTCGGCAAGGGTCCGAAGCTGCCAGGATTCGGCTTAGGACTTAAGCCAGGGCATTACTCAGCGTTCAGGGACACTGGACCACAAATAGCCAGGCATATCTTAGTACAGGTCGCCGACTGTGGACTATGATTGACAAGAAACCATATAGGTTATGAATTTAGATATCGGCTATGAATAGCTAAGAACTTGGATATTGACCCAGTGAGGTCCTTGATTTGGTTATTAGATAAGGATGGATTAGGACTTGGTTGCCGGGTTCAGATGGATATGAAATTGGCTAAGGATTTGGTTACTGGATTTGGAATCCGACATCGACTCGGAGCAGTCAAGAATGTGACACTCGGATAGGATGGCTTGGTAATGGACTGGATTATGAATCGGCTGGTATGGATATGGAGGGAACATAGACTTCGGATGTCGGAATCAGAGATTTTCAAAACATACCTTTTTACCACAAGACATATTTTTGGGGGAAAATGTTATCCTACCTTTTGGTCAAGGCCAGGATATCAATAGGTTAGTTGGAAAGGATGGATATCAGGATTGGAGATCGATTGGAAACAAGGCTATGATCGATATCATCAAAATTTAGCCAAGCCCAATCAAGACGGTATCGATTGGGAACGATGAAAAAGGCTAAAAAGGCTATATTTCAAATTTCAAATCGAACGGAGTTCGTTTGTTCGAGATATTGATGGTTTCATGCTTAAGGAAGCCTTGTTCGTATCGATGTCTATGGACACGAACAAGATGTTCATACCGATTAGGGAGAAAGGTTAAGTGGATTTCGACTCGGTGAATATGAATTTGGATTGAATAGATAGGCGCATGATGATTTTTTCGACTCGATGATTTCATATCAATCAGGATGAAGCGTAGCAGTATACTTCGAATCGATACTATTCGTATCGATCAACATGGGATGCTTCGATCGATACAGTTCATATCGATCAACATGGAATACTTCAAATCGATAATGTTCGTATTGATCAACATGGGATACTTCGAGTCGATATGAAGAAGCATGGATACGAACAAGGCAGCACCAATAACAGGGAGTTGATACAAAATGAGAGGCAGGCATATGTAGATCGATGTGAATGGATCTGTGTAGTTAATGCCCCGCTATTACCCCGCTACAATCCCGCTATATCTCATAGCGGATTTCTACCACTACGATTTTTCCATATAGCCCCAGAATATAGCCTTTCTGCTTTAATCCCCGCTATTTCCGCTATATCTTGTTATTTCTGCTATATTCTGCTACTCCCGCTATATCTTTTTTAATAAAATGAATTGAAAATTTTCATTTGTACATTATAAAATTATGAAACTAATTTATTTGATTTAATTTTTAATATATTTTTAGAAATGAAAATAATCTAATATTCTACCAAATTCAATTATGTTATATAACAGTTTTTCGTTTATTTAAAGTGTATTCGCACATGTTTTTATTTAAAATTATTTATGTATTATTTATAATTCAATTGAATGATAATTTTTCATTTAATTACCATTTATATATTTGTAAAAATATTAAGTACAAGTTTTATATGCTATTTTAGAGCCATCCGCTATATCCCGTTATATCCTCGCTGTATCCCCGCTATGACTTTTTCCACCTCCACCGCTTTGAATCTACTGAGCGCATTAACTGCACAGGAATGGATGGAGACGAAGACATGGATACGAGTGTGATAGCCGACCGGTGAACACGAACTTGCATCGATCGTAACTCGCAATCTACAAGTCAAAATGCCACCAAATTTTCATAGAAGCTTGTATACAACTTAAAGAATGTTCATGATCGATCTCGACTCGATTGGACAAGATCTTGATCGATATGAAATTCGTTCGTATCGATCACGGATCGAGTTGAAATCACTTGGGATCGATCACGTGGGCCCACTCACGTGCCAAAAGAGGTCTTCCGAGATTTGAGAGAGATATTTACAGCCTACGCCTATAAATAGCATCCCAAGGCCTGAAGAAAAAGGACTTTTGATCTTGCTACGTCCAGACTCTGCCGAAATCACCATTGTACTCAAATTTCACTATTATACTCGAAAATTACTGCTGTAATCCACTGTAACTAGCGAACAAAGGCAATAAAAGATTATCCTCTACATTATTTAGATCTGTAATCTGCAATCATATACTGCTGATCTATGTTCATACATGGGTGCTTTCACGATATTTGGGGTTTGTGACTAATTTTGGCGCAAATAATATGTTAATGTATTATTATGTTGTGCAACAGCTTATGTATTTACACACAGTTCGAAACTGTAAAATGTCATAAACTCTTTTCCAGTTAATATGAACTTGGTATTTGTGTTAGTAGTTTTTGTTTTAATGTAGTTTATTTGTGTATGAAAGTTATAACAATATGTCTATATACTTATAAGATTCCTTTATTGGTTCAAATAATATTATGAATGTCATAGCCTGTATCGAATTTTATAATCTAGCCTTTGACTGAGCTCATGTTGTAATTGGTGAGATTATGACTGAGCCATTGGCTGAGACCATGTGTAATGATCGGGATTATTCGACCCTCAAAAATCGACATCAATACGTTCACGGTATAACATGCCGAATATTGAAGTGTCGGAAATACCGATTGTTGGGGGTTAAAGGAAAGAGGTGGAAGAAAATAGAACAACATAGAAACTCACAAATGCCGCGGGACAAATTATAATGTTTAATAATATATCTTTATACAAAAGAATGTATAACTGTTTATACTTACAATCATCAGAGTACAACAATCAATACATCAATATGGATAATTATTATAATTTGTCCTCACCAGTGCTGACTATACAGTCTATACATAGCGGAATATAACAAGTACATGATATACATCTGCAATCCTCTAGCTCATCTCCTGAGCTCCATAGCATTCTAATCTCAATCTATAATACTCGGTCTGACCCGAGTATTATAATAAAGTAACATCCGAGTCAGTCTGGAAAACCAACTTGAAAAAACACCCTCAATTTTAATTTTACTATTTTCAAAAATCCTTTTGAGAACAAAGGTAACTCATAAGACCACGCCAACATAAATACGATGGGTTTTTACCTTACGATAACCAAAATATTTTATATCAAAACTGTTTGATATTATAATAGTGTCTATAGAAAGTAAATTAGAAAATAGCTGAAATGCTTGCATCTCATATTTCAACATTGTTGGTATACAATCAAAACCGTATGGCGCTTATTGAGGAATGGATTCCATACTATTACCAAGTAAGGATCTACCTTCTGATGAGTGCATCTCTAGACCAATGCACCCAGGTCTGGCAAGAACATCTTTTAACCTACCACAAAGGACCGGCCTAGCACTTGACTACTAATACCGAATATGTTATCACCCTAGGTGTTCCTACACTTACCGAGAGCTCTCTTTTCCATGCACAACCATATCCATAATAATAATATATTCCAGGGTATCTAGAAAGGTGACAACATACCCTACTTGGTTGCGACCCACTTAGCCTTGACGCATGCCCTGTTTCGGTCATTTTCCGATTGATGAGGCTTGAGGCTACGTTAAACTTTTAGAATAGCATTCATACTTGGAATGCTAACACTCCTTCCAGGCAACAATGAAATGATAGCATTCATCCATGCAAGTTGTTCTGGGTCCAAACAAACCGAATCTCCTTCGAGATCACCATCTATGTTATCTTCGAGATATTACAATTCGTAACGCACAAATCAGATCGAATGGTTTTCGGATAATTAAATCTGATCCCGATCTCTTCGAAACGATCAACGAATTTGGCCAAATTTGATATTCGGTTATCTAACTATCAAATAACATCCATAAGCAGTCACAAGGCCCCATTTTATAAATTTTCCAAAAAAAACATTTATTCCAAAATATCTTTATAGAGATATATACTTAAATCTCTTCCATTATTTCAATATTTGAAAAACAAATTGATTACTTATCCATAACAGGCTATTTTACCCACCATTCAACACTTAAAAATAATTTCGAATTCAATATATAATTCAACACCTAGGAACATTCCTAGAAAAATTCATTTCATTGTTAAAATATTTTTCAAAACTTTCCATTTCAATACTTAGGAAATATTATAAGCAATTTCCTAAAATTCATTTAATTTCCAACATTTGGGCAAGTTTCATTTATTTTATATTTCTCAAAATCCATGGTATAAATATTTTTCGAAGTTCACTTATTTTTAAATATTTGGAAAGTTCCTTACATTTCCCTAAATTTCATTTCTATGAATTTCTCTTATAAATCACATCTACTGAATAAACCCCGTTTCAAATCTCGAGACGCTTTATAAATAAATTTCAACCATTTCAAAACTCTCTTTCTGTATATATATATGTGTGTGTATATGTATGTATGTATGTACGTACCTACGTACGTATGTATGCAAGCATGCATGCATGTATGCATATATATATATTTATATACATGTATTTTTATGTGCATAATAAGTATTTTTAAAAAATAATAATTTATTTTGTAAAAACATGTTTAACTAATTATTTAAAATATCGAAACAATTTTTTATAAACATCAATAAATCATTTTTGGATAAAAAATTGATTTACAAAGCCGATTATAAAAATTAAAATTTAATTTCAATAAATAATATATATTTGAAAAATTCACTTTCGAAGTATTTCGATACTAACTAGTTTTGATTTACATAGTTAAATAAATAAAATTTTCCTTTTTAAACAAAAACTTCACTTATTAATAAAACTATATTTTAGAAAAAAATCTCAATAACCAAATCAATTTATAAATCCCTCTTGATTCACAACACATCGATTTCATTCTGATTCCTAACCATTCTCACTTTTCAAAGATATAATTCACTATTTTCCCCAAAAATCTATTTTTCATATCTTGATATAAATTCACCCTGTGAAATTATATTCCAATTTATCAAATTATTTCATTTTCCCTTATTTATAAACATCGTTTATAAATTTATAACTCCTTAGAGTTTTACTTGTTTATAAAACTAATCTCATTTATAAAATCTCATTTTATAAATCCTGTTCTTAATAAATTGCATATATTTCACAAATCCATTTTAAATATCGATTTCAATCTTCTTTTCATATTTTCCAACAATATCGTTTAAAAATCCAATGTTTAAAAATCCTATAAATAAATTATTTTTAAATATCTATATAAAATATATTTTTTCGAATAGTTAAGTATAACACGAAAATCAATTTATCGTTTTATCCAAATCAATTTCTTTTAAAATATTCCAAACTTTGATATTAATATTTTTATATTCGAAACTTCCTTTTAATTACTTCAAATTCAAAAATAATATTTATGGTATTTAAAATACCAAAATTCAAGGCTAGTGCTACTATAGAATCCAATAATTCACAACACAAATAATCTATAACAGATTATTCTAACATATCATATATTACTATATATGAAAAACAATCGATATAAATTTGAGAAATCCAATTGGATCCCTCCAACATATTTCCCTGCATCCACAGACGTTAATACAACATAAAAATACCTATCCTACTTCTAGGGGGATATCGCGGTAACACTGGGTCATCCGCTATTATGCGGGCGTTAGGGTCTCATCCGCTCCAACGGCGGGAATATATCCAACTACTAAAATATATACTAATATTTAAATAATATAACATCCAAAACTGATTATAATCTATAAATTCATCCAATCATTCAATACTTAATTTTCAACAATTAAAGTTAAAACAGTAATCCAAGATGAGTGAGATTTTACTCACCTTGATTTTTAATTGCAATCGATTCCAATTTTTAGATCTAATGCATAGATCCCGCAGCTACGAACCAACTCGACTTTTTTCATTCATTTTAGATCTCGTACGAAGAAGTTATAATATTATAAGAATTCGATTTCAAAGATCAAGTTTAAATTCTAAGATCATTGCGAATACAATTTCAAACTAGTTTTATTTTGCGTATATAAGCAAATATCATGTTACGATCATCGTATCATAAAAAACAATGTTATTAACACTTATAATATAACAGATTTTAATGTCTAACCAATTTAAAATTATTATATATTATTGCAAGTATTAATACATGAACATAATAGTTGCTTACCTAAGCAAAATCCTTTAATTAATTTCACAATTAATTTAATTATCATCATACTATCTTGATTACCTCTCGCTTACGACCCAGCTCCCAGAATCGTATCTCGTACCTCATCTCCAGGCTCGAATGACGTCACCACTCCCCTTAACAACCGTTCAACTATCCAGTTCGCCAGACTTCGCCTAGGCCATCGATCGCGCCTCCTCAACACACTGCGCTAAACTGTCGCATACGAGCGTCGCGCTCAAACCCCCTACTCACATTCGTAGCGTGACTTCCTCCATCAAGAGATGAACTCTAGATTCCACCATGCTAAACGACGTGATTCGAGCCTCCAGGCACCACCCCTGACATCGTCCCTCCACCTCCATCTGCCACTGGAAGAGGAGCGACCGTCTGTAACGCTCGTCTTCCCCTCCACGCGCGCTTGGAACGAAGCTTGCGATTGATTTCCCACTTTTTTTATTCTATTTTCAATCTGAATGAAGAAAAAGGAATTCATGATTTCAATTTGAGAAGCGGTAGAAGATGTAAAAGAGTTTCTTTTCTGTATATTAACGTTGATAGGGTGGCTTCTATTAGAAGGTTTGGCTTTGTTTTCATTTTAACATTCGAAATGTCTCAAATCACATATCTCAAAATTCTGAACTTCTGTTGAGGCATGTTGTTTGGCGTTCCTAATGTTATACCTCTATTTCGAACCCAATGGAACAAGTTTCGAATCTCAATTCGATTGTATGGAGAAAATAGCTTTTTAAATCGACTGTTAGATTAAATTCGATTATATTATTTCTAGGCGTTTTCAGATCATACGATCAAACGGTGAATCTAAGCGCTATGAAATTTGAAATCCGATAATAATACACTATTACGTATCCAACAGAACTAGTTTCGTTGAATTTCGAGACTATGTCCCGAATCGCTATTTTAACGCGTCGATTAAATCGACAATTTCAAAAACCGATAAAATCAGTTGAAATATCAATTTTAAAATCTTACTAATAAAATTATAATCCCAAATCCAATATTTAAACCATTTAAATATTCAAAATTAAATGACAGAAAATTCGGGTCGTTGCATTCCCCTCTAAAAGAATTTCGTCCCCGAAATTGCTAACTTAGGAAAAATGCTCAAATCCCATTAACTTATCCAAACCCAATTAGTTAATATTCACTATTCAATATTTCTAAACCTACATTCACTAACTAGTTCCAAACATTTAGCCAAACCCTTTATTTCTCAGTTAATTTCAAAAAACCAGTTTCTAGTTAACAAAAATTTTCTAACATCCTAAATTTTCGAAAAAAATTGGCAGAGTCTCCTCTGTATGGAGACCCTTTTGCAATACGAAAAAAGTGATAAAAATATATACATCGATCCACACGGTCGAAAAACACAATATATATATATATATATATATATATATATCAATATTAATCCATTGCGGTATTTAATCCGAAAACGTACTTTATCTTAGCGTTTTTAAGCGTTATTAGACAAGCGAGCTTACTTCATATGCAATTTCGTAATCCAGATCTACCCCAATAATCTCTCTGTACCTGTACTTACTCAATTTAAACACATAAGTACCCAAAGCATGAAATTTCAATAACATTTCACTTATTTCACTACTTAAACACAATATTCCATAACCAAACATGTTAACATATATTTATAAGCAATTATATGGTTCTGATACTATTTTAATTACTTTCAATCGATCCATATACCTTTTCATTCAATTCAAAATGATTTACAACCCAATTTTTGCATTCAATGCATATTTATACTAAACAAATTCATATCCATTCCAAACTAATTTCAAAATCAATGTATTCACTTTCTTTTAATTCACAGAATTTTATTTACTTCCGTTTACGTCAAACGAAAAATTTTCTATGCAAATTCGATGATATTCATTAAATAAAATAAACATTTCAGTTTATAGCTATTTTAAGTTGATTCCAAATCAATTTATATTTACTTCTACTCTATTTCAAAATGATTTTCAAACAATTCATTTACATTCCATTCATATCCACATTCAATTTTAATTTTTTACCCATAATTCATCTTATTTAACCAAGTTAAGTTCCATTCTACATCCAATTAACTAATTGATTTATCTACTTAGTGCATATCCAATTTATAATTCAATATATGATTATTATTTTCAAAATCACTTCATTTTGTTTCTTGAGTCCCAAATTCATTTTATAATTCAAGTTTGGATTTTATTTCCTCCACCAAAATATTCACCATTTTAATTTTGGTTGTTCAATTCCATTTTTTCCAGTTAATGCGTTACAGAACTTACTTTTCGCACTTCCATCAATTTTAAACTCGAGTATATTCACATTTTATTTTTAACTCAAGATTTACATCACTTCATAGCTTAAATATATATATTTATTCCAATCAAAATTTTATAACTTATAGTTATTTATTCACTTTACAATCCAAGTTTATATATTCCATTCAATTTTCATTCAACTCGCATAAGTTAAATTTTAATTTCACGCAATTTTTTTGAATTTAATCAAGTAAGAATTTCATTCCAACTTCAAATATTTCCACTTTTCCTTGCTTATATTTATTTGTTCCATTCACTTATTCATTTTCAATTAAACACATTTAACAATTTATTCCATTCAACTTTGCTTGAGTTAACTCGCCATTTCATTAATTTTTTCCATCTAATTCCATCAAAATCAAAATCAATTAACTTTCTAGAATTTAATTCCTTCAACTTAAGTTAAATTCCATTTTAACTTCCTCACTTTAAATTTTAATTCCAAAATTCAATTTTCACACTTCTTTCCTTATAAATATCATCTTCCACTTATAAGTTTTTAAAAAATTATTTTTGATATTCTCTAAAGCATTTAATAAGGATTCCAGAACTTTTTTTAAACACTTGGTATTTATTTCAAATCACTTTGAAATCATATATATATATATATATATATATATATATATATATATATCACACTCTCTTTGGTTTAACAAACCACTTTCTTGGATTTTCAAAATCAACCTGATCTTATCCAAAACAATTTCTTTCGGAATTTATAAACAAAACTTGTTTGCCCAACAAATCTGAAATGTATCAAATACGGTAGCAATCCGTCACTTAGAAACTCGAAAATGGGCATCGATGATGTCGCGATCATCATAGAATTATTTTCCAGCGACTGTAGTGACTTCAGTGCTATGTCAGTTCCAAAATTTGAAACAATTTCTATTCAAAAATATTCCAAATAATATTCCTATTATTCATTTCAAAATTCTTTGGAAAACATTTCCAAAAATCTCCGGGATTAAATTTCCAAATTTTGGTTTGAATCCATTTTTAGTTTTTTAACTCATTTGTATAATTCATACTAATATAATTAAGTTTTTTGGATTTTATAAACCATTTTCAATTTTATAACTTCGTTTTGATTATATAATAACAACCAAACATACCAATATACTATAATAATTTTAGAAAATTATTTCTTTTATATCCAAATATAATTTTAGGAAAAATTATTTCATTAACCCACTTAAAAACATACTGTGTTTGTTTACCGTGTTCAAGTGTTTATAAACTCCTATTGATGTAGTGGTGTCCCCTGCTCGACTAGAATTTGTATGCCACTTAACCAATAAATCCGCACAATATAAAACATTTTATACTCACTAACTAATACGCTCTCATATCTATAATACACTCAACTCATTTTAGGATATTGTTGACCCTATCTCTAATGAGTAATCCCCACCAAAGCCAAGGTTCTCACTTAACCTTCAGCTCCGATACCAAGTGTAACAACCGGGATTTTTCGACCCTCGAAAATCAACATCAATACGTTCACTGTATAACATGTCGAATATTCAAGTGTCGGAAATACCGATTGCTAGGGGTAATAGGAAAGAGGTAGAAGAAAATAGAACAACATAGAATCTCACAAACACAGCGGAACAAAATATAATATATAATAACAGATTTTTATACAAAAGAATATGTAACTGTTTATACTTACAATCATCAGAGTACAACAATCAATACATCAATATGGACAATTATTATAACTTTTCCTCACCAGTGCTGACTTTACAGTCTATACACAGCGGAATATAACAATTATGTGATATACATCTGCAATCCTCCAGCTCGTCTCCTGTGCTCCATATTACTCTAATCTGAATCTGTAATACTCGGCCTGACCGCAGCATTATAATAAAATAAAACCCGAGTCAGTCTGGAAAATCAGCATGAGAAAACACACTCAATTTGAATTTTACTATTTTCAAGAATCCTTTTGAAAACAAATGTATCTCGTAAGACCATGCCACACATAAATGCGACGAGTTTTTACCTTACGATAAAACATTTTATATCAGAATCGTCTGATGTTATAATAGTGTGTATAGAAAGTAAACTAGAAAATAGCTGAAATGCTTGCATCTCATATTTCAACATAATTGGTATACAATCAAAACCGTACGGTGCTTGCTAGGGAATGGATTCCATACTATGACCAGGTAAGGAACTACCTTCCGATGAGTGCATCATCAAACTAATGCTCCCGGGTCTGAGAAGAACATCTTGTACCTTGTCACACAAGACCGGCCTAGCACTTGGTGTTCCCACCCTTATCGAGAGCTCTCTTTTCCATGCACAACCGTATCCATAATAATACTAATATATTCGAGGGTATCTAGAAAGGTGATAACATACCCTACTTGGGTGCGACCCACTTAGCCCTACAACATGCCTTGTTTCGGTCATTTCCCAATTAATGAGGCTTAAGGCTACGTTTACCTTTTAGAATAGTATTCATACTTTCAATGCTAACACCATCTTCCAAGCAATAATGCAATGATAGCATTCATCCATACGTAGTTGTTCTAGGTCTAAATAATTTGAATCGCCTTCGAGATCACCATCTCCGTTATCTTCGAGATATCACAATTCATAGCACAAAAATCGGATCAAAGTGGTTTTTGGATAATTAGATTTGATCCCGGTCTCTTAGAAACGATCAACGAGTTTGGGCAAATCTAATAGTCGGTTATTTAACTATCAAATAACATCCATAAGCAGTCAATAGGCCCCATTTTATAAATTTCCCAAAAAACATTCACTTCAAAATACTTTACAAAGATATATACTTAAATCTCTTCCATTATTTCAATATTTGAAAGAAAAAAAAAAGAATTACTTATCCATAACAGGCTATTTTACCCATTGTTCAACACTTAAAAATAATTTCGAATTCAAATTATAATTCAATACTTAGGAACATTCCTAGATAAATTCATTTCATTGTTAAAATATTTTTCAAAACTTTCCATTTCAACACTTAGGAAATATTATAAGCAATTTCCTAAAATTCATTTAATTTCCAACTATTATCAGATTTGAATATTGAAGAAGAAAAGAGATTTCTGAAAATAGCATGCTACTCAATTTCAATTTTATCGCTTCAATACAACAATATGTATACATAGTAATATATATATGTGCATAAAGTATTGCCAGATCTGAAATAACAAAACAAGAAACAAACTATGATACGCAATGGGCTAGTTGAGTTAGGTTTATTTCACAATACTCCTCCTCAAGTTGGGTTGTATACTTTCAGTAAACCCAACTTGTCTTTCAAATATTTGATCCTATCTTCATTTACTGCCTTGGTGAGAATATCAGTTGGTTGCTCTCTAGTTTGAATGTAGTGTGTAGTTATCTCTCCTTCTTAAATTTTATCACGAATGAAATGGAAATCGACCTCTATATGCTTAGTTCTTTCATTAAATATAGGATTTGAAGCAATATGAACTGCTGCCTGGTTATCACACCATAATCTTGATGGCTGTGTGAAAAATCTATATTACATTCTTTCATAAGATGCTTGATCCACATAACTTCACAAATAGCTTTGGACATGGCTCTGTACTTAGATTCTGCACTAGATCTTGATACTATATGTTGTTTCTTACTCTTCTAGGATACTAAGTTTCCTCCAATAAACACACAAAATCCAGTAGTTGATCACCTATCATCCTTTGATCCAGCCCAGTCAGCATCTGCGAAGCTATCAACTCTCATGTGCCCATGGTTTGTATACACAATGCCTTGACCAATTGTCCCTTTCAAGTACCCTAATATATGCTCAAGAGCTGACTAGTGTTGTTTTGTTGGTGAAGCCATGTATTGACTCACCATACTTACAGCTAATGAGATGTCTGGTCTGGTTATAGTCAAGTAATTCAGCTTGCCTACAAGTCTTCTGTATCTTTCTGGGTCATCAAATGATTCCCCTTCACATACCAGATGAGTATTAGGCATGATAGGAGTAGTTTGTGGCTTAATACCAAGTTTACCCGTTTCTGTCAATATATCTTTTACATATTTCCTCTGACTCAAATGAATTCCCTTACTACTCCTAAGCACTTCCACACCCAAGAAGTACTTTAATTCACCTAAATCTTTAGTTTGAAATTTATCATGAATAAATTGTTTTAGTGAACTGATGCCTTGTTCATCATTGCCAGTTATGACAATATCATCTACATAAACTACTAAGAGAATGATTCCTTGTTTAGTGGTTTTATGAAACACTAACTAATCACTTTTGCATCTTTTTACTCCAAATTCTTCAAGTGTTTGACTAAATTTTCCAAACCAAGCTTTTGGGATTTGTTTTAGTCCATACAATGTCTTCTTTAGTTTACAAACAAGTCCATGTTCACCTTGTGCAATGAAATCAGGAGGTTGAGTCATATAGATTTCCTCTTTAAGATTACCATGGAGGAATGCATTTTTTATATCCAGATGATAAAGTTTCCAATTAAAATGAGCTGCTAATGCTATAAACAATCTAATAGAGGTCATTTTAGCTACAGGGGAGAAAGTCTCTGAATAATCCATACCATAGACTTGTGCATAGCCTTTAGCAACAAGTCTTGCTTTAAATCTACTTACTGTTCCATTTGGATTCATTTTGACTGAATATATCCATCTATATCCAATGGCCTTCTTATTATCTGGTAATTTAACAAGATCCCAAGTGTTATTTTCCTCTAGTGCATTCATTTCCTCAATCATAGCCTTCCTCCATTCTTGTCTAGATAAATCTTCTGCCACTGTCTTTGGAATACTAACACTGTCTAAGGAAGTAGTGAATATATAGGATGACTGTGAGAGATTTGCATATGACACATAGTTAGAAATTGGATAGGTACATTTCCTTCTTTCTTTTGGAAGTGCAATGGGAAGATCAAGACTATGATCAAGAGTGGAGGAACTATCAGTGGTAGTGGTAGGAGTGATGCAATATCATTGCTTGGTTCTGGTTCTTGAGATTGTGTTGTAGAGTAAATTAAAAATTCATCATTCTCCTCCTGACTTGATACAAAAGGTGTTTGATAAAATGGTTTGTCCTCCATGAAGTTTACATCTATGGATACTAAGTATTTATTTAAGCTAGGACAATAACACCTATATCCTTTCTGATGCCTTGAATAACCCACAAACATGCACTTTAATGACTTAGGATCCAGTTTCCCTATTTTAGGATTAACATCTCTTACAAAGCACATACAACTAAATACTCTTGGTTTAATAGGATATATTCCTTATTTAGATTCATCACTTTATAAGGAATGTCAAAACTAAGTACACTTGAAGGCATTCTATTAATGAGGAAACATGAGGTTAACACTGCATCTGCCTAGAAGCATTTTGGCACATTCATTTGGAATAATAATGCTCTAGTTGTTTCAAGAAGATGTCTATTCTTTCTTTCCGCTACACCATTCTAAGAAGGAGTGTCAACACATGATGTTTCATGTAAAATACCATGTTGACTTAAGTATGAGTTAAATGCATGAGAAGTGTATTCTTTAGCATTGTCACTCCTTAGGGTTTGAATACTAGTCTTGAACTGATTCTGTATTTCCATGTGAAAATTACAAAAAATAGAAAATAGCTCAGACCTATTCTTCATTAGAAATAACCAGGTAACTCGAGAGTAATCATCCACAAAAGTCACAAAGTATTTAAAGCCAGACTTAGAAACAATTGATGATGGTCCCCATATATCAGAATGTACAAGTTCAAATGGTGCACTTGCACACTTATTTATTCTAGGTTTTAAGCTATTTCTATGCAGTTTAGCATATTGACAAGATTCACAATCAAAGGTAGAAATATATTTGTACTGAGGATAAAGATGTTTGAATAAAGTCAGAGATGGATGACCAAGTTGTTGCTGAATTTTGATAGCAGACTCTATACTTGAACAAGCCACAGGTAGATTATCCAAACATAGAGTCCCTCTGATTCATAGCCCTTACCGATAGTCTGTCTCGTGGTGAGATCCTGAAATATACATGTTTCAGGGAAGAAAGAGATACTGCAATTTAGGTCTTTAGTAAGTTTGCTTACAGACATGAGGTTGTATGACAAAGAAGGTATGAACAATGCAGATTTTAAAGGCAGGGCAGTATTTATGTTATCAGATCCATGAATATTAGATTGTGACCCATCTGCTAGTGTGACAGCTTGACTTTCCTTATGTATGTTAAGATCCATAAATAGAGTAGAGTTACCTGACATGTGATATGTGGCTCCAGAATCGATGATCCACTTTGATGTTTGTTTTTCTGTATTAGCAATTGTAGACACGGTTGGTTTCTGTAAAGATTCCTGATATTTCGAATATTTATCATATTCTTCTGTAGACATAAGCACAGTTTTATGTGTATTATCAGAGGTTCCTTGATTCTTTAGTTGATTGTTGTATTGTAACTTCCTGCACTCAGAAATCAGATGCCCAGGCTTTTTACAATATGCACAACTTTTTCTATTTGGTCTCCATCCAGATCTTTGTGGTCTCCAGGCTTGAGATGTTGGTGGTCTCCATGATTCAGGCCTTTGTGAAGGATTCCATGGTGGTCTTATATCAAAAGGTGGCCTCCATTGAGTAGGATTTTCATTAGTGCTAATCAGTGCACTACCGTTTACACTCATGTTTGATGATGAATTTTCTGTTCTAAGGATATAGCTAAACAATTCTTGAAGTGATGTCATTGCAGATCCAGATAAGATTTGCGATTTGGCTGACTCAAACTCTGGTGATAAACCTGCAAGGAAACTCATGATAGCCATTTGTTCTCGCTGTTGTTGTTGAATTTTGACATCAGCACTCATGGACAACAATACGTTGAATTCTTCATATACTTTTTTAAAATTCATGAAATAGTTGGTCAGAGTTTGATCCTGTTTCTCTGTTCTATAAAACGATTTACACACTTCAAACATACGAGATAGATTTCCATTTCCAGAGTAAAGAAATTCAAGATACTCCATTAACTCTTTTACAAATTCACAATGATTAATTAGACTGACAACTTCATCATCAATCGAATTTCGTATTTGCAAAAATAATCATGCATCCTCTCTTAACCAGGCAAGGTCCTTTTCTTCACTTGTTTTTGGTGGATCTGTGGTAAGATGATCATCCTTATCAATACTTCGGAGATATAGTCTGATTGTTTTACTCCACTTTAGAAAGTTTATATTAGTTAACTTTCGATCTATGATCTTAGACATGATTGGGAGAACATCCACTACGGTTGTTGCTTTACTCTCAGCCATCATAAATTTGATGTTATGCAGATAGATCTGATTTCATTTGGTGATACGAGAAACTAGAAAACCCTAGATCGACATTAGAGGCTTTAATACAATGTTATCAGATTTGAATATTGAAGAAGAAAAGAGATTTCTAAAAATAGCATGCTACTCATTCAATTTTATCTCTTCAACACAAAAATATGTATACATAGTAATATATATGGTGCATCAAGTATTGCCAGATCTGAAATAACAAAACAAGAAACAAACTATGATACGCAATAGGCTAGTGAACCCGATATTACACAACATATGTTGGGCCTTGGGCTTTAAATAATTAACCTAGTTAAGTTAGGATTATTTCACAATACCAACACTTAGGAAAGTTCCATTTATTTTCTATTTCTCAAAATCCATGATATAAGTATTTTTCGAAATTCGCTTATTTCTAAATACTTTAGAAATTTCCTTACATTTCCCTAAATTTCGTTTCTGAGAATTCCTCTTCTAAATCACATCTACTGAATAAGTCCTGTTTCAAATCTCGAGAAGATTTGTAAGTAAATTTCAATCATTTTAAAACTATATATATATGTATATATATATATATATGTATATATATATATATATATATATCTGTGTGTGTGTGTCTATGTAGGTATGTAATAAGTATTTTTAATGAATAATAATTTATTTAAGAAAACATGTTCAAGTAGTTATTTAAAATATCAAAACACTTTTTATAAACATCATAACTCATTTTAAGATAAACAAATTGATTTACAAAGCTGGTTATAAAAAATAGAATTTAATTTCAATAGATATTATATATTTGAAAAATTCACTTTCAAAGTATTTCGATGCTAACTAGTTTTAATTTACATAATTAAATAAATAAAATTTTCCATTTTAAACAAAAACTTACTTCTTAATAAAAATATATTTTAGAAAAAAAATCTCAATAACCAAATCAATTTATAAATCCCTCTTGATTCACAACAAATCGATTTCATTCCGATTCCTAATCATTCTCACTTTTCAAAGATAGAATTCACTATTTTTCCTAAAAATCTATTTTTCATATCTCGATATAAATTCACCCTGTGAAATTATATTCCAATTTATCAATTTATTTCATTTTCCATTATTTATAAACATCGTTTATAAATATATAAGTCCTTAGAGTTTCACTTGTTTATAAAACTAAACCCATTCTATAAATCTAGTTCTTAACAAATTTCACATATTTCACAAATTCATTTTAAATATCGATTTCAAACTCCTTTTCATATTTTCCAGCAATATAGTTTGAAAATCCAATGTTTAAAAATCCTCTATATAAATTATTTTTAAATCTATTTAAAATATAATTTTCCAAATAGTTAAGTACAACCCAAAAATCAATTTATCGTTTTATCCAAATTAATTTCTTCTAAAATAATCCAAACTTTGATATAAATATTTTTATATTCGAAACCTCCTTTTAATTACTTCAAAGTCAAAAATAATATTTATGGCATTTAAAATGCCAAAATCCAAGGCTAGTGCTACTGTAGCATCCATAATTCACAACACAACAATAATCTATAACAAATTATTCTAACACATCATATATTACTATGTATGAAAAACAATCGATGTAAACTTGAGAAATCCGGTTGGATCCCTCCAACATGTTACCCTGCATCCACAGACGTTAATACAACATAAAAATACCAATCCTACTTCGAGGGGGGGTATCGCGGTAATACTGGGTCATTCACTATTATGCGGACGCAAAGGGTCTCATCCGCTCCAACAGCGGGAAATATATCCAACTACTAATATATATAATATAACATCCAAAACTAATAATAATCAATAAATTCATCCAATCGTTCAATACTTAATTTTCAATAATAAAATTAAAACAATAATCCAAGATTGTTGAGATTTTACTCACCTTGATTTTTAATTGTAGTCCATTCCAATTTTTAGTTCTAATGCATAGATTCCACGGCTACGAACCAACTCGACTTTTTTCATTAATTTTAGATCTCGTACGAAGAAGTTATAATATTATAAGAATTCTCTTATAAATCACATCTACTGAATAAACCCCGTTTCAAATCTCGAGAAGATTTATAAATAAATCTCAATCATTTCAAAACTCTCTCTTCGTGTGTGTGTGTGTGTGTCTATATATATGTATGTATGTATGCATGCATGCATGTATATGTATTTGTGTGTGTAATAAGTATTTTTTAAAAATAATAATTTATTTTGTAAAAACATGTTTAAGTAGTTATTTAAAATATTGAAACACTTTTTATAAACATCAATAACACATTTTTAGATAAAAAATCGATTTACAAAGCCGATTATAAAAATTAAAATGTAATTTCAATAAATTATATATATTTGAAAATTTCACTTTCGAAGTATTTCGATACTAACTAGTTTTAATTGACATAGATAAATAAATAAAATTTTCCTTTTTAAACAAAAACTTCACTTATTAATAAAAATATATTTTAGAAAAAAAATCTCAATAACCAAATCAATTTATAAATCTCTCTTGATTCACAACACATCGATTTCATTCTGATTCCTAACCATTCTCACTTTTCAAAGATAGAATTCACTATTTTTCCTAAAAATCTATTTTTCATATCTCGATATAAATTCACCCTCTGAAATTATATTCCAATTTATCAATTTATTTCATTTTCCCTTATTTATAAACATCGTTTATAAATTTATAACTCCTTAGAGCTTCACTTGTTTATAAAACTAATCTCATTTATAAAATCTCATTTTATAAATCCAGTTCTTAATAAATTCCATATATTTCACAAATCCATCTTAAATTCGATTTCAAACTTCTTTTCATATTTTCCAGCAATATCATTTAAAAATCCAATGTTTAAAAATCCTATATATAAATTATTTTTAAATCTCTATATGAAATATATTTTTCCGAATAGTTAAGTACAACGCGAAAATCAATTTATCGTTTTATCCAAATCAATTTCTTTTAAAATAATCCAAACTTTGATATAAATTTTTTTATATTCAAAGCCTCCTTTTAATTACTTCAAAGTCAAAAATAATATTTATGGTATTTAAAATACCAAAATTCAAGGCTAGTGCTACTATAAAATCCAATAGTTCACAATACAACAATAATCTATAACAGATTATTCTAACACATCATATATTACTATATATGAAAAACAATCGATATAAATTTGAGAAATCCAGTTGGATCCCTCCAACATATTTCCCTGCATCCACAGACGTTAATACAACATAAAAATATCAATCCTACTTCGAGGGGGATATCGAGGTAATATTAGGTCATCCGCTATTATGCGGGCGCATAGGGTCTCATCCGCTCCAACGGTAGAAAATATATCCAATTACTAATATATATACTAATATATATAATATAACATCCAAAACTGATAATAATCTATAAATTCATCTAATCATTCAATACTTAATTTTCAACAATTAAAATTAAAACAGTAATCCAAGATGATGAGATTTTGCTCACTTGATTTTAATTGCAATCCATTCCAATTTTTAATTCTAATGCATAGATTTCACAGCTACGAACCAACTCAACTTGTTTCATTCATTTTATACCTCGTACGAAGAAGTTATAATATTATAAGAATTCGATTCCAATGGTCAAGTTTAATGCTAAGATCGTTGGGAATATAATTTCAAGGTAGTTTTATTTTGCTTATATAAGCAAATATCATGTTAAAATCATCATATCATAATAAAACAATGTTATTAACACTTGCAATACTATAAGGCTAGTTAGTTAATAGTAAAATAAATAATGACAGAATTATTTTCAATTATTTTCTAACATATATATATATTTCTTTTTACATAATATAACAGATTCTAATTTCTAACCTATTTAAAGTTATTAAAAATTATTGCAGGTATCAATAACATGAACATAATAGTTGTTTACGTAAGCAAAAAATCCATTAATTAATTTAATTATCATCATATTATCTTGATCACCTCTCGCTTACGACCCAGCTCCTAGAATCGCATCTTGTATCTCATCTCCAGGCTCGAACAAGATCATCACTCCCCTTGATAACCGCTCAACTACCCAGTTTGCCAGACTTTGCCTAGGCCATCGACCGCGCCTCCCCAATACACTGCACTGAACTGTCGCACATGAGCGCCGCACTCAAACCCCCTACTCACGCTCGCAGCGTGACTTCCTCCATCAATGAGATGAACTTCAGATTCCACCATGCTAAACGATGCGATTCAAGCCTCCAGGCGCCGCCCCTAACATTGTCCCTCCTCCCCCATCGTTCGCTTTCCAATGGAAGAGGAGCGACGACCGCCTACAACGCTCGTCTTCCTCTCCATGCATGCCTGGAGCAAAGCTTGCAATTGATTTCCGACTTTTTTTATTTCATTTTGTTTTCGATCTGAATGAAGAAAAAAGAATTCACGATTTTGATTTGAGAAGCAGTAGAAGGCGTACGAGAGTTTCCTTTCCATATAAAAACGTGGATAGGGTGGCTTCTTTCGGAAGGTTTGACTTTGTTTTCATTTTAATATTCAAAATATCTCAAATCACATATCTCGAAATTCCAAACTCCTATTGAGGCATTCCGTCCGGCGTTTCTAATGTTAGACCCCTATTCCAAACCCAGTGGAACAAGTATCGAGTCTCAATTCGATCGTATGGAGAAAACAGTTTTTCAAATCGACTATTAAATTAAGTTCAATTAGTATTTGTAGGCGTTTTCAGATCGTACAATCAAATAGTGAATCCAAACGCTATGAAATTTGAAATCCGATAATAATACACTGTTATGGATCTAATGGAACTGCTTTCAATTAATTCTGAGACTATGTCCTGTATCGCTATTTTAACGCATCGGTTAAATCGACAGTTTCAAAAGTTGACAAAATTAGCTGAAATATCAGTTTTAAAATCTTACTAACAAAATTTAATCTCAAATCCAATATTTGAACCATTTAAATATTTAAAATTAAATGACAGAAAAATCCGGGTCGTTACACCATGACTGAGCTCTATATTAGTCTTGATCGAGCATTTTATTAGGCCTATGACTGATCTCATGATAGAGCCAATGACGGAATTCTTTATAGATTGATGAAAAATATTTTCCTGGAAAATATTTGTTAGGTGACTATTTAGTTCTCTTTAGTTTAATTTCAAGTTTCAGTTATTACATTTTTTGTATTTTTTTATATCTTTGAAAATTAGCTGTTCATATTTTTAAACAAAACATATTTGCTTATTAGCTTTAATAAGTAGGCCAAAATTGTCTATCTTTTGACTTGTTCCTAGCATAGAAACAAAATAATCCATTTATTGATGTCATTGAATTAGTATTTTGTCCTATCTTTTGACCAGATTTGTAGAGATGTGATTGTTTTGCTAATTTATAGATCTATGGCTGAGGTTTTTTATGTGTGTCTATATCATCTTCTATTTTTTAGTCTTTTCTTTTCATGTTCTACTTTAGTGAAATATTTGATCTTTTAGCTATATTCAATGGTTAACTACTATTATCTCTTGTTTTTTCTTATTTCGTTGGCAAACCTTTTTAATTTGAGTACTGATAGTTTTTGTGTATTACTCTATCGGTGCTCAAATTAAGATCTATCGGTGCTCAAATTAAGAGGAGTGCTCGCTTGATATCTGCTCTATTTTCTTTCACTCCTCATTTTGCTTCTTTCTTTTCAACTAAATTACTTTTTTGAAATACTAGTGGAACCGAACATTTCATTAAAGGGTAAGATAACGATCAATATATTTTGTCATTGTTATTATGAAAAGAATATAAGAAATTATTTCTAGTAATGTAGCTTTATGATATTAGTTGCATTCTTATTAATCTATTTATTCATTCCTTTGAAGTTTCATAGGAATACGCTAATATTTTTTATTACAGATTACAATATTGCTGCGGAGTTACCTTTGAATGATATTACTTACTCAAAGCTCTATGGACAGCATTTCTGTCTAGTGCTAAAATGTGAGAACGAAGTGAGAGAAGGATTGTTGTAAATTCATCACTACTTGATTGAACTTCACTATTTTTAAATATCTTGACATATATAAACTCGAACATTTGGGTCAAAAAGATAAAATGAGGGTCTTAGAAAATGAGAGTAATTTGCTCAAGAAAAAGGAAATGAAAAATGCATTTATACATAGTTCAGAGTTGGAATCGGAGGAAAGTGATTTGTGTTATTTATGTTTCTCTAATGTTGTATCTACTTGAATGTAGTTTTATTAAAGTTTATTTTTGTATCAGAAATGTAATGGTATGTTAATGTCTTAATATGTTGTGTATTTATATACACTCTGGAATAGAAAAATGATGTAAACACATTTCTAGTTGATATGAACTTTTTTAACTTAGTGTTTCTTTAAGTTTACTTCTTTATGAAAATTATACGAATATGTCAATTAAATTAGGACAAAATACAGCAATTATTTGCAAATTTTATCAATTAATATGGTGATATTTTGTTGATAATCAATATGGTGATATTTCGTCAATCAAATATTTTCCATATTTACCAGCCAGATACTTGCTATATGACTATTTGATATAATTTTTTTGTGTTAGTAGTTTTTTTATTGAAATCTATTTCTTTATGAAAATTATAAGAATAAATGAATGAATTAATAAAAAAATACAGTAATATTTTACATATATTGGTCAGTCAATATGGTGATATTTTGTTGATAAACGAATATCTAATGGCAAATATTTGTCAGGAAAATATGGCAAATATTTGAGGGAAAAATATTTAGTAAGTCGTTTTAATATTTTTCATTATTAGTGTGTGTTAGTCATATGTAGTTGGTTAATTTGCTCATTAGCTTAAAATAATGGTCAAAAGTGTTATATTTTGGCTTGTCTGTTATATATAAACAAAACAGTTCGGTATTGATGTCATTGGACCAGTTTTTGGTCCTAACTCTTGATTAGTTTCTAAGGCATGGATTTGTTAGATAGTTTGTAGATCTACGGTTAATATTTTTTCGTTTGTCTATATATTTTTATCTTTTCTCTTGTTTGCTTTTCATATTCTTCTTTACTGAAATACTAAAAATAGTTTTCTTTAAGAGTTGTTCGATGATTAGCTATTGTTACCTCTTATTTTTTTCTTGCTTAGTTGGGAATTCTTTTTAGTTTGAGTACTGATGGTGTTTTTTGTGTATTATTCTATGGGTACTCAAATTAAAATGAATGCTGGCTCGATAACCTCTGTGCTTACTGGCTCTCCACTATCTACTTCTTTCTCTTTAAGGTTTGGGAAATGAACGTTTCTTAACCCATCTTTCTCTACTTTCCAAGCCTTGGCTGTTGTCCTGTACTCCAAGTTCAGGTCTGCTTGAACACGTAAGGATGATTTAGAGTAAAGAGAAGAGTTAGAATATTTAGAGAGATAAGATAGCAATTGCTATTGGGCACTTATGGATTTTTGAAAGGAAAACATGACTTGTCCTTATTTTGAATAAGAAAGTAAAGTAAATGTAATCTTCCTCCATCCTTATAGAAAAATACAATTACAGCTTTCTTATACTCATTTTAACCTTAACCCCTAATTCTCCTGTAGACTCAAAAACTTCATGTGGCAGATCCAAAAAATTAAAGTAGTGGTTGCGGATGGAATGTTAGTGAACGAAATTTTAGTGAATAATAAGAGAACTTATTATTTGTGTTGGTGATATTGTTTTATTGAAGTTTATTTCTGTATGACATTTATAGAAATATATCGATGCAGTTATAAGAAAATGCAGTAATTTTTAAGTTTTTTAATTTTTGGGCTAGAAACACGGGCTAAGAGAATATATGTTAGGCAAACAAATGTTCATGGCAAATATTTGCCAGGAAATTTTTTTTAACCATTTATTTGTTTTATAATTTTATTGTATGAGAAAAAGAACAACATTGTGTATGAATATTTCATATTATATTTTAGTTAAAAACATATGCAACATTCAAAATCTGATATAAAACTTCGTATATAAACATTTTTTTTTGGAAAATCCAGGAGAACCCGACGGGCCGGTAAACTCTCGAGGAGGATATAGTAAAGCCATCCGTTGATCCAAGCCTCCATACCCCCCGTTAAATTTATATAAGACAGGGAAGCGCATGATAGGAATCGTACCTGGGTCATTTTACCAGAACCCAAGCCTCCTCTCCACTGTGGCGCACCCGCGGACCACTTCGTATATAAACATACAACCGTCAAAATTTAACATCTAATATCTAACACCTAATATGTACATCAAATATCTACATCTAATATGTATTTTGAAAACAATTCAAGTCTCGCATCTAATAATCCACATCTAAAAACAAATAGTAAACATTCAAAATTTAGAAGTTTATTACACACATTATTTGTATAGTCTTGTACTAGCATAATTTGCAAGCAATTTCATAGTGTCGGGACTTGTTTTCCAGCCATGATCTTTGTATGTGACGATGTCATATGCGATGTGAGCTTTTAGTTTATGTATTTCATCTTCTTCATATATGTCCAACTTTCCTTCAATTTGTATGTTATTGGACAAGTCTTCCATAAATCAGATGACAAATATTGCACAATCAATCCTGCATCGGTTCAAATTTTTGGTCGATGCTATTAAGTTAAATTTTATAAATAAAATTTTATACTTATGAATTGATTTTTTGTTGTGGACAATCCACCAATTTAACTTTGTTGTCTTGTAGTTCTTCTGGTTTTTTATTTTTTTGATAGGTAGATTTTAGAACATTCATTATTACATCCCTCTGTAAGAGTAATCAAGTTAATCAATTTAATATATATTAAATACGAGGCAAATATTTGTCACTATTAGTTATTAATATATTTAAAATTTACCACTAAATTTGCTTGCTCTTTGTGCGGACGATAGAAGGTTTTTTTCCTTTGTCGCAGTGAATTATAATGGTTCAATGTTTTGTTAACTGCATTGTATTCTAACAGCGTACAATGATTGTGGCTATGTAGCAGTATCAATATTTTTCTGCAATTTATAGCTTCTTCTTCCAACACTGTAACTACTAATGTTTCATATGTTGGTTTGAAGTCTTTAACTATTGATATTTGTGGTTACATATTAATTAGTTTTGAAACTTTCATGTGACATTTGTTTGAAATTGTAAATAATTTATAACGCTGCATAGGATTTTAAGTATATTATGTCTTCATGAATAGTCTTTAGTTCGACTGTTGTGTACCAGTTGATAACCTGCATAGAAATAAGATTTTACATATTATTATTATTGTTTTTAGCTAGTAATAATATATTAATTTATATACCCTGGGGTCAATGTATTTATTGAATAGCATGTCAGAAATATTGACTCCTCTTATTTCAATGTCTTTTTCCTTGTTATAGTATGCGACATGCGGCATTCCTGTTTTAATAAATAAGTAAAGCATATTAGTATGTATTATTGTAAGAAAGTTATAAATAATTGTTTGCATATGTATATTTCTAGATAATAATTAACTAGAAAATATTAATCTGACAGCAAATATTTTTCTGGCAAATATTTGCCAAACAATTATGCATTTATGTACACGTGTGTGTATTCGGATTTAATATTTTAATAAAATAATTTACTTATTTTGATGTGCTTGATAAAAAGCATCAAGCTCGTCAATCTGTTCATTTGTGAGCCATTTTTTGCAATCTTTCTTTTTTGAACCAATATTTGTGCATCTTCTTTCACTTCAGTGCGATCATAGTCAGATTCTTCGTATACTTCTGATATGTTTCAATGTAAGGAGTTTTTTCATCTTTTTTTCAACCATGCTTTTTTGCAGTTTCTTTGGTAATCTCTTTTTTTATGATCTACATACATGAAATTTGGATCTTTTCTTGGTCTTTTACATTCCTCTTTTATTCTCTTTATAAGTAAAGAAGGAGAAACTTTTGTTATTTCTCTTTTCGTAATTTTCTTCTCCTTTTCTTGCTTGATTTCGAATTCTTTGGCTTCTTTTTGTTGAAGCTTTTGTTTGTTATCCAAGCTCTGAATATTTGTGTTAATCCCAAACGGAATGATGGGCATCCTACTTCTGATGTTTCTTTCTTCTCATCATCAGCTACCGTTGTATATTTAGTATATGTTTAATATTTAAGATAAAATATTTTATATAAAGTATGGATTTTTTTTTAAAATATGCACCTTTCATTTTTTGTACATTTTTTTCTTAATGTTTCTCTTCAATTAAAATTTCTTATGTTTAATCTGGTTGTCAAAAAATACAAATTGTTATATAATTTGTTTGTTAGTATATACATGGAAAATATTTGCCAATATGATATTTTAACTATAATATGTAAAAATTTACCTTGTTTGAGCCTTTTTTTTTCCTTTTTTGTATATTCTGTTTGTTCGTCATTTCTCACTTCCTTTGGTTTAATGGCTACTTCATACTGGCTTGTTGTTTGGTCATCGCCGTCCACGGTAGTGTCATTTTTAACCTGATCAGCTTAGTCCTCAATTTTGTTTTCATATTGATCAGATTTTTTTTCTTGGCCATCGTTATTAGTAGAAAAGCGACCTTTATTTTTGTCGGCTTCATTGTCAAGTTTATTGTTTCCATTGACACCTTCAAAAGCATAGTTTATATTACTTTCATCATCATCGGCATGTATTGTTTCACCACACTATTTCTTTTCCATACTTTTTTGCAATTCATCATTTTCTTGTTCAATATCTTTGTTTTGTTATTTTTAGGCGGCATTCTTCTTTTTCAGCTCTTCTTTTTCTTTTTTTAGATCAACATTCTTTTTTTACGCTCTTTATTTTCTTCTTTCAGATCTTCTTTCTCCATTTTCAGCTTCTTTATTTCCAATTCCATGTCTTTATTTTTTTGGTGATATTCTCATGTTTGTTATCATCAACGTAAATTTTTTTCTGTATGAGATTTAGCTTTTGTTGTTTTTATCTCCTTTTCATTTTTTTGTTTTTCTTCTATTCTTTGGAAATTAGCAAAAAGAAATTAATTTAAATATTTGTTTTGTAATTGTTTGCCTGGCAAATGTTTTATTTGGTAACTGATTGTCAGGCAATTGTTTGCTATTTAATTATTGTCTACCTATTATTTGTTATTCTATATTTTTTAGTGCATTTCTTTGTACTTTTTAACAAGGAAGCACTTCATTTCCTTGGAGTAAGTTGCAGAAGTGTCTATTTGGAAAATGTTGGATCATTTTCTTTTTAAGTTTTTTTCAGAGAAATAATGTCTAAGATATCATAGAACCAATATTGCATATAAAGTTACAAGATGTTAGTTTATTCTATACTAATAATTATGAAAGATAAAATCGGTTATTAGAGTTTACCAGGAGTAGAGTTACACATGCACGTATTTTTCTTGGACTTCGTTTGTTTTTTTGTACTTGCTCCATCAAATGTTATACAATTGCTGCTGGGCAAGAAATATTTTTTGTTTGATTCAAATTATAAATATATGGTAGCAACACCAAAGAAAGGCTTAGTTTGGGTTGGAGAGTAAGAAAGTTGAAATCAAATACATTATATGCAATCTTGCAACGTCATTTTATTTTTGGCTTTTTGAAGCTAATTCAATGCTTATTTCTATGTCGTTTTTTGATCATTTTTGAATCCTTGAAATATTCTTCATTGAATGCTTTTAATTCAGAATGATATTCAGATTCTATTAACTGAGATGTAGTGTTGATTGTGATGTCTTTCTTTGGAAATTCAAAAATTGTAGCAATGTCACTTTCTTTCAAAGTTGCTTTAGCATCTCAAAATTTAAACAAGTTTTCTTCAACTGAGAAGTTGTATTATTTTATCTATTGGAACTAATTCCTTTGTTATGTCATCAGATATTATTGCTCTTTCGAAGCATGAGTCGATGATATTAAAGAATGGAGTATTCTCTAACAATCCTATATGTGATTGTAGAAATAGGTTTTCATTTAATAAATGTTCTATTAATGTGTGGAAAGATGTAAAACCACTTATATGTGCTTCTAAGTTATCTTTTGATGTTCCAGTTTCCTTTTACTTTTCTTAATTTTATTTCTAACTCGTATGTTTTTACTTGTACTTCTTGCTACTGGAGCTTTTGTTTCCAAGGATAAAGCATGAACATCTTATGATGATATATATTCCGAAGATTCTGTATTTGAAGTTTCTTTTTCTGAAAGTTTATATTCTGATGATTCAGATTATTTAGACGTTGGAGATTCAGCTTTTGATTCTGATTGATGTGTTTCATGAGATTCACGATTGGAAGATGATTTAGCATGTTTCTTGATTTTATCAACTTATGGTCATTTTTTAGATACAATAATTTTGAATCTGTCTTGATTGCTGTAAGGATTATAATTTGTCAAGTTAGTGTCACATACGTAGATATATGAACATACATACATACATATATATATATATATATATATATATATATATTTGTACATAAATACATACATACATATGAGTAACAAATATTTGCCAAGCAAATATTAATCTGGCAAATATTAGCCTGGCGTATTTGCCTGATAAATGTTTTGCATGGGTAAAGTACATACATAAGAAATTTTTGATTAAACTTATGGTAAATATTTTCTAAAGAGTAATTGCATTTTTCATTTATGAATTTACAATTCAAAATTTACCAAGTAACAAATAATGTATGTCAAAATTTGCCAGGAAAATATTTTGCATAGGTAAACCACGTACACAAGGAATTGGTGATTAAATTTATGCACATATATACACACACACATGCACAGATTTGTAAATACATACATACATATAAGTAGCAAATATTAATCTGGCAAATATTTGCCAAGCAAATATTTTGCATTGGTAAATTACATACACAAGGAATTGTTGATCAAACTTATGGCAAATATTTGTCAGGAGAGTAATTGCACTTGTCATTCACGAATATACATCTCTAATTTACCAAGTAACAAATAATGTATGTCAGAATTTTATAAGAAAATATTTTGCATGGGTAAACTACATACACAAGGAATTGCTAATTAAATATATGAACATATATATATATACATACGGATTTGTACAAAAATTCATACATACATATGAGTGGCAGATATTTTCCTGGCAAAATATTTGCCAGACAAATATTTGTTTAGTAAATATTTGGCAAGGATAAACTACATACATAAGGAATTGTTGATTAAACTTATGGCAGATATTTCCCACGAGAGTAATTGCATTTGTCATTCATGAATCTACAATTTAATTTATCAAGCAACAAATAATGTATGTCAAAATTTTATAGGAAAATATTTTGCATGGGTAAATTAGATACACAAGGAATTGCTGATTAAATTTATAGAAAATATTTTCCAAGAGGGTAATTGCATTTGTGTTTCACAAATCTACAGTTCTAATTTATTAAGTAACAATTAATGTATGTCAAAATTTTATAGCAAGTTCTCTTGAAATATAAGTATAGGAAAATCAAAAATAAAAACCTCTTTTGCTTCTTTCTCTCCATGTTTATCGGTTTGTAGAAATTGTGCATTTACGTAATCTAAGCAATAGCCATTCGATGTGGCGATTCCTTTCCAGGCTTTGTTTTCCTCAACAAATCTGCAATTAACAACCATTTTTTTATGATTTTGTGGTTTCGAATTGAATCTCAATTGGTTTGGTTGAAGATTTTAGGATTTCGCATTGTGTACTGTGAAAGATGATTGGTAATCGATTTTTTTAACTGTAGAATGAAAGCGGATATGTGCAATCGATTTTTTTTCACGAATTAAAAAAGTGTGGGTATTTTTCTTAGTTATTTAAAAAGAGGTATGTACTTTATAATTTATATTTGGGAGTGACGTGGGCCTAATTATTTTCAATTAGAAGGCTGTAGGCCAAAATTTCTCTTTATATTAAGGGGATATATAAATGTCTCTTATAGATTATATAGTTGTCATTATCCAAAAAGGCGAGAATGTTAGAACCCCACTTTTGATATTTTGAAAGTAATAACGGTATAGTTCATATTTCTATGATATATATTATAGCACCCCGCCTTTTTGTACGATTTAATTCGACGATAAACCACACACGTCAGACTTAAACCATACAAAAGAGCGGATTGTTATGGGGTAAATAAGAAAAAGTAGAGAAAGAAAAACAAAATAGAATCATACAGCGGAATGATAAAATATAATAATCAAATAACTGTTCATGAAGCTGTTTTACAAAAACATTTGATTACATTTATACAATACATATCAAAGTGCACATACCAGAGAATAATAATTAATGCAGCAGAATTAAATGGTGTAGTGTACTATACGTCTTCGTCCTTCAGAATAAAATCTTCAAATCCTGAAACGCTCAGACTGACCCGAGCGAATTGCAAGGACAAAACATACGAGTCAGAACTAAAATATCTTATATAAGTTAAATCAACAGGAATAAATATGAGTGGACCGGCGTCAGAGATGTTTACGGGATTTGACATCTCCTATCGAGTGTCTAACGTGAGTGTAGTAACTTAAGAGATGCTCGGGATTCACATCTCCTAAGGATCCGTTAAACTATTTACTATGTAGTAATATTTCTCTATTATAATAGTGTCTAATAGTAAAATAAACTTACTTTTTTCATAGCATTAAGGGGTTACCCATATAGCCCTTAACACGTAATAGTCCCAGTAGTCCATCCAATATCATAGTCCCTCCTGATCGGGAAGCCACCAGAGGATACCACACGAGCTACGGGAGAAAACCAAACTCGTACAAGGCGCGATAGGGTAGGTGACACGGCACAACTAGGCAATGCCAGGATAGATAAACCAATTACGCTTCCGGGCCGATAGTAACGTGTAGCCGCAGCTACCGCCCACCTCGAGCCACACCCCAAAATAAAAAAAATAAAAAGTAGCCACCGAATCAATCCAAAAGTCAAAGTATAATATCGAAGGGATGTGTCTGATCAAAGGTGATACCTCACTAGCACGTCAATCGCTCCTGTTGTAGCCACCTTATGCCAACTCACGGGAGTCGGGTCCATGTATTTACCTTAAAGGAAACGTCGTCACCATCCTACTTCATTCTGGAATCTCCACCGCATAAACGGTTGTCAAAGTGGTTTCGGAGTTGGCAGAGAGTATGACAACTTCCGATCCCGGTCTCTTTAACAACCAAACATTATTATAACACCGCGGTTTTATCAAAATAGTTTATACTTTTAAAACCAGAGTATAATATCCATTTCAAATCCATATAACTACGATATCATTTCCTCTTTTTAAAAACCAAATCAAATTTGATATCATATTCAAATATATACTTTTCTGAAATTATAACATTTCAAAGTTATAATATTTCGAAACCAAAACTTGAAATATAACCTTTCAAAACATAAAACTTTGAATTTCATAACTTTGAAACATACTGCACCACTTAAATGGTTTAAATATTTAATTTCTTTATATAGTAAAATAGCTTCTTCATCTTCACAAATCAATTCCAATACGTATTTTAAATTCCCAAATAAACCAATATAATTTCCATATATTTCAAAGCTTTAATTATTCCACCATTTCAAAACATATTTTTTGATAATTTCATATATATCAATTTCAACTACTATTATTTAGATTTGAAATGTATACTTAATAAATCAAATATCATTTTAGTGAAACCTTTAGGCTTCAAATAACTGGATATTCTTTCAATTACATTAACTTGATAATATTCATTTAAATCAATTTGGAATTCATTTAAATCCTCTAAACAAAAATCAAGTTACAAAATCATACCTTTTAAATCTCATTTTATTTATATTTCAAATCAAATTTTTCGAGGATAATCCTTAAATCTTACATTCAAATCAAATTCACATTTATCTTTCAAACTTAATTTTATTTGACTCATTATAAACTCTATATACAATAGAATTTAAATAGATACTTAACCATATTATATAAAAGAAATTCAAACTTTATTATTTAGCTTATTTTATAATTCAAAACAATTTTATACATAGCTAAATCAATAATAAAATAGCATTTATATAACATCTAAAATCAATATCTATATAGCCCATATATTTCTTTACAAAACCATAAAAATCATTTCAAAAATAATTTTATATATATACTGTGGTGCCTGTATATAATTTTCTATCCATTGGTTAAGTGATACGGATATTTATCATTTCAATCCGCAATTAAAAATAAAAATTTGCGGTTGTATATCATTTCAAACCGCAATCCCGAATCAAAATAAATGCATAACAACTTACATATTATGATGATATAAATAAAACATCCATTCATCCATCATAAAATCATACATCCATCACAATCATCATACAAAACAATCAATCAATATCAATATATAACTGACAATATATAACAGGTAATTAACTGGAAGTTATATTCAATAATAATTAAATAACGATTTAATTTCAAGAAATGCAATAACTGAGATGATGATTAAAAATATACGAAACGGCCATAAATAAATGCATAATCACAACATAAATTAATTTACCAAACATAAGAAATTTTAGAAGTTGTGAGTGGGTTAAAACACTCACCTTTTGAACTTAAATTGAATTTAAATCCAATTTAAACCCAAAAATTGAACAGTCTCAGAATCCTTCCAAACCAGCATCAAAATGTTCAGAATTCAGATATGATCCCAACGGAGAAAACTTCGCCCAAAACCGATCTCGTATGCAAAGGTTATTGCGATTAGAACGCGTTGAAATTTAAATAAAAATAAAAATAAAACAACCCTAGCACCTTGCCACGTCACCGCCTTTCGATCACTTGCGCATGTGAACAGGAAAAATCGAAACCCTAATTCGTTCGAAACTATGCTGAAGCCGCTGCCACGAACTCGTCTCCAAACATGCCTGCACGGTCAGAACAACCCAGATCAGAGTCTGTAGCCTCACTAGCCATCACCGGCCGACCAAGATGGTGGCTCGCGAGGCCGCGCGGTCCCCCCAAACGCCTCCTCCTTCGACGAACTTCCAAGAAAAACGCGATGAATCACGGCCATGCATTGACCAGCGAACCACACCACGAGATATGCTCGACGAGCACTCCACAGTAGCACCTGCCGATCGTCGATTGGTCGACGATCCGCCGTTGGATCGTCGGAAATCCATATGAACGGCCGGAACTGATTCGCGATTTCAGGAAAAAAAATGATTCGAACCCAGAAACGAATTGCAGAATTGAGATGCGTTCATCGAGAGCTTCGATATATATATTTTTCAAATTTTTCTGAGGAATTTGAATTTTTGAAGTTGATTTTAAAATGAAATTTGAATTGGATAAATTAGGGTTTGCAGCCATTGAGGGAGAGAGGCACAGAAGTTTCTGTACGGATAGAAATGAGAAATAGAGGCTGCTAGGGTTTATAACAGGATATTTATAGACAACTGAAATAGAATAGATGGACCCGATTAATAAACGTGCTGAGCGATATATGGCCCGAAAAGCCCGTTTCGACTCCGGAACGAAATTGGGTTAACCCACATATCCAGATAGATGTTTTAAAATATTTTAAACGCAATGGAAAAGGTTTCAAGTCCAAATTCCATCATATGAAGAAGTTATGCTAAAATCAAATTATTTCAAATTGATTTCAATTGATTTCAATTTCATTGATTTCAAGGTGTTTCAAGCTCATACGATCAAACGGCAAGTCCGATCGCTACGAAACTTGAAATCCTACAATAATTCACCGTTACAGATCCGATGAAATTGGTTTGGTCGAAATCCGAGTCAGTGGCCAAAATGGCTATTTTTTACATTAATTAAATAAACTAAAAATTAATTAATTAAATCAAATTTTAAATTTCAATTCGAAAATAGACAAATTTCATCACTTATGATTCCTCAATCATTTACAATGGTTTAAAAAAAATTGAATGTCAAATTAGAGATGATTAATTTATAAATTTAAATATTAATCCTCAATTTCATCAAATTCAACATTATAAATTTAATTTCCAATAAATCTATTAAATTCACTTCCGTTCTATTATTAAATTCATTATTATCAAATGGATAAAATTTAACATTGGATTTACAAACTATTACCTTAATATTCTTACATTCCATATTGATTTCAGTTAACGCAAAAATTAGAGTTTAATTTCATTAAATTGCAGTTGCTCCAATTATTATGGTTTAAAACCCTATAAATTGGTAAATCTTTAATTCCAATACTTAAAATTCACAAATTGTCCAACATGAATAACCTTAATATTACTTACAAATATTACCTTAATTAATATTGACATAATATTAAATTATAATTATTGTAACTGATTTCCAATTGTAAATTAACAAGCAACAAGATTAGGTAACATACAATAATAGTTACGCTAAATTCTAGTCACATTAATAAGCTTTTATTACTTACAAATAAATGTTACTATTTATTTTCATAGTACTAATTTCATCTAATATTCCATTTATTGGCTTATGCCATTTATAGTCAAGTATAACATATCTTCATTAATTGTCATTTCATTCAATCCATTAAGTATTAATCTTAATTAGCACTGGTTATATCTTGATGCATTCTTTTATTTCATCATTTATTACTTTACAAAATAATATAACATTTAAACTCATCAATGTAATACCAAATTTCATTTTAAATCCAATTGATTTCCAAAACAAAGTTTATACATATTTCAAACAACTATTATAATTACTCCCAGAACATTGGTTTTATTAAATGACCCTTTATTAAAATTTAATTTCCTTAATTTTATCCAATGCTTATATTTTGTTTTCATATATTCAATTTGTAGCTAAGTATACGTCTACATTAATTCCATTGATTTGAATTTCGTTCAATTTATTAATAGTTACCTTAGTTAAGTTACCTTAGTTAACATTACGTAATATTAGATTATAATTTTACAATCTTAACAAATTCATAAATTGTCAATTGCCAAATATATACATTAATTACTATTAAATGTTCTCAATAAATTTTTCTACTTGGTTTCAAACTTTTTTATTCATCAATTACTGTCTTATAAATAAACTTTTGTTTCTAATCAATTTACATCCACATTTCCGTTATTATATTAATCATCATTAAAGTAACCTTTAATTACTTGTATGTTCATTCTTCCCAACTTATTACACCCTATTACACTATTTCACACATTAATTCAATAATTACATTTGCTTTCCCTTATTCCACTTATAACCAAGTCATACATTTAAATTATTTTATTTTATTTACCTTTTATATCCCATTATAAATTAATGCACACATTAATTAAGATTTTAAATCAAATTAATCGTTTCATCCTGGTAACATTCTTGTATTACAATAAGAATATAATTAACATTTACATTGTTTCATTTATTGGAATTACATCCAAGTTATTAACAATTAACTTACATTTATACTGTTACATTCAAGTTATAAAAAAATTAACTTACCAATCTTATCCAAGTTATTATTTCTATTAATAATTCGCTAAAATTTTATTTTCTTCAACATTAAGTTACCAAAATCTTCTTAAATTAATAAATTTAATTACTGAATTTTACGGGTCGTTACACTCTCACCAACTCAAAACTTTTCGTCCCCGTAAAGGAAAAAGAAAGGGAAAAGAAGAATTAAGAAATCAATATATCTTACTTAAAAAATTAAATTTATAAACAAATAAATTTACAAAATTAATTAATTTAAATAAAATATACCATTTATAACCATTAAATCTTTTTGTACTTAAATTAATAAAGTTTGGAAAACATTTTCAAAATATTTTCGAAGTCCAAAATCTACAGAAAATTTTGGCAGTCTCCTTTGTACGGGGAGGCTTGGGACAAAATATAATATCAAAAATAACAAAATAAAACATATACTTTCCAAAATAATATATCCCAACATGGGAAAAATAAGATAATAACGATATAAACCGTAATCCGAGAAATGTACCTATTGGTCGGGCAATTATGCTTAATTATGAAACCAAAAGCAGTAGCAATTGCTTCTATAATCTGTATTTCACTTATCTAATCCAAAAGAGTTAATAACTATATAAAATGAAATATTTAAGGTTGTTTTAACTACCAACCAACAATCAATACATACAATGATCACTTGCAACCAGGTATACAACCATCACATTAAAATCAACACAAATCAATCATTAATTCATATCAAACAAAACAAATAGTTGTTCGGGTTTAAAACTTTAAATTACGGAATGAAAAATAAACTACTAAGTGTACCCTTCACTCAACAGTCTTAGGTGAAACTAAATAGATTATACATACATCCAAACAAATTTAAAGTATCCTTACCCAAACAACTATAAACTGTAGGATCGATTTCACCCTAGAGGGGGGGTGAATAGGGTGATAGAGTTAATTATAAAAATTAATTGCGGAAGCTTATAAAATAATTTCAACACGGATCACAGAACAATAGCAGCACAGATAATAGCAGAATAATAAATGCAGAAATAGAATGACATAGAATTTACCCAGCTTCGGCAAAACCCTGCCTACGTGCTGCCCCCAAGGTTTTTACTAGAAATTAGATAGTCCCTCGCTTACACACGTAAACTCGCGACACCCGCTATCGACTAAATCTAACTATATGCTCAAAATCCTGCCACAACTCAGCCACCGAGTTGCGAATTCTCAAGTTACGCCACGTAGCTTGTCCCCTAGTCACACGACTAGAAAATTAAACGGTGTAAAAAGAAAATACAAATTAAAAACAATTTAAATTAAAATAACCCTAAAATAAAAACCCCTTTGCTCTTCTTATATTTTTGAGTTCGGCCCGTTGTTTTTGTGATAGCGGCCCCGTTCGACTTTTATTTCCTCTGTTCCTTTTCGTGAATATTGGTGGCCGCTCCTCTTGCAAATTTGGGGCTTCGTTCTCTTCGGTCTGTAATTAGGGTTTTCTGAAGCGCCGACTCTAAATTGATCGAATCAGTGGTTAATTGCGTGAAGTCTTGTTCGATCGAATGCTTGTTGCTTACTTCGGTTGCTTCGTTGATCGAATTCTTTCCTTGCTTCGGTATGTAATTATATGCTTTTGCTTTACTGATTTTATACTTGCTTGAATTCGATGAATTAATTGCCGATGATGATTGTGGGTTTTATATGCGTTCAATCTCCTTTATTTTCGTTCGTATAAACATGTTTGAATTTGTCAATCGATTTCTCTGGCCGCTTGATTTTGTATTGATGATTGAGATGATTTCGACTTGTTCAAAAACGTATATTTTTTGCTACTTGATGGTCATGGCATCCACTTCGTTCCTTTTTCTGTTGACTTGTTAAAAACACGACTTTGATACACGGCTATGTACATGAATTTTAGTATCACTGTAACCTGTACTGCATAGTTCGACTCCGTTCCTTTTTCTGTTAACTTGTTTGATTAAAAACACGGCTTTGACTTGGTCGGCTCCTTGATTGCTACTGCTTCGGCCTTGACTTGAGAATTGCTACATGACTCCGGCCATTGATTTATTGATTGCTTGGTTCTGTTGTTGTTGTAGTCTTCAAGCATTGTTGCATTTGTGTATTCATATATGCACTGTGTCTTGTATCACTATGTCACTTAGGTGCATTCGTTTGCACTGTGCATCGACTCGAGCTTCTGGCTAGCACTTGTTGGTACATGAGCAGTTTGCATGTTATTGTATTTGAGTGCATCTTTGCACTGTGTTTTTGATATTGGCCTGCATTTTTGAAACTCTGTTTTGTTGCCTGAACTCGAATGAATAATTGCAAGTGATGTTAACATGTGCTTTTGTTGTTCAATCTGAATATGTGTTCTGATTCTTGAGCTTGTGTTCATCTTATATCATGTGAGCATTTGTTGTTGTACATTGCTGTGTATTTTGATTCATCCTTCGAGTCAGTGAACATTTGTGGCTGCACCTCAGTCATCCCTTCATTTACTTCGGCCATGTGTTCATCTGAGTGTTGTTAGCTTTGTGCATTGTTGTGAGTAGTTTGTAGTTGCCGTTGGCTTTGGTTTTCACTGTCCACATGACACTGGTCTTGATACTTGTACTACCTGCTCTGGTTCTCTTGTGGTCTGGTTGACACTTGATGTCATTTGCTTCACTAGTGTATACTGTGTCATTTGAGTTGCTGTTCATTTGATTGTTGCAGTCCTATACATGTTGTTCTAGTTTGAGTCTTGTGAGATTGCTTTGCTGACATTACCGGTGTCTTTGTTTATGCTATTTGATACATGTTTGGACTGGCCTGTATTTATAAGCTGGTCTTTGCATGGTTTCAAACATGTGAGTTGTTGTCTGGTTGTTGTTTGATGAAGAGGTTGAACCTGTATCATGCTTGAAGTCATAGCCTGTACACCTGCCCTGTGTTGAATCCAGCTAATAGTTCGGGTTTGACCTTGTGCGTGTGTTGTGATTTTATTTATATTTGGACCTGAGTTGAACCCGTCTTTTTTATTTGGGTTTGACCTTGTGCTCACCTGTCCCTGTAGCATTATCAAGTGTATATCGGTGTGCACGGCCTTGTGGCATATACAGTGATACACTGTGTATGTCACAAGCTGTTCGTGTGTGATGAATTCAAATATAAATGATGACGAACAAGCCAAATAACTGAGGCAAATAATATTTTCAAAAATTATATTTTATATTGCAAAAATATTTCTTTTTCAATTTAACTGCATTAGTGAATATTTTTGCAGATTGCTCAGATGCTGGATTCTAACTGGAATGAAGTTGAAGATTAAATACGAATTGAGTGAATGAGTGATGTGTAGTGAGGTTAAATGTAAATATGAAATTGTGATGTATTTGTAATCAAAATTGTATATGTATAGTGAGAGCTTGAATTTGTACTATTCAGAATTGTAATAAATATTTGTTTGAATAAAATTTCTGTTTGAATTCAAATTCTGTGTTATTTAATTTTATTCAGCAAATATTTATTTAATCTATGAAAAATAAAATAGTACATTAACAAATACATTTAAACGAATGTATATATGTTTATTATCATCAAACAAAAATCATATAAGCGCATATTCAACAATCTCCCCCTTTTGATGATAACAAACATATATTTAAGATTTTGAGTATGTTAAATGTATTTGATCATTGATATATCATAATTGCTCCCCCTATTTAAATGCTTCCTCTCTACACAAAGCTCCCCTTACATATATGCATAAAAATATGCAAATGAGCCTAGATGCAAATAGAAAATTATTTGACCTTTGTTTGATTTTATTTGACAAAATCTTAACTTTTCTCTCCCCCTTTTGTTATCAGCAAAAGAATAATAGTGTTAGAGAAAATAGAGATAAAGTGATTGATATCAATTCAACATTAAAACTCAATTGAATATAAATATTAAATTTCAATAAAAAATCAAATAAAATTCATAAATATTTTGTTAGGCGCATATTCCACTTTTAGAATGATGGAAATTATGTCATCATATAAAACCATACAGTTGTGTCTATTTGTGGCATATTTATATCAAGAATTTGAATATCTACTAACCATGCATAACCGTTAGGACTTTTAAATGAGATTAGTAGTATTCCTTTTTTTTAAAAAAAAAATGAATTCAAGTATGTTCTAACCACGCATAACCGTGAGAACTTTTAAATGGGATTAGAATCAACTTGTTTATTTTAAAATTCAACTTTTGATATGCGTTCCATACATGCATAACCGTGAGGACTTTTAAATGAGCATGGAAGCACATAACAAATTCCAAGTAATTCACCCATGCATAACCGTGAGGACTTTTAAATGAGAGTGAATACTTTGGTATTTATTTATTATTATTATTATTATTATTATTATTTTTACCATATAAATTTTTTCTATTATTTTTTTTAAAAAAAAATGTGAAAATGAAAAACGAACGATTCCTGTTTAAAGTACCACATATCGACAAACTATATAGAATTTTGATGAGTGATGGTCGTTAGAAATATGATAGATATAGAGATGGTCATGGAATTTTTTACCAACAAAAAGTTTTATAACTCTTGTTTAAATTTCTAAAGAAATTTACTAATTATACCGTCTCGAGTCATAATATATGATCAATATTAACACTCATCACTTTTTCAATCACTATTTTTCTTTTCGTTAATCATTAGGGAGTCAGATTAGTCAAAATAGTCATTTAAAATCAAATTCAAAAATAATTATGAAATTAATTTTTCAAAATGACTAATCTGAAAATATGGTCAAAAAAGATTTTCTCGAGGGGGTTTTATAAGAAAATTTTCTGCTATTTGAAAATTATTTGAAATGAAAAATATGCAGATATTTTCTTTGAAAAACGATGCAGTTACTAAATGCCTCAAAAATCACGTTCAACCGGTAATTTTTCTATCAACTAGATTACCAGTGTAATCTGCATCTGAATTTCTTTTTCACTCAAAATCATCATTAATTGAATTTGATTGACCAAATCATGAAGTATGCACCAAAGAAATTCAAACTCAACTTTACAGCTATTTAAATGACATTCTTTTGAATTTGAATTGAAACCGTGTAAATAATCAAAAACCGTGAATATAGAGTTAGCCATATTATAACCAAATATATTATCATCCAACAAAACACTATTATTAATCCAAATTAATATATATGAAGTAATTCAAAGAATCTAGAGAATTTTATAGTGTTTTGGCATAAGAATATAATTTGGCCAACTATGTTGAATAAGTCAGAATCATCATCTTTTCATCATCTCAATATTGGCTGATTTTAATTCAGAATATGGTGCAGATTATCACATTTAATATATCGTTCAAATAAATATACCTGTTTTACCTTTACGATATTTTTCGTTGTTGTCCATTGTGATTCTATCACCTATATACTAGGCTAAGGAACTTTGCTTTATCGCCCGTTGTGTTTCTGGAACAGCAAAAATCCAGAGAACACTGTTGTTGTTCCTTAGCCTGCCACCACACCTACACGAGAAAAGTTTTATGTGATCTATTTGTTTTTATAGGTCCATGGTTGTTAGTGGCAGAATATTTAGAAAAATAATTTTGTGAAGACCCAAAACTATTTATAATTGTTCCCTTCGGCACCCAAATTTGTTTAACTTTGAGAGTTTTTATATTTGTGCCTTTTGGAACCCAAATCGGTATAGTTTTCACATGTTTGGGTCTATGCCAACAATTATTGTGATCGTGTCCAAATTTTTTACAAATTGTGCACATTAAATTTTCTCGATTAATCTCATTTCTAACATTTTTAGATTGATTATATCCAAGTCCTTGTCTAACTGTATTAACAGTTTGTTTCCCTAATAGCATATTCAACGATTTTTCACTTTTTGAAAATTTATCTAAAGTCGTTGACAATTGTTGGACTTGTGTTTTGAGAGATTCATTTTCATTCAATAATTGTGTACACTTTTTAATAGAATTTTCTCTCCTAGTATTTTCATTTTCTTTCAAAATCAGAACTTCATTTTCGAGTGATTTTATTTTAATTTCTAATTTTTTAATTTCTTCTTCAAATGTTGGACACTTATCGCACTTAGGGATCCTACTTTGATAGGTTTTAACTAATTGGTCAAGTTGTTCATTTAATTCTATCAAAGTAACTTTTTGTGATTCAAGTTTAGCATATTTCTCCCTAAGTCGTTCAAAACAGCCATTTACTTCGTGGAAATAAATAAGTAATTCAGAGTGAGTGAGTTTTGATACCTCGCTTGGCTCATCATCGTCGCTATCAGTTATAATTCCATGAAGGCACATATCTGCTTTCTCACTCTCACTGCTAGTACTTTTATCATTCTCATCCATTTCATCCCAAGTGGCTGCAAAACTTTTCTTTTTCTGTTTCTTTCCAAAGTCACGTCGATTTCGAGGATAATTGGGCTTAATGTGTCCGGGTTGGTTGCACTTATGACAGATGATCTCCTGTTCTTCTGAGTAGTCCAGTGCTTTATCTATTCTGTTTTTCAATTCCTGATTTCGAGCTGGATTTCCATATTTGTGATTCCACTTTTTGAATTTCTTTATTAGTAGTGCCAGCTCTGCTACTCCTTCATCATCATCGTTATCATCATCACTTTCGGTTGTTCCTTTGAGCGTTATTGATTTCTTTCGAGTATCTCCTCCTTCACGCTCTTCCTTGAATTTCATTTCTAGCTCATAAGTGGTGAGATTTCCGATGAGTTCTTCAGCTTTCATTTGTTTTAAGTCTTTTGATTCTTGAATGGCAGTCACTTTCGCTTCAAATTTTCGTGGAAGGACTCTGTGGATTTTTCGGACTATCTCCAACTCTGTGTATGATTTTCCAAGAGCTTTTGATTTATATACGATATTGGAAAGTCGTCCATGCATCTCTTAAATATTTTCTTCCTTCGCCATTGTGAAGTTCTCGTATTCGCTGCTTAGCATGGCAAGGTGGGATTCTTTGACTTGAGATGTTCCTTCATGAGTCACTTCTAGTGTATGCCATATTTCCTGCGCAGTTAGACAATGTGAGACACGATTAAATTCAAATTGATCCAATGAACAGATAATATAATTCATAGCTTTAGCATTAGTATTTTGTAATTTATTTTCTAGTTCTGTCCATTGTTCCTTTGGTTTATCTACTTCCTGATTATCCACAGTTATAGTCGGTGTTCTATAACCTTCTCAACAATATTCCAAGCGTCAATGGTTTTCAGAAAGATTTCCATCCTATTTTTCCAATAAGCATATTCACCATTGAACATTGGTGGTCTAACTATGGACTGACCCTCAGCAAAAACAGTATTAAAAGAAGCCATTTTAAAAATTCAACTTTTTAAAATAAAAATTGGTTTTTGTAAAATCAAATTTTTAAAACAAAAACGGCTTTTGTTCCTAGCTCTGATACCACTTGTAGGATCGATTCACCCTAAGGGGGGGTGAATAGGGTGATAGTGTTAATTATAAAAATTAATTGCGGAAGCTTATAAAATAATTTCAACACAGATCACAGAACAATAGTAGCACAGATAATAGCAAAATAATAAATGCAGAAATAGAATGACACAGAATTTACCCAGCTCGGCAAAACCCTGCCTACGTGCTGCCCCCAAGGTTTTTACTAGAAATTAGATAGTCCCTCGCTTACACACGTAAACTCGCGACACCCGCTATCGACTAAATCTAACATACGCTCAAAACCCTGCCACAACTCAGCCACCGAGTTGCGAATTCTCAAGCTACGCCACGTAGCTTGTCCCCTAGTCACACGACTAGAAAATTAAACGGTGTAAAAAGAAAATACAAATTAAAAACAATTTAAATTAAAATAACCCTAAAATAAAAACCCCTTTTATAAAATGGCCGGCCCTTTGCTCTTCTTATATTTTTGAGTTCGGCCCGTTGTTTTTGTGATAGCGGCCCCGTTCGACTTTTATTTCCTCTGTTCCTTTTCGTGAATATTGGTGGCCGCTCCTCTTGCAAATTTGGGGCTTCGTTCTCTTCGGTCTGTAATTAGGGTTTTCTGAAGCGCCGACTCTAAATTGATCGAATCAGTGGTTAATTGCGTGAAGTCTTTTTCGATCGAATGCTTGTTGCTTACTTTGGCTGCTTCGTTAATCGAATTCATTCCTTGCTTCGGTATGTAATTATATGCCTTTGCTTTACTGATTTTATGCTTGCTTGAATTCGATGAATTAATTGCCGATGATGATTGTGGGTTTTATATGCATTCGATCTCCTTTATTTTCGTTCGTATAGACATGTTTGAATTTGTCAATCGATTTCTCTGGCCGCTTGATTTTGTATTGATGATTGAGATGATTTCGACTTGTTCAAAAACGTATATTTTTTTTTACTTGATGGTCACGGCATCCACTCCGTTCCTTTTTCTGTTGACTTGTTAAAAACACGGCTTTGATACACTGCTATGTACATGAATTTTAGTATCACTGTAACCTATACTGTATAGTTCGACTCTGTTCCTTTTTTTGTTAACTTGTTTGATTAAAAACACGGCTTTGACTTGGTCGGCTCCTTGATTGCTACTGCTTCGGCCTTGACTTGAGAATTGCCACATGACTCCGGCCATTGATTTATTGAATGCTTGGTTCTGTTGTTGCTGTAGTCTTCAAGCATTGGTGTATTTGTGTGTTCATATATGCACTGTGTCTTGTATCACTATGTCACTTAGGTGCATTTGTTTGCACTGTGCATCGACTCGAGCTTCTGGCTAGCACTTGTTGGTACATGAGCAGTTTGCATGTTATTGTATTTGAGTGCATCTTTGCACTGTGTTTTTGATATTGGCCTGCATTTTTGAAACTCTGTTTTGTTGCCTGAACTCGAATGAATAATTGCAAGTGATGTTAACATGTGCATTTGTTGTTCAATCTGAATATGTGTTCTGATTCTTGAGCTTGTGTTCATCTTATATCATGTGAGCATTTGCTGTTGTACATTGCTGTGTATTTTGATTCATCCTTCGAGTCAGTGAACATTTATGGCTGCACTTCAGTCATCCCTTCATTTACCTCGGCCATGTGTTCATCTGAGTGTTGTTAGCTTTGTGCATTGTTGTGAGTAGTTTGTAGTTGCTGTTGACTTTGGTTTTCACTGTCCACATGACACTGGTCTTGATACTTGTACTACCTGCTTTGGTTCTCTTATGGTCTGGTTGACACTTGATGTCATTTGCTTCACTGGTGTATACTGTGTCATTTGAGTTGCTGTTCATTTGATTGTTGCAGTCCTATATATGCTGTTCTAGTTTGAGTCTTGTGAGATTGCCTTGCTGACATTACCGGTGTCTTTGTTTATGCTATTTGATACATGTTTGGACTGGCCTGTATTTATAAGTTGGTCTTTGCATGGTTTCAAACATGTGAGTTGTTGTCTGGTTGTTGTTTGATGAAGAGGTTGAACCTGTATCATGCTTGAAGTCGTAGCCTGTACACTGTGTTGAATCCAGCTAATAGTTCGGTTTTGACCTTGTGCGTGTGTTGTGATTTTATTTATATTTGCACCTGAGTTGAACCCGTCTTTTTATTTGGGTTTGACCTTTTGCTCACCTGTCCCTGTAGCATTATCAAGTGTATATCGGTGTGCACGGCCTTGTGGCATATACAGTGATACACTGTGTATGTCACAAGCTGTTCGTGTGTGATGAATTCAAATATAAATGATGACGAACAACCCAAATAACCGAGGCAAATAATATTTTCAAAAATTATATTTTATATTGCAAAAATATTTCTTTTTCAATTTTACTGCGTTAGTGCATATTTTTGCAGATTGCTCAGATGCTGGATTCTAACTGGAATGAAGTTGAAGATTAAATACGAATTGAGTGAATGAGTGATGTGTAGTGAGGTTAAATGTAAATATGAAATTGTGATGTATTTGCAATCAAAATTGTATATGTATAGTGAGAGCTTGAATTTATACTATTCAAATTGTAATTAATATTTGTTTGAATAAAATTTCTGTTTGAATTCAAATTCTGTGTTATTTAATTTTATTCAGCAAATATTTATTTAATCTATGAAAAATAAAATAGTACATTAACAAATACATTTAAACGAATGTATATATGTTTATTATCATCAAACAAAAATCATATAAGCGCATATTCAACATAAACCAAACAAACAACAAATTCCTAAATCAAGTTAATTTTTATTAATTTCACTCATATAATAATTTATCTTTTAAATTTACATTTATTCTTACAATTTTATTTAGAAATAACTTCAACTTATTTACTCAAGTTCGAAATTTCTTACTTACAATACCTGCCTTCTATTATATTTAATTAGTATTATTTCAATTATACTTAAGTTTATAAAAGCTACAACTTTCAATTCTTATTTATTAAAGAATTTCATTAAATCCCTTCATTATTTCAAATTTTACTTGTAAAATTTCCCATTAATTTTCTTTTAACATTTTAACTTTTTAATAGTTGGTAAGTTATATGTATGTTAAAGAATGTAATTGAAAATTATACGAGTTTATCTCATTACTTTTAATTAACTTAATGTTCAATACTAATAGCCTTTATTTTATATGTTACAAATTTAAAATTTCTTTTTATTTAATCTATAACTTAGCATTAAATCTCTCTCTTTAGAGGTTTCAATTATTAATTACCTACGTTCCAATTCACTACAACAATTGAAACTATTAATTAATGGAAACTTAATAACTAAATACCGGGTTAAATCTCAAATCAAAATAATAGATAAACGTATTTACATATCCAATTATATTTAAAGCAATTTAAAATTTACAAAAAAAAAATTCGAATAAATCTGTAGTAAAACTACTACAATGACCTTCCCACTTCGAAACTCGAAAATGAATGTCGATAATGCGGCCGTCATCACCGAAATTATTTTCCAGCAACAGAGAGGGGAGTACAGGACTTATTACTTTCCAAACTTTCTTTTTTAAAAAAACATTTCTTTCAATATATTGAAATATTTATAACAGAAAATACTTCTAATAATATTGTTATTATATTCCAAAATCATTCAAAAGAAATTTTCAAAACCCCGGAACTTAAGTTCTAAAATTTCCAATTTCATTTATTTTGTTTTCAATCTCATTTCAACTATTATTTAAAAATTTCATTACCTAGAAACCAATATAATACAGCCAAATATATAACCTTTATAAAAATTTACTTTGTATATATAGAAAATATAATAGGTAAAATTATTTCATTCACCTATAATAAAACTAAATATTATGTCGGTCTGTCCTATTAAGTGTTTAGAAATCCCTACTGATGTCATAGTGTTTAGAAATCCCTTTATATTTCGGCTGTGAGACAGTTGGTGACGACCAATCTGCGGGGTAGTCTTGTTCGGAACTGTTCAGTAAGGAATGGTTCCGGCTTTGCGTTGCAGGGGAGTGGGAGTACTCCTCGGTACGGTGATCTAGGCCACGTACTGTGATGGGCGGTACCTCAGTAGCCCTGCCATTGATGGAAACCCATTCTTTCTACAAGACCCTATGGTTTTGATTGTATTACCCACTTTTGTGGCTAGTAGCTGGCATTTAATCATGTAACAATTTCGGCTATTTATTATTTATTTGAAAACCCTAGACACTATTATAATATCACTGGATTTCCTATCAAATGTTTTGGTTAGCGTAAGGTAAAAATTTTCCATGTTTATGTGTGGGTAGTCTTACGTGATACCTTTGTTTCCAAAGGATTTTCTAAAGTTAAGCAACTTTTATCCCCGTTTACTCACACCAGACCCATGTCTGACCCGAGTGTTTATTTTCTGTTTTATTAAACTCTTGGGTACTCATATTATGTATCAGTAGTCAAGTGATTCAGGATTGCTTTGACAAGTTCTGGAGGAGGTAATGGAGCATGAGGCTTCAGCGTGTAGATATTTTTAGTGGTTCCGCTGTGTTTGAGTTGTATCTGTTTTTCTCTGATGTACTTGGATTGTAATTGCTAGACAGAAGTTTATAATTGTCTAGTTTGTGTTGTATTAGCTGTATAACTCTGATGTATATGATACTATGTAAAGTTTTATGTGATATATTATAATTTATTCGATTCCGCTGTGAGATTCTGATGTTGTATGTTTCTTTCTTTCCTTTCTTTTCTCTTTTCTATCCCTTTCTTTCTTCTTAACGATGCGACTTCCTGTAGTTTGGAAGTTGGGTCGTTACATTGTGGTATCAGAGCTCTAGGTTGAGCGAATACCTAGACTCTAGAGTGGTGTCTATCTTGAGAGAGCGTATTTGTAATTTTGAATATATATATATATATATATATATATTTATTTCTACCTATTAGATTGGGTTACCTGTTCAGGTTTTCCAATATAAGTAATAAAGGTAGATAGGGTAGTGGTGTGTGTAACACAACTACCAATGGTTGGAGTTCGAGTGTTTGAAGTTGGAAGTGGTCTGCTAGGGCAATTAGGGCATCTTGAGTAGTTCTGCAGTTTGGTGTGAAGGATTTCTCTGATCTGAAGGAAATCTTTTCAAAATTCGGAGTTTATCTTTGGATTGTAAGCTGGATTTCACTCATGTGAGTGGATTTTCTTGAGTTTGGATTAGTTGGGAGTACGGAAGCCAGCGATGGTATCTTGGAAACTTCAGGGAGGAGTTCTGTCTATATTTGAGTTTGAGACTCAGTTTGGCAGAGTGTTTTGAGCTTGGTTTGGAAGCGAGTTTCCTAAAAGATATCTGTCTTTTGAAGGCTCGATTGTGAAGAGGCAGGTGTAGCTTTGTGATTCGATGAGCTTTTGGATAAGGAAGTTTTTGGCAGCAGTAGCAGCAGTGAGTGGCCTATTCTTCGATGGTTCAGAAATCTCTGTGATTCTTCTGTCAGTAGTCCGAGCAGACGGTGGAGCTTGTCCATTTCTTCTGGAAGCTCAGTTCGGAGTGATGTTAGTGGTTAAGAGGTAGACCACTGGTTTCTTCTTTTTAAGGCTTTAGCTATTCCGATTGAGCAGTGAGAGCGATTTCTTGGGATCTAAACTGAGTGGAATCGCAAAAGTGACTTGCGATGGTTCGGAAGTTCTCTGAGTGATCTTTTGTTTGGAATGAAGCATCTCTAGAGGATGTTTGAGTTATCGAAGTGGTTTGGTATTTTCTGTATATCTTCGAAGGAGTTAAGATTTGCATCCATCGAGAGTTTGAGTTCTGTTTCGACTTGGTTCTTGGAGCTTTGTCGGTGGTTCCGCATAGTGGGAGGGCTCTTTTAGAAAGAGATCTGTTTAAACTGGCAGGATTGTTTGGATCCGGTTTCTTGGTAAAATTTTTACTGTGGTGTTTGTGACCGAATCGGATAGGTCACTGAGATTTTATGGAATTTGATGAACAATGTTTCCGGGATAAGTTGATCGAGTTTATACTTGTGTTCATCAACAGCATTCTCGAATCAGAGTTGCGCAGTGGAAGCATGGTGGCAGCTATGCCAGAATTGGAGCAACACCCGATTCTTTGGGAATTTGAGTTTTGTCTTGGATCAGAAGATTTCTACAGGAAATTCATTTTGGATCTGGAGACTTGATTGTTTTGTATCTGTTTGTTTTCCAGAAAGAATAGTATGCCTGGAGTCTTCTGATGTTTTGTATTTGAGTGGTGAGGTGGATTTTGTTTGATCTAGAAGTTGAAGGCAGCCCAGGATCGACATGAGAGATGTGTGGATATGAGTGTTGGATCTTTCTGTTTTCTCTTAAGAGTTAAGTGTTTGGTCTACAGGATTGAATTTCCAGTTCGGATAGCTGGAATTTGTTTTGGTTTTTCATGTATCTCCGAGGGAGTACGTGTATGGTTTATCTCTGGTTTTAGAATCAGTAGTTCTGTGAGATTTGGAAGTTGATCAGGACTTGTCTGTGGTCCAGTTCTCTGTTTTGATAAATAGATCTAGATATATAGGAGCTCTAGATCTGAGTGGTGTAGCTAGTTTAGATTCTGTAGGGCGAGTGTCCCGGTGTTTGTACCTGGGAAACTCTAGGAAATTCTATCTAGAATTTTGTCTGGATAGTTAGAATTGTTTGTTTGAATTGATTGCTATGGTTGCTAGTATTTGGTTGATAGCATATGTTTGCTACTTTAAAATTTTAAAATCTGTATGGGATTATTAAATTACCTTTGCTTTTTAATTTCGGGGACGAAATTCTTTTAAGGGGGAAGGAATGTGATGTCCCGGAAATTTAGGCAATAATTAATAATTTCATTGATAATTATTTTAAAATGTGAAATATTGATTTAATAATTTAATTCAAACAGAAATTCTCTTTTGAAAATTAATAATTATTTAGTTTGTTAAATGATATTCTTTTCAAATGTTGAAATATTTAAATGATAAATTTATCTTTCTAAACTGATTTAAAAATATTTTATTTATAATGTATAAATGTTTATACATTGTAAATAGAGGATTTGGTTTTAATTTTAATTTATATTAAATAAAGGATATTTTCTAATTACTATATAAATGTATAATTTGTAAATTGATTTAAATTGATTTAAATTAGTATTGTTAACTTTTCAAAAGTTTGTTTTAAAAATCTTTCTTTAATCTTCATAGAAATGTAAGTGAGTATTTATTTTGTTTATAAGAATGAATATAGTTTAAATTTTGTTTTATAATAAATGTTTATTTTGTTTTGTTTTAAAAATTGTTTTTCTTTGAAATAAGAGTTAATTCATTCTTGTTAAAGTATAACATTTAGTTTGAAACCTTTTGAAATAAAATTTAATTCAACACTTCTTTTCTTTTGAAATTTAGTTTCATAAAGAATATTATTTTAAAAATAATTAAACAAACATTAAAATGTAAGTGTATAGTTTTATAAAGAAGTTTATATGTGTTTATTTAAAGACTAGATGTTAATAAAACATTTAGAAACATTTTAAAATAAATTAGAATGGTATTTATATAAATTTAAATACAATTATGAATTTAGAAATTGCTCTTAATTATTGAAATGAACATGTGTTAGCTTTTTAATCATAAAGAGACACTTGTAAAAAAAATGAGATAATAACATAACAAGTGGCATTTGTTTTAAAACTTATCATTTAAATTATATTGATAGGAGAAACATAGTAATTCATTTGTTAAAACATTTTCTCATTTGAAATCTGAGAATCAAATTTCTGTAAAATCAAAAACCCAAAAACAGATTGCATGTTTTAAAATCTGCAAATAAATTTCTACAAACAACTTCAAATCTGCAACCTATCTACATCTAAATTCTGCAAGTTTCGACATCAAAACTGGAGTGCAACTTCAATTTAAAATCTGAGCATATGAAGTCTTGGGTTTGCATGCAATCTTCATCAACCAGAAGAGCAATTCTAGTAAGCAAATGCAAGCCCAGGATCATCATGCAGTTCAAAACCGTTTACAATATCAACAACAAGCAACTTCAATTTTAAATTGAACCCAGATTTCAAATGCAACTTCAATATGCAAGGTCCTGAAATCTGCATCTATTTGTTCTCTGCATTCTTCAAATTAAAAAGGTGAGTAAACCTTTATTTTTAAAAACAGTTTCTCTTTTTAAATTAATGGTTAAGCAAGAATAATATCTAAAGACTAATGCATACTGTTTTTCTTTTTAAAAAAAGAAATCAAACTATGGTACCATTATTATTATGTGAGTAAGCTCACTATTGAAAAGTTATTTAGAATTTTCTGTTGCATGTGTATAAATTTGAACTAAGTTTGCTTGTATGGTTTCTATTGTGATGGATATTCTGTGAGATTATATATATACGAAAACATATTTATGGTTTGCTGTTACAGGTATCTTATTACCTGATTCTGTTTTAGAAACTAAACCTTTAAAAAAAACATGACTTCTTGAATTGATTCTCTGTTGTATTTGTTATGAAAATGAGGGATGTTTGTTTAGTATAGATTAAGCTTATAAATCATAATTAAGATTAAATTTGAACTCTGTTTCACTGTAAACTGTAAGGGACAGTTAACATGAAAAAAATCAAATCAAGAAATCTTAAATTTCTTAAATCATTGACACAAGATTATAACCTGAATACATGAACGAAGTCATGATTTCTGAAACAAAAAAAAACCCATTTTTAAAGTGACTGTGGGATTTGCAATTCTGTTTTGAACAGGATTAGTAATTTTGGAGTTTATCTGTTAGGCTAGTTAATGTTAGGTGTGAAGATGCTTTCTATTAGTGGAGTATTGGTGTAAGAATGGAGTAGATTTGGTGATGGAGGATCTGAGAGAGAGGAAATGTGAATTGGGGTTTTTCCCAGGTTTCAAACCCTTGTTTTTAAGTATGGAAGTTCTTAGTTTCTGCACATACACTCTGTTGCATCGAGTGGTTTAGGAATTTGAGAGGTTGCAGAGGGGACTTATAGGGAGGGTCTGCCGGAATTGCAGCGATGATGGTGGTCGGAAGCGAGCTATGGACTGTTGACGGGTTTGGTGTGAAGTGTTGTTGAGATATTTCAGGTTGCTGTTAATTTTCCATTTTTGATATCCAACTGATATGGGAGAGTTTGTATGATTGAGTTAGTATAGGGAGATGGTCAGTGACTTGTAGAAGGGGGTTAGCGTGGCTGGAGTTCGCCAAGGTGACGGTGCATATGCACTGTGCAGGTTGAACTCAGGTGAACTTAATTGGAATTTGCAGGGTTTTGTCTCGTGCAATCCTTGGGTAGTTTTGATTCTGACTCGAAGAAAGGGGTTAGGAAACTCGAAGTAAAAGATGGGTTTCTCGGGTATATGGCTATAGGTTTAAAACCTGAGTTTTTTGCAGTTTTGAAATTTTGAATAAAATTCAAAATTTTAGTGCAGGTTTTGATTTAAGTGAGTTAAGTCTGAATTCAAATGTAGTGTGAAATTCAAAGTTTTAAAAAAAAATGAAAACCTTAAATTTAAACCAGATTTAATTTTGGATTTAAATCAAGATTTTAACACTGTTTCAGGTTATCTTTAAAACCAGAATTTGATTTAAAACAGTTTTTGTTAGTTTTTAAATTTTGGTCAGATTTAAATGATTTAAACAAGATTTAAATTCAGTTTTAAATCAATATTTAAAACAGATTCAGGTTTACTTTAAAAACCTGGTTTTTGAATTAAAACAGTTTTTGTAAGTTTTAAAAAATATGAACAGATTTAAATGTTTTAAAATAGAGTTGAAAATGAAATCTGATTTCAAATAAGTTTTAAACTTGAAAGAATTTATTTCTTTAATATTTGAATAAAAATATGTAGTGTTAATTTTAGATTTGAAAAGTTAAATAATCAATTCATTTTCTAAAGCTTGATTTCTTTAATAAATTAAGTAATTTAGTTTTAAACTATTCTTATAAAAGGGTCTTTTATAAGTAATGAATGATTCTTTATTATTATTTTAAGGAATAAATTTATTTAAAATTTGGATAAATGTTTAAATAGTTAAACATTTTGAAATTTTAAATTTTAAAATGGAATTTGAATTGAATTTAGAAATGTTTGGTTTTAAATACATTTGAATATTAATAAATTCATTAATAAGTAGATAGATTATTTTGAAAAAATATTTAAGATAATTAAGGATTTAAATAATGATTTAGGTTAATATTAATTAGAAATGATTTATTAATAATTAATCTAATTCAAATTTCCTTAAGTATATAATTATTGAAAGGTTGTTAATTAATAAATGGTGATAATTATCTAAGGATAATTTAGTAATTAATTAATGTAATTAATTTTGATAATTAACTAGATTGATTAATTGAATATAATTAATTGTAATTTGTTAAGTATAATTAATTGCTAAGGTAATTAAGGACTTAATTACTTATTGTAATTAATTTTGATATGTGATTTATTTAAGTTGATTAATTTAGTTTAATTAATTTAAGTAAATCATTTGGTGATTTAATGGAGGTAATTACTAAATGTAATTAATAGAGCAAGATTTCTTAGAAAAGTAATAATGATAATTACTGGAATGTAATTAGTGAAAGGTGATTTATTTTAGTAAAGTAATTTGGATAATTACTTTTGTAATTAATCAAGGATTAATTAATGAAGATAATAAATTATTGGATAATTGATTTGTTAATTAAAGATAGTTAATTTATAAATTGAATATTAATCAAGGTGATTAATAATTAGATAAATTACTAAATGTAATTAATTTTAATTAAATAATTTATTTAAATATTAGAGATCATTAATTATTATAATTAATGATGTAATTAATGATTGTTTAATTAATTAAATAAGTGATTAATTAATTGTAATTAATTAAGGATAAATATAATTAATTATAATTAATTAATAAATGAGTAATTAAATGTTAATTACTTATGATTAAGGTTAATTTATAAATTAATTAAAGACTAATTACATATTGTAATTGGTGAATGATTAATCAATGATATTTAATCAAGTTAAATACTTAGTGAAAGATTTATTAACTAGGTTAATTAATTAATGGATATTAAGCAGGATTTAAATGTGTTAATTAATTTAATTTATTTTAAATTAATTAGAGATGGTTGTAATTAATTTAATTCATTTTAAATTAATTATAATTGATGGCTAATGAATCATTTCTTATGGATGTTATTGATTGAATGGTTATGATCTCAGTAATGGGATTAGTTGTATCTGTATGATATGGCTGATTGGTTTAAGTATGATGGTTTGTGATGGATAATCTGGATTGTGATGATTATCTGTTTGTGATATGAATGTGATTATCTACTGTTAAATGTAGTTTATCTATCTATATGAATAGATAGTAATGAAATGAGTTAATTGTTCAAAACCCTTAAGTACAACTTGGACATTAAGATGGCGTTTGGTTTCGGTGAGACCGAGATCGGTTTTCCATATTTGGAATTCCGAAAACTACATCTATTCCAATTAAACGTTAGGGCGTTATTCCAAGTGGAGCAAGTGAAGACTCGAGGTGTAAGGGTTATACGTCAGTATAACTCTGTGGATGATTCCGTAATGAGTTTGACGGAATAGTACTTGTAGGTTCGAGAAGGTGATATAGAGTGCAAGGGTTATCGTCGTTAACTATGAGGGTGATTCCAATACGAGTGTAACGAGATAGTGCCTTCGGTTTCGTTCGAACCCGGAACGAACTTGTATGGATTGAATGCTTTCAGAACATCGTCAGGTGGACGATGAGCATTCTAAGATTTATATGTCCTATAAAGGTAATCGTAACCTCAAGCCTCATCAACCAGGAATGGCTAAAACAGGGGAGGTGCAGCAAAGCTTCGTGGGTAGCCCCCACTGGAGAGCAAGATTTATCCATGTCTAGAGGTCCCTTTATATTTCGGATGTGTGGTAGTTGATGACGACCAATCTACGGGGTAGTCTTGTTCGGAACTGTTCAGTAAGGAATGGTTCCGGCTTCGTGTTGCAGGGGAGTGGGAGTACTCCTCGGTACGGTGATCTAGGCCATGTACTACGACGGGCGGTACCCCAGTAACCCTGCCATTGATGGAAACTCATTCTTCCTACGAGACCCTACAGTTTTGATTGTATTACCCACTTTTGTGGCTAGTAGCTGGAATTTAATCATGTAACAATTTCGGCTATTTCTTATTTATTTGAAAATCCTAGACACTATTATAATATCACTGGATTTCCTATCAAATGTTTTGGTTAGCGTAAGGTAAAAACTTTTCCATGTTTATGTGTGGGAAGTCTTACGTGATACCTTTGTTTCCAAAGGATTTTCTAAAGTTAAGCAACTTTTATCTCTGTTTACTCACACCAGACCCATGTCTGACCCGAGTGTTTATTTTCTGTTTTATTAAACTCTTGGATACTCATATTATGTATGAGTAGTCAAGTGATTCAAGATTGCTTTCACAAGTTCTGGAGGAGATAATGGAGCAGGAGGCTTCAGCGTGTAGATATTTTTAGTGGTTCCGCTGTGTTTGAGTTGTATCTGTTTTTCTCTGATGTACTTGGATTGTAATTGCTAGACAGAAGTTTATAACTGTCTAGTTTGTGTTGTATTAGCTGTATAACTCTGATGTATATGATACTATGTAAAGTTTTATGTGATATATTATAATTTATTCGATTCCGCTGTGAGATTCTGATGTTGTACGTTTCTTTCTTTCCTTTCTTTTCTCTTTTCTATCCCTTTCTTTCTTCTTAACGATGCGACTTCCTGGAGTTTGGAAGTTGGGTCGTTACATTGTGGTATCAGAGCTCTAGGTTGAGCGAATACCTAGACTCTGGAGTGGTGTCTATCTTGAGAGAGCGTATTTGTAATTTTGAATATATGTATATAAATATATTTTTATTTCTACCTATTAGATTGGGTTACCTGTTCAGGTTTTCCAATATAAGTAATAAAGGTAGATAGGGTAGTGGTGTGTGTGACACAACTACCAATGGTTGGAGTTCGAGTGTTTGAAGTTGGAAGTGGTCTGCTAGGGCAATTAGGGCATCTTGAGTAGTTCTGCAGTTTGGTGTGAAGGATTTCTCTGATCTAAAGGAAATATTTTCAAGATTCGGAGTTTATCTTTGGATTTTAAGCTGGATTTCACTCATGTGAGTGGATTTTCTTGAGTTTGGATTAGTTGGGAGTACGGAAGCCAGCGATGGTATCTTGGAAACTTCAGGGAGGAGTTCTGTCTATATTTGAGTTTGAGACTCAGTTTGGCAGAGTGTTTTGAGCTTGGTTTGGAAGCGAGTTTCCTAAAAGATATCTATCTTTTGAAGGCTCTATTGTGAAGAGGCAGGTGTGGCTTTGTGATTCGATGAGCTTTTGGATAAGGAAGTTTTTGGCAGCAGTAGCAGCAGTGAGTGGCCTGTTCTTCGATGGTTCAGAAATCTCTGTGATTATTCTGTCAGTAGTCCGGGCAGATGGTGGAGCTTGTCCATTTCTTCTGGAAGCTCAGTTGGGAGTGATGTTAGTGGTTAAGAGGTAGACCACTAGTTTCTTCTTTTGAAGGCTTTAGCTGTTCTGATTGAGCAGTGAGAGCGATTTCTTGGGATCTGAACTGAGTGGAATCGCAAAAGTGACTTGCGATGGTTCGGAAGTTCTCTGAGTGATCTTTTGTTTGGATTGAAGCATCTCTAGAGGATGTTTGAGTTATTGAAGTGGTTTGGTATTTTCTGGATATCTTCGAAGGAGTTAAGATTTGCATCCATCGAGAGTTTGAGTTCTATTTCGACTTGGTTCTTGGAACTTTGTCGGTGGTTCAGCATAGTGGGAGGGCTCTTTTAGAAAGAGATCTGTTTAAACTGGCAGGATTGTTTGGATCCGGTTTCCTGGTTAAATTTTTACTGTGGTGTTTGTGACCGAATCGGATAGGTCACTGAGATTTTATGGAATTTGATGAACAATGTTTCCGGGATAAGTTAATCAAGTTTATACTTGTGTTCATCAACAGCATTCTCGAATCAGAGTTGCGCAGTGGAAGCATGGTGGCAGCTGTGCCAGAATTGGAGCAACACCCGATTCTTTGGGAATTTGAGTTTTGTCTTGGATCAGAAGATTTCCACAGGAAATTCATTTTGGATCTGGAGACTTGATTGTTTTGTATCTGTTTGATTTCCAAAAAGAATAGTATGCCTGGAGTCTTGTGATGTTGTGTATTTGAGTGGTGAGGTGGATTTTGTTTGATCTAGAAGTTGAAGGAAGCCCAGGATCGACATTAGAGATGTGTGGATATGAGTGTTGGATCTTTCTGTTTTCTCTTAAGAGTTAAGTGTTTGGTCTACAGGATTGAATTTCCAGTTCGGATAGCTGGAATTTGTTTTGGTTTTTCACGTATCTCTGAGGGAGTACGTGTATGGTTTATCTCTGGTTTTAGAATCAGTAGTTCTGTGAGATTTGGAAGTTGATCAGGACTTGTCTGTGGTCCAGTTCTCTGTTTTGATAAATAGATCTAGATATATAGGAACTCTAGATCTGAGTGGTGTAGCTAGTTTAGATTCTGTAGGGCAAGTGTCCCGGTGTTTGTACCTGGGAAACTCTAGGAAATTCTATCTAGAATTTTGTCTGGATAGTTAGAATTGTTTGTTTGAATTGATTGCTATGGTTGCTAGTATTTGGTTGATAGCATATGTTTGCTACTTTAAAATTTTAAAATCTGTATGGGATTATTAAATTACCTTTGCTTTTTAATTTCGGGGATAAGGGGGAAGGAATGTGATGTCCCGGAAATTTAGGCAATAATTAATAATTTCATTGATAATTATTTTAAAATGTGAAATATTGATTTAATAATTTAATTCAAACAGAAATTCTCTTTTGAAAATTAATAATTATTTAGTTTGTTAAATGATATTCTTTTCAAATGTTGAAATATTTAAATGATAAATTTATCTTTCTAAACTGATTTAAAAATATTTTATTTATAATGTATAAATGTTTATACATTGTAAATAGAGGATTTGGTTTTAATTTTAATTTATATTAAATAAAGGATATTTTCTAATTACTATATAAATGTATAATTTGTAAATTGATTTAAATTGATTTAAATTAGTATTGTTAACTTTTCAAAAGTTTGTTTTAAAAATCTTTCTTTAATCTTCATAGAAATGTAAGTGAGTATTTATTTTGTTTATAAGAATGAATATAGTTTAAATTTTGTTTTATAATAAATGTTTATTTTGTTTTGTTTTAAAAATTGTTTTTCTTTGAAATAAGAGTTAATTCATTCTTGTTAAAGTATAACATTTAGTTTGAAACCTTTTGAAATAAAATTTAATTCAACACTTCTTTTCTTTTGAAATTTAGTTTCATAAAGAATATTATTTTAAAAATAATTAAACAAACATTAAAATGTAAGTGTATAGTTTTATAAAGAAGTTTATATGTGTTTATTTAAAGACTAGATGTTAATAAAACATTTAGAAACATTTTAAAATAAATTAGAATGGTATTTAGATAAATTTAAATACAATTATGAATATAGAAATTGCTTTTAATTATTGAAATGAACATGTGTTAGCTTTTTAATCATAAAGAGACACTTGTAAAAAAAAATGAGATAATAACATAACAAGTGGCATTTGTTTTAAAACTTATCATTTAAATTATATTGATAGGAGAAACATAGTAATTCATTTGTTAAAACATTTTCTCATTTGAAATCTGAGAATCAAATTTCTGTAAAATCAAAAACCCAAAAACAGATTGCATGTTTTAAAATCTGCAAATAAATTTCTACAAACAACTTCAAATCTGCAACCTATCTACATCTAAATTCTGCAAGTTTCGACATCAAAACTGGAGTGCAACTTCAATTTAAAATCTGAGCATATGAAGTCTTGGGTTTGCATGCAATCTTCATCAACCAGAAGAGCAATTCTAGTAAGCAAATGCAAGCCCAGGATCATCATGCAGTTCAAAACCGTTTACAATATCAACAACAAGCAACTTCAATTTTAAATTGAACCCAGATTTCAAATGCAACTTCAATATGCAGGGTCCTGAAATCTGCATCTATTTGTTCTCTGCATTCTTCAAATTAAAAAGGGGAGTAAACCTTTATTTTTAAAAACAGTTTCTCTTTTTAAATTAATGGTTAAGCAAGAATAATATCTAAAGACTAATGCATACTGTTTTTAAAAAAAAAAAAGAAATCAAACTACGGTACCATTATTATTATGTGAGTAAGCTCACTATTGAAAAGTTATTTAGAATTTTCTGTTGCATGTGTATAAATTTGAACTAAGTTTGCTTGTATGGTTTCTATTGTGATGGATATTCTGTGATATTATATATATACAAAAACATATTTATGGTTTGCTGTTACAGGTATCTTATTACCTGATTCTGTTTTAGAAACTAAACCTTTAAAAAAAACATGACTTCTTGAATTGATTCTCTGTTGTATTTGTTATGAAATTGAGGGATGTTTGTTTAGTATAGATTAAGCTTATAAATCATAATTAAGATTAAATTTGAACTCTGTTTCACTGTAAACTGTAAGGGACAGTTAACATAAAAAAAATCAAATCAAGAAATCTTAAATTTCTTAAATCATTGAAACAAGATTATAACCTGAATACATGAATGAAATCATGATTTCTGAAACAAAAAAAACCCATTTTTAAAGTGACTGTGGGATTTGCAATTCTGTTTTGAACAGGATTAGTAATTTTGGAGTTTATCTGTTAGGCTAGTTAATGTCAGGTGTTAAGATGCTTTCTATTAGTGGAGTATTAGTGTAAGAATGGAGTAGATTCGGTGATGGAGGATCAGAGAGAGAGGAGATGTGAATTGGGGTATTTCTCAGGTTTCAAACCCTTGTTTTTAAGTATGGCAGTTCTTAGTTTCTGCACATACACTCTGTTGCATCGAGTGGTTTAGGAGTTTGAGAGGTTGCAGAGGGGACTTATAGGGAGGGTCTGCCGGAATTGCAGCGATGATGGTGGTCGGAAGCGAGCTATGGACTGTTGACAGGTTTGGTGTGAAGTGTTGTTGAGATATTTCAGGTTGCTGTTGATTTTCCATTTTTGATTTCCAACTGATATGGGAGAGTTTGGATGATTGAGTTAGTATAGGGAGATGGTCAGTGACTTGTAGAAGGGGGTTAGCGTGGCTGGAGTTCGCCAAGGCGACGGTGCATATGCACTGTGCAGGTTGAACTCAGGTGAACTTAATTGGAATGTGCAGGTGCAATCCTCGGGTAGTTTTGATTCTGACTCGAAGAAAGGGGTTGGGAAACTCGAAGTAAAAGATGGGTTTCTCGGGTATATGGCTACAGGTTTAAAACCTGAGTTTTTTGCAGTTTTGAAATTTTGATTGAAATTCAAAATTTTAGTGCAGGTTTTGATTTAAGTGGGAGTTAAGTCTGAATTCAAATGTAGTGTGAAATTCAAAGTTTTAAAAAAAAAATGAAAACCTTAAATTTAAACCAGATTTAATTTTGGTTTTAAATCAAGATTTTAACATTGTTTCAGGTTATCTTTAAAACCAGAATTTGATTTAAAACAGTTTTTGTTAGTTTTTAAATTTTGGTCAGATTTAAATGATTTAAACAAGATTTAAATTCAGTTTTAAATCAATATTTTAAACAGTTTCAGGTTTACTTTTAAAACCTGATTTTTGAATTAAAACAGTTTTTTAAGTTTTAAAAAATATGAACAGATTTAAATGTTTTAAAATAGAGTTGAAAATGAAATCTGATTTCAAATAAGTTTTAAACTTGAAAGAATTTATTTCTTTAATATTTGAATAAAAATATGTAGTGTCAATTTTAGATTTGAAAAGTTAAATAATCAATTCATTTTCTAAAGCTTGATTTCTTTAATAAATTAAGTAATTTAGTTTTAAACTATTCTTATAAAAGTGTCTTTTATAAGTAATGAATGATTCTTTATTATTATTTTAAGGAATAAATTTATTTAAAATTTGGATAAATGTTTAAACAGTTAAACATTTTGAAATTTTAAATTTTAAAATGGAATTTGAATTGAATTTAGAAATGTTTGGTTTTAAATACATTTGAATATTAATAAATTCATTAATAAGTAGATGGATTATTTTGAAAAAATATTTAAGATAATTAAGGATTTACTTAATTATTGGATTTTAAATAATGATTTAGGTTAATATTAATTAGAAATGATTTATTAATAATTAATCTAATTCAAATTTCCTTAAGTATATAATTATTGAAAGGTTGTTAATTAATAAATGGTGATAATTATCTAAGGATCATTTAGTAATTAATTAATGTAATTAATTTTGATAATTAACTAGATTGATTAATGGAATATAATTAATTGTAATTTGTTAAGTATAATTAATTGCTAAGGTAATTAAGGAATTAATTACTTATTGTAATTAATTTTGATATGTGATTTATTTAAGTTGATTAATTTAGTTTAATTAATTTAAGTAAATCATTTGGTGATTTAATGGAGGTAATTACTAAATGTAATTAATAGAGCAAGATTTCTTAGAAAAGTAATAATGATAATTACTGTAATGTAATTAGTGAAAGGTGATTTATTTTAGTAAATTAATTTGGGTAATTACTTTTATAATTAATCAAGGATTAATTAATGAAGATAATAAATTATTGGATAATTGATTTGTTAATTAAAGATAGTTAATTTCTAAATTGAATATTAATCAAGGTGATTAATAATTAGATAAATTACTAAATGTAATTAATTTTAATTAAATAATTTATTTAAATATTAGAGATCATTAATTATTATAATTAATGATGTAATTAATGATTGTTTAAAGTGATTAATTAATTGTAATTAATTAAGGATAAATATAATTAATTATAATTAATTAATAAATGAGTAATTAAATGTTAATTACTTGTGATTAAGGTTAATTTATAAATTAATTAAAGACTAATTACTTATTGTAATTGGTGAATGATTAATCAACGATATTTAATCAAGTTAAATACTTAGTGAAAGATTTATTAACTAGGTTAATTAATTAATGGATATTAAGCAGGATTTAAATGTGTTAATTAATTTAATTTATTTTAAATTAATTAGAGATGGTTGTAATTAATTTAATTCATTTTAAATTAATTATAATTGATGGCTAATGAATCATTGCTTATGGATGTTATTGATTGAATGGTTGTGATCTTAGTAATGGGATTAGTTGTATCTGTATGATATGGATGATTGGTTTAAGTATGATGGTTTGTGATGGATTATCTGGATTGTGATGGTTATCTGTTTGTGATGATGATATAGATGATCTGTTTATGATATGAATGTGATTATCTACTGTGAAATGTAGTTTATCTATCTATATAAATAGATAGTAATGAAATGAGTTAATTGTTCAAAACCCTTAAGTACAACTTGGACATTAAGGTGGCCTTTGGTTTCGGTGAGACCGGGATCGGTTTTTCATATTTGGAATTCCGAAAACCACATCGATTCCAATTAAACGTTAGGTCGTTATTCCAAGTGGAGCAAGTGAAGACTCGAGGTATAAGGGCTATACGTCAGTATAACTCTGTGGGTGATTCCGTAATGAGTTTGACGGAATAGTACTTGTAGGTTCGAGAAGGTGATATAGAGTGCAAGGGTTATTGTCGTTAACTATGAAGGTGATTCCAATACGAGTGTAACGAGATAGTGCCTTCGGTTTCGTTCGAACCCGGAACGAACTTGTATGGATTGAATGCTTTTAGAACATCGTCAGGTGGACGATGAGCATTCTAAGATTTATATGTCCTATAAAGGTAATCGGAACCTCAAGCCTCATCAACCGGGAATGGCTAAAACAAGGGAGGTGCAGCAAAGCTTCATGGGTAGCCCCCACTGGAGAGCAAGATTTATCCCTGTCTAGAGGTCCCTTCATATTTCGGCTGTGTGGCAGTTGGTGACGACCAATCTGCGGGGTAGTCTTGTTCGGAACTGTTCAGTAAGGAATGGTTCCGGCTTTGTGTTGCAGGGGAGTGGGAGTACTCCTCGGTACGGTGATCTAGGCCACGTACTGTGACGGACGGTACCCCAGTAGCCCTGCCATTGATGGAAACCCATTCTTCCTACGAGACCCTACGGTTTTGATTGTATTACACACTTTTGTGGCTAGTAGCTGGAATTTAATCATGTAACAATTTCGGCTATTTCTTATTTATTTGAAAACCCTAGACACTATTATAATATCACTGGATTTCCTATCAAATGTTTTGGTTAGCGTAAGGTAAAAACTTTTCCATGTTTATGTGTGGGAAGTCTTACGTGATACCTTTGTTTCCAAAGTATTTTCTAAAGTTAAGAAACTTTTATCCCCGTTTACTCACACCAGACCCATGTCTGACCCGAGTGTTTATTTTCTGTTTTATTAAACTCTTGGGTACTCATATTATGTATGAGTAGTCAAGTGATTCAGGATTGCTTTGACAAGTTCTGGAGGAGATAATGGAGCAGGAGGCTTCAGCGTGTAGATATTTTTAGTGGTTCCGCTGTGTTTGAGTTGTATCTATTTTTCTCTGATGTACTTGGATTGTAATTGCTAGACAGAAGTTTATAACTGTCTATTTTGTGTTGTATTAGCTGTATAACTCTGATGTATATGATACTACGTAAATTTTTATGTGATATATTATAATTTATTCGATTCCGCTGTGAGATTCTGATGTTGTCTGTTTCTTTCTTTCCTTTCTTTTCTCTTTTCTATCCCTTTCTTTCTTCTTAACGATGCGACTTCCTGGAGTTTGGAAGTTGGGTCGTCACAAGAATAAAATCTTCAAATCCTGAAACGCTTGGACTGACCCGAGCGAATTGAAAGGACAAAACACTCGAGTCAGAACTAAAATATCTTATGTAAGTTAAACCAACAGGAATAAATATGAGTGAAACGGCGTCAGAGATGTTTACGGGATTTGACATCTCCTATCCAGTGTCTAACATGAGTGTAGTAACTAAAGAGATGCTCGGGATTCACATCTCCTAAGGACCCGTTAAACTATTTACTATGTAGTAATATTTCGCTATTATAATAGTGTCTAATAGTAAAATAAACTTACTTTTTTCATAGCATTAAGGGGTTACCCATATAGCCCTTAACACGTAATAGTCCCAGTAGCCCATCCAATATCATAGTCCCTCCTAATCGGGAAGACACCAGAGAATACCACGTGGGCTATGGGAGAAAACCATACTCGTACAAGGCACAATAGGGTAGGTGACACGGCATAATTAGGCAATGCCAGGGTAGATATACTAATTACGCTTCCGGGCCGGCGGTAACGCGTAGCGCTTAGCTACCGCCCACCTCGAGCCACGCCCTCAAATAAAAAAAATCAAAAGCGGCCACCGAATCAATCCAAAAGTCAAAGTATAATATCGAAGGGATGTGTCCGATCAAAGGTGCTACCTCATTAGCCCGTCAATCGCTCATGTTTTAGCCACCTTATGCCAACTCACGGGAGTCGGGTCCACGTATTTACCTCAAAGGAAACGCCGCCACCATTCTACTTCATTCTGGAATCTCCACCGCGTACATGGTTGTCAAAGTGGTTTTCGGAGTTGGCAGAGAGTATGACAACTTCCGATCTCGGTCTCCTTAACAACTAAACGTTATTGTAACACCGCGGTCTTATCAAAATAGTTTTTACTTTTAAAACCTGAATATAATATCCATTTCAAATCCATATAAATACGTTATCATTTCCTCTTTTTAAAAACCAAATCAAATTTGATATCATTTTCAAATATATCCTTTTCTAAAAAGTATAACATTTCAAAGTTATAATATTTCGAAACCAAAACTTGAAATATAGCCTTTCAAAACATAAAACTTTGAATTTCATAACTTTGAAACATACTACACCACTTAAATGGTTTAAATATTTAATTTCTTTATATAATAAAATTGCTTCTTCACCTTCACAAATCACTTCCAATATGGATTTTAAGTTCCCAAATAAACCAATATAATTTCCATATATTTCAAAGCTTTAATTATTCCACCATTTCAAAACTTATTCTTTGATAATTTCATATATATCAATTTCAACTACTATTATTTAGATTGAAATGTTTACTTAATAAATCAAGTATCACTTTAGTAAAACCTTTAGGCTTCAAATAACTGGATATTCTTTCAATTACATTAACTTGATAATATTCATTTAAATCAATTTGATATTCATTTAAATCCTCTAAACAAAAATCAAGTTATAAAATTATACCTTTTAAATCTCAATTTATTTACATTTCAAATCAAATTTTTCGAGGATAATCCTTAAATCTTAAATTCAAATCAAATTCACATTTATCTTCAAACCTTTATTTTATTCGAGTCATTATAAACTCTATATACAATAGAATTTAAATAGATACTTAACCATATTATATAAAAGAAATTCAAACTTTATTATTTAGCTTATTTTATAATTCGAAACAATTTTATACATAGATAAATCAATAATAAAATAGCATTTATATAACATCTAAAATCAATATCTGTATAGCCCATATATTTCTTTACAAAACCACAAAATTTATTTCAAAAATAATTTTATATATATACCGCTGTGCCTGTATATAAGTTTTCTATCTGATGGTCAAGTGATACGGATATTTATCATTTCAGTCCGCAATTAAAAATAAAAATTTGCGGTTGTATATCATTTCAAACCGCAATTCCGAATCAAAATAAATACATAACAACTTACATATTATGATGATATAAATAAAACATCCATTCATCCATCATAAAATCATACATCCATCATAATCATCATACAAAACAATCAATCAATATCAATATATAACTGATAATATAAAACAGGTAATTAACTGGCAGTTATATTCAATAATAAATTACACAACGATTTAATTTCAACAATTGCAATAACTGAGATGATGATTAAAAATATACGAAACAGCTATAAATAAATGCATAATCACAACATAAATTAATTTACCAAACATAAGAAATTTTAGAAGTTGTGAGTGGGTTAAAAAACTCACCTTCTGAATTTAAATTGAATTTAAATCCAATTTAAACCCAAAATTTGAACAGTCTCAGAATCTGTCCAAACCAGCGCCAAAATGTCCAGAATTCAGATACGATCCCAAAGGAGAAAACTGCGTCCAAAACCGATCTCGGATACAAAAGTTATTGCGATTAGAACGCGTTGAAATTTAAATAAAAATAAAAATAAAACAACCCTAGTACCTTGCCACATCACCGCCTTTCAATCACTTGCACACGTGAATAGGAAAAATCGAACCCTAATTCGTTCGAAAGTATGCTGAAGCCGCCGCCACGAACTCGTCTACAAACGTGCCTGCACGGTTAGAACAACCCAGATCGGAGTCTGTAGCCTCACTAGCCATCACCGGCCGACCAAGATGGTGGCTCGCGAGGCCGCGCGGTCCCACCAAACGCCTCCTCCTCCGACGAACTTCCAAGCAAAACGTGACCAATCACGGTCGTGCATTGACCAGCGAACCACACCACGAGATCTGCTCGACAAGCCCTCCACAACAGCACCAGCCGATCGTTGATAGGTTGACGATCCGCCGTTGGATCGTCGGAAATCCATATGAACGGTCGGAACTGATTCGCGATTTTAGGACAAATGATGATTCGAACCTAGAAACGAATTGCAGAATTGAGATGCATTCATCAAGAGCTTCGATATATATTTTTTCCAAATTTTTTTGAGGAGTTTGAATTTTTGAAGTTGATTTTTGAAGTTGATTTTTGAATTGAAATTTGAATTGGACAAATTAGGGTTTACAGTCATTTAGGACGAGGAGCACAGAAGTTTCTGTACGAATAGAAATGAGGAATAGAGGCTGCTAGGGTTTATAACAGGATATTTATAGACAACTGAAATAGAATAGATGGACCCGATTAATAAACGTGCTGAACGATATATGACCCGGAAAGCCTGTTTCAACTCCGGAACGAAATTGGGTCAACCCACATATCCAAATAGTGTTTTAAAATATTTTAAATGCAATGTAAAAGGTTTCAAGTCCAAATTCCATCGTATGAAGAAGTTATGCTAAAATCAAATTATTTCAAATTGATTTCAATTTTCAGTGTCATTGATTTCAAGGCGTTTCAAGCCCATACGATCAAACGAAAAGTCCGATCACTACGAAACTTGAAATCCTACAATAATTCACTATTACGGATCTGATGAAACTGGTTTCGTCGAAATCCGAGTCAGTGGCCAAAATGGCTATTTTTTACATTAATTAAATAAATTAAAAATTAATTAATTAAATCAAATTTTAAATTTCAATTCGAAAATTGACAAATTTCATCACTTATGATTCCTCAATCATTTACAATGATTTAAACAAATTTGAATGTCAAATTAGAGATGATTAATTTATAAATTTAAATGTTAATCCTTAATTTCATCAAATTCAACATTATAAATTTAATTTCCAATAAATCTATTAAATTCACTTCCGTTCTATTATTAAATTCATTATGATCAAACGGATAAAATTTAACATTGGACTTACAAACTATTACCTTGATATTCTCACATTCTGTATTGATTTCAATTAACGCAAAAATTAGAGATTAATTTGATTAAATTGCAATTACTCCAATTATTATGGTTTAAAACCCAATAAATTGATAAATCTTTATTTCCAATACTTAAAATTCACAAATTGTCCAACATGAATAACCTTGATATTACTTATAAATATTACCTTAATTAATATTAACGTAATACTGAATTATAATTATTGTAACTGATTTCCAATTGTAAATTAACAAGCAACAAGAATAGGTAACATACAATAATCGTTACACTAAATTCTAGTCACATTAGTAAGCTTTTATTACTTACAAATAAATGTTACCATTTATTTTCATAGTACTAATTTCATATAATATTCCATTTATTCGCTTATGCCATTTATAGTCAAGTATAACGTATCTTCATTAATTGTCATTTCATTCAATCCATTAAGTATTAACTTTAATTAGCACTGGTTATATCTTGATGCATTCTTTTATTTCATCATTTATTACTTTACAAAATAAAATAACATTTAAACTCATCAATGTAATGCCAAATTTCATTTTAAATCCAAATTGATTTCCAAATCAAAGTTTATACATATTTCAAACAACTATTATAATTACTCCTAGAACATTGGTTTTATTAAATGACCCTTTATTAAAATTTAATTTCCTTAATTTAATCCAATGCTTACATTTTGTTTTTATATATTCAATTTGTAGCTAAGTATACGTCTACATTAATTCCACTGATTTGCATTTCGTTCAATTTATTAATAGTTACCTTAGTTAACATTACGTAATATTAGATTATAAGTTTACAATCTTAACAAATTCATAAATTATCAATTGTCAAATATATACATTAATTACTATTAAATGTTCTCAATATTGGTTTCAAACTTTTTTATTCGTCAATTACTGCCTTTTAAATAAACTTCCGTTTCTAATCAATTTACATTCACCTTTCCGTTATTATATTAATCATCATTAAAGTAACCTTTAATTACTTGTATGTTCATTCTTCCCAACTTATTACACCGTATTACACTATTTCACACATTAATTCAATAATTACATTTGCTTTCTCATATTCCACTTATAACCAAGTCATACATTTAAATTATTTTATTTAATTCGCCTTTTATAACCCATTGTAAATTAATGCACACATTAATTAAGATTTTAAATCAAATTAATAGTTTCATCCTGGTAACGTTCTTGTATTACAATAAGAATATAATTAACATTTACATTGTTTCACTTATTGGAATTACATCCAAATTATTAACAATTAACTTACATTTTTACTGTTACATTCAAGTTACTAAAAAAATTAACTTACCAATCTTATCCAAGTTATTATTTCCATTAATAATTCACTAAATTTTTATTTCCATCAACATTAAGTTACCAAAATCTTCTTAAATTAAGAAATTTAATTTCCGAATTTTACGAGTCGTTACATATATATTTCAGGTATAAAAGGTTCAAAAGACATGGAAGATAAAATGATGAAATCAACGGAGACACGAAAAGAAGATTGATGAATGATCAATGTAGAGTCTTTTTATATGTTTGAGTCTTAGATGTTTTTTTGTTAAAACCTCTCCAAGGTACTTTTAAACATGATCATATTTTATTTTTACTACCACAAAGTATTTTGAACACAATCATCTTAGTTTTTCAAAACAGAAATAAAAAATTGACTGACGAACGGTCAGTCGACTATCAAAACAAAGTCAGTCGACTAACTGTGCATCGATCAATTGGTTAAGTTCAAACAAATGACTAATTTGAGCTATTTTTGAACTATTTTATTTTTCTTAAACCATATTTGTTTTGTAGTCACAATCAGTAGACGGATGTACTTAGATAGCCGATTGATTTGCTGTAATGACCACTTTTAAATGATTTTTGAATCTTTCATTTTTTTTAACTTTTAAAGTGACATTTTTTCTATGATGAGACGCAACCAATTTAATGGTGATTTCATTTCATAGACAATCACAACTTTTTGATAAATTTTGATATTATTATGTATATATATAGGTTTCTGGTGAGAGATTCAACCAACTCTCTACGCACTTCCTTTACCTACTACTTACAACTCTTGCCTTCATTACACTTTCAAAAACTCTGCTTTCTCAACGATTACTCAAAGCTTTCAAATTAGAATTCATTTTCGTAAATAATTTTTTTCCTTACCTTTGTGCAAATACTTGCCGCCGCCATTGAAGGTTATAGAAAGGGTGTGCTAAAAATTGACAAATTAGTGTTGACCGATGTAACAAGAAGCACTTTTAACATCCCGATCCAAAGACTAGAATGACTTTCGGACTCGTGGCATGCCAAGTAATATGAGCTGTTGGGATTTTATAATATTTTACAACATAATTATAAAGATAAAATGTAAAACATTCTACGCTTTTAAATCTCACAGCAGAAGAAATTAAAATATAAGTACCGAAAAATAAATATTTCAGAAAACAGTCTCCAAAATACTTAATTTCCATATACACGATCACATACACTGTTCCCAAAGTACACCATAAATTTTACAGACTTTTAATACAATAAGTAACTACAAGATTAACAATAAAGAACATGAGACCCCCAACGTGTAGCTCCTTTCTCCATTATGCCCCCATCAACTGCTAAACCTATCATGGTGGGGGAAAATGAAAAGAATGGGGAGGGTCAGATAAAAGTTTGGTGAATAAGTACAAGCTTAATAGATGATGATCATGTGCGGTTAACTTTAAATCTACCTTATGCAACCTACGGTGTTCTACAAGTGCCCGCATACTTCCTAGGGTCTCAATTTAAGAGTTTTGGCCCAACACATACCTACACTATAACTTGTGTAGGCTACTATGAGGATCCAGCTACGAATTGAACCTCAATAGCTAACGATCGATCGCCGTTTCTACTGTTACTCAATATGTAAACACCCCACTAGGCTACAAAATGTAGAAACACCGACCCCTTGGTTACTAACTATGGAAACACTGCCACTACAATACCATGGAAATATATTTTCACTACTACCACCGCCACTAGGCTGCTCGGGAACATCTTTCCCTTAACTATGACTGAACGTAACCCAAATACGCATCGAGGGGAAACCCGTAATGCTGATTCGCTTGTGTGTCTCATCGTCTACAGCATACGCCTCTTATTGCACGCTTTGGAGTACAACATCTGAACTGCACCATGTTGCATCAGTATCTATGCATACCAGGACTCCCGATTGTGTCGGATCCACACTTCATTAGTACTACGTGTTCAGTGCAGAACCTCATGTGAGTGGCATTGGCAGAAAAACCGCCCCAGTAGAATGATCGACCCCCGTTGGATAAAGAACATTTAACCAACACTTTAACGTCCTAGTGTCATCTTATAGAAAACTAGCTTCCCTACGCTTCAAACCTATACACTAAATAGGCCCACACAACGACTAACATTTATTTCCATTTTTATTACTATCCTGGGCCTTAGGCCGAGGTTTAAGTTATGCGTTTCAAGCTATAACTAGTCGACCGCTATACCCTATCGATCGACCACTTACGATCAACCACTCAGGATGAGAGTCGACCGATCACGGTATGAAAATTATGGTTTGTTAACTTTTTCGATTCAGTTTTTAATAATTAATAATTTTATTAATTTCAACATTTATATTGAATGAACCCTAAGCAATTTACAAATCAGTTTTTCTTTGAGATTCTAACATACTCCTATTGGTTTCAATTTTATATATTTTAATAGGTTGTCAATACTAAGTTACTTCAGTGTTAACTAATTTTCTAGGGTTCCAACTCATAGATTTACACAATTTTAATTACACTTTTTTAATCTAGGGTAAACAGGTTTCAAGGTTAAATTTAATAACAAAAGGGTTCAATTTGGGTAGAAATCACATTTACCACTTTATAGAAATTTCAACTTCTAATCTAAATTCCGGATTCAACGGTTAGGGTTTATAATTTACAGTTTAAATTTCTACATCCTAGGAAGATTAAATATATTAAGTTTAACTATAATAATCAACTTATTAAACTTATTCTCATTCACATCAAATCCAAGATCTGATTCTATTCCTCATATGAGATTCGCACCCATTAGCATGCCCTCTCCTAGATCTGATTCACTTGTATCCTTCTTTAATTTTACTTTATTTTTGAAAGGAAGTTTATAAGTGGAGAGAAGAAATTTTGGTAGAGTTTCGGTGGGCTGTAAATTTTCTAATGAAATTAGGTTAGCCTAAGTGTTAATTTGTAGAGGTTGGGAAGCAATTTGGTGTATTGATTTGGCTTGGAGAATATTTTAGTGTGATCACGTACACTCATCAAAACTTGGCGACAAAGCAAATAATCGCAACTGCTCGAACAAGCTCCAAGATTCCCAAATTTACAATGTGTATGGTCAACCGCTTTCCCCTTTAGGTCGACTGTTACCGATCGACTGGTCATAGTAATAAATTTAGTGAATCTTTTTTGTGGAAATTAGCCATAAGGCCCTCTTTAGCAAGCACAATTAGTTTCTAGGATACACAACTGAAATAATTACTTTTAAGGAAAAAATATAAAATAATTAGTTTCTAAGGCCTTAAAACCTATGAAATTATGTCCTTAAAAGTAATTGGACCGCAGACTTTGTCCTTAAAAATAATTATTCTGCTGACTTTGGCCTTGAAACTAATTTCTGTGGATGTGTGTCCTAGAAACTAATCGGACTGCAAAGTTTGTCCTTCTGGTGAAATGCCCTTTTTTTTAAAGTCCATTATATTTTTAAATTTTCGAACGTCCATTACTTCTTCGTACTAACTCCAATTTCAAAGTGTTATATATGAAAACTGTCTAGAAAATCACTATGAATGTAATGGTGCAATTTTTGTAGCCAAATTCAGACGTTTGTGAAAAATTCATTTTAGTTCTTGTTTTACTTAAATTTAATTTTCTTACTAAATTTCCAAATTTTCAGGGTGTTACAATCGAGAATACAATATAGTCAAAAAGTTTCATTTAAAGCAAAGAATAGAAGTCATGTTCGTTTGTTTATAGAGTCTGTCGTACATGTTCCTCCGGTATAAGCAAGGGGAATGTTTGGTTAAATACCGAAGTAGAGCTTCAGGACTAAACGTAAAACGGAAGGTCCGAAATATTAAAAAACTATGGTGTGGTTGCTTTATTTATTTACTTTACTTTTACATTTATTACATTACTTCAATTAGTTAGCGGTATCAGCCATATATATGATCTGTGCATGCTTTCATTATGCAAAATAAATCTTATTTTAAGGAGTAAATCTATTAATCCCTTAAACAACAACAATGATTAGAGGAAATAAGTTAAATTTTTTGGGCAAAGCCAGCCGGGTTAAATGGGCCCCTACCATACATTAGAAAAAATAAATTACAAATACCATGGCATACCAACAAAGAATACAACCAAAACGATTACCCCAAAATATAAATAAAAGCTCAAGTACTAAAAAAATGGAAGATAGAATGGACCACTACATGGTTAGATGTCACAACACCTCCAAACATTCTAGTGTTCCTTTCCCTCCATATTGCAGATAGGGTCTTTTTCAGGCATGAAGTAACAAAGTACTCAGAGACGATTCCCACATTGTCGCTTTAAAAATCATGAACCATTCAACTGTAGAATTATGAGTGGGTCTATGCAACCTAAGCAGCCTCAAAACACTCTCCTAAATACAAAAGGAGTAATCACATTCAAAAAATAGATGCGTCGTAGACTCCCTGACCTTATGACAAAAAATGCATGTGTCAGTATTAGTAATTCCTTTAACCTTCAACTCATCAAGGGTATGCAGACCAATTCTAACAATTTTCCAAAGAAGCATATTATCGTTTGGAGCTGAACCCGAGCTCCAAATCCTTTTGTACCATGGACAGACAATGTTATGGGATAAATCTAGCAGGCACTTATAAACAGAAGCAATCTTGTGAGGCCTATCACTTCAGAGGGCATGAGTGTTAAAAGTAGTAAAAATATGCTCCCTAATTCTACTCCAAAAGCTCTAACAAAAGAAGAACTTGAAATTGAAAGAATAAAATTACCATCATAACAAAGAACATTAACAGTGGCATGCTCACTGATACCAGTCATCATTCTAAAGTTATAATCAATATTATCAGCTAAAATGAAACCCTTGTCGGACCAGGTATCGAACCAAAATGAGATATAATTCATAAATTGAAGACCAGTTTTGAAAAAATATGAATGATGAAAATTCTGAAATGAAGCAAGTTCCTCCAAGACCAGCTGCAATCATTAGGAATATCCATGGACCAATAATGCTTATCTTTAATTAAAAATTTCCAAATCCATGATGCCCACAAATTATAGTCAAATTTAAAAAGTTTATCTACACAAGTTAACTTTTTTAGATGGAGGAAATTACACACATTTTTAAATTTGTACACTAGTAAGTGAAATAAACGTACACCAAATTTGATTGGTTTATAAGTAGGTTAAATATTTTATGTCCCACAAAAGAAATTCTAATAGACCCTTTGGGCAAAGTGTAAAATTTGGTAAGTGAAATAAATGTAGACAACATGGGTCAAACTAAGATCTTGCCACAAAAAAATTGTAATACCCCAGATTTTGATAACATTATTTAAGAGATTTAGTTAGATAAACTAAATAAAATAATGTGTTGTTAAGGGGATTGAGATTTTATTTAATTAAGCTAGTCGTATCTTTGTAACTAATAAATTAAATGAAAGGTTTAACATTAATTAGAGGAGGGTAATTATGGAAAAGAGGTCATTCCTATATTATCTTCCTTAGTCCATGTATTTCTATGTACATTCATTTCATTTTAAAATTTTCTAAAGTGAGGCTAACCACCATTAACAAGAAAAGAAAAGGAGGAAACAAAATAAAAGCTTAAGGAAAGCATATTCAAATCAAACTCGTTCAAATCTCAAGCTCCTTAATCATTAAAGCAAAGATGAATAATGTTTACATCCCTAATTTTTGTGGTTTCGGATTAAAAATTAAATTCAAATGATTTTGCAAAAATTTGCCATGTTTTTGAATGATAAAATGAAAATATATACATTTTACTGATTTATGTATGTTCATAAAGATTTTATGACATATTTTTAGATGAAAACCCTATTAAATAACATTCATTAGCCTTGTGAATTTTTATGATGATCTAAAAAGTTATTTCAGAGATGTGTTTCAATTTTTAGATTTTCTAAATTTAATGTGGAATTTTAATAAACTTTTTAAGGAAGAAAATGATATTTTGGATTATAAAATTATTTACGAGAAAATAATTTATTATTTGGATCCAAAAAAAATTATATGTTTAAAAGAATATATTAATGATTTTCTAGAATTTTTTCAGAATTTTCTAAGATGATTCAATAGTTATATAAAATTATTTAAGATACGTGACTTCAATGTTTTATATAATTATAAAATAGAAATGAGCTTTTTCAAAATTGTTTTAATTTCTAAATAAGGAAAGTCGGCAACATTTTTGAATATAAAAATCTGATAACAATTCAGATTTAGACAAATAAGGCAGGTTGGGTACAAAAGAACAATTCTAAAGTATAAATAAATAGTTTTCTACTATTTCAACTCTTTCGACAAGAGGTTCCGCCTCTGTTCAAAACCTTCCGACAAGGTCGAAACGTATCAAACCTTTTGACTTGGTCAATAATCAATGCACATAGTATTAAGCAACTGGTATGTAGTGAATTGAAAGGAGTCGAAAGGTTTATGGACGAAAGGTTAAAGCTTTCGAAAGAAATGAAACTTTTGTTTTGGTTCAAAGAAAATGCGCCTGCTAGCTTTCGACAAAGTGCATTCGGCTAAGTCAAATGTTTAAAAGAAAAGGTTTTGATTACATTTTTTCTTGTTTTAAATAAAACCTTTCAACAAGGTTGAAAGGCAAAGCTTTCGACAAGATCGAAAGGCATGAAAGCTTTCGACAAGGTCGACAAGAACTTAGTTGCTTCTTCCTACCTTTCTATTCAGTTATTTTCGAAGGGAATCTTTTGTTTTCTAAAATTTGCCGCCACTCCATCGGTTTTGAAGGGTTGGTTCCAACATCAACACTTCAATGTTTTTGAAAGGTTTTGTTAAAGGTTTCGAAGCAGTTGTTTTCGACTCCAATGTTTTTCTGATCCTTTTGCTCAACTTGAAGGCATAATCCGAATGTTTTAAGCCGAAACATTTTAAAGGTTTCGAAGTAGTCAACTTCGAATGGTTTCGAAAGATTTCCACTTGTTTTTAAAATGAACCTAATGTCTTCGAAAGGTTTTGAGTTTCATTTCTTTCGAAAGTTTATAAATGATTTTATAGGAGAGGTAACCCAAGCTTTCGACAAAGTCAAATGGTGAAACCTTTCGACTAGGTCAATAAGAAACTTTCCAACAAGGTCGAAAGCCGGGACCTCCCACAAGGTTGAAAGGTATGGTTTTGCCATGTTTTCAAAAGGCTAAGGTTAAAGGATTATAAGGTGGACGTCATATGTTTAAAGCTTATAAGAGGAAGGCTTTTTAAAGGTTTTGAAGAAGCTACCTCCAATGATTTCGAAAGGTTTTGAAGGAGTTACCTTCAATGCTTTTGAAAGGTTTTATTAAAGGTTATAAAGGAGTTACCTTCAATGCATTCGAAGGTTTTTATTAATGATTTTGAAGGAGTTACCTTCAATATTGTCGAAAGGTTGTTTAAAGGTTTTAAACAAAAGATTTGAAAATAATGATTAGGCAAATAGCCTAAGTAATTTAAGTTATAAAGGACTTTAACTTATTTTAAAACGTAGATAATCTTAATGAACACCATCGACATTATTTTGAGTAAAGTGTATGTATATATGTGTATATATATACACAAGGAAAATCCTTGTATGTATATATATATATATATATATATTTGACGGACTAAAACATTTTGAAAATGTTTTCAAGGAAAATTTGAAGGGTGGTTAACCCAAAATAAAATTTAGGCAGTTAGCTCATTAAATTCGGACAGTCGGTTCATTTTGAGGGTAGTCGGCCCAGAGGACAGTTAATCCAAAGCAAAGTTAGTCCAGATAAAGGCATTTAGCCCAAATATGAATAGTTAGTTCATTTGTTAGCATAACGGATCTTGCTACTTTTTAAGGACGGTTAGTCCACCCTTTTTACCTGTTTTGAGTAGATAGCCCATTATCTAGCATAAAAGAAATTGTCGTTTTGGTATAATCAGTTTTAAGGCAGCTAGTCCAGAAAAGAGCATTTAGCTCAGAAATTAGGACAGATAGTCCAGCAAAGAGCGGATAGCTCAGACTTTAGATAAATAGTCTATTTTATTTCCTATTTTGGAATAATGGATATTGCTACATTATTATTATTATAATCAGTTGATTAACCAGTTTGGTTGTAGGAAAGGATTTGCAAAATATATGTTTTGAATAGATATACTAGTGAGGGGAAACCTGTTCCGCTAAGCGGTATGATCTCGCTATATATCAGTAAACAGAGATGTAAAAGAAATGATTCATACCATGCTTTATGTCTGACTCGATGTTTTTATTTCCCCTTAAACTCTCGAGTGCTCAAAATTGATTTGAGTAGGCTGAGGGTTTAGGTTTTCAGGTTTAGCAGGTTTTGAAAAATAAGCTTTCGAAGATGAGCGGGTGGATGACGAATAACTAAATTTAGGAATTTTGTTTTTATTTTCTGCTGTGTATTAAGACAATTATATCCATATTGCTTTGATCGTCAAGAGGGCATCTTCATATGTCGCTCTTGGCGTATTGTTGCAATTATATTTGATCATTGCCTGGGAGTACGTTTGGGATTTTTTGTAACTTGGATATAATTTGTTTGAAATATAATCACTAAAATGAGTGCTTTCAAAATTCTTTGATTTTATTCATATTCAAGTACTACTGATATTATGGATACCACTAACACTACCGTATTTCAACATCGGAAGTTAATATTGTGATTGGCTGAAGCATCCATAGCGCTTGGCTTTTAGTCTCCATATACGAGAAGTTACAATTTGGTATCAGAGCACGGATTTATGAAAAATTTGATTAAAAATGATTTTGAAAACAAAAATCCATAGGAATTGGAGTAAGATTAGGGTTGGGATAACGCTATACTAACGTACTTGTATTTACTATATATAAGTATGCACTTTATCTCCATTCATCTATCTTCGATTAGGTTATCTTTCTGTATCTCGTGAGGTTTGAATACAGATATGAAAGGCAGAAGAAGCAAAGTTAACCCTGTAGGGGAAGCACCGAAAGGAATGCTGGACCAAATACTGGGAGAGGTCAAGGTCAGGCGAAGAATGTTGGTGCTGAGGTCCCATAGGTTGGAATGGAAGCCATGTATCAGTTTTTTAGGAATATGATGCAGGCAGGAGTTACAGCCGTAGTGTTAGGAGGAAATGCTGCAGGAGCATGGGTCCTGGAAGTTCCAGTAGTTAATCATTTCGCCAAGATGAGTGGTGATTTTGTGAAGCTAGGAGGTAAGCCGTTTATGGGAACGGAAGATGTCATCGAAGTTGAGAACTGGTTGTTGCACTGTGAAAGAATTTTTGCAGATCTGAGGCTCAATGATGAGTAGAAGAGGAGGTTGGTGTCTAGGCAGCTTTTGGGAGCCGCACTGTTTTGATGGAACAGTGAAACCTCAACAGTGGATGAGGAGACATTAACCTGGGAGAATTTCAAGAGGAGATTCTAGGAAAGGTTTATGTCTGTGGTGGCATCTTTGGTTAGGCAGTTTGCTGAGCTGGTGCAAGGTGAGATGTCTGTTGCTGAGTATGCTAGGAAGTTTGAAGAGTTGATAAGTATGGGTATGCTTCTTCAGATACCGTGTTAAAGCGGAATGAGAAGTTCATCGTAGGATTGAAACTAGAATTGGCTAATGCTACTTTGTCCCATCTTAGAGATCCTTCTGATATTATTGTAGAGATGGTTTTGAGGCAGGAAGAAGTCCTTGAATCTCTAGAGAAGAGCAAGGCAAAAGGTGTCCAGGTTGGGCAGGGCCAGAAGTGGAAGTTCTTTCCCAAGAAAGGTGCTCAGAAGGGTGGAGCAGTCGCGAAGTCTAAGGTTGTCTGCTACAAATGCGACAAGAAAGGACACTTTGTCAATGAGTGTCCCTCAGGGAAGAAAAAGGATGTGGCTAAGAGGAAGAATGTCAGGTGTTTCAACTGTGACCATATAAGCCACTATAAGAACCAGTGCAAGGAGCCCATTAGAGATGATAAGGGTAAGTAAGGTGTATGAATTGGAGCCTGCCGCTTCTAAGCTAACAGCCCAAGAGAAGGAAAATGTAGTTCTTGGAGGAACGCTTTAGATTCATGGTATGTCTATTAGAGTTTTATTTGATACTGGTGCATTGCATTCTTTTATATCTAGATGTTTGATAGATGAGCTTAATCTTGAACTCACATATTTAGTTACTACTTTACGAGTTGCAAATCTAATAGGAGGGTATGAAACTATAGGTTAAGGTGTGACAAGTTTGTGTTTGACCTGTTAGGTCATACTTTCGCGTGCAATTTGCATGTGTTTGTTTTTGTGGGATTTGGGATTATCCTAGGTATGGATTAGCTAAGTGAGTACGATGCTAAGATATTTTACCAGGGTAGGAAGATATCTTTTAGACACCCAAAGAATAGAGATCAGATTGTTTTCACCATCTGAGGATCTAGCGGTGCAGTGTTTGCTTCGTTGGGTGCTTTTGATTCAGATGATGAGTTGAGCCGAGTTTTCATGGTTAGAGAATTTGCAGATGTGTTTGTGAAAGTAGTTGGACTGCCACTGAAACGAGCTATTGAGTTTCGTATAGATTTGGTTCTGGGAGTAGAACCAGTGGGCAGACCGCCAAGCAGGATGACCCCTTTAGTGATGAGGGAGTTGAAGGTGCAGTTGGTGGATTTAGAGGGCAAGAGTTTCATCAGGCTGAGCAGTTCGATGTGGGGTGCAGCGGTAGTGTTTTCTAAGAAGCCAGATGGATCGTTGAGGATATGTATTGATTATCGTAAGTTGAATAAGGGGACGATAAAGAATCTATATCCATTTCCTAGAATTGATGATTTGTTCGACTACCTAAGTTGAGTAAAGGTATTTTCTCGGTTAGATTTGGCAACAGGTTTTCATCAGCTTAGGGTGGCAGAGGATAGTGTACCTTTGACGGCATTCAGGACCAGATATGGGTCATATGAATGGTTAGTCATGCTGTTCGGACTGACGAATGCTCCCACTTTCTTTGTGAATTTGATGAAGTGGATTTTTTGACAGTACTTGGATAGTTTCGTGCTGGTCTTCATAAGTGATATCTTTGATTTACTCTAAGGATGAAAGAGAGCATGAAGTTCATCTTAGAGTAGTGCTTGAGATGCTGATGTAGCATCAATTGAATGCGAAGTTTTCAAAGTGCACTTCTAGAAGAAGAAGTTAAATTTTCTTTGTCGTGTAATCTCTAAGGAAGGGTTGTCGGTAGATCCGACTAAAATCGAGGCAGTGAATAGTTGGTAGAGGTCTAAGATGGTAACATGGATTAAGAGTTTCCTTGGGTTGGCTGGCTATTAACGCAGGTTCATTAAGGATTTCTCACAGATAGCAGCACCGATGACCAAACTGACTAGGAAAGAGATGAAGGTTTGTATGGACTGATAAGTGTGAGGAAGCATTCTAGTGTTTGAAATACTTATTGAACCATGTACCTGTGTTGGTTGTTCCAGAGGGGAATCATGATTTGGTAATCTATACTGATGCGTGTGGAACATGATTAGGAGCTGTGATAATGCAGAGAGGTAAAGTTATTGTTTATGCTTCTAGACAGCTTAGATTGCATGAGGTTAGATGGCCAACAAATGATTTAGAGTTGGTTGCAGTGATTTTAGCCTTCAAGGTGTGGAGACATTACCTTTTGGGAGAAAGGTTCGAGCTATATACAGATCATAAGTCGCTCTGGTATTTATTCTCTCATAATGAGTTGAACATGAGACAACATAGGTAGTTAGAGTTCATACCCGATTATGATTTTGGGATTGAGTGCGCACCAAGGAAAGGCAGCAAGGTTGCAGACGCACTTAGCAAGAAGAATCAGAATGCAATGTTGGCAATGATGGATGAGTAGAAAGACTTGGAAGCATTGGCAGATTGCAGAGGCAGTAGAGATCCTAGGCTAGGTGTAGTGGTAATGCAGTTGTATTATTTTGTATTAAAGTTCAATCAATATTAATCGAACGGATTGCTTCTAAGCAGATAGAGGATCCATGGTTAGCTGAGTGGATCAGGAAGCTAAAGGAAGGAACCAAAATGATGACTTGAAAGATTTCAGCCTTGACCATAATGGATGGTAGAGAAAGAAAGAAAAATTATGTGTTCCGAGTGTAGGAAACATAAGGAAGTCTTAGGGGAATGCCATCATTCTAAGTTCACTATACATCCTGGAGGTGGCAAGACGTATCAGAATATGAAGAGGAGTTTCTTCTGGGAAGTAATAAAGTGGAATACTGGTTTGTGTGTAAGGCATTGCTTGAATTGCCTACAGGAAAATGCCGAACACCAAAAGTCAAGTGGTTTGCTTCAGCCGTTAGACATTCCAGTGTGGAAGTGGGATCCTATTTCTATGGACTTCATATACAGGTTGCCAAGGTCAAACAGAGGTAATGAAAGTATATGGGTCATTGTGAACAAATTGACCAAGAGTGCCCATTTCATTCCAGTTAAGTTAACCAGAACGGCACCTATTCTAGCAAGGTTGTTTAGGAAGAATGTGGTTAGGCTGCATGGAGTTCCTAGTAGTATAGTTAGTGATAGAGATTCCTTGTTCACTGGTGAGCTTTGGAAGAATCTACAGGAAGTTTTGAAAACAAACTTAAGCTGAGTACCTCTTACCATCCGCAGACAGATGGGTAAACGAAAAGAGTTAACAAGATCTTGGAAGATTTGTTAAGAGCTTGTGTTCTAGATTTCGGAGGATCATGGAAAGACCATCTGCATCTAGTCGAGTTTTCGTATAACAATCATACTAGTATTGGGATGGCACCGTTTGAAGCTTTGTATAAAAGGCCATCAAATCTCCCGTTTGTTGGTTGGAGACCGGGGATAGGTTGATTCTTGGTCCAGATCCGATTAGAGAGGCTGTAGAAAAGATTGAGGTCATTCGGGCTGGAATGAAGGAGGCTCGGTCTAGGTAGAAGAGTTATGTAGATAAGAGACAGAAAGATTTGGAGTTCTCGGTTGGGGACCAAGTTTTCATCAAAGTGTCACCGGTAAAGGGTGTGCTTAGATTTGGAAAGTCAAGGAAGTTATCTCTTAGGTTCATTGGACCTTTTCCTATTCTTGAGAGGATCGGAAAGCTCGTGTATAGACTTGAGTTACCGAACAGTTTAGCAGGTTTCCATGCTGTTTTTCATATTTCTCATCTTAGAAAGTGTGTTAGAGACCTGGAGACTTCTATTGCACTGACAGCAATAGATGATTTAGTAGTAGAACCGGACTTAACCATAGTGAGGAGGCCAGTTCGCATTGTTGTGAGAGATGCGAAGAGGCTTAGAACTAAGTCAGTCAGATTAGTCAAAGTCTAGTGGAGTGACGATGACAAAGACCGTACTTCGGAGGTTAAGAGCAGGAGTAGTTATCTTGACTTCTTTAGATGGTATGTTCTACCTTCTTGTTTGTTTTGAGCCCTATAGTAATTTCGAGGATGAAATTCCTTAAGGAGGGGAGTCTGTAACACCTCAAATTTTTGATAACATTATTCAGGAGATTTAGTTAGATAAACTAAATAAAACAATAAGTTGATAAGGGGATTGATATTTGATTTAATTAAGGTAGTCGTTCCTTTTTAACTAATAAATTAAATGAAGGGTTTAAAATGAATTAGAGGAGGTCTATTATGGGAAAAAGGACATTCCTATATTATCTTCCTTAGGCCTTGTATCTCTATACACATTCATTTCCTTTCAAAATTTACTAAAGTGAGGGCGGCCAGTAATAACAAGGAAAAAGGAAGATGAAAAAAAAGAGCTTAAATAAAGCATATTCAAATCAAACTCATTCAAATCTCAAGCTCCTTAACCACTAAAGCAAAGGTGAATAATTTTTGCATCTCTAATTTTTATAATTCGGTTTTAAGATTAAATCCGAATGATTCTGCACAGATTTGCCAGGTTTTTGAATGATAAACTGATAATATATACACGTTGATGAAATATGTAAGTTCATAAAGATTTTATGACATGTTTTGAGATGAAAACCCTATTAAATGACATCTGTTAACCTTGCTAATGTTTATGATGATTTAAAAAGTTATTTTAGATATGGGTTTCCATTTTCAGATTTTTCTGAATTTATGTGGAATTTATATGAGTTTTTTAAGGAAGAAAATGATATTTTGGATTATAAAATTATTTACGGAAAATAATTTATTGTTTGGATCCGAAAATTTTATATGTTGAAAAGAACGTATTAATTGATTTCCTGGGTTTTTCCAGAATTTTCTGAGATGATTTAATAGTTATATTATTTAAGGTATGAGACTTAAATGTTTTATATAATTATAAAGGAGAAATGGGCATTTTGACAATTGTTTAAATTTCTAAATAAGGAAAGTCGGCAGTATTTTTGAATAAAAATCAGATTTAGATAAATAAGGCAGGTTGGGTAGAAAAGAACTATTTTAAAATACAAATAAATAGTTTTTCTACTATTTCAACTCTTTCGTCAAGTGGTTCCGCCTCTGTTCCAAACCTTCTAACAAGGTCAAAAGGTATCAAACCTTTCGACTAGGTCAATAATCAATGCACATAGTATCAAGCAAATAGTATGTAGTGAATTGAAAGGAATCGAAAGTGTTGAATATGCTAGTATATGATTTTTGTTTAATGATAATAAACATATATATATTCATTTAAATGTATTTGTTAATGTACTATTTTATTTTTCACATAATTATAAATATTTGCTGAATAAAATAAATAACACGGAATTTATATTCAAACGAAAATTTTATTCAAACAAATATTTATTACAATTTTGAATAGTACAAATTTGAGCTCTCACTATATATACACAATTTCGATTAAAATACAAATTTGATTACATCACAATTTACAATTTACATTTGCACCTCACTATATATCACTCATTCACTCATACTAATCTTCAACTTCATTCCAGAATGAATCCAGCATCTTAGCAATCTGCAAAATAAACGCTAACGCGGTAAAATTGAAAAGAAAATATTTTTGCAGTATAAAATAAAATGGCCTCGGTTATTTGGGATGTTCGTCATCATTTAAATTTGAATTCATCATACACGAATAGCTTATGTCATAAGGCCGTGCACACCAATGTACAATTGATAAAATTGCAGGGACGGGTAAGCACAAGGTCAAACCCAAATAAAAAGCCGGGTTCAGCTCAAGTGAATAAATATCAAGTCACGATATTGAGCACAAGGTCGAACCCGATCTTCAAGCTGGATTCAACGCAGGTGCAATCCAAACGCACCAATTCAATAAAATGGTCAAAAATCCAAAACCAATATAAATCAAGCCTCGACCAAAGTTCAAGTCGTATACATGAAAACAGAGGCTAGACAGTCCATTCAGACCATCAAGCAAGTGCACCACTAAACCAACAAAGACAAAAATAGGCAAGTACAACTCTAACTGGAGACACACAGAAGCAAGCTCAAACCAATACGCAAAAAACAACAAAGGCAGTTCACAAGTAAAAGACTAGAGATACCAGGTACCAAACAGAAACCAAGTACACACACAAATGTACACATGGGTGACATGCAACAAAGACCACAATTATGAACTGATCAGTACACGTGAGCTCCAATGATCTGGCAACCAAACAATCGAGACAGACCAACATTAGATATAAGTGAACAAGAGAACAATGCCAACTGATCAGAGGAAAGCAACCCATAGCAGTTACAACACAGTCTAAAATGAAGATACAAATATCAATGGCACAACCTCAACAGCTACAACATACATATATACATGTATAATCACACATGTATATACACAGTGCATATATACGACAAGCACATAACATCATCAATGGAACCAGACTCAAGCATATATACAGCATACATATGGTTGTAGTTAAGACAGAGCTCAAGGCTACAACCTAGACAAGCAAATGCAGTAACAATATACATGTACTCAAGGCAACATGGAAGCAGTGCAACAATTCAAAATGGCAAGCAATCACATATACGAAACAGTGACTCATGGAAATGCAGACACAAAAATATACGAATTCGAACAAAGTCAAGTTAAACGCCGAAGTCATGGAACAGCAACCTCAACATCAAAGACCGGACCCAAAGTACATAAAGCAGTGAACTATATATGCAGTGCTCAAGGCAGAGGGAAAACTCAAAGCAGCAGTTCATCATAAAAAAAGTCCAGAAATCAAAATATTTTCAAATGGCCGAAGTCAATCACAAACACAATCAAAGTCAAATTCCAACAAGCTACGGAGTTTGAGTTTCAAAACCAAACCAAGTCAAATACAACTATGTCGAAGTCATCAGAAATTCACGGAACCAAAAATGCCAGCAAAGTCAAAACCGTGGTGGCCAAGGAAGTCAAGCAAGTTCAAAATCGAAGCTGTGGGAATCAAGTAACACAAAGTATACGAATTTGAAAAATTCATAAAAATCACAGTCATTCAAACATAATCAAGTGGCCGAACAAAATATCAGACGAACGAGAAAATAGGAATTCGAATCCTATATAAACGTTTAACATCATCGGCAGATAGTCATCGAGTTCAAGCATATAAACCAGAAAAGAAAAGGAATAACACACCAGTAAAATCGAACTCGATCGAAGCAGCCAAAACCGAGCAACCAAGAAATGATCGATCAACAAAGCTACACGCAAATATCCACTTGATTGATCAATGAAGTTGGTAGCTTCGAAAATAACCACGAAGCCCTAAATCGGAACGAACGAGCAAAAAGGGAAAGCTGTAATTTTTCAAAAGGATCGGGCCGAAGAAGAAGTTTACTAGAGAATAAAAAGAAATGGGATTTATTTAATCTTCTTTGGGCCGGTTATATTTATTCGAGATTTAAAGCGAACTAGGGCTTAGTGTGTTCTAATTGTTTTAAATTGTTTTCAAATTTGTATTTCCTTTTTAAACCATTGTAAATTCTAGTAGTGTAACTAGGGGACGAGCTATGGTGGTGTAGTTCGAGAATTCGCAACTCAGTGGCTGAGTTGTGGCAGGGTTTTGAGCGTAGACATAGGTTAGTCGATAGCGGGTGTCGCAATTTTATGTATATAAGCATCTGACTATCTAATTTCTAGTAGAAACCTTGGGGGAAGCACGTAGGCAGGGTTTTGCCGAAGTTGGGTAAATCTGTATGTTCTATTCTCTGTTCTGCTATATCTGTGCTGCTATTATTCTACTGTGATCTATGTTGAAATTATATATACTTCCACGTTATTTTTTTTTATAGTTATTAGTATCACCCTATTCACTTTCACCCTAGGGTGAAATCATCCTACAAGTGGTATCAAAGCTAGGGAAAAAGCAATTTTTTTAAAAAAAAATTGATTTTTTTTTAAAACCAATTTTTGTTCTAAAATTTGAATTTTTAAAATGGCTTCTTTTAATAACACTTTTGCTGAGGGCCAGTCCATAGTTAGACCACCAATATTCAATGGTGAATGTGCTTACTGGAAAAATAGAATGAAAATTTTTCTGAAAACCATCGATGCTTGGAATATTGTTGAGAAGGTTATAGATCGCCAACTATAGTAGTAAATAATCAGGAAATTGAAAAACTAATTGATCAATGGACAGATCTAGGAAATAAGTTACATAATGCTAATCTAAAGCCATGAATTCTATTATCTGTTCATTGGATCATATTGAATTTAATCGTGTCTCACATTGTCTAACTGCACAGGAAATCTGGCACACACTTGAAGTGACTCAGGAAGAAACATCTCAAGTTAAGGAATCTCGCCTTGCAATGATTAGTAGCGAATACGAGAACTTCACAATGGCCGAGGATGAGAATGTTAAAGAGATGTATGCACAACTTTCCAATTTCATATACAAATCAACAGCTCTTGGAAAATCATACACAGAGTTGGAAATAGTGCGAAAAATCCTTAGAGTCCTTTCACGGAATTTTGAATCAAAAGTTATAGCCATTTAAGAATCAAAGGATTTGAAACAAATCAAAGTTGAAAAGCTCATCGAAAATCTCATCGAAAATCTCACCACTTACGAGCTAGAAATGAAATTCAAGGAAGAACGAGAAGGAGACGATACTCGAAAGAAATCAATAGCACTTAAAGGAACAACGGAAAGTGATGATGATGATGATGATGATGGAGCAGCTGAGCGGCGCTATTAATGAAGAAATTCAAAAGATGGAATCACAAATACGGAAATCCAACTCTAAATCATAAATTGAAGAGCAGAATAGCCAAAACACTAAACAACCTAGAAGAACGGGAGATCATCTATCACAAGTGCATCAAACCCGGACACATCAAGCCTAATTGTCCTCAGAATTGAAACGACATAGAAAAGAAATAAAAAAGGAGAAAGCTTTGCAGCCACGTGGAATAAAAGTGATGATGATTATAAAAGCACTAGCAGTGGAGTGAAAAAGTAGATCTATGCCTACGAGGTGATATAATAGATAGCGACGATGACGATCCAAACGAAGTATCAAAACTTTCTCATTCGGAACTACTTATATATTTCCACAAAGTAAATGGCTGTTTTGAAAGACTTAGGGAACAATATGCCAAAACTGAATCACAAAGAGATAGTTTGATAAAATCAAATAAACAACTTAATCAATTGGTTAAAAACTATCAAATTAAGAGCCCTAAGTGTGATATGTGTCCATCACTTGAAGAATAAATTAAAAAATCAGAAATTAAAATTAAATCACTTGAAAATGAAATTATGATTTTAAAAGAAAGTGAAAATACTCGAAGAGAAAATTATATTAAAAGGTGCACACAATTATTGAATGCAAATGAATCTCTCAAAACACAAGTCCAACAATTGTCTACAACTTTACAAAAAAAATTCAAAAGTGAAAGAACGTTGAACATGCTAATAGGAAAACAAACAGTCAATATTGATAGACAAGGATTTGGATATAATCACTCTGAACATGTTAAAAGCAAAATTAATCAAGTCAAATCCGAGTGCATAATTTGTAGAAAAATTGGACACAATCAAAACAATTGTTGGTATAGACCCAAACACGTGACAATAATTCCAATTTGGGTTTGAAAAGGCACGAATATAAAATCCCTCAAAGTCAAACAAATTTGGGTGCCGAAAGGAACGTATATAAATAGTTTTGGGTCTCCACAAATTTATTTTTCAAAATCATTTGCAACTAACAACCATGGACCTATAAAAACAAATTGGTCACAAAAATCTTTTATTGTGTAGGATTGGTGGCAGGCTAAGGAACAACGACAGTGTTATCTAGATTCTGGCTGTTTCAGGCACACAACGAGCAACAATTCAAAGTTCCTTAGCCTAGTACAAAGGTGGCAGAATCACAATGGGCAACAACAAAATATTATCGGCAAAGATAAAATAGGTGATGGTATACTGAACAATTTACTAAATGTGATAATCTGCACCTTAATTCAGCTAGTAATGTGATAATGAAATAAAAGTTGATCTTGATTTTAAAAATGTTGATTATGATTCTGACTTTCTCAAATTTATTAGTCAATTATACTTTTATGTCAATAATTCTATAAGAGTATTTGAATTAGTTCATATTCATTTGTTAGGATTAATGATGGTGTTTCATTGATTGATGATTGCTCATGATACACATGGATATATTCGCTTATCATACTGCTTTTGGATCTGACACTACGATCACTGTTTGCACGGATTCAATTCAATTTCATTTAAAAGCTTTTAAAAATGATTTTGAGATATTTTGTTGCACACTTCATCATCTAGTCTACGACATCAATCTAATAGTAATCTTGAGTGAAAGAGAAATTCAGATGCAGATTTCACTCGTAATCTAGTTGATAGAAAAATTACTAGTGGAACGTGATTTATGTTGAGACATTCAGTAGATGCATCGTTTTTCAAAGAAAATATTTGCATATTTTTCATCTCAAACAATTTTCAAATAGCAGACTTTTTTTTTATAAAACCCGTTCAAGAAAATCATTTTTTTGACCCTGTTTCAGATTAGTCATTTTAGAAAATTTAATTTGATAATTATTTTTGGATTTGAATTTAAATGACTACATTAACTAATCTGACTCCCTACCAATTATTGAAAAGATAAATAGTGAATGAAAAAGTGACGAGTGTTGATATTGATCATATATTATAACTTGAGATGGTATATTCAGTAAATTTCTTTAGAAATTTGAACAAGAGTTATAAAAACTTTTTGTTGGTAAAAATTCCATGACCATCTCTATTTGTATCATATTTCCAACGACCATCACTCATCAAAATCCAATATAGTATGTCAATACGTGGTATTTTAAACAGAATTTTATGCGCTTTCATTTTATTATATTTTTAGCAATAAATAAATGTCCAAAATATTCACTCTCATTTAAAAGACCTTACGGTTATGCATGGATGAATTACTTGGGATTTTTGATTATGTGCTTCCATGCTCATTTAAAAGTCCTCACGGTTATGCATGTATGGAATGCATATCAAAATTGATTGATTAAATAGACAAGTTGATTCTAATGCCATTTAAAAGTCCTCACGGTTATGCGTGGTTAGAAAATACCATGAATTCATTTCTACAAAGAAATTAGAATACTACTAATCTTATTTAAAAGTCCTAACGATTATGCATGGTTAGTAGATATTCATATTCCTAAAATAAATATACCACAAATAGTCACAACTATATGGCTTTATATGATGAAATCATTCCTATCATTCTAAAGTGGAATATGCGCCAAAAAGAGTATTTATGATTTTTGTTTGATTGTTTATTGAAATTTAATATTTATACCCGATTGAGTATTGATGTGTTTTTAATGTCTATCACTTAATCTTTATTTTTCTAACACTATAATTCTTTTGTTGATTACAAAAGGGGGAGAGAAAAGTTAAGATTTTGATAAGTAAAAGTCAAATATTTTATTTTATATTTTCTATATGCATCTAGGTTCATTTGTATATTTTTTATTTATTCTCATGCATATATGAAGGGGAGCATTGTGTAGAGAGGGAGCAATCAAATAGGGGGAGCAAATCATAATCAAATACCTTTAATAAATTCAAAATCTTAAATATATATTTGTTATCATCAAAAGGAGAAGATTGTTGAATATGCTAGTATATGATTTTTGTTTGATGATAATAAACATATATACATACATATTCGCTTAAATGTATTTGTTAATGTATTATTTTATTTTTCACATAATTAATAAATATTTGTTGAATAAAATAAATAACACAGAATTTAAATTCAAACGGATATTTTATTCAAACAAATATTTATTACAATTTTGAATAGTACAAATTTGAGCTCTCACTATATGTACACAATTTCGATTAAAATAGAAATTTGATTACATCACAACTTACAATTTACATTTGCACCTCACTACATATCACTCATTCACTCGTACTAATCTTCAACTCCATTCCAGATTGAATCCAGCATCTGGGCAATCTGCAAAATAAACACTAACGCAGTAAAATTGAAAAGGAAATATTTTTGAAGTGTAAAATAAAATGAGTTTTGAAAATATTATTTTCCTCAGTTATTTGGGCTGTTCTTCATCATTTAAATTTGAATTCATTATACACGAACAGCTTATGTCATAAGGCCGTGTACACCAATGTACACTTGATAAAATTGCAGGGACGAGAGAGCACAAGATCAAACCCAAATAAAAAGCCGGGTTCAACTCAAGTGAAATAAATATCAAGTCACGATATTGAGCACAAGGTCAAATCCGAGCTTTAAGCTGGATTCAAAACAGGTGCAATCCAAACGTACCAATTCAATAAAATGGTCAAAAATCCAAAACCAATATAATTCAAGCTTCAACCAAAGTTCAAGTCGTACACGTGAAAAAAAAGGCTAGAAACTCCATTCAGACCATCAAGCAATGCACCACTAAACCAACAAAGACAAAAAAAGACAAGTACAACTCTAAGTGGAGACACACAGAGACAAGTTCAAACTAATACGGACAAACCAACAAAGGCAGTTCACAAGTCAAAGACCAGAGAGACTAGGCACCAAACAGAAACCAAATACACATACAAATGTACACATGGTGACATGCAACAAAGACCACAATTATGAACTGATCAGTACACAGGAGCTCAAATGTTCTGGCAACCAAATGGTCAAGACAGACCAACATTAGATACAAATGAACAAGAGAACAATGCCAACTAATCAGAGAAAGCAACCCACGGCAGTTACAACACAATCAAAATGAAGAAAGCACTGCCTCAATAGCTACAACATATACAACATACATATACACATGTATAATCACACGTGTATATACACAGTGCATATATACAACAAGCAGATAGCATCATCAATGGAACCAGACTGAAGCAAATATACAGCATACATATGGTTGTAGTTAAGACAGAGCTCAAGGCTACAACCTAGACAAGCAAATGCAGTAACAATATACATGTACTCAAGGCAACATGGAAGCAGTGCAACAATTCAAAATGGCAAGCAATCACATATACGAAACAGTGACTCATGGAAATGCAGACACGGAAATATACGAATTCGAACAAAGTCAAGTTAAATGCCGAAGTCATGGAGCAGCAGCCTCAACATCAAAGACCGGACCCAAAGTACATAGAGCAGTGAACTATGTATGCAGCGTTCAAGGCAGAGGCAAAAAGTAAAGCATCAGATCATCATAAACAAAGTCCATAAATCAAAATATTTTCAAATGGCTGAAGTCAATCACAAACACAATCAAAGTCAAATTCCAACAAGCTACAGAGTTTAAGTTTCAAACCCAAATCAAGTCAAATACAACTATGTCGAAGTCATCAGAAATTCACGGAACCAAAAATGCCAGCAAAATCAAAACCGTGGTGGCCAAGGAAGTCAAGAAAGTTCAAAATCGAAGTCGTGGGAATCAAGTAACACAAAGTATACGAATTTGAAAAAGTCAGAAAAATCACAGTCATTCAAACATAATCAAGTGGCCGAACAAAATATCAGACGAAAAAGAAAATAGGAATTCGAATCCTATATAAACGTTTGACATCATCAGCAGATAGTCATCGAGTTCAAGCATATAAAGCAGAAAAGAAAAAGGAATAACATACCAGTAAAATCGAACTCGATCGAGGCAGCCAAAACTGAGCAACGAAGAAACGATCGATCAACAAAGCTACATGCAAATATCCACTTGATTGATCAACAAAGTCGGCAGCTTCGAAAATAATCACGAAGCCCTAGAACGAACGAGCAAAAAGGAGAAGCTGCAATTTTTCAAAAGGATCAGGCCGAAGAAGAAGTATACCAGAGAATAAAAAGAAAAGGGAATTATTTAATCTTCTTTGGACCGGTTATATTTATTCGGGCTTTAAAGTGAACTAAGGCTTAGTGTGTTTTAATTGTTTTAAATTGTTTTTAAATTTGTATTTCCATTTTAAACCGTTGTAAATTATAGTCGTGTGACTAGGGGACGAGCTACGGTGGTGTTGTTCGAGAATTCGCAACTCAGTGGCTGAGTTGTGGCAGGGTTTCCAGCATAGAGTTAGGTTAGTCGATAGCGGGTGTCGCAAGTTTATGTGTGTAAGTGTCTAACTATCTAATTTCTAGTAGAAACCTTGGGGGCAGCACGTAGGCAGGGTTTTGCCGAAGCTAGGTAAATCTGTATATTCTATTTTCTATTCTGATATATCTGTGCTGCTATTATTCTACTGTGATCTGTGTTGAAATTATATGTACTTCCACATTAAATTTTTTTTATAATTATTAGTATCACCTTATTCACCCCCCTCTAGGATGAAATCGATCCTACAGAAAGGTTTAGGAACGAAAGGTTGGATTTTTCGAAAGAGATGAAGCTTTGTTTTGGTTTTAAAGAAAATACGTCTACTTGCTTTCGACGAAGTGTTTTCGACTAAGTCAAATGGTTTAAAAGAAAAGGTTTTGATTGAGTTATTATTGTTTAAAATAAAACCATTCGATAAGGTCGAAAGGTAAAGCTTTCGATAAGATCGAAAGGTATGAAAGCTTTCGACAAGGTCGACAAGAACTTAGTTGTCGCTTTCTAACTTTTGATTCAGTTATTTTCGAAGGGAATCTTTTGTTTTCTAAAATTTTCCACCTCTCTGTTAGTTTCGAAGGGTTAGTTCCAACACTAACACTTCATTGTTTTCGAAAAGTTTTGCTAAAGGTTTCGAAATAGTTACTTTCGACTCCAATGTTTTTCTGATCATTTTGCTCAACTTGAAGGCATAATCCAAATGTTTTAAGCCGAAATGTTTTAAAGGTTTCGAAGTAGTCAACTTCGAATGGTTTCCACTTGTTTTAAATTGATCTAATGTCTTTAAAAGGTTTTTTAATTTCATTGCTTTTGAAAGGTTTATAAATGATTTTATAGGACAAGTATCTCAGGCTTTCGAAAAAGTCGAAAGGTAAAACCTTTCGACTGGGTCGAAACGAAACCTTCCGACAAGGTCGAAAGATATGCTTTTGCCATGTTTTCAAAAGACTGAGGTTTAAAAGATTTTAAGGCAGATGTCATATGTTTAAAGCTTACAAAAGGAAGGTTTTTTTAAAGCTTTTTAAGGATTTACCTTCAATGATAGCTCAGCTTGGTTGCAGGATAGTATTTGCAAAATATATGTTTTGAATAGAGATATTAGTAAGGGAAACTTGCTCCGCTAAGCGGCGTGGTCTCACTATATATCACTAAACAGAGATGTAACAGAAATTATTCATGCCAAGCTTTATGTCTGACTCGATGTTTTTGTTTCCCTTAAACTATCGGGTGCTCAAAATTGATTTGAGTAAGCTTAGGGTTTAGGTTTTCAGGTTTTGGTAGGTTTTGACGAATAAGCTTCCGAAGACGAGCAGGTGGCTGACAAATAGCTAAATTTAGGAATTCTGTTTTATTTTCCGCTGTGTATTATGACAGTTATGTCTATATTGCTTTGGTAATCCAATGTGGCATCTTCATATGTCGTTCTTAACGTATTGTTGTAATTATATTTGATCATTGCCTGAGAATACGTTTAGGATTTTTATAAGTTGGATATAATTTGTTTGAAATATAATCATTGAAATTATTGTTTTCGAAATTCTGTGATTTTATTCATATTCAAGAGCTTCTGATATTATGGATACCATTAACATTACCGTATTTCGTCATCAAAAGTTAATACTGTGGATGACTCAGCATCCATAGCGTTTAGCTTTTGGCCTCCAGATACGGGATGTTACATAAATCAACAAACTTTACCAGTGTAACTTGAACTATTACCTAGGAATGTTAACGGATACTTTTGGATACGGATGGTGTCATTTCTGCATTTGTATCTAAAATTATTATTGGATATCGAATATCCACATCCGTGTATACGGACGGATATTGAATAATTATCTTATCTACTAACGATTGATAAATAGAGAAATGTAAATAGAAAATTTTGTTTTAGCATAAATTTGTTTCAATTCCATTAATTATAAAAATGTGAAAAAAATGATAATAAAATTTTTTGAACAATTAATATGTATAAAATTTGTATAATGCAAACCATCAGCTTAATAAAAAAATAAACACATGTTTATCGTTGTACTAAAAACACACAAAATATTAGTCATAATCTTGACAAAAACTGAACGGATGATTTGCGGATGCGGATACCTTTGCATTTGCATTCATTTTTTCAGATGACGAATATTTATCTGTTTTTCGAATACGAATGTAGATGGATTTTGAATATTTTCGATATCCACTTACCCAGACCTATTATTACCCGGATAGCCCAGCGTATAAAATCTTTTACAAATAAAATTTTGAGGCATTTGGAGATGGCGTCCTAAAGCAAGAATCAGGCGTGGATGGATTATACAAAATCTTTATTTAAAGTAACTACAACTGTTGTTTTAACACTAGAAATTAACTGTTTAAATAATTATAGTAATCGGCAAATAACATTAAGGTACTAAAGCAAGAATAAAATCAAACTGCTGACTTTAGTTTTGATAACGAAACTTGCGTGCCCTTTTATCATCAACGGTAGTACATTACATGTACGGCCCAATATCCCTTACAATCATTAATCTAACCTTTAAAGCCATTAACCAAAATTTTGCATCATCCCCTTAACTTTATTTTCGTACTTAAAATTCCACCTATATTAGAATTAAAATCTTAACGAAGATCAACGTTAAATCAATCTAAAATTTACTTTATTTTTTACCATTTTTTTTTCCCTTTTTCTAAACAAACAAGAGAAAAGAAAGAGAGAGAAAATCCCTTAAAACAAGACTAACATAAAATTAATTAAATTCTTCTTGCATTAAACAAATATTATAAAGTGGAAGTGGACAGAGAACATCGCCTTCTTTTCCTTTGAGGAGACGATTTTCCATTTAGTACATCTTTTTCGTTAAAAGAAATTTAGAACAATATGACTTTACAGGAACAGCCCAGAAATTGCAAGGCCCAGGCCATTTCGTAGGGCTCAGATATTTCTCCATTATTTTTTAATATAAATAAAACAAAAGGCCGAAACAAGAAAAGAGGGTATTATTATTATTTCATTTTAGCGGGAGCCCAAGAGGCTTCATTTCTAACCAACGGACGTTTACGTTTCTGTAATAACAATTCAAGTCGGGGAAAAAAATTTGAAAAAATTGTAGCCACGTAAAATCATCGGAACCAAACGAAGACGCTAGAACTTCTATTCTTTTGAGTGCTGAAACGTAACTGAACTGGCTTTATGTCATATTAGTATCCGAGTTATAAACTGAATATATCTTTTCAATATAATCGACAAAAAAAAAAATGATATTTACATATATATTTAAATCTTCTTTCCATTATACTTTTGAATATTGCCAACTACTATATATTTTCTTTTTGTTCATATCTAAACTCGGAAAGAGGCCATACCAGAAAATTGGACTTCCCCCAAAATGATGTCGGGCAATCCTCTATAACATAAAATGTAGACACAATCGGTGATAGAATGGATCTACATCAACGGCTGATTGTTTGTATTTTCAATTTGTGTCTAGTTTTATGTATATATATAGTCGTCCCGTATAAATATATATACACATACGCCATGGCATAATTTCAAGATTTTTTGTGTCTATAAACGGAAAATCTATTATACCAGATAAAAGGAAGCAATCAAACGACAATATCAGAATCGAAGAAAAGATAACCGAAACGACGTCATTAATATAAGACAGCAAAAACAAAACCATAAACTAAATTATTTACACAAAACAGCATAATTATCGATGGACTAATTAAAATTATAAACAGACAACTGATTACAGAATTAAGAAGGGGGTAGTTGGCTAGCATGGGATCCTGTACGGGCGACGTTGCAAAAGCGCGCTGTATAATGCTGCTCTGTTTGCCGGCATCATCTTCTCCTCCTTCCTTTTCACTTCCTCTTCCATCACCGTAGCTGTAGCCGGTTGTTCAAATTCTATGATCTCGTTTTCGCCAAATCTCACCTTTTTCGTCTTCTTCTTCTTTGTCTTCCTCTCATCATTCTTTGCTTGCTCTGCATGGTTGTTGATCACTTTCAAAAAGGTTACAGATTTATGCAAATTTTCAAACTACTGACCTTGTTTGAAATATCACAAGCAAAATTTCATAAGTTGTTTCGATTACGCTAAGTGCATTTTTTTGAATTATTTTGAAATTTTGAACGGATAAGATAAAATTCTGTTAATTTTAATGACATGCAAACCTTGATTGGAGAGAAGTCGGGGACGACAAAGGGAGAGGAGGATTACAGTGCCAGAGAGGGCTGCCATGGCGGTAGCTGTAGCCAGAGCGATTCCATGATTATCCATTTTCTAGTTTATATTTATTTATTATTTTTAAATTATGTATATATGGTGAAATTTTGAGGATGAAAACTGAAGGAAAAATAAAAACTGTGGAATGAATGCGCTGTTCTGTTGTTGTCTTTTTATATATAAAGAGTGAGGTAACATGTGAAAGAGAGGAGGGGCAGCTTTAAAGCAAAAAGGTGCATGAGTAGCTCATGGGAAATGGATCACTGTTTAAGTACATTAATTAGATGGTTTATATTTGTATTAGAAAAGAATCGGTTGTGGGACATGTACAATTAAAATTTTCATAATTCTAATTTTTGAGGATACGATAGAGTACGCTTATTAATCTCTTGATTGTGATACATATAGGGTTGTTTATGATCAATCAAAACTTCAACCAAGTTCAATCCAAGCATAAATGGTTGATATTACATTTCAAGATTTAAGAGCTATCGAATCGATTAATTTTTTAAAAATTGAAAATTTGTCAAAATTTTTACGTTAAACTAGCGTTGTCATAATGGACCCAACACATGTGATGAAGCACATACCTCGACTCGCAATGATGAAGCACATTCCACGACTCAACTCCTCCCATGACCCACGACTCAACTTCCACCGCGACTCACGACTCAATCCACCTCCATAGCAACCCACGACCTAAATTCCTCCCACGACCCACGACTCAACGACCACAGCGACTCACGACTCAATCCATCCCCACCGCGACCTACGACCCATCCCCAATTCCTTTCCGCGGCCTCATCACTCGCGAAGCCCTACATCGATCCCAGCAGCTAAGTCGTGAACGAGTCGTTTTCCCCATATGTCGCGAACAACCTAAGTCGCGGCCGTCTTATCTTTGCTATGAGAAATCCCTGAGTCGCAATCTTCTCCCTAGGTCATGAACCGAGATACCATAAGTCGCGAACTTTTCTTATGTCCCGAAGAAGAAATTAAGTCGCTGCCAATTTTTTTGTTAAGTCGCGAGCGACTTATTACTGAGTCGTTAAGTCGTAACCGAGTTAGAGTCGTTGTACTTTGGTACTTTGTTGCTTATGTCGGTTGTGTAAAATGTTGTAATTTTCTTAAGTCTTTTGTGTTGTGTCATAAACCCTATAAATAGAGATGTAATTTCATTGTAATTGGTTGTTGAAAATTGAATAAAATTTCCATTTGATTGCTTTGTGCTTTCTTTAAATTGGTAGTCGAGTGAAAATCTCCTATCTCCACTTCGGCATTCGAGTGCGCTCGAATCAACGAACGTTGAAGCCGATTCACGGAATCAAGTGCGCTTGATCAACGTCGAAGAATCGTAGATCCTTCATCACGGTATCGTGCGCGATCAACGTGTTAAGGATAGCTAGAATCCGGTATCTCTTGAGATCAACGGATTTGGGCATTTTCAGTATTGTTCAATCCACCGATTGCTAATTCCATCGACATATCAAGTTTTTGGTTAATCCGCTGCGTCAACATGTATATTTACAAAATATTTCATAGATATTGCATTCCTTTCATATTACATAACGACAACAAGAGCAACGTGAAATGGGATGATACTTTGATTTCAAAATTTTCAAATGACATCATCGTCTTCTTCTTAACAACAAACGCTCCATACGAAAATGGGATGATACTTTGATTTCAAATTTTGTCGAATGATATTATAATTGCAAGAGCTAAGAAATAAATAGAAGGTAGAACATATCGTGACGTTCAAACCCCTTCTTAAATATGTCGTTGATCAGAATATTGATTACGTTATTGTAGTCAATAAATTCGATAACGATATGCAAAAATACAAAGCATTTCTGAAGTTGCTAATTTTGAATGGTACTGAATTGGACTAGCTATAACAAAAATTCATTGACAAACAAACCACATAATCAAGCCCAATTCGAAAATAAATCACCACCAATCACGGTTAGCATAGAAATCAACGTGATATGCAAATTTACATTAGTTCCACAATTGATGTGATAGTGTACATCCATTTGGGAAAAGATATACTTATTGATTCTTTAGAGAGAAATCAAAAGGATTGATAATTTTCAACTGTGGTTATTACAAAGTAAAGAAGAAGAACTAATTTATCCAACTCATTTCCATCTTGAGCCTTAGGTGAAGTGATGTAAACATAAGATCTCTAGTCGAACTTGTCCTTCAAATTAGCTTTTGAGACACCAAGAGTTTGGATGTAAAGTCTTGTGCCAATAGACAAAATCGTCCATTCAATCAGAAGTGTAATCAACCAATAATCTAGTGGTTGGCCAATGTAAGCGGATTAACCTTAGATTACCAATCGCTTAACCCGCGTCTCAATCGCCTAATCATATGTTTCTTAGAGTTAAAGACATACCTTAAGGGCAATTATGCAATTTGATTATATAACTTAACTCTTCTATCGATTCTTGTTTAAAATAAGTAAGCTTTTGGTTATATTTTCTATTACATGTGTTGTTATATCATGATATAAATAATATTATAAATATATTAAATATACACATGTAGAAAATCCTTAAGAATTGTATTCAATCGTCGCAAATGTGATTGTAGCTATGGGTATTGAAGCGTATAAAATACACACTTATCCTTAATTGTTCTTAGTGATGTATCGAGAATAGGATATTGATATATCCGTCGAGACTGGTGTACGTAAAAAATCTCCACGGTACTGTTAGGGGCACCAAAGAGTTACGTGCATGTAGTTGTTCGGATATATGTGATTTGTGTTATGTTGTCTCAATGACATGTTGTATCTAAATACCATTTAAAAAAAAATTACATGACGTGTCTCTAAAAGTCTTCCATAGGGTAAAAGTCAAATAGAAGACCTTACGTGACGATGTGCAGTAGTCTTTTGACTTGAGAATAATATGAATCTTAAGTGTATAAATTATACTTTGATTATGGGTGATCACACGACAACGATGATCGTTTTAAGGCCATGGTTATATATAAGTTGAACCATTTTGAAATAAAACATTATTTAAGACATGATTCATCTTCTTAGAATATAAGATTAATATCACTGTAATTGGTAGTCAACGTAAAGTCGAAGTCTTTGACCATAGCAAATTGATTAATTGATAATTGTTATCAGATTGAACCGTGGACTATAATGCTGGACTTCGCAATTAAACGCGGACATTATTAAATTTTGACCACTTATCGAGCTTTAGATATCTAGTGATATAAAGATGATGAAGATAAAACATGCATAATATATCTTTGCTTAAAGGCGTCGATTTAAAAAGCAAGAAATTGGATTTCATCTAAACATTCTATAAGCAGCTGAACTCGTGTCCACTACAGTGCTTCAGCAATGTCCATACCAACTTCAAATACAAATTGATTAAATATTACATAAGGTTGAGTTCACACCTGAGAGTCACACAACCACAACTTCTATTTTTTGATCAAAAATAATTTTAAAAGTTGTAAATTATTATTGTGAAGAAATTAATATAACGTCCGCGGGTGCGGCGCACTGGAAAGGAGGCTTGAGTTCTGGTAAAAAGATCCAGGTTCGATTCCTACCATGCGCTTCCCTATCCTATATAAATTTAACCGGGGGTATGGGGGCTTGAATCAGCGTACGGCTTTACTATACCCTACTCAGGAGTTTACCGGTCTGTCGGGTTCTCCTGGGTATTCAAAAAAAAAGTTAATATAACTGTTATATTAATTACTTTACTATTAATTTTCATACGATTGAGGGATAAAAAATTAAATAATAAAATATACAATTGTTATGCATTTGCTTAATCATTTATATAGGTCGAAAATAATATTTATTAAACAATAAATATTTTATGGTAGTCGAAATTATTAATATTGATTAATAATTAAAGGGTTAGCGACTATTTATATAGTATATGAATTATCCACTGAATCCTCCGCATATGCATGGGATCGGTGCCTGTTTATAGCCATTTGGAGAAGGTACAGACGTAATAGGTCGATGTTAATCGACGGAAATTATATGAAAGTAGAAAACCGTCGAAAAATTTCAACTTAAATTTACCGCAAGCGCACGGCATACACTTGTAGTACGTGATGAATATGGGTCAATCCGCAAGGAGTTGTTAGAATTTTAAAAATATATTCAATCAAATTAGATCAAATGAAGGAGAAATTGTTGACTAGAACTAAAAAGAAGCTAAAACTATAATTAAAATTTGATTTAAAAACTATTGAACTAGAGAATAATTTAGAGGCAAATCCATTCTCATATATTTATAAATCAACAAACAAACAATTTATGATCTCTACCTTTGATTTAAGTGAAATATTGTTGTATTTATTATAAGTATGGTTTGTTTATTTTATTAATTAACATAACTCAAACCATCAAACTATAATACAACAAATAACCCACTTATAATTCTCATGAAAATGAAGCCAAAGCAAAAGCTATTTCAAGTATGATCTATTTACTATTGTAACTAGTAATCTAAATAATCAAATTTCATTTTTACTTTAATTTCACAATCAAAAATGGATTAGCAAATGATGATGCAACTTGTGTTTATATTGAATAAGAATAGCTCATTTGCATAAGCAACACAAGCTATCAAATCCACTTGTATAAACTTGCATCAAAATCCACTTCATGAAGCGTAAACCAAATGAGATCATAAATCATAAAATGTTGAAATTACATAATATTTGAGAACTTCATTACCCCTAAATTGAAGGGGTTTAGCTACTCATTTGTAGCATTGAAGCAACACAAGTAAATTTCAACATTAAAAGTGAAGAAAATCAAAAAAAAGTAAAGAAGAGAATGTAATTAAACTACTTACAACAAAAGGAACTAAGCTACACTACTTGTATAAATGTAAAACTAATCTACTAACAAAGAAAAGGAAAGAGCATAAAAGCATGAGAAGTAAGTAAAAACATGTAAATAAGAGAAGAGAAAGAGGTTAAGAAGCCATTTTTATTTCATTGAACATCGAGCTTACACTTTGATATCTTAATTTCCTAAGTAAAATGAAAGAGTAGAACAATGATATGTTCATGTGCATAAGAGAGCTATTTATACTTGCATAAACCTTAATTATCTTTTTAGGAAGCTTCCTAAAATACGCTTAAGGCAGTGTGACCACCAAGTAATCATTAACATCCACTAATTCTCCACTTAAATGTCCATGAAGTTTTAATGACCTTTTAGCATGTTCTTAACACCTAATTGAAAATTAAGGTAAGTGGGTGTGGTCCTCCATGATCTTGAACTTGAATTATTTCCTCTTCATTCCTTTGTATTTCCTTGTGCATGCATATATCATCATGAATCCCTCTTCTATATGCATCAATATATCCTATAAAAATAATAAAAATTGTCCAAGTAATTTTTTTTTAAATTGATACATGCATAAAAATGTCCATTTTGCTCCTGAATGAAGGTGAAAATATGATGGTTTGAAAATAATTGAATTTCGGTTTTAACATGTAAAAGTGCCCAAATATGATGTTTATTTAAATAAAAAGAGATGAAATATGGATGTAAACATATGCACATCAAATACCCCCACACTTATCTTTTTATTCGTCCTCGAATAAAGAAAAACTAAGATAAATCCGTTTTCGTAGGGAGCACGATCGCATTCAGCGTATGCAACAAGCCGTTAAACCTATGGGTATCCCCAGTAGGACTAGTGTTGTCTCGTGAGGGTTTTCAACGAATAATACCCAAAAAATCCAGTGCAAAGTGAAAATATTTACAAAATGCAAGATTTATTTACAAAGAGATGAATGTAAGTTTTTGGAAATATTTGCAAATGAAAATTTTACTTTTAAATAAACACAAATAAGTTAAATACAATTTTTGGTCATTGTCTTGAAAATTTAAGTTATTTACTCGTCAAAAATTCCAACACCAATCAAGTTGTCATAACAGATAGATCGTAGTTTGGCTAGTTGTTTCAGTTGATAACACAATGTAATTATGAAATGGATCCTTAGTTGATTATCAAAGTTTATTAAAGTGGTATTTTCATTTCTTTTCAATAACAAGTTAAATCAAACAAGTTAAAATAGTGCTAGAATTTCAATTGCTTGCTCTCTCACTATTTGCAAGACAAATTACACACCTAGCTCAGGTAAACTGAGATCAGATATACCACCCATCACTGCCTTTTGGGTTTATGTGAGGGGAGTACGGAGCATGGTGAGTGCACACACTTTCGTGCATACACCTATCGACCAAAGGTGGTTTTTATTAAGTCTGTTTTTTTTACATGTGTTCCATACATGCATAACGGTGAGACTTTTAAATGAGTATGAAAGCATGTAATCAAAGATTCCAAGTAATTCACTCATGCATAACTGTGGGGACTTTTGAATGAGAGTGAATACGTTGAATGTTATTTTTTTTTTATATTTTTAAGAGAGAGAGTTTTTAAAAAAATCATCTTAGCACCATTTAACTAAGAAGACAAAAATGTTATATCCTTTACTTTAAATTACCACTTTTTAAACAAAGAATTTTATTAGAACATACTACGTAATTAACATAGATGAACCTTCCTATATACTAGTTAAACCATTGTTATTTGTAATTAAACTTCATTTTTATTTTAGTTAAGACAAATAAATTTTCAAAAATTTCAATTTATTAACCAAAACTTATACTTATCGCATAGTGTTTCTTCAAAAATAAATCAAAATGGTAAAATGAAAATGTTTTTGAGATTTAGGAGTTTTGAGATTTTTTTTTGAAGTAAGAAAATGAAAATTCAATAATGCTATGAAAAACTAAAAAATTGAAAATGAGACCCCTCATCGCCCACACACACCTAATTTTGACTGTGTCCCCACAGTCAATGCATGATATAATGAGTGTAACGGGGAAAAATATGTACATATTCATAAAAGAGGGTTAACATTCTTACTAGACGTAGCTTGGCTCATGAAGGATCATGAGCTCCTCCTCTTGGTTACTAGGCAATTCCAAGAAAGGTTTCAAACGATGACCGTTGACTTTAAAAATTGATCCATCCCTAGGGTTTTCTATTTATACGGCACCATGTGGAAAAAAATTCGTACCATAAATGGTTCGGTCCATCTTGATTTAATTTTTCGAGAGAATGAATGAAGTCTCGAGTTCTTCTTGTTTTCATACGTGCCATTCTTAAGTTCTTCTAGTTCGTTGAGTTGTAATTTTCGGTTTTCATTTGCTTTTTCAAGATCAAAGTTTAAGTTCTTTATTGCCCACAATGCTTTGTATTCAATTTCAACAGGTACATGGCAAGCTTTACCGTAAATTAAAGAAATGGGACATCCCAAGGTTAGTTTTAAAAGCAATACGTTAAGCCCAAAGTGCGTCGGTCAATTTCTGAGACCAATCTTTTCGATTTTTGTTGACATTTTTCTCCAAGATTTGTTTTATTTGACGATTTGAAACTTCAACTTAGCCAAAAGTTTGAGGATGATATTGAGTGGATAACTTGTGGGTTATCGAATATTTCTTCGTTAATGTTTCAAAAGAACGGTTACAAAAATGGGTTCCATTGTCACTGATTATTGTGCGAGGTGTGCCGAACCTCAAAAAGATATTTTCTTTGCGAAATTTCACAACAATTCTATGGTCATTGGTTTTGCAAGGAACGGCTTCGACCTATTTTGAAATGTAATCGACAGCGAGAAGGATATAAAAGTTTCCAAAAGAATTCGAAAAAGGTTCCCTAAGTCAATACCCCAAACATCAAAGATTTCGATCGTAATAATGGGCCGAGAGGCATCATATTTCATCGAGAAATTCGTCCAAGCATTTGACATCGATTGCAGGTTTTATAAAATTCAAATAAGTCTTTGAAGAGAGAAGGTCAATAGAAACCACACTGAAGCACCTTTTCCGTAGTTTTTCAAGGACCAAAATGTCCACCGCACGCTTAATCATGGCAAAACGGAAAAACACTCCTGATCTCATTATCCGAAATGCAACGACGGATAATGTGGTTGGGACAATATTTGAAAAAGTATGAATCGTCCCAATAGAAATATTTTACTTGGAACATGAATTTCCATTTGTCTTGTTTGGACCAAGATGATGGAGTTTCTTTAGTGACTAAGTAGTTCAGTATATCAGCGTACCATGGATCGATAGCGATTGAAAGAAGTTGTTCATCGGGTAAGTTTTCATTGATCGGCAAATAAGATGGTGCGTTTGGAAGACGAGACAAGTGATCGGCTATGATGTTATCGGATCCTTTTTTGTCTTTGATTGTAAGGTCAAATTCTTGAAATAAAAGGATCCAACGAATCAAATGGGATTTATTATCCTTTTTAGCAAAGTGATATCGAAGCGCGGAGTGGTCTGTGTACACAGTATATGAACCTATCAAGTAAGGTCGAAATTTTTCGAGCGCAAAAAAACAGCTAAGAGCTCTTTTTCGGTTGTTGTGTAGTTGAGTTGAGCGTCGTTCAAAGTCATACTCGCGTAGTAAATGACGTGAAGGATCTTGTTGATGCGTTGTCCTGAGAAAGCACCAACGACAAAGTTCGAAGAATCACAAATTATTTCGAAAGGAAGATCCCAATTGGGTGCGCTAATGATTGGGGTAGAAATGAGTTTTCTCTTAAGATGTTCGGAGATACAATCAGAGTTAAAATCGAAAGGAACGTCTTTTTCAAGAAGAGTCGTCAAAGGACAAGTGATTTTGCTAAAGTCTTTCACAAAACGTCGGTAAAATCCAGCGTGTCCTAGAAACGATGGAATGTCTTTAACAGATTTGGGAATGGGTAGATTCGCAATGACATTGATTTTTTGCTTTGTCTACATCAATGCCTTTATTTGAGATGATATGTCGAAAAACTATGCATTTTTTGTCCATAAAGTGGCATTTTTTCCAATTCAAAGTCAAATGTTTTCTTTACATCGATTCATAACCAACTCGAGATGATGTAAATATTGGAAAAAAGAATTGCCAAAGCTAGAGAAATCGTCCATAAAAACTTCTGGAAGGCATTCAATCATGTTGAAAAAGATGCTCGTTGGAAAATCGTAGGAGCGTTACAAAGTCCGAATGGCATACTTTGATAAGCAAAGGTACCGAATTGACATGTGAAAGTCGTTTTCTCTAGATCTTGGGGATCGATTGGAATTTGGTTATAGCCAGAATAACCATCAAGGAAGTTGTAAAATTCATGGCCGGTTAAACGTTCAAGCATTTGGTCAGTGAAAGGAAGGGGAAAGTGATCTTTACGTGTTGCGGCATTTAGTTTTCGATAGTCAATGCAAATACGCCAACCCGTTTGAATACGAGTTGGAATAAGCTTGTTGAATCGTTCTTGACAATGGTTAGCCCAGATTTTTTCGGTACAATGTGAATTAGGCAAACCAGTGAACTATCGGAGATTGGGTAAATGATTCCGTTGTCGAGAGGTTTAAGGACGTTGAATAAGAGTGGAACTAATTCTTTTTATAACGGAGGTTGACCATCCAATCGCTTCCTTATTTTTTGAAAGAATAGAGAGAAGAGAAGCTTCTTGGTCAAGAGAGATTGTTGCAGAAATTATAATAGGCGACGTTTCGTCTTCACCTAAGTATGCGTACTTAAGGCGATCAGGATGTGGTTTGAGGTCCAACTTCGGGAGTTTTTCGATCAAAGAGTTGGGTTGAGATTCAGACTCAACTTGAAGCGATTCAAAGGGAAGAGTGTATTCAATCTCGTCTGGAATTTCGTGCAACAATTTTTCCTACTCAGCTTCGCTTTCATCGTTAAGATCAAGTGTCTCGTTTTCGAAGTTTTCGTGAGTGACACTAACTTCCAACATTTCATCACGAGGTTCATTCGATTGGCTTTCAAGATGAAATATGTTAAGATCCAAAGTCATGTTTCTAATAGAGATTTTCATCGATCTGTTACGACAATTGATTAAGGCATTTGAGATGGCTAAGAATGGTCGGCCTAAAATCAATAGAATTTGACTTAGGGATTTGTCACGAGTTGTGTTTCGAGAACAATAAAGTCCACAGGAAATATGAATTGCCCTACTCGAATGAGCATTTCTTCGATTTCTCCTAACGATCGGCAAATTGAAGCGTAACTTTCATGGGTTTGAGTTCACCTAGGCCTAATTGTTCATACATGAAGTATGGAATCAAGTTGACACTCACGCCTAACTCTATCAAACACTTGTTAATCGTCTTGTCTCCAATTATACATGAAATCGTAGGGCAGCCAGGATCTTTATATTTAACGGGAATGAATTGGGACAAGACTTCACTCAAACCGGCAGCTAATAAGACTTTTTTGGACACTTGAGTGTGACGCTTTTGGGTACACAAGTTCTTAAGAAATTTTGCATAAGTGGGGACTTATAGAACGATGTCAAGAAGCGGGATGTTCACTTTCACTTGTTTAAAAATTTCCAACATCTTTTCCATTTGGTCCGAGTGTTTCTTTAGTCGAAGACGATGTGAAAATGGGACACGATACTTGGTAGGTGGGTTTACTCGAGTAGAAGAAGAAGACTTTAGATTGGCATTCGATTCGACGTTTTGCTCTACGTTCTGTTCAGATTCGTTTTTTTTAGAGGTGTCGAGAGAGGTTTTCGATAAATCATTTGGGTTAACAATTTGATCATCGATTTATTTACCGGAACGTACAGTTGTGATAGCATTCAATTGGGTGACATTGATATCTTGAACAACATGAGCTTGATTTGAATTTGCGTTTTAATTTCTGGGATTTGGAAGTGGCTGGCTTGGAAATGTTCCACATTCATGTTCACTTACAAAAGTGGCAAATTGGCTCATTCGCATTTCGAGTTTTGCAATCGATTGGTTTGTGTTTTGCATATATGAAGTCAATAAATTTTGCAAATTGCTGTTTGATTGAAGGCTTAGTAGTTGCCTTAGCCAATATTTCAAGAGTTTTCTCAGGCGAAGTTAAATGTTTATCGTCTTGGGGAGGATGCGCAGAATTTGGTTGAAAATTTGTTTGTTGCGGTTGATTATGAGACGGACCCGCAAAGTTTGGTTGAAAATTATTGGGATGAAAGGGAGGATTCGAAGCATTATTCGAAAATGCTTGAAAATTGAGACGAATTGTATTCGTGTTGGGATTGTTTTGGTTTCTCCAACTAGTGTTGAACGTTGGAGAAAAAAGGTCGTTTTTGGCTTTATTGAAAGCATTGATTTGTTCGAAAGAATTGGGACATTGATGTGCTACATGATTAGGATCGTTGCATTTATAACACATCGGTTGGAAGCTTGGTTCATTTGATTCGATGAGAAAACGTTATCAAATTTTTTAATCATTGCATCGATCTTACCTTCCAAAGCAAAAGAATATCCTATTGAGTTTGCACTCGATCGTGAGTAAATTGATTTTTCGTTCGAACGTTCCCGTTGGGACGACATTTCAGCGAGGTTTTAAAGAAATTGCCAAGCATCGTCGTGATGTTGGATAAGAAAGTTGCCTTGGCACATTGATTCGAGCATTGTTCATGAGCTATTTTTGAGTCCATCGTATAAGAATTGGCAAATCGTCCATTTTTCAAAGTTATGATGTGGACATTTTATCAAAAGATCTTTGAACCTTTCAAAATATTTTCCGAATGGTTCTCCCATGAATTGATAAAAATATACAATTTCATTTCGAATTCTACTCGTTTTTTCCAAAGGTTAGCACTTTTTTAAGAAAGATTTTACAAATTCTTTCCAAGTTCTAATTGAATTCGATGGTAAGCTGTATAACCATTTTTCAGCATAATCCATAAGAGCGAATTTGATTAATCGAAGTTTGATTCCATCATTAGAAAGTTGTTGGAGTTTAACGGTTGCGCAAACTTGTCCGAATTTAGTTAAGAAAATGTATGGGTTATCGTATTCAGAATTGCCAAATTTCGGAAGCATGGCAATATGGTTCGAGTGGATTTCGAAATGGTTACCCGTAGAGGCGGGTATCGTGATGCTAGATGGAATAGAAACTCTATCGGAAAATATTCTATCCATAAGAGTTCGAGGGGCGTTTTCGTTCTCCATTTTGGGAGGATCGTCTGCTCGAGTTAAATGGTTTATAGAAGTGTCGCGAGTCCAACGATTTGTTGTTGTGTCACGAGTCCAAGTACTCATGCACAAGTGAAAGTCAAGAAGAGAAAGAAGTTGGAAACGAGTTTAGAGAATGAAAGAAGATTTGAAAACTTGTTTTTGGTTTTTGAATTTTCTCTTCTTTTTTTTATAAGGAAGAAAACTATTTACCAAGTGAGATTTATATTAAAAAGAAAAGTTTGATTTTTGTTTTGTTTTTGGTTTTTCAAAAAAAAATTACATGTTTTTTGTTTTTGTTTTTTTTTTTTTGAATTTTCAAATATTTACCAAAGGATTTTTTATTTTTAGGAAATGGAAATTGATTTTTGTTTTTGTTTTTGAATTTCCAAAAAAAAAAATCTTTTTTCAAAAGATTTTATATATTTTTTTTGGTTGAAAATTTTCAAAGGAAAGGAAAAAAAATTTGGATTAAAAAGTAAGTTAAGTAATTTTTTTTGGATTTTGGATTTTTGTTTTTTTTTTAAAATATGCATGAACTAGTGCAACTAAATGAATGCAAAGGACTTAATTACAATTTCATGTCCTTAGTAGCTCCTAACCCAAAATTGAATAATCACACTTTGTCTTAAATCACAAAATTATTTCTCAGCCAGTTAACGGGCAGGGGTTATCGGTGCACCACGAATCACCATAGCAGTGCAACCGAAGGTTTAAGTACCTTCATAGGAACAACCACTATAATATTTACGAATCACCGTAATATTTATAAATGGTTATTACTTTGTCGTAGCCTAGACACCAAGAAATAAAATTATTCAAAGAAAACAATTGTGAAGATAAAATTAAGCCATAAGTGAGCTCACGACACCCTTAGGTCCAACGTCCAACCTTTATTATTAGTCAAGTTCTACAATGAAATGCATTTGTGGGCTAAGGAAAGGACGATGGAATTACTCTCCTTATGTGAATTAGGGTATTGCCCTTAGAAAATAAAATAAGATTAGATGAATTGAAAATAAAAATTATACGTGAATTTACAATGCAACTAAAATGAAGCTTTTTTTTGGATTTTGAAATTATATATATATATATATATATATATATATATATATATGCAAATGTAAGCAACCAATAATGCAATTTAAATAAAAACAAAGGAAAAAGGCACGATACAAGTGCGTGCAGAATTTATTAGCAATTTATTTTTAAGCAGCGATTTTTTTTAAGCAAGCAAGCTATGCAATTATTTTTTAGCAAGCAAATCCTTTTTTCCTTGCAATTTTCTGCGTTGGCAACCTGAAATTTCAATCAAGATATATATGATTTTTTTTTAGAAAACAGTTTCAAAACTAAACTTAAAACAAATTGAACAACTCTCCTTTTTCTTTTTGAGGATTCACTAAAAAAATTAAAACCAGCAAATTAAAACAAAAGCAATAAAAGAAAACTCAAGAAAACAAGAAGAAGGCACTAAGTTATTTTTTTTTAGTTCAAAACAAAAGAAATTTACTTAACAAGGAAAAGGAAACAAATAGAATAAAATAAAAGCTACTGAACCTGGCCCTTTAGTCAACTAACCAACTCAAATTCAATTAATCTCATCCCTAATCGAAAGGAAATTTTTTTTCTTCTTTCGAATGCTTCATATCCTTATCCCCAGTAGAGTTGCCAGGATAAAGTTCGACTGCAATCCCTTTTTTTAAAGGATGTGGTTTGCAAATTTGAGAGGTATGGAACCACAAATGGAAGAGGTTTGGGAATTAGTTGCGGAGGTGTGTTGTTAGCGATTGGGCTTTGAGTTGGGGTTCAATTGGTCGAGGTTGTCGCTGTCCTTGGGCTTGGTTGCGATGCCGAGGAGATGGGAGAGGGGTTATGGAATTGGGTTCCTCGATTTAGGTAGCAGGTCACAGTCAAACTCGATGTATATGGTGGTGATATAGGATAAGGAAAGGTTTGATGATTGTACCGGTGGTGGATCTTCGGCTATTTGTGGGGCAGTGAAGCTTGCTGTAGCGATTTGAAGAGGGGTGAAGTAGTGGTTGAGCTGGGGGGAATCGAATTGGGCGAGTTGATATTGGTCAGTTGCTATAGTGCTTTAGGTTGAAGGTAATTAGCACAATGCAGGCAGTGAATTATAGTTATGATCGAGGCAAGTAAACCACAATCTCTGTTTTTTTTCTTGAATGATGGTTGTCTGTGTGAAGTGCTGATGGTTGACGATTTTGTATGTATGCTAGAAAAGGAACGTATGGTTGTGAGGTAGGGAATGAAAGCAGGGGCGGTGATGGTGGTTTTCTGTCGTTGCTTGTATAAAGTAGTGAAATTCAGTGGTGGGTGGTTTGCAAGTTGCTGCTATTTAGCAGGGTTGGGCGGTTTGAATGGTGGTTGGTTTGGGGTATTGTTTGCAGTGGCACTGGATTGTGGTTACAGAAGAGGATGTGCAGAGGAGAATGAGGATATTTGCAATGGTTTTTTGAAGTGGTATGGGTACTGTGCACAGCAATGTTGATTGGTTTGTGGAGTAGCACGAGGAGTAGTAGTAAGGTAGGTCTCAGAAAGTGGTGGTTTGGTATTGTAATGTTGGAAGATATGAAACTGCAATGTGTTTGATGACAATGGAGAGGGACGGTATGGTGCAATTTGATAGAGGAGGGGGTTGTGGGTTGTAGATGATTGTGATGAGGAAGGAGGTGGTGAGTTGTATTAGGAAGGTTCTATTTGTAGTGGAAGGAGATAGAGCAGTTGTGTAAGTTAGTGAATTGCTGTCAGGAAGGTGTTGTAGCAGAGATGATAATGCGTGGTGATGAAGATGGTTTGTGATGGCAAACGTTCGAAAGTCGAGGGCTTGTTCGAAGTCTGGAGGGTGATTGCAATCAAGGCGGTTCTGGTTGAAATGTGTAGATACGAAGAGATGGTGGGAGATTGTCGGTTGCTATGGGTTGTCAGTGAAGAGGTTGCAATAGTCTTGTGTTTCCCTGGTTTGCAAATTGGTATGGTGGCTGATCAGAGATGGAACTGGATGTTTTAGCAAGGTCAGTAAGGGGTAGTGGTACCATTGACACTGTAATTAAGTGTTTTGGGTATGTGTCAGTAAGCAGAAGTGAAGGAAGTGGAGTTTGTACGAAGTTGTGGTTTTGAGAGTAAGCAATGGTGATAAGGTTTATGTTGTGTACTGCAACGGGGTGGTTGTATTTAATGCAAGTAGTAGTGGAGTGGAATGGCGGGGTTTGATGGTAGAATGTATGAGTGGTGCTTAATGTATGGATGGAGTTATGGTTGCAAATGATGGTTGCAAGCAGTAATGTGGAAGTGGGTGTATGTGGAGAATGCAAGTTGTATGATGGTCAGGCGATAGGTTATTGGAGAAGGGTTGTTGCATTTTGATGATGATGGCTTTGAAATGCTTGTATGGTGATGAAAGTGTAGTTTGATGGTTGAAGGATGGAATGTATGTAAGGCAGGGTTGATGTGCACTGGGTTAACAGTGTAAAAATGCAAATGAACAGTGAACAGTGAATGTGACAGAGAATGCAATATAAAATGTAAACAGTGAAGAAAAATGCAATGTAACAGTGTTTTTTTTTAATTGGAAATTGTAAATGCAATATAGATTGTAAAAATGAAATGCAAATTGAAAGGATAATAAAATATTTTCATTTTTGTTTTGAAATTGTGATGTGCTTTTTTTTAAGAGAATGCAAATGCAAAATGGAACTAAAAGCACACAACAAATTGTAAACAAAAATCAAACAACAAACACAATTTTTTTTGGTAATATAAACACACACAAGATAAACACACAAAAAAAACAAAACAAATCCGAAGAATAGAAAATTAAAATCAAAACAAGTCCTCGACAACGGCGCCAAAAACTTGTTAATTGACAGAAATTCTATGGAATTAGAAAACCATCGAAAAATTTCAATTTAAACTTACCGTAAGCGTACGGTGTACACTTGTAGTACGTGGCGAATACAGGTCGATCCGTAGGGAGTTGTTAGAGTTTTAAAAATCTATTCAATCAAATTAGAACAAATGGAGGAGAAATTGTTGACTAGAACTAAAATGAAGCTAAAACTAGAATTAAAATTTAATTTAAAAACAATTAAACTAGAGAACAATTTAGAGGCAAATCCACTCTCATATTTTTGAAAATCAACAAACAAACAATTTATGATCCCTAACTTTGATTTAAGTGAAATATTATTGTATTTATTATAAGTATGGTTTGTTTATGTTATTAATTAACATAACTCAAACCATCAAACTATAATACAACAAATAACCCCCTTATAATTCTCATGAAAATGAAGCCAAAGCAAAAGATATTTTAAGTATGATCTATTTACTATTGTAACTAGTTATATAGATCATTTAATTTCATTTTTACTTGAATTTCACAATCAAAATTGGATTAGCAAATAATGATGCAACTTGTGTTCATGTTGAATAAGAATAGATCATTTTCATAAGCAATATAAGCTATCAAACCCACTTGTATAAACTTGCATCAAAATCCACTTCATGAAGCATAAATCAAATGAGAACATAAATCATAAAATGTTGAAATTATATAATATTTGAGAGCTTCACTGCCTCTAAATTGAAGGGGTTTGGCTACTCATTTGTGGCACTGAAGCAACACAAGTAAATTTCAACATTAAAAGAGAAGAAAATTAAAAAATTAAGTAAAGAAGAGAATGTAATTAAACTAAGCTACACTGCTTGCATAAATGTAAAACTAATCTACTAATAAAGAAAAGGAAGAAGCATAAAAGCATGACAAGTAAGTAAAAGCATGTAAATAAGAGAAGAGAAAGAGTCTAAGAAGCCATTTTTATTTCATTGAACACCGAGTTTACACTTTGATCCCTTAATTTCCTAAGTAAAATGAAAGAGTAGAAGATGATATGTTCATGTAGATAAGAGGACTATTTATACACGCATAAAACTCAAATTCTCTTTTTAGGGAGCTTCCCAAAATATTCTTGAGGTAGTGTGGCTATCAAGTAATCATTAACATCTTCTAATCCACCACTTAAATGTACATGAAGCTTTAATGACCTTTTAGCATGTGCTCAGCTCCTAATTGAAAATCAAGGTAAGTGGGTGGGGACCTCCATGATCTTGAACTTGAATTATTTCCTCTTCATTCCTTTATGTTTTCTTGTGCATGCATATATCATCATGGATCCCTCTTCCATATGAATCAAAATATTCTATAAAAATAATAAAAATTGTCCAAGTAAAAATTCTTGAATTGATACATGCACAAAAATGACCATTTATCCCTGAATGAAGATGAAAATACGGTGGTTTGAAAATAATTGAATTTCGGTTTTAACATGTAAAAAGACCAAATATGATGTTTATTTAAATAAAAAGAGATAAAATATGCATGTAAATATATGCACATTTACGTGCACATCAGTCGATGATGTGGATTGCATTATTGAGCTGAGATGTTAGATTGCCAACGCTTGTCGTTGATCCGGGTTGCTTAAAGCATAACATGTATATTTGTTGATGCCTGTCCTTTAGCTACATTTAGGATGTACACGTGGATGGATGTAATTTCATAGTATCATGGTATTATTGCACATTCTTTTAGATTGATCATGTCACCTAAAGTTTTAGTCTTTCGGACTATTGCACCCTTGGGTCTTCGGTGCCTACTGTCCGTTCACATAAACAACTCAACATACAGTTATGTAATATTGATCTACTGATTTAGGATTCCACGACTATGCTTTTGAGTAGTAATAAGTATATATGACCTAAATGCGAAAAGCAAATCGAACTTTCTTCTATTGATTTCTTCGACATATAACCTTTAAGGCTTTATACCTTCGAGTCTGGACATTATAGCTTTCTCGTGACTACTTTGGGCTTCGAGACTTTTAGGTTGACCATCCCCTTTTGGTTTGGTTCCTTTTTTTTGGGAATGAACTGCCCACAGACCCTCCGGCCTTAGGTATATATGTTTAGAAGTCCTCCAGCAAAATATGGTATTACAGTTATCGATGGCTTCCATTCTGTATTTTCGATGGCTTATATATCACACTTGTGGTAGCATTCAATTATATCTCTAACAGCTTTAATATTAGATTTTCGATCAGCATCTGTAAGCTATTTCTCTGATAGCTTGAGATAACGAGATTTTCAATAGCTCTTTTTAAATTGTTTCTGGTAGTAATTGCACAAAATTTTCTGTACGTATTTCCGATAGCAGTTTCCTATAGCTATTTATATAACTTCTGATTGTTATTAACGATAGTCATTTACCTTACTTTTGAAATCTTTCTTCTCCCTTCTGGTAGCCTACGGTAACCTTATGCGATGGTTTTTCTATTCCTAGCGATATTTATTTCTTCTTTGACTAATATTTCAACTGCTCCTTGTTGTTCAGGGTAAAATTTTGATATAACAGTGTGCTTTCCATTCCCTTAGCCAAAAGTGAAAAAGATACTAGAATGCCTTAGAGACAATTATGTAATTTGTTCCATAAATCTAACCATGTAGTCAATTTTGTTCGTAGTAACCGTATTTGTTTTCTTTTATATACCTTGTTATAGTATGACATAAATAATTACGTAATTAATTTAAGGTATATAATTAAGAAAATCCCTAATAAAATATCATGTGATTGTAGTTGCAAATTGTTGCAATCGCGGGTTATCAAGACAAAATGAAGTAACATATTGTTTTAAATATTCCTTACCAAGATTTTTCTATAAGAACCGGGGCATTCGGAAAATGGTGAAATAGGTAGATTTCAAAAAATTCTTAGTTTGGATCTGTCGGGCCTATGAAGTCCAAAAATTATTATATAATCTAATGAAGTTTAAAATAAAATCATATTTAATTTAATTTGGTCAAAAAGTAAGTTTAAATTTAATTAAAATTGTATATAGCACAATGAATGTATCAAAGGCATGTATGCGTTTGAAATTGTAAATGTAGTATATAAACAGTGCATATATAGGTATCTAAATATGTAAAATTTTAGAGAAGGGAATTTTTCTTCTTCTTTTCCTTAGCATATATAATTGATTACAGGAAGAAAAGACTATAAAAATAGATAGAGAAATGTTTTATTTTTATATCACTTTAATTAAATTAATTGACATATTAAATGACATTTATATCCCTAAAATTATGCTTGACATATATTAGTTGAGATTTTATGAAACTAGGGCTATTGTAATCATCGAGCAAAAGCAGAACAAGATGAGTATTGAGATTTGCAACATATTGTTTGTATTCTTCGAATTTTAATTTTTTTAGAAATTTTAAAATTTTCTGAAATTTTGAATATTTCATAATATTTTAAATTTATTTTTGAATTTTGTAAAAATTTCAAAATTTTGTTTTTAAATTTTATGAATATTTCTAAATTTATTTTTGAATTTTGTGAAAATTTCAACATTTTGTTTTTAAATTTTATGAATATTTTTAAATTAATTTTAGAAAATTTCAAAATTTTATTTTTTTTGAAATATTAACATTTAATATAATTATTTATTACAATTATCAAATATTAAATACAAAATAACAAATATTATTTCTTAATTATTATGTACTACTAATTAATTATTCAATATCACCCCTAATTATTAATTATTTATCAACAATTATTTAATATTAATCATTAGTTTTCTGATAATTAATTATTAAATATTACATATTACTACTTATTTATTAATTAGAAATTATTGGTTTTTAATCGTTTCTTCTAAATTATAACCGAATATTAACTGTTAGATATTAATTATTATGTATATACTATTAATTATCAATTTATTAATTTTAATGCTGATTACTGATAATAAAAAAGATTATTATTAATTATTGTATATTTAATATGTAATATATATTATTAAAAGTTAATGAATTATTAATTATTTAATAGCAATTATTTAATAGTAATTATGAATTATGAATTATGAATTATTAGATATTAAATATTAATTCATAATTGTTATTATTAATTACTAACTTTTACTTAGTACTTCTTAATTATAATTGAACATTAATTATCAAGTATTAACCATTCTACATATATTATTAATTATTAGTATTAGTTATTAATTATTATATATTCAATATTAATTATTAAAAGATAATTATTATATATTCTACATTAACTGTTAAAAGTTAATTATTAATTATTTAATAGTAATCATTGATTATTAATTACTAATTATTAAGATATTTATTACAAATTTTTCGAAAAAATAGTTGTTATAAATCTATAAGTAAGACAACTTAGTAAAAAAGTTGTCATAAATCAATGTTTACAACGTTTCAAGTTAAAACTTTGTTCGGGAGTATTATCACAACTTACATGGAAAAAGTTATAAAATGCAAATTTCCTTAAAAACGTTGTTACAAGGGTATTTTACAACATTTTTTTTGCAGAAACGTAGTAAGCAAAAAATGTTGTGAAAATGTATTTTTATTGTAGCATTTAACCTTAAATTTGAAATTCCATTTGTTAATTTATGTTAGCTTTTATCAGATCAATCTTTGTACTTAATATTCGAATTTCAAAATATTTTGTAACCATACATACATCTAACGTTAATCAATTAAATTGAGGCAATTAATACACACACCCCAGATATATCCATGGTATATATAAATCACAATATTCATACATATATATACTGACCATATTATTGTTTTGTTGTTATATGTAATTTTAAACGATCATCTTTTGTGTAAAGATTAGGTATAGTATTAGTTGAATGTTTGCAAAAGAGGATATTGTAATCAATTATCAATATCACCGTTTTTATCTTTATCCTTTTAGATCTTAATGTGATTATATAAAAATCTAATATTATGTTTGTTCCTGTTTTTATACATCGAGCAATTATATTCACTACATGTTTCACATATATGTCACATCGTTTAGAAGTATATGTTTGCTATATGTATACTTATTCAAATACCATATTTAATTAATTGTGAATAAGAAAATTTTAATAAAATATGACTTTATTAAGAACAGCTAAACTGGTTCTGGTATTAAATATTAGATTTCATAGGCGCAATAAGATTCAATTAGACGTTTTTTTATTTAAATCTACCAATTTCATTAGTTGTGAAACGAACGAGTTCCTTCAAAAATGGCATATCATAATCTCAACTATGGAAGTCTCCCATTGTTAATTGTTTAAAGCCTTAGTTGAATTTAAGGCAATGTGATGTAAAATATATTAAGAAAATATAATATGATAAATGTAATTGTGGATAAATTAAATTAAACAAAGTCTATTTAAACAATTATGTAAATGTAGGATAAATTTGGTGTAGTCATGTGATTACGATGTTATATGAGATTTAAATTTCTTTTTTTAAAAGCTCAATTGAGATGTAAGTTGAATTTAGGATAAATTTTATGCAAGTTATCTGGACATGTGTGATGCAGGTAGCTGGTTTGAATGTGGGTTTGTTATTGAAAGTCTTGTGTCTATTATTTATGCATGACGTTGTTGAAATGACCATATTATGTTGATTTGTGGTTGAGGATAGAAATGCAGTGGTAATAGACTAAAAAAGAGGAAATTAGGAATAATGAAAAACTTTGAAAAAAAATTAGAAGGAAGGAAATCGAGGTCTTTTTAGACTGAAGGACAAATGGTTGTTATAATTTAGGATGAAGGATAAACTTTGAAATTTTTTTAACAAATGTTAGTTTTATTTTTAGGCATTGTATTCAGTTTTACACCACGAAAAACTAGCATCGTTTTTCAACGTGACAAAAAAAAAATCTTGCCCTCTTTCAAATTAATTTTTTACCAAAAGTTTCGGTTTTTCAAATATTCAATTTGTTTTCGAATAATGTCCGTATGGCATTAGAAAAATATATTGTGTGGATGACATCGAAAATAATAATGTAGAACAAGCACTCAATTTAAAAACATTACGTTGTACAAACACGTGCACGTATATACTCTTGTTGCTATGATTCTTACATCAAACGTAACGTAAATATTACATCATTTTTGAGTTTTAGGGTTATTTCCAATCCATTGTTCCTTAACTAATTTGAAACATAAACCTTGCATTATACGCATTTGAGCTTAGTATAAGTGTAGAAATTAAAATCAACTGATCATCACGGTTGGAGTCCCCGTTAAGTTCCAAAATCAAGGTTTAGGTTGGGACAGAAATTTTCAAGTTCTCATCATGCCGCAATAAAAAATTTAAAGGTTTAAGAATTAGGCAAGTTGCTTCCCTACTTGTAAAAGCCACTTCAATCATGCATAATCACTCTCTCATAGAGCGCAAATGACACAAGCAAGGTATTTTGACTCTTTCCATTTGTTGATTTCTCTTTCTTATCCATAATGAAATGCCAAAAGAGTGGGTTAAAGTGACAATATTACCCCTAATGGAAATTCGTCCCAAATAAACGAAGGTACTTAATAATAAATAAAAGTGTAAAGTCCTATAGATATTCACAACCACTTAATTACTTTATGGTGCCAAACCTGTAAAAGTTGCTCTAGAATCTCTACCCATTTCTTTTCAAAACCCAAGAATGATAAAAATATAAAAAAATACTTCTCTTTGCTGACCTCACTTTCATTTGCTTTTCCATTAATTAATATATTAGTGGAAATTTACATCCATCGATTGCTTTTATGAAATTAAGTTTTCGACGAAAATATGTTTATATTCATGATTCAGTTGAAATCGAAAATATTTGTAAAATAAAATATAAATATATACAGTTTAAAATGCATATATTTATATAATAAACATTTATGGTATAGCTCCAAGCATTTAAAGCATAAAATACACATTTTTATTGTGTAGATGGCAACTTTTCGGTAAAAAAGCACCTGCGGATCACAAATATTTATAACGTATAATAGAATATGTGCGTCTTTAAATAGACGCATTTATTATAAAGAGGGAATTAGGCATAAGGACAAAATTTGAAAAAAATTTAGGCTGAAGGACAAAAGTTTAAATTTTAGGCTAAAGGACAAACTTTGAAAGAAAATTAGACTGAACGAAAATGCTAGTTATAACTAGCATTATATTCAGTTTTTACACTGTAGAAATTGCTAGTTACAACTAGCATTTTATTCAGTTTTATACTATACAGATGCTAACTATATTTAGCATTGTCTTTCAACCTTTTTTTTTAATTTGTCCTTTAGTCTGAAAATGAAACTTGTTGTCCTTTAGTTTAAATATTTTTCAAAGTTTATCCTTGTGTCTATTTTTCACTTTCCGCTGTTATAAACTTAGATGGTGTGTTTTGTTAAATTTGTTTTCAAGATGGATGAAACTAAATTTTGAAACTTTTTGAAGGGTTGAATTGAAGTTTGAAAGTTTTTCAAGGGTGTTTTGATGTTAAACAAAACAGCATAATTATATTATTATTCTGTCTCTTCAAACACGTACAGAGGCCATAAATTTACTAAACATTTCTTTCAATATCAAACTAATTTAATGTTTTGCATATTTCTCCACTTGCTCGTATTAATGGACGCCCCCATACATTTACGTACATGACGTGCACTGTTTGACAACAGTACTTTTGATTCGCCTCTTAAAACAATTGTATTTTTAACGGTATTTGCTAACTAAAATATATTAGTATTTTTTGTATGATCATATATCTGTACCATTTAGACATAACAGTGAAGCTTATATTTTCGCCCAAGAATTTTACTTCTTTTCAATTTACAACCTTTCGGTAAATCTAGCAATAACGACGACTCTAAATGCCCTTTTGGTATATCTAGCAATTACGACGACTCTAAATGCGACTTTCATCAATAATTATTATATTACAAAAGTTTATGATTGTTAATTAACACCAATAATATGGTAAGGGAATATTCGTTTATGCCAAAAGGTCTGTCTTTGATGACCACATCAACCATAGGGACGACCATGAGGTCACCATAAATGAATAAAGTTAGTTGGCATATGAGCAATGAATTAATTGATGAGATTTTGTATTACAAGGGTTGTTTTAACCTAGTTGCTTTAGCATAATTAATCTTGTCTTTTTAATTTACATCAAAATAAATAATTTATCTAATTTCTGAATACGCAGTCTTTCATATTATATTGAACAGCCATCTTCGTTTTTATTGATTGCTTTTAAATTAGATCGACACGGTCTCATTTTGATATAACGATGACGAACTACATCTTACATCTTATAATCGTTATGATAACGCGTCTATATAGCTCGAGCTAATCCTAGATCATGCTTCACATTTTCTTATTATGTTAAATTTTAGTACGATTATACACTTCATTTGTTGAATCTGAGTTATTTAAATCCAATTCAAACGAGTTAGAGAAAACATTTCACACATGTATGTTTTATTGAGCAAGGCCTGAATGAGAAATGAAACCTAATGTAGGGTTTTAGGAGGAAGCTATAATTTTTTCTTTAATTCTCTAGGTAGAACAACTGCCAATTCCATCTTTGCACTAGCCAGGATTGAAAGTTGTCGGAGGCATAATTAAAAAAGCAGCGGTTCGAAGATGGCAGTCGACAATTTTTTTTTTTAACTGCCACTTGAATAGTTATGTGTCTATGTGTTTTGATCTAATATGAATTTCGCATATGTTATGTTATAAAATAAATATAGATGATCAACCAATGCAAATATAAGTGCAAATTACATGTCAATCACAGAAGCCTCCGAAGTCTCTGTTTATAATTCCAGTTTCTATCGTTCAGATTGAACTTAAGTTAGGTAAATAAATGTATTGATAGATGAACATGGAATTCACTCTGAATTGAATGAAGTAATGGACAAACAGAGAAGGAATTCAAAACATTGCTTTTATGTCCATTTTCATTCAAGCATTTCATCATACAACTTACTTCCAATAGCAGAAAGTTTTGCATGCAAACCACTTTTTTATTTTCCTTCAGATACTGGGGTAGGGTACGTGTCTACCCCAAATGCAGGGGCCTCCGCCCCTGCATACATGTCGCAATTAACCTACGCGTTTTAAATCATAAAAAAAAAAGGTGATATTTCATTATGCATGGAATAATAATAATAATAATAATAATAATAATAATAATTTGTGTACAGAATTGATCCGATAAAGTTGTATCGTTGCGGTTGGGAATGCTTTCAAGGATGGTGTAGAAAAGAGGAAGATCGTTTGCGTAATCACAGGCCCATCCAATCAACGAAAAGTAGGAGCGTTGCTTTTTGTAAGACAGCACCATTTTGTAACGACAACGCATGTACCTGTGGCTAGTGAGTGGACCTAATCAAAATTATATTGCAAGTGCGCATGAAATGGACACTTGTTGCGTTTTTAATGGGTCCAACTGTTGCACGTATTATTGAATCTTTCATAAGACGTGTCTCTTCCACGATGTATTACCTGCAGACGTCTCACTCCTAACATCCACATTTGTGAAGAAGGAACGTGATTAATCTGTTTGGTAGGTTGAGGTGTAAAATCCTCCTCCTTCCTACCTGTAACTCTGTCCCTCTTTCTTTTTTGTTTGAATGTCTATAGTTTGCTCTTTTGTTTTCTAATGCTTCCAAACATAACACGTGACATATATCTGTACATTTATAGGAACGTATACTTACGTCGGCACTTGGAAAAAAACGTTTCACCGCTCGCAAAATGGAGAGTTTTTTACGTTACAACCTCATTCTTTAAATAATAATAATAATAATAATAATAATAATAATAATAAAAATAAAACTGTAATTATATTATCAAACCGACCGTTAGGGAGGTTTGCTTACCGTCACTGACCAAAATCAATTTTTCTGAAGTCAAAAAAACATGAATCTTGTCTCATCTCGGTTTCTCTAAAAACGTGGATCTTGTCTCATCGCGTTTTCGCTAAACTTCCTCCTTTTATTTCGCGCGTCAAAGATTCCAAATTCAAATCTATTATGATTTTCAAATTCTAAAATTTCAATTTCAAATCGATAATTTTGAATGCTTTAATTAATATTTAAATTTGAAATTCATATTTTCATATTCAAATCTCAATTTATTCTTTTCCAACATATTACCACTTAATGTTTAAGTAATATTAACAAAAAAATTTAATGTATTTCTTATCAAAGTTATACAATCGAACGGTCGGTTTCTCCACCGTTGTGCGGTTATACTAATTAATTATAACTTCTTTTAGTTCTTAAGTTGCTAATTTGTTTTCTGATTGTGCGATTAGTTAAAAAAGATACTATACTTAGTAAATGATTATTTGGATGCAAAATGAAAAACAAAATATGAAGCTTAAAACATTTGTCATTCTATTTTATTGAGTTCACTTTTAAGGTTGAAACAATAGGACAATACAATGGTCGATATTCATCGTATAACCAGAGGGCAATCTAAGTATGGGATAGTAGAAGCAAAATATCGACTAAAAATAAAATTAAGGGTTAGTGGCCACAATTGGGTATATTCGTGTATTCTTACTTTTCAAATTTTACATTTCACACTTTATTTTATTTTTTTTATTGCGAAATATTTCAAATACCATATTCAACTCTCTTTTGGGGTATAATTATAATCCATTAAAACAATCAAATTTAAGTGCAGAAAGATTTACTTATGTTTATACATCACTCATATATTTATTTATTTATTTCGTGAGAATCTTTCATGGTAAACAAAAATCGTTCTGTGACTAATTTGATTCTACTAAAACAACGACAGTAGAGTTATTTTCTTAATGTTAAAGGAATTTTGGATATCACAAAACAGGAATCAAAGAAAGTAATAAACTGTTATGTTGTAATTGATAAAACATAACCTAGCACCTTGGTTTAGGCTACTTGCAAGTGTTGAGTAACTCTTATAGATGTCAATGTACATTTGTGTTGGTTCCATCTGTGTGTGAAATCTTAAGTACATAGGATTAATACTTTTCTTTAAATAAAAAGATCCATAATATTCAAAGAAAAGTTACGCACATGTAATGTTTTACAATAAATAACTTGACTTAGGTAGTAGGTTTTAGAGCATTATACCAATTGTTTGAAAAAACTATAAATGGTGCTTTATCACCTAGTAAACTCTAGCCGACTGACAAGGATTTGCTAACCCAAAGTAAGTTAAAGGATGGTTAAGTCATGGTATTTTCGTAAATACACAAATAAGATAGACTTGATTAACACGTTTTGAGGCATGACACCATTTCAGTGGAAAAAGTTTCACAAAAAGAGGCACTCAAAATTCATGGCATGATCGATCGAACTTGATAGAATTAACGTTGTATTATTGGGACAATGATGTAATTTGATTATATAACCGAACATTTATAGCAAATATTGTTTGAATAAGAAAGCTTTCGGTTCTAATTTCTATTGTATTTATTATTATATTGTGATATAATTAATTTATTGAATACATTAAATATATAAAAGTTGAAAATCCGTATGAAAAGTAACTAATCGATTGTAGTTATAAATGTTTTCGTACCATGATTGAATCTAATAAAATAAATATTTGTCATTGACTGTTCCAAGTCAAGATATACTGAAAACAGAATATCGATATATGCATTAAGACTAGTGCATGTAACGTTCTCCATATGTTGGACGGTTAATTACTCATAATAGTTGGAAGAACCAAGCGTTTATGTACGTATAGTTGTTTGGAACAACTACAAAATGACCCACCGATAGTCTTCTATCGAGTAAAAGTCAAATAGAAGATCTCACTTAACAATGTGTTGTATGTTGAAATTGTACGATTCAAACATGTACAGATCAAATTGGAGAAGTCATGAAACCCTAGGTCGATGAGAAGGAAGAAGCAATGTCGTTTAGTGATGTGCTAGGGCTTCTAAGGAACCAGGAATTTCGCTCGGTGGTGAAGATGCCAGACCAGAAATCTGGTCCAGTGATGATCTTACTCTGAAGCGGTGATGTGTAAACTAAGTTTCAAATTCATTTTTTTTAAAAAGAAAACAAATAATAAAACTATAAGCATATTATTAATTATAATTTTTTTAGTTCTTAAGTTGGGAGTTTGTTTTCTTATTGTACAATTAATTAAAAAATACTATATTTAGTAAATGACTATTTGGATTAAAAACAATAAAACAAAAATCTGAAACAATAAAACTTTGTCATTCTATTTCATTGAGTTTATTTTTAAGGTTGAAACAAAAGGACAATACAATGGTTGATGTTTATTGCATAACCGGGACAATCTAAGTATGGGATAGTGGAAGCAAACAATCGACTAAAAATAAAAATAAGTTGATGGGTAGTGGCCATAACTAGGTGTATTTGAATATTCTTTACTTTTTAATTTCTTCGCACTACATATTATTTATTTACCGCGAAATATTTCAAATACCATATTCAACCCTCTTGTAATATAGTTATAATCCTTTAAAACAATCAAATTCAAGTGCAGAAAGAATACGTACATTTAACGCATCGCGCACACATTTATTTATTTATTTTGAGAGAATCTTTCATGGTAAATAAAAATTGTTATATGACTAATTTGATTCTATTGAAACAAGGACGATAAATTTATTTTCTTGATTAATGTTAAAGGAATTTTAGATATCAAAAAACATGAATCAAGAAAATAATAAAGTGTTATGTTGTAACTGATAAAACAGAACCTAGCACTTTGGTTTAGGCTACTTGCAAATGTTTAGTAATTCTCATAGATGTAAATGTACATTTTGTGTTCGTTCCAACTCTAGTTGAAATCTTAAGTACAAAGATTTGATACTTTTTCATTGAATAAAGAAATCCATAATATTCAAAGAAAAGTTACACACATGTGTAATGTTTTGCAATAAATAACTTGACTTGCATTGTAGGTTTTGGAGCATTATACCAATTGTGTGAAAAAACTTTGAATGGTGCTTTAACACCTAGTAAACTCTAGTCGACTAGATAGGGGTTTTTAACCCAAAGTAAGTTAAAGGATGGTTAAGTCGTAGTATTTTCGTAAATATACAATCAAAATAGACTTGATTAACAAGTATTGAGGCATGACACATTTCATTGAAAAAAGTTTCACAAAAAGAGGCACTCAAATGATAATCGATCGAACTTGATAGAATTAACAGTGTATCGTTGGGACAATTATGTAATTTAATTATATAACCGAACACTTATAGCAAATTTTGTTTGAATAAGTAAGCTTTTGGCTTTATTTTCTATTGTATATATTATTATATTGTGATATAATTAATTTATTAAATACATCAAATATATAAAAGTAGAAAATCCATATGAAAAGTAATCAATCGATTGTAGTTATGAATGTGTTCGTACCATGATTGAATGTAATAAAATAAATATTTATCATTAACTGTTCCTAGTCAAGATGTATTGAAAACTTGATATCGATGTATGCATTAAGACTAGTGCACGTAACCCATATGATGGACGGTGATTGCTCATAACCCGTTGGGAGTACCAAGAGGTTATGTACGTGTAATTATTCGGAACAATTACAATATGACCCACCGAGAGTCTTCTATTGGACAAAAGTCAAATAGAAAATCTCATATAACGATGTGCAGTAGTCATTTAACTTGAGAATACCATGAATCTTAAATATTGAACTATACTTTGATTATGGTCTATCGTGCGACGACGTTCATCGTGTTAAGCTATCATTTGGTATAAACTGAAACACTTGAAGTGAAACACTACTCAAATGATAATTCATTTCATTCGAATAGTATCACTAGTTCCCCCCTCAACTATTATAGATCGCCGCCTCTCACTTAGTAGTCAACGTAAAATCAAAGTTTTTGACCAAAGCAAATCAGTAATCGATAATTGTTATCCAATTGAACCATGGACCTTATCGTTGGTCTTTCGAAATTCATAGCAGATACTAATAGATTTTTGACCATTGGTCAAGCTTTAAATATCTAAGTGATATATTGATGACAAAGTGAAAACATGCATAATATATCACTGTATAAAGGTGTCATTTTAATAGATAAGAAATTGATTTCACCTGGATAATCTATAAGCAACTAAAATAGTGTCAAACTACTATACTTCAGCAAAATCCATGTAGGCTTTAATATTTAAATTGTTTAAATATTATTAATGGCTAAGTTCATACATGTAAGTCATACAACCGCAACTCTGAATTTTCAACTGAAATAATTTATTGAAATAATTTATAAAAGTAATAAATTATTATTATTAAGAAATTAATATAATAGTTATATCAATTAATTTATTATTATCATTAGTTATTATTGACAGAGTTTGTGATATGCCTTACGGACAATTATGTAATTTGTTATATATATCTAACTATGTAGTCCATCTTGTTCATAATGGCAGTGTTTGTTTTCTTTTATATGCTTTATTATATTTTGATATAATTAATTAAGTAATTGCTTTTAAATATATAATAATAAAATCCTTAAATAAAATGCTACGTGATTGTAGATGCAAATAGTTTCAAACGTGAGTAATTAATAACAATATAAGATAACCATTTAATTTAAATATTCCCCATCAAGATGTTCTGAGAAAATGATATCTATTTATCCCTTGAGATCAAAGTACGTAATGCTTTCCGAATGTTGGGAGTGTACCACTCATGGTTGTTGATGCACCAAAGGGTTACGTATTCGTAGTTATTGGATAACCATGGATGACTCGTCTGAGAGTTTCTTGGTTGTTGATAACAATTAGGTCAAATAGGAAATCTCAGTGTGATAATGTTACACGGTTCCATTGACTTAAGAATACCGTGGAACGTCTTTGATGTGAACATTCCGCTTTGATTATAGTTAAATCATGGCATGATGATCCATCGAGCGATTATAGTTGGATCTAAGTTGAAGCATTAGAAGTGAAGCGAGAATTCATCTTCTCGGTTTTATGAAGTTGGTATCACGGTTAACTGTAATCAATTTAAAGTCAAAATCTCATGTCAAAGTAGTCAGTTAATAATAAATGTTATTATTGAACTAAGAACTCTGGTTTTGGACTAAGCAAGTTGACTGTGGGTAATATTGGAATTTTTGACCAATATCAATTTCCATATAGTCTTAAGTGATATAAATTTGACGAAAAGAACTTACAAAAATTATCGCTACTAAAGAGTACCTCTTAATAAGATATGAAATTATATTTCGTTGGAAAAATATGTAAGCAATGAATTTGGCTAAATCGTCACATTACTAGCTATGTGACGTATGAGCATTAATATTTGAATTGTTCAGTATCAATCGCCAACCGAATTCACATCTCTAAGTCTCGCAACCGTATTTGTAAATTCTACGAAAAAATGTACGATTTAATTTGTTTATAAAATGTCGTAATTAATCAATATTTAATAAATATAATTACTAATTTATTTGATGTTTTGGGTGTTGTTAGGAATTATTTGGATGTGTGTGTGTATATATATATATATATATATATATATAACTTTTTTTATAAAATTGGTACTTTATTACCATAACATTGCATAAACATCATTAATACGTCTCATCAAAACTTCACAATTCCCCTAATCTAAATGAGTTCCTTATAAAGGAAAAAAGTACATAATAAATCTACATATTCCTAACATCGACAATTTTATTTATCATCTTCAAAACTGTCTGATTTGATACAATATTTCCATACTTAAAAAGATTTGGAAGATATTTGAGATAATTTCTGAAATATATTGCCTCTTTTATATGCATTAAAGAGGGTAATGGATTAACTACATAAGAGGAAGAAATATTTGAAAAAGAGTAAAGTAATTAATTAATTTTCTAAGTATATGATTAAAGAAAGAATCTTATTAAACGCATACAAATCATGAGAAACTGGAAAAATAAAATGGTAAATGTTTCCCGTATGATTTGGAGAATTGAAGATCTTGATTTATGACCATAAATCAATTACTTCAACCTCTAGTAATAATCTGAATACAAAAGGTAGGGATTAGGATGAATGGAAGCATCAAAACGAATTATCTTCTCTTTTGTATTTATTCATATTCTTCTTGATCTCCATTATCAATCTTGTAATTCTTCTCTTTGGAAGTAATAAAACATCCTCTCCCCAAGTGGATGTACACTATCTTGCGATAGTGGAACCACTATAAATCCGTGTATGAACTCTCTATTTACTTTCTTTTGTGATTTGCTGATTTGCTATTTTATTCTCAAGTTCTGTTTTTTTGTCACACTACAACACGATCTTACTGTTTCTGCATGTATCATGGTTGATTGCAATCATTTGTGTAAACTCACCACTACATATTGATATCAAGCTTTAAATGTTGTTGTTGAAGCCTAGGGCTAGAAGGTGTCCGATAAAATGGCAGGACCTAGAAATGAGGAGGTTAGACCTAGGAGGTTAGACCTACCTAGGAATATCCACCCTACATTAGAGGTTCATATGCAGCATCAGGTTTGCAGTTAGACATAGAGAAGTGGAATGGAAATAATGATTTTGAGAAGTGGCAGTGGAAGATGAAGGCGGTGTTAAGAAGAAATCGTGTTCATCAAGTTGTATTTGATAGAGTCGTTGCCAGCAGATAACTCAAAATTGGACAGAAAGGAGATAGAAGAATGAGCATTTACTTCCCTCCAATTTGCCACGGCTGAGAATGTCATTCCATATATTAGTGGTCAAACTACTGCTAGAGGCTTATGGAAGAAATTGGAGGATCTCTACATGAAGAAGTCGCTCATGAATAGGCTGATACTATTGAAGAATTTTTTCACAAATAAGATGCAGGAAGGTATGTAATTGAAAGCACATCTGAACTTCTTTGATGATGAAGATGAAAGCTGTTGATTTGAATGTGGACGAGAAGCAAAAGGCTATGGTGGTATTGTGTTCTCTTCTTGAGCGATACACGGTTTTCGCTAACAGTTTGATTTATGGCAGAAGCACGCTGTCATTAGAAGATGTGAAGACGGGACTTCTAAGTATAGAAATGAGGGATTTGATGAAGAATATGAGCGAAAGTGGAGAAGATAGAAGTAGGCAGGGGCTGTTTGTGGAGAGAGGAAGAAAGGGGAAGAAGGAGAACAATTTTAGAGGGCGTTTCATGTCAAGGAAGCCTGAAAGTTATTGGAGAGGTAAGTCTAGAGACAATATGTGCATCATTGTAAGAAACAAAGCCACTAGAAGAAAGATTCTCCAGATTTGAGGAAGAGAAATGAAGCATGTGGTTCTTAATCTATTGCAGTGGAGAAGGTTATTTCTGATGATGTGTTGACCGCATCTATTTCCAATGTATCAGATCATTGAGTGCTAGATTCAGGGGCATCTTTCCATATGACGCATAGGAAGGAGTATTTTTGTTCTTATGAAGACAGTGAGGGAAGTGCCATATTAATGGGGAATGATGCTACTTGAAAGTCATTGGGAGAAGGATCGGTGCTTATTCGCATGCACGATGGTGTGATGCGCACTATCACTGGAGTTCTCTATGTTCTAGGTTTACGAAAATCTCTTCTGTTCTTAGGTCATCTAACATCTTTGGGGTGCAAGATTACGATAGAGTCGGATGGCTTGAAGGTGACATGTGGTGCTCTTGTATTGATGAAAGGAATGATGGTCCAGAATCTTTATCTACTGAAAGGATCTACAGTTCTTGGAGAGACGTGTGTTGGAGTTGATAGTTCAGAGCTTTGGATGCCACCGGACTCTAACATCTCAGATTAGGTCATGTTTCAGAGAAGAGTTTGGAGCTGCTTCGAAGAAGGAAGATGATTAAGGGTGAAAGCTTCAACCGTTTGGAATTCTTCCAAGAGTGTGTGTTAGGGAAGCAGACAAAAGTTTCTTTCGATATTGGTAGACATGAGTCCAAAGGAGTACTAGAGTTTGTCCATACAGATGTTTGGAGACTAGTAGTTATAGCTTCTATTGGAGGAGCTAAGTATTTTATCTCTTTTATCGATGACTACTCACAGAAGGTTTGGGTGTATATGATGAAAGCTAAGTCAGAATCATTTGAAAAGTTTAAAACTTGGAAAGCACTGGTAGAGAATGAAGTAGGAAGGAAGCTGAAGGTGCTAATATCCGACAATGGCGGTGAGTTTGTTTCTAAGGAGTTCACAGATTTCTATATACAGCATGGAATACGAGACATTTTACTACACCCGGCGATCCGCAATCAAATGGAGTTGCTGAAAGGATGAATAGAACTCTACTGGAGAAGCCCGCAGCTTGAGATTGATGGTGGGCTTGCCTAGAAGCTTTTGGGCTGAAGCTTTATCTACTACAGCATATATTATCTATCGGATTCCATGCTCAGCCATTGATGGGAGGATTCCTAAGGAAAGGTGGAAAGGTACATCTATACATATCGGTTACTTTCGTATATTTGGTAGCCCCGTGTGTATGACAAGTTAGAGGCTAGAGCCTATCAAAGCATATTTTTGGGATATACATAAGATATCAAAGGGTATCGCATTTGAAACCCTTTTGACAGGAAGGTTGTGCACTCGAGACATGTCATATTTGATGAGTCCGCTAGGGTTCAAGCCCAAGGAGAATCCACCTTGTTCATTAGATTCAGAAGCTGGAAAGCCTAAGGAGATGGAGATTATTCCCACATATCAGCCTAGTAATAGAGTCAGAGATGTAAAAGAAGATAGAGTAATTGCAGTTGTTGATACATCACATAAAGGTCCACATAATTGATAGTGATGGTCGTGAAGCTAGAGATGATTCAACTCAAGGTGGAGTTGACAGGAGTTTATGCGAAGTTACACCTATTCAGGCTAGATCTAGAATTAGAAGGCCACCAAATAGGTATGGAGACTGGAATTATGCAAACCTTTGCCCCGAGGATCATTTTGATTATGCACTATATATAGTGCAAGATGAGCCTTTCGACCTTGAAGAAGCTATAAATTCGAGTGCCATCTCGAAATGGATGCATGCTATGGAAGAGAAGATGGATTCTTTAAAGAAGAATCAAACTTGGGAATTGGTACCACCCCATCAAGAAAGACAAGTCATAGGATGCAAATGAGTATATAAGGTGAAGGACGATGAAAGATATAAGGCTAGACCTGTTCTAAAGCTCGAGCATTGCTCGAACTTAATTCACTTGGTAAAGTGTTAGGTGCCACTTGGTGGCACCGGGGGAGAGTGAGTTGGTATATAAAGACGTTTGTTTTGGAGATTGATGGGACCTACATGAATGAGGTACTTTCACCACTTTGTTGGCGGGCGGTGGCCTTGCCAGAATTCGTTGACAAAATGGAATGGGCGATGACCATGCCGAAGCTCATTGGAAAAGTATCTGTGATGCCTTGTACAAGAGCTACTTGGAGTAAAAGAATGTAGGTGGAGTTGGTAGGCTTGCGGGGAAATATAGTATCAAGGCGGAGATTGTTAGATTTGATACAATATTTCCATATTTAAGAAGATTTGGAAGATATTTGAGATAATTGCTCAAGTATATTGCCTCTTTTATATGCATTAAAGAGGGCAATGGATTAGCTACATAAGAGGTAGAAATATTTGAAAAAGAGTGAAGTAGTTAATTAATTTTCTAATTAGATGATTAAAGAAGGAATTTTATCAGACACATATAAATCATGAGAAATTGGTAAAATAAATGGAAAATATTTCCCATATGATTTGAAGAATTGATTAGGTATTGATTTATGACCATAAATCAATTACTTCAGCCTCAAGTAATAATCACTATATAAAGGTAGGGAATAAGATGAATAGAAGTATCAGAAACGAATTATCCTCTCTTTTGTATTTCTTCATATTCTTCTTAGTCTCCATTATCAATCTTGTAATTCTTCTCTCTAAAAGTAATAAAACCCCCTCTCTTCAAGTGGATGTACACTATCTTGTGATAGTGGAACCAATATAAATCCGTTTGTGAACTCTCTAGTTTCTTTCTTGTGTGATTTGCTGATTTATTCTCAAGTTCTGTTTGTTTTGTCGCACTACAATATGATCTTATTGTTTCAGCATATAATAGGATTGATTTGCAATCATTTGTGTAAACTCACTCCTACAATTCAAAATAGGTAATGACTGACTAGAAAAAGCACCCGCACTAACACTACATGACAAAAAAAACCAAACTACATAAACAAGACAACGACAAATGTAGTAGTGCTGACATGTACAAGACTAAAACAAATAAAAAATAAGAAGTGCGATGAGTAAAAATACCTCGCAGTTCACTACAACACACATCTATATCTTTTCCATTCCCCAAATAATTTTTTTTTACTTCATTCAAAGCATTCAACCACCTTCACCTCCTTCAATAATTCTAGATCAACTTTGGAGATTTATTTCCAGAATTCATATCGTAGATCCAAAATTATAATTTGACACTTGATTGCTAGTTCTTCCACTTCATAATCCATCTCTTCTACTAGCGTGTCTATTATCTCATTCCATTTGGTGAAGCTTAAGCGGTAAAGCATTGCAGTATACACCAAAACCAACATCAGTGGCACTCAAGGGATCACTTCGTCAAATGAACCTGTATCGTAGCTTTGTGAACTACCTTCTGCTTTCCATTCATTAGATAAGTTTAAACTCTTTGTTGAGAATGGTACCATGTGCACATGATTTATATGAATGTTTGGTTTTGCTCATCATAATCTTACAACCTTGAAGTATGAATTCTAATCAAACAGTATTCAGTAGTCTTATGTTTTAAAATACCCTCTGATTACAGTCCACCCATACATGCCACATTGTTACTATAAAAGCTACATCCACCAGATCTATGTAGAAATCCTTCTTTTGATAATTATAACTTATGTGCTCCAAGTTTTCGTATACTAAGTTACCGTTGCTTGTCGTAAAATTTAGTTCCTACTTTATAGTTAGCCATATCTCTGTTGAATATTTACTTTGAAAAAATAGATGTTCATTTGATTCCTCATGTTTGCAACATAGCTTACACTCATCTGATTGTATCGAATACCAATTTTTGATTTTGTCCAAAGTATTTAGTCTGTTCAGATTTTTCAATTACATATATATTGACATTCTGGGGGCAATTATTTTATTCTTTATGTTATGATTATTGACTTGAATTGTGTATTTAATATAATGTTGTTCCAAGCAGAATGTAAACCGAATTCACCTTTTTTGCTCGGTTTCAACCACCGAAAGTTGTTTTCATACGTATTCCGTATGTGTACTTTCTGATTTGATTATTCGTACTAGGGGGTAGATTGAAGTTGTTGAGGCTCCAATTATCATCAAAGACTAATTAGTCACTTCTTTGTTACTGCCCATAGTACCTCATTTGTTGCCACCCTAAAGTACCGATCGGTGATTTATCATTTACACAAGAATTATACCACATATTATTATCCTTACCGTTTATAGTTCCTCCTTCAATAAGGCCATGACAAATATTTCTTGTTTTTAGAAGTAGCTTCCAAGTGTATGAAGAATTAGTATCCTTTTGTATTGCCCAATTTTTTTTGTCATGATAGCGTTAATGCATCCATTTGGTCCACACACGCTTGTTCTTTAAAATTTTCCAATCTAATTTCATTGATAACGATGAACTATGTCATGTAAACTTCTTAACTCTTTTCTCCCTTCTTATTCTGGTCTACATAAACTACTCCAATTGACTAAATATTTTCTGCCTTACCATAAAAAATTTGCACAAATTCTTTCAAATTTTATTTATTATATTTTTTGCATTTGGCATATTTGCATCAAAAAAAAATCTTAGATTGAATAACTGTTTTAATTAATTCGAGTATACAACTGATGCTTAGTAAATAACCACTCCACCTATTAAGCCTCTTCTTAATTTTATTAATGAGCACGTTAAAGCCAGATCTTCTAAGCCATGAATTACTTAGAGAAGTGCCAATATACTTAATGGGTAAGCTTTGTATTTCAAGTCCAATGAGATTTTCTATCCTTACTTCCTCACTTACCCCTTTACTGTAGGTAAGCTCTGTTTATTCATTGCTATGCCCACAACTTGTTCCAAATTTTTAAAACATGTTTAATACTTTCTACATTTACTACTGATGCTTTGGAAAAGATTTAAAGGTCATCTCATACATTAAGTGATTAATCACTGAAGTGTTTTTGTAGATAGAGTACATTTTATCTTGTGGATGAGGTAATGATAAGTGTGATAACCTACTCTATACTATAGCGGAATAGATCTTCAGGCTATTTTACACTAAAAGTGTGGTGAATAGTGTATTTGAACTTTTATCAATATACTAGAAAATTCCAAACTTTATCATACAAAATTCAAACACAAATAGTAATATAATCATAGAACAATCAGATAATAGTAAGTAAAAATGCAGTAAAAGTAAAGATAAAGAAAACGTCAAGAATTTTATACTGGTTTAGGTTCTCAATCCTACATCTAGTCCTATACTTTGTACAAAATTTCATTAACCATGTCTTGGCTTTAAATCAGGTAGCAAGAACACCCTTTATTGTTCTTGACTTTTACTTATGTGGCAAGGACATATATTGGAATTTCCCTTAGATTACTAGCATACCCTCTAGAATTTGATTCAAGTAACCAGAACTCCTATCTTGTCTTTGACTCAAAAGATAATACAACTGCCTTTACAATCCCACCTTAACTTTCACTCGGTGGTTAAGTTCACCCTTTTACAAGTAGTACTAGTAGTAGACTACAAGAAATCAAATCTTTCGATCATAATTCCAAATAGTTTGTCGTTACAATTTCTCATAGACCTTTCGTAGTTCTATAACTTGCTTCTGAGAATAGTTGATTGAAGATCAGAGAGTTAATGGAGTAGAATAGAAGCAAATCTTCCATGATTTTTTTATAAATGTAGAGAAAGAGAATTGATGTAGAAATCAGCAGCACTCCATAGAAATCTTAAAGAGAATGAGAGAGGAGAGAGATAAAGAAAGTAATTAGGATTGCTGTTAAAAATTTGAAATCAGCGGACTTTAAATAGAGGCTGAGGAGTTGCACTAGTTCACGAAAGGATGAGGCTAAAAGTTGATTCTTTTGAAAATTTAAAAACATATCAATAGTCTATTTGTCGATGTACATATTTTTGATATGTCGACATATACAAATCAATTTGTATATTTTCAACAGCATTTAAAATATATTTCTTTATAAAAACTTTATTAAACTTTATTTTATAATTAAATTAAATATTATTCTTTTATAAAAAATATGAGTGGAAAAATAATTTTGAAGTGAAGATACTCAAAGATATGATACTACCGAGGTCTTTAACATTTAATCTATGACTCAATAAAATACCGACACAAATGTCTAGAGCTCATCATGCTTTTATTATCGAGTCCTTCAAAACTCACGATTTTTCAAATATACCTCGATCAACTCTTGATTTATATCGATATGATCTTCAAGCTTTTATTCAATCATCACTTCTATAAACCTGTTAAATATTCATGATATCCTGCATAATATAATATATAACTCATGAAAACATTAGTAATAATAGTTATATGGTTGATGTTATCAACATCAGTACATTGGGTATCTCTCCCTTTTGATGATGACAACCACTAAACATTCTATAATAAAATAAAATGGTGTTTAGTTAAAAACTCCACCTAACTCCCTTTGAATATACGCTATACAACTAGCCTTATCCTTATCTTTTTGCTCATTATATTTTATACAACTTATCCCTTTTTGTCATCAACAAAAATGGATAAATAAGTAGTGTAAATGAATTATATAAGGATTTATATTATTCTTACTCTTAGTGATAAACATTGTACGTTTATTATAGATTATACATAAGGAGTTATCAGTTTATCTTTGTATACTGAAGTAATATTCTAAAAAGTCATCAAAAAATTTAATAAAACACCGCTTTTATTAATATATTTACATATGTACATATATAGCCATTAGAGTACATAAATTTAAGAAACATAAAAGCACAAACAACATAACATAAAACAATACAAGAAAAATTAGATAAGCAATTATTTTGCAGAAATCATGGTTTCTTTGATGGAACTTTTACCCATCCGTCATTTGGACCAAAAATTCCTTCAATAGAATTATCTTCCCAGTCTTTGAGTTTCTCCTGGTCCATATCCATATCTTCATTACCAATCTCCTTTTAACCAGTCTTTTAGGAATAGAAGTTTTTTGTTCCTTTAAGACATAGCATATAAAGCATCGAAGTGATGCGAGATGCCTTTCAAGTTCGTGAATCATTTTCTTCTGACTCATTTGCAAATGTTTTTTATTTCTCAAAATTACATGGAAAGCCTTCGTGGAAGACTGTGGTGTCTCTATCATGTTGTCACTCGAATTCTTTTTATAAATACCCTTTTCTAAATCCATTTTTCTTTGAAACTAAATCAGAATTTTTAAAGAAGAAGATATGGTTGTGCTTAAGAAGATAAATGGGATTATAAATGGTTATATATGATAATTAGTTAACATAAGGGCTTATTAGGAAATAGCCACACATAACTTATTACCTTTATATATTCTCGTTTCCATCTATTTATGTCCATTTTTAACAAAACAAAAAAAACGTAAAACATAATAGGAGCTAACCATTGCTAAAGAAGAAAAGAAGAGAAATTCAATCTAAAGCCAAGGATTCAAGTTAGGGGAAATTAAACTCAATCAAATCTCCGATTTCTTATCATAACCAAGGTGAATAATAATCTAAATCTTCTCTATTTGTTTTATGATCTTTTGTTTTTCGGGTTTAAGATTAAATCCATTTTTATGATGAGTTTTGACTGATGATATGCTTGGATTTGAACATGTTGGATTAAAATAAAATAATTTGATAATTATTTTATACAGTTTTAAGGGTAAAACCAATTATAATGATTTTCCTATGCAATGAGAAAATTTTATATTATGTAAAACATGACTTAAGAGATGTTTTTCAATTTTTGTACATTTCCAAGCTATGGAAAATTTAATATGAATTTGCAAAGTAAAATATAAATAATTGGGTTTAGAAATTAATTTCGGAATTTCATGAAGAATTGGGGTCTGAAATTTTTATAAGTTCGATAACATATTGCAAGTGCATTTCTGTAATTTTTGAGGATTTTTCCTAAGTAATTTACTATGAAATAATATTATTTTAGATAAAGGTCTTAATTCTTTTATTGGTTTTGCTTAATGGAAGGACTTATTTTATTAATTAATCCTTGTTTAGATCTGAAATTATGCTACAGTCTTTTTTGTAAAGAATTTGAAAAGTTATGGCAACCAATCACATGTTTACAAGTAGGCAGATTAGTTGGAAAGTATTTGCTTTAATTGGCATTAAATCAGTTTTATCCAAAAAAGTGTGTTCCGCCTCTTTCAGAAGCACCTTTCGACCTTATGATTCTGCCTTAAACCAAGTCAAAACCTAGAAGGTCGAAACCAACTAAACCAAAATCAACACACAAGGTATCACAATGATGGTACGTAATGGATTGGAGAAGGGCGGAAGGCATGGTGTCGGAACGTAGCTTTCGATGGGGTTGATACCTTTATTTTACTTTCAAATGATAAGCGTCTGCCTTTTTTAATAAAAACTTTCAAAGGAGTCAAAACATAAGCTTTCGAAAGGGTCTTCTAAGTAGGTTTTGAAGAGGGTTGCCATCATTTAATTTAAAGTATAAGCTTTCAAGTGTGGTTCTCTGTTTATAGAACAAAGTTTTCGAAAAGGGTGGTTTCGACCGAGTCGAGACCCTGTTGCCGTTCTTTTGGCCTTTCAAATGTATTGGAGTCATCAATGCTTTCAAAGGGTAGATTTTGTTTTAAACTTATACTAAGTCACTTCCTAAAGGCCTTCGAATGGGTTCAACGGTTTCGAAGGCAATGGTTTCGAAAGGGGTTTTCAATGCTATTCTTCATTGTTTTACTTAAAGGTTCTAAATTTTCGAATGGATGGTTCTGAAGCCATCAACTTTTCCCCATACAATTTTATATTAGATAATGGTTTCGAAAGGGTTACTTTCATATGTATTCGCATTGACCTAAAATATATTTTAAGGAAAAACCCAATGGTTTCGAAAGGGGCACTTTCAAATAGTTTCAAAGCTACGCTTCTATAACTGAATGATAATACTTTAATATATTCGAAAGGTTTCAAAAGAAAGGTTTTTTTTGAAAGACAGGTGCCTAGAGTTTTGAAAAGAAGATTTGAGTGCTTTCGAAAGGAAATTTTTAAATGGTTTCGAATGTAAAGATTAAAGGTTTCGAAAGCCTTAGTTTTCGAAACAAAGAACCCAATCTCAATTTTTAAAGGAAAACCATGGCATAATAAAAGATTTTTGAAATGATTTTAAGTATGGAGTTTTGAAGAAGTTTTCCTTGATTAATAGGTTAAAAGGATTAACCATGTTTTATATGAAATGATTTCAAGGATATTAAACCACGGGTGTTGGTATTATTATGTTACTATGTTTACGTCTTCACACACACACACACAGATATATATATGTATATATATTCTCATTGCAATGGACCCATAACTGCATTTTGGGGAGAAAGGGAAAATTAACCAACTAGGTTGACCCAATGGTAAATATAAATTGAATTAACTCCTGAATGAGTAGAATTGCATCCAAAAGGTCAGATAGACCAGAATGTAGGATGCCTAAATAGTGAAGTTGTCAGTTAGACAGGTTCATAGTAAACTTATGAAAACTATGTTTAGGAAAAGTTATTGGCAGGTGCTGATAGGTTCATAGTAAACTCATGAAAGCTATGATTAGAAAGAGTTATTGGCAGGAGCTAATAGGTTTGTAGTGAACCATGGAAACTATATCCAGATTAATTTATTGACAGATGTCAATAGGTTCCTACATGAAAACTAGGATAAGAGGGAAGTTATTGGAGATACCAATAGGTTCAGAAAGAACCCATGAAACAGTGAAGTTATCTGCAGGGGCCAATAGGTTCTTAGTTTAACCATTGTGGTTAGCATATCATCATAATATTTTTGAATTGCTATGTTTTAATCATTGTGGATGCAAGAGCATGGTATATGGTTTTATAAAGTTTTAGGATACTAGTGAGAGGAAAACTCGTTCCGCTAAGCGGTGTGGTCTCACTAGATATCAAAATGGTTTGAGATGGTAGATTATTATTCACACCAGACTTTATGTCTGACTCGAAGTTTATGTTTTCCCCTTAAATTCTCGAGTGCTCAGTTGATTTTGGGTAGTTTGAGAGTTGAGGTTTTCAGGTACCTCTTTAGATGAATAAGCTTTCGGAGACATGTAGGAGACATAATAGCTATTTAGAGTTATTTTCTATTTCTATTCCGCTGTGTGTTTTTGTAAAGGCAAAGTTGTTATTTTCCTAGTTATATACTTTGATCATCCAACGGGGCATCTTCATATGTCACTCTTGGCGTATGTTGTAACAATTATATTTTCACTGAACTTGGTTCTCGTATGGGGATTATGTAATGAATTTGAAATTATTTCAAATAGAATGAGAAAGTTGTTTGTTGATTTTAATTTTTTTTCCATATCCATGTGTTTCTTTTTATCAATGTATGTAACATTGCCTTATTTAGTCGTCGAGGATTAATAACTATGGATGACTGCAATATCCATAGTCGTTAATTTTAAAGATAATATAAGCATGGAATGGTTTTGCATTTGTTGTGAAAATGTGTTAATAAAATTCATCTTTAACCCTTTATAATTACACTTATGAATGTAAATAGATCTTTAAAAGAATATTTAAAGATAAGCATTTGGGAAATGGTTTGGGTTTGTGGTGAAAATGTTTAAGTAACATTAATTTTAAACCTTTTGAATGGATTTGTGAAAGTACCAAGATCCTTAAAATGGATAATTTGAAAGAGATTGTAAGTATGGAATCTTTTGGAAAAGATAAAAAAGTAAAGGTTTAAAGCAAGAAATCTTGTTAATGATATTTGAATATACTTTTTCCATTTGAGATAAGTATATGAATACCTTTTGAGGTGTTGAAAGAGTACAAATGGATAGTAAACATTGATAAACAAAATTTTATTAGATAAAAATGTTTTACTAATAAAAGAAGTTTTAATTAATAAAAAGTCTTACTTAAATAAAAGGGAATTGAATTTTCTCATGTGACTTAATCGTCCTTTGTGCGACTTGATCGTGCTTTGTGTGTTTATTTCTTTATGAAAATAATTTTGTCGTGTACTTAGCACAAAAACCGATGAAGTAGGATTGCCTATCTTTGAGAGTTAAGACTGATGTTAGAGTAAAGAAAAAAGCAATAGTGCTCTAACCTACTAGCTTCAGGGTTGATCGAAGGATTGTATGAGATGAAAAATCAAAAACATGATAAGTATACAAGCCTTGGTTTCCATATGCGATCATTTAATTTGAGCTTGATAGTTGATTAGTCGACTATCAAACTTGACCAAATACTTCGATTTGGTTTTGAAGAGATAGAGATCGGTAAGTGTTCTATTTATCAAAAACCACTTCAAAACTGACATATGAGTTTTATGTTTTGGAAGCGGTTGTAAAGTGGAATGTTATAGAGTTGAACTGAATATCATAAGGTTAAGTCCAAGAAAGAGGTTAACGTTAGCATTCGTTGGAGGACTTATGTGGGAATCTAAATGTGGAGATTCGTGATCAGTTCGAGATGATGAAATCCAATTGGAAATCATGTTCTGTTCGAGTGATGAAGACTCATGTGAGAGATGCCGAATATGGCCTCGACATTAGAAATGATAGAAAATAGAGTAGGGGTATATCTTGGGATTTAACTAACCCACGACAGGATATTATCACCCCATATCTAGAGTATGCTTATCAATGTTGCACGCGGGAGGTGATGATATTTATGATCACGTGTTTTAGACGTGGACTGGCTATATTTTACTTATTGGTATATTCTATCTAGAGATATATGACGCTCGGAGATACTTTCTAACCCTTTTGCAAGAGATTGGATTTTGGCTTGATCGAAGGGATCTCCACAGAAAATCCATTATGCAAACATATCTTAGCATATTTAAATGTCCTTCAATATTGTTGTTTCGTGAGATGCAAGCGGCATAACAATTTTCTTGTTTATATTCTTCACCCTAGACTTTATCTATTATACCACCTTATGTACTTATTACATGGTGTTTCTTTTGAGGGGATAATCGTTGTGGTGTTTCGTGCGGTCTCAAAGTACTGTTGTATACTATCTACATATTTCTTGGGTTTCTTATACTGGACCTATGTCTGACATGTGTTTTTTTGTTTTTCCTAAATTCCTAGTATGCTCTTTCAAGTAATCTAGAAATGCAGGTTTTCATTGATGTTCATTAAAGCTCGAGGAGATGAGCTAGATGTTTCACCTACTGTAATATTCTCATTTCTTTTGCATTAATATATTGTATATAATAGCATTTGCGAGGACAGGTTGTTATAACTGTTCAATCTGATGATAGTATTTAGAATTGTAACTATGAAGTGTTGTGTATCTTAGAGTGACAATTTTGTGCTGTCATTTGATATTATATGTTATCGTTCCGTTATGAGACTCCGATATTGTGTTCATTCTTTCTTGTTCTGTTTCAATTTCTTTTTATTTACCATAACAATATGTCTTTCCAGCATTTGGATGCTCGACAGAGGAATATCATGGATGCATTAGTGTTGACATTTGAGGGTCGAAAAGGTGAGTCGTTAAGGAGATTTATAAAGTTAAGGGTATGCACTAGGGGCAATTATGTAATTTATCACATACGTCTAACTCTGTGCCTAATCTTGTTCAAAATAAAAGGTGTTTTTCTTGCTATTATATGTTCTGTTCCGAAACATATTGACTAGGAATATTTAAAACAATATGTTGCTTTCAATATTAATCACTGATGGAATTTACACCTTTGACACCATCGTAATGATGAATTCACCAAAAAAACCAAATGATTTAATTAAGTCATGAAATATTGTAAATTAATTGAATTAATTAATATTTATGAAATATTGATTATTATTAAATTTAGTTGATGCTTGGAAGTTGTTTGTAATTATTTAAAAGCATCTGTAAAAATTATAATTGCATGCATTAATGTACAAGTAATATTAAATGTGTTTAAATAAAAGATAATTGTATAGAGTGATTTATGGAAATTTTATATCATTTGGTAACATAATTTTACTATACCATGTGAAGAAAGAGGAGTAGAGAGAGATAGATAATCAAGGGAAATAATTAGGGAAGTTTTAACTAAAGAATTGGAAATGTTTCATTCTTTCAATTAAAATAGATCCACTAATTCATTTCCTAGAGATAATTCATTATTTCCTTCATTCACTTTTCTCTTCTCCCCTCCTAACCTTCCATGGCTGTAAAATAAAATAAAGATTTTTAAGTTTCATCAACTTCAAATAAAATTCAAGATCAAAAAATGATGGAACGTAAGTGATTCATCCATCTATTGCAAGGATTGGGTGTGGATCTTGAAAATCTGAGGAGATATATTCATTTTAGGTGTGATATTTTTGGCTACATATTAAGGTAACTATCCAATATCCTTTTTATATTTGTTATATCTTATTAGAATATTTTATATCTTATCATCATAGCTTAGATTTTATTTCTTACACAATGAAATTATATATGCATAGATTGTTGAATCTATTAACTGCTACCATTTAGAAATCAAAGTATGAATGTAAGGAAATTTTTTTGGCTTGAAAATAATTATTGTATGTGAGCGTGTGTCTATGTATAAATTGAACGCATTATATATATCTTAACCATAATAACATGAAAGTTTCACATATAATTTAGTTATTTTGATTATCAATTATTTTGGTTATTATTTACAATATTTCAACTCTAACTTAAAAAAGACTTTTGTGTAAAATCATAAATTTAAAGTTGAATCCTTTCTAAGTCAAAACTACGTTTCATGTTGTTGATTTAAATCGCAAACAAATGAAATTGTAAGCATACATGTATATGTTATTTTGAATTCTAATATTGTTTTATTATTATGTTCTTATATATACATATGTATTTATGTATGTATGTATGTATAGATATAGTCAAGTTCAAATTTTATAATATGAATTTTATGTAAATTACAAAACTAATATTGAACACTTTCTCGAGTTAAATTTAATTTCAAACTTTAAGAATTATATTTCAAAACATGTAAGTAATTTAAAACAATTTTAATGTGTGTGTGTGTGTATATATATATAAATACACACACACGTATAAATTTAATTGTTATTTTGTATAATATAAAGCAAAGCCATATATGCATATTAGTTTAAAATGTTTTGAAAACCAGCTGAAGAAAGATTAGAAGAATGCCAGAAAATTTCCTTCTTTAACTCTCATTAATTTATTATAAATGTTTTTACTCGTTCTTTTAATGTCACTTAAATGCACCATTACCCACTAATAATTTGATTCCCTTTAGTCAAATCTATTTCTTTATGTAATTTATGTGGTTTTTTTCATTTAATTTATAAGTAGATTTTGACATACACACACAGATATATGTATATGTATATGTATATATAAACTTTCATATTCAAGTTGAAAATGCTATGTGACAAACATTGCTCATATAAATTGACAATGTATATGTTGTATACATGAATCCCAACATCAATATGCGTATACACCAATACACATCTTATACAATGTTGCACTTACATTATTCACACATGAGTGTATCAGATATGTTCACTATACTCTGTATATTATAAATTAGATTAAAATTCCTTTTCTAAACGATTGAATAAAATAAGATTTTATTTAAAATCATCATTAGATTGGATCTAATATTCGTTTAGACAGCATAGGCCCTATAGCTTCAGAATATGATTTTATTTTGAAATCTACCTATTTCCCTCGCTTCCGACTAGCTTCCAACTCAAGCTAGACATTTGCCAAACTGTCTTCGATGTTATTCGGATCAAGCCTAACACTCGTCATCTCCCCACCAAAGAAGCTACTTGATCAAGCCCTTAACCCGAAAGCACAAAACCTTATAACGAATTTTTCAATTAAGACAATTTTCTAAAGTATCTCAAAATGCATCAAACAATAAACCAAAATGTTTCTCTCGCCACAATCCTATGGCAATGAACCGCACGTGAAACGTAGGTCGTATGCGAGATTTATAATCATTTAAAGATCTTAGTATTTTCGTAATTTTTAAATTTTAATATCATTCTAATTATTATCATTTTCATATACACAATCTTCCTCCATGCTAAAGTAACCCTAAAATCCTCGATTTCTTGCTTCAGACCAAAGCTGCTTCTCATTTCTCCTTTTCACCACGGCAAGGGAAGTTAATCCCCAAGTTCAACTTCGCGATTCTCTCCATAGTGATGAGCCGAGCCTAGACCACCCCACTATGTTTCCTATGATCACCTCAGGTGATCTTGGCGCCACTGCTACTCACTGACGATCAGAGATAACTATAAGCACTACTTAACCTCCTCCACATATTCCTAGTTCCCGGTCGTCGTACTATCGTCATTTCAAAGTTGGTCGAAATGAACGACCTACGTTTATCAAACTTCCGATGCATTTTCTGATCAATCTGTGCACCCAATCGACGAACGAACATCGTCCATGAATTCGTGTTGTCGTCGAGAACTACAGTTTTGATTATGTCTATTTCAAAACAACTTAGTTTGTGTATATATAATAATACTCTTTCTAATTATTAATTACATCTTTTATAATTTGGTTTGAGATTATAAGGGGTGAATACCACATCTTTTCAATATGTATGCAAATATGATAAATTCGACTCATAAATTAGCCATGCATCTTCTCCGATTCAAGGTGAATCCTCATCCATCTTCATTGTCCATAAATTCATCTCCTTTAAAAAACAATATTTCTTGATAATTTCGATTTATTTGCATATCTCTTTTTGTAGCGATTGGTTTAATATATTAATTCGTTTAGTTTGGATTTATTTGGTGGATTTGGAGTTGATTATTGTTAAAGACTAGATGAAGAAGATTACGGAGACTAGAGGTAATGTGCATATGCTGAAGTTTGATTAGAGAATAGGGTTTTCATTTTCATTTTTAGGTCAAAATAACTCAAATTTAGGCTAAAATATCAAAATTAATATATTACGAAAATGCTACTAGATTTGAATTCTTCTAATTTCTAGCTCATTTAACCACAATCAGCAAGTTACACATGATTTTTGATTGTAAATGACATTCCAAATGCAATAAAATAGGCCCGAAGCCTAATTCAAGCTCTTGTAAAAGGTTACTAATTTTCCATTTACATGAAATTATGTTTTTTTCCTTTTTAATTTGATTATTTGCTTTTGTTAAATTATGGAGTGTTACATTCTCCCTCACCCTTAAAAAGTAATTTCATCCCCGAAATTCCAAGAGATGGAGAATGCAACTTGCTTTATAGCGTATGAACATACAAAATAAACATAGCTACATCCATCATCCAATACAAATAAAAACACAACCTAGAATATATAATAGATATGATAGATAAAATAGGATGATATAATATGAGATAAGTACAAATGTAAGTTAATTGACCTCCTATATAAAAGCATATGCAGTGCAACCGATATGTATGCAAACTTCCTAATATATGCAAATATATATATATATATATATATATATATATATATTTCTATATGTACGCGCATCCACACATCCATGTGCAACACATATCCAAGTGCAAGTAAATAACCATGTCCTTAAATAAAATCAATAAATGCATATATTAATAAACAATAAATAGCCTGTATTAAATTATCTAGCATAAATTAAAATATTTGATTATAGGTATGTATCCTTAGTTGGAATGTATATACATACAAACTAACATGGTATAAACTAAACTGGTACGACCCAAATAAAGCAACCCTAGCAACCAAAACACGTCATAAGGATATGCATTCAACCAATCCTAGCATCCTTACATCCATGCCTATGTCAAATGGCTTATTAAGCAACCATGCAACATACAAACGATCTAACATGCCTACTAACCTAAAACTAATTAAAAGAGGAACTTACTGAAAGAAAGCTCATGATGGAAAACTCGGATTATCTCCTCGAGTTCCATTATTTTACTATCCAAAAAAAATCTCGTCATAATTGGATTATCTTCATTTCCTTATTATTATGCTATCACATTGGGTCCTAAGATATGAATGCAGCAATGAAGTATTCTAGACTCGCTCTCTATATTCACCTTATAAGCTGGCTGGGCTCTACAATAATCGATAAATTGTCAATGTACGTTCATAGATAGGATAAGAAGACAATATGTGATCACCAGCTAACTTTTCAAAAAACCCACTCAAACATGTTGACTTCCCTACCCTCTGAAAAATCAAGAAAGGCCTAACAACTTATGGACATAGCTTTTCCAAATGACGTATCTCAATAGCGAGTCCTTCACCTACTGAGATACCCTTTGCAATGTCTCTATGCACGTTTATCCTATGTGGTTTCCATTCTTTTACTTATCATTGAGGAGTCTCTAATCATATAATGATTAAGTATTGTTTTAATTCAAACAAACTTCACAATGGGCATATCTTTATCGTTAAATTCCTTGCAACAAACTTCGCCACTTGCTTCTTTATACCCAACCAATGGAAAACCCTTTTATTTTCCTTTAACATACCTCACTAAAATCCTTATTTTTGTCTATATGGACAAACACAATAACAGATGGCGTCTACCCTCTAAGTGGACTAACATTTTGGATTCTTCGGTGAACCCCATACACCACCATTTAATTACAGACATCACAATTGGATGACGCCATAATTTCAGCGAATACAATATCACTATGATGAACTCATAGACTAGGTTGTTCACTTTTCACGTGCATCGGATACTGAAAATAAGTTACACACTGTTACAGAATAAAGAGAATGAAGGCCATTAGAGAGAGAATAATTTTATTGAATTGAGAGATAGGTCTTACAATACAATCAAGCTCCATATTTATAGACTACTTATGTAGTACAGATTACAATAATGCCCTTTCTTATTTAGCATATTCATCCCTATTATTAATGTATATTACAACACTCCCCCATGAATATGCGTATGTAAAGATGATAAGAGTAATTGCCTCATTAAAAACCTTGTTATGAAAACCCAGTGGGAAAAAATAATAAACAAGGAAAAGAGTACAACATGATTTCATCTTAACATATATTTTACAATGTTACTACAAGGGTTGATTCTTCTGTATCAAGATAATGCCTCATTAAAACCTTACTAATAAAAACCCAGTGGGAAAAAATATTAGTGAAGGAAAAAGAGTACATTATAGCGTATTTCATACGCTCCCCTGGATTATAACGCATTATTCAATTAGTTTGTTGATGCAGCCGACGCATACCAATTTTGTACACCATCTTCTGAAATGTTGCTTTTGGAAGCGCCTTTGTGAATAAGTCCGCTGGATTTTCTTGGGGTCGGATTTGTTTCACTTCTATCTTATTATCCTTTTGTAGCTCATGTGTGAAGAAAAATTTAGGAGAAATGTGTTTCGTCCTATCACCCTTATTATAACCCGCTTGAATTTGAGCTACACAAGCAGCATTGTCTTCATAAATAATGGTTGACCTTTCCGTTACTGATGGAAGTTGGTAGCTTTTTCGAATATTCTCAATCAGTGATCTTACCCAAATACATTCTTTACTTATTTCATGTAGTGCTAGTATTTCAGAGTGATTGGATGATATTCCTACCAATGTTTGTTTGTAGATCGCCATGAAATTGCTGCACTGCTGTTATTAAATACATATCCAGTTTGTGATCTTGCTTTATGTGGGTCAGAAAGATAACCTGCATCAGCATAGTCAACTGGATTTGGATTACTGCCTGTGTTAGAGTAAAATAAACCCAAATTTGTCGTTCCACGAAGATATCTCATGATATGTTTTATACCATTCCAGTGTCTTTTTGTTGGTTCTGAACTGTATCTTGCTAGAAGATTTACTGAAAATGCAATATCTGGTCTTGTGCATTGGGCCAAATATAATAATGCACCAATGGCACTAAGATATGGCACTTCCGGGCCAAGCACATTCTCATCTTCTTCTTTTGGGCGGTAAGGGTCCTTTTCAATATCTAAAGATCTAACAACCATTAGCATACTAAGTGGATATGCTTTATCCATTTGAAAACGCTTTAGAATTTTCTCAATGTAGTTTGATTGACGGATTAATATGCCATTAGTACTATGCTCAATCTATAGACCGAGGCAGTGCTTATTTTTGCCAAGATCTTTAATTTCAAATTCCTTCTTTAAATAATTTATTGTTTCATCAATCTCTTCTGGAGTCCCAATCAAATTTATGTCATCAACATAAACTGCTAAGATAGCAAACCCCTTTACCGATTTCTTTATAAAGACACATGGACAAATGAGATTGTTTTCGTATCCTTCTTTTACCAAATATTTACTAAGACGGTTATACCACATCCTTCCAGATTGTTTCAATCCATATAGTGATCGTCTTAGTCTTAATGAGTACATGGACTTTGATTTTGCTTCAGGCAATTTATATCCATCTGGAATTTTCATGTAAATGTTGGTATCTAATTCACCATAAAGATAAGCTGTCACAACATCCGTTAATCTTATATCGAGTTTTTCAGAAACTACAAGGCTTATCAAATATCGGAATGTTATGACATCCATGACAGGGGAGTAAGTTTCCTTAACGTCAAAACCCGGTCTCTGCAGGAAACCTTGTGCGACAAGTCGTGCCTTGTACCTCACGACTTCATTTTTATCATTTTGTTTTCTAACGAATACCCATTTATAACCTACTGGTTTAACATTTTCTGGTGTTTTCTCTATTGGTCCAAATACACCATGTTTTTGAAGTGAATCTAGTTCCACTTGGACAGCATCTTTCCATTTTGGCCAATCATGTCTTTTTCCACATTCAGTTATGCTATTTGGTTCATTATCATCATTCTCATTATTCTCATTATGGTCATGACTTTCAATTATTTCAGTAGCTACTGCGAATGAGAATACATCATCAATTATTATTTTACTTCGATCTCATTATGATTTTCATTTGAGTGATCTTTTTGATCATTTATAACCTCTTCAGGAGGTTCCTTAATTGATGATTTTTCATTAGACTTTCTTTTTCTAGGCGCCAAGTCTTTTGAACCAATTGGCCTTCCATGTTTTTGTCTTGCTTTAGATTCATTTGCTACTATATTTACTTTTGATCCTTTAGGGACATCAATTTTTGCTGGTGCATTTGTTGCTGGAATGTGAGATTTAGCTATTTTTGCAGTGTCACTAAATGCATTTGGCGGTTGATTTGCAATATTTTGAATATGCAAAATTCTTTATACCTCATATTGGCATTGTTTAGTATATGGATCCAAATAAGACATAGATGGATTATTCCATGATATTTCACGCCGTTCTGCTGGAACGGACTTTTATTCCCCTAACGGCGGGAAGACTGTCTCATCAAATTTACAGTCTGAAAATCTTGCAGCGAAGACATCACATGTAAGAGGTTCAAGGTAACAAATTATCGATCGGGAATCAAATCCCACATAAATTCCCAACCGTCGTTGAGGACCCATTTTAGTACGAAGTGGGGGATTAATAGGTATATGCACAGCACAACCAAATTTTCATAAATGTGAAATATTTTGTTGAAATCCAGTTAAGAGTTGTGATGGTGAAAGCTGATGATAAGTTGTTGGTCTAATTTTGACCAATTTCGATGCATGCAAAATTGCATGCCCCCAAGCTGAAACGGGTAGTTTTGATTTCATAAGCAATGGTCTTGCAATAAGTTGCAAGCGCTTAATTAATGATTCTGCTAGACCATTTTGAGTATGAACATGAGCTACTGGATGTTCAATTTCAATCCCCAATGATAGACAATAATCATCAAATACTTGAGAAGTAAATTCTCCAGCATTATCTAGTCGAATCGATTTAATTTGATGATCAGGGAAGTGTGCTCTCAATTTTATTATTTGAGCAAGTAGCTTGGCAAATGCCAAATTTCTTGTAGAAAGTAAACAGACATGTGAGCAACAAGTTGATGCATCAATCAATACCATAAAATATTTGAATGGTTCACATTCAGGGTGGATTGGGCCACATATATCACCTTGAATTCTTTGTAAAAATGTTGGAGATTCAGAAGTGATTTTACTATATGAAGGTCGAGTGATTAATTTTCCTTGTGCACATGGGGCACATAAGTAATCACTTGGTAAATTCAATTGGTTTGATAAATCATGTCCGTTTGAGTTTTTGTCAATTTTACGCATCATAGTTGATCCAGGATGACCAAAGCGATCATGCCAAAGAATCAATGTCTTTGTATTTGTGAGCTTCTGGCTCATGTTTATAGAGTGAGATTCAACTATGCCAATTTTTGTAAAATATAAACCAGTTGAAATTGTACCAAATTTTTCTAGGATAAGCTTCTGGCTTTCAATTCTAGAAATAACACAAAGATATTCTATATTGTTTTCATTTATAGTTTCAATATGGTATCCATTCATTCTTATATCTTTGAAACTCGGCAAATTTATTTTAGAGTTGCTTGAGTATAATGCATTCTGAATAAAGATATGCGTACCATTTGGTAATATTATATGGGCTCTTCCGGACCCGTCAATTATATTAGCAGATCCAGCTATAGTGGAGACTTTAGCTGAGAAATTTTCAGATAGTTCAGAGAAAAACTTCTGGTTTTTCAAAATTGTATGAGTAGTTGCACTATCTAGTAAGCATATATCATCACCCAAATGGTGTTCCATACCTTAAGAATTAAAGACAATGATTAGTCAATCATTAAAAATTTGTATGCATAAATAAATGTAATGTAAACAAACAAAGTAATATGATTAAAATAGGCTATTGATTAAAAACAACATCCACATTACACATTACAAGTACTGCAAAGGGAAATACAATTAAACGAACACAAACTTCAAACCGATTTATTGATGCAAGCTAATGAAATAAAACGAAAGTCACATAACAAACTTCAAGACATTTCTAATTGATCAACTCGGTCATATCATTAATCATTGCACTTAGATTTTCATCATTAATGAAATTTCCATTGTCATCTTCGAAGAAATCATCTAACTTCAGGTTAGTGTTTTCAGGTAACTTTTCGGCATTATTTGCCTCAATATTCTTCGACGATGATATTCTTCAACTGTTTTCTTTGATGATCTACACGTACGTGACCAGTGACCAGATCGTCCACATCTATAACAAACTTCCTCATAATGCCTTTTATTTTCTGAAGCTGAATCATTGTTCTTTATAGGCTCAATTTTCTTTTGTTGCTTTTTAAAGTTGGTGGTTTTGTTACCTATAAAACCACCATAACCACCTCTGCTAGAGTTATATCATCGTCCACGACCATGTCCTCTACCTCGACCTCGACCCCTACCTCTTCCAGAGTGGGCAAAATTAGCATTAACTTCAGGTAATGCAGTTGAACCAGCTGGTCTTGAGGAATGATTTTTTATAAGCAATTCATTATTTTGTTTAGCAATTAGTAAGCATTCTATGAGTTCAGAATATTTTGTAAAATGACGCTCTCGATATTGCTGCCGCAGGAGTATATTCGAGGCATGAAATGTTGAGAAAGTCTTTTCAAGCATTTGTGCGTCATCTACCTTTTCTCCACATAATTTCAGTTTAGAAGTGATTCTAAACATTGCAGAATTATATTCTCTTACGGACTTAAAGTCCTGAAACCTCAGGTTCAACCACTCTTGCCTAGTGTTTGGAAGTATGACCGTCTTCTGGTGGTCATAACGCTCCTTCAGGGAGTTCCATAAGTGGAGAGGGTTTTTTTCAGTTAAATATTCTGTTTTTAGATCGTCATGGATATGACGTCTTAAAAATATTAGAGCCTTTGCCTTGTCCTGCTGGGACATAGTATTGCCATCTTTAATGGCATTTTCTAAGCATTGAGATTGCAAATGAATCTCAGCATCCAGTATCCATGATAAGTAGTTGTCTCCAGATATATCCAAAGCTTTAAATTCAAGCTTGGCGATGTTTGTCATTTTGTGAACTGTTCATAAAATAAATTGCATAAGGTGAAAATATTCACCACAACAGCATTCATTATTTGTTTGTTTCCAGCTAAAAAGAAAAAGAAAAGGAAAGTCTTCATTCACGGTATCAAACAACTATACCAAAAAAAATTGTATCAATAAAACCAAACATTTGGATTTTGCAACTTTCATGTATTTATCAAATAAGAAAGGAAAGTCGGCTTTTGCGTATATTCCATTCCAAACTTTTAAATTTTATTTGGCAATAGATCCGCAAAGGGAAAAAAATATATTGAATTTAGAAGCCAAAGAATAAAAATAAGGGTGATACAAGAAAAGACATGAAAAATATAGAAGCGAACCCCAAACTAGCATGTGCTGACTTGATAGCTTTATCAAAAATAATAATATGATATTGACAATTACCTTTTTGGAGAGAGGAAAAGTAACGAGTTTATAAAGAAATACAAGAACAATTCCTTTACCTGCTGTTTTAAAGGAAATAAGAAATAGAATGTATGTAGATATATTCTAAAAGTCTCGTCTGCACTAATATATATAATAGGATTTTGAATATAAATAGCCTTAGAATTGGAATGGTCAGAAGAGAAACAGTCAGAGTAATTAATATTTAATTACTTGCTGAGAAGTTGGAAAGTTTGAAGGTGAACAGGTTGAGGTCAATAATTAATTCGCATTCCTTCGTGCTGATAACGTGTTACAGAATAAAGAGAATGAAGGCCATTAGAGAGAGAACAATTTTATTGAATTGAGAGATAGATCTTATAATACAATCAAGCTCCATATTTATAGACTGCTTATGCAGTGTAGATTACAATAACGCCCTTTCTTATTTAGCATATTCATCCCTATTATTAATGTATATTACAACACACACAAAAGGTCATTATTTCATAAAATTGGCTTGATAAGATAGTCCTTTCAATTCAAGTGAAGAGAGAAAATAACTAAACTTATCACTTGGTTAATTTTCTTCAAAATTGCTAAATCTCGCCTTTCCTAAAATCACCTTTATACCTTAGTACTTGCAAGTCAAGACACCCATCTAATGTCTTGAAATCATACAACACTAGATACTTCAAAAATAAATATTAACTCCACATGCTTGTAAAGTTTTATAAACTAACATATAGCTAGAGTTCCCTTATGTACATCGTCGTATTCCAAAATCGCTTTACATAAACAAGTAATGTCATCCTTTATCGATGACTATCTCATACAACCAATCTTCTACGATTCAACAATTTGCAAACTTTTCACTCAATTGCGCTCTCATGCTTCTCATGTCTTATGTAAGTGTATTGGAGCCCTTAACGTAAAAATATATGTTAATTTCAAACTACAGTTAATAACATATGTCTCAATAATTCAAAATAATAAATTTAAACTTGTTATTTTCTTCGTTAAGTATATATCTCCTTAGTATTGTTTATTATGAAAATTCTTTTTCTCTACCATCTCAAAATAGTGTACATTTTTCTCTTTTTTCCAGTCTATGATATACTTCAAAAATCCTTTGTTTTCAACATATTACTTTAAATATTTTCAAACATCATTACATAATACAAAAATAATAATTTTTATCAAATTTCCTTTAAAACAATAATATTATTATCAGTCTACGTAAAAAAATATTTATTTAAATCATTTTTCTTCACAACCACTATACTATTATCTAATTCAAAAATAAAAACTTTCTGCACTAAATCCAAAAAATTATTTTTATTGTTATTTATATCAAAAATAGTAATAACTTATCCTAAAAATATTCATGGAAACTATCTCTTCATAATAATTATTATTCTCAAAATACTTTTTATTTTTATTACTTAAATACTAATTATTATTTTTTCCAAAAACTCCATATAACAGTCATATTATTACTCTTTGCTTAAAATTTAGACCCGTTTCCAAAAATTATATCACTATTTGTTCAAATTACATCTTGCTTTATAAATAATAGTAAATTCTCGATTCAAAATAGATTTTTCGTTACTATTTCAGAATTTTTCAAAATTCATAGATGATACCCTCATTATTTTAAGTAAAAATCCATAAATCACAAATCCATAATGTCCATGTCTAGCAAGTACTTAGCACACCTACATATTGACTATCCTGGCCAGTTCATTATTATCAATTTAAACTTCATAGGTTGTGCAATAACTTTCTAGCTCCAACAAATATTCAATTGAAAATATCAGTAACTTTCCAATTCAGTTTTTAAATCAAAATCAATATCTCACATCTTATTCTTTACAAAACTAGTAAGATTTAAAACCATGAAATTCTCTATTAACTTCAAGCAATTTCTAATTTAGACCATCATACATTTTCTTTTAAAATAAATTCTTCAAATTCTACTTAGATAAATTTTCAAAAAGTTTTACTTTAGGCATTCCATGTTAAATCTTTTCATAGAAAATCATAACCAAATTTATTTCAAATTAATCATTTCGTATCCATTTGCAGGCTTCCAATAAAACAACTAATATAAATCTTAATTTTCAAAGCTAATTTCTTTTCATAAATTCTTTAAAAATAATTAACTTCCAAAACTCATTCTTTATGGCTTTACCAATTCAATATTAATTATTTAAAAAATAATTTGATTTGAAATAACTTCGGTTATTTTTTGTAATACTTGTATTGTTTTTTCGACATCATTTTGTATAATTTGAAGCTATGTTATAATACACACATGCGACAAAATATAAATCATTTTATTTAACAATTAGCCAATTTCATTCATTATTACACAATATTGAATATATACACAAAAAATATATTTTTAAATTCGTTTTTGGCTACTAACTATATTCATATCGAATTCTGAAATAATTTCCAAAATTATACTTCATTTATTAATGCATATTTTCAATAGTTGTATCACAAACCCATTCAATTTTCATTCGGAAATACACATATACTAAAATAGGGAAACTCCACAAATTTAAAATAATAGTATTTAAATCCATTTTTTCAATTTAAATTCTATACCAAATGACAAATAGGTATATGAAACATATCTTTACAAATTTTACTTTATTAAATAAGAAATTTTCACAAAAGTAACAAGATAATATAGCAATTTGTTCAAAGTGTGCAAAAATATTTATAGAATAGAAGACATTCAAAGGATGTGTTTTAGTTATTTTTTAATTCGGTTTCAAAAGTTTCTTCGTCAAAAGAAAATACACGTCAAAATATAAGTGCAACAATGTATTTTATGCTAAACTTTTCACAAAAATAAAACCTTTAAAATATTTTTGGAAAATTTCTTTTCATTAAAATTTCTTTGGTTGAAACTCAATAAAGGGGTTAATATTTCAATATATTAAACAAGCTTCAACTTCTATTCTTTGTTCTGAAATCTCAAACACTATAATTTCTTTCTTTTTAGGGAAATATTTCAACTTATTTAAATACTTTGACATAACTCAAGCCCAACTAGGTCATGCAATCTAACAAAGCATCAAGTGCCTCCGTTTTGCCTTATTAACACCACAATTATTTTTAATGTACTCAAGGGTACTACTCTTCTTCTTGTACATCGATAGTTCCATAAGTTACTCTATTGCTAGCTGATACAGAGATCCTCTATTAGCAATTCCTTATGGACTAAATTATTGCCAATGTGATGGATTTATTTTTCATTCAAAAATTCTTTTAACCCAAACATTTATTTGACTTATAGTTGCTCAGTTCCACATCGGAAAAGCCAATAGCTTCCTCTACAAGTCAAAACATATGTCATATAAATAATATATGAAGATATATAACATAAATAATAAAAATCACAAATAAGATCTCTCAAATGTCCTAGTTTAGAAAGAATCGTCAAATTTAACTTCTGATAACCAATGCAACAAGCTACAATCTACAATGCCCCATTCATTCTTAAACTAATGTAGACATCACAGACCTTGCATACGACGAATCATTTTGAGGTAATATACATAAACATAACATGGAGTTATGTATAATATTCTACACTTATCAAAACTCATAGTGGAAGCAATAAAACACAATAGTAATCAATAATATAATCTCTCTAAAAAATATAACAATAGAATCTCAAATAAATAAACTACAACATCTCTCAACTATTGACGGACATAGCATAATGTCTGGGAATAAATGAAATATAATAGTAGATAGTTAATTACCAAATGTGTGTCTCCGTTGTATCATCACCTTCAAGTCACCACCAGTCCTCTCTATCCACTTATAGAGTATAACTTAAAAGAAGAAACTAACAGAGGAGATCAGAAATATGTTTAGTGAGTGAAACACATCATATAAGTGCATAATACTAATAAGCTAGTAAACCTACACTTATGATAAAAAATCATACCTCGACCCGTGTCAGCAATACCCAACAAGTCATTTAAATACAATATAATACTATAGTGACATCGTATGCTAAGATCTCACTAAAATCTATCCTACGCCAAAGCATATGTACACGTTGAGCCTAAAACCCCAACTCGTATGTCGAAAATGTATAAGACTTGCTACTAAAGATCTACGTGGATCAATCCACTATCGCCAAATCGTATGCGACTCGCTACTAAATATCAACGCATATCAGCTCGATATCGCCTTGATATTGAAGGTCTACACGTCTCATCCCGCTCGCAAAATTATATGTATACTATTGAGCTCAAAATCCATACTCATGTACTGCTAACTACGACACTGTTAGGATCAATGTCCCAACTCATCGTCGCTAGACGTCACTGGCCCTACCGAAGTGCACCTGACGCTTACCGTATACTATACTATTGAGCTCAAAGTCTTAACTCATGCAGCCTACACGCGACACTGTAATGGAAATCATACGTGACTAATAAGGTGAAGTTCATGCTAGGCATTCGTGTAACAGTCTGTGACACTTTTGGGATCAAGGCCAAAACTCGTCATCGCTCCACTGTTTACGAAGTTACTGGATCAAGTCCTCAATCCACAAGCACAAAACCGTATAGCAAACTTGTCCAACTAAGACAAATCTCTATAGAATCTTAAAATGCAATAAACAATAATCCAAAATGTTCCTTGTCTCGCCGCGATCCTAATGCGATGTACCGCTCATGAAATGGAGGTCATATGCGAGATTTATAAGCATTTGAAGATCATAGTATTCTCGTAATTGTTTAATTTTAGTATAATTTTAACTATTTTTATTTTTTTGTATATGTATATCTTCCTCCATACCATGCTACAGTAACCCTAAATCCCCGTTTTCTTGCTTCAGACCATAGTCGCTTCCTTTTTCTCCTTGTTACCACTGTTAGAGACGTTAAACCCCAAATTTGACTTCACTATCCTCTCCATTCTAATGAGCTAAGGCTAGACCACCTCATTATGATGCCTCTGATCACCTTACGTGATCTTAATGCTGCTGTCGCTCTCTGGAGATTTCCAACGGCCATGTTATGATCTGGGATGATCAGTGGCCACTATAAGCACGCATACAACCTCCTCTACACATCCCTAGTTCCCGATCATTGTATCTTTGTCGTTTCACCATTGGATCAAAAAGAATGGTCCACATTTATCGAACTTCTAATTTGTTTTTAAAAAATTTGTGCTCTCAATCAACGAACGAACACCACTAATGGATTTGTATCGTCAAAGAGCTACAATTATGATATATGATAAGTCTAATTTGTAACAACTTTATGGTTTGCACTTTTAATTATAGAGTGGTTAATTTTGACTAATTACGACCACTTTCAATCATCAAGCCATGGCATACTACCTCCTAATTCGATGTAATATAAAAAAGCACTTTTAATTAATAATTTCAGTATTTACAATTTGGTTTAAGATAGAGAATTACCGCATCTTATCAATATTTACATAAATATGATATATCCCACTCATCAATTAGCTGTGCATATTCTCCGATCTGAGTTGAATCCTCCTCCTCCTTCACCATGCAGAAATTCCTTTCCTTAAAAACATCAAATTTTTCGATAGCTGCAATTTATTTATGTACCTCTTTTCATGGTGATCGGTCACATATATATTAATTCATTTAATATGGATTTGATTTGGTAGATTTGGAAATTATTATGCTTAAAGACTGGGTGAAGAAGAAGATGGAGATTAGAGGTAAGATGCTTAGGTTAAAGTATGATTAGAGAATAAGATTTTCTTTTATATTTATATAGGCTGAAATGATTCAAATTTAGGCTAAAATCTTGAAATTAAAACACTACGAAAATGCTATTGAGCTCGACTGCTACTAATTTATAGTTCGTTTAACCTAAGTCTGCAAGTTACATATGTTTTATGAATGTAAAAGACATTCTGATGTAATCACATACATCTTGAGGCCTGAGTCCAGCTTTTATAAAGTCTACAATTTTGCCATTTACATGAATTTTTTTTCCTTTTTCATTTAATTATTTAATTTCATATATTTCGAGGAGCTACAACAAAAGTGAGTGTGATCACTATCACAAAAAGGCTCACTGGAAACAGAACTATCCGGATTACCTAATGATTGTCAAAAAGAAGAAACATAATAGTACTACTGCTCCTAGAGGTATATTTATAATTCAAAATTACTAATGGATCTTTAGTGGATGCAACTACAGTTGGATACTTGGCTTTGCCTAATGGATTAGTATATTTTTGAATTATTGATATTATGCCAAAAACTTTATTTATGGGTTAATTTCGGTATTTGGATTGTCTGAAACTAGATATTTTTTTTCATTGTGTTAATAATGTTATGAATATCATATTGAATGGAAATAAAATCTGCCATGGTATTTAGGATAACAACATTTATGCTATTAACACTAATGATGTTTGTACCATGGATAATTTTTCTAGTGTTGACATTAATAATAAATATCATGGCATTATATGCTAGGTCATATAAGTGATAAATATGACTACACAAACTGAAAACCGAACGTTTTCAACCATCATTTGATTCTGAATCATTTGATACGTATGAGTCATACATTAAAGGAAAAATAACTAAGCACCCCCGATGGGTGCAATGAAAGAGTTAAAGAACCCTTAAATCTTGTAGAAACTAATGTATATGGCTTAATGCTTATTGTAACGCTTGAAATTTTAATAATAATTAATTAAAAAAATTAATTAATAATTAGTAACATCAAAAATATAGTTTTTACAAAAGTTAAAATTTGACTATGGAATTTATACTATTGGGTTCATGACGATTTTTTGATCGATTTTCATATATAAAGTTTTCTGAATGGATTTCAAACAAAAAATTTATTAACATTTAAAGTTTTAGATTCATAAATAATTATATATGTCATTAAGAAAATAAATTAAAATTATTTAACGTTCGTTAAAATTAATAGTCACTTAATGGTTAAGAATCATTAATGTTAATCAAATCTGCGTAAAATGGTATAAGATAAAATAAAAGGACAAACAAATAGTGCTAGCCAAATAGGATGACCATTCGACATCTAGGCTCAACCGGACTGCTAGTTTTGTGGCGACTCTAGTCTAAACATAGGTCAAACATCCTAGATTTAAAATAAAAGAATCTAACAAACTAACATAAATTTGAACTCATATAAATTCGGGACTAACCCCTCACTTCTCTTCTCATATTCTCTAAAGCATGGTAAAGTCTGTCAATTTCTTTTCTCTACAATGTATTAAATCTAAATAAAACTGTAGTCTACACACACACACACACACACACACACACACATATAAGTAGAGAATCGTGGAGGATAACAGGGAAGAAGAATAGGGTCGAATTGAATCACCAAAACCAAGGTAAATTATAATTATAAATCCAAATCTTAGTTAAATTCAAATCACTTCTCAGATCTAAATCTCTAATACGTATGTATGTGCTTGCGATACATATTTCGTTAGGGAGAAAGAGGGAGTCCAACAAAATTGCAGTGTTTAAATATGAAAATTTGGAAAGCTTAAAGGTGAGTGAGAAATTATACACTTTTATATTATATTGGATTTATTTCATTGTAAATGTGTTCCTTGTATGTCCGGGTTTAATTATTTGGAGTTGTAGGCTTAATTATATGTGTGTAATGAAATCTAAAACCATGCCTATATATTCTACGAATCTAAAACCATGCCTATATATTCTATGAATTGAAAACTTGGATTTAATGTTGCATCTACTTAAACCTGGAAAGTATGAGTAAAGGTAGTCTCCGAATTAATAAATTATATAGTAATTTAGGTTTGCCAATTAAATGATATACGTGAGTAAATGCGAGTTAGATGTTATTATAAAATTTGTTGTGGTTTAAGTAGTATTTTAATTCATTGGAATGGAGGGCGTTGTAGTGTAAATTTCTATAGATAACCCAGCTTTACAATTAAGAATAAAAGTATATAATTTGAAGTAACAAAGAATATGCCTAAAGGAAAGACTTGTATAAAATGTATTTACCGTACTTTGTACCACCTATTTCAATTAAGACAAAGGATAATCCTTGTAATTTCAAACTCATACAAATCTCCTTTTAGGTAAGATGTAATTCCAACGTATTAAAATATAAAAATCCCTAAGTGTAAACTAAAAAATTGTAAATAGTGATAATAATAATAGCCTAATTGTATAAGAAACAAATGCAATAGAAACAAGTCAGAAGTTAACTAATAAGTGATGTAATGTAGGTAAAATAATGAAAAGTGTAAATACGTAAGTTTAGTGCTCAAAGAAAAACAGTAAGCATTATGGAGGGATGGTAAATAAAACAAATAAAATAAAAGGGAAGGTGAGCAGAAAAGATATTTAAATCTTTTAAGTCAAAAATAAGGGGAAATGATATTAAGATGACATTAACACGACAATGAGTCAGTTAAGTAAAATTGACTAAATGTTAACAGTTGAATAGTGGAGGCACAGTGAATAAATACGCATGAATATATACGTAGCCTTAAATATGTGTTTATGACGGGTGTGAATTATTAAAATTGGCTAATAGCTTAGTTACATAATCAAGAAAATGGTTATGTGAGGTCGGCAGTGTAACAAAATAGAAGCGTACCCACTACAAGAGACTACCGGTAGTTGTGTATACATTATAGCGACGTGGGACATTTCCAACTGTAGGACTTGTGGGACTATATGTTCGCATATAGGTGAAGCGAATACCCAAGTTAGGATGGTTGTCCTGGTCGAAGTGTCAAAGGACAAGTAGAGATTGCTTCAACCTTTTAAATGATATGTTTTACGTAACTAAGTGGGCCTTTTTATTGCTTTAACTAATCTAAATGGGACGATGAGCAAAGCTTGACGCTATGATAGTGAGCTTGGTACCATATATGAGAAGTAGGAGCAGATTACCTAGGTCGAGAACGTTATCGGTCCTGAGTAGTTAGCGGAATGGCAAGGTTTACGCCTCAATGGAACAGAACTCTTACAAGTTTAGATCACGGTTAGGACATGCACTGCATACAGCTGATTGTTAGTATGTTTGTTGTTAGGAGGAAAGGCTGCTTAACCTTTCGAAGGGGGTCTTTTAAAAATGAATAGAATATTCTAAGGAGCTAAGTCCTCAATAGTCCATGAAGCTTAATCCATGATATGAAGCGGTTTGATAAGTCTTCAAAATGAGATAGAATACAGCTAAATAGTTGTAATGCCGTTATTAGACACTATGAGAGTTCCTTAGTATGCTCAGTGACGAGGATGTGATACTGCGGTGATGATGGATCCTGACAAGGTGTTAGGTTAGGGATACTAGTGGGGATAATATCTTGGTCCAAAGAGGGAATGTGGTACTTTTAGATATACATACACACACGCGCGCACACACACACACACATATATGTATGTAATTATTGTCTACTTTGAGTAGATGGGGCATATCGTACACGTACGTGGAGTCAAGACGACTAAATAAAAATAACGGACACAACATGTAATGGAAGACAATCGGCATAAGCTAGTGTTATGTATAAAGTGTGCAATTTACTAGTCACCGGATCGTTGTTATGGGCCCCCTTCTAATTACAACCCACATGATAGTTTTAGAAGGACAGGTACTAGTAGAACGTAGGAATGGTGAAAGAACAGAATTCCTTATGCATGCTCGATATCGATAAGAACACTAAAGATTAATGTTGTCAGCCTTGGTCGGTAATCATACGTTTTATTATACTTTACTCCGTTGTGAGTTTATATATCGATAGTGCTTTTATATGCTTTTATTATTTGCAAGATATCATATACCAATTATCCATACTTTGATGGAACTGGGTTTTAGATTTAGCAAAAATTCTAGCTCACTGGGGTGCGGGTTGTTACACCTATAATTACCAAGATAATTCTTTTTCTTACACTACACCAAAACAGGAAAATTCTAACATTTATAAGTGTTACAAATAATTCCAGTAACACTTTTTAAGTGTTACTAATGGACTGTGAGGAATGGAGCGGCCAAATTTGTAACACTTATAAGTGTTACAAACATACATATTACTAACACTTACAAATGTTGGTACCAAAATATACGGTAACGCTTATAAGTGTTGGTAACGAAATATACAGTAACACTTATAAGTGTTGGTACAGAAATATACGGTAACGCTTATAAGTGTTGGTAACGAAATATACAGTAACACTTATAAGTGTTGGTACAGAAATATACGGTAACACTTATAAGTGTTGATGACGAAATATACAGTAACACTTATAAGTGTTGGTACATAAATATACGGTAACGCTTATAAGTGTTGGAAAATGATTATTTAGTAACATATATATATATATATATATATATATATATATAGACACACACCCCAAAACTTACACGCAAAGTTTAAATATAAACACTCTGTAAATAATGGTTTCCATATCACAAATAATTCATCATACATATTCAATGCAAAGTTTAATGCTCTGCAAATGTAGTATAATATACCATAAACAATTATTTACATATCTAAAATACCACAATGTCATATATTCAGATATTATTACAACATAAGAATCAATTTTTTTTTCAAAATACACTAAAAAGTTTAACTTACGGTTAACCTAACCATTCGTGATCATCCACTCCAAACACTAATGGTTTTGAATATTCTTCAACGTCCAATACGACAATCCAAAGCGTCCTTCTTCAAGTTCCTGCATTTAATATAAACACTTGATAAAAACTTATACCTCCAAAATCAAAAGGTTAAAGACTGAGTTACAACTCAGGTTCTAATTTTTTTGTATTTATCTAATAAATTTCAGTGAAAATAAACTTCGAAAAGATAGTTCATCTGCTCAATAAACAGTAAGAATTTGATACAAAAACAGAGAAATAATTTTTGTGTTTTGTTTGTAGCTTGAGGATAGGGGTTTGGTTATAAATTTCTTAAAGGTCGAGAAGCAATGTCCGATTTATCTGATATTTAGAGTCCAATTGGCAACTGCTTATTTAAAATCTTTTTAAAAAGAGTTTTGGATAGCAAATTTTAGATAATGATGGTGTTTGGCTACTTTGGCTAATAAGTAGTGATGTGTCAAATTTCATACCTGAAATATGCATATAAAAGATTGGTGGATGTATTAAATGATGACATTTTTCTTGTAATAGGTTTCAAACAATTAGGCTATTTTAGTCATTATTTACTTGATCATAATTACTTGTGAATTTCTGTAATATGAGTAAACAGTTGATTCTTTCATTCTAATTTCTATGATAGTTATACTACTCCTTATAAAAAGTTTCCAAACATCCAAACTCAAATAAATTACTTATAAGTGGTTTTGACTGCTTATAAGGAGTTGTGAAACATGCTCTTTGTGAAACAAACTTTAAAAACTTACGGAATTCAATAGTAGACCAAATGCTCCTGTTCTAACTCCTCTCTCATAAGCATCAATCTCAGCTGGATTTCCGACTGGGTTTCCATGAAATACTTCGCGACCCATCCAATCCGTGTCGCACAAAATAAATGGAAACCACGACAGCTGATTCAAATATCAACAAAAAATATTATCAACATTGACAAGGCAGTATTATACACCGAACTAGTAGGAAAACATTGAAGTAGTGCATACCCAAGTACAAGCTGTGACGAAAAGAGTTTGAGGCATTCCTTTAGGCAAATTTTTAATGCTTTTAAAGATATCGAAAAACCGTGCTGGTGGCTTACCAGCTTTGTCCGACATTTGCGATAGAGGAACTTCAGTTGCCAGCGTTAATGTTACACTCAAGCAAGCCAGAAGTAAAATCTGACACAGTACAAAGCTATTATTTCATCAAATTTGATGTAATGTTAACTGCAGTTGCATTGTTCATCGAATATGGATGAACGAGTTTTCATGAGAAATTTGTTTAATATTATTTTTCAATATTACACTGTTACAATAACATCATAACTTACCACAGCAAAAAGAAAGCCCCCTTCAAATTCGCACAAGCTTCACAATAAGCTCTTAATTGAAGGAAAGGAAACCAACTGCACAAAGATGAAACAGCAACAGATAAAAATCAACTAAAAGCAAAAGGAAGTTACAAACTAAAAATTTACAACGAATAAAATCAAAATTTTACTTACATATGCCATTTTCCCGTGGAACCTGAAGAATAGCCTATAATGTTTCCTATAGCCACCCAGGAGGCAAATATAGCGTTCGCCGTGTCCCAGCCTTGTTGACCTGTATTTCCATTTTTATGTACAAAACAACGATAATTAAATATTTTGTTCTTAATTCTGTTATAGAGCATGATCACCAACCCTGGTTAAAACCAAAGTAGAAAACCACCAAAAAGTCTAAGCCGTTAAATCGAATATTTCATTATGCCAAAGGAGCATGGCCAACAATGCAAAAGATTTTATGATCTAATGGTTTATGTTTCTCTGTTCTGTTTAAACAAAAGTAGGCGATCTTTATAGTTCATTCAGTTATAGGCAATGAAGGCAAACCTGAAATGTCTGCCATAAGAGCTCGAGTTGGTCCCTGCATATTTATTTTGTTAAATTGCTGGTATTAGCTATACCTAAAATTATATATACGCTCATTATTAATTTTATGAAATTGAAAATATTGTACTTACTTGCACCGCATTGTTGGCAAAATCCAAAACCCAAAAGACGGAAACAAATATAAGAGCTGCTTTCCAGCGAGGGCCAATGTAAACACTTCAAATTCATTTAATTAGTTTCAGCCATAGTAAATCTGAAAATGATGGGAGCAATAAAATGAAAATTACATGCAGTCTTCTTTGTTGTCGACCAAAGCGTAGCCAAAGTCTGAAGAAAAGGCAATCACTATCACCTAAGGTTAAAAATATATCATATCAAATTAAAATGGGAACATATTGCACACAGACACAAAATTAGGATGAAAGTTTGTACTGACAACTATGCATATAATAATGCATCCAGGTAATATATATGGCCTTACAAATATTATAATTTAATTGAATAATCATGAAGTTTACTTTCAGTTTGGATAAAAAACAGTATCATTAAAGTATCACAACAATCTTAACAAGTAATATAAATACTTATCGCGCTACATTCTATGTTACGTGACATCTTACTTGTTATGTTCTTCTTATCATGGGTTCTACCAAAAAATATTATTTGAATTGGCTTTTGTATTCTTCAATGATGACTATTAATAGTGATTAAAAAGCAAATTGTTTGTCGCATTCTCAATATCTCTATACTGAATGATCTTTGACACTACGTCCCAATTACTAAAATTAGTATAGAAAAAAGTTACTGATCAATATACTTTTAAGCTCATACAAAATACAGTGTATTTTTTTTTCAACTGTATTTACAGAAATAAATTTTAATTAAGCTATTACACAACCGTTATTTCTATAAACTACCATGCTTGCTGCTCACCAAAGATTATACATAAAATATGACATTGGCTTTCGATCAAACAATTACTTAATGTTTGTGTTGTTTACAAACCAATTAATTGACTAAACATGTCCAAAGGCTATGGTGTTTATATTTTAACACACAAAATCCTATAAGCCGATTCTACAAACATATTCGGTGCATTGCTAAACTTACGCATATTCACAATATTAAAAATAAAAAATAAATTTTGGCAACATTACATATTCACGTTTCATACTTATAATAGTCAAAAGCATCACATTGTTTATAAAAAATATGATTCTATCAACTTATCGCTAAACATATTAATCATTACAAAATAGAGTTTCTTATTTGAATAAAAGATTGATAATAACTGAGATTTCAGAAATTAAAGCTTGCCAAATCATTTGAAGCTTAAATTCTACCTGCTAATCTTTTGTTTCCGGGGAATTCTTTCCTGTCTTATAAATTCCTTTGTAATTTTAACTAGATTATATGAAATTATTGGGCCATAATATATTGAACACATATAAAGTCCTTATGCTAGCATGGGGCCAAAACTGAGTTTGGTAATTCATATTTATCACCGTGCAACATTTAATTATATTATGATGAACATTAAATTCTTTTACCAAAGAACAAGATTATATAAAGAATCAAACAAAAACAGAATTGCATCATACCTGAACATAGGGTGTAAGAAGAGAAAGCTGTAGAGCCCAACCATATTGTATACCACCAGCGACCACCAACGTCCCAATTCGAGCAGAAGTTCGATAACCACTGTTGCATGCTACTGCCTTATTCCCTTACCACCGAGCCTACACCGCAACTACCACTTCATTCATTACCCCTTCTTCCCTTCTTACCACTTCTTTACACAACAACAATGATTACTCCATTCATTAATAGTACCTGCCCTGCCAACTTCTTACCACTTCATTCATAAACACAACTTCTCCTATTTCTTCCTACAAATCCCTTACTGTCATCTTCTAAAACCCATCACCAAACCATAGATTTCCTCTGACTACATACAACTACTCATTACAACCCCAAACTAACTATACCACTGTCAACAATAACATCTTCAGTTGCCTCCAAAAAAATCATACCTGACAATCACATTCTTGCCCACCTGAACAGCATACCACCACCCAAACTTCTCCATCGCCAACTCCTGCAACAAACACCCACCTACCAGCTGACTTAACTCCAATTCGCCATTCTTCCCTCATCCAATCTCAAGCCTCCAGCAACTCGTCCACGAACCCGACATCAACTCCATCATATCCTCAAATAGCCTACGACCATTCACTGGCAATACTACACCACTGCAACTCATCATCTTAGCACCACTAAACCCAAACCTGCCTTTGAAGGGAAAAAAAACCTCAAATTAACAAAATCGGCCTTTGAAAGGAAAAAAAAACTCAAAACCCAAACCTGCCTTTGAAAGGAAAAAAACTCAAACCTGCCTTTGTCGGAGATAACAACTCCAATTTACCAAATGTTTTCGCAATTTCTTGGCTTTGATGCTGTTGAAGGGAATAAAAACTCAAATCAACAAAATCGGCTTCGCCACTGTCGAAGGGAATAAAATCAAACCAATAAAATCTGCTTCACCACTTGACGAATTGAAACCTTTTGAACATCAGTGAAGACGATTCTTTCTTCGTCAACTCACGGAGGTGATTCCCTTCGTCAACTTACGGAAGCAAACCTTTTGAATACTTGCGGAAGCAACTTCACCGAACACCTGCGGAAGCAAATTTCTTCGTCGTTACTGAATTCGAGCCATGTGGAGGAAATTTATTTGAAAACCTGAAGGAGATAAATCCTAGAATACTTACAAAGGCAAATCCTCTTCGAAAACATGTGAAACAAATCCTTTGCGGATTCAAACTTAGGGAAGGCAATCTCCTCCGACGCTTGTGTAAGCATCCTATCGACACTGGCAGAACCAATCAAACATTTGCGGAAGAAATTACTTGCGGAAGGGGTAATTTTAGTAGAATAAGGCGTTCCATGCTATAGGGATAATTCAAAATCAAAATCGAACCTAAGTCGATGTACCTGGTGATGACGCGCAGGATGGATTGGGAACCAATTAGTAGGATGTAGAGATGAATCAGTTGGTAAATCGTTAGTAGAATGGGAAATTGTTACCTAGAGAAGAAATGGAGGATGTGCGATTGGGAAAGCGGTAGAAATGGTGATGGAACGCGGGAACCCTAATTAAATTAAAAATTAGGCGGTCGATATTGGAGATGAAAGGGAAAGCGTTAGAAAGATGATGCGTATGCAAGATTACGTAAGCGTCCAATTTTTAGTGAGTTATTTACAAATTTACCAATTGTTCTAACACTTTTTTGGTGTTGTAAATTATAACTGACGTGTTGGAAAGTTTATAAAAAACATTATTTATATTTCCCAACACTTTTTTAGGTACACTGACACTTTTTTATTGTCAGTGGGCTGTAACATTTATAAGTGTTGGAAATTAACAAATGGAAAATGTTGCAAAATCACTATTTTGGTGTAGTGTTATTGAACTATACTCAGGAGAACCTGGTAGACTGGTAAACTCCTAATGGGGAATTAAGTTGTGCCTAGCCACTTCAACTCATGACACCTATAACCCCTGGGTACTATTTTTACGAGAAATGCGTGTAAGGATGAGCTCGAACCTGGGTCTGTTAATAGACCAAATGCAACATCCCCCATTTTAAAGTCGAAACTCAGCGCTACGGACGCTGTAGTCTTCTATAGTATTAATTTTCGACGATAAAGTGTGGCTATGTTAATCATATCAATAATCAGAAACACATGAATATGAAAATTTTCAAACATAATTTAATACCAAGTTTTCACATTTGATTTCACAAATAAGATTTGATATCCATTACATAATCACATTCGATCCCACATTCAGATAAAATATAATATTGCAAAATACTCCAAGAGCGACATATGAAGATTCCTCTTTGGTTGATCAGAGTCTACTACTTGACAGTTATAATTTCTATCATTACATCCATTTAAACAATATAAACTACACATTGGATTAAATAAAACTCCTAATTTTCTAGCTTGCCTCCTACACGTCACCAGAGGCGTATTCATCTAACAGGAAATAGGGGTGTAAACGGGTTGGACCGGACCAGACGGAGGTGTGTCTTAGCCCTGTCCTATAAGCGATTCTAACGGACACGGACCGGAAAAACTTTAACTTCGAACATTGTTCGTATGAGTCAGACAACGGACGGATAATGTTTTGACAGTAGAAAAACATCGAACATTTTCGGACGGACATTTTTCCTTACATTTTTTCTTGTCCCAATCCGTGTCCTAAATGAGGATCGTACGGACACGGACCGGACGTCTTACAGCCTCGGACCGAGTCGGACAACGGACTGTCCTGTCCTATATACAGCCCTAACTGGAAACCTAAAATCCCTTACTCCCGACCTACTCAAATGAGTACCCAGGAGTTTAATGTAAAAAATAGACTTCGGGTCAGGCAAACAGCCTGGTATGAATAATAATCTACCATATTGAATCAAATATATATGTAGTGAGACCACGCCGCTGAGCGGAACGGGTTTCCCCCATTAGTATCTTAACTAGCATATCAATCACATACTATGCTCCTGTATCAATAATGGTAAAACATAATAACATAATTATATGAAGATATGCAATGGGGTAGTTCTGAATTATCTGTCAACATAGGGTTTTAATTACCCTAAGTTCACCCATTTTCACAAAACCGACTATCTGTCTCAACTCATAGTATTCCTAAGGTCACTTTGAACCTATCAGCTTTCATAGGCTGACTAATAACCTGTCAAAATTCTGAGGGACTACCTATCCTGAATCGTAGTTTTCATGGAATCAGTAAGAAACTATTGGCTCCTACCAATAACACTTTCCAAACATAGTTTTCATAGGATCCTTATGAACCTGTTATAATTTTCCAATAACATTTCTCAAATCATAGTTTTCATGGGTTGACTATGAACTTATTGGATTCTTCCAATATCATACATTCAAATCACAATTTTCATGGGTACACCAGGAACCTATTAGATATATTCAATAACAATACTCAGGTCATATTTTTCATGGGATGACTATGAACCTACTGGACCTTTCCAATATCATATATCAAATTATAATCTTTTGATCAGTCTAGACATCCTACACCTTTGATCTACCTGATCTCCTGGATGCTATTCTACTCACCCGGGAGTTAAATCTAAATATACTCACTAATGGATCAACCTACTGGTTATTCTGCTCTTAAATATCCCAAAATGCAGTTATGGGTCATGGTGATGTGAGTATGGAAATAATAATCATGCAAAATAACTGATTAAATAATAGCAAGGACATATAGCATCCATTATTCAAATATGTTCAATCAATTAGCATCTTATAAATACTTAATCTTAAGTAATAACAATCTTTGGTAATTTCATATCAATGCCTGGGCTAATAATAATTTATTCCTTGAACACTATTATCATTATATATGATTAATTCTTTTAATTCACATTTACAACACGGAAAATATGGCCTATTATTTTACCCATTTCTCATGCCAATCCATTTTAATACTGCCATATATACTTTTGGTATTAATGGAGGACATCGCTCCTCTTCATTATAGGGTATAACGCAACAAATTGGAATACGTTCACCATTGAAAACTTACGACATTGATATGGCCGACATGGGACATCGCATCCCTTCATATCAAAGCTTTTAAAAATAATTATAACTTTATAAAAATATAAATATATAATGCCGAACCAATATTGTCCTGACCTTGAAATTTATAGGTCGCCGAACCTATTAATTATAGTCTTTTATACATACATAATGTAACGTCATGGATTTTGCCCGCTCGAAAATCGACATCCATACTTCAAATCGTATTCGAATGCCGTAGATTCGACCGTTCAAATCCGATTCGCCAGAGCTTATAACAACATTAAGTAAATAACACAGCGAAAATAAAAATAAAATAATACATTGATATACAGCTTTGATACAATATCTGATACAACAGATGATCCAATAGATATCAATATACATCAGAGATATGATACAACAAATAGCAGCGGAAAAGAAATAGATAACACTAGCAGCGGAACAAATAACTCTAAGATAGTATTCAACGAAGAACTCCAAATCTGAACTCCATCTCCAAGAACCAATCCAGCAATAGCTCGAACTCCCAATAACGATGCACAAAGATAAGAAAGACAGGTGCGAACCAAAGACTGAACTAACTCCAGATAATCCACTATATCAAACTATCTGAAAAACCCAACTCTAGACTGCTCGTGTGGAAAATATTGAGCACCCAGAGTTTAGGAAAGGAACAATAAACTCCGGAACAGTCATGGGACTGGTGTGAGCAACAAAAACAGTTTATCTTTAAAAACAATCAACAAGAGAATTTTAAAGTAAATTCGCAATGCTTTTTGAAAATGAAACTACCATAAGACCTCCCGCCACACACACAATGCAAACGCAGACTTGGAGGAGATTTCTTCTTATGATAGTCAAATATGCTTAATACGCAGAAAATTTCTTTGATATTATTATTAGTGCATAGTGTAGAAAACATTTCAAAAGTAGAATATTAATCTTAGCCAGCATAGGTACCATTATATTATGCCCGCTATAGCTACCATATTAGATGGCAGGTTCTACAACTAATACCGTACAAGGCTCGTATTGTTTCTTTGGATTTCCAACAAATGGTCAGGCCAAGGAACTTCCCATTGCCACATGAGAACGCCTCTGGAAGGACGTCCCCGAGAACCTAACCGGATCTCTGCCAACACAAGGTCGGGTTACCCCTAACTGGGTAACTACTGACACGAGTATGCCACATCCCGGTTGTAACAACCTTTAACCGGGGCCCCAACATCAAATCACAAAACAAGATATATATAAGTTTGTGATGGCCACATAAGTAAGTATTTGGGCTCCATACCATGATACCACTTCTATCCAGAAGGAGATGTACATACCCTAAAGGGGCGCTACCCCCTAATAACCTTGCTGCATCTTTCCTGTTTTGACCATTCCGGGGTGTGAGGCTCGACGAAGTCTCGTACACAAAGCTACGCTTTGGTACAAAGCCATACTTTGGGTAAACAAATGATCAAAGTAATGATCACAAAGATAAATGATCAAACAACTGATCATATCATAAATGATCAAACATTGATCATTTCACAGCAACACTTAGCATGTCACATTACCAAATTGGGAATATATCGCTGATAATCTTCAACTACATAACCTTTGAGCTCGTACGTCTCAGAGAAGGGTGTTAAGCTAAAAGAATAAATTCTCCGCCACCAACAGAAATGTATTTGAAAGAAATCTGCTTTATATCTCAAATTGTAATGTCAGACACACAATCCATACAAGTCTGTTCCGGGCTCGAACAGAACCGAAGGCGCTTCCAAAGAAGCCCTTGCAATTCGGATATTCACTAATCACGTCCGGACTTCCCATCACATATGGAATCTCTATACCGGGGATCAGCCAGTGCAGAGACAATCGACGAGAAACCCTTTCGTTTTCGAAAATATCCGGTCTTCACCACCGGTCTTCAAATGCAATCCATAACGACGTATCACATATTCGGAATGGGATATATGACACAAAGGTCCTCTCCCGGCTAAACCGAATAGTGAGCGCAATATTTCAAAAACATATGGATATTGGAATTTCAATTAAGTCACAACTTAATACCCAAAACTTTCTTTCAAATGGTTTAAACCAATTACCATTTCAAATTCTTTTTACAAAAAGATTTATTCCACAAGTTCACCCAGTTTCTCAAAGATTCATTCCTGTATTTCAAAACAATTCCATTTCAATTGGATTAATTCATTAAATCTTTAAATTAAAGATTTAATTTACGATTTTCGAATTCGCTTCCAAAGATTCATTCATTGCTTTTCAAAACGTTTCCTTTTCATTCTAAATTTGGAATCTTTTAACACAAATTGGAAGTTTATTACTTATGTGAAAACTTTTATTATTTGAAAACAAATAGTTTTCGTTCCAAAAAGTTCCAATTTTACTTACACGAGTTAAAGCCTTTGAATTTAAATTCAAATTTCCAAATCAATACTTTTTAAAATAGTTTAAACCATATAAACTCATTCATAAGTTGAATAGCCTTTTTAAACCCTAGTTTCCAAATCATAGAATTCAATTTCAAATATTGAATTCAAATTTAAATCAAAATATTTAAATTTCAAAACCTAATCAAGTTACTCAAAACAAATTTCATCTTTGAAATTCCATTTCAATTGCTTTTCACTTTAAACCCAATCTTATTTTCAAACCAATTGAATTTAAATTTTCTATTTAAAATCGTTTCAAAATCTGTGACTTAAATCGATTTCCTCGTGAAATCCATATTGGTGTGTGTATGGTGTGGTCTAGGGGTTTAACACAATAGTGCAACATCATTCAATCATTATAGATCAAAACACAGAAATGTAGTTGATAAGTGATATAAAACTATAACGCTCATCGTCCATTCACAGATTCACAGATAATATACAAATATAAATGAATGAATAACTTATACACAACTCAATACACATGACAAAATATCATAAATCAGATAGGAAAATCACTTCAAGGCATTTGATACAATGCAATCTTTCATAAGTAAGGTCAAGCATCTAATAATCATTTATAAGCAGGATTAATTTAATTGCTTAATCCTAATTTAATTCAATTTATTTCCAAGTAAATTAATTACTTATAAATTAATTATCAAATCTTGATTTATTAATTTCAACTTATTTGATATAAATTAACTCATCAATCACTTTAGTTAATTAAATTTTTCATAATTAATCATATTAATTATATCAACTTTTAAATCAATTACCTAATTAATTAACTTTAATTTATTACTTACTCTCAAATTAATCGCCTTAATTTATTGATCACATTCATAAATTAATTATTCTTAATCACTTGATTAATCAACTTTAATCATTAATTAATATCCAATTTAAAATCCTTAGTTACATATTAATTATTCCTTAATTTATTAATCTTAAACTTTTAATTTAATTAATTTAAACTTTAATTACTTATTTAATCAATCCAAATCAATAACTAATTAAATAAATAAATTACCCATTTTAATTAACTTATTTATTTAATGAATTTCAAATCATTAAATCTTAATTAAATTTTAAGAAAAACATTATTCTTAATTTAATTACCTTTATTAATTAACCACTTAAATCAATTAATTAACCACATAAATTAATTTTTTCTTTAAAGTTATTAACCTTATTGATTAATTATCATCCCATTAATCAATTACAAATTAAATAAATCAATTCTAATCATCTTAGTAATTAATTAAATTTCAAATCATTAATTCAAATTTTTATCAGGATAAAACTTTTCTTACCTATACATTTGAAAAACATTTATTTTAAATTTTTACCTTTTAAATTCAAACTATTTAAACCCTTTTCAAAGTTGTTTAAAACATTTTTTTTATTTATAAAATCTAAGTTAAATTTTAAAGGTTCAACTCAGTTTTGAATTCCATACTTTAAATTTTGGTTTTGAATTCTGTTTTAAAACTTGTTTCCAGATTTTACAATTAAATTAAATTCGAAAACAAACAGGTTCCCAAAGAAACCTGAAATCACTTTAATTACCCAAACCCTGAGCAAAACACTCCGAGATAAACTCGCGTTAACCCCGATTTCCTTTGCTTATTGAAAGTTTTCATCATGTTCTATTTTAAACCTGTAATAACAAAATTGGCCCAGGCCCAAATCATCAACCCGGACCAAAACTTTTCCGAGCAACATCTTCCCAACCCACTGTAAATCGACATCTTCCCCATTCCCAGTTGCACGAGCTTGCATGTACACGTGCACAAACGCCGCGACCTACTCCGGTCAACGACTCAGCCCCACCTAAGTCATCAACGACCATCCCAAACGTTGCGAGCCATCCACGATGCAAAAACGTCACCGAGACAAAATCGAGCAGTACAGAGCCTAACCCCTTCTTCCTGAACCCATTCGATCACCAAAACCTACTTCGCCCCACCACGTGACGTCACCGGAGTCCACGCCCTTTCACCCGCACCTTCGTCTATGACCCGAGTACTCCTCCTCCAAGCCAGGCTTCACTCGATGCATCAACGAAAGCGAACGAGCCGAAAACCCAAACGCATATTCTACTGTCCTTAAACCCTACTCTTCATTCGTCCCAAAATTTCATGCATTTGAAATTTTTTTCAACATTTTTCCTAGATTCCTAACCCAACAATCTTGCTTTACAACAAATTTCAACATGAATTATTTGTTGAATCATCAGATTTTCATAAAAAGCAATTTCAGTTCTTTTACGAATTGCACTATGAATACTTGCCTAAAAATCATCATCCTTGTTTTAAAAAATCCTACTTTTGAATAAAGATTCAAGTTAAAAAATTAAATTCGCAATTCATCATGTTCGAATTTATCACATAGTTAAGGTTTTAACTGTATTTCTTGTTTCCAGTACTTTTCTGAACTTAGAATACTAGAACTTGTTTTAAAAACTAGATGATGTCTAAAACTAAACTAGCTTGATTTGAACACCATAGTTTCGCAGTGATTAAATGGAGAGTTTGAAATTTTTGTTTGTTTTAAAACCTTTGAAATCTTAAAGAAAACAGAGAGGCACAGGTAAACTAGACATGCATACTCAAATACATTCATATATACAGGCACTACTTATATAAACATATGCATGCAGATCATCATCACAGGATTTTCCAAGCATCAATACAGAAATGAATCAAAAGTTGAAAGGTTTCTCACCTTGTTTTTCCAGAAGAAAGAATGAACAGGCTGGAGAAATGCAAGTTGAAAACTCCTTTAAATCCTCTGGCTTTGATTTTTGTATTGTTGTTTTTTTTTCCTGGTTTTGCTTAAGTTTTGTTGTTTATGGATTCCAGATGATAGTTTGTTTTCATAGTTTGGGAAGGAATGAACCAAGATGAAGATGATGTATACATAGAAGAGGTTTACAGTTTGAAAAGGGGAAAAATTTGTTGTACAGGATTTTGAAATATATTGTTAAATAAGGCTGATGTGAATCTCTCTACATACTTGCATTAATTAGCATTGTACCATGTATATTTTGTTTGTACAGATGATAGTATTTTAATGTGCTGCATTTATTACTTACCTTACACATTTTATTCTTGCTTGTCTCGGCTGCATATTTTTTTCTTTGCTTGTATGGTGGCTGATGGGTATGCTATGGTGTACTAGAGTGGCTGATGTATCTAGCTTGGTAGCAAATGAATACATATTGTGTACTAAAGAGGATCTTGCATTAAATTGCTAGTACTCTATGCTAATACTTTATTTGTATTTTATTTTACTTGTTTTATTTATTTGTACTTAGTTTATTTATATTTTTGTTCAGGCTGAAATGATGCTGCCTTATGTTTTATATTAGAGATGTTTTGTTTATTCACTTAGGTATATTTAATTTCAATAGTTTATACTTTGTTAGCTTATATGCTTTGTTTTGATTGTTATTTTGTTTATATACTTGGTTTTGTTTATTTATTTACTTTGTACTGTAATACTTTTGTTTGTGTTATTTTGTATTAGTTTAGCTTATGTTGCATACTTGTCTTATGTGTTTGTTTTGTTATCTTTTATAAGTGTTTATATGCGAATGTATTTTATTTATTAATTTTATTTATTATTTACTATAAATCCTAATTCAAATATAAATTAAACATTCAAAATTTAAATTTATTCCAAAATTTATTCAATATTTACATTAACTATCAATCAAAATAAATTCCAAAATTTGGGGTCGTTACACATAAGAGCCGACATTAATGACATGCGGCATCAACATCATAAAACCATCAATATCGGGTGCTTTAAAACAGCAATGTCGACAGTGATGACTTTGGATATTATTACCATAAAATAGGTGACATTGAATTCATAAAATTAGGCTACCATGCTGATATAATAATAATGTCGAAATTGATAACTGACGGCATCATTACCATTTTATATACTAGCTGCATTACTGCCTTAAAACTATAGCGTTGATATAGAAAAAAGCAGCATTTTTTAAAACCATGTGAAAATTTAAGGCAACAGGTGTTACAAGATTACCATGCTAATATTATGCCAATGCCGAAGATCACTACCCTATCAATATTGATAATCGAATACTATCATTATGTCATCACTGATTCAATATCATAAACTATCCTATATCGACATCGATTCAACGCCGAATAATAAGTATGACTTCAAACCATACAGATTCGTTCCGTACCAACCGTGTTGATATCGTAGCCATCAATTAAGGTTAATAATGTCAAGGTTCGGCATTGATTATGGCAGGATAACAATATCGTAATTTCTATAAAAAAAATTGTTTTATTTCTTTTAGAAGCAATTTATTTTCACCAACTCTTATTCATTGTCAAATTCCCATGGGGTAATAATATACTTTACCCAAATCTTTTTAGAAAAACTGCCACACTTGGTTTTCTTTCCCAACAAAAATTTCGCACCCACAAGTAATATTAATTATTTAATATTTATTTATAAGCCTTTCTAGCTTAATAAATACAAATAAATAATCTGTTGGGAAAATACCCAATATTCACCAAAAATCAAAATATTTAATAACTAAAACCAGAAATAAATGCCCTTTCTTCCTTAGGAAATTCATAAAATAGTCCTATTTATTTGGAAAGTTATGAAATTAAAAACCCATCTCCAAAATTATATTTTAATCAACATATTCAAAACTCAAACCGTTTGGAGATTATATACTTAGGTTTTCCCCATAAACTATCAAAATAATTTAATTAAAATTCCAATAATTCACCATTGAACAAACAATGTAAATTCAAACACGGCACATCATAACATCATCAATGAATAAAACCCATTAAGATTTGAACTTCAAGAAGCATATGAATGAGATGGTCTTATTATTATTCCATTGAATTGGATAATGGAGTTGAGTTTTGATGGAGAATGTTCTCCCTAGCCTTTTCTCTTAAAATTTCCTTAGCTTTCTTCTTTTATTATTCTTGTTTAATGGCCAGCCTCCTTACGTTTTTCCCTGGATTGTTTTGGATTTGTAAAAATGAGAATGATATGGGATCGGAGGGTTTATGGGATAAAAGATCGATATATTCCTAATTCCCCTCCCTATGTATTCTTTTATATGTTAAGTTTTAAAACAATCTTAATAGTTGATTAGTTAATGCCCGACCTTGCTAATTATCAAATATCATCCTCTTTATCTTACTGCACATCACGTTATTCTCTTATTTATCTAATTAAATCATTTGAGCAATGTTAATAAAAATTAAGGGTGCTACGCTTAGGCACCTCGTTTCTATTGCGCCACATCCACGAACAAAATAATCCTTCTTCTCTTGTAACGTTTAATGATGATTTCTCAACACTAGGACAAGCGCATCTCATAAAGAAAAAATAGGATATCTATGTGAAATTTATTGCATATATCATTAAGATTGAAAATTCGACAAACCATAAGATTAAAATACCTCGATCTGATCGAGGAGGTGAGCATGTTGAACTAGAGCTCCAACATACTTAAAGATAACGGGATTATCTCTTAGTTTACTCCATCTTATACTCCACAATATATTGGTGTTTTAGAAAGGAGGAATCAGACCCCATTAGATACGGTTCGTTCCATGATGAGTAGAGTTGATTTGCCTCTTTCTTATTAGGGATATGTGCTAAGAAACCACAATGCATATGCTGACTTTAAATACCATGAAATTTGTTCCTAAGATGTTGTATGAGATGTGGCATTGAAGAAACCCAACCTCAAACATTTGAAGGTGTAAGGTTGGCTGCCAGCATTTGGAAATTTGATCACAATAAACTTGAGGAAAGATCATCCTTGAGTAAACTCATAGGATATCCCAATAATTCTATAGGATGTATTTTCTACAATACCGAGGAACAAAACATTATCATTTCTCAACATGATGTACTTTTGGAAAAGGAATTTATGTCAAAGTAAATTAACGATGAAGTTATAGAATTGGATGAGATCTAAGAGACTACCACGAAAACAGAACTAGCGGAAGAATCAAATTCACCAATATATGAAAACACACAACCTATTAGAAGGTCTAATAGAGAATCTCTCGCACTAAAGAGATACCATGGTTTTCATGGATGATGAGAAAGAGGACTGCGTCTTAAAAGATCACACTCCTCTCTCATTCTAATAAGCAATGCAGATTAAAGAACTCGACACTTTGGCTTGGAGTTATGTAATTCAAGATGGATTTCATGTTTGAATACAAGGTTTAAACTTTGACAGACATATCCGGAGGGATAAACCCATCGGCCACAAATTGAATTTTAATAAAAAGATAAATGCAGATGGATAAATGGAGACTTACAAAGCAAGGCTAGGTGTTGATTATGGAAAAAAGTTTTCTATCGCAGCAATTCTTAAGTTCATTTGGATAATGCTAGATATTGGTCCATTTTATGACTATGAATGTGGAAAATGGACGTAAACATGACATTTCTAAAGGCTATTTGGAAGAGACCATTCATGTGCCACGACTTGATGGTTTTGAGGTCAGTGGGAGTAAGGGGAAGGCTTGCAAGTCATTAACATCCAATTATGGTCTTAACAAGCTTCAAGAAGTTCGAACAAGTGTGTGGAAAAAATAATCAAATAGTTTGGTCTTTATCAGAACATAGAGAAGTGTGCATATATCGAAAAAAATAAGGAAGTGTTATAGTATTCTTAGTTTTATACATCAATGATTTATTACTAATTGGCAATGACATTGTTTTGTTGTAATTAGTGAAAGCTTGGCTTTCTAAGAACTTCTCCGTGATGGATTCAGGAGAAGTGATTTATGTACCAAGTATAAATTTCTATAGAGATAAATCTAAGAGGTTGACGAGATTTTATGAATCCCTGTACATAGGTACCATTCTGAAAAGTTTTAGCATGGAGAGTTCTAAGCATAGAAATGTTTCGATGCAAAATGGAATCGTCATTGCTAAGAAGGATGCTCTTTAAAATAATGAGGAGATAGAGAGTATGAAGAGGATACCATATGCATCGGCATTCAATTCCATAATGTACATTACGTTATGTACTGGACTAGATGTGGTTTGCTCATTATGATGCATAAGCCAATACTAGTCTAGAGAAAAAAATTGAACTGCTATAGAATGTATACTCGAATATTTTAGAAATAATAAGGACTTGTTTTTTATATATGAGAATAGAGACCTCGTTGTGAATGGGTATGCAGACTCCAACTTACAGAGTGATATCGCTGACGGTAAGTCAATATCAGGTTATGTCTTTATTTTAAACAGAGGGATCAGGAAAATTTCCAAATAGAAACGATAGATGGTTCCACAATGAGGGCGGAGTACATCGCCCTCAATGAAGCAGCTAACATAGTGGTTTGGATGTGAAAATTTATGAGTGAACTAGGGGTGATTTCAGATACAAAGAACCTAATGAAATTGTTTTATAACAAAAATATGGTAATGTAGAACATAAAGGAGCCTAAAGCACATAAGAAATCGAGACGCATTTTTGAAAGTTTCACCGCATCATAGAATTTGTCAAGAAGAAAGAAGTCATTATTCAAAAAGTAGATACGAAGGACGACATGGCAGATCCATTCAAGAAAGGACTAGTTCCTTCGGTTCTTATCAAATTGATCGAAGGGATGGAATTAAGATTGCATAATTGATCCTAAGTGCAAATGGCAGGTTAATAGAGTTAGGGGTATGCCTTAGGATTAATTTTATAATTTACTATAAACTATTAACTCTGTAACAAAATCTCTTCAAAACAAAAGATATTTTTCTTTCTATTATATACTTGATATAACGTATTATATTAATTATTTATTTAATTTAAATATATTTAACGGAAATCCATAAATAGTATGTTTTATGGCAGTAGTTACTATTGTAGTCATGAGAAATTTATCATCACAAAAATAAACATATCATTTTAAATATAGCTAGTCAAGGCGTTTTGAGATTGGATATCGATATATCCAGTGAGACTAGAGTATGTAACACTCTCCAAATGTTGGGCACTGTTTACTCATGACCGTTGGGGAGTATCAAGGGATTACGTATTAATAGTTACTATATAACTGTGGAAAGATGCACTCGATAGTTTTCTATTGGTTAATATAATTAAGGTCAAATGGAGAATATCAAAGTGGCAATATTACACATTTCTTTTGACTTAAAAATACAGTTGCACTTCAATATAAACACTTAACTTTGATTAGACTTAAATCATGGTACAACTTCATCGAACGGCAATAGATGGGCCTATTGGAAGTGCAATACTATACAACAGAGAATTCATCTCCTTAGTTATATGAGGTTAGTATCACGGTCAACTATGGTTAAATCAAAGCCTCTGGATAAAGTAGTTCGATTATTAGTAATTGTTATCATTAAACTAAGAACTTTGTGTTTGGATTATACAAGTTGAGTATGGATTATATAGGGATTTTGACTAAGATAAAATTCCATAAGCCGTAATTTGATATTGTTTTGACAAAGAGAATTGGTGTAAATAATCGTCACTACTAGGGACTGCTTAAAATAGTAAAATTAGATTTTACCAAAATTATGAAAGTGATACGCTCGGCCAAATTATCATACCACTAGCTAAGGTGACGTTTTAATGTTAACATTCAAATTGTTTGATATTAATCACTGACTGAATTTACACATATGAGTCGCACAGTCGCAATGTTGAATACTCCAATTACCACAAGATTTAATTAAATCTTGTTGTTTTAAATAAATTAAATTTATTAATATTTGGTAAATATTAATTATAAAATTTTATTTGATTTATTTGAATCGGTATTTAATATAATACTTATATAAATGATATATATGTACAGATACAATATTGATAAACTTTTGAATTGAATTTAAAATGTGCAACTATTGATTAGTTTTGGAAATGTGTGTAGGTTCATAAATCCTTGGTTTTGGCTAGCTGTGATGTGGAGGGATGGGGTGTGATATTCGTTTGAAATATAAGATTTGAATTAATAGAAAGAAGAGGTAAAAAAGGAGAATTGGATTCGCCTTTTTCTCTCCTTTCTTTTCTTGTTTAAACTTATCATCCACTTGATTTGCAATTTTAATTTTGAGCCTCCCTTTTGCTTAGTCTTGGCCATAACTTCTTATCCCTCCTCTTTTTCCCAATACAAAATTTAAATCAAGTCAAGTACAATACAAAGGTGTGGTGATCTCTTTAGTTAATAGCTTTTCTAGAAGAGAACAAATTCGATTCAAGCAGTTTTCTAATTTGACGTTCAAGCGCAATATCAAGACCATAATATGTGTAATATCTAGCTAATATTTATTTATTTATATGTCCATCCATGTCATTGTATATATATATATATATATATTAGAATTTTATATTATCATGAATTTATATATTTATTTGTTATCAAAATTGCCTGCAATGTGTGTGTGTATCCGTACGAATAAAAAAAACCTTTTTACACATATGCTTTTATTTTCGGCCATTCAAATAAATAATTAGATAATTCGAAGGTAAAATTATTTTAAAATTAATTTTAATTAAAAATTAGATTTAAATTATTGCTACATAAATACTTTATATAACTTTATTTAATAAATTATATATATACTCGCGCACACACTAGTATGTATATGCATGACGAAAAATATAATAACTTTTTTGTATATTTATTTATTTACTAAAAACCAAAACTAAGCATTAACTTATGTTTGTGTATATAAATATATTTTTTGAGTTTCGAAATTCTAATGTATTTATTTATATATACACACACTATAAATTAAACCATATTCGTGATTGATAGTTTAAAAAATATGAGCAATCCATACAAAAAAGTTTGGATTTTTTGAAATCGTGCGGATTTAATAAAAAAAAGTTTTCTTAAAAATACATTTCAACTGAAAAAATTATTATTTTTAATGTATAGATATGTAATATTATTTATATATCTACAAATTACTAGTTTTATACATTTTTGAATAAAAAATATTAAACTTGTATACATACATACATATTAAATATAATAACATTTTAGATTTGGATTTAAATTTTAAATAATATATCATGTTGGATCTAGATTTGTTTTCAAAATTTAATTTATCCCAAGCTATTTTAGATATTAAATTTTGAATTGCTTATTTATTTAAAATTAAATTTATACATAATTGTTTTGTGTATACACAAACATATACATGTGTGTGTGTTTGTATCTATGTGTATAAGTATGCTTTATATTATACTAATAATAAAATAATAGTAGACAACATATACGCATATAAATGGGCTAATATATCTGTTATAGTGTAAATTCCAATACTTATACGCAGACACATTAAACCATGTGCATATCTATATGTTGCACGTGCACTATTACATGTGCGTGCATTTGATATAAATATACTCTTATATATTACACATGTACACAATATCAAACCTTTATATATATTAGTTAAATGAAATAATACTTTTATCTAAAGTTATTTAGATTAGACCTAAATTAATTTTAGACTTCATAGGCCTAATAAGATCTGAAAGTGGTAAAAAAATTGAAATTCACTCATTTGACACACTGCATCCTGCTCCGTTTCTAACATGGTGTATATATTGTAAATATGTGTTATGACTTGACTGTGGATTTGTGTGTGTGCATATGGGTTTCGACTGGTACTGTATGGATATACACACACATACATACATATACATATACATATGTGTGTGTGTGTGTGATATAGTTGATACAAATCTGAATAAATGATGGTTACCTAGTATTATATTATCCCCTTCCATTGCGAAATTTTGAAAGTTTTTTGGTCAAAAATGTGTTTTTTTCTTGATTATCTTATTCGATTGACTCGTCCATTTCAGTTTCCAAAGGACCAAAAATGGCGAGTTGTTACATTTACATCATTTCATATAATTTGTATTATTTGTCATATATTTGCTATGATTTGAAATTAGTTATACGGTGTAGAGTTCTTTAGCGACACATATGTACTAATCCTCTTGGGACATGGATTGATTTTGGAGTAGATTGAATGACTTATTATGGTATAATGTTGGACGTAAGAATGTGTTTTATAGGAGGAGTGGGGGACTTAGCATGAGCTTATGTGATACTGATAGTCCTATGGTGATGGGTTGTAATTTGTCCTACCGTATAGGAATCTCATTCGGTAAAGCAAAGAAAATATTTGGATTTTGATTTTCCTTCCCTAGAATAAATAAATCTACTAAACCTGTTTACAAGCCACTTAGGCATGTGAATCTTGAAAAGAATTGGATGTTGGATAAGATAAATTCTGTGTTAGTGAAAAAAAAATTGCAGTTGTGGTTAGAGAGAGGAAAGTAAATCCAATTTATTGTGTTCTGGCAGCATAGGAAAATGATGCTTACATAATAGAAAATGAAATGGACTAAGATTCATATGAAGGAGATTGGGCTAAAGTTATATTTATGTGATATTGGAAATTTTGAAGATACGGTTGAAGTATGCTTTCATTTAGTAAGCTGGGTAATGCAAGAGATGTTAGTAGTATTGGAATTTCAGTTGATCAGATCTCGTAAATCAATCGATTGAAAATTATTTTAAGGTTTGCTTGGAAAATTAATTAAACCTAGAGTTGTTTTAGGGTATGGTTCCCTTTACCCTACAAAATTCTATGAGATTAGACACGGTGATCATCCATAGTTTAAAATTTTGGAGTTGTAGTTGTTTGCAGTCTTTTATCTTGTATTGTTGTGGTAATGATCAGCGATGGATGCAAATAATATTTAGATGATTTGTTATTTGATATCGCCTATAAGAGTAGATGTTTGTGGTGTGTATCATTGATCCGTTGTTATGGGTAATGTTACACCACAAGTGTTTGCTTTGGTTAAAAAGAAAAGTAGATTGTCATGTTATGTATGTGTTTTTGCAGTGATAATCATAAAGTTTGGTACTTCGGTTGTCATTGCAACTGCAAATATATTGTTTTAGATTTGGATTAAGTAAAGTAGAGTTTAACTAGTCAGAGAATATTTTACTACTTATATGTGAAATGAATATGAACATGTTCACAATGCCAGGACACCACCCATTCTCGATGTTCTTAGATTTAGTTGTAAGTACAATGCTATTTTAGACTATTAGATGTTAAGATTATTAGATTCACACAGCGAGATGCCATCACATATTGAGTTGTCTCGACCATAGTATGGTAGAAGTAAAATGGTGAGGAGCTATATTTTGAAAAAGATATAATTGGTGGGTTTATGTAAAGAAACGATTGAAATTAGATTTTTGAATTTAAAAGAAGTCAACTTGTTTGTTGGTATAGTTTATATATATATATATATATATATAAAGCAAAATAATCATTACTTAGTTTAGAATATGATGGACTAACTTGGTCATTCGACTTGTTTTATTACTGAGTTTTTGTTTGGCTAACTTTGATATATTTAATATGACTTGATTGCTGGTTGCTAATACGTGCATACATGATGGTGAAATTAATGATTGTTGTTGCATACATATAGAAATTATATGTCACACTAGAATGCTTCCATACAAAAATGATACTCGTGCCATTACATTCATGCTGTAAGGCACCAATAAGATTTTGTATTCAAGTTGTACATCATATGTCATGATCATCACATATGCCTACATGTTTTATTATATCCTACGTATGTTAAGTCCTATAGTTCAAGTAAATATTACACATGTTAAGTAATTTGTGGTGTCTAATTTGTTTGACTAATTGTTTAGATGATTGATTTGTATGTCGTATGTATTTATGTGTCTTACCCGCGTATATAACACATGATACGCGAGAGTGCAATTCATTATTTGTCCCTTGAAAATTTCAGGGACGAAATTATTTTAAGAGGGGAGAATGTTCTCTTCATAAATTTAATAATATAATAGTGATAATTAATATTTTTATTAAAAATGATAAATTAATTAATTAAAATAATGGAGGGGCAAAATGGTCATTTGTCGAACTTTAGAATTTGATGATGAGACTTAGGTCATTGCGAAGGACTTGTTTTTTGATTTGCATTGTATATTAACTCGTTGAGTTTAGATGTCGTATGACGGAGATACGAGTTGGGCTATGAATGGGTACTCGAAAAATTCGATATCCATCCGAATATGTATCCGAAAATATAAAAAATACCCATTATCTGAAAAGCAGATACGGATATCCGGTATCCGAAAAGCTTTTCGGATACGGATATGATCATTGTGGTATCTGTATCCAAAAAATATCCATCGGATTAACTAATGCAAATATATATTTAATTAATATATGATTTTCCAACTATTTTCTAACCATTGGATGTTATTACAGTATTCTTTTTGCTCATTTTTAGTGAAAACAGACAGTTTTAAGTATTAGATTTTTGAATATTTTTGAATATTTTTGAATACGATACAGATATTAGTATAAAACAATGTTTTATCATCACATTTTTTATTCATTGCTTCTTTATTAACATTAGTACAAAAAATGTTTTATGTTGATCTAAACATTTTCGTTTATATTTTAAATTTATTGATTATGAACGAAGCGGATAAATATCTTATATCCGTTCGTATCCGAAAATTAAGCGGATACGGATATCCGATATCCAAAAATTAAGCGGATACGGATATGGCGCTATCTGTATCCATTGATAGCCTCAGATACGAGTGGATTTATGATTAACTAACCCGATGTCAACAATTCAAATTCGAATTTAAAATTTAAAGTGGTCGTTATTCCTGCTTTCTACGTATATGATGCAGCCCAGCTGGATGAAGACTTAGGTCGAGAGCGACCTAAGTACAGCGATTAGTCGCTCCAACGACCTAATGATGAAGACGAGCTAAGTTTAAGTCGCGTGCGACTTAATAGGAGGAAGAATGAACGGGTTAAGGAGATGAAAATGCAGGAAACGAGTTGGAAAGTCACTCAAGCGAGCCACGACCTAGCTACGTCGATCCAGCGACCTACCGGGATAAGTATCTGATGCTATCGGCCAGTATCTTTAGGTCGCGAACGACCTTCCATTCTTAGGTCGCCATTCTTAGGTCGCGAACGACCTTATTTAGACTTGCCTGCAGCTTAGGTCGCTTTGTTGCTTAAGTCGTAACCTTTATGTTGCTTGGTTGTATCGCTATGTCGTATTGTATTGTGTTCTTAGGTCATTTGTAACTGTTAGGTCGTCACATGTTGTAACTGGTATTTGTTGAGTCGCATGTTTCTGTATTAAGTCGTAGGTCGCGTGGTGTTAGGTCGTGAACGACCTGGGTCGTATTGTGTCCTGTATTTTAGGTCGTGTACGATCTATGTAGGTCGGTGGTACTGTTGTAGTGGTTGTGTTGACTTGTACGCCTATAAATAGGCAAGATGTGGTCATTTGTAACTTGGTTGATTTTTGAATGAAAATTTGTTTGAGTGCTATATGCCTCTTTTGAAATTGGTAGTTGAGTGTGATCTCCCATCTCTACTTTCGGTTATTCGAGTGCGCTCGAAACAACGAATATTGAAGCCAATTCACGGTATCAAGTGCGCTTGATCAACGTTCAAAGAATTGTAGATCTTCTCTCACGGTATCGTGCGCGATCAACGTGTCGAAGATAACTAGAATTCGGTATCTTCAAAGATCAACGAATTTGGGCGTTCGGTATCTTCCAATCCATCGATTCATTTCGCTTCATCTAATCGTTCTACGATTAGTTTGACGCGAAATCTTCATTTCGTCGTCAATCCGTTAAATCCGCTGCGTCAGTTTGGTATCAGAGCTAGACTTAGCCAATCATAGCTAAGCCGAGTCTTGGAGCCAAGGAGTTTGAAGTTGAAGTTTGCATTGTTGAGAAGTTTGGTGTTCATCGTGTTCAACGTGAAGTTGCAACAAGTTTGGAGTTTTCGATCCATATCACTTTGGATCAAAAGTTTGGAAAGTGTTTGAATCTTGCCCTTGGGAGTTTTGCGCGCCAAAGTGAAGCGCAATCTGTCCGAGCCGAGCTAAGAGAAGCTGAGCGAGCCAAGTTAGGTCGTTCCAGCCGTGCGAGCTAGTGGAGTTTGAATCGAGCTAGTTATAGCCGTGCAAGTTAGTGCAGGCCGAGAGTTGAAGTCTTTTGAAGTTTGTGTTTGAATTTGTTGAAGAATTGTGAAGATTTGAACAATGACACCAAGAAGAGCTAATCGTCATCAAAATGTTGCAGATTTGTACAAGAGAGAAGATGCTGAACAGATGGAACAACGAATTAGCAATAAATTCAATGAGAAGTTGGATGAAGGCATTGGTAGGTTGGAGAAATTGATGATAGATATGAATCAAAGGAGAAGGTCGCCAGTCTCGAACCATGGAGGAAACAGAGTTTCGCCATCGGTTACGGAAGCGAGGAGGGTGTCACCACAATCTTTTAGAGAAAGAAGAGAAACATCAATTTCATCAAGAAGAGATCACCATGAATATAGACATGAAAAGAGAAGAACTCCACGAGAGTTTGAAGATGAACCATATCGAGATGAAGAGAGACATAGTAGAAGAGACATGCGTGATCGAAGGGATGTTGATGGTCGAGATCGATATAGACGTACATATGATTTTGATGAAGAGGGTGATAGAGCTAGCATGCAATACCGAGATCGAGACCAAGTTCGAAACTCATATCGGGATGTTGAGGATGATCGACGATGGGAGTCGGGTATGAAGATGGAAATTCAAGAATTCAAGGGTGGAATGGTAGCAGAAGAATTTCTTGATTGGTTGTCTAATGTTGAAGAAATTTTTGACTTCAAAGAAGTCCTGAGAATAGAAGAGTTAAGTTAGTTGCTATAAGGTTGAGAGGGAGAGCTTTAGCGTGGTGGCAGCAAACTAAACTTACACGGGAGAGAATGGGGAAGTCAAAGATTGAATCATGTGAGAAGATGAAGAAGTTGATGAGAGCTACGTTCTTGCCGTATTATTATCAATCACTCATGTATCAGAGGTTGCAGAATCTGAGGCAAGGGACGAAGACCGTTAATGATTATGCTGATGAATTTTATCAACTGATTGCGCGAAATGACATTATGGAGACAGAGGAACAGCTGACTGCTAGATTTGTTGGAGGGTTGAGAATGCAGATCCAGGACATGGTGAATATGTTTGATCCGAGATCTGTTGCAGAAGCACATCAGAAAGCACTTGCTTGGGAGAAACAAGGGAGATGAGGAGGTGGTGTGTTTCCAAGTTACAATTCTCAGAACAAGGGTGCTAGTGGGAGTTTCAATGTTTCTAAAGTTGTCAGTAAACCAGCTGTGAAAGAAGTTGAGAAGGCAAAGGTCAACAACAGTTTCAAATGTTACAATTGCCAGGAAGTGGGTCACAAGAGTAATGAATGTCCGAAGCCGAAGAAGCGAGCAATGATTGCTGAAGCGGAAGGTGAGGATGTTGGTGAAGATTATTCTAGTCCAGTTGAGGAGGATGAACCGGATATCGCGTCAGGAGATGAAGGATGTAATCTAATGATGAGGAGATCTTGTTTGACACGGAAGCAAGAAGAAGAGGCTAGTTGGTTGAGGAGTAATATCTTTCAGTCGACATGTACTATATTGGGAAAGGTGTGTAAATTTGTGACGCGGGAAGTTGTGATAATATTATTTCTACCGAAGCTGTGAAGAAGTTGAAGTTGAAGACGGAGAAGCATCCAAATCTTTACAAGTTAGCTTGGTTGAGGAAAGGAGGAGAGGTGAAGGTGGACCGACGAGTTCATGTTCCATTTTCTATTGGGAAGAAGTATAAAGACGAGATTTGGTGTGATGTTGTGGAGACGGATGTTTGTCATTTACTTTTGAGAAGACCATGGCAGTATGACCGAGCAGTGCAACATGATGGTCGAACCAATAGCTATAGCTTTATGTTTGAAGGTGTTAAGATCATTTTAATTCAGAAGAAGAGACAACAAGGAGAGAGAAAATCGGAAGAGATTGAGGAGGTGAAGACTTTGTTGACTTTGAAGGAGTTTATTGAAGAAGTAGAGGAGAGTCCAGAGGTATTTTTGTTGATTGGACATGAAACTACCGAATCTGTTGAGGTTCCAGAGGAAGTAAAACCGGTATTGGAAGAATTCAGAGATGTATTTCCTGAAGAGTTGCCAACGGAGTTACCACCGTTGAGGGACATACATCATCAGATTGATCTTGTGTCAGGGGCAGTATTACCACACAGGCCACACTACAGGATGAGTCCTAAGGAGCATGAGGAACTGAGAAGGCAGGTGGAAGAGTTGTTAGAACATGGGCGTGTTCAGGAGAGCTTGAGTCCTTGTGCAGTACCAGCTTTATTGGTGCCGAAGAAGGATGGTTCGTGGAGAATGTGTACGGACAGTCGGGCTCTAAACAAGATCACCGTGAGATACATGTTTCCTATGCCGAGGTTTGATAATTTGATTGATCAGTTGAGTAGGGCTGTTATGTTCTCAAAGATTGACTTGAAGAGTGGATACCATCAGATTCGTATTACTTGAAGAGTGGATACCATCAGATTCGTATTAGACCGGGTGATGAGTGGAAGACTGCTTTTAAAACTAGGGAGGGTCTATACGAATGGCTTGTTATGCCGTTTGGCTTGTCAAATGCTCATAATACTTTTATGAGAGTGATGAACCGGATTTTCAGACCATTTATTGGGAAGTTCGTAGTAGTTTACTTTGACGATATTTTGGTCTATAGTGGGAGCACAGAAGATCATTTACATCATTTGAGAGAAGTGTTGATGATACTTCGACAGAAGCAATTCTATGCTGCAACAAAGAAGTGTGTGTTCATGACGCACAGTGTTTTGTTTCTGGGGTATGTTCTGTCGAAGGAAGGCATTCAAGTGGATGAAAGCAAAGTGGAAGCTGTCAGGAGTTGGCCACAACCCAAGACAATTACTGAAGTGAGAAGTTTTCATGGATTGGTATCTTTTTATCGAAGATTCATTCCACATTTTAGCAGTGTAATGACACCTGTAACCGATTGCATGAAGGGAAAGAAGTTTGCATGGTCAGAGGAAGCAGGGGTTGCTTTTGAGAAGATCAAGACACTATTGACGCCAGCACCAATTCTAGTTTTGCCAGATTTTCAGTTGTTGTTTGAATTACAAACTGATGCGTCGAAGGTTGGTGTTGGTGGAGTCTTGAGTCAGAAAGGAAGACCAGCTGCTTATTTCAGTGAGAAGTTGTCTGGAGCCAAGTTGAGATATAGCACCTATGACGTAGAATTTTACGCGATTGTTTAAGCTGTGAAGCACTGGAGACATTATCTGTTTCAGAAGGAGTTTGTTCTTTATACGGATCATGAAGCTTTGAAGCATTTGCAAGGGCAGGACAAAATTTCAGCTAGACACGCTTCATGGGTCGCGTATCTACAGCAGTTTACTTTTTTTGTCAAACACAAATCAGGGGTGACGAATCGTGTTGCCGATGCATTAAGTCGAAGGAATCGTTTGTTGACAACGATGAAGATTGAAGTGACAGGATTTGAACTATTACCAGAGTTGTTTGAAGAAGATCCTTACTTTGCAAAGCTTGTTGAGAAAGTCAAGGATGGGAATACTGATGAGTTCGTGTTGGTAGATGGATTCTTATTCAAGGGGAATCGATTGTGCGTACCAGATTGTAGCTTGAGAATGAAAATTGTGAAAGAGTTGCATGAGGAAGGACATGTTGGACGGGATCGCACATTGCAGTTGATTTCTCAGTGTTACTATTGGCCATCGATGAGGCGGGAAGTTGAAAAGTTTGTGCGTAGATGTCATGTTTGTTAAGTTTCGAAAGGGACAATGACAAATGCGGGATTGTATATGCCTTTACCCGTGCCTACAAAACCGTGGGTAGATGTAAGCATGGATTTCGTGTTGGGTTTGCCGAGGACTCAACGGGGAAATGACTCTATATATGTTGTGGTGGACTGTTTCTCGAAGATGATACATTTTATTGCTTGTAAGAAGACGGCGGATGCAGTTCATGTGGCACAGTTGTTCTTTAGAGAGATCTATCGCTTGCATGGTTTACCAGAATCTATAGTTTCAGACAGGGATACCAGATTTCTAAGTCATTTTTGGCTAAGTTTGTGGAAGATGGTGGGAACTAAGTTGAAATTTAGTAGTGCTTATCATCCGCAGACGGATGGTCAAACAGAGGTTGTGAACAGATCGTTGGGAAATTTGTTGCGGTGTCTTGTGAAGGATAATCTGAAGAGTTGGGATGTGAAGTTATGTCAAGCAGAGTTTGCTCATAATCATGCGATCAACCGTAGTACGGGTTTCAGTCCATTTCAGATTGTATACTCAAGCTTACCAAAGGGGCCGTTGGATTTGACGATAGTGCCACAACCGAAGGAGACAGTTAAGCGGGCTGCTGATTTTGTTGATGGGTTAACAGAATGTCATAGAATCGTCCAGGAACGATTGGAAAAGATGAATGAGAAGTATAAACGATCTGCGGATCTGAAGCGAAGAAGTGTTGAATTTAATGAAGGAGATTTAGTATATGATGTACTAACGAAGGATCGTTTTCCAGTGGGAGCATACAATAAACTTAAAGCTCGAAAGATTGGTCCTGTAAAGATTGTGGAACGGATCAATGAAAACGCTTATAGATTTAAGCTGCCGGAGGATGTGTACACTTCTGACGTGTTTAATGTTAAATATCTTGTCCCTTATTATGGAGGGGAACAATCCAATGGGGAAGAATTTTTAAATTCGAGGAAGAATTTCTCCCAACCAGGGAAGGATGATGCAGCCCAGCTGGATGAAGACTTAGGTCGAGGGCGACCTAAGTACAGCGATAAGTCGCTCCAACGACCTAATGATGAAGACGAGCTAAGTTTAAGTCGCGTGCGACTTAACAGGAGGAAGAATGAACGGGTTAAGGAGATGAAAGTGCAGGAAACGAGTTGGAAAGTCACTCAAGCGAGCCACGACCTAGCTACGTCGATCCAGCGATCTACCGGGATAAGTATCTGATGCTATCGACCAGTTTCTTTAGGTCGCCAACGACCTTCTATTCTTAGGTCGCCATTCTTAGGTCGCGAACAACCTTATTTGGACTTGCAAGCAGCTTAGGTCGCTTTGTTACTTAAGTCGTAACCTTTATGTTGCTTGGTTGTATCGCTATGTCGTATTGTATTGTGTTCTTAGGTCGTGAGTAACTGTTAGGTCGTCACATGTTGTAACTGGTATTTGTTGAGTCGCATGTTTCTGTATTAAGTCGTAGGTCGCATGGTGTTAGGTCGTGAACGACCTGGGTCGTATTGTGTCCTGTATTTTAGGTCGTGTACGACCTATGTAGGTCGGTGGTACTGTTGTAGTGGTTGTGTTGAGTTGTACGCCTATAAATAGGCAAGATGTGGTCATTTGTAACTTGGTTGATTTTTGAATGAAAATTTGTTTGAGTGCTTTGTGCCTCTTTTGAAATCGGTAGTTGAATGTGATCTCCTATCTCCACTTTCGGTTGTTCGAGTGCGCTCGAATCAACGATTGTTGAAGCCAATTCACGGTATCAAGTGTGCTTGATCAACGTTCGAAGAATTGTAGATCTTCTCTCATGGTATCGTGCGCGATCAACGTGTCGAAAATAGCTAGAATTCGATATCTTTCAAAGATCAACAAATTTGGACATTCGGTATCTTACAATCCATCGATTCATATCGCTTCATCTAATCGTTCTACGATTAGTTTGACACGAAATCTCGTCAATCCATTAAATCCGCTGCGTCAGTGTACCAGCCCATGATTGTACGTACATCTCTTTTTCAAGCCGTTTCATCTCTCTCCTTCTTCCCTCTTCCTCTTGAAATTTAAATGCGAATATCTCACCCATTTCTCAACGAAACCGATGGCGAAACAAAGCATATAAGAATACTACACACTCATACCAAATTGGAGGTGAAACTTGATGGCTTGAAGGCACAGTAGGCCCAGACAGAAGGAAAATGGCGAAATCCTGTACACCAATTTCCATCATGGATGTCAAACTTCAAAATGACATATCTCCTTCGTTTGTTAATGAACTTTTGTGATCCATCCACAGAAAAGACAGAGGGGATAAGAACTATAATCTTGAATAAGGATTGGGGGCGAAATACAGAGGTTCATAGACGCAAAACAAATAGTCCAATGATGCAGTGTTTGTTTCTTCTTCTTTTGGAGATTTGATGAGTGATTTCTTCTCTACTCGCCATATAATGCTTAGTTAACGCCTTAATGATGATTAGAAATCTATATATGAATTAATTCAAATATTAATCACTGAACTAAATGAATTAAAGTTGGATTTGTTTGGCAATTTGGTTTACAATAAATAAATTAGCAGAATTAAACAATCGCTTAGTATGAATGAAATAATCTTCGAAACCTGTGATCCTTGACCCCTAAATTGAAGTATATTTGATGTATAACGTGGTAGGAAAAAAATTAGGATCGATTGAGGTAGAATGAAGGCGTTGGTAAGCAAAATAGTGGTCAAAACAACGAGCGACGCACTGAAATACGTTGACATTGATTATTGTGTAGTGATGGACTAGTATATTTGTTTTGCGATAGAATTGTTGAAATTGATATGGTTTTGTAGAAACCCGCGGGACAAGTTGGGCCCTCAGTTCATGATGCTCCACTGTTTTAGATATGTGATTTTAAGCAAGGTGGATGTTAAGGGACCTTGTGGTGCATAAGGCAAGTTCAAGGTGTGAATTCAATTTTCTGTTTTAGATATGTGATGTTAAGTAACCCTGTAGTGCATGAGGCAGGTTCAGGGCGTGAGTTCAATTTTGTGTTTGAGAGGTGGGCAATTGGCGACCCAGTAACGCATGAGGCAAGTGCTGGAAGTGAGTTCAACATGTGTATGATTTACGATGCAATGTAATTACTGTACATATACAGCTAGTTAGGGACTTGACATGTAGACTACACATAGACAATGATCATACTATAATTGTATCTTTGTAGTATGTGTGGAGTATGTATGATTCACACATTCACATTTATATCACTAGGTTGATGGTGTGTTGGAGTCACGTTGGAGCATGCGACGAGGACTTTAATGTATATATTGTTTACATTGTAAATAGCGTTATGACTTGATTATTAATTCTGTGTGAACTTTGGTTTGTATTAATATTATACAAACATGTATATATGTGATAGTTGACATGATTATCATATATGCTAGAATTGTGTTTGTGTCTTGGTTATCATATTTCAATGGTTCATTCTTTTCGAATTTCGAGGTGTTGATGTCAATTCGGACGTTAAACCGAAGGATCGAAAAAGACGAGTTGTTTTAGTTGGATTCTGTTTATAAATGCGTTTGGTTTATCAATAAGTTTTGAACACAGAACCATCTAATAATGGGTAAGATTGTGTACAACTTTCTCACTTTAGACTCCATTAAGGTGAGTTTCTGTCTGATTTCTCATTTGTTTTATGACGATGATTTTAGCATAATTAAGTCTCAAGTGATTGATCAACTCACTAATACAACGCAATTGTTGGTGTAGAAGATATCAAGTGCAAGAATATCAATTGATATCGGTCTAGAGTTGGGCATTTCAACCCTAAAATGGTCGATTACTTCCTACTTCAAATCAATTTGCACATTAAGCACTGTTTTCTGTCATATCTTTTAAACCGTGACTCAATGAATCATTTTCCATATCACGAATTACTTTCTATAGAATCCTCTAAGATTAGATATATTGTATCACATACTTCAAACACAAACTACCCCACTCTACAGGTCTATCGTCCACCCTCTCCAAGTTAGTCATCTCCACGTCTACTCTTTTTTATGTCCTCCATATCCATAACGATCATCTCCATCAATACTTTCTCTGCACAAATTTGTGGAACTTTTCATATCTCACATGTTGATCGTAAATTTGCTTTGGTAAAAACATTTTTGAAGTGGATAATTTGGTATTTGAACGAGTGATTTCTTCCTCTCTTGATATTGGCTTGAAATGCCTGATATATAAGGGGATTATGTCTGGCTTTGAACGCTAAATACTAAATAGCATAAACTGCAATTCGACACAGCTGCAACGCATGTTTGCCTGACGGGTTGGATTACAAGTAAACAGAGTCATAGATTGGTGGGAAAAAAAATTGCCCCCTTAATACAAAAATAATAATACCGTAACCGGTTTTTTCAGTAATCAATTACCGCTTTTTCACCTTTTTCGACTACACCCTACTGAAAATGTTTTTTCAGAGAAATATCATTATATTTTTCTTATTTTTCGATGGATTATGGTTATATTTTGTCTTGCGAGTTCCTGTAATATTTTTTTCAAGGCCGAATTTCCCTAAAATTTAAACTCATTTTATCCAAATATGGATTTCCCGTGAAATTATAGCAACCCTCGTATCCTAAGAATAAACGTTGCATCATACAAAGCAATCCACCCCGTTGCATTGGGTTTGCTATAAGCATCAACTCCCAGTGAAATTGTAGCAAAAGGTGGAAGAAAATCCAACCTTGTGCAAAAACAAAAACAGATCATTCAACTGAAACAGACCCGCACAACAATCAAACACTTGGCATAACCCATCAAACAATCAGTAAAAACAAAAATGATATATTTTAGTCTGCATATACTTCGAGAGACTTCATATGAAAGATCGAGAAAAGGTAAAAAGAAGAAGAAAAAATCTAACACTGTTAGACATCAAACTGTAAATCAGTGTAGGAATAAAAGTTCCAAAGTGTACATATCAAACAATTATTCAAACATAAGATTTTATAAGTTCAAAACTACATTTTAATTAGCAATTACTCAACCAACTTAGTTCCTCCAATTCAAATACAACAAATTATTCCCGTACATACCACAGCATTATTCATCATTACCATGAAAAAAGAAAAGAAAAAACATAGATCTAAGTAGTAAGAATAGGAGGAAGATAATCGGACTTGGTACCAAGAACCCGAGCCTTGGTATCCGGAAAGAACTCCACACCCGGCAACTCAGTAACAGATCCATCGTTTGCAACACCAACTGGATAGCACAACAGATGGCCAGGAATATCGTTTTCGAGCTCTTCCTGGGAGAAGAGATCCCAGTACTTCTCGGAAATCCTGTTCACCTTCTGAATGCATTCAATGCTTTCGGGGTGTGAGAAGACGTCGTCTAGCATGCCTAGGTGCTCGTACCACAGCGCCATGCGGAAGCCGTGTATTTGGCCGCGTGCGGGTTCACGGGTGGCGAGGTGGTGCGGTTGGAACGCGCCCATTGCGATCTCCGAGTCACGTGCTCCGTCCATTGAACGTTGGTTTATGTTGGCCGATCCCACTATTATGTACTCATCGTCCACTGAATAAAAATTAACGCATGTAGTCATTGCAGATATAGAAAAAATGAGTTTACACTGATATCCCCTGTGGAACAGTGGCATGAGAGGTTTTGGGGTCCAAGGTTATTGGCATCAGATAACCAATGTGAACAAGAAGAAGAAGAAAAAAAGATAGATCTACACAATAGTTAAGACTTTGGCATTTAATTAAATAAGAAACAATATAAACAAATAAAAGTATACTTGCAATTTTGCACACTCTATCATTATACATGTTTGACATAGAACTTTAATGTTATAAGCCATACTTGTGCATGATTCAGATGCATATACTCATGTGCCCATAGCAATTGATATGAAATGATTCACGTGTCCATCCATCCATCTAATCTTTTGTGTTCAATATTCATGCAACGTTTCACGACATAAGTTAAAGATTAACCAGCAGAGAACTTTGCTATGGTAAGATTGGACAAGTTTACCCTTACCAGTCATTATAACTGAAGGTATTTTCACACAAAATTACAAATACTTATCTGCACTAACAGCATAGAGTCAAACTTCTCTTTCAAATAAGGAAAAAAAAAAAGGGAGCGCACAGACTCTTTACTCTGTCTGTGTTATAGTTAATATTAGACAAGTTTACACTTACGAACCCTCCGGATTACAGTTATTACTAAGGGGATTTTTAATACCAAATTATCCAAGGTACAAATATTTAGCTGCAATCTTTCAAATGTTATAGCTATACTTTGCTTAGTTTGCTAGATTAAGGTGCATATACTAGCATGCTAACCGTTAATGCAAAAGTTAAAATGCTCTATGCATCCAGCTAACCTTTTGTGTGGTGTAACAACCAAGCAACATCTCATAACATAGGTGACAGACAACTGTGCATGTATTAATCCGCATTAATTTAAACATTTCAAAAAAAATGCCAGTTTAGTGCCCACTAACACGACAAGGAAATTATAAGACTTTAGTATTTAAATTTTAAACTCCAAGCATCAAGAAAATAAAATAAAGGTTTACTAAGAATTACAGAAAAAAGGGCATCAAGATACATGTTTAGATATAGGACACTAATATTTTAGCTATGCTTATGCAAGATTTAGTTGGCATAGACTCCTGCGTCACTGTCTATAGCAAATAGTAAAAAATAATACAAAGTGAAATGAATTATACGTCCATATATTCATTTGTTTTGTGTGCACACTCATGCAAGATTAACTAGCAGAAAACTTCAATTGGCAACCTCAGTTTAGCCGTTTCAAAACTATTTAAATTTTAGATGACCATTAATATAACAATAGACCCTAAGACTTTAGTACTCGCGCTAAATGCTAAGCAACAAGAAGAAACAAAGGTATATTGATTAGCTATGTTTTCAAAATGGCATTTGAATCGGATCATAAAGTTTAAATTTTGAATCAAAAATAGATTTTAATTGTGTATCGTAGATTCATATATTAGAGATTATACATGTTATAATGTTGGACTCTTTGCTTATATGTAGATCCTTAAATAACATTATGTAAAATCATTGATATCTTCTCCAAATAATATTTTGTATTTTTGAAATTAATTTTGACTTTTGTGCCTCTGCATCTGAACCTAAAAAATAATTTTCCTTCTTCGATTAGCTTTATGTTGTCTAAAAAAGGGTAAAATTCGAATCACAGAAACAAGTAAATTGCTTTTTTTATTTATTTCAGCATGGATTAAATAGTCATTTTCAATTAATATTTTAATTGAGTTTTGAATCATAAATATAATTTTATAATGGGTCCATAATTGCAGAGAATTCGGTTTAAATGGGATTTAAATTGTAGGATCTTAAGATTTTTGACAAGACTGCTGGTTAGATTTGTGTTTCTGTCATTTTCTTGCTTAGTGTTACAAGCACGTGCAGCATATCACAGAACGAACGAAATATATGCTGATATATGTAAAATCGAAAACAGCTAAAACTAGGCAAAACAAAGGAAGAATGTTTACCTATCATCATTTTTGCATGAACATAAATCATAAACCTCCTCGCTTGCTGCGCCCTGAAATAATTTGTATCGGGCTCCGGCTGCTCTTCAGGTTGATACTCTCCCTCTTTCTTCGTCTCACGATTCCCTAAACAGAAAAATGTCAAATAGTCCTTGGGGTTATCCTCAAGTCCTTTAGCTTGTAATGCTTCAGCAATATCAGTGTACATCATCTCCATAGTTCTTCTTTGCCAATCTAGAATAGCTTGGACCGATCCACTCTCAGGAATCCCTTCAGGCCACATAGGAACAACTACATAAACAGTAAATCTTTCTCCTGCTTCAATTTTACTAACAATTTTAAGAGACAACTCTTTAGGGATTAAATGCAAAGCTCCAATATCCTCTGGTTTTATATCATCCGCCTTCCACCCAAAACAACTTCCAAGGAAATACTGGTTTTCAATATATATAAAATTCTTCGCTCTGCGTATGGCATGTATGTAAGCATCCTGAATGCTTCGATCGATTATATTGTCTTTTCCACTAACCAAACCAGCCTGAGCCGCCTCTTCAGGAGTTTCAGGAAACCCAAAAGCAGCCCCACCATCTATGGACCTGAAAAGTTGAACGTTCCATGTCTCTTTGTCCTCAGGAAACATAACTGGCGAAGGAGGAATTATAATATCCGACAACTCCCTTATCTCCACCAAAAGATCCTTACCTCCTTGCTTTCTCCATCTTTGTTCAAAGTTAAATAGCACATCCCAAGCAATAGGTCCTTCAAGTCGAGAATGAATATCATGCCAAGGCTCACGAGGCCCACCTTTTGTGATAGCTCCATCGGCAAAGTTAGGCTGATGAAAATCCTTATGATGTGAAGTGTCCAAAGTCCTAAACAGAGAATGGAACTGTGTATCATACCTCCCATCACAAAGGTCAATTCCACCAACAAAACTGACTATCCTTCTCTGTTGAGAGGATCGACTAGGCATCTCATGGTCCACCACTACTATCTTCTGATGATGAGTGAACATAGTAGAGATTTGAAGGTCCTGCACAAAGCTTCCTCCATCATCTGGATTTCTAGGGCACAACACACAGTGCACATCACTGTCATGGAAGTAGTTTTCAGTTTCTTCATCGTGAGTTGCCATGAGACCGTCTTTTTTGAGAAGATCGACAGAGGTTCGATCATCCCAAACAAGCATGAGCACACGAACGCCTTCACTAGCCTTCTTCTTAAGAAGCTCACCTAAAGTCATATCACCTCCTGGTTTCTGCCTTCTGGAATCTCTGATCAAAGTGATTTCAGTGTATACAGACCAACCAGTTATGTATATCAAATGTTGCGCATTTGAAATTGCATCAAATATGTCTTCCCAACATCGGTGGGGTTCATAGCATTTTCCATCAGCAAGGGGTATTTTTGGAATGAAATCGTCAGGTACATGGGAATCTTGATATAAGGAGACTCTGCATCCTTGCCTCATTGAGAAAAAAGTGTAGGGTACACCTGGGTATTTTGTGCTACGTAGACCTCTAGACCAGTTACGATCTTTTGCAATATCGAAGTATTGGAGTTTTACGTGAATTTTAGCTCCACTTTCTAATTGGTTGTGATCCTCGTCGCATATATCTAGCCACCTGTCAGTTTCTTCGCCATCTAGGAGTTCTTCCACTGGTAGGTAGGCCCGCCCTATCAAGGCGGCACCAACTCTTTGGTCAAATTTTATAGTGAATATGACATTTGATGCCAAATGACCACAATAAATGTGGAACGATTCGTACCAACGTGGATTTTTTTCTTCGTCTGTTATTAGTCTTGTTCGACCGACTCTGGCTTTTTCAAGATCGATGGTGGCGTAAACACCATTGTTCCCTTTGCCAAGGCCCACGGCACCTTCAACCCCTTCGACCAACTGTAATAAATTCAGAAATGCTTAAGGATGATAAAGATAACAGTTTAGAGTCATAAATTTTGTGATATAAGATGCAAAAGACTTTGTAAAAAAGTTGTGATCAATAATATCTGGAGAAAATAATAGTCATCTGTTAGGGCAATAGCAAACGTAAAGCTTTATATCTGTAAATTAATCTTACCATGTGTAAGAAACAATATTATCGGATGCAAGAAACAAATAAGGGATATCACAGGAAAAGAATTGGTGTATCATATGTAAGAGAAATATAGGCATACCAAATTGTAAGAAAGAAAATCAGGCATGCCATTTGCAAAAAATGTATATGCTGACACTATCTGTCCAAGTTAAATAACCCACATAATCATTTGAAGAACTATGCTAAATCTCACAAGTGAAATCTTTAACGATGAGTTTAGCTTTATAAATACATGTGATACATACATACACATACATACATACATCTGTCAGGGCAAGCACTATTGTTTGCTTAGTTTACATTATAATTTGGCTAGGAAAGAGGGAAAAAATGAATATAACTACATACATGTATGTCTGTGCGCACGCGTGAGTGCACATACATTTCAAGCAAATACTCACCTTAGCATTGCTAATAAGGAAAAGATTCAAAATAGGAAACCTTTTGCACTTTCAGAGCTTGATTAAGTGATCTGACTTATGATTAATCAAACATATAAGTTTTAAGCACTTATACATGATAGCCTAGCTATATAATTATGAAGAAAAAAAATGTGGTAAATAAAAACAGACACAAACACTACCATAGTTCAAGATTCCAAAGCTTATGTTTGCAAAGTAAATCAAAATTCATATTTAGAGTAGTAAAGTTAGGTGGTCAACAATATGTGGAAATAATAATTATTAGTTGAAGCAATCCGAACATAAACCTTCTTACCTCTAAATTAGGATCATCATATGTCAGAAACGAAATCAAGGTTATCATATGTAAGAAACAAACTACGGTTATCATATATGTATGAAACAAAATTAGGATTACAGTATGCAAAGGAAAAAGGATATTCGGAATATCCAATGTGAAAGGAAATTAGGCATATCATATGGAAGAATGAGAAATAGGTACATCCTAAGAAAGAATTAGGCATATCATATGTAGAAAATTAATAAGAATGTACTATGTGACCAAGTTTAAAAAAAGAAGGGGAAAACATAGTTATAAAGAAAAATGCTAAATCACACAAGCGAAAATTTAACCACGGGTCCAGTTTACAAATTTCAACATTTCACGGCATACATTTGCTTAGTAAATGAAAGCAAAGTTCATATTTAGAGAATAGTTATGCCTAAAGAAAATAACAGTTATTTGTCGATGTAGTGCCCAACATAAATCTTCATATCTATAAATTAAGCCAATCGTATATCAGAAAAAAGAAAATTAGGCTTATCATATGTCAGAAACAAAATTAGGCTTATCATATGTCAGAAGAAAAAAATTAGGCTTATCATATGTCAGAAACAAAATTAGGTTGCCATGTATCAGAAACAATGTGTAGGAAACAAGATTAGGGTCATCATATGCAGGTGTCAGTGGTAGAAAATGTGCGTGAATATGCTATCTATTTGTCTGTTAAAATCCACAAAACTACACAAAAAGTCCATTCAAAATCACACAAGCGAAAAGTTTAAACATGATTACGATATTACTGTTTTTACAGTTTTAACAAAAACCATATCAATCGGAAAAATTGGGAATAAATAGTAACTATAACACTAAGTAATTAAACATGTAAAAGTGGGACTATGGATATGAAAAATATTCATTTTTCTACTAGGAAAGTGAATACAGATAGTTTATTGTGGAATGAACTAGCTTGAGCAAATGATTTTAGGTGAAAAACGTTTTTCAAAGAAAAAGCAACAAACAAACCATCAAAGTCAACATACGGATGTACTTACAAAGAATGTAGATAGAAACATAATTGCCTTTAAAAGCTTTTGTATGCAATCAGAATTATAAGTTATGATCACTTATGAGCTTGGTTAAGTGATCCATAAGTAAACAGCCTTGTAACTATGAACACATACGTGTGACATGATGATAGCTCTTATATGTTATGAAAACAATGATGGAGATACCAAATAACCAACAAACACAAACACTCCATTGGTTCAGAATATCAAAGTTTATGTTTGCAAATTGAATAATAGCAGACTTCATGTTTAGAAAAGTAAATTGAGCTTAATGTCTATGTAGATCTTGTGTATCAACATGACATCTGTAAAAGCAAAGTCAACGAATGTCTTGCTAATCTAAAATATTTGTACTGCTGCATCAATGAATATTCAAGCATATACCCAAAAGTAAACAAATCGCATCAATTAAATCACAAACAACATAATAGACTAAAAGAAAGTATACCTTGCGAAAGAATCTTCCACCTCCAGATCCACTCAACGACTCAGCTTCAAATATTGTAACATGTAAAGTTCCATGAAGCAAAATTTGCGCCATTTTCAGTTTCTACAATCAAAGATTCAGAATTACTGATGCGTACCAAAATAGGATGTTAAGATTCAAATGTTAGTGACAGTCGATTTGCATCAAAATTCGCATACCCAAGTCAAACGTTTTTTACTTGTATATCCAACTAAAGAGTATTAAATGCATTCAAAATCAAATATACCAAAGTTCAATATCCCTGAAGGAAATATTTGATTTCAAAAAAGAACAGTTGGTGGTGAATGAGCATACACGAGATCTAAATAAAAGAAAGATCGAAAAAATTACCTGAACGGATGAAGAAAGCTAGATCCGGAATGGAGGGAGGGAGAGAGTGATGGAACGAACGAAGAAAAGAATGTGTTGAATTATAGCGCCACGATTTTGGTGGGCATTAATACTTTATTGCCATTCTGTTTGTATTAGTCCTACTAGTGTATGGTTGGAAAATTATTGATTTGACGTTCCAATTTTCATTCAGCCATTTCCATTTGAACGATAAAGGGTGCAAAATTTTCATTTATTTGGGCAAGTTTACAGATTTTTGATTTGAGACTGAACTTCTAAAATGTCTGCAAGTATTAATGTCAATGAAGATAAAACAATTCTCCTTTTGTAATTCCTTTTTTTTAATGTTTCCATACTCGATATTTTTTTTTAATGTTTCCATACTCGATGTCAATAAATTGGTATTCATTATTTATTTGTTTCATTTTTGTATCGAAAAACAATTTTTGTTGCAATTTTCGTATAATTTTAACTTTGTAAAGAATTGAAATAAAATACAATTTCATTTGATCATAAATGGAATCATTTTGTTTTAAATATTATAATAGAAAATTGAGAGTAAATGTTTATATCTTTACACTAGTTTCAATTCTTGAGTTTGTTGTTGTGAAATTAAATTTCTTTTTAAATACTTTTTTACCAAAAATTTAACAAACAAAATATATTTAATACTGCATAAAAGTTTAATTATTCAATCTGATATATGTTTTGTTAAAAAAAATATAAGTATACAAGCTACATTGCACGTGCCAAATAAAAGCAGATGAAAAATATCCTTATGTCTTTCAGTTGAATTCGTAAACAGTTCGATGAAATTGTCTTTTGTAACAACCCACATTGGAACTTGTTTAATTGTCGATCTAATAAAAGCCTATTGAACCTTAGGCCTATTTCAAAGCTGGTTGTCTGTTGGTAAAATTGATAAAATGAACAATTTACAGAGATATCTATCCATACTATCAGAATTTCACAGCGGAAAGGATAAAATATAATATTAGAAATAGTACCCATTTTGTGAAAATTCAAATCTCAGAAATATAACATAACATCCCAATAACAATATCTCAAAATTACAACCACATTTCTGAAATGGATACATAAAAAAATATCAAAATATAAATAGATTGATAATTGTCACAAGTCCATCAGCATCATCTTACCTAACATGTGTGTTGTAATGAGGAGTGGGTCAAAACAACATGTCCCTGTGATTGAAAATCATAAGCCTTACCATAATAGTATTTGAACAGTATCGTAATGTGCCTTACGCGCTCTATAATATACCCTACATAAGATACGTCCAATAGTAAGCTCGAAGGCTATCCTAGTCAAACTCTACAGCTGACGCTCTTACATTCTAACTCTATAACTCACCATCCACTGTAGGCCAAATGTGATGACCCGTAAATCCGTACTCCTTGAATATACACTAATCTCCATAGATTAACTCAAGATGAACAGAAATACGAATTATCAATGTTTAAGAAGAAGAAAAAGAAAGAAGAAGAGAGAAGAGATAGAAAATAGAAGATAGTAGAAAATAGAAAATAGAACGGAACAGAACACAACACAACAATATCAGAATCTCACAATTCGCAGCGGAACAACATATAATAACAAATGAATAATCTTTAAACAAAGAACTATATCAGTTATTACATTTCATACATTACATTACATCATCATCAGAGTGTACAACAATAAACAACATCAAACAGCGGAAAAGAAATACTATATACTAATAATACGCCATGCCATCCAGCTTGCCTCCTGCAACTCCTGAATATCCAGAATATCCTGATAAACCTAACTCTTGACTGCCCGTGTAGAAATTGGTGGGCACCCAGAGTTTAGGAAGGAAAACAATAAACTCCGAGTCAGTCATGTGACTGGTGTGAGAACTCAAAACAGTTTATTTATCTTTGAAAACAAAATAGAGGAATATTTTTAAAGTCAATTCACAATGCTTTTAAAAATGAGACTACCATAAGGCCTCCCGCACACACACACAATGCAAACGCAGAATCGGAGGAGATTTCTCCTTATGATAGTCAAAGATGCTTGATACGCATTTAAAAAGAACATTTGATATTATTACTAGTGCATAGTGTAGAGAAAAATTCATTTCGAAAGTAGAATATAAATCTTAGCCAATATAGACATTCCGAACTATGCCTACTATAGCTACCATCCAAACAGCGGGGCACCACCATAAGTGAATGATAGGTTCTACAACTAATACCGTACAAGATCGTATTGTTTCTTTGGATTTTCAACGAATGATCAGGCCAAGAAACTTCCCATTGCCACATGAGAATGCCTCTGGATGGACATCCCCGAGAACCAAACCGGATCTCTACCAACACAAGGCCGGGTTACCCCTAACTGAGTAACAATTGACCGAATATGCCATCCCCCGGTCCTTTGGGACCTTTCACCCGAGCGCTCGTAATCAATTCACACAATCATAAAGTGTTTTCAACATGAGTAAGTATCTGGGCTCCATACCATGATACCACCCTTTTCCAGAAGGAAATACACATATCCTAAAGGGCGCTACCCCTCATAACCTTGCTGCATCTTTCCTGTTTTGACCATTCACGGGGTGTGAGGCTCGACGAAGTCACGTCCACAAAAACATACTTTATACAAAAGCCATGCTTTGAGTCAACAAATGATCATAGAAATGATCACCAAGATAGACGATCAAATAAATGATCCTATCACAAATAATCGACACAATGATCATTTACAGCAACACTCAGCATGTCACATTACCAAATTGAGAATATATCGCTGATAACCTTCAATTACATAACCTCTGAGCTCGTACGTCTCAGAGAAGGGTGTTAAGCTAAAAGAATAAATTCTCCGCCACCAACAGAAATATATTTGAAAGAAATCGGCTTTACATCTCAATTTGTAATGTCAGACATACAATCCATACAAGTCTGTTCCGGGATCGAACAAAACCGAAGGCACTTACAAAGAAGTCCTTGCAATCCGGATATTCACAATCCTGATCGGATTCACCATCACATATGGAGAACTCTATACCGGAGCAACTCGGTGCAGAGTCAATCGACAGGTCATTCTATCGCTCTCGCAAATACCGGGTCTTCAACACCGATCTTCAATGCTATCCATTACGTCGTATCACTATTCGGAATGGGTAATCCGAATAACGAGCGCAATAATTTAAAAATAAGTGTGCATTCAAATTCAGCAAATCACAACAAATACCTATTCAAAGGGAAATATTGATAGTCGGTTATTGAACTATCAATGGATATGCACAACATCACCAGATTCCAAATAATTTTCCAAATTATTTATTTTCCAAAATATCTTTACAAGATATAAAATTCAATATCTCAAAAATAAATCAATATTTATTTTTAAACAAGTTCCCCTTTCTTTTATAAATTCCATAGTGAATTTATATTTCACACTATCTACTAATATTCGATTTTCAATAGGTTTCAATATTCCTTTTCAATTTATCTTCAAAAAGATAAATTCTCAAAATATTCACTTTATATTGGAAAACATTTCCATACTTATTTATTCATAAGTAATTCACAGATTTTATTTATTTTCAACACTTAGAAAATATTCAATATACTTAAATCGAAATTAAGTATATATTTCATTCTTTAAGGAAATCATTCTTTTAAACATATTTATTTGGGCCAAAACGAATGTTACGTAAAACATCGTTACGACGTCCCAAAATCACTAGTATAGGGATTCGAATTTAAGATAGATATATAAATCCCAATACTATACAAAACATTTCCTTTCGGAAATCATTTACTATAACAACAATGTTATAGTCCACCATTTCCTTATATTTCTTGAAAACGTCTATTTCAACAATGAATGTTGAAATCTATGGTTTCGAATCTTAACATATCTTAAAACATCGTTAGATCGTTTTAATTCCATTTAAAATATCACCTTCTAAACATTTTCTTTAACATATTATTCACTATTCAAAAACGTGAATATACTTCAATTAACAATTTCATCATTTCTATACATTTCATTTTAAAGGATTATTCACAGTCAAAAATGTGAATATAACTTCATTAATAGGTTTCAACAATTTACTTATCAAAATAAGTCGTTTACGAATTTATAAAACAACGTTTATAAATTCCATTTCTACTTATTTTATAACAACTTCCTTTTATAAATTCCTTTATTAACCTATTCGATTTATAATTCAATTTTAAACTAAAGGTTCATATTATAAGTCAAACACTTATAATTTATTTGTTTACAAAATCGTTCCTTTAAACTTCACAATTATAAATCTTATAACTTATAAGATTCATTTATTTATCCAAAACCATTATTTTAATAACTTTATAAATTTTATAAACCTACTGCTTATAAAATTCCATTTATAACTTCACCGTTTATAATTCTATAAATTTCATTCACTTATGAAATTCATTCACAATTCATTCTAACACTTATAAAAACTCGTTTTATAAGTCAAATATTTTCATTTATAAATTATCAATTTATAAATCTTTTTATATAAATCAATTTATATTATTCTTTTAAAACATCTTTAATCTCCTTTATAATTTCATCATTTTGATTCATAAAATAATTAAATTTTATAAATCCTATATTTTCAACTCTTTATAATAATTTCAAAAATCCAATTTAATTATTTTTTAAAAAAAACATTAACCCATATTTCTCAAAAATCAATCTTTAACCGTATTTCTCAAAATCATAATTTTTAATAACCTAAAATTATAACGTTATTTATTTATAATGGATCAATTCCAAAAATATTTTATAAACGTATACTTTCAAAAATCACTTTGAAATCCTTTTAAAATTTCAAAATTTGGTCCAATGATGCTACATATCAAATAGTCAATCACGACAACAACGATATCATATATCGATATGATAATCCATCAAATATCAAAATATCTGAAATCAAATAAATACTGTTGAGGAATCCAGTTGGATCCCTCCAACCTGTTTTCCTGCATCCACAAACATTAGCACAATACCAATTTCGCTCCAGTACGAAATTATCGCGGTATATGGGATTTAAATATTATCCGCTTAATAGACGGCGCAATAGGGTCTCATCCGCTAAAAAAATGCGGGAAATCAATAACTCCAATATATACATATGCCAATATATATATATTGCTATTATATATAATACCAATTTCACTGTTTATGAAATATTCACGGTATATGTTTTTAATAAATAACATCCGCTTACTAACGGCGTATAATGTCTATTTTAACAATCAATAGATATCAATCATCATTCAAACATGCATTCAAGTATTTTAAATCTAACTATTTAAAATAAAATCGAAACTGATTCGATTGAGTGAGAAGTTCTCACCTTGATTTCAATTTCGTTTTAGCGATTTATTTCGAATAAAATTAAACGGACGTTTAATTTTATCCAAAATTTTCACTAACTCCAAACGACTCCAATCCATTTCCATCGCGTAGTGCTCGTCCATACGATTCCAACGCAACTGGTTTCGCGCGTTTTCGACCTCGTATGAAAAAGATATGGATTTTTAAAGATTACACGAATTTTTTTATAACTAAATTTACAAACTTAAATAAATTTTAAACCTACACTAATTATCACCGTCAGATCTCCATCCCTTGCATCACGACCGCACACTCCATCTCCCTCTCTCTCGCGTTCAACTACAGGTGATATACGCACGAACCCATAGCCGTGCACTAGGGTTTAAAACGCACGCCACACCACTCGCTTCCACCACGATCAGGCACTACCTACAGATGCGCCTCCCTGAATACCACCCACGCCCCCAGTAGCATCGAGCTCGGCCCTCCCTCTCTCTCGAAAAACGAGCACAAAGCCGGCCCCTTCAAACAACAATTGCCGTCAATCCATCGAGTTATTTACGATCTCCACCGTTGAACTTGTAGATCTTGATGCCCTCTTCATTTCTCTAGTTGAAAGTTTGTTGTAATACTTCACGGATTTGAAGAGATTTGGGGAAGAAGATGAAACAATTTCGTCCTTTGGTTTAAGAGATGGCGGCGGCTGCGCATTGCTAGGGTTTAGTTTTTTTTTTTTTTGTGAATTTTAAGGCCTATTTATAGAAAATCGTTGAACACTATTCATCCGGGAATTCCGAACTCCGATTCACGCGCCGTAACCAGCGTTTCTAGGGTTTACCCCGCGTTCCGGACACAATGGAATAGGTTTCGAAAGCTAATTCGGACATCTGTGCGAGTTATGGCTATAAACGATCGATTTAAATTAAACCGATTTAAACGATTTTCTAGGCGTTTTAATTTGTACCGGACAAACGGTAAATCCAATTGACACAAAATTTGAAACCTTACAATAATATCACATTATGGATCCGATGAAACTAGTTTCGTAGAAATCCGAGACTGTTTGAAAAATGGCTATTTTAACTCGCCAAATTAATATTAAAAATAATTCAATGCGTTTCGAGCTGCCACGATCAAACGGTAACTCCGATTGCCACGAAATTTGAAATCCGGTAATAACTAACTATTACGGATCCAATGGAACTGGTCTCGTCCAATTCTGAGACTGTTCGAAAATTGAATATTTTCACTAGTCGATTTAATATTAAAATATTCAATTTTCACAAATAAACTTTTAATTCGATTTTAAAAGTTCTAAAATATCGTTCTAACTTCAATATGATAAAATAAAATTTTACAAATCATTTTCAATCATATTTAACCCAATTTTCAATTATTTCCATAATTTAACATATTAAATTATTGATTTAATTATTCAATTAAATCCAATTATTCGAAATAAAATTTATTCGACTTATAAATTCAATTATTAATATTTAAAATTAATTAAATATTCAAATTTTAATTACTTAAAATCCTGGGTCGTTACAATCTTCCCCCCTTAAAAGAATTTCGTCCTCGAAATTATCGAGTAAGAAAAGTTACATAATCTATTAACTTTCCAAAATCCATAGTTAAACTTCTTACAATAACTTTACTAAGTTTTCAAATCATACTTAGTTATCTTTTCAAAAACAACTACTATTGTTTAACTTTCAATTCCAAAATCAAAGTTAAAGTTTTCAAAATTTTCCCATTTTCTCAAATTATTCTAACGCCTTAAATTTCCGGAAAAATTCGCCATACTCTCCTTTGCGCGGCTCGATCCGAAAAAAAATGACAGTATATATATCACAAATATACATCTCATCAAGTAATGAGGCATCCCGAAGGGAAAAAGTATAAAAGTACGGTATGTAATCCGAGATATGTACCTTATATTTTATTAGCGAGCATATACGGCTAATATAGCGCGAAAGCGAGCTCCAAATGCGAAGCAAACGCGATCTGCACCTACTAAACACTCAACAAACAACATGAGAATCATGCACATATGAAAATAGTATCGATATACAACATATAGCAACATAATAACTATATATGTCAACCTAGCAATTGCAATAAAAGCAATATATTCAACCATCTAGCATTCATAACCAATAAATATTCATTCATATTCTCATTAATATTCAATGAATTGAGTTTTCAATTTAATCACATTTGATTCATTATCAGTGGATGTTTTTACTAATATTCATTTTCAATTAGTTTATATTCACTAATTCATATTCAAGTTGGTTCACTTCCAAATCAAATTCAAATCTATTTAAGAAGAAGAAAAAGAAATACTATCAATACACTAATCTCCATAGATTAACTCAAGATGAACAGAAATACGAATTATCAATGTTTAAGAAGAAGAAAAAGAAAGAAGAAGAGAGAAGAGATAGAAAATAGAAGATAGTAGAAAATAGAAAATAGAACGGAACAGAACACAACACAACAATATCAGAATCTCACAATTCGCAGCGGAACAACATATAATAACAAATGAATAATCTTTAAACAAAGAACTATATCAGTTATTACATTTCATACATTTCATTACATTACATTACATCATCATTAGAGTGTACAACAACAAACAACATCAAACATCGGAAAAGAAATACTATATACTAATAATACGTCATGCCATCCAGCTTGCCTCCTGCAACTCCTGAATATCCAGAATATCCTGATAAACCTAACTCTTGACTGCCCGTGTAGAAATTGGTGGGCACCCAGAGTTTTCAATTATCAATTTTCACAAATAATACGTCATGAATGTTGAAATCTATGGTTTCGAATCTTAACATATCTTAAAACATCGTTAGATCGTTTTAATTCCATTTAAAATATCACCTTCTAAACATTTTCTTTAACATATTATTCACTATTCAAAAACGTGAATATACTTCAATTAACAATTTCATCATTTCTATACATTTCATTTTAAAGGATTATTCACAGTCAAAAATGTGAATATAACTTCATTAATAGGTTTCAACAATTTACTTATCAAAATAAGTCGTTTACGAATTTATAAAACAACGTTTATAAATTCCATTTCTACTTATTTTATAACAACTTCCTTTTATAAATTCCTTTATTAACCTATTCGATTTATAATTCAATTTTAAACTAAAGGTTCATATTATAAGTCAAACACTTATAATTTATTTGTTTACAAAATCGTTCCTTTAAACTTCACAATTATAAATCTTATAACTTATAAGATTCATTTATTTATCCAAAACCATTATTTTAATAACTTTATAAATTTTATAAACCTGCTGCTTATAAAATTCCATTTATAACTTCACCGTTTATAATTCTATAAATTTCATTCACTTAAATTCATTCACAATTCATTCTAACACTTATAAAAACTCGTTTTATAAGTCAAATATTTTCATTTATAAATTATCAATTTATAAATCTTTTTATATAAATCAATTTATATTATTCTTTTAAAACATCTTTAATCTCCTTTATAATTTCATCATTTTGATTCATAAAATAATTAAATTTTATAAATCCTATATTTTCAACTCTTTATAATAATTTCAAAAATCCAATTTAATTATTTTTTAAAAAAAACATTAACCCATATTTCTCAAAAATCAATCTTTAACCGTATTTCTCAAAATCATAATTTTTAATAACCTAAAAATTATAACGTTATTTATTTATAATGGATCAATTCCAAAAATATTTTATAAACGTATACTTTCAAAAATCACTTTGAAATCCTTTTAAAATTCCAAAATTTGGTCCAATGATGCTACATGCCAAATAGTCAATCACGACAACAACGATATCATATATCGATATGATAATCCATCAAATATCAAAATATCTGAAATCAAATAAATACTGTTGAGGAATCCAGTTGGATCCCTCCAACCTGTTTTCCTGCATCCACAAACATTAGCACAATACCAATTTCGCTCCAGTACGAAATTATCGCGGTATATGGGATTTAAATATTATCCGCTTAATAGACGGCGCAATAGGGTCTCATCCGCTAAAAAAATGCGGAAAATCAATAACTCCAATATATACATATGCCAATATATATATATTGCTATTATATATAATACCAATTTCACTGTTTATGAAATATTCGCGGTATATGTTTTTAATAAATAACATCCGCTTACTAACGGCGCATAATGTCTATTTTAACAATCAATAGATATCAATCATCATTCAAACATGCATTCAAGTATTTTAAATCTAAATATTTAAAATAAAATCGAAACTGATTCGATTGAGTGAGAAGTTCTCACCTTGATTTCAATTTCGTTTTAGCGATTTATTTCGAATAAAATTAAACGGACGTTTAATTTTACCCGAAATTTTCACTAACTCCAAACGACTCCAATCCATTTCCATCGCGTAGTGCTCGTCCATACGATTCCAACGCAACTGGTTTCGCGCGTTTTCGACCTCGTATGAAAAAAGATATGGATTTTTAAAGATTACACGAATTTTTTTATAACTAAATTTACAAACTTAAATAAATTTTAAACCTACACTAATTATCACCGTTAGATCTCCATCCCTTGCATCACGACCGCACACTCCATCTCCCTCTCTCTCGCGTTCAACTACAGGTGATATACGCACAAACCCATAGCCGTGCACTAGGGTTTAAAACGCACGCCACACCACTCGCTTCCACCACGATCAGGCACTACCTACAGATGCGCCTCCCTGAATACCACCCACGCCCCCAGTAGCATCGAGCTCGGCCCCCCCTCTCTCTCGAAAAACGAGCACAAAGCCGGCCCCTTCAAACAACAATTGCCGTCAATCCATCGAGTTATTTACGATCTCCACCGTTGAACTTGTAGATCTTGATGCCCTCTTCATTTCTCTAGTTGAAAGTTTGTTGTAATACTTCACGGATTTGAAGAGATTTGGGGAAGAAGATGGAACAATTTCGGCCTTTGGTTTAAGAGATGGTGGCGGCTGCGCATTGCTAGGGTTTAGTTTTATTTATTTATTTTTTTTGTGAATTTTAAGGCCTATTTATAGAAAATCGTTGAACACTATTCATCCGGGAATTCCGAACTCCGATTCACGCGCCGTAACCAGCGTTTATAGGGTTTACCCCGCGTTCCGGACACAATGGAACAGGTTTCGAAAGCTAATTCGGACATCTGTGCGAGTTATGGCTATAAATGATCGATTTAAATTAAACCGATTTAAACGATTTTCTAGGCGTTTTAATTTGTACCGGACAAACGGTAAATCCAATTGACACAAAATTTGAAACCTTACAATAATATCACATTATGGATCCGATGAAACTGGTTTCGTCGAAATCCGAGACTGTTTGAAAAATGGCTATTTTAACTCGCCAAATTAATATTAAAAATAATTCAATGCGTTTCGAGCTGCCACGATCAAACGGTAACTCCGATTGCCACGAAATTTGAAATCCGGTAATAACTAACTATTACGGATCCAATGGAACTGGTCTCGTCCAATTCTGAGACTGTTCGAAAATTGACTATTTTCACTAGTCGATTTAATATTAAAATATTCAATTTTCACAAATAAACTTTTAATTCGATTTTAAAAGTTCGAAAATATCGTTCTAACTTCAATATGATAAAATAAAATTTTACAAATCATTTTCAATCATATTTAACCCAATTTTCAATTATTTCCATAATTTAACATATTAAATTATTGATTTAATTATTCAATTAAATCCAATTATTCGAAATAAAATTTATTCGACTTATAAATTCACTTATTAATATTTAAAATTAATTAAATATTCAAATTTTAATTACTTAAAATCCTGGGTCGTTACACCAAAGGCCCTTTCCTGTCCCATGCAACTATCGCAGTCCTGTCCTAACAATGTGAGAGAAAGCACACAAGTCGCTTGATACCTTTTCAACGAGAATTAGACAGATGATGTCCTAATAATGTGAGAGAAAGAAACCAAGTCACTTAATATATTTTTAATGGGAATTAGACGGACTCTGACCATTATATATATATATATATATATCATAGGCAGGTCCTCGTCACTTAATACATAACTCAAGACGGACCCCTCTTTGGTACTCCTTATTCAACATCTCACGAATTGTTATCAGGCCAGTTAATACTTCTTTATGGGAAGAAGCGGATCCTATAATAGCCACTTGATATCTCAAGCCCGAAGTGGACCCCTCCGAGATTCCATACTACCGCACCTAAACTATAATGTCAATATTTAATATTTCTTACGTGGAATTGAGGCGGATCCTACAATAGCCAGTTAATACCACCAATCCAAAAGAAGGTCCTATATATTATGACCGATAACCTAAACTGTGACGTTTCACATTAGTATGAATATTCGTAGGCATTGATAGTCAGATTAGCTGGGTAAACTCACCATATAGAATTGAGAATAACCTCGCATCCATCGTAGGTTCTTATTATAGGCCATGTCTCAGATTAGTCTCAAAGTCATATTATTGGTAGCTAGACTTGCTGGACGGACTTTATTGTGCTTTCAATTAACCTCACATTCCTATGACTTAGTCATAATTCAAGTCTCCTAACATACTATCATTTATACCTCACCCGCATTGACATACTATAGACATATAAGGAGAACCCTTATTTTGCCTTTAATTATGGACTAATTTCCATCAGTATCCTTAATTTCATTCTTAAGAGGTTTAATGCTATTTAATAACCTAATTATACTCCGTGATTAATACGTTATTAATATGCTTATACGCCAATGCACACACACATATCACTACACGAAAGAGCGTTATTTCGGCGGTTGGAAACCGTCGGCGGCTGTTGAAAGCCGATGGAGCCATCGAATACAAAGCCATCACAAAACGGTGCTTCTAACGACTTTCCAACAGCTTCGTTGATGGCTTTACGATGGTTGCCAATGGCAACTTTAACGGTTTTCGACAACCATCGTGTACACGTGGTAATTCGTGTTCAATTGTACATATACTGAAAGCTGTCAGAAACGATGTTGGAAACTGTTATAAGACGTTGATTTTTTTCCCAACAAGCTACCGGTAGTCGTCGGATATTATTGACCAATATGCTGTCGGTAGCCATCGAAAGCCATCGCAAATCTGGGCTTCTTTTTTTAATTTCTTTTATCATTCGTCTCATATACGATGCATACATATCAATATATATCGCAGCTTGATTTCACACATATAAATCATATATATATATATATATATATATATATATATATATATGCCCACGTCACATATAAAACATCAATACTTAAAAACATCACTATTTACAACAAACAAAACTCAAACAATCCACCATGCAATAAAATATTCTACCAATATACACATAATCAACCTCCAACGTTTCAATATGTATCAAACATATCAAAACAAACCAACACATCATCCAACATCTCCTCAAAATGTATCAAACATACCAAAGTACATCATCCTCAACATCTCCAAGTGCGTATATGTACGATATCCAAACACAAACAACTGTAATCCAGCTTCTGTTTGTATTTTGATTTCATCGTAATGTACTCGACAGTTACTGGTAATTGGTTGTCGCTTTTACATCCATCCCAATGGGATTTTTTAGTAGCATTCAATAAATCACATATTTCCTTTACTTCAATATTTGGTTCTTCTTCGACATTTACATCGTCATTATCAACTTCAACCGTAGGGAATATTGATCGTGTTGCATCTTCAACCATATCTTCTATGGGATTCGCCATGACAATGTCAGTGCGCACCTCCTACTCTGACTGTACGAGATTAGGTGCTACAAGTTTTCCATGACGAACTCGTACTTTATAATCTAGCACGAAACTGTATTGACATAAATGAACTTTAAACATATCCGGTTTAAAATGCTTCAAGAGTTTGCACCTACTACACGGACAACGAATTTCTTCGTCGTTTCCACTATTACTTAAAGCTAATTCGATAAATACGTTTACACCATTATAAAAATGTTCCTTTATTGAACCTCTCAACCTCATTCGTGGTTGATACATCTAGCCACAATCAATAAAGTATGGGCTTATTTTTTCTATTTAAGAAAATATGATAGAAAATCAAAAAAACATCGATTATTATATAGATTGACATTTTATTTTTCAATCCATTTATACATTTTAATTTTTTTAGTTATACAGTATATTATTCTTTTTTATTTTATTTTTCTATTCATTTATACATTTTAATGTTCCTTTAACCATAATTCATTTGTTAATTATCATTTATACATTTTACAGAATGGCACAAATCATTAATATAATATTTAATTTTTAGTTTATTGTTTTCTAATTTGATGGTCAGTCATCCCACTTTCCATTACAAACACAATAGTAATGTAACATCCTCCATCTAGGGGCCCAAAGCTAAGCGCTACAGATGCTGCAGTCATTCATAGTATTAACTTTCAGCAACTAAATATGGCTATGTCAATGATATCCATAATATGAGAAGCACATGAATATGAAACAAAATCATAGATTAAAAAACAGTATCTTTGATTACATTTTCAAAATATGTTCCATATTCAAATCACATAATTCTATAATCGTTTCCCAGGTTCAGATAAAATATAATTATTACATAAATACGCCAACAGGGACATATGACGATGCCCCCTTGGTTAATTAGAGTACTATATATACAATACAGCAGAATCAATCCAAAATATAACAACAACTCCGAATTGGCTATCTGCTAGCCACCTGCTCGTCGTCAGAAGCTTTATTCTCCAACCTGCTAAAACCTGTAAACCTCAACGCTCAGCCTACTCAAATTAATTTTGAGCACCTAAGAGTTTAAGGAAAATAATCTTCGAGTCAGACATGAAGACTAGTGTGAAAACGCTATACAACTCGGTCATCTGATATCAAGCGAGACTACGCCACTTACCGGAAAGGGTTTCTCTTCACTAATATCCTTTTTTAAACATATCTTTTGCAAATTATAATTTGAACCAAAAAATAGTTAAATCTGTAAAGCAATATGATGTATATGTACATAACAATTATCATATGGACTATCTGTCCATACACTATAGTTTTGTTTGGCTAACTACTAACCCTTGTTGACTTGGACCTACTAGAAAACATAAAAATCTAACATCTGTTAGGTACTCCTCTTCTAGATGGTCTGTCATTACTTACTTCTCCAGGTCTAACTATCCTAATGGTTTTGCGGGCTTACCAATAACCCGTCTTTCCTTTTTAGATTCCTTTATGTATGTAACATCATTTTAGTCTTACTTGTAACAAAGCCCCACACGTTGGAATTTTGGACTAAATTAGCTAGGGGCTTATAGTTAATGAGTATAATGCACGACCCTACACCAGTCTCATCTGGTCTTCTAATCTGAGTCATTTTCTTAGGGTTAACTACCCTTTAAATTTTTTCTTGAAAACCTTTTCAAAATGATTTAAACCTTTAAACCATACATATATATGGAAAACTATAATCTTTGCTTTACTATAAGCTATTTGCCATGTTATATATACTTTACCTAAAATAATGTTGATGAAATTATTAAGGATTTCCTATCCCACCAAAGTAAGTTAAAAACCCATTGAACTTAAAAACACTTAAGGCTATATTGCCAACAACAACTCATTCGAAACCTTTGTTTAAAACATTTAAACAACCCTTTAGAAACCATTGAAAGTACCCCTTTCGATATAAGTAAACTACTTTACTTTATAACTTTAGGTCGAAAGGCCAAAACATACCTTTTGAAATCATACTCTTCGGAACCATTCATATTTATCCCTTCGAAAGCATTGGAAAACATCTCCTTCGAAAGCTTTAAAATCTTAGACATCCTATCTTTAAAACACTCAAACATTGCTTTTTGAAATCATTGGAAAACCTTTCCTTTTAAATCTTTTAAAACCGTTGGGGAACCATCCTGTAGAAACCTTTCTTTAAAACCTTTTGAAGGCATCAAAATATCAAGCCTTTCGAAAGCATTTGGATTCAATTTATAACATGTGGAAACATTTTTCGAAACCATTAAAACTATCTTTGTCGAAACCATTTGGTTTCTACTTTTTATAGAGTAAAAGGATCATTAAAACGTTTAAGTCGAAATCATCTCTTTCGAAAGCATTTCCTAAGTAAAGAAATAATGGTGTCAAAATCATCCATTCGAAAGCATTGGAGAAGCAGCTTGGTTTTTAAAAACAGGGTAAACATTTCGAAACCAATATGGATCGAAAGTTAAAACGCGGCAATCAGGGTCTTCGACCTAGTCGAAAGCAGTTATTTAAAAAAAAGGCACAGCCTCTTAAAACCATTCTTTTAAAGTCATTGACCCAGTCGAAAGTAGACCAAGTCGGAAGCTATTAAGTCGAAAGCAAAGCAGACACATTTTCATTTAAAAGCAAAGTAGTGCTTCGAGCCCTTCGGAACCCCTAGTTTCGACCTAATACCTTTCGCCTATATCCAATTCACTACGTACCAGGTATCTGATATCACGTGCATTGGTTTCGATGGAGTCGGAGGCAGAAGTAAGGAGTCAGAAGCCTGGTGCCGAAAGCATTAAAACAGGAAGGCACATAGATTGACCTTTTAAACTATTTCTTTGTACCTAACCTACCTTATTTGTCAAATTATGATTGGTTTGTAAAATTTTCTTTTCCAAAAGTGTTGCTGATATTTAGAAATAAAAATTTCGATTATTTACAAAATACCCCTTCTCCTTTATATAAATATATAAAACATTTAAATCTCATACCTTAAATAATTTTATATATCCACTAAAAACCTTAGGAAAATTATACAAAAGTTCTAGAAAATCATTTTTAATATATTTTCTAACATATATAAATTTCAGATCCTAAGCCAATATAATTTGGCCGTAATTAATTTTTAACCTAAAATAGCATTTTCTTCACTAGAAAATTCACTTAAGATCCACATTAATTCAAAAAATTATGAAAACTAAAACCCATTTATAAATGATTGTTTCTAGTCTAAATCAAAATTCGCAAGGCAGTCGAATGTCATATAATAGGGTTTTCATATCAAAACATATCACAAAATTTATATGAATTTGCATAAATCATCAACAACGTATAGATATACATTTTATCATCCAAAACGTTTTCAAATAATTTAGATTTCATACTAAAATCGAAAACCATTAAAAACTTAAGATGTAGTCATTCTTCACCTTAGCTTTTCGATTAAGGATGTGAGATTTGTTCTTGATTAAGTGATTTGATTCTTCTTCTTGAATTCTTCTTCTTTGCTCTTCCTAATGGTGGCCGGCCTTAGCTCTGTTTTTTTGTGAAAATAGAATGAATGTGTAGAATAAATTCCTAAAGGGGTTTAAGGAATAAGGATATGCCTTGTTCCTATTTTTCCCTTGCACATTTCCTAACCTTTTATTCTCTTTTTATTCTTTAGTTCACTTGTTTAACATGGCACGGCTGCCCCTTATTTAATTACAAACCTTAATTCATTAATCATCTTACATTATTTTATTTTATTTAACTAATTAAATATCCTAAATAATGTTACTAAAAATATAGGATGTTACAGACTTCCCTCCTTAAAGAATTTCATCCTCGAAATTACGATAAAGTACACATCAAAATAATCATAGGTAAAACATACCGTCGAACAAACCAGGATAAACATCTCTTATCATTTTCTCAGTCTTCTAAGTACAGTCTTTCTTGTCCTTACTCCATTGAACTTTAGCTAATCTGACTGTCTTGTTCCTGAGCCTCTTCTCATCTCTTGCGACTATGCGAACTAGTTTTCTAACTATAGTCAAATTCGGCTCTACGATTAAGACATCTAACACAGTCGGTGATATAGTAGTATCCGGATCTCGAATACACTTCCTTAAATGAGAAACGTGGAAAACATCATGGACTGCTGCCAAATTGCTCGGTAAATCTACTCTACATGCGAGTTTCCCAATCCTCCCAATAATAGGAAATGGTTCAACGAACCTTGGTGCCAACTTCCTTGATTTTCCAAACCGAACCACACCCTTTATCGGCAACGCCTTAATGAAAATATGCTCTCCAACAGAATACTCTTAAGTCTTTCCGTCTTTTATCCATATAACTCTTCTCTCTAGATTAAGATTCTTTCATTCTAGCTCAAATTAACTTAACCTTTTATGCAGCTTCTCTAACCAAATTCGGACCAAGAACCAACTTACCCCTGGTCTCTAACCAAAAAACTGGAGATTTGCATGGCCTTCCATATGAAACTTCAAATGGTGTCATCCCTCTGCTAGTCTGATAACTGTTGTTATATGAAAACTCGACTAGATGTAGATGGTCTTCCCATAATCCCCCAGAATCTAGCACACAAGCTCGTAACAAATCCTCCAAGACTTTGTTAACTTTCTCCATTTGCCCATCAATCTCTAGTAAGCGGTACTCATCTTGATCTTGGTACCTAAGGTACCCTGTAGACTCTTCCAAAATTCACTAGTGAATAAATAATCTCTTTCACTCACTATACTACTAGGAATTCCGTATAGTCTAACTAAGTTTTTCATAAACAATTTTGCTAACACAGATGTCGTTCTACTTGACTTAATTGGAATGAAATGGGAACTCTTGGTTAACCTGTCCACAATGACCCATATGCTTTCATTTCCTCTATTAGACCTTGGTAATCCGTCAATGAAATCCATAGAAATAGAATCCCATTTCCTCAATGGAATGTCCAAAGGCCGAAGCAACCCGCTTGGCATCTGTTGTTCGGCTTTTATCCGTTCAGTTCAAACACTACTTCACCCATAAGCCTACATCTCTCTTCATACCTTCCCAGAAGAAACTTCTCTTTATGTCATGATACACCTTAGTTCCTTCCAGATGAATAGAGAACTTCGAGCGATGACATTCCTTTAAAATTTCCTTCCTAATGTCTTCCGTATTCGGAACACACAATCTTCCTTTCTTTCTCAACCACTAATTTTGGTCAAGACTAAAATCTTTTAAGTTGTCGCTCTCCGTCCCGTCTCTTAGCTTTTTGATCTTTTCAGCCAATACTGGATCCTCTAGCTGTTTAGAAACAATCTTTTCTATCATAATTGGTTGAACTTCTAAACATGATAACAAAGCAGTTTTTGTACTTGAACTATCCTTAGTTCTCCACTGCACCCTGCAAGTCGCTAACGTTTCCAAATCTTTCCACTCGGCTATCATCGCTAACACCACATTTTGGTGTTTTCTGCTAAGCACTTCTGCAACCTTATTGTCTTTCCTCTGTGTGTACTCAATACCGAAATCATAAGCAGCTATAAACTCTAACCACCTTTGCTGTCTCATGTTCAACTCCTTCTGAGAGAACAAATACTTCAACGACTTATGATCAATATACAACTCAAATTTTTCTCTCGAAAGATAAATTCTCCACAACTTCAGTACAAAAATTACCTCAATTAACTCTAAGAACATGGGTTGGTAGTCTAATTTCATACGGTCTAAGCTATCGAGATGCATAGGCAATTACTCTATCCCTCTACATTAAAAAACTCCTAACCCAGTCCTACGTGCATCCATATACACCACCAAATCCTAATTCCCCTCTGGAACAACCAACGTAGGTGCATTAGTCAATAAGTGTTTCAGCTTCTGAAATGCCTCCTCACACTTGTCGATCCAAACAAACTTCACATCTTTTCGAGTTAGCTTAGTTGTCGGTGTCGCTATCCATAAAAAATCCTTACTAAACCTTTGACAGTAACCGGCTAACCCTAGAAAAATTCTTATCTTAATCACCGTTTCTGGTCTCTTCCAACTATTCACGGCCTCGATCTTAGTTGGATCCACTGATAACCCATTCTCTGAAACTACATAGTCAAGAAACTTCACTTCCTTTTTCTAGAAAAGACATTCCAATAAATTCTCCTTTAGCTGATGCTGCCTCAGCATTTCAAGCACTACACTAAGATGAACTTCATGCTCCTCTTTCATCCTAAAAGTACACTAAAGTATCATCTATGAAAACCAATACGAACCTATCCAGGTGCTCTCGAAAAATCTGGTTCATCAAATCTATAAAGAAAGCTGGCGCATTAGTCAGTCTGAACGGCATCAATAACCATTCATACGATCCATATCTAGTTTTAAACACCGTCAATAGAATACTATCCTCAGCCATTCTAAGCGGATGAAAACCTATCGCTAAATCCAACTATGAAAATATCTTGGCTCTACTAAACTGATTAAACAAATCGTCAATCCTAGACAATGGATATCGATTCTTTATCATTTTCTCATTCAACTTACGATGATCGATACATAACCTTAGCGATCCGTCCAGCTTCTTGGCAGACACTACGGTTGCTTGCCAAGGTGAACTACCAGGTCTGATAGAATTCTTTCCTTCCAAATCCACTAATTGCACCTTGAGCTCCTTCATTTCGATAGGTATCATCCTGGTTGGTGGTCTACTAACTCGTTCTGCTCCAAACACCAAATCTATCTAAAACTCAATGGCACGTAATGGTGGTGATCTTACTACGGGTTCAAAAATATCCACGAATTCTCTAATCATAAAAACTCGATTCAGCTCATCTTTTATCTCCACAACACCCAACAGAGCATTCACCTCACTGCTAGGGTTCTCAATGGTATATACAATCCGCTCCCTACAGTCTGGGTGTCTAAGCGACATTTTCCCATCATGGAAAAATATTCTAGCATCGTACTTACTTAACCAATCCATACCCAAAATAATTTTGAATCCTACGAAATCAAACACATGCAAACTGCAAATAAAAGTTTGACCTAATAAGTCAAACTTTAGATGGTCCCATCTCATCTCAACTGTTGCATACCCTCCTATCAGATTTGCAACCCTTAAGGAAGTAACTAGGTATGAGGGTTGTAGGTTAAGCTTAACTACAAACAACAAGATACAAAAGAATTCGATGCACCAATATCAAACGAAACACTAACTGCCATACCAAAAACCATACGCATACCTCCCAACACTGCTTTCCCTTCCTCTTTTGCCATGGGTCTCGAGGTAGCTGGCTTCAATGCATCTATTTTTCCCTTTTGTCTTGTTGCAAGCTTCTTGCATTGGCTCTTGTAATGACCTATCTAATCGCAGTTAAAGCATTTGATATTCTTCTTCCCAGTCACTTTCTTTGCCTCTCCAGAGCGATATCCATTTGCAAAGTGCCCTTTCTTTTTGCACTTAAAATAGACAACTTCTGACTTTCCCTTCTTCACGACTCCACCCTTCTGGGCTCCCTTCTTGGGAAAGAACTTGTTTTTTTGGCTCTAACCTGCTGGACCTCCTTCACCTTATTCTTCTTTATAGAAACAATAATTTCTTCATGTCTTGGAGCCATCTCTACAGCAACATCACAAGGATCCCTAATATAAGGTAATGTAGCTCTGACCAATTCAGGTTTCAACCCCATAATGAACTTCTCGTTTCTCTTACTCATGGTTTCCATTGTGGCATGACCATACACAACACCAGAAAGACAATTTCCTCACGGTTATAAGTGTGACAAAACTAATTTGTCACGATTATAACCGTGAAAATAGGTACCGTGGGCAAATTCAGTCACACTTTTGCTCACGGTTATAACCGTGACAAAATAGTAATTTCTCACGCTTATAACCGTGACAGAATAGTATTTACTCACGGTTATAACTGTGACAAAATAGTAATTTCTCACACTTATAACCGTGATAGAACAATAGTTTCTAACATTTATAACCATTACCAAAAAGGATACTCTAACACTTATAACCGTGACAAATGCAAATTATATCACAGTTATAACTATTACGAAAGGTTATTTTCTAACACTTATAACCGTGATAACTAAAACAGTATCAAACAAACTATATATCATGTAACAACAAACATCAAACATATTTCATTCAATGATACAAATTCAAATTCATAGTAATAACAAACATGTAACTAAATTTCAATATCGTAGCACCAAATTTCAAAACAAACATCATACATACTAAATACTTCATATCAATTTTACAAAGCCCACGATAATTTCGAATTTTCCTAGCACAAAACGTCTAAAAGCTTACAAACAACGAATGCGACTTTCCGGCCAAATTACAAAACCTCCATAACTAACTCGACCAATTTTTATTTGCTTCTGATTTTTGCTTTTCTGCTGTAGCTTCTATTAAAACCTGCATATGCATAAACAATGCTCAGTTTATAAAATAAATAGAAGGAAAGCTTCATTGTACTTGAAAATAGAACTGCATCAAATATGATAATAAAAACCGATTGTTTTGCTCAGTTAAAAATTGCGCTTTACAGCGTAGTTTATAAACTGGGCTAATCTCAGTTTGTAACTGAGCTTCACCACTTAGTTTGTTACTGAGTAGTAAACTCAGTAAAAAACTAAGGTTGCTCAGTTTATAATAATACATGGTAAGGTTTACATGGTAAGGTTTTTTCTACCAAAGTTAACGCACATAGATTACTATATAATAATACAAGTGTTATTCTATTCTCAGCTTTTGCCTTACTCATAATTGGAGCTGGCGGAATCCGCCCTTGCAATCTTGCATTTGGCGCTGATCAGTTTGATCCCAAAACTGAATCAGGCAGAAAAGGAATCGACAGCTTCTTCAATTGGTATATTATAATATTGAATATGACATAAATAAGGATTTAACACTGTATTAACTAGATGAAGTTTTTATCATGTATTACGTCACCTTATCTTTTGCAATAATGGTATCGTCCACTGTAATCATATACATACAAAGCAATGTCAACTGGGCTCTTGGACTGGGAATCCCAGCTGCACTTATGATCATTTCTTATGCCTTTTTCTTTCTGGGCACCAAATATTATGTTCGATTAAAGCCTTAAGGCAGTCCCTTCACAAGCACTGCACAAGTAATCGCTGCAGCATTAAAAAAGAGACACTTAGCTCAACCTGAGGACATCAAAAAATTGTTTAATCCAGCAATGAAAAGAGGCTCAATTAATTCGAAGCTTCCGCACTCTGATCAGTTCAGATCATTAAAATCAAACACAGAATTTGTATGTGCATGCATGCACGCCTGTGTGTATTATAAGAAGAACATTGTATGCATTGCAGGTATTTAGACAAAGCTGCAATAATGACACCAAATGGTGAAATCATAACCAATAAATGGAGACTATGCACTCTCCAGCAAATTGAAGAAGTTAAATGTCTACTGAGGATTATACCAATATAGTCAGCTGGGATTTTATACGGTGTCGGAGCTGTCCAATTTGGTTCATACGTTGTTTTCCAAGCATTGTAATGTGATATCTTAAGCTTGAATAAAAAAAGGGAATTTTATCTACATTTTAATCTGAAGTAACGATAGATCACAATTTTTATACGTTATTTTGTTTAATACAGCTAAGTAAACTAATCAAAATAATTGATAGATGTAAAATGAGAATAATCGTGAAAAAATTGAATGGGTTGGGTTATCATCAAAAATAACACTGTTAAGTAAATTGATCAAAAAAGCAGGCTATTAGGATTACATGCAAACAATTGAATGGGTTATATCTAATTTAAATAAAACGTGCGTACTCGAGAGTTGATGAGGGTAAAATGGACTGCAGTAGGATACACTAGGCTGCGACAAGATGCAGACCTAATGACTAAGATGTGTGGTTGGACTGAAGCATGAAGATCACACCAAAAGGCATGTAGAATAGGCTAAATGAGCAGAACCTTCGTGTGCAATAGTGCGCTTTAGCTGGACTTAGCCAGTCGCACCAGAAAAACAAGCAAAGAATAATTAGAAAGTCCAAGACTGAGATACTATATGGCTAATTATACACTTTTTTACTTTCATGTTTTATAACTGCCGCTTCTGATTTTCTACCACATGTCCATACTGTTCCTACTCAAGAAAACATGCCCATGTAAAATATCTCTACCACTCAACCTACTGAATGTAAAATAATGCAAATTATACTTAGTATTCCACAACTAATAAAGTTGGTTTAAAGTTTTCTTATTGAAACAATAAAATAAAAGGAAACCATTACATTTAAGTGTTATATTTACAAAGATAACATATGTGATAGAAAGATAACATATGTGATAGAAAGATAACATATGTGATAGTTTGTATATCTAGTATACTGAATAATTTTATATCTTTTGTTAGCTTCTTCATTTTTTTATAGTTTAACATGGTTATTTGTCTGGTTAGAGCTACCAAAATTTTGACTTACAAACATAGACATCTATAGATAATAGATTACACTAAATGTGGTAAGGCTTACATTGATTGTATCCAAGTTTGGGAGTTTAATTGCGTGCGACACCTTTCATGCAGATGTCCATGCTGGAAATTACCTGCAAATTGAAAATAATATTATTACCTGCAGGTTTAGTAATTTTCATAGTCTTACTCAGCTATTCCTTTTTTCGTTCTACATTGTCCTAGTACTTTCCATATATATCCCAACACTGCTTTTAAAATAATATTATTACCTGCAAATTGAAAACAGAACAAAAGAAAATCATGCAAATTGAAAAATTGAATGTTCTTGATACTGATATAATTAATAGTTTTCTTGCTTTTCCAAATTGGGCATGTTTTCTTGCTTTTCCAAATTGAAAAACTGAATGTTCTTGCAAATCGAAATTAATAGTTTTCTTGCTTTTCCAAATTGAAAAACTGAATGTTCTTGCAAATCGAAAATTTGAAACTGAATTGCAAATTGAAAAACCGAATGTTCTTGCAAATCGAAATACAACAAAATTGGAAAATCATGATACATACGAAACTTGCTTTTCCAATTAAGCACCGAAATAGAAAACAGGCCCTAATCTTCCTTTGTCATCGTCAAATTGATGGAGAATAAATGATGAAGGCGGTGGCAGAACGGCGGAGACGGTGGTAGAACGATGGAGGTGATGGTAGAACAAATCGAAGGGGCAATAACTCTAACCCTAGAAAGGAGCGAACATATGGAAATGATGAAATTTATGCGTGAGAAATACGATAAGCAACCGTAGAAGCTAGAATTACCATTATATCCATGGTACTTTCAATTATTCACGAATTTACTAGATATAGTCACGGTAATAACTGTGACAAACTTTTGCAATGGAAATAATTGTGAGAAATTTGCAACGGTTATTACCGTTACAATTTGAAAGCGGAAAAGTGTGACAAAATGGGCTGATTGGTGTAGCGATATCTTACCAACTCCTCAACCCTTGTATCATACTCTAACACAGTCACCTCTTCCTACTCTAACTAGGCAAACTTTTTGAGCAAGGTTGACTTTGCCATCGCAAACATGAATCTCTCCTCAAATCTCCTCTTAAACTCAGTCCATGTCATCATTCCTTTATCCACTCCAAACGTCGCACTATTATACCAGTATAAAGCTGCTCCTTGAAGCTATCTCGAAGTGAGCCTTCTTTTCTGCTCATCACTGAGCCCCAAATCTATAAAAACCTCCCATAATGCCGCAAACAGTTCCCCGCTTCTTTGGCATCTTCAGTCCCAACAAATGGTTTTCCTCCCAACCTAGTATAGTTCTTACTCAAAGAAGCATAATTTTTTGCTATTGGAGCTTCCTGGGCTCCTCCCCCAACTACTCCAGTTGCAACCCCACTTGCATCATATTCATGAAAAACTGATACATGCTTCCATGTCAACTTGCGGGACTTTAGCGTCAATGTTTCCAGCTCGTGCCAGACCTGGGTTCGTTCTAGTATTAGATCTGGCATTTCCATCTGCAGTGGTGCCTCCTCCACCAACATTATCTCTTCGAGAATCCATATCTGCATTCCAAGCTTCATGAGATACAAAAAAAACCTAATAGAGATAGGAGACCAGAGATAAAGAGCATATTTATATGTGGCAAATACAAGTACGTTATAATAGCGTTATCCCATACCCGATCTTATCGCTTATTTCTTAGGACTATGTCTTTAAAATCATATTTTGGGTTAAAGTTTTTCATAAACCTAGGCTCTGATACCAAGCTGCAACATCCCCTATCTTGAGGCCCAAAGCTAAGCGCTACAGATGTTGCAGTCATCCACAGTATTAACTTTTGGTGACTAAATACGGCTATATTAATGGTTTCCATAATATCGGAAGCATATGAATATGAAACAAAATCATAGACAAAAAAACAATATCTTTGATTACATTTCCAAAATATGTTCCATATTCAGATTAAACAATCCCATAATCCTTTCTCAGGTTTAGATAAAATATAATTATTGCATAAATACGTCAAGAGCGACATATGACGATGCCCCCTTGGTTGATCAGAGTACTATATATACATTACAGCAGAATCAATCCAAAATATAACAGCAACTCCTAATTAGCCATCTGTCAGCCACCTACTCGTCACCGGAAGCTTTATTCGCTAACCTACTAAAATCTATAAACCTCAACCCTCAGCCTACTCAAATTAATTTTGAGCACCCGAGTGTTTAAGGAAAATAAACTTCGAGTCAGACATAAAGCTTAGTGTGAATAATACTAAATAACATGATTATCTGATATTAAGTGAGACCATGCCGTTTAGCAAATGGATTTCCCTTCACTAATATCCTTTTTAAAACATATCTTTTGCAAATTATAATCCTGCAACCAAAAACTGGTTAAATCTGTAAAGCAATATCATATATATGTACATATTAGTTATCATGTGGACTATCTGTCCATACACTATAGTTTTTTTTGGATAACTCTAACCCTTGCCGACTTGGGCCAACCAAAAAACATAAAAATCTAACATCCGCTAGATACTCCTCTTCTGGATGGTCTGTCATTACTTACTTCTCCAGGTCTAACTGATCCTAATGGTTTTGTGGGCTTACCAATAACTTGTCTTTCCTTTTTGGATTCCTTTTTGTAAGTAACATAATTTTAGTCTTACTTGTGACAAATCCCTACACGTTGGAATTTTGGACTAAATTAGCTACAACTAATAGTTAATGAGTATAGGGGACGACCCTACATTAGTCCCATCTGGTCTTCTAATCCGAGTCATTCTCCTAGGCTTAACTAGCCTTTAAATTTTTCCTTGAAAACCTTTTCAAAATGATTTAAACTTTTAAACCATACATATATAAGGAAAATATACTCTTTGATTTACTCTAATCTATTTTCCATTTTATATATACTTTACCCAAAATAATGTTGATGAAATTATTAAGGATTTCTCATCCCTCCAAAATAAGTTAGAACCCCTTTTAACTTAAAAATACTTAGGCTATATTACTAACGACAACACATTCAAAACCATTATTTAAACCCTTTAAAAAACCCTTTCGAAACCATTGAAAGTACCCTTTTGATATAAGTAAACTACTTTACTTTATAACCTTAAGTCGAAAGGCCAAAACACACCTTTCAAAATCATACTCTTCGAGACCACTCATATTTATCCCTTCGAAAGCATTGGAAAACATCTCCTTCGAAAGCTTTAAAACCTTAAACATCATATCCTTTAAACAATTAAACATCGCCTTTCGAAATCATTGGAAAACCTTTCCTTCTGATCTTTCAAAACCATTGGGGAACCACCCCGTAGAAACCTTTCATTAAAATTTTTCGAAAGCATGAAAACATCAAGCCTTTCGAAAACATTTGGGTTCAATTTATAACATGTGGAAACACCTTACGAAAACCATTAAAATTATCACTTTCGAAACCATTTGGGTTCTACATTTTATAGAGCAAAAGTGTCATTAAAATATTTAAGTCGAAAGCATCTCTTTCGAAAGCATTTCCTAAGTAAAGAAGTGATGGTGTCGAAGCCATCCCTTCGAAAGAATTGGAGAAGCGGCTTAGCTTTTGAAAACAAGGCAGTTTTTTCGAAACTAATCTAGGTCGAAAGGTAAAAAGCGGCAGTCAGAGGCTTCGACCTAGTCGAAAGAAGTTATTTAAAAACAAAGGAGCAACCTCTTAAAACTATTCTTTTAAAGTCATTGACCCATTCAAAAGTAGACCAAATCGAAAGCTATTCAATCGAAAGCAAAGCAGGCACATTTCATTTAGAAGTAAAGTATTGCTTCGACCCCTTCGGAACCCCTGGTTTCAACCCAATACCTTCTGCCTATATACAATTCACTATATACTAGGTATTTGATACCATGTGCATTGGTTTTGATGGAGTCCGAGGTAAGGAGTCGGAAGCCTGGTGCTTTCGGCATTGAAACAGGAAAAAACATGTAGATTTGACTTTTTAAACTGTTTCTTTGTATCTAACCTGTCTTGTTTGTCAAATTATGATTGGTTGTGAAATTTTCTTTTCCAAAAGTACTGCCAATTTTCAAAAATAAGAATTTGGATTATTTACAAAATACCCCTTCTTCTTTATATAAATATATAAAACATTTAAGTTTCATACATGAAATAATTATATGTATCCATTGAAATACTTAGGAAAATTCTACAAAATTCTAGAAAATCATTTTTAATATGTTTTCTAGTACATATAAATTTTAGACCCTAAGCCAATATAATTTGGTCTAATTAAATTTTAACCCAAAATAGCATTTTCTTTACTAGAAAATTCATATAAAATCCATTTTAGTTCAGAAAATTATGAAAATTGAAACTGATTTCTAAATTATTGTTTCTAATATAAATTTAAATTCATAAGGCAATTGGATGTCATATAATAGGGTTTTCATATCAGAACATATCACAAAATCTATATGAATTTGCATAAATCATTAACGGCGTATAGATATACATTTTATCATCCAAAACATGGCAAAACAATTGCAATAATACAAATTTCATACTAAAAACCTAAAACCATTAAAAATTTGAGATGTAGTCATTATTCTTCTTAGCTTTTTGATTAAGCGTGTGAGATTTGTTCTTGATTAAGTGATTTGATTCTTCTTCTTGAATTCTTCTTCTTTTCTCTTCCAAATGGTGGCTGGCCTTAGCTCTTTTTTTTCTGAAAATAGAAAGAACGTGTAGAATGAATTCTTAAGGGGGTTTAGGGTATAAGAATATGACTTGTTCCTATTTTTCCCTTGCTTATTTTCTAACCTTTTATTCTCTTTTTATTCTGTAGTTTACTTGTTTAACATGGCACGGCTACCCTATATTTAATCACAAATCTCAATCCACTAATCATCTTACATTATTTTATTTTATTTAACTAGTTAAATATCCTAAATAATATTACTAAAAATATGGGATGTTTCAAGTAATTACATTTCATAAATCATTTCATTTCAAATGATTCAATAAAATTTCGATAGCACTTTCCCTTTATTCCGTGTATCGTACACAAATGCGTGTACATAGGTAATAAAAAATGTATTGTCGAAATTTTGTGAACCGTTTAAAATAAAATGATTTATAAAATATAATTACTTTATTGTGTTTGTAACTTGTCCAATACAAGGGCAAATCCGACAAATATTATATTAGATGAATATAGATATCCGTTCTGTGATAAAAATGAATATTCATATAAAGATCATATACAATACTTGTCAAATGAGGCCAAAAACACCCTAAGGGATTTAAAAAAGATAAAGCACATTATGCACCAATTTGTTTATATATTACCGTTATATAGTTTTTTATTAATTATATAACATATTAGCATTTGTACAATAATTTGTTTTTATTTAATGTTTTATTAATTTATAATATATTATATAATTTTTACTTTTTTTAGAAAAGCTTTTATGTTTTCAAATTTAACGAATGATGAATATAATATTATATTTTAAAAATAAACTACAATATACACTACTTTACCGCATACTACACATTATAATAAACTAAGTTTTATACATAATTGAGGGTCTAAACTAATAAACGGGTATGTAAATATTTTTTTTTGATATTTTTAAAAACACGCACATACACTAAATTATGTGCATCTGCACTAATTAACCTAAATTAGCCCTAATGCACATATACACTAATCAACACATATACATATACGCTAAATTATACATTAATTTTTAGATTTAAACAATAATTAATGGAATTAGCATTCAAATGGTATAAAAAATAATTAATGGGTAATATAAATAACTAAAATAAAAATCAACCCTAATTTAGCAAAAGAAAATTAATTAGAGTTAAGAAAAAATCTTGATTAGAAATGAATTGGTGACTTAGGATTGCGGAGAGTGGAGAATGATGAACTTGTAGATGGTTGGGGAGTGGTGTATATTTGCCAGCGATGGAAGGGGAGAAGGAGCTAGTGTAATGCCCCTGAATTTAAATTTATATTATTCATGATATTTAATTGGATAAATTAAATAAAATAATGTGAATAATTAGGAAGATAAGACTAATAAATCCAATGGCTGTGTCTTAATGAATGAACTAAAATAAGACTTAACTAAATTTAGAAGGAGGAATTTCCTAAGGGGTAAACTTGGAAATGAGGCTACGTTTCTTAGTGTAAATCTCTTCCTCCATAAATTTTCACTCTCTCATTCATTATTCCTCACCTTACTTTCGGCCGACAATTTAAATCTTAAGAAAGAGCAATAAATTGAAGTAAAAGCTAAAGAATTAAAGCTCGAAAATTATCTCATTCTCCAATCAACTAATCAAGGTGAATAATCATGTTTATCATCTTGTTTTCTCTGTTTGGATCAGCTATGGGTAATACCGAATTCATGTTTGTGTTTTGCTTAGGATATAACCATTTAAACCTTTGTTTGGATAAGACATATATGTTTTTAAATGGTAATGGGCGAATTAACATGTTTTATTCGATTTTGGTTAAATTCCAAGTTGTTTTAATCTTCATATGCTTTGAAATTTTAATATGTTGAAGATAACATGTTAATTGATTTTCTGGAATTTTTCCAGAATTTTTCATGATGTTTTAGTGGTTATATAAAATTATTTAAGGAGTATGACTTAAATGTTTTGTATAATTACAAAGGAGAAAGGGGCTTTTTCAAATTTATTAAAATTTCCAAATAAGGAAAGTCGACAGCAATTTTGAATATAAAATTCTAGCAACCAATCAGATTTAGACAAACAAGGCAGGTAGGGTACAAAAGATGTAACATCCCGCATTTTTAGATAATTAAATGACTAAAATAATTATAAACAGTCAAAATGAGCGTTTTTGGAATTTTCAAAATATGGCCTCGAAACTTATACCATTGCGTTCATGGCGATTTTCTGATTAATTTACACATATAATATGCCTCGAATGGACTACGTATGAAAACGTTATTGAAGTTTCAAATTCTGTATCAAAAAATAATTATACGTGTAAATGTGCGTGAATATATATATTTATAAATATGTATGTGTATAAATTCCAAAAATAACACGTGTTTGAATTTCAAAATAGACGTGCGTCATAAAGGAAATTAATTGACATCGGCAATTAAAAGTAATTAATTAACATTAGTAGGCAATATTAAGCAAATTAGCAATTAAAGGAAATTAATTTACATCAATTGGCAACGTTTGAATTTCAAAATAAGCATGTGTTATAAAGGGAATTAAATTGGCAATTGATAAAAATTAATTAGAATGAATAGGTAATGGCTAAAAGTTAACGTTTAATAATTTGATTTTCACGCAATCTCAAGCATTGTTTTCTGGATCCTACAATTCGCAGCAAGCTCGTGATGTGGTTGCACCATATTCAATCTTAAAATCCGATGGTCTAAGATCTCTAAACACCACTATAAACAGGACACTAGGCCTAGCTATTCTCTCACAATCATATTTTCTCCCAATTGGGTTCATTGTCTGAGGCTGAACCCTAAACAGAAAATACAAGAAATTATTGTCAAGGACAAAAAATTCAGCATTTTAGCCTCAAGGACAGACCTTCAGTATTTTTGCCTGAATGACAACTATCTTTAGGTATTAGTTTTTAGTTATTGATAGCAGTTTTTAGGTATCAGTTTGTAGTTATCGGTAGCTGTTTTTAGATATCATTTTTTTGTTCGGTAACTGTTTTGGAAGAATGTTCGTCCTTATGAATAATTTTGAAGGAATGTTTGTCCTTATGATTGATTTTTAGGAGAATGTTTGTCCCTGTGATCAAAATATTGAGGTCATGTCCTTGAGGCTAAAAATATACAAATTTTTGTCCTTCAAATTGATTCCCCCTAGAAAATATTTCTAAGGAGAAGATCTTCTTAATAAAATATTAAACACCTTAGAAGGGGATCCAGAAAGGCCATGGAGCAGAGCTAAGACCATGTAGTAAAGCTAAGGACGACATGTGAGTGGATTTAAATTATATATCATTTACGTTTATGATATATTATTAGATTCTCGTTAAATATTTAATTCAACGTTTATTTTCAACAATTAGTTCTGTGAGTTAGTTATGTTGAAAACTGTAAATTCTACAAGAAAGCTTATATTTAATTATTATTTATATGGGAAAGAAAGAAAAAAATCTAATTAAATACGAATAATATTAGGCTTAACAGTTGTGGAGAAAGGCTTAGGCCTAAAAGCAAGAAATTTACAGTAAATTATGCTAAAAAGAGAGAAATAAATCAAAAAAGGGAAATCCAATAACTTTATTTGTCAGTTAGTGATAGATTAATTGGTTAGTTAGAAGAGAGAATACATTTCCATAGTTTAATATTTAAAGATAATGATAAATGTAATTGCAAGAACAAGAGAAAGAAAAAGGGAATTAGTGTAAAATAGAGACATTTCTGTATTTTGCATTACCTAACAATTAAAGAAATAATAAAAAGAAATATCTTGCAATTACGAGTTATTGTTTATAGCATCGTTTGATATTTAAAATATGAAAATGGATTTTTTGCATATTTTTTGTAACCAGCCAAATAGAATAGAACTACTTCCTAGAATAAAGAAAATAAAGTGAAGAATTAAAGAAATTAAAGAAGAAATCAAGTTAATTATTTGACAAGACTAGAAACAATAAATAGAAATGTACCTAGATCTGCATTTACCGCGCAGATAGTAGAATAAAAGCAATGAAGTTATTATGATAAGTAAATTTGTGATAGCCGGATGTAGTCCCAAGCCAAGCTTGTCATATAATATAAGAGAACTAAAGAGAATTCAATATCATAATAAAAGAAGATAGACTAGTAGAAAATAATTTTATAGATTGTTATAATATGAAAATTATAATATGAAGATTTGGATTGCTTTTGTAAGATGAATGAGAAATTTTATAGATTGTTATAATATGAAAATTATCCAGTTGGTGATTATTTGATTGCTATGCCTAACTGGATAATTGCATATAAGTTGTAGGCAACAAATTGAATATAATCCGAATATAATATATATCGTCTACATATTCATGTTTATGAATTGATTTAGAATTATTTACAATCTGATCTGAAAATCAGTCCTAAAAGAATGAAATTTATTTCAGATCTGAAATAGGTTGTATAATAATGTTATGAATGTGGATTATTGACCTAATCTTGTTGGAATGTAAAATTTCTATTTGGAATTGTTGGAATTTAGATCTATTTAATATTTTTAAATTAGTTGATTTTTTTTTCTTTTTGGAAAATACAGCATTTGATCTAGCAAGGGATAAATGTAAATAAAAAGAGAAATGTAACAACCTCAGTTTTGGAATTGTTGGAATTTAGATTGAGTTTCAAACGTTTTATTTGACAGAGAAATAAAACAATTTGGAAATAAGAATTTTTTTAAAATTGTTTATTTTAAATACATAATGAGTTTTGGAAAAAATAAAATAGAATTATCATAGTTTGGATAGAAATTAAATTGTGAAATGGTAATTTGTTGAATTTGATAAGTGATGTAAAATAATTTAATTCAGTATCATTTGTTGTGTATAAATAAATAAGGTAGGGAATAAATATATATAATGTTGAAAATAAAGTTTTAAAACTTTATTATGTTAGTTTGTAACAAAAATGAGCAATGCATGGTTTAATTTGATAAAATGCAATAATTTTGCAAATTATTGCATAATGTTAGTTTTTACTAATTTTAATGAAGCACTAAAATTTTATATGGTGGGTAGTGTAAACAAAAAGATGGAATTTTGTTCTAAAATGATTTTTGGATGTAAAATGATGTTAATAAGATTTGTTGTTTTTAAACTGAGAAGAAAAGGATTTTGTGTGAATTTTGAAGTTAAAAATAGTGTTTTATGTAACTAAAAGTGTACATTGCATTATTTATGTAAAAATAAGAATTTTATGATGAAAATAATTTTTAATGGCTAAAATAATCTTTTATATGTTGGGAAACATATTAGTTGACACAAACAATTGTTTATAAATTTTGTTTAGTTAAATATAAAAAAATGCATGCAAATAGAGTGAATAAAAGAGTGTAACATTGAATACTTAGCCAAATTTTAACTAAATATTGCTAATAGGCTATTGGATATTGGGTTCAAACCCAATACCCAATTCTGGAATATTCAGGAGAAAGACTACGTACAGCGCTTTCTCATTTTTACTTCCTCTAAAAATCAAACAGAAGAAAAGAAATCATGGCCACCACTTTGCTCTTTGAAAACTTGCTTCAAATTTAGTGAATTAATAAGTGAAATACTAGCAAACCAAAGATTAAAAACAGGTAATCCTTATCCAAATCCTAAAACTATTTCATCAAATTTCTATTTGGAGTAGGGGATTTTCTATAACATTTTCCTTTTCGTCTGCATGTTGTTTTTCTAAGTTTCTACAAGTATTTGAAGCATCTTTGCACCAAAAAATCACCATATTGCATCTTGAATCCACTCAAATTCATGCTAAGGTAAGTATAACTCACTTATTCTAACTTAAACAAGTTATATGTTGTTGTACATATCAATTTTGGTTTACTGTAAACAAATTTCCTAGCTAGAATGTTTACAGTAAAAATCTGCTCTTAAACGCTCTTTGTGTGATCATAACTCTTTGATCTTGTCATGAAATCATGCTGAATTTTCTCCGGATTATAGTTTGAGTGTTGTAGTTGGTGCATGCAAATTTTCACTGTCAAATTCATCTTGTAGATACCTAGAATTATTGCTCAAAATCAAGTCGAACGAAGCATCAACCTATAGAACTCGTGACCTAATGGTCGACCAAACAAATGCAAGGGTCAACTTTACGGTCGACCCAGAGACCACATAGGTCGACCTTAGATTCGACCTGTAGGTTGAGCTAGCCTTTGTATTTTCTGTACTTTCATTTTTTTTGTTCTGTTGGTTTCTTCAGCTCTTTCAGTGAATTTTGCATCTTGGTTTTGTGCTATTTTGATATATTTTTGAAGGGCTCTAACCTATCAATAGGTAAGCCAACATTTTGGTTGATCCGTACTCCGGATTGATGATTTTTGAGACGTTTTCATATGCTGATTTTTTGTGTTTTCCGATGATTTCTGTCATTTTCGAGAACGAGTTTTCTAAACAATTTTTGAAATGATTTTTATATTAAAATAGCTTTTGAAATATATTTTTTACAATATTTAAAATTATTCTTAAAACTATTAAAAATTTATATTCTCTATATATAAGAGAATTTCAAAGGTTTGTCTTCCAAACGATTTTTGGAAAATTGTTTTAAAAACTAGTTTTCTCAAGCGAATTATTTTCTATATAAAATACACATTTTTTAACTCTTCAAACGTATGAGAAAGAGAATTAAATGATTTAGTAAAACATGTGGTATGAGACATATGTGTTTACTTTTTCGGTTAATTCCGGACTCATTCGTTTGAAGTTATGGACCTTCGGGTTAATATTTTGTGATTTCCATTCTTTGGTGTGTTTTGAGATTTGTGAATTCCTATTTTTAGGAGTTATTTGATTGTATTGTGTTTGATGTATATGTATATATATGATTATGTTTGTTGTTCTATGATCTGTGTCATTTATTTCTATTGTATTTTTGTTTTGAATAGATCATGTAGCTACCATGGTATTGTATTAGGTAAGGATTAAGTATGTCAAACCACTTAAGATGAAAATGAAAAATGAAAAAAGAGAGCACATCATCGACATACTTAATGTTTATTTAATACCAAACCATGGATGGTCTCTCCTAAACAGCCTAGCAAATAGTATTACCTAGAAATGCTCTTTGTTAGTGTGGGTCTTACGGTGATGCATCACAGCTTAATATCAGAGCTGAATTCAGAACAAAATATGATAAACACAGAACAATATACATACTACTATACATTAAGTATAATATGAGAGTAAACATCGTCACTAGTCGAAGTTGTTTCTAATCTTGCCTTATACGTTTCGAGTCCTTTGGGGTAGATATAAGTTGGGAATGCGTCTAGGAATGTATTTTTTATTCCATAGTGTTCCATAATTGAATTAATGATATCTTACCCTATGAATAATTCTAATCGTGATTCTCCTATTCGAGTTCTCTTCGGTAAGAGTGCTTGACACTCATCCATATCTAAGAAGTTTATTGATGCCCTTGGATGTTTCGTGTCTTGTTACTTCTTTGAGGATGGCGAATTGTATTGAGGGGATCCGCAATACTTGTCATGTTGTGCGAGAATATCGAGATTGTTATTTGTAGTTTTTCCTTTCGTGAAAATCTAAAATGTTATTTACTATTTTGGGTTTGATGTGAATTCGAGATGGATTGGCTTGCTTGTTATCGAGCACAAATGCTATGTTTTGAAAGGATACTATATTTTAGGTATCCTGGTTTGACTGATTAGATGTCTCTTGTTCTTCGGAATGTTGATGGTTATTTCGAAGTATCTTTAATTGCTCTTGAGGCTTGAGATGATGATGAAGTATCTCAAACTCATGTCGTTTGTGATCCTGCTGATGTATTTGAGTCCGTTTTGGGTTTACCACCTAAGTGGGTAATTGAGTTTCGTTTTGAACTCATTCCTGGTTCTCAACCCGTTAATCATCCTCCCATGAAGATGTCCACTAAGAAAATGAGGAACTCCAAAATAAATTGCTGAAGCTTGAAGCAAAGCAATTCAGTCAGTCCACTCTTCATCGTGGGGTGTCGCGGTCGTTTTGTTGAGAAATCTGATGGTATTCTTATCCTTAGCATCCATTTTCACAAGCTTAACGAGTTAACCAATTAGAAAGAGTATACATTACCTAAGATCGATGACATGTTTAATTAATTGAGTGGTGTTAGGGACTTTCCTTAGTTTGACCTTACACAGATTTTCATCAGCTACGAGTTGCGGAGGATAGCGTTCCTTTTACCGAATTCCGCACTTGTTATGAGTTTATGAGTGGCTCGTTATATCGTTTGGTTTAACGAATGCTCCAACTTATTCCGTCAATCTTATGAATCGAGTATTCTAGGAATATCTCGATGAGTTCGTCCTTTTATTCATCGATAATGAGTGAAAGCAAAAATTTGAATTGTAAATCTTTCTAAGAAGAGATATACTTATAAGTAAAATTGGATTTTTTTTATTGAGACAAGCAAATAATATTTTGTAAAATTATACAAGAGGCATGTTTATCATTTAAAAAATGATTTTGTGTTGGATTTTCCATCGAGTGCTTTAAGAATTCTAGTCAATGCGCCTTATCAACGTTATCGATAGAAATTTCCTAAACGCTATAATGAGACAGTCAGACATAGTTGTAATAAGTAAAGGTTTGAAAGTAAATAAATATGAGATTGTGTATTAATGTTATTATAGAGGATAAAAGCAGTCATTGAACCATAAAAATTATTAGATAAGTAACGATGTAGTTTTGATCATTTAGTCAACTTTGTAGCCAATTGATTGGGTCTTTCACAATAAATCAATGGCGAGACACTACCATTATATTATTGGAAATTGTGAAATTGAATATTTTTATGTTTTAATTGGTTATGTAGGTAAAACATATAAGGATTTTAATAATGACATCATATGGTAATTTGAGTAAGTAGAGTAAATAATTCTGATTAAAGGGATATTTTAATTGGAAAAAAAAATCATGAGATGCTTTGATTAATAAGATGATGTATTCAAGATAAGAAAATATTTTTGTTAAAATAAAAATACTAACTGCTTTTTCAAAAACAAAAAGCTTTTTCCATCTTTAATGGTTTCTGTTCCCTCCCTTACCCTCCTACCCGTACATTCAAACATCCCTATCGTACTTTCAAACTCCCTCCAACTGTTCACCATCTGTCTCCTCAAGATCCTCCTGACCCTCTTCTGCCCGATCCATCCCTTCCTCAGCCAGCTGTGTCACATCCTCCACCACCTCATCCCATTGGTACATCCACAATTGTCCTCTTTCACAACTGTCTTTCTTCTCGGTCTGTTACCCCTGCCCTATGGAATTCCCTGTTCAAAGTTAAACCTCGAAATGCTGGCAAGTATTCGCCTATTCAAGTGCCTCTAGTCTATGAAGGACATGTCTTGTACCTCTTGAGAATGTTATAAAGGCAGGCAATGAAGTATGGGGTGACTACTTGGTAGGTTTTTTCTTGATAAACCTTTATCGTACTTAACGGTTATTGCTCATCTCAAACGAGTATGGAAATTAAAATGTTCTATCAAAGTGAAATCGGATGGATTTCTGTTCCTATTCAATCTGTCTTGTGAGGAAGATAGAAGGAAAATAATTGCATCAGATCCAATTATCATGAGGAACAAATTATTCATAGTTAAGCAATGGGATCCAAATGTTGGAAACAGTTATAGTACGATTAGATCAGTTCCTGTTTGGATTAGGCTCTCAAATATTCCATTATATGCTTGGTCTCATCTGGGTATTAATTGGCTTGCATCACGAGTTGGAAATTTCATGTGTATGGATGAGAAAACTGAAAAGATGGAAAGAATTGGATATGCAAAATGTATGGTTGAAGTTTCACCAGCAGAGGAGTTGTTCGATGAGTTTGCGGTAAGGCTATTGGATGGATCAGAGCAAGTAGTTAAAGTAGAATACTTGTGGAGACCAGAAATATGCATTAGTTGCAAAGAGTTTGGCCACATGACAGAAAAGTGTATGAAATTGAAATTGAATCATGAGGAGAAGGCAGGAGCAAAAGAAGAAGCAAGTAAGGAAAGCACAGGGAATGAAGTGGAAAATGAAAAGGTAACAAGGGTCAATAAACAAAAGCAGGAGTGGAGAAGGGTAGAAAGTAGAGGAGCAAAGATGAAAAGAGATAAGGAGAAAAATAAGATAACTGAAAATTTTAAAAATAGAACAGGAAATACAAGGGATGAGGAAAGTAATATACTGTTGCCAATTACACTTTCTATGGAAAAGGGCAATACAAAAAAACTAATGAAGGAACCAAGGGAGATACCAATAGATTTAATGTCTTGATGGAAGAAAATCATTCTGATCCATGCTATGGAATCTATGATAATGAACCAAACTATATTAACTGTGAAAATGAAGAGCAGTTGCAGGAGGGAGAAATAATAGGAAATATTCAGAATGAAGTTATAGTTGATATTGATCATGTGCCTACAACCATAATAATGCAAACTGAGATAAAAGAACTGGAAATCAATAAATTCAAGGGAGAAACTACACAAGCACAGTACAATAAGAAACATGACAAAATCATTATTGATGTTGCCAGTACTAATGGAGGAAATACACAACAATCAAGTGAAAATCAGGATTTGAATGCAAAAAATGGAACCACAAATTCTATACCAAATCATGCTGAAACTCAGTTTAGAGAAACACTGGAAAATGATATACTTAACTTGTTGATGACAGAACCAGAAGGAAATAACAACACCAATATAAATCACTACACATACTCTGGAAACTTTCCTGGATGGATATTTATGCCAACATCACCAACAAATACTAATTCTTTCTCATTGGCCGGAAATAGAAGAGACAAAGGACCAAACCATAAAAAATATGACAAAGTTGATTATATCACTGAACATAGGGGTTCTCCTGCAACTAGGAGCAAGAAAAATGTCGTTCATCAATCTTTGAAGTATTCCAAATGATGCAGAACTATGCAATATGTAATATAAGAGGAGCTCATTCCTCAACTAAGTTAGATCAAGTTAAGTATCTAATTAACCAACACAAAGTTTCTCTTTTTGCTATTCTGGAAACAAAACTGAATGAAACCCTAACAGTTAAAGGTGCAAGACACATAAAAGCATCTTGGACCCTTAACCATAATTTGAATCATGCATCTTATGGTCGTATCATGATTATTCATGATCCAAATGTCTTGTCACTTTCCTCAGTACTTAGCACTGATCAAGTAATGCACTTCCAAGCTAAACTGAATGATTCTCTTTCTTCCTTCTACTTATCAATAATTTATGCTCACAATTCTTTGATCTCAAGACAAAGTTTTCTTGATCTTCTTCCTGCTTTTAGACAAAATTCCCATCCTTGGCTTGTCTTTGGGGATTTCAACTGCTGTTACTCATTGCATGATAAACTTGGAGGCACCCCACTTTTACCCAAGGACATCAACCCCCTTAATAAAGCCATTGAGGATTCAAGTTTGCTTCCAATTCCCACTGTTGGAGCTGAGTTAACATGGAATAACAGAAGTCGATCAAGAATTAGAACCTTTACCAACATTGATCACTCCTTTGCTAACCTCAAAGCCTTAACCACACGGCCAACAATGTCATGTTTTATCCCCCACCCTGTCTTATCTGATCACTCACCTATAATATTCTCCTCGGGACAGAAGTTATTAAAAGGAAAAAAAAAGCTTCGAATTTTATATACTTGGGTCCATGATCCTGAGTATACTAATATAATAAGTAAAGCATGGTCTGAAATTTTTTATGGAAATCCTATGTTTATTTTTTGCAGGAAATTAAGAGCAACAAAATATGCATTAAGAGATTGGGCAAGGAATAAATTTGGTGACGGAACCTTAAAATCAACTGTGCTAAGGCAGAAGCTCATTGAAGCTCAAGAAATAATGATGAACAATCCAGATAATTTAGCTGCTGCTGATAATGAGAGAATTTTCTATGATCGGTGAAATGAAGCTTTGAAAATTGAAGGAAATATGAAGAGGCAACAGCTGAGACAAAAATGGGCAAAAGAGGGGGACAACAAAACTGCATACTTTCATGCAGCCATAAAGGTTAAACAAGCTAAGGAGCAAATTACTAATATTTATGATGAGTTTGGGGTCCTACACTCTAATCCAGCAGATGTTGACAATGCTCTACTTAATTATTTCAAGACTATGCTAGGAAACAAGGATGATTTCAATCCCCTGATTGAGGACCTAAACCAATTGCAATTACCAGAAGTGCAGCAAGAGGAAGCTTTCAATCTAATCAATAAAGTTACAGATAAGGAAATAAAAGATACCCTATTTTCCATGAATAGAAATTCTAGTGGAGGGCCGGATGGTTTCAATATACAATTCTTTATTCATAGTTGGGAAATAATCAAGGATGATTTTTTAAAGGCAGTTCATAACTTTTTCACTAAATTCCAACTTTTAAAGGAAGTAAATGCAACAAACTTGGTCCTTATACCTAACGTCCATCCTCCATCATCTGTAGAATCTTTTAGACCAATCTCTTGTTGTAATGTGATGTATAAGTGTATATCAAAAATTTTGGCCTCTAGACTTGTTGTTGTGCTTAGCAGAATTATATCCAGAAATCAATCTGCATTTTTACCCAAGAGGAATATCCTTGACAACATCTTACTTTCACATGAATTATTAAAAGGGTATGGTCGTGCTCAAGCTTCCAAAAATGCTATGTTGAAACTGGACTTAATGAAAGCATGTGAAAGCATTCACTGGATTTCTATTGTGAGAATAATGGCCCTCATGAGATTTTCTAAAGTATTTGTGGCTTGGATTTACAACTGTATCTCAACTCCTACCTTCTCAATAAAATATAATGGCTTCACTTCAGGATTTTTCAATAGTAATCAGGGAATCAGGCAAGGGGACCCTATATCTTCTTATTTATTTATTCTTGTTATGGAAGTTTTAACTGCTATGTTAACAAAAAATTATGAGCAGAAGGAAATTTTGTTTCATTATAAATGTAAAACCCCGCAAATAACCTCCCTCTTATTTGCCGATGATATAATGTTATTTACAAAACCTGATCAGAGCTCTTTGGAGAATATTGAAGTTACTCTTCACAAATTCTATCTTATGACTGGATTGAAATTGAATGCTAATAAATCTCACACTCTTACTTCGGGTATAACTTTTGAACAAGCTAGTTGTTTAACTACCAATACTGGACTGCAATCTATGGAAAATAACATGTATTATTTGGGTCTTCCACTATGCTCATCTAGAATCACAACTGCTAACTTCCTGGCTTTGTATGCTAAAATCTGTAGCTTGTTGACTTGTTGGGCTAATAGATTTCTCTCACAAGCTAGTAGACTTATGCTCATCAAGTCTGTTATATCATCAATGATGGTGTATTGGTCTAGGGTTTACATTCTTCCCATAAAGCTGGTGAAAATGGTTAGAAATGCCATGTTGAGGTTTTTCTGGACTGGTTCAATTCATCAAAGAAAATCATCCCCTGCTCTTTTGCAAAAATGGAGCTGCCTAAAAATAAAGGTGGTCTTGGAATATTTAACATGCAAACTTGGAACAAAGCAGCTACAAGTGCTCTGTTAAATGCATTGCTAACTGTTGTTGACTCCTTATGGGTTGATTGGACCAAAAAATATAACTTGGGTAGAATGAATTTCTAGACAATGACTGTTCCCCAGAATTGTAGTTGGACTTGGAGGAGTTTGCTGAGATTAAGAACTTCTTTCTCCCCATTTATTAAAGTTGTTCTCTCTCCCTCCAGTGCTGTCAAATTCTGGAAAGAACCTTGGATGGTAGAAGGACTATACCTTGGCAAAATATTTACCCCCCCATCAGATTGCTCAGTCAGGCATTAGTAGGGATGCTCATGCTATTGACTACTTGAGAAAACAAATTTCTTTGCTAGAATGTTTACAGTAAAAATCTGCTCTTAAATGCATCATTATGTGATTATAACTCTTTTATCTTGTCATGAAATCATGCCGAATTTTCTTTGAATTGTAGTTTGAGTATTGAAGTTGGTGCGTGCAAATTTTCACTATCAAATTCATCTTGTAGATACTTGGAATTATTGCTGAAAATCAAGTCGAACAAAGCAGAACACAACCTGTAGAACTCGCGACCCAATGGTCAACCAAAAAATGCAAGGGTCGACCTAAAGACCACATAGGTGGGATATTAAGGTCGACCCGTAGGTCAAGCTAGCCTCTATATTTTCTACACCTTCACTTCTTTTGTTCTGTTGGTTTCTTCAGCTCTTCCAGTGACTTTTGCATCTTGATTTTGTGCTGTTTTGAGATGTTTTTTAAGGGGGTCTAACCTGTCAATAGGTAAGCCAGTATTTTGGTTGATCCGTACTCCAGATTGACGAGTTTTTGAGACATTTTCATATGTCGATCTTCTGTGTTTTACGATGATTTCTGTTCTTTTTGAAAACGGATTTTCTAAACAATTTTTGAAATTATTTTTATATTAAAATAGCCTTTGAAATAAACATTTTGCAATATTTAAAATTATTTTAAAATCTATTAAAAATTTAGGGTCCGTCTGGTTTCCTTTTGTATTTTAAGTTTTGTGCTTTCAATTTGCACTAAGCAATAAGAGAAGAAGGTATATAATTCTTAGCCATCGCGATAATCAACGGACAATAAAGAGGTTGGATTGTTCTCCGTGCTTTTGTAATCTCTCGAAACACGAAAAACAAAAAACAAAATAAACTTGTTTTTTTATTTTACATGTTAATTTCATTTTTCAAAATTGTTTGTTTTTCAACAATACATATGACATACATGCTTTTATATAGATGAAAAAACAAAATTAAAAACGACAAGCCAATCAGGGCCTTATATTCTCTATAAATAAGAGAATTTCAAAGGTTTGTTTTCCAAACGATTTTTGGATTTTTTTATTTTAAAAACTAGTTTTCTCAAGTAAATTATTTTCTACATAAAATACACGTTTTTGCACTCTTCGAACGTATGAGAAAGAGAATTAAACGATTTAGTAAAATAGGTGGTATGAGATACATGCTTTTACTTTTTCGGTTGACTCCGGACTCGTTCGTTTAAAGTTATGGATCTTCAGGTTAATATTTTGTGATTTCCATTCTTTGGCTTGTTTTGAGATTTGTGAATTCCTATTTTTAGGAATTATTTGAGATTGACATTCTTTAGCGGATTTGAGATTTGAGATCTCCTATTTAGGAGTTATGGTTTGTGAAAACCATTATGTTGTTTTTGTACTTATCGATGATATGAGGCGAGTTATGAGTTTTCTGGGATTTGTGATTTGAATGATTTCGTTTGGCATTGACTAACAGTTAGTAAGCCATTAATTTAAAACGCGTGGTATGAAACCCATTGTTACCACTTTTCGAAATCCTATCTGAGAGTTTTGTGACACATTCACGGTGTTATTGCCAGTACTAGACCTTCAGGTCATCACGAGGAATTATGACTTCGATCATCATGATGTATTTATGACTTAGGTCATCATGATGTATGTGTGACTTGGGTCTCCACGAGGCATATGTGACTTCAGTCACCATGGGATGGGTACCTATACATTAGTACTAGATACGAGGATATCACGTGCTTCATTGCTTTGGCATGTAATCTGGAATTTGGATCCAATCCGGGTTATTTTCTAAGTTTTGAGTTTTATGATTTCACCATTTCAAGATGGTTGTTTTATATATTTTATAGCCTAGAGCTATATGAGAATATATTTATTGTAGAATTTAGATTAACCCTAGAGGGGAGGGGGGGTAAATAGGGTTATAGCAAATTTTCTCGAATTAAACGTAAAAACAAACTGCAGAAAAGTAAATATGCTGAAAAGTAAATCACACACAAAATTTACCCAGCTTCGGCAACCCGTGCCTACTGTTGCATTCCCAGATTTCTATTAGAATTAAACAGTCCCTCGCTTACAAACACTCTAATAGACTCGCAAACCCTGCTACCACCTATAGAGTTTTGCAAACTCGCAAACCCTGCTTACTGAACTAATCCTAACTAGACAATCTGACACAACCTAAATCCTAGGTGGTGATTTACCAAGATTTGATTCGAAAAGTACAGACTTGAAAAATTAAAATAAGAGCAAAAATAACTAAAAACCTGAGTACAACTTCCTTTTTTCTTTTTCCCTTAAACAAACAACCCGACCCAAAAGAAAACACGACCCACTTCCCTCTTTTGTTATCTGATGCAATTTAGGGTTTCTGAAAAATGGCGGCTTTGTCTCAACTACGGCCCGATTGGATCTCTGAGTTGCCTCCAATTTCTCCTCTTCCCTTCGAATGTCCAATTCGCCTCTGATTAAGGCTTGCGCAACCATGTTTAGGGCGAATTCCGATTATTACAGACTCGAGTGATTGAATTGGTATGATTTGAGTTGAGATTTTCTAATTTATCTTGCTTGTTCTCCTCGTACCGTCTATGATGATCTTGGGTATGTATATATATAGGGTAGAAACCCTGATACTTTGCGTCTGATTTGATTTGTTGCTTGGCCTCCAAGTCGTTGAATATTTCCATGATTTTGTTGTGACATTTTGGGTATATACGATTCGAATTTTGCTTGGTACCCACAGTTTTTGATATTTCCTATATGTTTTCACAATTTTGAAATTTGAACTTCTGATTTTGCTCTGGGATTTTTTTCGGTCCATATTCGAATTATTTATTCAAATGTGGAAACAATCTTTTCGATATATTTGCATTGCAAGATTTGTTTGCCATATTTGATTTCTTGACCAAGTCTTCTGATTTTTTTTACTTTTTCAACAATTTTCATACACGCTTGACAATTTTGCGTCTGCATTGTTATTCTTCGACTTGTTTAACATCTGCTTTGACTTCGAACTTGTCTCCTGATCTTTGTTACATTGTTTCTCGGCATTGAATAACTTGATTTACTGTAGGCCTTGACTTTGTTATCATTGCGATATTGTAGTTCACTATTTGCATGACTGTTTCATATAGTTATTCACTTGATTGAGTCTGGTTTCGCATGTGTCCATTCGCATTGACTTTCGGTTGCAAGTGATTCATGATGTACTTGACAAAATGTACTCATTTTGTTTTACTCAGGTCTGCATTATATTGTACCTGTACCAGTAGTTGTATAACCTGGTTCTTCTGAACAGTGTAGATGACCTTGATCATATTGACTAACTTGTTTTTGTGATGCCTGTTTCATTAAGTTTGATGTATTTGTGATCTTGAGACGATTGCATATTCCTGATGCACTTGGTCATTCATTGGTTTGTTTGCATGTTTGTGCATATTGAGCCTTGGTCTCTATTGCATGCATTGCTGTTGGGTTGCTTTGGGATTGAACTTGAGCTTTGTACTGTCGATTGTTGTAGCATGCACTCTTGTTTATTTCCACTGGTTCATTGTCTCTCTCCATTTGCCTCTGGTTACTTGTAACTGCTGCTGCACATTGTTGTATTTGGACTCATTTCAGTTTGCATGTGGTCTTGATTCTCGACCTATTGTGCATTCGACATTACTCTGGGCTATGAGTTCATCTGAGTCATCATGTCTTTTGGCTCGACTTGAGCATTGTCAGGTTGCATATCCAGCTTGCATGTGCTCTGTTGACTATGTCTATGTTGTGCATGATTCAGCTTTTTCTTGACTGCGCACACGAGTTGGCGAGGCAGTGCACACGTGTATAAATGTACACATGTGTATTGCAGCCACTCATGATTACCTGTCCCTGATAAGAATACTGATATGCACAGATATTACACAATCAAAAATGATGACAATAACCCATATATCTGAGACACCAATAAAACAAATTTATTTTTGCAAATTCAAATTTTTTTATTTTCAAATTACTGTTGTAGTTGCTAATTATACAGGTACACAGGAGACAGGACAAGAACTGGAGCTGGACAATGCAGATAGATGCAGATGTGCAGACAGAGTGAGAAACTAAGTGTTGAGCGTTTTAGTGAGAAAAAATATGAATGTGAAATGTATGAACTGGTGTTCGTATATAGAGAGAGCTGAAAACTTTGTACTGTATAAGTGTTGAAATAAAATATTATATTGAATAAAAATAGTGATTGAATTATATAAGTTTTGTGCAATAGTATTATTATTCAATATGCATATTTATTCCTATATGTATATAGTACAATCTGCAAACACATATATAAATTGATATATATTTGTTATCATCAAACAAAAATTCACATCAAACAATCTCCCCCTTTTGATGATGACAAATATATATATTAAAGATTTTGAAATTCTAATAAATGACTTTGAGCATTAAATATTTAGCTCCCCTTATATGAATGCTCCCCCTACAACTGAGACCACTCCCTATTTAGAAGATTTAGAAAATTATAGAAGAATAAAAGAACTAAAGAAAATTAAATAACAACATTTAACAAATTTGTTGAAGTATTCCAAAAAATATTTACCTCCTTATCAAAATCTTGTTCTTCTCCCCCCTTTGTCATTATCAAAAGACTGACAAAAACTAATGGAACAGTAGGAAAAAGCATAATATATCATAACGAGATAACAATTTCCACATTGTAGAGAATGGATCGATGATTCGATTTTTATATAATAAGCAGAGAGATATTTTAAAAATAATTTGACATTTAAGCACAAAAATAAGCACTTACTAACCCCACATAACCATAAGGACTTTTAAATGGGATTAGCAGTTACTTATTAGTCTAAGCATCCGGACTTTGAGACTAGAATAGTTAGTTACCATACTCCATCCATGCATAACCATAAGGACTTTTAAATGAGAATGGAGTGATGATAAAAATAATTCATTCACATGCTCCATCCGTGCATAACCATAAGGACTTTTAAATGAGAATGGATGCATGAGAGATAAAAAAAATTAAAAAAAAAAAGATAATTCACTCTTCTCATTTTACAAAACCATTATGAATGATAGAAAGATGGTAGAAATAGAAATGGTCATGGAATAAGTTACCAAGTTAATTATATTATGAAATAAAACAATTTCCACTACTGAATACCATATTCGAATCAATCTTTGAATAATATCCAAAACTGGTTTGAATCCTAGAAATTGAAGTTGGAAGTAAATATCCAAGAATATTTCAATCAATAAATGGAAAATGATTAGTCAATTTCTATAATCCCCAAATCCAAACGTAATCTGGAAAATCTGTCTTCGGGGAGGGGTTTTGTGAAAATATCATCAAGTTGAGCCTCAGTTGAAATATGTTCAATGCAAATGTCTTCCTTAGCAATGTGATCTCTAAGAAAGTGGTGTCTCACATCAATGTGTTTTGTGCGTGAATGATGAATAGGATTATTTAACAAGTCTATTGCACTTTTACTATCACATTTTAATGGAACTTGTTTATAAATTAAGCCAAAATCAGAAAGAGTTTGCATCATCCATAAAATTTGAGCACAACAGTTTCCTAAAGAAATATATTCCGCTTCATTGGTGGATAATGCAACACAATTCTGTTTTCGACTTGACCATAAAACTAATGAATGTCCTAGCATGAAACATGTCCCACTAGTGCTTTTTCTATCGACCAATGAACGTAGCATAATCAGCATCAGAATAGCCAACTAAATCAAAATTTTCACAAGAAGGGTACCATAATCCAAATTTGTGTGTGTGTGAAAGATATCTCAAAATTCGTTTAGTGGCTTTCGAATGAGATTCTTTAGGATTAGATTGAAAACATGCACACAAACATACAGAAAACATAATATCAGGTCTAGAAGCAGTAAGATAGAGAAGTGAATCAATAATCCCTCGATATTTCTTCTGATCAACATTAATTCCTTTCTCGTCTTTGTCCAACTTTGTTGATGGGCTCATAGGAGTTCTCAATGGTTTGGAGTTCTCAACTCCAAATTTCTTCAACGGTTCCAACACATACTTGGATTGTGAAATGAAAATACCATCACTGCTTTGCTTAATTTGGAATCTAAGAAAATATTTCAATTCTCCAACCAAGCTCATCTCGAATTCAGCCTGCATGACTTGTTCAAATTTCTCGCACAAGAGTTCATTAGTAGCACCATAAATGATATCATCCACATAAATCTGAACAATCAAAAATTCACTTCCTTTATGTAATAGAAACAGTGTCGTGTCAGCACTCCCCCTTTTAAAGCCATTTTCCAAAAGATATGTACAAAGACAGTCATACCAAGCTCTAGGAGCTTGCTTAAGACCATATACTGATTTTTCTAGTTTATACACATGATTTGGAAAATCATGATTTTCAAAACCGGGGGGTTGTTCAACAAAAACTTCTTCTTTCAAATCACCATTCAGAAAGGCACTTTTTACATCCATTTGTTTAAGTTTGAAACCCTTATAACATGCAAAACTTAACAAAATCCTAGTGGCTTCTAACCTAGCAACTGGAGCAAATGTTTCATCAAAGTCTATGCCTTCTATTTGGTTATATCCTTTTGCGACCAACCTAGCTTTGTTTCTAATTACATTTTCTGATTCGTCAAGTTTATTTTTGAATACCCATTTAGTTCCAACAATTGGATAGTCATTAGGCCTAGGAACTAATTTGCAAACTTTATTTCTCTCAAATTGATTAAGTTCATCTTGCATTGCTAAAACCCAACTTTCATCATTAAGATCCATTTCAACAGAATCAGGTTTAATCTCAGAAATAAAACCACTGTGACAACAAAACGCACACAAATTTTTATCAAATGAAGAGGGTTCACCTATAACCAATTCAGGAGGATGATTGGATTTGAACTTCAATCTACCAGCATCAACTGTCCTACTTTCAGCTTTCTCACTAGATGCCCCTTCTTCAATGCTTTCATGATCTACCCCATCATCAACCGTCTTTTCAGTCGTCCTTTCCAGGTCAGATTCATCGAATTTCACATTGATTGATTCAACAATTGACTTTGTTCGTTTGTTGTATATCCTGTAAGCCTTGCTCCTTGTTGAATAGCCCATGAAAATTCCCTCATCAACCTTTGATTCAAATTTTCCAAGTTGATCACCTGTGTTAAGAATGAAACAAGGACATCCAAATACACGAAAATAAGAAATGTTAGGTTTCCTTTCATGCCACAATTCATAAGACGTTTTGTCAAGTATTGGTCTAATCATTACTCTATTCATTACATAACATGAAGTATTCACTGCCTCTGCCCAAAAGGTTAGAGGTAGTTTATGCTCACTCAACATGGATCTAGCCAATTCCTGTAATGTGTGATTTTTCCTTTCAACCACCCCATTTTGTTGAGGTGTTCGTGGAGCAGAAAATTCATGTTTTAAACCATTTTCTTCACAAAAGCTTTCAAATTCCAAATTTTCAAATTCGCCTCCATGATCACTTCTCAAGGTTTTAATTGAAACTCCTTTTTCATTTTGAACAAGTTTTGCAAATTTTAAAAAATAATCAAAAGATTCAGACTTTTTGGCTAAGAAATAAACCCATGTAAATCTAGAATAATCATCAACCAATACATAACAATAACGTTTTCCATTCAAGCTTGCAATTTCATTTGGTCCAAATAAGTCCATGTGAATTAATTCAAGGACCCTTGATGTGCTAACAATGTTTTTCGGGCGAAATGATGATCGACTAAGCTTGCCCAAGGAACATGCTTTACACACTTTATTATTTTTAAATTTCTGATGTGGTAACCCTCTGACTAATTCTTTCGTTTCAAGTTTTTCTAAGAGGCTCATGCTAGCATGTCCAAGTCTCCTATGCCATAAAGATGCCTCTTCGTCAGTGGCTACCAAACATCTAGAAAGATTTAGATTATCAAACGAAAGCGAGTAAACATTTCCTTTTCTTTTGCCCATAAAAACAATGTTATTAGAAGATTTATCAATGATTTTGCAAGTATCACTATCAAAAACAACATTCATACCTTTGTCACATAGTTGGCTCATAGAAATGAGATTGTGATGCAAACTATCAACGTATAAAACATTAGTCAAGGAAAAAGTACCGTTACCTACTTCACCTTTACCAATAATCTTACACTTGCTATTGTCTCCCATGATCACATTTCCACCTTTAAAATTCTCTAGGCTAAGGAACTTCGATTTGTCACCTGTCATATGTCTAGAACAACCTGAATCTAGATACCATTCTTGTTGTTCCTTATCCCGCCAACAGACCTACATAGAGAGAGAGGAGGATGACCTAGAGAAACTCTTAGGTCCAATGATATTAGTGACTGAAGCATTGTGAATAAACAATCCCTTTGGAACCCAAACTTGTTTTGTCCCTTTATTCTTGTTCCAATAGACATGAAATTTGTTTGTAGAATTCTTAGGAGCCCAAACTTGTATAAATTTTGTGTTCTTGTTCCTATGACTACAATTTTCAAAACGATGTCCAATTATTTCACATCTAGCAAAGACACTCTTACCTTTTGCATTATCATCAACTTGTGTTTTCCCAAAGCCTAGTCCTTTTCTGTTGTTAGCAAAAATTTGATTTTCCAATAACATGTTGAATGATTTTTCTCCTCTTGAAAAGTTATTCAGAGATTTCTCAAGATTTTGGACTTTAGTTTTTAGTGTTGTGTTTTCAGTTACAAGTGAGGTGCATCTATTTATAAAATCCTTTTTCCTAGTGTCAATGGTTTCCTTAAGACTCAAGTTTTCTTTTTCAAGATTCTCAAAGCTATTCTTAAGTCCTGATAATTCTGAATCTAAAATTTTACATTTTTTACAGTCTAGGTTTTGAATATTTTCAAGTTCAGTTTCTAACCTAGAATTTTCATGGACAAGTTCTCTCCTATCAGATTTCAGTTTTTCAATTTTAGATTCAAGAGTATCAATTATTTTAGTAAGATCACAGCACATCAAAGCAAGTTCTATATAAGAATAGTCACATACCTCACTAGATTCCTCTGAGCTTGCTTCTGAATCTGATTTTGCCATAAGACACAAGTTAGCCTCCTCTGAGCTATTATTCGAAACTTCCTCTCCTTCTTCATCATCCCAAGTCACTGCAAAGGCCTTCTTCTTCTTTTTCTTTCCTTTGTTGTTTTTGAGAAGTGGGCATTTTTGTTTGAAGTGGCCAGGCTTCTTGCAGTTAAAGCACGTCAATTCATTATCGGGATTGTCAGAATCTTTTGACCTATTACCACTTGTTTTCTTCTTGCTTGGCTTGAATCTTGACCATTTTCTAAGATTATTGACAGCCATTGCAAGCTCTTCAATTGGATCTTCTTCTTCTTCATTGCTTTCTTCTTTGCTCTTTAAGGCAATCGTCTTCTTCTTTGATTCGGAGTTTTTGCGTTCCTCCTTTGCTTTTAGCTCAAGCTCATATGTCATCAAGTTGCCGATTAACTCCTCCATGCTTAGTTTACTCAGATTTTTTGATTCTTGTATTGCCGTGACTTTTTCCTCAGAGCTCATTGGTAAGACTCGTAGCACCTTCCTCACAAGCTCTACCTCAGTGAATACCTTCCCAAGCGCTCTAGCATTGTACACCAAAGTTGAAAAGCATCCAAACATGTCCTTTATGCTCTCGCCTTTGCCCATCACAAAGTTCTCGTATTCATTGCTGAATAGGGCTAGACGAGATTCCTTGACTTGAGAAGTTCCTTCATGTGTCACCTCCAAGGTATGCCAAATTTCCTGTGCAGTTTTACAATGAGAAATTCTATTAAATTCAGTCTTATCAAGAGCACAGATCAAAGCATTCATGGCTTTAGCATTTGTAGTTTTTAATTTCTTATCGTTAGCATCCCACCTATCCTTACGTTTAGGAATCTCAGTATTACCAACAGTTATAGTGGGAGATTTATAGCCAGTTTCAATAATGTCCCAAACATCATAATCAACAGAACTAAGATAAATACTCATCCTAACTTTCCAATAAGCATAATCATTCCCATTAAACATGGATGACCTAACAATAGATTGTCCCTCAGAAAAAGCATTATTTGGTGGATTCATGACTCTAGAGTTAAAGAAAAATACCGTGCTCTGATACCACTTGTAGGATCTAGATTAACCCTAGAGGAGGGGGGGGGGAGGTTGAATAGGGTTATAGCAAATTTTCTCGAATTAAACGTAAAAACAAACTACAGAAAAGTAAATATGCTGACAAGTAATCACACACAAAATTTACCCAGCTTCGGCAACCCCTGCCTACTGCTGCATTCCCAGATTTCTATTAGAATTAAACAGTCTCCCGCTTACAAACACTCTAACAGACTCGCAAACCCTGCTACCGTCTATAGAGTTTTGCAAACTCGCAAACCCTGCTTACTGAACTAATCCTAACTAGACAATCTGACACAACCTAAATCCTAGGTGGTGATTTACAAAGATTTGATTCGAAAAGTACAAACTTGAAAAATAAAAATAAGAGCAAAAATAACTAAAAACCTGAGTACAACTTCCTTTTTTCTTTTTCCCTTAAACAAACAACCCAACCCAAAAGAAAACACGACCCACTTCCCTCTTTTGTTATCTGATGCAATTTAGGGTTTCTGAAAAATGGCGGCTTTGTCTCAACTACGGCCCGATTGGACCTCTGAGTTGCCTCCAATTGCTCCTCTTTCCTTCGAATGTCCAATTCGCCTCTGATTAAGGCTTGCGCAACCATGTTTAGGGCGAATTCCGATTGTTACAGACTAGGGTGATTGAATTGGTATGATTTGAGTTGAGATTTTCTGATTTATCTTGCTTGTTCTCCTCGTACCGTCTATGATGATCTTGGGTATGTATATATATAGGGTAGAAACCCTGATACTTTGCGTCTGATATGATTTTTTGCTTGGCCTCCAAGTCGTTGAATATTTCCATGATTTTGTTGTGACATTTTGGGTATATACGATTCGAATTTTGCTTAGTACCCACAGCTTTGGATATTTCCTATATGTTTTCACAATTTTGAAATTTGAACTTCTGATTTTGCTCTGGGATTTTTTTCGGTCCATATTCGAATTATTTAATCAAATCTGGAAACAATTTTTCCATATATTTGCATTGCCAAGATTTGTTTGCCATATTTGATTTGTTGACCAAGTCTTCTGATTTTTTTACCTTTTCAACAATTTTCTTACACGCTTGACAATTTTGTGTCTGCATTGTTATTCTTCGACTTGTTTAACATCTTCTTTGACTTCGAACTTGTCTCCTGATCTTTGTTACATTGTTTCTCGGCATTGAATAACTTGATTTACTGTAGGCCTTGACTTTGTTATCATTGCGATATTGTAGTTCACTATTTGCATCATTGTTTCATATAGTTATTCACTTGATTGAGTCTGGTTTCGCATGTGTCCATTCGCATTGACTTTCTATTGCACGTGCTTCATGATGTACTCGACAAAATGTACTTTCTTTGTTTTACTCAGGTCTGCATTATATTATACATGTACCTGTAGTTGTATAACCTGGTTCTTCTAAACAGTGTAGATGACCTTGATCATATTGACTAACTTGTTTTTGTGATGCCTGTTTCATTAAGTTTGATGTATTTTTGATCTTGAGACGATTGCATATTCCTGATGCACTTGGTCATTCATTGGTTTGTTTGCATGTTTGTGCATATTGAGCCTTGGTCTCTGTTACATGCATTGCTGTTGGGTTGCTTTGGGATTGAACTTGAGCTTTGCACTGTCGATTGTTGTAGCATGCACTCTTGTTTATTTCCACTGGTTCGTTGCCTCTCTCCATTTGCCTCTGGTTACTTGTAAATGATGCTACACATTGTTGTATTTGGACTTGTTTCAGTTTGCATGTGGTCTTGATTCTCGGCCTATTGTGCATTCGACATTACTCTGGGCCATGAGTTCATCTAAGTCATCATGTCTTTTGGCTCGACTTGAGCATTGTCAGGTTGCATATCCAGCTTGCATGTGCTCTGTTGACTATGTCTATGTTGTGCATGATTCAGCTTTTTTTGACTGCGCACACGAGTTGGCGAGGCAGTGCACATGTGTATAAATGTACACGTGTGTATTGCAGCCACTCATGATTACCTGTCCCTGATAAGAATACTGATACGCACAAATATTACTCAATCAAAAATGATGACAATAATCCATATATCTGAGACACCAATAAAACAAATTTATATTTTTGCAAATTCATATTTTTTTATTTTCAGATTACTGTTGTAGTTGCTAATATACAGGTACACAGGAGACAAGACAAGAACTGGAGCTGGACAATACAGATAGACGCAGATGTGCAGACAGAGTGAGAATCTAAGTGTTGAGCATTGTAATGAGAAAAAAATATGAATGTGAAATGTATGAACTGGTGTACGTATATAGAGAGAGCTGAAAAATTTGTACTGTATAAGTGTTGAAATAAAATATTATATTGAATAAAAATACTGATTGAATTATATAAATTCCGTGCAATAATATTATTATTCAATATGAATATTTATTCCTATATGTATATAGTACAATCTGCAAACACATATATAAATTGATATATATTTGTTATCATCAAACAAAAATTCACATCAAACATTTATACGTGGTGATTTCATTATGAGGTTTTGAACTCTTAATTGAGTTTCACAGGTAATGAGATTTATGAGGTTTTGAACTCTTAATTGGGTTCCACGAGTTATGAGGTTTTTCAAGATTTATGTGGTTTCCTTCTGAGATTTTATTGGAATTTACATTTCGAGTTTATTTTGATGTTGTTCATGAGTTAAACCTTAAGATATTTTGGAGTTTTCCATCACTTTGAATTTTTGTAAATCCGAGTTTATACCTTTCCTTTTTGATTAACATGATGTTTCTCTTATATGACTTATATCCTATTTACCAATGCTAATCATTTTGTTCAAGTTAGACAGACCCATGTGTTTATTATACGGGTCAGACTGAGTTGCGGGTTAGGTTATTTGGCTATTGCTTTGCTGTTCTCTATGGACCCTTCTATCTATTCTTTTGGATTTTATGCATAGCTTTTGTGTAGCTTATCTCATAGTATGTTAGCGTATCTTGGTTATGTACTTATTCTTTCGTAGGGACTTGATGTATATATTATGGTTGTATCACCATGTATAACACTTTGTATAGTATTTGATATATATGCATATATATGACCGTGTTTGCTGTTTTTCGATATGTGATATTTATTTCTATTATGTTTTGTTCTAAATAGATCTTGTAGGCACCATGGTATTGTATTAGGTAAGGATTAAGTATGTCGAACCACTAAAGATGAAAATGAAAAATGAAAAAAAAATGAGCACATTATCAACATACTTAATGTTTATTTAATACCAGACTATGGATAGTCGCTCCTAAACTGCCCTATTTTCTACACAAGCATGCAATATTACCTACTAACACTCTTTGTTAGTGTGGGTCCCGAGGTGAGGCGTCATAAGAAAGAGATGTGTAAAGTATGAATTCATTGTAGTTTACACTATCTATTTCATTAATAAAAAGAAATGATTATTCCTTGTAATTTCAAACGATGTAATCTTTTATATTTTAAAGTTAAATCTTTTGTTTTGGACTGATTTATGGAAATTATAGCGGATAATCATTTTAGATATGATTCCAACAATTGAACATGGAAAAGAATATTCTAGTGAAGATATATAACAAGAACGTATTTGATGAATGTAGATACATATACGTAATTTAATGCGCTTGTAATAATTAAATAAAATGCTAATAACGATGCTTAAACATAATTTCACGTTTAGGATAATTAATTAATGAGAAAGGAATTTAAAATTTTGTAACTCCAATAAATGGAAAATAAATGGTAATAAATATGGGAGTTGCAACAATTTATAAGGTAAATGCATTAATGGGACTGATAAAAATAGAACAGATATAAAAGGTTACTAATTCAAAATTAGCAATCATACATTAATTTCTTAGAAAATGTCCATTAGGATTTTATGGACAAACTAACATTTATGAGCATTTAAAGGAAATTTATGGGTAGATAAGTATTTAAGGTAAATTTTACTATCTTAAATAGAAAGGAATTAGTAAGCTAAGTCCAATGTCTACCTAAGATAATATAAGTAAAGACTTAGGATGGTTAATTGGACTTAGTAGGTTAGTGATGCCAGGCCAGTAGGGTCACTCGACAGAAGACTGTCCTTCACTTTAAGGCTACCAATAGTCGGATGCGCTTACTACTGATGTGAGATATCACTAATCCTAGGATCCACGACAACATGAGAGATTGTGCCTGCTTTCTTAATTGAAAAGTACTAAATGGTCCAAATTTGGAACTAATAGTGGCGAGGGATATCTCCATATGGGTTCTTTTTTGGTTTGAGGTATTAAACGACCGTAAGATCTCCCTCTCTCCTAAATCAAAGTAGCAAGTAACCTAGTGAAATTCCAAATAAATAAGGATGCCTTTAAAAGGGTTTACTTCAGTGTTGAGGTACTAGTGGCTGTAGGGTCTGCCTCCCTACCGAAAGAAGTAACCTAATGAGATGCCATATTTATGATTAAGAGTGATAGTGGATATCTCGAGAAGGGTTCGCTTTAGATTTGGTTATTAAGTGACTATGGGGTCCGCCTCTTTCCTATAAAAGAAGTATTAAGTAGCCTAATGATATTTCCAAGCAATGTCAGCTAGATAGTACCAGTGAGGAGTCTGCCTTAGGGTTAAGTATTAAATGACAAAGACCTACCTATAGGTGTTAAATGGTCAGGGGTCTGCCTAGTCCTTACTGATGAGGTATTAAGTGGCTTGGATATGGTCACTCACATTGCTAACGTCGTAATAACGATAGTACCATTGAGGAGCACGTCTTGGAAATAGGTATTAAATGATGGGGTATGCCTTAATTAGGGTATTAAATGACCGAAGTCTGCCTATTTTCCAATAAAAGGTATTAAGTGGTTTGGGTACTGTCACTTATGTGACTACGATTTTATTATTGATAGATGCTGTAATAGTTGAGGATTAAATATCAGAAGCCTTAAATAGTGGTTAGAGGTTATTGTAGTGAGGACCCACTGACCATTGATAACGTTGTTAGGAAAACCACATTGGGAATAGGTCTTAAGTGATGGGGTCTACCTTGATTTAGGTCTTAAATGACAGGGTCTACCTTGATTGAGGTCTTAAATGGCAGAGTTTATCTATTTTTCTTTTAAAAGTATCATAAAAGCCACTTCATATTTAGAATTATTAAGTAGCAAATGGATGTCAAAGTATTGGGTGGTTGATAACGCTTCATCAGTATTTTCTACCTTAGGAAGGGGTAGGTAAGTAATCATGTGTGCAATGCAAGGTTAGATAGATTATAATTGCTAAACTTAATGGACATAACTATTAAGTGGAAACCAATTGGTATAAATTTATATTATGGATAGTTTATAAATTTTTCAGTCATCAAAACGTTGTTCTAACCCCCTCCTCATCATAACCCACATGATAGATTTAGAGAAACATGTTAGTGGGCTGGATGTACTTTGTGTTGGAGAAGTCTTCTTTTTCTCTTATGCTCGATGCTGATGTGACAATCCACTATCCAAGGAATACCATTAATTCCAAGGTAGTAGTCATAGTTAGTATTCTTATTCTATTATTGTTTTCGCTGTGAGTTTAGATTTCTATCAATTTCTGATAATGCTCATGCTTATTTGCAGGTACCAAATTCAACGATCTATGTTTTGGTGGACTCAGTTTTCGGTTTTTTCCCAACTTTAAGCCCATTAAGGTGCGGGTTATTGCAGGCAGGGTATTAAGAGCGCATCCTATGGACAATCTAATATGTCAAAAAAGGTTGTTGGGCTCGAAAATTAAATTCTCAAGGTTGGGAAAGCAAGCATTCTGCTTGGTTATGGCATCCCACAAACTCTGCCCCTATTTTTAGGCCATCTAGTCAAAGTCCTAACTAAACAACCTCTGAAGCAAGTGCTGATTCGACTTGATATAACGGGACATCTTCTAAAGTGGCTGGTAGAACTTGGCCAACGTCACATCACCTTTCACCTCAACACTTCCACTAAAGCCTATGCGATAGTCGATTTCATTATGGAATGCTCCAACAAAAATGAAGAATTACCCACCAACCAATGCTCCTAATAATTACACTTGACAGAGCATCAAATGAAGATTGGGAGAGGGCCAGCATAGTCCTCATCACCTAAAATGGACTAGACATTTTTTTGTGAGAGCAACAGTGAGACTGCGTACGGGACCATCTTAGCCAGTTTCGGATAGCTAAAGTTCTCAAAATTGAAGTTGTTACACCCATTTTCAACCAATATCTAGCATAGGTTTAGGTATGTAAAGTCAACTAGTGGTGAATCACAATAAGAAAAGGCATAAGATAAAAGCTACGTCAAATAGGAACTACATAAGTTCCAAAATACAGCATGCGCAACCCTACAAAACAAAACTAAACTATATAGCCAAAAGAGTTCACATAAAGGGTGATGCAGCTCAGGTCCTAGAATGCACTGCTATAATTAGGTCTTTAGCAAGGCACAACGCTTCTCAACCTAATCTACCCAACAACTGCACAAACAACATAGCACAATATCATACATTCAAATAGAAAACTCAAACTTCTCGGTATACTATGCAAATCCAAGCTAAGTATCAGATAACTTACGGCCTCATTCATAGCCCATTATTTCAAATCAAATTTTCTTGAGCTAGCCAATTTTATCCCATGCATAACCAAATTTATCCTGCAAAAAGCATGCTTCATCCTACTTAAATCCATGCTAACAATAAATGAATCCGAATCAGTCAAGCAGATAAAGGACATGTGGTAAAATCCAACAACGGCTACTAAATATGAGGAACGACATTATTAATCCATATAACATCTTATCTACTATAAAAAGAAAGGAGTGTAGCAGGGAAAAGGGATCTAAATATTTACTTAAAAAAAATTAAATACTTTCAAAATGTACCAAGATCTTCGTTGATTTCTAAGCCTGCACTAAGAAAGAAAACAAACAAAAGTGAGTGATTTTGACCCATGGATGTAGGATTCCTTAATACCTAAACCATGTAATCTTACGTGTCTTTACTTTCCCAGCATTTACTTTACAGTATTTTTTGTTTAGACTTCTGTAAATTTAAATTAGTCTATTTAGGCTTTTAACAAACAGTTAAGTTACAACCCACTTAATTGTGTAAGCATTTCACTGTATAACTACTACGTTTAAGGCAATTTAATACTCGTTAATATACTAACTCTTAATCACATAACCATTCATTGGCGTGATTACTTCAAATTAATTAAGTATTGTGGCATCAAATAATCTCGATAACATTTTGGCGCTAAAAGAAGGGCCAAGCCCTCAGCAATTTTAGTTTTACACAAACTTTTCTTATATTTAACAAACCACACTTTACAAAAAATGCACCCGACAAGCCTATAAAACACAAGTTCCTCCATTCCTTCCCAATAGAATAGGAACATCTCACCACCAAAACAAAAGCGTACAATAATTTGACCACCTCTAAATCATTAATGGGCCTATCTCAAAATTCCTCTTCAAATCCCCTTCTGTAGGCCATAAGCCTATTTATGGCCCAAACAAATGAAAGGATGTATGGGATAGAAATGATAGTGGCCCAATATCCACCTCTAAAACCTATTCATTCCCATAGCTGCATAGCTCACCGCCAACATTCATTGGTTGAGAAAATTACATGGCCAATGAATAAAAATGACAAGCTCAATAGTAAGAATGGTGACACAGGTCATAAAGGCATGGGGGCAAAGCTTAAAGGAAAAATCCTAGCTAAACCAAACATCAAACCTATTGGCCTAACATTAACTCCTTTTTCTTGGAAAGCACAGTGTAAGATGTGTAAGAAAATTATGAGGCAGCCTCAGTTTATGAAGATGGATCATCAAAGATTGAGTTCAAAGGTGAATAAATTAGGGCATAAAAGGCTCAAGTGGAATAGCCAGCATAGCTTTGCCAGTGAGCAACAAAGTAGGGAGAGGATGGTAGAGCTTCTCTCCAATTTGTGATGATATAGTGAAATCAGACCTTCTTGACAACTTTGAGGCTCCAATATAGAAAAATACAGTAGTACATATAACCAGGCGACTATTTATGAATTTTCGAATGTAAGCCTATTTTGAAAGTGGGAAAACTTGCTAGAGTTAGTTTTTTCTAGTCTAGCTGGCCTGGCTGGTGAAGCTTCAAGATGGTTTCAAAGGTACGAATGTAAGGAGGTTTATTCATGGCATTAGTTATTATCTGACTTTTTTGGCACTTCAATGCTGCGAGGGAAGTTTGGCTAGATCCAAATACACAATCATGCATCAGGTAGCGTGACAACAAAAGCTTGCACAGTTTTATAAGCTGGTTCGAATATAAAGTAACGAGAATCTACATTGCTAGTGAAGAAGTGCTACTAATGGTAGCATATTCTAGAATTAAAAAAGAGACAACATTTTGGGACAAGAATAGCAAAAATCCTTGCAAAAGCATCAATGCATTTCATGAATGAGCCAGTGGCTATATTCTGGTTGAAAAGCTCGATAGGCCGAAGCATCCCAATAGGCAAAACTGACCACATGCAGAGTGATAGGGAAAGGGATAAAAAGCTATAACTAGCTAGTGGAAAGAATGAGGGAGTTCAACGTTGCAAACCATACTCTCCTAACTTATAGCCTTGGACACATCTTTAAAGTGACCAGAGCTTAGCTGGCTTACAACTTCCCTAATAAAGGGAAGAAACCTTAACATAATAAAAGTGGTGCTTACTACCATTGTCATAGGATGAACGAGCACCATACTAATAGTTGATGCCACTTGAAGAATGAAATAGAAAGACGAATCCAAAAAAACTATAAGAGCAGTTGTTAACAAAGTGCGGCAGCAGCTCCAACTCAAAGCCAAACGCCACAACCTCACATAGGTCAAGCAAGAAATCGAGGAATTGTCGTCGGGTCCATTCATGGAGGACCTCACTTAGCTAACAAAAGTAAGAGGTCAATGGAAAAATGTGTCTAGGACCTCACTTGAATATAGTGTCATGTATCACATTAAGCAACAATCTGCACCATACATCACTTTCAATGTCGCATGTTTAGCAAAGGTCTATTTCACATCAAGACCAATTCTGATTGTAGTGCAAATATTTAATTTCACTATTATAAATGTGTTTGTAGATTTTGGAAGCTTAGTCAGTATCATCTTCAAAGCTGCTACAACAAGAGGAAGCTTCCAGCATAAATGTTGAAACCTAGCCCAGAACCAATCTATGGCTTCGACAACACAACAACTATTCCAATGGGTCTGATCAGGATCGCTATAATAGCTGAAATGTTGCCACTACATAGACCTTTCTACACAAATTTTCTCATAGTTGATCAAATGTCTACCTGTAGTGCCTTTTTTGGAAGGCCAACATCAATAGATCTTAAAATTTTTGTTTCACAAAAAGGTGTACTCACAAAGTTTCATACCCTGCTAAGATAGGTAGAATTAGAGAAATAAACAATAAGTAATGAATTGTATAATTTAACTTTGCTGTTTCAAATTATGCTATTATGTCTCTTATACATGTAATAATAATAAAGTCCAAAATGATAAGCCGGTTCAGGGAACTGCACGAGTATCTAATATCAAGACTGACCCGAAATAGGTCAACCCACAACCATAGTGCAAGTAAGGAATAAGAAGAGGGGTTACCTTCACATGACCTAAATCGATGAATATTCTTCAATCTACGAGTAATGTTTTAGTGATGCTGCATAGATTGCTTATAGCGTAGCTTGATCATAATCAGTTATAGTAGAAGATGAAGTAGATACAAGATTAGGTATGAGTAATAAAGACTTAAAAGATGAGCTAGAAGATATTTTTAGATTTAATAGATCAATCAGAATGTTGAAAACTAGAAGAAATCGAAGTACGTAACTACATACAAAATTGGTCAATAACAGGAAAAAAATCAGTTAATGTATTTGCTTGGACCACGCAGACATGGTCGGAAAGATCCATCCATTATCTTCCATTCTCTTAATATTGACCATAATGCACATCCCATAAGACAAAAAAGATGCTCTATACATCAAGAAAGGTATAGTGCTCTATACGAGAAAATAAATTAATTAAAGGTGAATGACTTCATCAGGAAAGTTTATTATCCTAAGTGGATAGCTCACCCAATCTAAGTAAAGAAGCCCAATGAAAAGTGGAAAATGTGGTTGACTTAATCAGTCAATAATGCATGTATTCAAGACAGTTTCCCTTTTCCCATAATAGATCAGCTTGTAGACGCAACCATCAAGCGCAAATTTCTCTCCTTCATCAATGCGTACTTAGGTTACAACCAGATCACCATATTTGAATTGAATCAAGAGCATACCAGCTTCATTACAGATAAAGGATTATAGTGTTATAAGGTCATACCATTTGGGCTAAAGAATGTTGGATCATGTTATACTGCCTTTTGGCAAGGCCGTGACAATAAGGAATTGACTAAAAAACCAAGGACAGTCTGTCCCAAAGATCGATTACCTTCAAGGTTCACAATGGATGTTGATAAATTTTGCTCAAGTTTGGGTCGAGCTACAATAAATATGAAAAGACAAGCAAAGATATGAAAGTTAACATTTCAAATTTCAAGTCAATCGGAGTTCGTATGCTCAAGATATGGATCTATCGAGATTCACTTAGAAAATATCTACAAGTCGTATCCAACACTGGTTCGTATCCATGGAGAAAGCATTGAGTTCGTACCCATCAGAGTCAGCTACGACCTCCTTTGTGTCCACTCCATTCGTATCCATGGGGGGCCTTTACTTCGTGTCCATTCATATTATAACCGAAGCCAAGCCAATCTCGTTCGTACCCAAGGGAAGCGTTACATTTGTATTCAGCCAGGAGCCACCAATCTTCGTATCCATCGAGTTCACCTCTTTCATATCCCACAATAACCATTGTCTCGTATCGGTTTAACTTCTACGCACTTCGTATCGACCTGCCACACATCGATATGAAGTCTACCATCGGTTATCGATACGGAGCATGCTACACTCCCTCGATACGAAAGGCAATGTGCAAGATTGATACGAAGTGGAAATGCCCAGGTCGATACGAACAAGGCATAGAAAAGTGGAAAACATAGTCATTCGGCATGGAAAGTGGATCGATCCTGGGATTTCGCTCCATATTATCCTGATCGATTAGAATGGTATGGATACTAATGGAGCGACACGAACGAGAACAATATGAATTCGACAACACATTGTAAATCCAAACTTGCATCGATCATATCTCACCATCTATAAGTTCAAATGCCATCAAATTTTCGCAAAAGCTTGCGTACCATCTCAAGAATGTCGACGATCAATCTCAACCCAAATTGACCATTTTTTGATCGATAGAATTAGATACGCATCGATCATGGATCAAGCCAAAATCTCCTAAACGCGATCCCGTTGGCCCACTCACATGAGAGAGGAAGTCCTCCGAGATCTGGACAAGATATTTGCTTCCTTTAAATAGTGACCCCGGACATACAAAGAAGGGACTTTTTGGCTTCTCTACGCTGATACTCTGCTGAAATCATCGCTATACTTCAACGGTACCGTTGTAATCTTTTGTAATCAGCGAGCGAAATTAATAAACATCAATCATTTCATAGTGGACGTAGGCAATACGCCAAACCACTCTAAATTTGCATGTTTTTGCATTGTTTCTTATCTGTTGATTGGTGTGTTTGTTAGATCTACCTCATTTTACATTTATTTCTTCATTTTATCACTTCAAACCCATCCAAAAAGTATTGTGCCCAATTTTGGTACAAACACTTTGGTTCTTTCACTAAGAAAACCCAGCTTTTCTCCTACTCATTGGATCTACTTCCGATATTGGATTGCGAGAATCTAAGGAGAAGATCCAGATCTCAAGCTTAGAAGTTCTTCTACCCTATTCAGATTTGCACCAAGTCTAGGAGAGAACTTCACCATTCACCATGGTTGCTACCAGAACTACCTCAACAGCTACCGATCTAGAAGGATGGGATAGACAGAACCCGCGCAACTTCTCTCTGCCGACCAAAACACTGCTGGACCTTCGAATACACAAGGCCCTATCACCAGGGAGAAGTTCAAACTTTTGATGCAAGAGCTAAATCAAAGCCGCTAGCATCTTACCCAACAGCTCTATGCCAACGCAGAATTAACTAATCGTCTAAACCGTGAAAGACGAAGGAGATCCTAAAGGGATCAAGCTTCCACTCATCCATTGAAAGTTTATCTTATTCTGACCACAATCATATATTCATACGCTCATCGTTGGATGGAAGCTATACACAGGCTACCGAACATCATCGCACTCTGAATCTTAGGCAACCGAGAGTTGATCCATCAACCAGCCATCATACAGACCCTCTTCCATAGAGGGGACGGTTCCTTATCATCCTACCGACAACTGCGCTATTGCTGCACTATTGAGTTGGGAGGACACTCGAAACTAAACGGATCTGAACTGTCACCAGCGTGAGTATACTCCTGAGCCTTTTGTTCTTGAAGACCTAGAACCAAGGAGGCGAGATATTGACCGTTGACCGCGACCGGCCCATCCTCGCATTGTGGAACCCGACTACACCTTGGCTAAGCATGCCCAGAATGTCCAGATGCCAGACATGATCCGTCAGATGATCCGCGAAAGTTAGGGCCTCACCAATGACGACTGGGGAATCTTCCAAAGTCATACCCATTTCACCGATGACATCCTTTACGCTGAACCGCCTCGGCGATTCAGAATACCAACTCTACCTGCTTATTATGGGAGCTCTGACCTAACTAGCACATTTTAAAGTATGAATGTTAATGAATGTCGCACGGGCTGTGATGTGGACATGTGCCAAAGTTTCCTAATTTCCCTAAAGGGAATTGCGACTATGTGGTTTACTCGCCTACCACCTCGATCTATCTCATGTTTCGACCAGTTGGCAACGAAGTTTGTTGATTAGTTTTGCATGCATGTCACGAGGCCAAAAGATGTTAATACCTTATCCTGCGTCACTCAAGCTCCCGGACAAACATTCGGACGTTATCTGAAGAGGTTTCATATGGCACGCGTTGAGATTAGTAATCCTAATGACAAATCAATTCTGAAGGCATTGACCAAGGGCATCGATCCCGATTCCGAATTTGGCAACTGGTTGGCCAAAAAACCCTCTGCGTCATTGGATCGTTTCTATTCCAAGGCACCTCAGTTCTTGAGAAGAGAGGATGCGAAAAAGTCTAGGAAAAAGAATGACATAGGGCCCAGTATCGAAGGAATCCAAAGCAATGTCGCTGTAAAACAATCAGGGGAGAGTTTTGGAAAGGTGTAGTTAAACATACAGAATAAAGAGAATCAATAGAAAAGCGATGGAAATCAAGGCATGAAATGGGATCAAAATCGCGGACAGCGACGTAGGCTCCCATGTTTGGCACACATACTTCTCTATATACATCTTTGGAAAATGTGTATTTACAAACTTGCAATACTATCCAATATAAGAAACCCGCTCTTAAGAAATCATCAGAGAAACAGATTCAAAGCGGGAAGTTTCATAGGTTTCACGATAGTTATGGCCGTAACACGAACGAGTGCCGTCATTTACCGGATATTATCGAGAATTTGATACAAGAAAGAAAGTTGGAGCAGTTTATACAGGTTCCGCAGTCTGGAAGCGTGGGCCCATCGAATCAAAACCAAATACCAAATTAGGTTAGACAAGAGGAACTCGGTCGTACCGGCAGAAGGCTAGTAATTAACACTTTTAGTGGTGGTCCTCGCCCAGTGGATTGAAGCTGGAGGGAAATAGGGTCGTATGCCAGCTCTATTAGGCATGCGAGAATCGAATTTGGTAGTAATTTGGAAGACGGGGCTTTGGCCAAACAACAGAAAACGATGACAGACGACATCGTATTTTGTGACAGGGATGCCGATAGAGTCGAATCCCCAACCATTGATCCACTAGTCATTTCAGCTTAGGTAGGTCCTGCTTGGATGAAGAGGATCTTAGAGGACAGTGGAAGTTCGAGGCACATACTCTTTAGGAGAGCCTATGATCAGATGAAGATGGAAGCAAAAGATTTGAAGGTTTGTCAGTCTCGTATTCATGGCTTCAATGGAAGTGCGGCTATACCCACTGGGATGGTGAAGCTACCAATAGAATTGGGAGTTAGAGAATGCTGGAGAGTCTGGATATTATAGTTTATTGTATTGGATATAGATTCACCATATAATACTTTCTTGGCCTGGCCGGCCCTAGCTGAGTTCAGGGCCACTATCGCCCCTTGGTGTCTAACTTTGAAATTCCCTACCGATAATGGAGTCGAAGTCGTTCGGGGAGACCAGGCTGCTGGACGAGCATGTTATGTTGCTGAGCCGCGAGAAGCGCAGCGAAAAGAGGAAAGAAAGGGCGTAGAGGAATCTCTCTACGTCCATTTTGCAGATAATCGACGGTTGATGTTTGGGCCAGGGCCCGGGCGCCACAATCGATTCCCAAGATATCTTGACCCGAGAGATACCGAGAGTGAAGATGAAGTCAGAGACAGTTGAGCTTTTTCGACAGATTTGGCGATCAATGTTCTGATTGATAATTATGACAATTCTAAAATGGTAAAGGTTAGATCCCAGCTAAGCCAGTAGATGAAGAACGAATTGGTTGAATTTCTCCGAGCAAACCTCGACGCATTTGCCTAGACGCGCTCCGACATGTGTGGAATCTTGCCAGATATCACGAGCCACACATTGAATATTGACCCGCGGCATGTCCCAGTCAATCAAAAAAGGCATGGTATGGATCCAGAGAGATCTCCCGCCCTTAAGGAAGAGGTAGAGACTCAGGTCGAATGGGTTTATCCGAGATGCATTATATCCAGAATGGGTGTCCAATCTATACTTGTCAGGAAACCTAACGGGAAATGGAGAACGTGCGTTGACTATTCAGACTTGAACAAAGCTTGCCCTAAAGACAGTTTCCTACTTCCTCGGATTGATCAACTCATAGACTCAACAGTCGGATATGAACTTTTGTCCTTCATGGATGTATATTCGGGCTACAATCAGATACCCATGCACTTGCCCGATCAGGACCATACCATCTTTGTCATCGATCTAGGACTTTACTACTACAAAGTGATGCCGTTCGGACTTAAGAATGTCAGGGAAACCTATTAGAGACACGTCAACTGAATGTTCGCTAACCATATCAGAAAGACCATGGAGGTATATGTGGATGACATGCTGGTAAAGTTACGATTTTCCACCGATCAAATTAAAGACCTGGAAATGATGTTCAACATCCTCTGAGAGTACAGAATGAAACTCAACACGTTGAAGTGTCACTTTGGAGTCGCGTCTGGAAAATTCCTTGGATTCATCGTTAATGCCCGAGGGATCGAAGCCAATCCTGAGAAAATCTGCGAAATCGAAAATCTTGAGACCAAGGACTATAAAGCAAGTTCAGAGCCTCAACGGGAAGGTAGCGGCACTGAGCGGGTTCATTTAAAAATCGACCGATAAATGCGTCCCCTTCTTCGATCTAATTAGAAAATAGAAGTGGAACTTTGAATGGACTGCAGAGTATGAGGGCGCATTTTGAGCACTAGTTCAACACCTGTCCACACCGCCAATTTTGTCCCATCAATCATGAGAGCCTGTACATCTATTTGGCGGTGTCGGAAAACACAATCAGCACTGTTTTAATTCGAGAAGAAGACCGGATGCAATAGCCAGTCTATTACATCAGCAAACGAATGACCGGAGCAGAGAGTAATTATCCGAAGTTGAAAAAGTTAGCTTACTGTCTTGTCATTGCCTCGAGAAAACTCCATCTATATTTCTAAGCTCATCCTATCACTGTCTACACCGATCTACCGTTATGACAGGTCCTTGTATGGCCTGAGACGTCTGGTAGGTTACTTAAGTGGAATATCGAGCTGAATCAATTCGACATCACTTAAACACCAAGGTGAGCTATTCAAGTACAAGTCCTGGCAGATTTCTTTGTCGAATTCACTACACCGGAGGGCTTTCCCAAAACCAATGAATCTCCCAAATATGTCTGGAAGTTGCATACTGTTGGTGCATCAAACGACCGCTGCTTAGGCACTGTAGTTGTGCTCGAAACTACCAAGGCCGATCGACATGCTATGCTTTAAAGTTCGATTTCTGTGCGTCTGACAACGAGGCCAAATACGAAGCCCTGCTCGTCAGACTAAGGCTTGCCAAAGATTTAAGAATCGTTGATGCGGAGATTTATCGCGATTCACAATTGGTCATGTGTCAAGTTCATGGGGAGTACCAAGCTAAAGACCAGAGACTGGCTGCTTATCTCGCTCAGGTCCAACAAATATTGAATCAGTTTGATTATTATGCCATTATTGCATTCCACGAGAACACAATCAGAAGGCCGATTCCTTAGCAAAATTGGCCAGTACCGATGAAGTGTTAGGGATGCAGATTAAGGATCTTAAGGCAGAAATAACACTAGAGGGGGAGGTGAATAGTGTTTTAAAGAATATATGAACTATATGACTAAATTAAAACTTTTAACACAAATCTAAACAGAATTCTAACACAGAATGATCACAGAACATATAACAAATGCAAATAGTAAAGTAAAGCAAGTAAAAGGAAAGAACACACCGGATTTTATACTGGTTCGGAATCCTCCTACATCCAGTCCTGCACCAAGGCCATATCCTTGTACAGATTTTTATAAGCCAATATCCAAATTACAACCCTCAATTTCTAAGGCCTTGAGGAACCCTCCTATCTCCGAGTCTGGGGTAAACTCTCTTGATTTACAGGACACAAGATCACCCTAATACTTCTTAATAACAATCCTTTTGAATGGATAGACTCTATGGACTTTTTGAATACAAATTAATCATATAACTCTGAATAGCACTTTGATCTTTAGTAGAATGATGGAGAATCAAATAGAGAGAGTATCTAAATGATTTCCTATTTAGAATTTGGCAGAATGATGGCACGATCTTGAAAATATGAAGTTTTATGGATATGGAATGGTGGAGAAGAAAGAGTGAAGAAAATAAGAAAGTAGTTGTTAAAAAAATTTGTTTTGGAAGCCTTTATATAGATGCACAACAGTCATAACCATTGGCGAAAGGTTTTCGAATGAATGGACACTTCTTTTGAAAATTAAATTTTGAATCCAAATGTCACCATGTCGACATGGGGTATCCCTTATGTCGACATCCGTTAGTTCAAAATTATAGAGATGTTGTTTTGAAAAGACAATTGAATTTAAAATAAGTTGAAATTTCTCTGAAGCAAAGTAAAGTGTTTAAACAATATTTTGAGATAGAGGATGAATATAAAACATTATTTTAAATATATATATAATTGATATAGACTGACAATTATATAAGTAATATTTAAAATCAGAATAAGTTTTGATGTTTTAAAATTAGAAGTTTTTAAAATCAGAATAGAGGAATATTTTAAGGCTAAAACAAAGTTTGAAAATATTTTTGAAAGCATGATTTTGAAAGCTAAAACATTTTGAAAACAGATTTAAAAACATTTCGAAAAATCTATTCAAACTGAAATTGCAAGAACCTTCCTACAGAGCTCCTCCATAGGACTCGAGAACTTGTACAAAGTAGTTTAAATGATTTTGATTTTCGTGGGTTTGTAAGCCACTTTTCGTAGGATTGTAAGCTACTTGTCGTGGGTTTGTGAGCCACTGGTTTCGATAGAAATTGGGTTCCATCCCAAAAGAAAATTGGAAGAAAGATGAGAGTGCTATTATGAAGTTTTAACAAAATACTAGACACTTATCTTGAGATCTTGAAATCTTGATTCTCTAGAGTCTTGAATCTTGAATCTCTAATCTTCATCTTGGTGCTTGAGTCTTTATACTGATCAGTCTTCGATGATACCTGCATATACTTCATATATATATATATATATATATATATCTATATGGAAATGTTAGTATATATTTTATAAAGTAAAGTATAATAACTATATAAGGTTGTTGTCATTAAATCATCATCAACTCAGTTCCTAACAATCTCCCCCTTTTTGATGATGACAACCTTTATTTATAAAATATTCTTACCATACCATAACTCCCCCTTACTCCGTGATTTCTTCTTAAAACTACAACTCCCCCTTACTCCATGACTCCCCCTTACACCAAGCACATATATTTTTATAACTTTCTCCCCCTTTGACATCAGCAAAAAGGAATAAAAGATTTACCTATTCTAAGATAATCAAGTATATATAGAATAAAAGTGTAAAGTGAACGTGTAAGTGATCAAGTGTGTGAGCATATATATAAGTGTAACTCGACAATCAATATCATACATAGTAAACCAATCATGTATAGTATATGAAGTTATATACAAACCAAATCCAAATCAAACTTAAGTAAACAATTCAATCAAATCCTAATCAAATCTAAATCAAATCTAAATCAAATCAAACAAACAAACAAACATACATAATGATCGGACATTCCTTGGGACTTCCACCCATCCATCTTCTCCAAAGATAGGATCAGTTTTCATAACATCCCAATTATCTTTGTCGAGAGTGACCGGTGGATTTGCTTCGGGTTCGTCTTTGCTAAGGCTTGAGATCATCCAACAAAGTGCGTTGAAGTGTTTCTCTTGCTCTTTGATCATCTGCATTTGGCTTAATTCTAAGTGTCTTTGATTTCTAAGTATAAAAGAGAGAATATTCTTGAAAGAAGTAAGAGTTTCTTCAAGATTTTCACTTAAATTCTTAATTGGAGAAGCCATAATTTAAGAAATAAGCTGAAGTATGAGAGGAGATGAATAGAAATGGAGGCAGAGAAGTTTTTCTGGAAGAAATAGGTATTTATAGGAGTTATTGGCCGTTCAAAATGAATTGTCACTTGGTAGTTACAAGAATTTGAAGTTAGAAATTGTAACTACTTTCTGACTGTTATATGTCGACATGAGGGGATATGGCATGTTGACATGTTCTAGACAGAATGACTAAGTTGAGTTATTTTTGTTTTTTAAGTTTATTTTTATACTAGTGGACCTATATAAACTTAAAATAAATAACTATCAGAGATATATAAAGCTGGAAAACAAAGAATAAGATAGCATTACTTATATTAGTTAACATTACATAATGTTAACAAAAAAAATAGAAAATACAAAGATAGATAAACGATAGCTAGAGAGATAATGGCTAAGATTAGTTTGATGAAGATGATGATGAGGACAAGCCAAGTTTCCTTCCTATCTTCCCAAAGAACTTGTCGATCTTGGTAGAGTTTTATCCATTTTCTTGCTAATAGATCTCTTAAGAACCTTTTGGTTTTGAGCAAGTATCTTTTGGTTCTTGAGTATGGTTTTGTTGGACGGATTGGCGGGTGTATGTGGATACTCTATACTTTCCAAAGAGGTTTCTTCATCTTCCTCTTCTTCTTCAATTTCCATTCCTTCCCCTTCTTCTTCCTCTTCTTCTCCCTCTTCTTCCATCTCTTCATGAGCAAGTCTCTCTTCCTTTTCGGTAAGTATTTCATACGGTTGAAACATAAGTGGGATTTTCATAAGGGAAATGTTCCCATGATTGAACACTTTCCTACTTACAAACTCTTCCTTTTTAACATCCACACCAAAATAATTGAAAATCCGAGTAAGATAAAGTCCATGATAAAGAGTGTTTTCTCCCACAGTAAAAATTTTGGGTCTTAACTCATCCAAAATAGTTTGTGCCCAATTAATATCATATTTTCCAAATATAGCAAAAAGAGCTTTACACACTTTTGAGGTGGGATTATTGTAGTTTCCTAACCTAGGAATAATGGTGTGTTGAATAAGAAGGTTGACAATTCTTGCTTTTGGGCGGAAAAAGCGATTCTTAAAATCCATGTGGTCATCGCTTTCAAAAATGTGATGAAAAGTCTCTCGATCGGTTTCATTGATTTGAAATTGCGAGAGATTCATACCGGTAGATTTGCAACCCAAAATAGTACCCAAAATATCGGAATCCAAAACAATAAGTGTTCCTTTAACACTACTCCAAATTTGATCTTCATTTCCGTTATAAAATTCACGGTTTAGGTTTGCATAAAACATTTTGACAAGGTTTGGATAACAAATGAAATCATTTTGCTTGTTATCAATCAAGCTAAGAATGGAGTTTTCTTCAAAAAGTTAATCGATTTCATAAGAAGGAAAATCATCAAAAATAGCAAATTTTCCCGTATTGACTTTGCCATAGTTTACATAACTTATGTAAGCTTTGATAGCCTCCGGGTCATTAAAAAGATCATTTTTGATGGATTTGGTCAGCCTCATAGTTGATGGGGTACTTGAGGAAGCCATTGATGAGTGTTTGAGAGGAGTAGAAGAAAATGAAGAAAGTTTGAATTATGAGAATAAAATGAAAAGAGATGATAAGAGAAGTATATTAAATAGATTCTCTAAAGTCATGTTCTCTGGTCAAGAGGTATCTTTTCAGAATTTTGAAGTAAGTGAAAAGGTGGAGGGAAATTCAAAAGTTTGAATTCAAATTTTGAAATCAAATTTCTGAGGGACATGTCGACATGGGGTATCCTGGTATGTCGACATGTGCCTGTTGAATTTGAAAAGGGGTGTCTTTTTCTAAAATCTAAGAAATTCCTAAAATCTTAAGAAAACTAATCTATATTCTATATCTATATATAATTCCAGTAATAATATTAAATATAATAATATTAAAATATTTTAATATTTAAAATAATATTATTTTGAATTTAAAAATTCAAATTTCAAAGGGTGATTTTGAATTTAAAAATTCAAGGAATTGCAAACAAAATCAAAACAAACAAGCATCCAATAAAATAAAAATAAATGTGTACCTATTTTTAGATCCAAACTCCGATCGTCTTCCGATTCGAGAATAGTAGTTAAGCACAAATTTGAATTATCAGTTTTCTTCTCGTCATCACTGGATGAATCTGAATCGTCAAGAGTTGCTGCATATGTCTTCTTTCTTTTCCTTAGTTGCTCGTTATTTGGTTGAAATGTCTGTTTGTCTGGATATGGACAATCTATCTTGTAGTGCCCTGTTTTGTTGCAGTTGTAGCATCTATCACCATTGCTGTTGTTGTTGTAATTGTTGTTGTTCTCCGAAGTATTTATGGAATTCCTTTGATCATTTCTTTTAAAGTTATCCATCTTTCTATACTTCAGAAACTTTCTGAAATTTTTGGTCATGAAAGCAATTTCTTCATCACTATCTTGTTCTGAATCTCCAGTTGTTGCTTTGAATGCGATCGATTTCTTTTCCGTTGCCTTAGATTCTTTTCTCCCTTTTAGTTGAACTTCATAAGACATTAGATTATCGATTAACTCTTCGATCTTCATTTGACTAACATCATTTGCCTCTTCAATAGTAAGTGTCTTTTGATCCCATTCTGGAGTGAGTGAATTGAGTATCTTTCTGACTTTATCTTCTTCTGAGAAACCCTTTCCTAAAGCAATCAATGAATGTACAATATCTTGAAATCGACAATACATGTCGGAAATGGACTCATTTTCATGCATTTTAACAACTAAAATTGGTTAGTTAATATGGAAATTTTAGTCTGTTTAACTTTGCTTGTTCCTTCATGAGTTACTTGCAAAATTTTCCAGATTTCAAATGCAGACTTACAAACAGAGACTCTATTAAACTCATTCCTATCTAGTGAACAAAATAGTATATTCATAGCCTTAGAATTGTTTTGTGCAACCGTCTTTTGATCAGTAGTCCACAGGGCAAAATTAGTAGTTGGTTCAACATATTCAATTTGTGTCATATTCCAAGTATCTAAACTTATGGATTGTAAATAAATTTTCATCCTACATGCCCAATATGCATAATTACTGCCATTAAAAAGTGATGGTCTGACAGTAGACTGACCTTCTACAAATGAACTAGTGTTAGTGCTTGTGTTGACAGAAGTATTGGTGACAGGAGTGACATTATTAGTGTGTTGTGCCATTAAAACTTTTCAAAATTTCAGATTATGAAAATAATGAAAACCAATGCTCTGATACCAATTGTTAGGGATGCGGATGAAGGATCTTAAGGCAGAAATAACACTAGAGGGGGGGTGAATAGTGTTTTAAAGAATATATGAACTATATGACTAAATTAAAACTTTTAACACAAATCTAAACAGAATTCTAACACAGAATGATCACAGAACATATAACAAATGCAAATATTAAAGTAAAGCAAGTAAAAGGAAAGAACACACCGGATTTTATACTGGTTCGGAATCCTCCTACATCCAGTCCTGCACCAAGGCAATATCCTTGTACAGAATTTTATAAGCCAATATCCAAATTACAACCCTCAATTTCTAAGGCCTTGAGGAACCCTCCTATCTCTGAGTCTGGGGTAAACTCTCTTGATTTACGGGACACAAGATCACCCTAATACTTCTTAATAACAATCCTTTTGAATGGATAGACTCTATGGACTTTTTGAATACAAATTAATCATACAACTCTGAATAGCACTTTGATCTTTAGTAGAATGATGGAGAATCAAATAGAGAGAGTATCTAAATGATTTCCTATTGAGAATTTGGCAGAATGATGGCACGATCTTGAAAATATGAAGTTTTATGGATATGGATTGGTGGAGAAGAAAGAGTGAAGAAAATAAGAAAGTAGTTGTTAAAAAAATTCGTTTTGGAAGCCTTTATATAGATGCACAACAGTCATAACCATTGGCGAAAGGTTTTCGAACGAATGGACACTTCTTTTGAAAATTGAATTTTGAACCCAACTGTCACCATGTCGACATGGGGTATCCCCTTATTTCGACATCCCTTAGTTCAAAATTATAGAGATGTTGTTTTGAAAAGACAATTGAATTTAAAATAAGTTGAAATTTCTCTGAAGCAAAGTAAAGTATTTAAACAATATTTTGAGATAGAGAATGAATATAAAACATTGTTTTAAATATATATATATATATATATATATATATATAATTGATATAGACCGTCAATTATATAAGTAATATTTAAAATCATAATAAGTTTTGATGTTTTAAAATTAGAAGTTTTTAAAATCAGAATAGAGGAATATTTTAAGGCTAAAACAAAGTTTGAAAATATTTTTGAAAGCATGATTTTGAAAGCTAAAACATTTTGAAAACAGATTTAAAAACATTTTGAAAAATCTATTCAAACTGAAATTGCAAGAACCTTCCTACAGAGCTCATCCATAGGACTCGAGAACTTGTACAAAGTAGTTTAAATGATTTTGATTTTCGTGGGTTTGTAAGCCACTTGTCGTAGGTTTGTAAGCTACTTGTCGTGGGTTTGTAAGCCACTGGTTTCGATAGAAATTGGGTTCCATCCCAAAAGAAAATTGAAAGAAAGATGAGAGTGCTATTATGAAGTTTTAACAAAATACTAGACACTTATCTTGAGATCTTGAAATCTTGATTCTCTAGAGTCTTGAATCTTGAATCTCTAATCTTCATCTTGATGCTTGAGTCTTTATACTGATCAGTCTTCGATGATACCTGCATATACTTCCTATATATATATATCTATCTATATGGAAATGTTAGTATATATTTTATCAAGTAAAGTATAATAACTATATAAGGTTGTTGTCATCAAAACATCATCAACTCAGTTCCTAACATGAAGCACAACAAATAGGACTCATTCCCGTTAAGACATTATCTTTCCTGAGTATTGATCTAATGGAGACAGATTGGGTATTTGAAGTTATTACTGATAAGGGATCATGGATGACTCCGTTCAGGAATTACCTCGAGCATGGGACCCTGCTTGAGTGCAGGAGTGAAAAAAGACAAGTTCTTCAAAAAGCTTCGTGGTTCACTATTCAGGATGGAGTCATGTATAGAAGAGGGTATTCTGTTCCTTTACTCCGGTGTATCATCCATGATGAAATTAATTGAGCATTGCACGATGTACACATAGGAGAATGTGGCGATCACACTGAGAAGAAAGTTCTTGCTAAGAAAGTACTCCGATACGATTATTATTAGCCGACTATAAATTGCGACACATCAGATTATGCCAGGAAATGTGACAGATGTCCGAAACATGCTCGGATTCCAAAAGCTTCGCCTACCGAAATAACTCAGATGGATAGTCCATGGTCATTCGCAATATGGGGCATTGACATCATTGGGTCTCTACCTCTAGCCAAAGGTAGAACAAAGTACGTCATCGTTGTAGTTGATTACTTTACAAAATGGGCAGAAGCCGAGCCCCTTGCTACTATCACAATGAAGAAAGTGATCAACTTTGTTGTACACAACATTATCTTTTAATTTGGTCTCCCACATACCATCATCACTGACAATGGAGCCCAGTTGGATAGTGTCTAATTCACGAATTTCTGTCAACAATTCCGCATCCAGAAGAAGCTCTCTGCAGTTGTGCACCCTTAAGTGAATGTACAGGCCAAAGCTGTTAATAAAGTTATAAAGTCCATTATGAAGAAACGATTGGAAAAAGCCAGGGGAAAGTGGGTAGTGAACTTCCTACGACCATATGGGCATATCGAACAGCCCACAAGTTCACGACTGGCCATACTCCGTTTTCACCTTTTTATGGTTCAAAAGCTGTTATTCTAGTCGAGTTGGAAGTGCCTTCTCATCGTGTGACATATTACGACCTGAAGACAAATGCTATATTACTTGCCAAATTTCTGGACTTATTGGATGAGAAGCGAGAAGAGGCTGACTTAAGGGCAGTCGCATACCGAAAGCGAGTCGCCCGAGTGTACAATGCCAAAGTCCGACCCTGAACATTTGAACTCGACGATCTCGTCCTTAAGAGAATTTACCAGTTCCTTTACATATGAAACCAACGTAGAAAGGGCCATATGTCACCGAACGAAGACTCAGAGACGGGACCTTTAAATTATCAACCATTGATAGTCTCACTTCGCCGAGAGCCTAGAGCAGTGAGAGTCTTCATCGCTACTACATATAACAAGCTTTATTTGTTCATTCAGTCTGCTTTTCATTTGCAATTTGTTTATGCATTTCGAAATTTGAATTTGTAATAAGGCAACTAACTTTTCCATACTTTCTTATTTTAGCAATAAAATGCAATCTCTCCGAGCAGTGATTTTGAAATGCGTCATGTGACCATCACAATGCACAGAGTGATAAGTTTCATCCTACGGTGGGACTTATTCAAATAGGGAGTGACTATGATGCGACTGATCACTCACTAAGTGAAACCCGAGCTTGGGGGGAAGCCATCACACTGAAGTCAAAAAAGAATTGATACACGACAATCCTCTAACTAACTTTGGCTCCCAGAGTGCGAGCTAGAGTATAACCTTACAAATGCAGGTTCGAAGAGGGTGGATCCATCCACCTAACGACTTCACCTATGTTTAAACCAAGTCCGAGGAGGGTGGACCCTTTCATTTAAAGACCTCACTTGTTACTTCAGGGTGGATGTGATCTGACCATCCACGATCCTGATACTTCTATCGTTCTCGGAGTGCGAAAAAATCCTAAAATCAAAATAGATGTGATCGATCGTCTGTTAACCGACTCCAGATTCCCATAGTGTGAACTGGAGTATAAACATCAAAATGGGTGTAACCAACTACCCATTGGCTAGCTCCAAATTCCCAGAGTGTGAATTGGAGTATAAACACAAACCGGATTTGAAACAACCACCCATGAAACAACTCCGAGTCCTCGGAGTGCAGGCTGAAGTATAAACCAAATTGGGTGTGACTGACTACCCACGAATCTATCTATGTCCCCAGAGTGCGGACAAAATTCTAGATATCAAACGGGTGTGACCGACCGCCCGTAAAGTAACTTAAGTCCCTAGAGCGTGGACATATCTCTAAACCTTAATCGGGAATGACCAACCGCCGATGTACAAGTACAATCCCCAGAGTGTGGATGCAATTACCAATAGATGAGCGAGTGTGATTCGACCACCCGAACTCGTCTTGTTTCAGCCTCATTTCAAGAAAGTTAAACTCGAAGTATTAAAGGCGAAAAGCGACTGCCGACCGACCTTTTCAATTTATCCCCCAGACTGGGAGCAAAACATAAGTACCAGCTAATGGTCGAGACAGTGCAGCATTGGAACTTGACTTAACGTTTGGTCATGATCCAAAGCCGTAGCTTCAGGACTTAACAACTAAACTCAGTTCCGGTTCAAAGACTAAGGTTTCACAAGCATATTGAATGGAAGTTCGAGCGCTGAAGCACCTAAGCAAATAAACAAAAAAAACTGTGCTGAATACAAAATGGAATTTTATGTTAACCATTCTTTGGAAAAGAAGGATAAGTACAAAAGTATTCCATAAGATCCTACTAGCAGGGGCTGAACCAGCATCTATACACGGCCTACAGAAAACAAAAGGGAATTCCTATCCGTCTACCAAAAATGAGGCAATAAGACATGTCTATTCTTTCGTTTTCTTCTTCTTCTTCGGCATTGACCCATTGGAGCTACCGCTCGGGTTCCTCTTTGAGCCTTTGCCTTTTGATAGTTGATCCTTAACCAGGGGAATTATGGTGACCTATTCCTCCGAGCTCACAGGAATTGGAATACTTTTCGAATGTGGAGTCGGAGGGATAGGAACACTCCCGATGTTAAAAGGCGAGGGAGGCACACCGGTGTCGACAACCATACCTCCTGGAGAAATCATTCGTAGAGGGATGGACCAGGACCCGCCATCCTACCTCCAATACCACTAGCCTACGTGGCCGCTTCCATCTCGCCATTAATCTTAGCTATTATCTCTTCTTTATGAATTGTTTACGCATCTACGAGGATGCTGCCAGTTGGGCCCGAGGAGCTGACCACAGATGCACCTCCGCCCATGACAAATGGCAGGTCTACAAAAGGGTCGCTTTGATGACCAAGAAGTTTCTCCATCATCTGCTCTCATGGAAAGTAAAAGTGCTCCCCTGCGCTCCATCGGTTAGTGCAGCGACCGTTGTTGTGGTCGCCTCTGTTATAAGGGCCTCCTCCTCGTGATGCGGCCCTTGAGTTATAGGGGGCACGGCCGATGCAGCTCCTATCACTGGAGAGAGATAAGAAAAAATTGTTAGTAACTACTTCAAACAACACTCCCGACTTAAAATAAATGCGAGAAATATTCAGAATACCTTCCTCAGAATGGTTCACGAGTGGAGCCAGAGCAGCTTTAGGGACATGCTCGCGAGCTGGAGACAATTGCAATTAATCGGGATTGTATGCATGCACCGATTGAGTATCAACTGCAGGAGTAGATTCAGGCTGGGTTAGCATAGGAATTTTAGGGCCCATATCATGATGCTCAATGCCAGAACCCTCTCTGGCCTCCGGATGCTGAGTACTGCGTCTCTCTTTCTCAAATGTGATAGTGATGTCGTGAAGAACTCTTCTCTCATCCTCATTCAACACCCGATTCTCTATTTCAAACTCAGCGATGGATAGAGTGTGGTGCTCTGCTTTTTCATCTTCAACCAAGCGACATTGGACATTATATAAATGTGATGGATAATTTTCGAGCCAGCTTAGACTTCGATGCTTCAGAACATTGGCATTATATGTAATGAGGAGATCTTTGATATCACCCTCCAACCTTGCCTCTGCCGTTCTCACTTCACCCTTAACCCTGGCTTCGGCTTCCTGAACCTTTAGCGTTGTCACATCCCTCTCATCCCTGAGTGTCACAGCCTACTCACATGTTTCCTGAGCAGCCTTATTTGAATCATCTTTCTCTTTGACGACTTCCACAAGTTTGGCTTTAAACTCCTCAAGCTCTTTAAGAGCCCCATCTCTTTAGGTCATAACTGTGGTGGTCCAATGTCCCATTTCCTCAACCAGGGCTAAGTGTGTTCACCTCATCTCTTCCATCCTCTGGGTAGCCTCATCAGCTCGTTTATTAGCCTCTATCTCTGAATTCCTCGCAGACTCATTTTCATCATTAAGCACTTGAATTATGCGGTCATTCTGAGCGAGACCAGTTCCTAGTTTCTCAATTGTCTTTCCCCTCTCAAAAGCCACCCCTGAGACTTTATCTGTGGTCTTCATCCATTCCTGATACCTTCTATAAACATCGTGTATGTAGTCGTGAATTGTCTGTTTTGCCTTGTTGGGGATTCACTTTAAGTGCAGAGGAAAGATGAAGCTGTGAAAGCAAGTATTTGGAAAAACCTTTTTTATCATAGCAATCCTAATCGCTCCTTTCTCGATGGGTTCTGTGACGACTTATTCGAAACAACGAGAGCCTCGATTTCAGTCCTCTAATGTTGTTGCTCAGACCTGGCTTTTTAAGGAGGTGGTATTTGACACGAAGGTTCCAGGGTTTATTTACCAGAACTAGACATTACAACAAATAGGACATTTAACAACGTTACAAAAACGCTATAAAATCTATTGACTGGTTTTTACATACGCTGTATATCGACATGCAGTTACATGTCAGAGATATACAATGACAAGGAATAAACGCTGTTAAATGTCCTTTTTTTATAGCGTTTCCTTGGTTTTCATGAAATCATTTAACAACGTTTGGTCTAATTTAACAACATTTTTAAAAAACGGTGTAAAAACGATTCAACGGCATTTTTAAAACGCTGTTAAAACATTCCACGACATTTAAAAAATGCAGTGGAATGTTTTAACAGCATTTTAAAAACGCCTTTAAATTATATTTGGTTATATTTTTAGATACAGTTTAACGGCATTTTTTAAACGCTGTTAAAACATTCAACGGCGTTTAAGAAACGCCATGTAAAATATGTCATGGAATGTTCTAATTACATTTTAAAAACGCCGTTAAACTGGATACAAAGCAAAGTCAATTAGGCTTTTTCTACTTTTCTGTAAATTCCATTTTTGTAAAATCAGTCACAATGTGTATATATATATACCACATTTCAAAATTAGCATATTATATCTATACCACACTTCAAAATCAACATATTGTATCAATACCTTATTTTGGGCACATATTTGATAACCAACGTATGAAATTTCATAATCAAGATACACAATATTCTTAGACCAAATGTAAATAGTTCGTCATCAAAAGTTCATAAACAAAATATAGAACAAGTAGCACTAGCAAAACAAATGCAAGTAGTACATACGTTAAAACCAAAAAGTAGTTCTAGCAGCAAAAATAACTTCTATCCATAAGTCGTTGCAACCTTTTTTGCATTAGAGTCATCTATCTACCTGTAAAGCTAAAGTAATGCTTGAGAATTAATTCATCAAAAAAGTGTACACAAAGATAAATCAAATTCATGATGCAAACACTAAATATTTATCACACTATTATTTTATTAGGCGATTGACTAATACAAAGTATACAACATGCCATAAAATCAAGTCACATTTACAAGTTAAGTAGAGTAAAAAACAATAAAGGAACTCGGTAATTTGCTCGGAGTAAAATCAAGCTGCATATTATCGACATATGAAGTGGTCTATTTACAAATCACGTAAAATAGTCGTCGATGTTGTTAACTAAGTGGTCCTCTCAGTGTACCAATATAGGTATAGTCAGTTTTCAAAAATTAGACTCGGTTTAACTGTGCAAATATTTACGTAAATAGTTAGCCAAAACTTAGATTAGTTAAATATTTTTACCTTTCCAAGTCTGGAAATAACATTTTCTTGTCAATGTTTTTCAAAAATAGTAACAGTTTAATATACCTTTCAACTATACAAGTGATAAACTGTTCTTTATAGGCCATCTCTACCTTGCTGCAACCTGGAATCACACTTACCTTCGACAATTGATAATATACAACTATAAAACATATACCTACAAGTTAATTCCTCTTTACTAGATATATGGTCAACATGCACAAGTAAAGTTTACCAGATATACAATGGAATTGTGAAGCTGGTACCTTGATTATTAAAGTGTTAACAGTGAACTTGATTGCATCGGCTGCAACACGGGGCCTCATATAATACATCCCTGTTTTCAAACCCTAAAAAAGTGGCAATGGCATGTGAGATCACAAACTGAGTTGATGTTAACTAACACCTGTATGTATGAACCATTGAATCAAGGCACCTAAAGTTTGCAAAAGGAATAGGAAGGGTGTTACAAATATCAACAGTAGTAAAGAAGAGGAATTGCAAAAATTGTGAATTCATACCTTATCCGAAGCATAGAAATGGAGTGAAGTTAATTTTCCAAAGTTCAACTAGTCCATGTGAATATTTAAGCTTTGACTCTGATCTATGTAGCATCTACGATCAACGGCCATATCAACCACAACTCATTGCTTGATCTCCATACAGTTCTGAAATTGTCAAAATATTAACATTTAATAGACATAGATTTGATGAAAATAAACAACTTTAGTCCAATAGCACGTATTTGTATATTGCCTTCAGATTCTCTGGAATCTAAGGAATATTAAGAACAGAATCATTTTCATACACTATCTGTTTTTAATGGATGGAGACCAAATTCCCAGTTCAATCAAGTCGTAAAGTAGATGTTTGTTCACAACAACAAACTCTCTGCTGAAAATATACATTTAAAGAAATACAAAATCAACACATTAGAAACAGGTTCAATGGGCTTGAAGATGTATGATGCTATATAAGGTTATTAAAGGAAACCTTAAAACTCTGCGGCTGTAAATGTTTGACGTGTAGGGCTCAAAGCATTCGTTGTTTCATAGAATTTGACTTGTTGAGGTAGTAGGCATTGGTGCAACACGAAGAGAGTTTCTAACTCCATGTTGAGATATCATTTTTCTAAGTTCAGGCTAATCCCATCTATTAGACGGAGTCGCATTCCATGTGTCGTGTTGAAGAATTCCCTGTGGTATTTAGATTGAGCAAAAACATATTTATGACTAGCAAGGATTCAATACTATATAAACTTGATATTCCAAATAGCTTTGTTGAAAAAAATTTACTATCACAATATAACTCTATTGTTACAAAATAAAACCCTATCATAGCATATGCATAAACATGATGTAATGGTGTGGATGACAAAATGAGAAAATAATCCTTATTATCCTGAAATAGATAAATTGCACATAAAAAATTTGAGTTCTAATAAGAGGGCAGATAAGATGTACATACCTTGCTAACATGACTTCCTTGATAAGTTTCATATGTGCCTTTTCTTGCTGCAATTTCTGAAGAAGCTTTTAAAGCATAATAATATGTTATCTCAAAAATATCTTTGTTTAGCTGTTGAGCCTGAACAAACAATTGAACAATTAACAAGGATGAGGCGCATGGGAAAAAAATTATCCATACAAGTAAAAGACAACCAAATACCTCTTCTGAATCAAAAGGCATGCCTAGTAACATAAATGCATCTGCCAGGCCTTATGTACCTAAACCAATTGGTCCACGCCTCATATTTGACCTCCTCGCCGTCTTATCTGGGTAGTAATTAACATCAATTATCTTGTTGAGGTTTGTAGTAAAAATTATTGTTATCTGTCAAAATTATGAGCATATTCAGCAATGCTTGAAACATGATTACTAAAATAACTAAGTATGCATATTAAAATAATATTCTAACCTCGACTAGCTTGTCAAAATCAAAATATCTGTTCTTAGATCCAATGCTTCCAACCAATTTAGATGGATGAGATTCCAATTGAACATTCTGAAAATTCATAATTTTGCTTATAGTTTGCATGTAAGAAGCTAGTACACAAAGAAGTGTATTATTTGATGTAGGTAGTAGCACCTTCTCTCTAACAAATCTTGGTAGAGCTATTGAAGCCAAATTGCACACAACATTTCCATCAGGGCTAATTGAAGACAGAAATTATCAATAAAGTAAGGCTTGAAGGTGCCGTAATCAAAGTATGGGACGAAATTGATTTTCATTAGAAGGGGAAAAAAGTGACAATAAAATTATATGCACGCTTCAATTCAGAACCTTCATGATTCAGCACTTTCTTTGGAAATTTCCATACTTCAGCTCACCACTTTCATGCTTAAGGACCTAATTATGATTTTTGGTCATGTTTATACTTCAGTTCAGTTTAGGCGAGCCTCTAAACATTTTAAGGCCTTTGATAGTATAAATGATATGAGTTACTTCCATCAATGAAGTATATAACCATCAATTCATTTAATGCCATGTTATTTTCAGAATCATAATGAATTCTCTCTGAAACATCCCACAATTTTTCCAAAAAATGGCCAAGAGAGATTTCTGTATTAATCAAGACGTTAAAAGATCAATATGATACTATATCATTCTGCCTCAAACTTAAAACACATAGCCATATGCGAATGCAAGTTTGCATGCATGTTATACAACAAATATTTTAGTTCAGTTCCTGATAGTATATACATGTATAATACAAGTTTGCATGCGTGTTACACGGTAAATGTTACACATATATATTACATGGTCGCTATGCATCATATTATGTCATGTCTCTAATTAGTATGCAAAGTTTTAGTTGTTGGTCTACTATTATGGTTGTAAAAGTAATGATGATAAAGTAATGTTGAACATGATCCAATGTGAAATTAGTATATATGGATTATAAGTTAAAATATGTAATATAGATATTGTTAGGATAATCAAGACGATTAAGGAGATTGGAAGTGTAAAAAATTTACCACATACATACTAAAATTTTGGAAACATTTTAACAGTTTTTCTTTTCTTACTTCTTCTTCTTCTTCATTTTTTGGAGGTACATTTGTTGCTCGGATTTTAGACAATAAACATTGGACCTATCAACTAAGGGCCTGACACCACAAGCCCATATTAAACTATCGTTTTATATGCTAAAATTACTTGACATTGGCTAATCTCATTAAACTATCTTATCAATCCTAAGTCCTTTTACACAATACTAATCATATAACATAGCGAGTGACTGAGTGTGTATTTATTTCATTGACATGCAGTCTTGACTCAAACGATCATTGCCACAAGTTGTATACCTGCCATGTCTTAATCCTTGCACCAGTTTATCAACTAAAACTTTCCACTCCAAAAACCAGAGCAGCTAATACTTGCTTATGTTTGCCAACACCAGCTTATAAGTGAGATGAGGTGCTTGGAAGTTGATATCTTATTAGCTACAAATATGTGCTTATGATTTTCACTATACTTATAAAACCACTTATTGGTACTTTTGAGTAGATATATAATGAGGTATTCTAATTTGATGACAAACAATGAATGGATGCTTATTAAACTAATGGAATCCATAGAAATTCATAAAAGTGTACAAACGCAATTATAAGCATTGTTAGTACATAAGAAATTAAAATAATGTGAGCTATTAATCCAGTTAAAATCAAAAATAAAGTCAAAAATTAAAATCTATAGGTTCCATGATTCATGTTAAACCATGAAATAGATGAGCACACAATGATTAAGCCAAGCAATATTTTGTAGATATTTATATAAAATAAGTCTATTGACAACTCTATCAACCACTCTGCAGATATAAACAATACTCTAATCAGGGTACAGAAGTCACTAAATCAAACAGCAAATTGAAATCATACCTTACAAGCAATCACAATTTTCAGCTTCCTTATTCATCACCTATTCAGCAAAGATTGCATCAAAACCATGAAATGTTCAAATGCTTAGATGTTCTGTTATAGAGTCCTACGATTTAGAGATTTTGCGAAAGTGAACGGAATGTTGTTGGCATCTTCGAGCCGAAGGATTACCCTGCTTTTCCTGATGCAAGATGCGCGTATGGTTGGAAAAAAACTTTAAGATACTAAAACTTCTTCACTGAAAACAAAACGCAAATTACTAATGATTATAATTACAAAATATGCGCAAGTGGAGGTTTGCAAGCTGAGATGATGTAGGTGAGGCCTAAATATTTATTTCATCATAAACTAAAATCAAGAAAGATTCATTGAATCTGATTACTATGAATATCAGATTACAGTAGGTTGCAAAGTTATAGGATAGCCAAGTACCATTTTACATATATAAAAAGAATCTATACATTTTCAAACTGAAGGTTGCGAATTAATTTGTTTACAAATATTGTCAATTCAACAATTATATGTAGGCATCATGGACTTAAAAACTGAAATCATACTTCAGTTTGATACAACAAACAGAGGCATTGCCTTTCATAATTATTTTATGAATTGAAGATGTTTTGCTTTTTTATTTGTTAAATTTCACCAACTTTAACTGAGCTAAGCTTAGTTTTCAAAACAAAGCAAAATGTGGAATGGGGTTGATCATGGTACTAACCGGTCTTGCAAAAGTGAAACATATTTGTCACTACCCAAACATCAAATATGTTATGACTTTTGTTAACATAAACTATGCTAGTTGGTCATGCAATAATCTAAACCAAATCCATAATGGCAATCAAAGTTTTTAGATCTCTGTAATTGCACTAGAACTAATGATGCAGTGAAGCTTCTGAATTAAGCAGCAAATGAGTCAACAATTATACACAAAAACAAATATAACATAAAAAACAAGAAGATGTGAAATTAATGGCTTAAATAATAGAGTTCAACGCTGTAAAAATCAGTCATTTTACTTCTTTTTTTTAAATGCTTTGAGATTACTTGTCCGCATTACCAAATATTATCTAGTTTGAAAAAAAGTAATTCAAATCTTCATTTGGAAGAACTTTCTAGTTATAAAGAGGATTTTTTTTTTCAATTCTATTTTAAACAAAATTTATTCAAAGTAACATCAGTTAATCATGAATGAGTCCTAAATTTTGACCATGCTGAAAGAGGTGCTGCAGGTGACCATGCTGCTAATATATCGACTCCAGGACCAATTGAATCAGGATGCATGTTGATTCAATTATGATGTTATAGTTGCGTATTATAAGCAAAATAATGCGGATACTTGCATCCCTCATTTAACAATAACATGTACATGTATAATTTATGGCATATAGATGAGTAATTTAACTATTTTGACTCTTTTTTTTAGAAAACGCTGTATTGTCTAATAATACAAAAATTCAGGAAAACTGGATCAGTAAAGTTCATATTGGTTCAGAAAAGAATATTGGCACTAATGTATGTTTCCAATTTTGGCTGAGTAACTTAGATTGAATAATATTTCAGGTTAGAGAAATAATTTTAGGAGTCATTGCAGATTGTTACTACCATTTTAATTTCTTGATTTTCAGCTTAAACCATCGGCTTTAATTCCTGGTTTGATCTTTCTTGTGTTATCTTATCTAATCTTTTTTATATGTAAAAGAATTCCCCCATATCAAAAGCTCATGCAATTCATCTTCGGTCCTAACTACAATACATGATCTACTTTGATTTCATTATCAGTTTGAAGTATCATTATACTTTGGTTCAGGCCAGTTTGGATAAAGCTAAAAACAAGCCTTGGTTATTAATTTTGTTAGTAAATTTTATTATCAATTTATTTCTTAATTTATAACAGACACCGAATGTTTCTCATACCTTATAAACTTATTATCAGTTTGTACATGTTTAATTCCTGTGTTATATGTATCGGACTCATCAAATTAATATAACTTTGAGTTTATAGCATGAAGAAGATGACCAATTTATGTAACTATATTCATTCATATATTGATGATAAATGATACTTTCTATGTTTTGTATAGCATAAAATAATCAACTTTTGATTTAATGCCAGTCATCCAATCTTATTCTTTTCTATATAAAACCCCGACATAGAAAATTGCAAATATATGCATATTTTTAATTTTGTTGACAAAAATAAGAGGTAAAGTATGCTGGTTTTGAATTGACCTGTTAAGAAAAAAGTTCCAAACATGTATTTCTCGAATAACATCATAAACAACAAGTGGTATATGAAATTTCGCTAAATGAAAGATAACAACTATCCTTTTATTTTTGTAAGATTATTTATGCAGGAGTTGGCAATAAAAATATGAATACGAAGCAAATCGTTTGCGCTTCTGTTTTGGTCACTACTTGTACATGAAAGGAGGTTTAGGAAGCAACGTTATTACCTAAAAATACAAAGAGAAAATATACTGAAACACTACAGTGAAATAAGCAAACAATGTAAAAATTATAGTTGATGTTTCAAGATTGTATAACCAAACAGTTAAATAACTTATTCCACCAACAAATGTTTTTTGCCAATAAGAATCTAATGACAGCAATATGGATTCCAAACCATGCATTGAAATCAACTCAAATTGATAAATAAATTTTTACGTAAATTGAAATCAAGTCAAATATACCTTACCGGTCCAAATCAACTTTACATAAATTGAAATTGACTCAAATTGATAATACTTACCAATAAGAAATAAATTACCTACAGATTTATGTGACAGAAAACTATGGAATAGATGGGGAGTGACTTGCAAGTAGAAGGTGGAAGTCCCGACATAGTCGACGATTGAAGTACGTCCATGGAAGTGCGGTAGGACTGTTGCGGAGTGCTAGGGTTATCTGTGACAGCGACAGACTAGATAAAGAGAAAATTATAGTAATTAGTTAGGGTTCGTTTTTGTTTGGGGTAGACGAGAAAGGAAAAAAATAACAAGTGGGGAATGAAAATAAGATTTAAGTAAGAATGCAAAAATCTGAGCGGCCCTAAAAAATTTATTAAGCATAGGGAGTATCACTGCCATTGGTGCAGTTCCCATGGTGAAACACGCTGTATTTATTTTAATCTATCCAAAGTAACAACATCCAGCTTTGAAACGCTGTTTTCCATTGCACTAAAAAGGGATTTTTCTTTTAGTGAGTGGGTTGTGTTGGACCTCTAGGTGGCGGAGAGTATGACCGAGAACGACGCTTATACTTCCCCTCTCTCTCTTTGTCCCTTTCCCTCTCATAGCGCTCCCTTTCCTAACTAGAATAGTCGCGATCGCAGTCTCTATCGGCCTTACGCCTATGAGACTCAAAGTATAAGTTAGATGAGCGACGCACAGAATGAAGGCTGCCAAACATAGATTCCTGTCTCGACATCATATCTGTAAAATAAAAATAGAAGCAAAGTTGGCAACCTCCAGAGATGAATACCTTGTGACTAGAAATTGTGTGGTATCGTGAAGTGTATGTATGCATGTGCAAACCCCCCGACCAACCGGTTATATCGGCCGTATTTGAAGGAATTGACTCACCTAGATCTAAAGTGCTATGAAGCCCTTCCATTCCGGTACCTTGTTGGAGCGACACATATTCCGAAATTGAAATGCCTGCAAGCCCTTCAAAGGGATTCTCCATGTGTGAGGGAGGAATCTCCGAAATTATGACACTGATGGATGTCAAAGACACAACCATAGATTTCCATCTCGTAGGCTTTTGAAGATTATGAGCAACCTCCTTGCCATTTCTTTTTTCCTCTGAATTTTGAGGACTATTTGAGGCCCAGCTACAAATTCATCTTCAGTAGGCTTATCCTCTTCACCACCCTGCTCAGCGATTACAATTCCAGGCGTTCTACGCCTAGCTCGTCTTGTCGGAGCTGCCCAAAGAGATCCTTCAAGCCCTATGCTCTGGTCTCTGTCAATTAGCCCAACAGCCCTCAAATTTTCATCCGTAAGCACCGCTTTGACCTCTCTAATTTCGTCCGACACGTTTTGAGGAATTCACACTATTTCCTTGAATTGAGCACTATTAGGTCATGGAATTGAAGCTGTAAAGGAAAAAAATGTTAGACTCAACATCGATTACAACTATCCCACTAGTCGCTAGAGAAATTGCGACACTTACGTTTGACTAGCAGCCGTCTAGCGAATCCTGGCGGGCACCGAACATAGAACCACTCGGTTTTGAAGTAGCTAAGTTTGGTCCAAGTTCCAATTACAATTTGACAGTTTCTGGCTCCCTCTAAGAATGTGAAAGAGGGATTATCTCCTCGACTCTTTACATTGGACAAGAATCCGACTTCCTCTGGAGTTGATGGTCGAAAAAGGTGCTCCGTGAAGATGATGAATAGGCTGTTCAGGAAAGACAACATGGGTTCTTTCAGCTAGGAGAAATACGAAAGCAAGAAAAATTGATCAAGTAACCAGAGAAATTCTAAGTACCTGATATTTATACCTAAGAAACGACCACTCGTCTCCCAGTTAGGTGACCGGTTAAATCCAATTCTATTCCATCAATACGAAGAAGAAGAACCCTTCGTAACCATTCAATGTCGCTTCAAAGCAACGCTATGAAAATCCGTTCGTATCCAGTGACTAGTTGAGGCAGTTTTAGCGTCTTTGATACGAAAAGTAACTCATATCCATCACACGATCGAGACAAAGAAAATGAAAATCAGATCTCTCGTATCCCTTAGTTTATCTATACAAAATGCAGAAACTTATCCGAGCTATTTGTATCCAATTAGTACACATCGATGTGAAATGCTCTATTTATATCCATCTAATGGAACACCCGTTCATATCCATTAGGTCCTATCGATACAAACGCAACTACGAAGTCCTATTTTGCCTGCTCAACTCTATCGATATGAAGTGCCAATTTCGTATCCCTTTATTCAAAGACCCTAAGATCCATATCATTGATAAGGACTGCATTGAGACTCTAACCAAATTCGTATCGATTGCCATCGATACAAAAGCAATTGTTTAACTTTTCACATTGATCCAAGAGAGGATCAATACGAAGAGATGCTTCAAAACAACCATCGAGCATTGTTACAACTCAAATTTCACATCGATTAAGGAGAGGATCGACACGGGATTCGTACAAGAAAACTGACAACGACGTGAGAACGTGCAAACGCAAATATAGTCTAGTAAACATACGGGCATGTGTGACAGGCCAACATTCAATTTCCAAAATTCACAGGAATTTAATGCTCACCTGATGGCAATTATGGCCTTGAAAAATGGTTTGCTATCACTCAACACTGAGTTACAATAGTGCACAGTACGACAATTAGCAATTAACAATCCAATGTTTATATTACTAGAGATCAATCAAAGGTTACATCTTTTAACAAAACGACAACAACTATTTGGAGAATCGAAAAGAACTCTTTCAAAATAGAGATAACAGATTTTCAAAGCACGTCATTTTCTCACAAGACGTGCTTTGGGGGGGAAATATTATCCCACCTTTTGGCAAAGCCATGACAACAAGGAATTGACTAAAAAACCAAGGACAGTCTGTCCCAAAGATCGATTACCTACAAGGTTCACTATGGATGCTGATAAATTTTGCTTGAGTCCGGGTCCACCTATAATCAATATGAAATGACAAGCAAAGTTATGCAAGCCTACATTCCAAGTTTCATGTCAATCGAAGTTGGTATGCTCAAGATATGGATCGATCGAGATTCACTTAGAAAATATCAACAATTCGTATCCAACACTATTTCGTATCCATGGAGAATGCGTAGAGTTCGTACCCGTCAGAGTCAGCTATCACCTCCTCCATGTCCACTCCATTCGTATCCATCAGGGGCCTTCATTTCGTGTCCATTCATATCATAATCGAAGCCAAGCCATAATCTCATTCGTACCCAAGGGAAGCGTTACATTCGTGTCCATTCTAGAGCCACCATTCTTTATATCCATCGGGTTCACTTCTTTCATATCCCATAACGATCGTTGTCTCGTATCAGTTTAACTTCTATGCACTTCATATCGACCTGCCACACATCGATACGAATTCCACCATCTGGTATCGATATGATGCACACTACACTCCTTCGATACAAAATGCGATGTGCAAGATTGATACGAGGAGGAAATGCCCAGGTCGATACGAAGAGAAGAAGTCCTTCGTGATCTGGACGAGATATTTGCCGCCTACGCCTATAAATAGTGACCCCGGACATACAAAGAAGGGACTTTTTGGCTTCTTTACACTGATACTCTGCCGAAATCATCACTATACTTCAGTGGTATTGTTGTAATCTCTTGTGATTAACGAGTAAAATTCAATAAACATTAATCATTTCGTAGCGGATGTAGGCAATACGTTGAGCCACTATAAATTTGCTTGTTTTTGCATTTTTTCTTATCTTTTGATTAGTGTATTTGTTATATCTACCTCACTTTACATTTACTTTTTTCATTTTATCTCTTCAAACACATCCGAAAAGTGTTGTGCCTAATTTTGATACACATACATCAACCTATCAATGATTGATAAATATGATTTTTCTCAGATTAGATCAGAAAGAATATGAGAGTGTATGTGGATGATATTGTAACATCCTTCATTTTAAGACTCAAGAATGAATGCCAGTGATGTTGCGGTCATTAATAAAATTATTTTCATATAGTAAAATATGATTGGTATTTTTTTCACAACATCAAGCAAATAGGCAGCTAAATATTTTCCATTACATAGACTGTCAAATTGCATCCTTAAATTCCCAAAACATGCCCACAAAAAGGGTAAATATAATAACAGTAAGTAATAGTGTCGTGCTAGACATATGAAGATGTAGACATGAACGTTTAACCATTTATAAATCCTGGTTTTACAACAATGGAATAATAATAACTTTTATTAACAACAAGCCTCCTACTGCGTCTTCCACTTCTTATTCGTCTTCAACTTCTTATTCGTCTTCCAAAAGTATCACATTTAATTCGTAAACTCAGCCTACTTGAATAAGTACCAGTGAGTTTATGAAAAATAATAAAAACATATGCCAGATGTAAAGTTCGATATGAGTAACACTTTATTTTAAAACAAACACACAGTGATACTACACCGCTAAAGCATAAAATGATTTCCCCCTCACTAATTCATCAAAAAAATTATATAATACCGTTAGAACAATAATTCTTTCTTAAGGAGATCAAAGTGTCATGACTTCACAAACCACCAATATCAACGAAGTGATTGTAACTATTATAGACGTTATCGAAGAAATTTGATGTGCTGCAGTGTCGCACTAATAACAATACCAAAGCGACAACATTAGCATCAGTAATTGTTCCTTGATCACTTTGCATGACATAATCATTGTCGAAGATATGAAACCATAAAATTACTTATAGGACAGTGTCAAGAGGTAAATATCACACTCCAGCCATAATAGAGTATATGCAATGCCGCATGAAATTAAATAAGCCAAGAGGCCGCATGCAATTCACTTCGCAAGCTGTATGAAAGTGTCAAAGTGGTCATAACATATTTCATTGGTATAAGACCCTATTCGCATCAAATCTTATGAGCACTTTGAAGATTTTACAAGTGGTGCTGTTTATGGGAAGCTCTCCGAAGGTATTGCATACCGAAGACATTGAGTAAGCGGTGTTGAAGGTAAACACCATTAATATCCATGAGAAACCTTAGGCTTGTTTGATGAATACTATCGTCAAAGTCATCAACTTCTTTTGAAGAAGTACGATGATCATAATGAAAGCCACCACCACAATTTCCACCTATTCCTACTAAGAAAATGAAGCGAAGAACCAAAGCTTAACGACAAGTCGACAAGCTCGACATCAACTGTTGCGAAGACCTTCATGCTACGGAAAACGACATTATATACATTAGACCTTTTGAAGAAAAAAGAAAGGATTAGTGTAGTAAAAATCAAGCCTCGTCGATGTCAACCTCGCCAAAGGCATACATGCACAAAGATGAACATTGAGCATCGACGAAGTCAAAGCCCATTGAAGACCAAAGATGCAAAGTAAGGGCTGCCGACCTCTATAAATATGACACTAGGAGTACCATTTGGGGGAAGGATTTTTATCTTTTCTCATCTCTTACATTGTAAACCTAAATCAATTTTGTAGGATTTTAGAGCATATTACAATTTTTGAACATTGTGTACATAGGATTTTTAATATTAAACAAGGGTATAGAATAGAAAATGTGTAATCAGTTTGAATCTAAGATTTGAACACTCTTGTGACTTTGCATATTGCATATTTGAAACATTGTGACTTCGTGGCTGGCCTAGCATAGTTGACTTTGATACAGGGATTCCAAACTTGAACTTACCTAGCGTATGTGACTTCGAATTATTCTAACGACTATGATGACAACTCCAAGCATTGTCATGTAAACTCTTAATGCTTTAGTAGCTTCAACAAGCCTCTACAAGCCTTCTTCTTGATTACACTCAATTTCCTAAGCACTTTCGAGGTTACCAAATTTGTTTTCTAATATTTTGGTGCTAATAGGAGGGCTTGAACCTCCATCTTCATTTAAACCTTAAGTGGAACCACTTTAACCAGCATTAAACTATCCTAGCTTGCATATTAACGCATAAAGAATCTTCCTATCCAAGAATATACCAATTCGAAGATGACCAACCTTAATCCCTAAAACCATGCTGCTTAATTGTGTTAAGAAGTCATAGTTAAGGTCTTTTGAGCCTTGAATAATTAAGCCCACTTATCAATCACTGATGATCCATGAATTCATGAAGAACATATATTGACATTAAAGGACTTGTAGATCATAAATGAAAAGATGTAGGCGGTCCTTTATGATCTAGATAATTGGAGCATAAATCCTTTTTATGTGGGCTATATCCAATTTTATCCTTGGGAAAGATACACAAAAGAATTTGTTCCTAAAGCTAAGGATAGCCATCCAATCTAAAGCTAAGGCGACTAAATCAGAGAAAGAGATAAAAAATGATTTTGATATTTTTGCTCAGAAATAGCATAGAGTCGTAATCATTTGATGGCCTCTAATGAAGTTCAAAGTACATTGAAAAGAAAGTTGGTTATGGAGGATGAGATGCCAATAGTAAGCAACAAAAGAACTAAGCAACGGTTAAGAAGGCTAGCATTCAAATCCCGACTTCCAAAAGATTGTACTTTCACCACTTCTCTTGAAAATATTTACTTCTTAACTAAGGATAAACTTGATTATAGGCCTTTGCAAAAGAGAAGGCCCAAGTTTGAAAGGAATCTTGGAAGTTCATATTGCCATTACCATTGTAACAGTCTGCCTTTCTTACTCCGAAAGAAAAGTCATTAAGGGTAAAAATAGATAAGAAGATAAGAAACTAAACAACATAGAATCTCACAAAGCAACAAAACAATATATATTGCTCAACATAATATATTACAAAGTCATTTCAAAAATATTACATCGGAGTCATACTAACACAAATTTCACCCAAGGAAAATTATAATAGCCTGTCCCTCTTAACTGATACAATATACATATAATACAACGGAAACAAGAAAATTAACTAGCTATTGATAAAGCCACATGCTCCATGCTCCTCCAAGGTAAATCTATGGAAAACCTGAACTACTTGGCTGCCCATTTAAATTGAGTACCTAAGAGTTTAGGAAAAGAAAATAAACTCCGGGTCACACATGGGTTTGGTGTGAGTAAAGCATATGTTTAACTTTAAAAAAACCATTAAATCAAAGGCATCACGTAAGACCATGCCGCACATAAACAAGGAGGGTTTTTACCTTACGATAACTAAAACATTTTCTATAGAAAATCCGTTGGTATTATACTATGTCTAGGGGCCAAAGTAAAATACGAATATAGCTGAAATGCTTATGCCTCACATTTTAACATAGTTGGGCACACTAAGTCCATATGGCACTTATTGGAGAATGGATTCCATACAATGACTGGGCTAGTGGAGTATCGCCCGTCACTATGCATCTTTAGATAAAATAGCACCAAGGATCTCGTCGGGATCTCCTGCCAATATAGAACTGCCATGTACTTGATTTGTAGTACCGAATATGGTTACCTCTTGGTTAATAGGCCCTAAAGCATACAAATGGGAGATAATATTGACTTCAGATAGGAATGATCATACCCTAATTGGTAGCGATCCACTTAGCCTTGTTGCATCTCCCTTGTCTTAGTCATTCTCGGTTGATTAGGCTTGAGACTACATTTTACTTTTTATATAGCACTTCCCACTTGGAATGCTAATACTGCCTCCAATCAGTAATGCAATGCTTACATTCATCCATTCAAGTCTTTCTAGGACCGAATGAAAGTGGAAGACACCACTTCTACTACATCCATTTTGGAATCATCCTTAGGATTAGTAGAAAACAACTCTTGCTCTTCAAAGAGTTCCATCTTCAATTCCTTCTTTTTTAAGATGTATTTACTTCGAAATGCTTGAGTTGAATCGAAGTGGTTTCAGATAATATATCTGGTCCTGGTCTCTTCGAAACAACATACGATAATTTTTGGTAAACTCAACCCAATTCTTTCGAAAATAAAAAGCCAAAGATAAGAGCGGAGATCACCTCCTAACCATCAGTGGATGGATATCCTTATGATTTATGCTAGGAGAATGAAACGAGATTTATATGCACAGTACAACATCATCGGAGATGACTGTGCCATATAACTCACGCGTTTCTCCTAGGTATTTCCAAAATTATGTTTTGGGACCATATTTGATAGTTGATTATTTTACTATCAAATAAACAAACAACAATCAATTTCATTTGATTTTTATTTATCCATAGCAAGCACTAAGCCTAAATGCAAATCTTCATATAATAAATCTCTTTTCAAAACATTTGTCTAAACATTCATATACTTATCTCTTTGCCATAAATATATTCACAAAACATTTGTGAATAAGTTCTTACTTCCAAATCATGTTAAAAATGATTAAACAAATGTTGTTTAAATTGGAGGTAAAGGCAGCCCTAAACACTATCCCCTTAGTGTTAAGTATGGCACAGATGTTTCGTACTACCATTTTTTTAAAGCCAGTTTAAAGAAATCCGATCTCAAATTCTTTATTTGTACTTCTTTCGATAAATCCTTTTTAATCAAATCTATTTTATTTATGAAATCTCTTTTATTTAAAATCCAAATCAAATTCAAAATTCTTTCCAAACTTCCAAATTCATTTATAGAACCCTTTTACAAATATTCAAAACCCTTTATAACTCATTTATAAATAACCAAACCTTTTATAAACATCCAAAATATTTTCTAGAACTTCTTTTACAAATACCAAGAATTGTTTATAAAATTTCTTTATAAACCTTCCCGTTTTAAACAACTTCTTAAATAACCTTAAGTTAAAATAGCTTCCTTTAATAAGCATATCCATTTTATAAATCTCCCTTATTTATGAAATCTTCTTTCTTAAAATCTCAAATCCATTTACCCAAAAACTCCTTATAAATTTCCAAATTCCTTTACAAAAATCTTCTTAAAAGCTTCTTTTTATAAACATTAAATCATTTAGAAAACTCTTTGTAAACTTCTTTTTATAACATTGAAAACCTTTTCCATTAATTAAAACAACTTTAAAAAAACCATTTGCCAACTCATCCATTAAATACTTTATTCAAAACAATCTTGAAACCATTTCAAAAATAAAATGAAATATTTACCCTTACAAAATGAAACGGAGGATTAATGATCACAATAGTGCTTTTAGTTTCATTGTACTTATCCAGTTTAACATGACATCACATAACAACAGGCATATGAGGGATCGACATATAACCATCAATCAACTTAAGTAAATTTCCATGTGAATTGTAATAGCTGATTGGTATTTTGTTCTGCTAATAGATGTCATTTACTTTTCCTAATCATATGGGGTTACTTAAGTGTAAGTAACACAGAAGTCCCTTAATTTAAAACAAATTTGAAAAGAAAATAGTTTTAAAACAAAATTGATTACTTAAACTGAAAGCGATTTTAAAATAAATTAAAACCCTTGTAATTAAGAATCAAATTCTTGTCAAATAGTAATTAAACCTTTTTAAAACATATTTAACTTTAATCAAATATTAACTAAATAAAATCCTTTTTTATGATAATAATTAATTAATAATTATTTTAAATAAATAATTAAGTAATAATTAATTAATACTTGATTGATAATTGAATAAAAATTAGTTTTAATTAAGTAACAAATCATTATTAACTTAATTAATTAACATTTAAGTTTAAAATCATTATTAACAAATGATTATGTACTAATTACCTTTAATAATGAATTAATCAATTAAATAATCATTGAATATCTAAATAATTATTCTTTAATTACTAAATTAAAGTTAAAAAGCATTTTCTAAAAAGACTTTAAGTTAAAACAAGTTTGGATTAGAAAAATACTTAGATTTTCCGAAATGCGTATATAGTGACTATCGCTTCCTGGACCCGTAATTTCAAAATTTTGAAAATTTACTTTTTAAATTTTAAAACTTCAACTTTGAACTCTTGCATTCTTTAAAACATGAAATTAAACTTTTGAAAATCAAAATCAAAATTTTGAACTTAAAACATTTCGTTTCTAAATAAAATTCAAACTTTCGCCAAAAAGTGGATTTCTATGTCGTTTTTGATTAGTGAATCGCTATCTTCATGTTATGAGCCCACATAAAACAAATATAGCATTCCAACATAATACCATATCTTAACATTACAGCACCGTCATAAGAAAATTATTACTTCACAATACTAACTTTTCCAATATTTAAGTTAAAATATTTATCGCCTACCCGAACTTCGGCATAAGCAATCAACACCAAATCAACATGTATGTATGCATACATAACATATACCACTGCCACATACAAAGCAATATTTTAACTGGATGAGGGATCGGCTGTTGAACGTATGAAGAGGGATTTATTGATTTAGAGTATGGAGGGATTGGTTGCTTTATGAAGCGAAGAGGGATTGGTTGTTATAAGGGATAAGGATCGGCATAAATAGGGATCGGCATACATAGGGATTGGCATTCATAAAGACCAACTATTTGTAGTTAGCTGATTCTAAACTTTGAATTGAACTTGAAAGTTAATTCATATTCACTTGTTTGAATAATTAGAACCAATCCCATCACAATGAACTTGAAAGTATGATGATAATGAATAACAAGACTTGCATATCTAATATCGAACTCGAAGTTGAACGACCAAACTACTAGGACTTAGGACATGAACTAAAATTTAACATATAGACTCTACTAATGGACTTCACACTTTGACATGCCGATGGTTGATCCCAAAGCTTACACAATCAATCAACCTAAATGCTAGTTGAGATGGTCAGCGATGACGGGCATTCTGGTCGGAATCCAAAGTAACATCACTTCTTACTTTTGCTTTTAATTTTGAGTTATTTTTATCTGCATTGCACAACACTGCACCACACTTGTTCACACTTAACATGGAGGGACAAGTAAAAGTTTTTAATGTCGATTACCTACAGAGTTTGGTTGATATGGGCTCCAGACGTTTAGAGCGTCTGACTGCAATGCCTTATCGACAACCTTCTCGACTTAACAATCCTATAGCTGGGTTGAGTTCTGCAACTGTTTCTGGCAGACTTTCTCTTAATCATCAATTTGAGAAACCAGACGTTTTCGGCCCATCGATCGACCTTTTTTCTGACATTCCCTTCCTTCCGGTGGAAGGTATAAGTCCTACTCCCAACGCTACAGAAGGCGCTATATTTCTAGATAACCCGACGGATTCCCAAGTATCCATAATTGGCGAGGCCGCTTTTGCAGACTATGCTCTAAACATGAGATTCCGTTCGGAGATGTTCTAGCCCCCTCAGTGAATGATAGGGCTCATTTGTCCCTAGAGGGATATATGACATGTAATAAATTCATGTGCTGGGCCGGATGCATGTCGACTTTCAATTCTTTCATCCATGAAATGCTAAATTATTTAGGAATAGCTCCTGCCCAACTACACCCGAATAGCTATGCTTTCTCCATGGCACCTTCTATTATTTATTGATGTACTATTCCACTTGCCAACTCCTGAGGATATCATGTTTATTTACAACATCAAACAACTAACTTGAATCCTCACTTACACTTTTCTTGAGCCTTCACCCAACTGTTAAGTTTTAGGCGCTTGGAACAAGCTCAGCATCTTTAAACACGAATGGTTTTTTGTTCGTTGCCCACCTGGCTTTGCAAGGTGATGGTTGGAAGGATGTAAATGTTGTCTTCACTTTATTCTCATATTCTTTAGTCCGATTCGTACCACAAACTAACTTATACTTTGAAAATTCATTGTTGTCCATCCACGTCCAGAAAATGATATCTAATCAATAGTGGTTTCTTCAATTCGTGCCACCCTAATTGAAGACAGAGACATCAAACTTCTTGTAACCAATGAATGGTTATTCTGTTTGTGCTGCTAGAAGAAGGTTGCAGAATTGGGATTCCAGGAAGCACCGCACCACCAAGAAATGTGGCGGAACGATAACATGGTTCCAATAGCCTTGTTGTTCCTCAGTCGAGGGGGATCGGGACGACGTCGAAGAGGGTGAAATTAGAGGTGTCAAAACTAACAAGCTCGGTGGTGCTAATGCAGTTTCGGGCAAAGCATCTGTGGTCGAACCATCACAAGGCGCACAATCTCTCATGCCAACAAGGAGAAGAAAGAAGATCGTATGTAAACCCGTATGGGAAAAACCGTTAAGGTGCCTAAGTTTATAATCACTTCTGTTGATGAAGAGTCCTCCTTTCACCATTTTGAAAGCTCAATGGAAGGGTTCTCGAATCTCCTGATCCCTGATGATATCATGACTTATGACTTCCCCAATATTAGTATTGGAGGGCTCGATACTCCTACTAGGAGTGGTGATGACATTCTTCCTATTAGAAAAAGGAAGACAACTCCTATGAGCAAGGCTGTAATAATTGGTCCGTTAGGAGGACACTAGGACACTCAAAATCATGCGCACTTCATGATACCATTTTTGTCTATCTTTTATTCGATGGCCATTTATACACTTTTGTTTGATTTGCAGGTGCGATGTCTCAATCTCGTGCTTTTGATTGCTTGAGGAGCTCGCTAACACAGTACGGATCCAGTCGAGGCTCAGAATCGAGTAGGCGTAGAGAGAGAGGGAGACATAACTAAAAAAGAAGTCGTCGTTCAAGGGAGTCTTCATCTTATAAATAAAGCCCCAATCTCAATCATCTAATCAGGAAGCTCAGTTTAATCTTCTTGTATAAATCGACAATCAGACTTCTTCCATGCTCCTCAAATTGTTTTGTCGCCTAAGCGGTACTCTAGTTCATCTAGTTCCAGACAGTCCTGCGATCTTAGGTCAAGCAAACGCCCAGTTTTTACTTCTGATCCTACTTTTCCTATCGCAACTCCTGAGGCTTCTACAGTAGAGAAATTGGCTGAGTTTAAGGTCAATTTTCCAAAAATTTGTATCGATGGGATTTGGTTCCTTCCTTCCATTCATACAATTCCCGATAGTGCAAAAGTGAGTTCTCTTGCTTGCGTTAATGATGTTTTTGTGCAGCATGAAGCATTTCAACACTTAATCAAAAAAAATCTTTGAGGTATCTTTCGAGAGACAACTTGAAATCGATCGTCTCAAGGTAGAGGCGATCCATGGTAAAGATATAATTAAACATTAAGATAATATGATCTCGGAGTTGACAGCGAAGCTGATCATGGCAAAAAAGAGTGCCAAAGAAACATCTGAGGTGGTTACTCGTCTAGGAGAGGATCGTAGAAAGGAACTGGATGTTACCCTCAAAGTGTACTTGCTTTTGAAAAAGATATCTACAGAAGGAGAAAATTATTCTAGCCCACTGCATTGAGGAACTTGATGAACTCCCTCAAAAAGAGAAGGAAGAGAAGATTGAAGCTTAGGAGGATTCGTAAAGATATTGCGAAGAGCCCGTTGAATCTCGGGGACCAAAAATTAAGCTTGATAAGCAACTCGCTCAAATTGAAGTCCTCAAAGAAGAGGCAAGAGAAGCGGGCTGCAATGAGATTATAGAGTAGATCGAGAATCAGTTCGTAGATGCCAAAGAAGCCGGTCGAAATGAAATTGAGGACCTATTCGATCCTCTGATCATGGAATATAATGCCAAAGTCTTAATTAATCGTGATCTGAGTTTCCTTAGAGAGGGCTATCTTGAAGCACTTGTCGAGGCCTGGGAATACATTGTTAAAATGAAGAAGAAAGCCTTTGGTGAAGCTAATTTAGATGAAGATAAGCCGTCGTGGGAGATTCTTCATGGGGATAAACCTGTAGACCTTGCTACTACGAGACTCCGACGCTTAGATATTTTAGCACCTTCCAACAGAGCGAAAAACATTGCCGAATCTTCGGAGTTCGGTCCAAAAGGCCCCCCTGCACTTCAAATGGCTGGAGAATCAATTTCTCTTGGCCTGGGACAGGATCTGAACTATGATCCAGACAGATCCGGCTATTAATCGAAGGTGCTGACTCCTATTCTAGAGGAAAGCACTCCGACGATAACTGAAAGTCAGTCGGATACAATATCCCTCTTTGTTCTCCATTATTCGAGATATTTTGTTCCTCATGCCCAGTAGTCATGGGCTTATCTGTTTGTTTTCGTGAATCTGCAAGTCTTCCGGGTCCCACCCAAACTCTAGGAAGTGGTGCCACCATGGAGCAACGATTGACATCTACTAAAATTTCGGTGGCCACCGACATTCCAAGACCCTACGCTCAAATTATTGGATTGCCTGATGATGAAAAGCCGATGACCCACCGTCACCACTGAACATACCGATGAGCTTAGCTTCATAGAACACATTGAGAGAGAGGAGCTACTATAGGAAAAAGCTAATGTTGAACCCGCTAACATAGACAACGAAATCCAAATCTCATTCAACTTCAAGTCATTCCACCTGGTAGGTCGGTTACCAAAGAACTTGCTCAAACCTTTGAGAGCTCTTTTACCAGAGGTAGCATAAGATCAAGGAAAAGGATAGGCAGAAGTTTGGATGGTAGCAATCCTAGGAAATCCAAAAGCGAGAAAGGGTAGAAGAAATAGTCATTGCCTCAACTTAGCTTACATATAACTTGTATAGCGGTTTTTTATTTTTGTTGGCCGTGATTGTGTGGGTACGGCCCCTGTTTTTGAATAAACTTGTATCGAAATTTTAAAGTTTATTATGCAAATAAAAGTTTTTTTTTGTCGAACTCTTATGTGAGTTTTGTCTAAGTAGTCGAGCTATTACTTTCCCATTCTATGTACTTGTATCGCTGCTCCTTAATTCGGACAACCATCCATTAATTTTCACTCAATGCCCCTATGTGGTCGTAACCTCAAGTTGTATCAGACACTGGGCTTGAGTCCTAGTGCTACGCTATCGCATTCAGCGGTCTAGGTGACTATACTCTTGCCCCCAGTCTTGGATTAATGGAGTTAGATAGTGGATGGTTGCACTCCATCCTTCGCGAGTTTATACTTCTCCTATCGATTTCAGGCCGAAGTTTATGGAATAGTGAGTAGTCGAACCATACTCATCAATTTTTTTATACTAATATTCGTACTCTGGGGAAGAGATTTAGTTGAGGGGTGGTCGAATCGCACCTGTCTAGCGTTTGTACTCTAGTCCACACTCCGGGGACTTAGAGTTATTTTGACAAATTGTTTGACCATACTTTCCTCAATCGAAAAATTGCTTCCAAGTCCGGTGTTTAATTTAGCGAGCGATTGCTATCATTAATGCTTCTGATTCATATTTGTCCCGTCACTTGATAGGATTAATTTGGTTATCAGATGGTTGATTCACATCTATTCCTCTTTAGGTATTCCGTCCATCGGGTTATAGGTGAGAATCATCATATTAACGGTCGGATCAAGTTCATTTTTGTTTAGTGCAATCACGAACTTTTGTAACTGGCTTGCTCCAAACTCTGGAAAGCTGCTCGGACATGTCAATACTAGTTAATTGGGTATTGCAACTAACGTGTAATGTTACGGCAATCACAAATATAAAGGAGATTCCAAACATTATTTTCCAGATTGAAAGAAATTACATAATCTATCTTATTACATATCTAGAAAATCAAATGCTAAAGAAAAGTTGGAAATTGAATACAATTGAATGAAAACGAACAAACTAAGTGAAATAGCATCATAAATGCTTACTATTCCATGCCCTTATGAGTGTGACGCCATCAACAATCGCTAGCTTGAAAGTTCCCTCTCCAAGCTTCTTTTCAATGACATATGGTCCTTCCCAAGTAGGATTCATGTGTGATGGGGCATGAAAACCCCATTTTAGGATGAGATTGCCAATTTCTAAGGTTCTAGGTCATATATTAGTGTTGTAGTAGTGTCAATGTGCAGCTGCCCTCAAATCAGCTTCTTCGCGCTTCTCATCTACAAAGTATAGAGAATTTAAAGAGAAGATATCTATTCGTTTTGGGATTGTAGTAGGTCATTAATGAGTATTTGAGTTCAACAGGAATAACAACTTCAGAGCCGTAAGCAAGGGAAAATGGAGTTTGGCCAATTGTGGACATATGGGTGGTTCTGTAAGCCCATAATGCTGTTGGGATTTCATCCATCCACTTGTCTCTAGCATTTTCCCGATGCTTTTTTAGTATATGAACTTTATGATTTTATTCACGGCTTCAACCTGTCCATTTGCTTGAGGATGAGCAATTGCTACAAATCTCTTTTCAGTATGATGTCGATGGTAGAACTCATTGAATTCAACATTGTTGAATTAGGTTTCATTGTCAGTCACAATGGTTCATGGAAGGCCAAAATGAAAGATGATGTTTCGAACAATGAATTTGATTACTTTCTTTATCATGATCGTGGCTAAAGTTCCACTTCGGCTCATTTGGTGAACTAATAAACTGCGACGTTGTCATACTTTGCACCATCTTTAGAGATTGGTAAGGAGCCGATAATATGTATGCCCACATGGCAAGCGACCATGGACTAACCATTTGTGTGATTTATGTTAGCGGGGCTCTCGGAACTTTTGCATACATCTAGCACTTGTCACGTCGCCTAGCGTAATCAACATCTCAATTTACAGTCGGCCATTAATACCCATAACAAAGTATTTTCTTTACAAGGGTTTGCCCCCCAGTGTGATCGCCATCTTCCCTTTTGTAAACTTCCTTTAAGACTTGCTTTGTTTCATTGTGAGTGGTACAGCGGAGTAGAGGAATGGAAAAAATCTTTCTATGCATGACTCCTTCCATAATGATATATGGTGAAGCTTTACGAAGCACTTGTCACCTTTCATTTCTTCATTCGGGAAAGACTCCCTGTAGCAAATAATCTTTAACAGAGTCATTTTCATCTAGTTTATGCTTGGCGCATTTGGTACTTCGATTGGAACCAAGCCCATCTGTTATGCATCCCCAGTGCTAGCGAACTTTGCCAATGAGTCGACTTCTTTGTCTTGATCCCATGAAATGTGCGTGATGTCATAATGCTCAAAGCCAGTCAATAGCTCTTGGACTTGGATAAGCTATGGAGCGAGCCGTGATCCTTTAGCTTGGTAATATCTCCTTACTTGGTATACTACCAAACATAAGTCGCAAAAGATTTTGAGAGATTTTATCCCTAGTTCTCTTGCAAGTTTGAGTCCAACAATTAGAGCTTCATACTCAGCTTCATTGTTCGTTGCATGGAAGTTGAACTTCAAAGCGTAGAAAATTGATCGATCTTCTGAGGTCATTAGCACAGTTCTGGCTTTAGAACACCGATCATTGGATGCTCCATTCGTATACATTTTCCTTCGAACGGTAAGGGCTCCACTGCACGTTGGGAGATCATCTTGTGCATTAAATTCTACTATAAAATCTGCTGGTTCCTATCCTTGGAAAGCTATTTGAGGGAGATAAGTAATCTCGAAACGACTCAGTTCAATGTTCCACTTGAGTAACCTCCCAGACATCACAGGTCGCTGTAGGACCTCTCGTAACAGTTGGTCGGTGTAAATGTTGATAGGATGAGCCTAAAAATAGGAATGGAGCTTTCACGAAGCAATCAACAAGTAGTATGCCAATTTATCTATCTTCGGATAGTTCCTTTCATCTCCTAATAAACGTTTGCTAACATAGTTGACCGATAGATCTGATTCTCTTTACAAAGCACTGCGGCACTTATAGCACATACCAACACGGCCAAGTAGATATACAAGTCTTCATGATCCATCGATTTTGACAAGGGAAGGCCTCTCTAGGCGGCTCACCAAAGCTCAGAATGCATATTCACAATCCTACATCCATTCAAAGTTTTTTCCCTCTTCTAATCAAATTGAAGAAAGGAATGCATATATCAGTGGCTTCGGAAATAAATCGACTTACGGCGGCAACCTTCCCATTTAGGCTCTGTACTTATTCGATTGTCTTTGGCGCTTGGATGTTGCGAATTGCTTGAACCTGTTCAGGATTAGCTTCAATTCCATGGCATTGACGATGAAACCCAAGAACATTTCTGATGCAATTCTAAAAGAACACTTCAGAGGATTGATCTTCATTTTTTAATATTGGAGGATATCAAACATCCCTGCCAAGTCTTTAATGTAGTCACTTGGTCATCGTGCCTTCACGAGCATATTATCCACATATACTTCCATGGTCTTTCCAATCTAATCTTTAAACATTCTGTTGACCAGGCGATGATAGGTCACCCTATCATTCTTCAATCAAAATGGCATTACCACATAGCAATACAATCCAACATCGGTAACAAAGCTGGTATACTCTTGATCGGAAATGTGCATTGGGATTTGGTTATATCCTGAGTACACATCCATGAACGGTAGCAACCAGTGTCTTGCGGTTGAGTCTACTAGCTGGTCGATCCTTCAAAGGGGAAAACTATCTTTTAGGCATGCCTTGTTAACGCACGCCCATCATTGACGATCGAATCAAACTCCTTGTCGGTAGTGATGGACTAGAGTGATCCCTTAATGAGGTGTCCACCATTGACGATTGGCTCAAACTTCTCGCCAACAATGATGGACCAGAGTGATCCCTTAACCGGATGTCCATCACTGATGGTTGGCCCAAACTCCATGCCAGTAGTGATAGACCAGAGTGATCACTTAATTGGGTGTCTATCATAAGCAATTGAAACACATTTTCCCATCGGCTCTGATGAACCGAAATGGTCCTACCCGCAAGTTCGCTATTGTTGACAGCTCCAAGCGCTTGGTTGAGGTCGTGGAGGGCCCAACTTGCCAGAAGTTAGGGCTTGACAGCCGCCAAATTGGTTCTCCCCTAATAATCAGACCAACACTCAGACAACGACGAGCAACATGCCCGACGATGCAAGGTAGCGATTATCAATTCAAACTTGCCAAAGGCACATGGGAATTACATAGTAATAACATCTGGAGAAAGGATAAAATAGGCAAGCAAGGATAACGAGCATACAAATCATAATTGCTAGGCATTCAGATCATTACAGGCTAAAATATCATAAGTATAAAGTAGAATATGCGCTCAACCTCACCAATACATGAAAATCGATTGATCACATATCACAATGTTTAATATAGCCTAAGGAAAAAGTATGCACATAACAGTCTATCTCCAACAAGAAAAAAATCAAATAAAACGCGGGTGTAACTCTTACATAGGCCTGGGCTTAGATTTGGAGATGGTTTGCTTGTTGTGATGTTTGTGTCCTTTTTTCTCACCTTTTTACTTCTCCTCCTCTTGCTTGGAAGTGGCAACTTTTCGCTTGTCGCTTTTTCATGCGTTTTAGCTCCTCATAGGCTTTGATTTTGACCCTTGCTAGCTCCATAGGAAATCTGGCTAGGTTGTTGCTTCAAGGCCTTATCCTAGTCAAACTCAATCGTAGATTCGAAAACACCCACAATCTGGAAATCCGCATCCTACTAGAGAGAAGCAATCATCTTATTGTGAGCCCCATTATCCAGGAGATCAAAAGGGGCCTATGGGCATGACACCAACTAGATCCACGTAAGCATGTAACCAGTATAGAAGCAAGGAGGACTATCAAATATAGATTCACTCAAGCAAGTTCTAACGTGATGGGCAGTGACCCACGGAAAGTAAAGAAAAATCTTACCTCCTTTAGAAGATGCTAGGACATCACTGGGAGGTTGAATATGAGCTAGAGGCGAAGATTCTTCTAGAGGATGGCTCTTAGTAGGTGGATCTGAAGAAATGTGGAAGATAGTTAGTGGAGCATCATTCATGGGAGCATAAATAACCGTTTTGAAATCCGACCTTGTGTTGCTGCCCCGAAGGTCGAACCACCATTCTTCTTATGCTCTTCCTTTTCTTTTCAAGCCCAATCAGCTTTAGCTAACTTGAGGTAGCCATGACGAACGACTTCTTTATCCTATGCTGAAAAGTGGGTGTCAATGGCTTTGAGGCTAAAGGGTAGACCACCCTACTCACTTGCAGCTTTCACCTCTTTGATAAGGTTCTTATGGATTGAAAGCATGACCTCCTGGTAGTCGTCAATCCACGTCAGGCTCTTCTCCGCAAACATCTTATAGATTTCATTTAAGAGAGATTCCACTTGGTCCAATTGGCTATTTATCTCATTGCACTCTGCCTGTAGCTTCTTGGCTCTAGAAGTCTCGGCGGCCTTTCTCGTAGTCAAGGCTTTGACCTCTGCTTGGAGCAAAACTCTCTTAGCTCTCCACTCAACCACTTTTTACATCGGTGACATAGGTCTTAGAAACTCTATTGTTGAATTTTAATGACAATAACTATACAATTATGCCAAAGAATCTCTAAGCTAATTTGCAGGTATACGACCATTAAAAAGAGACAAACAAATACATTCAAAATGAAGATTCACAGTATAAAAGAGGATGAAAGTATGTATATGAAGATACAAGAAGAGATATACATGATACAGACAAGACGAAGATGACAAACAAAGTATTATTAGTCATAGAGTGTCGTGTCTAGAGTTTACAAATGTTAAAATCTTTTCAAAATAGTATACACACATATACATTCATATTTTAAATGAAAAATCAAAGTTTTCAAAATATTGCATGGAACGGGACTCAAACCCGGGTCACTAGTTCAGAAGGCAAGTGCTCTAACCATTTGATCTATGGTAATTTTTTATTATAGGCTAAATTCAGACGTCTGAATAATGTCATTTAGACGTCTGAATGCTGAAATAAAATTATGGTTCCACAATATTCAGACGTCCGAATGAAAACATTCAAATGACTGAATAAGGCCAGAAATAGCCTATTTCCTTGCTGTTTGCGTTTCAACTTAATTCAGAATTATTTTATTCAGAAGTCTTAATATTCTTAACAGCTATTTTCATAAACAGTTGCTTCCTTTCATCGAAGAGAAACGTTTTTAAAATCAATGGTTGCACCTTTCTTTTCAATATAACTTTTCATCTATAGTTGTAATTCTTTATACACTATAAATATATTACTGAATTCAACAAACAATTCCTCGAATCTATTTTTAACATTTTTGAATTCTTATATATTCTCTATTTTCAAACTGCACTCAAACTGCTTACGTTCTCTGATCGCTGATCACTTTATCTTCCACAATTCTCAAAGCACATCACACTATATATCATAAAGGAGAAGATAATAGGAAGATTGTACATAATTGAGTTATCAGTGTTATTCAAGAACACAATACAATCAGATACATTTGTTATCTGTAAAGAAGTCTGTTCGGTTGCTCAGGTGGTAGAAGTAATGTTCTGTTGCTCAGGCGGTCAAGTCATATTCGGTTGCTTAGGCGGTAGAAGTCCTATTCGGTTGCTCAGGCGGTGCAAACCTATTCCTTCGGGTTAAGTGAGGGTTGCTAGTTTTAAATTTCATAAGGAATCTGAGACTGGACGTAGAACGGGAGTTCGAACCAGTATAAAAATCTCTGATGTTATTTACTTTACTACTTTTACTATTTACTTACTTATTCCGCACAAGTAGTTTATCCATATTACATGATACTATAGTACAGTTACTTTCAATTGGTATCAAAGCCTAGGATTCTAGAGATCGTAACAACGTTCTAGAATAAATGGCTTCAAAGAGATCCAATCGAGGCAATAAGAAGAGGAAGAGCGATAAAGAAATATTAAAGGAGCAAACCAAAAAAATGCTTCATGGCTAAACTCAGATCACAATTGGTATGCTTAGATTCTTTATATAAAGATCTTCTATTAGCACATGATGAATTATTAAAAGATTCTAAAACTTTGAATAAAGTTAATAGCATTGCTTTAGCTAAGTTAAAAGATTGTGAGCAAGAAATTTCCATTTTAAAAGAGAAAAATAAATTTTTGATAAAACAAACTAAATGTTTTGAACATACCATAGAAGAATTTGTTTTACTAAATGATTTTCTACAAAAAGAAAATGAGCAGTTAAAAGATAAAAACAATGATCTTTTGGAGGAAATCAATGTTTTGCAAAATAATAATACTATGTTTGAAAAGGAAAATGAAAGTTTTTCAAAAGAAATTATGGATTTTAAAAGACAAAATAATTTATTACAATCATCTTGAGATAATTCGAAATCTCGAATTTTTCTTCCCAAAAATGAGAACTGTACGTTAAAAAAGGAGAATTCTGAATTAACCAAGCGCACTGATATTTTGAAAAACAATAATATTTCTTTTGAAAATAATAATTGTGACTTTAAAGCTAAATTTGATAAACTTAACACTGAAGTCACAAAATTTAATAAAGGTCAAAATGATTTAAACATGATTTTATCTAGTTCTAGACCTTTATATGATAAAAGTGGTTTAGGATATAATAAAATTAATCGTAGAAATAGCACTAGATATGCTTTCATGTATAGTAAAAATGTTAGTGCTAGTAATAAATTTCGGGTAAAGTCTAAATCCAATTTTTATAGAAATTCAAATACTACTATGATCAATAATGTTTATAATTTCTCTAGAAGTACAAAATCGTTGACTGGAAATATGAATAAAAATTATCTATGTATGTGGGTTCTTGTTAATTGGAAAAATAGAGAAAAATACATTAATGATTATTTGTATATAGTAGTTAATAATGAAAATTGTATTCGTAAAGGTTCAACCACACCTAAATGGGTATGGTTTCCTAAGACCTAACCCCTTGGACCCTAACATATTAAGTGGGTACCGAAAATGATCATTATTTATTGCAGGTACTCGAAGAAACAAAAGGAAAATGATAGATTTTGGAATTTTAAAGAATGTTCCATACGTTTAATAGAATTACGTACTTACAATTAAACGTGGACTTCGGCAAATATGGTAAAATCTATTTTATTTTTCCTCCATTATTAATATTTAGTTTACCCACTATTCACAAATTATTTTATAAAATTTGTTATATTCCCTCATTCTTTTTCGATAATGACAAAGGGGGAGAAATTCATATACATATTAATAGAAGGAGATATTATACTTAGGGGGAGATGTTATACTTAAGGGGAGCTTTAAGTATATTAATATTATTTTATATGTAGAATGAATATTTGTTAAAAATTGTATAGTTGTCATCATCAAAAGGGGGGAGAATGTTAGAAACTCTATTGTTGGATTTTAATGACAACAACTATACAATTATGCCAAAGAATCTCTAAGCTAATTTGCAGGTACATCACCATAAAAAAGAGACAAGAAAATACATTCAAAAGGAAGATTCACGGTACAAAAGAGGATGAAAGTATGTATATGGAGATACATGAAGAGATATACACGATAGTGACAAGACGAAGGAACCAAACAAAGTATTATTAGTCATAAAGTGTCGTGTCTAGAGTTTACAAATGTTAAAATCTTCTCAAAACGGTATATACACATATATATTTATATTTTAAATGAAAAATCAAGTTTTCAAAATATTGCATGGAGTGGGACTCGAACCCAGGTCACTAGTTCAAAAGACAAGTGCTCAAACCATTTGAGCTATGGTAATTTTTTGTTACAAGCTAAATTCAGACGTCTAAATACTGTCATTCAGACGTCTGAATGCTGAAATAAAATTATGGTTCTACAATATTCAAACGTCTGAATGAAAACATTCAGACAGCTGAATAAGGCCAGAAATAATCTATTTCCTTACTGTTTGTGTTTCAACTTAATTTAGAAGTCTGAATTATTTTATTCAGAAGTCTGAATATTTTTAACAGCTATTTTCATGAATAGACGCTTCCCTACAGCGAAGAGAAACGTTTTCTAAATTAATGGTTGCACCTGTTCTTTTTAATATAACTTTTCATCTATAGTTGCAGCTCTTTATACACTATAAATATATTACTGAATTCAACAAACAATTCCCCAAATCTATTTTTAATATACTTGAATTCTTATCTATTCTTTATTTTCAAACTGCACTCAAACTGCTTACATTCTTTGATCGTTGATCACTTTATCTTCCACAATTCTCAAAGCACATCACACTATATGTCATAAAGGAGAATATTATAGGAAGATTGTACTTAATTGACTTATCAGTGTTATTCAAAAACACACTACAATCAAATACATTTGTTATTTGCAAACAAGTCATGTTCGGTTGCTCAGGCGATAGAAGTCATGTTCTGTTGCTCAGGCGGTCAAGTCATATTCGGTTGCTTAGGCGGTGGAAGTCCTGTTTGGTTGCTCAGGCGGTGTAAACCTATTCCTTCGGGTTAAGTGAGGGTTGCTAGTTTTAAATTCCAGAAGGAGCTGGGACTGGACGTAGAATGAGAGTTCGAACCAGTATAAAAATCTCCGGTGACATTTACTTTACTGCTTTTACTATTTACTTACTTACCCACACAAGTAGTTTATACATATTACATGATCCTATAGTACAGTTACTTTCAGTAGGGCCTTCTCTCTCAACTACCATCCAAAGCTCATCCACTCTCTTAGTAAAGCTGTCTTTGATGTTCTTATAGTCATCAAAGAATTGCCCGACCATATCATTATAATCCTTCTTGGTAGCCTTGATATTAGCAACATGATCTCGCTTTAGCACCTCTAGTTCTTCAGTATGAGTAGCCTTAAGCCTCTCGATCTCATCGACCTGCTTCTTTATCACTTCATTATAAGATATCTCTAATGCATCAACACTTTCTTATGGTTTAAGTCCCTCTCGTGCAGCTATTTCCTCAAATCAAAGATCTTTAAATTCTGCTCAACATTCTTCTTGCTAATCATTCTCCATAGTAAAGGAAAGAAAGGGTGCCTTGGTAAGCAAGTGGGCCAGGGGATCTCTTGGTTGATAAACTACTAGAACTTGTCAAATTTCGGGTCCATAGCATCAGTTATGACAACTTCTCCTTTCGTCCCCTTCCCTTTGTCTTTTCTCCTTGGCGTAGGGACTACAGCTCCTCTCTATTCTACCTTCTACTGCTGTTTTGAAGCTTCTAAGTCAAATAAAGGAAAAGGCAAATAACGAGGAGACTTAGAAGTATGACCAGAGTTCGAGAACTCGATTTACTACCGAGAGAGTGGGACATTTTCCGTGAACTATCTTTGGGGTCCTGGTCATCTTTGTCCCTAAATGGATGTTAGTGGACAATCTCCCCAGTTAGCATCTTCGAAGCTGGTTGCCCAACATTTTCATAGGGGTTGAATGAAGACACATCAAGTTTGACATCCTTAGGAGGCGCTTTTGGCCTAACCTGCTTCACTTTAGAGGGTAATTTTTCTATTCTCGAGCTCATGCTACCTGCAATGGCCAAAAATGATAGATTAGAACCAGAAAAAAAACTTGAAATGTACATGACTACGATATGAATGTGTGATTGTGCAAGTGTAAATGCAAGAGCATGTAGCGGCTGCATAAACCCTTAGGGGCCTTATAGGTCTCTCGCTGGATTTTCGCTCTAGATGCAGAGTCCTCATAATCGATCCTGAGCTCTGGCTTTTGAAGATAGTCAAAAACAGAAATGTATTCAGGAGTGAAAATTCCCTCCTTTACCTCGGGACCAAAAGTGTGGCGTAAAGCTTTATTCACCCCTAAATTATATAGGGTAGCTAAATTGATGTTTTTGATGGAATGTGCTTCGTTATGGTCAGGGGAAGTATAATCACTATTATGAGAATGAGAGCTCAAACATTCTGTTCTCTTTGTATAGATGTTGTGGTCCTTCTACTCCCTAAAAGTCTTGAGCTGACAACTTTTATGAGGTTCGACCATGAAGGGATCCAAATCCTATTCCTCTGAACCCATATGGATAGTATGAGCAACTACATATCGATTTATGATCGGGAGCACTAGAAATAGATGGCTAAGAGGATGGCACATCACTCATCTTATTAGTAGGTGAGTCTTTTCTTTTTATCTTCTTTGAACACCTATGAGTGGAAGGCTGCCTGCCTCTCCAAATCGAAAGCCGAAGGAAAATAGCCCGAGTTGCCTAAGATTATCATTAGTAACTGGATAAGGAACCTCCAAGGATTCCTTTGGGACCTACTGGAGCCTCTGTAACATATCCTTGAAATCATCACCAGTTGTTGTTCTCAACATAAGCGGAGGAAGGCCTAAAGACGAAAAAATTGTATCTAATGCCAAGTTTTATAAGGAATCACAATAAGAAATGGGTAAAAGAAAGAGACTCGCATCCAAAATACCACTGATGAAATCATGGGGAGCTATCGCGAATAATTAAATATTCATGCTTAAACATGCTATACTTAGAATACAAGTTCTTGATTGGCTTAGACTTGCTCCTCGCTTTGAGATAGACAAAAGAAGAACACTCTAGTTTGCTTTTTACAGTGTAAAGGAATCTGATTTGGAGGTGAGTATGGGGCATCTAGAACTTTATCATAAATATAGAGTACAAATCAGTGAGAATAGCGTATCCGTTGGGAACGCAAATGGAATGGAGTTATCTTCGAATGCACAATAAAGTCTGTAATCTAGGAAGAGGAGGCAATGCTCCGGCTACGCAGTGATAGTATGAATAGGCCATGTATCCTTCCGAAGGAGTGTATGCCTGTTGCTCGGGAGTAGCTAGAAGATCTTCCCTGGGCATACTATGTGTAGCAACGTTCAAATCCGGCTAGTTGGTAGTCAAAGTAGAGGCTTTGGAGTCGATAAATTTCCAAAAATCTTGGATGGCCCATATCCACACACTAAAGAATAAGCGGAATTAGGTCGATTGGAACGCAGCCCTGACGGCGTAGGATCTGGAGGTACAGAAGAAAATGAAGGACCCTGGTCTTCAAAAGCAATCAAACGTGTCTGTCAATTGCCCGACATCCCTATCTATTAGGAATACATAGGTATTGGAAAACAACCCTAATACCACGCTCAGCTCAGAAGATCTTGTTCGAAGATGACACCACAACTATTTAAAAAATATTCTAACTCATGTGTTCAGATGGAATCGATCTAGCCCTCATCTAGCTACAGAGCAAGGCCCAAATCATGGCAACAAATTAGTGATTACGGATGCAAAAGAAGGAAAGGATGCTTACCATATCGTGTAATGCTCATTGATGGAAGCTATGAGGAATTGAAGGAGGGAGAAGTGATTATCGACACTAGAAATATAGGGGAGATGAACGATCATGAAGTATTATGAAGAGGAAAAAATTAAAGTAGCACGATCGGTTGTATGAGGCGCTGGAGCTTATATGGGGGCAAGCTTGCATCTAGGGCCGAATCGATGGTATGTGGAACTGTTAACCCGCCTTTTGACAAGGTTGTACGTATGCGGATTTAACCCAATAGATTTCACGGTAGTCGAGGCTGGAATATTATGGATTTGGCTGTAATGGATGAATGGATAATCGACTAAGGACAATAATATGAAGCCAGGATTAAACATATTCGGTGGACAAACGATGCAGGGTGCTTGGAAGATGGATATTGGCTTGAATAAAGAAGGACCGACATAAGATGATTTGATGTAATATGGGTCGGCATAAGAGGGTTCGACATAATGATGGGTCGACATGTGAGAAGGAATAATGGTCGGCATGGAGGGTTCAACATAGTTTGGTTCCTGGGATAGATGGGTGTGCTCCAATGTATACGCATAGAAAAGCATCGACATGTGAAGGGGTCGACAGGGAAGGGATCGGCATAGGAAGGGTCGACATGGAAGGGATCGACATAGGAAGAGTTCTTCAGGGAAGCGATCAGCATGATTGGGCTCGGCATAGCAAGGGATCGACATGATTGGGGTCGGCATAGGAAGGGGTCGGCATGGAAGGGATTGGCAAGACATGGAGTGGCATAAAAGGGATCGACGCAGGAAGGGTTGGCATATCTTCATAGACCAAGAAGGATCGACATACCTTCTTGGTTACACAAGGAGGAGTCGGTATACTCATGAGGAAGGGATGGATCGACATTTTCGTGAAGGTAGAGGGATCGGCATACTTCAAGATGGATGGATTAGTGTAGTTTACTGGAAGGCAATAGATCATCACACTTTAGGGAGGGATCGACATTGAATTAAGTGAAGGAAAAACAATTGGTATTACTAGGCCGATCGTTATTTTTAGAGGAATTGGGTTAGCCGGTCGTTATGGTGGGCCCATGTATGTAAGAAGAACCTATAACCAAAGTTTCACCTATAAATACAACAGGTTTGGCTTCAGAAAGAGGGGCTTGATTCTAATTCCCTTCATCTTCTACCTAGGGGATATTCTGCCATTTCCATTCTGGAATCTTGGATTGTAACTATAATCAAATTTCAGTATAATAAAAAGGATTGTTCTAGAGTGGACTAGGCCGAAATTTGCCGAACCACTATAAATCTTGTCTCTCTTGCTTTTTTTCATTTTAGTTTGATTATTCTTCATATTATATTCTCTACATTATATACCATCTATGACCTATGACTGGATATTGGTGCTTTCGTATATCATTGGGAGTTGGTTGTCAATTTTGACGCCAACATTTTGGTGCTTTCACTGAGAAAGCTTGCATTCAGGGATTTGGAAGTTAGGATCTTAGATTTGAAAGCTTGGGAACTTGGATTTAGGAAGCAAAAGCCAGACAACCAATAAGGAGGTAGAGAATGGAGAGGAGCCATCATGAAGGAAGTCATGTGGCTTGCTCAAAAGCTAATCAGACCTCAATCTTCATTACTAGAGACGAGATGGAAACAATAATGTATGCTATGCAGGAAAAAATGCTAAAGAGACATGATGAAATATGCAGAACCTACTATGATAGATTGGGCAAGCTGGAGTGCAAAACCAAGGGAATGGAGTTGCCAGAAATACTGGAAATATGGATCACGGAGTTGAAGCGGTAGAAGCTGACGAAATCTAGAATCAGAACAAAGTAAACAAAGTAACCAGGATATGGGATAGAGTGGAGCCACCAGGAGAAACCCCTGACCAACCAAGAATGATCAGCCAAAGCAATGCCAATCGTTATAGAATGATCGATACCGATCGTTCCACACTTGGAGGCATACCCCCGGATCATATTGGTTTGATTCCAGGCAGTATACCACGTGGTGCTGTGTAGTTTGGCATTGATCGGGATATGGTTGCTCGTCCAGAAAAGTAGATTTTAGGATTCCCTCATGGACTCGGGTGACAAGTTGGAGATAACGAACAAAGACTACCACTTGATGAAAACGACAGGTTGGCGGGAACGATCAGACGGGCCATGAGAGGAAGATTAATAAATAGAGATTTGGAAGACGTGAATAGGAGCCCCTTTGCTCCTATAATTAGGCAAGCTAGGAATCCACTGAAATTCAAATTACCAATGTTGGAGACATTTGATGGAAGAACGGGTCCCACTGTTCATCTGATGAGGTACACGAGGCATATGGAAGTACTGGGGGGCATCGGAGTCATGGTACAGTGCTTCCCTTCGTATTTGACGGATATAGCCGCGCTATGGTTCAGACAGTTGGAAAGCAGCTATATTGGCACACGGACAGAATTGATCAAATGGTTTATAAGACAGTTTAGACTTCACATTTTGAGATCTAAAAATATGATGAGTTTGGTAACACTAAAAAAGAGGATCGGAGAGTCCCTGAGGATTTTTCTAACACGATTTAACGCTGCAGCGACATTGGTAGATCGTCTAGATCCATCCATGGTTTTGATGGCAGCTGTATCTGGCATTGCTGATGGCACGAGTTCAAGGATTCACTAGCATGGGATATAACTATGGATTTAGTGGAGTTTTACCATGAAGCAGAGAGATTCTTGTAATAGGAAGACGCATGAGCTAACAAACTGGAGGTGAATGTTATGCAAAGTGGAGGATCATCAAGAGATGTAAACAAGAATGATAAGGGCAAATGGAAAATGAATGATGGCAGTAATATGCCTAAAAGGCAATGGAGGGAACCAAAATTCTCTTATTACACGGATTTGACCGAACCTTTGGAAAGGATTTATTTGGATACTCAAGGATGCCTTTAGTATTGAAGGCCGGCAAAAAGGCAACCCTCCGAACGTGAGTGGGCATCAGGAAAGCATTGCCTATTTCATGAGCTGGATGGGCACAATACAAATGACTGTAGGCATTTGAAGGATATCATTGAGGAACACATGAGGAATGGGCAGCTATAACAATACATAAGGGCTTGGCTGCGGCGGTGGAACAGGAGCAGCGACCGTCCATCTCGAATGAAAATGGCACCGGATCAAGGCATCATCGTCGGTTTATCATTAATTGATTGAATTTATAGTATGGAATAAGTAATAAACCTCGCAGTAGTATGGCTAAATCACTTACACATGCATGGGATCAGGGACGGTCCTAGGCATGCTTTGAGATGATGATGAACCATAGTGCTCGGGTTTATGATTTTTTTTCTTTTCTGTTTACTACGAACTCTGGTTTTTTGATACTATGGCTATTTAGGTTTTTTCGGTTGTACAGGCTTTTATTTTTTATTTCACCAACTGGACTCTGGAATGATTGAATCTGGATTAATGTAATAAATAACACAAGTCATGGTTGCGGCACCGACCGGAGAGACGGGGCAATAACTGCTAGTTATAAGTCCCTTCGTTGAAATGCAACATGATGGACTTGAACACGGATAAGTCCTCGACTGAGGATCGAGGTCGGAGTAGGATACCGTACGGAAAAGTCCTCAACCGAGGATCGAGGCCAGAGTAGGATGCCCCACTAATCAAGTCCTCTGCTGGGGATCGAGGCCGGAGAAGGATACCCCGAGGTTTGAGTCCTCGACCAGAGAGTCGAGGCCGCAGAATAGAACGCAATCGATCGCTGGGTATAGGCTATGCTTGGTAAGTGGTAGGCTGCTTCGCCGGAGAGCGACAGGATCGGCCTGCCCATACTGTCAAGTATTAACTATGCTCGGCAAGGACCCGGAGAGGTCTAAGGATTTGGATATGGACCCGGAGTGGTCCTGGATTTAGATGAAATGACCCGGAGAGGTCTATGGATTTGGATATGAACTAGGAGCGGTCTTAGATTTGGATAAAATTATCCGGAGAGATGTGGGTTTGGTTAATGGATTCAAAGTTTGATATAGACATAGAACAATCATGGGTTTCATTGAAAACTGTTTGGCAACGGATTAGATTCTAGGTTGGATAATATAACAATCAATGGATTATGGACTTTGGATTTTGGACTTATGGAAATTCACAGCACGCCTTCTTATCGCAAGGCATGTTTTGTGGGGTAGAGTATTAACCCGCTTTTTGGCAAGGCCGTACGTAGGCAGATTTAACCCAATAAGCTACAAGGTTATCGAGGCTGGAGTATTATGGATTTGGCTCAAATGGATAGATAATCAACTATGGATAATAATATGAAGCCAGGATTAAACATAGTCGTTGGATAAATGATGCAAGGTGTTTAGAAGATGGATATTGGCTAAATAAAGAAGGATCATCATAAGATGATTTGGTGTATTATGGGTAGGCATAAAAGAGTTTGGCATAGTGATAGGTCAGAATGTGAGAAGGAATAATTGTTGGCATGGAGGGTTCAGCATAGCTTGGTTCTTGGGATAGATATGTGTGCTCCAATGTATACGCATAGGAAAGGATTGGCATGGGAAGGATTGGAATCATATGGGTTCGGCATAAAAGGGGTTGGCATGGAAGGGATCGGCATAGGAAGGGATCGGCAAAGGAAGGGTTCGGCATGGGAAGAGATCGGCATGATTGGGCTCGACATAGGAAGCGATCGGCATGATTGGGCTCGACATAAGAAGGGGTCGGCATGGAAGGGATCGGCAAGATATGGAGTGGCATAAAAGGGATCGGCATGGGAAGGGTTGAAATATCTTCATAGACCAAGAAGGATATGCATACCTTCTAGGTTACATAAGGAGGGGTCGGTATACTCATGAGGAAGGGATGGATCGGCATTTTCGTGAAGGTAAAGGGATCGACATGCTTCAAGGTGGATGGATCAGTGTAGATTGTTGGAAGGCAATTTATCGGCATGCTTCAGGGAGGGATCGGCTTTTAATAAAGTAAAGGAATAACAATCAATAGTGCTTGGCCGATCATTATGGTGGGCCCATGTAGGTGAGAAGACCCTGTAGCCGAAGTTTCACCTATAAACACAGCAGGCTTTGCTTTAGAAAGAAGGACTTGATTCTGCTTCTCTTCATCGTAGGTGACATTCTGCCATTTCGATTCTAGAATCATAGATTGTAACTGTAATTAAATTTTAGTATAATAAAAAGGATCGTTTTGGAGTGCACGTAGGCTGGAGTTAGTCGAGCCACTATAAATCTTGTCTCTCTTGCTTGTTTTCATTTTAATTTGAATATTCTTTATATTATATTCTCTACATCATATACTATCTGTGAAATGTGACTGGATATTGGTGCTTTCATGTACAATTAGGTGTTGGTGGTCAATTTTGATGCCAACACGAACCGACTCTACCCATCGAACAAGTAACATGTTAAACAAAAAACGTGCCAGACCAATGTTCACCATTCAACCTTGATCCACTAGCAAGTAGACATACCAACCCCATAAGAAGGAAGATAGGTACGTGTGTCCACTGAAGCGTTTATTCAAGGAGTTGTTCAACAAAGCCCACGTCGTAGTCTACAAGATGAACTTTGGGGGCAAGTGTTAAGGGAAATTTTACCCATGAGATTGAGGCTTGGGAATAGCTGAACAAAGGCTTGGAAAGGATTCAAGGTAGGTCAGGAGAGGTAACTTGGAAGGTAAGCTAAGGCAATGGAAGGCAAGGTAATAGGAAGATACAAGGAGAAGAGGGGAAGGAAGATTACCCTCCTGTTCAGTACCCTAGGGTACTGAACAGGATTTCCTATTCGGCACCCAAAGCGTACCGAATAGGATCTTCTATTTGGTATTTGGTGGTGCCAGAGTAGGAGCATCATCATAAGAAGACTGGACAAAGATAAAGCAACGGAGGGCGAACCGGTTCAAGGAAGGAGATGCCAAACCCAGGAGATGGTGCCGGAACCTGGCCAATAATGTGTCCACGTGCACATTTTGAACCAACTAACTTGGAACAAGCTATCAACCGAACCAAACAGTGCATGTATGAAACGAAATCTACATATATTTGGAAATTATCAACCACATACATGTTACCCGAGAATATTCCATCTGGATGAGATATAATGGAAATTTCCTAACTTCCCAGATTGATTACACAGCCTCTTCACTCCCATAGATATCCAACCATTTGGCATTCATAGGGACAATTTTTGGAAGCTTAGAGACTCTTTGCTACAGAAAAAACCGAACCAAACTTTAGATCTCTGTTTTCAATGATAATTCATTGTATTTCTTCTCAAAACTCTTGTAAAAGCAAATTATAAGAAAAGAAATGAATATGAACAGTGGATGTACGCTCGTTATAGCTGAACCATTATAAATTTATATGTCTTTTACTTTCTTTGCATTCATTTACTATTGAACCTGCTATTGTTCATTCGATTGGAGGTGTTTGTCAATCTTTTGTGCAACAATAAATACCAGACATTCCTACCGACCAACAAACATGGTAAACATCAAACGTGTACACATAAGCAATATATAATTCCTTTGCAAACGCTAGCATGTAAGTTACTAGCCTAAGAAAAATAAACTGCAAAATGTGAAACCTAGAAATAAAAATGGAATCTTAGCAAGCAAATGAATCCAAAAAAGTTTTCATCTTTCTCTCCTCGATCTCCCAAGTACTACGGCCTTTGCTTTCACTCCACTAGACCTTTACCAACAACAACGGCTTCCTCCTAAACTACTTCATATTATATTCTACTGTATGATTAGGCTTACTAGTTGTTGATGTTTTAGGTTCAAACTCAATATCATCCAGATTTCTAGCGTAACAGTCATGTTCGAGTCATGCACAAACTTCTTAAGAAGAAAACTGGAACACATTATGCATAGAAATAGGTACCATATATGCTAGGTTTCTTATCCTTTTTTGTATCAGAAAAGGACCAACAAATCTTTGTTTAAACATCTCCTTATTACCACATGGAATTGTATTCTTCAGTGGAGAAAATTTGAAAAACACCATATCGCCGACAGAGAATTCTAAACCTCGGCCTTTCTTATCTTCTATCTATCTAGTGTAGCTCTCATTCATTAGGGAATGATCTTATCCTTCTCCGAAGTCTCCTTAATCATATCGGCCTAAGTATTAGTTTCTCACCCACTTCCCATAAATTTGAAGGGACATTGCATGGTCAGCTATACAATGCTTTTAATGGTTCCATAACAATGCTCGGCTGATAACTATTGCTATATGCAAACTTTACCAAATACAAATGGTCATCCCACGGGCCCCTAAAGTTTTGAAAGCAAGCTCATAATAGGTCTTCCATTATATGAATCACTCTCTCTATCTGACCATTAGTTTGTAGATTATAAGCTATAGTCAAATGCAGCTTGTCTCCAATGACTCCTATAAGCTCTTTCAAAATCCTCTCATGAATAATGGGTCATAATTGCTCACAATACACTTCGGCACATCATGGAATTGTACTATCCACTTCATCTACAACTCAACTTGCTTCGATGTCATTCTACTTGACTTCAAGGGTACAAATCAAGCATATTCATCAACTATGATCTAGATACTATCGTACCCTCCTCTAATTCTCAACAATCCATTGATGAAATCCATTCCCTCTTTCATTGGAGCATCTCAAGCAATTGCATCAAACCACTTTACATCTTCTGCTTAGTCTTCACCAACTGGAAATTCATATACTTTGAAATGAATGTCCCGATGTCCTAGTTCATCCCCTTCCAACAAAATGTCTACTTTATAACTCTATGCATTTTATTGCCTTCAGGATGCACAAAATCGAATGTTGGCACTCTCACGGCACCTCATCCCTAAGTCCATTAATATCTGATACAAACAGTCACTATCCTTGTGGATCCAACCATCTCGGCTGAGTTCATAATGCTTCATATCTTTAGACTCTATTCCATTCCAATCTTGGCAATGATTTCTACCAGTCTAGCACCAATCCTCTGACTAGTACTGATCTGGTCTATCAAATTAGGTCTAATAGATAACCTCTCCCATATCTTTGCCTCCAATTCACATCTAGGTTGGAAATCATAACTAGCAATATATTCTAATGGTACCACTCTAGGAACATATAACTTAAGCTGGAGTGCCTCGTAATCAAAGCATCTGTGACTGCATTTCCCTTACCAGGCGTATAATAAATGTTAAATTCATAAAAGGCCAAGACTCTAACTATCTTTGCCAATGAAGGTTAAGATCCTTCTACGAGAAAAGATCCTTCAACGATTTGTGGTCTGTTAACAATTCAAACCCCTCTTCTAAAAGATAGTGCCTCAATATCTTCAATGTGAACATTATCAGATGTAACTCCAAATCATGGGTCGAGTATTTCTTCTCGTGCGATTTTAGTTGCCAATTAGGATAAACGGCAACCTTACCTCTTCCATCAATATGGCTCCTAATCTAATACCATAAGCATATGTGCATATTGTCAACTCCTCATTCACACTTGGAATAACTAATACTAGTGCACTCGTCAACCTCTCTTTCAAACCAATGAATGTGTGTTCACAATGTAACCTTACGAAACCCAATAATGGAACCCCAATATGTTGCAGTCACTTTACAATTGTCTTTTGATGACAGAACGAGATCTCTCAAAATTTTAACCAAACAAATCAACTAAATTAGTTTTATCATAGAAAATTGTCTTTACATATTTTAAGTCGAAAATCATGCCTACGTAATGTTAAAATATAAATCATTAAATTGTAGCATAAATGGTCCAACATATGAGGATGTCGAACCCTTGTAGTTCTTGGACTTAATAGATCTTTAAATTACACAATGGAATTTAGGCTACTACAAAAGATAATAATTAGGCCTCCTACATGTCTTCGTCTTTAGTTTTGGCAAAAGGCTTAACTTTGCTAATAACTAAAATATGAAACCCTATAAACTTAACCTACTTAAATGAGTAGCTATGGGTTTATTGGAAATAACAATAAATACATGGGTCAGACATAAGTCTGGTATGAACAATATCATTGCCCATCTAAGTTCCTCTACTAATGGGACCACACCACTAAAACATGGAAAACGTTTACCCCCACACTTGCCTCAATTACACAATTAATATAAGACTATCTTATGTCATAATTCATAATAAAATATGTTAAATCAACATACATAAAAAATCGTAATAAAACTACACCCAAAACTATCATAGTTTCATGCATTATATCCTTACACGTATAACCCCAAAATGGTCTTAGTTATTGTCTTCTTAGCATTATACCATAAGGTACTTCCGTTCCTGTCTCAATGGCTTGTTTATTAATTTTATTCTACAAGGTACAACCCAAATAGTGTCTTTATCTTTTTTTTTATACTCAAAGTACAATTCTATATAGTCACTTTATCGTTAATTTTATATTACTGTAGCATCCTCAGTAGTCTCTTTATCCATATCTTTATACTGCAAAGTACAACTCTAAGAAGTCTCGGTGAATCTTATTTATTTAGCCTTGAACGCCATATGTGAGTTAGTTCCAATCATGACAAATTGTACAACCTGCTTTGACATCCCACTTCACTTTGAAAGTTGAATTTCGAACCCTACCTCTTGGTGCATTTGAGTGAGCATCCCTTTTCGATGTCAGTAGCCCTTCTGAACCCGCATTATTTATAGTTTCTTACTCATTTATTTCTTAATTATCTTTCACTTTCCAAAGTTCACATAGTTGTTCATTTATTAGATTTTGTCTTTAGCTATTCATTTAGCTTTTCTAGGCGCACAACCTACCTTTGGCTATCTTAAGCCTTGGAACTATTTGCGCAATGCATCATATTTTAGAAAACTCTAAGTACTACTTTTGACCATCTTAAGTCTTGGGTTTTGGAATTAGCTTTCCATCGAAATCTAATAGGTCTTGGCATTGATTCTCCCTGAAAATAAATAAGTCTCGATTATCGAATTATTATGCTTGAATGACATCCTAGGAAAGCCTTATTTACGCACTCTTATCTTGTACACCTTCTATAATCTTCCCATGGCATCGCTTTTGTCTAAAACCTTCTTCGGCCATTCTCTTACTTATTACATTTATTTAGAACATTTTCTTATTATTTCTTAGTTCATTTTAGGTTTTGGGCATTATACCTACAACATAACACCTTCAACTAGTCTTCTCCTTTGGTACATAATAAAACCTGCAAAACCAACTACCCACATATGTAATTCTCAACATGTCTACGAATGCCTTTCTACATGTCACCCCCTTATTCATTCTTCCTTCACTTTTAATTAGTGGCAGTGTCCATTATTTTATATTTATAGCACTTTTATAGGATCTTGTCCCCTTACTACTAAGTCATGAAATTAGCATGTATACTTGGGTCTTGATTGTATTAATATCTAGTTTTATTATTCAAATATAACTTTCGAAAGTGTTAGTTATGATTGGAAAAATACATATAAAATTATAGAAATTTGCAAATAAGTCCATGTGAATACTTTTACCAACATTTCTATTTTTGATGATTTCACTTGTTTACTTAATGCAAAGGTTGATTAAAAAATTTATAACTAAAATACTTAACGTAGGAAAATCTTCAAACTAAAATCACATCTCCAAAAATAAGTTTTATCCGTTATATTAAATTTTCATAATATTTCGACTCAAAACATCCATTAAATCAAGATCCATCCTTTATAAACACATATTATACGTGTTTGCATGAAACGTAGACAAACACCTCCAATCAAATGATAGTAGTCAAGAAGTAGAAAACGTAAAAAAGAAAAGTACACGTTGATTTATAGTGGTTCAACCATAACATGCCTACATCCATTTTTTTATTATTTCCTTTCTTATATCTCGGCTTTTACAAAGATTTGGACACAAAGTTCAATGAATTATAATCGAATATATTATTCCAAAGATCTGTTCGGTGGTCTCTATTCAGCAGTCACTGATGATTCAAAAGGGTGTCCCAATGGCTGTTGGAAGCTAGATATTTATAGAAATGAAGAAGTAGGGGGTCAGTCCGATAAATCAGGTAGTTTCTCCATATATTATCCTTGGTTTGGTTATTTCCATATATAGAAGATATGATCCAAAATTTCTTTATATTTTAGATTTCTCTACTTAAATAATTTTTTGGTTCGGTGTAAAGAACGGTGGCTTGATGATGCTTTGGTCAGTGTGGAAAGGAAATTCAGTAGTGCTTCTTGACTAAGTTTGGAATCTTGGTTCGGCTACCCTATGTACATAGAATAAGGATTCTTGTCTTGTAGCCTTTCTATCGGACAGAGAATCATGACTTCTTTACTTCCCACATAGGAATTCCTTTTCAGTAGTGAGAATACAGGACATGAATTCTTGTCCAGTATATACATCATTGGATCGAGCAAGATAACATTGAGCTATCTGCCGAGCAAGGCTAGGATGGATTACAAGGCCAAGTAAGGCAATGCTGAATTGCCAGGCCAAGTAAGGCTAACATGTGTTCAACTTTCTCCTCCCAATCACTCTACTGACTTAGCTTCCAGGGTGGTGGTCAGTCTTTCCCACTAGGGCTGTGCCAATAAGTCATATCCCTTGTAGCTTTTGTACAACACCTTTCTTCCTTTATTTGGGTACACATTCATCAAGAAGCGTATAGACTGAGGAAATATAACTACATCTTTCCCACTAGTGATGGTATTTTCAAGTTATCAGTTTGGGAAAACTACACCCCTTCGTCACCCTTCAGTTGCGACCTTGCCATGCATGCTTCCAGTGTGTTTAATTTTCCATTTCTACCTTCCATACATACAATCTACCAAATTAATTTTCCTATTACTAACCTAATCACTTTTAGAATTTCTTTAATTCACTAGGGCCACCATTATCAGTTCAGTCCATTTTTTATAGAGTTAGGGTTTTCTACGTGTTCGATTGAATGCCTCACCTCCATACCCATACTATTAAAGAATATTACTAGCAATACAGTTTAATAATATAGAGAATAAGGCAATATTAGGCGATCACTCATGAATATTCCTTTGGACTAACATATGTACATATTTCAAAAATCACAAACTACTCACCTATACTTACCCGGTATTGGCATAAAGCAATAAAAACGTGTGTTTCCAAGATAGAAAAATATACAATATAGAACAAATATTAAAGAACACAAAGGCAATGCCCACTATCATGAAAAAATATACATAGCATGTCCAATATATACAACTCAATAACAAATGAACTCATGTAGCCATAAATATACAAAATAATACTCAACTCTATAATGAATATAACTATCCTACTCTATGCTCATCAATCAAAAGTAGGACACTTCATCCTTAGACCTGTAACGTCTCATATTGACCCCAACATTATATAAATAATGCACCGGTAAGACCATGTCTAACATGTTGATGTCAAAATATAGCAACAACTAGCATGGTAATAGATATATCTCTTAATGGCATAGGGAGAACTCAATATATATAAGATCATATCTCATACCGTGCTCATATCATCACCCTTGTAAATTAAGTCAAGCTATATATCAAATAGTATCATATCAAAATGGGTGAAACATCCACACATCCTACCATCATTAATACACAAGAAATCATCAAGTGCCAAATGGGCAAGCACATAGTAATGCCCAAGATTATTTATTAGATTATTCAGTAGACATACATGGGGTCCGTCATACTTAATATACGTATGAAAATACATAAAAACCAATAAAAGAAAAGGTATACGAGAAACAAATATCGCATACCCTCGGTATCCAAGGTCATCTCTCAAATGACCATATGAACGATATGTATAATGGTCTAACTCCTAGCTCTCAGCATCTCTAGCTATCCTCGGTAGCGATATAATCAATGTGTATGTGGTCGCACAATTTCATAGTCTCACGGTCTCATGAATAATCCAAGAGATCAATAACCACAAAATGATCATCTAAGCTTTCAAATTTATAGTAATCGACTTGCCTATCAACCAAGGAAATAGTCATACGGTCTCTCAGACCTCTACTAATTCACTCTACTCTCAATATTGTGGACAATAATCTAGACTCCCAGTCCTATGTGCTCTCAGCGTCATAAATAACTTTTTCGGCATCCATCTTAACAATTGATTTGATTGGCTCGCAACCGTATACACAATGATCTCATATAGGTGAATACTTATGTGTTTATAGCATCTAATGAATAATAACCAAAAAAGTGACTGATAGCTCTCAGCTTGCTCCAGGAGCCTTCCTCACATGCTCCCAAAGCTACTCATGCAGTTTTAGTTACCTCGATGACAATCATGACCCAATATCCATCGGGTGCAAGGCTATGCTATGCAATGGTCATGACCCAATAAGTGCTCTAGTGGTAACAGACTGCTGGTCTATATGACATAGGGCAGTCGCTCTCAGCCTTGGATCTCAGCCATACACAACAAAAAGGTGTGCAATAGATTCGAGGAGAGACCCCACAATTAGTCCATTGGGATGGATACTAGCATAATCTGGTTTATTCTACGTTGTATAATAGGAGTATACACATAATAGATAGACATGCTTATGGGTCTCTCAGCCCGATCAATCCCAATTCACATCAACATAAATATAATACCCCGTATACTCGAGTGACTTCTACATACAGAAAGTAATTGAACAAATATTAGCATAGGTGTCCCATACCACCCGATGTTACTTTCTTGTTTACTCAGTTCTAATAAATTACACTCGTATAATATTCTATACCATGTGTCTAAAGAGTAATCAGAATAATCACAGAATGTCCCATACCAAACTGTACGACTAATTTGTTTACTTAAATTCCTCACAATTTAGAATTTCATACAATATTATTCTATATAACAAGTCAAAAGAAGAACCAAAGAAATATTTTCGAGAGTCCCATACCAGACTGTACTATCACTCCGTTTGTTCGGATTCCTCATTGCATAGAAATATAAATCATTCAAAAGTAATAAGACTACTATTTGTTGATTCGAAAGGGTTTTTTTCTTCATAAATTACACTTTTCCTAAAATCTTCAATATAATTTCAAATATCAATATTCAATTTAAACTAGTTTAAATTATAAAATTCACATTCTTTCCATAACAATTCAATTCAAGCTCCTTTATATATATAAGTAATTTTTTTGAAAAGCTTTCAAAACAATTTCCCTTTATTTAGAAATAATCATATACATACACACACACACTAGTATGAAGCCCATGCCGATGGCACGGGTGTAAACATTTTGTTTATGTAAAATCTATGGATTATTGTTGTAAATAATAATTTTCTACGTATTCTTATTGTTTTGTTAATACACAACAATCTTTTGATTTTATAGTTAGTAATTGTTCTTTGTTTAAATTGTTAAATATATTTGGTTAATGAACTATGAACAAATCCATGGACTACTATGTCTTGTTATATTATGCTTATACTAATATTTAACTTCATAAAAGTTATCATATACCTTTGGTGTCTGAAATGACCTCCACTATAAATGTGTTGTTGGTATATATGAACTGTTTTTCTATTCTTTATCACAATGGAATCCATGACTTGCAAAAATCATAGCATATATAGCTAGTCAATAGTGGCTAAAGATAATTTGTGTTTGTCAATCAAATCCTCTCTAAATAGCTTTCCATGTTCGAACAATTCGCAGGTAAATACTCCCTACACAACTTGTCATTATCAAATACTTGTTTAGTTTATGCAACAGGTAAATATCAAATTTATATAGATTTTTAAATCAGGAAATGTGTATTATAGGAGGAAGTGGGTAAAAGTTGTTGACGAACCCTAAATTAAGTGCTATATGTAATGTCTTGTTATCTTCAAGCACAATAAAATGAACGTATATTAAATTTATTAAGTTATCTTCAAGCACAATAAAATGAACGTATACGTTCGAGCTTTAACCTCAAAAGTTTTGGTGGTCACAACATCTTTTATTTTAAACAATTTTGTTGATGGTATTAGATGCAAATTGATAGTGAATTCTATTGATGGATGATCCAAAAAGGGATAGTGGTGGAGATTACAAACTGTTGGTGAAACTCCATTGATGAATGATAATTTACTTCTGAAATTTCAAAAAAAAAAGATGGTGTAAATTCTAGTCATTTAATTCTATTTATTAATGGTGTGTGCACGCATGTGTTTGTATATGTAAATTTAATTTTTTTTACAGATTAGTAACAAATTACAATTAACAATATTTGGTTTCACAATATAAGTGCATACAAAATCTCCTTAAAATCTATTTGTATTTACAATAAATAAACTCTGGTGAAATTTAGCATAAAATAGAGTATCTAGTTCAGACCAATTTCTGTGTTATAGACCATGTTCCAATTAAAGTATTAGTAAGTCATAGATTTCTCCTTTGCTTGCAGAGTAGAAGATAATGATTAACTAGGATTTAATACTTCTTTATAACAGAAGCATGTTCATTTTTCTTACATCATCATCCTTTGACCTTTGGCATTGACCAATTATTGTAAAGTCCCTTCAATTTCGAAAGAAAAACTAAACAATCGTTTCTGTATGGCATGTCATGATTGTGGGCATTTTGCAAGTTCTTAACATAAACAGCTTCCTCATGGTAATCTAAGAATGATTACCAAATCAATTACTTTTATAAATAAATATTAGCAAACAATCATGCACATATCTGTTAAAACTATTCGTATATTTTACATCAATCATACGTTGTTACTATAAGGAAACATACATAATTAACTTCAATACCAAATTAAATTATGTAATATCACAGATGTTCAAGGTTGAACGAAGTTAAATAGAGGACAATTATAGATAATTTAAGTGATCCATATGAATAAATTACTTGCTAAAATGGCGTACCGACAAAATATTTTACCAATCAAACTATGAGTAAATAGAGCATGTATAAAAAATGGAATCAAAGAAAATAGTATTGGGAAAGAGCAAAATATTGAGAAAGATTAAAATATTGAGAATATTACTTACTATATTATTAGAAACGAGTAAGAAAATTAAATGTCAAAATGATTAGAATGTATCATTAACACAAAAAGCAAACATCAACTAACACATGTTAGCAAGCAACAATATCCAGATAATAGAATAAGTGTAGAAACATGAGAATAAGTGCCTAGTGAGACACACATTTAAATATGGCATCATGTAAATTTAACATCTACTGGAATTAAATTTGTAGTAGTATGGTAGAGGTTAAATTATATAATCAGCCACATATTATTTTCTAACCTACTACGTCAAGTTGCTAACAACACCATCTCTTCACCACTATTGGTACATCTATGCATCTTATCTACACTTAATGATTCTGTACTCCAACACTTTCCATCAAGCCATGTTTCCCTCCACCATCATTGCATAATGCTCCTACACCTGATCCACTCACAATTCTACCGCTGCTCGCCTTACAACATTTCTAGTGACAAATCATGCTGCTTAAATTCAGCTAGATGGCCCCTTCAAACAATGATACATACAAATCTAAACAAAAAGTAAAACTGTAGTCAAAACCATCAACATTTAACAAATAAGTGTAAGAAACAGGGAAGCAAACTATGGGTTTGAAATTCCAAATCAAATATAATACAAAAAACGAAAATCCGTTAGATATTAGTTAAGCATAATCTATTACTTTATATTAAAGCTGGAACTTGCACATGCTGACATGGATTACTCAGCTTTCCTCATTTCAAAATGCCACTTCAGTACTCACTTCCATTTTTTTTTTACTTACTATCACGTGCCTCATCGTCTCCAACTGCTCTCACGTGTTCTGCCAACTACCTTTCCTTTCCACTTCATTGCATTTCCTCCTCCCTAAATCGGTGCTTCCAATTTCCATCCTCCCCACAGTCTTATCTACCGAATCATCGCCTCCTCCCATGCCTCCACGGAAGCTAACAACGTTTCCGTCTCTCCTCCCTACCACGACCTATCTTTTCTCCCTCAAGTATAAACATCGACTGTTGTTTGTCGCTACCAGCCCACGCGCGCCGGCGCCAATCACCACCTTCATTTGTTCAGCGGTGCCAATTGCCTCCCCCCTGTTGCGTGGTGCCAATCACCACCTTCACTTGCTTCACTGCTATCACTGCCTGGTGCGGATGTACTGACTACCTGAACCCCAACTTCACATTTTCCTCTGCTACTGCTAATCCTGAGGGCTAAAGTGCTGACTCGAACTTAATTAGTAAGAATTTTCCGATTCATTCAACGAAATCAGTAAATCCTTTTATTGATTAATGATTAATGATTTACTGTAAATCCCTTTAAATCTTTTTACGAAGACTCCATTTCTTTAGTAAACCCCCTTCATTGATTTCATATATTAATTTGATATTGGTCAATTTGTTAAAATGACTTAGGAATCCATGATTATGAATTGAATTTTATAAGTCACATTACTATCACACGTATATTCGTGAATGAATTAAAATAAACCCCTAAAATAGTAAATCCTTCTAGATGACGTATTGATTTTGTATTTTTTAAAATTTGAATTAACTGTAAGTTGAGTTAGTTAAATTGGTATTGAGGTAAATCAATTAAGATTGAATATTGAATGAATAAGGAATTGAGTTAATTATACCATTTTCATAATCGATTTTGAATCTTTGATATATTGTTGTAAATTTAGTTAATTAAAATTTCTAAATTATGCATAAGTAGACTATTTGATTGTTTTTAGAAGTATGTGAGTATGTGTACTGTTTACCAACTCATTCCAACCTAAACGAAAAGCCATTCGTTTTGAATTATGATGAACCCTTTTGATCCCACAATTTTGTTGGCTTATATTTAAGTATCATATTCTACAATGTATACAAGATATTCGCAAAAATGACTGATTCATATGAGCTTACTACTGTTTCGTTTCTTGCTTTAATATAAAGTAATAGATATTGCATGGTAGCCTCTCTTTTTTCATGTTTGCTTCGTGCTAGCTGTTGGTAACCATTTTGTTCGGTGTACTTGAAATTTTTTATGATTTTTTGGATTCACATCTACAACAAACATGTTTATACACGTGTTGGCAGTTCATGTTTTTAACTTTAGCTCGACCACTTAACAGTGAGCACTTGATGTTTGAGCTTCGTTCAGTACAAATATGAAATCAAGCATGCTCCTACAAATGTTTAACAATTCATGTTTTTAATTCAAGTTTAGCCACTCCCGTAATATGTGCTTTGTGTTGCATTGCAAATATGAACATACAACGCACACAAATTTATGAATTGGTTTACTAATGCTTCTATACGTCCCTTCAGAATAAAATAGTAGTTTTGAATTGGTTTCTACATTAGACCCTGAGTGCAGCGGTTACATCCATTTTTAAAAGCCTGTATTTGCTTCTGCAGGCACCCGACGTTTCTGCTCTGTAAAGAGACGCTACACTGGTTGTTGCATGACTGGATTTCCAACCCGTTGTTCTACAAGTTAACGGTACAATCAACCTGCTTGGCTCTATTTTCGCTCCCTTTTTTTAAACTGTACTCATTCATATCGGCTTGCTACTGTTTCATTCCCTGATTTCAAAAACATATATTGCGTGGCACCTTCTATTTTCACTGTTTGATTCATGCTGACTGTTGATAAACATGATCAAGGCACATGACAATTTTTATGATTCTTTGGATTCATACTGAAAGTAAACCTCTTTATACGAATGTAAACAGTTCATGTCTTTACCTTCACTTCACCCACTTCCACAATTTGCACTTGTTGTTTGAGAGTCGTTTGAGTACAAATATGACAGTAAACATGTTTATTTAAATTAGTAGCATTTCATGTTTTTAATTTAACTATAGCCACTCCTGTATTATGGGCTTTCTGTTTCATTACAACTTTGATCATACAAGTTGTATAGATTTATGAAATAGATTACTAATAGGTCAGTATGACATTTAATTCGTTTGCTTTTGTACGCAATATATATGATCAAAGTGGTTTTGCTAATAATATATTATGCCATTCATTGTTCATGATATGTTCTTCGATTCACCCTAATTGTACATGTGCTAAAGTATGACCTACAACAACAATAAGGAGAGGCTCTTGAGAAAGATTGTATAAAGAAGAATAATCCTTTTTACTTTGCTGACAAGTAACAATTCTATTGATAATATTGTATTCCTGTCTTAGTCTCCTCTGGTTTTTGCGAAGTTGTTAGTCTTGTACAAAAGATTAAAACATTGGGTGCACCATTCATTTAGTCCACTACAGGTATGTTCCACAAAGTTGCATATATAATCTGCCGTAACTATGGGAAATCATGGTGCATAGCAGTTCATCATTTGTCCGTGTTCGCCGTTGTCGGTTATCGGTAACAACTATTACTTTTTTATTAACATGTTACAACCCTTATTTGTGAATAACTAGATTTTTTGTTGCCCCAAAGTTTATGCTTTTTTTAAATAATTTTTTATCATGTTAAAATGCATGAACCCTTTTTGTTCGTATTACTGAATTACTAATACTTTTGCTTCAACTATTTGTTCCTTAAATCATATAGTCGAAAAGAAAAGGTTGAAGGTTTAACCTGTCTGGTTAGTTGTGTTTTGATTTCCATGCAGTTTTTAATCACATGAATTTTATGTCCTATTTAGTATCTAAATGTTATATTCGTAGGTTTGATGGTTTTACCATATCTGGTACTACTACATACTGGGATAGAGTTTTATAATTAAATGAAAGGTCATGATGGCTTCATTTGGAAATTATAAAAGTTTGGATCTTCATGTAAATACCAATGTTTCATTATTTTTGTTAAATCCTATTGACTGCATTCGCTTAATGTGACACCAAAAATGATATTAGAACTGTAATGGGTGTTTGTACGACGATCTTTAAATACGACAATAGGTTTCTTAGCCTGGCTTATTTATGAAATGTTTTTATCTCTGTGTATGGAACATGCTATATAGAGTACCTAGCTATTTCCTATATATAGCCTTTTACTATTTGTTTTTTAATCTTTCAAGTTTCCGCTTTCAACTTTTTCCCCTGTCATTATTTATTACTACTTTAGCACGTTAATGATGCGGTATGAGTGTAGCCTGATACAAGTCGCAATGATTATACCATAATTTAGGATGTACCTTCATAGTTGTCTTACTAATGTTTTGAAAATGATTACATGCAGTACACCTTACATACATGTTCCAAGTTGACAAAAAATCAAAATTGTTCACCAACTGTAAAATTATATATGACATATTGTGAACCCTGTCATGCTCGAATTTTGTATTGTATTCACCGTACTCTGATTTTATTACTCTATAACACCAAAAAAATGATGTGTTCACAGCTTTGTTCCATGTGTGTTTATTTTGTAGATATTACTAGAACAAATACCTTTACTAATACGTGATACTGTTATGCATGGTGTGAACACAACTAAATTACCATTATTATGAAGACAACAAATGCATTAAATAATATATAGATTGCAAACTGTGAGTACCCCAAACAAATTTTGTTTTTTCTATGCCAAGAGGTTGGTCATCCTTCGTCCATGATCAGGACTGCCAATTACCAGCAAAGAAATTTAATCTTTTTGCAATGTTTTTCACTAAATTTATATAGACACGACTTATAAGTAAATATCGTTATAATAAATGGGTAACCTCTGTGTGCTTAAGTTGTTAAGCGAATATTTTCATACCAATAAAAGATTTATTTAAAATTTATTTTTACAATCAGAATATTCGAACAATGCAATTTCATTCGACCAAGATGTTGATGTGCTAACTTTGGGCAGTTGGTTTGGTGTGAGGATATAATAAATATTAGTTCACATATGTAAATGTTAGTTTATTAACAAAACTTTAATTGAATTGCTACTTCCTGGATGTTGAGGAAATTGCTACAAACTCAGAGATAACCACAAACATAAGAAATGATAAAAGATGCAAGAAAGAAGCGTGGTAGATGACTACGGGCGGCAGCGATGTGGACGATCACATGTCAAATATTATTGATGGGCACTTGGTCAATCTTGATGTAGTTGATCATACTAAGGACATTATCATGTATGTGAATTCTCCTGGAGGATTGACATCAGCTGGTATGACAATATTTGACACCATGTTTCTGCATTTTGTGTTCAATTGGCAGTAAGTATGACAACATTCATTTTATATGTGAATGATACATGGCGTATGCAACTGGACAGAGTTTACAAAAGATAAACCAAGACACGGATCTTGATTTTTTCATGGGTGCAAATGAAACTCATGAATATGGTTTAACCGATGCTGTGATACAAATCATGTCCAAGCACTTCAGCCAGTGCCAGAAACTGCATAAGAAGATTCGGCTTCAACTGCTGCTTTATTTTGTTTATAACCAGAAGTAGAGTTTTATGTATTATGTTAGTACAATAATAGTTATAGACAAAATTGCTTGTTGAGTATATTACTAAATGTTATCAAGCTGTTATATGGTGCTATATTACTCTGTTTATATGCCACTGGTGACAGTGCTACATTGAAGTATCCATTTGATTATGGTGCCTGCCTATGTTCTTTGGATGTTTATAAGTATCCATTCACAGATTATAACAATGCCCGTGTGCGAAGCACGAGCAACTCACTAGTAGCTTTATATAAAGCAAGCAAGAAAGCAAAACAAAGGTAGAAATGATAAAAAAAGAAAATTGTCCATTTAATCGAGAGAGAAACCTTTTAGATATACTTATATTTATGTAGAAAAATATTATTTGGCACCTCAGTTAATTATTAAACTGTTATTAAAAAAGTAGAAACACATACGGTAAAAAGTTATCAGAAATAAAGACTTACACAAAAATTGTATAAATGACTGTAATTCATATTATAGTGTAATTTTGTAAAATCAATTTAGTTTTAACCAAGAATATTAACCAAATACCTAATAGAAAAGGTGAAGCAACATCACCAATATTCATTCTATTTTGTCCATGCAAGCAACATATTCATAGATTACAAATGAGATAGAACTTGTACGAATATGATATTTATGTCAGAAAAAAGTTGTGCATTACCTATATGAAAGATAATTTTTCGAATGAATTCTCCAAGTCAATTCATGCCACGTACATGTCCACATGTCAAGTAATCTTTGATCAGTTTTGAAGATAGTATGGGGCTATTTTCATCTTCGCCTAGATCTTTGGGTACTTCTATACCCATGTTGTGTTTCTGGAATAATAGCAAATATGATGGATTAACTTTTGGTTTAGAGTTTCAACAAACAGTGGTGCCTAAAAGCAGACAAAAATTGTTACAAAAATGAAATATAGTAACAAAAAATTAACACAGAGCATAATATGACAATCAACAAAAATAATAATCGTATATGCATTAACATTATAAGTTTAGAGTGAACATGACATCAACGTTGGAAAAAATAATCACAAACATTGTGAACCCAAACATATATACATGCGGTAGGGTTACAAATATCAGAAGGCAAGTATTCTATAAAGAAGCAAAGAGAAATAACCGCAATCATCATAAAGGGTAACAAAATCTTAGAAGGCATGTGTTCTTATAAATAAGCAAAGCAGAGAAGAGGAAAAAATTCCTTACATTTCAGCAATAGTTCGATGGAGAACAATAAATCAAATTATGTCGTAAATAGAGTAAATAAAAGTGGGTTACAACCGGTTGTATGTGAACAATATAGAAATGATGGGTAATGGTTTAAACTTAGGGAAATAGTTTCATAGAGAATAGGAATTTGAAAGGGGTGTCTTTAGAGATTGGGAGATGAAGAAATTAGATGGATATTATCATTAAAGAAGGAAGAAGCAGTGGCTTCTAAAAATCGCGAATAAGAATTAAACGTGTGAAGTAACGGTGTTATTTTTATTAAACGTGGGTATTATTATATGTGGTCCACATGTGGTTAGAATTAACTGATGTTTTTAACGGCATTGCAAGAGTTAATGCAACTAAGCTTTTTTTGCTTAGAGCATCCAGAATCATCTGACATCTTTGATTTTGTTAAATCTCAATCGTTCTTTGTCTTTCCGTTAAACCAAAGGAAATTTGTTATATATATATATATGCATGTATATGTGCGTGTATATATATATATATGCATGTATATGTATGTATATATATATGTATATGCATGTATATATATACATGTATGTATGTATGTAACTTCCAAGGTTATTCTTAACAAGATACATTATAAATTTTAACCAATAAATTCCATGCAACAAAAAATCATATTCATCTTATTATAATTTCAGAATATCATTTTCTAAATTTCCCTTCCAATAAATAAATAGCATTCATTTTGTTATTACTTCAAAATATTATTTCCCAAACTTCCAATTTTTCAGTCAAAATCAAATTAACTCATCCCTGAAAATAAAATTTTAAATATAAAAATCCTTCACATATTTTTATAATCATATATATATATATATATGCATATTCAAAGATTCACTTATTTAATCAAATACCGAAAGTCATCACTTTTCAAATAATTTCTATTCTTATTATTAAAATTATTCCACTTTTATATTTTCTTTTAATAACAACATTTCAATTTTATGTAAGAAAAACCCATTCTAAAATCATAATTTATATCTAAAATATTTTATTTTATCAAAACTTCCAACTTCAATTCACTTTTACCTTTTCGATCAATTTCAAGTGTTGTGTCTAATTATTGCAATCACCTATCTATTTTGCACAACATATCATATTAATTCAACAATCGGCCAATTTTCATTAAACAAGTAAACAATAGTTTGCAACACAATTCTAGATAATTCAATGCATATCAACCAAGGATTCATTATCAACAATCAATGAAAATCAAAGAAAATGTAATCTAGACTGTAGTTGCGGGTTATAAGATAACTCGCCTCAAAGAAGCTTTCTCATTTCGCAATTATACACCTAAAATCCCCAAGTTACTACCCTTTCCCTAGCTAGCAACACCTCCTTCACACTACACTTACTACTCTATTCCCTTAGCCACTACGTCGTCACCAGCCTCCACTTGAAGTCGTTGTCCATGCCCAGGTCTTGTGCAACCCAGGCGCCTTTGCCACAACCTGATGCACATGCATCACCATGAAATCTCCTTCTAGTCGTGTGCCGTGCTCCATGGTTATTTGTAATCTCCAAAGTCATGCCTCTTTGGTCAAGCACGGCTTCAATTCCTTTTTTCTTTTATGCGATGATTTTTTATCCTTCTGTTGTTTTGATTTTGTGCTTGAGAGGATTTTAGGGGATATGAGAGTAGATAAGGTTTTGAGATGAATGGTATGGGCTTGGGCTTACAAGAAGGGTCTAGAATAGATGGTTAGTGAATATTCTGCAACTCCCATATTTATTATTAAGTTTTTTTCATTTGTTTAATTTAAACATTACACTTTCTTTGATCTTTTAGTTAATTATATCATTTACCTATAAATTCACTTTCTATCCAAATCGTACTATTAGATGTTACGTGACGTATTTTTGATAATTTCTATAAAATATTTAAATTCACAAACTATTTACCTCCATTGATTTATTTATTCATTTTACAAAGGTCAACTTAAATTTCTTTCCATCTATTTCAAACATATAAACATTATCTGTACAAAATAAATATTTTATATTCATTATAAATATTTTATTTGAGCAAACTATTTCTGGAAAAAAGTTATTTATCAATTTAGTTTAATTAAACTAAATTCGTTTGTCAACTAATTGTTAGCTTAATAAAAATATATTTCAAAAATAAAATTGCAAAAATTGAACTTGAACGTTTTGTTTTAGTTTAAAATAATTATCGCAATAATGTATATAGTTGGGTTGTTACAGACCCCCTTAAGGAAATTGCATCCTTGCAATTTCCTGTAGGGAAGAACGTCATTCCCAAATCATACCCTAACTTTCGCCATACTTTCATTGTTTGCTTTCTACTTAAGCTTCTTCCCTTAGAGCCAACTCAATTCTCTACGTGGTTTCCCTCAATAAAGACCAAACTTTATCTTCACCATCTCATCATATGCTATAAATTTATACAGATTTATTTAATGACTTTCTGTTTTTGCATACGATATAATTAGATGAAATATTTTCTAAGTGTCGAAATTTAAGAATTTTTTGGGAAAAAAGTCTCATTTGTATGGAGAGTGTTCCAAAAATATAAAGCACATATAATTACATGATATACATCTCCAAGAAGCATCCCAATAATGGGGCATCTCAAACATGGAGAAGCAACATGATATAATATATATTTATCACCATGTGCAGAAAAACATACCTTGGCTTTGCATTTTAAGCAAGTTTATTCATTCTATGCAAGCCATAGCGATACTGTATCAAACTTAACCCAAATAGCCTTATTCAAGTACCTATGGCTCAAACTTCATATGTGTGTATGCATAAATAAACATAGAGAAATATTGCTTTCATGTTTTAAACAAACTATATATCAATCTTCTTCAAGCTACTTTCATATTAAATTTTAGGTGTCAAAGCACAAAAATTATCCAATTATTTCAAAAGTAAATTTTAGCTCAATTAATTAGATTTCCAAAACATCTTTTGGGTCATAAAAATACGGAGTATGTCAAAAATTATGGCGATTATACTAACCAATACTAATTCTGAAATGCATTTTATTCCGTAGACCCACTCTTTTAAAGGCCATTTTTTTGCCTAACTAACTTAAATTTTTCGCAAAGCACTCAAATAAAATTGGTTCCATACTATTGTAGCTTTCCAAGGTTGTTAAATCATCAAAACCAAATAAAGCATTTAAAAGTTATGATCAAAAAAAGTTGGTGGTTCAACTTATAAAATGCATAAAAGGATTGAGTTTATGATTTGGTTTAAAATAGGGTTTAGCATAAGAAAATTGCAGAATTCGATAAGATGCTTTAAATGTAAGTTTTTCCTTACATAAATATCTTTCCTCACAAATGATTTACCAAAACCGGATAAAGGAATCATAAGATATTGCCATTTTACTTCAGTACATTTCAAGCAAAATTTGCAGCAGCGTGTCCTTTCTAATTACTCATTTCGAACCAAAGTTTCATTTCAAAAACAATATAATTGTACAAAAATTCCTTCAACAAATTTATATGATTTGAAATCTACTTTCCAAAAAGCTAAGAGGTGCAAAAATTTGATGCTTACAAAATTAGAAGTGGGTTTCATCCTTTAATATCCATAATTTGAGATACTTTGTCTAACTTTATTCCACCTAATTTTTTCCAAAAAAACACGCTATAGATAGTTCATTACTACCTGCATTTTTTTAATGTCAAGAGCCTATTTTTATCCCATCTCGTTTTTGCACGTCATCTTAATGAAAAGCTTTCATCCGTTACATATAATAAGTTTAACTTATTATTATTTACTATTATCTTTTCGATTTCAAAATAACTCTGCCATATATTTTATTCCAAAAAGAAGTTCTTTAAAGATATTTTTCAAAAATACATTATATAAAATCCTTCATAAGTTATTTTCTAATGATATCTCAATCGTTATTATACCACACTTCACAATCATTGACTATAATTCATCTTAATTCATGATCTTCCAAACATATTATTTTACTTTCCTAGTTACATGTTAAATAACATAACCACACTTTACAAATATATTTTTTTCCTATTTTTTTCCACTTTTACAAATTCAAATATAATTGTTTCTTTCTAAAATCAGTTCCTTCTTCACAATATGAAATAACATATTTGTTTTAAACTTACTTTAAATTGGACACCCCCGTATGTATTTCATAATTTACTATAATTCTTTCAATTACTACTATAAATATACATATACCATTCATTCAAAACACATAAACATAATCTTAGTCATTATTGTTTGCGCCAAAATTGGTCACAAATACCCAAATGTTGATGAAAGCACTCGCTTACAGTCACAAATAGCAAGCTTATAGAGATATAAATGTGAAGAACACCCAGAAAATTAAAAGGAATGCAGTACAGACACAAGGTTTATGGTGGTTCGGCGTTGTGGCTTACATCCACTTTGAAGAGTTATTGTTTTATTGATTATCACTCGCTGGTTATAAATGAATAGATGATAGTAATCGAGTTACAATGGAGTTCTGCAAAGTAATAACGTGGAGGAACCAAAAAGTCCTCTTTTCTAAAGGCCCAGGGATGCTATTTATAGGTGTTGGCTGAGAATATCTATCTCAAACTTCGAAAGACTCCTTCCCTCACGTGGGTGGGCCCACGTGATCGATCCTTGGTCATTTGGACTCGATCTACGATCGATATTAATGAAATTCATATCGATCAAAATTTAGCCCAATTGAGTTGAGATCGATCTTGAACATTCCTTAGGTTATACGCAAGATCCTATGAAAATTTGGTAGCATTTGGACTTGTAGATTTTGAGATATGATCGATGCAAGTTTTTATTTGTAGCATGTTGTCGAATTCATATCGCTTCCATTCGAATTGCTTTACTTTATATCGATGAAATGCACGTGCTGAGCAGATGACGTGGCACTATCTTCTAGGATCGATCCACTTTTCATGCCGAGCAACCGAGTCTTCCTCTTGGACGTGCTTCGTTCATATCCACCAGTTTAGCCTTGCTTGTACCGCTCGGCTGTGTCTCACTTTGTATCGATCAGTATTTTGTATTCCAATTCGTATCGATGTCCAGTGTTCCACTTCATATCATTGGTAAGTGTTGTTTCGTATCGATGGCTTATGGACCTTCGTATCGATCGACCGATATGAAATCTAGGGTATGATGATCGATACGAAGTAAGAGATTTTGTGTCGATACGAAATGGCCTTAGGCGATCTATAGGAAATGATGCTCTACGACCGATGAAAAGCATGCTTGAGACTGGAACGATATGAAATGGGCTACCATGCTACTACTGATGGATAGAAGGAAGCCGCTGCTGATGGATTTGAACAAGATCGATGCGAAAGAGGTTGACCGATGTATACGAACAAGTTTATTCTCTTGGCTTGCATCGATCATATCTTGAGCATATGAACTCGGATTGACTTGAAATTTGTAACATTGGCTTCTGTAGCTTCGCTTGTCATGTTGTATCATTTGTAGCTCAATCCGAATTCGGGCAAAATTTACTAGCATCCATAGCAGGTCTGTGTGCAATCAATCTTCGGGGACGATCTGTCCTTGGATTCCAGTTAATCTTTTGGTGTCACGGCTTTGGAAAAAGGTGCGCTAACACTAGCCCCCCAAAATGTGCCTTGCGATAGGAAGGAGTGTTTTGTAGTGTCACCGGCTGGATGTTCGTATCCTGTTTATGACCTATAAAGAGATTGATAACTTTACCTAGTTGCGAATAGCATCCGCTCGAGATCGCGTTGCAGTTCAAGGTGGTATGTGACCGTTCGGGGTCGAATGCCGTTCGAGGCGAATTGTGACCGTTCGAGGTCGAGTGCCATTCGAGGCGAATTGTGACCGTTCGTGGTCGGGTGCCGTTTGAGGCGAATTGTGATCGTTCGCGATCGGGAGCCGTTCGAGGCGAATTGTGACCGTTCGCTATCGGGTGCCATTCGAGGCGAATTGTGTGTGCCTGGGGGTGGGGGGTCTTAAGATCATTAATGTCAGATTTCATGTTCGAGTGAGTTTCTGAATCATTTACTATAGCTTTTTGTCGCCATCTCAGAGCATGCCTAAGGATTGTTCGCGATCCTATACATGCGTAAGTGACTTGCCCGTTATGGAACTATTAAAAATAAATATATATTCAAATGAGTCTTTCAACAAAAATGTCTAACAAAATCAAATCCAGATGCAAAAGATAGAAAAAAAAGCAAAACAAAGACGTCAAAGTGCAGACACCAATACTGATGCGATTGATAGTCGTCTCAGAGCATGCTCGAGGACCGTTCGTGATCCTTTACATGTGAAAGCGACTTAACCACACTAGTGTGGAGTTTGCGACTTATTCGTCATTATTACAATCAGTTGATGACAAGATGATGCCTCAATCCTGAGCCATCCCCAGTTGTTGCAGATGGTGGTCGTTCTTGTTCCACCGTTGCTACCCGACTTCTCACGTATTGCAACAGCATGTCGTTTCGGATGTGCCCTTCTATCTTATCCCTCAAGTGTCTGCAATCATTCGTACCATGGCCGCTTAACTCGTGGAATAAACAGTACCTATCTGACTTCCTCTCATCGCCGGTCAGATCCCTCCTCTTTGGCCTTCGGTAGGGAACCTGCACCCTGGTGTCCTGGTAGATTCATTCGAAAGTTTCACTCAGCTCTAAATAAGAGGTGAACCTCGTCTCTTTTCGCGATCCCTTTGGCTCTCACCGCTATTATCTGCCTTTCGTTTCCCTTTGTCTTTGCCTGAATCCTTTTCGAGCAGATCTCCGATTTTAACTGCATAAACATCAACTCCATCTCCTTCCTCTCTCCCAGCATTTGCATTCTCTTGTCGCAGAAACCTTTCTGCCTTATGGTATAATTCTCTAAGATCTATAGGTGGGTCCTTTGTCAATGAATTCTTGAACTATGTGCATCAGCTACACCAGATACAACTGCCATCAAAACCATGGATGGATCGGGTCGATCCACCGATGCTGCCACTGCATTGAATCGTGTTAAGAAGTTCCTCAAAGACTCTTCGGTCTTCTGCTTCGTTGTCGTCATACTCATCACATTCATGGGCCTCGAGATGCGAATCCTGAACTGCCTCATAAACTTTTCAATCAACTCGGTCCATGTTAAAATCGAACTGCTCTCCAATTGTCTAAACCATAATGCAGCTATGTCCGTCAAATACAGTGGGAAACATCGGGTCATGATCTCCTTTGATGCCCCTAATACTTCCGTATGCCGCATATACCTCGTCAGATGAAAGTAGGGTCTATCATTTCATCATACATCTCCAATGTCGGTAGCTTGATTTCTGGTGGATTCCTGACCTGACTGATTGCGGGAGCGAAGGGGCCGCTATTAACATCTTCCAAATCTTTATTCACTAATCCGCCTCTCAAGGCTCATCTGACCATCTCCTCCAATCTATCACTATAGTCAATCTGTAGTCCTTGTATATTGCCTTCGATCTTCCCTCCGAGTTTGCGAGGGAATCTTGGAAATTTTTCTCTTGGACGGGCGTCCATTACTCTATCAATGTTGTGCTGAACAGCTCTACTTGGTATCCTGCCTGAGGATGGATCAACATGCTCCTGGGGAGTGCCCCCCAGCTCATGGGCTTCTCCTGATGGTCTTGCTGTATTCTAAATCATGGTTGTTCCATGTTCTGATCCCTATCTCCAACACCCCTTGTAGTGGCGTTCTCTTGATTCTGCACTCTAGGTTGCCCAATTTGTTGGAGTAGATTCTGCATCATCTCTTCTTGCCTTTTCAGCATTCCCTCCCGCATAGCTTACATCATCATCTCCATCTCGTCTAGGGTGATGAAGAGGAAGCCTCCAGACTTCCTTCATACTGGCTCCTTTCTGCTCTTGGTCTCCTTGCTGACCGCTTCACCATTGCTTTCCAGATCTAAGTCCATAAGCCTTCAGATCCAAAATCCAAGCTGTAGAATTCCTGAATGCTAGCCTTCTTGGTGAAAGCACTAAAATGTTTGCACCAAAATTGGTCACAGACACCCAAATGTTGATGAAAGCACCCGTTTACAATCATAGATCACAGATAGCAAGCATGTAGAGAATATAAATGTAAAGAACACTCAGAAAATTAAAAGGAATGCAGTAAAGACACAAGGTTTATAGTGGTTCGACGTTGTAGTCTATGTCCACTTTGAAGAGTTATTGTTTTATTGATTATCACTCGCTGGTTACAAGAGTATAGATGATAGTAATCGAGTTACAATGGAGTTTTGTAAAGTAACAGCGTAGAAGAACCAAAAATTCCCCTTTTCTAAAGGCCCATGGATGCTATTTATAGGTTTGGCTGAGATATCCATCTTAAACTTTGGAAGACTCCTTCCCCCACGTGGAAGGGCCCATGTGATCGATCCCTGATCGTTTGGACTCGATCCATGATCGATACAAATGAAATTCGTATCGGTCAAAATTTAGCCCAATCGAGTCGAGATTGATCATAAACATTCCTGAGGTTCTGCACAAGCTCCTGTGAAAATTTGGTACCATTTGGACTTGTAGATTTTGAGATATGATCGATGCAAGTTTGTATTTGTAGCATGTTACCGAATTTGTATCGCTTCCATTCGAACCGCTTTACTTCATACCGATGAAATGCACATGCTAACCAGATGATATGGTGCTATCTTCTAGGATCGATCCACTTTTCATGCCGAGCAAGCGAGTATTTCTCTTAGACGTGCTTCGTTCATATCCACCAGTTTAGCCTTGCTCGTATCGCTCGGCTGTGTCTCACTTAGTATCAATCAATATTTTGTATTCCAATTCGTATCGTTGTCTTGTGTTCCACTTCTTATCGATGGGAAGTGTTGTTTCATATTGGTGGCTTATGGACCTTCGTATCGATCGATTGATATGAAATTTGGGGTATGATGATCGATAAGAAAGCGCCGCTGATGATCGGTATGAAGTAAGAGATTTTGTATCGATATGAAATGGCCTTGGGCGATCGATACGAAATGATGCTCTACGACCGATGCAAAGCATGCTTGAGACTCGACCAATACAAAATGGGCTACCATGCTACTACTGATGGATACGAAGGAAGCCGCTGCTGATGGATTTGAACCGGACCAATGTGAAAGAGGTTGACCGATGGATACGAACAAGTTTATTCCCTTGGCTTGCATCGATCATATCTTGAGCATATGAACTCGGATTGACTTGAAATTTGAAACATTGGCTTTCTTAGCTTCGCTTGTCGTGTTATATCAATTGTAGCTTAATCCAGACTTTGGCAAAATTTACTAGCATCCATAGCAGGTCCGTACACAACTGATCTTCTGGGATGATCTGTCCTTGGTTTCCAATTAATCTTTTGGTGTCATGACCTTGCGAAAAGGTGGGATAACAATTATCATTATTATTTTTCCAGAGCTTCACTTTACGAAAAGTATTTCCTTTGTGAATAAGTAACCTTTTCTCCAAATCAATAATTTACTCGAAATATATATAAGAAATATGTATACACACACATATCCAAAACATTGTTCTCCTTTCAAAAATGTTATTTTAACTTATCTCAAATCATTATTTTCTTTCCAAAATATTATTTACAATATTTTTCAAAGCATTAATATCTTTCCAAATTATTGTAACATTTTTTCAAAATATAGTATTCTTTTCCTGAATGTTGTGTTAAAATGCCTCTTCCTAATGTTTAGGAATCCCTACCGATACGTAAGCCAAGTACATCGATTGGAATTTTCAAGGCAATCAGTGAACAAATTAACATGAATTAAACACTAAATAAATATTCTTCTTTTAAAATTTCTATAAAAATTCCTCTTACTTTATCAAAATATTTTGTATGTTTTTCCTATAACGTATCCTTAAGACGTTTATAATACATATCAGTTGATCACTCATCAGTAACAATACAAGCAAACGTACATCAATCATTCAAACATATCAACAAGCAAGCATTCAATTATGTTTTTTCCATTCAATATCTTAGTTATATATATACACATACATTATTATTTTCTTTTATAAAATTGTTTTCTCTAATTCCTTTATGGCTTTGGAAAAAGAAAATCTGCTAGTTGTAATAATCTTGGCTTTATCTAAACTTTTATGGGTTTACAACTTTAAGTGAATACGCAACCCCACGCTCTAGGCTTAGCCTAGAAAATATATTGATTTATTTATTTAACTATTAACATAACATACGTCGATCAAAACAAACACATATGCTTAGTGGAAAGCAATCTATCGGCTATCGTTGTGCAACTTTTATCACTATAGGATCATGCTACTCTAGCTCGCATCGTCACAACTTATTATTTTAATGAATTCTAGATGTGAGATCCAATTAGTGTCTTTTAAAGCTTCCTTAACAAGATAACTACTGATTCCCTTCTAAGCCACACATAGGTCTAATATTCATCATCAATGTCGATGATACTGGCCGGACTAACTCCTTATATCTTCACAACCTAAATTAATTGCTCCGCATCTCATAAAGGACTTACACTCAAAAAGAAGTAGAAGAAATACATTATAGTAAGAAAAATGCAAATGTGCCCCCAGAATGATTACCTTAGTCATTATCACATACTACTACTATTACTTAAGTATATATAATAATATACTACATACCCACCGTGACAGGGACCCTAAGCCTAATCTAAGTTAGGGCTTGTGCCTATTATGCTATGTATTGTTCTAAACCCGATACCAATTATAATGCCCTACCCATATACCCATACCATCAAAGAGTATTACTAGGTAACATTATCTGATAATATGGAGAATACGACGATATTTGGTTATCACACATGAATATTCCCTTGGGGTAACCTTATACATATTCTAGAAATCACAAACTACTAACCTATATGTACTCGATATTGGCACAAAGCAATAATCACGTGCATTTTCATGATAGAAAAAAACATAATATCAAAAACAAATATTTGAAAACGCAGAGTCAACAATGCAATGATATTATATAGTAATATGCAATTTTTAATGGGTCAATATAAAAGAGTCGATGCCTGTTATCATCAAAAATACACATAGATTGTCCAATATATACATCTCAACAACACATGAATACGTGAAGCCACAAATACAAAAATGACACTCAACTCTATAATGAATGATACTATCCTCCTCTATGCTCAACAATCAATAGTTGTTCACTTCGTCCCTGGACCAATAGTGTCTAAGGCTGACCTGAGTATTATATAAGTAACACACAGTTCAAACCATGTTTGGAATAATGATTTCAAAGTACAACAACAACTAGCATGGCAACAAATATATCCCTTAGTGGCACAGGGACAAGTCACTATAAATAACATCACATCTTATACGGTGCTCATATCATCACCCATATAAATAAAGTCAAGCGATATATCAAATAATATTATATCAAAATGGGTGAAACATCCACACATCCTACAATCATTAATACACAATAAATCATCAAATACCAAATGGGCAAGCTTACAACAATGCTTAAGATTATCACTTAGATAATTGTACAGTAGACATATCGGGGGTTCGAAATACTCAACGTACATGAAAATACATAAATAATCAAAAATTAAAAGATTTATGAGATACGAATATGGCATATCATTAGTAGCCATGGCCATGTCTCAGATAACCATATAAAAGATAGATATAAGCTCTAACTCCATGCTCTCATCATCTCTAGCTATCCTCGATAGCGGTGTAATTTATGTGTACGTGGTTACATAACTTTATGGACTCATAGTCTCTTGAATAATCCAAGAGATATGATCATCTAAAGTTTCAACCTCATAGTAATAAACTTGGCCTTTGACAAATGAAATAATCATATAGTCACTTAGACCTCTACTAATCCGCTCAACTCGTAATATCATGGATAGTCATTCGGACTCTCAGTCCTATGGGCTCTAAGCATTTTAAATAACTATATGGACATCACTATTAATAATTGATCTAATCAGCTCTCAGTTGTATACATAATTATCTCATATAGGCGTATAACTATGTGTCTGTAACATCTAATCGATAATAAGTAGGAGGAAGACCGATAGCTCTCAGCCTGCTCTAGGCTATAGCATTTAAATAATAGATTCATAAATTAATTATCTCTATTGATTTATTCAATGTCAAATTAAATTTATTTCCACCTATTTCAACCATATAAGCGTTATTTACACGTAAATATTTATATTCATTGTAAGCATATTAGACAAACTCGTTATTTCTAAAAAAAAATATTTATCGATTTAACTTGGTAAAATAAATTTCATTTGTTAATTAATCCTTAACTCGATAAAAATATATTTTCAGGAATAAAATTCCAAAATCTAAACTCGAACCTTTTGTTTTAATTTAAAATAATTTATTACAACGGCGTAGAAAGTTAGGTTATTACATCTGTCCATGCTATGGTTTAGAACTGACATAGTACTTTCAGTTAGTAGAATTATAATTTGTACTCCATGCATTCTTAGATTAATTAAGTCTAGAGTTTCTATGCTATGGTACGTTGGATTGTTGTTCGATGATTGTTGATTGCTAAGCAAATAGGGACTAGATAGGGGTGATTAAACAAAGGATGAGAGGTGAACCTAAATCATGCACATAGAGTTATCTTAGTATTTCTTTTTTTGTTTTGAGCCCAGGAGGGGTTAGTTCCGTGGTTTGGTTGTTACTACAGAACCAAAAACTTATGCAAGTGAGTAGGGCCATGTAGTACCATTCAACTAGTAAACTACACTAATTAGGCTCTCCAAGTTAATGTTACTTAATAATTTATCGCAGTTTCTATTGCACATATTCACACATCACAAATGTACACACTATCATAATGCATGAGATAGCTCGTTGTATGAGTTAGGTTGATTCGTCGGATTTACTCGTTCGTCGAGTGCCACTAGATATCGGGCTCCTTCCTCTCCTGCTTCTCCCATCCCACACCATTTAGGCACCGAACTAGCCATCCCAGCTCTGCTCGCTCTATGGTACAGGGGTATGGACCTTCATAATAGTTGGTAGACCCTACTGAATCCTTGGCTTCTACTTTATCATCCAAGTAGTTGGATACTATTGCTGTTGCCCATCGACTTCCAAGGGATGATACGCTCTTACCTACTCCCGAATAACGAGTTCATGCCCATCTAAAAGGATATATGGCCTACTTGAGATGTCACTGCATGCATGGACCCCTGCCTCCTCTTTCACTATGGATTATTTATTTTCTAGCATATTTGAAGATCGCTCCCTTTCGTTTGCATCCTAAATGGTATGCCTTATTGACTAGCCTCTACGTTATCTTCGTGTGGAAGTTTTAGGTTCCTCTCACTCATCGACGAATTAGATTTCTATGTATGATAAAATGTAAGGTGGAAGGTTCCCCTTATATTTTTCTTGAAGTGAGGAGCAAGTTTAAACCAGTGAGGACTTGTGCTCAATATATAATATGTTCAAGAAAGAGTACTTCTTTATTTGAGACGCGTCTCCATGCTTCTACCAACAGCACTCGGGTTGTAAATTATCCTGACTGCTTGTTCATATTCATTCTTACCTAAAAAAGGCAATATTCTAACCAATGGCCCCTTCTGTTCCCTTCTACATGTTTAGTGAGAGCTGCATCAAGCGATAATTTTGAGGAGAAATTGAAACTTGTAGAAATTCCCATAAAACCGAGGAAGATTTCCTATCTGATGATGGATGACAACCTAAGACAACTCAAATTGCTAGTTGGTGGGCATTCGATTGAGTAGGCCAAAGCTCCATCATGTGTAGGCCTACAAAGAAAGGGGAAGGAAAACCCTTAAGGTAGGTGAAACAAGCAAGGAACCATCTTCCCTGCCCTCCGCTTCTAGTGCTGATTTGACATTGGAGCCACCCGGAGCTGATCTACCAGTTCACACAAATGCCATAGGTTCTTTAATGACCTCCCTATGGTAAATACATTCATTTTTAGTGTCATGGCCTCATATGGATGACTAGGGTAAAGATTTTACTTATAATAGACTTTATGGCTGACCATGTTTTTATTATTTTCTACAAACTCATCGGTACTCATTTGAGTAGGCTGAGTTTATGGATTAGAAATGTATCTATTGGAAAGAGGAATAAAGATTTCAAAGACGAAGTAGGAGGCTTATTTAGAGTATAAAAATGTTTTCCTGGTGTGTAAAATCAGTTATTATAAGTGGTTATGAGTTGTTTTGGCATCTTCATATGTTGAATACAATACCACTCTTATTTTCTATTGTATTTAACCCTACATGGGAAGGAATCTAGTTAAAAATGGTGTAATGAATTTTGTAATTTTATCTAATGTAATGAAAAAGTTATTTAGCTGCTCTATTCACTAATGTTATGCAAAATAATACTGAACTCACTTTTTCATTGGAAAATGATTTCGATGATGGTTGTAGCATCGTCGACATCTATTTTCTAGTCTCGAAGTGGGGGATTTTACAACATTGTTGCTAAGTCTACCAAGATTTAAGGAAAACCTTGCGCAAGTCTTCCTTCATTGCTCCACCCATTAGCCCATGTTGCGTATACTGTTGCAAATGTATTACTGCATTAGTCAGACCAGATAGGGATCTATAGTGGAAATTCAAAAGTTTCTAGGGTTTCGAAAAGTTTCTATCTCCATAGAGAACAAACTACCAACTCTCACACCAATTCCTCGTACTACTTGTTCACGACATATATGTTCCCTTATAATCCATGACATCTGGTTCTTTGATTTAGGAGATGAGCGGAGCTGAGTTAACCTCTCCATCCAGGTTGAAAGACTTATTTCACTTCTCCTATGGTGACTTGTCCCGCAATCCTGGCCCCGATCTCGGCTTTGGGATCGTTTATGGTAGTAAGTTTGCATTCTGTCAGCTGCCACTTCCGCTAAGGTAGGGAAGCATCACCGAGATCGAGTAGATTTGACCACAACTGGCCCTGGTTCAGCGCTTCCCTAGTCGGTTCTGCACTAAATCATTCCATGGGCTTGGCTTTGGGCTGTGTCCTTACTCGATTTTCTTCATCAACATCCACTCATCTATCTCCTCAATTTTCTTGATCAGGCCCATGGCTATAATACGATCTTCTTTGTCTCCTGGACCTCATGGACTAGGATCCCCCTCTCACTTCAGTATTATGTGTAGCAGGATGTGTGTGCCTTAAGCATGTCATGATTTGGTCCATAACCGCTTACTACTTGACAATGAACAACGTTTTGAGTTCCACTACAACTTTATCCAAGTCACCTATAGAGACAGTGTATGGCCATAGAGTACTATATGAATGGTTCTCTTCACTGGTAGTTGTTTGGTTAGCATTTTTGTCGGTAGCACCAGTCTTGCTCTTAGATTTAGGAGGCATGCTGAGAATTGGGTTCTTTGTGAAAGCACGAAAAATAGTTGATGAAAAGTAGACAAACATCTCCAATTAAATGATAGGAATCAAAATGTAGAAAATGCTAGAAAAGTAAATTATGCATAGATTTATAGTTGTTCCTCCATAATGTGCCTACATCCATTGTTTATTCTTATTTCCTTTCTTATATCTCAGCTTTTACAAAGTTTTGTACATAAAGTACAGTGATTTATAGCTGAATATATTGCTCCAAAGCTCTATTCGACGATCTATATACGACAATCGCTGGCGGTCTAAAAATTTGTTCCTACGACTGTTAGAAGCTTGAATATTTATAGGAGTGAAGAAGTAGGGGATCATTTCGACGGATCAAGCAGTTTCTCTATATAACATGCTCGTTTCAATCATTTGCATATATAGAAGATATGATCTATAATTTCCTTATATTTCAAATTTCTTTCCTTAAATAGCGGTTTATTTCGGTTTTAAAAGGGGTAGCTCAGTGATGTTTTTGTCGACATAGGAAGGAGGTTCGGTAGTGCTTCTTGATTAAGTTTGGCATCTTGGTTCGACTACCCGATGACCAATGTATAGTGGACAAGGATTCTTGCTTGGTGGCCTTTCTACCGAGCAAAGAATCCTATCCGATTTATTTTCCACCGAGTAGGAATTCATGTTTGGTAGTGTGATTACTTGACATGAATTCTTTTTCGGTATCTCTATATCATCGGACCGAGCAAGATAACGTTGTGCTACTGGCCCGGCATGGCTGGGCTGGATTGACATACCAAGTAAGGTAATGCTGGCATACCAGGCCAAATAAGGCTAACATGCGTTCACTTTATTTCTCCCAACCACTCCACCTACGTAGCTTCTAAGGTGGTGGTCTATCGTTCCCACTAGGGTACTGCTAAAAAATCATATCCCTTGTAGCTCTTGTATTGCACCTGTCCTCTTCCTAGCTTGACTTGTACCTACTTAGCTTCTCAGGCATAAGTGTCTATAATAATATTAACTTTATCATAAACAATGAAAAACACAATCAACATGGATGAAACAACTTACGAAGAAATGATATACTCACCTAGGTCTTTGTATTTGACTTGATCTTTAGTCTTCTTGCGTTTCCTTAGCTTTTTTCTTGTTTTCTTCTTCTTTGCCTCTTTTATTGTTAGAAATAGCGACCGATAAGGTTTTTTTATTTGAATTTGAAGAAAGAATAAATATATGAGTAAAAATATATGTTTAGTGGTATATACGTATGGTAAGGTTTTTTTATTTGGAGAATTCCTCCTTTGCCATTATACTAGTTTTTCCCTTGATATAAGATCTCCTACATTTAATACTTTCACGCCTAATTTATTTCCCCAAATAAACAAATCTCCTAGATTCAAACATTTATATTTTCCCTTTATACACACAATCGAATTTAATTATATCTCAGTTAACCTTGGTCTTATTTGATTAGCCATATTTAAATGTCTCACACCTAATTAACAATTTTTTAAGTAATGGATATAATTAAATTTCTTTTTATTATCATTTAATAATTACATTCTTCAATTTAAACAAGTAATTAATCATCCCCTAATTATTTACTTGGCTAAATTTACCATCTTCTTATTTAATTTCAAATTTAATCCTGTTAAACATTTGTTCGCATAAGTTATTCTTTGATTAAATCTTTTTTAGCGGTGTTACATGTTTCCCCTTATAGGACTTTTGCCCTTGAAATTCAAATAAGGTACAATGTGATTCTCAATCTACATCATGCCCACTCTAGCATAAACAAATAAGTTCCTAACTCATGCGTCACATACAAAACAAACTAGTGCATCTACTGGTACCGATGTCAATCCTAATAACAACATGTATATCTGGTCTAAAATACACGTAGCAAACATACATGCTAAGTCTAAACAAACATGTTGGGATAAGACCTCTCGCTTTATCTTATGTTTCCCTTGTACAATCCCTTGAGTCTTCACTCCACTGGAACCATTCAAGCTTCACTTCCTTGCTTTGAAGGTTCTTTACATATTGGTCTACTGTCTGGTTATGTTTTTAACAAAAATAATGTTTGTTTCAATAGCCAACTTATTTGTAGCTCTTGGATTCACAATCATCTTAGTGTTTCAAATATGTATGTACACTTCCTCAAATGTGAAACATGGAACATGTTATGGACCCTGACCAAAGTATTCGACAATTCAACTCTATAGACCACCTTGCCTATCTTCTTAAGCATCGGAAATATGCCTATCTAGGCTCTATCTTTCTTTCCTTTCCAAACCTTATAGCACCATTCATTGGTGATACCTTAGCAAACACATGATCTCCCAGACTGAATTAAGTCTTTCCCCTTCTATCAGCATAGCTCTTATGCCTCGACCGAGCTTCCTTCATTCTTTGCCCAATTGTCTAGACTTTTTCCAAGCTTCTGTAACAAGATCTGGTCCTAATACGAGCCTATCTCTCATATCACACCCACATACTGACTTACAAGGTCTTCTATACAATACCTCAAAAAAGGCTATCCCTACACTAGATTGGTAACTATTATTATATGAAAATTCCACTAAGTGTTGGTGATCTTGCCAAGATCCCCAGAACTCTAATACACATGCTCGTAACAAATCTTCCAGCACTCCATTGAATCTTTGGTTTGTCCGTCCAATTATGGATGGTATGCTATGCTCATACATAACCTCAAACCAAAAACATTCTGTAGGCTTTGCCGAAACTAAATGGCAAACAATAGGTCTCAATCACTTACTGTAGTACTCGACACTCCATGTAATCTCACTATAGTTTTCAAATAAATCTCATCCAACTTTGATGTTGTTTTTATAGGTATTACTAGGAGAAAATGAGCACTCATAGCTAATCTATCAACTTTAATCTATATGCTCTTGTTCCTAGTTGTTAATTTGATAAGTCATCTACAAAATCTATAGAAAGTGGGCCCCACAAGCTTTAAAAGTCCACTTAGCTTCTGCTGCTCTACTTTAGCCTATTGGCATGGGAAACATCTCTTCATGCTCTGCCTAATATCATTTTTCATTCCTTCCCAAAAGAAGATTCCCTACATATATTGATACATCTTAGTACGACCTGGGTGAATAGCAAACTTCAAACAATAGCATTTGTTCAGGACTTCTTTTTAAAGGCTTCCCATATCAGAAACATATGACCTTGTGTTCTTCTGAAGTATACCTTCTTCATCAACGCCAAAACCTTTTGAACTCATCCTCTTTGATTCTAGACTCTAGGCATCTAACTCTTTTAGCATATAGTGCGCCCAACTCTTTCGACAGAATGAATCTTCTCTTTTCTTCTTAGCAATCCTTTTCCATGAAAGCTATCTAAACTTCTAAGCATAATACTATCCAAGAAGATCTACTCGATCCAATGCTTGACATAAAATGTATATTGTAGAAAGATAATGTCCTTAACACATTACATTCCTCAATCTTGGCCAAAACACATTTCTATTGCTTCCAACTTAGGGCATCAAAGATTTTGTTTCCCTTTCCTAAGGTACACTCTATCCCAAAGACATAAGACGCTAAAAACTCTAACTACCTCTGCTACCGCATGCTCAACTCCTTTTGAGAGAACAAGTATCTCAAGGATACGCGGTCAATAAATAACTCAGACATTTCCACTAAAAAGGTAATATCTCTAAATCTTCAATGTGCAGAGCTGCCAATTCCGAGTCATGTGCTGGATATCGAATTTCATGGGGTAACAACTACCTAGGATATAAGCCTTTACTTTGCCTCTTTGAATCAGCAGTGCTCCAAACCCCGAACTTGAAACATCAGCATAAACAATCATATCTTCATTTCCCTTGGGTATAACTAATACTAGAGCATTCGTCAACCTAAGCTTCTACTATCAGAATGACGTCAAATATTCCTTAATCTACACATACTTCTCATTCTTTTGAGAAAGTCTTGTCACTAGCACTGCTAAATGGGATAAGTTCTTAATGAATCTCTGATTATAGCCTACAAAACCTAAGAAACTCCAAATCATTGTAAGCACCTTGAGTTTCTTCCATCCATTCGCAACTTCAACCTTCGAAGGGTAGCTAAGCCTCTCTCTAAACCTACATGGCCTAATAACTAGACTTCTCTTTTGCAAAAATTGACGTCTAAAAAATTCCGCCGTTAACTTGTTTGTCTTAACGTCGCCAATGCAAGCCTTAAGCGAATTTCTTGCTCTTTCTCATCTCTCGAGTGCACAAAGATGTCATTTATAAATACCAAAACATATCGATCTAACTGGTCTTGAAAGGTATGATTTATCAAGTCCACAAAAAATGCAGATGCATTAGCTTTTCCAAACGATATCACTGGTCAAGCCATATATAACAACCCATCCTTCGTAATACCCAAAAATCATCATATCACATTAATGACCGACCTTCGAATACCACAAAGGATAAATTATCAGGGTAAAATTAGAACAAAACATCGATAGGATCTCAAACGGAATGATAACACATAATATATTGAACATATATAAACAGAATAGGATGAAAATATATAAGAGGCCGCACTAGCGGAAGAAACCAATAATTAAATATCAATACAAAAATTAAAAATGCATCGACGCCTAATAAAACGATGTTCTGAATAGATATCCAGTGCAGCAAGTCTCACATAAAATGACAAGTCTATCATGTACCAATAAAATATAAAGAATACATCTCCAAAATGTCAATGCCATGACTCCAAAATGCTCCAGCTGTGCATCCAAATGCGTATCCCCAAAAGCACCTGACTCCCAAACTACTCAATCGAGTACCCAAGAATTTTCATGACATAATCAGATAAAAATAAAATATGGGTCAGGCATAAGTTCCGATATGAGGGGAACTGTCTTAAAATACTATATATCAAAAATACATACAATTAAATTGGAAACTACTGAGATCTAACTATCCTGTCCATGAACGTGGATCAAGGGTAATCTGTACTGTCTAATAACAAGTAAAGTTAACCTATCTAAAAATGAACCTGCTCTTCTCCTGTCATCAATAAGTTAGCATAATTAATATAATAAGTCTGCCATGTAACAATATACTGTAACAAATGTAATTGTAGTATATAAGTGTAGAAGTGATAAACAATGTCATAATACAAGTTTACACTATGTTATACAAGAAGATAATATCAATCAACTAGTATATCACAAGAACAACATAACATCGATTTCAAATAGAGAATATCTATAATTGTTCCAAACTTAACAATATACAAATGGAGCAACTGCACCTTATGTGACTCTGGATTTATATGCTTTCTTACCCTCGGGAGTCTGAGAATGAAACTAAGCTTCCCCGTACAACATAGGTGCCCCATATAAACCTAGGACACTCTCCTAGCAATAATGAAGACCCCTTCCATGGCAGTGCTCCCTAGCATCTATATATGTACCATAACCACCGGGTATAAGTACCCTTTAAGCGCCCTCGGGACCCATCGAAATTCTTGGTCCAAACCATAGAACAAAGGTACGGATGGATGCATTACACTGGAACCACATTACAGACTGAATCTGATCATCTATTCTATGATTGCCTCGTCCTTTACTAGCTTTGACCCCAATTGATCACCGAAGCATACCGACGCTTTGAACCATAGAAACTATGCTAACAATGTACATACATTTTTCCCAATCTGGTACCGATCATTATCATTACGTGCTCGTATATTTGACCGAGTCTAGAATTGACTCCTTACCGTCAAGTGCTTGTTGAATATACTAGTATCTGATTTTTGTTTGATGATAATAAACATATATATATATATATATATATATATATATATATATATTCATTTAAATGTATTTGTTATTGTACTATTTTATTTTTACATAATTAAATAAATATTTGCTGAATAAAATAAATAACATAGAATTTAAATTCAATTGGATATTTCATTCAAACAAATATTTTATTACAATTTTGAATAGTACAAATTTGAGCTCTCACTACATATATACAATTTTCAGTTACAATACAATTTCGGTTACATCACAAATTTCACTTTACTTTTTTTTACCTCACTGCATATCACTTATTCACTCATATTTTATTTTCAACTTTGCTCCAGCCCGAATCCAGCATTTGAGTTATCTGCAAAATGAACAACAATGCAGTAAAATTGAAAAAGAAATATTTTTTGCAGTGTAAAATAAAATGTGTATTTTGAAATTATTATTTGCCTCAGTTATTTGGGTTGTTTGTCATCATTTTCATTTGAATCCATTCATATACGAACAACTTTTGACATGCACAGTGTGTAGCTGTACATGCCACAAGGCCGTGCACACCAATATACACTTGATAAAACTATAGGGACATGTGAGCACAAAGTTAAACCCGAGCCGAGGCTGGATTCAACTCAGGTGCAATACAAATATATCACAAAATTGTCGAGTACAAGTTCTCATGAAACGAGAAGCCAAAACCAGACCATGCTAACAAGTGCACCAAAACCAGAAGTTTCCAAAATCAAAATGACATATGCAGTGCAAAGCAACATAATCAACTGGAAACAGTGAGGCAAAAACACAAAGCTTTGAAACAAAATCAAAGGTGACTAAATCATGGAAAAGTTTCTACATATATAAATACATGAATACACAAGTATACATACATGCACACACACACAGATATATGTATATATATACACACACACAGACAGCAACTCAAAAGGAGCAACAAAAGGACCAGTCCAAAATCAACAATGGAAGCAGTTCAATATGCGAGCAAGGCTACAACTTCAAGCAAATTACATGGTGCAACATACCCAAACATACATATATATGCTATGCACATAATCAAATGGCCAAGACTAGACATAAAAAAGAAGGCAGTAGAGAAAGGTACATAAGTGAATGGCAACCACCTAGAGGCAACATGCAACAAAAATGAAGTACACATCATACATGGATGCATATGCGAACATATATAATGAGTAGTGATAACCAAACCTAGAAACATGAATGCAATGACCAAAGGCAACAATATTCAATACAAAACTAAGGTGATCATGAAGACCAGAACAATGATAAGTCAACATGAAGAGATAATGCACAAGAACAAAGATGACTACAGTTCAAAGTTTCAAATGCAACAGACCAGTGAACATGAAAACAGGTCTAGCAACAACAAGTAACATATGTATACATATGCATATGGTCAAATACAAGGAAACGTCGAAGTCTAAAAACAATGAAAGCTTTAATCGAAGTATGTATAAAGCAGCAGCAAGCACATGGCTCCAAGCAAACTACACGATGAATACAAATGCAAGACCAAGTACAATGTAGCCTAGACTTCAAACATACAATCCAAAATGAGCTAACATAATGCAAACATGTCCAGATCACTTCAAGTCTAACAAGGTAACTCAACACAAAGTGAATCACAAACTAGATTACATGATGACAGAAGCTCAAAAACATAATGGTATAGGACATGAAGGTCATATGCAAACCAAACTAGACACAAGTGAAACTATCGAACCAGTCAATACAAGCAACTAAACATGGAAGGGATGCAACCCACACCAGACTACAAAGAGACAAGGCTGCTTACATTTTGACCCTGACAATATTAGACTCAATGTAACAAGCTATAGAACCACATTTAAGTGCAGAAGAATCACACACACTCATGAAAGCAAGCAGTCGAAGTAATAGAAAAGCAGTTTACATAGTTACAATAAATACTTGTAGCAGCTTAAACATGTCAAGGAATGTTTCGAAAGCAAATGAACAACATCATTGAATTAGTCAAAAATTTGATCATTGCCAGCAAAGAATGGAATCAGGGAAAAGAATAGATCAAAATTTGTCAAGTCCAGAAGTTCAAATGGCCAAAGTCAAGATCTAGAAAAGAATGGAACCAAATCCAAAGGAAATGCAAGCTGTGGTGACCAAGGAAGCATAATATGAAAATATACGAATTGAAAAGGTCAGCATCAACATTCAAGTTAAATCGAATTGCGTAGCAAATTAACATACGAATTCAAACAATTTATTCGAATGATAATTTAGGGAATTAAACCCTGTAAATACCATTAACATCATCGACATTCAAAAGTATCGAGTTCAAGCATATCAACGAGAATAAAAAAGGAAATCAACGCGAACATATCTATTCAATCGATCAACTAGAATCGCATTGTTTCAATTCCCAAAACCCTAATTTTTTAGAAAGAAAGAGGAACGAACGAGACAACCATTTTCGCAAAGCAAAGGATGCGGGCCGAAGAAATAAACAAAAAAAAGGGAACTAATTTTTCGTATAGTTTTTTCTTTGGGCCAATTTATAATTCCTTTTGGGATTTTGATTTTAAAATTAGGGTTTTATTGTTTTAAGTTGTTTTTATTTTGTATTTATCTTTTAAACTTTTGTAAATTCTAGTCGTGTGACTAGGGGACGAACTATGATGGCATAGTTGGAGAATTCGTAACTCATTTGCTGAGTTGTAGCAGGCTTTTGAGCATAGAGTTAGGTTAGTCGATAGCGGATGTTGCAAATTTACGTGTGTATGCGTTTAACTACTTAATTTTAAGTTGAAACCTTTGGAGCAGCATGTAGGCAAGGTTTTGCTGAAGCTAAGTAAATCTATGTTGTTCGATTTTTGCTTTTATTGTTCTGCTATTATCTATGCGGCAATTATTTTATATATTTCTCTATTAAATTTTGATAATTATTAGTATCACCCTATTCACTCTCTCTAGGGTGAAATCGATCCTATAGTGCTCCTTCCAATAGTACATGCTCATCATACGTGATCATGAAACCGGACCCCATCGCGCTCTCGTGTCTGATTGGTTCTTGGTCGCTGTCTCGATCTCCTACTGTCCCCGTGCAGGAATATTCCATGCCTTGTGCTCCTTGCCTCGATTACTTCCTCGACCGCTTGCCAAAATGCCTTCTTAATCATTATCAATTTCTTATCTAGCTCTTATATTTACATCCGACTCCCGAACTTCGCCTTGCATTCAACCTTCTCGAGTAGCCTAAAGCTTCCCCGAAGTTATGCCAAAGTCTTACATTGCAATCTTACAATTAATCTCAGGCAATAAAGCCTGGAGTAGGTACCACCTAATAGATTCGACTGTTGATTCGTGCGTTGTTTCCTCCGATGCATCACCCGATGAGCCGCCTCACCTTCTAAGCCTACATCTACCCATCAGACCCCTTACGGTGTTCAATTGTTAGTGTTTTAGAAGTGGTTCCTTATGTGTTCGAAAAATGAACTTCAATACGTAATCTAACTCTTTGCAGGCGTAGAGTTAATCAGGTGACTCTAGCAATTCGGCTTCATCTATTCATGAGAAAATGCACTCAACCGACCATTTAGCCTAATGTGATGCCTATACATGCCAGCACACTCATTGATGCATATTTACACATGTGTACACAAGCACACATTACTACATAAATCACATTCCGAACTCCACCGAAGAGATTACTCGGCCATATATATTAATGCAATTTACCGTGCGTTATAGTCTCTATATTACATGAAATGTCCACAACGCACTTATATATACAATTGTATTTACACATACACACACATGTATATATATGTATATGTATATGCATCTATGTATATTCACACATGAATATGGTTAAGTATACATGTACGTGTATTTAAAAAATATAAAAGTCGAAATCATTTATGTATTGTAATTTTAATTGATGTGCATGTGTGTTTGACTATATGCATGTATTTGCATACATATACGTATATTTAAATAAGCAACTTAACTATTACTTGATTAAATGTTACTTTTATTTACTAAAAAAGGTCTGGTATGATTTCATACTATTTTACACAATCTTATAACCAATTTATAAAATATATTATCGGCTTATTAATCGTTTTTTAAATACTTAATTTCTTCATTAAAATTAAGTAAACATTATATTACTAATTTATAATGTCTCATTTCCATTTTATAAAATCTATACTTCATTTATAAAACTGTATAACCATTTTATATATGCCAAATAAGCTTCGTTTATATTATTTTATAAAATATCATATCATTTTATAAAGTACTTATTTTACTTATGAAATCATTTCTTTACTTAAATAATATTTATAAGTAAAACATTTATATATAAAGATCATTTCTTTATTTTAAATACTATTCATAAGTACTAATTAAGGTTCAGTAACCCTCTAATCACTTTAATAATAAGTGTAGAGTTCAACATTCATTAAATTAGCTTATTAACTTTTCTAAAACCATTTAAATTAGTCTCGTTATCGCTAACTAATGACATTAGGGTTGTCAATTTCCAGCACGACCCAAAATACGTTATGAAGATTACACGGAAATTAGCAGGTTAACCCGACCCAGTTAAGTGGGCGCGTCATTTTCGAGTCAACCCAAATTTGACGCGTTATAAACGTGGGGGTTTCGGCTTGACCCGTGAACCCGATTTGACCTGTTTATAACCCTTTTATACATATGGGTTGACCCAACCCGATTATAACCCAACCCAACCCATGAACCTGAATTTGACCTGTTTCTAACCCATTTATGACCTGTTTAGATCCCATTTATACTTTATACAGGTATTCCCGACCCGTTTACAACCCGACCTTTTTATAATCGAGTTATACGGGTCGGGTCAACCTGTTTATAATCAAGTCGGGTTTAGGTTGAGATATTTCTGACTTGTTTAGTAAACAGATTGACCCGACCTATTTAAAATCAACCCGAACTCAACTTGACCCGACCCGAGCCCAACCCGAGCCCGACCCGACCCATTAACAACCCTAAATGATATGCACTTAATTGTATCATTTAATTAGTCTCTAATCCATTGCAGTGCGCATATAATCATTCAATTAACCCAAAACTCAGCTCTTAGCTTACTATCTATTTCAAAAAATAGTAATTAAGGTATTAAACAAATAATGAGTTAATATAAGCATGTTCAAAACATGAATATAAGTCTAAATCAATCCATACAATCTCTAAATCACTTCATATAATTCCATAATCGTCAATAAACAAGGTTATGGAGATTAACAAGTAAATATAGATAGAGAATCATCTAACACACGTTTTCAAAAAATCAAGCTCTAATCACCCAAAACCCAAACTTTACTCCCTTGAAATCTTGGTTGAAGATCCAAACTTTAGTTCAATCTAATTCCTCGATGGGTCATGTAATTAATGGATGAAAGGAATTACCATGATTTTATTTTGAATTTAGGAATTTTCTATAAAAGGGTTAGAGTGGACTTAGGGTTTGGGCTTAATGGAAAGTTAGGAAAGTAACTATGAGAACATAATGAGAAGTAACATGGAATGAAAATGAGATGAAGAGTAAGCTAATTTTTATGTCGGCTTATGGGTCTTAACCCAAATTCAATTTCCATTCCTTTCTAGAAACCACTACTCACTTTGAAGATTAAATTCATTTTCTTGCAAAGGGAAACCAGTCTAAACTACAAATGTCTTGAATTACAATTCAGTTCTCTCTTAAAAGTAGAATACAATGGGCACTCCATTAATTAAAAATTAAATATTTAAGTTAATAATTTAAATATTTGATCATTATGATTGAAGGGTGTTACATCTACCAAAATCATATTTTGATCATGTACTTGGAATGTTTTTCAGATTTGCACATCATACCATATCATAGAGTCATTACTCTTAATGGTTTATTTAATCAACTAAGGATTATATATTTTCGGCATTGATAAGAAACTCATAGTTTCTCTTCAATGTATGAGAATACTTACACTCTATTGCGATGTGTTCATTTAGGTTAGTTGATTTCATTTCATCTCATGTAATCAGTTTTATCATCGGATCATATCCATTTCCATTTTACTACCAATATTCTCTCAAAGAAATTCCTTCACTGTGAAATTTGTATTTCTTGGAACAACAGTTGTTTTTGATGTAATGGAATAGGTATTCATAAACATTTTATGAATTACCTTTTATATAAAAATGATTTGGTTTTAGTTTAAGATACGTATGTTTGAAGCATAACTATGTCATCCAATGACCGTCTTTCTGTAACTCCTTTTGAGGTGATTCATACAAGATCCCTCACAAACAATTATTATGTGCAGACTTTCGATTTGCACCACCTGCCAACTCCTTGACCTAGGAAATGTTGGAGTTTCTTATAAACTCTTATCCTGTATGATTTTGTGAGCAATTATTTAGATGGAATAATATTAACCATGTATTATAAATACTGAAATTAATATTATATTATATTATACTATCAATCTTTAATGGCTATTGGATTGATTATTTTATGTAAAATAATTTATGATTCTAAAATTAGATTTCATATTTTGAAAAATTACTATATCATATCAGAAGCTATGGAATTTTTTGTAGAATTTTTTAATATTATGTTATATTATAATAATTAATATAAATTTTGACCGAATAGTGATTATTATATTAAAAATAATATTTCTAATTCGGAAAAATCTCAAATTTTTTTGCAACAACTATAATGTGATCGTAGATCTTTATAAATTTTGAATTCGAATTTTTATCATAAAATTATTTTATATCAATTAATTATGGCCAAAACTACTAATTAATTCAAAGAAAATATATATTAAAATTATAATATGTGCAAATCCAATTTAGTTTCCAACTAGATTTTTTTTTAAAATTATTATATATATTGTATTTATGCATATATATTAATTCATGAAATTATTTTCCTTGAATTGTATATTTATTATATGTATACATATTCAATTTGTTAGTTTATATTTTGCATAAGTTAAAAGGGTATTATATATATATTTATATGTGCATTTATTTATCTACATATATACACATAAATGATTTAAGTTATTCATTATAATATTATGTAATATATTATGTAATTATAAATTTATTTATATAAATATATAGGCATATCTGTGCACTTAATGCTCCGCCATTGAACCACTATAACCCTGCTATATTTCGTAGCGGATTTCTACCGCTACGATTTTTCCATATAGACTCAAATATAGCCTTGCCGCTTTAAGCCCTGCTATTTCCGCTATATCCCGTTATTCCCGCTATTTCCGTTATATCTCCTTTAAAAAAATGAATTGAAAAATGACATTTGTACATTATACAAATTATAAAATTAATTTATTTAATTGAACTTCTAGTATATTTTCAGAAATAAAAATACTCTAATATTCCGCTAAATTCAATAATATTATGTAACGGTTTTACATATACTTACTTTACGTTTTTATTTAAAATTATTTATGTATTAATTATAATTCGATTGTATGTTAATTTTAATTTAATTACCATTTATATATTTGTAAAAACGTTAATTACGAGTTTTATATGCTATTTTAGAGTCGTCTGCTAATTATGTTATAACCTCGTTGTATCCCCGCTATGACTTTTGTACCTCCACCGCATTGTATCTACCGAGCGCTTTAACTACACAGGGGTATATATAAATATTTTTTTTATCATTTTAATAATGAAACATATTTTTAATACACACATATGCATATGGTGTTGTGTATATATAATAATTTGGAATTTATAATATATATACACACATGCACATATTTGGACAATATACAATACAAACAAAATAAGCTAATATGTCCATTGTGATGTAAATCCCAGCATCTATATATGGTTATGTTATACCCTCCATGGATTATTATGTTACACATGTGCGCATACACATATATATGTATTTGATACATGTATATTAATCGAAATAGATTAACTTTATATTATAAAATATATAAATTTAAATAAAATACATGATTTTATTTAAAGAAAATTTAGAAATGTTATAAATAAATTTGTCTTCATAGGCCAATAAAGATCCAATATGGTAAAAAAAATGAAATTCACCCATAACTTCCGCTGCGGGCTTGCCCTGTTCCAACAGAGTGCACATGACATTGAAGAAAACCTTGAAATGGTTGAGGCCATAAGAGGAATGGGAATCCCAAAGAAGTCAAAGGATCTAATGAGTCTAAATGGCAAGGTAGAAGCTCTAAAAAGATTTATATCCAAAGCCAAAGACAAGGGCATTCCCGTTCTTCGACCAGGTGAAAAAGGGACGAAGAAGGGACAAAATTTCGAATGGATTGAGGACGGTGAAGCTACATTCCAAATCCTAAAGGATCCTTTGGTCAATATTGTTATATTATCAAAACCAGTGACAAGTGAGAACTTATACATTTACTTAGATGTAACTGATCAAGCTATTAGTGCTGAAGTGATAAGAGAGGATGAAGGGCGCTTTAACATCCCCTATCTATAGGCCCATAGCTAAGCGCTACAGATGCTGTAGTCATCTATAATATTAACTTTCGACGACTAAATATGGCTATTTTATTGGTATCTATAATATCAGAAGCACTTGAATATGAAAAAAAACCACATATTTCAAAACAACATTTTTTTCATTACAGTTCAAAACACATGTTCCATATTCATACTACATAATCCTAAAAAGTGTTCCAGGCAATGATAAAATATATTTATTACAAAATACGCCAAGAACAACATATGAAGATGTCCCTCTTGGATGATCAGCATCATATAGTCGTAATTGACTTAATACATACACATCGAAAATAAATAACAATACAAAAACTACAACTCCTAAATAGCTACCCATTAGTCTCATGCTCGCCTCCGGTAGCTTTATTCGTCATCCTACTGAAAACTTGAAAGAACCTCAACCCTTAGGCTACTTAAATCAATTTTGATCACCCAAGAGTTTAAGAGTAAAACATAAACTTCGAGTCAGACATAAAGCCTGGTGTGAATAATACTATACATCTTAGTTATTTTGATATTAAATGAGACCATGCTGCTTAGCTAAACGTGTTTCCCCTCACTAATATACTTTTAAAACATATCTTTTGCAAATCTTTTCTTACAACTAGAACTAGTTAAATTCTATAAAGCATCATTATGTAAACATACATATCAGGTAATAAAAGAACTATTTGTTTAAACACTTTAGTTTTGTTTGGCTAACTATTAATCTTTGGCTGACTCGGGCCTATTAGACAATACAACAAAATAATTTAACATCTGTTAGACACTCTTCTTCTAGACGGTCTATCCTTAACTATCTATTAAATACTTTTCTTTTAGATGGTTTGTCCCTAACTTAACATCTATTAGGGTCACCTGATCCTAATGGATTTTGTGAGCTCATTAATAACCTATCTGTATACAAATATATATTCCATTCTGTGTGTAATCATAATTTTAGTCTTACTTATGAAAAGCCCTACATGCTGGAAATTTGAACTAAATTAGCTGTGGCCAATAGCTAATGTATAGGGCACGACCTATACCAGTCCCATTTGGTATTCTAATATATGAGTTATTTTACTTACGAATACCTTCACATAATTTTCCTTGAAAAACCTTTTCACCTAAAATTGATTTAATCCTCTTTTAAACCAAACTTAAACAAGGAAAACCATTTTATACTCTATGCTTTACTCAAAATCACCTTGCCATGTTATATATATACATTTTACTCAAACTTTAGTTGGTGAAAATATTTAAATACTTGAAAGTACCCCTTTCAATTTGATTGAAAGCATCTCTTTCAAAACAAAGTAAAACCCTTTATTTATCTAGGCCGAGAGGCCCAAACCTTCCTTTTGAAATCATACTCAATACCTTTTCAAAAACTTTAAAAACTTGCTTTCGAAAGCTTTAAACCTTAAACATCATATCTTAAAATACTTTAAGACAGTGCCTTTAAAAGAACATTGGAAAAACCTTCCATTTCAACCTTTCGAAACCATTAGAAACACTACCTTTCGACTCCTTCGAAACCCTTAGGGAAGCCACCTCCTTCAAAACCATTCTAAATACCTTTTGAAAGCATCAAACCTTTTGAAACTCAAACCTTTCGAAAGCACTAGGTTCAATTTAAAACATGTGGAAAAACACCTTTCAAAACCATTTAAGTTGAAACCATTCTCTTTCAAAACCTTTGGGTTATACTTCAACAAAACAAAAGGGTATATAAAACCTTTTAGGTCGAAAGCCCACCTTTCAAAAGATATTCCTAAGTAAAGAAGTGATGGTGTCGAAACCATCCCTCCGAAAGCATTGGAGAAGTGGTTACTTTTTAAAACAGAGTAATACCTTCCGAAACCATTGACTTCGAAAGGTAGAAACACGCTAGCTAGAGGTTTCTATCCCTTGAAAGCATTACCTAAAATAAACAAGTGCAATCTATTTGAAACCCTTCCTTTTTAAAATATCTAATGCAATCGAAAGCCTACTAAGTCGAAAGCAAAGCAGGCTCTTCTTTAATTTTAAAACAAAGCATACTCCAACCTCTTCGGAGCCTAGCGTTTCGAATAATTACCCTTCGCCTTTATCCAATGCGTTATGCACCAAGTAGCTTGATACCATGCGCATTGGTTTCAAAACCATTGGTGGCAAAAGGTCTGGGTTGGAACCCCCTGTTCCAAAAGTGGCGAAACGCACTGAAAACATGTTATTTTTATTTTTAACTTAAAAGAGAAATTTTTAGCCAACCTGCTATTGTTTGTCAAAATTTCATTAGTTGATAAATACCTTTTTCAAAAGTGCTGCCAATATTTTTAGAACTAAACAATGATTTTATTTTGCAAAATACCCCTTCTCTTTAATTAAATATATAAAACATTTAAGTCACATACCTTAAATAATTTTATATATTCATCAAAGCACTTAGAAAAATTATATAAAAATTCTTGAAAATCCTATTTAATATGTATTCTATCATATAAAAATTCCAAACCCAAATAATTAATATTTAGCTATAAATAATTTATAACCCAATAAATCATTTTCTTAACTAGAAAATTAATATAAAATCCATATTAATTTAGAAAATTATGAAAATTGAAATCTACCTCAAAAATATTATTTTTTACATACATTTAAATTCACAAGGCGTTTGGATGTCATTTAATAGGGTTTTCATATCAAACATATCATAAAAACCAATATAAATATGCATAAATCATTAACAGGCATGTATAAACTTCTAATCATTCCGAACGTGGCATATTATGCAAAAACATTTTCAGAATATCCTTAAAACCGAAAACATAAGAAAAATGGGATGTAATATTTATTCATCTTAGCTTTGTGATTAAAAATATGAGATTTGATCTTGATTAAGTTGATTTGATTTTCCTTTTGAAAACTTTAGCTTTCTCTTCTTCTCCTTTGCTAATGGTGGCCGGCCTTGCTTTTGATGTTTTTGTTTGTGATAACATGAAATGAAGGTGTGTTCATTTCCTAACACTTAAGTCCATTTTACTTCATTTATCTTTTCATTAATATGGCATGGCTACCCCTTAGTTATAATCAAATCTATATCAATTAATCATCTTATGTCATTTTATTTAATTTAACCAATTAAATATCCTATATAATGTTACTAAAAAGATAGGATGTTACAGACGCAAAGGCCCATTTCTTACTAAACTACTCGGTTGTTGAAAAGCTTGTGTACAACTTTCTCCTTACAACGAGAACGTTGCGGCCTTATTTCTAGGCATATCCCATCAAGGTTCTCACAGACAAACCTATTAAGCAAATACTTCAGAAGCAAGAGACATTGAGTCGCCTATTAAAATGGGCAATGGAGCTTAGTTAATACGACATCGCCTATTGTCCCATGAAGGCAATCAAATGAAAAAAGGGTAGGAATTGGATACGTATTGATCATCCGAATGAACAGAAGCTGGATGGAGCGGCCGGCTTGGTTTCAAGCAACTACAATGTGGGAGAATATGAGGCTTTCCTTGCAGGCTTAAATAGCCCAGTTAATGAAGGTAACCCACATTAAAATTCACAGTGATTCCCAATTAGTTATGAACCAAGTGCAGGGCAATTGCCAAGCGAAGGGACCGACTTTAGCCAAATATGCAGAACTATTTGAGAAATTACTAAAGAAGTTTGAACAATCTGAGATAGAGCAAATCCTATGTGAGAGCAACTCATCTACCGACTCCTTAGCAAAACTAACTAGTACCAAAGTGGCCAATGAAATAAAGGTAATTTCAATTGGGCATCAAGCAGAGCTAAGTATTAGAGTCGAATCAAATACTGGTCCTAACTTAAGCCCAGTGGGATATCATTCAAGGCATATAAATCTGGGGATAATGGAGAGTCGAGGGCAACCTACAACCGAGCTCCTACCTCGACAAACTGAGGATAATGACTGGATGACTCACATCAAATAATTCCTATTAAACAGAGTTTTACATCTGAATAGAAATGAGGCTCGAAAGATAAGATACCGGACTCCATACTACTCCTTCTTTGATGGCACACAATATAGGAGGGGTTATCCTATCATTTTCTTAGGTGTGTTTCCAAGAAAGAGAGGGCACGTGTTATGAGGGAAATACATGATGGTCAATGCGGATATCGCTCTGGAGGAAACAAATTATAAAAAAGTGCTAAGACATAGCTACTATTGACTACCATGCTCCTAGATGTAATGGAATTTGTGAGGGAGTGCGACAAATGTCAACTATTTGCAAGTATCCCCAAACAACCATCCCATAGTTATCCCACTCGTAAGCCCATGGCCATTTGACATATAAGAGAGATCTAATAAGACCGCTTCCAATGTCAAAAGAAGGAGCTAAATATGCTAGAGTGGTCGTAGATTACTTTACCAAATGGGTAGAGGCAGACCCCTAGCCACGACTACTACAAAGAAGAAAAACATTTTTTTAGTAAGGAACATAATCACTGGACATGGGTTACCTCACAAAGTCATTTTTGACAATGGTACCCAGTTTGAAAGCCAAGAATTTACGGAGCTTTGTAAGAAGAATTACATAAATAAAAGTTTCTCCTCAGTTGAGCACCTACAAGAAAATGACCTGGTTAAAGCTTCAAATAAAACCATAAATAAACTGCTCAAGAAAAGGCTGCATAAAGCTATAGGAAAGTGGGAAGAGGAGCTCTCTTTAGTATTATAGGCGTACCGATCTTCAACCAGATCTCCAGCAGGCCACACATCTTTTTTACTAACCTATGAATATGAGGCCATGTTTCTATCAAAGTAGACGTCCCATCACATAGAAGAATATCATATACCATAGAAAAGAATAAGAAATTGAAAGAAGCCATCCTAAATCTCATCCAGGAAAGAAGGGATGAGGCAGCGATAATATCAACCGCATATCGATAAAGGATGGCAAGGAATTATAACGCGAGACTCAAAGAAAGAAATTTCTTCAAAGGTAACTTAGTACTGCGGAGAGTGATGGCCGATAAAAGGATCCAACAGATGAGGCGTTAGGACCAAATTGGGAAGGTCCACTAGTCATAGCAGAAGTTTTAGTAAATAGGGTATATCGGTTATCGAGACATGATGGCAACCTCGTTCCATAACTTGGAACTCAGAGCACCTCAGACCTTACTTTATCTAATTTACATTGCATATGTAATGTTCATTGTGGTTATTATAAAAAAGTAACAATACAATGAACTGGATGTAGGGATATTAGACGGTCCAAACCAGTATAAAATCCTCTATGTTAATACTCTATGACATAGTTGAACAATCTACCCATGCACATTCGTAGTTCACCACCAATAGTCATCGCCTAAGCAAAGGGCGTAGTCAGTAGGCATGAATGACAATCTCAGCATTGAGAATGGTGAAACTGGACTTAAACACTTGGAATTGCATCAACGTTATCTAGCTTTTTGGCCAAATTACTACACTGGACATAGGGATATTAGACTGCACAAACTAGTTATTAAAACAGAGCTATATAGTGCGTAGCTCAGCTTCTCAGTCTAACTGGTCATAGGGATATTAGACGGTCTAAACCAGTATAAAAAACCCTCTATGTTTGTACTACTGACATAGCATATTGGACGTACAAATACTAGATGGCCAGAACCAGTACAAAAAATCTTGGTCATGCAAAGGTTGTTAACACATGACCTGACTTGATGGTCAGATTTCTTTTTCAGTCCTCCCCCAGACAATGGGGAAGACTATGCAAGTGCATAAATAAATTTCTCATAGCTCACCACCATCATTCAATAGTTGTACTAACAGCACAACATATGGGCGACAATGGCAATCTCAAAAATGAGAATAGTGACGCTAGATTTAGATCGTGCCAAGCGCACGAGAAAAAGTTCATAATTCATCGTCATTATTTAAAGATTGAATCAACCACACTAGAATAACAATCTCAGAAACGAAAATGGTGGCGCTAAGCTAAATGTGATGGGTAAACATCAAAGTGTAGGTCGGAACACAATAAGCCTACATGCCAAATAGTAGGTAAAGACAAGTCTACATCGACTCGCAGTCGCTGTAGACCTGGGAGGCAAGTGTTACACCCTTTTTTACCCCAAGTTGAACTGCTGGAAAATATGGCAGCGTGTGGCGCCAGGAAGCTTTCCCTCATATCGAGAAAAAAAATTAGATGTGAAGAAAAAGGAATTGAATCAATCAAGCTCATATTGCACAAAGAGCTATCTTGAAGCTACAATACTTAACCTGATCTGAACCCTACAATTAAAGGAATCGGCGCAGAAGATGGATATTACACTCATAAGGAAATAGGGGTAGGTCACAACAACAATACAGAAGATCAAAGCAGAATAAGAATACTGCAACGAGGCATAGAAGGCAATACCTATTGAGCAGAGCTGATAGCATCTCCAAAGCCCAAACTATGTCAACATCTACAAGAACAGGTCTACACAACACATACCTAGGGCAACCTAAGCAGTAGCTCTAGGGGGTCAAAAATACTCCAAAAGGCTACATGCAGGGCCGCTCAGGATACGCTTCAATGCAGACCATACTTATAGGTATATGTCAAAGATATGAAGCTACTCCTTTCTCTCGTCGGCAACCTAAGCGTACTTGCAATGAGGACGACTCAAATCGAAATCAGCTTAGATCATGGCTAGTCTTGAATACGTTTTAAGCATATTTTGAATCAAATCTCAAAATGAAACAGGGCATTTCATCTCTATTTATGCCAAATTTGATGGCAATTTAAGCAAAGAAGGCGGAGATACCAATCCCTCCACCCCTATGGACAACCCATGCAAATCAACAACAAGATCAACTTGAGTCACTGCCTACTCAGGTCATGTCTACAAGCACTGCAATCTAACGCCTAAGCTAAGACAGGGCAGTATAACTTCACCCTAATACGATGTGTAACAAGTAAGTGTAAATCAGCACCACAACATCCTCATACATTAGTCAGTGTAATTGGTGAAGAATCAAGGTGTTTAGCGTAAGAAATAAAGGAGATAACTTTGAAAAGGGTGGTACCTATTGTATCTTACCATTCTTTGATAATAGGATTAGGGGGAAAATATATATCACATTGAATGTGCTCTGAAGTCAGCGATATGAACCCCTTTAGGGGCAGATGAATGCACTCTGATAAGGATGAAGTATATTAACCAGAACTACTACAAGAGTTGTCGAAGACCATAACCGACTAAGGAAAGAAATAAATAAAATAGGATTTTTAATTCAAAGGTGTGAAATTTGATAACAAATTTATATTTAGTTATAACGACTTATAAGATATCTAAAATATCAAACTTTAATATTTTATCCAACATGTAATCCACTACATCAATACAAGCATTCGATCAAATGAACTAAAGGCATTGTTTAATGATAGGCAAAAACAAGTTGAAATCACCTATATGAAATGAAAAAGAGCACATAAACACTTGAAAGGAAGTAGAAGTAAGTAATAAGTAAAAATTATTAATGTTCAAAGGTTAATTACAGATTGTAGCAAGTTAATATTAAGTAAGAAGGAGAATAATGGCAAAGAAGTCGACAAATATTAGAAAACTTGTAAAGAGAAATAAGGAGATGAAGATGAGTATATATAAGATGCAAGAAAGATCCTATTTGTAAAACCCAAAAGACATAAAAATATGCGCCATTGGATGCAAATTATGGCAAAAGTATTCACGATATGCGAAATGGATTTCTAATAATATATCATGGATAAAGTAACAATGGCCAGATAAGTAATTAGTCATGACATGCCATGTGTAAAAGGCATTAAAGGTGAAAACCGTTGATTAGATTGTTAGAAAACTATGTATGAAATGGTAAGTCTACCTAAATATACATTAGCGCATACTTAGGGGTGAATGTTACACCCATTTTTCAACGATATATCAGTGCAGGTTTTGGTATACGAAGTTAATGGGTCGTGCAATGCAACAAGGAATGAGATAGGCCAAAAGCTACATCGTGTAAGAACTACACAAGTTACAAAATAAAACATGCAAGACCGATAAATCCTAACTAAACTGCACAACCAAAATACTTTACACAATGGCTAGCGCAACTCATGTCCTAGGATTGGCCAACATAGCTAGCTCGTAAGTAAGGCATAATGCTTGACGACCAAATCTCCAAAAGAGCTGCAAAAGCAGTATAGCATAACATCATGCATTCAAAAAGAAAAAATAAGTTTCTCAGTATACTACGCATGTGATTACCACGCCCTTCGTAATACCCTGAATGAACATCGAATGACAGGTAAAGAACACAAAAAACATTAAACTATGGCGTAGCGATAAAATCTCAAAGAGGAATGATAATATATTATATACTAAGTCTACTTGAACATAACAGGATGAACAATACATAGAAGACTGTAATAATGGAAGTTACTGCTAAATAAATATCAATATAGAAAGTCAGGTACAATATCTAATGCAACAAGTCTCGTATATAAAGAGCATACCTGTCATGTACTACCACAATACCATGTATATAACCAAAATATCAAATTCGCCACCAAAGTGCTCCAGTTATCTTAGAAGCGCATCCCTAAAAGCACCTGGCTCCCAAACAACTCAATTAAGAGCTAAAGAGTTGACATGGCACAAATAGACAAAAAAAGCGGGTCAGACATAAAGCCGAATGTGAGAGAAACTATCTCAAAATATTGTATATTAAACCTAAACAAAATAAATAGGAAACTACTGAAATACAGTCAGTCATCTCCAAAAATGTGGCTTAGGAATAATCCGGACTACATATAAACAAGCACAGTAAGCTCAATTCAAAGATAGGGAATCATACCATAACCTGCTTTGCTCCTGTCAGCAACAAGTCCGCGCAACTAATATATAGTGCAACTGATATGTAATAGTATACTGTGATAACCCAATATGCAAATGCAGGGGTAATATATATCATAATAATACCAACAACCAACTAACATGCTACACACAACATAAGGGTAAATGACCAAAAAAAAATTGATACCCATTATTACTAATGGGTGGAGTCTGCTATGGACACCAGTCTATTTAATGATCCCAATCGAAGCATTTGAAAAATCCAAAAAAAGAATACAACAACATAACAGCGCTACTAATAGCATCTCTATACTCAAAACCGAAATACATATATCTTTAACAAATACGCTTATCGAATTGTCATCATCTACCAAAAAGACCCATTGAGGGCCACAACTATATTATGGACTCCCCTAAAATACAAACCCTTAAGAGAAGTTGGCCCGTAGGTCATGTCGCACCATCCAAGAGTACTACAAAACAATATGACCTACTCTTGATTGGCTTCCAGTCTCTCTCTACCCTTGCTCTGGAACCACGTCTGTAGGCCGTGTGTCTCAATGGTACAATAGACTTTTGCACCAATCGGTAGCTCCAAGTCAGACATACCAAAACTATATTTATATACATAGGCATATATAAATCACATAAACCGTATGCATATATATATATATATAACCAGTCCAACTATATGGAACTAATAAAGACATATCGTGCATATTTACATATACAATGGCCATACACAACCAAAGTAATAATCTATCATCTCAATATTAATAATGTTAATATCCTAAGTATTGATTTTGATGAACAACCATATAAATATTACTACAAACATATCTCTGTGTTGTGTAGTACTTTCAGATATATTATGGAGATATTTTATAGGGATAAACAAGAACTTTGTGGAAGCTAATGAATTATATATATATGAAGATTAATTAGAGCAAATGGAAGAATAAAAGTGATTGAAAAATAATAAAATGCAAAATGTTGTAACGACAGAGATATTTCTTAAAATCTTTTTTTAAGGACCCTATGCCAATTATACTTGAAGATCGTCAACCATTAACCCCAATCGAATCATAAAATATCCACAAATACGAAGAAATTTGAAATATGAAAATCTTACATAAATGTCGACGTATCCTACCTTAGTATGTTGATATATCGATGTTTTTCTAATTTTTAAAATTCAAATGAAGGGATTTTCCGTCCATCCTTTCACCAATGGACATGTCATTTCAACCGCTATATAATGGCTTTGGAAAACAAAATTTAGCACATAATATTCTGATTTTCTCTTATGCTTTCTGTAACACTTTTGTAGAAGAATAATCTACCACTCGACCCCCACTATTTAATGGTAATAATTATGCTTATTGAGCTTGCATGATGAAATTTATCTACAGTTCAATAGTTTAGATATTTAGAACATTACCCAAGCAGAGTGCACCGAGCCCCAAATGAATTATGCACAATGAACCAGCGATCTATATGCACTCAATTATTCAAAGGCTATGAATATTTTATTCTACGCCTTGGACAAAAATGAGTTTAATAGAGTGTCTATTAGTAAATGTGCATATGAAATTTGGAGAACATTGCAAGTTACACACAAAGGCACTAGTAATGTTAAACAGGCAAAGACATTCATGTTAACCAGTAAATTTCAACTGTTTAGAATGGAATAAAATGAATCCAATTTTAATATGCATTCTAGATTTCAGGATATATTACATGCATTAATATTATTAGGAAAGAATGTTACTAAAGATGACTAAGTTAGAAAGATCTAAAATTCACTTTATAGTGAATGGGGTCAAAAGACTCTTGCAATCGAAGAAGCCAATGATATTTGTACTACGAAAATAAAATATTTTAATTGGTAATCTAATATCCTATGACATATAGTTGCAGGTTAGAAAAGAGAATCAAGCAAATAAGAAGAAATTGCTGATACTCAATGCTACAAATGACAATCATTAACTAGATGATGATGATGATGAGGAAATAGATCTTATGACCAGGAATTGTTGGAACTGAGACAGCCCACAATGGTAATGGTAGATGAATTTCAATTTTTTTATCCTATCGGATCTTTATTAGGCCTCTGAAGTCTAATTCATTTAGAACAATTCCAAATTTGTTTTAAATAAAATCATGTATTTTATTTCAGTTTAAGTATTTTTTTTAATGTAAAGTTAATTGAATGATTTAATTTATATATATACATGTATCATATACATATACATATGTGTGTGCATGTGTAACATAATAATCCTTGAAGGGTATAACATGCTCGTACATAAATGTTGGGATTTACATCGCAACGGACACATTAGCTCATGTTGTATATATTGTATTTGTCTAAATATGTGCATAAATCTATAATACAAAGTAAATTTTTACAAATACGTATACATATATTTAAAATATATTTTATAACTAAAATTCTCAAAATTATATATATATATATATATAATTTAAAACATTTGTATAAATATATATACATAATTAAACATATAAAATTATACATACATATATATAATAATTGAAATGATATATATAAGGTTAAATAAAATGTATATATATGAATAATTAATTACATTCAAATACTTAAAATGAATATATATATATTAAAATTATTTTCAGATAGAAATTAGCATAACAAACATAGAATAATAATTTATAACTTTATCATTATTATATATATATCTATATAATAAATAGTTTTGATCATAATAATTAAAAATAGTAGTAATAAATATTAAAAATCTAATTTTAAAATTAAAAAAATTTAGGATCATAAAATACAGGTTCAAATTTTTTTCATGATTTTTATTATTTTTTAAAATAAAAGAAATGTTCAACCAAAGTAATTTAATTGTTAAAAATATTAAATATAAAGAAAAAAAATCTAAAAAAATTCCATGGGGTACTGCATAGATGCAGTAATTTAAAAAATATAAATCGAATTTTCAATGCAACAATTATTTTAGATATAATAAACAATTCAAATAATAAATAAAAAATAATTTTAAATTATCTGTGTATATAAAAATTTATTTTCGAATTTGATAATTCACATTATGTATAAATAGGTATAAGGAAAAATTCTAAGCTGTTTATACATTATAAATATACATATCTGTAATTATTTGTTTAACATATACATTAGTATACATTTAAATTAATATATAAATATACATAAAATAATTAATAATGATAAAATTTATCTTTTTATAGCAAATTAAATTTTTTATACATAAGTAACACATAATAATATAACCATACACATAACCAAATTAATTTGTGACAACTGCATATATCTACAAAAATCCCACCTAATTAGATATACAACATTAATCAATATTAAATCATAAAATATGAGATAATTAATGTAATATATAAATAAAATACGAATTAATGATGCCTTTGAGTCCACTTGAATCAATGAATTCACTTCTCTAGTTATGCTCGATCCGTCAGATTGCAAGCTTGGAATCGTCGACATTTTCTATCAAATGGTGCTTTTACTTAATTTGAATTGATTTGAGAATCTTAGAAATGATATGGGATTAATTTCGGCTAGCAAACTTGATAATTATGGCAGCCAAAAATTATTTTGTATTAAGGGTTTAGAGATCCATATATATAGCCTTGTACAAGAGAGATATTAGGACAATCTCATTACCTATTCTATCCTACTCCTAGCTGTCCATCTTTAGATCTAATCCTAAGTTTTAGCCACCTCCAATAACTTGTTAAAATCAAATTTTTCATCCCTAATGATGGGCTTTAAACCCATTTAAACGCAAGCCAAAATGCTTTGCAATTAAATCTAATTTAATCGCTTATCGATATCGTATATCGATTGGTGCATTTATAACTATTATAAATATATAACAATTTTTATTTCTCAAACCATATTCAAGTTTTTATAATTAATACTTCATAAATATTAATTAATTTAATTTAATTATAACAGTTATAAACTAATTAAATCATTTGGTCTTAAGAGAATTCATCATTTCAGTTGTGTAACTCTTAGGTGTAAATTTGGTTAGCAATTAACACCGAACTATTCGAACGTTAACGCTCATACATCACTTTGCAAGGGGTGTGACATTATGGCCAAATTTATCGCTCATTCACTTTCAGTAAAATATTATTTAATTTAATAAGCGCTACCTATTTGTGACATTTATACACCAATTCTCTTCATAAAAAACTGTATCACTTTGGATTTATGGAATTTGGTAATGGTCAAAATTCTAGTATTGTCCATATTCAACTCTATAGTCCAAACAGAAAATACCTATTCAATAATAACAATTATTGTTATTAACTGTACTACTCTGGCTAGATATTTTGACTTTGGATTGACTTGAGCTGACCATGATACTAACCTCATATAACTGAAGTGACGAATCCGCTCTTGAATAGTGTCTTCCTTTTAATACTTCCACTCGACCCAGCTATAATCACTTGATGGATGTCGTTCCAAGATTTGACTATAATCAAAGCAGATTTTTTTCATACTAAAGGTTGACAGTATTCTCAAGTTGAAAGAATTGTGTAAATAAGTCACATCGATATTTTCTATCTGACTTAGTTATATTAACTAAAAGAAAACTATCGAGTGCGTCATTCCATAGTTATCCAGCAACTATCAGTACGTAACCCCTTGGTGCCCCCGTAGTCATGAGTAATACACTGTCCAACATTTGGAGGACATTACGTACTCTAGTCTCAACGGATACATTGATATCCAGTCTCGATGCATCTTGACTAGGAACATTTAAAATGGTACATTTGTTTCATTGTGATAAATTACTCACGATTTCAACGCTTTGTAACTACCATCACAAAACATACCGTTTATGGATTTTATGTTAAATTTATTAATTAACATATACACATTATATCAAGTATATAATAGAAAGAAAATAACTTTATTTCGAACAAGATTGGTCAACGTGTTAGATATATGTAACAAATTACATAACTTCCCCTAGGGCATATCCTAACTCTATCAATCTCCCACTTGCACTTGGGGTCAATTATGAAATCTTATTCTAACTTCTCCAATCGGTTTTCTCAAAACCAATTAGGTTAGTCCCTTTGTGAATGGGTATGCAATTATGTTTTAATTATCTACTCTGTCAATCAACTTTCTCCGACAGTGATAAAATATTTTATCATGTGGAACAATTCGGAGTATGTCTCTTGACATCGAGTGAGCTCTAAGTTATATTACAAACTATACTACGATATCGTTGTCATATAACTCTATCATGAGATTCTCAATATTTAGATTCAGCTTAGTTATAATTTATGCACTTATATTCTTTATATACATTTTTTTGATTACGACGCTATTCAAGGCGATGTACATAGCCTTTTTTCATTGAATCAGCCATCGTCTTTCATTTGAAACATTTCCAACTTAAGATTTGTTATTGAAATATTATACTCAATATTACTTGTGAAAGTTTGAATCTGAACATTCCTTCATAAGGAATTTATGCTTCTGTAAACAATTCTCTAGTATTTCATAAATATATGAGAACTTCAAACAACCAGTTAGTATATCAATTTGGATTTGATATTTGTTTCATGTATCAAATCCATAAACAAATGATGATATCATAGACAACACAACATGTATGATAATTCCTTTGCCAATGCAAAGGAATTAATCTTACATGTTCCATATTAAACATTTTAATAAGCTGTCTTTGCATATCATTTGGGACGTTCCTGACATCTTTTATACTTAAAATAAAAGACATCATTCATTAATCCACTGTTGAGTAATAAAACAACTAAGGACGATTTTAACACGAGTACATCGTTGAAATCAACAACATGTTGTTTACCTATAGCTTAGAAATATCATTGTACCTTTTAGCGTTCTTTCTTACGAACATACGCTTCCTCCGCACTTTGATTGAAAATCAAACTATTTGATATTTCTATCAAAATACTTATTAAATCTTGATGCTTATAAAATGATACTTTCGAATCATTTCTTGGCTCATATCCAAAGACTCACAAACTCAATATCTCTCCCACCGACTTTGAGACATTTTGGTTATTGTGTGTAAACAGTTTACTCTAAATCATTATGTACAATTTTCTATTTCAATACATACGTACCAAACATAAAGTCATATCAAGTAGTAATTTTGTGAGTAAATCCGAATTAACTTGAGCACGTTGAATATTGAATCTATTACACTAATTTCAACAATTGAAATTTACGATATTATTCTCATCAACATTGCTCATTTAATTCCAACTGCATTAGTCTTGCTTATAAAGACAGAATCATGGCCGATAGATCACATCCCTTAAGTTACGACTACTAAAATCATATTTTGACAGCGTATTTAGAATTATTTCAGATTTATGCATTATACCATACGATAGAGTCAACACTCTTAGTGGTTTAATTAAAAAATCAAGTACTATATATTTTCGATATTGACAAGAAACTCATAGTTTCTCTTCAATGAGCGAGAATACTTATTAGACATTCTAATGCAATTTATTCATTTAGGTTAATCAATTTTATTTCATCTCATCTAATCAGTTCTATCTTTGGGTCGTATCCAAATCGTTTTTACTACCAATAATTTCTTAAGGAAATTTCTTCATAATAAAGTTGGTATTTCTTGAAATGTTTCTCGGTGCAATAGAATAGGTATTCATAAATGTTTTATGAATTTCCTTATCCATTAAACTGATTTGGTTTTAGTTTACAAAAGTTATGTTCGAAACATTAATATGTCATCCAATGATAGTATTTTCAAAATCCTTTTGGGAAGATTCATACAAGATCCTTCATGAACAATTATTACGTACAATCTTTTGACTCATACAACCTGCCAACTCCTTAGCCTAGGATATGTTGGAGTTTCTTATAAACCATTATCTTGCATGATTTTTTAAACCATTATCTAGATGAAATAATATCAACCTTGTGTGCTACTCTTAAGTACATGATCTTATAGCAAGAAACTAACTCAACTTTACTCACAGTTAATCATATTGTTCAACAAAGTTCGACTACCCCTTATCGATGCATCATTATGCATCACATGGAGGAGTGACTTTTGAGATTGAATCTTTATTCATTTTTAGGTACATTGAGATCTTTTTCCAATATACACACTCATTCGATCAAATCAAATTATTTATATTGCATGTTAGTTTATCTACTTATGTTTTGTACTCTATGAGTTTATTGTAGACATACTACATGTATATCAAATACACATGTCCATGTCGATGATAACTTATCGGTGAATATGAATCATTTTGGTATTTATAGAATTATGATTGCATACATTTATATGTATCAATCCGAGGAGTTCCTTAACTCTTATGATACTCCCACTGATTGCGTGCATAGCCATTTATTGTTTGAGATATAATTAACAAGTATCATATGATTCAAAATCATACAATAAAATTATTTCTCAAAACTACGGCTTAGTCTATAATTCCAAAACAACCATAACTAATATTAGATACTTTTGTATTTTCTAATGCATCACTTTTCTTATAAGAATATTTTTACCACATTATAGTTTTATTCCATAAAGAATATTCATAATATTCATATTGAAATATTGCTATGTCTATTTTTTCAGTCAATACCGAAAAATAATCATTATTACATAAATAATGTATGGTAAGTTATACGAGAACAATTTTCGTACTATGATGTAATTAATAAGTGCTATATTGTATGCTTCCACTATTTTCGCCATACTATAATAGCATATTAAATTTGGAGATCCGTTATTCACTTAATACAATTTTTTATATTTTATACACTGCAACTATTTACAATGAAGAGTCATTGATCAAATATCTTGAGCTCAAAGAAATAAATCTCATAGAAAACAATTTTCTATATGAAAATACATTTCAGAATAGAAATCATATTTCTTATTCCAATATAAAGTATTGCAAGTAGATTAGTTTTGCTTTTCATTTTGCTCTTCTTTTCCTCTTCTTTTTATTATATGTTGCATGCTACATTTGTTGACATGATAACAAATATAAGAGCCTAATCACTTTAATTTAGGGGTAATGAAGCTCTCTAGTATGTAGATGCAACATTTTGCTGTTATACTCTCTCTTTTTGTGCTTCATGGAAAAATGATGTTTATGTAGTTTTGTTTTTAGTATTGAGTTTGATAGCTTATGTTGTTTAAAACAAATAAGCTATGCCTAGTAATATGAATCACAAATTGTCTCTTCATCTATATATGATTATGGTAAAGAAGTGAGTGTTTAAATCAAAACTTGATGGTCTATATTTCTAAACAATAGTTAATAGGCCATGCTTAAAATAGTTTTGATTTTCAACTTTTTTGTCATTTTCATGAGAGTTAGTAAGTGCTTTAAGGGGTATGTTCTAGTTTGATGGCTTAAATTGAGCTAATTAATAGTACAAATAAGCTATACTTATGATAAACACATCATTTAAATTCACTAATGATCAAAAAAGAGTTCAGAATTTCATTTTTGTCGAACTATGTGATCTAGAGGGTGAATTTATTTCTAAATTGTTTTTCTACTCCCATTTTTTAATCATTTTTTTGTCATTTTTCTTACATTTTCTAGCTAATCGCCTTCAACTTTGGTTAATTTGATTGAACAGATTTTTAAGATCTAACAATTCCCTACGGATCGACCCGTACTAGCATACGTGCTATAATCGCACGCCGTGCACTAGTGGTATAAATTTTAATTTGAAATTTTTCGGTAAATTTCTAATCCGATAGAAATTTTGTCGTTAAACAAGTTTTGGCGTCGTTGCTGGGGATTTGTTTTGTTTTTTATTTTCTATTCTTCAAATTATTTTGTGTTTGATTTTATTTTGTGTGTGTTTTGTGTGTTGACTTGTATTTTAAAAAAAACTTATAATATTTTTTAGTTGTTTGTTTGTGTGATTTATGCTTGCATTTGTTTGTTTTTCTAGTTGCGTTTGCATTTTTATTTTAAAAAATATATTACACAGTCACATTTTAAAACAAAAACAAGGAAATTTTATTTCATTTGTTATTTGATTGTTCAAATTTACATCTTCAAATTACAAAACTTCCACTCTCAAGCATTTATAATTTTTTTGTGCGAAAACTGTGCACATCATTTCTATTCTCTGTGCATACCTCTCTGCATTGGATGAAACTACATATCATAGCCTTTCGATACCACTAACTTCCACTATCTTTCTCACTGACCACATTCTAGCAGTCCCTCCTCAACATCATCTCTGTTTTCCACCAAAAACAGTCATTTCATCCCTTAACTCTAACCTCCTCTTCCACCATCATACCATCGTAAATAACTGTGCATTATCCATAGCAACACAACCTATAACTGCTCTACTTCAACCGCAATCCCCTACCCTGCACTGTTCCAACAGCGGCTCCTTCACCAGCAACATCGAACTACATCACACCAAAATCTATATTGCTATCTCCTACAAGCATCATTACATCACTGTCCATTCACATAACAAAAGCACTTCTTTGACCAAAACCATCCTATACAATAATCCACAATCTCCTACTCTTATTTCACCATTCAAACAGCCTGCATACTTCCCTCCTATTATCCATCACCAAAGAAACATCAACCAACATTTGCATATCAACCACATCGCGCCAACCACCCTACTCTACCATCCCAGTCACAACTCACTTGCATTACCACTTCCCTGTTGCATACCTACCAACTCCATACACTGCTCTTCAACAATATACTGTCCGCAACCCCAAGTTCACGCAACAACCATACAGGCATCACACTCCATCAAACTGAATCATATAACTGAATTATACAACTGCTCTGTCCACCAGATATTTGCGCAATTATTCAACCTTCATTGCCTTTCTGCCTCACTGCAATCTACTGGACCTCTTTGTTGCTCATAACATCGTCACTTCACCACAATAGTCACAATTGGATTCTACCACAACCTCCAAACAACTTACGTTTCTACAAACAATAAACGAGTCACAGGTCACTATTTTTTATATTGTTATAAGAAAAGTCCCTGCAGATATATGTAAATTTAGTCACTATTTTCTGAAAATAGAAAACGCAAGGTGCTTTGCACTTTTCTAACAGAAAATGCAAGCTAACTTGCAACTTTTAGACTTTGAATTTTCTTTTTTAATTTCGAAAATTTTAAAACTTTTGAAATTTTTTAAAAGCGCAAGTTAACCCGCGCTTTCTATCAGGAAAGCGCAAGCTAATTTGCGCTTTTATTTTGAATTTTTTTGAAATGTTTGAAAATTTTAAATTTTTTGAAAAACGCAAGTTCGACCTAGTTTGTGCTTTTTGATTTTTAAATTTTGCGAAAATTTTGAAAAGTGCAAGTTAACTTACACTTTTTATTAGAAAAGTGCAAGCTAGTTTGCGCTTTTACAATTTGAATGATTTTTAAAAAAATTGAAATTTTTAGAAAATCAAATTTTTTAAAACCGTAAGTTAACTTGCACTTTTTATAAGAAACGCAAAATAGTTTGCGCTTTCTGATTTAGAAAAAATAGAGACTTAGTTTACATACTTATTATCATAGGGACTTTTCTTTTAACAACATCAAAAATAGGGAACCCCTTGTACAAAACTGTCACTACCTATATCACTAGCCTAGTCTACTCTGCTTCTCTTGATTCAACATTACCAAACTGCTGCTCCGAACCAATTACCACTACTCCGACTACCATCGCCATATTTTCCTTCTACCACTTGTCTCTATCACAACCCCTACAGCAAAACCCAATTCGCGACATAGACTGACAACCATCATCAACGCACAACCAAACTTCAATCGTCACTTCCTCCCATCAGTCGCAAATTTACAGCACTCAACCCAATCCAGAAACCAATCTCGAATCACTCCACATGTGACGTTTCGGATTTTGCCCGCTCGAAAATCGACATCCATACTTCAAATCGTATTCGAATGCCGTAGATTCGACCGTTCAAATCCGATTCGCCGGAGCTTATAACAACATTAAGTAAATAACACAGCGGAATAAAAGAATAATACATTGATATACAGCTTTGATACAATATCTGATACGACAGATGATCCAATAGATATCAATATACATCAGAGATATGATACAATAAATAGCAGCGGAAAGAAAATAGATGACAACATCTAGCAGCGGAACAATATAACTCTGAGATAGTCTTCAAAAGAGAACTCCGAGAACTACAACTCCATCTCCAAGAATCAATCCAGCAATAGCTCGAACTCCCAATAACGATGCACCAAGCTAAGCAAGACTGGTGTGCTCCAAAGACTGAACTAACTCCAGATAATCTACTAAACCTGACTATCTGAAAAACCCAACTCTAGACTGCTCGTGTAGAAAATAATGAGCACCCAGAGTTTAGGAAAGAAACAATAAACTCCGGATCAGTCGTGGGACTGGTGTGAGCAACAAAAAGAAAACAGTTGTCTTTTAAAACATTCAACAAAAGATTTCAAAGTCAATTCGCAATGCTTTTTAAAAATGAGACTACCATAAGGCCTCCCGCACACACACACAATGCAAACGCAGAATCGGAGGAGATTTCTCCTTATGATAGTCAAAGATGCTTGATACGCATTAAAAGAAACATTTGATATTATTACTAGTGCATAGTGTAGGAAAAATTCATTTCGAAAGTAGAATATAAATCTTAGCAAACACACGACCATTATCGTATGCCTACTATAGCTAATTATGTTCAATAGCAGGTTACCGCCACATTCCATAGCAGGTTATACAACTAAAACCGTACAAGTCTCGTATTGTTTCTTTGGATTTCCAACGAATGATCAGGCCAAGGAACTTCCCATTGCCACATGAGAATGCCTCTGGATGGACATCCCCGAGAACCAAACCGGATCTCTACCAACACAAGGCCGGGTTACCCCTAATTGAGTAACAACTGACCGAATATGCCATCCCCCGGTCCTTTGGGACCTTTCACCGAGCGCTCGCAATCAATTCACACAATCATAAAGTGTTTTCAACATGAGTAAGTATCTGGGCTCCATACCATGATACCACCCTTTTCCAGAAGGAAATGCACATACCCTAAAGGGCGCTACCCCTCATAACCTTGCTGCTTCTTTCCTGTTTTGACCATTCGCGAGGTGTGAGGCTCGACGAAGTCACGTCCACAAAAACATACTTTATACAAAAGCCATGCTTTGGGTCAACAAATGATCATAGAAATGATCACAAAGATAGACGATCAAATAAATGATCCTATCACAAATAATCAACACAATGATCATTTCACAGCAACACTCAGCATGTCACATTACCAAATTGGGAATATATCGCTGATAACATTCAACTACATAACCTCTGAGCTCGTACGTCTCAGAGAAGGGTGTTAAGCTAAGAGAATAAATTCTCCGCCACCAACAGAAATATATTTGAAAGAAATCAGCTTTATATCTCAATTTGTAATGTCAGACATACAATCCATACAAGTCTGTTCTGGGTTCGAACAGAACCGAAGGTACTTCCAAAGAAGTCCTTGCAATCCGGATATTCACAATCCCGATCGGATTTCCCATCACTTAGGGAGTCTCTATACCGGCGCGACTCGGTGCAGAAACAATCGATAGGTCATCCTATCGCTCTCGCAAATACCCGGTCTTCATCACCGGTCTTCAAATGCTATCCATAACGTCGAATCACATATTCGGAATGGGTTATACGACACAAAGGTCCTTTCCCGGTTAAACCGAATAGTGAGCGGAAATATTTTTAAAACATATGGATATGAGATTTCAATTAAGTCACAACTTATTACCCAAAACTTTTCTTCAAATGGCTTAACAAATTACCATTTTCAATCTTTAAACAAAAAGATTCATTTTCACAACCTTTAACGGTTTTAAACAATTTTCACATTTTAATCTTTTAAATAAAAGATTCATTCACAGATTTTCCAAATCAAATTTCATTTCAATTTGATTAACTCGTTAAATCTTTAAATCAAAGATTTAACTTATAGCCTTCAAAACAATTTCATTTCAATTTGATTTAAACAAATCATCAATTTAAATCTGTTAAAAATAAACAGATTTAATTCATAGCTTTCAAAAAGAATTCATTCATAACTTAGGAAAATCATTTCTCTATTCAATCTTGAAATTCCCCTAATTAACTGGAATCTCAGTTCTTATCTAAAAGTGTTTATCATTTGAAAACAACAGTTTTCATTTTGGAATTCTGATTCATTTATACGAGTTGAAATCCTTGGGTTAAATTCAAATTCCCAAGAAACAATACTTAAAAGTGGTTTAATCCCTATATAACCAATATAACATCTTTAATCCCTAATTTCAAATCATAGAATTCAATTTCAAGTATTGAATTTAAATTTAAATCAAATTATTTAAATTTCAAAACTTAATCAAGTAATTTAAAAATAATAAATTTTATTTTGAAATTTCATTCTAAAAGCTTTTCACATTTATTCCGATTCCATTTCCAAAACATTTGAATTTAAAAATTCAAATTTAACTATTTCAAAAATCTGCGACTTAATCGATTTCCTCGTGAAATCCATATTTGTGTGTGTATGGTGTAGTCCAGGGGTTCAACACAATAGTGCAACATCGTTCAATCATCACAGATCAAAACACAGAAATATAATTGATAAGCGATATAAACTATAACGCTTATCGTCTATTCACAAATTCACAGATAATATGCAAATGTAAATAAATGAATAAATCATACACGACACAAATCACAGAACAAAATATCACAGATTAGACAAGACAACCAATTCAAGGCAACTCATTCAATACAATCATTAATAAGTAAGGTCAAGTATTTAATAATTATTTATAAACAGGATTAATTAATTGTTAAATCCTAATTAATTCAATTTATCTCCAATTAAATTAATTACTTATGAATTAGTTATCAAATTCTGATTTATTAATTACAAATCATTTGGTATAAATAAATTAATCAATCGCCTTAATTAATTAAATTATTCTTGATTAATCATATCAATTAAATCAACCTTTTAGACCAATTACATAATTAATTAACTTTAATAAATCAAAATACCCAACTTTAATTTCAATACGTGATTAATCCTTAAATTCATTCTTAATTAATTATTATATCTTAATTAATTAACAATTAACTCATTTATTAATTAACTTTAAGTACTTAATTACCAATAAATTTATCACTTCATCATTAATCAATCTAGCTAAACTCTGATTACCATTGTAAGCAATCAGTCCTAGTTACTTTCTAAAGTAGTTAATCAATATTAATTAGTCATCTTAATTTAACATTTAATAGTTCTTCTTAGAAACTTTGGAAAATCGAATTATTATTAACCGTAAACTTAAATGTTAATAAAATTTATACTTAACTTAAAATAATTACTTAATTAAGATAATAATTAAGTATTAAAGACATTATTAAAGTGTTAACTAAAATAATAAGGACTTGTATTACATTTTAACTCAACAGTTAACCTTTATTTACTAGAGTATTTAAAACTTATAGAAAACATATTACTTCATTTCACTTTCAACATACATCACTGTAATTCTAGAAAAACCTGAGACTCCCCTTACTTAGACTCGAGTTTACTTCGAGTTTCCACCTCCTTTTCCCGTGCCAATCTCCTGCCTTCCTTTTCTTCTTCCTCCGTTCTTTCTTCTTCTGTTTTTTTTATTAAGTTTACGTTTTAAACTACTGTAAATCATCACACACGCACACGCAAGGGAAAACCCGAAGCCAACCTCAAACAGAGCCGAAGAAAACTTAGAAATTCTCGAGCAAAACACGCAATGCCTCCCGGATTTCATTCAGCAGACATGGCGCCACCGTGCACGTGCCCACTATTCTGATCATCTCTGATCGCCGCCGAGCCCCTCCACAAGTCGCCATCGACTCCACTGACCAAAACACACTTCCAGTTCGAAGCGAACGAGGCTACATCCAAATCGAGCATTTCCATTCTTCCTGTAACCCAACCTCAACACCAAAACCCGCCTCGTGGAACCACCTCCGGCCACCTAAGTCGCCGCCCCTTCGCCTATACCCTCGACTACAACCCAGGCACCTCCCCTTCAAGCCCGGCCACGCTCGATGCTACGACGAAGTCGTGGCGATCAAATGTTTGAGCACCAGAAAAATTAGGTTAAAAAAGAAAAAAACCACCACCGTAGTCACCTCCGACGTCGTGACCACCACTACCCATTTTTCCTGCCACCCTGGTAAACTCCACCACCTTCAGGAAGAATCGCAGCCACACCGATCCACCCAATTTCCAGAGGCAACTCAAAATCCCCAAATTGGTTAACAAAGAAATGCTCAATCAAACCTTCACTAAAAAATGTAATTTTAGTTTTAAAAATCAGAGTTTTGATTAAGCATTCAGTTCATATTCTTAAATTGAAAATTTAAGATATTGGAAATATCACTTGTATTTAGTATTTACTGATCTTAAGGTTTTCAGAGCAGTTTTGCTCTATTTTTCTTAAATACAAAATTTTAAGAATTTACTTTATAATCAAACAAACTTATTTTGCTTAGATCCTAAATCATAACATCAAGTAAATTGAGAGGAAATAAGTTTTGAATTAAACCCGAGTTGAAAATCTTTAAGTACAGGGGTAACTTCAGGTTATACTGACATGCAAATATCATGTTTCACACACACAAACTTCACCAATAAATAAACACCAATTCATGATCTGCTTCATACTTAAATCAAGCAACCAGATAATTAAGTTTATAAATAAAGTTACTCACCTTGTCATGAGAAGAAGAACAGAGGTCTTCTACTTGAAACAGGCTTTGAATACAAGCTGGAATCCCACTTGTTACTTGCTTAATTCCCAGATTTTCTAGTTCGAAAGCTTAAACACTTGCTTTTGATCTCTGTTTGGTCTGATTAAATGGTTGTTCAAGTTGTAGTTGATTGCATTGCTGCTCTAGTTGAAGTTTTAAATTGAAGTTGGTTTTAGTTTGGGATGATATATTTTAGTTTCTTCTCAGTTTTGGAATGGAACAAAACTGAAATGAGAAAGTTGATATGTATATAGAAAATGAAGTAGACAGGGTAATATTTGTTTATACAATACACTAGATACTTGCATTTAATGCTTTGTACAACAAGCACGGCTGAACATGTTTTGCATTATGGCTGTTTTATAGAGAAGTTGCTCTTTGCTTGTACTTGTTTATACATATAATGTATTTGTTTACTTCAGCCATACTTACTTTATTTATATTTGTTTTATAAACTTGTACAGTTTGTTTATGTTTTTATACTTACTTTCTATTTGCCTGCATACACATCTCTTTTATTTTCTTTGTATATTATGCAAGCTTTATTACTTATGTTTTTATTTGTTACTTTGTTTTAAATTATGTATGTAGTTAGTTTGTGGGTATTTTGCTTTGTTTATGTTCTTGCCTACTTTTCTTTAGCTCGGCTGATGGAGGGTTTGTTTGTATATGTTTACTTTATTTTTATTTTATTTTTTTTGTACAAATTTAATTTGTCTTGCATACTTTATAATATAAATGAATTCTATTCTTTATATGTTGTTATATTTTTAGATAAGGTGTTACTTCATACTCATTTTATAGTTTAATTCATTTTATATTTAACTTATACTTTGGAATATGAATAAATTTCTATTGTTAACTTAAAATATTATTTTACTTGTTTTGTAATACGAATGACATTAAATGTTATTATATTTTGTTCAATATGTTTAATTTATATTTTATAATTCATCTTGTAAGGATTTATTTACACTTCTAACTTAAATATTTCATTGACTTGTATGTCTTGTTATACATAGATTTATATTTTATAAATATACTTTGTTTGTAGTTCATATTTCCTATATATTAAATTCAAATTTACTTAAACATTTATTTAAGAATTTATTTAAAATCCAATGTATACATATATATTCACATATATACAAATTTTCAAATCCATATGACTTTACATATCTTCTATTTCAATCGAGGAAACTCGCTTAAATTTCCAATTATAATTAATTTTACAAATTTTTATTCAAAAATTATATAAATTATCAATTTAAAATAAATTAAAATTCAGGATCGTTACACCACACTTCTCCTCTAAATCAATCGCGAACCCTAGAATAAACGCCTCTGCCTTCTAACCTAGTTCTAGCCGGTCAAATTGCTATACCACAAAACCCAGTTTTCGAAACCATCCACGCCTTCTTCCAGCAGCGCTTCAAATCCATCACCACATGCAAAATCAATTGCCCCCTATTACTTGAACGAACCTACGATTCACGAGCATTGCACTCCATAAGTTCCTCGACCACCAGTGACGCCTTCACCACCCCACAACCAAATCGCCAACGATCGAATCACTGCTGCGGCCCAATTCATTTCAAATTTGATTAGTGAGTCATCTTCAGTTTAGGACTCATTTTCTATTTTGAGGTTTGAAAAGAAGAGTTTAGTCGAGTTTTGAACACAGAAGAAAAAAAGAAGACGCGTTGAAATAGAAAAAAAGGGTTAAGGTAGGGGTGGGCACGGTCGATTAACCGCACAAATCGGTTAATTTTTGTGGTTAACCTAAATTAATATGCGGTTCGGTTAACCGATATTCGGTTAATCGATGTTGGTAGTATCGACCGAAACGCAATATTTAAATCGCGGTTAATCGGTCACCTAAAACGGTTAACCGACTATTATTTGTGGTTAAATGGTTAATCGGTAAAGTTAGAACGGTTAACCGATTGACTGTTTGCAATTTTGAAATGTTTGCATAGAAAATAAATTATCCACATATGTGCACCTTAATGTGCTAAATTAATAATATATCAGGTAAATGAAACAGAATAAAATAAAGTAATAAACATGAACAATACAAGTCACCATACACTTAAACCTCAGCCATCATACACTTAGCTCGGCAAAACAATGTTGCATGCAGCTAAAATAAAGTCACCGTACACTTAAACCTCTTTGTGTGTACAAACCTCAGTTCATTGCAAATACAAATTATACAATAATGATCTAGAAAATAATGCAACAATGCTGCATGCAGCTAAAATAAAGTCACCATACACTTAAACCTCGGTTCATTGCAAATACAATAATGCTGCATGTAGCTAAAAGTTATACAGAACACGGTGTAAATACAATATCAGTTTGTAGATACTAGATAATGCTGCATGGCGTTAAAAATCACAAGAACTTTCTTCTCCATCCTCGTATTCTTCGACATTTTCTGAAAATAAAATAATAAGAATTTATCAGTTCGTGGAAAAATAAAATAAAGTGCATGGCACTAGACAATGTCAGCACTTTTGTTCCTCTTTAGTGCAAATCACTATATGACCATTCGCAAGTTCTGATGACAACAACTTGAATTTAGTCACTATGGATTCATTCTATCTAGGCTTTTACATCTTCTGTTATAAAAGCACAAGTACCTATTCAATTATTTTGTAAATTCAGATGATAGCGATGTGCATGATTCAATTATTAATCTGTTGAAACAAGCAGACGGGTGTTGTTCTGGTCTTATCAATGTTTGTACCCACTGGATGAACTGCCCCTTCAACTTTCATTAATTATTGTATGGTTATTTAAGAACTATTATGCTGGATATTCATGGTTATAATGCCTTTTTTTACCATTATATTAATGGGCTACTGCATGAAATATTCAGCATCAAAGGACCGATCAGTGTACTTAACAAATGGAAATAACCGAACAATAGAAAGAAAGAGGCAACATGCAAACTGCTAAGTATAAATAAGTATTATATTAGCCACATTTTCCATGATGTTTTAGTTGGTATTATGTTAAACCAACTCCCACAACTATTAAAAGGGAGAGGCCGATCAGACGTACAGTTATATAGTAATGGTTGCGGACTACTTTTCAATTATAAATCCAACATAGATAATCAGAGTCTGATTCATTTTTAATACTTTTGATGATGATCGTTTGTATGAAAACCTGCATATATTTGACTAGTGTTTAAGGAAAACATGAATGTGAATATATGTTTACACTACAGTATACATGCAGAATAGTTAGACTGAAATTGAAATAAACTGAATAAATTGAAGTGAATATAAACACTGTGATTAAGGAGATATTAACCATGGTGAAAATATTGATGATGGAGATGGACTATCCACGTTGAAAATTGAAGATAATGGCAATTCACATTGATGACCATGCACAAATTCTACATGAATAACAAATTAGTAGATATTGTGTGTAAAATCAAACAAATATCAAATTGGATTATTTTATGAACGCTAATATCACCTGAGAAAGCATCATCGTAATAGTAAACATCATCGTTTGGAACCTCAATCCCGTGGTCGACAAAAATTGGTTTGGACCTTAACCAATTTTGAGTACAAATTAATGCCTCAGCCATTCGTGGACTCGAAGTACTACGAAAAGGATCTATAACCCTTCCTCCGGTGCTAAAAGCGGATTCGGAAGCAACCGTGGACACCGGAATAGCAAGGAGATCTCGAGCCACTAGAGATAAAACATGATATTTGGAGCTATTTACCTTCCACCATAGTAAAACATCAAAATCATTTGGTGCATCCTCAATCGGTGCATTTAAATACTTTTCTTGTTCATTGCATTCATTGTCTCATCGTCGAACTTGTCGTAAAAAAGTATTTCTTTTTCTAGAAAGAACATCACTAACATTCGCAACACTTTCACCATCAATGGAAGTACTAGATCGTGGTTCATCACATGTTTGTGTTCCAAATGTAGAATCGCTCACGTAGAAGTCAAACAACCTTATCAAAATATCTTTCACACTTTTTAGTATGTCATCTGCAACTACTTCATCATGCATGTCTTCAACACATAACTTCAAAATTTGAAATTTATACCTTGGATCAAGCACACACGTAACAAGTAAAAATTTGTTCATGTTACTTACACTTCCCCAATATTTTTCAAACTTTGCTTTCATATTAAATCCCATTCTTCCAACATAAGGATTCGTTTTCGCAATCAATGCTCGTAGTTCTTCTTGAATTCCACTTAGCTCGGCAAAACAATCATTTGAGGTAATAAATAAAGTTTTGCTAAATTTTAAAGTAATATCATAAAAATTCTTTAAGATTTTAACAAAAAGTTTGGCATTTTTCCAATCTACGGTACTCAGAGGACGAACTTCTTCATCAAAGTAAGCAACAAAAATACCTTCATTTTCTTTCATATCATCAAAAACCCTTCTGTATTTCAAAGATGCTTCCAACATCAAATACGTTGAATTCCACCTAGTGGGTACATCTAAAACAAACATAGATTTATTCTCAATTCCCAAACTTGAACACATCTTTCTAAATTTAGAAAATTGTGCCGGAGATGATCTCACAAATCTAACTGCAGTACGAATTCCAACTATAGTATTACCAATTTCTTTTAGCCCGTCATAAACAATTAAATTGATTATATGGGCACAACAACGTATATGAATGAATTCACCATTCAAAAACCAACATTATAATACTTTTAATTTGTTTTTAACATAATTGATTGCCACTTCATTTGCACTAGCATTATCAATCGTGATCGACACTATTCTTTTGAGTTCCCCTTTTTTGATACATTGGACAATAAGTTTTCCAATATTTTCTCCTTTGTGACTAGTAATTACCCAAAAATTTATAATCCTTTAATGTAAATTCCAATTTCCATCAATAAAGTGTGCAGTTAGAACCATATAATTCACGTTTTGAATAGAAGTCCATGTATCGGTAGTTAGACAAACACCATGCAATGATTCAGAGAACAATTTTTTAAGAGAATCTATCGAGTCCCAATATAACTACAAATTGTTCTACGTGAGGGAACTTCAAAACTAGGACACAATTACCGACAAAATTCAAGAAAACCTTCACCGTCCACAAAACAGAAAGGTAGTTCGTCAATAATTATCATTCGAGCTAATGATTTTCTACATTCCTCTTTGTTAAATGACCATGTGGTAAGAGTGCAACTATCTTCACTATCGCTACTTTTTCCAAAAACTAAACTTTTTTGTCTCTTATCATTGTCACGTGGAATTGACCTACATGATTTTGCTACATGATAATTCATATATGTAGTGCCATTAAATCTAGAATCACATGCAAATTGTTGACCACAGTAGTTGCAAGCACATTTGTTAACTTTGGGATTAATATCTTTAGTAAAATGTTTCTATACCATAGAAGGCTTTCTAGAAGAAGGCTTGCGATTCTGGTATGGACGTGGTTTTCTAACATTGATGTTGTCATCCCCGGTTTCCTTATCATCCGCTTCTTTCGAATACTTATCATTAAGATCCATTGTTTCTCTAGAAGATCCACTTATTTCCACCTGTTTTACAATTGATAAAGACATAAAATTAGCGGAAAAAGAAGCTATATGTAGGGGTAATAAATGAGTAAGGGATATGACTACTGTTAATGATGGTTGCTGGTTAGCTATATGTTAATGATGTTAATGATGGTTGCTAAGGTACAACAGACAAATTTGAACAGAAAACTTGAACGGAAAACTTGAACGGAAAAGTTAACTTGAACAATGGAAATTACTCTAACCACTAACTAATAAATGGAAATTACTCTAACCACTAACTAATAAATGGAAATTGCTTTAACCACTAACTAATAAATGGAAATCACAAAACGTTTAGAACAGAAAACTTGAACAAAAGTTGAATCTAAGGTACAACAGACAAATTTGAAAAGTTAACAGAAAATCTGGAATTGAATATGTGCAGTAATATATCAATAACGAACTAATATTCGCAAATAAAAGAGCAAGAATTAGAATTATGAATGTGGATCCTTTGATCTTTCCACTTTATATCAGGTATTATTGTGTTATAGTTTTGATTGGATTGTTCAAAATATTTTTTCTAAGCTTTTATTAGTTAGTGGTTAGAGTAGATATTTTGCAATATTTTCCATAAGATGTTATTATAATCAATCAGCATCAAGGTATCAAGGTTGATTTACTCATTTGTTATTTAGATAGTATTTTATACATTTAAGTCCATATATATAGTAAAATTGTGGCATTTGTTATTATTTTTTACTTATAGATTGAATTAGTTAAAAGGTAATGTTGGAAAAAAATTCGAACCAAGGACACTGTCCCAAAAATTTGATCAAAAAACATTATCAATGCTATATCAGTATAATATTATCAGCATAAATGCTAAATTAAATTAGCAATATAGCAAAAAATACATATTTACAGGAAATACTATATACAAATAGCATTATTTTACAGCAAATATTATATAGATGTAAAAAATTTGCTTTTCAATGTAAAAGATTTGTCTTGCGTTTTTGGCAAAAAAAAAAAACAAATCCTAAACTATTTCCTTTTGGTTTCTTTTTCTTGCTTCTGCTAATTAATTATTGGACATATGATGAGCACAAGTTCTCTGTTAGGTAATTTGATGTCTCTCTTAGGACGCAGAGCAGCAGGCGTAGCATTGTTGGCAGATGCTGCATCAATATCGTATCAACATACCTTTTGTTAAAAGCGTGCATTGTCTTATATTTGATGTGGTAACATTTACATGATGAAATGTTCATTTTGATATTACCGATGATCACAATGTCAACATAAGAATCAGCGGAATCAAATTGCACATTTAGCATATAATATACGTTGGAAGAGCAATCTTTCATTTAGCCATTATGTAACGACCCGTAAATTTTCGTCAGTTAAATTTGTCATTTTAATAAGTGTAACAACCCTGTATTTTCTGATTATTGTAACTGTATATTTTAATTATTTTAATTTAAATTCCTAATTTAAAAACTTTATTTTATTTATTAAAATGAATATATTTTGTTAATTGAAATATAAATGTTGATTTTGATGTGGATTAGAATTTCAAACATGCATAAATTGAATATTTCCAGAAAATGTGAATTTTGGTCAATCTGGTCAAACTTTTACTTTTAAATTTAAATTTTAAAAGTTTGAAATTTTGAATTTTATCTTTTGTTATGAAAGTAAATAAAATTTCAAGAACACTGCTTTTCGTTTTATTGAAATCCGAATAATATTGTGAAAGTTATGCTTTTTACAAAATTGGGTGTAAATTGTTTTATTTAACAATATTGTTTATTTTAAATTATATAAATAATCTTTTTTTATTGTCATATCTTATTATAAATTGTATTATATGTTATGTTACATATATTTTTACCTTTTAAATATTTTTAAAGTGATGTTTGAATTTTTCCAAAGCTCATTGAACTTATTTTCTATTTTTTAAAGGTTAGTTTCCATTTTTCTACCATTTTCTTCATTTAAACTATATTTAATTAAAATTTATTTATTCATTTTTATGTATGCATTTTATTTTTATGTTTTTATCTTTATTTATGAATATTTTTCATGTACATACAATTTTCCTAAAGTTCATTTCATTTATTTTCAAATTTTCAAGCCTAATTTACATTTTCTTTCTTATTTTCTTAATTTAATTATATTTAATTAATATTTATTTATTTATTTTTGTTTATTTACTATATTTTCGTGTTTTATCTGTATTTATACATATTTTACTTGTATTTAAATTTTAAAAAGAAATGGTGGAAATTTGAAAGGTTTATGACTCTTTATTTGCTTAAGCCTTTTTGTATTCTGTCTTTTCATTTCCCAACCAACATCTCTTCAATTGGCTGCCTTAACTCCATTCTTCAGCCATGTATTCTTCTTTCTTTTCAACATGAAAGGGAAGACTTCTCATCCCCTAAAAATCACGACTTCATGAAGAAGAAAAAAAGAAAAAAATATGGCTTCATCTCCTTTCTCTTTTCATTATTTTCTAAGTTTTGCCTTCCTCTTCCACCTTGTTTGCTCGGCCCTACCACCCATCATCACCACCATCCTCTCCACCATCACCAGCCACAGCAACCACCACCTCCTATTCTAACCACCACCTCAATCAATGACCTTCAAGTGGACCAAACACTACAATACTTTGCACCTAACCCCTTGAAACCTTGCCTAGCCGAGCATAACTCCACTATCACCTTCATAGTTGCCTTGGCCACCCCCTATCTCCACCACCACCTACTGACCTGACCTATAAACATCACTCCAGCAATGACTAGACCTGAAGCATGTAGGGCCGAGCCCCACTTGATCCAAGGCCGAGCCTTGTTGAGCCCAGAACTCTACTCCTCTTTGCCTTGTCCCTTTATTTTTCCCATGTTGCAACTCCTACCCATCATCAACTATTTCATCTCCATTTTAGCATGCATTTTTGATGCCATACCTGATCCAAACCAGAGCCTATATCATCAGCTATGGCCGAGCCAAAGAGCCCCTTGGTCGAGCTCTTGAATGATTAAAGCAAGGTCTAATCATTCTTGTCTTTGTTGCTTTGTATTTCCGTTTATTTCAATGTTGTTTTGTGTTAATTAATTCATATGTTATATTGTTTGTGTCTATTGGATTGTTACAAGATGGTCATCTTGGCTCTCTTCACTCAATTGAATCACTAGTCGTGCTATATCGTGCTTGTCGTTCCCTTGGAATCGTTTTGTGTGCCGTAGTGGACTTCAGCTTGAAAAGGTGAGTCTTTCTCACTCTGACATTTATACTTATGAAATAGTGAATTGATGACAAGTGTTTAGTAATATAAAATGTTATGCAAGTTAAATTGTAACGACCCAGAATTTTTATTAATTTAAATTTGAATATTTAATTAATTTTAAATATTAATAAGTGAATTTATAAGTCAAATAAATTTTTATTTGAATAATTGGATTTAATTGGATAATTAAATCAATAATTTAATATGTTAAACTATGGAAATAATTGAAAATTGAGTTAAATATGATTGAAAATGATTTGTAAAATTTTATTTTATCATATTGAAGTTAGAACGATATTTTAGAACTTTTAAAATCGAATTAAAAGTTAATTTGTGAAAATTGAATATTTTAATAATTAAATCGACTAGTGAAAATAGTCAATTTTTGAAAAGTCTCAGAATTGAACGAAACCAGTTCCATTGGATCCGTAATAGTTAGTTATTACCGGATTTCAATTTTCGTGTCAATCGGAGCTATCGTTTGATCGTAGCAGCTCGAAAAGCATTGAATTGTTTTTTAATATTAATTTAGCGAGTTAAAATAGGCATTTTTCAAAAAGTCTCGGATTTCGACGAAACCAGTTTCATTGGATCCGTAATGTGATATTATTGTAAGGTTTCAAATTTCAAGTCAATTGGATTTACCGTTTGTCCGGTACAAATTAAAACGCCTAGAAAATCGTTTAAATCGGTTTAATTTAAATTGAACGTTTGTTGCCATAACTCGCACAGATGTCCGAATTAGCTTTCGAAACCTGTTCCATTGTGTCCGGAACGCGGGGTAAACCCTAGAAATGTTGGTTACGGCGTGTAAATGGAGTTCGGAATTTCCGGATGAATAGTGTTCGAAAATTCTCTATAAATAGCTCATAATTCACAAATATAATAAAAAAATAACAAACCCTAATTTCTAAAACTGCAGCCGCCACTACTATCTTCAAAGGCCAGAATTTTTCAATTTTCTTCCCTCAATCACTCACAATCCGTTGACATTCACGCGAAGTGTTCAACAGCAATATCGTAGAGCGTATCAAGAGCTTCAGATCCATACGGTGATGATCGTGTTTGGAGCGTCGGAGGGGGAGCCAGGGGGGTGCGTGCGTGGGCCGTTCATCTCCGTGCGCACGAGAGAGGGTGGGGCCGAGTTGCGTGTGCTTGAGGCCGAAGGTGGAGGAAGTTAGGGGCTTCGACATGGAACTACCTGATCGAGTTGAAGTGGCTTGTGGGAGGTGCAAATCGAAACCCTAGTATTGGATATTGGGTTCGGCCTTGTGCCTGTAAACGTGATGAAGAAGATGGAAGGGGGGGTGCGGTCCTGATTTGTTGAAGTTGGATCTAACGGTGGTGATAAGTTAGGTTTAAAAATTTATAAAATATGTTGTATTTGTTTATATAAATACGAGCAAACTTCAAATATTCATAACTTTTTCATACGAGGTCGAAAACGCGCGAAACCAGTTGCGTTGGAATCGTATGGACGAGCACTACGCGATGGAATTGGATTGGAGTCGTTTGGAGTTAGTGAGAATTTTGGGTAAAATTAAACGTCCGTTTAATTTTATTCGAAATAAATCGCTAAAACGAAATTGAAATCAAGGTGAGAACTTCTCACTCAATCGAATCAGTTTCGATTTTAATTTTAAATAAGTTAGATTTAAAATATTTGAATGCATGTTTGAATGATGATTATTATCTATTGATTGTTAAAATAGACATTATACGCCGTTAGTAAGCGGATGTTATTTATTAAAAACATATACCGCGAATATTTCATAAACAGTGAAATTGGTATTATATATATAATAGCAATATATATATATATATTGGCATATGTATATATTGCAGTTATTGATTTCCCGCATTTTTTGTTTAGCGGATGAGACCCTATTGCGCCGTTATTAAGCGGATAATATTTTAAATCCCATATACCGCGATAATTTCGTACTGGAGCGAAATTGGTATTGTGCTAATGTTTGTGGATGCAGGAAAACAGGTTGGAGGGATCCAACTGGATTCCTCAACAGTATTTATTTGATTTCAGATATTTTGATATTTGATGGACTATCATATTGATATATGATGTCGTTGTTGTCGTGATTGGCTATTTGGTATGTATCATCATTGAACCAAATTTTGGGATTTTAAAATGATTTTAAAGTGATTTTTGAAAGTATACGTTTATAAAATATTTTTGGAATTGATCCATTACAAATAAATAAACGTTATAATTTTTAATGTCGTATAAAATTATGATTTTTAAGAAATACAGTTAAAGGTTGACTTTTGAGAAAATATGGGTTAATGACTTTATAAAATAGTTAATTGAAATTTCTGAATTTATTATAAAAAGTTTAAAAATAGGATTTATATAATTTGATTATTTTATAAATCAAAGAAAATGGTGAAATTATAAAGGGATTTAAAGACGTTTTAAAATAGTAATATAAATTGATTTATATTAAGAGATTTATAAATGGATATTTATAAATTGAAATATAGACATTATAAAACGAGTTTTTATAAGTGTTTGAATGAAGTGAAAATGAATTTCATAAATGAATGAAATTTATAGAATTATAAATGGTGAAGTTATAAATGAAATTTATAAATAGTAAGATTTATAAATTTTGTGAAGTTATTAAAGAATATATTTGGATAAATAATTGAGTCTTATAAGTTATAAGATTTATAATTATGAAGTTTAAAAGAACGATTTTTTTTAATAATCGTTTTATAAGTATTTAACTTATAATATGGACTTTTGTTTTATAATTGAGTTATAAACTGAATAGGTTAATAAGGAATTTATAAACGTTGTTTTATAAATTCGCAAACGACTTATTTTGATAAGAAAATTGTTGAAACCTATTAATGGAGTTATATTCACATTTTTGACTGTGAATAATCCTTTGAAATAAAATGAATAAAAGGATGAAATCTGTTAACGTAGTATATTCACGTTTTTGAATAGTGAATAATATGTTAAAGAAATTGTTTTGAATGAGATGTTTAAATTGAATTAAAACGATCTAACGATGTTTTAAAATGTGTTGAGATTCGAAACCATAGATTTCAACATTCATTGTTGAAATAGACGTTTTCGAGAAATAAAATGAAATAGTGGACTATAACACTGTTGTTATAGTAAATGATTTCCGAAAGGAAATGTTTTGTATAGTATTGGGATTTATATATCTATTTTAATTTCGAATCCCTATACTAGTGATTTTGGGTTGTCGTAACGATGTTTTACGCAACATTCGTTTTGGCCCAAATAAATATGTTTAAGAGCATGATTTCCTTAAAGAATGAAATATATACTTAATTTCGATTTAAGTATATTGAATATTTTCCAAAGGTTGAAAATAAATAAAATTTGTGAATTACTTATTAAATAAGTATGGAAATGTTTTCCAATATAAAGTGAATACTTTGAGAATTTATCTTTTTGAAGATAAATTGAAATGAATAATTGAAATCATATATTCATAGATATTGTGAAATATAAATTCATTATGGAATGTATAAAAGAAAGTGGAATTTGTTAAAAATAAATATTGATTTATTTTTGAGATATTGAATTATATATCTTGTAAAGATATTTTGGAAAATAAATAATTTGGAAAATTATTTGAAAACTGGTGATGTGTGCATATCTATTGCTAGTTCAATAACCGACTATCAATATTTCCCTTTGAATGGGTAATTGATGTGATTTGTTTGAGTTTGAATGCCACACTTATTTTTGAATAAGCGCTCACTATTCGGGTTAACCGGGAAAGGACCATGGGGTCGTATAACCCATTCCGAATAGTGATACGTCGTTATGATAGCATTGAAGATCGGTGTTGAAGACCCGGTATTTGTGAGAGTGATAGGATGACCTGTCGATTGACTCTGCACCGAGTAGCTACGGTATTGAGTTCTCCATATGTGATGGTGAATCCGATCAGGATTGTGAATATCCGGATTGCAAGGACTTCTTTGTAAGTGCCTTCGGTTCTGTTCGAGCCCGGAACAGACTTGTATGGATTGTATGTCTGACATTACAAATTGAGATATAAAGCAGATTTCTTTCAAATATATTTCTGTTGGTGGCGGAGAATTTATTCTTTTAGCTTAACGCCCTTCTCTGAGACGTACGAGCTCAGAGGTTATGTAGTTGAATGTTATCAGCGATATATTCCCAATTTGGTAATGTGACATGCTGAGTGTTGCTGTGAAATGATCATTATGTTGATTATTTGTGATAGGATCGTTTATTTGATCGTCTATCCTGGTGATCATTTCTATGATCATTTGTTGACCCAAAGCATGGCTTTTGTATAAAGTATGTTTTTGTGGACGTGACTTCGTCGAGCCTCACACCCCGTGAATGGTCAAAACAGGAAAGATGCGGCAAGGTTATGAGGGGTAGCGCCCTTTAGGATGTGTGCATTTCCTTCTGGAAAAGGGTGGTATCATGGTATGGAGCCCAGATACTTACTCATGTTGAAAACACTTTATGATTGTGTGAATTGATTACGAGCGCTCGGTTGAAAGGTCCCAAAGGACCGGGGGATGGCATATTCAGTCAGTTGTTACTCAGTTAGGGGTAACCCGGCCTTGTGTTGGTAGAGATCCGGTTTGGTTCTCGAGGATGTCCATCCAGAGGCATTCTCATGTGGCAATGGGAAGTTCCTTGGCCTGATCATTCGTTGGAAATCCAATTCCCAATACGAAACTTGTACGGTATTAGTTGTAGGACCTGCCATTCACTTATGGTGGTCACCACTGTTTGGATGGTAGCTATAGTAGGCATACGATAATGGTCGTATGTTGGCTAAGATTTATATTCTACTTTCGAAATGAATTTTTTTCTACACTATACACTAGTAATAATATCAAATGTTCTTTTAATGCGTATCAAGCATCTTTGACTATCATAAGGAGAAATCTCCTCCGATTCTGCGTTTGCATGTGTGTGTGTGCGGGAGGCCTTATGGTAGTCTCATTTTTAAAAGCATTGCGAATTGACTTTAAAAATATTCCTCTATTTTGATTTTAAAAGATAAATAAACTGTTTTGAGTTCTCACACCAGTCACATGACTGACTCGGAGTTTATTGTTTTCCTTCCTAAACTCTGGGTGCCCACCAATTTCCACACGGGCAGTTAAGAGTTAGGTTTATCAGGATATTCTGGATATTCTGGAGTTGCTGGAGGCAAGCTGGATGGCATGGCGTATTACTAGTTTATATAGTATTTCTTTTTCCGCTGCATTGTTTGTTGTTGTTGTTGTTGTACACTCTGATGATATGATGAAATGTAATGTATAAAATGTAATAACTGATATAGTTCTTTGTTTAAAGATTATTCATTTATTATTATATGTTGTTCCGCTGCGAATTGTGAGATTCTGTTGTTGTTCAGTTATTTTCTATTCTTTGTTGTTTCCTTTCTGTCCGTTCTATTTTCTATTTTTTTCTATTATCTTTTTTTCTCTATTTTCTATCTCTTCTATCTTTTCTTTCTTTTTTTTCTTTTTCTTAAACCCTCAGTGTTCGGTTTTCCGTCATTCGATTACTCGGCAGTCGATAAAGTGAGTGTCGATGTTGAATTTTTGGAAGACGAAGAATCGGGTCCTGACAATGTGGTATCAGAGCATATGGTTAAGCGACAACCATGGTTCTGCTGGGTATTAGTCATTAGAGATAGAGTCAGCAGTACTCTAGATTGAGTTTGAGTGTAATAATAGCTATGAGAGCGTATTTGTTAGTGAAAATATAAAATTGTTTTATATTGTGATGATTGGTTTGTTGAGTGGTATATGAACCTTCGTCGGCGCAGCCTCGAAACTGAATCGAAGTGGTTTCTAAACACTTGAATAGAACAATTCGGCACAATATTGATTTAAAATTGGGTAAATAAAATAATTTTACCTTGAGTATATTTTGTATATGAAGAAATAATTTTTCAGAATTATTAAAGTGTATATAAGTTGATTGTTTAGATGTTTGAATAATCTAAATTGAAGAATAATTGTATAAGCAAAAGAATTATAAGAATTGAATTATAATTAAAGTGATTTACAATTGTGAAATAAACTTATATACATAAGAAGTGAAACTATATGAATATATTTATGAATATGAGTTGTAATAAAAAAATGAATTTAAAGTTAAATGGAATATAACTTAAGAAATGTTGAATGAAGTTGATATTAGTATCAAAGTAAATTAATAAAGTTAGTGATACATATGAACTTAAGTTATGTAAATGAAATTCAACTTTTGTAATTGGATTGAATGAATGGATTGACTAATAATCAATTAAAAGTGAATTAAGTTGATATGAAATAATGAATATAAGTGTTAATTCATTAAAATCTAATGTTATTGAAAGTTGAATAATTGAATGAAAATCAATTTAATTAAACCAATTGAAAGCAAAAGAATTTGGTTGTAATTAATATACCTTGGTTGTTATATGATTGTTAGATGATTGTATATAATTCATTAAGTGTTAATGAAATTGAAAGCTAAAGTAATTGGAATTCAATTGGAAGTTAAATGAAGCTCGAATAGAATTGAATTTGATTTGGAAGTGAACCAACTTGAATATGAATTAGTGAATATAAACTAATTGAAAATAAATGTTAGTAAAAACATCCACTATTAATGAATCAAATGTGATTTAAATTGAAAACCAATTCATTGAATATTAATGAGAATATGAATGAATATTTATTGGTTATGGATGATGGTTGATGTTTGCATTTGTTGTTTATTTCATTTGCTATGTTGGCATATATAGTTATTATGTTGCTATATGATGTATATTGATACTATTGTCTATATGCACGATTCTCATGTTGTTTGTTGAGTGTTTAGTAGGTGCGGATCGCGTTTGCTTCGCATTTGGAGCTCGCTTTCGCGCTATATTAGTCGTATATGCTTGCTAATAAAATATAAGGTACATATCTCGGATTACATACCGTACTTTTATACTTTTTTCCCTTAGGGATGCCTCATTACTTGATGAGATGTATATTTGTGATATATATACTGTCATTTTTTTTTTCGGATCGAGCCGCGCAAAGGAGACTATGGCGAATTTTTCCGAAAATTTAAGGCGTTAGAAAGAAATTTGAGAAAATTTGGAAAATTTGAAAAACTATAAACTTTGGATTTGGAATTGAAAGTTAAACAATAGTAGTTGTTTTTGAAAAGATAACTAAGTATGATTTGAAAACTTAGTAAGTTATTGTAAGAAATTTAACTATAGATTTTGGAAAGTTAATAGATTCTGTAACCTTTCTTACTTAATAATTTCGAGGACGAAATTCTTTTAAAGGGGGAAGATTGTAACGACCCAGAATTTTTATTAATTTAAATTTGAATATTTAATTAATTTTAAATATTAATAAGTGAATTTATAAGTCAAATAAATTTTTATTTGAATAATTGGATAATTAAATCAATAATTTAATATGTTAAACTATGGAAATAATTGAAAATTGAGTTAAATATGATTGAAAATGATTTGTAAAATTTTATTTTATCATATTGAAGTTAGAATGATATTTTAGAACTTTTAAAATTGAATTAAAAGTTAATTTGTGAAAATTGAATATTTTAATAATTAAATCGACTAGTGAAAATAGTCAATTTTTGAAAAGTCTCAGAATTGAACGAAACTAGTTCCATTGGATCCGTAATAGTTAGTTATTACCGGATTTCAATTTTCGTGTCAATCGGAGCTATCGTTTGATCGTAGCAGCTCGAAAAGCATTGAATTGTTTTTTAATATTAATTTAGCGAGTTAAAATAGCCATTTTTCAAAAAATCTCGGATTTCGACGAAACCAGTTTCATTGGATCCATAATGTGATATTTTTGTAAGGTTTCAAATTTCAAGTCAATTGGATTTACCGTTTGTCCGGTACAAATTAAAACGCCTAGAAAATCGTTTAAATCGGTTTAATTTAAATTGAACGTTTGTTGCCATAACTCGCACAGATGTCCGAATTAGCTTTCGAAACCTGTTCCATTGTGTCCGGAACGCGGAGTAAACCCTAGAAACGCTGGTTACGGCGCGTAAATCGGAGTTCGGAATTTCCGGACGTGTTCGAAAATTCTCTATAAATAGCTCATAATTCACAAATTTAATAAAAAAATAACAAACCCTAATTTCTAAAACTGCAGCCGCCATTACTATCTTCAAAGGCCAGAATTTTTCAATTTTCTTCCCTCAATCACTCACATTCCGTTGACATTCACGCGAAGTGTTCAACAGCAATATCGTAGAGCGTATCAAGAGCTTCAGATCCATACGGTGATGATCGTGTTTGGAGCGTCGGAGGGGGAGCCAGGGGGGTGCGTGCGTGGGCCGTTCATCTCCGTGCGCACGAGAGAGGGTGGGGCCGAGTTGCGTGTGCTTGAGGCCGAAGGTGGAGGAAGTTAGGGGCTTCGACATGGAACTACCTGATCGAGTTGAAGTGGCTTGTGGGAGGTGCAAATCGAAACCCTAGTATTGGATATTGGGTTCGGCCTTGTGCCTGTAAACGTGATGAAGAAGATGGAAGGGGGGTGCGGTCCTGATTTGTTGAAGTTGGATCTAACGGTGGTGATAAGTTAGGTTTAAAAATTTATAAAATTATGTTGTATTTGTTTATATAAATACGAGCAAACTTCAAATATTCATAACTTTTTCATACGAGGTCGAAAACGCGCGAAACCAGTTGCGTTGGAATCGTATGGACGAGCACTACGCGATGGAAATGGATTGGAGTCGTTTGGAGTTAGTGAGAATTTTAGGTAAAATTAAACGTCCGTTTAATTTTATTCGAAATAAATCGCTAAAACGAAATTGAAATCAAGGTGAGAACTTCTCACTCAATCGAATCAGTTTCGATTTTAATTTTAAATAAGTTAGATTTAAAATATTTGAATGCATGATTGAATGATGATTATTATCTATTGATTGTTAAAATAGACATTATACGCCGTTAGTAAGCGGATGTTATTTATTAAAAACATATACCGCGAATATTTCATAAACAGTGAAATTGGTATTATATATATAATAGCAATATATATATATTGGCATATGTATATATTGCAGTTATTGATTTCCCGCATTTTTTGTTTAGCGGATGAGACCCTATTACGCCGTTATTAAGCGGATAATATTTTAAATCCCATATACCGCGATAATTTCGTACTGGAGCGAAATTGGTATTGTGCTAATGTTTGTGGATGCAGGAAAACAGGTTGGAGGGATCCAACTGGATTCCTCAACAGTATTTATTTGATTTCAGATATTTTGATATTTGATGGACTATCATATCGATATATGATGGCGTTGTTGTCGTGATTGGCTATTTGGTATGTATCATCATTGAACCAAATTTTGGGATTTTAAAATGATTTTAAAGTGATTTTTGAAAGTATACGTTTATAAAATATTTTTGGAATTGATCCATTATAAATAAATAAACGTTATAATTTTTAATGTCGTATAAAATTATGATTTTTAAGAAATACAGTTAAAGGTTGACTTTTGAGAAAATATGGGTTGATGACTTTATAAAATAGTTAATTGAAATTTCTGAATTTATTATAAAAAATTTAAAAATAGGATTTATAAAATTTGATTATTTTATAAATCAAAGAAAATGGTGAAATTATAAAGGGATTTAAAGACGTTTTAAAATAGTAATATAAATTGATTTATATTAAGAGATTTATAAATGGATATTTATAAATTGAAATATAGACATTATAAAACGAGTTTTTATAAGTGTTTGAATGAAGTGAAAATGAATTTCATACTTGAATGAAATTTATAGAATTATAAATGGTGAAGTTATAAATGAAATTTATAAATAGTAAGATTTATAAATTTTGTGAAGTTATTAAAGAATATATTTGGATAAATAATTGAGTCTTATAAGTTATAAGATTTATAATTATGAAGTTTAAAAGAACGATTTTTTTTAATAATCGTTTTATAAGTATTTAACTTATAATATGGACTTTTGTTTTATAATTGAGTTATAAATTGAATAGGTTAATAAGGAATTTATAAACGTTGTTTTATAAATTCGCAAACGACTTATTTTGATAAGAAAATTGTTGAAACCTATTAATGGAGTTATATTCACATTTTTGACTGTGAATAATCCTTTGAAATAAAATGAATAAAAGGATGAAATCTGTTAACGTAGTATATTCACGTTTTTGAATAGTGAATAATATGTTAAAGAAATTGTTTTGAATGAGATGTTTAAATTGAATTAAAACGATCTAACGATGTTTTAAAATGTGTTGAGATTCGAAACCATAGATTTCAACATTCATTGTTGAAATAGACGTTTTCGAGAAATAAAAGGAAATAGTGGACTATAACACTGTTGTTATAGTAAATGATTTCCGAAAGGAAATGTTTTGTATAGTATTGGGATTTATATATCTATTTTAATTTTGAATCCCTATACTAGTGATTTTGGGTTGTCGTAACGATGTTTTACGCAACATTCGTTTTGGCCCAAATAAATATGTTTAAGAGCATGATTTCCTTAAAGAATGAAATATATACTTAATTTCGATTTAAGTATATTGAATATTTTCCAAAGGTTGAAAATAAATAAAATTTGTGAATTACTTATTAAATAAGTATGGAAATGTTTTCCAATATAAAGTGAATACTTTGAGAATTTATCTTTTTGAAGATAAATTGAAATGAATAATTGAAATCATATATTCATAGATATTGTGAAATATAAATTCATTATGGAATGTATAAAAGAAAGTGGAATTTGTTAAAAATAAATATTGATTTATTTTTGAGATATTGAATTATATATCTTGTAAAGATATTTTGGAAAATAAATAATTTGGAAAATTATTTGAAAACTGGTGATGTGTGCATATCCATTGATAGTTCAATAACCGACTATCAATATTTCCCTTTGAATGGGTAATTGATGTGATTTGTTTGAGTTTGAATGCCACACTTATTTTTGAATAAGCGCTCACTATTCGGGTTAACCGGGAACGGACCATGGGGTCGTATAACCCATTCCGAATAGTGATACGTCGTTATGATAGCATTGAAGATCGGTGTTGAAGACCCGGTATTTGTGAGAGCGATAGGATGACCTGTCGATTGACTCTGCACCGAGTAGCTACGGTATTGGGTTCTCCATATGTGATGGTGAATCCGATCAGGATTGTGAATATCCGGATTGCAAGGACTTCTTTGTAAGTGCCTTCGGTTCTGTTCGAGCCCGGAACAGACTTGTATGGATTGTATGTCTGACATTACAAATTGAGATATAAAGCAGATTTCTTTCAAATATATTTCTGTTGGTGGCGGAGAATTTATTCTTTTAGCTTAACGCCCTTCTCTGAGACGTACGAGCTCAGAGGTTATGTAGTTGAATGTTATCAGCGATATATTCCCAATTTGGTAATGTGACATGCTGAGTGTTGCTGTGAAATGATCATTATGTTGATTATTTGTGATAGGATCGTTTATTTGATCGTCTATCCTGGTGATCATTTCTATGATCATTTGTTGACCCAAAGCATGGCTTTTGTATAAAGTATGTTTTTGTGGACGTGACTTCGTCGAGCCTCACACCCCGTGAATGGTCAAAACAGGAAAGATGCGGCAAGGTTATGAGGGGTAGCGCCCTTTAGGATGTGTGCATTTCCTTCTGGAAAAGGGTGGTATCATGGTATGGAGCCCAGATACTTACTCATGTTGAAAACACTTTATGATTGTGTGAATTGATTACGAGCGCTCGGTTGAAAGGTCCCAAAGGACCGGGGGATGGCATATTCGGTCAGTTGTTACCCAGTTAGGGGTAACCCGGCCTTGTGTTGGTAGAGATCCGGTTTGGTTCTCGGGGATGTCCATCCAGAGGCATTCTCATGTGGCAATGGGAAGTTCCTTGGCCTGATCATTCGTTGGAAATCCAATTCCCAATACGAAACTTGTACGGTATTAGTTGTAGGACCTGCCATTCACTTATGGTGGTCACCACTGTTTGGATGGTAGCTATAGTAGGCATACGATAATGGTCGTATGTTGGCTAAGATTTATATTCTACTTTCGAAATGAATTTTTTTCTACACTATACACTAGTAATAATATCAAATGTTTTTTTAATGCGTATCAAGCATCTTTGACTATCATAAGGAGAAATCTCCTCCGATTCTGCGTTTGCATGTGTGTGTGTGCGGGAGGCCTTATGGTGGTCTCATTTTTAAAAGCATTGCGAATTGACTTTAAAAATATTCCTCTATTTTGATTTTAAAAGATAAATAAACTGTTTTGAGTTCTCACACCAGTCACATGACTGACTCGGAGTTTATTGTTTTCCTTCCTAAACTCTGGGTGCCCACCAATTTCCACATGGGCAGTTAAGAGTTAGGTTTATTAGGATATTCTGGATATTCTGGAGTTGCTGGAGGCAAGCTGGATGGCATGGCGTATTACTAGTTTATATAGTATTTCTTTTTCCGCTGCATTGTTTGTTGTTGTTGTTGTACACTCTGATGATATGATGAAATGTAATGTATAAAATGTAATAACTGATATAGTTCTTTGTTTAAAGATTATTCATTTATTATTATATGTTGTTCCGCTGCGAATTGTGAGATTCTGTTGTTGTTCAATTATTTTCTATTCTTTGTTGTTTCCTTTCTGTCCGTTCTATTTTCTATTTTTTTCTATTATCTTTTTTTCTCTATTTTCTATCTCTTCTATCTTTTCTGTCTTTTTTTTCTTTTTCTTAAACCCTCAGTGTTCGGTTTTCCGTCGTTCGATTACTCGGCAGTCGATAAAGTGAGTGTCGATGTTGAATTTTCGGAAGACGAAGAATCGGGTCCTGACATTAATGATGATCATATGATATGCTATGCCATATTATTACCATGTTAAAACTATTAATTATCACCTGACATGTGATATATGACATTATATTGTGACACTGACATTGTTTATATTGTTTATGCATATATTCACACTGCAAGTTCCCTGTTAGAATAGAATCACTATGGGTTGAAATGATACATACCCAAACGGACTTTAGATTAGGGAAAAATCGTTATGGGCTGAAATGATAGGCCTGAGCGATTTTTATTGTATTTTATTTGACTTGGGATTGCGGGTTTGAAATGATAGAACCCGGGTTTTCTTTGTAAACTGCGGATTGAAATGATATATATCCGTATCACTTGACCTAGGTTAGAAAATTATATACAGACCCCGTGGTATATTTTTAAATGATATTTATTAAAATATGTATTTTTAAAAGTATGAAATTTTGATTTAAAAATATATATTTTATGGTTTTAAGAAAATTAAATATTAAGTCTTGAAATTGTGAATTTGAGTGCGTAAATGTGAAATAATTGAGATTTTAGACTTTAAATTTTATTTTAAGATGTAAATAAATAATGAAAATTAAATTTAAAGTTTTAAAATTATATTTGAAGTAAAATTTTAAGTTTATTTAATTTATATGTTAATAAACAGTGAATTTTGACTTAATAAATGAATGGAGTTTTTAAATTGAATATTTGATCTAAAAATTTCGTTGTGATAAATCATATGTTAAAATGATTTTAAATGTGAAATTTTGAAGTTTAGAAATATGACTTTTAAGTTATAATAAAAATTTGGAGTTTTATTATTATTTTCGAAAAGCTAAAATGAAATCTGGAATTTTATAGCATTTTCAAAATGTTGTAGTCTTTTGACAGCATTTTTAAATGCTATTGTTTTGAATCTAACAATGTTTGAAAAAACTAAATATCTATTACGACATTTTATAAATGCCGTTATTCTTGAACTAAACCATTTTTGGAAGCTATAAGCTACGATAGCACTTTATAAATGCTATCGTTGCTATAATTTGACAATGTTTGAAATGTTATAGATTTTAACACTGTTTGAGTTATATTTTAAAGTGTTAAATGATTTAACTTTTAGAAATTGATTAATTATGAAATTTAAGAAGTTTTGAATATATTTTAATATTTAAATTTTAATTTTTAAGGAATTTAAATTTGAATTTGAATTTAAATAGGGTTTACTTGGTTATGTGTAAATGGAATGAAATGTAATGAGATAAATGAATTTTTGAATGGAATTTTTAATGTATTTTGTAATGATACTTGAAATAACAAATGAATGACTTATTTGATTTAAAAATGATATTTAAATTTGAGTATTTGAATTTGAATTCAAATAATGATTTGATAATAAGGTTTGGAAATGATTTGATCTTTATTTTGATAAAGAATATGAATTAGAATGATATGTACTTTTGATAAATGAATATTTGAAGTTTATATTGGTAAGAAAGGATATTTAGTTTAATTGTAAATTGAGTTTATTTAAATAATATTGGATTTATGAAATGAATATTTCAAAACTAAGTAATAATGAAACTAGATTTGAGATATATGAAATTATAAAATTTAGTTTTTGAAATGCGGGATATTAAAGCTTTGAAATATATTAAAAAATTTGAATAGTTTAATTTGTGGATCAAATCTATGTTTGAAATTGATATGATTTGAAATGGTTATTGGGAAATTTAATTGAAACTGATGGTTTGAATTGAATTAAGTTGGAAATTGAAAATTTGGTATCAATTGAATGAATTGTAAAATGTAAAGAATTAAATGAATATCCCATGATTTCAAATGTATGATTTTGAAATGTTATGATTTTCAAAGTGTAATTGTTTCAAGTATTTTGGTTTCGAAAGAGTTATACTTTGAAAATATTATGATTTTGAAATGAATATATGTTTGAAATGCTTTTGGTTTCGAAGTATAAACTATTTTGATTGAATAAATAGTTTTGAAATAAAAATGGTTTGTGGTTTCGAAGTATAAACTATTTTGAAAGAAATATAGTTTGAAATGAAATGATTTGATCCTTTTGAAATATAAACTATTTTGAAATAACCACGGCGTTATAATAACGTTTGGTTGTTAAAGAGACCGGGATCGGAAGTTGTCATACTCTCTGCCAACTCCGAAAACCACTTTAACAACCGTGTACGCGGTGGAGATTCCAGAATGAAGTAGGATGGTGGCGACGTTCTTGAGGTATATTACGTGGACCCAACTCCCGTGAGTTGGCATAAGGTGGCTAAAACAGGAGCGATCTCGGGCCAAAGGAGGTAGCACCTCTGGTCGGACACATTCCTTCGATACTATACTCTTACTGGTGATTGATTAGATGGCCATCCTCCGATTTTGATTGGGAGTGTGTTCCGAGGTGGGCGTATGTGGCTGCTGCGTTACCACCAGCCCGTGTGCGTAATTGGTATATCTACCCTGGCATTGCCTTGTGTGCCGTGTCACCTACCATACCGAGCCTTTACTACGAGTTTGTTTTTCTCCCGTAGCCCGTGTGGTATCCTCTGACAGTCACCCGGAGTGGAGATGGCATGATATTGGATGGACTACTGGGACTATTATGTGTGAAGGGTGATATGGGTAGCCCGGAACGCTATTTAAAAGTATGTTTATTTTACTGTAGACACTATTATAATAGCGCAATATTACTACATAGTAAATAGTTTAACGGATCCTTAAAGGATGGGCGATCCCAAGCATCCTTTAAGTTACTGATGCATTTTTGTTACTGTTCACTTGAGTTGATTTACAGTTCATAAGTATTTATGTCCTGACTCGAGTGTTTTGTGTTTTCCTTTACGCTCGAGTCAGATTGAGTGAGTTAGCATTCAAGATTCACCTTTGGAGCTGGAGCTTTCCTTGAAGATCTAGCCATCTATTTTGCTTTTTGTATCCAGTGATTTCAGTGATGTATTCTGATTTATACCTGATGTATCTTGTTACTCTTCTGTTGTATCTTGTTTAACTCTGATGTATCTTATTTTTATATAGTAGCTTCATGAACTACTATCTCTTTTATTTCCGCTGCATTATTATTTACTCTGTGTCTGTGATCTGAGACTATGTATTTACTGTATATTCTGAGATTTGCCAAATTTTATTTACAACGCGGTATTTTGAGCAATTCAAGTCCGACATGTGCGGATGCGAATGGTTGAAAATATCGGATCATTACAGTTGGTATCAGAGCTTTGGTAGCTCTAGGCAAAACTCAGCATATAGAGTAAATGAATTTGCAGAATCACTTTCATTCGATTTTGAATCCCTTCCTTTTGACTCGATTCCTTTGATTTTGGAACGTTCCCTGCGGTTTCAAAATCCATTTTGTGTCCCTCACTATTTATCTTCTTTTGATTCTGGAGTATCTCATAACTCCACTTTGAATGATCTTTATAATGAGTCGGCGGTCTCGCCAACCTTAAATTTATTTGTAAAGGGGGAAAACTCATTTACAACAACATCGATTCACCAGAGATTCTATATCTTCGGTTGAGATGCTAGTATCTCTTATAATTTCGAACTCTACATCTTGAGATCGAATGTCGATTTACCCAAGAAATCCACATCGATCATATTTTTTAAGTCACGGTTGACCCGGTTAAGGTTGCCCGCGATTTATATAAATTCATCCATCTCCCTATTCTGTTATTTAATCATCTCATCTTTGTTTCCAACTTAACTTCAAATTATTCTTGAAGTGTATTTGTAAACTAATATTTAAAATGTTTTATATATTGTGTTGTTTGAATTGTTGATGTTGATTTGGGTTTCTAATCGATTCGTATGATCAACGCCATCGATAAGATTTCCAAAACACTTGAACAGAGCAAACTGACACAATATGTTTTTAAAATTTAGTAATGAAATAAATTTTGTGAAATAAATTTTGTAACTATATTATAAATTTTTATCTGGATTTTATTTGAATTGGTTGTTAAGAAATAATATTTGATTTTATATATCATTTTTTATTGTTTCATATATCTAATTGAACTATAAAACATGGTTATAAATTTATTTGGAAGTTTAAAATGAATGACAAGAATTTGAGAATTTAATTTTCGATGGATTTCAAACTTTGTGTTTAAAGTTTTAAAGGATATATTATTTAAAGTATTTTCGAATAGAAATTTGTTTCCAAAGAATTTTAAATTTAAATTTAGTGCTCTTCTCTTTGTCACTGGAAAATAATTTCGGTGATGACTGCAGCATCATTGACATTCATTTTCGAGTTTCGAAGTGAAGAGACCATTCTGTAGTCTTGCTACAGTTTTGTTTTGTGAAAATTTAATTGATTTTGATTTCTAAAATAAGAATGGATTATAACATATGCTGATATATGATTTAAATTTGAATGGATATATATATATATATATATATATATAGTATATGAGCATTTATTTATCTCTAAATAGTTTGGAATTTATCGGAAATTTAATTCCTAAATTTTATCTTCAAAGATAATTTCTAAGTATAATTTCAAGATTTGGATAAATATTCAAGCTTGAAATAATTGAATTAGAAAGTTTTATTTGTATAATACACAATTTCATTCCAATATAACTTACCTTAATTTTCAAAAGTTGAATATGTAATTGGATAATATACAATAAAAAAAAGATTTTATAAATAAAATTTGAGTGGTTATTATAAATGTTATATACTTAAATTTTAGTTATAAAAGAGATTGACAGAGGTAAATAAAGAAAAAGGGTAATGGAATAATTTACAATATAAAATGATGATAAAGGAACTAAGAATAAATTTAAGGCAGTTATAATTAGTATAAATATATTTAACATGGGTGATAAGATATATTGAGAGAAATAAATTTAATTTTAATTAGTAGTGAAGAAGAATTAAATTTTATTTGGTACATTTTGAGTATAATAAAAGATTTTTCAAATACATGATTTTAGGGATTTGTTAATTTAAGATAATTGGATGATAAGATAATGAAATTAGAGATGCTTAAGATTTATTTGACTTATGTAAAATTAATTTTCAGTTTAAGTTGAAATTTTATGGTTTTAAATTTATTATTTTATTTTATTTTTCAAACTATCTTTTGGATATTTTTATTTTCCTTATCTTGCTACAGAATGGGGAGGCTATTGCTTATACTAGTCTATTTAGAAATCTTTCTATAATCTTTGGTACTCATCTTTGAATCTAAGCATTTCTTGTCATCCACAGACCGTCGGTCAAACGGGAAGGGTGAATCAGATTCTAAAAGATTTTTTTCATGCTTGTGTTCTTAATTCTGGAAGATCTTGGAAAGATCATCTCCACATTGTTAAACTTACCTATAGCAACAGTTATCAGGTATAATTTTAATCTTCTTGTCATCTTGTCTTAATACTATTTCATTCTATCTTTTTCTGTGCTTTCCCGTACCTCATTCCTTTTCGGGGACGAAAAGTTTTGAGTGGGGGAGAGTGTAACAACCCTGTATTTTCTGATTATTGTAATTGTATATTTTAATTATTTTAATTTAAATTCCTAATTTAAAAACTTTATTTTAATTATTAAAATGAATATATTTTGTTAATTGAAATATAAATGTTGATTTTGATGTGGATTAGAATTTCAAACATGCATAAATTGAATATTTCCAGAAAATGTGAATTTTGGTCAATCTGGTCAAACTTTTACTTTTAAATTTAAATTTTAAAAGTTTGAAAATTTTAATTTTATCTTCTGTTATGAAAGTAAATAAAATTTCAAGAACATTGCTTTTCGTTTCGTTGAAATCCGAATAATATTGTGAAAGTTATGCTTTTTACAAAATTGGGTGTAAATTGTTTTATTTAACAATATTGTTTATTTTAAATTATATAAATAATCTTTTTTTATTGTCATATCTTATTCTAAATTGTATTATATGTTATGTTACATATATTTTTACCTTTTAAATATTTTTAAAGTGATGTTTGAATTTTTCCAAAGCTCATTGAACTTATTTTCTATTTTTTAAAGGTTAGTTTCCATTTTTCTACCATTTTCTTCATTTAAACTATATTTAATTAAAATTTATTTATTCATTTTTATGTATGCATTTTATTTTTATGTTTTTATCTTTATTTATGAATATTTTTCATGTACATACAATTTTCCCAAAGTTCATTTCATTTATTTTCAAATTTTCAAGCCTAATTTACATTTTCTTTGTTATTTTCTTAATTTAATTATATTTAATTAATATTTATTTATTTATTTTTGTTTATTTACTACATTTTCGTGTTTTATCTGTATTTATACATATTTTACTTGTATTTAAATTTTAAAAAGAAATGGTGAAAATTTGAAAGGTTTATGACTCTTTATTTGCTTAAGCCTTTTTGTATTCTGTCTTTTCATTTCCCAACCAACATCTCTTCAATTGGCTGCCTTAACTCCATTCTTCAGCCGTGTATTCTTCTTTCTTTTTCACGTGAATGGGAAGACTTCTCATCCCCTAAAAATCACGACTTCATGAAGAAAAAAAAAAGAAAAAAATATGGCTTCATCTCCTTTCTCTTTTCATTATTTTTCTAAGTTTTGCCTTCCTCTTCCACCTTGTTTGCTCGGCCCTACCACCCATCATCACCACCATCCTCTCCACCCACCAGCCACAGCAACCACCACCTCCTATTCTGACCACCACCTCAAGCAATGACCTTCAAGTGGACCAAACACCACAATACTTTGCACCTAACCCCTTGAAACCTTGCCTAGCCGAGCATAACTCCACTATCACCTTCATAGTTGCCTTGGCCACCCCCTATCTCCACCACCACCTACTGACCTAACCTATAAACATCACTCCAGCAATGACTAGACCTGAAGCATGTAGGGCCGAGCCCCACTTGATCCAAGGCCGAGCCTTGTTGAGCCCAGAACTCTACTCCTCTTTGCCTTGTCCCTTTATTTTTCCCATGTTGCAACCCCTACCCATCATCAACTATTTCATCTCCATTTTAGCATGAATTTTTGATGCCATACCTGATCCAAACCAGAGCCTATATCATCAGCTATGGCCGAGCCAAAGAGCCCCTTGGTCGAGCTCTTGAATGATTAAAGCAAGGTCTAATCATTCTTGTCTTGGTTGCTTTGTATTTCCGTTTATTTCAATGTTGTTTTGTGTTAAGTAATTCATATGTTATATTGTTTGTGTCTATTGGATTGTTACAAGATGGTCATCTTGGCTCTCTTCACTCAATTGAATCACTAGTCGTGCTATATCATGCTTGTCGTTCCCTTGGAATCGTTTTGTGTGCCGTAGTGGTCTTCAGCTTGAAAAGGTGAGTCTTTCTCCCTCTGACATTTATACTTATGAAATAGTGAATTGATGACAAGTGTTTAGTAATATAAAATGTTATGCAAGTTAATGATGATCATATGATATGTTATGCCATGTTATTACCATGTTAAAACTGTTAATTATCACCTGACATGTGATATATGACATTATATTGTGACACTGACATTGTTTATATTGTTTATGCATATATTCACACTGCAAGTTCCCTGTTAGAATAGAATCACTATGGGTTGAAATGATACATACCCAAATGGACTTTAGATTAGGGAAAAATCGTTATGGGCTGAAATGATAGGCCTGAGCGATTTTTATTGTATTTTATTTGACTTGGGATTGCGGGTTTGAAATGATAGAACCCGGGTTTTCTTTGTAAACTGCGGATTGAAATGATATATATCCGTATCACTTGACCTAGGTTAGAAAATTATATACAGACCCCGTGGTATATTTTTAAATGATATTTATTAAAATATGTATTTTTAAAAGTATGAAATTTTGATTTAAAAATATATATTTTATGGTTTTAAGAAAATTAAATATTAAGTCTTGAAATTGTGAATTTGAGTGCGTAAATGTGAAATAATTGAGATTTTAGACTTTAAATTTTATTTTAAGATGTAAATAAATAATGGAAATTAAATTTAAAGTTTTAAAATTATATTTGAAGTAAAATTTTAAGTTTTATTTAATTTATATGTTAATAAACAGTGAATTTTGACTTAATAAATGAATGGAGTTTTTAAATTGAATATTTGATCTAAAAATTTCGTTGTGATAAATCATATGTTAAAATGATTTTAAATGTGAAATTTTGAAGTTTAGAAATATGACTTTTAAGTTATAATAAAAATTTGGAGTTTTATTATTATTTTCGAAAAGCTAAAATGAAATCTGGAATTTTATAGCATTTTCAAAATGTTGTAGTCTTTTGACAGCATTTTTAAATGCTATTGTTTTGAATCTAACAATGTTTGAAATAACTAAATATCTATTACGACATTTTATAAATGCCGTTATTCTTGAACTAAACCATTTTTGGAAGCTATAAGCTACGATAGCACTTTATAAATGCTATCGTTGCTATAATTTGACAATGTTTGAAATGTTATAGATTTTAACACTGTTTGAGTTATATTTTAAAGTGTTAAATGATTTAACTTTTGAAAATTGATTAATTGTGAAATTTAAGAAGTTTTGAATATATTTTAATATTTAAATTTTAATTTTTAAGGAATTTAAATTTAAATTTGAATTTAAATAGGGTTTACTTGGTTATGTGTAAATGGAATGAAATGTAATGAGATAAATGAATTTTTGAATGGAATTTTTAATGTATTTTGTAATGATACTTGAAATAACAAATGAATGACTTATTTGATTTAAAAATGATATTTAAATTTGAGTATTTGAATTTGAATTCAAATAATGATTTGATAATAAGGTTTGGAAATGATTTGATCTTTATTTTGATAAAGAATATGAATTAGAATGATATGTACTTTTGATAAATGAATATTTGAAGTTTATATTGGTATGAAAGGATATTTAGTTTAATTGTAAATTGAGTTTATTTAAATAATATTGGATTTATGAAATGAATATTTCAAAACTAAGTAATAATGAAACTAGATTTGAGATATATGAAATTATAAAATTTAGTTTTTGAAATGCGGGATATTAAAGCTTTGAAATATATTAAAAAATTTGAATAGTTTAATTTGTGGATCAAATCTATGTTTGAAATTGATATGATTTGAAATGGTTATTGGGAAATTTAATTGAAACTGATGGTTTGAATTGAATTAAGTTGGAAATTGAAAATTTGGTATCAATTGAATGAATTGTAAAATGTAAAGAATTAAATGAATATCCCATGATTTCAAATGTATGATTTTGAAATGTTATGATTTTCAAAGTGTAATTGTTTCAAGTATTTTGGTTTCGAAAGAGTTATACTTTGAAAATATTATGATTTTGAAATGAATATATGTTTGAAATGCTTTTGGTTTCGAAGTATAAACTATTTTGATTGAATAAATAGTTTTGAAATAAAAATGGTTTGTGGTTTCGAAGTATAAACTATTTTGAAAGAAATATAGTTTGAAATGAAATGATTTGATCCTTTTGAAATATAAACTATTTTGAAATGACCACGGCGTTATAATAACGTTTGGTTGTTAAAGAGACCGGGATCGGAAGTTGTCATACTCTCTGCCAACTCCGAAAACCACTTTAACAACCGTGTACGCGGTGGAGATTCCAGAATGAAGTAGGATGGTGGCGACGTTCTTGAGGTATATTACGTGGACCCAACTCCCGTGAGTTGGCATAAGGTGGCTAAAACAGGAGCGATCTCGGGCCAAAGGAGGTAGCACCTCTGGTCGGACACATTCCTTCGATACTATACTCTTACTGGTGATTGATTAGATGGCCATCCTCCGATTTTGATTGGGAGTGTGTTCCGAGGTGGGCGTATGTGGCTGCTGCGTTACCACCAGCCCGTGTGCGTAATTGGTATATGTACCCTGGCATTGCTTTGTGTGTCGTGTCACCTACCATACCGAGCCTTTACTACGAGTTTGTTTTTCTCCCGTAGCCCGTGTGGTATCCTCTGACAGTCACCCGGAGTGGAGATGGCATGATATTGGATGGACTACTGGGACTATTATGTGTGAAGGGTGATATGGGTAGCCCGGAACGCTATTTAAAAGTATGTTTATTTTACTGTAGACACTATTATAATAGCACAATATTACTACATAGTAAATAGTTTAACGGATCCTTAAAGGATGGGCGATCCCAAGCATCCTTTAAGTTACTGATGCATTTTTGTTACTGTTCACTTGAGTTGATTTACAGTTCATAAGTATTTATGTCCTGACTCGAGTGTTTTGTGTTTTGCTTTACGCTCGAGTCAGATTGAGTGAGTTAGCATTCAAGATTCACCTTTGGAGCTGGAGCTTTCCTTGAAGATCTAGCCATCTATTTTGCTTTTTGTATCCAGTGATTTCAGTGATGTATTCTGATTTATACCTGATGTATCTTGTTACTCTTCTGTTGTATCTTGTTTAACTCTGATGTATCTTATTTTTATATAGTAGCTTCATGAACTACTATCTCTTTTATTTCCGCTGCATTATTATTTACTCTGTGTCTGTGATCTGTGACTATGTATTTACTGTATATTCTGAGATTTGCCAAATTTTATTTACAACGCGGTATTTTGAGCAATTCAAGTCCGACATGTGCGGATGCGAATGGTTGAAAATATCGGGTCGTTACAATAAGATTAGATAATTTAACTTTAGAAAGAAGTAAAGATTTATAATTTATAATGAAGCATATTGTTGAAAAGGAAATGAAACCATAGGAATTTAAGCTAAGTATTATCGGTTGATATAAAATGACGAATAAATTTGAAGTAATGTAAATGGTTATACTAGGATAAGAAGAGAATATAGGGAAACAAGGGTAAGTTGTGAATTTATTTAAATGAATTAATATTATTAGATAGTAAATTGAATTAGATATAGTAACTGTAATTAAAGGTTAACAATTTAAATGTTTATATGGCAATAGAATTGAAGTAACGTAAATTAGCGTTTGTGGTTATAAGTTATAATTTGTTGATTAAATTGGTTTGTGAAATTAATACTGGAAGATATAAAGCGGAAATAGTATTAATGAAATAATAACTGAATTGAATTGCAACTATATAAATGAAAGTAAATTTTATTTAGTGGATGTCAACATTAAATAAATTTATTTAAATAAAAAGATTTAAATGCATGTTTGGATAGAATATATAATTGATGGATTAAGAAGTGGTAAGTAATTAGAATTTAATTCTATAAAAATTTGGAACTGAATGTATGTAAATAATTGTGTAGGAATAAGTTAATTAACAATTTATTTGTGCATACCTGATTTAATTGAAATAACAGAAAAGACTAGAACTTGTTTTGCCTAGGTATTAATATATTGTTAAACTATAACTAAATAGCAAGTTTGGAAGTAAATAGGATATAAGATGAGAAAGGCAACTAGTAAATTAATAAATGAATTCATAATAGTAAGTAGTAATTAATGCATGAATATATTTGGCATTTGGGATAATTACCAAATTTTACCCATTCATCTAATTTATTTAATTGAATCTAAACCTATGGCAACATTGTTGTTATTGATGTTGTAAGTGAATTTGAATATAAAAGGGTAACATTTTTTTTAGTTAACCATTTATTGAGTATATTAAGTTAAGAATGGAAATCGATTGAAATAAATCTAAATTTATTATTTTTGGTGTGTTAATGTGTTCTAGTTAATAAAGGGGAATTATAGGAAATAAAACATGCACTAATGAAATGTATTATAATTCAAATGTTATTTATACCCATAAAATGTCCATTTACTGAATAGAAAGATTTTAAATCAATAAACGAATTTATTGAGGTTCCAATTTATAATTTATAACATTTAATGAAGACTCAATTTAAATTAATTGATTTAAATTGTGCGGTTAGCGTAGATTTGTTTGGTAATTGAAGTAGTTAATTCTATAAGAGGAAGTTAATGCTAATTCTATTTATAATTGGATCCTTTGTTGATATAGATTATAGAAAGCTGGATGTATAATTTAATTTGAGTATCAAATTTCAACAATTGTATTTATTGCAAATAAAGTGGAATTAAACGTTAAATATTACGTTATTGAAATTAAAATGGAATTTGTGGATATTAAAGTGAAATCATGAACTAATGTTGTGGCATCCTTATTTTGGATAAAAGATGAGAATATAAAAGTTAAAAAGTTAATAAATGGGTTTTTGAGAATTTAAATTTTAATTCCTAAATATAAGGAAGTGTAGAAATTAACACTGCAATTGATAGACTTATCAACTTTTAATTCACATCTAAACTTTTTAAATCATTGAAATTGATTAAGAAATATATAAGCGGTAAAATTTGGTCAATTTTATAATTTTAATATAAAATTGGATTTTTATGATTTATTTTAATTTATTTAATTAATATAAAAATAGCCATTTTGGCCATGGACTCGGATTTCGACGAAACTAGTTTCATCGGATCCGTATCGGTGAATTATTATAGGGTTTCAAGTTTCATATCGATCGGACTTATCGTTTGATCGTACGAACGCGAAACGCCTTGAAATCAATTTAATTAAAATCAATTTGAAATCAATTTGGAAATTTTGTTTTCAGCATAACTTCTTCATACGATCGAATTTGGACGTGAAACTTTCTCCATTGCGTTCAGAATATTTTAAAATACATATTTGGATATATGGGTTTAATAAATTTCGTTCCGAGGCCAGAACGGGCTTTTTGGGCCAACTACCGTGTAGCACGTTCGTAATTCGTGCCCACCTAGCCTTCTACAATTTGTCTATATATGCTGTGTTAAACCCTAGCCTCCATCTTCTATCATTTGTCTGTACGTTCATTTTCTTCATCTCTTTCTCTTCCTCAATGGTTGCAAAACCTAGATCTACTTCAATTCAAAAATCAAATGAAAATTCAAACCCTCCAGAAAAATTCCACAAAAATATATGTCATAGTTCTCGAGATGCGTAATCTGCTGGTGTGATTTTTTTTTCAATTGGAGCTATCGTTCGTCCAGTAAAATTCAAACCATTTTCGGCCACTCATCATCGTCGCAACAAAACTCGCCCGATCGGAAAACTGTTTCTGGGTATTGTGGAGATAACCGAGGGCTTTGCATCAGTATAGTTTTTGGGTCGAATCAACGGTGGGATTTGCGGCAAAAATTGAATTAGGGTTTCAGCCCTAGGCTTAGAGGCGGCAGCAGCGGCCACCAGGGGCGTGCGCACGTGTCCAGTGGGGGGTGGCTCGGTCTGAGGGGACGGTTGGCCTTGGTCGCGAGGTCTCTGGAGGCGTGGTGGAGGCGCCAGGGCCGGTCAATACTCGGTCAACGGCGGTGTAATGGGTTCGATTGCAACCTGTAGAAGAAACGTGTGTTGGTCTCGCGTGAGGAAGTTGCAAAAGTAAACGGTGACGTGGCATATTTTGTTAACTAGGTTTGTTTTGTTTTATTTTAAATTTTGTTTTCAATCGCAATTTTCGCCATAACTCCTTCATACGTTATCCGTTTCACGCGAATTTTTTTTTGTTAGGATCATAATTAAATTCCAGATCCGTTGACGCTGGTTTGGACCAATTGGAGACCGTCGAATTTTTGGGTTTAAATCAGATTTAAATTCGATTTAAATTCAAAAGGTGAGTGTTTTAACCCACTCACAACTTCTAAAAGTTTTTATGTTTGTTAAATTTATTTTAGATATGAGTAGAGATTTATTTATGACTGTTAGGCATGTTTTATTCATCATATCTGTTAAATTGCATTTATTTAATATAACTGTTCATTTAAATTTTATTGCTGCATATAGAATGACAGTTATAGTTATTTATTTGCAGATAAACTGTTAGTTTAATAGTTGTTAAATTTATTTTTGAATATAACTGCCAGTTATTACCTGTTATATATTATCGGATATATATTGATATTGTTTTGTTATTGGATGATGATTGTGATTTGGATGATGGATGATGATGGATGAATGGATGTTTTATTTTATATCATTAAACTACAAGTTATCATGCATTTTCGTTACATTCGGGATTGTGGTTTGAAATGATATACAACCGCAAATTTTTATTTTTAATTTGCGGATTGAAATGATAAACATCTGTATCACTTGACCATAGGATAGAAAATTATATACAGGCACCGTGGTCTATATATAAATTATTTTAAAGTCATTTCTATGGTTTGGATAGGATACGGTTTATAAAAATTTGATTTTGATATTTTATAAAATATTATTCTTCGATATATATACATATGAAGTTAAAAATTTGAAAATTAAGTTGTGTATAAACCTGTTGAATAAAAAAATGAAAAATAGAGAAAATTGAATTTGGAAATTTATCTTATATGTTTAAGTTTGGAAATTTTAAGGTATGATATTTATAACTGGATTTTCCAAGATGAATTAAAAATGAAAATTCTAGTATAAAGTAAATTTGAGAAAATATTTAATTGCTAGAAATTGGAGTTTTATTTATGGAATTTATATGAATATTCAAGACTAAATAATAGAATATTAATTGTTGAAAGAAGAAAATCCAACTTTAGTTTTGAAATATTAATACTCCAAATGGATATATATATATATATATATATATATATATATAGAAACTGAAGGGGTTTTTTGGAACTTGAAGTGATATTTAAATTATGGTTTAAACTTTAAATAAAGAAATATATCTGAAAAGCCATGGAAGTTATTTTTCTTTATAAAGTAACTTTAAAGTTAAACCATTTATTTTACATTCGTTGAATATCCAAACCATTCAAGTTTTAGAAGTTATGTTTTAAAATTTTGAATTTCGAAATATTATGCATTGAAAGTATATTTCAAATATTTGGTTTCCAGATATTTTAAATTTTAAACCAGCATGATTTTGGAAAAGAATTATATTTGAGATAAAATGATATCATATTGTTTTGGGTTTAAATTGATATCGTATTCATAGTTTTGAAATGGAAAATTTTATTCTGGTTTTAAAGTATAAACCATTTTTAAATGACCGCGGTGTTATAATAACGATGGGTTGGCAAAGAGACCGGGATCAGATATGGACATACTTTCTGTCGATACCGAAAACCACTTTGACTAACTGTGTACGCGGTGGAGATTCCAGAATGAAGTAGGTGGTGGCGACGTTTCCTGTAAGGTAAATACGTGGACCCGACTCCCGTGAGTTGGCATAAGGTGGCTAAAACAGGAGTGATTCTCGGGCTAATGAGGTCATACCTCTGATCGGACGCTCCTCTTCGATATTATACTTTGACTTTGGATTGATTCAGTGGCCACTTCTATTTTTGATTTTGGGGGAGTTTGTTCGAGGTGGGCGGTAACTGCGGCTACGCGTTTCCACCAGCCCGGATAGCAATTGGTATATCTATCCTGGCATTGCCTAGTTGTGCCGTGTCACCTACCATACCGAGCCTTTACTACGAGTTTTGTTTTGTACCATACCTATGGAGTGCCCTCTGACGACGCCCAGTACGGGGGAGATTACGGTACTGTATAGACTATGGGAATATATTCTGTGTTAAGGGCTATATGGGTAACCCCTTAATGCTATTAAAAAGTAAGTTTATTTTACAATTGGACACTATTATAATAGCGCAATATACTACATAGTAAATAGTTTAACGGATCCTTAGGAGATGTAAATCCCGAGCATCTCTTGAGTTACTGCACTCATATTTACTCCTGTTGATTTAACTCACATAAGATTTTTTAGTTCTGACTCGAGTGTTTTGTCTTTTCAATTCGCTCGGGTCAGTCCGAGCGTTTCAGGATTTGAGGATTTAGCTCTGGAGGACGAAGACGAAGATTTGTATTACTAGTATCTACTATATTATTCCACTACACCATTTAATTCCGCTGCATTGTTATTGGTATGTGTAACTCTGATATGTAGTATATAAATGTTTTGTAAACAGATTTATAAACTATACATTTTATTATTATATTTTATCCTTCCGCTGCGAGATTCTGTTTTCTTTTATTTCTTTCTCGTTTTTCTTATTTACCCCATAACAATCTGCCCTTCCGTATGGTTGAACTGGCACGTGTGTCGGTTTAAATCGTGCGAAAAGGCGGGATGTTACAGTTGGTATCAGAGCTTTGGTTTAGCAATAAACCTTTGCTTTGTGGGGTTTGACTCTTTACTAATAGGGTAGCAATACCCTGTGGGAGTCGCTGAGTGTATATATATGAGAGAGCGTATTTGTTAGTGTTATAAAAAGATTTTAATATATTGTGTTAATCTGTTCCGTTTTGTATTTATAAATTCTGGTTGATGCATGGGACGCTGTGTCATCAATAGGGATTTCTAAATACTTAATAGGACAGACCGACATAATATCTGTTTTAATATAGGTGAATGAAACAATTTTGCCTATTATATTTTCTATATATAAAATAGATTTTTAAATGATATTATATATATATTTTGTTGCAATAGATTGGGTGTTAGGAATAAAATTTATATATAATAGGTAAATAAGATTGAATTTAAAATCAATGAAATTTGGAAATTTTAGAACTTAAGTCCGGGATTTTGAAATTTCTTTCAAAGGATTTTGAAGTATAATAATATTGTTATAAATATTTTCCGATATAAATATTTCAGTATAATCCGGAAGAATTGTTTTAAAGTAGATTTTGGAGAAAATAAGTTTTGTACTTTCCTCTCTGTCGCTGGAAAATAATTTCGGTAATGGCGGCCGCATCATCGACTTTCATTTTCGAGTTTCGAAGGGGAAAGGCCATTTGGTAAATTCTACTGCAGATTTATTTTGAAATTATTTAAAATTTTAATTGTTTTAAATATAATTAGATATATAAAAGTTGTAAGAAATTATTTATCTATTATTTTTAAAATAATTTGAAATTTGACCCGGTATTTAATTCTTAAATTTCCATTAATTAATAGTTTAAATTATTTTAGTGAAATAAAAGGTAAGTAATTAATGAATTGAAACCTCTAATTTAGGTAAGAGAATTAATGCAAAGTTATAAAGGGAAATTTGAAATTTTGAACATATGAGACAAAAAGTAATATTGTTGAACATTAAATTTAATTAAAAGAAGAGATAAAACTTGTATAAGTTCTTTTGCATTTTCTTTAACATATATAACTTACCAAATATGAAAAGTTGAAATGTTAAATAAGTGATCGGAATAGAATATTATACATGTAGAAATTTTGGAAATAATGAAGTATTCAATGAATTGCTGTTAAATGAGAATTTAATGTTATAAACTTAAGTTATAATTGAAATTTTACTAAAATTAAAGGTAAGTATCATAAACGGGTGATTTTTAAACTTAAGAAAATTAAATGAAATTCTTTAATAATAAGGATTGATGTGTAGGGTTATTAACTTAAGTATGATTTAAATGCTACTAGTTTAATATATAAAAAAAAGACTGCAAACCCTAAGTAATAAATTAAATAAATCCTTTACTTATAAGAATGAATGTTATAAGGGTAAGAATTTAAGTGAAATTAAAAAGGGTTACTATAATTAAATGTAATAGAAATGTAAGCATTAAATAAATGATTGAAAGTGAGAAGTGCATTAAATGTAATAAAATAGAAGAAACTTACATAACCTAAATAAAATAAAAATGAATAATGGTAAGTAATAAGTAGAAATGAGGAAACAACCATTGAATGAGAAATAAAATTTGAAGTTTGTTAGAAATAAATGGAAATTATAAAAAAAAAGGGAAAATTTATGTGGTTTGAATAAAAGAAAGGAAATCAAACAATTAAAGTATGTAATGAATTTATATAAGTTGAATTGATTTGTTGGTTTAAATCGATATTGTTTGCTTTGTAGTTGGCTGGGTAAGGAAATTTGAAGTTGTTGGATGAATAAATAATCTATTTCTGTCCCATCTAAGACTGTTGAGTAAATGATGCACTGGATATTTATTTTTCATTCCGTACCATTTCAAGTTTTGAACCCGAACAACTATTTGCTTGTTTGATTGAATGGTTGTTTTGTTGTGTATGTTGTTTGTTGAAATTTATGATTGTATATTTAGTGTTGTTAGTAGTTGAAACCATGAAAATATTTCGCTTTATATAAATTGTTAACCTTTGGATGTTTATAAGTGAAATGCAGGTTATGGAAGCAATTGCTACTGCTTTTGGTTCCATAATAATAAGCGTAATATGCCCGACAAATAGGTACGTTTCGGATTTCGGTTTTTAGCGCTATTTTGTATATTTTTCCCGTGTTGGGATATACTATTTTGAATATTCTATATGATATTTTGTGATATTTTAATATTATATTTTCTTCCAAACCTCTCCGTACAAAGGAGAGTCTGCCAAAATTTTCCGTAAATTTTGGACTTAGAATTATATTGAAAATGTTTTCCAAACTTTAATTATTTAAGTTTAAAAGGATATAATGATTATAAAACAGGTATATTTATTTAAGGTAATAAATTTAGTAAATTATTTTTTATAAGTTAATATTTAAAATTAGATGTACTATTTATTAAATTCTTCCTTCTCTTTTCTTTTTTGCCTTTTCGGGGACGAAAAGTTTTGAGTGGGGGAGAGTGTAACGACCCGTAAATTTTCGTCAGTTAAATTTGTCATTTTAATAAGAGTAGATAATTTAACTTTAGAAAGAAGTAAAGATTTATAATTTATAATGAAGCATATATTGAAAAGGAAATGAAACCATAGGAATTTAAGCTAAGTATTATCGGTTGATATAAAATGACGAATAAATTTGAAGTAATGTAAATGGTTATACTAGGATAAGAAGAGAATATAGGGAAACAAGGGTAAGTTGTGAATTTATTTAAATGAATTAATATTATTAGATAGTAAATTGAATTAGATATAGTAACTGTAATTAAAGGTTAACAATTTAAATGTTTATATGGCAATAGAATTGAAGTAACGTAAATTAGCGTTTGTGGTTATAAGTTATAATTTGTTGATTAAATTGGTTTGTGAAATTAATACTGGAAGATATAAAGCGGAAATAGTATTAATGAAATAATAACTGAATTGAATTGCAACTATATAAATGAAAGTAAATTTTATTTAGTGGATGTCAACATTAAATAAATTTATTTAAATAAAAAGATTTAAATGCATGTTTGGATAGAATATATAATTGATGGATTAAGAAGTGGTAAGTAATTAGAATTTAATTCTATAAAAATTTGGAACTGAATGTATGTAAATAATTTTGTAGGAATAAGTTAATTAACAATTTATTTGTGCATACCTGATTTAATTGAAATAACAGAAAAGACTAGAACTTGTTTTGCCTAGGTATTAATATATTGTTAAACTATAACTAAATAGCAAGTTTGGAAGTAAATAGGATATAAGATGACAAAGGCAACTAGTAAATTAATAAATGAATTCATAATAATAAGTAGTAATTAATGCATGAATATATTTGGCATTTGGGATAATTACAAAATTTTACCCATTCATCTAATTTATTTAATTGAATCTAAATCTATGGCAACATTGTTGTTATTGATGTTGTAAGTGAATTTGAATATAAAAGGGTAACATTTTTTTTAGTTAACCATTTATTGAGTATATTAAGTTAAGAATGGAAATCGATTGAAATAAATCTAAATTTATTATTTTTGGTGTGTTAATGTGTTCTAGTTAATAAAGGGGAATTATAGGAAATAAAACATGCACTAATGAAATGTATTATAATTCAAATGTTATTTATACCCATAAAATGTCCATTTACTGAATAGAAAGATTTTAAATCAATAAACGAATTTATTGAGGTTCCAATTTATAATTTATAACATTTAATGAAGACTCAATTTAAATTAATTGATTTAAATTGTGCAGTTAGCGTAGATTTGTTTGGTAACTGAAGTAGTTAATTCTATAAGAGGAAGTTAATGCTAATTCTATTTATAATTGGATCCTTTGTTGATATAGATTATAGAAAGCTAGATGTATAAATTAATTTGAGTATCAAATTTCAACAATTGTATTTATTGCAAATAAAGTGGAATTAAACGTTAAATATTACGTTGTTGAAATTAAAATGGAATTTGTGGATATTAAAGTGAAATCATGAACTAATGTTGTGGCATCCTTATTTTGGATAAAAGATGAGAATATAAAAGTTAAAAAGTTAATAAATGGATTTTTGAGAATTTAAATTTTAATTCCTAAGTATAAGGAAGTGTAGAAATTAACACTGCAATTGATAGACTTATCAACTTTTAATTCACATCTAAACTTGTTAAATCACTGAAATTGATTAAGAAATATATAAGCGGTAAAATTTGGTCAATTTTAGAATTTTAATATAAAATTGGATTTTTATAATTTATTTTAATTTATTTAATTAATATAAAAATAGCCATTTTGGCCACGGACTCGGATTTCGACGAAACTAGTTTCATCGGATCCGTATCGGTGAATTATTGTAGGGTTTCAAGTTTCGTATCGATCAGACTTGTCGTTTGATTGTACGAACGCGAAACGCCTTGAAATTAATTTAATTAAAATCAATTTGAAATCAATTTGGAAATTTTGTTTTCAACATAACTTCTTCATACGATCGAATTTGGACGTGAAACTTTCTCCATTGCGTTCAGAATATTTAAAATACATATTTGGACATATGGGTTTAATAAATTTCGTTCCGGGGCCAGAACGGGCTTTTTGGGCCAACTACCGTGTAGCACGTTCGTAATTCGTGCCCACCTAGCCTTCTACAATTTGTCTATATATACTGTGTTAAACCCTAGCCTCCATCTTTTATCATTTGTCTGTACGTTCATTTTCTTCATCTCTTTCTCTTCCTCAATGGTTGCAAAACCTAGATCTACTTCAATTCAAAAATCAAATGAAAATTCAAACCCTCCAGAAAAATTCCACAAAAATATGTGTCATAGTTCTCGAGATGCGTAATCTGCTGGTGTGATTTGTTTTTCGATTGGAGCTATCGTTCGTCCAGTAAAATTCAAACCATTTTCGGCCACTCATCATCGTCGCAACAAAACTCGCCCGATCGGAAAACTGTTTCTGGGTATTGTGGAGATAACCAAGGGGTTTGCATCAGTATAGTTTTTGGGTCGAATCAACGGTGGGATTTGCGGCAAAAATTGAATTAGGGTTTCGGCCCTAGGCTTAGAGGCGGCGGCCACCAGGGGCGTGCACACGTGTCCAGTGGGGGGCGGCTCGGTCTGAGGGGACGGTTGGCCTTGGTCGCGAGGTCTTTGGAGGCGTGGTGGAGGCGCCAGGGCCGGTCAAAACTCGGTCAACGGCGGTGTAATGGATTCGATTGCAACCTGTAGAAGAAACGTGTGGTGGTCTCGCGTGAGGAAGTTGCAAAAGTAAACGGTGACGTGGTATATTTTGTTAACTAGGTTTGTTTTGTTTTATTTTAAATTTTGTTTTCAATCGCAATTTTCGCCATAACTCCTTCATATGTTATCCGTTTCACGCGAATTTTTTTTGTTAGGATCATAATTAAATTCCAGATCTGTTGACGCTGGTTTGGACCAATTGGAGACCGTCGAATTTTTGGGTTTCAATCGGATTTAAATTCGATTTAAATTCAAAAGGTGAGTGTTTTAACCCACTCACAACTTTTAAAAGTTTTTATGTTTGTTAAATTTATTTTAGATATGAGTAGAGATTTATTTATGACTGTTCGGCATGTTTTATTCATCATATCTGTTAAATCGCATTTATTTAATATAACTGTTCATTTAAATTTTATTACTGCATATAGATTGACAGTTATAGTTATTTATTTGCAGATAAACTGTTAGTTTAATAGTTGTTAAATTTAATTTTGAATATAACTGCCAGTTATTACCTGTTATATATTATCGGATATATATTGATATTGTTTTGTTATTGGATGATGACTGTGATTTGGATGATGGATGATGATGGATGAATGGATGTTTTATTTTATATCATTAAACTACAAGTTATCATGCATTTTCGTTCCATTCGGGATTGTGGTTTGAAATGATATACAACCGCAAATTTTTATTTTTAATTTGCGGATTGAAATGATAAACATCCATATCACTTGACCATAGGATAGAAAATAATATACAGGCACCGTGGTTTATATATAAATTATTTTAAAGTGATTTCTATAGTTTGGATGGGATACGGTTTATAAAAATTTGATTTTGATATTTTATAAAATATTATTCTTCGATATATATACATATGAAGTTAAAAATTTGAAAATTAAGTTGTGTATAAACCTGTTGAATAAAAAAATGAAAAATAAAGAAAATGGAATTTGGAAATTTATCTTATATGTTTAAGTTTGGAAATTTTTAGGTATGTTATTTATAACTGGATTTTCCAAGATGAATTAAAAATGAAAATTCTAGTATAAAGTAAATTTGAGAAAATATTTAATTGCTAGAAATTGGAGTTTAATTTATGGAATTTATATGAATATTCAAGACTAAATAATAGAATATTAATTGTTGAAAGAAGAAAATCCAACTTTAGTTTTGAAATATTAATACTCCAAATGGAGATATATATATATATATAGAAACTGAAGGGGTTTTTTGGAACTTGAAGTGATATTTAAATTATGGTTTAAACTTTAAATAAAGAAATATATCTGAAAAGCCATGGAAGTTATTTTTCTTTACAAAGTAACTTTAAAGTTAAACCATTTATTTTACATTCGTTGAATATCCAAACCATTCAAGTTTTAGAAGTTATGTTTTAAAATTTTGAATTTCGAAATATTATGCTTTGAAAGTATATTTCAAATATTTGGTTTCCAGATATTTTAAATTTTAAACCAGCATGATTTTGGAAAAGAATTATATTTGAGATAAAATGACATCATATTGTTTTGGGTTTAAATTGATATCGTATTCATAGTTTTGAAATGGAAAATTTTATTCTGGTTTTAAAGTATAAACCATTTTTAAATGACCGCGGTGTTATAATAACGATGGGTTGGCAAAGAGACCGGGATTGGATATGGACATACTCTCTGTCGATACCGAAAACCACTTTGACTAACTATGTACGCGGTGGAGATTCCAGAATGAAGTAGGTGGTGGCGACGTTTCCTGTAAGGTAAATACGTGGACCCGACTCCCGTGAGTTGGCATAAGGTGGCTAAAACAGGAGTGATTCTCGGGCCAATGAGGTCATACCTCTGATCGGACGCTCCTCTTCGATATTATACTTTGACTTTGGATTGATTCAGTGGCCACTTCTATTTTTGATTTTGGGGGAGTTTGTTCGAGGTGGGCGGTAACTGCGGCTACGCGTTTCCACCAGCCCGGATAGCAATTGGTATATCTACCCTGGCATTGCCTAGTTGTGCCGTGTCACCTACCATACCGAGCCTTTACTACGAGTTTTGTTTTGTACCATACCTATGGAGTGCCATCTGACGACGCCCAGTACGGGGGAGATTACGGTACTGTATAGACTATGGGAATATATGCTGTGTTAAGGGCTATATGGGTAACCCCTTAACACTATTAAAAAGTAAGTTTATTTTACAATTAGACACTATTATAATAGCGCAATATACTACATAGTAAATATTTTAACGGATCCTTAGGAGATGTAAATCCCGAGCATCTCTTGAGTTACTGCACTCATATTTACTCCTGTTGATTTAACTCACATAAGATCTTTTAGTTCTGACTCGAGTGTTTTGTCTTTTCAATTCGCTCGGGTCAGTCCGAGCGTTTCAGGATTTGAGGATTTAGCTCTGGAGGACGAAGACGAAGATTTGTATTACTAGTATCTACTTTATTATTCCACTACACCATTTAATTCCGCTGCATTGTTATTGGTATGTGTAACTCTGATATGTAGTATATAAATGTTTTGTAAACAGATTTATAAACTATACATTTTATTATTATATTTTATCCTTCCGCTGCGAGATTCTGTTTTCTTTTATTTCTTTCTCGTTTTTCTTATTTACCCCATAACAATCCGCCCTTCCGTATGGTTGAACTGACACGTGTGTCGGTTTAAATCGTGCGAAAAGGCGGGACGTTACACATTACATATTATATACAGATGAATTTACCAAAAAAATAATTAATAAATACAAACAGATCAATAAACAATCTCAGAAACGAAAAGATGAAAGTGTAAATCTATGTAAAAGAAGCAACCAAATCACGATTGGAAGTGGAACGATGCAAAATAAAAATCAAACTCACATTTTTACTCTTCCTACTAGTATTAACCATTGCTAAAATGAGCGATCTACGGATCTAGTGAGCAAAGATTGAAGAGCAACGCGACACTCGGCGCAGCGGACTGGATTATTGTGAGTGAATGAAATTTGATTCTTTGAATTGGGGGTGAATTGTTGTAAGTGAATGAAATTGAATAAGAAGTAGTGACTACTGAATAGCGGTGGAGGAAACTAGGGTTATACAAGCATGCAGTCGCACGAAAGCAATGGGCGCGTAATTGTTGGGTAGGCCCGATAATTTGAAATATATGTTCGGTTAACGGTTAACCGATAAATAACCGTGGTTAAGCTTTAACCGAACCGATTTTGGTCGGTTAAAATCGGTCGGTTAACCTAAAGTTCGGTTAGCCAATTTTTTCGGTTAAAGCGGTTCGATTAAGATAGGTTCGGTCGGTTAAGTCGGTTCGGTCGGTTAAATGCCCACCCCTAGGTTAAGGGAATTTAAAATTGCCGGGCTTGTGGGTATATTCTTTTGTAAAAAGGAAAAAAACACAAATAGGTTGATTTGATTGTTTAGTTTTTTTAGTTGTTTTTTATTGCTTAGTTTCCTTTTTGTTTTAGTTTGTTTTTCAATTTATTTATTTTATTTTTTCCTTTGTTTTAAGTTTTCTTTTGTGATTATCTTTTTGTTAAAAAGAAAAGAACAATATTGTACTAAATTATTGTACTAAATTGTACTAAATTGTTTCTCTAAAGGTACTTAAACCTTCGGCTGCATTGCTATGGTGATTCGTGGTGCACTAACAACCTCTGTCCGTTACTTGGTCGAGAACTATCTTGTTGATTTAAGACAAATTGTAATTATACAATTTGGGTTAACTAGGGTAAATAATTTGTAATTATAAACTTGCATTCATTTAGTTGCATTAGTTCATGCATATTTGAAAAAAAATCAAAATCCAAAACTAAAAAAAATTGTAAATATTCCTCTTCTTTTTCTTTGAATTTTTTAATCCTTTTCCTTTGAAATTTCAAAATAAAAAAAATTACAAAAACAAAAATCCATATTTTTTTAAACCTTTTCAAAAACAAAGAATTTTTTTCAAAAATAAAAAAAAAGCAAAAATCAATTTCCCTATTGAAAAATAAATTCTATTTGTAAATATTTTTTCTTTATAAAAAACCTAGAAACATTCTTGAAAATGTCCGAGTTTCCCCACTTACGTGAATTTTACAATAGTTGTGAAAATCAATACAATCCATATGATTTCGCTCCAAATTCGTATGGATATTTTAACGATAATTATTGTACAAATAATTCGAATTTTGAGCAATAAAGTTTTCAAAATGATGACAACCTTCAAATCTAGAAAATAGCATTTCATCTTTACTTGAAATCTCTACACAACAAAATCAAATGATAAATGATTATTTTAATTCTTATTTGTGTGATAACTTAAGTAAAATTTGCAAAGTAATCAAGATTTGAATTCACGTCAAAATGCAAACGATTTCGAGTACGACCCACACCAATTCAATTTTGAACTTCAAAATCAAAACGGAAATGTGATCCACTTTTCAAATAATTTTGGCAATGATAATAATCTCGACTACGATACGAGTGAAAATTTTTGTTCTCAACAAATCCAAATTGAAAACTCTCAAGATAATAACTACAAATTGGATTTTGTTGAACAAATGGACGAAATCTACAATGATCACATGCATTTTTTGTTTGAAACATATATGAACAATGTGAGAAACAAAACCAAATTCCAATATGCGATGAGCTAAACGATAATCCATCTTTTAGCCAAATCGAAGATTTTCAAATAACAACTTTTGAAATTGAAAACGAAAATCTTAACGAAGTTGTTGAAAATTTGGTAATTGAGTTGGATTTCATTCTTTTGAGGGTGTAGAACCAAATTTAAAATTCGACTTTCCTTTTCTCGATTTCAGAAATTTGAACACAACAACTTTGGAATTTGAATTTGACACATGCAGTGAAGTTGTTGATAAGTCAATAAAGGAAGATGAATTTAATGAACATGAATTTTTTGGAATTTTCGAAAATGAGTTGTCGAATTTTGAAGGGGAAGATTTAAATCGCCATTTTGATTTTTAAATCGATAATTCCGAAGAAGTTTTCAATGATAAATTTGAATTTGGTGAAATTAAATTTGAACTTCAATCAATTGTTTTATCAACCCCAAAAATCATTGAAAATAAAACAACTCATGCGATTTTTTATAAAACGACATTCGTTTTTCCAAATCAACATTCAATTTTGAAATCTTTTACGATTTGGTTTTTCGAGCTTAAAATTGTCTCACATACTTGATGAAACAAATGAATCGGTCTTTGGAAGACCATTTCATTTACTTTTTGATGACATACTTTTTGATTTCATGTAAATATTCTTCATTTTCATATAAATATAGGCCGTCATTTTATTTTTCTCCTTTCACATGGTTTGACTGTGAGGACACAGTTAAAATCAAGTGTGGGGATGAGACTCATCTTTTTTTTCGATTTTTCATGATTAATTTTTCTTCCAAAACTCAAAAAAGGATAAAAAAATTCAAAAACAACAAATTATTTTTAAGCATTTTGATTTATTTAAAAAAAAACGTTATAGGATAAATATATGGTTTTGGTTTATTAAATTGAAATTTTTGAAAATTTATTTGTCTTGGAAAAAAAATGAAGTTTGACTACAAATAACAATGGTTTAACTAGTATATAAGAAGATTCATACGTGTTAATTATGAAATACATCCTAATTGAAAATTTTTGTTTTAAAAAGTGCTGAATTTAAAGTAAAGGATACAACATGTTTTTGTCTTCTAATTTAAAGGGTGCTAAGATGATTTTGCGAAACACTCTCTCTAAAAAAAAGCAAAAAAATTCCTGTATATATGTATATTTTTAATAAACACCTTGAGTCATATGTTCGCACTCCTATGTTCACTCGCCATGCTCTATACACTTCTCATATAAGCCTGAAAGGCAGTGCACGATCAATATATATGGCCTCAGTTTATCCGAGTTAGGTGTGTGTATATAAAAATTATCTTACTAATAACCCCTACAGTAAATAAGTGTTCACATTTGTGTGTTCACTTGCCACGCTCTGTATTCCCCTCACATTAGTCTGCAAGGCAGTGCACGGATAATATATCTGGCCTTAGCTTATCTGAGTTAAGTATATATAAATATTGTTAATATAAATAAAATTTTCAGATAAAAAATTAGAGAGAGTACGCAATTGAAATCCAAACACTATTTTAACTTATTTTATTTGACTTGTTATTGAAAAGAAATAAAATTACCACTTTGATAAACTTTGATAATCAACAAAGAATCCATTTTATAATTACACTTTGTTATCAGCCGAAACAATAAGTTAAACTATAATCTATTAGTTATTATAACCTAATTTTTATTGGAAATTTTGACGAGTAAATGACTTAAATTTTCAAGATAATGACCAAAAACTATGTTTAACTTATTGTGTCAATTTAAAAGTAAATCCTTCGTTGTAAATATTTTCAAAAACTTCATTCATATCTTTATAAAAAAATCTTGCATTTTGTATATATATTCACTTTACATTCGGAATTTGTGGGTAGTATCAGTTGAAAACTCTCACGAGACAACACTCATCCTACTTGAGACACCCAGAGGTTTAACGGCTTGTTACATACGCTCAATGCAATCGTGCTCCCTACGAAAACAGATTTATGTTAGTTTTTCTTTATTCGAGGACGAATAAAAAGATAAGTGTAGGCGATTTGATGTGCACATAAATATGCATATTTTTACTACCATATTTAATCTATTTAAAATCAATAAATGATCAATTGGGTATTTTAACCCGTTTAAACCAAAAATTCAAATTATTTCAAATCATCACATATTTCATTTTCATCCAAGGGCAAAATGGTCATTTTTTGCATATATTAATTTTCTAAAATTTGATTGAAAATTTCTATGTTGTTTTGTAGGAATTTAAATTCAAATACAAGTTGCTTTATGAAGATATGCATGCACAATATGAAATAAAGCAAATCAAGATGAAAATAGTTCAAACTCATGAACATGGAGGACCTCACCTACCCACTTACCATGATTTTCACTTTGAACCTAATGCACATGCTAAAAGGCCAATAAATCTTCATGCACAATTAATGGATGATTAGCAGATGCTAATGTTTACTTGATCACCACGCCTCCTAGGAGGTATTTTAGGCATTCCCCAAAAAAATGAATTAGGGTTTCTAACTTGTATAAATACTCCTTATGTTTCATGTAACCCTCTTCTTACTTAGTCTCACTTAGTTTTAGTTGAGGAACAAAAAAATAAACCAAGCTCTTCTGTTTTCCTTTTCATGGCTACTTAGCCTTTTTTATTTCATGTAATCTTTCTTTTCATGCAATGTTAGTTAGTGCTCTCTTCTCTTTTACATGCTTCTTTTACATTCTTGTAAGTGGTTAGTTTATTTTCATGCAAGTACAGTATATTTTATTTTATGCAAGTAGACTAGTTTTTTTTCATTTTGCTATCTTTTTCCTCTTCTTTTTATTCTATCTTGCATGCTACATTTGTTGACATGATAATAAATATAAGAGCCTAACCCCTTCAATTTAGGGGTAGTGAAGCTCTCTAATATGTAGATGCAACATTTTGATGTTATGCTCTCTTTTTGTGCTTCATGAGAAAAATGATGTTTATGTAATTTTGTGTTTAGTATTGAGTTTGATAGCTTATGTTGTTCAAAACGAAAAGACTATGCTTAGTCATATGAATCACAAATTGCCTATTTATCTATATATGATTATGACAAAGAAATGAATGTTTAAATCAAAATTTGATGGCCTACATTTCTATACAATAGTTAATAGGGCATGCTTACAATAGATTTCATTTTCAACTTTATTGTCATTTTCATGAGTGTTAGTAAGTGGTTTAAGGGGTTTGTTATAGTTTGATGACTCAAGTTGAGCTAATTAATAGCATAAATAAGCCATACTTATGATAAACACATCATTTGAATTCACTAATGTCCAATAAAAGAGAGATCATAATTTTATTTTTGTTGAACTATGTGATTTAGGAAATGAATTTATCTCTAAAAAATTTTCTACTCTCATATTTTTATCAATTTTTTGTCATTTTCGTACATTTTCTAGCTAATCACCTTCGCCTTTGGTTAATTTGATTGAATAGATTTTAAAATCTAATAATTCCCTACGGATTGACCCGTACTTACATACGTGCTATAATCGTACACCATGCGCTTGTGGCATAAATTTTAATTTGAAATTTTTCAGCAAATTTATAATCCGATAGAAATTTTGTCATTAAACAAGTTTATAGGCTCGAACTACTCATTTTCAAGAAGTCCCCGGCAACGGTGCCAAAAACTTGTTTAACAACAAAATTTCTATTGGATTAGAAATTTTTCGAAAAATTTCAAATTAAAATTTATACCGCAAGCACATGGCGTACGATTGTAGCACGTATGTGAGTATAGGTCGATTCGCATGGTATTATTAGATTTTAAAAATCTGTTCAACCAAATTAACCAAAGTTGAAGGTGATTAGCTAGAAAATGTAAGAAAAATGATAAAAATGATAAAAATATGAGAGTAGAAAAACAATTTAGAGATAAATTCACTCTCTAGATCACATAGTTCAGCAAAAATGAAATTATGATCTCTCTTTTTTGGTCATTAGTGAATTTAAATGATGTGTTTATCATATGTATGGCTTATTTGTGCTATTAATTAGCTCAACTTAAGCCATCAAGCTATAACACACCCCTTAAACCACTTACTAATTCTCATGAAAATGACAACAAAGTTGAAAATGAAATCTATTTTAATCATGGCCTATTAACTATTGTTTAAAAATATAGGCCATCAAATTTTGATTTAAACATTCACTTCTTTGCCATTATCATACATAGACAAAGAGGCAATTTGTGATTCATATGACTAAACATAGCCTATTTGTTTTGAACAACATAAGCTATCAAACTCAATACTAAACATAAAACTACATAAACATCATTTTTCCATGAAGCACAAAAAGATAGCATAACATCAAAATGTTGCATCTACATACTAGAGAGCTTCATCACCTCCAAGCTGAAGGGATTAGGCTCTTATATCTGTTATCATGTCAACAAATGTAGCATGCAACATAGAATAAAAAGAAGAGGAAAAAGAGATCAAAATGAAAAGTAAAACTAATCTACTTGCATAAAATAAAATCTACTCTACTTGCATGAAAATAAACTAACTACTAATGGGAAATTAAAAGAAGCATGTAAAAGAAAAGAGAGCACCAACTAACATTGCATAAAAAGAAAGATTGCATGAAATAACAATGGCTAAGTAGCCATGAAAAAGAAAAGAGAAGAGCTTGTTTTATTTTCTTGTTTCTCAACTAAAACTAAGAGAGACTAAGAAAGAAGAGGGTTGCATGAAACACAAGGGGCATTTATACAAGTTAGAAACCCTAATTCATTTTTTTGAGGAATGCCCAAAATAATCCTTAGGAAGTGTGGTGGCCAAGTAACCATTAGCATACACTAATCATCCATTAAGTGTGCATAAAGATTTAATGGTCTTTTAGCATATGCATTAGCTCCTAAGTGAAAATCAACGTAAGTGGGTAGGTGGGGTCCTTCATGTTCACGAGTTTGAATTATTTTCATCTTCATTTGCTTTATTTCCTTTTGTGCATGCATATCTTTGTGAAGCCACTTGTATTTGAATTTAAATTTCTACAAAACAACATAGAAATTTTCAATCAACCTTTAGAAACTCAATATATGCATTAAAATAACCATTTTGCCCTTAGATGAAGATGAATATACGAGGATTTGAAATAATTTGAATTTTTGCTTTAAACAAGTTAAAATACCCAATATGATCATTTATTGAATTAAGTATGTTAAATACGGTGGTAAAAATATGCACATTTACATGCACATCAAATGTCAATTATTTATTACAATTAATATTCCCAATGTTTCTTTATGAAGTAGAAGTGAGTATTCATTCTCTTCATTCCAACTGTAACTTAAATTACATCTACTATTATACATTCGTTTTCCTTTCCAATGTTCAAACTATTCAAAAGAAAACTTTACCATAATATCACCATAAACAATTTACAAAATGCATTCGATTATCCTTAATATTTAAGGACATCAAATATGTTGCACTTTACGTAAACCGATCGAAATGACATTTCAACGATCGAATTCTCATATCTACCTTGTACTTTTTGATCTTGTGTTACATTAACACAATATGATCGCTGTTGTAATCAATTAGATTAAATACTCGATCACGCACTAAGGTTTATTCGGTTTTTTGTATGAACTAATTTCATCGAAATATTTTACATTACAAATTTTGACCATTCACCATATAAAATTTATATGCAATTGTATATGGATCAAATAACCATTGTCTTTTATTTTTTTAGAGTTCGAAACTCATAAAGTGCATACATGGTCTTGACTAAATAAATGCATAAGTGAGCAAACCACGAATGTATTCAATAGCTGTAAAATCAGGCACTTTCATGGGTGTTGAAACGTTAACATGCAATAGGAATTTGATAGTGGGTATTATATTTCCATCTGTAAACTTTCAGTTCAGTTCATTTGTATAAGTTAATTAATAAACATTTTATCAATTGTATTTAATGCACAAATTTATCATTGTAGATAATTATAACATTATTTAGTATATGTTCTTACAATATTAGAAAGGTTAAATGTTACCATTTCATTTTTTCAATAAGGCTCCCACTAGTCTTTTATGTTTCACCAAACCATAAGATAAAATATAGAAGTCTTTCGACTTCAATAGTGGGTGTTAAGGCTCATTTGTCTTGGTATTCTGACCTTGAGTTTGCTCAACAAATCATAGCCCCACAAACGATGGATAACTCCTTATCGGTTGTATCACATACAATTCCTAACCTGTTTTCCCTTGTCCTAATCTCATTTCGACCTTGAGTTTTCCAAACCAAAAGATATTATTCACTCATACCTACCATATTGTGATGGCCTAAGTAAAGTATATGTACCTTGAGTTTGCTCAACAAATACATATAGTTATCTTACCTCATCTATTTAACATATTAATAATAATACACATAACATCCCCAGCTTGAGTTTGCTCAACAACTAAGGAGTACGCAAGTAATTTACTAACATACATATGGTAGAAAACAAAATTATATTGAAGATTCATAATCTTCAATATATTATACCGAGTGATATCGACTTATGGAATAATGTATTTCTTATAAAATACCCACGCGATTCAAGTGTTAGACACATCAGAAATCACGATATATGCACATTTACATACGTATTTATTCCTTAAGTCTATTTGGGTTTCTTTAATGTTCCACTTTTAGTTTATACACTCATATCATATAAGTTTTTTTGTTATATAGTTTTTATATTTCACATTACTTATATAATAGTTTTGTGTATAATATTATATTAATTAAATCATATTTAATTAATTTTAATTAATTAACATTTTAATTAATTTTATATTGATATAACATTTATATTTATTATGTACTATAACCTTTATAGTATAACACATATATCATATACATGTGTAATTATAATTTCAATTAATTAACCTTTTAATTAAATTATCTTAATTTCGAAAATCATTATTCATATATACGCATGTATATTTATAATATCTTTAACGTTTTAAATATCATAACATATTTCATAATATATTTACTACATGCGCATACATTTTATTAATTAACTTATTAATAAAATTTATAATTTTCGAAAATTATGTTATTTTTTCAAACATTTTGAAAAATATGTCGCATTATAACTATTACAATAAACATATATTTTATTTTAAATTTAACAATTAAATTTAAAATATTTTACTTTATATTTCAAGACAATTTTGAAAATTAGCCCAAGGCCCAAATTAAGTTGGGCCTTTTCTATTATGGGAAAGCTTTGGGCTCACTTCACCTTTCAAGCCAGGTCGGTAACCAGGTAGGACATGGTACTTGATTACCCAATTTCAATCTTATAAAATATCTTTCTAGATACTATAATGAATGTGCAAGCTTAATAAGTTAGACTTAACATGACTAATTTAGACCACATCTATTGAGCTCTGATACCATTGTTGAAACTGGGCCAGCCCGCAGTGGTAGTGGTGGGTGTATTTCAAATTTTTATCCTATTGGATCTTTATTGGGCGTATGAAATCTAATTCATTTAGAATAATTCAATTTTTTTAAAATAAAATCATGTATTTTATATAAATTTAAGTATTTTGTAATGCAAAGTTGATTGAATGATTTAATTTATATATACACACGTATCATATACATATATATACGTATGTGCATGTGTAACAAAATAATCTGTGAAGGGTACAACATACCCGTATATAGATGTCGGGATTTACATCGCAACGGACACATTATCTCATTTCGTATGTATTGTATGTTGTCTAAATATGTGCATAAATCTATAACGCAAAGTAAATTTATATAATACGTATACATATATTTAAAAGTGGAAATTAGCTACAAGGGCCTCTTTAGCAAATGCAATTAGTTTCTAGGACACACAACTGAAATAATTACTTTTAAGGACATAATGCAAAATAATTAGTTTCTAAGGCCTAAAAACCTATGAAATTATGTCCTTGAAAGTAATTGGACTGCCGACTTCGTCCTTAAAAGTAATTATTCCGCTGATTTTGGCCTTGAAATTAATTTTGATGGATATGTGTCCTAAGAACTAATTGGACTGCAAAGTTTGTCCTTCTAGTGAAATGGCCATATTTAAAATCTATTTTATAACTAAAAGTCTCAAAATTAAATATATATATATACATATAATTTAAAACATTTGTACAACTATATATACATATTTAAACTTTAAAATTATCCTTACTTATATATATATATATAATAATTGAAATTATATATATATACACACACACATATATGGTTAAATAAAATGTATATATATATGAATAATTAATTGCATTCAAATACTTAAAATATATATATATATATATGTATGTATATTAAAATTATTTCCAGATCTAAATTAGCATAAAAAACATAAAATAATAATTTTGTAATTTATCATAATTATATATATATATAATAAATAATTTTGATCATAATAATTAAAAATATTAGTAATAAATATAAAAAAAAATCTAATTTCAAAATTTATAAAAAATCTAGGATCATAAAATACAAATTCAAATTTTTTTCATGATTTTTTAAAATAAAACACTATTTTTAATAAATAAAAGAAATGTTCAACCAAAGTAATTTAATTATTAAAAAAAATTAAATATTAACAAAAAATCTGAATATTTTTCCACGGGTTGCAACATAGATGTAATAATTGAAAAAATATAAAATCAAATTTGCAATGCAATAAATTGTTACAGATATAGTAAACAATTCAAATAATCAATAAAAGATAATTTAAAATTATTTGCATATAAAAAAATGTTTTCGAATTTGATAATTCATACAAAGTATAAATAGGTGCAAGGAAAAATTCTAAGCTATTTATACATTACGTATATGTAATTATATGTTTAAAATATACATTAATCTATATTTAATTTAATATATAAATATACATAAATAATTAATAATGAAGAAATTTTTTTTTTTTAAAGAAAATTAGATTTTTTTTATACATAAATTATAACCCATAATAATATAACCATACACATAACCAAACTAATATATGACAACTACGTATGCCTACGAAAATCTCGCCTAACTAGATATACAACATTAATATATATACAGATTTGGGATTAATCAACATTAAATCATAAAATATAATATGATTACTATAATATATAAATAAAATACCAATTAATGATGCCTTTGACTCCACTTGAATCAATGAATTCCCTTCTCTAGTAACGCAATCCATCAGATTGCAAGTTTGGAATCCTTGACCTTTTCTATCAAATAGTGCTTTTACTTAACTTGAATTGATTTGAGATTCTTAAAACTGATATGGGGATTAATTTTAGCTAAAAAACTTGATAATTAGGGTAGCCAAAAGTTTTTGTGATTAAGGGTTTAGAGATCCATATATATAGCCTTGCACAAGGGATATATTAGGACAATCTCATTACCTCTTAATCTTAGCCATCCATCTCTAGGTCTAATCCTTAGTTTTAGCCGACTTCAATAGCTTGTTAAAGCTTAAATTTGAAGCCCTAATGATGGGTTTTAAATCCATTTACGCCCAAGCCAAAATGCTGTGCAATTAAATCTAATTTAATCACTTATCGATATCGTATATCGATTGGTACATTTATAACTATTATAAATATATAACAATTTTTATTTCTCAAACCATATTCAAATTTTTATAATTAATATTTTATAAATATTAATTAATTTAAGTTGTTTATAATAATTATAAACTAATTAAAACATTCGATCTTAAGGGAATCCATCATTTTAGTTGTGTAACTCTTGGGTCTAAATTTTGTCAGCAGTTAACATCGAACTATTCGAACGTTAAGTTCACACGTCACTTAGCAAGTGGTGTGACATCATGGCCAAATTTATCGCTTATTCCTTTCAGTAAAATCTTACTTAATTTAATAAGCGTTGCCCGTTGACATTTATACACCAACTCTCTTCGTCAAAAACTGTATCACTTTGGATTTATGGAATTTAGTAATGGTCAAAATTCCAATATTATCCATATTCAACTCTATAGTCCAAACACAAAATCCTTGTTCAATAATAACAATTATTAATAACTGTACTACTCTGGTCAGAGATTTTGACTTTGGGTTGACTTGAGTTGACCATGATATTAACCTCATATAACCGAAGTGATGAATCCTCTCTTGAATAATGTCTTCCTTCCCGTACTTCCACTCGACCGAACTATAATCGCTTGATGAATGTCGTTTCATGATTTGACTATAGTCAAAGCAGAGTTTTTCATATTGAAGGTTGACAGTATTCTCTAGTCGAAAGAATTGTGTAAATTAGTCACAGTGATATTTTCTATTTGACCTTAGTTATATTAACCAACCGAAAGCTATCGAGTGAGCTGTTTCATGGTTATCCAATAACTATCGATACGTAACTCCTTCGTGCCCAGCTATCATGAGTAATACGCTGCCCAACATTTGAAGAGCGTTACGTACTCTGGTTCCAATGAATACATCGATATCCAGTCTCAATGCATCTTGATTAGGAACATTTAAAATGTCATTTGTTTCATTGTGATAAATTGCTCACGGTTACAACACTTTGTACCTACTATCACAAAACATACCATTTATGGATTTTCTATTAAATATACTTTTTATTAAATTTATTAATTAATATAACCATATTATATCAAGCATTTAGTAAAAAGAAATACCTTTATTTCAAACAAGATTGGTCAACGAATTAAACATATGTAACAAATTACATAATTGCCCCTAGCGTATACCCCCAACTCTATCAGGAATTTCAAAATTCTTGAAATACAGGAAAATAAATTAACTTCATAAAACTAAACACTATATCTCCAGAAATGGAAAGATTGTTAAGTGTTTCGAATGTGATAAAAATAGTCATTTGAAAATAGATTGTCCAAACTTGAAGAAATCAAATTACTCTTCAAACACTTTAATAAGAAGAGGAAATAGGCGTTTAATGTAATATGGGTTGATTCATACACATCATCAAGTGACAGTGATTCAAAAACTGAAAATACCAACATGTGCTTCGTGGCAAATGATGACCAGGTGTAGAATTCTAATGAAGAAATTGCGAATGTTTAAATACTATGTATGGAGGGTATAAACTGCTTAAAAAAGTGTACAAGATTAGTTAAGAAGAGATAGATAGATTAAAAATGTTTAGGAAAATGTTAATAGAAGAAAAAATGTCTAGAAGATAAAATTGAAGACTTAATAGACATATTAAAACTTGAAAATTTAAAAAATCGAACAGCGAAAATGAATCCTTAAGACAAAAAACCTTTTAATAAAGTCAATGATCATTGATTTAAATGAGAAAGTAACATCTCTGGATAATGTTATTCTTAATTATAATAAGTGATAAAATAAAAGCCAATGTTGATAGATTTAAATAAGGAAAGGATAATATAGAAAATTTATTATTTGCATCTAAACCCAGTAACAATAAACATGGGCTTGGACGCACCCTTAAGCCCAAACCAAAGAAAAATAGTACTCAAAGTGCTAAATTTTTAAAGGTACTAAGTTCAAACCAAAACCTAGTAAATTAAAGTTAAAACCTTGAATAAGTTCATTAATTTATGGATTCCTAAAAGGTTAGATAATAACGAGGTTGAAAAATAATATTGATAAGTTTATTAATAAAGCTCATTTATCTTATGATTATATTTTGAAAGGGCATTCAGACACTTCATGGATTTGACTTCCCAAAACTTAACACTATGGACCCTAAAATAAAATAGGATACCGTATGTATATTATTTATTTTTCAGTTACTGAACAATGGATACTGGATAGTGGATGTTCAAAACATATGACAAGAAATCTATAGATACCAAGTGACATTATATGCAAAGATGGTGGAATTGTGAACCTTAGTTATAATTCAAAAGGATATGTAATTGGCATCAACAACCTCAGTAATTCTTAAATTCCTTTTATTTTAACATTTACTTCATGCTGTGTCTTAGTTTTGATTCCCATCATGTATTCAATTTATATACATTTAATATATGTCTCTATATACAAACTCTATACATTTTGTCCAATTGTGCTTAACCAATTCTTGTTCTCCCATTTTTGTTGATGAAAAAGGAAGAGAAAATGTATAAATATACTATGCAAAATGATAATGAGGGTGCATAAATTAGAGGGAGTCAAATCAAAAATATTTTATTTTATCTCTCAAATATTTATATAGTTTTCATTATCGAAAAAGGGAGATTTTTAACACCCTACATATTAATTTTAATGAACCGCCATATAAATATTACCACTGTTATATATCTAAGTTATGCAGTACTTTTAGACATATTACAGAGATATTTTACAGAGATTAAAAAAACTCGGTGAAGGCAAACGAATTATATATGAAGATCAATCAGAGCAAATGGAAGAATAAAACTGATTAAAGATGAATAAAACGCAAATGCTATAATGACATATATATTTCTCAAAATCTTTGTTAGAGATCTCACGGAAATTATACTTGAAAATCATCAACCATTAACCTCAGACGAATCATAAAGGATCGACAAATATAAAGACTTTGGAATTTTAAAATCTTACATGTATGTCGACATATCTTACCTAAGTATGTCGACTTATCCTGCCTAAGTATGTTGACGTACCTAAGTACGTCAACTTATCCTACCTAAGTATGTCGACATATCAACCATTTTTCTTTTTTTTTAATTCAAATATAGGGATTTTCCCTCCATCCTTATAGCAATGGACATACCTCTTCAACCACTATATAGTGGCTTTGGAAAACAAAATTTAGCACACAACATTCCCATTTTCTCTTATTCTTTCATTTTCATAGTTTTGTGAGAAAGATCCATTACATATTCTTTCACTCCCTTAGCAAATCCATACACTTTCACTCTAATTGTTCAAGGATTTGTAATCTACATAAGATCAGAGGATTTGTACCTAAATTCATATCATTCTTTCTTTGGTTTCATTTTATTCCTCAAAATGTACAAAGCTATGTTACTATTTAAGGTATATAGGATCATTGTACTAACTTGTAAGAGTTTGTATTGAAGATATAACTATGGATCATATTCTATTATTGATCGTAAAGAGAAGAAGGTGTTCCTATAGCCTGTGAAATCAACAGGGTGATCTTGTAGTTCGGTAAATCAAGAGGGTGCATCTTGTAGGCCGTGAAATCAAGGCTATGGAGGTATTTTTACCACTTATGGAAAGCAAGTGGTGATAATGAAATTCTGTACGGTATAGTGCTGAGCTGGATGTAAGATTGGATATTTGAACTAGTATAAAAATTCCTGATGTCATCTTGTAACGACCCATAATTTTATCACTTTGAATTAGAATATTTAGTTAATTTTAAATATTCAAATATAGGTTTAATAAACAAAAATAATCATATTTCGTTTGATAATTAAAAATTACAAACTAATTCTTGAAATTAGTTTTATAAATATAGATAATATGGATTTTCGTCGAAAAAGTGACAAAATTGGTTTTCGATGAAAATGAGCTTTTCTCAAAATAAATGATGAATAATCTATTTTAACTGATGTATAATGATGATAATTGATTCATAATAGTTTTACAAATATATATATATATATATATATATATATATGTACTTGTGTTATAAAGATATACAAACTTCGTTGCAATTTGGCAGATCGTTGTTGTATTTTTACAACGGATTTTAAATCTATTTAATATTGTTTTATAGCTTAAATAATATTGCTATAATTATTTAAAGATGATAAGAATTTTTTTAGGTTTTGTTTACATAAATAAATAGTTTGATTAAAAACAGAATATGTTGCCGAAGGCTGTTTTCTAAATTTTCAACGTTTCATCATATAAAAGTTGTTTGAAATGTTGTGTACGCTTTTTCATATACACACACATATATACTAATTATAAGATATGATTTAAGAAGATATAAAAAGCTTTAAATAACTTAATTAAGTTAACAAAAACATCGATGTGACATTTTAACAACTTAAGTACATTAATGCACATGTGCATAAATGCATGTTTTCCTTGGCAACTAAGGTAAGGCGACAAAGAAGGATGTGATGCGGTGATGGTAAGTGTTGAAAAAGGGTGATGTGAATTTTAAGAGAAATATCCAAGGCCCTTTTGGTAATTTGATAGGTGGTTAATTTAGTGAATTGCCCCTTTTTATCTTTCCTATAAATACACATGCATACCCTCTTCATTTTCATTCATTCCAAACATATCTCCATATTCATTTCCTTCTTCTTCCATGCTCTCTAATGGCTTCTTCTTCTCTTCTTCCTCCTGTCTAATTTTCTATAAAACTATTTAAAACATATCCAATATCCACTAAACTTTGCCAAAGTTCTTATATCATCTAGAAAACATGTTTAGCCTCTAAAATATAGAAAAATGATGGAGTATGAGGAAATACCCCTAGGGTCGTGAGCATCATGAAGTGATGGAGGGGATGATGGCTATAAGCTTCACGGTGATGGATGGTCTTGGTCGTAAGCATGGAGATGGAAGGGTTGATGGATTGAATGTTGGTAGGAGAAAATTGGTTAAATAAATGTGAGTTAATCTTACATTTAATTCTTGATAAATTGCTTGCTAAATCAGTTAATAATATCACTTTGTATTGCTTGTTTATCACTTTGATTAAACTATAAATTTCTCAACAAGTTTAGTCCAAACTTGTTGAAATATTGCTTGCTATTAGTGATAATATTATCATGGTTGTTAACTATGTTTGGATTGATAATATGGATGATGAATATTGATTATATGCTTGCTTGTTATGGAAATGATTCACGGTAAATACACGTCGAAATCACAAAAGAGAATTAATTCTTTTATGAATTTCAAAGATGTACATAACTCTGTTAACCTCTTTTAACATGAATAATATTATACATGAATGGTTTAAATTTTTTTAATGGTATCAAAAGTATTTAAAATGGTTTAGGTAGAGTTTGGAAAATCAACCAAAATGTGTTTGTCGCGCAACGGTAGTCTGCAATTTAATACCGTAAATGTTAAATTAATGTGCAGGATGGATTATAAGTCGAAATTCTTTGGAAAAATAATTTTTTAGACATTTATAATAATATTTTTCAAATGAAAAAGAAAACTAAGGTTTCAATTAGTAAAGTATGAGATAAGTCAAAATCAAGTTTTCAAAATCGTCACGTTTTGGCAGTTCGTAAAATATTGTTTTCAACTCTTTAAAAATTGATATTTTTAACCTTTAAAAATATAAATAAATTCCATAAATATGTTAGAATATTTTAGAAAGGAATTTATTTATAAAAATGGACATATATGCAAAGAAATCGGTGTCTTGATCTATAAAGCTTCAAAATCACTATCTATAGGAAATTTAGCAATTTTCAAATAAAAGGTTTAAAACTTAGGATTTTCTTCCCAAATCTTTTGGAAATGTTTTTCAAATGAAAAAGAAAATTATAAAAGGTTGAGAGTTGATCAAAAATCTTGACCACCTTACGGGTGGTAGTGAGATAGTCTCTAGGTTGGAGTTTGGAAAATCCGGCGCCTGCTCTCCCTACCTATTCGGACTGGCCCGATGAAAGGGGCAGTTAATTTAATTTACTTAGATAGCATTTTCTTAAGATAAAAGAAAAGAGTTTTGGATTTTGTTTCCAATAAGTTAAACAATATTTGAAATATAATTTTGGTGGTAAAGAGAAAGTTCTAGCTAAACTCTGTATTAAATTCCTAGTAGGGAACTCGTACTATCCGTAGGAATCTGAAAGGTGATTCCACCATTATTCGATAAATAATGCAGGTTGAATATGGAAATTAGTATTGAGTATAATTAGTCTACTCCCTACGGATCCCTTTTACTTATTACTAATTGGATCGGGTTTACGGAAATGATGTCTTAAATAACATTGTTTTTGACCTATTTAAAACATGTGTTGGAAATGAAATCTATATTAAGATTAGAATTATACTAATAATAGTATATAGGAATGTTTTTCTAAGTAGTTAAAGAGGTTTTATAAAAGAATATATTTTAAAGTAAATATCATAAATGGAAAGTTTACGTTTATAAAAGAGTTTTTAAAGTTAAAATATCTTTTAAGAGAAATGATTTGAAAGTGATATTTTAAGTGAGGTTAAAACTATATTTTTAAAGTGATTTAAAAAGGGCTAAAGTGGAAGAAGACATGGATTTTGACATCATTGTTGTAAATAAATGTTTTCAGGAAAGTAAGAAAGATACGGACTATAACACTGTTGTTATATTAAGTGATTTCCAAAAACAGATTTATATAGTATACGGGTTTCATATATATCCAATATTTGATGTTAAGATTCCAGATGGTTAACTTATCTCTATTTTAAAGTTAAGAATGTCGTCCACTCAAAGTCTGAGAGGAAATGATACCCCAAATCGATCGGTCCATTGTTCACCAATTAATAATTTGAGTTCGACATCGAAAATTAATGTTAAATATAATTAATTGGATCCCTATAATAGTGTTTTTGAGTTTTCGTATCGATGTTTTACACAACATTCTTTTTGACCCAATAAAGTGTATTTTGAAACATATGGAGATTTCCTCAAAGATTTGTAGATATACATACTACGGATCTAAGTATATAGAGATATTTTCTAAGTGTCAAAAATAAAATGTTTTGTGAATATACTTATATCAGTGAGATTAAAGTATGGGTATATTTTTCAAGTATCCAAAGATTAATAGTGGTTTGAGAATATATTTTTGGGAAGAGATTTTGAGATAAATATTTGAAAACTGATTTAAAGAGTTCAAAAGGTTAAGAGAGGTTTTTAAAGGATTTAACAAAAGTGGCTTAACAACCATGTATACACATATACACATCTTTTTATCTATAATTGGTTTGGAGAGACCGAGAACGGATTTGGGTGATTCCTATCCAAAAACCATGTCGAACATTATATGCATTCGAAAGTGAAGTCATGTTGAAGACAATTATTTTGAAGACCGGAGATCTTCATAATTTAGGGCTCATTTCCATTAATCTCTGGAGTGATTCACAATATATATGGTAGTAGTAATGCCTTCATTCTGGAATCTTCATATTACAAGGACTGCTCGCTGTGAATATTAAGGGCGATTCCCAAACATGATGCAGTAGGAGGAGTACCTTTGGTTTATCATTCACCTAGACAACTTGTATGAATGGGTGTCTGACATTCCACTTCTAAGACCACAGACATTGGTTTTTACAAAATTGCATCTATTTGGTGGTGTATGATGCTACACCCCCTATACTTAACACCCATTCCTAAGGCATACGAACTCAAGGATTGTACTTTTGTGAAAATCAATTAGTGTATTGTTGGAAATGGCATTGTGACATTCAAAGTGGGATTTGTTGTTTTGTGAAGGGTTAGATGTTACCTTAGGTCTCACACATCGGTAATGGCGAAAACCAGGGAGATGCACCTGGGATATGTGGGTCGCATCCATTAGGGTATGGTCATCACCTTTCTAGATTTACCCTCTACATATCAGGTTTGTTGTGTATGCTATGAGATGTCTCATATAGGTCGGGAATGACCGAGGTGATGCCATATTCGGTACTATCTATAGTAGAGTAGGTCGGTTCTGTGTATGCTGAGGTTCAGATATTCTATAGCCTTGGTACATTTTTCTAGAGATGTATTGTATGGAAGGTAGTCCCTCATCTTGTCATTGTTGGAATCCATTATTCAATACGAGCCTTTAGGGTTTTAGTTGTATACCTATTATGCTGGAATTTAACGAATGTAACAATTTCAGCAACGATTAATAGGTTTATACTCTAGACATTAATCATTGGATTTTTTTATAGAATTTTTGATTATCATAAGATAAAAATCCATCCGGGTTTATATGCGGCATGGTCTTATGAGATACTCTTCTTTTCAAAGGTTTTGTTTGGTATCAAATCTGATCTATGAAACTGTCATATATATTTATGGTTCGTGTTTCTCAAGCTAATTTGCCAGACTTAACATGATATTTTTAATACTGAGTCAGATCTAAGTTGTTTTAGGATTAGCTGAAGACGCTTGGAGTTTCTAGAGGAGTGCCGGAAATCTTCATCAACCTATGTTCGTAAATTATATTTCCACTACATTTATTTACTATTTTGTTTTCAACTTTTGTAGAGAGAGGTTCATAATTATCCAGGTTGAGATTATGATAGACTCTGATGTATGTATTTAAAATTTCCATTGTAAAGTTATTCTTTAATAATATATGTTATTCCATTCGTATAAGATTTTGTTTCGTCTTTATTTTCTTTTTACCCTTAAAGAACCTTCTTTTCAACACTTAAAAATTCGGCACGTGAATACCGAGGATGTATTAGTGTCGATTTTTTAAGGTTGAAAAATGGATCTTTACATTTGATACCAAATCTTAGGTTGAGCGAATACCTAAGCCTGGTAGGGGTAAGTTTCAACGGAGATAGGGTTAACAATACCCTGAGATGAGCAACTCATTAGAGATAGGGTAAGTAACACCCTATGAGTGAATATATATGAGCATGTAGTTGTTATTACTATATGTAAATGATCTTTTATTTTGAAAAATTGGTAAATGAAATAATTTTACCTTGGATTATATTTTGAATATAAAGGAATACCTTTTAAAATAATATTTATGAAGTCAAGAGAATGATAATATTCGGTTATTATCATTGATTGATTGATTGATTTACTTAAAAGTTTAAATACGGAAACTTCATGAATTTAGTTTTACAATTTGACTATATGTGTTCAATAATAATGTTGGTTTAAGATTCAAGGAATTTATTAAGACAAATGAATTTTGTGAATGTTTTTTATATAAGCGATTTTATAAATTGGACTTATAAAACGTGTTTTATAAGAGGATTTTTGAGAATTTAAATCCATTTTTTTGAAAAGAATCTTATGATTAACTAGCTCGAGTGGCTCGAAAGTAATTAAAAATGGGTAGAAGATGTGTTCGAATGGTAAACACTTCTTTTAAGTATTTTCCTTCTTATTAAGAGAATATGCGATACTATAGGTAGTACTCGGTTCCTTGGTGTCATTTTTAGTTACTCGATCTATATAATTTTCTAAAGTTAAAAAGATAATGTGAATCATTAGTTGATGAATTAGCTAGTGATTGTTAATTTTTATCAAGATGTTTGGATTTAATATTGAAATAAAAGGAGTGCATTATAGTATAAGAGTTTATTATAATAAAAGATCATTTGTTTTTCAAATTAAAATGGTTTCTTTGAGAAGAATATAGAAATTTTGAATAAATTTTTTAAAGTGATTATATATAAAGAAGCATCTTTATAAAAATGTTTGAAAAAATATACAAATAAAGGTATTATAAAATATTTATATAAAAATTTGGGAAGTTTAATAAATACGTATAAAGTATGTGGATCGTTTCGTTGCACAATTCTGATCTAAGATTCAAATATGGAACTTTGAGATGTTTACACCAGTTCGAATAGGGATTTATCACTAGATTTTTGGCAACGAACATTGATGAGGGTTAGTAGTTTGTACTTGTGTTTTTATCATAGTTGAGAGCTATATAAGGGAAACAAAGGTTTCTGATCAAGAAGTCTGATTAGAGTCCGCACTACTATTGTGTATTCGAAAAAGAGATCGAATTAGATATTGCATACAGATGATCTGTATACATCATATGGGTTTAAGTCTATAAAATGATGTTTTAGGCAAACTCATTTGGGTTTTGAGTTATGGTAAAATTTCGAGGACGAAATTCTTTTAAAGGGGAAGAATGTAACGATCCGTAATTTTATGACTTTAAATTGGAATATTTAATTAATTTTAAGTAATTAAATATAGGTTTAATGAACAGAAATAATTATTTTTTGTATGATAAATAAAAATGGTAAACTAATTCCTTAAATATTTTACAAAAATAAATAATTTGGATTTTCGTCGGAAAAGTGACAAAAATCGGTTTTCGATGAAAATGAGTTTTTCTCAAAATAAATTATAAATAATTTATTTTTATTGTTGTATAATGATGATAACTAATTTATATAGTTTTATGAATATATATACTTGTTTTACAAAGATATACAAACTTCGTCGCATTTTGGCAGATCGACGTTGTATTTTTACAAATGATTTTAATACTATTTAATATTGTTTTATAGCTTAGATAGTCTTGTTTTAATTATTTAAAGATGACAAGAAATTTATTTTCAAGTTTTGTTTACATAAATAAATTGGTTGCTTAAATAGAAAATGTGACGAGAGACCATTTTTCGAATTTTTGACGTTTCATCATAGAAAGTTCTTTGAAATGTTGTGTATGCTTTTGAATATATATACACACACATATACTAATTATAAGATATGGCTTAAGAAGATATAAAAAGGTTTAAACAACTTAACTAAGTTAAGTAAAACATTGATGTGACTTGTGGCAATTTAAGTACATTAGTACACATGCGCATAAATGCATGTTTTTGTTAGCAAACAAGGTAAGGGGACAAAGGAAGATGTGATGTGGTGATGATAAGTATTGAAAAAGGGTGATGTGAAGTTTAAGAGAAATATCTAACAGTGTTTTGGTAATTTAGTAAGGGCTTAATTTGGTAAATCTTAGCTTATTACTTTTTCTAAAAATACAAACAATATCCTCTTCATTTTCATTCATTCCAAACACGTCTCCTTCTTCATTTTCTTCTTTTTCTTCCATGCTCTCTAATAGATTCTTCTTATCTTCTTCTTCCTCTCTAACTTTCTAGGAAACGATGTAAATCATATCTAATCTCCACCAAACTTTGCCAAAGTTCTTATATCATCTAGAAAACATGCTTTAGCTTCTAAAAAGTAGAAAATGACGGAGTATAGGGAAATATCCCCTTAGGCCATGAGCATCATGAAGTGATGGAAGGGATGGATGGCTATGAGTTTCATGGTGATGGATGGTCTTGGTCGTGAGCATAGAGGTGGAATGTTTGATGGATTGAATGTTGGTAGGATGAAATTAGGTTAAATAAATGTTAGTTAGTCTCATATTTAATTGCTTGATAAATTGCTTGCTAAATCGCTTAATAACATCACTTGAATATTTCTCAATTTATCACTTTGATTAAACTATAAACTTGTCAACAAGTTAAGACCAAAAATTGTTAAAATATTGCTTGTTATTAGTGATAATGTAACGAACTTGGTGTATTGAACCATTCAAATCGATAATCATCCACTCATGTCAGACTTGAATTGCTCAAAACAACAGATTGTTAATCTATATTTGGCAAACTTATCATATACGGTAAATAAAATCAATTACAAAATCACAAACTTAGCATATACAGTAAATAAAATCAATTACAGAATCACAGACGTAGAGTAGTATAACAATAAGCAGCGGAATAGATAAATAGTATTTCATGAAGCTACTATATAAACATCAAAAATGTAAAACTAGATGCAATGGAAATCTCTAATACAAAGTAGTCTCAAATACAACAACAACCGATAAGTCTAAATCATAAACAACTGGAAGCTAAATAGATAAAGGTCAGATCTTCAAGCAAAGATCCAAACTCCAAAGGTGAGTCTCAAAATGTTGTGACACTCAGTCTGACCCAAGCATAAAGCAAAACACAAAACACTCGAGTTGGGATTAACATTCTTATACCAGTAAATCAACTCAAGTGAAATGTTAAGTGAAATACAAAATAACTTAAAGGATGTCTGGGATTCACATCACCTAAGTATCCGTTAAACTATCTACATACATAGTATAATACGCTACATAGATAATGTCTATAGTAAAGTAAATTATTAAAACAACGTTAAGACGTTACCCATATCCCCCTTAACACATTTTATATATTCCTATGGTCTATACAGTACCTTCATTCCTTCGTAAACTAGAGGGCCATCAGAGGGCACTCCATAGGTACAGTACGAACCAAACTTGTAGAAGGCACGATAAGGCATGTGACAAGGCACGCGAGGCAATGCCAGGGTAGAATTCTACCGTTTGCATTCCCGGACTGATGGTAATGCATAACAGCTACTACCGCCCACCTTGAGACACAATCTTAAATCAAAGGTGCACCCAATCAAATCACAAAAGCAAGAGAATGGTATCAAAAGAATGTGCTCGATGGGAGGAGCGACTCCACTTGGCCTGGTATAGCTCATATTTTAACCACATCAAGCTGACTCGCGGGAGTGAGGGCTGCATTAATACCTCATATAGAATCGTCGCCAAACTATCCTACTTCGTTCTGAAATCTCCACCACGTATAAAGTGGTTAAAATGGTTTTCGGTATTAGCAGAGAGTATGAAAATATCCGATACTAGTCTGTTTAACAGCCAAACGCTTATTTCACACCATGGTCATTTTTTTACTTCAAAACAGTTCATACTTCTTATCAAAGTATCGTATTCATTAAAATCATATCACTTTCGAAAAATTATATTCACTTTCGAAATCATATCACTTTCGAAATCATATCATTTTCAAAATCTTATCATTTTCGAAATTGTATTCACTTTAAATCATAATAGTTCCAAATTAAATAGTTTAAATAGTGAAAGTAGTTCATATATATTGAAATAGTTATAAATTACTTTATATTTAAAAATAGGTTATAGATTAAAATAGTTTATATATTGAAAATAATTTATATATTAAGGATTTTACATTGAAAATAGTTTCAAATTAGAATTGTTTCTTCAAGTTTCACAAATCAATTCAAATCGACTTTAGTTCTAAGATTCAATTTAAATCAGTCTCACTTCATCAATTATAATTCAATTCAAATTCTCAATAAAAACAAATTTTAATTTATATCAATTTAAAATTTAAACCACTTCCAATTCAATAGGTTTCAAAGTTTAAATATTCAGAATTTTTACAATAACTCAATTTGATAGATTTCATTTACATTTCAAAATTCAACCTTAGTTTTTTTTTAAATTGAAATATTCACTAATTTATCTATAATAGCCACTCAAATAAAATACCAGATTATAAGTTTAAATCAAAATTAATTAATAAATATCTAACTCCATTTTTATTTCATTCTGAAATATTCACTTAATCACCTTTAATAAACATTTAATTAAAATCTCAAATTCAAATTTATATCAAAATTAAATATTCAATTTCAAATTTATTTAAATGTGAAAATATTCGTTTAATCACCTTTAATCACATAAGTTATCAATTAAAAACAACATATCTTTAAAAATCGTAAATTAGTGAGTTTTCGAACCAGCTTCTATTTAAATACAATTCTTAAACAAATAAAATTACGAATCGATTTCAATTTTTTCCAACCTTAATTTATTAAAGTTATTACTATTTTCAAAATATTAATATAAACTTAAATAAATATTTAAAAATATATTACATGTATACTAAATAAATTAAATTTTATTAAATCTAATCTTATTATTAAATTAAATCTCATTTTATATATTTTAAAATAATGAAGTTATTAGTAAAATTTTATAATTAAAATTACGAGACTTAACTTATAATTTTAAAGTTTCCAAAACATATAATTTTAAAAATCTAAATTTTACACGTATATTAAAATAAAATCTGTATATTATAATTTTAAAATCAATATTTATTAAAATCCATATATTTGCTTTCAAAACTTTAGAAATCATTTTTCAAAAATGGACCAACGGTGTCCGTATATAATTTTCTATCCCATAGTCAAGTGATATGGATATTTATCAATTTGATTTGCAATTTTTTAAATATTTACGGGTATATATCACTTCAACCTGCAATCCCAAAATTCAAAATTAATGAAAATCGCTTAGGTTTATCATTTCAACCCATAACGATTTTTTCCTAATCTATAAGATCGTTCGGTATGTATCATTTCAACCCATAGAGAATTCCTAACTATCGGGGAACCTGTAGAGCGAGAATAATAATATAGCATAAAATGACAAACATATCAATGGAAAGCATATATAATGATAATTAACAATTTAAATAAATTATATATAACAGGTTTTGGTGTCATATGTCAATTAATATAAGTAAACAATTACAGATAACAACATATCACACTTAACAATTTAATAGTTTAAATTTAACTACATATTTCAATCGTCATTTCATGTGAAACAAATTACTAAATACAAAAATGTTAGTCATAAGTGATTGTTCACTTTCGAGGCTAGAGAAATTAGACACACCATAAGCTACGAATCGAAGCATAAATTTCAAAGCAAAGCATGCGAACATGAATTCGACGAACAAAGCAGAGCTGATAGCTAGGAATCAATTGAAGAACAAAAAACTAGTTTGATGGAAAAGAAATGTTTATTATATTTTTTTCTAATACATATTTGAAATAAAATCTTCATATTATATTTTAAAAATCATTATTTATTAAAAATACCTATACTAAGATCAAAATATCTATATATATATTTCATTTTTAAATATATATATATATATATATTCTAAAATCAAAATATCTATATGTATTTTATTTTAAAGCACATTTTTTCAAAAAATATCTTCAAAGAACTACTTAATTAGAATATCCATATATGTTTAAAAATCATAAAAAGATCTATTTCAAAATATTAACATAAATTTAAATAAATGCCTTAAACATATTATATGCATATGTACCTTTCCAAACAAATACCAAATACCAAATATATATATATATATATATATATATATATGTGATATATATGTAATCAAATATATTTAAAATATCAAGTATCAATTACTTATATGTAGTCAAATATATGTAATCAAATATCAATTATTAATTACATATATGAAATCAAATATGTGATATATATGTAATATTAAAAATCAAGTATCAATTATATATACATTTTCTCCCATCTCTCTTTTTTGTACTAAGAGCAAAGAGAAGTGGCGGATCTTGCAAGGATAGTGGAAGGGATGGCTGCTATGTGTCAGTGGGAAGGGATGGAGATGGGTTCAAAGGGATGCTACACGATTGTTGGTTGCATGGTGGTGTTCACTGATAAGGCTGTCAAGTGGTGGCACAAGCGGGTTCAAGCAGTGCGAGGTCTAATAAGTTTTAGGTCATGAGATGAGGGGAGAGAGGATGGCAATGGGCATGGAGGCAATGAGCTGCTCTTGTGAGATGCGGCTAGAGGACCCGGACGAGGGTAGCATGGCAGGTGGCAGGTGGATCCAAAAGCTGACCTGCAGATTTATAAAGCAGAAGGAGCAAGGTTGGAGGTTCTCTAGTGGCGGAGAGGCAAGGTGATGGCTTGGAGCAAGGCGGGTTTCGGGTTAGGGAAGAGATGGCGGACTGGGAAGGTAGGAGAAAGGTGCTGTCAATGGAGGAATCGTGCAGGTTAGTTACGAGAAGGATGGTTGCGGGAAATTTTTTGGTCATCTTTGGGTGGTTATCGGATCGGTGGGTTGAAGAAATTGAATGGGTCGAGAAGGGGAATGAAGGAATGCCGCATGCTCAATGGAGGGGGAGATGACTTCGAGCACGAACCTGTTCATCTTTGAGCAAAAGAACGGAAGCAACTTCATATACAGATAACTTTATATAAAGAGAAGAAGGAAGAGTTCTATTCAAGGCAACAAACATATACGAGTAGGTTTCAAAATTATATACAAAGTTTATATTCGCTGCCAAAATGATGCTAAACCGCCGAAAATAAGATAAACGGGGCAAGAGCATAACAAATTTGGGAAAAAGAAATATGACTTCTCACTTAGAAAATGGTTTACATTCTTATTATGTAAAAATATTCATATTTCAAAGATATTTTATTTTCATCTAATTTTAACTGATTTAAATTTTAGTTTGAAATTTCACAACAGAACTAACTTCATATTTTTTGATGAAAATATGACACTTGCTACGTTTAAATAGACGTATTTCAAATATCAAATTTTCATTGCCAAAATTTTATTGTTTAATTTTAGGAAAAATTTAGTTAATTACGTTATTTAAAATCGTTAAAATTTCTGGGTCGTTATAGATAATATTATCATAGTTGTTAACTATGTTTCAGTTGACAATATGGAAATGAATGTTGATTATATCCTTGCTTGTTATGGAAATGATTCACGGTAAATACATGTCGAAATCGCACAAAAAGAATCGCTTCTTTTATAAATTTTAAATATGTATACGGCCTTATTAACCTCTTTAAACATGAATAGTATTATTCACAAATGGTTTAAAATGTTCTATAATGGTATCAAAAGTATTTGAAATGGTTTTAGTAAAGTTTGAAAAAGCTTTGGAAAATCGACCAAAATGAGCTTGCCGCGCAGCGGTAGTTTGCAATTTCGCAATGTAAAAGTTAAATTAATGTGTAATGTGGAATATAAGTTGGAACTTTTTGAAACAAGAATTTTCTGACGCTTATAACTAAAATTTTCAAATGAAAAAGTCAAATCAAGATTTCATTTAGTAAAGTTAGAGATATGTCCAAATCAAGTTTCAAAATTCTAGCGTTTTGGCAGTTCGTAAAATACTAATTTCAACTCTTTAAAATTGGATATTTTAAATCTTTAAAAATATAAAATAAATTTGATAAATATGTTAAAATGTTTTAAAAGGGATTGAGTTATAAAAAAGGACATATATAGAATGAAATTATTGTTTCGATCTATAAAGATTTAAAATCACTATTTGTTGGAAATTTATTTCGAAATTTGGTAATTTTTAAATAAATGGTTTAATACTTGGGTTTTTCTTAACAAATCTTTTGGAATTTTTTTTCAAATGACAAATCAAATATTTCTAAAAATTTTAATGTTGATCAAAAATCTGGATCACCTTATGGGTGATATAAAGATAATCTCTAGGCCGGAGTTTGGAAAACCAGTTGCCTGCTTCCCCTGGCTATCCAGACTGGCCGATGGAGGGGATAGTTAATTTGTTTTACTCCGATAGTATTTCCTTAAGATAAAAGTAAAGAGATTTGATGTTTTTTTTTCGTAAAAGTTAACAAGATTTGAAATTGAATTCTGGTGGTAAAAAGACGTTCCAGTTAAACACTATATTAAATTTCGAGGAGGGAACTCGTACCATCTGTAGGAATTTAAAATATGATTTTACCATTATTCGACGAATAGTACACGCTGAATACGGAAATTCGTATTGAGTATAATTAGTCTAATCCTTATGGATCCCTTTTACTCAATGCTAATTGGTTTGGGTTTATAGTAAACGATATCTTAAATAACATTTCTTCCGACCTATTTAAAACAAGTGTCGAAAAACGAAATCTATAATAAGACTAGAGTTATACTAATAACAGTATATGGGAATGTTTTTCTAAGTAATTAAAGAGGTTTTATAAAAGAATAGATTTCTAAATGAAATATCATAAATGGAAAATTTGTATTCATAAAAGGTTTTTTATTAAGTTAAAATATCTTTTAAGAGAATTGATTTGAAAGTGATATTTAAATGAGGTTTAACTATATTTTCAAAGTGATTTTAAAAGGGATTAAGTGGAAGAAGATTTAGATTTTGACATCAGTGTCCTAAATAAATGTTTTCGGCAAAAGTTAGTAAGACATAGACTATAACACTATTGTTACAGTAAGGGATTTCCGTAAAGAGATGTTTTATATAGTATACGAGATTCATATATATCCTATATTTGATATTAAGATTTGAGGTGGGTAACTTATATCTATTTTAAATTTAAGAATGTCGTCCATTCAAGATTTGAGAGGTAAGGATACTCCAACTTGATTGCTTCATTATTAACTAATAAATAGTTTGAGTACGACATTTAAAATTAATGTTAAGTATAGGTAATCAGATCTCTATACTAGTGTTTTTAGATTGTTGTAGCGATGTTTTATGCAACGTTTATTTTGACCCAATAAAGTGTATTTTGGAAAATAAGAAGTTTTCCTCCAAGGTTTGTAAATACACTTGTTACAGATCAAGTATGTAGAGGTATTTTCTAAGCGTTGAAAGTGAAATGGTTGTGAATATACTTATAATATTGAGATAGTATATGGGAATAATTTCTAATTAATGAAAGACTAGTAATGGTTTGAGAATATATTTATATAAAGAGATTTTAAGATAAACATTTGAAAAGTGATTTAAATATTTCTAAAAGTTAAAAGAGGTTTTTAAAGGATTTAACGAAAGAGGCTTAACAATCTTGTATACACATATACACATTTGTTTATCAATAATTGGTTCGGAGAGTCCGGGATCGAATTTGGGTGATTCCTATCTGAAAACCACTTCAAACCAATATAGATGTTTCAAAACGAAGACATGTTGAATGCAATGATTTTGACGACCGACGATCTCCATAACGTAGGGGCGCTTGCCATTAATTTCTAGGGTGATTCCCAATATATGTACGGTGGCAGTAATGCCTTCATTCTGGAATCTTTATATTACAAGGATTACTCGCTGTTAAGTGTACGTATGATTCCCAAACAAGGTGTAGTAGGAGGTACCTTTGGTTTGTCCTTCACCTGGACAACTTATATGGATAAGTGTCTGGCATTGCATTCTTAAGACCATGTACATTGGTTTTTACAAACGTATATCTGTTTAATGATGTAGTAGGCAATCCCTCTTATACTTAACACCATTCACTGAGATGTATGAACTCGGCGGATGTACTTTTGTGAAAATCAATTAATGCGTTATTAGAAATGACAATGTGACATGCAAAGTGGGATTTGTTGTTTCGTGAAAGGTAAAACTTTACCTCAGACCTCACATATCGGTAGTGGCAAAAATATGGGAAACGCAACAGGGCTATGCGGGTTACACCCGTTAGGGTTTGGTCATCACCTTTCTAGATTACGCTTTTTATATCGGGTTTGTTGGGTATGCCATGAGATATCTTGGATAGGTCGGAAACAATCGGGGTGATGTCATATTCGGTACTATTTATGGTAGAGGTCGGTCGATTCTATGTTGGTAGAGGTGTAGATGTTCTGTAGCATCGTTACATTTTTCTAGAGATGTATTATATGGAAGGTAGTCCCTTACCTTATCATTGTTGGAATCCATTCTCCAGCATGAACCTTTACAGTTTTAGTTGTATACCTCTTATGCTAGAATTTAAAAAATGTAATAATTTTGAATATGATTAATAAGTATTTGTACTCTAGACATTATTACAATATCATTGGATTTCTCATTGAAATATTTTGGTTAATATAAGTTAAAACCCCTTTCATTTTTCTGTGCAGCGTGGTCTTATGAGATACTCTTCTTATGATAGGTTTTATTTGCATCAAATCTGATCTATGACACTATCATATATATATATATATATATATATATATATAATTCATATTTCTCATGCTAGTTTGCTAGACCAATCCAGGTATTTTTAATACTCAGGTCAGATTCTAATAGTTTTAGGATTAGCTGAAGACGCTTGGAGTTTCCATAGGAGTGCCGGAGATCTCCATCAACCTATGGTCATAAGTTATACTTCCACTCCATTTGTTTACTCTTTTACTTACAACATTTGTAAGGATAGAGGTTTGTAATCGTCCATGTTAAGGTTAGGATAGACTCTGATGTATATATTTAAATTTTCACTTCAAAGACTATTCTTTAATAATATATGTTATTCCATTTGTGTGAGATTTTGTTTCGTCTTTATTTTATTTTTACCCTTAAAGAACCATCTTTTCAACACTTAGAAGTTTGGCATGTCAATATCAAGGATATATTAGTGTCGATTTTGAGGGTTGAAGAAACGGGTCTCTATATATATGTATGTATGTACATGTGACTGCCTATTAATATTTATCTGTGTTGACAATTTATGTTTTGATTTAAATCTTAAAACTACTTATAAAAATACTATGTAAGTTACAAAACACTATGTACCCTTTTCTAGTTTTAAAGCTGCCTTAAGATCCATTCCGCATTGTGTTATAGACAAATTGTTTTCCCACAAATAAAAGTTCACACGTAAAATCATATAAACAATTCAACAAAACTGCAGCTTTACTTAGGCCACCAATCGAATAATATCATTTTTGTGTTATTTTATAAAAGTCTCACGCTTATTTCATAAAAAATGTCCCTATCTATCAATCATACTAAAGCCTATTTATACTTAATTCTTCTATTTAAATTAAGTTTTGTTGTCAATAATTCTTCAAAATATTACATAGCTCATGTATATAATTTACACACACACACATATATAACACATATATCTCAAACCCTTTTTCAGGGTCTAAAGTTAATAATTCAAATTATTACATTATTTGGGATTTTATAACCTTAATCCACACCTATTAAATAATATAATATATCTTTAATATTCCTAACTTCTTAAATCACTTTTATAGAAATTCACTGGTTAGTTATTACACTAAAATAAACTAATGTCAAGGCCATATAAACTTCAAAGTCTTTTTAATACAAGTATAGCCTGCTTAAATCATTAATTTAGCCTAAATTTTAAAGGTCAAACTTCTAATTTTCGACTGGTAATAAAATATATAATCATGTTTCTATTACTAATATGACTTCAAATTGGAATTCTAATAAATTTATAACCGTTACAAATATATCAACTCCATCTAATTTTATTCAATATGAATAGAGCACGATATTTTCATATTTGGGATCTCAATCTATTATCCCAAATATCAGTAACAAAATATATAATAAAATTTCTATCATTGATCAAACTACAAATCAGAGCTTAATAAATTAATAACCATTTTACATATTAATATCAAATCTATCTAACACTATTCAATACAAATAGGTGACATTATCTATATATACGGAATCTTAATCATTTACCCCGTATATCTACCCAAACCAATTCAATCTTTAGGGGAATAATTACCTGTATATATTATTCTGCCTTTTCTAAATACTATTTTTCAATATATATATATATATATTTATATATATATATAATTTAGAGGATTTATATCGAAACATAAATTCAGAATAATAATTCTGCTCATCTAAGCTGAAAATTCTTAATTAATCGAATCCAATCCAAGCCCATATCAAGCAGTACATATTTTCTTAACAAATATGATGGGAAAAAATCGCATTTTGATTGGATCTCTATGCAAGAGATACAAGTTTTACAGGAATATGGATTATATATATAATAATTAATTAACCACTACCTTAATAATCCTTCTTCCTCCTAAATGACCGCCTAGATCCATTTGTTGGTCATGGGTTCACCACCACTAGCGTCTCCATTAACCATCGGAGCACCTCTGATCATTGCAATTGCTCCTCTCTTTGCGAGCCGAACCCAACCATGCCCAAACTAAGATGCTCGCACTCTTAAGACAATTGTGGCTCCTTCTAAAAATCTAGGTCACAGACATCGCGGCCCCCAAAGGTGATCATGTGGCCTCCGTTTGCTACCAATCATTGCATTTCCATTCCCTAAGTTCATTCTCACTCTCTATTTTAGCAAACATCGTCTCTAGCTCTTCTCAAAGCTAAGAAACTTGAAACCCTAAAATGTCAGCCATGTGAAATCATCATCGGATCAGGATTGATGGTACCGTTATGTAACAAACCCATTGTCGTGAAGTTATTTATTAATAATTAAATAATAATTAATGAATTGAACATGTTTTGAATTTATTTTTGTGGAATAATGGGAATAATTTGGAAATTTGATAAGGGTTATTGTTAAATGATAAGAATAAATTATAAATAGAAATGATTTAATAATTTATTTTCTTATTTTAAAATAAGAAAATATGAATTAAGTATTTTGGAAATATACATAAATTAGATTTATGTACAGTTTAATTTGATAAGAGGATGGATATATTAATATATAATTTCGAAATCTATTTGTTAATGGATTTAAATAAAATGGTTTAATTAAATAAATAAAATATGGAAAATAATTTGATCGAATAAAAGATGTTGAAATTTATTAGATAATGATTTAGTGATATAAATTGAATTTTTATTAGGCCTGAGTATATTTATTTGATAGAGTAACGGAACAAAGGAGAGGAAAGAAAAGAAAATGAATGCAACAAGGCCCAAGCCTAACAAAACAAAATCAAAACCCTAAAGGCTAAGTCTCCTAACGTTTCTTTATCTAAAAACTTCCATGTCTTGATGTTTCTCCTTTTTTTTTAAATATAATAACCAACAAAATAAGAATAAGATCTCAAAGTTTTTTTTTAATAAAACCTGAATATATTAACCAACCCCAAAAGCTGTCAACATACCTGACAGGTAACCCGAAAGCAAAGCAGGAAACCAAAGCCGCTCAGAATAAAAATAAAAATAAAAAAGAACAAAAGACCAAAACCACTAGAAGCTGGGGAGACAGAGAGGAAGACGACCGCAGGAATCAGGCACAGATCAATCTCGATGAGCTCCAGAAAAACCACCGCCCATCAAAAATCGTCATCGAGCTCAGACAAGGCCACCGCCCGATGACGATGTCGGAAGACACCCGTACAAACCAATAACAAAAGAGAAGAGGAGCCACCATGGTTTGATTGGTCCAATCAAAACGCCCGACATCCAAAGATCTGCAAATGCGGAAGCCGAGAAATAGAACCGAATTTCCTCCAGCCAAGCTCCAAACTAATGAGGAATGAAGAGCCCCATCCAAACCAGAAAATCCAGATCCTAAAACCAATTGCCACAAAAATAGAGATAAATGGGGGGGGGGGAGGGTGAAATGAAGATCAGCAAGCAAGAGCCACCAGTCTCGGGATCGGAATTCAACCAATACTCGCTCTATAGGAAGACTGAGAACAGGTAATAGAAAGCAGGGCCACAAGGCGTCCAGAACGAGAGTTGACCGACCCCTTGAAAGGTCTGCCACGAGAAGCCAAGAATACATCATTTCTAACCCGCCGAATAATGGAGAAAGGATCCATAGGAGTCTCCTCAAAAATTGCCTTATTCCGCGCATAACAGATGTGCCAGCAAATCAGATATGGAATCAAACGAGAGATGATAGATCGAAGAGATTTACCAGTGCTACCTTTCCACCAGGTTCTCAGAAAATCATTCGGCGAAGAAATGCTACCGCGGATACCCAATAAATTTCCGAAGTAATTCCAGCAGGCTCTGGCGGAGGAACCAGAAAAAAGCAGATGATCCACCGATTCTATTTCCCCATTGCCGCAGCATCTACAACGGGAAACAAAAGAAATGCCAATCCGCTGAAGGTTCTCATCAACTGGCAACCCTTTATGAAGGGTTCGCCACATGAATAGAGTCACTTTAGTGGGGATTCTAGCGTCCTAAATGAAAGAGAAAATGGGGAGAGCAGGGGCGGGAGTACGAGCAGAGTTCCAGGCCTTGAGAATAGTAAACGGACCACCATCCCATCCGGATTGGCCTCCATGAGAATCAGAAAACAATTTGACCGATTGCATACGTTTCCAAGTCTCACCGGAGAATGATGGAGATCCGGAATAGCCACCAGTAGCCAATCTCTGGTATTTGGCATGTAAGAACATCGCCCATAAGGAATCGTTAGTTCCAAACCTGTACCACAACTTGCAAGCGAACGCCGAACAAATGTCCTTTGGATTTCGCAAAACAAGCCCACCCTCAATCTTTGGACGGCATATAACATCCCAAGAGACCCAGTGATGGCGGTGTTTGTCAACCTTCGATCCCTAGAAGAAAGAGGAAGCCATAGATTGGAACGACCGAAAGAAAGAAGAAGTAGGGGTCATTGCAGCGAAAACATGAGTACCAATAGATCCTAATACTGATTTGAGGAGAACCAATCTACCAACATGAGATAGAAAAGACGCATTCCAACGGATAATCTTACCCCTACCTTTGTCCCTCAGAGGATCGAAAAGGGCATTAAGTTTCCTACCACTATAGAGAGCAATACCCAAATAAGGAAGGGGAAGGGATGCTTCCCTGAAACCGGTATACGATTCGACCCAAGAGACCCTCGAAATGTCCATGTCCTTCGCATGGACGAAACAACTCTTCGAAGAGTTGACCAGTTGGCCCGAACACCTCTCGTACAGATGGATGAACCGAATAAGCCGGCGAACAGAAGTTCGATTTCCGTTGGAGAAAATGACAATGTCGTCTGCAAAGGATAGGGAAGAGACGAGTGGACACCCATTGGGGAGACCAAATTGGTGAATTTGGCCAAACATCGTTAAGATGTGGATCCCTCGGATGAAAGCCTCTACCCGCCTTGAAAAAACCATTAGCCGATCCGTTAATGAGAACAGAGAACCAGCAGTTGGATATGAGCCTCCACACCAAATCGATCAGGGTTTCAGGAAACCCGAAGGCACGAAGAACCTTGATGACGAAAAACCACGACATACGATCCTAGGCCTTTTCCATATCAAGTTTGAAAACAATATTAGAACCTCTAACCTTCCTGTCAATCTGGGAAATCAGTTCCTGGGCAAAAAGGACGTTATCAGTGATCAAACGTCCTTTTACAAAACCCGCCTGAGACGAGGAGATAATGCGATCCAGGTACGGAGCCAAACGCTTGGCCAACACCTTAGAAATCAATTTGTTAGAGAAATTACATAGGCTGATTGGACGATAATCCGCGCAAACCCGAGGATTATCAGATTTGGGAATGAGGACCAAGTTATTGGAGGACCAACTAACGGGGATGTTTCTCCTTATCTTATAAATACAACAGAAATGATGTTCATTCATTACTTTAGAAAATCATCTCTATTTCCAAACCTTACCACATCATTAATTCAAATTAAAATCTACAAATCAAAATAGCTTCATATCCTAACTTCTCAACATCTCTTCCCTAATTACCAATCTGGTAATCATGATTGGGTCATTGATTTGAGATGAAAATTAGATCACGGTGAAGAACAAGGAAGCAGCATTGAAGAAGAAGTGTAATCCTCCATTCAGGTGAGTAAGTTCACTCATTGCCATGTCAGATAAAGTTTAGTTTGATATCAGAAGTATTGAAATCCCTATGTGTGCTTAAGTATCACTTCTAAACCCATTCACTGAAACAAAGTAAACCCCATCTTCTGAGTATATACACTCACATAACAATATGGTTTTTCATTTATTTATCCATCACATATGATGCTATTGCAGAAATCGTTGAAGGAGGGATTTGGGCAGTCAGAACCGCCGAAGTGGTGAAAAAACGCACGGCCTGGAGCATATTACTTTAGGAATTGGTCGACCGGTCCGATCAAGGTGGACCTGTGCACCGGTTGTTCCTGGGTGCAAAATTGTGTGAGTGCATGTAGTGAAGGCATGTGAGTGCGTGCATCTATGAATATATATTTGTGTGAATATATATTTGTGTGTGTGTGTGTTATGTGTATTCATGTGCCGGTGTGAACAAGTTGCATCATGTTTGTATGTGAATGTTAGTGTCTGCTGTGCGCGTGAATTTATATGTGGTTTTGTGTTAAGCGTATGTGTAAAGAGTGCAAGTGTGTGTGTATATGCTTCTTTTCTACGAGCGCGCGCATGTACTCCAATCTGTGTGTGTCAGCATAAGTGTGTTTTTTGGTGTGTTCATGAGCATGTGTTCAGTTTATTTTATGCATTTTCTGTTTTACATTTGCCTTGTGCTTTCTTTTATAGATCCGATTAAGTACATTTGCTGTTTCGTGTTGCCTTAGGTATCCTTTTGCTGAACTGATTTTTTTTGGCTCTAGGGCTATGTTGTAGATATTCCTACTGTTGTTCATGCCTGTGTATTTAATCTTGTATAGCCATTAATTTTTCCATGTTTCGACCTTATAGTTTGACTAACTTAATACTGTAAACTCATTGGTACATTATACTTACTGTAATCGTTGATATTTACTTTTTGCACATGTGTGTATCATTTTGCGTGGGGATAAATATTTAGAATATAATTGTTATTTTAAATATTTATGTAGTTTTGTAAATGTAAAATAAACTAATTTATGATGAATAAGCAGTGTATACATTGAATATATCTAAACTTTAAAGTTTATATGCGATATGTGTGTGTATTAAATATTGATGTGAAAATCATTTTAAGATTAATAAATAAACAAAGTTTATCCACTAATATTTAAAAGTATGATTATGAAATGATACGTAGTTAGTGTTTATGGTTATTAAAATATAGTCATTAAATTTTAATACATATATATGTATATGTACGTATATATATTATATATATAATTCAGGTTTTGAAAAATATATCTAATTGATTACGAATAAATTATATTAATTTGAATGCGTATAATTATTCATAAATTGTATCTAGTTATGGAAAGTTATGGAATTATTCTTAAGCATGATATCTATATTTATAATCAAATTTAGGTTATCAAATGATGGAAGATTTTCTAATGTTATTTGTGAATACTAAATTATTATTTAATTTTATAAAAATTGTGAAATTAATTATTTATTGTAAATTAATATCGCATTCGGTTTTAACTAATTATTCATTTTTGTATACTTGTTTTGTAATATTAATATATACACTGTAATGATTATTAATTATGTGTATTTTAGTCCATTACTTTATCTTGCTTTTCTGATTTTACTACCTTTATATATTTAAATGAATCATATGAAGGATTCACCATTAATATTGATTTGGTTGGTGATCTTGATACGATACGGTGATGACATTCTTCTATATAAATTTTGGCATTTTGTACTTGATTTATGGGATTTTACCTCTATGTGACGAGAAATTTGAATAAGCGGATCAATGATACCATCTAGTATGACACTTTCGATAACGCTTTTCCAGTTATTAAATGGACTTATCATATAGAGATATCTAGTGTTGATCGATGTAGTTTATGAGCATCGAATAATTATTTGAATAACGGGAGGTGGTATGGGATGCCGTTATGTTATTTTTTTTATTCTTTGTAAGTAAATGTCACTTAAACGGGGATTACTCATATGTATGTGAGGATACTCGTTGTGATGAGTATATTTTAGCCATGTGTTGGCTTATGGATTGAGTCGTGTATCGGCAAGGGATTAGGCTCTGGTACATCTTAGTCATGCATTGACTTATATGGAGCCTTGTTTTGGCTTACTTATAGAGCTACGTGTAGATATATGATATGAGTACTATATATTGTCAACTTTTGTCCAACTCCCTTTATGTTTTAGGAGTGAACCAGATTGGCCAGTATCCACTTTGACACCTGATCGTTAGGTCGTGCCCCAGATCCGTGACACCGTTGTTGTTATGATATTTAATGCGCATCGCATGATTGGTATTTGGCAGCCCCTAGTGTCGCATAAGCCAGCAGTCTGTTACCTATAATGGCAAAGCAGGGTTATAAACGAGGCTATGTATTGACGAATCATTGGTGGATAAGGTCACGATGTCCGTCGAGGTAACTAAAGACTGTAGTAACGGATTCAATTAACGGGAGGCTAGTAGACCGTGGATTCCTGGAGCGTGTTGTGTGCTATCAATCTCCCTGTCTAGTTCGAGGTTATGTTTATGTTGTGGATTGGCATATACTATTCACTATCCCATGAGGTGACCATATTAGAGACTTGTTGAGTCTAAAGTGTAGTCGGTCCCCATTATGTCTATATATTGTTTGATGGTTTGATATTTTTGACATAGCCATTGTTTATTGATTGGGATTTGGATCATGATAGATTATTTTTGTGATTTATATGGTATTGGATATCATTTGGATGTTTTGATACGCTGTCTCACATTATCTATTGATTATCTAATTTTATGATAATATATTAGGGCACTGCTGTAGGTTAGGCCAATTCATTTAATGATTTCATTTTTATGATAATGTTTGATTGTATGGATTATTCACCCATTGGATATAGTATTCTTGATTTTTATTGAATTTCTTTACACGGGTGATGACATTTTATGCATGGTTTTGGTGATATTTGTGTAGTGGGATATATTTCGGTAATCCTTTAAGTTGTTGTGATTATAAACCATGCATAGGTCTCCCTCTTTATATATAATTTATATTACACAGTAATTATTGACTTGAGTTGTTATGCCTAGTTATCACATTATTATCCTTAGAATATATTATTACACTTATATTTATTAACCCTATGATGCAGAGATAGTATGACCATGTGACGCTTATATAATAGTCGGGTTAGTTCTAGGTTCTATAGGTCCAGGGACAATCAGACCATCCTGTGTCATTTGGGCATAAAAGAGCTAGGATGTGTATTGCAAGAATTTCATCTTTGTATTACATAAATTCATGTATGTATACAATTGTGTCATATACTAGACACACCATGTATATATGTTTATATATTATATATCATCACGAAGCCGACTCTGTATTCTCTGTTTATATATTGTCCATCATGTATTGTTCTATCTTGGAGACACACATGTTCATTGTTTTGTGCCGATACTACGTATGTATAGTTGAATTATTTATTTGATGTTTCAGTACATACCAATGTAAGCTCAAGCGAATATTCACGTATGTGCCCCATATAACCTCACTCTCTGTATTATATGATAGTTAGTAGTACTCCTAGATAGTGTGGGTATACAGGTGGGGTGTTACAGATTATGTGTGTCTCACCTGGAGGAACGTCATGCCACTCTCGGTTTGTCCACACAATCTTTATAGTTGTGATTTAATTCAAGGAAGAGGGAGGCTTATGTTCATTTACAATATGAAGATAGTAGGGAAGAATAAGAAAAATTCTAGAGGGAATTTAGGGGGTTTGTATATATAATATAATGTATATTATGTTTATTCCTTTAAATAAATCACCACGCGTTTTGAGCTCGTACAATCCAACAGCATATGAAATCGCCACGAAACTCGTTGGCGTAAATCCCCTAATTTTTCTGGCTCAATGGTATAAATTTCATTGGTGTTTGTGATAGTGCTCAAGGATGATAAATTCATGCATTTCGAGGTCATTTTGGTTATTGAATCGTCCAATTCCAAAATTCTTCAACTATACATCTCTAATAAGTCCACATCCTAGAAAACAAAGTCGTCACTAGACTTGACTATTGTAAGATATGCCTATTTGGACAATTTAAATCGATGATAACCACATACATCAGACTCAAACCATTCAAAAGGGAGGATTGTTATGATGTAAAGAAGAAAAAACAGAGAAAGAAAGAAAACAAACACAGAATCTCACAGTGAAATGATAAAATATAATAACCAAATAAACAGTTCATGAAGCTGTTTTACAAATAGCATTTGATTATACTTTTACAATACAGATCGGAGTTACATACAACAGAAATGAATAAAATAATGCAGTGGGATAAATGTAATAAATAATAATAATAAAAATCTTTGTCTTCATCCTCAAGAAAGTAGTCTTCGATGCACTGAAAAGCTCAGACTGACCCGAGCGAACTGAAAAGACAAAACACTCGAGTTGTAACTAACATATCTTACGCAAATTAAATCAATGATAAATAAATATGAGTGTGATGATGTCGAAGATGTTTAAGGTTTTTAACATCTCTTATCCAGTGTCAGTGTGAGTGCAATAACTTAAGATAACTTCAGAATTTACATCTCCTAAGGATCCGTTAAACTAGCTACATACATAGTACCATACACTATTATAATAATATCTACAGGAAAGTATTAAGATAGCGTTAAGGCGTTACCTATATCCACCTTAACACATTTTATATATTTCCATAGCCTATACAGTACCGTATGCTCCTCCATAAACTGGAGATATATCCAAAGGGCACTGCATAGGTATAGTACAAAATCGTATAAGGCATGATATGACATGTGACAAGGCACGCAAGGCAATGTCTAGGATATGATACTACCATTTTGCAAATTTGGACTAGTGGTAACACATAGCAGCTACTACCGTCCACCTCGGAACACGCTCCTAAAATCAAATCGAGGGATGGCCACCAAATCAATCACAAAGTCATAATATGGTATCGAAGAAATGTGTCCGATCGGAGGTGCGACCTTACTTGGGCCGGCATGGCTCCTGTTTTAGCCACATCAAGCTGACTCACGGGAGTCAGGGCTATGTTAATACCTCATACAAAATCATTCTCCAAACCAACCTACTTCATTCTGGAATCTCCACCACATACACAGTGGTTAAAGTGGTTTTCGGTGTTGGCAGAGAATATGAAAATATCTGATCCCAGTCTCTTTATCAACCAAACGCTTATTTCACACCGAATGGTTCTTTTAAATTTCAAAGTCAATTCACAATTGATATCAAAATATCATATTATCAAAACCATATCACTTTTGAAATTATATTTACTTTCGAAATTATATCACATTTCAAACCATATCACCTTTGAATTCATATTTCCAAAATAGCTTAAATCCTCATTTAAAATCATCATATTCCTCAAATATGTCATCTAAATCCCAACTTATGTTATAACGTCTTTTAATCATATTCTCCTTAAAATCGAAGATTTGAATATAAAACTTCCACCTTACAAAACCTGAAATTTAGAAATAGTTTAGATAGTTTCAAACAATTTTAAAATAGTTTAAATAGTTTAAAATATCTCTTAAATGGTTAAAATACTTTATATACAGCTTAAGTGGTTTTTTAATAGTTTAAAATCGATTAAAATAGTTTAGGTGGGTTTAAGATAGTTTAAATTTAATTTAAAATAGATTAAGTAGTTTTAACATAGATTAATAGATTTAAAATAGATTACATAAGTTTAATTAGAATAAAATAGGTTAAAATAAGTTAAATTAGGTTAAATATATTAAAGTAGACTAATTAATTAAAATAGTTTAAATTGATTTAAAATAGTTTAAAACAGTTGAAATTGTATTTTTATTAATTTAATGGTTTGACAACCTCAAAATCAGGATTTTAAAATGACAAAATTTTTAAATCATTTATATTAAAATAATTAATTTGGAATTAATATCAAAATTAAACCATTTCTTCCATTTCAAAAAATCTAGAGCTTATCTCGATTTCAAATCAAAAACCAATTTCAAATATTAAAATATCAATTTTACGCTATTCACGCTTCTGTAAATTTCAGGGTTACAATTTCAAACTTCTCAATAACTTAATTTCGTTTATACTTCAAAATTCAACTTTCAAAATTCAACTTTCAAACTTCAATTTAAATCTTTTAAGTAATTCACTTAAAATAATTCAATTTATATCAATCAAGTTCTATTTAAAAATATCATTTAACTGGATTCAAAGTTTAAAGATTTGAAATCATTTAATTTAACCAATCCGGTATCCGAATATAATTTCTACCCTAGGGTCAAGTGATACGGATATTTATCATTTCAATCCACAATTATTTATATCTACGGACATACATCATTTCAAACCGCAATCCCGAACTAATTACAAATCCATGAAATCGCTTGAGTCTATCCTTTTCAACTCATAACGATTTCCCCCTAATCTATTGATCATTCTGGTATGTATCATTTCAACCTATAGGGAACTTGCAGTGCTATAACGATATAGAAATAACATCCAGTCATCCAATATAAACAATCAAACATCCATCACAATCATCATCCAAATAAATCAATAAACATCAATAGATAACTGATTATCATTTACAAGTATAAATTGGTGAATTAAAATTTAACATTAAATTAAATAACGATTAAATGCAATAAAAGCCATATTTAACTGGAATGGTAATTTAAACATACCAAACATCAATCAATTTCTAATCACATCATAAATTTAATTTAACTAACCTAAGATAGTTTATTAGTCGTGAGTGGATTAAAACACTCACCTTTTGATTTCAAATCGATTTGAAATCCAAAATAAGGTCCAAATTTAGACACTCTTAGAATTCGTCCAAACCTATTCCAAAATGTATGGAATTTTAATATGATTGCAGTGGAACAAACCATGTGCGAATTCGACCTCGTATGCAAAAGATATACAAGTTAGAACGATGGAATTTTAAAGTTCAATTTAATTTTAAAAAAACATATACGTGTCATCACACGATTATCCCTTTAGAACCCTAGTTGCCTCAATTCGTACGTGATTCCTCGCTGAAGCCGCCATGAACATCGCCCTTTAACCTGCCGCCACCTACGCTCCTCTACGTCATGATCGAGCACCTCGATGACCTCGCCTCGGCCAGCCGCTCCACAAGGACAGCACTTGCGACCCAGGAACCACGTCTTCCTTCACGTGAGTACCGCCACTTTGAAGGCAAATTCTGGTGAACTCGTTGAATTTTAGCATGAATGAACGGTAGGGTTGTGACCTGCTCGACAACACCTTCCCAACGCCACCTACCGATCGTCAAACGATCAACGATCCACCATTGGATCGTAAACCCTAAAATTGGACGGTCAAGGTTCATCCTCAATTTATGGACAAATGGTGATTCAAATCGAAAAACGATTTACACCAGTGAATTATGCTCGTTGAGAGATCCAAAATGGTGTATAATATGTTAGGGGTTGGAGGAGTTTGATTTTCGATTTGGATCTAAAATTGAATGTAAGGTTTTGTGTTTGAATTGGTTTCTGCCATTGAGAAGAAGGAGATAGTCGAATAGAATTGTACGAACCAAAATGAGAAGTAGAAAGACTACTCGGGTTTAGAAGAATACATTTTTATTAACAAAGCCTATAAAAATGAATTAATACCCAAATCGATTTGAATTGAAAATAATGACCCGAAAAGCCTGTTTCGTCTCTGAAACGAAAGTAGGTCATCCCATATATAAAAATAGATAGTTTAAACTCAATGGAACATGTTTGAAATCCTAATTCCATCATATGAAGAAGTTAGCTTTAAAATCGGCTTATTTCAAATTGATTTCACTTGAATTTAATTAAATTGATTTCTACGCGTTTCGAGTCCGTATGATCAAATGACAAGTCTGAATGATCAAATGACAAGTTCGATCGCTATGAAACTTGAAATCCTATAATAATTTACTGTTACGGATCCAGTGAAACTGGTTTCGTCAAAATTTGAGGTAGTGGCCAAAAAGGCTAATTTCACATTAATTAAATAAATTATTATTAAATTAATTAGATCACCTTTTAATTCCAAATTTAACAACTAACAATTTTCATCATTTTTTATTACTTGGACATTTACAATAATTTAAAACAAATTTACATACCAATTCAATGTTAATTATTTCACTAATTACAGTGTTCAACTTCAATTTATTTAAATGCAATTTATTATAATTTAATTCCAATAAATTGATTTTATTTGATTTCAATCTTTTTATTTAATCAATCATTATTCTATGGTCATAGTTAGCATTAGTTTATACCTCATTACATTAATATTCTCCAATTTCATTTTAATTTCCATTAACATATTATTTAATTACATTAATTGCAATTGATTTCCAATTTAATTTAATAGAGTAAATAAATAGGTAACATATAATAATTGTCACCGTTAACATTTATTCACATTTATAAGTTTATTATTTACAAATAAATATTATAACAACTCATAACGCTAATTTTACCCAATTACGATTAATTACATACTATTTCATCAATAAATACAACATTTGAATTATCAATTACTCTTTTAATCCAGTTATCAATTAATACACATACTATTACAATTAATTCACAATCTATAACCGATCATAATTTTTTAATCATTTCAATAAATTGGAATTACATTTAAAGCAGTTATCAATTACCTTAAAGTAATACTATTACATTTCATTCCAATTATATTCTTATTATTAAATCACAAATTTTTATTTCATCCAACATTAAATCACAAAACCTTATTAAATTAACTATTTTTAATTATCGACACGGGTCATTAAAACTATGCATGTATTTTGTAAAATACATATAACAATACGTAAATCGTAAAAATACCATAACTTCAAATATATTACTACTGATATGTGTATACAAATCGTATACATATATGATAGTACATTTAAACATATCTATACACTTAGGGATTTATATCTCCTTATATGCTTGTGAATTTATAATGTGTATGGGTTTATAATATATATATATATATGTATGTATGTATGTATGTATGTATGCGGTTGTGCGTGTATGTATATATGTATATGTATGTATGTATGTATAATAGATACAAATCACAGTATTTATATGTATATATAGCTATACACATGCTTATATCTATATGCTATAATTTTATGTAAGGAAAAAAACACATAATATATATTCTATATAAAACTTGAATAATAAATTAATGTGATTATCAAATAAATTTAAAATATTTGAATAAATATGATTTTATTTTTAACATATATATTATCTAATGCTGGTTAATAGATTACTTAGGCCCATTAAGATCCAAGTAGGTATTATTTATGAAATTACCCATTTAACTCCCTGCTAACGGGGATTCTTCAGCAATGATATTAGACACTATAGGTCTATATAGTCTAGTTAGCTAGTATTTAGCACCAACCAATAAACTTTGTAATTCGATGGGTGTTTAGAATGATAATGTCTAGGTTTTGGGTTAGATAATAAGTATTCTCTCCTTATTAGCTTCTGCCTTGGCTCAATGGGTGAAGTAAGTCCAAAAGGTCAGCCTGGTTGTAAGACCTATAACATTTTGGGCTTTGAGCTAATTTTAAAATTAAGATTTGAAATTTAAAATATATTTTACATTTAAATGTTAGGCTTAAAATATAAAAGGAAAACTTATATGTAGTCATAAAATAAATTTAATTTTCTCAATTTTTTTTTAAAGAAACTAACTTAATTTTTTTATTCTCGTATTCAATTAATGTGATTAATTAAATAATTAATGAATTAGAAGTTAAGTAATTAAAACAATATGTTGATTTATTGTTATCTTGCTATTGTGCCAAGCATATCTCCAATATAGAACTATTGAATGGTTGTGAAATATACAAAGGAGTCCATAACAGAAGTCTAACATAAGAAATCAAGTGAAGTCCACAGAATCGACACCGAACCTTTCTTGCCAGTAGAAGATGCTTAAACGTTCTTTAAACAATTCGAGAAGCTAAAAGGAAGAAGCAAAGATACGACCTAGTCCCTGACTCGACACCATGTCATGCCACTCAAATTGGTACCGAGTCATGCCACTCAACTCAGTACTGGGTCAAGGATAATAAGTCAACATAATAATTTCAATGAAATGAATATAAAGGTGAACTAAAGTATTCAAAGTGAGAATTCCATAACTCGGTATCGAGTTATGGAGCACAACTCGATACTAAGTTGACTAACAATTGATGAACCAACCACGTTCTTCCTTTGAAGCCTCCCACTAAATGCGAAGAATGTGGGAATTTTTTTTAGAGATTCTGAGAATATATATATATATATATATATATATATATAATACGTGTAAAAGTATGTAAATCATAAAAATATATATTTTTATAAAATATATATGTTTAAATATGTCCCTATATATATCTTAGTGTCAACCACACATTTTTTGATACTTGGCATACTGTTCCTAAACTCATTATGCTTCTCCTTAGTCATTTCAGAGAATCTGAGCGGACCTATAAAAAAAACTAGACTTCCAAGTTCTTAAGATCCAAACTTAGTTATTTAAATCAATAGTTGTACAGACGTTAAACCAAGGGATTCGAATATATGGCTTCTATTTAAAACATCTGAAATAGTATTCCAAACATCTGAATTTTCCATATTTACTGTAACAACCTACACCTTAATGGGATTGATTTTCAACTAAATCGCAAAACTTAAGTCCATTAGGGTATGGATCGTTGGTATTGGTAAGATGTAATAAACCTAAGTATATCAGAGAGCTATCTATATGAACTCACAACAGAACGATAAAATATAATAAAACATATACACTGATTAAGGTTGCTACCTTGGAACTAATATTATTCCTCTAGTTGCCTTGTCAGTGCTGCGCATAAATGGGAAGACCTATTCATCTATTGTTCCAGTCTTATACCAGTATCATCTCCTCTAAATATATCATGTGGGTTGTAATGAGAATGGAGTTAGAACAATGTTTTAGTGACTGGTAAATTACATAATTTATCCATAACACTAGTTTGTGTTGTTTCATCCCACTTAAGTGTTATATCAATCACTAAGGATTCAAGATTTACTTTCATCTACAAGTAATATATATCTAACCTACTCCAAGGTATTGGCATACATATATGTGTGGGTATATGTATATATGTATAAGCATTCTGTTCTCCTCAAATGAAAGCCCTTTTGCATCATAATCGATAATCAACTAGCCGAAGACCGATAACTTCTAGACATGACTTTATGATTTAATTAGCCATGCTACTACCATATCTTAACGACTTATCTAACGGTTAACGAGCCAACCTCCTAACATGCAAACAAATCACCATTTTAGCGCATATCTCATACAAACTCTACACCAGCAGGAAGTGTAATCGATACAGGCTTAACCCAAGTCTTTCCTAATCAAACGCTTGGGACCGATAGAGACTTCGACCTATGCCCAACTCTACTCTATAAATACTGATACATAATGCTAATATAGCCTTGACCTCTCTGCACAGTTCCCTTTTAGATTTGCCTAATGAACATCAAGGAAAATGCCCATCACTGGTTACTAAATTTATCTGATTTGGAATTTAACCAAATCCTATGGCCATTTACTAAATCCAAGATGAAATCTTGGTTTATTTTCTTAAACATATATACGAATGTATATCCCTTCCATGTGTCCTATAGTTGGAGATGTCACACATCACTAGTATGCATACACAACTACTAGTAGCTCATTGCGAAGGGTAGACTTTCCTTGTGTAACCCTACTAACGTCGCATCCGAACCGAACCATTACTAAATGAATTCATTTCTAATTAACCTAAATAATGGGCCAGGCCCATTAATTCACACAAGTCGCAAACACATTATCGAGGCTATATAATTTCACTACGGAGATTGTTATGCCTTCTAAGTTCATTTATTAGTATTCATTTCTTTACTTTTTATAAACTTCTTATTTATTCTATACACTTACAAACTTTAACTTCTTACTTCATTAATGTTATTAAATGTCATTTTCTACTTCTTGCACATCCAATTGATCCCTTTATAATTAGTATTTTATATTCAAATTGAACAAAAATTAATGGCCTTTAATAGTTCATTCCAAATTTAATTTATCTTGTCTACTTAACTTCCTTCATCAATACTATATGTGGTTTTAGTAATAAATCCGTTAAATGGGTCAATAACTACATTTACTTGATTACTATACCACAATTTACTCGTTAATTTCTTACATTATTCTTATTTTGGTGTTTTATTTTCAATTAATATGATAACGTACAATTAATTGCACGTCATTATATGTATTGAAATTGTAACAGACGTTTATTTATTTATTTATTGAACTTATGTTTTATTTTATATATATGTATATAATCGATAAACAAAAATATTTATATTATAGCTTTTTAATTTCTACATTTAATGATGTATGAATATAAATTTATGTGTAAATTTCAAATAAATATATTTATTTCTACATTTTAAAGCATTGGAACTATATCTTTCCCAAACGGCATATATTACCGTTGCAAGTCTTTCATAAAGGACCAAAAGTTTGATTGTGCTACATTTGTAATTACAAGAAATTAACTCTTTTTGTTATATTTTTATTGAAATAGATGGTGTAAACTATAGAGAAATCCTTGTTGTGCATATCTCTTCTATTTGGATATATTCCTTATTATTCCATATAATGATTTTTTTCATATATAATCATGAGATTGGATAGTTTATGGAATTTCACATGGCACATTACAAGTAGAATGTACACTCTATAATTCCAACGAATTAAAATATAGAAAACTTAAATCCCAATTCAATTTAGAACATTCCAAATAAAAGATTTAACAGTTAACCAGAATTGCTAAAATCTAGAAATAACTTCACGATTCTATCAATACCATGTTTCAAAAATTATAGGGATTATTCTCTCAAAATTCGGTCCAGGGTATATATGTCATTTCGTCAAATTTTAATAATTTACCGAATATGTAAGCAATGGTTTCAAATTAGATTCATTTAGTTAAGCCTGTAATTCAATAATTTTCACATAGGCATAATGACAAAAATAGAATTTTCAACAAAATAAACTTAATATTATATAAATTACATAATTTTTCACTCATTTTATGGCTTTCAAATCTCTAGATCTAAATCTATTTTCTTACTTGACCCCTCTTTGTTTTTGACTAAAAATATGTATATATACCATTAGAATTATAGATCTGAGAGAAATATTGAGTTACGTGGAATATAAATTTATAATTCTGGACTTTACCTTTTTTGCAAAATTGATTCACCCTTTGTCTTCTTCTCTTTTGTTTTTCATTCTTCTTCAATATGTGTGTGTGTGTATCATTTTTTATAATTTTTAGAAATAGTGGAGGAGGAGAAATGGCAAAGCTTTGCTGCTCATTCCGAAAAATATGAGGAGAAAAGTTAGGGGCTAGGCGTGTATTTATAGGTTCTGGAATCAATTCCATCCGTTAGATCATAAGTCATTAAATATAGGCCATTAAGCCAATGTTCATTTTGCATCGACCCTAACCAATCAATTGACTGGTCATATGATGTGGCCGATCGCTAGTCGTCGACTGGTCCATACAGGCGGTCGACTGATGGGATCTGTTTGCTTTTTATTTATTTATTTCTTTTGATTAGTACTATTTTCTTTACTTAACTTTGTTTCCATTAATGTTACTTTGCCATTACCTTATAATTATTTATTTTAGGGGTGTTACGGTTGCGGTAACCGTTGTTATTACCACCAACCGTAATTGTAACCATTGTTAATGGTTATAGATTCTTATAACCGTTACCACAACCATCTATGATAGTTAACCATCGTATTTTCAATTTTGACGCATTTCGTACATATATTTCCAATTATATGCATTATTGATGATTAATTGATATAGCTCTAACTGTTTTGTGAAAATTTATTTATTTGTTTATAAAATGACCAATATGCATGCACATGTTATTAGTTCATTAAGACACATATTATTAATGTACAAGTTATTCCTTTAACATAAATTAATAATTTTTATACTTTGATGTTAAATATTACACAAAACAATCATGTACGGTTGGTATGGTCAGCCACGGTTTTCAAACTTCAACTGTTACCGTAACCATTACCGTTATAGATGGTTTTCGCATTAACGGTTGGTATGGTTGAGTGGTTGAGCGATTCAATCGTAACAGCCCTAATTTATTTGTTAATCCTCTATTAGCGATTATTATTAATGTATATTTCCTTAATTTGTTTCGAATTATTTCCGATCTGAAACCTTCAAAGGACAATAAAATCTCTGTTTGAACTCTGGTTGTGAAGCTCTATGTAACAACCCCAATTTCGTGCCATTCAAATCGACAATAATCCACACATGTCAGACTTGAATGATGCGAAATAAAAGATTGTAAATAAATTTAGAGAAAATAAAATCAAATATACAGAATCACAGACATAGAACAAACAAAATAACTCGCAGCTGAATATAAAAATACATAGTAGTTCATGAAGCTACTATAACGGAGTCTCAAACCAAATACATAATATATTCTGAAAACAACAGAATAGAAATCCCAAATACATAGAAGTTCACTAATACATGAGATAAACTAATACAGCTGAAACAGTAATAGAAATATATGTAGATATGCAGAAACTCTAGTGAAAGACCAGCTCCCGGAAGAGAATCCAAAGCTGTGAATACTCAGGCTGACCCGAGCGTAAAGCAAAGCACAAAACACTCGAGTGAGGACAATATATACTTATATAATGTAAACCAACTCAAGTGAACTGTAATCAAAATACAAGTAACTTAAAGGATGCCTGGGACCGCCCATCCTCTAAGGATCCGTCAAACTATTTACTATATAGTAATATTTCGCTATTATAATAATGTCTACACTAAAATAAACATACTTTTAAATAGCGTTCAGGGCTACCCATATCACCCTTCACACATAATAGTCCCAGTAGTCCATCCAATATCATGCCATCTCCACTCCGGGTGACTGTCAGAGGATACCACACGGGCTACGGGAGAAAAACAAACTCGTAGTAAAGGCTCGGTATGGTAGGCGACACGGCACACAAGGCAATGCCAGGGTAGATATACCAATTACGCACACAGGCTGGTGGTAACGTAGCAGCCACATACGTCCACCCCGAACAACACTCCAAAATCAAGGGGTGCACCCAATCGATCACAACAGTAATAGAATGGTATCGAAGAAGTGTTTTCAGCCAGAGGTGCTACCTCCTTTGGCCTGAGATTGCTCCTGTTTTAGCCACCTTAAGCTAACTCACGGGAGTTAGGTCCACGTAAAGTACCTTAAGAACGTCGTCACCATCATAGTTCATTCCGGAATCTCCACCGCGTACACAGTTGTTAAAGTGGTTTTCGGTATCGACAGAGAGTATGTCCATATCCGATCCCGGTCGCTTTAACAACCAATCGTTATTATAACCCGTAGTTATAATTTAAAATGGTATTTATTTCAAAAATCAAATATCACTTAATAATTTAATATCATTTCAAATCATTTCAAAATATCAAACTTATCATTTCATTTGAAAAACATATTAATTTTATTCAATTTTAAAAATACCATTTCAATTCACATTTCAAAACAGTTTATACTTCAAATCAAATTACTTCATTTAAATCATTAAAATGAAGTTATTACATTTAATAATTAAATTATTAAATTTTCAAAAATTTAAAATTTTCAAAGTTCATCCATTTACTTAATTTTATCAAAACAGTGAAAATTCAACTTTCGCAGCATTTGGAAAATGCTACAGAAAGTTATATTCAAAACAGTTCAGTTTAACAAAAGACAGCGTTTAAAATGCTGTAATAGAGTTACATTAATTTCAAAGAAAACTTAGTTTAATCCAACAATTATAGCATTTAAAAAAATGCTATAATAGCCTTAAATTCAATTTAGCTATTTAGTTCGCTTATCAACTACAGCATTTACAATTGTTGTATTATCATTTATATTAGATATAATAACATTTCAAAAAATGCAGTTAATTTACTTCAAAATTTCAATATAATTTCAAAACAATTATATTTTTCTATAAATCACCTTTAACTTATAAAATCACATATTTTTACTTTTATAACCATCATTTAATTTTCTTTAATTCCATGATTTCATAAAGTTAAATTTCCATTTAAAAATTCATATTTAACACTAATTCACTTATTAAATTGCAATGTTCAATTTTAAATTCATTACATTAAATTTCAACCTAACACTTAAGTTCAAATTCTCAAATATAACTTAGTTTTATTTTTATTTACTTAACTAAAAATTCACTTTTAAGTCAATGCCATAAATTTCCAATTTTAGTTATATTTCAAAATTTCAACTTAAATATTTATTCATTTCACATTTCAACTTTATTAAAAATCATTAATATGATATAAAATAATTTTAATTCATTTAAATTCAAATTATCATAAATTTATCATGATTTCATATTCAATTTAATTTCCAATTATAATTAAATCAAATTTTCCAAAATAACCGACATTCAAAATTTCCTAACTTTTTCATTAATTTATTTCACTTATAGTTATTCAGAAAGTCAATAATATTTTACAAAAATCATTTTAATTACATTTAAAACAAAATATTTTTATATTTAAATTTCTAAAATAATTTTAATATTTTTAGAAAACATACATTAACTATGGGTCTGCATATAATTTTCTACACTAGGAAAAGTGATACAGGTAATATATCATTTCAACCCGTAATTTACAAAGAAAAATCCAGGTTTTATCATTTCAAACCCGCAGTCCCAAGTAAATGAAATAAATTTGAAAATCATTCAGGCCTATCATTTCAGCCATAACGATTTTTCCTTATTCTAAAGTCCGTTCGGGTATGTATCATTTCAACCCATAGTGATTCTAATCTAAAGGGAACTTGCAGTGTGATTAACTGATAAAATAACAAAACAGCAATAATATAATAGTAACATATGATATAACTGGTGTTTAATCATGTGTGAACATCATATGACAGTGACATAGCAAATATAACATGATAATGCATTTTACATATTCACAAGCGATCGATTTACTGTTCATGTAAGTATAAAACTGTCTTGTGAGAATAACTCACTGGTTTGAGCTGATGACCCAACGACAAATTTCACAAACGGGATCTACACAAGCACAAATGAACGACACAGATTCGAATGGAGGAGCCAAATGTCAAATTCCTTGGATACACATTAAACAAAACAATATAACAACGATGAGTTTCAAATCAACTACGATCAAAACTACACTAGAATAGACTGCACAGAATCAAACAGAAATGCTTGCACTTGCTTTTAACCTTTACTAGGCTTAGCCATAAGGGAAAATACATGACAATGGTAAGTGTTTGGGTCTGGTTTGGGTGAGTATGGGTTCGGCCTACATATTGGAATGATGGTGTAAAGGTGGGTGAAGGCAAGTACACAAAAGCATGCATACACATGGGTTTTTAGGCCATGAATTAGGCTCGGTCAAGGCCCTAGGTGTCACAGCCAGAGGTGTGGGGTCCACTGTGGTAGTGTGGCCGAGGGTGCTGGAGGTGGTGGAGGTGTGGTAGGTGGCGGCTAGAGGGGTGGTGAAGTGATGCAAGTGATGTTGTGCTCGGCTAAGCTAGTAATTAGGGTTGTTTTGAAAAGTTTGTGGATGGACATCACCAGGGGGGGGTCACGGCATGGTTGGTTGGTGAGGAGGAGGTGTTGGTGGTGTGCCATCAGGTGTTGGAGGCGGCTAGGCAGCAATGGAGGCATGGCCGATCCTAAAAGAGGTGAAAGCATGTGCCAAAATCAAACTAGAATAAGCAATATAAGTAGAAAAAGAGATAAAAGAAATAAAAAAATTTACCAACTTCCCAAGCATGTGATGGCCGAATTTTTTTCTCAAGAAGGAGGAAGGAAGATACATGTAATGAAAATGAATTAGTCAGCTGAAATGTGGGAATTTATGCCAAAAGAAATGAAGAGTTGTGAGGAAAATGAAGAGGTGGAATTCAAAAAAGCAAAAGGCAATTCAAAATACAAAAACTCTTCATATATCCTTATTTAATTTATATAACTTTATATTTCTGGAAATAATAATGATCTCAGATAAAATTTCGAAAATTTATCAAAATATAAAAATTTATATAATATTTATTAATTATATAAAGTTAAATTAAGAAAAATAGCTAAAAATAGTGAACTAGACTAGAAAATTTGGAATTAAATAGAATAATTTTTAGAAAATTCCTATGAGATTGTAAAATATTTTTAAACATAAATAATAACATAAAATAAAAATACATTCACAAAACAAATATTAAAAATTTAATTTAAATATAATTTTTAATGAAGAAAATAGCAGAAAATAGGAAAACAACCCTTAAAAATAGGAAATAAATACAGTAAATTTTGGAAAAATTCTACTATTATTTTAAAAATATGTAGAGATGAAATTTCACAATTAAAACAAGTTTAAAATAATTTTGAAATGAAATAAAGTCAAATTCAAATTCATAGTCAAAATCTAGGGTTGTTACACTCTCCCCCACTCAAATCTTTTCGTCCTCGAAAAGAACGGAAAGGAAAAAAATAAAGAGAAACAAGATAGAAAAGCAAAATAGTACCTGAAATGAACAATTCCGGATTCGAAGCACGAATTCTCTCCTCCGTTTCCCAGGTACAATCTCGATCGTCAGTACTCCACTGTACTTTGACCAGACTAACAGATTTCCTTTTGAGCTGCTTCGTATCTCTACCAACAATACGAAGTGGCTTCCTCTCAATAGTCAGGTTAGGCTCAATATCCAAAGTATCAAGAGCAGAAGGCTGGACAATAAGAGATGGATCATGAAGATGACGAAGAAGATGCAGGACATGGAATACATCATGCACTCCAGAAAGCTTCTTGGGCAAATCCAGACGATAAGCCAAAGAACCAACTCTTTCCACAATGCGAAAAGGACCAATGAACCTAGGAGAAAGCTTCCCTCTATGACCAAAACGAATGACATTCCTCAAGGGAGAAACCTTAAGGAACACCTGATCACCAACAGCAAATTCTAAATTCCACCTACGCCTATCGGCATACTTCTTCTGTCTATCCTGAGCGGCTCTCAGCTTCTTCTTAATCTCCTCAACTTTCTCAGAAGCTTCCAAAATCACTTCAGGACCAAGAACCAAATGATTACCGGATTCAATCCAGCAAGATGGAGATCTACAAAGTCGTCCGTATAAAGCAGCAAACGGAGACATATTGAGATTGGCCTGAGTGAAAAGATGGAATGAGATAGATAAAAAGATCAAGAATAGATTGAAAACAAAAGATAATATTATACCTGATAGCTATTATTGTAGGTAAATTCGGCAAGATGAAGATAATCTTCCCAAGATCCTCCATAATCAAGCACACAAGCACGAAGAAGATCCTCGAGAATCTGATTTACTCTTTCCGTTTGACCGTCGGTCTGAGGATGGTAAGCAGTGCTCAGATTCAAACGAGTACCCAAAGATTCCTGAAAAGCCTTCCAGAACTGACTAGTAAAGATAGGGTCACGATCACAAACAATACTGAGAGGAACACCATGGAGATGAACGATCTCTCTCATGTAAATCTCAGATAAATTAGAAGCAGAACCAGTAGACTTGACCGGAATAAAATGAGCGGACTTGGTCAGTCTATCAACAACAACCCAGATACTCTCATTACCCTTCCGAGTTCTTGGTAAACCATCGATGAAATCCATGGAAACCTGTTCTCACTTCCAATTAGGAATCTCAAGGGGCTACAACAAACCAGGGGTCTTCTGGTGATCGACTTTGACTTGCTGACAAGTCACACACCGACTAGCAAAGATAGAAATATCCCTCTTCATCCCCTTCCACCAATAAAGCCTCTTCATATCCTAATACATTTTCGACACACTAGGATGAATAGAAATTTGGATCGATGATTCTCCTGAAGCAACTCCTGCCTCAACCTATCAACATTCGGGACACAAATCCTGCCATTAATCCTGAGTATCCCTCTATCATCAACCTGAGCTCCACTACTACCACTACTACCACCAACTCGGCTACCAACACTCTCCTTCATCAATCTAAGCATCTCATCCTCATCCTGCTTAGCTATAATCCGATCCAGAAGAGGAGAAGAAGAAACAACAAGCTGACACAACAAAGCCTTCTTCCGACTCAGAGCATCGGCCACAACATTAGCTTTACCGGGAATATAGTTAATGTCGAGGTCGTAAGAAGCCAGAAACTCAAGCCAACGAACTTGCCTCTAATTCAGATCCTTCTGGGAGAAGATATATCTCAGAGACTGATGATCTGTGAAAAGCTCAAACTTGGTTCCAAGAAGATGATGCCTCCAAAGTTTCAAAGAAAAGACAACAGCAAGTAACTCTAAATCATGAGCAGCATAATTTGCTTCATGTGTTTTCAACTGACGGCTGGCATATGCAATAACCCTACCATCCTACATGAGAACAGCACCCAAACCCTTACGACTAGCATCAGTATAGACTGTAAATCCCTCACTTCCATTTGGAAAAGTAAGAACTGGTGCGGAAGTTAGCTTGCTCTTCAACTCACTGAATGCAGCCTTACACTGATCACTCCAGACAAATCTGGCATTCTTCCGAGTCAAAGTTGTGAGAGGTGTAGCAATCCGAGCCAAATTCTCAATGAATCTCCGGTAGTAACTGGCAAGGCCCAGAAAACTACGAATATCAGATGGAGTCTTTGGAGTTTCCCAATCCTGGAACAGAATCGGGAGAAAATAAGGACAACAAGAAAAATAGAATTATTAAAAATGATAGAGAAAGAGAAGAAAGAAAGACTTACATTGATCACAGCAATCTTAACTGGATCAACAGAAACTCCATTACTAGAAACAATATGCCCGAGATAACGGACTTCATCCTTCCAGAAATGGCATTTAGAAAATTTAGCTTTTAACTGATGATTTCTGAGAGTCTCAAGAACATATTTCAAATGCGACTTATGCTCATCCTTAGTCTTAGAGAAGACAAGGATATCATCAACAAAGACTAGCACAAATTTATTAAGCAGATCACGAAAAACACGATTCATCAAATCAACAAAGAAAGCAGAAGCATTAGTCAAACGAAAAGGCATGACTAACCATTCATAAAATCCATTCTCAGTGCGGAATGCAGTCTTGGGAATGCTATCCTCAGCAACCCTAAGCTGAAGAAAACCTGTGGCAAGATCAAGCTGAGAGAAAATAGTGGCACCATAAAGTTGATCAGACATATCATTGATACGAGGCATAAGATATCTGTTTTTCATAGTGAGCTTGTTCAGCTCCCTATAATCAACACACGTCCAAAGTGAACCATCAGATTTGGTGACAAAAACCACCGCAGCTCACCATTCAAAAAAACTAGGCCTAATCATACCTTTGGAAGATAAGTCTTCAATTTGCTTTCCCATCTCAACCTTCTCGCAGGGTGCCATTCTTCTAGGAGAAAGAACAATAGGTCGAGCACCAGGAATAAGATCAATCCGGAAGTCGATTTCTCGTTTAGGAGGTAAAGAAGCGACTTCACCAAATACATCGGGATATAGTCTAACCACAGGAGTAGAATCAAGGTCACTGGGAGAAGAATCCAAAGAATAAATAAAGTTGCCAGCAAAATCCTGAGGCATGCGGCACTGAATAATCAAGGAATTCCCTTGATCATCAACAAGCTGAACAGACCGGGCTTTACAAGAGATATGAGCATCATGATTCACTAACCAATCCTGACCAAGCAATAAATCAAAAGCATCGAAGCCCAGAATATAAAAATCACCACTAAAGCGATGATCAGAATGGAGAAGTTTCACTTCTCGACAAATTCGATTAAGGTTAGTGGGACCCCAATAGGATTTGAAACACATAATGGAACAGAAGTATACTCCGAAGAAAGGAGATGCTCAAACTTATCACACAAATCAATAGAAATAAAACTGTGTGAAGCACCAGTATCAAGCAACACATGAACAGGATGATGAAATAAAGTAAATGAACCCTAGAGTGTACCTTGGTCATCACTAGGAGCAGGAGCAGGTAGAGGAACAACATCACCAGATAATGTGGGATAGCAATTGGCATAGTGCCCTCTCTGATCACACCTAAAGAAAGTGATGGAGGAGAGATCAACTGGTTGCCTCTGAGCAGGAGCAGATATGAAGATCCCTTCTGCCAATTCTTCTTCTACTGCTGTAAATTAGGCTTACGCTTGTTGGAAACTGCAGAGGAAGACTGAGCACCAGAAACAGCAGGACCTTTGGATGTGGGATTCTCATAGCGAATAGCCATATCCATGAGCTGGGTGAAAGAACCATGAACATGAGAAATGAGGCGACTATAATACTCTGGACGAGCACCAGCGATGAATTTCTCATTCTTCTTGAGAGGAGTATCAATAAGGCTAGGACCGAATTTGGAAAGATCATTGAACTTCCTCTCATACTCAGCAAAAGACATGGTACCCTGCTTCAAATCCATAAACTCACGATAAATCTGAGATTTTTCGGCTTCTGGCATCCATTTTGCCACAAAAGCCTCCCTGGAAAAGAGATACAGAAAACAAGCTTAAGATATATTCAAAGAAAGGAAAAATAGGAACAAAATTAAGATAATCCAAAGGATACCTAAAGTGCTCCCAAGTGAGATCAGCCGCAACGGTGTTAGCCGTAACGGACTCCCACCAATCTAAAGCAGAATCATGCAACTGCCAGGCTGATAGCAGACGCTTCTGGGCATCAGTAATATCAATACCAGTAAATATCCTTTCAAGACTCTGCAACCACTATTGAGCCTCAATGATAGTCTCTGAACCGGTGAATGGGGTTCCACCTAGTTGAGAGAATTCCTTACAAAGAACAGTGAACCTGACTGGAGCAACAGGTTGAGGAGCTGGGGCAATACCGCGACCCCTACCTCTGGCATTTCCTCGATTCATCCTGAAAAATATCAAGAATGAATTTAGGACAAGAATAAAGACAAGCCAAAGATAAATTAAGATGAGGCAAGATAATACACTTAGATGAATATCTTAAAGAAAGAAAAGATCCTAACAAGGTAGATACGAAAGAAAGGAAGTTAGAAAACCTTTAAAATCCTTTAAAAAGAAAGAAAATTATATATCAAAATAATTTTTGAAATCCTTTGAAAACATTTTGAAAAATCATTTTATACTTTGAAAATACGTCTCTCACAAAGATATGATTCTGAGATTGATTTCACTCATTCTAGGGTAGAAATACTCTATCTCTAATGAGTTTTTGCTCCGTAGAGGCAATGGTTGCCAAAAACCAAAGCTCTGATACCAACTTGTAACAACCCCAATTTCGTACCATCCGAATCGACAATAATCCACACATGTTAGACTTGAATGATGCGAAATAACAGATTGTAAATAAATTTGGAGCAAATAAAATCAAATATACAGAATCACAGACACAGAACAAACAGAATAACTCGCAGCGGAATATAAAAATACATAGTAGTTCATGAAGCTACTATAACAGAGTCTCAAACCAAATACATAACATAGTTGAAAACAACAGAATAGAAATCCCAAATACATAGAAGTTCACTAATACATGAGATAAACTAATACAGCTGAAACATTAATAGAAATATATGTAGATAAGCAGAAACTCCAGTGAAAGACCAGCTCCACGAAGAGAATCCAAAGCTGTGAATAATCAGGCTGACCCAAGCGTAAAGCAAAACACAAAAGACTCGAGTCAGGACAATATATACTTATATAATGTAAACCAACTCAAGTGAATTGTAATCAAGATACAAGTAACTTAAAGGATGCCTGGGACCGCCCATCCTCTAAGGATCCGTCAAACTATTTACTATATAGTAATATTTCGCTATTATAATAATGTCTACACTAAAATAAACATACTTTTAAATAGCGTTCAGGGCTACCCATATCACCCTTCACACATAATAGTCCCAGTAGTCCATCCAATATCATGCCATCTCCACTCCGGGTGACTGTCAGAGGATACCACACGGGCTACGGGAGAAAAACAAACTCGTAGTAAAGGCTCGGTATGGTAGGCGACACGGCACACAAGGCAATGCCAGGATAGATATACCAATTACGCACACAGGCTGGTGGTAACGTAGCAGCCACATACGTCCACCCCGAACAACACTCCAAAATCAAGGGGTGCACCCAATCGATCACAACAGTAATAGAATGGTATCGAAGAAGTGTGGTCAGCGAGAGGTGCTACCTCCTTTGGCCCGAGATCGCTCCTGTTTTAGCCACCTTAAGCTAACTCACGGGAGTTAGGTCCACGTAAAGTACCTTAGGAATGTCGTCACCATCCTACTTCATTCTGGAATCTCCACCGCGTACACAGTTGTAAAAGTGGTTTTCGGTATCGACAGAGAGTATGTCCATATCCGATCGCGGTCCCTTTAACAACCAATCGTAATTATGACCCGTAGTTATAATTTAAAAATGGTATTTATTTCAAAAATCAAATATCACATAATAATTTAATATCATTTCAAATCATTTCAAAATATCAAACTTATCATCAAATCCATTTCAAAATGTCAAACTTATCATTTCATTTGAAAAACATATTCATTTTATTCAATTTAAAAATACCATTTCAATTCACATTTCAAAACAGTTTATACTTCAAATCAAATTACTTCATTTAAATCATTAAAATGAAGTTATTACATTTAATAATTAAATTATTAAATTTCCAAAGTTTTAAAATTTTCAAAGTTCATTCATTTACTTAATTTTATCAAAACAGTGAAAATTCACTTTTCATTCATTCACTTTTTCATTAATTTATTTCACTTATAATTATTCAGAAAGTCAATAATATTTTACAAAAATCATTTTAATTAGATTTAAATCAAAATATTTTAATATTTACATTTCTAAAATAATTTTAAATTTTTTAGAAAACATACATTAACTACGGGTCTGTATATAATTTTCTACACTAGGAAAAGTGATACGGGTAATATATCATTTCAACCCATAATTTACAAAGAAAAATCCGGGTTTTATCATTTCAAACCCGCAGTCCCAAGTAAATGAAATAAATATGAAAATCATTCAGGCCTATCATTTCAGCTCATAACGATTTTCCCTTATTCTAAAGTCCGTTCGGGTTTGTATCATTTCAACCCATAGTGATTCTAATCTAAAGGGAACTTGCAGTGTGATTAACTAATAAAATTACAAAACAGCAATAATATAATAGTAACATATGATATAACTGGTGTTTAATCATGTGTGAATATCATATGATAGTGACATAGCAAATATAACATGGTAATGCATTTTACATATTCACAAGCGATCGATTTACTATTCATATAAGTATAAAACTGTCTGGTGAGAATAACTCACTGGTTTGAGCTGATGACCCAACGACAAATTTCACAAACGGGATCTACACAAGCACAAAAGCACGACACAGATTCGAATGGAGGAGCCAAATGTCAAATTCCTTGGATATACATCAAACAAAACAATATAACATCGATGAGTTTCAAATCAACTACGATCAAAACTACACTAGAATAGACTGCACAGAATCAAATAGAAATGCTTGCACTTTCTTTTAACCTTTACTAGGCTCAGGCATAAGGGAAAATACATGACAATGGCAAGTGTTTGGGTCTGGTTTGGGTGAGTATGGGTTTGGCCTACATATTGGAATGATGGTGTAAAGGTGGGTGAAGGCAAGAACACAAAAGCATGCATACACATGGGTTTTTAGGCCATGAATTGGGCTCGGCCAAGGCCCTAAGTGTCACAGCCAGAGGTGTGGGGTCCACTGTGGTGGTGTGGCCGAGGGTGCTGGAGGTGGTGGAGGTGTGGTAGGTGGCGGCTAGAGGGGTGGTGGGGTGATGGAAGTGATGTTGTGCTCGGCTAGGCTAGTAATTCGGGTTGTTTTGAAAAGTTTATGGATGGGCATCACTAAGGGGGGTCACGACATGGTTGGTTGGTGAGGAGGAGGTGTTGGTGGTGTGCCATCAGGTGCTGGAGGCGGCTAGGCAGCAATGGAGGCATGGCCGATCCTAAAAGAGGTGAAAACATGTGCAAAAATCAAACTAGAATAAGCAATATAAGTAGAAAAAGAGATAAAAGAAATAAAAAAATTTACCAACTTCCCAAGCATGTGATGGCCGAAATTTTTTTCTCAGGAAGGAGGAAAGGAAGATACATGAAATGAAAATGAATTAGTCAGCTGAAACGTGGGAAGTTATGCCAAAAGAAATGAAGAGTTGTGAGGAAAATGAAGATGTGGAATTCAAAAAGGCAAAAGGCAATTCAAAAGTCAAAAACTCTTCATATATCCTTATTTAATTTATATAACTTTATATTTCTGGAAATAATAATAACCCCAGATAAAATTTCGAAAATTTATCAAAATATAAAAATTTATATAATATTTATTAATATATAAAGTTAAATGAAGAAAAATAGCTAAAAATAGTGAACTAGACTAGAAAATTTGAAATTAAATAGAATAATTTTTAGAAAATTCATATGAGCTTGTAAAATATTTTTAAACATAAATAATAACATAAAATAAAAATACATTCACAAAATAAATATTAAAAATTTAATTTAAATATAATTTTTAATGAATAAAATAGCAGAAAATAGGAAAACAACCCTTAAAAATAGGAAATAAATACAGTAAATTTTGAAAAAAATTCTATTATCATTTTAAAAATATGTAGAGATGAAATTTCACAATTAAAACAAGTTTAAAATAATTTTGAAATGAAATAAAGTCAAATTCAAATTTATAGTCAAAATCTAGGGTTGTTACACTCTATATATGAAAGTTGCTCGAAAAATCGCTACAAACACAATGGTGTTAGTTTATGAAGCCAAATTATTATATTTCCTCATATTCCATTTTTGAGCTTTAATAATTATTTGTTAATTCTTTTTAATTAAATACTATATATTTTACAGGGTGTTACATTCTCCCTCCCTTAAAAAAATTTCGTCCCCGAAATTCCTCAAAGGCCGATCATTTTAACATATCATGCAACCACTCTAAACTATACAACCAAGAAGTGTCCAACCAATTTTGCAGCCAATTGTGTACAAATGCAAGGTGTATCATAATACATATGATATATATGCTAAATAATAATATATCATCGCCTTCTATATGATTTTCATGTATGCATATGATATGTAAACAAAGTTTAGCTATTTGCCATGTATCACAACACATAATTTAGAATGGTTCTATTATTCTAATGAATCAATACAACTTTTTTGACATAATTTTTGAAAAGCATTTTCCTTTACATCTTTAAAACAAATCAAGCCACATCATAAAGTAATTGAGATTTATTCAATGAGTTAATGCATATGATTGACTCTACCATAATACATAGCTAATATTAAATTTTTGAAAACCTTTCATTTAGAATAGCAAACAACACACGGGTATATTTACAAATTTTAGCTTTTAAGCATAGGGATGTGACCAGTGGGTTTCACGATAACATTTCTCTATCCTTCGCTTGCTAGAATTTATTTTTTTCCAAAATTTTTAAATTCTTGAGATTTAACCATTCTTTATGTTTGGTTGCTAATTTAATTAATTTCCTAATTTTTATAAACTTCCAGCATTATCCTACGTTTATTGCTAATTAATTGTCCTTATGAAACTTTTCCTATTTATACTATATTCCAATATATATATATATACATATATATCGTCCCAAGGTCATCTACAAAATCAATACGATGATAATTTGGAACATATCTCATATTATTTTGTATGCATTTTTTGTACGAAAAGAGATAACTAACGCTCATACCCCAACTAGCCTAAAAGAAAACAAATGTTAGAAGGAAATGACAACTATCATTCTACTACCTATAGACTACCATCAACTTTTTTCAATGATGTCATGGCCCTATCACTTCTTACTTAAATAAAATGGCATTTTTATTATGTCATTTTATTACAACCCACATGTCTTAACTTTTCTTTTTGGTTTCTAATAAACAAGATCCATCCATTACTCCAATTATTACAACCAACGACTTTTATGTGTATTTACCATCTCATTGCCACTTATCCAATTACAACCAATGGCTTTTACACATGTCTAATAAAACATACCTAGGTTCATACCAATATTTCTTATATTCTACAGGGATTCCTCATTGCTACTCTATGAGCATTGGTTGCTTTTTATTCATAGCCCTATTTTTTTACCCAATCTTACCAAGGCAGTAATCTCCATCTACTCCATATCAAAGTTAGTTTCATTTTCAATACTCTTTATAAATTATTAAACTTCACAATTGTAAAGCACTTAACCCTAAACTTTTATCATTAATAATATAAACTTAATTTTTTTTATATAATTCAACGATTCTTGGTTTCCAAAAGGAACCAAGAAAATCTCCTTATTTGAACCGATTTTTGATCTTAGATATCATAATTTTTAAAACTATAATTTAAAATTTATGAAGTAAGTTTATTTATTAAGTTCAAAAGTCAATGTTAGCAATTTAATTTAAAAAGATTCTTTCGTTTGAACAATACATTATTTCCTTCTTTTCAAATGGTAAGAGTTAAGTTTTTGTTTCAAGAATACTTACAATCAAATTTCTCTTTAAGGTATTTTTACAACAATATTTACTTCATAAAAGATACGATTTTAAACTCGAATCATTTGTTAGGTTTTGCATTTAAAAACATAAAAGTTATACCAAAACATTTTTCAAAATGCATTGTTATATAGTTTCTAAAACATCTTTTAAAACTTAAACAATAATGATTGTAGTAGACAAGAATAATTTGCATTCCATTACTTTCCTACTACTTATGTTGTTTTCACTTTCAACCTTAGTAGAAATTCTAATAGTATACGAAGGGGAATTTTAAGAGATATGTGCAATTACTATATATATTTACGAAAATTATCTTTTTTTATTCCTATAGTTTTTCTAATTAGATTAGCAACATTAGTTTAGTATAAATTTCTAACATTGTTTCTATTTAAATTCCCTAAAGTTGCTACTATCTAAATTCCTTCTACCTAAATTTCTTTTATTTAAACAACTCACACTAACATAGCTCCTTTTCTCTTTTTATTGAATGTTTTCTTCATTGGATCAATGCAGGGTGCCCACCTACTATTTTAGTCATCGAGCTTTTCTCCATTAACAAGAAATAGTTTGAATTTTGTGTACAAATATATTTCAGCTATTTTTCTCCATATTTCCTTTATACGGGAATATTTTCCTAATTTCATTATTAGACATTCTTACCCTTCTACTCTTCTTATTCCAACTATACCCAATACCATTTCCAATCATCAACCCCTTAGAAGATTTTTTTTTAAAACTTTGAATTTATGAAAATAGAAAAAAAATCATTGAGTTAAACATACAATCTATTTTCCATTTGTTTTAGAAAGGAAAAAATCCTTTTATCGAAAACCCTTTAATTGAAATTTTTTAATCCAACCAGTCTTAAATTTTAATTAGAAATTCTCTAAATGGTTCTTTTAGTTAAAATTTCTAAATCTCCTTATATATATTTTTATTATTCAAAAATCTACATTTAGAGAATATTTTATAGGGAGAAAATTTCAGTATTTACATGCATTTCAAAATAATTTTTCCATGATAAGGTTCCTTTTATCTTTGAATAAATATTTGTGAAGTCTTTTCAAATATATTTGGGAAATTTTAAAATCTTTTTATTAAATTCTTTGACCAGGGGTCGAATTCAAAAATGAATTCTATTTGTCATTTCTTTTAGACTTTTCTTCTTTTCCAATTATCCCTAGATTATCTTCATCGGGGCTATATTAAAAATCCCAGCTCCCATCTTGTGGTGGTCTATGCACATCTTCTTGTAGGAACATGCTCATTCCTATTTATACCTTACCTCCAGATATTTGTAACATATTGGTTCTTACTTCCATTTTTCTAGATGAAATGTATGTCATCAGTCGGAAACTTCGTAAAATACAAAATCATGGAGCAGTTCGGGTCTCGCAAAAGGATTCAAGTACCATCCATCTTCAAGGACCCTTCTGTATGTCGTACTCATGCTTTTTTCACTTGATGCCTTTTTTACCCCGATGCCTCATGGTATGGCCTACATCCTGTAGGGTAATCAGGGCAGGTGTATAAATTTAATAGAACTTATTGTTCCAACTCATTGTTTCCTTTTCCATCTTTTCATAATATGGTTGCAACTATTTTGTAGTAGGAATTCATAAAGTTTAACATGTAATATATATAATTCTAGGTAAAAATACAAATATGTTCAGATAACATATCTAATTGTTACGATCGACTAACCTAAGCTCCGACACTAATTGTAACAACGCATACCTTAATAGACCCGATTCTTTGACTTAATTGAAAAAACCAAGTCCGTTAGGCTATGGGTTGGTGTGGTTAATCTGTAATAAAAATAAATATATCAGATAGCTACAAATACAAACTCATAATAGAACAGTAAAATATAATATATATATATATATATATATATATATATATTGACTAAGGCTGCTATCTTGGAACAAATATTATTCCTTAAGTTGCCTTGATAGTGCTAAGCATAAATGAGAAGACCTATCCATCTGTCGTTCTCATCTTGTACTAGTATCATGTAATCTAAATCTATCATGTGCGTTATAAAGAGGAGGGGCCAGAACGACGTTCTAGTGACTAGTAAACTATATACTTTATCCACAACACTAGTTTGTTCCATTTGATCCCACCTATCATGAAGGATTCAAGATTTAATTTCATCTACAAGTACAATATGTCTAACTTTTTAATACATTAGTTATTGATTTTGATGATATCAACCTTAGTAACAACAATATACACTCACATGAAATATAGATGCTAATGTTTTGCTAAGTAATATAGCATACAGTGCAGGATATTATACAAGTGTTGAATCGAAGACTATACATAAAAAGACTTAAGAAATGGACATGAAGACTTATAATATATAGTGCAAGATATTATACAGTTCTTGAATGAAGACTATACAACATAAAGACTCAAGAAATGGACATGAAGACTCATAAGTATAAAGACTAAGGTATGAAGATATCAAGACTATAATATAGTGCGTAGAGCCATAGAATATTGTTAAAGTCCTAGGTAGCAATCTTTGATCTCTATATTTTATTTTTTTAAAACAAAATAAATTTTCAAAATATATATTTCAAAATATTTTACAAGTTTTTCAAAGTTCAAAATATTTATAAATTATGATCAAACTATTTTACAAAGTATCAAATTATTTTACAAGATTTTCAAAACACACATGCATATAATGACAAATCGCCATGCTGTATGTAAACATACATGCTGCGAAACAGTTTTTCAAATTTTGAAATGAAGTGTCCATTCGTTGCAAATCTTTTTGAACGGACACATATATTTAAACACCATATATAGGGTGCTTTAAACGAATTTTTGAGCAGTTATTATCTTATTTTCTTCTCTCCTCTTATTCCCTTGAAAATTCCATTGAAATTATACTCTTTTCTCTTTAAAATAAAATAAGAATCAATTCAAACTTCTTTGTATTGATCCAATAATACTTTCTTATTATTTTAAAATCATCTCTCCTCAAATCAAAGATCAAAATGCTATCCAAAAGGCTATAGGATCCACTATATCCAAAGTTCAAGAAATTGTCTTTGGAAATTCATCAAACTTTATTTGTATTTTCTTAGGTATGATTGTAGCCCATTCAAATTAACTGGGTGTGCTCGGTGGCTTGGAAATTCGAGTGGATGTGCTTGTAGCCCATTCAAATCAAATGGTTTTGCCCTATACCTGAAAAATCGGGATGGTGTGTCTCGCTGCCTCGGATTCGAGATTGTAATTGGGTTTGCCTTCTGCTCATTTAAAGCTTTACATTCGAAAAAATATATATACAAGAAACTATACAGGACTAGATAAAGAAGAAATTCAAATCAGTATAATATCCTTGGTATCATCTCTTTAACTCTCTCCTTTACTTTATTACTTTTAATTTTATATATGATTGCATCTGTGATTGATTGTTTATATATTTTTGTATCGTAAATCTATGAATTAATATTAAATGTGAAAGAAATTTAAAAGATATAAAAAGTTAGAAAACACAATTCATCCTCCTCTAGTGTTTAATTAGCCTTAAGATCCATAATTTTGCAATCCATATAACCTACTCCAAGGTATAACTATATATATGCGTGCGTGCGTGTGTATATGTATAAGTGTCCCTATTCTCCTAAAACCCTTTCGCAACACAATCGATAATCAAATAGCCCGAAGACTGAAGACTCATAGACATGGCATTATAACCTTTTTAGCCATACTACAACTGTATCTCGAAGGCTTACCCAAGGGTAAATTAGCCAACCCCCAAATAAGCGAATAAACAGCCAATTCAATGCATATAACTTTCCTTTTATTTTATACATTTACCATCATTAAATTCTTACTTCATTAATGTTATTAAATGTCATTTACTTCTTCAACATTCAATTAATCCCTTTACGTATGATCTTTTATATTCAAATTGGATAAATATTTGGCCTATAATCCGTTAAATGGGTCAAAAAACCACACTTACTTGATTACTGTACTCCTCCTTTATTCTTTAATTTATTACATTATTCTTTTTTTAAAATTAATGTGATAATGTGCTATTAATTGCACATTACCATATATATATATATATATATATATATTAATGTTGTAACAGACGTTTATTTTTTCATTCCTCAAACATAGTTACTTTATATATATATATATATATATATATATATATATATAAACTGGTAAACAGAATTATTTATATTTTAGCTTTTTAATTTTTATATTTAGTGACTATAATATACTTATATGTAAATTCCATAAAATATATATATATTTCTGCACTGGAACCATATCTTTCCCAAAAGGGAAATATTACCGTTGTAAATCTTCTATAAATCACCAAAAGTGGGATTGAGTGGCGTTTGTAATTACAAGGAATTAAATCTTATTTATTTTATTTTATTGAAATGGAAGGTGCAAACTATGAAGAAAACCTTGCTTTGCACGTCTCTTCATTTGGATATATTCCTTGTTATTTCAAACAATGCGCTTTTCATATATAATTATGAGATTGGATGGTCAATGGAATTCCACATGGCAATCATTGCAATTATATTGTACATTCTACAATTCCAATGAATTAAAACACAGAAAGATTAATTCCCAATTCAATTTAGAACATTCTGAATAAAAGATTAAGAGTTAACCCAATAGCTAAAAAATGGAAATAAATTCACGATTCTGTCAATAACATGTTTCAAACATTATGGGTATTATTCTCTCAAAATCTTAAATCCAGGGTATATGTGTCATTTCGTCAAAGTTAAATAATTTACTTAATATGTAAATATGAGTTTCAAATTAGATTCATTTATTTAAGCCTATAATTCAATAGTTTTCACATAGGCATAATGGCAAAAATAAAATTTTCAATGCAATAAATTTTGTGTTATGTAAATTGCATAATTTTCCGCTCACCTTTTGGCTTTCAAATCTTTAGATCGAATCCACTATTCTTAGTTGACCCCTCTTTCTTTACAACCAAAAATATGTGTATATATCATTAGAATTACAGATCTGAGAGGAGATTTGAGTTAAGTGAAATTCAAATTTATAATTATATGTTTAACCATTTTCACGGAATTGATTCGCTCTTTCTCTTCTTTTTTTTATTTTGTGTTCTTCTCGAATATATACATGTATATAATATTTATTATTTTCATAATATTTAGAAATAGTGGAGAAGGGGAAATGGTAGAGCTTCACTGCCCAGTTCAGCAAACGTGAGAAGAAAAATAACGAGTTAGGCCTGTATTTATAAGCATTGGAATCAATTACTTTCTTTATATTATTATTAATTAAATTCGGGCAGTTAGCCAAGGATCATTTTGCATGGCACTTACCAATAGGTGATCGATCCATATAAGCGGTCGATTGGTAGGACCCGGTCGCTTCTTATCTGTTTATTTTTTTATTTAACGTTATTATCTTTATTTAACATTATTCCCAATTTACTTTTCCATTAACTTATCAATATTTATTTCCTTGATTCTTCATTAATAGTTATTATTCATACTTATTTTCCTCATCCATTTTGAATTATTTCCAATATGAAATCTTCAATCGTCGATAACTTCTCAGTCTGAACTCCGATTGCGAAGCTTTATATATGCAAATTGCTTTGAAGATCACTATGAGTGTAATTTTTATAACCAAATTTTGATGTTTGCTCAAATTCTTTTTTTGATTGTTAATAATGATCAAGGATATAGTTTTTTATTTCAAAAATTATAAAGTACTTTTTTCGATTTACTTACCATTTTATCCTAAACTTCTATTTTCTTCTATTTTTATCATATTATTTGATTTTAATGAACTTTATATGTTTTTTCATATATAAATGGTAATATAAATGGAATAGAATAAGTCATATGTTATAATTGATTTATCTTTAAAAATAAGTCCGTTTGATTAAATTGTTTAAATAAATTAAACCGATTTATTATCTGAATTGCTAAGTTTTAAAAATATGGGTTGTTACAACTATGCTAATGGAGATATGGAACATGGCTTAATTTGGTCTCACTAACATTAGCATGCCTTGAGGCTATCATTGGCAAAAAGAGAATCACACGCAGGCAAGCTACCAATGCTTATAAATATATTGGAACAATGTTTTTTTTTGAAATGGTACTTTATATACAACAAATCATTGTGACAACATATCACATGTCAATAAACGTTCGAATCACGCTAGGCAAGTTTCGAACTTGTAACCTCTCACACCAACGCCAAATCACTTAACCACTGGAACAATGGTGCTTGTCTATGGGAACAATGTTAATAGAGATATAACTTTAACTCTAAAGGAACATACAACTCAAAATCTGATGAAGATACAACATGAATGCAAAAATAAAGATAGAATGACAACTTACAAAGATGTATAGTAATGCTAATGGAAACAATATGGAGCTAGCTATAAGGTTGAGTTGTAGCTAATAAAGAGAAAATGAAGTTAGAAGAAACATGAATTTATGACTATCAAAGGTTAATAAAAGTAATGTTAGTGGGAGTATAGGCACAAAATAACAAAGGCATGAAGAAAGCAATGTTAGTTGATCATTTAAGCTAATGTAGATATGAATTTATAGTTATTGGAAGTATGAATCTAGCTACCAAAGATATAGTTCTTGCCACGATTTAGCATACCATTTGGTTCACCTATGTCATGTTAAAAGAAATTATGAAGAGTCTGCATCTTTTTGTAGAAGCCATCTCAAAGTGACACGTACCATATCTAAATTATGCCAATTCAAAATTCAAGCAAAAGATCGCAATTATTTAAATAGTCACATGTTAAAGATTCATATAGAATAAACTAAATCTGCTAAGTTCAAGGCACATGTCAACTACTTACAACAGTCAAGATCTACTATAAACATGGGATTACCTCCACATAAGAAGGAGCTTCTTCTTAAATCTTCTTCTTCGCATTTCTTTTACAAATTTGAAAACTTATAAAATCTCAAACTAGGAATCAATGAGAGATTCATTCATACAACAATTTTTTAGTAGATTTGAAGCCAACTTTAGAATTATAGTTAGAGGTAGAAATTATCAAAGGCAATTCACTAATATTAAAGTAAGAAATTTAAAATTAGAAGTCATAAATATATGTAACACAAGTTGTAGAGTGGTCCCATTTTAACAAAGATCTACATCCATAATGACTACTAGTTTTTATTTCATGATATCTTTTGTTACAAGAGTACTTTTATGGAACTTTGAGCTAAGATATATTGCATGTCAAACTAGAAAATTTGATCCTTGTACAAGTGCATGTGAATCTTTATTTATGCCTCTTGAGATCATGCCTAATTGGGCTCAGATTGAATAGTAAGGCCATTTGTTTCATCATGACTAACAGTTTAGATATTGCTCAATAAAGAAGCCAGATGGAGAGGATGATTCGGATGAAGGCTAACTAGTGGGTTGTACCATAATGTGCATGTATTAGAGAGGTGGCATCAGACAGAGAGCTCTTAATGAATAATGGATTTGTTTTTATTTAGACTTCGGAGTACACAATCTTTTTGATGCATAATGGTACTTTTGTTAGATGAATAGAGTCGTTTTATGCTGATCTTATTGGGTAAATAGTAGAAATTCATGTCATCGTCTCTTTGCACAAAGATGACCAGGCACTTTTGTCATATGTCTATCGAGTCATGGCAAAGTGTAATGGGGGGAGAGGTTGGATGACCAACAAAATGATGGGTAGGAGAAGATGTGGGAGTTTGGAGAGGATATGGAAGGAAGGGCTTCCTTACAATGACCCAGACGTCAAATGATGAGGAAGGGTGTTGTCCATAAGACTTCAAGCCTTTTGTTGATTGTAATGTTTTGGTAAGTCTACAACTAGATCTTAGAGATAGATAGAGGACATATCTTTGTGGGTAGATCCATTAAAAGGATGCAAGCAATTTTGGGTCACACCTGCCCTTGACCGGGTAACATGGCACAAGCTCACATTATCAGGCCGTTAATAAATGAGCCCATTGTCTTTTGCAAAAAATCCATGTAACATTTTATCCCTATGCTTGCTTATGTGAGCCGAGGTGGACTTGTCTGTATCGTATTCTTATTGGTTGTGATGCTTCATTATTCCAAAAGGTCTTAGAGATGTGATATTTAAAGTAATTACACATTCAACTAGAAATTGAAAGTTGAGACGAATTCTTTCCCCTTTCTTCTTATGAGTGGGATTTGAGACCCAAATCTAGAAAAGGGGAAGCACCTTCTTGTCCCTCTTCTCTTTACCGAGCCTTTTGTGATCTTGACGTCGTTAGAGATAGCTCAAGATTTTTTCCTTTTAGTTTTTGATTATTTCCATAATCTTTATAAGAAAACACCATCAGCTTATGTTTCCTCTCTATCTTTAACCTTTATTTTTTTCAGTTCAATTTCTTATTTACACTTTGAAAACACGAATGTTTATTGCATTTTTTGTGTCGATTTCACACCTATTAACCTTTAGATTCATTATCGTCCCTGATTGGGACATTGGTTATTCGAAATTGATGGGTCAATGTTGATCGATTGACATTGAACTATTTCGATTATTTCCAAAAAGAAAAACCAAAAATTATATTTAATTACATATATTCTCCTGCCTTTAGGAAGAAGATACTAGGATATGTCTTTGGGTTAGAGCCCGTTAAATTATAAAAGAAAATGCATATTTTAAATAGGTGGTCCACATGGCTTAACTAGGTAATAGGTTGCACGAAAAAATTGCTTAAGTGTGACGGTTAACCTTGTGCTTATGGAACGTCTCTTTCGACGTTCATCAAAGTCTCGGTCACCAAACACCCTATGGGGAGTGTGCTTACCCTAGGTTTAAGCCTACTGATAGCTCTTCTCGGGATGGTCAGTATGCAGGTTGTATTTGTATTGTGTATTGCAGATGACTAAGTTAAAGAGAGTCACAACATAGGGTACCTATGGAAGCGGTAAACTCTTTGAGCATCCCATCTAAAGTGTAAGAGGCCGAGGGAGGTTGGTCGATGCATACAAAAGACACAACATAGTGAGGATAGAACCATTGTACCCCTACTCAAGTAACAGGTTGAACATGTCTCGGCCAAAATACTTTAGCTAGGCCATGTCTTATATGAAGTCCGGCCCAAAACTTCCCCTTCATCGTCATTTTATCTGATTTCTCAATGCATACTAGATGGCCTCGGCCCAGGTTTCCTTAAGGTTCTAGCCTAATTATGTCCATTGCATCTTCTGCCATGGCCTAGTTCTCCTAGAGCCTTTGTCACTCTTCATCTGCTTAATGTTCAAGCTTTCCAAGAATTACAACTCTTTGGAGGGTTGGCATTACAATATTAAGAGCCGCATCACCCCAACATCGTTCTTTGGCCTCCTAAATAAGGTCGTTGGGTACCAAGACCGCTACTTCTATGTGGATTCGACCATCAACCCACCCTCTATGTGCAACAATTTTGGGTGCCAAGTACTATTTTGTAACTTATCTTTCCTATACAAAATTTAGCTACATTGTATCTTCTAAACATGCATGCTTATTTTATCATAGTGACTCTAACTGTGTCTAGGGAGGATAAGGGGAAGTTCATTGATTGGATGGACCACAATTGAAAGTTTGGGGATAACCAGCGGAATGTGACCTACCTCTTAACTAATGAGAACCTATGCCAGGTCTGGTTGTTGCGCTTGGCCAAACAAAGCTAAAGGAGAAGACGAGGATTCTAAATCCCTAAGGGGAAAAAGGTGGAAATTGTGGTGACTAAGGCGGAAGCAGAGAGTAGGCAGAATGTAAAGAAGGTAGAAGTGGAAATGGTATAAGCTGACCAGGGCCTAGACTTCGATTTGGCAGAACATGGCCAAACTGATGCGGTGGGTGGGAACTATATGAACCACTCTTATACAAATATGCTAAGAGAAAAATAGCAGGGACTGTCATCGATTGGAAAAGACCGAATAGGCATAAAGGCAGCCGACTGTAATGTCTCCTAGTCATTTGACTAGTAAACTAGAGACGCCAGAGGTGGAGAGGAAATGGGCATAAACACAAGCCTTGGAGAGATTGGGCTCCTTCGATGAAGCCCCTCTCACCCTAGGTCTACTATACAACTTGAAAAACTTACAGCCCCTAACACGAGCCCGTTTGAATGGGCATGCACTAAGTCCTCCTACTTGCCTCTGGTTAGGAGGAGGTAGCAAATCCAACCTAAGGATGGATATACCCTCCTTTCTAGTTGTTTGTTTCCATTTCATTTTTTTTAACTATACCCCTTTCACTTAAACTTTCTAACAATTATCCGATTATTCTATTCTACTTGTTTTTTAGCGAGCTAGCTCAATTTTTCCTTCTTGTATGCCATTCCCCAAGCCTTTACTGCCCCTACCCAGATCCTTCCTTGATAGATTTTCGCGAACCCCAACAGTAACCAACCTCCACTGCCTCTTAAGGGGAAGCCTTCTTCTAAATACTCTATAGAGGCACGTTTTCATTCCTTAACATATCCTTCCAATATAAGTGCATGTTGATGCTTACGCTCTTCTCCCCCCAGGGGCTACTGCTAGGCTTGGCTTTGTTTTCCTTCGCAAGAGGACAAGGAAGGTTGAGTAGCTAGAGGGTTCGAACGAGGACCGATCTTGCTTGTTTTTTTCTTAAAGGAAACCGAATTACCAGGTAACTAGTAGGACCCGGTAGCGGTTGCCAACCTATCCATCACCCAAGGGAGGAAGGTGGCAAGGCTGAATGGGTTGCTATGGATGCTCGTCGAGACCACCTTTGAAATGATAGAGTAGGTATGCGGACTAAGTAGCATGGCCAGAAAAATAATTGGAGGCGGCCTTTGTTGGGAACCTCCAAGAGGCTTTTCTGGTGAGACACCTTTTGAACATGTCCATAAAAGATTTTTTTTATCAAACCTTTTTGCTAGTTGTTTTTTTCACAGGTTAGGACCCACGCCTTTCGGATTCAACATAAGACGGTGGCGTTAAAAAACAGCCATGGATGAAATGAAGGCTAGGTTGTTGGAGGAGGAAAGGCGAGCAACACCGACAAAAGGGTGGAGAGGTATAGAAAAAGGCAATGGACGTGGAGGCGATGAAGGATGCTGAGGTGAAGGATGACAGATAAGGAGGTTAGGATGGTGGCAAAAAGGGTGCTTGGCAGGGAGACTTCCTGCTGCGAGGGGCTAGAGGGGGATGTATACTAACTGAAGGCTGAATTGGAGGCTAAGGCAAATGAGGTTGACAAACTTCATGAATCTCTACTCCTCTACCTACAACTATAACTGCTATGCGAAGATAGTCAAGAAGGAGATGACCTGGAATGCCTAGCTGACAACGTTGCTTAAGAGAATAGTCTCTGTCAACTTTCAAATGTTGTAGGTTATTAACTCCTCAATGCCAAGTAGCTTTGTAGTGTTCGGCAAATTCGGCAAAAGGTGATAACGGATATGATTTAAGCCAGCCACACCCCTCCCCACATTGTAGGGCTGAAGCAGAATCCCTTTTATTGGACATCTCCAGCACCCCACCTTTAGAACCAAAGTTGAAAAAGTGATGACACACTACTAGAAAATGCTGCAGTTTCCTACGCAAAATTTCCAATGTCCTTCCTACGCTAAAAGGCGGGGCGTAGGGTAGGTGTAGGAAACTGGTAGAAAGAGGTAAAGGCGTAGGGAAAACGTAAGGAAATTTCCTACGCTTCTCCTACGCCAAATTCCACACGTAGAAAAAAAATGGAGGCGTAACCAAGGTGTAGGAAATCTTCTACACGAAACTGATACTGTAGAAAAGGCGTAGATAATCTCCTACGCCATTTCCACGCCTCTGCTAATTTTATACAATTCCATGTTGACGTAGGAAAACCGTAGGAAATTTCCCACGCCGTCCCTACACATGCAAAAAAAAAAACAAGTTTTTAATTTTTACATTCATCACCGTATCGTCATTCTCCAACCTCAGCACCGAATAAAAAAAAAACTAATTCTACGAAAATTATCTTCTCCTCCTTTTATATTTGTTTTGATTGAATTTCGATTCAGGGGTTTCCGATTCGTGCAATCTCCATGGCGACGCTTGAACCCAAAAAAACTAGGGTTTCAAAAATCAACGCCTTCTAAATAATCATCGCTGCATGCTCGGCTATTCCATCATCCATCGTCGGCTCATCCTTGCCTCCTACGCGATATTCTCCACTGCTGATTTGAAGTCCCGCTACAGCCTCGTTATACTCCCACTTCTCATCCTTGCCTCCTACGCGATATTTTCCACTGCTGATTTGAAGTCCTGCTACAGTCTCTTTATACTGCCACTTCTCATCCTTGCCTCCTACGCGATATTTTCCACTGCTGATTTGAAGACCTGCTACAGTCTCTTTATGCTGCCACTGCTAATTAAGTATGCGAATTTCTTATTTTGAGTTGTCTAATTTTCTACTGCACTGCTGATTTGAACTATTTTTGTCAAGTAGTCAACAAAAAATTGTTTATATAGCGTAACATCATGTTGATATTGTTTAAACGCGGTTGGGCAAACAACACCTGTAATTGTAGGGCTCATAAGGTCACTTCGGACAGTGGATCTACCACTAGTGGATGGATTGATGAAGCATCAATGGAATTTGAAGTAAGTAATTCTTATATCTTGGTTTTAACAACTGGTTAATAGTTTAATATGTGCAAGATTAGTTAAATTATGTTGTTGCTACCTATGTAGTAAGTGATACGCTGCACTGATGGACCTCAAGGTGATGGTTACATACTGTATAGTCTTGCTTTGGTTAGAAAGCTAAGTAGCTAGTAGTTATTGAGGGTAGTTTGACTCTTTTAATTAGCAACATCTAGCTAGTAAATATAAAATTAGTAAAAAGTATGCTGCATGGCAAGACAAAGGTGAAATTTTCAAAGCTAAATCTCGAGTTCCTGTGTGAACTCCACTTGTTAATGCTTCAATTAAATTTAAAACGTAAGAAAAAAACATTAAACCCAAAATAGTGTATGGTACTGGAGCAGTTTGTGGTCAAGGAGGAGGTGGTTTGAAGGAGGAGATAGTGGTACACTGTTGGTTGTAGACGGTGTAGTATTATGTCAGTGATGTGAAGTGGAAGGTTGAAGTTGTTTGGTATATGGCAGTGGAGTTTGAATGTAGTTTGAGGGATTTTTGTTTGTGTTGAGCAGGGTTCTTGTTGTTGATGGTCAGAGGGTGTTAGAGTAATGGGTTTGCAGTTTTGATAAGTAGAAGTTCTTTTGATAGAGGACAAAGGCAATGGAGTGGTGGCAGTGTGCAGGTTGGTCAATGAACTGTGGTGAAGGTAGTGTATGAGTGGGTAGAAGGTGGTGGAGTTGCACTTGCTGTTGATTTATAGTTTATGGAATTGATGAAGTGGTGGTTTGAGTAGTGGATGAGGATACAAGTTGATGTGTATGTGGGCAATTTTGCTGGAGGAAATGTGGATGGTGTGAAGGTGCAGTGATAACAGAAAAAGTATGAATTATGAAGGAGGAGTAGTAGCAGTTTTTGTGCGATGGTGATGTCGTTGATCAGGTGGTTGATGTATGTTGATAGGTTTGGAAGTTGTATGTGTGATAAGGTGAATGGAGGAGGTAATGCCAACAAAATGCGTTAATGAGTTGCAAAAATAAGAATGTAACAACCCACATTCTACCCTCTTCAGTTAAACCACAAATTCAACAAGTTACTAACAAAATTGAAACCATAAAGCATGATACCAGCTCCAAAAGAAAAGACTGAAAACTTAACGTGAAATTTAACAAATTAAATACGTATAAAACTCAAAACTCAAAACTCAAAACTAAATAAAAAAACACAGAAAAATAAAAAAATAAAAGCAAAAACAAATCACACAGTAACAATCTCAACCCGGCAAAAGAAGGAAACAAGACTTCACGTTCCTTTCTGTCAAATGAAATTTGACTTCCCTCTTTTTAAAAATAAAATAAAAATAAAAGCGATTCCTCTTAGTTCAAAGCGATTATTTTTAATTCTATGGAATTAATTTCAGAATTCAAATCTCAATAAGTCTAGTTTATCATCAGTTCATATTGTTCCTAACATTGATGCTCACTGGCGGACTGTTGTAATAGATTTCTTTTCTCGAGTCCATTAAATTTAAAATCCCTCATGAAGTATGAAAAAAATGATGTAGCTTTAGGTTAGAGAATGTAACCATATCCATTGTAGTAAACTAGCAACACATGTACGTGTTAGTGAACTGTGTTGGGGTGATTTATATTTTTTTTTTCAGATTAAGAAATGAACAATAAATAATACTATTCAGTTAACCATGAGCGTGATGCGCATATGTGCATGTGAGAGTGCTGTTTTGAACACCATTGGGTATTTCCATAATCTTGCTTTGTTCATTTTTGGCTGCTGTTTTGTTTGGTATTAGTTCTTTCTTATTGAAGAGGATTGACCTTTGTGGTTTTAGTCTTAGAAATGTTAATTTGCAAAGAAATAAATAACTATCAGGTTCATAGATTATAACTTACACATGGATCATGTTTTCTTTCCTACCGTCCTTCCATTTTGTCTTTTTAATAACTTAGCTTTGTACTGCTGTATAATATTTCCATGATAATAATCTCATTAACAAGATGAAACTTGACAAAAATTTATATATGTTGCCACGTTTGAATATTTTCTACACATATAATATGTTGGCATGATAATATACAATGTAAATAGAAATACATGATAGTGTACAAAATATTATTGTTTAGGCATGTATGCTTATAAGATAAATATTATATCATTAAGCTTATAATAACCTTTATCGAAATGAATACTGTCTTAAGAAAACCTAGCGACATAAGATTTGCCTCAAGTCAAAGAGAACTTATAACTATGATTTTTCATTATCAGCGTTAATGCCCTCCAGTAGTTCCTTTAATTGTCCATTCTGATAATACATGGAGACAGAGAAAAAAATAAATATAAACAAACACTGCAAGCTAGTTATATAAAACTGGTAAGGACTTGTGTATAATAAATAACCTGATGCATGTTAAGAAGTATATCAGATCCTCCTACGAATTCCCCCTTTATAAATACTTGCGGAAACGTTGGCCAGTTGCTGAAATCAACAAATACAAAGTATGTCAGTTCAATGCTTGATGCCATAAATACAGTCCTCATTTCTGAAAACAGATTCTTGGCATGTTTAGTTCAGTAACTTGTATAACTCATATTCAAGAGGTTTCCATACTACTCAACTGAAATTTGAAACAATGGATAGAGGTAAGGTTTTACAATAATACAGATTCGCCAATCCAAATTTTATAGATTTTTATTTTTATTTTTATTTTTATTTTTTTGCTCATTAGACAAACATGTTCTTGAATTTATCAAGCAAAGTGTTTCCTATTTTTACTTACTTGCAATTAAGCTACATTTATCATCGCTAAGGGGGGACAGAGTATGTAATCTAACTCTTTACTGACTAGAGTTATTCTTCTCACTTAGCCTATAAACTCAGTACTGGAAGTTGGGATTGCAAACTCAGTTTTGCATCAGATTGCAAGATTTAGCCTCCAAACTCAGTTTTGCAAAACCAAGCATGCACATTCAGTTTAGCAAACTGAGTCTGCGAACTTAGTTACAACTGAGTTCACAGTAGACTTAGTTTGCAATGCAAATTCACTTACAAACTCCTTTGCCTCCCTCCGTTGCATTTTTTGCAGACAATTAGTTGCAAACTCCTTTGCATTTTTTGCAGATATTCAGACTAAATTCCAAATATCCAACTTCTTGCAAGCAATACCAAAATGGCATGGAACAGTTTTATGGAAAAAGTAGTCTAACATTACAATGATGTACCTCATATGACATAAATAGAGCAAAGCCGATATTTTTCGTGCCAAAAAGACGAAACCACTTTATTTTATTCCTTGCACATATTATACTTGAAGATGAAACAATTATTGATATATGTGTGTTTATAATAATTTTAGTTAAGACATAAGTCTAATAAAAAATAAATTATTTAACAGACTCAGCTGATACCTGTTTACTAGCGAACTGTCAACTTAGATATTATATAACATAAAATAAAATGATATTTTGACATCTTAACTTCGTCAAATATAAAAGTCAAACTACTTAAGTTACATGTGCGATTGCCTAAATGGATAATGCATATAACGCCTAAGAGCGTATTTTCCATTTTTGCTCATAATACTAATCACTAGATCCAATATAATCTTCTTCTAATCCAATGTATTTTGTCAACATATTTCCAATGACAAATAACCCCCATGTATTCCAATTCGACAATGTCACGGTCTTGATATATCAAACAATCATATCTATAGTATTCATGCTACAAGAAAAAAGTTGTTTGGAGCATGTCAAAAAACTCAAACTAAAGCACAAATATGTTAAGTGAAAAATATCATTGCTATTTTCTAAGTATCGCTCTAGGATTCCTATGCAACATTAAAAATAAAATTGGTGCATGAACTACCAATTAAGTATAATAGAAAGGTGAGAACGAATGAGAAACTGTTACAGTAAAAATTGATTTTCTAGTTTTATTTTGTTCTAAATTTGTTTGAATCTGCATTATACTGTGAAATCTTGTAGATTTTATCAATTTTAGTTAGAATACAAATAAGCCATATTTTCAGGGGTTCCTTTTTTTGGACAAGTATTTTTATCTATTCATAAGAGCATCGACACAAAGATAATGTTCATTCAGTGCCATTAGAAAGGTAAATTTGTGTCAAATTCATCCATGTTAATGTCAATTGGTATTAACTACTAATAGTTACATGTTAAAAAGTGAGATGATTTGTATTTTAAATTGGTTTTGTTCTTTAACGGTATTCGTATATCTGCATTTAGGTACAATTAACGATGTATCATTACAGTTATTCTTCTCATCATTTCTAAAATGAATATCATATATGTGCCATACTTAAATTTGATACATCGTTAAAGTTATTCTTCTCATGATTTTTGAAACTGCACAGTGTGAGGATGTATTTATGTTTTTGTTCTTGTATTTGGAAAATCACAAATACAGGCACAATATCAAGCTAGAATTGAAGAATTGAAAAGTCAGGGCACAGAAATTTCGTATGCTGTCGAGGAAGAAGTATTCGACAAGCTTACCGGTGCTATAGCTAAAAGAAAGGACCGTAGGCCATATTATGACAATATCCTGGAGTAAGTATTTAAACTTTCAACAAAACATTATTTTAATTAGTTTAAAATGCATAAATTGATGCAAATATTTGATAAAATGTAGAAATACAAAGACGCTACTTATAGCATCAATAAGGGAGAAACACAGACTAGAGCAAACTAGAGGAAAATGTGGAGCGTCAAGAAGGGAAGATTCAAATGTTGAAGATGCAGTATGAACAACTCACCGAGATGCTTCGACAGCGATTTGATGAAGAGCCGAATGATCGTTGTGAGGGATGAGGGTATTGAAAACTTTTTAATGGTATCTGTATGATGTCATGTATCATGAGCATATTATCATATTATTTTAACATATAAGAACTTGATTAATATTGTTTGGCTTTGTAATATGAATGAGATATTTTTTTTTGAATTAAAGATGAATGATTTGACTTTAATTCTTTTGTTGGAATGTGTATATATATAAAATAAGTTGATTTTAGTTTCTATTCAATGTGATGAAATGAAATAGAATAGTAATATATCAAACTTGCTTCAGAAAAGACGTAGGGAAGGTGTAGGAAAGGCGTAGGTAAATGAAATATTAATGCAGCAAAAAGTCGTGTGCATGGCGTAGGAAAAACATTAAAAACGCAGGCTTAGGTAAACCGTGGATAAATGAATGACGTAGAAAAGACGTAGGAAACGTAATATGTAAGAATGACGTAGGGAAAGCGTAGGAAAACTAGGCGTAGGGAAGACGTAGGTAAACGAATGACGTAGGAAAGACGTGAGTACTTAAAGAAGTAAAAATGTCGTAACAAAACCGTAGGTACAACATGGCGTGGGGAAGGCGTAAGAAAATTAGGGCGTAGGAAAGGCGTAGAAAACAACTCCATGGATGGCGTAGGTAAGACATGGGTGTTTTATTACCTACGCAGGTTTTACCCTCGCCAGAATTGGCGTAGGGGTTACGTAGTTGCTGCGTTTACCTACGCCCCGCTTACGCCATATTGGCGTAGGTAAACTGCAGTTTTCTTGTAGTGACATATGACGATGACTAGTAGGTCGTTGACCATTTATAGCTCCCTTTAGTAATAAATTTGGCTTATAAACTTTTGTATGGTGGATGAATTCCATGTTTTGTAATGAAGCTTATGCGTATCAATGAAAGATATTTCGTCCCTACTATTTTGGTTACGTTTTTACTGGTTATACACACACACACACCCTTATGTGTCTTTCTATGTCTGCTTTGTGTTTACTGAGATTTTATTTAGGATAGGAAGTCTATGTGGCATTCAGAGTTGTTTAGCAACTCTAATTTGAGAGGAAGCACTTAAGGGACTAAGGAATTTTTATACACACTACAAGAAACATGATTTTGACATCTTATTTTTTGAGGCAATATGATGTTTATTTGTGCTGTAAAGCTTGAAATAATATAAAATAACTTGTTAAACCGCTGCCTAATACCTTTGCCCGCTTAAGTTTTCATTTCCCTCCATTTGCCCGCTTAACTTGAAATAACTTGTTAAACCGTTACGGTGCGCGCTTCGCGCGTGATGAAGGAGGCTAAATTGTTTTTTCACAATTTGTATTTATTTAATATATTCAAAAGGAAATGATTTTCACATTTATTTAGTCATATTTTTGTGTTGACTCATACGTAGGTAATTTGAAATTTTATTTCTAAGTTGCAATATCTAATTTCTTGTGAGTTTAAATTTTTATTTATATTACTAATTAATAAAAAACAAATCTGTAAAGTAGTTTATTTGCTAGATTTTATTTTTAAGTGATATTAAGACTTGGTAAATATTATAAGGAAATTTTGAATGTAAAAGAAGCTTAATTATCAGATCCGGGCAATGCCTAAATTTTAATAATATCTGTAGAGAGGCATTTTTGATATTTCATGCTGATATCAAAAAAGTGTGACATCAAATATATAAGATATAAATGGCAATTTTGGAAATTCACGGTCGAATCAAAAGTTTGTGCTTTCAAACCAACTATTAATAAACACACAAACACACACAATACACACACACACACATATATATACATACATATATATATATATATATATATATATCTTTGATAACAGTTGTAATACCTTTGGTCTCATACTTTTTTGGAGTCAGCGTGAACTATCAAAAATGCCCCGTTAATGTCAGATAAAAATATTATCTAATAATTACAGTTTTTTTGCAAATTCATACCGTCTTAATATTAATATCACTTAAAAATAGGATCTCAAAATTACATTTCCTTTACGAATTCAAACTTTCTTTTAACAAATTTTAATATCACCTTAAAATATGATCTGAAAACTATACTTCCTTTATTAATTCAAACCATCTTTCAACAAATTTTAATACCACCTAAAAATATGATCTAAAAACTGCACTTCCTTTACAAATTCAAACTATCTTTCAACAAATATTAACAAATCTTAATATCACTTAAAAATAGAATCTAATAAATAAACTTCCATTATAAAATCATTATTTATTAATTAATAATATATATATAAATTAAAAAAAATGAAAAAAATTAGGTTTTACAACCTTAAAATAAAAATTCAAACTAATTAAACATGATTTTAACGTAAAAAGCCATCATCATGCATGCGGTAAAGCTCGTGTATATATAAAGAAAACTCCCGCGTATAGTTAAAAAATAAATCACTACCACCATCCCCAAATCGTCTTCTCCTGCTGCCTCAAAATTTGGCTGCCGTCCTTTTCCACTCCGGATCCATCAAGCTGCTTCCGTTCATCCCCTTCCACTGCATCAAACCACTGCAGCCTTATCCTTCTTCGACTCCATCAAGCAGTTGCAACGATAACGAGACTACCTTAAGGAGACAACGACCTTGTGCCCTATTCTCCTTCGCCCATCAAGTAGCTGCAATGACAACGAGAAAACCTGATGTGACGATGCAAGATTGGAGGACACAGAAGAAAACAAGCCCGCGGTATTTTCTAATTCTATTGATATTTCACTTTTCTGTATTATTCACAATTTTTTATATTATAATTTAAAACTTCACAGATTCAACTTATAGATTATATAAGTACCATTATTTATTTTTATTGAAATTAAAATATGTCATGACAATATTGTTTAGTACGCCTACTACAATATGCATTATACCATTAGCAGATTTCGTTTGTTATACAAGAAGATAACTTGTACTAGTGTATCCTACCTTGTATTGTATCAGCGTTTCACATACAATAGGGAATATGTCCTCATGAGAATGATACTCTACTCTAAATGTCGCTAAACCGTATACATTCATTACCATTGGGCACAACTCAACCCAAATGGGATTCCCTTAGATTTTGTGGTTGAAGAAGGAACCTGCCATCTCCTTTTTGTATTAAGTGCTGCTCTTTTCCCTAAAGGAGTTTGTCGGGTCCGTCTACTATTCTATGCATTGAAATCGTTGAATATAACTGCCTCATCTTTGTAAGAAAAAAGGCAGATTTAGAATATTTCAACATCAATGTATAATTAAAAGATGATAGTAAATATTGATTTTTATTGTAATTGTTTGTTTGTTAAGGCGTCACTTAGCAATGTTAGCATGTGTGTATGTCCATGTAATCATCGCAAAAATGTTACTTTGAGAATCAAAAATTACTCATTGTTAGAAGAAAAAATATATTTGTCAATTCTTATGAGAAAATAAATGAATAAACCTCAAACCATCTTTATTATTGTAAAAATACAACTCATATATCACTCATAAAGGGCTAAAGTTTACATCAGTATTTAAAACATTTTTAAATAGCAAATAACCTTCACTGATTTAAATAGCAAATAAATTGTTTTTGATTAAAAGTACTTAAATATTGAACTAAAAAGTACCGAAGTAAACAGATAAAAAAAGAGTGCTATAGGAAATTGCAGATTATTTGCAGAAGATTTGAAGATTTGAAAGAAAATGATCTTGATCTTTATTGAATGATCAGATACAAATATTTTTGATGAATGGTACAATACAATACACGTTGAACATGATACGCTATTTATAAATGTAAAATTTTGTATATTGAGCTGGAGACAATCGGGCCAGACCTGCATCTGCAAGTCAGAAATGTTGTAAACCACTAGACCACAAGTGAATGTCTGTGATCTTCTCTTCAGATAGATGCAATGATATATGCCGAGAATAGCTGCTGCATTGTATTCATTCTCCAATTTGCCCCCTCAAACCCTATTACGGCTAGGGTTTTTTGCAATTTTTCCAAAATTCTCTTCCACTTCCATTGCATGAAAATCTGATGAAATTTAGTTGGGTTAATCACAAAATGAGATTGGATCAATGAATATTGGGTGAAAAAATCAAAACTTTGGTCGATTGTCATTTGAAGATGGCAAACGATCAGAGAAACAACAACGAATACTTCATTACGATTCTAGCTTGTGAAGTTGAGATCATCTTGGCTGTTCATATACTTTCTAGTATGTGAATTGTCATCGTTTAGGCTTTCGACTTTCAGCCTTTCTCTGAATCGAGTGAAGTTATTCTTTGATAGAGGCTTAGTCAATATGTCGGCGGTCTGGTAAGTAGAAGGTATGTGGTTTACATTTAGCTTCCCTTTTGTTGATAGTTCACGAACAAAATAGAGATCCAATTCGACATGTTTTGTTCTTGAGTGTAATACTGGGTTGGTTGTGAGATGTATTGTACTTAGATTATCACATAGATAGTTGTCTTACACTCAGTTTTGACTTGTAGTTCTCCAAATAGGAACTCTATCCACATAACTTCGGTAGTAGCATTTTCTATGCTTCTAAACTCAGCCTCGGTACTAGATCTGGAGACAGTAGACTGTTTTTTGGGCACCAAGAAATAGGGTTGTTTTCTAAGTATATACAATACCCAATTGTAGACCTCATGTCATCTGGGTCTGTAGCCCAGTCAGCATTAGCGGAGCTATTGATACTGATTATCTTATTTGCTTCCAAAGGTAAACCAAAACTTAAAGTCTCCTTGAGATACCTTAGTATCCTTTTAACTGCTTTCCATTGATCATATGTTGGATTTTTCATATATTGGCTTGCTTTATTAACAGTATAAGTGATGTCAGGTCTTGTGATAGTAGCATACTTGTAACAACCCTGTATTTGAGATTATTTTAATTTTATATTTTAATTATTTTAACTGAAATTCCTGATTTAAAAACTTTATTTTATTTATTAAAATGTATAAATTTTGTTGTTTTAAATATAAATTTTGATCTTTATATGAATTATAATTCCAAAAATGAATAAATAGAATATTTTCCAAAAATGTGTTTTTTGGTCAACGTGGTCAAATTTTGACTTTTAAATTTGAAATTTAAATTTTTTTAATTTTTGAATTTTATCTTTTATTATGAAAATAAATTAAATTTCAAGTATACTGCTTTTCGTTTCGTTGAAATCTGATTAATATTGTGAAAGTTATACTTTTTAAACCATTGTGTGTAAATTGATTTATTTAACAAAATTGTTTATTTTAATTTATATAAATAATATTTTTATGTGTCATATCATGTTTTAAATTTGTGTATATATATGTAACATGACATGTTATGCATATATTTTATTTTAAAACATTTTTAAAAGTGTAGTTATATTTTTCCAATGTTTATTGTACTTTGTTTTCAATTTATTATACTAGTTTTAATTTAATAAACTATTTTCTTATATTTTTCCTAAAAATTATTTTTTTATTTCATTCCTACTTTATTTTGTTTCCATTTTCATTTTATTCGTTTGATTTTTCTTTTGGTTTATTTGAATAAATGAAAATGGAAATACTAAGAGACAAAAAGCCTTTTAACTTATGGCTTTTCAATGCTTTGTCCCTTCATTTCCTTGGACGACTTTTCCTATGAAATAGCCGTGGGTTATTTTTTTAATTCACGTAAGAAAAACATCTCATTTCATCATAACTTTCGGTTACTTTCAGATCTGAAAATATTAGGTAATGGCTTCTTCTTCTTTTTTCTACTTTTCTATTCATTTTTCTATTGAAATTTTACATTGTTTTGTTTGATCTCTTATGCTTTGTTCGGCCTAAACACCTCACCACCTCCTCGGACCACCACATCACCTTCTTCCCCTCACCATACATGGCCTGACATTCCCCTCCTCTGACCATGACTGGCCGTGGCCATCCAATGAAGCAAACACCATACATTGCATAAAACCCCTTGAGCAATGCCATAGCCGAGCTAGTTTCACATCCCCTTCATTTTTATAGCTTCGACCACCCCCTTAGCTGCCACTACCAGCTTATACACCACCACTAGCCTTCACTCCAACCACCACCAGGTCTGTGCATGCCATGGCCGAAACCATTCATGCATGGCCGAGTCTTAGAGTTGCACCAAAACCACTTCTTTTGCCTTACCCCTTGATCTTCCTTCATTAGTAACTTCTGCCCCTTCACTTCTCCTTGCGGTCGTGCCTTTATGACCCATAACCAGATCCATTCCAACCCAAAATATCATCATGGCCGAACCAAATTAGTATTGTGGCCGAGCATAAGTGATTAGAGGTCAAGCAAAATCAATTGAAAAAGCTTGGTGAAGTTTTTGTAGACTTTATTCCATTTTTGTTCCAATAGTTTTAGTCTTGTATTTATATTTATACTTGCTTTATTTTGTTGTCAAATACAATATTAACACTTGGCTCTCCACTCCACTCAAATCAAAGTCGTGCTATCGTGCTTTCTGGATCTTTTTCTGTGTGTTTGAATTGCTTACTCCAGCTTGAAAAGTGAGTATACACTCATGACATCTTTACTTATATAAATTGTGAAGTAAGACCAAGTGAATGTGTAGAATTGCTATATCATGTTATATCCACCTATGATATGAATCATATGATGTTAACCATGTTTATAAACTTGTCATATCATCTGTTACTGCCATATGTTGCTATACTGTTTATTTATATCTGTTTCTCACATCGCAAGTTCCTTGTAAAATAGAATAACTATGGGTTGAAATGATACATACCCGAACGGACTTTGGAATAGGGAAAAATCGTTATGGGCTGAAATGATAGGCCTGAGCAATTTTTATTTATTTTTATTTACTTCGGATTGCGGGTTTGAAATGATAGAACCCGGATTTTTCTTTGTAAATTACGGATTGAAATGATATATCATCTGTATCACTTGACTTAGGTTATAAATTTTATATGGATCCGTGATTATTATATATTTTTTGGAATTTTAAAAGTATTTTAAAATGTAAAAATATGATATTTTGATTTAGCTTTGAATTTAAAATGACTTTATAAAGGGTCATTAATTTTTCTATGAATTAAAATGGTTAAATAAATGAATGTTTAAAAGTAAAATTTGAAATATAACTTAACTTGGAAATGTGAAATGTGGTTTAAAAATAAAAGTTAAGTTAAGAAAATAAAAATGGAAATTTAATTTAATTTATGAAATGGTAAATTAAATTAAAATTTAAAGTAAATGAAAATTTTGGAAAAATTGTGCATTGATTTTTATAAGTGAATTATTAAGAAATTTGATATTTATTTTTGAAATTTACTTTATAAAAATCATAAGTTAAAGGGTATTTAAATGACCATTTTTAAAGTGAAAAATATGAAATTTTATATGTTAAAAATGGTTTAAATTGAAGTTTAATTGTTGTTGAAATTCTATTGTAAATCTGGAAATTCTTTAGTAGCACTTCAGAAATGCTATCGTTTTTGAAAATGAACTAAAACCTGAAATAAATGAATCTGCGGCACTTGTAAGTGCTGTAGTTGCAGAAATGAATTAAAAGGCTAGAAACTAATGAAAGAGCTATTGTAGCACTTATTAAGTGCTGTAGTTGGCTGAAATTAGATTTTTTGAACTAAAATTGAACTATTACAGCAGTTTTGCAAACGCTGCCTTTGCTGAATTGAACTAAATCTTTTAATTTGAAACCTAAACTATTACAGCAGTTTTGTACATGCTGCCTTTGCTAAATTGAACTATTTTCCAATAAAATTGAACTATTACAGCAATTTTTAAATGTTGTCCTTGCTGAATTGAATTGTTTTCAAATGTTACTTACCGTAGCATTTTCTAAGTGTTGCGAAAGCTGAAATTACTGTTTTAATGTATTTAAGTGAATAAATGAACTCTGAAATGTTAAAATTTTGGGAATTTAATATTTTACTTGAAGGTAAAATGACTCCACCTTTTAATGGTTTAAATGAATGATTTTAATTCAAAATTATAAACCATTTTGGAATTTTAACCATGGGTACACTTTTCTGTATGCCTTATGATTTTCGGATGTACACTTTCAATTGGAGAGTGTGACTAAAGGTGAACAATTATTGCAGCTCTACGCTACCCTAGCCACATTAGCACTGTTATCTGCATAGTTTACTTTAATATAGGCATTTCTATGATAGCATTTATTACTGTTTAATTGATGGTTTAACGGATCCTTAGAGGATGAGTGATCCCAACCATCTTTTAAGTTATGTTGCATTACTACTACAGCTCACTTGAGTTGGTTTACATTGTATAAGTATTTATGTCCTAACTCGAGTGCTTTGTGTTTTACTTTACGCTTGGGTCAGCCTGAGTATTCACAGCTTTGGATTTCTCTTTCCAGAGCTAGGAATCGCTAGAGATTCTGCTTATCTATTTATCTATCTATTTCAGTTTCGGTGTTCTATTTCAGCTCTGGTATTAGTAGACTTCTATGTATTTGGGATCTCTATTGTGTTTGTTTCAGACCGATATTATGTATTTTGTTTTGAGATTTTGTTATAGTAGCTTCATGAACTACTATGGTATTTTTATTTCCGCTGCAAGTTATTCTGATATTTCTGTGTCCGTGATTCTGTGATTATTTGCTCCAAATTTTATTACAATGCTGTATTTTGAGCTATTCAAGTCCGACATGTGCGGATGCGAATGGCTGAACATAACGGATCATTACAATACTGAAGTGCGTCAACAATGGCTCTAAATTGACTGCCATTGGATATAGCTTCTCCTTTGTATTTAGACAAGTATATGTTACTGACCATAGGAGTAGAAATTGGATTAGCTTCGTTTATTCTGGAATTGTGTAGAATCTCTGTAATATACTTTCTTTGGTTCAATTGATCTATTCTATTGGATACTCTTTTGATTTCTATGCCTAGGAAATAGCTTAGATTGCCAAGATCTTTGATAGTGAATTCTTGATTGAGCTGCTTTATTAGACTGTTGATTTCGTGCTCACTATTGCCTGTAATAATAAAGTCATCAACATATATTAGTACATATATTATTATGTCTTTGCTAAACTTTGTAAATAGAGAGGTATCGGAATTTGTAAGATAGTAGCCAAATTTGATCATTGTTTCCTTTATTTTTTCCATACTCTTGGTGCTCGTGCTCATCTGTAGATTGTTTTGTGTAGTTTGCACACATGATCCTTCTTCCCTTTCTGCCTGAAACCTTGTGGCTACTCCATATACACCTCTTCCTATAAAACACCATTGAAGAAGGCATTATTTACATCTAATTGCATGATGGTCCAATTTCTATGTAAGGCAATTGTAATAACAATTCCAATAGCAGTAGGCTTCACAACTAGTGAAAAAGTTTCATTAAAGTAAAATCCCCGTTGTTGTGAATAGCCTTTTAGCTACTAATCTTGCCTTATATTAAGAAATAGAACCATCTGCATTTATTTTTAATCTATAAGTCCACTTGCATCCCACAATATTTTTGTCTTTTGGCTTGAGAACATGATCCCATGTCTTGTTCTTCATTAAGGCCTCATATTCTTCAATCATGGCAGTTTTCCAATTTTTATTTTGCATAGCTTGATCATGTGTGATTGGCTCCTCTACATCCAGGATATCATTAAAGATCTTTGGTTTGAATACGCCCCTTTTTGATCTGGTTATCACGTGATGGTTGACCCTATTTGCGATCTGTTGTTGATTAGCTCTCTCACTTTCTGATTGCATGTTTGAATATGTGCTTTGTATGTTGTCTTGTACTTGATGAGGAGTAAGTTGTAGTTCTTTGTTTAGATAATTAATCAGGTAACTAGTTGTTCTTGTTTGATCATCTGTTGGATCAAGTCTGGATTCGGTACTCTATGAGTCAGAACAACTTGCTGTGTTATTGATGATGCTCTAAACAGGTTCTCCCTGAGCTTATGTTATCTCTACTGGTAGAATAGGTATTGTGGTAAAGATTCATTTACATTATACATTTTACTGGTAACTTTGATATTTTTTTCTCTAAATGGAAAGATTGTTTCATCGAATACCACATGTCTAGATATAAATATTCTCCCATTTTTGTCTAAGGATTTGTAGCCTTTTTATTACTAGCATAACCCAAAAAGGTACAAGGAGAAGACCTAAATTTTAATTTATGAGCATTATAGGATCTAATATATGGAAAACATAAACACCCAAACACCTTGAGGCTGTGATAGTCTGGGCTAGTGTCAAATAATAATTCTATTGGACATTTTAAATTTAACACTTTTGATGGCAGTTTGTTAACTAATAAACTGCTGTGGCGAAAAAGTTTGGCCAAAATTTTTGTGGCATAGATGCTTGGGCCAACAATGTAAGCCCAGTTTCCATAATTTGCATGTGCCTTCTTTCAACAAGTCCATTTTGCTCTGAAGTGTAGGGAATGTTGTCCTGTGATTAATTCCCTTTTTCAGAAAATACACCTTTAATGGCAAGTACTCAGTCCCACCATCAGTGTGCATGATCTTAAGTTTGTAATTTTTTTGATTTTCTGCCTGTGTTATGAACTGCATGACTGCACTATGAGTTTCAGACTTGGACTTCAAGAAATATATCCACACATATCTAGAAAAAGCATCCACAAATGATGTATAATACAAATACCCATAGTCAGTGTATATCGGGGCAGGTCCCCATAAATCAGTAGCAATTAATTCTGAAGGCTACTATATTGAGTTTCAGAATCTAAAATAGGCAGTTTATGGCTCTTTCCCATTTGGCAGTATGTACATATATATGGTAAAGAGACATCATTAAAAGAAATATTGTTTTATTCAATACATGCTTAATAATAGTAGCATTTGGATGCCCAAGTTTACAATGCCACTTATCAAATTTCTCGCCGATTTCTTGCCATTTGAATTTATAGTTATTACACCATTTCGTTTTAAAATCTATCCACACTGAACTTGTATAGTTTATCCTGAAAAAGTATTTCCTTAGTTAAGATGTCCTTAACTAAGCAGTAGTGTGGATAAAACTCAAAATAAACATCATTATCCCTTCTAAATTGCGACGCACTTAGTAAGTTCTTCTTACTGTGTGGGACTCTCAATAAATTGTTTAAGTATAATTGTTTTCTTCCCATGATATATGACTTACCAGCGTGTGTAATTACAACAGATTTGCCACTACCCATATGTATAGAATTCATACCTTTGTATCTTTGCTTTCAAGATTTAAATTTCTTGGATTATTGTGATATGGTTAGTTGACCTAAGTCAAGATACCAGTCTTCATCTTGAATGTGATCTGACTTAGCAGTTTCTGTTTGAGAATTTTTTACATCCAACTGATTGCTTGATTCTTGTTGTACGTGTGCCATGTTTGCACTATAGCTTGAGTTTCTTTGAGAATTTTTTCCCTGACCTGGAACATAATTAAGATTTAACCTGAAATAACACTTTGCTGCTGTATGCCCAAGATTTTTGCATATTTGGCATTTTGGTCTGTTAGTGTTGGATCATCTGCCTCTTCCTCTAGATCTGTTTGGGTATCCACCTCTTTGAGTGGACTGTTCACCTTTGTTGTTGTTTTGACTCTTAACCTTGTAGTTAGCAGCAAAGCTGGCAAGAAATCAAACTCTTGTGGTTTCCTGATATCAATTCTTGCTTCATGTGACAAAAAATATAGAATGCACATCATCAATAAATGGTAGATTTGTCCGAGAAGTTATAATTGCTACCACTGCTTCATATTCCTTACCAAGCCAATTTAGGATTGTCATAATTTGCTTTGAATTGGATATTTTCTGATTTACAGCTTCTAAAGTATCATAGATTGACTTAATTTTGAAAAGATACTCTCTCATACTATGACTGTCTTTTTTGATATTATAGAGTTGCCTTTTATAAAACATCACCTTTGCTGCAAAATGATAATTAAAAACTTTCTCTATTGTTGTTCAGATTACTTGATGTCTTATAGCCTATCACATGTGACAATAGATTTGCATTTATTGATGGTAACAGCCATGAACATACAAGTCTACCTTGTCTGTGGTGTCTTACATGTTATTCATTACTGATTATCTTGTTTTCTTGATCAGTGATCACCTTCAGGGGAATTGATATAGTTCATTGAATGAAGCCTTCAAGACCATATCCTTGAAGAGCAATTTCAACCTGTAGCTTGCAGAGGAGATAGTTTTCTTCACTGAGATGAACAATAACAAGTTGAATCTAAGGACTATTATGGTTCTTATGAGTTTCTCTGCATTTGATACAGTGTGTTGAGATTCACTACTGCTGATTGGGGTTTGAGAATGTGCTTCATTAGCCATGATGATCTTGAATTTTCAAAAGAAAAAACTAAGGGTTGAAAGCAAAATATTGCAATCCTTGACTGGATGGCAGAATCAAGAACTTCAAACTAGGCACAAACAGGTTTGTTGCAACCAAAAAAATTCAATGATGGTAAATTCTGATGGATTTTTCTTAGGATGGAACTTTCTTTGATTTTGTGTTGAATTTTTAATTTTTAATTCTGTTATCTGAGATTTTGATTGTTGTTCTTCTTTGATTCAACAAGGAATTTTTACCACCAGAGTTTAATGAAACGGCGAGGCAGAAACTGGTCTGTGTTGGGTCTTCTTCTCAAGTGATGATTTTTAAATCTGATGAAAAGAACACAAACTCAGATGATGAGTTGATTGCCTCTTTCTAATGAGTTTGCTTTGATAGAGATGCCTTTGATGTTGTTAAGCATAGGAGACCCTAATACCATATAGAAAATTACATGGTGTTTGAAGAAGATTTGAAGATTCGAAAGAAAATTATCTTCATCTTTATTGAATTATCAGATACAAATGAATGATACAATACAATACACTTGAAAATGATACGTATATATAAATGTAACATTTTGTATATTGGGCTGGAGACAATCGGCCTAGACTTGCATCTATAAGTCAGAAATGTTGTAAACCGCTGGATGCAAGTGAATGGCTGTGATCTTCTCTTCAAATAGATGCGATGATATATGCCGAGAATAGCTGCTGCATTTTATTAATTCTCCAATAAGTGAAAATTTGATTTCCTATTCATTTATTTTCTCTCAATTATTCATGGCTTAGTGTTTCAAGTAGGCGATGAAGCAACACCAGAAATACGAGCTTTTATAAATTATAGGGGCTAAGTGTTTCAAATTAACTCGATCAGTCTGATGATTTCAATCATGATAAACTCCGTTGATAGGAAGTTGTTGGGTAAAACTATATAATTAATTTCATCATGTGTTACACATACTATAATATTCAGGAATCATTTTTCTGTATTGTCTTCCAGTTATACTCTAAAATGTTGAAATACAGAGGTGATAAGATATTCATGAAAATATATGACAAATACATGTTGTTGTGTGCACATTCTTATTGTGTATATTCTAATTCAGATTATGTTACATGATTTTTAATATATACATCTTACTAAGTAATCAATATTATGAAACAATAAATTTATGTTTTATTTTAATAGCCAAAATCACCATCCTGTTCTAGTTTTTGTAAATAGGTTCTTAGTATGTGGTTTATCAAATTATTTTCCTCCTTAAAGACAATGACTTCTCTGTTGAAATTCATAGTAAGGCTTGATTTGTGGGAGAGATTAACTATAGCGTGAACCGTTAGCATATATAAAGAAATCACGTTGGGTAACCTGCTTGTAAATTTATTGCTCAGTATTTGAGTTAAATTGCTTTTGGCAGATATCGAAGTGAACAGGTGAGGAAGGTTGAAGATCTTTCAAATTGTATATTGGGCTGGAGACAATCGGCATAGACTAGTGTTTAGACGTATCGTTCTTATCTTTCAAATTTACGAACTTGTTTATCAGAAAAATAATCCACTTTTGTATACCGACAAAGGATAACTCTAATATAATTGACATAAGATTTCAATTATCATGGGGATTAAGATAATAAATCTCAATGGAAAATAACACATCCGAGCAAAACGTTCACAATCTATTTTTCACTTTCAGTATCAACCAAATTTGATCATGCAGTGTGTACTGTTACATTTTAACGATAACGCATAAAGTTTAAATCAGAATATGATGTTTTTCTTCTATTTAGGTGTTTGCATCAAAAATGGTCACAAACACCCTATTATATGTGAAAGCACCAATATTCAATGCTTAGATTCAAATAGAGAAATATAGATTCACATATCACATAATAGATTGTAGAAAAGTAAATAAGCACGTAAGTTTTATAGTGGTTCGGCCAACTTCGGTCTATGTCCACTTCAATAATCTTTATTTTATACTGTAAGATTACAAGTACAGTTGTTTTTTGCCTTAGAAGAATAATGGAGGAAGAGATAGGAAGTGAAGAAGGAGAGCAAAAAGAAAAGGCCCTTGGCAATCAGTCAAGTCCGCTGTATTGATAGGTGCATGGATCATGATGAAATTTCGGCAGAAGAACCTCCAGGCCCATACAATCCGATCCACAAAATTTGGAATCGATTAGACACCAAAAAAATTGGGTCGATCATTCCATACTAACTTTAAGGAGTCTACGATCATTTTTGTAGGATCGCCCATGCCTTTAGTCCATGCTTCCGAAGTTTCACGCCATTTTGACTTAAAGTTTGTGAGATATCAATCGATCTTCGCCGTTTTTACAAAAAATTAAATCATAGGAGATCATTCCATGCTTCATCCTTTTGAGCTGCAATCGATCATGTGGGTTCTTAATGATATTAGCTAATCGTTCTTCAAATTTCATGTAATTCCAACGTATTGTTTGTGATACATATCATTTTTTGTAAAACTATGGATCGTTATGCTGATTTTGTATGATCGTTATGAAACGATCGGTATGTTTTTCCAACATCTGTGAGTTTTGATGTGCGATCGATTTTGGAGACTTCTTTCTTCAATATATTAATGTTTCCAAAGGTTCATGGGTAATTGAGTTGTAGATTTTGAGTTATAGACCGATCATCGTCGAAAATCATTAAAACGATCATAAAAAAACCCACTTCAGGGTTGACTCGAAGCTAGACGCAAATAATCACCCTTCTGACTCGGAACATATGCTGAAGATTCTGGTCTAGGATTAGACTAAGATAAAATCAAAATTTTCCCCAAGTAAATGTATTTTTACTCCAAGCATCGATCGATCGGACTCCAAACATGAAATTTTTCTCCAGGCACCAATCGTTTCGAATCCAAGTCGACTCCAAGAAATCATATGTCCGACACCAAGCACGATCCAAAACTTCATATTCCTGTGAGTCCAAGCGAACAATTTGCTGACTCCAAGTAAGTAGCAAATTTTCCAAGGTCCGACTCCAAGCAAATTACCATTGATCCATCGATACCAATTCATCTTCTTTTGTCTATAACTCGAGCATACGAACTCCGATTGATTTGAAATTTGAAATGTAGCCTCATGGTGCCTTCCTTGTCACTTTATATTGATCGCACCTTGATTGAGACCGATCTGAATCCACCCAACTAATGTCCATAGTTCAAAATATCATCGATTTTCGAGCCTGATAACCGTCTCTTCGGGCTTTCTTCCTTGATGATCACATAAGCCTTTTATCCTGCTTTTATGATATACTGCCTAGTCAAAAGGTGGTATAACATTTTCCTCCAAAACATGCCTTGGGTAGGAAGACGTGCTTTGAATTGCTATAAATCCAAAATCCATTGATAACCAAATATTCCAATCCAGTCCTTTGCCAAAATCCATGACTGTTTTGAGTCGATAACCAATTCCGAATCCATTCCAAATTCCATAACCAAATATGTGATCTCTCCGGATCATTTTATCCAAATCTGCATCCATCCAAAGCCAAATCCATTACTGTTCAAGGTTGATATCCAAATCCATGACATCTCCGGGTCGGTAGCCAAATCTGGGACCGCCCTGGGTGCGTATCTAAATCCATGACCTCTTTAGGTCAATCATAGCTTCTCCAAGCTCTAGCTATACTCCATTCACTCTTTGGCAAGAATAACACAATGACAAGTAGACCGATCCTGTCGCTTTCCGATGAAGCAACCCATTTCTTGCTTTTTCCTATCCCATTTCTCTAGTCAGAATATAACGCGATATTTGGGATATCCTTCTCCGGCCTCGATCCCCAGTTGATGACTTAATCCGTAGGTTATCCTTCTCCGGCCTCGATCCCCAGTTAAGGACTTAATCCATGAGGTATCCTTCTCCGGCCTCGATCTCTAGTCGAGGACTTAATCCATAGGGTATCCTTCTCCGGCCTTGATCCTGGTCTGGGACATAATCCGTGTATGAGTCCGTCATGTCGATCTCCGGCGAAGGGACTCGCACCTTGTATTCACCGCCCCATCTCTTCGGTCGGTGCCACGATCACGACCTGTGTTATTTATCGCAGTAGTGCGGATCCAAATGTTTTAAGATTCATTAGTTATGATGGTTTATCACCATCTCAAAGCAAGCTTAGGACCGTCCTTGATCCTATACATGTGTGAGTGACTTACTTGTTTTAATATAGATTTTATTAGTTATTTAATTCATGTCATCCCAATCAAGAGATGATGAGCCATGCTCTTAAGCTGGCTCACTCCGATTTGTGGTGAATGATGGCAGCTCATGTTCCATCACCGTTATCCAATTCCTTCCAGAGTCAATTAGATCCGTTCACCCAGTTCCATAAGGAGCAGTGCTAATCCATTCTCATTGGCCAGGGTTTGCCTTCGGTCTCTCTAATCCATACCCAAGTCTGCTAATTACCCATCCAAGTCCTGTATTCTTATTTCTAGCTATTCCAACATCGATAAGTGGTCTTCGATCATCATTTCCATCCCGTACCCCGAGTCTATAGGGGAATCCTTGATTATCTCTTCCAAACATGCATCCAAGTTACGATTGACACCAAACTGCTCAGCATTGTCCAACAGTGTAACATCCCGTATCTAGAGACAAAAGCTAAGCGCTACAAATGCTGCAGTCATCCATGGTATTAACTTCTGATGAAAAAATACGATAATGATAATGGTATCCATAATATCAGAAGCATATGAATATGAACAAATCATAGATTTTCAAACAATATTTTGCTGATTCTATTTCAACACAATTATTCATATCCATGTTACATAATCTCATAACCATTTACTAGGTAAAGATCAATTACAATCATTATAAAAATATGCCAAGAGCGACATACGACGATACCCGTTGGTTGATCAGATAAATATAGTCATATCTGACTTAATATACATAGCGGAAAATAAAAGAATAATCTGTACTCCTAGTTAGCTATCCATCAGCCACCTGATCGTCTTCGAAAGCTTTGTTCCCTAAATTTCAAAAACTTGAAGACCTCAACCCTTAGCCTACTCAAATCAATTTTAAGCACCCGAGAGTTTAAGGGGAAACAAAAAATTTGAGTTTGATATAAAGCCTGGTGTAAATAATACTGTTACAACTCCGTTTACTGATATTGAGTGAGACCATGCCGCTTAGCGGAACGTGTTTTCCCTCACTAATATCCTTTCCAAAACATACATTTTGCAAATACTTTCCTACAACCAAACTGGTTGATCAAACTGATATAATAACGATGATAATAACTAAGTCAATTAATCTATAATTAGGTAATAAACGGACTATTTGTCCGTAATCTTGCTGACTGTCCGTAATCTGGCTGACTGTCCGTAAACTATACTAACTGTCCGCAAATTGGACTAACTGTTCGAATCAAAATGGACTATCTATACGAAATGTTTTCTTAGGGTTAACTGCCCTTCATTTTTTTCCTTGAAAAACTTTTGAAAACGATTTAACATTTTTAATCATAATTATACAAGGAAAATATATTCTTAACTTTACTTTAAGCTATTTTGCCATGTTATATATACTTTACTCAAAATAATGTTGATGAGTTTTAATAAGGATTGGCTATCCTTCCTAAACAAGTTAAAACCCATTTTAACTTAAAAATACTTAGGCTATATTGTCTATTTAATACATTCGACACCTTTACTTAAAACCTTTAAATAATCCTTTTAAAACCCTTAAAGGTAATCCATTCGAAACCATTGAAAACAACTCTTTTGAAACCGTTGAAAGTAACCCTTTCTAAATCATTAAAAGACTTTCCTTCGAAAGCTTCAAAACATTAGACATCCCACTTTAAAACCTTAAATATTGCCTTTCGAAAATATAGGAATAACCTTTCCTTTTAACCCTTACGAAACCTTAGAGAACCACCTCTTTCGAAATAGTCAAAACTCAATCCTCTTGAAAGCACTTTGGGTTCAAGTCAAAACATATGGAAACCTTTTGAAGCCATTCAAAAATTTACCCATTCGAAACCTTTGAAAACTGTTTCGGTCGAAAACCTTTGGGTTATGCCTTCAAGCAAAAGGATTATAAACCCATTAAAGTGGAAAGCATTTGTTACGAAACCATTTAACTCTCTTTCAAAACCATTTTGGGTTTACTTCAACCATAGAAAAAGGGTCTTTAAACATTTAAGTCAGAAGCATCTGTTTCGAAACCATTTCATAAGTAATGAAGTGATCGTGTCGAAACCATCCCTTCGAAAGCATTGGACAGGTAGCCAGGTTTTTAGAAAACAAAACAATCTTTTCGAAACCATCTGGGTCAAAAGTTTGGGAAGCGGCAGCTAAAGGCTTTGACTCAGTCGAAAGCAGCAATTTAAAACAAAAGCCAAAACCAATCGAAACCATCTCTTTAAATCCATTTGTTTTAGTCAAAAGCTAACCATGTCGAAAACATTTTAATCGAAAGCAAGCAGGCGCATTTTCTTTTAAACCAAAGTAAAAACCCAACCCCTTCTGAACCTCTGGTTTCGACTCTATACCTTCCACCTACATCTAGTTCACTACATACAAGTTAACTGATACCATATGCATTGATTTCAACAGCGTTGGAGGCGAAGGTAAGGAGGTGAAACCTGGTGTCGAAAACATCGAAACATTGTAAAATATGTTTATTTGTACTTTTAAACTATTTCTTTTGTACCTAACCTACCTTGTTTATCTAAATCAGACTGGTTGCCTGTTTCTCTTTTCAAAAGTGCTGCCGACTTTCTAGATTTAACTAACTTATTTATTTGCAAAAAGCCCCTTCTCCTTCCTTAATTATATAAAACATTTAAGTCTCATGCCTTAAATAATTTTATATAACCATTAAACGCATAGGGAAAATCTACAAAAATTCTACAAAATCTCTTTTAATATGTTTTTCAACATATAAAAATTTCATACCCAAACCTTTTATCATTTGACCGTAAATAATTATTAATCCAAAATAAAATTTTCTTTATTGAAAAATTCATATAAAATTTCACAAAAATTCAGAAAATTTTGAAAATTGAAACTCATCTCTAAAACATCATTTATGATCTTCATAAAAATTCACAAGACATTTGGATGTCATTTAATAAGAATTTTGCCTTAAAACATATTATAAACTCAATATGAACAACCATAATTCATGAACAAGTATATATAATCATTCTATCGTTCAAAAACATGGAAAATCAATGCAAAATATTCAGAATTCATCTTAAAACCGAAAACAAAACAAAAATGAGATGTAAACATTATTCACATTAGCTTTAGAGATTAAAGAGATTGAGATGTGAATGGATTTGATTCGTTTTAGTTTCTTCCTTAGCTTTCTTCCTCTTACTCTTATTAATGATGGCCGGCCTTGAGTTTTAAAAAATTTCAAATGAAATGAACGTGTATGTGACACATGGACAAGGATTTATGGATATAGGAATGGCCTCTTTCCTATTTCACCCCTCCTCTATTTCATTTTAGCACTTATTTTAATTCATTGTTTAGTTGGCACGACTACCCTTAATTAAAATCAAATCTATGTCCCTTAATTAGCTCATTATTTTATTTAGTTTAACTAATTAAATATCCTAAATAATGTTATCAAAAATCTAGGGTGTTACAGACTTCTCTCTTTAAAGGATTTCGTCCTCGAAATTACGATAAGGCACATGACAAATTAAACAAAGTGGTAAAACATACCATCAAACAAGTCAGGATAAGTATCTGTAATCCTACTTTCAATCTCCCAAGTACAATCCTTGTCATCGTCGCCCCACTGGACTTTGACTAATTTGATCGTATTGGTTCTAAGCCTCTTCTCATCTCTCACAACTATGCGAACTGGCTTCCGCACAATAGTCAAGTCCGGTTCTATTACTAATTCATCTAGCAAAGTCGGTGCAATAGTAGTCTTCGAGCCTCTAACACACTTTCTGAGATGAGAAACATGAAAAACATCGTGGACACCTGCTAAACTGCTCGGTAACTCAACTCTATATGCTAGTTTCCCGATCCTCTCAACAAAAGAAAATGGTCCAACGAATCTCGGTGCCAACTTCTCTGATTTTTCAAACCTAACCATCCCCTTCATCGGTGACACTCTGATGAAAATCTAATCTCCAACTGAGGACTCTAGATCTTTCCATCTCTTATCTATATAACTTTTCTTCCCAGATTGAGCCTCCTTCATTCTGGCCCGGATAACCTCAATCTTTTTTGTAGCTTATCTAACCAAATCTAGACCAAGAACCAACCCATCCCCGGTCTGTAACCAACATACGGGAAATTTGCATGGCCTTCCATACAAAGCTTTAAAGGAGACATCCCAATACTAGTCTGATAACTGTTGTTGTATGGAAATTTTACTAAATGTAGATGGTTTTCCCATGATTCCTTGAAATTTAGAACACAAGCTCTCAACAAATCCTTTAAGATTTTGTTAACTCTTTCCTTTCGTCCATCTGTCTGCAGATGGTAAGCGGTACTTATCTTGAGCACGGTTCCCAAAACTTCCTGTAGACTCTTCAAGAATTTGCTAGTGAATAAGGAATCTCTGTCACTACTATGCTACTAGGGATTCCATGCAGTCTAACCACATTCTTCATGAACAACTTTGCTAATACAGGTGTCATTCTTGTTGACTTAACTGGAATAAAATGGGCACTCTTGGTCAATATATCCACTATGACCCATATACTATCATTTCCTCTGTTCCACCTTGACAATCCGTCAATAAAATCCATGGAAATAAAATCTCATTTCCATACCGGAATATCCAATGGCTGAAGTAATAACTTGACTTCTAGTGTTCGGCCGTTGCCTGTTGGCAAATCAAGCATCACTTTACACACAAACCAGTTTCCCACTTCATACCTTCCCAGAAGAAACTCCTCCCATATCCTGATCCATCTTAGTACCTCTTGGATGAATAGAGAACTTCGAACAATGAAATTCCTCTAAGACTTATTTCTTTATGTTTCCTACACTCAGAACACATAATATTCCTTTTTTTCTCAACTACCCATCCTGGTCAAGATTGAAATCTTTCAAGTCATCGTCCTTGTTCCATCCTTCAATTTCTTGATCCATTCAGCTAACATTGGATCCTCTGTCTATTTAGAAGAAATCTTTTCGATCATCACTGGTCAAACTTACAAACAAGATAAAACAACTGTATCTCAACTAGACCCAGCCTCGGATCTCCACTACACTCTGCAATCTGCCAATGCTTTCAAATCCTTTCACTCGGCAATCATCGCAAATATTGCATTTTGATGTTTCCTTCTAATTACATCTGTAACCTTGTTGCTTTCCTCGATGTGTACTAAATCCCAAAATTATAAGCGGCTACAAACTCTAACCATCTCTGCAGTCTCATGTTCAGCTCCTTCTGAGAAAACAAATACTTCAACGGCTTATGATCTGTGTATAACTCAAATCTCTCTCCAAAAAGGTAATTCCTCCACACCTTCAAATCAAAAATAACTGCAACCAATTCTAAATCATGTGTCGGATATCTAACCTCATGCGGTCTAAGATGCCAAGAAGCATAGACAATCACTTTACCTTTCTGCGTTAGCACATCTCCTAATTCTGTTCCACAAGCATCAGTGTAAACTACTAAATCATGATTCCCTTTCAAAAAAACCAATATAGGTGCATGGGTCAATAAGTGTTTCAAGCTCCGAAATGCTTCCTCACACTTATTGGTCCACATAAACTTCACATCCTTTCTAGTTAGCTTGGTCACCGGTGCTGCTATCCATGAAAAGCTTTATTGAATTTCCAACATATCTAGTTAACCCAAGGAAACTCTTTATCTCCATCACCATCTCTGGTTCTTCCAACCACTCACTGCTTCAATCTTAGTCGGATCCACTGATAACCCTATCTCTCAGACTACATGATCAAGAAACTTCACTTCCTTCTTTAAGAAGTGACACTTTGAAAACTTCGCTTTCAGCTGATGCTACATCTACGTCTCAAGCACCACTCTAAGATGAACCTCATGCCCTCTTTCATCCTTAGAGTACATCAAGATATCATCTATGAAAACCAATAAGAACCTATCCAAGTTCTCTTCAAAAACAAGGTTCATCGAATCTACAAAGAATGCTGACGCATTAATTAGTCTGAACGAAATAACTAACCATTTATATGACCCATATCTAGTCCTAAATGCCGTCAAAGGTATACTATCCTCTGCTACTTTGAGTTGATGGAAATCTGTACCCAAATCCAACTGCGAGAATACTTGGCTCCACTCAACTGTTCGAACAAATCATCAATCATCGGCAATGGATATCGGTTCTTTATCATCCACTCATTCAACTTATGATAATTGATATATAACCTTAACGATTCATCTGGCTTCTTAGCAAACACTCCAGCCGCTCTCCAAGGCCAGCTACTCGACGCGATAAAACTCTTACATTCTAACTCTACCAACTGTGCTTTCAACTCCCTCATATTTGAAGGGGTCATCTTGCTTGGTGGCCTACTCATTGGTCCTACTTTGGAACCAAATCTATTCGAAACTCAATAGCTCGTTTCGATGGTAATCCTGCTATAGCCTCCAAAACATCTACGAATTCTCTAACCATGAAAACTCAACTCAAATCATCATCCAACTCCATAGTACCCAACAAGGCATTCATCTCACTACAAGAACCTTTTATGGTATAAACAATCCTGTCACTATAATCTGGGTATCTAAGGGATATATTTCTATCCTGACAAAATATCATAGCATCATACCCACTTAACCAATTCATACCAAAAATGATTCCAAACCTCACAAAATCAAACACATGCAAACTGCAAAAGCAAGCATGACCTAATAGGTTAAACTCTAACTGGTCACACTACAACCCTAGAGTTGCTTACCCCCATATTGGATTTGCAACCCTAAGGATGTAACTAAATATGTGGGTTCTAGGTTAAGCTTATCTATCAAACATCTATATATAAAAGAATGCGATGCACTAGTATCAAATAGAATACTAATAGACATACCATGAATCTGAAGCAAACCTTCCAATATTGCCTTTCTATTTCCTAAGCTGTTGGTTTCGAAGCAACAGGCTCCAATGCATACACCCTGCCCTTTCCATCCTTTTCGGGCTCCTTGCACTGGTTCTTATAGTGATCTATTTAGTTGTAGTTGAAGCACCTGACATTCTTCTTCCCAGCCACTTCCTTTGCCTTTCCAGCATGACATTCATTAGCAAAGTGTCCCTTCTTGTCGAACTTGAAACTAACAATCTCAAACTTTCTTTTCTTAGTTGCTCCACTCTTCTGAGCACCCTTCTTAGGAAAGAACATTCTCTTCTGGCCCCGCCAAACCTGGACTTCTTTAGCCTTACTCTTCTCTAGAGAATCAAACATCTCCTCATGCCTTAAGGTCATCTCCACTACAAAATCAGAAGAATCTCTAATATGAGGTAATGTAGCCCAGACTAACTCAGGCTTCAACCCCTTGATGAACTTCTCAATCCTCTTCATCACATTATCCACTGAAGTATACCTATACCTGGCCAACTCCTTGAACCTTCTAGCATACTCCATAACTGACATATCTCCCTTCTCTAACTTTGTAAACTTCCTAGTTAGACCCGACTGTGCCTAACAAACATGAGCCTCATCTAGAATCTCCACATGAAATCTTCCCAGGTCATTGTCTCCTCATCCACTGCCACAGTCGTACTATTCCACTAGAATAAAGAAGCTCCCTGAAGCTATCTAGATTCCAACCTCCTTTTTTGCTCATGATTTAACCGCAAGTCTACAAAGATCCTCTCATAATTCAGTAACCAATTCTCTACCTCAATGGTATCTTCTGTTCCAACAAATGGCTTCCCTCCAAGCTTAGTGTAATTTCTACTCAGCTTAGCATAATGGTTAACCACCGGAACTTTCGGAACTCCTGCACCTGTAGCATTTCCTCCAAACACACCGGCTGCAACTCCCGCCTGCACCATATTCCTGAAAAACTGATACATAGCTTCCATTTCAACTTACAGGACTCCAGCATCCACATTCTCTACTTGTACCTGACCTTTATCTCTTCTCACATTAGGTCTGGCATTCCCTTTAGTGCCTTTCCCTCCATTGGTTAAATCTTTCTCTTCTACCTTTCATATATGTATTCAAACCTCATGAGATACAGAAAAATAACCTAACAAGATAGAAGACTAGAGATAAAGCGCATACGTATATATAGCAAACAAAAGTATGTTACCATAGCATGATCCCGTACCCCATTTTTACTCTTATTCCATAGGATTATGTTTTAAAATTCATTTAGTTTAAATTTTTTCATAAACCTATACTCTGATACCAAGTTGTAACATCCCGTATCTAGAGGCCAAAAGCTAAGCACTACAGATGCTGCAGTCATCCATAATATTAACTTCTGGTGACAAAATACGATAATGCTAATGGTATCCATAATATCAAAAGCACACAAATATGAACAAATCACAGATTTCAAGACAACGTTTTATTGATTACATTTCAAAAAAATGATTTGTATCCATGTTAAATAATCCCATAACCATTTCCTAGGTAGAGATCAATTATAATCATTACAAAACTACGCCAAAAGCGACATATGTCGATGCCTCCTTGGCTAATCATAGAAATATAGTCATATCTGACTTGATATACACAGTCAAAAATAAATAGAATAATCTATATCCCTAATTAGCTATCCGTCAGCCACATGCTTGTCTTTGGAAGCTTTATTCGCCAAAATTTAAAAAAAAAACCTAAAAACCTCAACCCTCGGCCTACTTAAATCAATTTTGAACACCCAAGAGTTTAAGGGGAAACAAAAACTTCGATTCAGACATAAAGCATGGTGAGAATAATACGATTACATCTCCATTTACTAATATTAAGTGAGATCACACCGCTTAGTGGAACGGGTTTTCCCTCACTAATATCCTTTTCAAAACATACGTTTTGCAAATGCTTTCTTGCAACTAAACTGGTTAATCAAACTGGTATAATAATGATGATAATAGATGATTCCGTTAAGCTATAATCAGGTAATAAATGGACTATCTGTCCATAATCTAGCTGACTACCTACAAACTGGACTAACTGTCCACAAACTTGGCTAGCTGTCCGCAAATTAGACTAACTTTCCGAATCAAAATGGACTATCTATCACAATCATTTTCTTAGGGTTAACTATCCTTCATATTTTTCCTTGAAATGCTTTTCAAAATGATTTAACCTTTTAAATCATAATAGGAAAAATATATTCTTAGCTTTACCCTAAGCTATTTTGCCATGTTATATATACTTTACTCAAAATAATATTGATGAATTTTAATAAGGATTGGCTATCCTTTAAAAAAAAAGTTAAAACCCTTTTTAACTTGAATATACTTAGGCTATATTGCCTATTTAATGCATTCAAAATCTTTGTTTAAATTTTTTAAACAATCCTTTCAAAACCCATGAAGGTAACTCTTTCGAAACCCTTGAAGATAACCCCTTCGAAATCATTGAAAGTAACTCTTTTGAAACCGTTGAAAGTAACCCTTTCGAAACCGTTGAAAGCCTTTCCTTCAAAAGTTTCAAAACATTAGACATCCTTCTTTAAAACCTTTAAATATTGCCTTTCGAAAACATAGGAAAAACCTTTCCTTTTAACCCTTTTGAAACCCTGGAGAACCACCCCGTTCAAAACTATTCACTAAAACCTTTCAAAACAGTCAAAGTTCAATCCTTTTGAAAGCACTTTGGGTTCAATTTAAAACATGTGGAAACCTTTTGAAACTATTTAAAAATTTACCACTTCAAAACCTTTGAAAACTGTTTCGGTCGAAACCCTTTGGATTATGCCTTCAAGCAAAAGGTTGATAAACCCATTAAAGTCAAAAGCATTTGTTTCGAAACCATTTAAATTATCTCTTTCGAAACCAATTTGGGTTTACTTCAATCATAAAAAAGGGTCTTTAAACATTTAAGTCGAAAATATATGTTTCGTAACCATTTCCTGAGTAATGAAGTGATGGTATCGAAACCATCCCTTCGAAAGCTTTGGAGAAGTGGCCAGGTTTTAAAAAACAAAACAATGCTTTCGAAACCATCTGGGTCGAAAGGCAGGAAGCGTCAGCTAAAGGCTTCGACTCACCAAAAGCAGTCACTTAAAACAAAAGCGCAACCCAATCGAAACAATCTCTTTAAATCCATTGACTTAGTTGAAAGCTAATCAAGTCGAAAACATCTTAGTCGAATGCAAGTAGATGCATTTTCTTTTAAAACCAAAGTAAAGCCCCAACCCCTTCGGAAACCCTAGTTTCGACCCTATGCCTTTCGTTTACGTCTAATTCACTATGTACCAGTTAACTAATACCACGTGTATTAGTTTCAATAGTGTTAGAGGCAAAGGTAAGAAGGCGGAACCTGGTGTCAAAAGCATCAAAACGGTGTAAAACATGTTTATTTGTACTTTTAAACTATTTCTTTTGTACCTAACCTGCCTTGTTTGTCTAAATTGAATTGGTTGCATGTTTCTCTTTTCAAAAGTGCTATTGACTTTTCAGAATTAACAAATTTATTTATTTACAAAAAGCCCCTTCTCCTTCCTTAATTATATAAAACATTTAAGTCTCTTACCTTAAATAATTTTATATAACCATCAAAACACTTAGGAAAAATGTACAAAAGTTCCAAAAAATCTCTTTAATATGTTTTCCAACATATAAAAATTTTAGACCCAAATCTTTTATTATTTGGCCGTAAATAATTATTTACCTAAAATAACATTTTTTATACTAGAAAATTCATATATATTTCAAAAAAAATTTGAAAATTCTGAAAATTGAAACCCAACTCTAAAATATCATTTATTGTCTTCATAAAAATTCGTAGGGCATTTGGATTTCGTTTAATAGGGTTTTCACCTTAAAATATATCATAAATTCAATATGAACAACCTAATTTATCAACAAGTATATATAATCATTCCATCATTCAAAAACATAGCATATCGATGCAAAATATTCGAAATTCATTTTAAAACAAAAAACAAAACAAAAATGAGATGTAAACATTATTCATCTTAGCTTTAGGGATTAAAGAGATTGAGATGCGAATAGATTTGATTTGATTTAGCTTCTTCCTTAGCTTTCTTCCTCTTACTCTTGATAATGGTGGGCGGTCTTGAGTTTTAAAAGTTGTCAAATGAAATGAATGTGTATGTGATACACAGCCAAAGGTTTATGGATATAGGAATGACCACTTTCCTATTTTACCCATCCTTTGACTGTACCACTCCACCCCTCTGTCTGTTAGCTTCATTTCCTTGGTCCTGATTCTAGTTTTCCTTAGCTTCTGCTGCTCCAACTCCGTAATCCATATTTCCAGCGTTTCCTGCTACTCCATTTTCTTGGTTTTGTGCTCCAGCTTGTCCCATCTATCCAAGGAGATTCTGGATCATCGCCTCTTGTCTCTTAAGCATCCTTTCCTGTATAGCTTTCATCTTCATTTTCTATCTCGTAGGGATGCCTCCTAACTTCCTCCGTGGTGACTTCTATTCGCTCTCTGTCTCCTTATTGATTGTCTAACCATTGATCCAAATCTATTTTTTTAATTAATTCGAAATCTGAACTCTAAATCCACAGGGGCTAGCTCTCTCAATAAAAGCTCTAAAATGTTTGCGCCAAAAATGGTCACAAACACCTTGTTATATGTGAAAATACCAATATCCAATATTTTGATCCAAACAGAGAAATATAGATTCACATATCATAGAATAGATTGTAGAAAAGTAAATGAACATGCAAGTCTTTTAGTGGTTCAGCAAAGTCCGGACTACATTCACTCCCATAATCTTTTATTTATACTACAAGATTACAAGAACAATTGTTTTTTGCCTTAGAATAATAACAGAGGAAGAGATAGGAAGTGATGAAGGAGAGCTAAAAGAAAAAGTCTATTGCAATGAGCCAAATCCGTTGTATTTATAGGTGAAGACGTGCATAAATCTGGCTAAAATTTCAACTAAAGCACCTCCAGGCCCATACGATCCGACCCACAAAAGTTGGGATCGATCAGACACCAAAAATAATTTAGGTCGATCGTTCCATACTAACTCCAATGGGGCCACGATCGTTTTTTGGGGTCCACCATGCCTTTAGTTGATACTCCTAAAGTTTCGCGCCATTCCGACTTACAGTTTGCGAGATATCGATCGATCTTCATTGTTTTGACTAGAAATTGGATCATAAAAGATCATTACATTTTCAACCTTTTGAGCTGCGATTGATCATGTGGGTTCCCATGATGTTAGCTACCTGTTCTCCAAATTTCATGTAATTTTGACATATCATTTGTGGGATATCGCGTTTTCCGTAAAACCATGGGTCGTTATGCTGATTTTGTACGATCGGTATGTTCTTTCGATATTTGTGAATTTTGACGTGCGATCGATTTGGGGACTTTTTTTCAATATATTGATGTTTCCAAGTTTTATGAGTAATGGAGTTGTTAATCTTGAGGTATCGACCGATCATCATCGAAAATCGTCAAAACAATTGTCGAAAAACCCACTTCAGGGTTGACTTGAAGCGTGACGTAAGTAATCACCCTTCTGACTCAGAACAGATGTTGAAGATTTTGGCCTAGAGTTAGACTAGGTAAAATCGAAAGTTTCACCAAGAAAACGTGATTCTGACTCCAAGCATGACAAATGCTTGGGCCGATCGTTTTTCTCCAAGTACCGATCGATTGACTCCAAGTTGAATCCAAGCACGAAAAACTCGAAGCACCGATTGATCTGACTCCAAGCTAAATCCAAGCACAAAAAAAGATCGGGGCTCCAAGCATCGATCTTTCGGACTCTAAGCCGACTCCAAGCTATCATGTGTCCGACACCAAGCACGATCCAACACTTCAAATTCCTACGACTCTAATCAAACCATGTGCCGACTCCAGACAAGTAGAAAATTTTCCCAGGTCCGACTCCAAGCAAATTAGCACTGATCCATTGATGAAGTACGTACCTTAAAAACCGGGGCCGACCTAACGCCAATTCCCTACGACAACCTAACGCCAATTCTCCATGACTCATCCCCACCGCGATCACCGACCCACGACTCAATTCATCCACGACCCGCGACTCATCCCCATCCACGATTCACGACTCAAATCCATCCACGACTCAACTCCTCACCGACACACGACTCAATTCCATCACCAACCCACGATCCACCCTTCTTCTCCCACAACCGCGACTGAACCTTTTTCCGACCTAAACCTAAGTCGTCACCGAGACAGAACCTTTTCCCGACCTACTTCGATCGCAGGCAAGCCAAATCCATTTCCCCAATTTGCAACCGATCCATCCATATGTCGCGAATGACTCATCTACCTTTCCTTAAGTCGCGAGTATGTGCCATGCCCTATTTCGTTAAGACGCGCGAGATAATCTTGAGTCGCGAACGAGATAATTTTTGAGTCGAAGCCGAGATAATTTTTAAGTCGTTGCCGAGTTAATTGTGGGTCACGTTATTGTTAATTTTTGTTTGTAGGTTGCGTGCGTTGTCTCTTAAGTCGTTTGTTTTGTGTTTCTTATGGCAAGTCATGTTATGTGGTAACTGTTTGTAACGTGTTGTAACCCTATAAATAGGGACGTGATGTCATTGTAAAGGTTGTTGACTTTTGAATAAAATTCCTTTTGATTGCTTTGTGTTTTCTTCTAATTGATAGTCGAGTGTGATCTCCTATCTCCACCTACGACATTCGAGTGCGCTCGAATTTTCGTTTGTGAAGCCGATTCACGGAATCTTGTGCGCAAGATCAACGTTGAAGAATCGTAGATCTCTTTCCCGGTATCTTCGGATCAACGAGTCAGAGATAGCTAGAATTCGGTATCTTCGGATCAACGAATTTGGGCATTGCAGTATACTCAATCCACCGATTGCTACACTTTCATCGTTATATCGATTTTCTGTTAATCCGCTGCGTCAGTTTTGGTATCAGAGCTTGTTTTAGCCAATCATAGCTAAATCGGGTCTTGGAGCCAAGTGTTTGAATTTAAAGTGTGAGCCGAGAGTTGAAACGTCAATTTTGGTATCATTTGTTGAAGTTAGTCCGTGTATACTTGTGAGAAGTAGCCGAGCCTTGTGAAGTTGTTTTGAAGTTTGAAGCCGAGCTAAGGAGCCGTGACTTGTTTGATTTTGTGTTCAAATTTTGATTTGTTGAAGTTGGGAGTTTCGATCCATTTCACTTTGGATCAAAGTTCGGAAAGTGTTTGAAATTTATTCTTAGGTTTGTTTGAAGTTCAATCATGCCTCCGAGACAAGCTCAACGTCATCGCAATATTAATGCTTTGTATGGAAGAGAAGAAGCTGATGAAATGGAGCAACGAATCCACGAGAGTTTTACTGAAAAGTTGAATGAAGGAATTGGTCGATTAGAGAGAATAATGCTTGAAATGAATCAAAGTAGAAGAAGAGTTTCACCTGAATCGAACCATGGGGGGGTAGAGCTTCGATACATTCAGATCGAGAGAGAAGAGAAGATCAAGATCATAGAAGTGTTGATAATCGTGATAGGAATGTTGATCGAAGGAGTGGTGGTAGAGATGTTGGAGGACGTGAATGACAACGCTATACATCAGACTTTGATGAGGAGTTTGATGGTGAAAGAGGAAGTGTTCATTTCAAAGATAGAGATCAGGGACAACGTCAGTATCGGGTTATTGATGATGATCGACGTTGGGAATCGGGAATGAAGATGGAAATTCCTGAATTTAAAGGTGGAATGGTAGCTGAAGAATTTCTTGATTGGTTGTCTAATGTTGAAGAGATCTTTGATTTTAAAGAGATTCCGGAGAATCGTCGAGTGAAGTTGGTTGCTACTAGGTTGAGGGGGAGAGCTTTGGCATGGTGGCAGCAAACTAAACTTACGAGAGAGAGAATGGAAAAGTCGAAGATTGAATCATGGGAGAAAATGAAGAAGATGACGAAAGCTACATTCTTACCTTACAATTATCAATCACTCATGTATCATAGATTGCAGAATCTGAGGCAAGGGACGAAGACTGTTAGTGATTATGCTGATGAATTTTATCAACTGATTGCTCGAAATGACATAATGGAGACAGAGGAACAATTGACTGCTAGATTTATTGGGGGGTTGAGAATGCAGATACAGGATATGGTGAATATGTTTGATCCTAGATCTGTGGCTGAAGCGCACCAGAAAGCGTTGGCTTGGGAGAAGCAGGGAAGACGTGGAGGTGGTGTGTTTACAAGTTCCAATATTCAGAGCAAAGGTGCTAGTGGGAGTTTCAATGTTTTGAAAGCTGTCAGTAAACCTGTTGTGAATGAAGTTGCGAAGGCGAAGGTCAAAAACGGTTTCAAATGTTATAATTGCCAGGAAGTGGGTCACAAGAGTAATGAATGTCCGAAGCCGAAGAAACGAACTATGATTGCTGAAGTTGAAGGTGAAGATGTTGGGGAAGATTATCCTAGTCCAGTTGAGGAGGATGAACAGTATATCGCGTCAGGAGATGAAGGATGTAATCTAATGATGAGAAGGTCTTGTTTAACACCGAAACAAGAGGATGAGGCTAGTTGGTTGAGGAGCAACATTTTCCAATCTACATGCACTATTCTGGGAAAAGTTTGTAAGTTTGTGATTGATGCAGGAAGTTGTGACAATATTATCTCTACTGAAGCTATGAGAAAGTTGAAGTTGAAAACGGAGAAACATCCTAATCCTTACAAGTTAGCGTGGTTAAGAAAAGGAGGAGAGGTGAAGGTGGACATGCGAGTTCGAGTTCCATTCTCTATTGGGAAGAAATATAAAGATGAAATTTGGTGTGATGTAGTTGAGATGGATGTTTGTCACTTACTTTTGGGAAGACCGTGGCAGTATGATCGAGCAGTGCAACATGACGGTCGGACCAATAGCTACAATTTTATGTATGAAGGTGTTAAGATTATTTTAATTCCAAAGAAGAGACAGCAGGGAGAGAGTAAATCTGAGGAGATTGAAGAGCTAAAAACTTTGCTATCATTGGAAGAGTTTGTTAAGAAAGTTGAAGAGGAGCCTGAAGTATTCCTGTTAATTGGACGAGATTGTAGTGAAGAGGTTGAAATCCCAAAAGAAGCGAAGCCAGTTTTGAAAGAATTTGAGGATGTATTTCCAGAAGAGTTGCCCAAGGAGTTACCGCCACTGCGAGACATTCAACATCAAAGCGATCTTGTTCCGGGAGCAGTATTACCACATAGACCACATTATCGAATGAGTCCGAAGGAACATGAAGAGTTGAGGAGGCAGGTGGAAGAGTTACTTGAGCAGGGACGTGTGTAGGAAAGTTTGAGTCCATGTGCTGTGCCAGCTTTGTTGGTACCGAAGAAGGACGGGACGTGGAGGATGTGCACTAACAGTCGAGCATTGAATAAGATTACCGTGAGATATAGATTTCCAATGCCGAGGTTGGATGACTTGCTAGATCAGTTGAGTGGGGCAACTATCTTTTCAAAGATTGATTTGAAAAACGGATATCATCAAATTCGGATTAGACCTGGAGACGAATGGAAGACAGCCTTCAAGACGAGAGAGGGGTTATACGAATGGTTGGTTATGCCATTTGGTTTATCAAATGCACCTAGTACATTCATGCGGGTGATGAATCAAATCTTTAGACCATTCATTGGGAAGTTCGTGGTGGTTTATTTCGATGATATTTTGATATATAGCAGGAGTATGGAGGAGCATGTTCAACATTTGAGGGAAGTGCTGATTATTCTTCGTGAGGAACAATTTTATGCTGCTACGAAGAAATGCGTGTTCATGACGCATAGTGTTTTATTTCTGGGATATGTTGTGTCAGGAGAAGGTATACAGGTGGACCAGAATAAAGTTGAAGCAGTCAAGAATTGGCCACAGCCAAAGACCATTACGGAAGTGAGAAGTTTTCATGGGCTGGCGTCATTCTACCGAAGATTCATTCCACACTTCAGTAGCGTGATGGCTCCAGTTACTGGTTGCATGAAAGGGAAACAGTTTGTATGGTCAGAGGAAGCGGGGGTTGCTTTTGAGAAGATCAAGGAACTATTGACGACAGCACTGATTCTTGTTTTACCAGATTTTCAGTTGTTGTTTGAATTGCATACTGATGCGTCGAAGGTGGGAATTGGTGGAGTCTTGAGTCAGAATGGGAAACCTGTTGCTTATTTCAGTGAGAAGTTATCAGGAGCAAAGATGAGGTATAGCACGTACGATGTGGAGTTTTATGCAATTGTTCAGGCTGTTAAGCATTGGAGACACTATCTGTTTCAGAAAGAATTTGTTCTGTACACTGATCATGAGGCGTTGAAGCATATGCAAGGGCAGGACAAGATTTCAGCAAGGCATGCATCGTGGATTGCCTATTTACAGCAATTTACTTTCGTTGTCAAACACAAGTCTAGGGTGACGAATCGGGTAGCTGATGCTTTGAGTAGGAGGAGTCATTTATTAACGACAATGAAAGTTGAAGTGACAGGGTTTGAATTATTGCCAGAGCTGATTGAAAAAGATCCTTACTTTGTGAAATTTGTTGAGAAAGTCAAGGAAGGAAGTACTGATGAATTTGTGTTGGTTGATGGTTTTCTGTTTAAAGGAAATCGGTTATGTATTCCAGAGAGCAGTTTGAGATTGAAGATTATCAAGGAGTTACACGAGGAAGGACATGTGGGCCGTGATCGTACTTTGCATTTGATTGCTCAATCTTACTTTTGGCCGTCAATGAGAAAAGAGGTTGAACGGTTTGTGGAGAGATGTCATATTTGCCAGATTTCTAAGGGAACAGCGACCAATGCGGGATTATATATGCCGTTACCTGTACCGACTAAGCCTTGGGTTGATTTAAGTATGGATTTTGTTTTGGAGTTGCCTAGAACTCAAAGGGGAAACGATTCCATTTTTGTGGTGGTTGACCGGTTTTCAAAAATGGCACATTTTATTGCTTGTAAGAAGACGGTGGATGTTGTTCATGTGGCTCAGTTATTTTTCAAGGAGATCTATCGACTTCATGGATTGTCAGAGTCTATTGTGTCAGATAGAGATACTCGTTTTCTGAGTCATTTTTGGTTGATTTTGTGGAAGATGGTGGGAATGAAGCTGAAATTTAGTAGTGCTTATCATCCACAAACAGATGGACAAACAGAGGTGGTGAATAGATCGTTGGAAAATTTGTTACGATGTCTTGTGAAAGACAATTTGAAGAGTTGGGATGTGAAGTTGTGTCAAGCTGAATTTGCTCACAATCATGCAAATAACCGAAGTACAGGTTTCAGTCCATTTCAAATTGTATATTCAAGCTTACCAAAAGGACCGTTGGATTTAACGATAATACCACAACCAAAGGGGACAGTTAAGCGGGCAGCTGATTTTGGTGATGGGTTGACGGAATGCCATAGAATCATTCAGGAACGATTGGAAAAGGCAAATGAGAAGTATAAACAAATGGCGGATAAGAAACGAAGAAGTATAGTCTTCAAAGAGGGTGATTTTGTTTACGCGGTATTGACGAAAGATCGTTTTCCAGTTGGAACTTACAATAAGTTGAAGGCACGAAAGATTGGTCCAGTAGAAATCTTGAAGAGGATCAATGATAATGCGTATCGGTTAAAGTTGCCGGAAAATGTTCATACTTCTGATGTTTTCAATGTCAAACATTTAATTCCGTATTATGGGGAGGAACTTGATGAAGAAGGCGAGAGTGTGAATTCGAGGACGAATTCCGTCCAACAAAGGGAAGGATGATGAAGTACGTACCTTAAAAACCGGGGCCGACCTAACGCCAATTCCCCACGACAACCTAACGCCAATTCTCCACGACTCATCCCCACCGCGATCACCGACCCACGACTCAATTCATCCACGACCCGCGACTCATCCCCATCCACGATTCACGACTCAAATCCATCCACGACTCAACTCCTCACCGACACACGACTCAATTCCATCACCAACCCACGATCCACCCTTCTTCTCCCACAACCGCGACTGAACCTTTTTCCGACCTAAACCTAAGTCGTCACCGAGACAGAACCTTTTCCCGACCTACTTCGATCGCAGGCAAGCCAAATCCATTTCCCCAATTTGCAACCGATCCATCCATATGTCGCGAATGACTCATCTACCTTTCCTTAAGTCGCGAGTATGTGCCATGCCCTATTTCGTTAAGACGCGCGAGATAATCTTGAGTCGCGAACGAGATAATTTTTGAGTCGGAGCCGAGATAATTTTTAAGTCATTGCCGAGTTAATTGTAGGTCACGTTATTGTTAATTTTTGTTTGTAGGTTGCGTGCGTTGTCTCTTAAGTCGTTTGTTTTGTGTTTCTTATGGCAAGTCATGTTATGTGGTAACTGTTTGTAACGTGTTGTAACCCTATAAATAGGGACGTGATGTCATTGTAAAGGTTGTTGACTTTTGAATAAAATTCCTTTTGATTGCTTTGTGCTTTCTTCTAATTGATAGTCGAGTGTGATCTCCTATCTCCACCTACGTCATTCGAGTGCGCTCGAATTTTCGTTTGTGAAGCCGATTCACGGAATCTTGTGCGCAAGATCAACGTTGAAGAATCCTAGATCTCTTTTCCGGTATATTCAGATCAACGAGTCAGAGATAGCTAGAATTCGGTATCTTCGGATCAACGAATTTGGGCATTGCAGTATACTCAATCCACCGATTGCTACATTTTCATCGTTATATCGATTTTCTGTTAATCCGCTGCGTCATCCATCGATATTGATCCTTCTTCTTTTGTTCATAATTCGAGCATACGAACTCCGATTGACTTAAAATTTGAAATGTCGCCTCATGGAGCATTCTTTGTCACTTCATATTGATTGCACTTTTATTGGGACCCGATCACATCCATCATACTCTTGTCTATAGTTTCAAATATAATCGATTTTCTAGCCTGATAACCGTCTCTTCCGACTTTCAACCTTGATGATTACAGAAGCCATTGAGCCAATTTTTATGATATACTATCCGATCAAAAGGTGGTATAACATTAGGTAATTTCACTATTCTCTAATTATAATATAAAAATTACAGCCAATGTACAACACACTAATTTTACTTTGTTGTTTGACATTGGTTCAGATATCATAACCTAATCTTTAAGCTTGAAAGGTATGGTCCAACTTTACACGGTAATAGATCAAACATATAACTCATGTTATTCACAGTTATTTGACACACAACTCATAATAATAGAATGAAGTTGATGGTCCAAATTTATTCTATTATTATGGTGGAGTAGGCATGTAACTGCTGCTGCTACAGCATCTTCTTTTTCTCATCATTATAGTTTAAAGTGTTTTAGCTTATCTTCCTAGCATTAAAATGTTACTGGTCCGAAGAAATGCGGTTATATGACCCACTCTTTAGAAACTTGTGATTATATGACCCATTGTTTAGAAACTTGCGGACACTACCCTATTTACTTGAATGTTAAAAATGAAACTCTGAATATTAGTAAAGAAACTTTACGCTTGATATTTCTGACCTTAAAATATACTACTGTCTGGATGCATACATGTAACCATATACCCAACAAAGCTCTCCTTATTTGTTATTACATGATCTCCTAGAAGTAATAAATGGCACAAATTCAAACCAAGACGATACAATTATCTCTAGTAAGATCTAGTTAACTTCTTTTCTTTTCTTAAAAAAAAATTCAACAATATGGGTTACAAATCCTCTAATTTTTCCTCTCAAACATATGTAACCCCTGAAATCCACCATCAGATTAATTTTCACACCTTCCGTATCTACTGTTTTCGGGCCCTGTAGTACTCTCCAAAAAATTGAGATTAGAGGATTATTTCCGAAATCTTGTGCGTACAAATCCTCTACTCTTAGTGCTCAGTGTTCCTGTATGTTTGATCAGCTGGTGTTTGTAAATTTTTTTTCAAGTCCACTTTACTTAAATGTATTTACTTCTTTATAAAAAATTACAAGTTTCCAAATCGAGTGCATCTGGACAACCAAGATTAGAATTAGAGGATTTGCACCTGAATATTGTATCATGGAAAGTCAAGTAATTGTTCAAGTTGAAATCGTGCTGCTCCATTTCAGTATGTGCACCAGACAGTCAGTCACACTACAAGGGGAGGGGGGATTTCCGACGGCTGAAAACCGTCGGCGGCCGTCGGAAGCCGTCGGCGGCCGTCGGAAAAAGCCGTCGGAAATGAAGGCGTCGGGGAGCAGTATTTCCGACGGCTACCGACGGGTGATGCCGTATACATTATCGACGGTTTCCGGCGGTTTCCGGCGGTTTCCGACGGCTTCCGACGGCCGTCGGAAACCGTCGGAAACCGTCGGAAATCAGGCCAATAAGCCGTCGGAACCCGTCGGAAACCGCCGGAAAATTTCGACCAATAAGCCGTCGAGAGCCGTCGGAAGCCGTCGGAAACCTGTTGTTTTTTTTTAAAATCTGCTGCAAATAGAGCCTTCCAACCACATTTCTCTTCCAAACACTACAATATCAATACTGCACAATCAAATAAACAATAATCCAACCAAACATGCAAACCAATACTCCAAAATATTCAATAGACACAGAAATAAACTAAATTAGAATAAAAATAAAATACAAAATATACATAACATTCCAACATTAACAATAATACTAACAATAACTGTTCTAATCATGCATATCCTGATACAGCTACAGAACCAAGTGTATTATACATAATTATACATATCAACAATTAATTGTTCCTTCTACCAAATCATTGTAAACTAAAACTAAACATACCTGCACGAACGAATTAGAAAGCAATGAATCAATCTGCCCCAGATCCAGAGCCAGCCGATGAAGGGAAGCGGCCACCAAACTGCTGCATGTACTCAAATAACTGTGCCGTCTGCATGGCCTGTTGGCGGTTCTGCTCCTCCAACTGCTGAACTCTAGTCTGTAATTCTTCTATACTTGCTAGCTCGCTCTGAGGTCTACTCCGCCGTCTCCTACTCTGACTACTGGACTGCAATAATTGAAAAATAAATAAAATCAAAGTTTATTGTTTTGAAAAGGTAAGAATATCATATTTTAAGTATTTTAAGAAAAATTAAATTATTTACCGCTAAATTGCCAAATCCGTATCGTCGACCATGCTCTGGTGGACTCATAACGGACTCAAAAATAATGTCCTCTTCATCGGTCGTCAGCTGCTCTCGACCCGTATCAGAAAGGAGTTTCTGTCGCTGCTCCATAAACATCTCCTGCATTGACAAATTAATAATATCATATCTTATTTCATAATAATTTGACAACTAAAACAATTACTAATACTGAATAAAATGAAATATGCTTACATGGCTTTTACTGGATTTATCGTCCTGCCATGTGTACGAAACAGTCCCGTCTGGATTAACATGCTCAACAGCATGCGTACGGGTGAACACGTCCATATAGCTGACAGGACCATGTGCCTCGGCTTCCTGAAGTTGATTGTTACATACAATTATTATACATTTAAAATCATATAGCATAAACTATTTACATTTATTATTCAGTAATTAAATTTACCAACTCCTGCCGATACTGCTGAAACGACTTCGATCCTCCGCGATGAGTAACGGGATTCTTATTTCTATTTGCAGAGTTTCTATCTGACTCTGCCTGTACATTCAAAATTTGATACATTATTTTTCAATCACGTTAAATTAATAATTGAAAAAAAATTAGTATACTTGCCTTCGCCTCGTCCGTCTCCCAGTAGCTCAACCAAGCTTGCCACACGCTCTCCCCCATCCACCGTGGTCTCTTCCCGGATTTCTTAACCTCAGATATCGTGTCTCTGTAGTTCTTTCGCATCTTCCTCATCCAGTATGCTCGTGCCAGCTGCATATCATCTGTCTGGATGTCTATCTCAGCCTGTGTTAAAAAAAGATTACACTTTAAACGATAAACGGTAGAAAAACGACAAAAACGAATTAAAAATGGAAAACATAAAAATTACACATACTAGGACATCCTGCCATATGCACTCTATGATGTGCGGAGGGATGGTATCCCACTTTGGCCAGCACGCACTCATCCTACTACGATATGCTGCTCTGGAGACGTCCAACACTACCTTAGTGGGTAGTAGCTCGAACCCCCTGTTTTTAAGTACGATACAGATAAGTACATACGTATAGTATAGAAAAAATAAGATGATGAATAAGATTTAATTTTTACCCATCTGCTTTGGGGGCTAACGTAACAACTGGACGGTGTGGCGCTTGCGATGGGCCACTGCCATCGCCTCCTGAAGAACGGGAAGAGCTCCTCCCTCTATGTGACATAATGATAAACCTGTGACGTTTACACATCATTATATAAGAGAATAAAAACATGATAATGAAATATATTTCATATGAACATGACATCAATGGTATAAATTGCTTAATTATAATGACTGAAATGTAAATAGACATGTAAGTTTGTTATACCTGATTCATGATGGGTGTACTCTTCCTACGATAAGCAGAGTTCATTGCATTTTTAATAAAAATTGCTAAATAAATGACAAATTGAAATAACATAAAACAATAGTAAACGGATTTAGTTTCATAGTTACATCAATTTCATAATACATCAAGAATTCAACATAGTTACATCAATTGCAAAAAAACAGATTCAAATTTATATCAGTCATCATCGTCTTCTGATTCAGATTCGGTCTCGTTTTCGACGATATTTTCCTCTGCACTGTCAAACGCTTCTACCAAAACATTTGATTCATCGATCAAAGGACCAAAATCTGTATGATCGTCTGTAATTATTATTTCGTTATTTTGCTCAAGATCTGCCTGATAAGCTTGTTCGTCCGGAATATTCTTCCCATCGAATGTGAATCTGGCCTTTGTTTTAAAAACTGCAGACCAATCTGCTTTATCTCTTTTTAGAGACGGATAAGGAGCGTAATAAACTTGCAATGCTTGTTTGGCTAGTACAAAAGGATCATACTTGTGATAGTGCGATGTATGCTTTATTTCGATAAGATTATAATCCTTATGCACATTAATTCCAGAACCTGGAACATTGCTAAACCAATTGCATCTAAATAGAAACACCTCCTCCGCGGGTCTTGAGAAATATGTCAGTTGCAAAATTTGTGTTAGAACGCCATAAAAATCATTTAAATGGTTTTCTGGATCGTCACTACCTTTAACAAATACACCAGTATTATTTGTTAATTTTTCTGCACCGTATTCTTTAGTGTTAAATTTGTATCCATTGACGAAATATATTGGATATGTCTTGACCACTCTTTTTGGTCCCATTGCAAGATGTTTCAACCCTTCGTCAACAACACAATTTTTCGGCTCATAAACGTAATTTGAAAACCAACGGGAAAATTCTTTACTGAGATCTCCGTTCGGATGTTCCCGTTCATAAACACTGTTTATATAAACAAATTATTACATTAGGTTATACACGCGCATGCATTACAGAAAAGAATAAAACAAAAATTATTATTTCAGATTACCTAACAAACGGTGCAACCTCGGCACAATTTAGAAGAATATAAGTGTGTGCTACACGAAGATCTCTATCGTCTAGCCATATTTCCACACATTTTCCAGAAGGCCGACCATGTTGTCTAAAAATAGATAACATTGCTTGAGAGGACTCTTGTTCGTCGCCTTCATCATTACGAGGAACACTTTGAAATGAAATATTCACATGGTCACTGAAATAGTGAGAGAAAAAGAACGAAGCTTCTTCTTCGATGTAAGATTTACATATCGAACCTTCAACTCGTGCTTTTTGTCTCACTTTTTTCTTCAGATGATTCAAATATCTATGCAACATTAATTTATATTAACTTCATCTTTCAAATGCAATTAAATTACGTTATAACATATTACATACCTCTCAAATGGATACATCCATCCGTATTGGACAGGACCTCGAAGTCGTGCTTCAGATGGAAGATGAACAGGTAAATGTTCCATCACATTAAAAAAACCTGGCGGAAATATTTTCTCTAATTTGCAAAGCAATATAGGAATGTCCACTTCAAGTTTACGTAAACGTTGCACTTTTAAAGTAGTCGAACAAAGCTCTTTGTAAAACATACTAAGCTCCGTTACTACCTTCCAAACTTTTAACGGCAGTAGTTCTTTAAACATAACGGGAAATAAATTTTCCATCATTATGTGACAGTCGTGAGTTTTCATTCCGCTCAATCTACTATTTTTAAAGTCAACACATCTACGAAGATTTGATGATATCCCATCAGGAAATCTTAACCCTTCCACCCATTTTAACACAGCTTTAACTTGATTATTATCTAATTCGTAACAAGCTTTTGGTTTTTTACTGTCATTTGGTTTCATATGAAGCTCGGGACGTTTGCATAATTCTTCTATATCACGTCTTGATTTCAAATCATCCTTCGTCTTCCCTTTCACATTCAAAATTGTGTTAAACACATTATCAAATACATTTTTCTCATTGTGCATCACATCTATGTTATGGCGAAGCAGAAGATGTTTCCAATACGGCAACTCCCAAAAAATAGTTTGTTTGCACCAGTTATGAACAACTGATTTGCCTTCAATTTCTGTTTGCTCCCCCGTTTCATATATCTTTGGATAGTCCTTAACAAGTTCATATATGTCTTCGCTTGACCATATCGTCGGTGGTTGTCTATTTTCTACTCTATTAGCTAAAAAGTTTTTCTTGTCTCCTCTGAAGGGATGATTTACATGGAGAAAATATCGATGACAGTCAAACCATGAAATTTTCTTACCATGAGGTAAAGAAAACGCTCGTGTTTCATCCATGCAATATGGACATGCTAGACGACCGGCAGTACTCCATCCCGAAAGCATTGCATAGGCAGGAAAATCACTTATAGTCCACAACAAAGAAGCAAACATACGAAAATTTTTCTTCTTTGACACATCGTATGTTTCTACTCCTTCGTTCCACAGTATTTTTAACTCCTCAATCAACGGTTGTAAATATACATCGATTCCTTGTGTCGGATCGTCGGGGCCAGGAACGACAACAGTAAGAAACATATATTGCGTTTTCATGCACATCCATGGAGGTAAATTATACGGTGTGACGATAATGGGCCAGGATGAATATTTAGAACCAAATTGAGAAAATGGAGAAAAACCGTCCGTACATAATCCTAATCTAACATTTCGACTCTCCGCTGCAAAATTTGGATACGTTTTATCGAAATGCTTCCATGCTTCTCCATCGGCCGGATGTGTCAACGTACCCTCTTCCTCCGTTCTCACGCTATGCCACCTCATATTAGACGCAGTTACAGAAGATGCGTATAATCTTTGAAGTCTTGGAGTTATGGGTAAGTAGTGCATACGCTTGTACGGAACTTCCTTACCCTTCTTTTTTCTTGGTTTGTATCTCTCCTGGTTACAAACTTTACAATTTCTAAGGTTTGCGTCTTCTTTCCAAAACAACATGCATCCTTTTAAACATGTATCTATTTTCTGATACGGTAAACCAAAAGCCGACATAAGTTTTTTAACTTCGTAGTGATTTTCACACATTAGATTATCGGGCGGCATATGTCTTTTTGCAGCTTGTACAACAGCCGTAAACCCAGCTTCAGTGATGTTGTATTTTGACTTCATCGCAATGTATTCTGCGATTACTGACAGCTGCGTGCCGCTTTTACAACCATCCCAAATAGGTTTTTTAGCTGCATCTAGTAAATCATAAATTTTCTTAGCTTCAATATTTGGTTCTTCAACATTTACATCATCGTCGTCAACTTCAACCATAGGAAACATTGATCGTGCTGCATCTTCGACCATATTTTCTATACGGGTCGTTGAAACTATTTCGTTAACGACACTTTCAGACTCTACAGAAGTATTTGCTACAACTTCTCCATGCCGATCCCAAACATAATATTCGGGTGTGAAACCGTGTTGGCACAAATGAACTTTCACAATATCTGGTAACAAAAACTTCAAATGTCTACACCTACTACACGGACAACGAATTTCTGGATCGTTTCCGTTATTACTTAAGGCGAATTCAACAAACACGTTTATACCGTTATAAAAATCTTCTTTTATTGAGCCCCTCATTCCTTTTCTTTGGTACATCCATCTCCTTCGATCAACAAAATAATCAATCATTTTTCCTATTTGACAAAATGAGAAGTTCAAAATTTAATATTTATTTTGAAGAATACACATTCGAAAAAGATTATTTTCATGTTCGTATAATATTTTGAATTTAAAGAACAACTTCACAAATTTAAAAATATTTTCAAATAGGGCACATTTCATTTTTTAACGTACGTAACGATTAAAAATATATAATTTTTTTTCATTGGTCAGACATCCTACCTCCCATTACAAACACAGTAAGCATTTACATTTCGTATATTACTTCGTCCCAAACGATTCAATAAAATTTCGGCAGCATTTCCCTTTTGTTCCCTGCATTGTACACAAATGCGTGTACGCAGGAAACAAAAAAGAAAAGTTAGGGCGAAATTTTATGAACCGTTTGAGACGAAGTAGTATACAAAATGTAAATTCTTACTGTGTTCATAACTTGTCCAATACAGGGACAAATCCGACAAACATTGTACCAGATGAATATAAATGGTCGTTTTTCGAAAAAAACGACTATTTATACAACGATCATGTACAACACTCGTCAGACGGGGCCAAAAACTCTCTAAGGGACATTTGTCGGTTAACATGCGCGCATTTTACTCAAAAATACAGTTTTACTCACTGTTCACATTTATATATTAATTTCACACATTTATTCGACGTATTACGCATCAACTTAGGGCTGGTTTAACATTTTGTCATTTTTCAATACACACAATTATAATTTAGAGTAATGCATTTTTTTTGTGTCATAAGTAAAAACGTGCACAATATAATACTCCTAGTTCATTCAATCATTTTATCTTATTCCAAATAACGTATACAATCGTCGAATCAAGGCATACACAACAAAATACATATACATGAACATGCACAAATTATACGTGTTTATCACAATTTCACGATAAAAGATGAAATTGGTATACCATGTGATGCTATAAACCGTTATTACGCTAGTGGAAACAATTGCAATCATTAATTCGCCCTAATTTATCAATTTATGCAAATCTATAATTAGGGTAAAAACTGAATTTTTCATAAAAATAAGAGATTATACCTGAGATTAAGAGTACTGAAGCTTGATTAGAGTGCGTTGGAAGATCCGGAAGCTAAAAATTAGGGATTGGAAGCTTAGGGGTTGAATTTGGGGGGTTTTTTGGGTTTTTTTCGTATGAAATGGAGGAGGAAGAAAGGGCTCGGCTGGCTGGTATAATCGCAAATTTGCGACGGCTTCCGACGGCCGCCGACGGCCCGTCGAAAGCCGTCGGAAAATGGCCGTCGGAAGCCGTCGGTCTTGGCTGTCGGTATTCTGCCTTTTTCTTGTAGTGTCAGTATCAGAGATTTGTCATCAATTAATTTAGCTTGGAAAGCAAATGAATTTGTGAAGAGTTGTGGGAGATTAATGCTTTCAGCTGCATTGCATGGTTCAATGATTTCAGGTACGTGATGAATAGGCTTTAGGGTAGTGGTTGCAGTTATTAATTAGGGGACATGGATGTTTATTTCCTTATTATGTGGGCATGTGTGGTCTTGTTGGAGGGAGAATTAGAGTCTTGATGAATGCGGGATGGATTTAGCATGAGCATAAAAAATGACATACAAAAATTATACAAATTAAAATAATTAGTGAAATACGAGTGTGTGACTATCGTTACTTTCGTATGTAAAGAAGAACATATCGGGTACAAGACTGAAGAGATAATGGGCCGTAGTTTTGAGCATGTTGTATTTTCTATTTCAAACTGTATAAATACAAGTCTATTACAATAGACTCCATAATAATAAAAATTACATTTCTTCTTTATTCTGAATAATACAAAATACAAAATCTCTCAACATTCAATTTGGTACCATAGCATCATCTGCCTCACGGCATTATATCAATATCTTTATCGTAAGCTTTTCTCTAACATCATCAGAATAAAATTCATCATCTGAGATTGATCAGGTGTCATGCCAAAGATTCAGTGATTGAATCTGGTTGCAGCAAGATCTAATATTCAGAAAATTCATCATTTATGTTGAAATATATTTAGAATAATGATTAAGATTTTATGATATATTTAGAATATATGATTAAGATATTATGATATATTTAGAATATATAATTAGACGTTATGAGTGGAATGTGATAAGAAATATATGTTCGGAAATTTCATGCTATTTCCGTAATGTATGATTAGATGTTATGAGTAAGGGATATATCATCGGAAGATATCCTGCTGTTTACACAATTTTAGAGTTGCCATAAGATAGAGTCTTGGGTATGTATTATAAATAGGGATGCTGGTGATTAACAATAATTCAAGCTGAGTTTTGTCAATCCTTCATGGTATCAGAGCCAAAAAACGATTTTTTTCTTCAAGAATAATTTGCCATGTCTGGTGCTGAAGATCCACCGCCTCCTCCACCGCATAAAATTGAACCCAATTCCCCTTATTACCTTGGCTTACAAGATAGACTAGGAGACTTCATTACACCCACTCGACTCAAGGCCGATAATTATGACGACTGGGCGGCTGGTATTCAGATGGCATTAGAATCCCACGCAAATTTGAATTTCTTGATGGCAGTATCCTTGCATCAGCGCCTCCCTGTACAAAGTCCGATTGGAACGCGATTAATGCTATGCTTATTTCTTGGATTTCAAATACTATCGACCCCGAGGTTAGGTCCTCTTTGTCGAAATTCAGGGAAGCTAAACCCTTTTGGGATCATCTCAAGCAACGTTTTTTTTTTCAAACAAACGGACCTAGAGTTCAACAATTGCGATCTTCAATTGCGCGATGTGAGCAAACAAAGACGATGCCTGTTCCGGTTTACTATGGTAAATTGCACGCTTTGTGCCAAGAATTGGATCACCATGAACCTTTACTCTCTTGTTCTTGTTGTTCCTCGTGCTCGGCTGGCAGATTACATGAGGAACGACGAGCATAGGCCAAATTATACGATTTTTTGATGGGCATTTGTTTTGAATTTTATGGTCCTTTGCACACATATCCTCTCTCAAGATCCTCTTCTTAATCTTGATCGAGCTTATCAATTAGTGTCACAAGAAGAACGTGTTCGTCAATCGAAGCAGGAAGTCGAGCAAAAGCCCTCTGAAGCAGTCGGTTTCGCTGTACACACAGCGGCTGGTCGGGGCCGAGGAACCTCTGATCGACCGACGTGTTCTCAGTGCAAGAAGCAGGGCCATGAGGCCTCAAGTTGCTGGGCGAAATCCGTTTGCAGCCACTGCAAGAAAACAGGTCATGAGGTTAGCCGGTGTTACGAGCTTCATGAATATCCCGATGGTTGGTTCAATGGTAGACGAGGCAGCTTCGTTGGGCAAGGTAGGGGGCAAGTGCGTGCTAATGCAGCTGTTGGTAGCTGCTCCTCTATCGCATCCAATTCGTCGACGGTGTCAGCCTTGGGTCAATTGTTCACGAATGAGAAGTGGAAAGCTATTTCGGGCGTGATTGGTAATAGTAAAATTTCCGAAAATCGATTGAATGGTAAGTTTGACGATACTTCATGGATTATCGATACCGGAGCAACCCATCATGTTACAGGGCAACGTTCATGGTTATTTGACACAAAATCTTGAGTGTTCTGTTGGCTTGCCTAATGGTGAAAAAGTGATTGCTACTTTGGTGGGATCCGTATGTATGACGGACAAAATTACTCTCACCGGAGTACTTTATGTTCCAAACTTGAGTTGCAATTTAATTTCCGTTTCTCAGCTTAATGATGATTTATGGACTATTGTCCAATTTGATTCTCATACTTGTGCTATACAGGACCAAACGAAGGAGCTGATTGGAATGGGAGTTAGGAGAGATGAACTATACTACTTAGCAAACCAGAATTTGTGTCAACAGTTGAAGCAACATCAAATTTGGAGTTTTGGCATCGTCGGCTCGGGCATCCGTCCGAAAAAGTAGTTAAGTTAATTCCTCACGTCAAAATAATAACGATAGTTTAGATAAAGAATGTAAAGTATGTATGCGTGCTAAACATCCTAGAGACAAGTTTTCTTTAAGTGAAAATAAAGCTTCTAGAATTTTTGAGAAAATACATTGTGATTTGTGGGGTTCGTATCGACACGTTTCGTCATGTGGGGCCCGTTATTTTTTGACAATAGTTAATGATTTTTCGAGAGCAGTTCGTATTTTTTGGTTGACAAATTAGAGGTGTTTCAAATGTTTATGTCCTTTGTTGCTATGGTCGACAGACAATTTTCTCAAACAATTAAGGTTGTTCAAAGTGATAATGGAATTGAGTTTAATTGTTTGATTGATTATTTTAATACAACTGGAATTTTGTTTCAAACTTCGTGTGTGGGTACTCCACAACAAAATGGGAGAGTTGAAAAGAAACATAAACATATTTTGAATGTGGGTACGGCATTACGCTTTCAAGCAAACTTGCCTATTTATTTTGTGAGTGAATGTGTTCTTGCTGCACCTCATTTAATTAATCGTACACCCTCTTCCATGTTACAAAACAAAACACATTTTGAGATACTTTTTGGTAAATCACCCTCTTTTGGTGCTATTCGAACCTTTGGGTGCTTGTGCTTTGCTTATAATCAAAAGGCCGAGGGAGATAAATTTGCAAGTCGGAGTCGAAAGTATATTTTTTTGGGTTACCCGTTCGGTAAGAAGGGGTGAAAATTATTTGATCTTGATACAAAGGAATTTTTCATATCTAGAGATGTGAAATTTGTAGAGGAGGTATTCCCTTTTGGGTGTTCGGAAGATGTCAATATAATATCTAGTGAGAATAATGATCATGATATTCATCAAGATTTTTCTGAAATAATTTATGAAGATGAGCATGTTGATCTTTTGATTAATGATAATGGGTCTGCTGGGTCTGCGCATGGTTCTGCTTCGGATCAGTCTACTAGTCTACAGGAAATGGGTCGTGGTCTTTGGGAAAAGTTCTCAAATGTTCTGTATCGAAATTTTATGACACATACGGTTTTTGCTAATGGTCCATCTTCTGATTCTCCTCCTTCCAATTACTCCTCAGGTAATCCTTATCCTCTAGCACATTACATAAATTATGATAATTTTTCTATAAATTATCGTTCTCCTCCTTCCAATCACTCCTCAGCCATAATTAAGGCTAAGGACCCTAAATTATTTAAAGAAACCATGAAATCCGATGAGTGGAGCCTTTCCATGAAGGATGAGATATGGGATCTAAAAGACAACGGCAAGGCTCAATTTGATTTTATTCTCTCTAAGTTGGGCATTTTTGAATCTCATGCTCCAACTTGAGAGGGGTATTGAGATATATTTAGAATATATGATTAAGATATTATGATATATTTAGAATATATGATTATATGTTATGAGTGATATGTGATAAGGGATATATCTTCGAAAGATTTCCTGCTGTTTCCGCAATGTATGATTAGATGTTATGAGTAAGGGATATATCTTCGGAAGATTTCCTGCTGTTTTCACAATTTTACATTTACCATAATATAGAGTCTTGGGTATGTATTATAAATAGGGATGCTTGTGATTAATAATAATTCTTAAGCTAAGTTTTACCAATTCTTCAATTTGAGATTGATCAAGTGCCATGCCAAATATTTAGTAATTGAATCTAGTTGCAGCAAGAGCATATACTCAGAAAAGCAAAACCAAAATCATTCTCTTTAAGAAATCATCAAAGAATTATTAAGAAAAGTTCCATAAAAAACCCATCAAAATTCATCATATGAGCTTGTGAATGCATTTACCTCTTATCCTTGAAGAATTCAGTTCTATAGTTTCTTTTCTTGTTGCTTTTCTGATCTTTCTTCAGATTTATCTGAAATTCCATTGTTTCCTCCTGTTTTTGAATTCTTTATATCCAAGAATTCATTAATTTCTTCATTTATGTGCTACAATTCCATTATGACCGGAGAGGACTCGGCAACCTCTAATGATTCATCAACATCACAGCAAAAGGCCACAGAGGATCTGGTCAAGACCATAATCAGTCCACTCAGTCAGTTGATAACTGCTCATCTTGATGAGAACAACTACTTACTCTGGAAATATCAAGTGCAGACTGCAATCAGAGGATATGGTCTCAACAGTTTTCTCTCTGCCAATTCAAGCATTCCTCCTCAATTTCTGAAAGACAATGAGGGAAGATCGGTTGAAAATAAAGAATATATTGCTTATCAAAGACAAGACAGTTTGTTAAGTTCTTGGCTTTTATCATCTATCAGTACAAATTTAGTGCCACAGATTGTGGGTTGTGATACTGCTTATGAGATATGGTCTACTGTTGAGCAAATCGTTAGCACTCAATCAAGGCAAGAATCATGCATTATAAAGACAACTTCAAAACTTAAAGAAGGAAGAAATATCAATGAGGGAATATCTATCCAAGATTAAAACTCTATGTGACCTACTGTGCACAACAGGGCATAAAATTTCTGATATAGAACAGGTTCTCTCTATTTTAAATGGTCTCAATGAAGACTATGAGTCAGTAGTTGCAGTAATATCTTCAAAGAAAAATATACCATCAATTCAATATGTTCACTCAACTCTCCTCGCATATGAAGGAAGAATTGAACAAAAGAAATCAGTGGAAACAGACTATACTATCAACTATGCAGCAAACTTCAACAATAAGCATCAAGGACATAAATATATCAACAGAACTGAGTCTAGCAATAGACCAAATCAGTCTTCTCAAAGAGGAGGACACTCTTATAGAGGAAGAGATAGAGGAGGTAGATGGAATAATAACAACAGGGTAAAGTGTCAAATATGTGAAAGAAATGGTCATACTGCTATGAAATGTTACTTCAGATTTGATACTCAATATACACAAAAAAAATCGAAGTTTAGGAAGTCAAAGAAATACCAACCCAAGTGCAAACATTGCTCAAATGCAGACTGAATCAAAAGATGCTACTGGAAATATTAAAATCCATCACCTGGAGATAGATGACATTGAAAGAACAGAAGATATAATGAATGAAAGCTGGTATCCTGACTCAGGTATAACAAATCACATCACTAGCAATTTGCACAATCTAAACATTGGCAACAAAGAATACAAAGGTAACAAATTAGTATATATGCGAAATGGTGAGTCAGTGTGTATTACTCATACTGGAAATGGTGTTATTCAAGTGAAAAGATGCTTATATTAAAAAAAAAATTGCTTAGAGTACCACAAATAAGGAAAAATCTTATTAATGAATCTCAATTTGCCACTGACAATAAAGTGTACTTCTAATTTTGCCCTAAAACTTGTTTAGTGAGAGATCTACTAACTAAAAATATCCTCTTATAGGGTGAAGTTCAAAATGGTCTATACAAATTCAATCTATCAAATTACAAGCTGCAAGAAAATTCACAAAACTTATGCAATCTAAGTGAATGTAATTCAACAAGTGGAGACAATGTTTTTGATGTATGGCATTATAAGCTTGGACATCCAAGTGAAAAAATTGTAAAGAAAGTGTTAACTGACAATAAAATTTCCTTTGTTGATGTATCCTTACCTTATGTATGCACTTACTATCAATTAGGTAAAAGTCATAAACTTGCATTTGCTGATTCATCTATAGTATTTCACAGACCACTTAAACTTATTGCATCAGATCTGTGGGGCCCAGCTCTGATCGGTTCTTATTATAGTTTCAAATACTATATCTCTTGTGTTGATGCTTATTCCAGATTTACCTGGATATACTTTCTCAAGACAAAGTCAGAAGCACACAATGTAGTGATACAGTTTATCACTCAAGTAGAGAATCAGATAGGTTGTCAAGTTAAAACTATTCAAACTGATGGAGGATCTGAATATAAACCTCTAAATATGTATTTTCAGAAGAAGGGGACTATTCACAGAACTACATGCCTCTATACTTCTAAGCAAAATGGTTTAGTAGAAAGGAAGCATAGGCGTATTGTAGAGACTAGACTTACCTTATTAGCCCAAGCTTCCTTATCACTAAAATTCTAGCCTGATGCTTTTAGTACTACTGTTTATCTTATTAACAGACTTCCTACAAAAGTCTTAAGTTATAAAAGTCCAATTGAAATTATGTGCAGTATAAAACCTGACTATCAATCTTAAAAAGTGTTTAGGTGTCTTTTTTCCATATTTAAGACCCTATAAAGTTCATAAGCTCAGTTTCAGGTCATCTCCTTGCACATTCCTAGGGTACACAAGCAAACAAAAGGGATACAAATGTTTGGACAGTAAAGGTAAGTATTTATTTCCAGACATGTGGTTTTTAATGATTTTTTCCTTATGCAGATCACAACAAGAGACCGAATCAAAAGGTACACAACCCTACAGTATCCATTCCACCAATACCAATCTACTCAAATGACTAGGAACAAAGGAATACAATGAAACTCAAGACATGCCAGATCATGAAAGATCATATATGCTAGAGCATATCATTTGTACACCTCAAACTATTCAGAGCACGGAGGAAAGCAGTCAGTATGAGTAGAGCAACAATCAAGCATCAAGAACATGTAATAATCAAGAAGCTACTCCAACATCTCACATACAAGACAGGCAAAAACTGGACATCAAATGGTAACAAGATCAAAGAGTGGAATATTCAAGCCAAAAGTATATGCAACAATCTTAGATAACAGTGAACCAGAGAGTTTTGAACATGCTATACTTGATGATAAGTGGAAAATAGCTATGGATGAAGAGTACAATGCTCAAATTAGAAATAAGACTTGGTAACTTGTTACTTTACCTAAAAATAAAAATGCCATTAGATGCAAATGGACATACAAGTTAAAAAGAAATCCTGATCGGACTATAGCCAAGTACAAAGCCAGGCTTGTTGCTAAAGGGTATACACAACAGTATGGTTTTGATTTCAATGAAACCTTCTCGCCAGTGGTTAAACCAGCAACCATAAGAGTTATTCTTACAATTGCTTTACATGAAAGGTGGGATATCAGACAGTTGGATGTCAATAATGCTTTCTTAAATGGAGAACTTCAGGAGGAAGTGTATATGGATCCACCATAGGGATACAAACAATAAAATAATCATACATGCAAACTAAACAAAGCTATTTATGGTTTGAAGCAAGCTCCAAGGGTATAGTTTGACAAATTAAAAACAACTCTCAAGAAGCTACAATATCAACCAACAAAGTCAAACAATTCACTATTCATAAAGCATGACAAGGATGGAACAACATATATTTTGGTATATGTAGATGATTTTATAATAACCGGAAGCAATAACAAAGAAGTCGATGACATCATAGAGTATCTTGACAGGCAATTTTCAATTAAAAATCCGGGTAATTTAAACTACTTCTTAGGCATAGAAGTGAAAAGATAATCAGATTCAACTATGCATCTAAGCCAGAAAAAATATATCACGGAGATTTTATGCAGAGCAAAAATGAACTTAGCAAAGTCACTGCCAACCCCAGTGACAAGCCATCTAAAATTATCCAAGTTCAGAGGTGAAGCAATTACCAATGACAAACAATATAGAAGCATTGTTGGAGCATTACAATATGCAACTATTACAAGACCAGAAATTTCATATGGCGTAAATAAAGTGAGTCAATGTATGCATCAACCTCTCAATGAACATTGGATGGCAGTTAAAAAAATTCTGAGATACTTAAAGGGTACTCTAAATTACGGTCTAACACTCAGGGCAGGTAAGACTCTTAATCTCAATGGCTTTGCTGATGCTGATTGGGCCAATGACCCAGATGATCGCAGATCAACAACTGGATATTGTATCTATTTAGGTGACAGTCCTATTTCGTGGAGCTCAAAAAAACAGGCTACTGTTTCCAAATCAAGTATAGAGGCCGAGTATAGAAGCGTGGCAAATGCCGCTGTAGAAATTTTATGGTTACAATCCCTACTAAAAGAATTACAAATTGAAATTACTAACAAGCCTGTTTTATGGTGTGACAAGTAAGCACGGTGTCACTTGCTGTTAACCATATACTTCATTATAGGACTAAACATATAGAAATTAATTTATATTTTGTTCGTGAACATGTTTTAAAAGGCAAGCTCGGTATCAATCACATACCAGCAACTTATTAGTGTGCCGATATTATGACAAAGCCATTGTCAGCACCAAATTTTAACAAATTCAGAAAGGATCTGAAGATTGAAGAGCTTTATCCTCAATTTTAATGTTCAGCTATTGTCACATGAAGCTATAGAGCATCAGATCTGAAAAGCTTCAGCAGAGATTCTTGCGGACTTATCACAGATCTGCTCATGTTATGGCAGATCTGCAACGGTATTAGCCTCTAAAGCTTTAATATCTCAGTCTGAACCGTCTCAAAGATGTCCAGATCACAAGTTTGTCCCCCAAACCCTGTCAAGTCTCAAACAAGCCTCGAAAAGAATTATAGTCACAAATCTGTGTGTTTCATGACTGATCTGTGAATATAACTCCAGATCCTCAATTTTGGGTCACTCACTCACAGAAATCATACAACTATTCCATTTTTTTGGCATCAAATCTGGATACCGCTATAATTCTAACTTCAGATCTCATGAGATTCAAAGCAACTATCGTGTTTTTCGTCCACAAATTGAAGGAAAAGAGAAGTCAGCAAAACCTAGATCTATTTGAAATGGGGAATTAGTGAAATATGACTGTCTGAATATCATTACTTTCGTATGTAGAGAAGAACATATCGGGTACAAGACTGAAGAGATAATGGGCTGTAGTTTTGAGGCCCATGTTGTATTTTCTATTTCAAACTGTATAAATACAAGTCTATTATAATAGACTCAGTAATAATAAAAATTACATTTCTCCTTTATTCCGTTTCATCCCACGTTAATACAAAATTCAAATCTCTCAAAATTCAATTAAAATCTGAAACTTCAAATTGTGAACCCTGAAATATAATTCTAGGAAAAAAAGATCGCCATTGTAGCCCTATTTATTCAAATGTAAATCTTCATATATGTTAAATATGTTATTTTCAGCCTATCGAAAATGCGTTGAAAGCTTCATTTAAAAATCTGAAACTCAGCAAAAACCACAACTGCTCTTCCCAGCAAAATTTTGAGCGCGTTGAAAGCTTCATTTCAATGTTACAAACACGCAAAGGGTAGAAGTTGCAATTATGCGACTTAGGAATATCGGATGCAAGATTATGGACTTCACGGATTGTTGGGTTTGAATCCTCATTTTGTTTGTGAATTCAATGGTGCATCTTCCTTGGTGTTTTCGGCTTTGGACATAAGAGTGTCGTTAGATATGTTCTCTACAACCTTTGCTTCTGTTTCTGCTTTAACCTCCTAGTTTCCTTATAAGTGGTGCTGCAGATGGTAATGACTTTGAATATGCACTCTGTTGATGGAGAAAGATTCGTCATGGTAAATCTTCTATTTGGTTTGTCAATTCTGCTAGTTGGTTCGACAGGGTAGGTTTCTGCATTTGCTCTTTTATGCTATAGCTTGTAGCCTACAAATTCTTGAGGCAGCATGTTATCTTCAAGACCAATCGCAAGTGTAATAGAATTTGATGATGTGTCCTTGAATGTGATAAATTTTGAAGGCAGTCCAGGTGTTTCTGCATAGGAGAAAATTATATAAAAATATAAATTCAGAGAAAGAAACATAAAAGTTGTATAAAAACAATGGTTAAGCATGAAATATTACTCTGGTACAATGAACCAGTTAAAAACAAAGAGTCCCACAGCTCAACAGCGTGTGCACAGATTTTGAACTTCAGCACCAACAGAGAGTCTGTCAACGCTCCCACGACCGACGTTTGATGAATCATTTATAGGACCTAATTCAGACTCCAATTTTTCCAAACCCATATCTACAATTTCATGCAATTTTATGTATTTTTCAGTGGACTTGAGGATTCTATGGCTTATGGACACTCTTTGGCATAATGTATCCACCCTCCTTGCATCTTTTACATACATGAGCTGCTTCCTCCAGCACCTGCACAAGTACGTTTTATTTTGTTAGCATTCACGAAATACTAGAATATCTCAGTTTTGATCTGAAAACAAACAAAGTTTGGTGTCTATAAAGCCAAGGCCTAGTTCTTTTAATTTACGGTTTTACGTACCATTTCAAACCCATTAAAAAATTGCAGTGGTTTAACTAATGAGCTATATAGAAGAAACAGACATCGATGTATAAATTTCTTTACCATCTTATGATTTACCTTAGTAGTTTAAGTTTAATACTATGCATTTGGATTTATACCTCCGTGTCACATATTAGTGCCTAATATAACCAAGAATCCACGTTAATTGATTAGAAAAATATCTGGATAACCAAATACAGTGAAATCTATCAATTGTTCTACTATTCATATGTACAAATGTATATCAACCAAAGTCAACCGTAAAACTCAATCTTCTGTCCTATTTTTTTATATTAATGAAACTAGTTATTTAACGCAAGTAGATTGGCATGAGCATGTATTTTCTCCTTTTATCTCTGGTTTTCGGTATTTAAATTTGTTAGAGTTTCCTACTAGAAATACAGTATATAGCCACGATAGGTTTTCAACGGCCGCCAACGGGGGTTTCCAACGGCTACCAACGGCTCGTTATTTTTTTACTTGCCGTTGCTAGCCGTTGTGAAAGAGTTTTGATTTCAAATATTGTAATGAAAGAGAAATGAATTTTGTATTGAATCAAACAGAAAATGTTACAATGAATATTTTTGATCAGATACAATACTTGTATTTATATACAACTCTGAAGAATAATAGTGTAACTCTGTATTAAGCTATTGGGCTTTCGGCCCATGATCCAACCGAACCAGAAATGCACTGTATTGTCTTGAGATGCTTCAACGGCTGAGTTCAACACTGGGAGAGTATATCAATTGATGAAGGGTAATATTCTCCAATACTCCCCCGCAAACCCTTCAGTGGTTAGGGTTTGTAACTCATCCATTTGCGATCTGCTCTCTAGTGCGATTTCGAGAGAAAAAGTTATATTCTTCCAAAATTGACAGTAAATCAGAGATCTTCAAGTGGATTCACCAAAAAATTCCTCTTAAACTCTATTCTTAAGTGCTATGTTGAAGGCGATCTGGATCTACAATAGATCTGGAAACCTTAAGCGATTACTTCAGAAAATTCTTCTAGAAATCCACTCTTGAGTGCGATACGCAGAGAAAGTATGTTCCTTTTAAGCTTATGCTGGTTGACCTGTTCGAAGATCTTATGCTGGTTGACATGTTCGAAGATTTTGTCCCTTGAAATGAAGGCCATGATCTTTGGTCATTCGATTGAGGAATGCAGTTACTGTGGGTACTCTTTCGGCAGGGAATGAATAGCTGTTCAATCAATTGAGGACTGCAGCCTCTGTGGAAACTCTTTTGATAGAAGGTGTTTAGCTATCTTGTAGGTTCTTCACCTTCAGTTTCTCCTTGAGACGAATAAAATTTAGCTTTGACGGGGGTTTAGTCAAGATGTCGGCTACTTGGTAAGTCGAAGGTATATGATTTACTTCTAACACTCCTTTTATTACATGCTCACTCACAAAGTATAAATCCAATTCAATATGTTTCGATCTAGAATGTAAAATTGGATTGGCAGTAAGATGAACAGTGCTAAGATTGTCACACCATATAACTGTTTTACTAGTAGGCTTGATCTGAAGTTCACTAAGTAGTGACTGTATCCATAATACTTCTGCTGTAGCATTAGCTACACTTCTATACTCGGCCTCTGTACTTGATCTAGATACAGTGGTCTGTTTTTTTGAACATCAAGATATGACATTGTTGCCTAGAAATATACAGTAGCCTGTTGTAGATTTCTGTCATCGGGGTCAGATGCCCTGTCAGCATCTGCATACCCAGTAATATTGATGTGTTTGCTTGCTTGCAGTGTTAGACCATAGTCAATTGTTCCTTTGAGATATCTCAATATTCTCTTTACTATTTTCCAATGTTCATCTGTTGGTTGTTGCATAAATTGACTGGCTTTGTTGACAATGTAGGCAATTTCTGGTCTGGTGATAATTGCATATTGTAGGGCTCCAACGATGCTTCTATATTGTTTGTCATTGATTATGGCTTCACCTTTGTATTTTGAGACATGTAGATTGCTGACCATAGGAGTAGAGATGGAATTTGCTTGATTTATTTTTGCTCTGTTTAATATATCAGTGATGTACTTCTTCTGACTTAGCTATAAAGTAGAATCTGAGAATCTTTTGACTTCAACACCAAGGAAATAGTTTAAGTCACCTAAGTCTTTAACTGAGAACTTCTGATTTAAATATGTTATCAGGTTGTCAATCTCCTCTTTCTTGTTACCTGCAATAATGAAGTCATCAACATATATAAGAACATAGATGACTATGGTATTACTGAATTTGGTAAATAAAGAGTTATCAGATTTTGCAATATTGTAGCTCAGTCCAATTAGAGTTTCTTTAAGCTTTTCAAACCACACTCTTGGGGCTTGTTTCAGTCCATAAATAGCTTTATTTAATCTGCAGACTAGATTCTCTTTTCCTTTCTGTATGAATCCTTGTGCTATTCCATATACACTTCTTCATGCAACACACCATTCAAAAAGGCATTATTCACATCAATTTGTTTGATGTTCCAATTTCTGTACAAAGCAATTGTAATAACAGTCTTTATTGTAGTGGGTTTCACAACAGGTGAAAATGTTTCATTGAAATCAAAGCCACTCTGTTGTGAATATCCCTTAGCTACAAGCATTGCTTTGTACTTAGAAATTGTATCATCTGCATTTTTCTTTAATTTAAATGTCCATTTGCACCCCACTATATTTTTGTTTTTGGGTAATGGAACAAGATGCCATGTATTATTTCTCTTGAGTGCATTGTATTCTTCTGACATGGCTAGTTCCCAATTTTTATTCTTCACTGCTTGAAAATAGTTGTTTGGCTCTTCAGTGTCTAAGGTTGCAGTGTAGGTTTTTGGTTTAAATATTTCACTTTTTGATCTTGTTATCATATGATGACCATTTTTGATATCCTGTAGACTGGTTTCCTCTTGCTGCTGATTATCATTGTGAGTCTGTATTGCCTCAGAAGTTTGTTGTTGAGTGGGACTTGTGCTTACCCTTTGTTGAGATGCATGTGCAGGTGTGTTGGAAGACTCCATTTGCTCATGACCTGGTCCATTATTGGACACAGTGTGTTGTGAGTCTGATTCATTTGTGCAGGAGTTGTTATGAACATCTGCTGCTGTCTCGGGAGCTTGTATCACAGCTTCAGGTAAGGCAGGTATGAGAGGTAGAGAATTCTTTGCATTATATACCTTTTGTGATGTTCTAATATCTGATTCCTTGAAAGGAAATACTTTTTCATTGAATACAACATGTCTTGAAATGAAAATTCTACCATTGGTGTCTAAACACTTGTATCCCTTTTGGTTAGTAGTATAACCCAAAAAGGTACAAGGTGATGATCTAAAATTTATTTTATGAGTACTGTATGGCCTGAGATAAGGAAAACAAAGGCAGCCAAAAATTCTCAAATTTTGATAATCTGGCTTAATGCTAAACAGAATTTCTAATGGGCTTTTAACTTTTAGAATTTTTGATGGTAATCTGTTAATTAAAAATACAGTAGTAGCAAAAGCATCTGGCCAAAATTTTAGTGGCATAGATGCTTGTGCAAGTAAAGTGAGACCAGTTTCTACAATTTGTTTGTGTCTCCTTTCAATAAGCCCATTTTGTTCAGAAATGTAAGGGCATGTTGTTCTGTGAACAATCCCTTTGTTGTGAAAAAAATTGTGTTAGGGGCATGTACTCTGTACCACCATCTGATTGTATTATTTTAACATGACAGTTGGTTTGTCTTTCTGCTAGTGATATAAACTGTAGAACAACATTGTAAGTTTCATCCTTTGATTTTAAAAAGTATATCCAAACATATCTAGAATAAGCATCTACAAAGGATATGTAATACTTGTAACCATAATCACTATGTAGTGGTGCAGGCCCCCACAAGTCAGTGGCCACTAATTCAAGTGGTTTGTTGTAAAATGTTTCAGGATTTAGAAATGGTAACTTATGGCCTTTTCCCATCTGGCAGTATGTGCAGATATAGGGCATTGTAATATCTTTGAAAGAAATGTTGCTATCAATCAAAACATGCTTTACAACAACAGTATTTGGATGCCCCAATTTACAATGCCACAAATCAAAGATATTACAGTTTTCTTCCTTTTTGTTTTCAGAGTTATTACACCAAATTCTTTTACATTCTGAACTTCTTTGATTACTGACACTGAACTTGTACAAACCTTTATATTCATTACCCTGCAATAGAATATCTCTAGTTAGGATATCTCTAACTAAGCAGCGACGATGGTAAAATTCAAAGTAAACCTTGTTATCTTTTGCAAACTGCGACACACTTAGCAGATTTTTTCTAATTAGTGGCACTCTAAGTAAATTATTTAAATATAGTTGTCTTTTTCCCATGATGTATGAACTGTCAGTGTGTGTTATTGCAATTGATTTACCATTACCCATGTATATAGAATTCATACCTTTGTATTCTTTGTTCCCAAGATTCAGATTGCTTAAATTGTTGGTGATGTGATTTGTGGCTCCAGAATCTGGGTACCAATCTTCATCTTGAATGTGCTCTGGTTTTGCAATCTCACATTGTTGATGTCTGTTTTCTGATAGATTGCTTGAGTCATGTTGAACTTGTGCTATATTTGCACTGTAATTCTGATTTCTTTGATTATTGTTGCTTTGGCCTGGAACATAATTCAGATTTAACCTGAAATAACATTTTGCTGCAGTATGACCTAGTTTCTCACAAATCTGACACTTAGGCCTGTTATTATCATTCCATCTGCTTCTTCCTCTGGATCTGTTGGAATAGGCACCTCTTTGTGTAGCTTGTTCTGATTTGTTATTGACTTGCCCTTTTCCTTTATAGTTGGTAACATAATTTGCAGAGTAATCTGACTCATGAACCTTTTTGTTATCAATTCTTGCCTCATACGCAAGCAATACAGAATGAACATCATCTATGGATGGTAGGATTTTGTGAGATGATATGACAGCCACTACTGCCTCGTATTCATCACTTAGTCCATTTAGTATAGTCATAATTTGTTCAGAATCAGTGATCTTGTGGCTGCAGCTTCCAATAAGTCACAGGTTGTCTTGACCTTTGAAAGATACTCTCTCATGTTGAGATTGTCTTTCTTGATACTATGTAGTTGCCTTTTGTAAAACATTACTTTTGCAGCAGATTGACTGTTAAACACTTTATCAATGGTAGTCCATATCTCATTAGCTGTTTTACATCCTATTACATGTGATAGAAGACTTACACTTATGGATGATAACAACCAAGAACATATAAGTCTATCTTGTCTATGATATCTCACATACTCCTCATTATTAACAATCTTGTTTTTTTTGTCAGTGATGCAAACTGGTGGAACTTGTATGGTTCCAAGAATATAACTCTCAAGTCCATATCCCTGAATTGTTGTTAACACCTGAAGTTTCCATAGAAGATAGTTATCTTCACTGAGATGGACTGTTATCAATTGACTCTGTGGGCTTATCACTGTCTTGATCAGATTTTCTGCAGTGTCAGAAAGTAGAGATGTATTTGGGTTGGATGATGTGGCTGAATTTTCTTCTTCAACCATGATGAGACTGATTTATCAGTAATACTGAGTAGCAAAACAGAAAGAATGAGAAAAGTGATCCAGAACAGAAACTGAAATTTCAAGAATCCAATAGGTAAGTTGCAGCCAAAGAAAATCTTTTAAATGATGAGAGTTCTGATGAATTTCTGGAATTTCTGATGGTTTTTCTTTCTGGATGACAATTTGCTGTTTTGTGATGCTTCTTTTCTTGATTTCTTGATCTATTTTCTGAAACTGGATTGCTCCCTTACGAGATTCAGTGTTGAATCTTGTTGTAGCCAGAAAGAACACTGGCGAGGCACTAGATTTAATGCTTGAATCAATCTCCTAGATGATGAGATGCAAATCTCTGATAGAAGATAGAACTCAAATGATGATCATCAATCTGATGAGTTCTTGATCCCTTTCACCGTTGTATTTGCTGTTAGGCAGATTTCAAATTTCGACTGGCTCCGATACCATGAAAGAGTTTTGATTTCAAATATTGTAATGAAAGAGAAATGAATTTTGTATTGAATCAAACATAAAATGTTACAATGAATATTTTTAATCAGATACAATACTTGTATTTATATACAACTCTGAAGAATAATAGTGTAACTCTATATTAAGCTATTGGGCTTTCGGCGCATGATCCAACTGAACCAGAAATGCACTGTATTGTCTTGAGATGCTTCAACGGTTGAGATCAACGCTGGGAGAGTATATCAATTGATGAAGGGTAATATTCTCCAATACGTTGGTAACCGTTGGAAATAGAGCGGTTTGCGGCCGTTGGAAGCCGTTGGAAATATTCGTGTAAACCTACATCAAGGCCAAGCCTGCCTGATTCTTTATTACTTTCTTCCCCAAATACATCAAAACCCTTCCTCCACTCCTCCTCCTTTCTTGCTCCCAACTTCCCCACGCAACCGACAGCCGCTCTGACGCCATCAATCAACGTCAGCATCCTCTCTCCATCCACAGACATCTTCAAAATCAAGTTTTGCCTAAAACCCTATAATTTTAAATTTTTCTAATTTTGTATTAATTTGTTGTTATAGTTGTATCTAATGACCTATTGATTGTTTATTATACCAAACTAAGTGCTAATTACAATTATTACCATCCAAATGTCCAAATTGTTTGTGTATATATATTATGCACATATATACATATGTTTATAATTTAGTGTAAATGCACATTTGAATTAGCATTAGATTAATTAGGATTGATTTAAATTATTTTGTGTATGTTTTGTAAAATATTAGGCAAACATGAATTAGTCGACTATTTTACGAACATGAATTATATCTTTTACAAAATATATTAGCATTAGATAAATAAGTATATAATTTAGTATATATAAACACATGAATTATATATTTTGTGAAATAGTAAAAATCATATAATTTACTATATATTTAGTAAAATAGTAGAATATAAATAAAATAATGCATAATATGCTTTATTTTATATATTTAATAAAACGGTAACATATAAACAAAATTTAAATCCCTTAGTAAATATTTGGTCTCGTTTGACAAGTGTTGTATATGATCGTTGTATGAATATTCGTTTTTATTGCAAAACGGATATTCATAGTCATCTGGTACAATATCTGTTGGATTTGTCCCTGTATTGGACAAGTTACAAACACTATAAAGTAATTATGTTTCGTAAATCATATTGTTATAAACGGTTCACAAAATTTCGACGGCATTTCCTTTTCGTTCCTTATGTACATGCATATGTGTATGATACAAGGAACACGTGGAAAGTGCTGCTGAAATTTTGATAAACCGTTTATAATGATATGATTTAAGAAATGTAATTACTATTGTGTTTGTAATGGGAAGTGGGATGACCGACCATCACAAAAGGTACAAAAATGTGAACAAAATATCAAGAAATATAACTTTGTATGTAAACGAAAATGGATTATAAAAAACAGTAAAATCTAAATGTGTTTATCAAATTTGATTAATAAATTTTTTTACCATTGATCATAGGTTTTACAGTAGGAAAAACGGTCAATTATTTTATTGATCGAAGCTAGATGTATCAAAGAAGAGAAATGTGAGGCTCAATAAGTAAATATTTTCTTAACGGGGTAAATGTGTTTGTCGAATTTGCTTTAAGTAATATTGGAAACGACGTAGAAATTCGTTGTCCATGTAGTAGGTTAAAATTCTTGAAGCATTTAGTACCGAATATGGTTAGGATTCATTTGCACCAATATGGTTTCGTAACCAATTATTTGGTGTGGGATCGTCATGGAGAAATTATAACACGCAACAAAGAACAGTCAATAGAGATCATCAGTATGTAGTAAGTACGACGAATCTCATAGAATATATGGTTGAAGATGCAGCACGATCAATGCTCCCTACTGTTGAAATTAATAATGACGATGTTAACGTCGAAGAGGAACCAAATGTTGGAGCGAAAAAAATATATGATTTATTGGATGCTGCTAAGAAACCTCTTCGGAATGGATGTACTAGCGGCACTCAATTATCGGCAACTGCAGAGCATATTGCGATGAAATCAAAGTACAGCCTCACAGATGCCGGATTTACGGCTGTTGTACAAGCTACTAAACGCCATATGCCATCAGATAATTTAATGTGCGAAAATTATTATGAAGTGAAAAAATTTATGTCATCTTTCGGTTCGTCGAATCAAAAAATGAATCATGTCTAAATGATTGCATGTTGTTTTGGAAAGATGGTGTCAGTCTTCGGAATTGTAAAATATGTAATTCAGAAAGATACAAACCAAGGGAAAAAAAGGGAAAAGAAGTTCCATACAAGCGTATGCATTATTTACCTATCACTCCTAGACTTCAAAGGTTATATGCATCATCTGTAACAACGCATCATATGAGATGGCACAATGTGAGAACACCTGAAGAAGGTACGTTAATACACTCATCTGATGGAGAAGCATGAAAGTATTTTGATAAGAAATATCCCGATTTCGCAGTGGAGAGCCGTAACGTAAGACTAGGTTTGTGTACTATGGATTTTCACCGCTTTCTCAGTTTGGTTCTAAATATTCATCTTGGCCTATAATTATTACACCTTACAATCTACCCCGTTGGATGTGTATGAAAACTCCATATATGTTTCTCGCAATTATCGTCTCTGGCCCTGATGATCCGACACAGGATATCGATGTTTACTTACAACCACTAATCGAAGAGTTGAAAAAATTATGGTATGAAGGAGTTGAAACATACGACGTATCAAAAAAAATTCGGATGTTCGCTTCTTTGTTATGGACTATTAGCGATTTTCCTTCATATGCAATGCTTTCGGGTTGGAGTACGGTCGGTCGTTTTGCTTGTCCTTACTGTATGGAAGAAACACGAGCATTTTCTTTACGGCATGGGAAGAAAATTTCATGGTTTGATTGTCATCGATGTTTTCTCCATATTAATCATACTTTTAGAAGGGACAAAAAAAAACTTCATTGCTAATAGACATGAGACTTTATAACCACCAACGTCAAGTGAAGATATATATGAACTCGTAAAAGATTATCCAAAGAAACATGAAACCAGGCAGCAAACTGAAATCCAAGGTTAATCGACGTTTCATAATTGGTGCAAATAGAGTATATTCTAGGAGTTGCCTTATTGGAAAAATCTATTAATCCATCATAACATTGACGTGATGCATAATGAGAAAAACGTATTCGATAATGTGTTTAATACACTTTTGAATGTTAAGGGCAAGACTAAGGACGATCTGAAATCAAGACGTGATATAGAAGAAATATGTAATCGTCCCGAGCTTCATATGAAGCCAAATGACGCTAAAAAACCCAAAGCATATAATGAACTAGATAACAACCAAGTTAAAGTACTGTTAAAATGGGTGGAAGGATTACGATTTCTTGATGGAATTTCATCTAATCTTAGTAGATGTGTCGACTATAAGAACGGAAGACTGAGTGGGATGAAAAGCCATGATTGTCATGTAATGATGTAAAATTTGTTACCCGTCACTTTCAAAGAATTGTTGCCCGTAAAATTTTGGAAGGTTATAACAGAACTTAGTTTATTTTATAAGGTGCTTTGTTCAACTACGTTAAGAGTTGGCCGTCTTCGTAAACTTGAGGTAGAAATCCCTATACTGCTCTGCAAACTGGAGAAAATATTTCCTCCAGCTTTTCTCAGTGTAATGGAGCATTTACCTGTTCATCTTCCATTTGAAGCACGTCTTCGAGGTCCTATGCAATATGGATGGATGTATCTATTCGAGAGGTATGTTATTAATATTGAGTATGTAAATGTTAATTTAACTATAAATAAAAATCAATTTTGATATGAAATATTTTTTATTAGGTACTTAAATCATTTAAAGAAAAAAGTGAGACAAAAAGCTCGAGTTGAAGGTTCGATTTGCAAATCATATATCGAAGAAGAAGCATAGTTCTTTTTCTCTCATTATTTCAATGATCATGTGAATATATCATTTCAAAGTGCTGCGCGTAACGATGAGGTCGTTGAACAAGATTCTTCTTTTGATGCAATGTTATCTATTTTTAAACAACACCGTCGACATGCTGGAAAATGTGTAGAAGTATGGTTGGATGATAGAGATTATCACGTAGCACACACATATATTCTTCTTAATTGTCCAGAAGTTGTACCATTTATTAAGTAATTATCAGATTACAAGTTTTGATAAATTTAATTTAATACTGCATGTGTAAATTAATAATAAAGCAATATATTATGTTTTTGTGTGCAGTGTTTATGAATCACAAAATCCAAACGGCGATTTAAGCAAAAATTTCGCTTTGGTTTTCGAACTACGTTTGTGATCCTACAAATAATGTGGTCGATGAAGGATTAAAACATTTGACGTTGGGACCGAAAAGGAAAGTTAATACGTATCCAATATTTTTCGTTAATGGATATAAATTCAACACCAAAGAATACAATGCTGAAAAATTAACAAACAATACCGGTGTATTTGTTGAAGGCAGTGATGATCCTAATAATCATATACATGATTTTTATGGCATGTTAAACCAGATTTTGCAATTGACATATTTTATAAGACCCGCAGGGGAAGTTTTTTTGTTTAGATGCAACTGCTTCAGCAATGTTCCAGGTTCTGGTATTAACGTGCATCCAAATTATAATCTTATAGAAATAAAACATACCTCCCGTTATCAGCAGTACGATCCTTTTGTACTAGCCAAACAAGCCCTACAAGTTTATTACGTCCCTTATCCATCTCTAAAAAGAGATAAAGCGGATTGGTCTGCGGTTTTTGAAAACAAGGCGAGATTTACATTCGATGGAAAGCATATTCCAGAAGAACAAGCCTATCAAGCAGATATCGAGGAAAATGTTGAAATCACAATTGCAGACGATCAAACTGATTTTGGACAATTGAATAATGAAATAAATGTATTAGTCGAAGCATTTGAGAGTGTAGAGGAAAATGATATAGAACACGAGACCGAGTCTGAATCAGAAAACGACGAGAACTGAGTAATATCCGGTAATTTTTACAATTATTCACGCACACGCATCACATATCATCATCATCATTACATGCACTACCAATTAAAAATGAATTTATTACATGCACCACATATCATCATCATTTTATCTATGTCTATAGTTAAAAATGAAACTTTTAACGGGTATTATGTCAGGTTCCAAACGTCGTAGCACTTCTCGCTCGGCCGACGAGAGTAGTGGTGAGCCTCCGGCTCGACCACTTGTATATTTGCAGCCGAAGGCTGATGGAGCGTAAGTATGAAAATTAAAATGATAACAATATAAATTTGTTCATACATATATATACTTGTCTAAAACTTTTATTTATATTTAACAAATGCGATTTGATTTGGATCCCTCAGGAGTTGTGCTTGGCATTTTCAAGCAATCATATGTGAGCAGGATGACAGATTGCTGACCTAAGTGGAGTAAGATCCCTGACCAAGTCAGGGAGGCCATCTAGCAGGATTTTCTGGTGAGTTTATACCACTTTACTATATGAATAAGTATAAATGAACAATTAGTAATATTTTCTCTTTATACAGGGGCAAGTGGACTTGGCGGAGCCCGATGTCGCCATGGTTCAGCGCCAATGGAATTTGAAGGTCGCCAAAAATTATAGGGAGGCAATGTCAGCTCTTAAAAAATGGAGAAGAAACCATGAGCACTTCCGTATGAGATTCTTGGATGAGTTGGTGGGAGACCGACGAGTTCAAGGTAAATCTACCAAATATATAGTTAATTATTTTGCAATTAGTAAATCTAATATTCAATTTAAATTGCAGATGGAGTCGGAGAGGAACTCCGCCAATAGAAGTAGGAATCCTGTAAAGCATCGTGGCGAATCCAAATCTTTTCAGCATCACCGTGAGGACTTGGTAAATTTACTAATTACGAATCTAAACTGTTATTACGTTTCGTATATCAATCAGTTTAGTAATTAGCTATGAAAAAATAAAATATATAAATTATTTATTGCAGGAAAGATCGTTTGGACGTCCCGTGTCTATGATGGAGGTATTTACCCACACCCACGCATCAAGACAAGCAGACAATGCTGGCAATATTACATATCAGTGGGATGAGGATGATAAGACGACGGCTTCATATGTATGCATATTTTAAATCTTATTTTATTTATATCGTTAAGTTTAAATCCTATTCTACTACTTTTAACCTGTAATTGTTTTTTATTTTAGGCAAAGTTTCAGGAGGCACGGGCAGAGCTGCTTTCAGAATCGGATCGCGATGAGTTGACGGTAGAGGAGAAAGATAATATTTTCGATGTTATCATGGATCTGACGCAGCGGAATAGGCGCTATGGCTATGGAAACCAAGCGGTAATCTTATAAACATTGCAATAGTATATTTAATAATTAACCTTTAGATACACTATACATATGATGATTTCTACCTGAGTTAAATCTAACATATACGTGATTTACCATCCTACACCATTATCATTTAATAAAATATGCATTTTGTTGTGGTATATGCATTGCCTAAGATCACGTCATTTATGTTTCTATATTTTAAAATATGCATTGCTTAAGAAAATGATATAATACAAATGTGAACATCTCACATTCTATTTGCAAGTTCGGGCAGCTCAAAAGGCGTGTGACAAAGCAGGAATAAAAGAGTTAGAGCCATGGTTGAGCAGCTGCAAGGACCGTCTTCGCGCTATACAAATGGAGCAACCGAATCAACGTTTAGCGGAGTACGCGCATAGACATGGTTCCCTCCCTTCGTCTTCTGGTGCTTCTGGAGGTGAGGATGATGCTTGAGAGGTATGATGACTATTGTCTTTGTGTTTGGTTATTGTATATATTGACTTTGAGGTGGTGAGGATTGTGTTTTATGGTTATTGTGTATATATTGACTTTGAGGTGGTGAGGTTTAAGTGTTTGCATTGTATATTCTGACTTGAATATGGATTGGAGTTGGTGTTGGTGAGGGTTTTGTTATTTATGTACATATTGACTTGTAGTTTGGTTTGAAAATGTAATGTTTAATGTTAATTTTTGGTTGTTTATATTGTTTGTGGTATAATGTGCTGGATATGTGATATATGTGTGTGTGTGTGTGTGTGTGTGTGTGAAATGTAGTGGAAATGGATATATATCGATTATGTGTGGCTGGAAGGCAAATGACTTGCTGTTATTAAAAAAATTCACCCAGATTAGCAACGGCTACGAACGGCTATTTGATCATTTTATTGCAACGGCTTCCAACGGTCTCCATCGGCTATTTGCCATTGGTAGCCATTGGAAGTACCGTTGGAAATACCCCGTTGCGTCCGTTGGAAGCCGTTGGAAAGCGTGAACGCTATTCCAACAGCTTTTCCAATGGCTACCAACGGCCGCCAACGGCTTGGAGCCATTGGAATAGTCATTCTCTCTTGTGTTGTATGCTTAGAAATAACACTATTACTTAGCCTTTATTCCATTCTTAAAAGTGCTTCGTACATTGGTTCTAATTTCATTTTTTTTCCTTTTAGGATGTTGAACTTTGAAGAAAACAGGCTTGGACTTTCCACGATTTACATTTTACTTTTCATAGTAAACTTTTTTTGTAAAAACATGTTACTATCATCTTTGCTTAGAACATTATCATCTTTGCTTAGAACATTGTTTATGGAATGCTATATAATTATTGTCTATTTTGTGCATGAAATTAGTGTAACTTTGATTATGTTTAATATATAATGTGTTAAAGTTCCAAGATTTTATTTATTTGTGTTATTTAAATTTAGTAGTTTTTTGAATATATATTTATTGCGGGTATAAATGTTGTATTGGTACAAAAATTCAATATGAGCACAAGGTGGTTTCAAAATGCTGCAGAAACAAGGGAAGCTAAAATGCTGCGAAAAGGTAAAACGCTGCATAAAGGTATAAACACTGCAAAAAGGCAAACACTGCGATAAGGGTAGTTAAAAGCGCCATGAAGTCACAAAATATTGTTTAAAACGCTGCAAAATATTTGACATGAGATCGTACAAAACACTATAATATAGTATAAAAACATTGTGATAAATAAGCGTTTGGAAAATGATGAAATAAAACCAACTAACTCTATACAAAAGAAAAACAGCGAGACAAGAATACTGTAAATTTAAAATAAAGCACAGAAAACGCTACAAAATACTATAAACGCCACACACAAAAACCCTGTAAAATAAAGGTTTTCTGCAACGTTTAACAAAATGATGTGATATTTTAAGACCATATAACAGATTATTGTTAGGCAGCGTTCTTCAAAACGCCATGATTTTACAGCATTTCTGAAACGCTATAAAAAGCCAAATTTGTGCGGTGACACGTTGCAAAGAGTTAAGATAAAAGTAGGGGTAGGGTTTTCAGACTCGATTCATAGTCTCCCTCATCTTTATCGAGTGGTAATTGATGAGTTGTGCCTCATGCTTGTGTGTACGACCCCCAATTGGTCAGGGAACTTGTCCTAATTGAATATTTTTTATTTTTTAAATATTTTCTTGTGTCGAGGTAATCGTTGCTTGATGTCGAGCCTCATTGATGTTTGGTCGTTCCAACAAAGGTTGAGCGCAAGTTTTAAATGAGCTAGTCCAATTGAGGTGGGTTACTCCAGTTGGTCGGAGTGTGCAACACTATAGATGCAAAAAATCAGGATTGCTAGATGTGTAACCATGCCCATCTTTGCACCAATGACCCATTCCATTCTTGGGAGAATGGGAAGCGTCATGCATGAAGAAATTATGACTAACGCGTGGGTAGTCGTGCATCGGTTCGTCGAATCCTCCAGCATAGACATGAGCGTTGTTAGGCTCATACATCTTCATAGAGCAGTACACCACAGACACATGAATTGATAACATGATTGGTGTGGTCTCACCATCTATGCATTGATGTCTCTGGTATGGATAAAAGTGTTGTTAGGCTTATGCATCCTCGTGGAGCAATACACTACGGAAGCATGAATCAGGACGGCGACGTGAGTGGTGACGTCATCTATGCATCGTTTTTCCTGAAATTTTTGATTGCCTTTTTTAGGTTTGCTCATCCTCACGGACATTCATGTTTCCATGTCTCTCCCTAAACATGGGAATTCATATGAGTTAGCAAGTTAGTAGGGGGGCATTAAGGATCTTAGCAAATCGCTAGCAGCGATCACATTTCTCGACATAATTCATGGAGTCTTTGATCATTGTCATATAGTAATACCCTTATCATGAAGCCTTCTTGGCTAGGCTTTCCCCCAAGCATGGTCTCACGATACCCTTGTGTAGTTGTCCGAGGACATGATTAGCTTTCCCTTTGGTGATGCGGCGTTGAAGAAGAGTGCAGTAGACCCTCTAGTGGTTAAATGCCCAGTAAAGAATTTTTTGGCCCCTTTCGCTCGTTGGGTAGCTCCCCACTCTTTGGATATTTCAAGAAAGGGGTCACTCAAATATTTTGATGCATGCCATTAATTTCCATGGCAGCTTCCCCCTACTTGAAATATAGGGTGGATCAGACTTCCAAAGGGACCTAGGGGTTAGTCTCCTCTAGATTGCTCACTCTTTATCCAAGAGATCGATTTAGCACTCTTTTACATAGGAATTTGTTCTAGCTTAAAGTGGGTAAAGGTGCCAACGAGCTTCTTGGGTTCAATAGCATATTAGGCCAGCATTTTTCCCTTCTCCTAGAGATACTCATCGATTTGATTGGTTACTAGCATTGGATCATCATACACTTAAATCGCTTCAATTTTGAGTCTTTTTCCTTCATGAGGCTGACAAAGATAGCTTTGTAGTCGGCTTATTTTTTTGTTACTTTGAAATTCAACCCTATAGTATACCAAATATCCCGCTTGTCAGAAGTGTTAAGGACTTTACCGATCACTGCTCCTTTTCATTGGATACCTTGTTAACATATAGTTGCCATGAGCATTGATTAGTGGGTGTCTCTTCATTTCCGTTGTCTAGGCTATAGAAATTTGCAATAAAACCGGCCATTTCTTTGCCATTTATGAAGGTGCAGGGGTAGAAAGTAATGTGATGCTAACCAAATTCTACCATCCATTTTAGGAGGAGGCTCGGTTGTTGAGTTGGCTCGATACTTGCTCCAGAGGCTGGTTGGTGTATACTTTGTGTTGTGGGCTTGGAAGTAAGGGCGAAGCTTATGGAAAGCAATGAAAAAATAGTAAGGTTGGAGCCTCTCTTCGTCCTGTACCAGGCATCACTGATCGCATGGTTAGTGACTGTAAGGTAAAGTAAAAATCTTCCCCATTTATGAGTTTGGAGATGATGTAGGTGTTGCTAAATGATAATTCGACTCTTCAAATTCCTTGGCGCACTATTAGTCCATGTAAATGAATTCCCTTTCTTTACAAGGTCAATAAATGGGACACGCCCATCAATGGCTCAAAATACAAAATAGCCGAGCAAGACAACCATCCCATTTAGGCTTTGCACTTGTTTAATGGCGCAGGGGATTTTCGTATCTTTTAGAGCTTGGATCTTGTCAATATTAGCCTCGATTCCTTTGGCGCTTACCACGTACCCCAAGAACTTACAGGCAAGAACCATAAAGGAGAATCTATTTGGATTCGGCTTCATGTTTTATTTGCAAAGGGGGCCAAAGGTTTTAAACAAGATTTTGTATGTGTCCACCCTCTTTCTCTGACTTAACTAGTACATAGACCTCCATTGATCTTCCAATTTGTTCTGCAACCATTTTATTGACAAACCATTGATAGGTTGGCCCTACATTTTGAAGACCAAATAGAATTGCCGTATAACAATAGAGCTTTTTGTTGCTTGTGAACAACATGTGCTCCTGATCAGGGCTATGCATGAAAATTTGATCATATCTAGAGTAGGCATCTATAAATATTAGCAATTCCATTCTGCTGGTTGCATCCATGGTCTATTCAATGCACGATAGTAGGAAACTACCTTTTGTGCAAGCCTTATTTACGTTCTCAAAGCCCTTGTAGGTTTCTGAACCAGTATCGAGTTGGCAACCTAAATCAGGCATACTTAGATCTCGAATAAACTAATTGCTAAGAAGCTTCTCTACCACATCCTTTAGGGCTTTGTATGTATCCAGGTTAAGCAGTCTTCTCTTTTAGAAAACATGCCGACCTACCTATAGAAATGTTATAAAAGGACTAGCAACCCACTATTACAAAATTTACCTTTATTTTGGTCAAGTGGAGTTCCTCGTCGAAGGTGAGAGTCGTGCGAGGCTGAAGCTAGAGGGGAAATTCCAATCCCACCAAAGTTATAGATGGGCAGAGCATAAGGAGTGAGGCTGGATGATCGGAGTTTCATCCGATCTAAGGCATTTTTGAACATGACATTAACCGAGCTACCCCTATTAGTAAAGACTAGGTGTAGTTTGGCGTTGTCAATGTTGACTAAAATGACCATGGAGCCATGGTGGGGGTAACCGACACCTATTTTATTTACTTTTGAGAAGGTTATGTTTGCCTTATCTTCCTCTACTCTCAAAGCTTTTCAGGTATGGAGCTCTGCTGAACATATCTTATTTTCTTAGGTGAACACCCTCTTATACCATGCTTGGGCCTCTATGTTGCCCTCGTCCATGTGTGGTCTACCTTAGATAAATAAGATTTCAATGTTGATTACAACCATATTGTTTCCGTCTAATCATTAAGGCAGGGCATAAAGAATTTGAAGTTTGTTTCTTGGATCAACCTATTGTCTTACATATTTTTCAAGTACACCTTCGCATATGAACCACTCTATCTTGTCCTTTAGATGGCAATAATTATTGGTGCAGTAATCATTAAATTAATGGAATTCATAATATATCCCGTTGTTGCAGGGCTCCACCTTTCTCCTTGAATGGTCTAAAGTGAGTGTTTGGTATGGGGGTAATATTGGTGGCGAGATGGATGGTTTCCACGTAAAGAGTTAATGAGGCATAATTGGCGTACATGGATTTAAATTGGGAGTTATCTCTAGGGAGCTTTTCATAATGCTCTTGACGTCCATATTTTGTGCAGCTACTCTCTTTGCGCAACATGTTTTTACTACCTCGCGTTCTCTCCTCGTCATTATCGGACAAGTTGGCTTCTTCCATTCATATAATATCATTGATCCTTTAGAATAAGTCCGTTAAGGACAAGGTGGACTTTTTCTGTAGTGCTTTCACATTTTGGACGATGTCTCAACCTAGAGCAAAGGGAAACTATCAGACTATTCTTGTCCTCCCCACTTGCATGGTTGACTCCATGTTAAAGCGATTAATATAAGAGTGGAGTGACTCGGTTGGTCCTTGTCATATGTTCCATAATTCGCTAGCCATTATGGTCCTAGTTTGGAAGGCAAAGAACCAAGTTTTAAAATCACTGTACAAATAAGCCCAAGAATGGATGATACCTTACTATAGGTGCAAGAACCAATGGAAGGTCGGTTCGGTCAAGTTCGAGGGGAAAATAGACACTTTATGTTGTTGGAGAGCTGATTGGCTCGGGTAACGGAGTTAAAAGTTGTGATATGGTTGGAAGGATCAATACTGCTGTCATATATCGCAATTGGAAGTAAAGTATACCTCCAGCATATACAAGTTCTCAATATCTCTTTAGAAAATGGAACCTCATTCCCATCATCAAAGAGGCCCACGCCATAGTGGTTTCTAGCTGAGGAGGGGCTCCTCTTGTGCCTTATAGGGAATGGGGATCTGTGAATTCGACATGGAGATGGTAAGCGGGGACGACGGATGAGGGTGGATGACCTTTTTCTATTTTTGGAAGTGGATCTGGAGTGATAGACCTGCCTCTCATGAGAGCAAAGCTTTAGGACCTCCTACTGGTGTGATGACAGCCTTTGCCTCAAGTACCCAAATTCCATAAATAGTGTGCTGCAATGGTACCTGGCCAATATAGTGTTGCAGCCAAGGGTAAATAATAGTAATCTAAAATTGAACCCGTCATATATCTCATAGCGCATATGATAAATATAATAACCAACATAGATATAAAATAGGAAAGAAGGTAATATAACTAAATGAACCAAATATAATCAGAGTGCAGCAGGTTCATAAAAAATATATAAAATATAGTGACAACAGAGTTTTTACATCAAACAATAAACGCGAAATAGAAATTGTCTCTAATAAATATATAGTACCGGTAATAGCTACACGATACCACATAGCACAATATAATGATAATAGCTCCAAAATTGTTATATAAAAGCGTAAGACACCTACCTCATGCCATAAAAAATTTAGTAAAAGCGTTCTGTAATCTCAAAATAGGTATAAAACTATAACATCGTATATAGGAATAGATGGTATGGATAATCATAATTGACATATCTCTGCATCCAACTAGTTAGCACATATAAACAGTATATGTTAAACTATCATTATACGAGTGTACTACTGCTTAAATATGGCATAGGGTATCTAGACATCTAGTATCGATAATACCTACATCCCGTGACACCTATAGCAAACCATAATAAGCATAGCAACCATCAGACAGTCACATCAATCACTCAAGTGTCATTGGATATATGATAACAGGTATGACCATATCATAAGCTTAGAGATTACTTATCATCTGGGTTTCTGAATGCTCGATCCATGCCACTTCAAAAGGCTAAGAAACTAGACTGACATTGTAAAAGTCCAAGCTCATAGGATCACATTGTAAAATCAGGGATCATATCATAAAATCTAGATGAACATCCTTACATACCCTCTCTTTACCCGCGCACATCGAAACCTTTGAGTTATCAATCATCCCTTGGCACACATACCTATAGTAGAACACATCATACGTTCCACTTCAAAAGTTCACATCTTGCCTCCTTGGACCATCACCAGATGCTACGAAAGTTCTCTCCTTGAAGCGTTCCATCTAAATGGCTTACACAGTCAAGTCGTCGAATATTGGATCATCTATGGCCATTTTACAAAGTCATAAAACTTTTCCAATGTCGATCCCAGTGTAACCTCATAAATTCTAAGTGTCAAACCCATAAAGGAACTGGGCTAATCAAAAGTGAGTGAAATGGGTATATTTCAAAAAATATTCCTATTTATGATCTATTAGGCCTTTAAAGTTTAAAGGGTTTAGTTGATCCAACCTAATATAGTTTAAATAAATTATTAATTTATTACATTTGTCTAGAAAGAAATTTCAATTTAATTTAAACAAAATGTATATTGTAACAAGCTTATCAAATACACTCATATGTGCATAGTGCGTTCAATATATAAATAGTGTACATAGTCAATGTGTAGGTTTACAAGTGTTGGGATTTGCACCGCAGCGGACACAAATATATGACTTTGTTGTTTATAGTTTTATTTTGAAAATAATAAAATAACAATAATATGCATATAAGTAGTCTACTTATATTCATATACAATATATTATTAAATATTTTTTAACGGATTGACAATGGCTTACTTATATGTATAGCATGACAATTAATGAGTTTAAGTAAGCATTTAAGAAGAGGAACACGTGGAGGATTTTTCTTCTTCCTTAGCTCACTCATTCAATGCCATTTCAAATCAACATTTAGAAAACATTAACCTCTATATATATTAAATTTAATTATGACAGGTTTTATGTGTTTCGAAATTTAAAATTGACATTTGAAATCCTGTTTTGATTTTTGAAGGATTCAACATTAGATTTATGATTTTAGACTAAAGTCTTTTAGAATTTTGAATTAAAACAATATGTAAATATATATATATACATATTAATAAACTAAATTTTAAATTCGAAATAACACACACACACATATATGTATGTATGTATGTATGTATGTAAAATTTATAACTTTATATGTTTTTGAAATTTAATATTATCAATTTGAAAACTAGTCCATATTGAGCTTGGTTAGTCCACACACAAAGTCCTTGGTACAATGACAACATTATTATTGACTATACAGCTCTTCCTAAAGACTTTGAGTGGACTGTCGTTGATCGTGATACTAACCCCTTATAACCTAGGAGACAAATTCTCTATTTCACTTTTGCTTCAACTCGGACCCAACTATAGTCGCTCACATGCCATAATTTAATTATAATCAAAGTAAATTGTCCATATTGAATTTCCATAGCATTCTCAAGTCAAGGAGACTATGTAACATCGTCATTTCACGATCTCCTATTTGACCGTAGTTATAATTAACCAATAGGAAACTCATGAGTGAGTCATTCTATAGTTATCCAATAACCATCAGTAAGTAAACCCATAACGCCACCAGCAGCCATGAGTAGTACATTGCCCAACATTTGGAGAATGTTACGTACTCTAGTCTCAATGGATTAATCTATGTCCTTTCTTGAAATATCTTGATTATGAATTTTAAAATAGCATGTTATTTTATATAGTGATAATTTTCTCATGGTTACAACTATTTGTAACAATTATAATATAACATATTATTCAAGGATTATAGTTATACACTTTAAATTAATTGCATAATTGATTATATCAAAATTAAACAAAGTATATTACAGAAATAAAACACCTGTATTAAACAAGATCGGTTATCGAGTTGGATATATGTAACAAATTACATATTTGCCTCTAGGACATACTCCTAACTCTATTAATATCCCACTAACACTTGAGGTCAATTATGGAATCTTATTCCAACCCATTTAATTGGTTTTCTCAAAAACAAATTGGGCCAGTCCCTTAGTTAATGGTTATGCTATATTGTTTTAATTATCAACCCCGTCAATTAACTCTTTCTGATGCTAATAAATTGTTTGTATCATGTGGAACCCTTTGAAGAATGTTTTTGACTTCTAGTGTGCTTTATGTTCTTTTATGAATAGTATGGAAACACTATTATCATATAACAACATAATGAGATTTTCAACATTTGGAATCATCCCTAGCTCTGTTGTAAATCTGTGCATTCATTTATACTTCTTTTATTGCACTACTATTCAAGGCGATGTACTTAGCTTTTGGTGAATCAGCTACTACTTATTGTTTGAAACATTTCCAACTTAAAATTCTTAATATAAGTTTGAACATAAATTCATGATTGACATACTATACTCGATATCGCTTACGAAGTTTGAGTCTAAACACTCCTTCATAAGGAGTTCATTATTTCTATAAATAATTCTCTAGTATTTCATAAATATCGAAGAATACTTTTAAATATAATTATGAACTCAATTCGGATTCAATACTTGCTTTATGTATCAAATACTTAAGCAAAATGTGATACTGTTGATAATACAACATGTATGATAATTCTTGTTGTTAATGCATAAGGAATCAATCTTCATGCTCCGTATTTAACATTTTAATATGGTGTATGTACATTGTTAGGGACATTCCAAAGATCCTCTTATACCGATTATAAAATATCTTTTCAAATCCTATATCAAGAAATAAATAACCAAGATATAATGATTTTAACATAGGTACATCATTAACAACCATAAGTTTGTTGTTTACTTATAGTTTTTAAATTTTTTTAGTACCTTTATAGTTCTATCTTATAGACACACGCTTCCTCTGCATTTTGACGGAAATTCAAACTGTATATTTTTTTGAACGAAATGTTTACTTAACTCCGATGCTCATCGAACGATGACTTTGTATCATTTCTTATATCATATCCGAAAACCGAAAAATCTATATCGCTCTGCTAACTTCAAGATGCTTTGGTTTTTATGTGGAAAATGTCTATTCTAAATCATTGTTTAGAATTTTGTTTCCACATAAATGTCCCAAAACCCAAAATCATAGTGGTGATAATTTGCAAGTAAAATCCGAATTAATTTAAGCACATTGACTGATGAATCTATTATTTTAGTTTCAACAACTAAAATTTACGATATTATTCTTATCAGCATTGCTTACTCTATTCCAACTGCATTAGTCCTCTTCTTAAAGACACAGTTGCTGCAGATGGACCATATCCCTTCGGGCATAACTATCAAAATCATATTTTGATAATGTATTTGGAATCCATTTTGAATGTGCATGTCATGCCATACGGCAGGTTAAATACTCCCAATGGTTTATTGACAATTGAGGAAATTCTTTTCTCAATGTCGATATGAAAATCATAATTTCTCATTAAAGTGCGAGAGTTCTTATTCAACATTCTAATTAGTTTTGTATGTTTATGTTTGCTTAGTTTCATTTTATCCTGTATAATTAGTTTTATCTTTAGATCTTATCCAAATCCATTTTACTATCAATAATCCTAAGAAAGTCCTTCATCGTTAAGTTCGTGTTTCTTGAAACATAATTGTTTCCTGGTGCAAAGGAATAGGTATTCATAAACAATTTAAGAATTGCATATATAATATATATACATATAATTGACTTGGTTTTTAAGTTTATGAAACTTATGTTCATAACATCAATTAGTTAACCAATATTGATCGGTCCCAAACCCATTTGGGGTGATCCACGTAAGATCCATCACGAATAATTACTTGTAGTCTCTTGACTCACATAACCTGTCAACTCCTTGACTTAGGATATGGGTTGTTTCATCAACTCTTATTTTGAATGATTTTGTAAACTTTGTTCTAGATGAAATTTATTTTAACCTTATGTACTTACTCGTAAGTATATGTCCTTGCAGACAGAAGTTAACTCAGTTCCACTCATCATCAATCATACTTTTTCCAACAAAGTCTGATTAATCCATATTGATACATCATTATATATTAGGGAGGATTGAATTTTAAGATAAAATCTTTTTTGTCTTTAGATACACTTGTAACTCCTTTTTAATACACTCACCTATTCGATCAAATCAGATTATTTTATTTACTTTTGCATGATATGTTATTTACTTCCATTTTAATCTATCTATGTACTTATCATAGACCAAGTATATAAGAAACAAATACTTATATATGAATGCTTATGATAATTCATCAGTGAATTTAATGAAGTATGCGGAACTATTTAAGCATCATTAGACCTATGATTGTATATATTTATATGTATCAATTCAAAGAGTTCACCGATCATATGTCGCTCCTACTGAATGAGTGTCTTGCTCTTAATCATTTAGGATATAGTTCCATGGCACCATATGATTCATAATCATATGATTAAATAATTATTTCTCAAAATTATGGCTTAGTCCATAATTCCAAAATAACTATAAAATTTCAGATGCATTTGTATTTTCTAATGCATTATTTTGTTATGATATCAAATACCATCATTATAGTTTTATCTTATAATGAATACTCACAGTACCTATATCAAAATAAAATTACATCTCGTACATTCTCTTTCCATTCAAAAATGATCAAACCATTCAAAAAAAATTATTACTACAAGATCAAATTGAACACTGTACTAATAATTTTTTTTATTAATCAAATCATGTTTAATTAATTTTAAGTCTTATTAGTTTAATTAAAAATTAATTAAATTATTTAAAAAAATACATCTTAAGTAATTTAAAATGAATGTTAACTATAACAGTTACATTTTTATATACATATATCAAGTTATTAATTAACTTTTAATTAATATACATTTCAAACAAATATTCATTTAATTAAAAATAATTAATTAAATTATTTTCTAATAAATTTCGAAAATTAATATTTCATAACATTATGCATCTATTAAGAAGTTTTATATAGTGTACTCCCACTATTTCCACCATTTACATAATAACGTACAAAATATGAAGCTCCAATCAACCACTTATTACATAATTTTTATTTCATACACTATAGCTAGTATACAGTCGGGAGTCTCAGATCAAATATCTTGAACTCGAAGAAATAATTTTCATAGAGAACAATTTTCTATTGAAAATACATTTGGAATAGAAATCACATTTCCCATTTCGTATTAAGTATCTTTAGGTATTTTATATAATTCTCGTTATTAATGTCTCTTTATGAAGCAAAGGTGATCATTCACTCTCTTCGTCCCAACCGTGCCGAAGTTACATCCAATCTCGTACATTCTCTTTCCATTCAAAAATGATCAAACCATTCAAAGGAAATTATTACTACAAGATCACATTGAACACTGTACTAAAATACATTTGGTCATAATTAACATTTAAGTGTTTCAAATAATTTGCACCTTATGTAAACTAATCAAGATGACATTTCTATGATTGAATTCCTAGATCCATCTTATAGATCTTAGTTAAATTCTACATGTTACAAAACAAGATCATTATTATACTCAACAGCGTTGTATACACGATCTCGCATTATGGCTTACTTGCTTATTCAAATGAACTAATTTCATCAAAATATTGAAAATTGTGAATTGCAACTATTTTCCATGTAACATTTATATGTATTGAATATGGACCACATATCGATATTCTTATATTGCTTAAGGGTTTAACACTAGTAAAAGACAATATACAGTCTCAAACAAATAAAAAAAGCGATCGAGGCATGAACGTTTTAGTGGTTGTATGAATTTGCTCTTACATAGGCCTTGAAAAGACAACATACCAAAAGATCTATTAGCAAAAATGTTTTATATTCTATGTCTATCTTAATTAAGTTCATTTTAAAATTTTGAACTTATAAAACATTTATAAATTATATTAGTTGCATAAATTTGTCCAAGTAGACTATTTTGATTTGTATAGCATATATTCTTACAATATTAAAATGGTCAAATGTTAGTAAAGCTCCCACTAGGCTTTTATGTTTCTTATAACCCTAAGAGGAAAACATATAAATCTTTTGATTTCTCTAGTGGGTGTTAGGACTCACTTGCCATAGGATTCTAACCATGAGGAAAGCTCAATAAATCATGGACCCTCATGTGATGGATAACTCTTTATCGGTTGTATCATGTACAACAACTAACTCAAGGTTTATGTTCTAATCTAATCTCAACCTTGAGGAAAGCTCAACAAATCGAAAGAGTTAATTCATTCATACCCACCATTTCATGACGACCTAAGTATAAATGCACAAACCTTGAAGGAAGCTTAATAAATACGTACATGTATCTTATCTCGTCTAGTCAATGTATTAATCATACTACACATAAAATCTCAAGCTTGAGGAAGCTCAACAACTAAATAGTATGCATGTAATCTATTAATATATAAATGGTAAAGAACAACTATTATATTAAGGATTCATATCTTTAATATAAATATACACACACACATTGAGTGATATCAATTTAAAGAACAATGTATTTCTTATGAAATGCCCTTGTGATTCAAATGTCGGACACATCTTAAATAACGGTACATGCAATACCCATGTACGTGTTCCTTAAATCTAAGATGGGTACCTTATAGTTCTACTTAAGATTTCATATTCATGTCATATAAGTTTAATTAATTTATAGCAATTTATAACTTGATTACCTTATAAAATATTATTTTATATATTACTAACTAAGTCATATTTAATTAATTTTAATTCTTATTAATTAAATCATATTTAAATAATAATTTTTTTATTAATTAAATCATATTTAATTAATTTTAAGTCCTATTAGTTTAATTAAAAATTAATTAAATTATTTAAAAAAAATACATCTTACGTAATTTAAGATGAATGTTAACTATAACAGTTACATTTTTATATAATATATCAAGTTATTAATTAACTTTTAATTAATATACATTTCAAACAAATATTCATTTAATTAAAAATAATTAATTAAACTATTTTCTAATAAATTTTGAAAATTAATATTTAATATACTTAAACGTTTCAATAAACATTAATATATATATATGCATATACATCAATATATATATATATATATATATATATTTCCTTTAATTAGTTAACTTTTAATTAATTATTCATTTAATTAATCCAATCAATAAAATTATGAAATATTTTTGAAAAAAAATTGATTTATTTTCAAAACAATTTTGAAAAATATTTTATAACTTTTATACAATTTATTTATATTGAACTTAACTTTTAAATTTAAAATATATTTTAAATTTTAAAACTAAATATTGCAAAATTAGCCCAAAGCACATAATCAATTCGTGCCTTTGCATTAGGGATAACCTTTGAGCTTGCCTTGTCTTCCGGGCTGGCTAGCTTTATGTAAAGCATAGTACTTGATTACTTAGACCCAAACTTTCTAGACACACTACTAAATAGGTAGGCTTTAATGACTTATCCATAATATTGCTAATTTAGATCATATAGACCACTATAGCTTGGATATCATTAAACATACCGGGTCATTCAGAAGCGGATGAAACATATATAGATTTCGAAAAAAAATCATATTTTGGATCTATTGGGTCTACTAAGTCTAAACTAGATCCGATCAAATATAATTTAAAATAAAATAAAATTTTATTTAATTTGCTTAAAAAGGAATTATAATTTAATTTAAAATACATGTATATTATAATGAGCATATCAATTACACTCATATGTGTACGGTGCAAGTGCAACATATAAACAATGTACATAGTCAAATTTACAGTAACAGGCTTTGGGATTTACACTACAACAGACACATTCGTCTGTTAGATATGGCCTTTATTGTCCATAGTTTATTTTGAAAACAATAATATATATATATACACACATAGTTTACATATACATATAATTTTTTTTACTAATTAAAAATAGTTTACTTATATCTATAGTATGAGAATTATTAGTTTAAGTAGGCACTTAAGAACAGGAAAAAGTGAAGGACTTTTCACCTTCCTTTAATCATTCATTCAGTATCATTTCAAATCAATATTTAAAAATTTAAATCTTTGTACATGTTAAAATTAACTATGACAAGTTTTATGTGTTTTGAAATTTAAAAGTAACATTTGGAATAAGTATGACTTAGGAAGGATTCAACATTAGATTTATGATTTTAAATAAAAGTCCTTTAAAATTTGAATTTAAATAATATATACACACACATAATTATGTACAGTAGCAAACTAAATTTTAATTTCAAAATAATACATACATATATAATGTTACATGTTTTGAAATTTAATATTAATAATTTGAAAATCAGCTTTGATTAAGGAAGAATCCAAAATTAGAGCTATACTTTTATACGAAAGTCCTCGTATAAATTTTGAGTTGAGTTAATATATATATATATATATATATATATATAAACATATGTAAATAATAACCAAATGTATTTTATATTTTGAAAGTGACATAAATACATGAAACCTACATTCAATTTTTTGAAAAGGATTTTAAGTAATTAATATATGTATTTCGCTTATATTTGTATATGTAATATGTTTCAAAATTATTTCAATTAATTAAATTTAGTTTCAAATCAATTTATAATTATTAAAGATTAATTTAAAAATAACGGTAAAAAATAGATTGGACAACTTAGGCATATATATTCGTTGTATAAGATATAGAATATAAATTATATAAAAACATGATATAACTTAAAATCAAATGAGACGTATAAGATACATAATTTGAATTATACTAACCATAATGTAACACATACTACAAATGAGAATGGGTAATTATCTTATGAAGTAGCCTGAAATTCACACCTTGAATGAAGAGTTCTCCACAGATCTCCAAGATACACACCCAATCCTTGCAAAAGATGGATGAACCACATGTGTTTTCATTTTTAATTAATGTTTTTATTTGATTTGGGGGTGATTAAATTATGGAAATATTCATTTCGTTTTTTACCATGGAAGGTAAGGAGGAGAGAAGAAAAGGTGAATGAAAAATGAAAGTCTACATGAAATGAATTAGTGAATTTGTTTTTATTGAAAGAATGAAAATTTTCCTACCCTTTTAGTCAAACTTCCATAATCAGTTCCATTAATTTTTTCGATGTACCCACTATTTTGAACATCTAAAATCAGTTATAAACAACATCGAAATACGCTTACAACTAAATTCAGATATTAAAGATCGTTGACCATGGGTATATAAACTTTAAAAGTTTAAAACAATAAACATAAAAACGGAAACCTTGTAGCAAAATTTAAACATAAATATATCATTTAACAATTAAATATCACACAAATTTGATACATTAGATAATATACATATTTTAGTACATTAACCATCTAAAACAACAACTATATAACTACGATGCGAGGAATATATCAAATCATCACCTGGATATGATCTGTTCCAGACCTTTTGTTTCCTCGTTTGCTTCCATTGGAAAACTTACAAATACACACATATACATATGATAAAGGGAAAAGTGCCAACTATGTTTGGGCTATGTCTTATCCTATACACTATGACACTATGCTCGATAGCTATTTCATAAGGGAAAAGCTACTAACATGCCCCTTTTGGAGGATCAAGCCCTTGTAGTTCTATTTCCTGCTCTTCTCCTTCATCCAATTACTTGTTAGCACGTAACAACTATAGCATCCATGCAACCAGTACAATTATATAAGCAGAAACAATATTCCTACCCATCCATTACAACAAATCAACATATGGTGCAATAAGAATAATAACATACAACCATCAAACATCAACACCATTAAATGCCAATCCCAATAATCAAGTAAGCAAATAACAACAACACAGACATACTTACATGCATACTAATCATTAATTATAGTAATATGTCAATAGTATAATTATAGGTCATCAAATATGTCAATAATAATCAATACTATTAAATGTGTACTAACTAGTCAATATTAGCAACACAAACTTCGATCATTAACAAACCACAATCAACTACCCATTGTCTAATAGCGACAATAGTAGAATATCGCTCACTCATCAAAATGTGACACCATCGTCAAACATCAAACATACGTATAATCAATAATTAATCACACACTCTACAACCATCTAAATAATATATTTATGACCATTATTATCTTAAGTATAAAATCAATTTTAAAAATGATAATATACCTTCGAAACCTTTATTGTACTTCTATTTCTTCAAATACCTCGAAACATCGTATTTTAAATTAAAAATAGCAATTTACATCAAATTACCTTTCAAAACATGATATTATAATTTTATGCCAAAGAATAATATATGTTAAAATCACTTTAATAGTTTCCAAATCCAATTCACTACTATTTATCTCAAAAATAATAATATTTTATTTTAAATCACCTTTTTATTATCGTTCATCTCAAAACAGTAACAATGCAACCCATGGCACTTTTAGAAACATATGTTGAATATTATTATTATTCTGAAAATGCCCATTTATTTTATTACTCTAATAACAACAACAATAATAATTTCAATTATAAATACCGTAAGATCAATCATTTTTTTTGAACTGGTACTTTATATACAACAAATCAATGGGACAACATATCCCATGTCAAATAAATGTTTGAAAGCAAGTTTCGAACTTGTGACATCCTGCACCAAGCCGAATCAATTAACCACTTGGACAATGGTGCTTGTCAAGATCAATCATTTTTTCATCTGTACAAAACAATGTAATCCTTACAAAAATTATATTACTATTTATGAGACCTTACTTTATTTTATAAAAAATTATGAACTTCCCAAATCTTAATTTAAAATGGATTTTTCATTATTATTTATGAATTTCCCAAGAAATTCATAAATAATAACTCTTTATTAAATTCCTTATTTTAGTTCAATTTTAATTTGTTAAATCACCATTATTTACAAATATCATTCAAATCCATAAATAACCTTATTTATCATTTATTTATCCAAATTTTCCATTATTACTCAGTTTCGTCTATTTTATTTCTATTAGTTAATTATTTCCATTCAAATTCATAATTAATCATAATAAAGCATCTAACAATACAAAATTTTCAACATAGTCCATATCAAGGCACAATAGTCCAAAACATCATATTAATTAAACAATTAACATCACATATCAAAAAACATTAATTTTTTATCAATCTATACGCATTTAATATTTTAACTTTAATTAATTCAAACAAATAAATCATATTAACATGCTTTTGCAAACAGTTTCAAGACTTAGCAAATCACTCGCTAGATTGATCGGAAATTTGCCACGAGTCCAACAGATGAACAGGGCGTGAATCCAAGTTTGTATAAAGAAGATACGGAGGTTAGATTATTAGGGTTTATATCATAATCAAAAGTTAAATTGTAAATTGTTTCCTCTTGCTACTATACTTTTGATACCTTATTGCACCCCCAAAACCCATTAGCAAGCATGTTTACTATCTGTGATGAACTATTATTCTTAACATATAAAATCAATTATAAATGACATCAAAATACACTTACAACCACATTAGATAGTAAAGACCGTGGACCGTGGTATATAAAATTAAAAAGTCTATTACAATAAATATAAAAAGGAAAACCTCAAGGAGAAATCTAAATATAAATATACTATTCAACAATTAAATATTACGCAAATTTGATACATCAAATAACATACATATTTCAATATGTTATCCATTTAAAATAACATCAATATAACTATAATGCAAGAGATATTTGAATCATTATGTGGATAAATAAGTGGAGCTTTTATAATACTTAATTCTTACTAAAAATTTCAAAAAAAAATCACCTTATGCCCAAAATAAACATTTTTATCATTTTAATAAATTATCATTAAAATCAAAATTGTATATTTTAGAAATTTTTGAAAAAAACATCATTCACTTCAAAATATAATGTGATTCCATCCTATTAAGGTCGGTTTCAATATAAATAACTTTATGTGTGTGTCACTCGGGTTATAGCCAACACTTAACCCCTCACATAAGTGTTCATATTACCCGCTCTTACTTTTTTTATCTTTTACGCAAGAGTCGTCATAAATAAATATCGTTTTAGGGTAAGGTAATGGTGGTTGAACAAACAACTCATACACACAATGGATACGATCACCGACAAAAATACTATTCCATTTTATATTTCTAAACCGCATAAAGTGTAAATCATCGTATGTTGAATGGGCAAACCTAGCCAAGGCTCAGAGAATCGCAAAACCTAAGCTATAATACCAAGTATGACAACCCATTATTTTTAGCATTTAAAATCAATTATGAATGACGTCAAAATACGCTTACAACTAAATTAGGGTATTAAAGATAGTGGATGGTGGGTGTATAAAATTATAAAACAACGAACATAAAAGGGGAAAGATCACATGGAATTTAAACATACATATAACACTTCAACAATTAAATATTACATATGTCTGACACATCCGATAATATACATATTTCAACACATTAACCATTTAAAATAACAATTATATACTTATGATAAAATAGATATGACCTAATCTAAATCCTCTGTTTTCTCCTTTGCTTCCACATGCAAATTTATGATTCACACATATACGTATAATTAAGGGAAACTGGCAAAAAATGTTTGGACTTCGCCTTATCCTAGACGCTACGGCCATAAGGTTGATAACTATTGCACATGGAGAATTTGCCTACATACCACTTTTAAGGGATCAATCCTACATTAATCTTTTTTCTGCTCTTCTCATGCATCCAAATACTTGTTAGAACATAACAAACATAGCATCCATACAACCGATGCAAACAGTACAAGCAGAAAATGGTATTTGTACTCATGCGTCACAATAAATCGTTATATGTGGCAACAACAACAATAGTACACGACCATTAAACATCAACAACATTCAATATCAATCCCAATCAACAAAAAAGCAAATAACGACACGAACATTCTTGCATGTGTACTAATCATCAATTATAGTAATACATCACTAATGTAAGTATAAGTCATCAAATGTGTAGTAATTGCCCTACAACAGTAACAAACATCAATACTATCAAATGTATACTAACATGTCAATATTAGTAACATAAACATCAATCATCGATTAGCCATAATCAATTACTCATCGTCTAGTAGCAATAGTAGTAGAATAACACGCACTCATCAAAATGCAACACCATCATTAAACATCAAATATATGTGATAACCGACAATTAATTACACATTTTACCACCATCTTAATAATATATTCACGACCATTATTCTCTTAACTATAAAATTGTTTTATTATTGTTTATTATAGATGATCCACTTACTATTTCACCTCAAAACAATAATACTTCATTAATAACAATAATATACTTCGGAGGTCCTTTATTGTACTTCTATTCTTCAAATACCTCAAAACACCGTACTATAAGTCAAAAATTGTAATTTATATCAAACTAGTTTTAAAAATAATAATATTATTGTTTACACCAAATAATTACATACTCTAAAATCACTTTAATTGTTTCCAAACCTAATTTATTAATATTTACCTTAAAATAATAATGTTTTATTTTAAATCTCAAAACTCTTTTTTATTTTCATTCATCTCAAAATAGCAATAATTTAACCCAAATTTTTTTTACAAACTTATATTTTATATTATTGCTATTATTCTGAAAATGCCCATTTACTTTATTACATAAATAATAATAATATTTTCTACTATAAATATTGTAAACTCAATCTTTTGACATTTGCATAAAATAATGTAATTTTTACAAAAAGTATGTTATTGTTTATGAAACCTTACTTTGTTTTATAAATAGTGATAGGCTTCCCAAGTCTCAATTTAAAATGGATTTTTTATTATTATTTATGAATTTCCGTAGAAATTCATAAATAATAATTTTATTAAATTCCTTAATTTAATTCCAGTTTAGTTCATTGAATCACCTTTATTTACAAAAATAATCCAAAATACGCAAATAACATTATTTTTCATTTATTTATCTAATTTTTCCATTATCAATCAATTTCATCAAGTTTATTTCAATCGATTAATTATTTTCTATTTAAATTCATACTTAATTATAATAAAACGTTTAATAATACAAAATCAACAACAAACATCCAAACCAAGACAGAACACATTCAAAATATCATACTAACTAAACAATCATCATCACATATCAATAAATATTAATTTTCATTAATATATATGCATTAAATATTTTTAAAACTTAAATTAATAAGGAAAAAATTATACCAGTGCCCTTTGCAAACAGTCTAAATAACATACTATATGCTAAATGGTCTAGAATTTTGCCATAAGTCCAACTGAAGAAACCGCGTGTGAATCGTAGCTCGTATGCAAGGGATATGGTGATTTTAGATTTGGGTTTATGATATATCAAATGTTAAAGAAGGGCTAAGAATTGTAACCTCCGGCTGCAATACTCTCGAAACCTCATTGCTCCCTAAAACCCATCAATGCCACCCGTTTATTCACTTATTGCCACTGCCATATGGTGTTTTAGTCAGATCGACCACCATTATGTCACCAGCGCCCACCGCTGTACCTTCTTAAACCTCCGCAATAACCCCAAAATTGTTGTCGTCGCCTAGAAACACCCCACCGCTATAGGCGCTTTGGGGAATCTTTTGGCCAACTTGGCCACTTCCAACTAGATCCAATTATACAGATCAACTCCCTCGTCATCCTCTATAATCCAGCATTCTCTGATTGTCCTATAGTCGCAAATCCACTATTGAATTGAAAATCCTAAAATCGAACGGTTGAAACTTCTTCGCTAATTTGTGATCAAGTGATGCGTCGGAAGGGAAAATGAATTTTAGATGTCCCTTCACCTCGTTGAGAGCTTCTAATCCATATATGATACATTAGAGTTTGAGCACTTTGAATTTTGAATGAATTTAATTAGTTTGTTAATTTTCCATTAAAGTGTAATTAAGGAATTTCGGGATTACGAGAGAAGAACTGAGATGACGACCACTATCTAGGGTTTCTAAGTATCATATATACAAGCAATGAGGTTGGTTCGGTTACATGACACCGTTTGGCCTAAAAGTGGTTGCATACCTATTCGAACATATTAATTTTACTATTTTATGTTGTACCTTTTAGTAACGATTATTTACACTAATTCTTTTAGTCAAAAAATCTCACCTTAGGGCTTATGGGAATTGGTTTTGGTCAAAATCCCAATATCGTCCACATTCAACCAGGTTGGTTCAAACACAAAGTCCTTGGTTCAATAATAAGAATTATTACTAACCTTACTTCTTTGGCCAAGTACATTGATTTTTAGTTGACTATAGTTGGCCATGACACTAACCCTATAACCAAGGAGCATAATTCTCTATTGAATAGTGTTTCATTTCCAATGCTTCAACTCAGACCCGACTATAGTCGGTTTGTAACGACCCGAAAATTTCGATCCTGGAAATTCCAGATAGTTAGGAAAAAGAAGAAAGAGACAGAAGAATACGAAGAACAGAATCACCAACATCTCACATTCGCAGCGGATAAAATATAATAACAAATAATAACAGTTGTACAAAAGAATTCTGTATCTGTCAAATACATTTAAATACATCAGAATTATACATATATACGGACACTGATATACACAATCATCATGCCTCGGATATACAGCAATATAATACAGCGGAAACACTCCATACGTTCTTGCCATCCAGCTCGCCTCCTGAGCCCAGAACATCCTTACCTGAAAATTTGTAATACTCGGTCTGACCCGAGCATTACATCAAAGTAACACCCGGGTCAGGTTAGAAACCAGTGTGAGTAAACCCATCTAACATGGAATACAAAGCATTCAACTTATATAAAACCCGGGGTAACTCGTATCAATTTAATCAATCACTTATGGAATACAAGGCATCCAATACCATTCAATCATCCTTAAGCAAACTTAATCACTTCCAAAATAAATTTAATCACTTCTAATTGAATTACTAACCTCAATCACTTAGATTCCTTCACTTGACATTAATTAATTTCAATCAATTAATCAATCATCCCTTAATTATCCATCTTCATTAATCACCCTGGATTAATTATCCTTCAATTACATCTAAGTAATTATCTTTAATTAATTACACAAATTAATTATTCTTAATCAAAATCAGCAATTAATCTTTAATTGCTTCACAAATTAATTAACTATAATTAATTACATTAATCCTTAATTACCTATATTAATTAATTTCTCATAAATCACTTATTATTGATTAATTTATATTAATTAATCAACCTTTAACTACATCATTAATTAGATAAATTAATGATTTCTAATTTCATTTTAATTTATCCTAATCTAATTTAATTACATTAAGTAATCAATTGTTAATTAAACCACAAATATTAATCACTCCTGATTAATCTCAACCAGTAATTAACTACATTTTAATTTTCTTCATTAAATAAATTAATTACTCATTTTATAAAAGAAGTTTAAAGGAATTTAACACCAAATTCATTTTTAAATTCAAATCAATTTAAAAATGCACTTTAACATTCAAGTTGTTAAAACAATTTAAATTTAAAAACTTTATTTGTTTAAAAATCGAGATTCACTAACTTGAATTTCAGATTTAACTTTGATTTAAAATTTATTTTAAATCTCTACTTTACCATTTAACTTCAGTTTTTTTAAAATCACTTTCATTTCTTTCCAATTCCTTCCTATATTTTCTTTTCAAAAATCCAATTCTATGTATTTGATAACTCAGTGTACCGGAATATCCAATCAAACCATGGTATCCAATATTCCAATTATCAATATAATTCATTACAGCATATCAAACATTCATACACAGAATATTAAACAATCTAAATAATTTTGAGGAATCCAGTTGGATCCCTCCTACCTGTTTCCATGCATCAACATATGTTAGCACAATACCAATTCCACTTCGAGGTGAAATATTGCGGTATATGGGATTTATATAATATCACCCAATATATGCGGCGCATAGGGTCTCATCCGCTATATAATGTGGGAAATCAATCACTCCAATATATACAATATACTGCTATATATAATATAGCACATCAAATTAATTGAATCATTCAACCAACTATTTAAATTCAACCATTTAAATTTAAATAAAAATCCAGAAGAGTGAGATTAACTCACCATTTCCCACTTAAATTTGCAAATCCACTTCATTCTCGATTCGATCCCACGATTATTGACCTTGTATAAACATTACATAATTTATAAATATTTGAAATAATCGAACAATTAAATTCCCATTTATAAATTTGACTAACCAATGAATTATTTTAAACTAAAAATCTTATTTTAAACCGATTTCCCTTTAATAAAAATATTTTTAGCAACTAAAATAATTGAATAGGTTTATTAAACTAATCTATCTCCATAAAACATTATTCTAAAGTTAAGCTAGTAAGCGAAAATATGCATATATATTCTGACTCCTTATATACATTTAAATTAAATTAAAAACACTTAAAATTTAAAACTGCTTAACCATTTAAGATTTCATTTACAGTAAATAATTTCTGTGTATATATATATATATATGTATATTTATATATAAATCAACTGTTTACAAAACTTACTATTATACATTATTCATTCATTTATTTTAAAACAATATGTGTATATGTATATACATACTTTATTTAATTAAAGAAAGTAAAAATGAGGTCAGTTATACCTCGCTGCTTGCTCTCGAACACACCGACCCCAGGAATCGAGCATCGCAGTTAAACCCTAGGGAAACCCAAGATGACGCCGAAGATCCTTGTAGAAATCAGTGCTTTTTCTCGCAGTCGACGTCACGACATGACCCATCACCGTGTGAGCCCCTAATTGACGATCGAACGCTGCCACTACATCGCCACGGCCCTTCCAAATCGATTCGCCATCCTCCATCCCAGCAAAACCCCACCTCCATCCGATGCGCGACGCTGCCATGGTCGATTCTGACTCACGATACCGCCCCTCCAACCTTCGTCATTCATGAAGTAACGATCCCCTGTCGCGCCTTGCCCCGCCCTTGGTTCGCGAGTTCGTCTAACTCGATCGATTTCCCCTCTTATTTTATTTTTTAATGATTCGATTTTTTTTCTTTTCTTTGCTCGAATTGAAGACACCGAGGACAAAAGGTGAGTGTGATTTAAAGTTGAAGAAGGGCGGCTCATATCAGGGTATAGGGTAGCTGAGGTGAAGGGTTAGGTTGGTTAATGGGATGTAATAGGGTTTGACTTGGGAATTTTATAATATTATTTAATTCCAAAATATCTCGTTTAACATATCTCAAAATTCCGAACCCCTATTGAGGCATGCTGCTAGGCATTTATAATGTTATACACCTATTCCGGACGCATTGGAAAAGGTTTCGAGTCCTAATACGATCATATGGAGAAGATAGCTTTTTGAACCCAGTTATTATATTAAATTTTCGATTCAAATTTCAGCGCGTTTATATATTGTATGGCCACACGATAACTCCAAACACTACGAAATTTGAAATCCGAAAAAAGTACGCTATTACGAATCTAATAGAACTAGTTTCATCGAATTCCGAGGCTGTGCCTCGGAAGGCTATTTTTAAATTCAATTTAAACGATATATTTTTAAAACCGAACGAATCGCTTCCAATTTCAATTTAAAAGCTTTTATTATCTTCAGAACTATCAATATAAATTTTACAAGCCTTCAAATTATTTTTAACACGCTTAGAACTGAAGATTCAATAATTTACCCAAATTCAAATTATTAAATTCATTAAATTCAATTGCCAAATTCAAACTGATATTTGAAATCCAAGTTAAACTATCTTGCAAATATTTAAAATTAATTAAATATTCCAATTTCAAATGCCTAAAAATTTCGGGTCGTCACATTCCTCCCCCCTTAAAAGAATTTCGTCCCCGAAATTACTAGTTAGGAAGAATGGTCCAATACCCGTTTACTTTTTCCCAAAACCAACAATTCAACATCCTACCAATTATCTTTTTATAGAAGACTCATTATCACTCTTACTAACTTCCCAAACTCTCCCATAGTTTTCAATCAATATTATTTGCTCAATCATTCAAATTTCAATTTAAAACGGAATTTTGAATTATCAAAATTTTCTCTAAATTTTTCTAACTCCCTAAATTTCAAAAAAAATTCGCCAGCGTCTCCTTTGCGCGGCTAGCTCGGTACACTACAAGATGCCTCTACGGGCTCCCAAATTCTAAAGAAAACAAAAGGCCAAGTGGCTAGATCAAAAACCCAATCAAATTTCATATAGAAATTCAAATACATACCTTTTGTTGAGCAATTCAAATTTATCTTCTGAAATCAAAACCATTTTTCCTTTCCTTTTATAATACATGCATATCCAACTTAGCAATAATATCCAATCATAGCTTTTAAAATCATTTTATACATTTCCTTACAGAAGTTTTCATATCTACTTCAATTCAAATTAGTTTTTCCCATTTCCATATGAATTCAATTTATCTTCAACTTTGAATATTGAATTTTATCTTCCATTTATAACTAATTTATATCATTATTTTAAATTAGTCTCACCCACTAATTTATTCCAATCTCAAATCTGAAATCGTTTTGTCGCTAACAAAAATATTTCCAAAAAAAATTCAAATTTTTTTTCTAACTCCCAAAATTTTCGGAAAATTTTAGCAGTCTCCTTTGTACGGAGGAGCTTTTGCAATTTGACAAGACATATAAATATATATACATCGACCCACATGGTTGGAAAAACAAAAACAGTTCATATTTCCTATTTTTATTGCGTAGGCATACTTTTATTTAGTAATTTTAAGCAAGCAGCTTATTATTTTAGCAATTAGCGCAACCAAATCCAGCCAAACAGCTTCTCGGTACCTGTACTTACCAATTTAAACACGTAAGTGCCAAAATCACGTAACTTAACAACATGTTACATATTTAACTAGTAAACATATGAGTTTCTATTAGAAATGCAGGTTAAACAATATTTATAAGCAACTTATAGGGTTCCGACATTAATTTTAATTGTTTACGACCAATTCGTATACAACTTCATTCAATTTAAATGTTGACAACACAATTTCTTACATTCAATTCATTTTTAAGCAAAACAAACTATATTCACTTCAATTGCTCTTAAAACCAATTTATTTAATCTTCATCAACTCATAGAATTTCGATTACCTTCGTTTACGTCAAACGAGAATTCATTCTATGCAATTTGATGATATCTATGTGAATAAATAATTACTTAAGCTTATATCCATTTTAAGTTGATTCCCACTTAATTTTATTTAATTCAATTCCATTTTATTTAGCTCAACACATTCTGTGCTTGTGTACTGCTAACCATTCCCAAACTAATTCAACCCAAGCTTTTATTTAATGGTTTACCCTTCCTACTTGAAGTCGAGCTTCTATAAATTTTAAACTTATGTTAATTTGCTTTAATTTAGTCCAACTTCAAAACTTAAGCTCACTTCATTTGCAAAATAAATTCTCTTTTCAATTTAACTTGGTCCCGTTTCAGTCAAATCTCATTTCAATCTACAAATTTATTTGATTAGTTATTATAAATTTAATTTCCAATTCAATTCATTCACGACTCATTTTCAATTGTATTCAATTTACTAACAATTCAAGTCAATTTACTTTCCACTTCCATTTAAATTGACTCAATTTCAATTTAAATAACTTCAATTTCCATTGAAATTGATTTAACCCCAATTCAAGTTGAAATAATCCTGATTTCTTTCCAAATTCAAATCAAATTCCATTTGATTTTAAACCTACTCAGGTTTAATTACAATTCCAAATTATTCCAATCAATTTGGACTAATTTCAAATTGAATCCACTTCAATTCCATATCATTTCAATTTCTATATGAATTAATCCCAATTCCCACTTGAATTTGAACTAACTTAATTCAAACTTCGACTTTAAACCATCTTAAATTATATAAATTCGAGTTAAATTTCCAAATGTTAATTTAACCCCTTAAATCAAATTAACCATTATTTATTTATTTATTTATTTATTTTTAAATCAAAATCTTTAAACAATTTAATTATGAGTCCAATTTTCAAAATTCCATTGTAAATTATCTCTTCTTAACCTTTTTCAAAGTTCAAGTAAGAGTTTAAAAAAAATTATCTTAAAAATTTAATTTATTACTCGATTTTATTTTCCAGTTTTGAAAACAGTTCTTAACAAATTTTAATTTACAAATTCAATTATTCTTTTATAAAATTATTAACCATATTCCCTTTCTACCATAGAAATCCTTATTTCAAATGTTAAGTTTAATTTTCCTTTTATCTCAATAATGGATATATTACCACACTACATTTCTCATTCATTTAAACAAAACCAATTCATAATTTAAAGATTTTTAATAACAATAGGATGATATCATCCAATTTATTTTAAAACATCCATCTATTTTCAATTTCCAGATCTCAAACCCATTTTGCGATCACACAAACTCCCCATTCAAATCAATCATTTAACTTTCCAAGTTAAATCCTAGTTTCATCTTAAAATTTCCAATTCAGGTTACTTGTTAACTTATTTAACTTTCCCAAAATCAAATTCCATTTTCTTAATCCAGCCAACCTTACCCAATTTGAATTCCAATTTCAAATTTTAAACTTCACATTAATAATCTTGTAAGTTCAAAACTTATCACCTTGGGTATCACATCTCATTCCAAATTTAAAACTCAACATTTAGAGTTTATTTCAAACCATCTTTGATATTATGTACATCCACATATTCATATTAATTTCTTTTACATACCAAATTATACTTAAATTTTAAACCACCTTTAGTTTTTAATTCAAAATAATTTTTTTTAAATTTTCAAACAACTCTTGTTTGAAATAGGACCCTTTTATTCAAATACATTAAATAATATTATTTATTATTTCCTTATCACTTTGAAACCATTTTAAAATTCTGGACCCAGATTTAAAACTTCACAATTTAAAACCAACTTCAATTTACAAGTCATACTTATCTAAACATTTCATTTTGCTTACTCATTAATACACATCTTATTATTAAACACAACAATCATTTGTGATAATAAACAAGATTATCATATCTGGAAACCAATTCATTATTATCTTATTCTGAAACTTTTCTCTAAATTCAAGATTTAATTTCAGTTTGAATCCATTTCAAACTTACCTTTATTTAATTTCAATTTGGTTGTATTTCTATTACCTCTTAATTTAATTCCAATAATTTAACAACCAATTACCTTAACCTTTATTAGTAAGAAATATTGCTTTATATATATATATATATATATATATATCAAAATATATCCTTGTATAAAATCATTTAAAATCTTTATATTAGAAAATAGCATGTACGCTCTCATATATATATATATACACACACTCTCAACTCATTCTAGGGTATTATTGACCCTACCCTTAATGAGTACACCCACAAGAGCCAAGGTTCTCGCTTAACCTTTCAGCTCTGATACCAACTGTAACGACCCGAAAATTTCGATCCTGAAAATTCCAAATAGTTAGGAAAAAGAAGAAAGAGATAGAAGAATACGAAGAACAGAATCACCAACATCTCACATTCGTAGCGGATAAAATATAATAACAAATAATAACAGTTGTACAAAAGAATTCTATATCTGTCAAATACATTTATAATACATCAGAGTTATACATATATACGGACACTGATATACACCATCATCATGCCTCAGATATACAACAATATAATACAGCGGAAACACTCCATACGTTCTTGCCATCCAGCTCGCCCCTGAGCCCAGAACGTCCTTACTTGAAAATTTGTAATACTCGGTCTGACCCGAGAATTACATCAAAATAACACCCGGGTCAGGCTGGAAACCAGCGTGAGTAAACCCATCTAACATGGAATACAAAGCATTTAACTTATATAAAACCTAGGGTAACTCGTATCAATTTAATCAATCACTTATGGAATACAAGGCATCCAATACCATTCAATCATCCATAAGCAAACTTAATCACTTCCAAAATAAATTTAATCACTTCTAATTGAATTACTAACCTCAATTACTTAGATTCCTTTACTTGACATTAATTAATTTCACTCAATTAATTAATCATCCCTTAATTATCCATCTTAATTAATCACCCTGGATTAATTATCCTTCAATTACATCCAAGTAATTATCTTTAATTAATTACACAAATTAATTATTCTTAACCAAAATCAATAATTAATCTTTAATTGCTTCACAAATTAATTAACTATAATTAATTACATTAACCTTAATTACTTATATTAATTAATTTCTCATAAATCACTTATTATTGATTAATTTATCTTAATTAATCAACCTTTAACTACATCATTAATTATAAATTAATGATTTATAATTGCATTTTAATTTATCCTAATCTAATTTAATTACATTAAGCAATTAGTCATTAATTAAAGCACAAATATTAATCACTCCTGATTAATCTCAACCAGTAATTAACTACCTTTTAATTTCCATCATTAAATAAATTAATTACTCGTTTTATAAAAGAAGTTTAAAGGAATTTAAAACCAAATTCATTTTTAAATTCAAATCAATTTAAAAATGCACTTTAACATTCAAGTTGTTAAAACAATTTAAATTTAAAAACTTTATTTGTTTAAAAACCGAGTCACTAACTTGAATTCCAGATTTAACTTTGATTTAAAACTTATTTTAAATCTCTACTTTACAATTAAACTTCAGTTTTTTTTAAAATCACTTTCATTTCTTTCCAATTTCTTCTTATATTTTCTTTTCAAAAATCCAATTCTATATATTTGATAACTCTGTGTACCGGAATATCCAATCAAACCATGGTATCCAATATTCCAATTATCAATAGAATTCACCACAGCATATCAAACATTCATACACAGAATATTAAACAATCTAAATTATTTTGAGGAATCCAGTTGGATCCCTCCTACCTATTTCCATGCATCCACAGATGTTAGCACAATACCAATTCCGCTTCGAGGTGGAATATCGCTGTATGTCGGGTTTATATAATATCACCGGCTATTATGCGGCGCATAGGGTCTCATCCGCTATATAATGCGGGAAATCAATCACTCCAATATATACTATATACTACTATATATAACATAGCACATCAAATTAATTCAATCATTCAACCAATTATTTAAATTCAACAATTTAAATTTAAATAAAAATCCAGAAGAGTGAGATTAACTCACCTTTGCCCCCTTAAATTTGCAAATCCACTTCATTCTCGATTCGATCCCACGATTATTGACCTTGTATAAACATTATAGAATTTATTAATATTTGAAATAATCGAACAATTAAATTCCCATTTATAAATTTGATTAACCAATGAATTATTTTAAACTAAAAAACTTATTTTAAACTTATTTCCCTTTAATAAAAATATTTTTAGCAACTAAAATAATTGAATTGGTTTATTTGATCTCGTTGAACATATCTCAAAATTTCGAACCCCTATTGAGGCATGCTTCTAGGCATTTATAATATTATACGCCTATTCCGGACGCATTGGAAAAGATTTCGAGTCCTAATACGATCGTGTGGAGAAGATAGCTTTTTGAACCCAGTTATTATATTAAATTTTTGATTCAAATTTCAACGCGTTTATATATTGTATGGCCACACGATAACTCCAAACACTATGAAATTTGAAATCTGGTAATAGTACGCTATTACTGATCCAATGGAACTGGTTCCAATAGAACTGGTTCCATCGAATTCCAAGACTGTGCCTTGAAAGGCTATTTTTAAATTCAATTTAAACGATATATTTTTAAAACCGAACGAATCACGTCAAGTTTCAGTTTAAAAGCTTTTATTATCTTCAGAACTATCTATATAAATTTTACAAGCCTTTAAATCATTATTAACAGGCTTAAAACTGAAGATTCAATCATTTACCCAAATTCAAATTATTAAATTCATTAAATTCAATTGCCAAATTCAAAACTGATATTTGAAATCCAAGTTAAACTATCTTGCAAATATTTAAAACTAATTAAATATTCCAATTTCAAATGCCTAAAAATTTTGGGTCGTCACACGGTTGATGGATCATTATGTCATGATTTAACTATAATCAAAGTGGAGTGTCACACTGAAGTTCCATAATATTCTTGAGTCGAGGGAAATATGTAACATCATCACTTTGAGATATTCTATTTAACCTTAATTATAATTAACCAATAGGAAACTCTCGAGTGAGTCATTCCATAATTATCCAATAACTGTTAGTATGTAACTCCTGGTGCCTCCAATTGCCATGAGTAATACACTAACAAACATTTGGAGAGCTTCAAGTACTCAAGTCTCAATGGATATATCGATATCCTTTCTCAAAACACCTTGACTAAGAATATTTAAAATAACATGTTATTTTATATAGTGTTAGTTTTCTCACGATCATAACTCTTTGTAACAATTATTACATAGCATATTATTTAAGGATTTGCTTATCATATACTTTAAAATAATTACTTGGTTAATTACATCACAATATAATAAAGTATATTATAGAAATCAGACACCTTTATTATGAAAAAAATTAGTTATCTAGTAGGATATATGCAACAAATTACACAATTACACTAAGGCATACCCCTAACTCAATCAAGTTGAAGCAGAACCTAAGGTGACCTGTGTCAACCTCAACATTCCTAGATCGGTCGGTGGTGACTATATCTCGTAATCTTACCCATCTAGATGTCATGCAATTGATTATTGGGGCTCCCTACAAGTGCCTAGCTCCTCCAAAAAATTTCGAAACGGTCGGTGGTATGGAGATTGATTTGTGCCAATCGATCCTTAACCATACTTAGCTGATTTTTGAGCTCATTCCTAAATTCATCTTGACGTTTTTATGCCTTAGTCCTAAAGTTGCATTGAGAATCACTGCTCCCTAAATTGATCGGTGCTAGACTCTCCCTCGTGTTTTCCTACCTAAGTCCCAAAGTAGTTGTTGCATCTCCCTCATGCAAGCTCTAAGTCATCCAAACTTCCTTCACAATGTGCAACTTTGCACATAGCCTCTCTACCATCGGTCGGCACTAACCTATATGGGTCAGTGCCGATAAATGTAACTTTGTCAAATTGTTGGTGAAGTCATTTTCTAACTTCATGTATAGATCATCTTCTGACATTCTACTCTGTTCCATACGCAATTTTCTATTTTGCGTCGATACATCTTTAGTTATTCCAAATATGATCCATCTAAGTATTGTTCCATCGATTCATATCTCTCATTATTTGTGCAATCATCTTTGGATGACCATCATTTTGGATAACCATCTACACCAGATCTTCTCTCATAGAATGTCACATCCTAATAACCGATATTTATAAGTGTTTTCATCCAATCAAACATACAAACAATGCTTAATCATATACATCTACTTCAATCAATCATAACATAAATAACCTAATCTAGTATTTAAATCGACATTCAAGGCTTGGATGCAGAAGATAAAGTCAATTTAAATCTAATTAAATTGTCCATATGTCATTGTAAATCTAGATTAGTTCAAAAATCACAATTTTAGGTTTCAAAGTAATTCAAAAACTCACTTATAATATATATATATATATATATATATATATATATATATATATATAATAGCTTAGAAAGGTTTTGAGATGACAGTGCACTCACTTATCATTGTGGAATTAATAAAAATCACCCAAATAAGTTTAGATCTAAGAAGATCAGTAGTTACATGTTCTCTAGTTCACCTAAATAAGCAAACTTCAAGATCCCTTACTAATCCCTTCTTAATTACTTAATTAAACTAGCTTATGTGCAGATTAGAGATGGTTTTGATAATAAGTCTTATGGAAGTTAAGAAATGTTTCAAGGAAGAAGAGAAGTGATTAGTGGCGCCGGAACATCATAATCTTAAAATCATTAGTAGGCTTGATTATAGGCTCAAGTTAATTACCCACTAATCTACTAAAAATTTGTTTAACTTCAAATGGCCATATGTCCTAAACCGTAAGGTCAAAAATCTATTATAGCTACTCTACGAAATTGAAAATCATCATATCTTTCATTTGAAAGCGGTTTCAGACCATAATCCAGCTTTTATCAAAATATCATAGCTCTTACAAGATTTCAGGGCTAAAACTGTCCACGATTTATTCTATGGGTTAAAAATATCCATACGCAACATGCCCTAAAGTTATAGTTTATTTATGCCAAATTTGGTTATGAAAGTAATTTTTATGATCCCCCAATATGTATAAATGTGTGTCGTTACAACTAGGGTCCTAAATGAATGAAAAATTTCTAGGATCATTATTTGTAGCACGCATATCATCGCTTAGGTGATCGAAGCTCAAGTCATGCCCCATCTGCTCTCCGAAGGTAATCGAAGGCAGAAAGTCTTCAAAGGTAGGGAGCAATGAGTAGCATGAGTTCCTCAGTGTGGGTTATGTTCATGCATAGGAATGTCATGGAAAAATCTTGAGTGTGAGTGACATGAATATCTTTATCACGGATGGCGGAAAACCCTAATAGGGATTTCCAGAACGACCATTTCTTGAGCGTCCTGTATGATGTTAAAAGTATGAAGGATAATAGGCTAGATGGAAGTCATGCCCGCTACAATGAGAACTCTTGGATAATAATCATGTTTTCTTAGGCATCCACCTTAGCCTAGAGTTCACTAAGGTTGCAAGCTATTTACCCTATGATCGTGAGCACATTCACCAAGCCGAGCAACATGTCATTGCTCATGTCCAGGTTAGGGCTAAGGCGCTAGCATCTATATGGTCGTTAGTGTTGTGACTGTTAATATTTTCGACCTTATTCTGGTTGTTAGTTCATATGGTGAACTTTTTGAGTAGTTAGATGTTTTAAGGAGGAAAAAAGTAATGAACTTTAAGAGCTTTAGGGGAGATCCTCCTTCTAGCGCCAAAATATTGGTTAGATTTCTAGCCATCCCCAAAATTATGGTTTGAGGTAGATATTATCAATGGTAATTACTAATATTATTAATAAATGTAAAATGAAGAGTTATGAACTATATATAATGCAAGAAAAGTAAATAAAATAAGATGTAGAGTGGTTTGATCTTGGCGACAATCTACGTCCATTATGGTTGCTAGTTTTTTTGCCTAATATCTTTGATTACAAGATAATTTCTATAAGAAGTTTAAGCTAAAACATATTGCATGTTAGATTAGAAAATTCAATCCCTGTACAAGTGCATGTGAATCTTTGTTTATAATTATTGAGATCATGCTTCGAAGGGCTCAGATTAATACTCTAAACCTTGGGTTTCCATATTATAATTGTAATGGGATACAGTTCAGATGCCGGCTAGCTAAGGTGTCAGATGTCGACAAAGATTTGGATGAAGGCTAATTAGCGGGCGTACCATGGCGTGCTTGTGTCAGAGAGACAATATGAGACAGAGTGTTGTTGATGAACATTGTCGCTGTTGTCGTGTGGACTGCAAAGTACATAGAGTTTTTGTTGTATGGTGACGCTTTTGTCAAAAGAACAATGTCATTTTGTGTTGAACTGTTCAAGGGAACAATATAGGCTTGTTGCCTCTTTATGCAGGGATAACTAAGAGCTTTTGTCAAAAGTCTGCTGAGTGACGACAAAATAAGACCAAGAGAGGTTGAATAACTAGCTAAATTGATAAAGTTAAGGGTATGCCTAGTTTATATTATGTAGTTTATTGTAAATTATTAACTCTATAATAAAATCTCGTTTGAAATAAAAAGTGTTTTCCTTTCTATTATATACTTGCCATACTGTGTTATGTTAATTAATTATTTAATTTAAGTATATTTAATAGAAAATTGTTAAATAATGTGTTATGTGATAGTAATTACAAAATTTGTAATCATAAGAAATTTACGATATTAAAAGTAATATATTGTATTGCAAATATTCTCAGTTAAGATGTTTGAGATAGGATATAAATACATATACATCTGTTGAGACTGGAGTACGGAACGCTCTCCAAATATTGGGTGGGGCATTATTTCCGCTGGAGACACCAAGGAGTTACATACTGATAGTTATTTATAACTATGAACTGAGTCACTTGAGAGTTTTCTATTGGTTAATATAAGTAAGGTCAAAAATAGAATCTCAAAGTAAGGATATTACATAGTTCTCTCAACTTGAGAATACTGTTAGACTTCAATGTGGACACTCCACTTAGTTTATAATTAAATCATAGTACAACATTGATCAAATGACTGTAGTTGGGTCTGAGTTGAAGCATTGGAAGTGGAAGACTATTTAATAGAGAATTCGTCTCCCTAATTATATGATGTTAGTATCACGGTTAACTGAAGTCAACTCAAAGTCAAGGTCTTTGGCCAAAGCATTATTGTTAATAATAATTGGTATATTGAACCAAGGACTTTGCGTATGGATTTAAAAAGTTAAACATAGACGATAATGGAATTTTGATCAAAAAACAAATTCCATAAGTCCTAAAGTGACATTGTTCTAAAGATATAGCTTGTGCAGTCCATATGCGCAAGCTATATAAAAACAAGCTCTATTTCTGTAATTAGTTTTCCACTGAACCTATTTGCTCAAATAGTTTTCCAAACAAACTTTGTTTGAAATTTTTTCCTTATTGTTATTATTACTATAAAACTAGTTAATTTATTTTTCTTATAATAATAATAATATATTTTGTTATTTTTTTTATAAAACATAACTAACGTGCAAACAAAATGTGAACCATATTTACAATGAGAAAACAAAATACAAAAATCAAACTTGTATCCCAATGTTATCTAATATCTCTCCTTATTCTTCAATTAATACTGCCATATCCATGAAAACCTGATGTAGTTCTAAAAGCTTCTTCTTGATCTCCTTCACAGCATCGTGTCTTTCTTGAATTTCTTATACAGTATCTATCGTCTATCACATAGTCCGAACAACTGTTTATAATAAGAATTTTGCAATATTATACAAACTATATTGCAAGAGGAAAAATTAGCTAAACTTGTTCTCCTCCCACCTCTTGAATTGCTCTTTGAAGAATTTGCCCACTGTTTCCAATTTTGATCAAGTGGACATAATATACGAAAATTTGAATATAAGGCATACGTTTTAAAAGTATAGATAGAAATAAATATATTAACTTATTTCATTAGTTGCCTTCATTCCCGTCACTATTCAAAAACAAAATTTTATTTAGAGGCGAGAAGACAGAATTAAAAATTTTAATTTTACCAAAAAGTTTGAAACCTATATAGACCCTCCTCTCTACAACTTCTTATATTCGTCTTGGATAGTTTTCCTTGGATTCTGCAGATTGTTTTGAGTTAAAGGGAAGTTGTATTACTTTCTATCCTAGTTATATGTGATGAGATATATATAATTATAAGAATATTTACCTGAAAATCGCTCATTCAGTCCTTCGATTTCTTTTTCATAGCACTAAAATTTAATTTTGATTAGTTTATTTGAAAATTCGTGAAACCTATTAATTTAAGATGAATTATTTACATAGTTATATCCATTCTTGATCTGTCTACAATAGTTCCTTTATCACTACCCGATTTTTTTTCTATTTGATAAATTATGCATGAGAAGGAAAAAATTAGCAATGCTACTTTATTTTAGATAGAGTCGACAAATACTCAAAGGTATTTCCACAACAAGTATATCATATTATAAAATGGCGAGTAAAGAACAAAATTGATAGAATAATAAATTATTTTTTCAAGGGAAGAAAATGGATTTAAGAATCAAGTATTATATTTTCCAATGGCAGACAACTTTGGAAATTTTCATAACTTCATACATTATATTTTCCAGTTTATTTGGTCTATCATGAGATTTTATCATCAAATCAAGGTAAAATGGATGAGCTTGAATTATACACACATATGCAAACATTCACATGTACATGTATGCGTATACATACAAACAATACATGAACAACAATGCACCTATTCATAGATTGCGTATTTGAACCTATAGATGAATTCAACAACCAAGATTAAGGTCTTAAATGTTGGATATTTTTCAAGTTTTCCCTTGTTTTTGTTTATAAAGAGAGATGAAAGGAAGAGAGAAGATAGAAGAAAAGCAAAAGTCCCACATCTTGGGATATGGGGTACCATACTTGTTTAAGTATGGGTTTCTCATGAAGGAGTTAGGGCGAGTTGGGGCCTTAGGGCTCCCAAATGTTTGGTTTGTTGAGAGGAGGGAATTCATGCATAACCACCACACATGCGCGCCGCCGCCGTCTGTCTGACCGAACCGGGTACGGGTGAAATGACGATATTTTTGAAGCATATCTGAAAAAAGTAACGGGCCGAATTTCAGCCCATTATGACCTAGAATTATATAAGGCGGGACATTTGAAATTTAAAAGGGTGCGAACCCTTGATGAACAAACACCTCCACATCTCTATATATAGGTCGGCAAGAAATGTTATTCAGTAGGAGTGTTACAGAACACTCTCATATCAAACGAATTTGTAACACCTACAAGGTGTTGCAAATTCAGAAAAATTTGTCACGCCTGTGCGTCGTTGCAGACTGCATTTTGCATTCCATTTCTTCACTTTATTCTGCCTCCGTATTTTGCATCATTTCAGATTAGGTCAAAGTGTTCTTGGTTAGATCAAACCCCTACAAATTTTGAATCAGGCTACGTTGTTTCAAGGCTTCATTGAATCTTGAAAGTCAATAGTTTGATAACCCGTTTGTACCCACTTATTTGAACTATTGTCTAAAAGAATCTATTCCATAGATCCTTGAAGTCAGAAGTATGGAATTATATTCGTCGGATTCGACTCGAACTGAAAATTTTCAACCAAATTTCAGAAATATACTTCAACCATGGAAGGTTCGAGCGCCCTACATGAATCAGCATTTAACTCGATTGGGGCTGTTTGATGGAGACAATTTTACTAGTTGGCAAGAGACAGTGAAATTCTTCCCGATCACTGTTAAATTATTCTACATTTTGGAAGATGGCTTGGAAGTAATACCTGAAGAAACTGACAAAGATGACGATGCTCTAAAAGCGAAACGTGCAAAGCGCAAAGAGGATGATTTTCTATGTAGAGGGCACATTCTGAATGCATTGTCTACTCCTGTCTACAATGCTCATAGGAATTTGGAAACTACAAAGGCACTTTTGACTGCACTGGAAAGCAAATACTGCATATCCGAGGCAAGTAACAAAAACTTCCTTATTTGCAATTTTATGGATTTCAAAATGTTCGCCAATAAGTCCATAGTTGGACAAGTAAGCGAAATCCTAGTGTTGGTGAATCAACTTAAAGATGCAGGAATAGATCTCTATGAATCTTTTGTTGTTGGACCTATAATTTCAAGACTCCTTAATTTTTGGAATTATTATAAGAAAAAATTGAAGCATGCAGAAATGTATTATGTTTTAGACGGTTTACAACGTCATCTTTGTATTGAAGAGGACTCTCATAAACACGAACTAGATGATAATCCGCAAACAGAGTCCCATTCTAAGGCAAATAATGTTCAAATTATTAACAAGTTAAAGCCTAAGAATAAAACACAGATTAAGAAGAAAAATTCCAACAACAAAAAGAAAGGTGCGTATTACTACTGTAAAAAGCCCAGCCACTATGCCCGAGACTGCCGTCAGCGAAGAAACAATAAAAAGTGAATGTGGTCGAAGATTCGCTTGTGGCTGTAGTGCAAGAGGAAAACTGCTTAGCGAAACTAATAATGATTGGTTGTTTGATATTGGAGCAACCATTCACATTTGCAAAAACCATAATCTTTTTTAGACTTACGAATAAAATAATGGAGAAGCCGACAAAGTCACTGGAGCAAATAAGGTTCCAAGCAAAGTTTTGGTAAAAGGCACTATAGAACTTCCACTCACTTCTAGAAAAGTTCTTACATTAGTTAATGTATTTTATGTACTTGATATATGTAAGAATTTGGTCTCTGGGTACCTTCTTAACAAAGGAGAATTCAAGATGGTATATGAGTCTGATAAGTTAGTGTTGTCTAAGAATGGAAAATTCATTGGACATGACTCTTGTAACGACATAGTTAAGTTGAATCTAATAAAGAAAGCTTCTATTTATATTGTTGATTCTGTTAGTTTATGGCATGGTCGATTAGGACATAATTCCCTTAAAAATATGCATAAATTAGGATTAATTTCTGATTGTGATTTCGATACTATTTCTAAATGTGAAATATGTGTTCAAGCAAAAGTGCACCGAAAATCCTTTAAATCTGTAGAAAGGAAAACTGGATTGCTTGATTTGGTATAAAGTGATGTGAGTGACTTAAAAAGTCATACCACCTATGGTGGTAAGCAGTACTACATAACATTTATTGATGACTATAGTGGATATGCATATGTGTAAAACTATAGATGGGGCTTTTGATAAATTTAAAATTTACAAAGCAAAGGGCGAAAAACAATTAGGAGTTAAAATAAAAGTATTACAATCAGATTGTGGTGGTGAATATTTCTCAAATGAATTCACCTTGTTCTGTAAACAACATAGTTTAGTTCACCAATGCACTGCCTCATATACACTACAACAAAATGGTGTTGCTGAAAGGAAAAATAGGACTTGAGTAGAAATGGTTAATGCCATGCTCATAAGTTTAAACTTACCTTACAATATCTAGGGTGATGCTATATTATCTGCATGTTACATTTTAAATAGAGTACCACTTAAAAAGAATAATGTTTCCCCTTATGAATTATGGTTTAATAGGAAACTTAATCTTACAAGACTTAAAGTTTGGGGTTGTTTAGCATATGTTAGAAAAACAGACCCTAAACAACCAAAGTTAGGAAATATGGCATTTAAATGTGTTTTCACAGGATATTCACTTAATAGTATAACTTATAGGTTCCTAATTCTTGACACCTTAGAAGTTATAGAATCCGTAGATGTAGAATTCTTTGAAAATCATACTGTTGAGATTCCACTGAGATCATCTAGTCTAGAACCTAATACGATTGATGATATCAATGACGATGACTATGTTCCTGCTCAAAAAAGCAAGGAAGTATCGGTACCTAACATAGTACTGAATAAAGGAGAAGTAAAAGAGCAAGAATAGAGAAGGACTATGGTCCTGACTTCATTGTATATCTTATAGAAGGTGGTAAGGATGAAGTCCTTAATATGACTAGATATGTCATGAATGTTGATGATGACCTCAAAAATTATTATGAGGCTATGAGTTCCAGAGATTCAATATTCTGGAAAGAAGCTATCAATGATGAAATGAATTCCATATTGTTAAATCAAACTTGAGTTTTAACTGATTTACCTCATTGTGCTAAACCTATAGAATGTAAATGGATATTTAGGAAAAAGTTGAATACAAATGGATCCATTGATAAGTTTAAAGCCAGATTAGTTGCTAAGGGATATAAGCAAAGACATGGAGTAGATTATTTTGATACATATGCTCCAGTTACTTGCATACCTTATGTACGTTTTTTAATAGCACTTGCATAAATTCATAAATTGGTTATACATCAAATGGATTTAAAGACTACTTTTCTAAATGGAGATTTAGAAGAAGAGACATATATGGAACAACCTGAGGTTTCAAAACCTCAGGCCAAGAAAAGAAAATTTGCAAATTTTTAAAATCTCTTTATGGCCTGAAGAAAGATCCCATGCAATAACATAAGAAGTTTGATAAAATAGCATTGTCATATGGATTTATTGTTAATGATGCTGATAAATGTATTTATAGCAAATCGGACGACAACGATTATGTTATAATATGTTTATACGTCGATGACATGCTAATATTTGGTTCCAATATATCATATATGAATGAAACTAAGAAGTTTCTATCTTCTAAGTTTGATATGAAAGATCTTGGAGAAGATGACGTAATTCTGGGAATTAAAATCATTAGGAAAGAGGGTAGTTGTTACTAACTCAATCTCCTTACATTGAGAAGTTCCTCCGAAATCATGGTCATTATAATAACAAGCCAGCACCAACTCCTTTAGATCCTAATATTAAATTAAAAAAGAACACTGGCCGTACCATTTCTAAACTTGAATATTCTAGTATTATTGAGAGTCTTATGTATGCTTTGCATTACACTAGACTAGACATAGCACATCTGTAAGCTTGTTATATCGATTTACGAGTAATCCAGGTTTCAAACATTGGAAAGTTATTTCCAGAGTTTTAGCTTATTTGAAAGGAACCATTACCTATAGTTTATCTTATAAAGGATATCCTGATGTAATAGAAGGATATAGTGATGCAACCAGAAATAATGCAAAATCCAAATCCAAGTCTATGACTGGATGGATCTTTACATTATGAGGTGCTGTTATGTCTTGGGTTTCCAAGAAACAGATCTATATATCCGACTCAACATGTTTTTAGAGTTGATTGCATTATCAAATGCATGTAAAGAAGCGAAATGGCTTAGGAATTTATTAATAGAAATCCCATTATGGAAGAAGTCATCTCCAGTAGTCTTGATTAACTGTGATAACATGCTACCATATACAATGTCTATAATAAGAGATATAATGGGAAGTCTAGACATGTGAGTCTAATACATCAAATGATAAGACGGTTACTCAAAAGTGGAGTAATAACTATTGATTATATAGAAATAAAGAAAAAATTGGCTGACTCACTCACAAAGAGTCTTCCAAAGGCAATGGTTTCTATAAAATCGAAGGAAATGGGACTAAGGTCTGTGAATGAAGGTTGATCATCCTTAACAGAAACCCAACTTATGTTTCGAAAAGGATAGACAAAGTTTAATGGGTCAACAAGTTAATATAATGATTATGGAACGCTAAATCAATAATCCCATAATATTTAATGTTGGATTCTGCAGGAACAAAGGATGGATAATATATCCTTAATAAGTGTAGTTACCTTAAAAAGGTGTATCGCAGAAACACCTTAAGAGACTTACCTATATGAGTATGGAAATCGGGCTGTTCAAAGTAATACTGCTTTCTGACATAGACTCATGAAACCAGGATTAAAGCACATGGCCATTAATGTGCTGAGCAATACAGAACTTGTAACGACCCAGAATTTTTAGAAATTAAAATATGAATATTTAATTAATTTTAAATATTAATAAGTGAAATTTATAAGTCAAATAAATTTTTATTTGAATTTTTGGATTTAATTGAATAATTAAATCGATAATTTAATACGTTAAAATATGGAAATAATTGAAAATTGAGTTAAATATGATAGAAAATGATTTGTAAAATTTTATTTTATCATATTGAAGTTAGAACAATATTTTAGAACTTTTAAAATCGAATTTAAAGTTAATTTGTGAAAATTGAATATTTTAATATTTAAATCGACTAGTGAAAATAGTCAATTTTTGAACAGTCTCAGAATTGAACGAAACCAGTTCCATTGGATCCGTAATGGTTAGTTATTACCGGATTTCAATTTTTGTGTCAATCGGAGCTATCGTTTGATCGTGGCAGCTCGAAACGAATCGAATTATTTTTAATTTAAATTTGGCGAGTGAAAATAGCCATTTTTCAAAAAGGTCTCGGATTTCGATGAAACCAGTTTCATCGGATCCGTAATGTGATATTATTGTAAGGTTTCAAATTTCAAGTCAATTGGATTTACCGTTTGTCCGGTACAAATTAAAACGCCTAAAAATCGACTTAAATCGGTTTAATTTAAATTGAGCGTTTATAGCCATAACTCGCACATACTTCCGAATTAGCTTTCGAAACCTGTTCCATTGTGTCCGGAACGCGGGATAAACCCTAGGTACGTCAGTTTCGGCGCCTAAATCGGAGTTCGGAATTTCCGGATGAATAGTGTCGAACGAAATTCTATAAATAGCACCACTCTCTTCATAAATTTAGAAAAAAATAACTAAAACCCTAAATTTTAACCCTAGCCGCCACTTATTCAACCAAAGGCCAGAATTGTCTCTCACTTCTTCATCAATCTCTCTCAATCCGTAAGGAATTACGCGAAGTGTTCAACACGGAAGTCGTAGAGCACGACGAGAGCTTCGATTCCATACGGTGATGATTGGAAATGGTGCAACGGAGAGGGTGCTAGGGGGGGCCGTTCTCTTCAGGTCACGCACGCCTTTATGGGCTGTAGAGCAGGCCGAGCTCAAGGGGGAGGCAGGCGTGGGTAGAGGAGGTGCTGAGCTTCGCGATGGCGGTGACGTGATCGAGTTTAGTCGAGTGATGTGGATGCAAGATTCAACCCTAGTTTTGGGTGATGGGTTCAAGGTTGCGGCCTTGATCTGTAGAAAAGGAACGTGAAGAAGATGAAGGGGGGGACGGCCTGGTTCAATGGGGAAGGATCATGTGGCTGTGATGAGTTTAGGTTTATAATTTTAAAGTTTGTGTTGTAAATTTAAGTTATAAATCGTGTAACTTCAATAATTCATAACCTTTTCATACGAGGTCGAAAACGCGCGAAACCAGTTGCGTTGGAATCGTATGGACGAGCACTACGCGATGGAGTTGGTTTGGAGTCGTTTGGAGTTAGTGAGAATTTTGGGTAAAATTAAACGTCCGTTTAATTTTATTCGAAATAAAAGCTGAAACGGAAATTAAAATCAAGGTGAGAACTTCTCACTCAATCGAATCAGTTTCGATTTTATTTTAAATAGTTAGATTTAAAATATTTGAATGCATGTTTGAATGATGATTGTTATCTATTGATTGTTAAAATAGACATTATGCGCCGTTAGTAAGCGGATGTTATTTATTAAAAACATATACCGCGAATATTTCATAAACAGTGAAATTGGTATTATATATAATATCAATATATATATATTGGCATATGTATATATTGCAGTTGATTGATTTCCCGCATTTTTTGTTTAGCGGATGAGACCCTATTACGCCGTTATTAAGCGGATAATATTTAATAAGAACATATACCGCGATAATTTCGTACTGGAGCGAAATTGGTATTGTGCTAATGTTTTTGGATGCAGGAAAACAGGTTGGAGGGATCCAACTGGATTCCTCAACAGTATTTATTTGATTTTTGAATATTTTGATATTCGTTGATTATCATATCGATATATGATATCGTTGTTGTCGTGATTGACTATTTGGTATGTAACATCATTGGACCCAGATTTTGGGATTTTAAAATGATTTTTAAAGTGATTTTTTTTGAAAAGATAAAATATTTTTGGAATTGATCCATTATAAATAAATGAACGTTATAATTTTTAAAGTTATAAAAATTATGATTTTTGAGAATATAGTTAAAAGCTGATTTTTGAGAAATATGAATTAATGATTTTATAAAATAGTTTAAATCGGGATTTTTGAATATATTATAAAAGTTTAAATATAGGGTTTATGAAGTTTGATTATTTTATAAGTCAAAAGGATGAAATTATAAAGGAGTTTAAAGACGTTTTTTAAAATATTAATATGAATTGAATTATATTAAGAGATTTATAAATGGATATTTATAAATTGAAATATTGACATTATAAAACGAGTTTTTATAAGTGTTTGAATGAAGTGAAAATGAATTTCATTAAGGAATGAAATTTATAGAATTATAAACGGTGAAGTTATAAATGAAATTTTATAAGCAGTAGGTTTATAAAATTTATAAAGTTATTAAAGAATATATTTTGGATAAATAATTAAATCTTATAAGTTATAAGATTTATAATTATGAAGTTTAAAAAGAACGATTTTGTAAAATAATCGTTTTATAAGTATTTAACTTATAATATGAACGTTTAGTTTATAATTTAGTTATAAACTGGAATAGGTTAATAAAGGAATTTATAAAAAGGAAGTTTTTTTAAATAAATAGAAATGGAATTTATAAACGTTGTTTTATAAATTCACAAATGACTTATTTTGATAAGTTAATGGTTATAACTTAGAAATAGAGTTATATTTACGTTTTAGACTGTGAATAATCCTTTAAGTTAAAATGTATAAGAAGGATGAAATTTGTTAACATAATATATTCACGTTTTTGAATTGTGAATAATATGTTAAAGAAAAATGTTTTGAATGTGATGTTTTAAATAGAATTAAAACGATCTAACGATGTTTTAAAATATGTTGAGATTCGAAACCATAGATTTCAACATTCATTGTTGAAATAGACGTTTTCGAGAAATAAAAGGAAATAATGGACTATAACACTGTTGTTATAGTAAATGATTTCCAAAAGGAAATGTTTTGTATAGTATTGGGATTTATATATCTATTTTAATTTCGAATCCCTATACTAGTGATTTTGGGTTGTCGTAACAATGTTTTACGCAACATTCGTTTTGGCCCAAATAAATATGTTTAAGAGAATGATTTCCTTAAAGAATGAAATTTATATACTTAATTTCGATTTAAGTATATTGAATATTTTCTAAGTGTTGAAAATAAATAAAATTTGTGAATTACTTATGAATAAATAAGTATGGAAATGTTTTCCAATATAAAGCGAATATTTTGAGAATTTATCTTTTTGAAGATAAATTGAAAAAGAATATTGAAATGAATAATTGGAATCGAATATTCATAGATATTTTGGATTATAAATTCACTATGGAATTTACGAATGAAAAGGAGAAATTGTTTAAAAATAAATATTAATTTATTTTTGAAGTGTTGAAATTATATATCTTGTAAAGATATTTTGGAAGATAAATAATTTGGAAAATTATTTGGAATCTGGTGATGTATGCATATCCATTGATAGTTCAATAATCGACTATCAATAATTTCCCTTTAAATGGGTATTGGATGTGATTTGTTTGAATTTGAATGCCACACTTATTTTTGAATAAGCGCTCACTATTCGGGTTAACCGGGAAAGGACCATGGGGTCGTATAACCCATTCCGAATATGTGATACGTCGTTATGATAGCATTGAAGATCGGTGTTGAAGACCGAGTATTTGTGAAAGCGATAGGATGACCTATCGATTGTTTCTGCACTGGGTAGCTCCTGGTATAGAGATCTCCTAAGTGATGGGAAATTCGATCGGGATTGTGAATACCCGGATTGCAAGGGCTTCGTAAGAAGTGCCTTCGGTTCTGTTCGAGCCCGGAACAGACTTGTATGGATTGTATGCCTGACATTACAAGTTGAGATATAAAGCCGATTTCTTTCAAATATATTTCTGTTGGTGGCGGAGAATTTATTCTTTTAGCTTAACACCCTTCTCTGAGACGTACGAGCTCAGAGGTTATATAGTTGAAGTTATCAGCGATATATTCCCAATTTGGTAATGTGACATGCTGAGTGATGCTGAAATGATCATTGTGTTGATTATTTGTGATAGGATCGTTTATTTGATCGTCTATCCTTGTGATCATTGTGTTGATCATTTGTTGTCCCAAAGCATGGCTTTTGTATAAAGTATGTTTTTGTGGACGTGAATTCGTCGAGCCTCACACCCCGTGAATGGTCAAAACAGGAAAGAAGCAGCAAGGTTATGAGGGGTAGCACCCTTTAGGATGTGTCCATTTCCTTCTGGAAAAGGGTGGTATCATGGTATGGAGCCCAGATACTTACTCATGTTGAAAACACTTTGTTATGATTGTGTGAATTGATTACGAGCGCTCGGTGATAAAGGTCCCAAAGGACCGGGGGATGGCATATTCGGTCAGTTGTTACTCAGTTAGGGGTAACCCGGCCTTGTGTTGGTAGAGATCCGGTTTGGTTCTCGGGGATGTCCATCCAGAGGCATTCTCATGTGGCAATGGGAAGTTCCTTGGCCTGATCATTCGTTGGAAATCCAAAGAAACAATACGAAACTTGTACGGTTTTAGTTGTATAACCTGCTATGGAATGTGGCGGTAACCTGCTATTGAACATAGTTAGCTATAGTAGGCATACGATAATGGTCGTATGTTGGCTAAGATTTATATTCTACTTTCGAAATGAATTTTCCCTACACTATACACTAACAATAATATCAAATGTTCTTTTAAATGCGTATCAAGCATCTTTGACTATCATAAGGAGAAATCTCCTCCGATTCTGCGTTTGCATTGTGTGTGTGTGCGGGAGGCCTTATGGTAGTCTCATTTTTAAAAGCATTGCGAATTGAATTTAAAATATTCTTCTATTTTGATTTTAAAGTAAATAAACTGTTTTGAGTTCTCACACCAGTCACATGACTGACTTGGAGTTTATTGGTTTCCTTCCTAAACTCTGGGTGCCCACCAATTTCCACACGGGCAGTCAAGAGTTAGGTTTATCAGGATATTCTGGATATTCTGGAGTTGCTGGAGGCAAGCTGGATGGCATGGCATATTACTTATATAGTATTTCTTTTTCCGCTGCACTGTTTGTTGTGGTTGTACACTCTGATGATATGATGTGATGAAATGTGATGAAATGTAATAACTGATATAGTTCTTTGTTTAAAGATTATTCATTTATTATTATATGTTGTTCCGCTGCGAATTGTGAGATTCTGATGTTGTTCTGTTGTTTTCTATTCCGTTCTATTTTAAAATTATTTTTCTATTTTTTCTTTCCCCTCCATTTTCTATCTCTTCTCTATCTTTCTTCTCTTCTATTTTCAAATGTTCTATTTTCCCTCTGTTTTCTTCTCTATCTTTTTCCTCTATTTTCTCTCTTCTTTCTTCTTCCTTTTTCTTAAATTCTTTTTAAAACCCATAACTATTCGGTTTTTCGGCAACGAAAATCCGCGTGCGTTACATTTGGTATCAGAGCTTATGGTTAAGCGACAACCATGGTTCTGTTGGGTATTATTCATTAGAGATAGAGTCAGCAGTACTCTAGATTGAGTTTGAGTGTAATAATAGCTATGAGAGCGTATTTGTTAGTGAATATAAAATTGTTTTATATTGTGATGATTGGTTTATTGAGTGGTATATGAACTTTCGTCAGCGTGGTCCGCAAGACTATGCCGAAGGGGTTTCTAAACACTTGAATAGAATAATTCGACACAGTATTGATCTTTAAATTGGGTAAATGAAATAATTTTACCTTGATTATATTTTATATATAAAAGGAATAATTTTTCAGAATTATTAAAGGTATATAAGTTGATTGTTAGGTTGTTTGAATAGTCTAAATTGAAGAATAATGGTATAAGCAAAAGAATTATAAGAATTGAATTATAATTAAAGTGATTTACAATTGTGAAATAAACTTATATATATAAGAAGTGAAACTATATGAATATATTTATGAATATGAGTTGTAAATGAAAGTGAATTCAAAGATAAATGAAATTCAACTTTTGAAATTGAATTGAATTAATGAAATGAATGTTAATCAATTAAATGTAAATTAAGTTGATATGAAATAATGAATATAAATGTTAATTCATTAAATTCTAATGTTATTAGAAGTTGAATAATTGAATGTATGAATATAAACAAAGGAATTTGGTTGAAATTAATATACTTTGGTTGTTATATGATTGTTAGTTGATTGTTGATTGATTATATATAAATTCATTAAGTGAATTAGTGAAATTGGAAGCAATGAAATTGAATTCAAATTAGAAGTAAATAAATTTGAATAGAATTGAATGGAATTGAATTTGATTTGGAAGTGAACCAACTTGAATGAAAATTAGTAAATAATAACTAATTGAATCGAGAATGAATGTTGATAAAATTCAATGTAAATAAATCAAATATGATTTAAATTGAAAACCTATTTCATTGTATATAAATGAATATTATTGGTTATGAATGTTAGTTGGATGATAATTGGTTGATGGTTGAATATATATTGCATTTGTTGTTTAGTTGCATTTGCTATGTTGACATATATAGTTATTATGTTGCTATATGTTGTATATCGATACTATTTGTCTATATGCATGACTCTCATGTTGTTTGTTGAGTGTTAGTAGGTGCGGATCGCGTTTGCTTCGCATTTGGAGCTCGCTTTAGCGCTATATTAGCCGTATATGCTTGCTAATAAAATATAAGGTACATATCTCGGATTAAATACAGTACTTTTACACTTTTTCCCTGCGGGATGCCTCATTACTTGATGAGATGTATATTTGTGATATATATACTGTCATTTTTTTTTCGGATCGAGCCGCGCAAAGGAGACTATAGCGAATTTTTCCGGAAATATAAGGCGTTAGAAAAAATTTGAGAAAATGGGAAAATTTTGAAAACTTTAAACTTTGATTTTGGAATTGAAAGTTAAACGATAGTAGTTGTTTTTGAAAAGATAACTAAGTATGATTTGAAAACTTAGTAAAGTTTTATAAGAAGTTTAATTATGAAAATTGGGAAAATTAATAGATTCTATAATTTTTCTTACTTGTAATTTCGAGGACGAAATTCTTTTAAGTGGGGAAGATTGTAACGACCCAGAATTTTTAGAAATTAAAATATGAATATTTAATTAATTTTAAATATTAATAAGTGAAATTTATAAGTCAAATAAATTTTTATTTGAATTTTTGGATTTAATTGAATAATTAAATCGATAATTTAATACGTTAAATTATGGAAGTAATTTAAAATTGAGTTAAATATGATAGAAAATGATTTGTAAAATTTTATTTTATCATATTGAAGTTAGAACAATATTTTAGAACTTTTAAAATCGAATTTAAAGTTAATTTGTGAAAATTGAATATTTTAATATTTAAATCGACTAGTGAAAATAGTCAATTTTTGAACAGTCTCAGAATTGAACGAAACCAGTTCCATTGGATCCGTAATGGTTAGTTATTACCGGATTTCAATTTTTGGGTCAATCGGAGCTATCGTTTGATCGTGGCAGCTCGAAACGCATCGAATTATTTTTAATTTAAATTTGGCGAGTGAAAATAGCCATTTTTCAAAAAGTCTCGGATTTCGACGAAACCAGTTTCATCGGATCCGTAATGTGATATTATTGTAAGGTTTCAAATTTCAAGTCAATTGGATTTACCGTTTGTCCGGTACAAATTAAAACGCCTAAAAATCGACTTAAATCGGTTTAATTTAAATTGAGCGTTTATAGCCATAACTCGCACATACTTCCGAATTAGCTTCCGAAACCTGTTCCATTGTGTCCGGAACGCGGGATAAACCCTAGGTACGTCAGTTTCGGCGCCTAAATCGGAGTTCGGAATTTCCGGATGAATAGTGTCGAACGAAATTCTATAAATAGCACCACTCTCTTCATAAATTTAGAAAAAAATAACTAAAACCCTAAATTTTAACCCTAGCCGCCACTTATTCAACCAAAGGCCAGAATTGTCTCTCACTTCTTCATCAATCTCTCTCAATCCGTAAGGAATTACGCGAAGTGTTCAACACGGAAGTCGTAGAGCACGACGAGAGCTTCGATTCCATACGGTGATGATCGGAAATGGTGCAACGGAGAGGGAGCTAGGGGGGCCGTTCTCTTCAGGTCACGCACGCCTTTATGGGCTGTAGAGCAGGCCGAGCTCAAGGGGGAGGCAGGCGTGGGTAGAGGAGGTGCTGAGCTTCGCGATGGCGGTGACGTGATCGAGTTTAGTCGAGTGATGTGGATGCAAGATTCAACCCTAGTTTTGGGTGATGGGTTCAAGGTTGCGGCCTTGATCTGTAGAAAAGGAACGTGAAGAAGATGAAGGGGGGGACGGCCTGGATTCAATGGGGAAGGATCATGTGGCTGTGATGAGTTTAGGTTTATAATTTTAAAGTTTGTGTTGTAAATTTAAGTTATAAATCGTGTAACTTCAATAATTCATAACCTTTTCATACGAGGTCGAAAACGCGCGAAACCAGTTGCGTTGGAATCGTATGGACGAGCACTACGCGATGGAGTTGGTTTGGAGTCGTTTGGAGTTAGTGAGAATTTTGGGTAAAATTAAACGTCCGTTTAATTTTATTCGAAATAAAAGCTGAAACGGAAATTAAAATCAAGGTGAGAACTTCTCACTCAATCGAATCAGTTTCGATTTTATTTTAAATAGTTAGATTTAAAATATTTGAATGCATGTTTGAATGATGATTGTTATCTATTGATTGTTAAAATAGACATTATGCGCCGTTAGTAAGCGGATGTTATTTATTAAAAACATATACCGCGAATATTTCATAAACAGTGAAATTGGTATTATATATAATATCAATATATATATATTGGCATATGTATATATTGCAGTTGATTGATTTCCCGCATTTTTTGTTTAGCGGATGAGACCCTATTACGCCGTTATTAAGCGGATAATATTTAATAAGAACATATACCGCGATAATTTCGTACTGGAGCGAAATTGGTATTGTGCTAATGTTTTTGGATGCAGGAAAACAGGTTGGAGGGATCCAACTGGATTCCTCAACAGTATTTATTTGATTTTTGAATATTTTGATATTCGTTGATTATCATATCGATATATGATATCGTTGTTGTCGTGATTGACTATTTGGTATGTAACATCATTGGACCCAGATTTTGGGATTTTAAAATGATTTTTAAAGTGATTTTTTTTGAAAAGATAAAATATTTTTGGAATTGATCCATTATAAATAAATGAACGTTATAATTTTTAAAGTTATAAAAATTATGATTTTTGAGAATATAGTTAAAAGCTGATTTTTGAGAAATATGAATTAATGATTTTATAAAATAGTTTAAATCGGGATTTTTGAATATATTATAAAAGTTTAAATATAGGGTTTATAAAGTTTGATTATTTTATAAGTCAAAAGGATGAAATTATAAAGGAGTTTAAAGACGTTTTTTAAAATATTAATATGAATTGAATTATATTAAGAGATTTATAAATGGATATTTATAAATTGAAATATTGACATTATAAAACGAGTTTTTATAAGTGTTTGAATGAAGTGAAAATGAATTTCATTAAGGAATGAAATTTATAGAATTATAAACGATGAAGTTATAAATGAAATTTTATAAGCAGTAGGTTTATAAAATTTATAAAGTTATTAAAGAATATATTTTGGATAAATAATTAAATCTTATAAGTTATAAGATTTATAATTATGAAGTTTAAAAAGAACGATTTTGTAAAATAATCGTTTTATAAGTATTTAACTTATAATATGAACGTTTAGTTTATAATTTAGTTATAAACTGGAATAGGTTAATAAAGGAATTTATAAAAAGGAAGTTTTTATAAATAAATAGAAATGGAATTTATAAACGTTGTTTTATAAATTCACAAATGACTTATTTTGATAAGTTAATGGTTATAACTTAGAAATAGAGTTATATTTACGTTTTAGACTGTGAATAATCCTTTAAGTTAAAATGTATAAGAAGGATGAAATTTGTTAACATAATATATTCACGTTTTTGAATTGTGAATAATATGTTAAAGAAAAATGTTTTGAATGTGATGTTTTAAATAGAATTAAAACGATCTAACGATGTTTTAAAATATGTTGAGATTCGAAACCATAGATTTCAACATTCATTGTTGAAATAGACGTTTTCGAGAAATAAAAGGAAATAATGGACTATAACACTGTTGTTATAGTAAATGATTTCCGAAAGGAAATGTTTTGTATAGTATTGGGATTTATATATCTATTTTAATTTCGAATCCCTATACTAGTGATTTTGGGTTGTCGTAACAATGTTTTACGCAACATTCGTTTTGGCCCAAATAAATATGTTTAAGAGAATGATTTCCTTAAAGAATGAAATTTATATACTTAATTTCGATTTAAGTATATTGAATATTTTCTAAGTGTTGAAAATAAATAAAATTTGTGAATTACTTATGAATAAATAAGTATGGAAATGTTTTCCAATATAAAGCGAATATCTTGAGAATTTATCTTTTTGAAGATAAATTGAAAAAGAATATTGAAATGAATAATTGGAATCGAATATTCATAGATATTTTGGATTATAAATTCACTATGGAATTTACGAATGAAAAGGAGAAATTGTTTAAAAATAAATATTAATTTATTTTTGAAGTGTTGAAATTATATATCTTGTAAAGATATTTTGGAAGATAAATAATTTGGAAAATTATTTGGAATCTGGTGATGTATGCATATCCATTGATAGTTCAATAATCGACTATCAATAATTTCCCTTTGAATGGGTATTGGATGTGATTTGTTTGAATTTGAATGCCACACTTATTTTTGAATAAGCGCTCACTATTCGGGTTAACCGGGAAAGGACCATGGGGTCGTATAACCCATTCCGAATATGTGATACGTCGTTATGATAGCATTGAAGATCGGTGTTGAAGACCGAGTATTTGTGAAAGCGATAGGATGACCTATCGATTGTTTCTGCACTAGGTAGCTCCTGGTATAGAGATCTCCTAAGTGATGGGAAATTCGATCGGGATTGTGAATACCCGGATTGCAAGGGCTTCGTAAGAAGTGCCTTCGGTTCTGTTCGAGCCCGGAACAGACTTGTATGGATTGTATGCCTGACATTACAAGTTGAGATATAAAGCCGATTTCTTTCAAATATATTTCTGTTGGTGGCGGAGAATTTATTCTTTTAGCTTAACACCCTTCTCTGAGACGTACGAGCTCAGAGGTTATATAGTTGAAGTTATCAGCGATATATTCCCAATTTGGTAATGTGACATGCTGAGTGATGCTGAAATGATCATTGTGTTGATTATTTGTGATAGGATCGTTTATTTGATCGTCTATCCTTGTGATCATTGTGTTGATCATTTGTTGACCCAAAGCATGGCTTTTGTATAAAGTATGTTTTTGTGGACGTGAATTCGTCGAGCCTCACACCCCGTGAATGGTCAAAACAGGAAAGAAGCAGCAAGTTTATGAGGGGTAGCACCCTTTAGGATGTGTCCATTTCCTTCTGGAAAAGGGTGGTATCATGGTATGGAGCCCAGATACTTACTCATGTTGAAAACACTTTGTTATGATTGTGTGAATTGATTACGAGCGCTCGGTGATAAAGGTCCCAAAGGACCGGGGGATGGCATATTCGGTCAGTTGTTACTCAGTTAGGGGTAACCCGGCCTTGTGTTGGTAGAGATCCGGTTTGGTTCTCGGGGATGTCCATCCAGAGGCATTCTCATGTGGCAATGGGAAGTTCCTTGGCCTGATCATTCGTTGGAAATCCAAAGAAACAATACGAAACTTGTACGGTTTTAGTTGTATAACCTGCTATGGAATGTGGCGGTAACATGCTATTGAACATAGTTAGCTATAGTAGGCATACGATAATGGTCGTATGTTGGCTAAGATTTATATTTTACTTTCGAAATGAATTTTCCCTACACTATACACTAACAATAATATCAAATGTTCTTTTAAATGCGTATCAAGCATCTTTGACTATCATAAGGAGAAATCTCCTCCGATTCTGCGTTTGCATTGTGTGTGTGTGCGGGAGGCCTTATGGTAGTATCATTTTTAAAAGCATTGCGAATTGAATTTAAAATATTCTTCTATTTTGATTTTAAAGTAAATAAACTGTTTTGAGTTCTCACACCAGTCACATGACTGACTTGGAGTTTATTGTTTTCCTTCCTAAACTCTGGGTGCCCACCAATTTCCACACGGGCAGTCAAGAGTTAGGTTTATCAGGATATTTTGGATATTCTGGAGTTGCTGGAGGCAAGCTGGATGGCATGGCATATTACTTATATAGTATTTCTTTTTCCGCTGCACTGTTTGTTGTGGTTGTACACTCTGATGATATGATGTAATGAAATGTGATGAAATATAATAACTGATATAGTTCTTTGTTTAAAGATTATTCATTTATTATTATATGTTGTTCCGCTGCGAATTGTGAGATTCTGATGTTGTTCTGTTGTTTTCTATTCCGTTCTATTTTAAAATTATTTTTCTATTTTTTCTTTCCCCTCCATTTTCTATCTCTTCTCTATCTTTCTTCTCTTCTATTTTCAAATGTTCTATTTTCCCTCTGTTTTCTTCTCTATCTTTTTCCTCTATTTTCTCTCTTCTTTCTTCTTCCTTTTTCTTAAATTCTTTTTAAAACCCATAACTATTCGGTTTTTCGGCAACGAAAATCCGCGTGCGTTACAGAACTCTTTACCTAAGAAAGCCAACACGTGTGATTGTTTCGGTTTTGTCATAAAGGATACTTCGTTCAAGATTCGTTGACCATAGAATCTCGATAAAGATTTGAATGGTTTATACTAAGTAAAAGTTCAAATCCAAAAGACACCTTTTATTTATGTGATGGTTTTCACGATGATGCAATTCTTGATCTTTGAACTACGTTTGGCTTGATCTCACTTGGGTACGTAGGCAACCACTCAAGTGATGCAGCTATTCGGATTTTAAAACCTTAAAATGTTTTTAAATTATCCAAACTTAAAAATAGGTAGAGAATGTTGGATATTTTTCAAGTTTTCCCTTGTTTTTGTTTCCATAAAGAGAGAAGAAAGGAAGAGGGAAGAAAGAAGAAAAGCAAAAGTCCCACATCTTATGATATTGGGAACCATACGTGCTTAAGTATGGGTTTCTTATGAAGGAGTTGGGGCCTTGGGGTTCCCAAATGCATGCTTTGTTGAGACGAGGAAAGTTATGCATAATTATCACACGCACACGCGCCGCCGCTGTCCGTCTGACTGAACCGGATCGGGTCGGGTACGAGAATGGGTCAACTGATGATATTTTTGAAGCAAATCTGAAAATAGAAACCGTTCGAATTTCAGCCCGTTATGGACCTAGAATTATATAAGGCAGGACGTTTGAAATTTAAAAGGGCGCGACCATTATGAATAGACAACTCCTCGTCTCTATATATAGGTCGGCCAGAAATGTTATTCAGTACACAAAAAATCTCCTTCTTCCTCCCACACAACCTGCAATGCCACAGGCGTGTTACAGAACACTCTCATATCAAACGAATTTGTAACACCTACAAGGTGTTGCAAATTCAACAAAATTTGTAACGCCTGTGCGGCGATGCAGACTGCATTTCGCATTCCATTTCTTCACTCTATTCCGTCTCCGTATTTTACATCATTTCCAATCAAATTAAAGTGTTCTTCACCAGATCAAAACCGTACAAATTTTAAATCTGGTTACGCTTTTCCAAGGCTTCATTGAATCTTGAAAGTCGATAGTTCGATAACCCATTTGTACCTACTGGGTTGAACTATTGTCAAAAAGAATCTATTCCATAGATCCTTGAAGTCAGAAGTACGACATTATATTCGTCGGATTCAACTCGAATCACAAATTTCCCAACATTAAAGATACCTAAATTGCATATTATATTATGAGTTAGAAGTTATCTTAATACTCTTTTTTATTACTTTAGCACATGGCTGCATCTAAAGGACATGAATATGATGTTCGCTTTCTTGTTCAAAGAAAAGCTAATGTTAATTGCACTGGTGGGAAAAATAATTATTGATTCCTTGTGAAACATGTATAAATTAAAAAGTATAAACTCCCTAATCTTGAACTAAAAAAATTGTATGATTGAATAATGAATCAATCAAATAATTTATACCAAACTTTTTTTCTTTGAGACATATATTTCCCAAGAAATGAACACAGTAATGACCATGCATGGAATCCTTTTTCATTAGATGTTTATAGAATGTTAGATAGAAAAATAAGAAAGTATTCTTTAAAAATAGCAAGAAAATATGTAATTATTTTACTAAACTTGCTAAAGTGTTCCTCGAGCATCTCTAGCTACAACATCCCCTACCTTGTCCAAACCATACATCATTAAAGCCTAAAACTAGTAGTTCCCCTATCTCTATCGCGTTGCCCAATGGCTACTAGAGCTAGACAACAAGTAATGATCTAACCCCTGCTCATCATCAGCCATTGAGGCAACACCAAAAACGTCTTGTACCTTATATCTTTCCAATACTACAAATCTATTTTTCATGTAGAGGCACTCTGATTTAGTCTTTTTTAACCTACTAGCGTGCCTCGACACACTAGATAACCATAGTTGACCATGGTTATAGACAATAGGATCAAAAGCTACAGGGTCAATCATGATACCTTGTTCATCACTTGAAATTATGCTAGGCATTATGTCAAGAAGATTGGGAGCATTGGAAGACAGAGACTACTGCTCTTTATTGCGATTGCGTGCTTGCTCAAACTGCCTCCTATAAGTAGTCCATGTATCCTATAACCTTTATATGCCAAAAAATGTCACTAAAATGATCGATTAGTTCTTAAGAGGCTAACGCCATGATCCTATTGAGGCGGAGATCATCGAATAACATCCTTTACAGAAGCAAGTGCTTGTGAACAAAAGGAACCCAAGTTCGCCCCTTCATTCTATCGGCAGACCAAAGGAAGATTCTGAGGTGTGAACGAGATTGGATCGTGACATTCTCTGGCTAAATGTGTCGACCACCCACATTTGAAGCATCTAATTTTATATCGTGAATGCCGATGAGCAGTGGAAGAACTAAGACATGATATATAGGAGGTGGTGCAAAAAACTGTCGAGCACAGCCAGTAAAGCTCCTTCTCCTAAGTTTCGACTTCCACCTATCCGCTCTTGCCTTGCTCATCCAAAAGCGGACCCCCGACTTCATCTGCATATTGCATCGTGCTACACAAATCGACACCACCATCGCGTATTCCTCCCATTAAAATTAGCCATGTCATTAATATTTAGGGTTCGTGAAGGAGGATATGGATCTAGGGCAATTTAAGGATTTGTAAAATAGATGGAAATATGGAACGAAAAAGAAGTGGGAAGGAGAAATAATTGGAAGAAAGGGCGACCAAGAAAATAATCGGGGAAGCCCTTGTTCTATAAGTTTTACCATATTTATGCCTTCTTTATATAAAAAAATTAAATCAGGTGATAACATGGTGAAATAAAATCTTTGCTGACGTTATAAAAAAAGTTTCTTACAATGTTAGCCTTTCGTTGAATCTACCATAACCTTTCGTTTGGAATATTTCCAACTTAAAGCTTCTTATTTAAGGTTTGTACATGAATTTAATATCAATATATTATACTCGATAGCGCTTATGAAGTTCGAGTTTGAACGTTCCTTTATAAAGAAGTCTTTGTTTCTATAAAAAATTCTCTTTTATTTCATAAATTCTCGAGAATATTCTAAATAACCATTTAGTGATTTTAATTGGATTTGATATTTTCTTCATGCATCAAATACATATGAAAATTATGGTGTTGTAAACAACAACATGTCTGATAATTCCAATTATCAATACATAAGAAATTCATCTTACATATTCCATATTAAACATTTTAATGAGATGTCTTTACATATCGTTCGAGACATTCCCAACATCCTTTATGCTTATTATAAAAGATATAATTTAAAGATCCAATAACGAGTGTTAACCAACCATACTATTATTGATTTTAATATAAGTAAATCGTTAACAATCAGCAATGTGTTATTCATTTATAGTCTATAAATATCTATATATCTTTTAATCGTTTTTTCTTATGGACACACGCTTCCTCTACATTTTGATTGAAAGTCCAACTATTCGATATTTCTTCAAAATATTTATTCAATTCTGATGGTTATAAATGATACTTTCATATCATTTCTAGGATCATATCCTAAAACCCACAAACTCAATATTGCTCCCACCGACTTCGAGATACTTTAGTTGTTATGTGTAATCAATCCATTCCAAATAATTATTTAGAATTTTCCATCTCAACACATTTGTATCAAACACAAAGTCATACCTAACGATAATTTTGAGAGTAAATCTGAATTAACTTGAGCCCGTTGAATACCAAATTTATTACGCCAATTTCAATAATTTGAAATCACGATGTCATTTTTATTAATGTTGCTTGTTATATTCCAATTGAATTTGTCTTGCTTTTGAAGACTCATTCACAGTCGATGGATCATATACCTTCGGATATAACTACCTAGATCATATTTGGATAATGTACTTGGAATCCTTTTCATATTTGTGCATCATACCATATCGTAGAGTCAATACACTTAATGGTTCGATTAAAAACTTAGTATTATCTATTCTCGACATCGATAAGTGACTTATAGTTTCTCTTTAATGTGTAAGAACGCTTATTAGATATTCTAATGCGATGAGTTTGTTTAGGTTATATTAATTTTATTTCATTCCACGTAATCAGTTTTATCTTTGGATCGTATCCAAATTCATTTTCGGTACTAATAATTTCTAAAGGAAATCAGTCGCTACAAAGTTGATATTTTTGAAACAACAATGTTGTTTCTCGGTGCAACGAAATAGGCATTCATAAACACTTTACGAATTGTCTTGTATCTAGAACTGATTTAGTTTTAGTTTACATTACTTATGTTCAAAACATAATTTAGTCTTCTAAGGACAACCGTTTCCAAAATTCTTTTGCGGCAATTCATAAAAAGATCACTCATGTGCAATTATTACATGTAGTCTTTCGACTCACACAACCTGCCGACTCCTTGACCTATGATATATTGGGGTTTTGTATAAACCCTAATTTTGTATGAATTTGTTAAGTAATGAAATTATTTTTAACCTTATGTATGGCACTTAAATACACGACCTTATAGAAAGAGGTTAACTTAACTTCACTCACCATTAATCATACTTTGTTAAACAAAATTCGATTACTCTTTTAACATTGCATCATGATGTATTGTAAGAGGAGTGACTATTGAGATTGAATCTTTATTCATTCTTAGGTACGTTTAGAACTCTTTTAAAATATACTCAACGGTCAATCAAATCAGATTATTTTTATTATCTATTGCAAGTTATTTTATTTACTTTCATTTTATATTCTATGAAGTCGTCATTACATACCACATGTGTATCATATACACATGTTCGTATTTGCGATAACATTGGTGAATACAACAAGGTATGTTGAACCATTTTGGAATTAATAGACTTTTGATTGCATAAATCTATATGTATCAATCCGTAGAGTTCGTCAGCTCGTTCGATGCTCCCACTAAATGGGTGTTTTTCTCTTAATTATCTGAGATATAATTTACTAGTACTATATGATTTATAATAATTAAAAATATTTTTCAAAATTGTGGCCTAGTCTATAATTCCAAAACAATTGCAAATAAATTTAGATACTTCTGTATGTCCAATACATCATAAATACCAGTACTATAGTTTTATTTATAATAAATATCCATACAGAAATAAAACTATGTCTATTTTTAGTAAATACTGAAAATAATTATTATTTCATGAATAACTTGTGGTACATTTGACGAAAACAATTTTTGCAACTTGATGCAACCAATAAGTGTTACATGGCATGATTCCACTATTTCTGTCATTATAATAATAACGTATGAAATACGAAGCTCTATTCAACATCTTAATATATGATGTTTATTTCATTTATTATAACTCGTTTACAATCAAGAATTTCAGATCAAGTATCTTAAATTCAAAAAAATAAATGTCATAGAAAACAATTCTCTTTGAGAAAATACTTTTTGAAGTAGAAATCCTATTTCTCATTCCAATGTTGAGTATCTATTATCATTTTACAATTCTCATTTTCGAGTTTATTTATGAAGCAGAAATGCCATTCACTCCCTTCATCCCAATCGTGCTTTAGGTTACATCCACTCTCATACTTTTTCTTAAATGGTCAAACCATTTAAAAAAAACCTTACTACAATGCCATTATGAACTATTTACAAAATTGTATTTGATCATCCTTAACTTTTAAGGATATCAAATAGATTGCACTTTATATAAACTAATTAAACTGACATTTCCACGAACGAATTCCTAGATTTATCTTGTAGCCTTTGGTCCAATGTTACATTTAACACAACAAGATCATTATTGTAATTAACCATATTGAATACATGATCTCACACTATAGTTTACTTGTTTATTTCAATGAACTAATTTCATAGAGGTTTCGTATACTATGAATTCTGGCCATTCATAATAGAACATTTATATGTAATCGTATATGGATCCAGTATCTATATTCTTGTATTGCTTTTAGAGGTTGACACTCATTGAAGTCAATACAATACACAGTCTCGGGCAAGTAAACTCATAAGTGACCGTGTTAAGAACATATTCAGTGGTCAAATAAAAAGGTGCTTGCATGGATCAACATGCAAAAATTTATTAGCTAGTATATTTTCTATTACTATTTGTCAATGTTAATTTAGTTCATTTGTATATTTTAATTGATAAACATTTTATCAATTATATTAATTGCGCAAATTTATCAAAGTAGATTATTTGGCCTATGAAATATAAATGTATTTATAAATAAAATCAATATTTTATTTTATGTATAATAAAGTTTTGTTATATTAATCTTAAGATTAACATATAGTATAATATGTATATCATATACACATATGTGTGTACGTGCACCTGCAATATAAATGGTGTACATGATTTAACATGTCTATGTATAGATGTTGAGATTTATAATATAACAGACATATTAGAAACTCTATATACATATGTGTCGTCTAATATGTGTGTATGTGTATGTTTGTGTGTGTATAATAAAATAGTATTTGAAATATATGTACATATATATAAGTTTATGTAAATATATGTATGTATGTATATGTGTGTATGTAAATAGTTAACATCATAATATGTGATGATGATTGCAATCTAATATAAATAATTGTAAATTCAAGTTGAAATTTAAATTTCAAACGCTATATCTCAAATATAGATCTATTTAGTAATATCTCGCACTTGAAAATTAAATTAGTATATTAATTTTGAAGATATATATATATATATATATATATATATATATTATATGTATATATGTAAAACCTAAAAAACTTATTCCAAATATATCTACACATATTATCATATAAACACATAATAAGAAATCTATATATAATACACACTCACAAACATTCGACAAAATGATAATAAATTTTTTGGTAGCTATATTTTGTGACTTTAAAAAAAATTGGTTTTTTTCGATTTCCACACGGAAATCATCTAAATTTATATAAAAAAGTTATTTTTTAAAGAAATTTAAACACATATATAAATTTTTATTAAATAAATATTTGCATGTTATATATACATATATACATTATAGATATGAAAATATCTTAAAACTTAGATTTTGTGTCTAAATAAATTACATAATATGTATATGTATACGGCTTAAAAAAACCTTTTTAAAAAAAATTCGAAATTATATTATGTATAATAATAAAATTTATACATATATTTAAAATTAAATTAGAAATTAGCCACAAAAGCCTCTTTAGCAAGTGCAATTAGTTTCTAGGACACATAACTGAAATAATTACTTTTAAGGACAAAATGCAAAATAATTAGTTTCTAAGGACTAAAAACCTATGAAATTATGTCCTTGAAAGTAATTGAACTGCTGACTTTGTTCTTAAAAGTAATTATTCTGCTGACTTCGACCTTGAAATTAATTTCTGTGGATATGTATCCTAGAAACTAATTGGACTGCAAAGTTTGTCCTTCTAGTGAAATGCCCTTATATTAAAGATATAGTATATGAGTATGTATGTCTTAAAATTAATCTTGTTTAAAAATTATTGGATTATTATTTTCGAAAAATTAGACTAAATGAAAATTTGATAATTGTTATTCATTGTAGAATGATACATGCGTGTGTGTGTGCACGTCTGTGTGCATATGTAAAAGAAATCAACACACATATAAACAAACGTATATATCCAATGTTGACGGCGCTAACGTACATGGATTCGTGATAGTATATATTAACTAATCATTTATATAACATAATAAACAACTGTTTATGCATTTATAAATGAAAATTATGGATTATTACCTTTTAATAAAGCCTATATACTTGAAATGTTGAATCTGATCACTCCTTGAATCAATATCAAAGCCTTTAGATAGAGCTACCAATCTGACTACAGCTACCACCATCTTCGAATTTGATTTAATTCGTGTATATGGAAGCTTGAAAATGAGTAGAACGGATGGCATATGGGTCGGCCAAATTAGATCTTAGGAAGTTAAAAAAGAATATGCAAATAAAGTGTGGTCAGAGATGAATGTATAGAGAAATACCAAGGAGCAAAAAGGGGATCCGAATTCAACTTTTTGTCTGACCATTTTATCTCCTTTTGGATCAAAATTCAAACCACTTTACTCCCTCCTATAGTCAGCCATAACAACCCCTATTTGGGCCTTCTAATTGCTTCAAGCCTGATCAGATAAATATGCATTTAAATTCAATTCAAATGCATATCGATATCATATATTAGTACGTGTGTTTATAACTATTATATAACAGTATTTAGTATTGATAAATACAAACTAAATAAAAAATTATAATTAATATCAATATCATATATTAACATTCACATGTTATATTACTTAGCAGGTGGTGTGATATTATGGCCAAATTTGTTTCTTGCATAATTTCGGTAAAATCTATTTTTACTTATTTAAGCATTACCCAATAGTAACAATTATTTACACCAACTCTCTTCGTCAAAACTATATCACATTAAGACTTATGGAATTTGATAATGACCAAAATTCCAATATCGTCCATATTCAACTTCATAGTCCAAACACAAAGTCTTTGGTTCAATAATAACAAATATTATTAGGCAAACTACTCTGGCTAGAAATTTTGACTTTGAGTTGACTTCAGCTGACCACGATACTAATCTCGTATAACCGAGTACATGAATCCTCTCTTGAATAGTGTTTTATTCTGATGCTTCCACTAGACCTAACTATAGTCATTCGATGGACTTCGTGCCATGATTTAATTATAATCAAAGTGGAGCTTCCAAATCGAAGATCAACGATATTCTCAAGTCAATGGAACTGTGTGATTTTGTCACATTGATAATTTCTGTTTGATCTTAATTATATTAACTTACAAAAAACTATCGAGTGAGTCATTTTATAGTTATCTAATAACTATCAGAACATGACCCCTTATTCCCCCATTAGTCATGAGTAATACACCGTCTAACATTTGGAGAGCGTTGCGTACTCTAGTCTCAATGGATGTATCGATATCTAGTCTCGATACATCTTGACTAGGAATGTTTAAAATGGTATGTTTGATTTCATTATGATAAATTACTCATGTTACAATACTTTGTATCTAATATCACTAAAACATACCACTTATGGATTTTCTATTAAATATAATTATAGTTAAATTAACTAATTCGTATAATAAATTATATTAAGATATAATAGAAAAAAAAAACCACCTTTTATTTTGAACAAGATTGATAATCAAGTAAGATATAAGTAATAAATTACATAATTATCCCCAGGGAATACCCCTCTACCTTAAGAGAATTTGTCGCTAGTAAAGAAGTAGTGATTAATAGAACAGATACTAAGGACAACATAGCAAATTTATTCACGAAGGGGCAAGCAAGGCTAGTTCTCGGCAAAATGATCGTAAGGATAAGATTGAGATTCCATAATTGGCTATAAGTGTAAGTGGGAGACCAATAGAGTTAGTGGTATGTCTTAGGAGAATTCCATAATTTATTGTAAATTGTTAACTCTATTACAAAATCTCGTTTGAAATAAAATGTGTTTTCCTTTCTATTATATGCCTATCATGCTATTTTATGTTAATAATTGTATTTTAAGTATATTAAATAGAAAATCCTTAAATAATGTGTTATGTGATAGTAATTACAAATTGTTGTAATCATAAGAAATTTATCACATTAAAATTATTATATTGTTTTAAATATTCCTTGTTAAGATGATTTGAGATAGGATATCGATACATCCTTTGAGACTAGAGTAGGTAACACTCATTTTTAAGTAGTATATTACTCATGGTAGTTGAGGGCACCATATGTACTTATAGTTATTGGGTAATTATGGAATAACTTACCAATGGGTTTTCTATTGGTTGATATAAATAAGGGAAAATAGAGAATCTTGAAGAAATGATATTACATAGTTCTCTCAACTTGAGAATACTGCATAACTTCAATGTGAATACTTTACTTTGATTATAGTTAAATCACAGTATGACATCCATCGAATGACTATAGTTTGGCCTATGTTAAAGCACTAGAAATAAAAGATTATTCACTAGCGTTTTCGTCTCCTCGATTATATGAGGTTGTTGTCACAGTCAACTGCAGTCAACTCAAAGTCAAAGTCTTTGACCAGAGAAGTATAATTAATAATATTTGGTATGATTGAACCACGGGCTTTGTGTTTTTATTAAACATGTCAAACGCATATGATATTTGAATTTTAACCACAAACCAAATACCATAAGTCCTAAAATGATATAGTTTTGGCAAAGATAATTGATGTAAATATTCATTACTACTGGGTATCGCTTAAAATGGTGAAATTGGATTTTACTAGAAACGTGTAATCGATAAATTCGACTAAACTATCACACCATTAGAAAAGGTGATGTGTGAACGTTAATATTTGAATTGTTCGATGTTAATCGCTGATTAAATTTACATTTTTGAGTCACATAATCGTAATGTTGAATAAATACTCCAAAATATCATTTGATTTAATTAAATTATAATTTTATGAATTAACAGAATTAATTAATGTTGATGAAACGTTAAGTATTAATTTTTATTTAATTTATTTGAAAATTATTAGTATTTAATAAAATGCATGTATAAAAGTTATATGTGTGTGTATGTATGTGTTTATCTATACATGATACTGATAATATTTAAATTGGATTTAAATTAATTAAATATGGAATGGGTTTGTAAAATTTCATAGGCCCATTTTGCCCATGCCTTGGTTGACCATATAGAGGAGGGATGCAGATTTTAAGTGCTCAAATGTGATTTTGAATTGGTAGAAAAGAAAGAGTAAACAAAGGAGGTTAGATCTCCATTTTTTACTATCTCAATGCATGTTTAAACTCCCCTCTTTAATTCTCTTTTGCATTCTCCTAGTCCTCCTTCTACTAAAAAATTCCATAGGCCCGGTGCCATCAAATCAAAATCTATTGTAAAACTGTTGTGTTCATTTCTAATCTACTGTAATTACTGAAGGTGTTTTGATCGAATCCGAAGAAGTTTCATACATCATTCAAGGTGCACTTTACTGGCTACAAATTATGGTAACATCTTAGTTTTGTATGTTATCTACAGTCATATATGATGAACTTCTCATTTTTGTTTTATATATGATGATTATTTAACGAATTTATATGTATGTTTGTTGTCCAATTTTACACACACACACACACACACACACACACACACACACACATATATATATGTTAGAAAAAACTTATGTATCATTATAATTTGAATATTCCTTTCAACCATATTTAAAAAAATTAAAATAATTTTCGAATTTTTAAAATTATATTTATTATTTTAAAATTTTGAAATATGATAGTTTTTGTTAAATATGTATAATATATGTATATCAAATTATTTAAAACTAATTTATTAGCATGTTCATATTTTTGAATCAATATAATTTATAATGTAAATATGATTTTAAATCCTTTTATATAAATAATATATGTATTATTTAAAAAAAACAATGTTAAATTCGTATGGATTTGACATTTTATACATATATGCACATACACATACACATACACAGATACACACACACACATATATATATATAACAAAATCATTTATGGTTTAAAGTTGAAAATAGGAAAAAAAATTCAACTTTTTAAACATATGTATAGATCTATAAATAAATATAAATCATTTATATGTACGTTTCGAATTGACACACAAAAACACACATACACATATAAATTGTTTACATCTATATAAAATATGTTGAAATTTGAATTTTGATTTAAAATAGAAATTTATCTAGACCTTGATCTATTTTTAAATTTTTAAATTAATACAAGATTTTAGGTATGAATTCAAAAAAATTTGAATTGGTCAAAGTCTCTAAATAAAAATATATAATTATTATTTTACACACATACACACGCATACATATTTCAAATTATTCTATGGACAGCAAATGTACATACAAAGAGAGAAATGTTTCCATTGCGGTATAAATCTCAGCACTTATAAACAATCACATTAGTCATATATTATATGTTGCACGTGTACTACACACATATTGTGTATTTGATACCCTTGTATATTATAATCTGTATAAATTGAATAAAACCATAATTATAATCAAATTAAATAAAATAAAGATTTTATCTAAAATATGTTATATTGAATCTAAAGCAATTTAGACTACATAGTCCAATAAAAATCTAAAATGAAAAAAATTGAAATTAACTCATTTAATCCATTGCGTCCCAGTATAGTTACTTCATAAATGACAGACAGGAGCAGATGTGGAAGTCATGATAGGACATTGGCGGTAGGGTTTCCTCGTTGCGACCTAGAGGCCTGTAACAACCCCTATTTTGGACCATTCAAATCGACAATAATCCACACATGTCAGACTTAAATAATTCAAAATAACAGATTGTAATAAAATTTAGAGAAAATAAAACCAATCATAGAATCACAGATACAGAAATATCAGAATAACTCGCAGCGGAAATAAAATAGCATAGTAGTTCATGAAGCTACCATTACAAAGTCTCAAAACAAAATACATAATATCAATCTGAAACAAATACAATAGAAATCCCAAATACATAGAAGTTCACTAATACAAGATTTGAAAGGAAATAATTGAAACTGAAATAGATAGATAACTAGATAAGCAAATTCTCCGGCGATTCCTAGCTCCAGAAAGAGAAATCCAAAGCTGTGAATATTTAAGCTGACCCGAGCGTAAAGCAAAACACAAATCACTTGAGTCAGGACATACATACTTATACAATGTAAACCAACTCAAGTGAACTGCAGTAAAGGTACAAGTAACTTAAAGGATGCTTGGGACCGCTCATCCTCTAAGGATCCGTTGAACTATTTACTATGTAGTAATATTGTGCTATTATAATAATGTCTACGGTAAAATAAACTTACTTTAAAATAGCGTTGAAGGGTTACCCATATAGTCCCCAACACGTATAGTCCCAGTAGTCCATCCAGTATCAGCGTACCTCCATATCAGGAGGCTGCCCTAAATACTCCATAGGTTACGGGAGAAAAACAAACTCATAGTAAGGCTCGCTATGGTAGGTGACACGGCACAATTAGGCAATGCCAGGGTAGATATACCAATTACGCTTCCGGACTGGTGGTAACGCATAGCAGCCACTACCGCCCACCTCAGAACACACTCCCAAATCAAAATCGGAGGATGGCCATCAAATCAATCACAAGTAAGAGTATGGTATCAAAGAAGTGTGTCCGATAGGAGGAATGACCTCACTTGACCCGTCGATCGCTCCTGTTTTAGCTACCTTAAGCCAATTCACGGGAGTCGGGTCCACGTTCATACCTCAGTAAGATCATCGTCACCATCCTACTTCATTTTCCAATCTCCACCGCGTACACAGTTGTTAAAGTGGTTTTCGGTATCGACAGAGAGTATATCGATATCCGATCCCAGTCTCTTTAACAACCAATCGTTATTATAACCGGTGGTTATAAATTTCAAAAATAGTATATATTTCAAAACTAAAACCATTTTTTTTTCAAAACAATATTCAAATCAAAATAGTTTATACTTCCATTTCAGGCATATATTCATCTTTCAAAAATCATAATACTTTCAAATTTATAACCTTTCGAAACCAAAATACTTGAAATCGTTACATTTTGAAAATCATAACATTTTGAAATCATACATTTGAAATCATGGTACCTTCCTTTAATTCTTTCATTTCACATATTTATTTAATTAAACCCAAATTTTCAAATTTTCAATTTAATCCAATTCAAACCATCGGTTTCAATTAAATTCAGTTTCCCAACAAACCATTTCAAAATTCAAATGTCATATCTTTTCAAAATCTCACTCAATTTATATTTTATTTACCATTCCAAATCACATTTCAAAAAATGGTTTATATTTCAAATCAAAATACTTCATTTAAACCATTTAAAAGTGAAGTCATTGTACTTACAAATCAAATATTCAATTCCCAAAAGTTTATTCTTTTCTGAGTTCATTTATTCAGTTAAATACATTAAAACAGTGAAATATCAGCTTTCCACAGCACTTAGAAAATGCTGCGGTAAGTTATGTTTGAAAACAATTCAATTCAGCAAAGACAGCATTTAAAAACTGCTGCAATAGTTCAGTTTTAGTTGAAAAATAGTTCAATTCAGCAAAGAACAAGTGCTACAATAGCCCTTTTATTAATTTCAGGTTTTAGTTTTAGTTCTGCAACCACAGCGCTTACCAAGTGTAGCAATAGCCCTTAGCTCATTTTCATCAACTACAGCACTTACAAAGTGCTATAATATCCTTTACAACAAATTTTATGTGAACTTCAGAAATGATAGCATTTCTGAAATGATAGCATTTCTGAAATGATAGCATTTTTGAAGTGCTATTAATTAAATTTTCAGATTTTCAATACAATTTCAGCAACAATTAAACTTCAAATTTAAACCATTTTAACTTACAAAATTTCATATTTTCCACTTTAAAATGGTCATTTAAATACCCTTTAACTTATGATTTTTATAAAGCAAATTTCACAAATAAATATCAAATTTTTCAATGCTTCCCTTATTAAATTCAAGTGCACAATTTTTTATTCTTACATTGTAAAAGTATTAACTTAACAATTAAGTTTTAATTGCCATTTCAAAATATAAACCTAATTTTCCATTTTATTTACTTAACTTAACTTTAATTTTAAAACCAAATTTCACATTTCCAAGTCAAGTTATATTTCAAATTACACTTTTAAGTATTCATTTATTTAACCATTTCAATTCACAGAAAATCAATAACACTTTATCTAGTCATTTTAAATTCAAATTTAAATCAAATTATCATATTTTATTTACTTAACTTAAACTCCATTTTAAAAAAAATCACAAATTTCAAAATTAATATATATTTCAATTTTAACTTAACGATTCATTTATTTCACATATTTAACTTGAAGAAAATCACTAACACTTTATAAAAATCACTTTTAATTCAATTTAAATCAAAATATCATAAATTTACACTTTTAAAATACTTCAAAAATTTCTAGAAATGTATACAAAATAACCACGGATCTGTATAATATTTTCTAACCTAGGTCAAGTGATACGGATAATATATCATTTCAATCCGTAATTTACAAAGAAAAATCCGGGTTCTATCATTTCAAACCCGCAATCCCAAGTCAAATAAAATAAATAAAAATCACTCAGGCCTATCATTTCAGCCCATAACGATTTTTCCTTATTCTAAAGTCTGTTCGGGTATGTATCATTTCAACCCATAGTGATTCTATTCTACAGGGAACTTGCAGTGCGAGAAACAGAAATAAATAAACAGTATAACAACATATAGCAGTACCAGATGATGTGACAGGTTTATAAACAGGGTTAACATCATATGATTCATATCACAGGCAGGTATAACATGATATAATTCTACACATTCACTTGTTATCAATTCATAGATTATATAAGTATAAATGTCATGAGTGAATACTCACCTCTTCAAGCTGGAGATAGCAATTCAAACACACAGAATAAATTCTAGAAAGCACGATACGGCACGACTTTTGATTCAAGTGGAAAGAGAGAACCAAGATATTAATCTTGTAAACAACCAATAAACAAGACAATATAACACATGAATATTCAACCCAAAACAATTTTGAAACAAATTGAAAAATAAAAAGCAACAAAATAAGAAAGCTTGACCTTGATTTTACCACTCAAATGCTTGGCTATAGGGTTCATATGCTCGGCTATGATGTGCATTCGCTTGGGTATGGCGTCATATAGGTCGGCTAGGCTAGGAGATGTGAAGGAGAAGGGTTGCAGCATGGAGAATACAAAGGGACAAGGCTAAATAGTGGAGTTTTGGTGCACACTAGGCTCGGCCATGACCACAATTAGGCTCCCCCATGCATCATATGGGTCAGGTCGGATCTGGACTTGGCTGAAGTGATGGCCAGAGGTGATGTAGTTGTTGGTGGTGGTGGCTAAGGGGGTGGCCGAAGTGATATAAGAAGGGGATAGGTAAAAATATATATGGCTCGGCTAGGCAAATTTGGAAGGGTTTTGCAAATTTTTGTCGTACAAGCATCATATGGAGGTCACGGCCTGGTCTTGGTCAGAGGAGGAGGAGGTGGTGCTGCCATGGATGATGAGGTGGCGGTCAGTGGTGAAGAGGTGGAGTAGTGGCCTAGCAAAGCTAGAAAAAGAGGAAGGCAAAATCATAGAAAATGAAGAGGAAAAGAGATAAAGGAAGCCATTAGAAAAACTTACAAATATTTTCAGAAATTGAAATGGCCGTTATTTTTGAGGAGATAAGAAATTTATCACATGAAAAATGAAAAGGAATACACGGCTAACCAGAAGAAATGGACGGGCAAGCAAAATGAAAAGGCAATTGAAATGAAAAGTCAAAGGTAAATGAAAAGACATAGAAAATGAAAGGGCTTTTGTCTCTTTAAATTTCCATTTTCTTTTAGTCAAAATGAACTAATAAAAAGTAAGTAAATAAAATAGAAAAAGAAAGAAAAATAAAGTAGAAAGGAAAATAAATAAATTCTTTTAGGAAAAATAGAAAATAAATAAGAAAATAGCTTACTAAATTGAAATTAGAATTAAAAATTGTAAACAATATACAATTAACATTTAAAAATTATAACTATACTTTTAAAATGTTTTAAAAATAAAATATATAAATAACATGTCATGTTACATATATATACATAAATTATAACATGATTTTACAAAAAAATATTATTTATATAAATTAAAATTAACAATTTTGTTAAATAAACAATTTACACACAATGGTGTAAAAAAGCATAACTTTCACAATATTAATCAGATTTCAACGAAACGAAAAGCATTATACTTGAAATTTAATTTATTTTCATTATAAAAGATAAAATTCAAAAATTCAAATATTTAAATTTTAAATTTAGAAGTCAAAGTTTGACCATATTGACCAAAATCCACATTTTTGAAAAATATTCTATTTCGTCATGATTGGAATTATAATTCACATAAAAACCAAAACATATTTTAAAATAACTAAATTTATTCATTTTAATAAATAAAATAAAAGAAAGTTTTTAAATCAGGAATTCCATTAAAATAATTAAAATATACAATTAAAATAATCACAAAATACAACGTTGTTACACTCTCTCCCACTCAAAACTTTTCGTCCCCGAAAAGGAATAAGGTACGGGAAAACATAGAAAAAGATAGAATGAAATGGGATTAAGACAAGATGATAAGAAGGTTGAAATTGTACTTGTTAACTATCATTATAGGTAAGTTTAACAGGGTGGAGATGATCTTCCCAAGATCCTCCAGCATCAAGAACACAAGCACGAAAAAGATCTTCAAGAAATCTGATTCACTCTTTTCGTTTGGCCGTCGGTCTATGGATGTTAAGCAGTGCTCAGATTCAGATGAGTACCCAAAGATTCTTGAAAAGCTTTCCAAAACTGACTGGTAAAGATAGGATCACGATCACAAACAATACTGAGAGGAACTCCATGGAGACGAACAATCTCTCCCATGTAGATCTCAGACAAGCTAGAAGTAGAACTGATAGACTTGACTAGGATGAAATGAGCGGACTTCGTCAGTCTATCCATAATAATCCAAATAAACTCATCATTCTTACGAGTCAAAGAAATGAGAGGTGTAGCAATCCGAGTAAAATTCTCAATGAATCTCCGGTAATAACCAGTAAGGCTCAGAAAACTACAAATCTCAGAAGGAGTCTCAGGAGTTTCCCAATCCTGTAATAGAATAGGGAGAAATAAGAACAACAGAAAAGATAGAATAATTAAATGACAAAGGAAAAAGATAAAGAAAGAAAGACTTATATTGATGATAATTGATCGCAGCGATCTTGACTGGATCAACAGAAACTCCATTACCAGAAACAATCTGTCCTAGGAATCGGACTTCATCCTTCCAGAAATGGCATTTAGAAAAGTTTAGCCTTCAATTGATAATTTCTAAGAGTCTCCAGAACAGATTTCAAGTGCGACTCATGTTCTTTCTTGGTCTTAGAAAAGACAAGGATATCATCAACAAAGACTAGAACAAATTTATTAAGCAGGCACGAAAAACACGATTCATCAAATCAACAAAGAAAGCAGGAGCATTAGTCAAACCAAAAGGCATGACTAACCATTCATAAAACCCATTCTCGGTGCGGAAAGCAGTCTTGGAAATACTTTCCTCAACAACACTGAGTTGGTGGAAACTTGAGGCAAGATCAAGCTGAGAGAAAACAGAGGCACCAAAAAGCTGATCAAACATGTCATTGATACAAGGCATTGGATATCTGTTTTTCATAGCAAACTTGTTCAGCTCCCTATAATCAACACACGTCCTCAAAGAACCATGGGACTTAGTGATAAAAATCACCGCTGCTCCCCATTCTGAATGGCTAGGTCTGATAAGACCTTTGGAGAACAAGTCCTCATTTTGCTTTTCCAATTCAACCTTCTCACAGGGTGTCATTCTTCCAAGAGGAAGAACTATAGGTTGAGCTCCAGGGATAAGATCAATATGGAAATCAATTTCCCGCTTAGGAGGTAAAGCAGTGACTTCACCAAATACATCGGGATAGAAATTGACCACACAGGTCGAATGAAGATCACCAAGAGAAGAATCCAAAGAATAAATAAAACTACCAGCAAAATCCTGAGGCATGCAGCACTGAATAATCAAGGAATTCCCTTGATCATCAACAAGATAAACAAACCAGGTTTTACAAGAGATATGGCATCATGCTTACCCAGCTAATCACTTCCAAGCAACAAATCAAAAGCATCAACGCCAAGAACATAGAAATCACCACTAAAGCAATGATCAGAATAGAGAAGTTTCACATGCTTACAAATTCGATTAAGGTTTGTGGGGCCTCTATTGGATTTGAAACACATAAAGGTACATAAGCATACTCAGGAGAAAGGAGATGCTTGAACTTATCACACAAATCAACAGAAATAAAATTATGGAAAGCTCCAATATCAAATAAAACACGAACAGGATGCTGAAATAAAGAAAAGGTGCTCTAAAGAGTACCTTGGTCATTACTAGGAGTAGGAGCTGGAGAAGATGCAAAGGTGATAGCAAATATACCAGAAGGCTTAAAAGGATTGCCCTACCCAGCAGAAGGGTAAGCCTTGCTGAAATGACCAGGTTGAAGATAGATATATTCACTTGGATGAATATCCAAACGAAAGAAAATACTAACAAGGTAGATGCAAAAGGAAGGAAGTTTAGAAAAATTTCCTTTAAAACAAGAAAATTTTATATCAAGCTAATCTTTGAAAAATCCTTTGAAAAAAATCATTTTAAAATTAGTTTATACTTTGAAAATACGTTATCTCACAAAGACAATGATTCTGAGGTTGATTTCACTCATTTTAGGGTATTTCTACTCTATCTCTAATGAGTTTTTGCTCCGCAGGCTAAGGTTTGCCTAAAAACCAAAGCTCTGATACCAACTGTAACAACCCCTATTTTGGACCATTCAAATCGACAATAATCCACACCTGTCAGACTTGAATAATTCAAAATAACAGATTGTAATAAAATTTGGAGCAAATAAAACCAATCACAGATACAGAAATATCAGAATAATTCGCAGCGGAAATAAAATACCATAGTAGTTCATGAAGCTACTATTACAAAGTCTTAAAACAAAATACATAATATCAGTCTCAAACAAATACAATAGAAATCCCAAATACATAGAAGTTCACAAATACAAGAGATGAAATGAAACAACTGAAACTAAAATAGATAGATAACTAGATAAGCAGAATCTCGAGCGATTCCTAGCTCCAGAAAGAGAAATCCAAAGCTGTGAATACACAGGCTGACCCGAGCGTAAAGCAAAACGCAAAGCACTCGAGTCAGGATATACATACTTATACAATGTAAACCAACTCAAGTGAACTGCAGTAAAGGTACAAGTAACTTAAAGGGTGCTTGGGACCGCTCATCCTCTAAGGATCCCTTAAACTATTTACTATGCAGTAATATTGCGCTATTATAATAAGGTCTACAGTAAAATAAACTTACTTTAAAATAGCGTTGAAGGGTTAGCCATATAGCCCCTAACACGTAATAGTCCCAGTAGTCCATCAAGTATCAGCGTATCTGCAAATCGGGAGGCTACCCTAAATACTCCATGGGCTATGGGAGAAAAACAAGCTCGTAGTAAGGCTCGCTATGGTAGGTGGCACGGCACAACTAGGCAATGTCAGGGTAGATATACCAATTACGCTTCCGGGCTGGTGGTAACGCATAGCAGCCACTACCGTCCACCTCGGAACACACTTCCAAATCGAAAACGGAGGATGGCCATCAAATCAATCACAAGTAAGAGTATGGTATCGAAAAAGTGTGTCCGATAGGAGGAATGACCTCACTTGGCCCGTCGATCGCTCCTGTTTTAGCCACCTTAAGCCAACTCACGGGAGTCGGGTCCACGTTCATACCTCAATTGGATCGTCACCACCATCCTACTTCACTCTGGAATCTCCACCGCGTACACAGTTGTTAAAGTGGTTTTCGGTATCGACAGAGAGTATGTCCATATCTGATTCCGGTCTCTTTAACAACCAATCGTTATTATAACCGGTGGTTATAAATTTCAAAAATAGTATATATTTCAAAACTAAAACCATTTTTATTTCAAAACAATATTCAAATCAAAACAGTTTACACTTCCATTTCAAACATATATTCATTTTCAAAAATCATAATACTTTCAAAGTTATAACCTTTCGAAACCAAAATACTTGAAATCATTACACTTTGAAAATCATAACATTTCGAAATCATATATTTGAAATCATGATACCTTCCTTTAATTCTTTACATTTTACAAATTTATTCAATTAAACCCAAATTTTCAAATTTTCAATTTAATTCAGTTCAAACCATCGATTTCAATTAAATTCAGTTTCCCAACAAACCATTTCAAAATTCAAATGTCATATCTTTTCAAAATCTCATTCAATGTATATTTTATTTACCATTCCAAATCACATTTCAAAAAATGGTTTATATTTCAAATTAAAATACTTCATTTAAACCATTTAAAAGTGAAGTCATTATACTTACAAATCAAATATTCAATTCCCAAAAGTTTATTCTTTTCTGAGTTCATTTATTCAGTTAAATACATTAAAACGGTGAAATTTCAGCTTTCCACGGCACTTAAAAAATGCTGCGGTAAGTTATGTTTGAAAAAAATTCAATTCAGCAAAGACAACATTTAAAAACTGCTATAATAGTTCAGTTTTAATTGAAAAATAGTTCAATTAAACAAAGACAGCATTTACAAAACTGCTGCAGTAGTTCGGGGTTCAATTATATTCAAAAATCTCATTTCAGCCAACTGCATCACTTAACAAGTGCTACAATAGCCCTTTTATTAATTTCAGGTTTTAGTTTTAGTTCTGCAACCACAGCGCTTACCAAGTGTTGCAATAGCCCTTAGTTAATTTTAGCATTTAGTTCATTTGCGTCAACTATAGCGCTTACAAAGTGTTGTAGTATCCTTTACAACAGATTTTAAGTTAACTTCAGAAATGATAGCATTTCAGAATTGCTATTAGTTAAATTTTCAGATTTTCAATACAATTTCAGCAACAATTAAACATCAAATTTAAACCATTTTAAGTTATAAAATTTCATATTTTCCACTTTAAAATGGTCATTTAAATACCCTTCAACTTATGATTTTTATAAAGTAAATTTCACAAATAAATATCAAAATTTTCAATGCTTCACTTATTAAATTCAAGTGCACAATTTTCTATTCTTATATTTTAAAAGTATTAACTTAACAATTAAGTATTAATTACCATTTCAAAATATAAACTTAATTTTCCATTTTATTTACTTAACTTTTATTTTAAAACCAAATTTCACATTTCCAAGTCGAGTTAAATTTCAAATTACACTTTTAAGTATTCATTTATTCCATTTTAATTCATGGAAAATCAATAACACTTTATTAAGTCATTTTAAATTCAAATTTAAATCAAATTATCATATTTTATTTACTTAAATTAAACTCCATTTTAAACAAAATCACAAATTTCAAAATTAGTATATATTTCAATTTCAACTTAACCATTCGTTTATTTCACATATTTTACTTGTAGAAAATCACTAACACTTTATAAAAATCATTTTTAATTCAATTTAAATCAAAATATTATATATTTACACTTTTAAAATACTTTAAAATTTTCCAAGAAAATATATAAAATAATCACGGGTCTGTATAATTTTTTCCAACCTAGGTCAAGTGATGCGGATAATATATCATTTCAATCCGTAATTTACAAAGAAAAATCCGGGTTCTATCATTTCAAACCCGCAATCCCAAGTCAAATAAAATAAATAAAAATAGCTCAGGCCTATCATTTCAGCCCATAACGATTTTTCCTTATTCTAAAGTCCGTTCGGGTATGTATCCTTATAACTCATAGTGATTCTATTCTACAGGGAACTTGCACTGTGAGAAACAGAATTAAATAAACAGTATAACAACATATAACAGTACAAATGATGTGACAGGTTTATAAACAGGGTTAACATCATATAATTCATATCACATGCAGGTATAACATGATATAACAATTCTACACATTCACTTGTTATTAATTCATAGATTATATAAGTATAAATGTCATGAGTGAATACTCACCTCTTCAAGCTGGAGATAACAATTCAAACACATGGAATAAATTCCAAAAAGCATGACACGGCATGACACAACATGACTTTTGATTCAAGCGGGAAGAGAGAACCAAGATATTAATCTTGTAAACAACCAATAAACAAGACAATATAACACATGAATATTCAACCCAAAACAATTTTGAAACAAATTGAAAAATAAAAAGCAAAAAAACAAGATAGCTTGACCTTGCTTTTACCACTCAAATGCTTGGCCATAGGGTTTATATGCTCGGCTATGATGTGCTTTGGCTCGGGTATGGCATCATATAGGTCGGCTAGGCTAGGAGAGATGTGAAGGAGAAGGGTTGCAACATGGAGAATACTAAGGGACAAGGCTAAATAGTGGAGTTTTGGTGCACACTAGGCTCGGCCATGACCACAATTGGGCTCGGCCATGCATCTTATGGGTCAGGTCAGATCTGGACTTGGCTGAAGTGATGGCCAGATGTGATGCAGTTGCTGGTGGTGGTGGCTAAGGGGGTGGCCGAAGTGATAGATGAAGGGGATAGGTGAAAATATGGCTCGGCTAGGCAAATTTGGAAGGGTTTTACAAATTTTTGGGGGTACAAGCATCATATGGAGGTCACGGCCCGGTCTTGGTCAGAGGAGGAGGTGGTGCTGCCGTGGATGATGAGGTGGCGGCCGGTGGTGAAGAGGTGGAGTAGTGGCCGAGCAAAGCTAGAAGAAGTGGAAGGCAAAATCATAGAAAATGAAGAGGAAAAGAGATAAAGGAAGCCATTAGAAGAACTTAAAATATTTTCAGAAATTGAAGTGGTCGTGAGTTTTAAGGAGATAAGAAATTTCTCACATGAAAAATGAAAAGGAATACACGGCTAACCAGAAGAAATGGACGGCCAAGCAAAATGAAAAGGCAATTGAAGTGAAAAGTCAAGGTAAATGAAAAGACATAAAAAATGAAAGGGCTTTTGTCTCTTTAAATTTCCATTTTCTTTTAATCAAAATAAACTAATAAAAAGTAAGTAAATAAAATAGAAAAAGGGAAAAAAAATAAAGTAGAAAGGAAAATAAATAAATATTTTTAGGAAAAGTAGAAAATAAATAAGAAAATAGCTTATTAAATTGAAACTAGAATTAAAAATTGTAAACAATATACAATTAACATTTGAAAATTATAACTATACTTTTAAAATGTTTTAAAAATAAAATATATACATAACATGTCATGTTACATATATATACACAAATTAGTACATGATTTGACAAACAAAATATTATTTATATAAATTAAAATAAACAATTTTGTTAAATAAACAATTTACACCCAATGGTGTAAAAAGCATAACTTTCACAATATTAATCAGATTTCAACGAAACGAAAAGCAGTATACTTGAAATTTAATTTATTTTCATTATAAAAGATAAAGTAAAAAATTCAAATATTTAAATTTTAAATTTAAAAGTCAAAGTTTGACCATATTGACCAAAATCCATATTTTTGGAAAATATTCTATTTAGTCATGTTTGGAATTATAGTTCAAATAAAAATCAAAATATATTTTAAAATAACAAAATTTATTCATTTTATAAATAAAATAAAATAAAGTTTTTAAATCAGGAATTATATTAAGATAATTAAAATATACAATTAAAATAATCACAAAATACAGGATTGTTACAAGGCCGAAAGGGAGGGGGTTGTTCTTAGGCTCCGGGCCTTCTGTCGGTAGTGATGGTTTGGCGGGCCGACGCACGAATCTAAGAGGTGGTGGAATGGTCATGTAGCCATCGGAAGCACACATACATTTTTAGGCTGCATCTGTCCTTGGTCGGGCAATATAGCGTGGGTTTGTATTTGTAAGGCTCTTAACTAACAGACACGTTATATTTTGGAAGAAATCTGAGGTACAATAGTCGTCAAGCTTCGATAAAGAACAAAACTTTCAACTATTTGAATATTTAACATTATGATTCCTCTTAAGACTTTGCTAGCTTACCACCTCGATTCATATTCGAGAATTTTGACCGAATTTTTGGTTTAGCACCATATCGGATAATAATAAATTATTTATTGTATGCAAAAGCATTGGTATAAAGCTAGCAAATGCTCATTGATAGGAAAATAGGTTGCCAAATTAAGCAAGTAATAGTGTTGTGACATGGATAAGCAAATGTAGAATAGGAAAGAAACGTAAAAGGCAAGAAGAATGAAAAAAGGAGAAAACGTTGGGGTGCATTATTGCGCAACCACCCAAGACTAGTTAATAGAGCGTTATATTGAGAAAAGTCACGGGTTAAAAAGAAATAACAAGTCGGTAGAGAACATAAGGACGTGCACAGGTAGATGTCGTAAAGCAGATGGCAGGCTTTTGTCAACTCGTCCAATTCATTAAGGCCCACCGTCACCTTAAACTCTAAACGCTACGTCCATAACCATGTGCTCAGCCTGCTGGATTTATTGCTCTTGTCAATAGACGAAACCAAAATAATAATAATAATAATAAATAAATAAATAAGAGAGCCTGAGAGATCAGACTGATCGGTGTACCTCGAATTTTGTTATGAGTTGGCAAAATAAAATAACTAAGAGCCCAGTGGACAAACTGGAAATTCAAAATCATATCCAAGTCTGCATGTCCAGCCTTTAGTTTATTTAATATAAGTAGCCTACCTCAGATGTTCATTCGTTTTTTTTGCTTCTCACTGCTGCAGTTTGAAAATATTTGTAATTATGTGGACGAAATCTTGCTTACGGATCAGTACAGCGACTGAACTGCAGAATTCATCGGGAGCTCCACGCTTTTACATTCGCTTCCCGTCGCACCCAAAATAAATTTGACGGAATTAAAGTTGTAAAAAGTTAACGTTATTTAGCAATCGACCTTGCTTCAAGTATTGTTGGAACATTAGCCCCAATTAGTTTGCCCTTTTTAATTTTAGATTTTTGCTATAACAAAAAAAGGCACAACGTACGTATTTTTTAAGAAATAGATAATTTAAAAAATGAATTAACGTGTAAAATGAAAAATAAATTTATTTTGTTTTGTGTTTTCGAAAAACACAAAAAGCGTTTCATACTTCCACTTGCACTTCAATCCCTTCACCGTCCCTTCATCACATTCGTCGTCTCCCATCGATGTTATAATGACTCAAAATTTTAAATATTTTTCTCAACTCTCCTCGTATTTTTTATTGAATTTTCAAAACGAAAATAATAGCAATTTCTTCTTATTTCTCGTGTATGCTCGTATGATATGGAAAATAAGAGGAACCAATGTCGAAATTTTGTTAATCGTTCGATTTGAAATGATTTACAAAACGTAAATATTATTGTATTTGTAATGGGAAGTACGATGATCAACCATTTTAATATACTTGAACATTTTTGTGTGTGAACACGCATATAATATGCAAACGAAGGACCTCATATGTAGTGGCCTAGCCAGAAAGTGAGGTTGGTGAGGTCACGATATGAAAAAAAATTGGGGGGTTCACGTCGATCAACTATCAACTATCGATATTTTCAACTAAACAATCATACCGTAGATTCTCATAATTAAAAGCCGTCCACGTCAAGTTCTCATGTTTTGAAGCAATTGATAACTATATCATTACGAACTTGATTAAATATATCTTTCTCGATACATGCAACACAACTATCATTTAACCATTCATCTCCAATCCAATTGCGTAGATCGTTTTTTATATATTCATAGCAGAAAATGCTCTCTCCATAGTTGCAGTAGAAATTGGTAGGATAAGCGACAAAGTTATTAGCTTGTGCACTAAATTGTATACGATATTTTTTTCTTAGCAACACATCTTAGCCAAATCACTAATGCATTTTACATCTTTAAATCTATCATTGGATTTCATATCAATCTAATAAATCTCTAACTGATTAGGAAGATCCGTATGTTCTGCTTCAGAAAAATCATTTGGATAAAATTCTAATAAACGAACCAACTTTACTTTATCAAAAACAGCAAATGAATCAATCAGACTAAGTGCTGGCATACAAAGAAGATATTCGAAAGTTACCTCATCAAATCGATTATTCAGTTCAACGAGTTGCTTATCTAAACAAAGGTAGAACAAATCAACTCGATAATGATGTAAATTTTTAATCATCCAACCACTTCTTGATCTACCCAGCAGAAGATAATTATCATTCATATTAAAAATGAGAATATCATATTTCATGCAAAAAAATTCAACCTCATTCAAAGGTGTATCACATCCATCATCTCTCACCTTATACAAACGTTCTTTCGATACTTTTACCAACATCAAATCATTCACAATATCTTGATCTTTTCGTTGTAGTGCTTTGGAAAGATCATTAGTAATTGCAAGTACCTTCTTCATCAAATGCAAAATAAATACGAAATCGTAAGATTGTAACACTTCTTTCAAATTCAAACGTTCTCCTTTTTTTATCACCCGACATATCTTCTACAAGATCCATAAGAACATCAATAACTGAAGGAAACATAACAATCAAATTAAGTAATGCACCATAATGTGAACCCCAACGTGCATCTCCTGGTCGTTTCAAACTCTACTCTTGATTTTACCCCCGACCACTAGATAAATCGCCACTTTCTAGTTGACTAAATATTTTATTTGCTTTTTCCTCTCTAAGAATGTCCCGACGCTTGCATGATGCTCCAGCAAGATTTACTAAATTATTAAGTAAAAGAACTCGGAAATGTGATCTATATCTTTGGCAATACGAAAAAGTGTTAATTGAAGTTGATGTGCAAAATAGTGAACATAGAAAGCAAACTTGTTCTCATTCAAAATAAGTGTTTTAAAACCATTGAACATACCTTGCATATTACTTGCCTCATCATAACCTTGACCATGTAGCTTTATCATGCTCAATTTATGTTTGCTGAACAAAAATCTTCAAGTGATGTTTTAAGAGAAATTGATGTTGTATTAGGAACATGTACTATGCCTATAAATCATTCAACAACACTTCCAATTTTGTCCACGAATCTCAAAACAATTGCCATTTTCTCTTTAAGTGAAGAATCACGAGCTTTATCAATTAATAATTCAAATACTCCTTTAGAAAGTTGTTTTAATATAACATCTACAACTTCCACTGCAATACAATGCATGATATCCTTTTGAATATCCGATGATGTCATTTTAAGATTTTGTAGTGCATTTTGTAAAACAACCGCATTAACCGCGGGCTTTTCATTAGGTAGCCATTGTAGAAGTTCAAGAATATTTTCCTTATTCATTGATGATTCTTCAAAATCATCGTGACTACAAAAAGGCAAACCTTGATGTAAAAGATATCAAATGCAAGCAAGGTTTGAATCTAAACGAATCCGATAATCAATTTGACTTTGAGTTGATTGTCTCTCAACTACCGTCTTAAGATGTTGGTTTTGATTCATCAAATTTTCAGCCTTCATGTATGAAACAATATGAGCATCTATATTAGCATGAACTTGAAGTCTTTGATAGTTCTTCCAATTTCTAAACCCACCTCGAATAAATGCATTGTTTGTATTTCTACTCATTAATTGAGCGCGAAATAAATAGCATGGTAAGCAATATATTGCATTTTCTTTCTCACTATATTCCAACCAACTTTTGTAATCATTAAACCACGATTGATTAAAGCTATGAGCTTTTCCACCAATTATTGTTTGTGGAAACAATTACAAAGAAGGTAGGGACCTTTCAGTAAATATGCTATTCGAACTATGTCTTGATCATTTGAATTATAGTCTAAGATTTGATGGCGTAAACTACGATCGGAAGGAAGATTCGATAAATCCACCTAAAGACGACTTCGATTTACTAAGTTTGAAATAATAATGTTTGGACTATCAATCTTTAGGATATGATCAGCAGGCAAAGAAACAGTAGTAGAACCAACTTTATTTGAAATATTTTCAAATGATCTTTTGAAAAAAATTCGCAAGTCTAAAATAAACAAATTAATTCATTATAACTTCAGGAAATTCATTTCCATTTCATTCAGCAAATTATTGCCATTTTAGCAAATTCATTTCCCATTTTAGCAAAAAAATGACATTTCAGCAAAATATTTAAAAAAATATATTTCATCAAACTACTACAACAAAAATGTTCACTTCAACAAAGTATTTCAACGAAAAAATTCATTTCAATAAAGTATTTAAGCAAAAAAAATTCGTTTCAGCAAACTCTTTCAATAAAAAAGTTCAGTCCAGCAAAGTATTTCAATAAAATAGTTCATTTCAGCAAACTATTTCAACAAAACAGCCCCAATTCAACAAATTCAATTCATCAAATCAGCAAAAATGGGTAGCCACGTTTAAATCTATAGCTCCATTCCAATCAATAACTAATTTATGTAAACCCTAAATAACTACATTCAAATCAATATAAATGAAAATTAGGGTTAGTAGATTACACATTACCGTCGGCACGATGTGAGGAATGGAGGGAGATGATGTGAGAGGAGGACAAAATTCTGATGCCACGGGTTAAAATACCTGATGTGAGAGAAGGGCAAAAATCTAATACGAGATAAGTAATATGCCAGAGAAAGAATAGACGTGTGTTTTTCTTTTAATAGTATGCATTTCGGGTGAGGTCACATGACCTTACCAGGCATAATATGCCTTCGTCCCTGCTCATATGCATATGTATAACATACTATACATGTGTACATATTGGTTTTAAAGTGCAATAACCATATATACGTAAATGTATTTTATACGCATGCTTAGTTTAGTTATTTAATTTAATACTCATTTTCTACAAGATGTTCCAATTTGATACTGATTTCTAGGTAGATATCGATAAAATACAATAATTTATTTTTTGGTTACCCATAAATATATTTCTCCTTTTCCTTTACTTAATTGGGGACACTCTTTAATCGATATAACAACTCAGTATTGAATGTATTTAACTGACAAATATATATTTAGAATTGAAAATAGATTTGAAAAGCTAAAAGTTTTGAGAAATTTAGGAATTTTTTTGGAAATAAAGTATCATAATTTGTGAAATTTGAGAAATTATTTTAACTGGTATATTGCTTTTGGAATTATTTTAATAATGAATTGGGTTTGAGAAAAACAATAAAGTGTAATAAAAATAATAAAGTGGGCAATAAAATAATTTTATTTACAAAATAAGTTTGAGAAAGATTATTAATTTTTTAATTGTGATTACGAAAATAGAATATGATTGTTTTGATAATAGAAATATTTTAGAGTTAATGAAATATTAACAAAATGGAATTATGATTTTCGAATTAAAATGGTAATTTTAATTATGACAAAGAAAGGCTCTAAATGGATTAAAAACTAAATAATTAATTTTATGTGTGATGAATGATGAAGTTAAAGTAGGCCGTTTTTGTATTAATATGAACGATCTCACTTTAAATTGCAAAAAATATTAAAATATACTTACAAAAACATAAATTTATATATGAATAAGAGTATAATGTGAAATATGAAATTTATAAATTAAAAAATTGTATTGAATATATATTAAACAAAGGCTTTTGTGTTTGATTGTAAGAAAATAAATATAAAAACAATCCAAATCATTTCTTTATAATGTTTCTAAAACATGAATATAATAGCTAAAATAAAAAATTCTTATTCTTAACAAAAAGATTTGGTTAAAAATGCAGAGATTAATAAAAAAAGATGCAATATTCAATGATAAGGAGCTTGAAAACCGATGGTTAAGTAAAAGGTCGGTAAGCTGGAGAATGTCTCAAAACTCAAGCATGCATTTTTGTGACGACCCACGTTTTGGAAGGTTTAAATTGACAATAATCCGCACATGTCCAACTTAAACAATTCGGAACATAGATAATCAACGGGGTTGATTAAGAAAAATAAAGAAAGAAGGAAATAAACATAGATTTTTGCAGCAGAATGACAAAATATAATAATCAAATAAATAGTTCATGAAGCTGTTTATACTATACATTTGATTATAATTTATACAACATTTATTAGAGTTATACATACAACAGAGACAAAATAAATAATGCACCAAAACAACATGATGGAGGAGATAATAATAGTAATAATATACTAAATCTTCGTCCTCCAGAAAATATGATCTTCAATACACTGAAAACTCAGGGCTGACCCGAACGTAATGAAAAAACAAAACAATCGAGTCAGGACTAAAATATATTATGTAAGTCAAATCTATTTCACATATAACATGAGTGTAATAGCATCAAAGATGTTTACGAGATTTTACAGCTCTTATCCAGTATATAACGTGCGTGCAATAACTCAAGAGATGTTACGAGATTTTCCATCTCTTAAGAATCTGTCAAAATATTATATATAGTAGAATACGTTATATATATAATGTCCAATCAGTAAATAAATATTTTTCTTAGCGTTAATACTTTACATTAATCCCTCTTAATGCGTTTTTAAGCATTGTCGTACAATTTGCATATAACACTCCAGTAGCACGTAGGGGATAGTGATGCGCCGTGATACGAAAACACTAAATCAAAATCATAGTGGTCTCGTATAGGGATAAAAGTATGACAATGCACATGAGGCAACGCCCAATGTAGGATACTACCAGATCGGCTCGTGGGCTGGTGGTAACGCATCGTAGCCACGATCGCACACCGCGTATATCCGTCCCATATCGAGTCAAAGGGAAGTCATCACAAATCAAGGTGCACCGATCGAAACCAACAACAAGAGCAATAATATGGACCAAGTCCAAGAAAATCGGAGAACGGATGTCCGTTAGGGGTAGCTAGCCCGCTTGGCCTTGTCAAACCATCATGTTTTAGTCATTTCAAATAGGCACAAGTGCCGTGGCTATCCATCATCGTTCTCTTTCTTCAAATCCAGCAAACGATGCCAAATGCAAGCACTTCATTCTGAAATCTTCTCCGCGTATATAGTTGTTAAAATGGTTGCAATATTGACAGAGAGTATGCCAATGAGAGGTTCAAATAACAGTTTTATATACTGTCAAATAATTTACGGAGTGATAACATGAATATATAAAAATAAAAAAACATCCAAATCATCCAAAATATCAACCAATAGGCATCCATCACAATCAACATCCAAACAGTCAAAATATCACAACAATTGACCAGTTATCAATAATCGGGTGACTAATTGGCAATTTAATTTAAATTTCAAATTTAACTGTTCATTTAAATTCTTATCAGTCTAATTCATACATTAATTTAAAGAGGCATTTCACTATAAGGACAAACTTTGCAGTCCAATTAGTTTCTAAGACACACATTCATAGAAATTAATTTCAATGCCAAAGTTAGCAGAATAATTACTTTTAAGGACAAAGTCAGCAGTCCAATTACTTTCAAGTACATAATTTCATAGGCTTTTAGGTCTTAGAAACTAATTATTTTGCACTTTGTCCTTAAAAGTAATTATTTCAGTTGTTTGTCCTGGAAACTAATTGCACTTACTAAAAAGGCCCTTGTGGCTAATTTCCACTAATTTAAATGTCAATTAATTTACCAAACAACAGTCAATGAAATTAAATTACTTCATGATATCAATTTAACGAACATAAAAATATTTAGTACATCGTGAGCGTTTAAAACACTCACATTTATTTGAAACTGAAAATTTTCCAGCTTCAAATAAATTCCTACATGATTCCATGGCGTAAATGACGTCGAACGAATTCATTGCAACTCGTTTTGCTCGAAATGGACCTCGTATGCAAAAGTTACGTAATAATTAACATTAACGATATAATTAAAACTAATAAAATAAAATAAAAAACCTATCTTCCATCGTATGCACAGAACCCAGCCACATTTTTTCCTGCTCGTTCGAACCCATCCACACGAGAAAAATCCACGAGCATGCACAATCAAAGACCGCCGAACTACGATCCAAACACCCAGCCAGATGTGCCACTACCTACTCCACCTCCGCCTCGAGCGTGGTTGCTTTTGCCGCCACTGTTGATGAAAGAAACCCTAGAAACTACCGCGACTAATCGCCCGATCCTGGCGATTTCATGAGCTTTCGGCTTGATCCGACGACACGTAACATAGAGCTCGTCATGCTCTACATCTTCCATGGTGAAGCCGTTGCGTGAAAGTGTATGGATTGTGAGAGATCAAGGGAGAAACGAGGGTGATTTTCGGCCATTAATGCTTTCAGAGATGCGGCCGCGATATTTTCATGGGTTATGATTTACGAACGAATGAACTAATGTGTCTTATTATATAAGTTTCCAACCTAATTGACCCGCCAAAATTTCAAACTCCAAACGAAGCGTGTCGTCTTGCGTTCTATACCCTCATTCCGAACATAATGGAACTAGTTTTGGAAGCCAATTTCATTATATTCAGAAGATAGTATTTCAAATTAAATTATTTTAATTAATTTTCTTAAATTATTTTCTACGCGTTTCAAGCTCGCATGGCCGAACGATAAGTCCAATCGATACGAATCTTGAAATCCTACAATAATTTACTATTACGAATCCGATGAAACTGGTTTCGTCGAAATCCGATACAGTGACCAAAATGGCTATTTTTACTCGTTAATTAAGACAATTAATTTCCGAAAATCAATTTAATCGCTTTAAATTAAATTTTAAAATTTAACAATCTTCATTCATATTTAAATGAATTTAAATCATCTTTCGACATCATTTTCATTCATATTAAATTCAGAATTCAATTTTTTTTAACAATTTCTAGTATTAAATTGAAACAAAATAATTTTAAATAAATTACATTAATAAATAATTCAACATTTATTATCCTATTCTTTATATAAAATTTCATTTCAATACTTGTTATTGCCAAAATCTTCAAAATTGGCTACTTCAAAATTTTATTCGAGTTCATATTAAATAAATTACATAAATAAAACAATTTTTTTTATTTCCAATCATTTTTATTCAATAATCCTATTAAATTTAATAATTTAAAATAGTCAAAAATACAGGTCGTTGCATATTTTCCTACAGTTCCCAGATGTAGATATTTCTGAATTTGATGATGATGATGGAGCTTTGTGTGCAGGTAATGAGTGAGTGTGTATTTGTTGTGTTTGGATATTGTTTACGTTTGGATAATAATGATGTGATGGAACAAATTTGTTTATGTTGGATATATTAGCATTTGTTGGATATTTATTGGACATTGTTGGTTAAAATGTTATAAAAATGTTTCAGGCAAGACATTAGCAAGTCGTCGGTAAATTTTATTTTGACATTCTTGGACATCGTCGATATGGGGTTGATGCGACATCAGTATAACGTCGGTAAAATATCACTTTTGTTGTTAAAATGATGTCGGTAAAAGGGTGTTGGCCTGGCGTCAGTTGACTTGGAAATGACATCGGTAAGAAGTCTTACGAAGGCCATCGGTAAGGCGCTTTGGTTCGGTCATTTATATACGTGGTAAATCTGATTTTGACATTCTACGACGGCGTCGATATGAGGTCGGTGCGACATCGGTATAACGTCGGTAAAACATCTCTTTTGTTGTTAAAATGACGTCGGTAAAAGGTTGTGGCTTGGCGTCGGTTGACTTGGAATTGACATCGGTGAGAAGTCCTATGAAGGCCGTCGGTAAGGCGCTTTGGTCAGGTCATTTATATACGCCGTAAATGGCGTTGGCGCGATATTGATAATAGGTTTACGGTCGCCGCATCTATGCTATATTGGGGTCGGTAAACCTATTATCTCTTATAGTGAGTCTGCGACTCAGCCAGATCCAAAACATGCTGCAACTAGACAAACGGACATGAATTCAGATATTATCATATTTGTATCTGTATTTGTAATCATTTTCGAGTATCATATTTCCTTATCCGCCTACGCGAATAACAGATATTATCGGATATTTTTCGATAAGTTTACAACTAATAAATTTAAGTAAATAAATAGAAAACTTTAATTTATCGCAAATCCATTTCAGTACTTAAATACAAAAATATTGAAAAATATGATAAGAAAATAATTTTAAGCAGAAAATACCCATTTTCATACACATATTAATTTTTGTTACCTAAATTTTTGTTACCTAAATAAAATAGTATATGACATATATTAAAATATACAAAAAATAACCATAATCTTGCTAAAACCGGACGGATAACTATCGAATCCGGATGCGGTCATATCCACGTTCGTCTCCATTTTTTTAATATCGGATAGTTTCTTATATTTCAAAAACAGATACAGGTAGATTTTGAAATTTTTTGATACTCATTGAGAGGGCTAATTGTTGCGACCTTATCCATAGAGTGTGTTGTTTCATGAAGCCAAAGATGGAAGATAATGATTTCTAGGGTTTTCAATAAATGAGCTAGGCACTTTACTGATATGGACGACGAATATATGAGAGATGTATTATCTGTTTTTCATTTATGGGCTCATGCTATCTTTGCGCCTTCTAAGTGTTTTTTTGAGCCATTTTTTCCGTAAAGATTTAGATAGACCAACTAAAAATGCGTGTTATGTGTGTGCTAAGTAAATGTATACGTAATGTGTGTGTCTATGTGTATGTGTATGTATATATATTCATGCATGTATGTGTGTGTATACTTAGATTTATTGTTTGTGTTTCAGTGACATTCCTATTTTCAAATAATTCTTCAGCATCTTATGTATCTTGAACTGCCCTATTTCAAATGCTAAAATTTAGGTATTCAGTTTATTTAAAAATGAACGTATTTATAAAATTAAGGCTAATTTCAATATTTCTAGCATTCAATTTCACAAGAAAATATTCTTAATATATTTATTTAAACTGAACGATTAAAATAAATGTTTGTACGGTGAATAATTGAATTATGATTTTGAAAATCGCTAAATTTCAAAACAAACCAAAATTTTGTCGAAAAATGATTCCCAATGTATGTGGAATTGATATGTACAAGATCATGTAGCATTCGGTATAGTGTAGCATATATGATAGCGATGCTCCAAAAAAAGACGTCATTTAACCTTTCTTTGTATGTTAGTGACCATGTTTTTGTGAATGTCGTGTGACCAAAATCTTGAATGTCAATGGCGAATACAAAATTGTAAAAGTACCTATTTAACAAAAATGATGAGGAGAACTTCTTCCTTGGGTGTTGCAACTAACAATACACACACACACATACACACACATATTAATACCTGTAACACCTTTGGTGTCACACTTTTTGGCATCAACCTGAACTACCAAAAATGTCATTTTACAAATATTATTAAACATTAATAATACTTAAAAATAGGATCCAACGAATAAACTTTTTTTCAAAGTCATTTTTTACTAATTAATAACAGAAATAAAAAAATTAATCAATAAAAAAATAAATTCATTCTTTACTAATTAATAACATAAATAAAAATTTAAACTAACAGAAAAATAGATGGTACAATTTAGAAAGAAACATTAATACTAACAGCATATCATTTCAATGCAAAATATGATTAAATATTTGTGCAGATTTTATTTTTTTCGAACGAGTTAAAGTTATACAATTAATAAAAAAATAATTTATGCACGAAGTGCGATCCATCATCAAGCACGAAGTGCGTGCCGTAACGTTAGTTACTTAAAAATAGGATCTAACAAATAAACTACTTTTCAAATTTGTTTTTATAAATTAATAATATAAATAAAATTTTAAACTAACAAAAAATTAGATATTGCAACTTAGAAATAAAAATTCAAATTAACTACGTATGTTCAATACAAACATATGACTAAATATTTGTGGAAAGCATTTTCTTTTAAACGTATTAAACAAATACTATTTATACAAATATAATTCAGGCGCGTTCATCACGAGCGAAGCGCGTGCCGTGATGCATATTAATAGTTGGCTTGTAAGCGCAATCTTTTGTCCCGATCGTGAACTTCCCAAAATACTCATATATATACCTTTTAGAATAATAAATTGTCATTCATATGATCTTCCCAATATATTAGGAGATAAAATCTCTCTACAATTACTTTAGACGTATTCAAGGTAATGCAAGATCTTCCTTAATAAATCAACCAATCTATTAATTTTTATTAATAGTTGAAGTAAAAACACAATTTGGTCCGATAGTGAAATTTTTATTAGTAGTTGGAATAGAAACACAAATTTTGGTCCGACCGTGAAGTTCCAAAAAACCCTTATATGTAATTCTTTATTAATAGTTGTAATACATTTGGTTTCTTACTCTTTTGATGTTGGCGTGGATATAAAAAATGTCTATCCACAGATATCATCAAAATTTAGTATCACTTAAAAATAAGATCCAACAACTAAGCTTCTTTTACAACTTCCAAATTTTCCTCTATAAATGTTTATCAAGTCTTAATACCACTTAAAAATAAGATCTAACAGATAAACTACTTTACAAATTTATTTATTTTATAAATTAATAATATCAATAAAATTCTAAACTAGCAAAAATTAGATATTACAACTAAATAAAAATTCAAATTAACCATGTATGATTTAACATAAAAATATGCTGAATATGTGTAGAAAGCATTTTCTTTTAAACAAATTAAACAAATACAATTTGTACCAAAAACAACTTAAGTGTCTTCATCACGCGTAAAGCGCGTGCCATAACGCTCGTTTTTAATAACGGCGATACTATATCCTTGAAGAGCACTAAGCACGACCAACAATAATTTTTTTCAACGATAATCAATTATACTACTTTAGGGGTAAATGATATCCATTGCTCTTACCATCCCTCTTTTTAATGGCTACTAGATTATATTATGAGAAGCAACCATCTTTAATAATAGTTGTAATAACTTTGGTATCACATTTATTAGTGTCAATATAAACTACCACAAACACCCCTAATACCAAGGATCTAACAATTGAATTTCTTTTACGAACTCAAATCATCCTTTTACAAATAATATTATCAAATTTGAATAGCACTTACCGCTAGGATCTAACAAATAAGGTTTTTATACAAATTCAAAACGTCCATCTACAAATACTATCATCTTAATATTATTTAAAATTAGAATCTGACGAATAAATTAATAATTAATAATACAAATAAAAATTTAAATTAAAAAAATAGATGTTGCAATTTAAAAATAAAATTTAACAAACGAAAATGATTTCAATGCAAAAATAAGGTTAAATATTTCTGCAAATCGTTTTTTCTTGAATGTGTTAAACATATACAATTGTAGAAAAACAATTCACGCGCGTAACGTAAGTCGCGTTTGCTAGAAACGCAGTTTAAGAAATTTGGAATGCAAGCGCACATTTTCGGCTATTCAAAATTACAGCCTTTTATAAATTCGAGTTCAGTTATTAATTAGATTAAATCCATTTATCATGCCCTGCAGATGTTGTTTGTGGACAATGGCCATATATGCCCGTGTTCAAACAAAGGACATAAATATTCATGAACCAGCGCAACAATCGAGTGCTGAAAAGCCTAATTTCGTGGGCCTCCCGTTATGGATACGAACGCATTCGCAAAATATTACTGTGGGGTAGATGTGGTCCAAGAAAAAATTTGTTGTGTTTGTGCTATTTCAGTACTAAAACGTTCGTGTTTAACATGATTTGAAAGGAGGTCTAAGGAGTAATGGAGCTAAAATTGTTAATTTTTACAGCATGGTACAGTGAATACAGCTAGCTGTATTGCAAATTCCCTTTTTCTGCTTATTTAATTTTCCATTGCGATGATGTGTGTTTAGTCGGTTCGTTGTCGAAAATTAATATTCAAAACCATTATCATTTATAGGATAATAGAAAATTCATATCATTACATATTAAACTAACCGAAAAACCAATACAGTTTGTGGTTGGTAAGGGTCGGTGGAGATCGATAATAAACTTTTACCGTTTACAGCTATGATATCTATTTGTTTACAATCTCATAGGGTTGTCAAGAGATACTCGAAAAATTCGAAATCCGTCCGCATCCGCATCCGAAAAGCGGATAGATATACGATATCCGCATAAACGGATACAGATGCGGATACGAAGACATCCGCATCTGAAAATTATCCGTCCGGTTTTTGTCAAGATTATAGTTTAAATTATGTGTATTTTAGTGCAAAAGATATTCGTTTATTATTTTATTAAGTTAGTGGTTTATATTATATGCATTTAATGTTTATTAACTGCTCGATGCTATTTATTATCATTTTATTTATTAATCTTTAGCACTTCTACCATCAATGGGATTGAAAAATACTTATGTTAAACTAAAATTTTATTTTATAATTCTTGATTTATCGATCATTAGCGGATAGGATAATTATTCGATATCCATCCGTATCCATGGATGCGGATATCTGATATCCGAAAATGATTTCGGATGCGAATATTGTACTATCCGCATCCGAAAACATCCGTTGACAGGCTTACAATCTCATGTTAAAAAAGGAAATATTAAGAGTTATTTTTTTTATTATATGATTATTTGCAATTTTATTTTGCGTAGTCAAACATATAAGTAAGCATCGTGTAAGAAGCTAAATATTGTATAAAATCATAGTAACTTTTATAAAATATAAGATAAGAATTACATTCAATTTGATATCATAATAGTATTTTGTTGGATTTCCTATTAAATCATTACATATTAAATTTGATGATATTATCTTCAATAATCTTTAATAATTGTTGTAATATCTTTGGTGTCGTAATTTTTTTGTGTCAGCGTGAACCACCAAAAATGCCCTCTACATATATTATCAAATCTTAATATCACATAAAAATAGGATTTAATAAATAAACTTTATTTACCAATTCAAAATGGTTTTTTATAAATATTATCAAATCTCACTATCACTTTAGAATAGGATCTAATAAATAAACTTTTTTACTAATTCAAAACCCACATCAACAAGTATTACTAAATCTTAACATCGCTTAAAAATAGATCTAACAAATATATATTTTTTTTACAAGTTTCATCTTTATTAGTTAATAATAGAAATAAAATTCAAACTAACTAAATATTAGACGTTAAAGCATTGAATAAAAATTCAAACCAACTACACCTGAATGTGTTAAACATATATAATTTATAGAAAAATAATTCACACGCGAAGCGCATATCGTAACGTTCGTAGTTATAATAGTTTTGGTGTCACACTTTTTTGTTATAAACTTGAACTATCAAAAATGTCCATCTATATATTATTATATCTTAATCGTTTAAAAATAGAATTTTTATTTACAAATTCAAACGTTCTTAAAAGCAGGATCTAATAATGAAGCATACTTCACAAATTCAAAACGTTTCTAGAAATATGATCTAAGATTAAACTTTCTTTACAAATTCAATATACTTTTTTACAACTATACGTGTGTGTGTAACATTTCTTATTACTAGTAATGATTAGTAAGTAGTTGTACAGTTAAACAATCCAGCCATAGCTTTTTTTTATTAATACCACTGACTCCCTGGCTCGAGGAAAGAAAACTATCGGTTTGTACAAGGCTAGGTTCTTATCTTTATGGAATAAGGAGCAAAATTGTTTCTACAGTCGTCAGTTATGAGATACGAAAACGTGTGCAAATATGATAATTTTGAAATTGTCAAAAATGTTAATTAGTATGTAGTTTTATTAAACAAAAGGTGAAAAATATATGAAAAAGATTATGAACTATTGTGATTTGAATATATTCTCTTATTTGTATAAATAACAGTTTCGGTTTGGAAATATATATTATATAAATTTTTGTTCTAAACGAAATCAAAATGCCGACCTTTGATCGGTACATAAAAGTACCTTTGAAGATTAACATTAGACCAAAATATCAGATTTTTATTAATAAAGATTATGTTAATGACTACGTGTATAATGTAGGGCTAGATTTTTTTCCGGCGCTGCTTGCAGTACAAAACTGAAATAAAGAAGTTTGACGCAATGGTAAGATCGACCAAATGGACACACTTTTAATGTTTTATTGACCATATCTTTTAAATTGTTTAGCAATCAGTTTAATTATATTCTAAATTTTCATTGATTTAGCGTTTGGAATATGCGATAAGGCTTAAGCATATTCCTGTTATGTCACATGGATATTAATTAAAAAGAATATGCTTAACGCATTATGATAGCCAACTATTTTTAAATGTATCTTGATTAGTCGATTGATAAACACAATACATGCAGCGCCTAACGCTATGGTCTCGTATAATCCTCTAAAGATGCTCCACAGTTGCTCTGGAGGAAGAAAATTACGCTGGAAGCTGTATTAAATTAAGATCCGGAACGAAATTAGGAATTGACTATGGACACAGGATATAAAAATGGAAAACAGGTCAAATGTAATTATACCGTGAACAATTGATATATCTTGGCTTGTTTCGATGCTAAGTATGAATTTTTTTTGTGCAATTCGATAAATTCTTGTTGCAAATAATTTTAAAAGGAAATGAGGAGTAACCCCTGCGCTACCGTTGTGTTTGAAACTCTGGTTCACTCTTTTAGCAACTTGGTGCACTACCATCAAATCCGTCTTTAGAATTTGCTGTCAATAATTTTTTTTAAAATAGTTTTTCATTTGATATATGGTATATCATAACCTTTTTAATTTTTATGTCTCGTTAACCTGTAAAGGACGTTGAAAACTATCTTTAAGCATTTGAATTTGCAAACCGCTTTCAGGTGATGGGAAAAAAAAGTCTTCTCTGAGAGAAATAAATTGATATAGAGAAAATCAAATTTAAATAGGTTATTTCAGCGTCGAAAATCAATTTTAGATATTGGAGATACAAAGAAAATTAATGGGAGAAATAAATTGATACAGATCAAGGACCTCTATGTTAAATGGTTAGAGGTATGACATTTTAGACAAAGATTCTAGATATCATGAATTCGAGCTGTTGAGACAACATAATGAGTGTTTTGCTTGAACAAATTATCACTCTTGTTATTAAAAAAAAAAATTGATACAACAATAAAAAGTATTAACTGATAGAAACAAGTTGATACAAAGGAAATCAAGTTTGAGACACGCCATATCCGCATGCACATCCAAAATCATTTTTGGATATCGAATATCAACATACACAGATACGAACGGATAATAAGTAATTATCATATATGTTAATAATCAATAAATAAAGAAACATAAACAAAATTAATTAGTTTAACATAATTTTTATTCAATTTCACTGATTATAAACATATGTGAAATCAACAAATATAATTATAATAAATAGTTTTGAGCAGTTCATATGCATCTAACTGAGTATATGTTAAGCCTACATATTCGGGTTAATGACCCTGATATAATCTTTTAGGTTAACAATATCAATAATAACTAGTCACTTAAACGTCGAATAACATTCTCGTTAGTGCTCGTACTGTAACAAACCACACCTTAATGTGTCCAAATTTTTGCTAAATCGAAATCCAAGTCCATTAGGATACAGATCGTTGATGTTGGCATCATGTAATAAATAAAAGTATATCAAAGCACTATCGATAAGAACTCACATTAGAAATATAAAATATAATAAAACATATAATTACCGGCCAAGACGCATACCTCTAGTATCTAGTGCCCTTGTCGGTGTCGAGCGTGCATGAGGAAATATGACTTTTCACCGTTTCCGTCTTGTACCAATACCTAAGCATCTAAGTATCATCACTCTTAAGATCGACTAACCTAAATTCTGATATCAAATGTAACAATCCGCACCTTAATGGGCCCAAACTTTTGCTAAATCGAAAATCAAAGTCCACTAGGGTACGGATTGTTGGTGCTGTATCTTATAATAAACAAAAGTATATTAAAGCACTATCGATAAGAACTCACAATGGAAGTATAAAATATAATAAGACATTTAATTACAAGCCAAGTTTAACGACCCGTAATTTAATAATTTTTGAATTTCAATATTTAATATATTTTTAAATAATTAATTAATAAATATTACAACACAAATAAACTCTTTTAATAATAACTGGTAATGGTGAAATGATTTTCGAAATTTGTTCACAAAAATAACTAGTTCAAAGAAAAGTAGAAAACGTGATCGAAAATTATTTTTCAAATTTTCGATCTTTGGATGTCTAAAAGTTATCGGAAACGTTGTGTATATTATGGTTAACATAACATAAGCACACATTTACAAATAATATAAGTAAGATTATGTTTAGTTATAATAAGATAAATATATATATTTAGTTAAGTAATAAGTAAAAGGAAGAAGATGTGAAATAAAAATGAAGTTAATGTTACAATATATGTAAATTATAGAGTGAATATGTTTTTATGTTGTTTTATTTAGTCCCACGTCGTGGAATATGTTAAATCCTTTGCTCCAAAGCCTATATATAAAGAAGGCTATATAATGTAAATAGATATCTATTCTTAGGAATGAATAATATATATTCCGCCTCTCTTCCTAATGACTTCATATTTCTTCATTTTATAACACGTTATCAGCACGATCTCTAAACGAAAGGAAAACTTCAGATCTGATTATAAATCTTCAAAGCGGTAAGCCATTTCTGATTTGATTACTCAAATCTTTCTGATCTCGTTCTATTTATTTTATTTCTTTTAGATCTCATTTTATTATTGATCTAATTATTCAGATCTGAATCTATTTGCATATTTATTTTATTTTAATCCATGTATTTTAGATCTTGTTTTGTTGTAGATCTAATTTTTCAGATTTCATTATATATATATATATATATATATATATATATATATAATCTCATAGATCTTTCTCTATTAATCTTATCATTTTAGATCTCATTCCATTATTTGGTTAAAAAAAAGGTTTTCATTTCGAAATTTTTTTGTTTGGATTTTAGTTTGAATGAGAACTATAGAAATGATTTTGGCACATGATTTATGTTTTCAGAAAAAATATTTCATTGTTTCTTAGAGAAACAAATATAAGGATAATACGTATCTAGAAGATCGTATTGAGTTTATATAAAAGAATAGGAACCTGAAGTTCATATGTGCGAAGGTGAAAGTTTAAAGTTTTCATATGCTGAAATAAAGCCTTGAAAAAAAAACGAGCAATTCCATAAGAAGATATTAATATGTCCAGAAGACATAACATAAAAACAATATGTTGGAATAACATTACAAATATGGTAAAAACTATTTCCTCGAAGAGAAATAGTATTATGATTCTCATGTTCGTATACAATTATGAATAGTCCTCATGTTTCATTGTGTTTATTTAATATTGGAGACCTGAAGTTCTCAAATAAAAATTATACATATAAGTTTGCATTTCATAAAAAAAAGATTATATGTCAAAATTCAAATATATAAATTTAAGATGTGAAGCTTTGAATTATTAGAAAAGCTAATTCAGATTATGGTGAATTCCAATTGCAGTGAAACCTCAAGTTTGATAATAAAAATAAAGTTGTACCATTTAGGATCTAAAGTACTAAACAAAGACTTTATTTAAAGTAAAATTGGAACTTGAAGTTCTAAAATATTTGCCAATGGTATTAACTACTAAACCAAATAAATGTATAGAAACTTGCTCACTCCAGAAGTAGTGATAATAATATATTAGAAAAAAGTCTCCAGAAGAGATTTATTGATATATTTGGTGCTTTTACCAAACCAAATAAATACGTAGAAACATATCTACCCTCCTACTCTCTTTCTTTTTAATTAAAAATAAGGTATTCTAATAGAAAGTTTATTTCTTAATTTTTTTCCTTCTTCCATGCATCCAATCGCCTTTCAAAAGGTAAAATATAATAGATCAAATATAATAGATCTGAAATAATCTTAAATCCCTAAATTTCTGAAATATCTTGTGTTCATTTGAAGATTTACATGTTTATTTTGATATATTTGGTAAAGAATTATGAAGTTAGTTTTCTTATGAAAATAATAATAATTTGGATATGAGATGTATAGTTATTTATGACTATGAATGATATGGATAGATTTGAGATGATAATTCTATTTATTTAGAAATTCAGATTATTGGGAAATAAAATTTCACTTTAAGATATTCATTTTAATTTTATTATTGAGTAATATTGAAACTAGATTTGAGATGAAATTGTGTTACTTTAAGTACTATTTGTTCAATTGGTTCATATATATTTATAATGAAATTATTTTGCTGTGACAGTAGTTATATCCTAGACCACGTAAAGGTTAATTGTAGTTATTTTTATCATAAATGAATTAATTGCAAGTGTTATAGTAATAAATTAAATTATTTATTATCATAAATGCATTAAATGCATTGATTACAGTAAATTAAATGATGTTGTATTTTTATGTTTGGAATAAAAATAGACATATGGTTTATTATATGGTGTATTCATTTTGGCAAACATTGCTCGATATAATGAAAGAAATAAGTTTGAACAACAACCTGAAGTTGTGCAAAGATTTTTTTTTCAACCAGAAGTTGTATACTCAAAGTCCAAGACCTGAAGTCTTGAATTATGCGAAAAAAAATCCTGATAAACTTTACAAGCTCGAATTCTTGTCAGTATTTTTTTTAATTTGTCAAAATGTACAAGTCTTGAAATAAGAATAGACTTTTATTTTGTAATAATATGGTACAAAAAAAGGGGGAGAAGTTTACACAAAATTTGAGAACCTGAAGTTCATGACAAATTAATGAACTTGAAGTTCATGAATTAGAAGCCCGAAGCTCTATTGAAATTGTGTAAAATGATAAGGTTGTACTTCCTGAAGAAGTTAAAGGAAATTAATAAATAATCATATGAGAAAATGATGTTGCATTCAAGAGATAACAAAAATCTCCAAATGAGTTATATCTTACCTTATATCTTAACATTTATACTAAATTAACCAAATATCCTGAAGATATTATGTTATATGATATTTCAAACATCATTGGATGTGTGTGTGTGTATTAATCTGTTGAAAAGATGTTTTAGAGATTTATTTATATTTATATTGCAAAATCTAACATCCTAGAAGAGATGTTATAAGAATTTTATTTTTGTTACATTGCAATTCCTTAAAAGGAAACACTATATTCCCTGAAGGAATAACCATATAAATTTTTTTTTTGAAGCAATAACAATAATTTTTGAAAAAACAAGGGATATTGTATGCCAATATTACACTCCAGAAGTGGTGGTTTTATCTCTTACATCTTACTTTCATTTGGTGAATCTAATTTTGTTACTGTATTTAAAAGTTTGATATGCCATTTCAAAGACAGTTACAACAAAAATCTCCAGCAGAGATATTTTATGCCACTGTAAAAATAGTAATTATGTAATTTATATAAAAGAAATATTGTATACTGATATGGCATTCCAATAATGCACATATATATAGAAGAGATAAGTTCACTCCAGATGTGATGATACTAAAATATCTCTAAAAGAAATATATAAATTTGAAAATGATAACATATCTCTAGAAGAGATTTGTTTATATATTTGGTAATTTTATTAAACCGAATAAATGCATAGAAATTTGATACTTGAGATACAATTGAGGAACAAAAATTAACAATTTGAAGTTGTGTGTATATATTGTTCGAACCAGAAGTTTGATATGGTTCCAAACCAAATGTTTTGAACATTATCATGCGGTTTTGACAGGTTTGCATTGACATTGATTTATAAATAGAAATTATTAGTTTGAATCCTTGTAATAGTTTGTTCTAAAAATCACTAATTCAAAAGAGAAAGAATATGAAAATTTTATAATATATGTGTGATATGTGGACGCACGTATACATCCATATATGTAAATATTTAGCTAACAACCTGAAATTTGTTATAAGCTCATATTATAGATTATGCATAGATATTATTTAGTGATTTAAAATTCAATCAACATAAAGGTTGAATGACCTGAAGTCATGTATGTATTCGAATGATCTACATAATAAGTAAATTCCTTCAATTGGTTAGATCAATGAACGAGAACAAACTTTAATAAGCTATATCAATTGAATGCATCTTATCAACTGATAAAAGAATTATCCTCCTATTATTAATATTTATGATGTATTTGCTAGTAGCAATATCATAATGGATCAAAATTAGAGTCCGAAGATGATTATTTTTTAATGTGACAATGTTTGTCAACATTGAGGGAGAGGATAAAGGGATACAAGTTCATTTTGATCATCAGTGTTAAATATTTATTAAAATATACAATAGTGCAAAATATTATCAGTATTATCCTTAGTAGACTTTCTCCAATATAGATTTGAATCCCTGAAGGATCAAAATGTGAAAACCACATCTGAAATATGGTTCAAAAGTCAGTTCAAAATACTTTTGGAGTAAGTAATAAAGATACAAAATAAAGGAGGTGAGTGTTCTTGAAGGTGCTTTGAAAGAGATCCATGACATGATTGTCAAATAACCCTAAAAGCGGATTAGGTACCTAAAACATGATATTAAAGAGATCTCAATAAAATCATGTTTAGAACTGACAAGAAATAATCATCGATGATAAATTTATAAATAATAAAGCGCTTATGTATATAAATGGATTAAAGATCCTGGATTAGAGAAAAATATGATTGGCCATCATGAAATTCTAATAAATAAGAAATGTGAACCTGTAGTTCGCATATATATATATATATATATATATATATATATATAATAGAAAAACACACTGAAATTACTAAAGCACATGTAGTGCTACATCGTGTCAAATGCTCTAGGCATATGTTTTATAAATAATTGAATTCATTGAAGCAGTGAAAGTGTTTGAACACTTAAAATACCCTGAAGGTATAAATATTGTTAAAACATTATAAACAATGAAATTACACAAATTCTTGAAGAATATAAATAACTTTGGTGGTTATAAAGAAGATAAAGAACAAGACCGTAGATTACAACTTCTTTTAAGTATTGTTGTAATGAAAATCTTGATATAATTCGTGATGAGTAGATTACTTCCTATTTTTAAGTATTGTTGTAATGAAACTCTTAATATCCATTGAATGGTAGTTGTGATATGAAAATACTCATTAAAGTATACAAATTCTTGAAGAATATATATAACTTTTGTAGTTATAAAGTATGCAAAGGACATGAAATGTAGATTACAATCTTCTTCAAAGTATTGTTGTAATGAAAATCTTGATATACTTCAAGATGAGTAGATTACTTCCTGCTTTTTAGCAATGTTGTAATGAAATTTTAATATTCACGAAAGATGTATAGTTGCAATACGCAAAACTGATTTGAAGCACAAAAATGAAAGCACATGAAGTGTTTTTCATAAAAGTAGCATACAAAATGCATAAAATGCAAACCATATTTGGAAGAAACAATCTTAGAAAATTTGATTGTATCGAAGGAAACTATTAATAAATTGTATTATTAATGAGATACATATTTATGGATTCAGAAGTACCTATAACCAATTTGAGTTATCGAAAGATGAATATGAATTCAGAGGAAAATTTAAACCAGGGGGAGCATCCATAAGTATTTTATAATGCACTCTTTTTCCTTAACTAAGATTTTTCCCACTGGGTTTTTATTAGCAAGGTTTTAATGAGGCATTATCTTGATCCAGAAGTATCAACTCCCCAGTAACATTTGAAAATAAGTTACAATGCACTCTTTTCCCTTATTTAAGATTTTTCCCACTGGATTTTTCTTACTAAGGTTTTAACGAGGCATTATCTTGATCTAGGAGAATCAAACGTCTTTTCAAGAAATAACATCTCAAATATGTTATTTAAGTTAAATTATATTTCTATCCTTGACTAAGGTTTTTCCCATCGGGTTTTCCTTTATAAGGTTTTTAATGAAGTATTAAATTGATCCAGAAGTATCAAACTCTATCTGATGCAGTAAATTATTGAAATATGACATACTATATTGTACTCTTTTTCCTTCACTAAGATTTTTCCCATGGGGTTTTACTTAGTAAGGTTTTAATGAGGCATCAGTTTGATCCAGAAGTATCAAGCTTCATTTAAAGAAATAAGAAAATAAAATATGTCATTGTACTCTATTTCCTTCACTAAGATTTTTCCCATTGGGTTTTTCTTAGTAAGGTTTTAATGAGGCATTTTTTTGATCCCAAAGTATCAAACTCTTAGAAGGAATATCATTTTTAGTATGATATCTAAGATTTCACAAGTTGCACTCTTTTCCTCTTTTAAGGTTTTTTCCATTGGGTTTTTCCTAATAGAGGTTTTTAATGAGGCAATAGACAATATTTATATCGACTGAATCGATAAATGCAAGCAGGATAATAATGAGAGGGAGCAATCATCATACACGTTTCGAAATGGAAAAAATTTCAAGTTATCTAAGCATTCAAGATTTTAAAGACGCATATTCAAGGGGGAGTGTTACAATATATGTAAATTATAGAGTGAATATGCTTTTATGTTGTTTTATTTAGTCCCACATCGTGGAATAGGTTAAATCCTTTGCTCCAAAGCCTTTATATAAAGAAGGCTATGTAATATAAATAAATATCTATTCTTAGGAATGAATAATATATTTTCTGTCTCTCTTTCTAATGACTTCTTATTTCTTCATTTTATAACAGTTAAGTGTAAATTTCAACTTAAAGTACATGGATAGACATTATTAACCACCATACCTTCATGTGTCGTGTACTTTGATTTGAGAAGGTGTAAGAAAGGGGAGTGTAACTTTTTTATGAAGGCAAGAAAGGAGGATAAAATGATGATGCCGAGAAAATTGAATGGAGGGCATGGTTTCTAAGGTTAGTTTTGTAATTTTACAATTTCCATTTGTATAAAACTAACTCTAAAATTTCTCTCTCCTTCACCATTTCATTTTTCATCTTTTTCAAAGTTTTTACACCTTCCTAACCTTTTCAAAGCTTGTTAATGGCTTCTTAAATTCAAATTAAAAAAATCCATTTTTTTTCGCTTCTTTCTAAAAGCAAAAACATATAAGTTAGCTCATTTCTTCTCTACATCACTTCACTAACCAAAACAAGACCCATGCTCCTCCAAAACAACAATGGCCAAGCCCATATCTTTCTTGGCCGAATCGCATAGTCCCTGTAAGGCTCCAAAATTCCATCTTGTACAAGATAAAACTAAGATCTACTGTCGATTGGGAGTTTGGTGAAAGTTCGTGTCGTTTAAGCAAGCAAATTATTACCTTTTTAAACAAAGTTTTGACCTTTACTATATTACTGAATATACATATTATTTATTTATATTTGTATGTGCTAAATATTTTGGATGTGTTTGCTAGTTAATCACCTTGAAAAGTTGACATCTTGACGATTAGTTGGAAAGTTATGTTCATGTTTACAAGTGTTGATCTATATGTTGTATAAGTTGCTATTTACTTTTGTTTATATGTTTATCCGATACTATGTGATGCTTGGATAAATAAATGACATGGGAAAAGCATTTACGGAAGTGTCCATATAGCAACTATCTTTACATCGGCACTTTGGAAAACAACATCACCTTTGGAATCTTTGGTTTAAAAACTTATGCTTGGGTTTTTCAAGGTTAATTAATTACTTTAATAAAGATAATTTAAACCTAAATTAATCATTTTTATAATGAACGTTTAAGCTTAACTAATTACTTTAATAATGATGATTTAAACTTAATTAATTATTTTTATAATGATGGTTTAAGGTTAATTAATTACTTTAATAATGATGGTTTGATTTTAAGTAATCATTTTAAATAATGATGATTAAGATTAATTAACTTATTAAATAATGATGAGATTAAGATTAGTCAATCATATTACAAATGTTATTTAAAATTAATTGTTTATTTTAATTAATGATGTTTAAGGCTAATTAATCATTTAATTAATGATGTATTAAAGTTAATTAATCATTTTGTTAATGATGTTTTAAGATTAATTAATTACTTTAATAATAATATTTTAAAATTAATTAATCATTTTAATAATGATGTCTAAAATTAATTAATCATTTTAATAATGATGTTTAAGGTTTAATAATAATATTTTAAAGTTAATAAATACCTAATCAAGGATGATTAAAATTAATTAATCATTTTAAATAGTGTTTTCTGAAGTAATTAATAAGTATTAAAGAAAATTAATTATTTTAAATAAAAATGTTTGAAATAATTAATCATTGATTAAAGTTAACTAATCATTTTAAATAGTGATATTGAAGTAATTGATTTATGATTAAAGTGTATCAATCATTGTGATAAGTTGTTTAAAGTTAATTTTTTAAATTTGAAACCCTAGCACAAGTTTGGTTTTAAAAGTAAAAGTATCGATCCAGTTATGGAAAGAAATTTCCGTAAATGATATCGCTTACATGGAAATGATTTAGTCATACTCTTGACACTAAACATTGAAATATGTAAATTTGCCACTATCTCAAAAGTTAAAAATGCCGTTAAGGCAATACCTAGGGTTAATACTGCCTTCACTTGACCTACTTCATTTTTAACCAAGAAATAATACAAGTTTGAAATCGAAAAGTAGTGGTTGGAATATGTGATTTACTGTCCATATACGACGTTTTTAATTATTCTCGATAGTTGATTTATTAACTATAGGTTTAAATTTCTCTTTGAGTATCTTCGATCTAAGACGATTAGTTGCTCATTTGAGCATTGTTATCCTTTGTCGGAAATGACTAAAACCAGAAAGAAAGTGGACGTTAAGTTATGTAGGCTTGCTCCCATTAGGGTATCTTCATATCTACACTAGATTTGGATCAGTTTTATGCGCACGAATATATGAAATACTCGGATTCTTGATAAGGTTGGCTGGGTCCGGCTTGTACATTTCTAAGAGGAGCCACATGAGAAAATGACCCTCTTAGTATATTGTCTAGAGGTATACCTTCAATCAAGGGGTGCATCCTCCTAATCATTTATTGGAAAATTTCCTTTCTCCTTTCCTTTGATTCTACAATTTTAAATTTACCTTTTTTAATTGCATCGAGTATAGTTGTGAGCACTTCGCATTGTTTAATTATTTGTATTCATTGTTGTGATTGGATGTTGTTATTGTAGGGGGAAACCCATTCCACAATGGGCGGGGTGGTCTTACATATTATGTTTACTTCCACCGTTTTTTTAGAGTTTTGCTCAGACCAGACTTTTTGTCTTTCATGAGTTGTTTCTTTCTATAAACTCTAGGGTGCTTAATTATATTTCAGTAGTCCGAGAGTAGCATGTTTTCTTTAGTCTCTTTGAAGACGATGGATGAGATGGAGGCTTCTTGACCTATGTAGTTATTTATTTTCACTGTATGGTTATGTATGTATATTTTGTATCAGAAAGTGTAAAGCCAAAATGTATAACTGTCAGTCTGATAGTTGTAGTACTTTTGTGTAACTCTAATAGCTCCATGTTAGGATTAACCTAATGTACTATAATGTTGTTATATTATATGTGACCGTTCCGATATGGGACTTTTCTACTTTTTCTGCTCTGTTCGGATCCGTTCTTTTATTTTTACCCCACGACAACTCGTTTTTCAGATGCTTGGGAAATAACATACGAACACCGAGAATGTGTTAAGTGTCGTTCTTAGGGGTCCTAAAGGTGGGTCATCACAATTAATATCATAGCTTTAGTTGAGTGAACCCCTTAGCCTGATTGGGGTACAACTCATTAGAGATGGAGTAAGTGATGCCCTAGAATGAGTTAATCTTGAGAGAGCATATTTGTAATTTTATTTATAATAATAATATCTATCCTCTAAAATCTCGTTCTAGATTCGTTGTTGTTGTCTTCTGTAAAATTCTTTTGATCATATTCTTGTGTTCTAAAGATACCTTTTATCTATCCATGTGATAAAAGATGAATATAAAAAGAGAGGGAAGGGGTGGATCTGGAACTAGCACAGCTACAAATGGCAAAGCGGCTAGGAGTGTGCCAGCTGTAGGTCCCATGGAGGAAGTGGTAGCGTATGTTCAACCTCTATGAACTTCACTGATTTGTGCAAGACACCATTTGGGGCAAAAAAACCATTCTATAGTACTAAGGATATTCTTGAAGTGCAGACTTGGCTTAGGTCCTATTAAAGGATGTTTGGTGATCTTAGGTTGGAAGATGCAGAGAAATGACTGTTAGCATCGTGACGGCTTCAAAAGTCGGCGATGGACTTGTGGGATTCCATAACGGCTAATACTCCAAAGGAGGGTTTTTTTTACGCATAGCTTAGGGAAGTCTTTGAAGTGCAATTTATCCCAGAAGCCGGAAGGATGCAGTTGTATGGAGTTTTTTGGATTTGAAACAAGGTGATATGATGGTGGCACAATATGAGCACAAGTTCAATGTATTATTCCATTTTGGACTTAGATTAATAGACATACCGCTTAAAAAGAATGAAATGTTTGTGAAAGGGATGCAACTTGAGTTTCGTCAGGAAATGACTAATCATGTCAATGGTACATTCACCAACCTTATCAGTATGGTTCTAAGGTTTGAGGCTCTCGATATTTAGGAAGGAGTTCAAAAAGGAGTAGTGCCAGTAATTAATGCCAAGCCTTTATCAGTAATACCAGTCGGAGGCAAGTCGAATTTCAAGCACAAAGGAAAGAAGCAGTGGTCGGGAAAGAAACCTGAAGGTGGAGCCTCAGCATAAAATAAGCCGCGAGACTTGTCCAAAATTATTTGTTTCAAATGAAATAGAATGGGTCACTTCACAAATCATTGCACTAATCCTCCTAGTGATCCAATCTGCTACAATTGAAACAAGTAAGGACGCATGAAGAATGAGCGCCCTTTTCCGAAGAAGCAGATGCAAGGACAGACTTTTACTATCGACGAGGTACCATCCACTTCTTCAAGATAGAAAGGGAAGTAGGTGTTGCAAGGTACACTATCCATCCATGATCTTCCTATTAGGATATTATTCGATACGGGTTCTTTCCATAGTTTTATTTCTATTGATCTCGTCGATAGACTTAACCTTAAAACCGCCCTTTTGAGTAATCCCCTTTGTGTGTCGAACCCTATCGGAGGTTCGACAAAACTTGACACTGTGTGTTTGCATGTACTTATCTATTATCGAAACCATCTCTTTCTCTCTGATCCGTTTGTTCTTGGGTTCATGGGTTTTGGAGTGTTATTAGGATGGATTGGTTATCTAAGTTTAATGCCATATTGGATTGTGGTAGAAAGAAGGTCGTAGTAAAGATGCAATAGGAAGACGTATTGATATGTTTTTTGAAGAGCCTAATGAAGTGATGCGTGGTTTTTTGTATTCTCTTGAAGTAGCTAAGGAAGAGCTTAGGGATATACCTGTTATTTGGGATTTCACAGACGTTTTCGATGAAGTGCAAGGTTTACCTCCCTACCATGAAGTGGAATTTCTAATTCCAGGAACCATACCTATTGTTCAACCTCCGTGAAAATTGCTCTAAAAGAAAGACAAGAGTTAGAAAGCCAGACATTCAACTTATTGCAGAAAGGATTGATTAGATACAGTGCTTCTTGTTGGGGATCGTCGGTCGTCTTTGTTACGAGGGCGGATGGTTCTTTCTGGTTATGTATAGACTACCGGGAGTTGAATAAAAGGACTATAAAAAAATACCCTCCAACAAGCATCAATAACATGTTTGATCAACTCTATGGCGCTCACATATTTTTTCAATTGGACATTGCCACTGGTTTTCAACAACTAAGGGTAGTAGAGGTGAGTATTCCCTTAACAGCTTTTGGAACTCCAGATAGTTTATACAAGTGGTTAGTTATCCCGTTTGGCTGACTAATGCATCCACTTTCTTTGTAGACTTAATGAATTGAATGTTCCGAGACATTCTTAATAAATTCCTTCTCGTCTTTATTGATGACATTCTTGTTGATTCAAAGACGGAGAAGGATCCAGAGTACCATCTCTGGGTCGTACTCGATACCCAAAGGAGACATGTGTTAAAGGCTAAGTTTGCTACTTGCCATTTTTGGAAATATAAAGTTAGGTTTTTAGGGCATGATTTTTCGGGAGAAGGCATAGCTGTTGATCCAGCTAATGTTGTTGTAGTTAAAGACTGGAAGAAACCCCAAATTGCGATGGAAGTTAGAAGTTTCTTGGGATAAGCTAGATCTTGCCTTAGGTTCATCAAAGATTTCTCGAAGATTGCTTCTCATTTGACAAAGTTAATGAAGAAAGATGTTAAGTTCATATGGATGCCTAAGTGTGATCAAGAATTCACGGAATTGAAGGAGAAGTTGACTAGCGCTTCTGTTTCGACTATTCCAGATAGGGGTGGGCGTTTAACGGTATATACAAATGCTTGTAGTTCTGGTTTAGGAGCGGTTTAGATCCAGCATAGGAAGGTTATTGCCTATGTAAGTCGACAGCTGAAGCCACATGAGAAAAATTATGCTACACACGATTTAGAGCTTTTGGTTGTTGTCTTTGCATTGAAGATTTGGAGGCATTATCTTTTAAATGAAAAGTTCGAATTATACATGGACTACAAATCCTTGAAGTATCTTTTTGAGAGTCTACAGGGTGGATCGTGTAGTGTATATGCAAGTATATGTGACAAAATATATGATACAACTAAAATAATATTAATCTAAGTAAATATAGAATAAGCACACCAGAATTTTATACTGCTTCAGACCTCCCATCCTACGTCCAGTCCCGAAGCCCCCCTTCGAAATTCGACTATCAAAAACCCTCGCTTCATCCGAAGGAATAGGCTTGATTACAATAAGTTGTTCTTGTCAAGTGTGTGTTCTAGTATAACAAGATGTTGACTAATTAGTACAATTGCTTCCAATATATATCTAAAGAATATTGTATATGAAGAACTGAGTATATGGAAGAGTGAATACAAGTAAAGATTGCTAGAGTGCAGAGGTCAAGAATATATGATAGAGTATAGAATTAGAGAGCGTAAGTATGGTGTGTTCTGTTCTCTTGATTCTTGATGCTATATATAGTTCTAGATAGGTATCTTGAGTAGTTGCATCCATTGACGAACGTTCTAAATTTGCTTTTGTTGATGGTGAAGAGTTGTGGCCAAGAGAAGCGGAGATGTCCATTTGCATGTGGCAGTTGCAATTCTTTTCTATAGTTCGAGTTTGAATTCAGACGTCTGATACTACATATTTTTTTGTACATAGTAGATTTTCAGACGTCTGAATGTTATTACCAGACATCTGATTTAGCTTGTTTGTTGTCCTAGAAAACTTTTCCAGACGTCTAGCTTGTGCACTCGAACGTTTGATACTGGTGCATGTCTGTTTTGTGCATCTTTTCTTTTGCTTCTTTGTACCTATCAACTTGTAGTCTCTTGTAGTGTCCTTTGAGCCTTGTTCTTGTCTTTCTAGTAATGTTGTTCTAGCAAGTACCTGTATATATAAATATATATGTATATTTTATTTCCATGTAGATGTTGTCATCGAAACCGTAGATTGGATTTCCTAACATTCTCCCTCTTTTTGATGATGACAACTATACAATGTACTTAGATATAATTTTATAAATCTTCCCCTGAATATGTGCTTACCATTATTTCTCCCCCTTTGGAATTATCAAAAAGTATGAATATATATATAATGCAAATAGCATGTACACACTGTTAATTTGAAATATTTACTAATTGCTGAAAGGTTATAACAAATTATGTAGAAGTAATAAACCAAAATGGTACTTTTTATAATCATCAAATACAGTAATTACATGCATAGATTTTTGATTTCATTACAAAAGATGAAACCTATTAAAAAATATCTAAGGATCTTTTGGGAAGCTTGAGCTTGATCATCTCCTTCATCTTCATTCTTTGAAGAACTAGCTTGTTTTTTAGGAGATGTTGGAGTATGTTCAAGAGGTTTTTTTTCTCTTCAAAAATTTTAGAGTATTTTGAAGGAGGAGGAGAAGGCATTGGAGTTGGCCAATCTTCCGAAGGTGGTGTGGGGCCACAGACTCGTTGAAGAACCTATTTTAAAACGGATAAAGTTGTTGAAAGCGATGTTTCAACTAAGGATAGGTGAGAAGCAAATGTTGTTTCAAAGCTATCAATACGCTTAGCCAATAATTTTTTATTTCTTGATAAGATATGTTGATTTTGGAGAGTTAAGTCTTTAATACTTTCATTTGGATTGGTCTCAGTACGAGTCTTCACAATGTCATCTTGGCCGAGGTAGTCAAAAGGTGCAGAAGGAGGAGAAGTTTGTTGGTGATGTTGTTCCTCTTCATGTAATGGTTGTAGTGGTTGTTGATGGGGTTGAGGCCTAACATGTCTAGCTTATTGACGACGTTGCCTCTACTCTTTAAATGACATAAAATTTGAAGGATTTTCCAGTAAGTGCATAAGAGAGAAGAATTTTGTAGAGGCGTACTTGGGAGAAATCTCTTCAAAAGTCGACAAATACGATGGAATGTTGTGAGCTTTCAGAAGACGCATGATGTAGGCAGGGTAGCTAATGGATGGACTTGATCGAGTCCGATAATGTTTGAGCTCGTCAAATATGAATTTTTCCCAATTCACCCTCGTTCCACTAAAGATGGCATATAGAGCTTTGTGCTCTAATTCCGTTATTTGCTCATGACTGCCAAGGTGATGAATGATTGTGTTGATAATCATCATGGTAAGGAGTCTTGCCTTAGGTCGTAAGTGTATGGAAGCAAATCTTGGCATTTTATCTTCCCAAAGTTGATGGGTAACATTATCTCGTGGTTTTAGGCACATATATGGGATGATATATAAATCTTCTCGGGAATCGGAACAGCCTATAGTACGGCCTATTAATCCCGGGGTTAGACGAATAGTGTTGCCGTAAACACTTGACCAAAGCCAATTTTCATCATTATCCGTATTCCATACACCAGTGCTATCTAGATTAGTATAGAATAGGAATATGGTGAGCTGATCGATTTGGACATTATTTGAATTGAAGGAAATCAATGTTTCTATCCAACATTTTCGCACATTTCATCCAAATCGTACATAGGGAATTTGAGTAAATTATAGAAAGGACCTGTATGTAGCCTTTTTTTTGAATATCAACCTATCTTTTAATTGAATGAGGCACTTTATTCATCCATCTCTCAATTTGATCATTAGAGCATACTTGCGGGTTGGAGGATGTGGCTTGCTCTTGCTTTCTCTTTAAAATTTTAAGGTTTTTAGTTTTGGGCGCCATGATATCATGCGAATTTATGGAGATAGCGATTTGAAAAGTTAGGGTTTTGAACATGAAAGAGAAACGAAATGAAATGTGAGGTAAAAATTAAGGTAAAATAGTCGTTATAATGTTATTGAAGGCCGTCGATTGAATTTTAGACATCTGGAAAGTGAGTCAGAAGTTTCACGTTTGATTTTAACCTAGAATGAAGACAGTAAATATAATCAGACGCCTAGAAGTTGTTGGCAGACGTCTGGAGTAGATAGAGTTTGTACACTTTGAAGACAGAAAGTGTTGTAAGATGTTTGGATATAGAAACAGATGTCTGGAATAGGCAGTGGTGTGTTTTTTTGAAGACAGATTCTTTTCTCAGACGTCTGGATATAAGAGCAGATGTTTGAAAATGGCCTAAATTTGTATCTTAAGGAGGCAGAGACTTTGTTCAGACGTCTGGTCATTATTTCAAACGTCTGAAATGGATTGTTTTGTATTTTTTATGAGGCAGAGGCAATTTTCAGACATCTGGAAGTTTATATCAGATGTTTGATACATGCACAGTAGTAAATAAAATGATGTGTCACAAAGATGTCAGATGTCTGAGGGCATTATATAGACATCTGAATTTGTCTAAAAAAATCTTATTTTTGAAGGTTATGCGTGATTTTCGAGAGATCAATTTTATTGACACATAATATTATTATTTTTGAAAACAAAAATAAATATAATTAGATAAAAAATACAATAAACAAATTTATTGAGATGAAGATGGAGCATTGCGATCTTCAGAGGTGCCATCCTTCCACGGCTTGAGTGGAGACCAAGTATTTCCACGTTTGTTGGTTCTCGAAAAATCAGAAAATTGCCTGGGTGGAGGATCCTAAGGTGTACGATGAGATGTAGAAGGATTCAGAGGATTGTAAGGAATCTGAAGTGGTTTATGTACATCCTTTTTTGCGAATTGCAAAATATGATCGCTACTTGCTCTGGAAAACTTAATCGTCGCACGGTGACTTTTTGTTCAAAGTATAGTTCTCGTTGTAAATCTATTTGTTGCTTTTGGTAATGATGTATCTCATCAATTCTCTCCTTGGTGTTATGAGAGGCAAATAGAGATCTTTGGACCGTTTTTTATCGGGAGCGAATCCCGTGTGGTAGGAGGACCACTTATTGGCTGGCTCTTAACTTGGTGTAGGAGAAGTCGATGAGGGGTATCTGCTGAACTATCAGAAGTTGGTGTTGAGAAGGAGAGATGAGAGTTGTCGGAAAACATGTTTTTGTTTTCTTTTGTTTGTAAAATGAATACGAAATCTATATTATATTTTTATTTTTTGTTTTGTAAAAAGAAAGGCTATTTATACATGGTCAAAAGGTTATACTAGTTAATTTCAGGAAATAAATTTTAAAAAAATTGTTGGTTAATGTTAAAAATTTGATTTGTGGATAAAAAAATTTAACCGAAAATTAAATGAATGAAATATAGAATTAGCTGAGAAGATCATTAAGAGAACATATTCCTAAATCGCATCGTAGTTTAACAAACATTTGTTCATTTAGTGGTTTTGTGAAAATATTTGCTATTTGATTCTCAGTATTTACGTATTCTAATGTAATAATTCCTTTTCTACATTGTCGTGTAAAAAATGATGTCATATATCTATGTGTTTAGTACGTGAGTGATTTACAGGGTTTTTTATATAGATTTATTACACTTGTATTATCATAATATATTGGTGATTTATCGATAAATTTTTCGAAATCTTTAAGCGTTTGTTGTATGTAAATCACTTGTGCACATGCTATGCTGCTAAAATATATTCGGCATCGCAAGTGGATTAAGAGAAACAGATTTTCTTTTTGCTAAACCATGAAACCATCGATTGCCCAATAAAACGACACGTTCCACTAGTACTCTTACAATCTGTTTTACATCCACCGAAATCTTCGTCATTATATGAAACAAGTTCAAATGATGATCCCTTAGGATAAAACAAACCGCAATCTTTAGTAGTAGATAAATATCTAAGATACGTTTAACAGCTCTTTGGTGAGACTCTTTTGGTTTTGCTTGAAATCGGGCACAAAGACATACGCTCATCATAATGTCGGGTTGACTAGCTGTTAAATATAGTAAGGAGCCAATCATACTATGACATAATTTTTCATCAAAATCTTTTCCGTTATCATCTTTTTCCAAGTGAACACTAGTACTCATTGGTGTTGGTTTTCTCGAAGTTTTATCCATTCTAAAACGATGTAATAAGTCGTTACAATATTTTTCTTGATGAATAGAAATACCATTTTCAAGGTGTTTTATTTGTAAACCTAGAAAGAAATTTAATTCAACCATGTGAGACATTTCAAATTCATTTTTCATAATATTTAAAAATTGAGTACAAAGATTTTTGTTAGTTGAACCAAAGATAATATCGTCTACGTAAATTTGTACTATTAATATGTCGTTATTTTCTCATTTAATAAATAAAGTCATATCTATTTTACCTATTTGGAAACCATATGCAATTAAATGATTCTTAAGATGTTCATACCAGGCACGAGGGGCTTGCTTTAAACCATATAGGGCTTTGTGTAATTTAAAAACATGATCGGATATTTTTCATGAACAAATAATGGAGGTTGTTCAACATATATGTTTTCTTTAATAAAACCATTTAAAAAGCACTTTTGACATCCATTTGAAATAATTTAAAACCGTGATGACTTGCAAAAGCAAGTAATGTACGTATGGCCTTGAGTCTTGCTACTGGAACAAAGTTTCGTCACAGTCGATACCTTCTTCTTGATTATAACCCTGAGCGACTAAGCATGCTTTATTCCTAACTACATTTTCGTTTTCATCTACTTTGTTTTTAGATACCCATTTTGTTCCAATAACTGATTGATTTTCTTGTCTTGGTACTAACTCAAACATTACTATGTTCAAATTGATTTAATTCTTCTTGCATGGATATTATCCAAAAATTATCGTTTGAAGCTTCTTTATAATTTTTTGGTTCAAAATTTGACACAAATGCAATATGACTTATTTGATTGAGTTGATTTCCAGTTACTATGGAATTAAGATCTCCAATGATATTATCTTTTGGATGATCTTTTAGAATTCTAGGGGGTAATACTAAAGTATTATTTTGTGCATTTGTCCCATTATTAGATGAATTTGTTGTATTTGTTATTAGAATAATTTCTTCATCATCATTAGTATTATGATTAAATAAATTTTCATCAAATGCGACATGTAAACTTTCTTCAATTGTGTTAGTACGTTTATTAAAAATTCTATATGCCTTGCTACGATCTGAATATCCAACAAAGATTTCTTTATCAGCCTTTGGGTCGAATTTTCCTAAATTATCTTTTGTATTTAATATAAAATATTTTGATCCGAAAGTTTTGAAGTATGATACTTTAGGTTTTCTTTCAAAAAATATTTCGAAACAAGTATGTTTAGTCATAGGTCGTATGGTTGCTCGATTCAAAACATAACAAGTCGTAGCAATAGCTTGAGCCCAAAAATGTTTTGGTAAACCACTACTATTTAATAATTTTTGTGCACATTCTTGTAACGTCCGATTTTTTCTTTCTACTACACCATTTTGTTGAGATGTGCGGGAAAAAGGGAAATTATGACCTATGTCCTTTTTATTACAAAAATTAGCATAAAGATCATTTTCGAATTCTCCACCATGATCACTCCGAATATTCTTATTTTCAAATCCATTTGAGTTTTAATTCTTTTAGAAAAAATCTAAACATACTAAAAGTTTCACTTTTATGTTTTAAAAATAAGGTCCATGTATATCTTGAAAAATCATCAACTATTACGAAAACATATTTGTTGTGATTTATAGATCGTACTTGAGTTAGACCAAATAAATCTAAATGTAATAATTCTAACGGTTGTTTTGTAGAAATATTATTTTTAGATTTAAAAGTGCTTTTCTTTAGTTTTTCTATTTGACAATCGTCATATATCTACTTAATAATTTATTTTAGGTAAACCTCTAACTAGCTCATATTTTGCTAATTTATTAATATATTTAAAATTAATATGACAGAATTGTTTATGCCACAAACATGAATCGTCATGTTTGGCGGTTAATCATAAGTTTGAATTTTGATTTATATTCATATTTAAGACATAAATATTTTTGTTTCTAAACCCTCAAAGATAAGTTGTTTTTTATTGTCAAAAATATTACATCTATCTTTTTCGAAATTAATTTGAAAATGTTTATCGCATAATTGAGTAATGCTAAGTAGGTTGTGTTTTAAATTTTCTACTAACAAAACATTTGAAATAATAGGAGAGTCAGAAATACAGAGTTGATGACTTCTCCGATGCCAACGACGTATTCTTTTGAGCTATCTCCAAAAGTTACCGTTCCACCATCGATGTATGTTTTATTTGATAACATTTTTGAGTTTCCGGTCATATGCTTGGAGTAGCCACTATCAAGTATCCATTTCTCCTTATTTTTTATTTTAGGTACGTGCAAAATAAAAAATAATTTAATTGGTACCCATATACTTTGTTAGGGTCCTAGATGTTAGGAGGAGCAGGTAGTCATACCCAGAAGGTTTAGTACCTTTACGAACATAATTTTTATTATAGACTACATTATCTAAAAATTATTAATATGTTTTTGTCTAATCAAATTATTGTTTATGTTAGGAATCCAAATTTTTATATTTTTGTGATTCGTTTTAGACTTAAGTGATCCTTTAGTCTTTTGATAAATAAAACTATTTTCTTAATATTATTCCCTTTTTATTTAAGAATATTTTTAAATCCTATTCCATTTCTATTACCTGACTGTTATGAAGTTTTGATAAGATTTTCCAAATCTTGTTTTCCTTTATCAAATTTTGAAATATTATATGTAATTTTATACATTTTTTTAATTCACAATTTTCATTGTTTAATGTTTCTATATTACTTTTCAAGTTAATATTTTCTTTTAACAAATTATTCTAGTTTAACTTTTCCTAAATCAATAGATATAGTCTCATTTTCAACTAAACTGCTTTTATTTTCTTTTTGAGATAATTCTAGTTCCTCCTCTAAAATAATTTTTTCATATTTTAACATTCCTATTTCAAGTTCGAATCTATTTATTTTGGCTATGTGTTCTTTATTCAATTTTTTAATTTGTCTAAATTTATCATCTAATTCCATGCTAAGCTCTAATAATTCATCATAGCTAATTTGGGACATACCTTATCAATTTGTGCCATAAAAAATACATTAGCTTGTTCTCCATCACTATCGTTGTCACTGTTTGATGATGATGATGAATTCGAGTCATCCCATGTTACTTTGAAAGCTTTCTTCTTTTTGAATTTTTCAAATTTGTTCTTCTTTTTATCATTGTTGGGCTTGGGACAATCTTTATTCATATGTCCACATTGATCACATTCATAGCATTTGGTTGACGTTTGATTTGTTGAGCTTGATTTTCCTCCTTTCTGAAATTTGGTCATTTTCCTAAATTTCTTGAATTTGTTGTATTTTTGGCAATAAATACTTCTTCTTCGTCTAAGTCGGAGTCTTCATTTGTTGCTAGAAATGTTGTGTTTTTCTTCTTTGAATTTTGTTCTTTTCTTGCCTGCAAATTAGCTTCATAGGACATTAAATTTCCTATCAATTCTTCAACTAAGAGTGTTGAAAGGTCTCTTCGATAGCTAATACTTTTCTTTCCTACTCCGAAGTTAAAGAATTGAGTGTTCTAGCTACTAAGTCAAAATTTGTGAATTTAACTCCAAGTGCCATTAAATCATGTTGAATAGTTTGGAATCTAGAGTACATGTCCACTATAGATTCATTTTGTTTAATTTTAAATGATAAAAATTGATTTTGTAAAATTGAAATTTTAGTTTGTTTAACTTTGTTTTTGCCTTCGTGTGTAACTTTAAGGTACGCCAAATATCACATGCAGTGTTATATAACATGACATGTGAAAATTCATTGTTATATAATAAACAAAATTAGACATTCATAGCTTTGACATTATTAAAAGCCACGGTTTTGTGCATCATTCCATGTGTTCATAGCAGTGTCAGGTGCTTTATATTTATTTTGAGTGGCTGACCAAATTTATAATCCATTAGCTTCCATAAAAATTCTCATACGTGTTGACCAATATGCATAATTAGAACCATCAAAAAGTCGAGGACGTGCTGTGGATTGTCCTTCTTGAAAAATACTTGCCATATTAAAGTGATTCAAATATGTGTTACTGTACTTTGATCAAACCTTTCTCCGATACCAATTGAGAGTCTACAGGGTGGATCGTGCAGTGTATATGCAAGTATATGTGACAAAATATATGATGCGGCTAAAATAATATTAATCTAAGTAAATATAGAATAAGCACACCAGAATTTTATATTGGTTCGGACCTTTCGTCCTACGTCCAGTCCCGAAGCTCCGCTTCGGAATTCGATTATCAAAAATCCTCGCTTCGTCTGGAGGAATAGGCTTGGTTACAATAAATTGTTCTTGTGAAATGTATGTTCTAGTATAACACGGATGTTGACTAATTAGTACAATTGCTTCCAATATATATCTAAAGAATATTGTATATGAAGAACTGAGTATATGGAAGAGTGAATATAAATAAAGATTGCTAGAGTGTAGAGATCAAGAATATATGATAGAGTATAGAATGAGAGAGCGTAAGTAAGTAAGGTGTGTTCTGTTCTCTTGATTCTTGATGCTATATATACTTGTAGATATGTATCTTGAGTAGTTGCATCCTTTAATGAACATTCTAAAGTTCCTTCTGTTGACGGTGAAGAGTTGTGGCCAGTCAAGAAGAAGATCCTTTTTTGGCTCGATTCAAGAAGGATGTCCAAGATGGTATAGTTTCTAGTTTTGAGATTGATCCTCGAGGCTTATTGAGAATGAACAAGCGTATCTGTGTTCCAAATGTTAATGAACCTAGAAGGGAAGCATTTACCGAGTGTTGTTTAAACTAGACTGGCCCGTAGAGGAAGTTATGAGTGAAGTTCAAAAATATTAGCCTATTGGATCTTTTATTGAGTCTATGAAGTCTAACTAAATTAGAACATTTCTAAATTTCATTTAAATAAAATCATTTATTTTATTTAAATTCAAATATATTAAGATATGTAATTAATTTTAATTGATTTATTTTTTACATAAAATGTATCATATACATATATGTGTGAGTGCATGTATAACCTAATAATCCGTGAAAGGTGTAATATGCCCATATGTAGATGTTGGAATTTACATCGCAAAAGACATATTAGCTCATTTTATATGCCATGTATGTTGTCCAAATATGTGCATATATATGTGATACAATATATATATGTATATATATATATATATATAGATGTGTGTGTGTGTGTGTATAAACACACATGTATGTATAAATATATTATATATAATATATGAACATAAAACATTTATGAATAGATAAATATTATCCAAATTGCATGATTCTTTCTTTATTTGAAAGATAAAGTTTTCTATATATGCATACAGATTTTGAGTTCTAATACCACGCTGTAATGCCCCACCCCGAGACCTACATTAACAAACAGTATTGCTGGGTAAAACTGTCCGCTAATGCAGAGAATAGGGCTTGATAAGAGCGACCAACTATAGCTTTTTCTTAAATATCTATTGAATACATCGACAATGCCTTTTTGTGGATCGACATATCCAATAAATACTTAATACAAAACCATAGCTGGCTATAAGATCTATCAGAACAAAATACAACAACTTAAATGCAAAATACATCACAGAACAGCAGATAATCCCATATATACACACATATACAGATACATCACAGTGTATACAAAATGATACATCACATATGTGGTATGACGACTACAATACAAACACGAGCCAAAGAATATACAATTTACACAAATACTTAAAAAAAATGATATTTTTAACTCTAAAAATTACACAAAAATTATTTTCTTAATGCAATAAATCATTCTAACATCAATTTTATAACCAAAACTTATTTTTTAAAAATTCAAATTTTACAATTTTAAAAAATCTAGGATAAAAAATAAAGCTGAGAAAAAAATCTAAATTTTTTTCGAAGTTGAAATATTGTTTTTGAAAACAAATACATTGATTTCGGCAATAATTATTTTATATAAAGTAGTTTATTATTTAAAATTCAAATTCTAAATTTTCAGAAATTATAGGATCATAAATAAAAGGTTACAAAACTATTTAAAGAAATTTTCAGTTAAATTATTATTTTTAATAAATCATTAACAGTTTTTCCAAAATAATATTAATTATTAAAATTAATAAATTTTATTTAGAAAATCCAAAAAAAATCTATACGTTTCTGGAATGATATAATATTTTTTAAAATATAAAATTGAATTTTCAATATAGTAATTATTTTATATATAATAAAAAATTCAAAATTCAATAAATGTTAATTTAAAAATATGAATATATATATATGATAATTAATTTTTGAATTTGTAAATTCATATTATATATAAACTAGAATTGGTCCGTGCTTCGCACACGGGCTGTTTATATTATTGTAAACGGAAAGCAAGGGCATTTTCAGAATTTCAAAACGACACCGAGTAAATTAATTCAACGAATTTTCTTTATTAGTGGTGGAGATAAGTGTACCAAGTTTTTTAAATCATATATATATATCTTATATAGGAATATATGCTATTATGAGAGAGATAAATACACCAATATATATATATATATATGAATTTATTAATAAATATATATAAAACGATTATTAATGACAAAAATTGATTCTGTACGGTAAAAAACATTTGTCTATACATAAATCAAATAGTATAATAAACAAATTAAGCTCATAACCACACCAATTAATGACAACTACATGTACTTATAAAATCTCCCCAAACTAAACATATAGTAGCAATATATTTAAACAAATATGAAATTGCTCATTATAGGATCATAGAATATAATTTAATTACTGTAATATGAATTAAAATTACCAATTTAGTGATGCCTTTGAATCCACGTTGAAGCAATGACTTTCCTTCCTTTTACTGTTCTTCATTCATGAGATTGCAAGTCCAGAATCACCGATCTCTAACTATCGAATAGAATTATTTTAATTTGAAATATATTTGAGAATTTTGGAGTGGATTGAGAGCTATGTTTTAAACATCAATGTAGAAGGTAATGGTGACCAAAAAAGATTTTATTTATTTATTTTTAGAGATACATACATACATATATATAGGGTTGTATTAGAGAAAAATGAGGAAAACTTTTTTATCCATTCTCACTTGTTCTCAACCCATTATTTCCAAGCCAATTCCCTATGTTTAAGACATCTCTAGAACTTCCCCAAACCAAAAAATTTCAGCCCTAATGATGGATCTTAAACCCATCTAAGCCTAAGCCAAAATACTATGCAATTAAGTCTAATTTGATCGCTTGTTGATATTGTATATCGATCGATATATTCATAACTGTTATAAATATATATAATATTATTTATTTCTCAAATCTTATTCAAATTTTATAATTAATATTTCATAAATATTAATTAATTTGGTTAATTTATAATAGTTATAAACTAAATAAATCGTTCGGTCTTAAGTGAATTCATCATTTCGATTGTGTAACTCTTTGGTGTAAATTTGGTCTGCGATTAACATCGAACTATTCTAATGTTAACATTCACATGTCACTTAGAAAGTGGTGTGACATTATGGCCGAATTTATCGCTTACTCATTTTCGGTAAAAGTCCAATTTAGTTTAATAAGCGATATCCTGTTGTGACATTTATTTACGCCAATTCTCTTCGTCAAAACTATATCTCTATGGACTTATGGAATTTAGTAATGATCAAAATTTCAACCTCGTCCGCATTTAACTTTATAGTCTAAATACAAAACCCTTGGTTCAATAATAACAATTATTATTAACCAAAATGCTTTGGCCAGAGACTTTGACTTTGAGTTGACTTGAGTTGACTGAGATATTAACCGCATATAACTGAGGAGACGAATCCTCTCTTGAATAGTGCTTCACTTCCAATACTTCCACTTGACCTAATAGTCACACGATGGACGCCATGTCGTGATTTGGCTATAATCAAAGCGGAACTTTCATATTGAAGATCCACAGTATTCTCAACTCGAAAGAACTATGTAAATCAGCCAAATTGATATTTTCTGTTTGACTTTAGTTATATTAACCAACAGAAAACTATCGAGTGAGTCTTTCCATAGTTATCCAATAACTATTAGTACGTAACCCCTAAGTGCCACCAGTAGTCATGTGTAATACACTGCCCAACATTTGAAGAGCGTTACATACTCCAGTCTCACGATGCATCTTGACTAGGAACATTTAAAATAGTATATTTATTTTGTTGTGATAAATTACTCACGGTTACAATACTTTGTAACTACTATCACAAAATATGCCATTTATGGAATTTTCTATTAAATATACTTTTAATTAAGTCAATTAATTAACATAATCACATTATATCAAGCATATATAATAGGAAGAAATACCTTTTATTTGGAACAAGATTAGTCAACATACATGTAAAAAGTTACATAATTGCCCCTAAGGCATACCCCTAACTCTATCAATCTCCCACTTGCACTTGCGGTAAATTATGTAATCTAATTCCAACTTCTTCAATTAGTATTCTCAAAAACAATTAGGTCAGTCCCTTAGTGAATGGGTATGCTATTATGTTTTAATTATCTACTTTGTTGATTAACTCTCTCTAACATAGATAAACTGTCTTTATCATGTGGGACGATTTGATGTATGTCTTTTGACTTCTACTGAGCTTTAAGTTCTATTATGACCAATTTCATCACATTGTTATCTTATAACAATATTATAGGATTCTCAACATTTGGAATCACCTTTGGCTCAATTATAAATTTGTGCATTTATATCTATATACATTGCTTTATTGTAGTGCTATTCCAGTTAATATTCTCAACATTTCGTTGAATCGACCACCATCACTTTTATTTTGAAACATTTTTAAATAAAAGATTTTAACTTGAATTTTATCATTGGCATGTTATACTCAATATCGCTTATAAAATTTTGTGTCCAAACGTTCCATCATAACGAGCTCGTTGTTTCTATAAACAATTCCCTAGTATTTCATAAATACGCGATAACACCTCAAACAATCATTTATTGATGCCAATTTGAATTTTATATTTGCTCCATGTATCAAGTACATAAACAAAACACAATATCATACACAACATAACCTGTATGACAATTCATATTTTAGCAAAAGCTAGCGGGGTTAACAGGGCCCCTACCTGATTTTATTGCAAAAAAACAATAAAACACAAAACTTGCCCAAAAGAGAACAGCAAGCAAGAAAAAAAGAAAATACAAAACACAACACACGGAGCTACACAGAAAGAAAAGCACAACAAAAAAACACACAAAGCAAAACAAGAAAACAAGAAACACACCAAAAAAACCAACTATCTCCAAGCATCCATGTATATGGCTGGAAAAATAGCTTGCATCTTCATTGTTTTGTAAATTTCATACTTCAATACTTTCCATAACACCTGACCATCTCTCCTCTTCTTATCAAAGCAAATCAAATTTCGTTCATACCACACCACTGTCATGTATTTCTTCAAGCATATAGCTAAGTGTCTCGCCTTCAAAGTTCGCCACCTTATAGCTTTGTAAATCATGTCAAAATCCAGCATAGGTTGATTAGCCAACAATCTACTCCCAGCTACAAGCATCATTTTGTCAAACAGCATCTTAGTGTAAGAACATTGCATGAACAAATGGTGCACAGTCTCAGGGTCATTAGCACAGAAAAAACAATTTGATCCCCTATCATATCCCATCTCCATCAATTTGGTTCTAGTTAACATTGCATTTTGCAGCACTTTCCAGAGCATAAGATTATCCCCTGGGGTTGAATCAGTTGTCCAAATAACTTTGCTCCACTTGAAATCATTATCACCAAAATTGTGCAGGTGCTTGTACACAAGCTTAACAGTATGAGGTCTATCATTCCAAAACACATCACCAACATCAACAAGAGGGTACTTATTACATTGTATATCATTCCACACTGACCTGATGTACTGATTTGATGAGTATGGCAGATTCATGTTACCCTGGAAAATATAATCCACCGCCTTTGCATTAAAAGGTATACCAGTCTGTTGGATCTGTTGATATGTGAACAAAGAATGCAATATCACTCCCTTGGCCACCCATGGATCGTACCAAAATTTGACAGTAGAAGAATTTGACAACCTATGAACAATAATAGGAAGCAATCTATCACGTAAACTCAGGAGATTTCTCCAAGTCCAGCTGCAAATTTGTGGAGTGGTAACAGTCCAGAAACTAGCCCTACCAATTCTATTGACCCAAACCCAATTAACCCAACCAGAGTTATCCTTGGCAATAATTGAATTTAGATGAGTACTGAATGCAGCAATATTCCAGTCAACAATGTTTAAAACCCCCAGCCCACCAGCATTTAAACTCTTCTCAAAACATTTGAATGAACATGGCAATGGCTTCCTGTTTTTGGTGGATCCAGTCCAAAAGAATCTTAGCATTGCACTTCTGACATGATGCAAAAGTTTAGTCGGCAAGATAAACGCTTTAGCCCAATAAACAGTCATAGAAAATGCAACAGACTTGATAAGGACAAGCCTTCCTGCCTGGGTCAAAAATCTGTTAGACCACATGTCAAGAATAGCAACCATTTTGGAATACAATGGGAGGCAATCAGCATACTTCAGTCTTGATGTCAATAGCGGGAGGCCAAGATAAGTCATATTATTACTCATTCTTTGGAGACCAGTGTAATGTAGAAGACTGTTGTAAATACTGGTGGAAACCCCTGCAATTGCTATACTTGATTTAGAAAAATTTAGTTGCAAACCTGACATCAAATAAAAGTCAGTCAAAGTTTTAATAACACTTTGCAACGAGGGGAGATGAGGCTTAGTAAAAATCATAATGTCATCAGCAAACAAGAGAGTAGTAACATTTGTTAGTTTGCACTTGGGGTGGTATTTAATTTGCCCAGCAGCATACTTTGTTAACATTAATCTAGTGAGCACTTCCATCACCATAAGAAATAAGTACGAAGAAATCGGATCCCCTTGCCTAATTCCCTGCCTACTCTTGAAATAACCAACAGGTCGACCATTAATAACAATGGAGAACCTAGCAGTTGAAATGCATTCATATACCCACCCAACAAATGGCTTCGGAAAGTTCATTAATGCCATTATTCTCACAATGGTGGACCAGTGAATGGAATCATAAGCTTTAGATATGTCTAGCTTTAGCATAGCAGAAGGAGAAATATTTGATCTCGAATATCCATTAGCAATTCATATTGCTAATGCATAAGGAATCCAACTTACATGTTCTCCATTTAATAGGGTGCTCTTGCATATTGTTTTGGGACAAACCCTACATCTTTTATATTCACCATAAAGGACATCATTTGCAATCCAATATTGAGTATTAGAACAACTAAAGTCGATTTTAATACAAGCATATTGTTAAAATCAACAATATGTTGTTTGCTTATAGTTTAGAAATATCATTGTACCATTTAACATTCTTTCTTATGAACACACGCTTCCTCTGCACTTTGTTGAAAATCAAACTATTCGATATTTCTATCAAAATACTTATTCAATCTTGATGCTTATGAAATGATACATTCGTATCATTTCTTGGATCATATCCAAAGACTCACAAACCCAATATCGTTTCCACTAACTTTGAGGCATTTTTGGATAATATGTGTAAACGGTTTACTCTAAATAGTTAGTTAGAATTTACTATTTCAATACATAAGTACCAAACATTAAGTCTTATCGAGCGATAATTTTGTGAGTAAATATGAATTAACTTGAGCATGTCGAATACAGAATCAGTTTGCTAATTTCGACAATTGAAATTTGCGACATTATTCTTCTCAACATTGCTCATTTAATTCCAACCACATTAGTCTTTCTAATAAAGACACGATCTCGGCTGATGGATCACATCTCTTTGGTTACGACCACCAAAATCATATTTTGATAGCGTACTTGGAATTCTTTTAGATATGTGCATCATACCATATAGAGTCAATAATCTTAATGATTTAATTGAACAACCGAGGGTAATGTATATTTTTGACATAAACAAGAAACTCATAGCTTCTCTTTGATGTACGAGAATACTTATTAGACATTCTAATGCTATGTGTTCATTTATGTCAGTTAATTTCACTTCATCTCATATAATCAGTTCTATCTATGGATCGGATCCACTTCCATTTAGCTACCAAAAATTTCTCAAAGAAATTCCTTCACAGTGAAGTTGATATATCTTAAAACAATAATTATTTCTTAGTGCAAATAGAACAGAGATTCATAAATGCTTTATGAACCTTTTTATTTATAAAACCGATTTTAGTTAACAAAAGTTATGTTCAAAACATAAATATGTCATTTGATGACGAACCTTTCCAAAAAATTTTTTTGGAGATTCATACAAGATCCCTAATGAACAATTATTACGTGCAATCATTCGACTCGCACAACCTGCCAACTCCTTGACTTAAGATATGTTGGGATTTCTTAAAAACTCTTATCTTGTATGATTTTGTAAACTGTTGTTTAGATGAAATAATATCAACCTTGTGTACTAATCTTACACCTCATAGAAAGAAACTAACTCAAATTCACTCACAATTAATCGTAAATTGTCCAACAATGTCTGATTACTCCTTATCGATGCATCATTATGTATCACATGGAGGAGTGACTTTTGAGATGAATCTATATTCATTTCTAGGTACATTTGGAACTCTTTCCAATATACTCACTTATTCGACCAAATCAAATCATTCTATACTGTTGCATGTTATTTTATTTACTTTCCTTTTATATTCTATGATTTTATCATAAACTTACTGCATGCGCATCTAATACACATGTTCATATTGTAATTAAATCATCGATGAATATAACAAAGTATGTGGAACTCTTTTGATATTAATAGACTTGTGATTTCATACATAAATATGTATTAATTCAAAGATTTTATCAACTCTTATGATGCTCCCACTGAATGGGTGCATAGCCATTAATTATTTGAGATATAATTAATCTGTATCATATGATTCATAATCATATAGTAAAATTATTTCTCAAAATTACGGCTTAGTCTATAATTCCAAAACAACTATAAATAATATTAGATACATATGTATTTTTGTTGCATCACATTTACTATGAAAACAAATTCCATAATATAGTTCTATTTCATAGTGAATATTCATAATACTCATATTGAAATATAGTTATATCTATTTTTCAGTCAGTACCAAAAATAAACATTGTTTTACAAATAATGTTTGGTACATTTTACAAAGAATTTTTTTTAATTTGATGCAATCATTAAGTGCTATTTGGCATGCTCCCACTATTTCCGCCATTACTATAATAGAGTACTAAATTTAAAGTTCCACCACTCACTTAATATAGTTAATATTGTTTACTTATTTCATATGCTGCAGCTAGTTTACAGTGGAAAGTTCTTTGATCAAATATCTTCAACTCAATGAAATAAATGTTATGGAAAATAATTTTCTATATGAAAATACATTTCAGAATAAAAATCATATTTCATATTCCAATATTAAGTATCAATTAGTACTACAATTCTTGTTTTCAATGTTTCTCCATGAAGCAGAAGTGATTATTCATTCTCTTATTTTCAACTTTAACTTAAATTACATCTATTCTTATACATTCGTTTTTCTTTCAAATGGTCAAACTATTCAAAAGAAAACCTTACTACAATATCATAACAAACCTTTTACAAAAGCGCATTCGATTATTCTTAACATTTAAGACATAAAATATGTTGTACTTTATGTAAACTGATCAAGATGACATTTCAACGATCGAGTTTTTAAATGCATCTTATAGTTTATGGTCTTATGTTACATTAACACAATATGATCCTTTTGAAATCATTCAAGTTGAATACATGATCTTAAAATACTTTTTATTAGCTTACTTCGAATGAACTAAGTTCATCGAAATATTGTACGCAACAAACTATGATTGTTCACCATATAACATTTATATGTGAAAGTACATGGATCAAATATCCATAGTCTTGAATTGCATTTAGAGTACATAAACTCATAAAATGCAATACACGGTCTAAACTAAATAAACATATAAGTGACCAACTTACGAATGTATTAAGTAGTTGAAATTGGGCACTTGCATGGGTATAGAAACATTATATAACATGCAATTAGAATCATTAATAAGTATATATTTTGTTTCTATTTGTCAACTTTTAATTCATTTTGTTTATATATGTTAATTGACAAACGTTTTATCAATCATATTACATGCCCAAATTTATTGTTGTAGATAACTATAACATTATATAGCATATGTTCTTACAATGTTAGAAAAATTAAAGGTTACCATTTCATTTTTATAATAAGGCTCCCACTAGTCTTTTATATTTCTCCAAACCCTAAGATGAAACACAGAAGCCTTACAACTACACTAGTGGGTGTTAGGACTCGTTTGTTTTGATATTCTGACATTGAGTTTGCTCAACAAATCACAGCCCCACAAACGATGGATAACTCCTTATTGGTTGTATCTTATACAACTCCTAACCCATTTTCCTTGTTCTAATCTCATTTCGGCCTTGAGTTTGCTCAACAAATCAAAAGAGATTATTCACTCATACCTACCATATCGTGATGGCCTAAGTATAGTATATGTACCATGAGTTTGCTCAACAAATACATATAGTTATCTTACCTCATTTGTTCAATACTACAGATAACTTCCCTAACTTGAGTTTGCTCAACAACTAAGAAGTATGTAGTAATTTATTAATATATACGGTAGAGGATAACATTATATTGGAGGTTCATAATCTTCAATATATATATATATATATATATATATATATATATATATATATATATATTGAATGATATCGACTTATAGAATAATATATTTCTTATAAAATACCCCAGCGATTCAAGTGTCAAACACATAAGAAATCACGATATATGTATATTTACATATGTATTTATTTCTCAATTCTATTTGGGTTTCTTTAATGTTTCACACTTAGTTTATACACATATAATATAAGTTTTATTGTTATATAACTTTTATATTTCATAATACTTATATGATAGTCTTACGTGTAATATATCATTAAATAAATCTTATCTAATTAATTTTAATCAATTAACTCTTTAATTAATTTTAAATTAGCATTCCAATATTACTTTTATATTGAACATATCTACTATAACATTTATAGTGTATACTATAACCTTTATAGTGCAACATATATCATATATATGTGTATTTTATTTAATTAATTAACCTTTAATTAATTTATTCAATTAAACAACTTTTATCAAAAATTATTAATTTCAAAATTTATCTTATATACTTACATGTATACTTGTGCTATCTTAAACATTTTAAAATAACATAACATATATCAATATATATAATACATGCATATATGCATTAATTAATTGACATATTTAATCTACTTATTTTATTAATCTTATTAATAAATTTCGATTTTGAAATTATTATTTAAATATTTTCAAACATTTTGAAAATATCATCATCCTTTCAAACATTTTGTAAACTTATGTAGTATTATAATTTCTACAATAAGCATGTTTTATTTTAAATTTAACTGTTAAATTTAAAAATCTTTAATTTTAATTGTCAAAACGGATTTGAAAATTAGCCCAAGCCCCAAATTAAGTTGGGCCTTTGCTATTAGGAGCAACCTTTGGGCTCACTATACCTTTCGGGCCAGGCCGGTAACCAGGTAGGACAGGTACTTGATTGCCTACTTCCAATCCTAGACATTACCTTTCTAGACACCGTACTAAGTAGGAGAACTAAATTAGTTAGCCTTAATATGACTAATCTAGACCGCATAGGCTATTGGGTTCTGATACCATTATTGGAACTGGACTAGCCCGCGGTGGAAGTTATGGGCGAATTTCAGATTTTTTATCCTATTGGATCTTTTATTGGGCCTATGAAGTCTAACTGAATTAGAACATTTCTAAATTTTATTATATTTAAATTCAAATATATTAAGATATGAAATTAATTTCATTTGATTTAGTTATACATAAATGTATCGTATACATATATGTGTGAGCGCATATGTAAAATAATAATCCATGTAAGGTATAATATGCTCATATGTAGTTGTTGGGATTTACATATATGTTGTTCAAATATGTGCATGTACATGTGTTACAAAATACACACACATATATGTATAAATATATTATATATAATATATGAACATAAAACATTTATTTATAGATAAATATTTATATAGAAAGAGAAAGAACAATTATTAAAAATTATTAATAACTCAAAATTCACTTAGTTTTGCAAACATAATAATTTTAGTGTTTTAATTTGTATATATTATGAATAAAATAATGTTTTCATTCATAAATAATTAACATAAAATAATCTATTGATGAAAGTTCAAATTTTATAATTTTTAAAAATCTAGGATCATAAAAAAGAGCTTAGAGAAAATCTGAAGATTTTACAAAGTTGAAATATTATTTTTAAAAATAAATACATTGATTTCAAAAATAATTATTTAATATAAAATAATATATATTAAAAATTCAAATTTTAAAATTTCAGAAATTCTTGGATCATGAATGAAAGGTTATAAAGAAATTTTCAATTAAACTATTATTTTTAATAAATCATAAATAATTTTTTCGAAATAATATTAATTATTAAAAATAATAATTTTTTTTGAAAAAAACCTTAATTTTTTTCTATACGTTTCGAGAATGATATAATATTTTTTAAATATAGAATTGAATTTTTAATATAATAATTATTTTATATATAATAAATAATTCAAAATCAATAAATGTTAAATTAAAAATATGAATATATGTATGATAATTAATTTTCAAATTTGTAAATTCATATTATATGCAAATAAGTGTACTAAATTTTTTAAATCATTTATATATCTTATATATGAAAATATACTATTATGTGAAAGAAAAATACACTTATATATATGTGTGTGTGTGTGAATTTATTAATAAATATATAAAAAATAATTATTAATGATAAAAATTAAGTTTGTACAGTGCAAAATATTTGTCTATACATAAATCAAATAGTATAATAAATAAATTATGCACATAACGAAATTGATTTGTGATAACTACATCTACTTACAAAATCTCACCTAACTAAATATATAGTAGCAATATATTTAAACAGATATGAAATTTCTCATTGTAGGATCATAGAATATAATTTAATTACTGTAATATGAATTAAAAATTACCAATTTAATGATGCTTTGATTCTATGTTGAAGCAATGACTTTCCTTTCTTTTACTGTTCTCGATTCGTCAGATTGCAAGTCCGGAATCGTCCATCTCTAACTATCAAATCGTATTATTTTAATTTGAAATATATTTGAGAATTTTGGAGTGGGTTGAGAGCTATATTTTAACCAGAAATGTAGAAGGTAATGGCGGCCAGAAAAAGGTTTTTTATTTTTATTTTTAGAGATACACACACACACATATGGTTGTATTAGAGAAAAATGAGAAAAACCTTTTTACCCATTCTCACTTGATCTCAACCCATTATCTCCAAGCTAATTCCCTATGTTTTACCTCCCTAGACCTTTCCAAAACCAAAATTTTGCAGCCCTAATGATGGGCGTTAAACCATCTAATCCCAAGCATAAATACGATGCAATTAAATCTAATTTAATTGCTTGTTGATATTGTATATCGTTGATATATTTATAACTATTACAAATATATATAACGTTATTTATTTCTCAAATAATATTCAAATTTTATAATTAATATTTCATAAATATTAATTAATTTAATTAATTTAAAGCAATTATAAACTAGTTAAATCGTTCGGTCTTAAGGGAATTCATCTTTTCGGCTGTGTAACTCTTAGGTGTAAATTTGGTCAGCGATTAACATTAAACTATTCTATTGTTAACATTCACACGTAACTTAGTAGGTGGTGTGACGTTTTGGCCAAATTTATCGCTTACTCATTTTCAGTGAAAATCCAATTTTAGTTTGATAAGCGTTACCCGGTTTTGACATTTGTTTACACCGATTCTCTTCGTCAAAATTACATCACTTTGGACTTATGAAATTTGGTAACGGTCAAAATTCCAACCTTATCCACATTCAACTTCATAGTCTAAATACAAAGTCATTGGTTCAATAATAACAATTATTATTAACCTAAATGCTCTGGCCAGAGACTTTGACTTTCAGTTGACTGTGATACTAAGCGCATATAACCGAGGAGACGAATCCTCTCTTGAATAGTGCTTCACTTCCAATACTTCCACTCGACCCAACTATAGTCACTCGATGGACGCTATGTCATGATTTTACTATAATCAAAGCGGAGCTTTTGTATTCAAGATCCACAGTATTCTCAAGTCGAGAGAACTGTGTCAATTAGTCACATCGATATTTTCTGTTTGACCATAGTTATATTAACCAACAGAAAACTATGGAATGTGTCATTCCATAATTATCCAATAACTATTAGTACGTAACCCCTAAGTGCCTTCAGCAATCACGAGTAGTAAACTGCCCGAATTTGGAGAGCTTTACGTACTCCAGTCTCAACGAATACATCGATATCCAGTCTCGATGCTTCTTGACTAGGAACATTTAAAATGGTATATTTGTTTCGTTGTGATAAATTACTCACAGTTACAACACTTTGTAACTACTATCACAAAATATAACATTTATGGATTTTTCTATTAACAACACGTTTAATTAAGTGAACTAATTAATATAATCACATTATATCAAGTATATAATAGGAAGAATATACCTTTTATTTCGAACAACATTGGTCAACGAGTTAGGTATATGTAATAAATTACATAATTGCCCCTAGGACATACTCCTAACTTTATTAAGTTTCACCGTTCAAAGTTATTTTTCCATCTAGGAGTGACCAAGATGCTCAATGATATGAAGAGAGTCTCTGGTGGAAGGGAATGAAGATTTCGATCTTTATGAGCCAGTGTGCAAACTGCCAGCAGGTTAAGAATGATCAATAGAAGTCAACTATACTGCTTCATCCACTTGAGATATCGAAATGGAAGTGGGAGCAGATCTTATGGATTTTATTGATGGACTTCCTAAGTCAAGAAGAGGGAATGAAGGTATTTAGGTTATATTCGACCAAATAACCAAGAGTGCTCATTTCGTTCCTATTAAGCCAACCAGAACTACTGAAAGCCTGACAAGTTTGTATATGAAGGAGATTGTAAGGCTTTACGGTATTCCTTGTAGTATTGTACATGACTAAGACCTGATATTCACTAGCAGGTTCTGGGAGGGGCAGGAAACTGCCTTTGGAACCGAACTGAGTCTGAAGACAACTTACCATCCCTAGACAGATGGACAGACAGAGAGAGTGAACCGAATCGTGGAGGATTTATTGGGAGCATGCATTCTCGTATTTATAGGCTCCTGGGAAGATCATTTACCCTTATTCAAGTTCACTTACAACAACAACTATCAGGAAAGTATTGGCATAGCCCCTTTCAAAGCTCATTATGGTCGTCCATGTCATTCTCCTTCATGTTGGGTGGAGTCTGGTGATAGGATTGTTTTTGGGCTTGACATGATCTTAAAAGCAAGTGAGAAGGTAGATGATATTAGAAGGAAGATGAAGGTAGCGTAGGACCGGCAGAAGTATTATGTGGATCAAAGGCCTAGGGATCTTGAGTTCTCAGCGGAAGATTCAATGTTTGTGAAGGTTTCTCCGTTGAAGGGTGTTGTGAGGTTTGGGAAATCAGGGAAGTTAGCCCCTTGATTTATTGGCCCTTTTCCCATTCTGGACTGGATTGGTAGACTTGCGTATAGAGTGAAGTTACCGGATAGACTATCGAATGTGCACAACGTATTTCACGTATCTCATTTACTTATGTACACGACCCTTCGTCGACGGTAGAACAAACACAACTAGAGGAATTAGAAGTTCAACCTAACCCAACCGTTTTTAGGCGGCCTATTCGTATCATCACTTGAGATATAAAGCGATTGGGGACGAAAGTAGTGAATCTTGTTAAAGTCCAGTGGAGTCAGGATGACAAGGATTGTTCTTGGGAAACTAAGGATTATATTAGAGATTCGTGTCCCGAGTTATTATCATGGTTGTTTGTATGTTGTGGTGTCTTTTAATGTACTCATCAATTGTGGTGGACTCGCTTCCTTTGTACTTATTTGATTAATGATACGTTTGAGTTCATTTTGGTCTCTATTGTTGTGTATGATAAATTTCAAGGATGAAATTTCCTCTAAGAAGGGGAGGATGTAACGACCCATAATTTAATCACTCTTAAATTTTAATATTTAATATATTTTTATCTAATTAATTTATAAATATTATAACACAAATTAAACTCTTTTAATAATAACTAGTGAAGGTGAAATAATTTTTAAAATTTGTTTACAAAAAAATAATTAGTTTAAAGAAAAATAGAAAATGTGATCGAAAAATGTTTTTTGAATTTCCAACTTTTCGGTGTTTAAAAGTTTGTCGGAAACATTATGTACATTATGGTAAATGTATACACACATTTACAAATACTATAAGTAAGGTTAAATTTAATTGAAATACATACATACATACATATATATATATATATATATATTTACATAAGTTATAAGTAAAAGGAAGAAGACGTGACATAAAAATGAAGCTAAGTAAAAATTTCAACTTAAAGTACATGGATACACCTTATTAACCACCATACCTTCGTGTATCTTGTACTTTGATGCGAGAAGGTGTGAGAAAGGGATGACAATGTGTTTATGAAGGAAAGGAAGGAGCTTAAAGTGATGATGCGGAGAAAATTAAATGGAGGGCATGGTTTCTAAGGTTTACAATTTCATTTATATAAAACTAACTCTAAAATTTCTTTCTCCTTCACCACTTCATCTTCCATCTTTTCAAAGTTTTTACATCTTCTTCCTAAACTTTTCACTTGTTAATGTGTAACAACCCAGAAATTTCGATCCAGAAACTTCCGGATAGTTAGAAATAGAAGAAAAGAGAAAGAAGATGAAACAGAAACAAGACACAGAAACCTCACATTCGCAGTGGATCAAATATAATATTAAATAAAATAGCAGTTATACAAAGAAAACTATATCAGTTAAATTAAATTTTATTACATCAGAGTTACACATATACATAAACACTGGACAAAACAATCATGTCCAGCTACTACAATATCACAATGGAAACCCTCCATACGTCCCTGCCTCCCAGCTCGCCTCCTGAGCTCCAGAACGTCCTTACCTGAAAAATATGTAATACACGGTCTGACCCGAGCATTACATCAAAGTAACACCCGGGTCAGGCTAGAAATCATCTAAACCCAGGTTATTCAATTAAATACAATTCAACTTAAATTGTCGAATACCACTTTACACAGCAATTCATAATTGATTGATAATCACATTATCATCGTCCATCCAACAAATCATATCACATAGCAATTCATATCAGAGATATCAACCAATTCAAAGCACCCATTATCATTGAATCATTAATAAGCAAGACCGATCACTTCTTTTAATTACATTAATTAATGATCCTCTAATTACTTTCACTAGTTAATTATTCTTAAATTTCATATAATAATTAACTTTTATCTTAATTACATTTATAAATCAATCTTGATTAATCACAATCAGAAATTAACTTTCCTTAGTTACTCCATTAATTAAACCAACTCCTTGATAAATTTTTATAAATTAATCCTTCAATTACACTGGGTAATCATTACTTAATTTCTTCCATCAAGTAATTATCCTTGAATTACTACCCATCAAGTAATTTCCTTAAGTTAATTACGTCCAGTAATTATCCACTAATTACTTCACTAAATAATTACACCTCATTAAATAACTTAAGTAATTTTACTTTACTCAACATCACACGATTGTTTTTAATTAATTAAACTGAATTAATTAACTAAAATTAACCATGTCAACTCACTTATATTGTGTAATTAATTCCTTTAATTACATCATTAAGTAATATTCATAATAATTATTTACATTAAGTAATAAACCTCTAAAATACTTATCACTTACTTCTTAATTGATTAACCTTGATTATTCAATCCTTAATTGTCACTTATAAGTACAATAAGTAATTAGCCTTTAGTTAATAACACAATCTAATTTAACTATCACCCATTTACAATTATTGCATTTATCCATAATTAATTACTTAAATTAATTATTCGATAATCATTACATTGATTAATTATCATTACTTCCATCATACTCATTATTATATAACCCATATTTAATTTCCTAAATTAATCAATCATTTAATTGATTAATTCTTTAATCCATTTACCCATTAGTCTTACATTAATTTATCCATCATCCTATTATCTTAACCTTCTAAGGTTAAATTTTAGGATTAAAATTTCCTGAACTTTTAATCATTTCTTAATTTACAAAACTCAAGTTTCATATTTAAACAAACCTTTCAAACAAAGGTTGTATATGTTATAAATCACTTTAAAAATTTTAAACCTGTATTATTTATTTTGTTTAAACCCAACATCACTACCCAAAGCCGAGGCTTCTTCACTTCCTTCCCACAATGAAACCTGAGCCTAACACAAAATTTTTCGAGCAGCTCTTTATTTTTTCAAAACCAAACCTCCTCCTACCCAAATTTTTTTTTAAAAAATTTAGTCTAACTTTTATATACAACCGTTACTTACATCCTGAAACGATCACTAATGAAACTCGAAGTTTCATTTGGGGAAAACAACAGAAAACCCCAAGAAGTATTCGAGCAAAAGCCTCCATCAAACAAAACTCATCTCTTCTTCTTCTACTACCAGATCCTATTACATGCACGGTGCACATGAACCGATGCACCACCCTTCTCCGGTCCTTCTTTAGATCTCCGATAGTTCGATAACCACCTCAACATCATCCACGACCGTCAATACATTGCAATTTCATCTCGACTCGAAATTGAGTCTACAGATCGAAAATTTGAAATCAACCTCTCCGGCTAAATCCACCTACCAGCGACAATCTCGTCCACCATAATTCACGCCCCTCCGATCCAAGCAACGTCACAAGCCTACGCAACCCTTCAACCATTCGCGAAAGCTTCCGGTGCCTCCCAGACAACCCACGACATCGCGAAACCAAAACGCCCAATACTGGAAGTCGAACCCTAATCTAGCTTCGCCAAGCAACCCCTATCGCCAGAAAAATCTTAAACTATTTTTCCCAACCTCCCACATCGCAAAGCTGGCTTCGACAAAAACCCTGACCACCCTCGAGTTCTCCGGCCACCAGAAATGACCAAAACCCCTTTTCTGATTAACTAAGAAATGCACATCTCAAAATTCCACTAAAAATTATGATTTTTATTTTAAAAATCCTAATTCGAATAGGTTATTCAGGTTGTATACTTGAATTTACAAATCATTGCACTTGGTTTCAATCCATTTCTAAATTTCCACTGTTATTTTCCAATTTACAGTAGATTTCAAACTTAATTCACTTAATTAAATTTTTTAAAACTTAATTATGTTTATGCAATCAACTATGTTTGGAACTTAATTCCAAACAATGATAAGATGAGATGATTTTGAATTTAAAGTTTTTGTTTACTTCTCAGAGCTTAGGAATAGAGAATAACTGGCATCCAAACATATACAGATCAAACACAATTATATATTCAGAGATCCATACTTATATATACACATGCAAACACAAATCTTTCCCAAGAATCACATGCACATTTTTAAATTTACTTAAGCTTTTAAAGTGTATGTTTACTCACCTGTAAAAAGCAACAGAGAAACCAAGGCCTCTGGAAAATTCTTTGATCTTTAAACAACCACTTGAATTTGAAAGCTTAGTTTGGATAGAACTGAAACGAACTGCATGCCCCTTTGATTTTGCAGCTGGTTTCAAATTTTACTGCTTCAGGTTGAGAATTTGCAGTTGCTGTTTGATTCATCTTTTTTTTTTACATAGTTTTGATAGCTTTTAATCCTTTGAATTTTGATCTGATATTTCTGCTAGTTGTTTAGAAATTTAGCTGTAAAAACTGTGAAGATTGCAGTTGCTGATTTCCTTTCTGGCTTGCCTTCTTAACAGTTAATAATAAAAAAATTTCAGATGAAGAAAACTAAAGATTGTTTTAGCTGAAGAAAATATACAGATCCCCTTTAACATTAATTAAAACAATATTTTCTTTTGAATAAAGATTTGCCACTTGTTATCATGAATTGCCCATAAGCTTACAAGTGTGTTTACACAATCTTTAGTAAATGACAAGTGTAAAATCTCATTTTAAATTCATTCCTTATGTTACAAATGTTAATTGTATATATTATAAAACTTGCAATTGTAAATTTCATGTATTATAAGACTTACAAATTTCTTTATAAAATTTCAAAATTATATTAGCTATTTACTTATATGTGTTTTTATATTATATTTATATTTATATTTTATGTTTGATATTTATATTAAAGAAAGCATGACCCTTATGTCTATAATATTACACATGTTTTATTTCTAGATTCATATATATATTAAGGCTTATTATTAAATCTTGTTTCATATATTTTTTCTTTTCAATCTCAAAATAAAATTTCTAAATCACTTAAAATTTTCAACAGTGTATAGTTTTAAATTTATATATTTATGAGATTTGTTAATTCACTATACAATTTATAAATTTCATACAATATAATCCAATATTTAATATAGTTCCCAAATCCATTTATTAGCAAAATTTTATTTGTTAACAAATATATCAATGTTTAACAGTTAAAATATGATAATTACCAATTATCAGATGCCCAAAAATTCTGGTTGTCACATAATGGCTACTTAAATTCAAATTCAAAGAACCCATTTTTTCACCTTTTTCTAAAATCAAATACACAAAAGTTAGCTCCTTTCTTCTCTGCACCACTTCACTAACCAAAACAAGATCAATGATAGTAGCTGCAGGATCTTTATAATACAACTTATATAAGTAAGTGTGAGAGTGTATGTTACAAAGTACGCCAAGCAGAAACCAAATATAAAGAAAGTAAATAATAAAAGCGATCACACGGGATATTTTATACAGGTTCGTACCTCCCTTCGTTCAGTCCCGAAGCTTCCCTTTGGTATTCCTTTGATAAAATAACCCTCGCTTCACCCGGAGGAATAGGATAATTCAAAAAGTACTTTTTTTGACAACCTTGTGTTCCAAATAACACGGATTTTTACTAATAGTACAATTCTTTTTATGATCTCCTTTAAATATGTGAATGTGAGTACTTTGAGTTGTAGGAAGTGGTTTAAAAAAATAATATTTTGATTATGACAGATTGAGAATATGAATGAAATGTATGCAGAAATATATAAATAGAGAGTAATAATAAATCAAGAGAATAAATTAGAATTGTTAATCCATTTATCAATCTTTGAGGTATATACAGGTTTAAGTAGATGCACATGATGAGTTATTACTATTAAAAATAAAATCTATTTGTTTTAATGGCTGCAACCATTCAGGAAGGTATCCTATTATTCAATATTAAATGAAGCATCCTTTCATGATGGAGCAGTTGCTATATAACAGACGTCTGCGGGAATACCTTAGATGTCTGTGGTTTTAGGAATTAAATTCCCAAAATATTCACAATCATTTGTGGCTTTCCTACAAACGTCTTTGGATGGCCATATTTGAATATTAAGTTTTTATATCCAATGTTGAATATATGAAATTTGAATGTTTTTCTAAGACTCTTAATACACTAATATAACCTTCTAATTATAACATGGTCCGTAAGTCTTTGTTTGTCTTCAAGTCTTGGTATCTTTAAGCATGACGATCTCTTGTAATATATACCTGTAATCTTGATCAGATATAATATATGTGATTGTATAGTTGTTGTTATTGAAACCATTTAACGGAGGTTCTAACGTTCTTTTCTTTTTTGATGATGACAACTATACAATCGTTAGTCATAATAATAATCCCCCTATGCATATGCATATTATCTCCTCTTATGTATATGCATATATTTCTCCCGCTTTGTCATTATAAAAAAAAGAAATTATGAAGACATAAAGTATATATATATAATCATAGAAGTCAACAAAAAATTAGAATATTAAATAAAGTTTTAACAAGTTTTAACAATTAACAAAATGAAAACAGAAGTTTAAATAACATAGGTTATGCAATAATATCATTGATTAAAAAAACGAAGCTATTATATTGGTTTGAAGAATAGGAAAATCTTCCATAATTTTCGTTATACTCTTGGTATGCTGAAGGATCTTGCTCGTATGTTGTTAGCCAGTTAGTTTGACCGTTATACTCTCTTTTTCTTGAATGAAAAGTCCTTGGAAAGCCATGTGAGATTAATGTTGAAATCAGTGAGGGTCGGATAAGGACATATAATCACTATCTTTCTCCTCTTCTTCAGGTTGTTCTTTATCAAAAATTTTTTTTTTTTCTTCAGAAAATACTTCATGAGAAGTGTGAGCATGGTAAATTGGTGTTTGAGTTCGAGGAGGGGGTGTAGGTGATGGAGAAGATGATGATTGAGAGGACGATCTGCCATGTACCTTTCTTGTTACTTTTCCTAAGGTGGAGACGACTTTTGCCAAAAAAAATCATCTTAGTCATTCGTGTTGAAAAAGATCGTTCCAAGCTAGTCATTTTACTATTCAAAGCCCGCTAGTTGGTCGTGATTAAATTTTGATTCTTAAATGTTAAATCATGATTGATTCGTTTTGCATTGGTTTGATACGGACTTCTTGAATCTCTGAATCAGATAATATTTGGTAGTGTGACTGAAGGAGGTAGGATGTTACGAAGGATGCGGTGAGTGGGTTTTTTGTTATGGAGAAGGAGGTTGTTGAGGACCTAGATACATTTTTTGCTGTTGTTGCAAGTTCCACTGGCCAGCGATATGATTGTCATTCGATTTAATAACCAAGCCTTTGGTTGTAAGTAAACAGATTTCCACTATGACATTTTATCTTCCCAAATTTGATGTGCGATTTCACTATGAGGCAAATTTCTCTGGTCAGGAATTTCTTCTAAGTCGAGGCTGAACAAAGAACAATCTAATATATGACCAATTGTATTTACGCTTATTTTCAAAACGTGACCATTAAAACTTGTCCATAACCAACTGTCATCATTTTCAGAGGTCCAGATATTATTACTACACAAATTAGTGTAAAAAAGAAAATTTGCATGTTGATCGATTTGTACCTCATTTTTGTCAAAATTGATCAAATCTTGATAGTATTTTTCTTGATTTATGATAATTAAATTTTCTAGTTTTCTTATTTGCAAGCCCAAAATATGGTTTAATTCACCCATGTGTGACATTTCAAATTCATTTTCCATAACGTCAAAAAATCTGTTGCATAATTTTACGTTAGTTGAATCAAAAATAATGCCATTAACATATATTTGTATGACTGATACGCTATTGTTTTCTCATTTTATAAATAAAGTAGAGTCTATTTTACCAATTTGAAAACCGAAATTCTGTAAATGAGTTTTAATCTTTCGTACCAAGCACAAGGTGCTTGTTTCAATTCGTATAGAGCCTTTTTAAGTTTAAATTCATGATCGGGATATTTTTCATGAACGAATAGCGGAGGTGGTTCAACATAAACCTTTTCTTTTATAAAGCCATTTAGAAAGTACTTTCTACATCAGTTTGAAAATGTTTAAAATCATGATGACATGCGAATGCAAGTAATGTTCATATTGCTTCGAGATGTGATAGTAGAGCAAATATATCTTCATAATCAATTCCTTCTTCTTGATTATATCCTTGAGCAACCAGTCTTGATTTATTTTGGACAATGCTTCCAATTTCATCAACTTTATTTTTAAAAATCCATTTTTTTCCAATCACAGACTAATCGTTTACTCTTGTTACAAGTTCCCGTACGTTGTTTCTTTCAAATTGATTAAGTTTTTCTTGCATCGCAACAATTCAAAAATCATCTTTTGATGCTTCTTTATAATTTTTAGGTTCAAATTTTGATATAAATGCAACTTGACTCATTTGATTCAGCTGTTTTCTTGTTGATACTTTTATATTTAAATCACTAATAATATTATTAATTGGATGCTCCTTTAATACCCTAGGTGGTGAAGTTATCACAATATTATTATTAATATTATTATTTTCATGCATAGGTATATTAGTTTTATTTATAACTTCATCATCATCATTATCATAATTTTTATTATTAGTAAAGTTTTCATCAAACGATATGTGCAGACTTTCTTCTATAATGTTTGTTCCTTTATTAAAAATTCTATATGCTTTATCTCGATCCGAATATCCAACAAAGATTCCTTTATCGGCTTTAGAATTGAATTTTTTATAGATAATTTTTGTGTTTAAGATAAAACATTTTGATCCAAATACTCGAAAATACAATACTTTAGGTTTCTTTTGCAAAATATTTCTTAACATATGTTTTTAGTCATTGGTCTAAGCATTACACGATTCAATACATAATATGCGGTCGCAACAGCTTCAGCCCAAAAACTTGATAGGTTACTACTATTTAGTAAGGTTCATGCACATTCTTATGAAGTTCGATTTTTCTTTCTACAACACCGTTTTGTTAAGATGTTCGTGGAAATGAGAAATTATGACTAATTCCCTTTTAGTTGTAAAAATTTGTAAATAATTCTTTTTCAAATTCGCCTCCATGGTCGCTTCGTATTTAATTTTTAAGTTCATCAAATTTGTAATTCATTTAGCAAAAATTTTGAACATTTCAAAAGTGTCACTTTTTTGTTTAAAAATAATGTCCAAATATATCTTGAAAATCATCAACAATTGCAAAACCATATTTGTTATGATTTATAGAGTGTACTTGAGTCAGTCCGAGTAAATAGATGAAGTATTTTGAGAGATTGCTCCGTGGGGATTTACTTTTTAGATTTAAAATAACTTTTCTTTAATTTACCCAATTGACAGGCATCGCATAAGTTTTTAAATTTGTAGTTGATCTTAGGTACCCCTCTAACTAATTCATTTTTAGCAAGATTTTTGATATTCTTAAAATTTATGTGATAAAAACCTTTATTCCATAACAATAGACCATCATAATTTGCGGCTAAGCATAAATTAGTGTTGTTTTTTGGCATTCATGTTTAAACATTTTGTTATGATTTGTAAATCCTTCAAAAATTAGATTTTTATATTGGTTGAAGTATTGCAATTGTCTTTCTCGAAATTAATTTTAAATCTTTTATCACATAATTGACTTATACTTAATAAGTTATGTTTCAAATTTTCTACTAATAACATATTGGTAATAATAGGAGAATTAGAAATATCGATATTAATGACTTCTCCAATGTCGATGACAAATCCTTTTGAATTATCTCTGAATGTCACACTGCCCCACCGATATATGTTATATTAGATAACATATGAGAATTTCCAGTCATGTGCTTGGAGGAACCACTATTAAGTATCCATTTCTCTTTATTTTTTATTTTAATTTTGGTACCTACAAAATAAGAAAATTTTAATTGGTACCCACATTCTTTGTTTAGGATCCTACGTGTCAGTGGAAGAAGGTAGTCATATGCACGAGAATTTGGTTCCTTCGGAAATGTAAGTGTTTGTGCCAAAAATAGGCACAACACTCTTCGGAAGTTTTTGAAGAGATAAAAGTGAAGAATATAAATGTAAAATGAGGATTATCTAAAAAAAAATCCAGCAAACAATAACATAAAGGCACATATACTCAGTTTTAGAGTGGTTCGACGTGTTGCCTACGTCCACTGTGAAGTTTATGGGATTTTATTGATTCTCTTTCAATAATTACAAGCAATTACAGCGAACAACAGTAAAGTACAGCTTAGAATTCGAATTCAACAGCAAGGGTAGGATGCAAATCTCGATCCGGCAGAGTCGTGGCGCTTGAGAATCAAAAGATCCTTTTTCTGTTGGTTTCAAGTGGCTATTTATAGGCTTAGGAGGCTGATATCTCGCTTAAACTTCGGAAGACTCCTTCTGACACATGAGTGGGCCCACGCGATCGATCCCACCAAGTTTCGACTCGATCTGTAATCGATACGAATCGATTTCGTATCGATCAAGAATTGGTCCAATTGAGCCGAAACTTGGCAGGAACATTCCTTGGCTTGTATGTAAGCTTCTATGAAAATTTCATAGCATTTGGATCGGTGGATCTTGAGTTATGATCGATACGAGCTTGGGTTTTCCATGAGCTGTCTGGTTCGAATCCATAAATTCGAATCGATCCATTTCGAATCGATGACGCACGTGCTTCTGTGATGACGTGGCGCGCGTTCCTTGCATCGATCCTCTTTTTGCTCCAAGTTGACCGTTTCGCATCCATGATTCTCGCCTCGTTATCATCGATGACCGTTGCATCAATCTGGGCTCATTTGACTTAATGGACACGAACAAGTTATTGGATATGGATTCGAACAAGAATCCCTGATGGATACGAAGTGGTCACCGTCTGATGGATGCGAAGCAAAGTCATTTGATGGATACGAAGAGCAGTTGCCTGATGGATTCGAGTAATCACCTACTGATGGTTTCGAACGGGATGGTTGCAAATGGCTGTGCGCTAACGGATTTGAGAAGGATGGACATGAAGGTATTGTACCCCTGATCAGTACGAAGACAGTGGATTCGAATAGAGGCTTAACTATGGATGCGGACTGTGCCTAGTTGGATAGATACGAAATAGCACCCAGTCGATCGGTACGAAATGTACGTCATGTTGATGGATACGAACTAGATCGGTGCGAGCCGAGGCTCCTTGATGGATTTGAATTGAGATGTGATGATGGAGGACCCTATCGATACGAAGTTAAGCTTTGCGATCGATACAAAAATGTAGTTTTTTCCTTCAACTTGCATCGATCTATCTTGCGCATATGTACTCGGATTGGCTTGAAATTTGGAATGCTGGCTTACATGGCTTAGTTTATCATGTCTTGTCAGTTGCATCTTGATTCGGATTTGGACAAAATTCATCAACATCCATGATGAATCTACGCATGCTCGATATCCAAGATGATTGATTCTAAGTTTGTAACCAGTTCTTTGATATCTCGGCATTGCCAAAAGGCGGGATAACATTTGCCCCCCAAAGTACGTCTTGTGGAAACATGACGTGCTTTGAAAAGCTGCAGTCTTCACTCTGAATAATCATTGCTTTTTTCGTTGAAGGTTGTAACCTTGCGTTGCTATAATTGATTGCTGTATGATTGTGCTTAGCTGTTTATTGCCGTAATCATTATTAAATGAATATCCAATTCCTGTTAATGCTGAAAATTGAATATTTTTTTGACATATATGTATATATGTTAATCTGATTCTCGTTAACGTTGCACGTCCACGAGTCGTTGTCAGTTTTCTTGTACCAAATTTCGCATCGATTCTCTCTTGAACCGAAATGAAACTCGAGTAGTAACAACGCTTGATGGTTGTTTATGGATGTTCCTTCGTATCGATCCTCTCCTGGATCGATATAGAAGTTTAGAAAGTTGCTCTCATGTCGATACGAAATGTCATTCGTATCGATGAACGCGAGCGTCGATGGATACGAATGTAATGTTCGTATCGAGGGTTTCCTGGAGCTTCAGCAGGTCCCTTTGATGCCCTTCGTATCGATGAAGGATTGAGCCATTGGAGTCGACTAGCCAGTTCGTACCGATGGACCGTGGTTGGTGTTCAAAAATCATCGGTTTGAATGAAGGTTTCGCACCGATGGGACCAAAGGCCTTCTACATCGACTTCATTACATACTTCGTATCGATGGACCCTATTGTTCATATCGAATCGATAGAAATTTTTGGCTGATGGATTCGAATTGGTCGTTCGACTTGACCTAGGGGTTGATCCGTAATGACCGGTCATGTAGACCGGGAGGCGAAACGCCCCTGTTACTCCTTGGGTCCATATAAATACTCATGGACTCGGCCATTTTTCACTTTTTATTTTTTTACTACCATCCTCAACTTTGGCATCGATTCAGAAATTTGAGAGAGGAGAACTGTGCCGTGCCTTCGACTCGATCAAATTCGACTTTTTAATCCTTCGAATTCTAATTTTAAATTAGGTAATTAATCAACTACGACTGCATCCAAACGATGAAGTTTGAATCTCGGATCCATCTCCTCTTCACCAATTATCAATCCTAGCAATATTTAAGGTTAGATCTGGGTTGGAGCTTGGTCGAGGATGGCCATGGCGATGCCCTTGATAATTGGAGAAGAAGGAGCATAGAGGAAAAATAAAACGAAGATGGCTCGATCCATACTTCGTGTCGATCTGGGGGGACTGTGTTCGAATCAATAAAAGGCGATAACGCTTTTTCTTGGAGTTCGCATCGATCCTATAATTTTTTAGATAAATGACGTAGTTCATATCGATCGAGGTGGTGGTAAATCATGTCGATCTTTAATGATCAATGCGAAAAATAAACGAGCGATTGGCACGAAACTCTTGGCTTCATATCGATGTGAAATAAACTCTCTCGATCGGTACGAAAAATATCGACTTGAACGTGATCGATCCGAAACCGAGACTTTCTTGACCGATACGAACCTGAACACCATGGATCAATGTGAAGGGACGTTGATCGATAGGAACCCAAGTGTTGACGATCGTTTCGAAGTATGCCCTCGTTGATCGATACGAACTTGGATCCTGATGGATTCGAATAAGCTCTCCATGGTCGCTTCGAACTCTTCCCTTGATGGATACGAAATTTTGAGTACTTGACAACATGATTCCGACGAGCTTTATTCCCTCATATTTGGACTTGACTGTTAAACTGCATACTTGATTGCCTTTCGAAGCTCGTCGATGGAACCATAACAACTTTAATTCGGATCGATTACTAACACTCGGATGGCATGGTGGTGACGGTCAGTGATGACGGTCATTCCGACTGGATTCCGATTATCTTCGTCGTTGGTAAATTTTTCTTTAACTCTGCAAAATTTGTTCAAGCAATGCACAACACTGCACTGCACAACACACACTATACACAAGGGGTACACACGGGTTTTTGTCGTCTAATGATGGTTTCTCGTGAGTTAGCTAGTTATGGAAACTCCAAGCTCGCAGCCACAGGAAACCCAGAGTTCAATTGCTCCCGTGCTTGAAATACTAGAGATTGAGGTCGAAGTTATCGATCCAGCCCCGGGCGAGGCACCGGACGCATCTCTTATCAACAATCCACCAGACTCTGTTCCGTCCAACATTTCGGAAGATATGCTAGGGAGAATATGCCTAAGGCACGATTTGTCGATGGATGACGTGCCATTGCCGGGACCAAATTACTGACCACATAACCCACCAGAGGGGTATACCACATTCAATCGGCATGCGTGCACAGTCGAGACGCTCCCTTTGTTCAATCAGTATATAAGAGAAGTGCTGTCCTTTATAGGGATCTCCCCATCTCGGCTACACCCAAATGAATACGCTTTACTCAATAGCTTGTTCATTGCATTTATGGAGCACCTCTATCGACCACCCTGACTGACCGAGATAAGATATTTGTTCAACTTCAAGAGTCAGACAAACAGTCCATCTTTTACATTTCTAGAGGCCGTGAGAAATTGCCAAATAATCACGGGGTCTTGGACCAGGCTGAGCTACTTCAAGACGAAGTGGTTCTATGTTAGATTCCCCCCAGGATTTGCCAGACGATGGCTATTTAGACGTGAGTATTTCTATCTTCTCGAGCAGTTGGCAAGACAATTGTAAATGAAAGCCAGCTCATATCTCTTTTTCTTTGCAGCGATAATTCCGCGACCCGAAGGCGGATATTATAAGGAGATAGTTCGGGTTCTTCAAGAGGTCTCAAGCGAAGATAGGAATATTGACTTGGTCCTGACGGACAGGAATCTCAAAATTTTGGGATGATCGAGCGAAAAAAAAGTATAAGGATCGACGATGCATTAAGAACTATCTCGAAGGAGCGAGTTAAGCGTAAAAAACCTAGAGTTGTTATAGTCGAAGAGGCTGACATTGAAAGAATCCACACTGATGATGAACCGTTGGGTGAACCTGCGAATGCAGCCAGGATTCTGAAGAAAAAAGAAAAGGCAAGGCAGCCGTTTTCAAGCCATCCAAAAAGGGGAGATGGAAATCCGTGATCATGTCCCGGCCCGCCTCCGGAATTAGAATTTCGGAGATGTCTCCCCCGAGAACAGAGAATCTTTACGAAGGGCTCGCCGATCTTCCAATCCCAAACGACGTGTCCATGCAGCATGATGCTGGATTGAATGAACTCCAACACGCCCTAGTTTTAAGCGAATCTCTGCCCACTAGCGTGGTTGACACATCCGGTTGGTTGGGGGGTTGCACATACTTACACACTTCATGGCACTACACGATTTCTGATCGTAAGCTGCCTTTTTCTAAAGATTACAAACTTCGTTTCTGTTTTGCTTTGCAGATACCATGTCCGGTCGAGGCTCATGATAGGGATCATGATCAAGGCTATTCCAACCTGGAGCGGTCTGACAGGGATAGGGGATATGTACACCGATCCCGATCTCACATACCTCCTCCCAGAGCTCCCGCACCGCCTCCGGTTCATGATTCGAGGCCTTTAGAAACTCCATGGCACAAGCCGTCTTTCTGCTCTTCAGGATCTGACTCTCATCGCCCAACTGAAGTGTTAGACCCTTCAACTACTGCACAGGCCCTCACCGAGCCCGTTGGGGAGGGAGCGATGAGGCTCGCTTAGCTGAAAAGGGATTTTCCTGATATATGTTTTGATGGGTTCTTCTTTCCCCCACGTTTGTAAAGGATTCCGGCGTCGGCCGAACATACTGTGCATGATTATGTCGTGGATATATTCTCTCAGTACAAGGAATGGTCGAAAGCCGCGAAGAAAGCATCGAAGGTCGCCTTCGATTGAGTAGTTATGATTGAAAAACTGGAGAAAGAGCTTGGCCATAAAGATCGTATTATTCAAGCGCTCAGTAGCGAGGACGAGTCTTCTCGCCAATCTGAGATTGAGGCTCTTAAGAGAGCCGATGAGGCCCAAGCGGCGATGAATAGAATGAAGCAGGATCACTATTCCACAGTGGAGGACATGGGCCACAGGAACACCATCGTTACCACTGAGCGGGACGCAGCCCTTAAAGAGCTTAACGAGCTTAAGTCCAAATTTTCTGAAATCATAAAGGAAAAGGATGCTGCTAACGTTGCCGCACAGGAAGCGTGCGATCAAGCGGTGGTGCTCCAAAGGGAGAGAGATGCGACCATGGAAAAGGTTCGTGAGGTGGAGGCCGGAGTTGATGAGAAGGTTCGGCAGGCAGCGACCTGGCTTGAGACGAACATAGAGGAGCTTCTCGTTACTTACAATGCCAACGCACTGAGACATAGGAAGTTGGCATGGCTTGACGATTACTCTACACATCTATACAACGCCTTGAATTTTCTGGTCGAAGAAGAGAAGGCAGTGCTATTGGGTGGTGCCCTCGATGAATTTGAGCTGGAGAACCGCATATTGAGCGAAGATGAAAAGAAGGTTCTTCACGATTCTATGATCTCTCATGCAAGAGAGAGACTGGGCACCCAACACTTAGAAATTGGGGAAGGTTCCGGAGTTGAGCATCATGCTATAAGTTCCAAGATTGTTACTTTATCTCGATCTGAGCCCACTCCAATAATCGAGTCCCATCTCGTCCCGGCCTATGACCCTGAACAGCCGTGCCTATCTCCTATTAAAGAGCATTCATCCGAAGCTGTTCAGCCAACCACAAGCCGAACTGAGGAAGGTATTCTGAACAAATTTCATGTGTATTTGAAATGAAGGGCTTGCTTTTGAAGTGTGTCCTAACAGCTTCTTTTCTTCTTTGTCCAGCGACCAAAATTGCATTGACAGCGCCTCCTGCAATCCAAGAATCACATCAAGTGCAGGAGGCTATTATTACTGAGGCGACCACCACGACTACGGCCGTGCCAATTGAGGTGACATAGGGGAGCTCAATTTCCTTTGACGAGCAGATGATGAATGAGCTCCTGGGCCGACACAGCGACCCTTTTGCGGATATACCGTTCGTTCTTGGTGCATTCCCGCCTGCTTCTGGTGCTTCGTCACAGTCCACTGCTGCCCCCAGTGAAGCCCGTGCTATTCGAGAAGCAGAGATATTGGCTGAAATTAACGCTGAGATGGAGGCAACGGCTCATGGCGGTGATTCTAAGGGTGGAGTGACGACGCCGGGTCTAACTCCACTTAGGGTGATATCACCCGGGGGGACACTGGTTGATACTAGAGTGTCTACTCCGCCCCCGGTCGCAGATCCAGTTCCTCCGACTCCTCCTGAAGAGAGCATCCCCGTAGACTCAAGTTCGGAGAAAGAGATTGATATCATGCCTTCGTCCGGAGATTCCCCGCCTGAAGGAAAATGTTCGAAACGAAAGATCGTTAGCGGTGCCGGCGGCTCCACACTGAAGAAAAACCGAGGAAGAAGAAGGAATAGATAGATTCCTTAGGCACACTTTTGGGTAGATAGGAGTTTACTTTTGCTTTAGTAGGTCGTGTATAGACGCGGATTCGGCCCCCGTTAGAAGGCATTTTTTGGTCTCCTCGCTACTGGCGATTCAGCTGGCTGGTCAACTCGGCATTGGCGCGTAGCTGCTCTGTTATTTGTTGCCGACTTTGGGTCAGCTCCCGAAGCAGCAATTGGAACTCTTGTCGGGTAACCGGACTTGATGGTTCTGAGGGTCTGGTAGCATCCTGGTTAGACGGAGATACTTGCGCGAGGTTCTGTCTATCCCGGTCTTATTGATCGAAGCGTTGGAGGTGGTCCTTGTGCTAACCATGGCAATGAATGAAATCCTTTCCTAGATTTTATGCAAATCTGAATAGGTTGGAAGGAATTTGGATTAGAAATCTGGATCTTTCTCTTAGATTTATGCAATCCAGTATCGACGATAGATCCAACGAGCAGGAGAAATTCTGGGTTCTCTCAATGAAAGCACCAAAGTGTTTGTACCAAAAATGGGCACAACACTCTTCGAAAGGTTTTGAAGAGATAAAAGTGAAGAATATAAATGTAAAATGAGGATTATCTAACAAAAACTCCAGCAAACAATAACATTAATGCACATATACGCAGTTTTAGAGTGGTTCGGTTGGTTGCCTACGTCCACCGTGAAGTTTTTGGATTTTATTGATTCTCTTTCAACAATTACAAGTAATTACAGCGAACAACAGTTAAGTACAGCTTGGAATTCGAATTCAACAGCAAGGGTAGGATGCAAATCTCGATCTGGCAGAGTCTTGGCGCTTGAGAATCAAAAGATCCTTTTTCTGTAGGCTTCAGGGGATATTTATAGGCGTAGGAGGCCGATATCTCGCTCAAACTTCAGGAGACTCCTTCTGACACGTGAGTGGGCCCACGCGATCGATCCTACCAAGTTTCGACTCGATCTGTGATCGATACGAACCTATTTTGTATCGATCAAGAATTGGTCCAATTGAGCCGAAACTTGGCAGGAACATTCCTTGTCTTGTATGTAAGCTTCTATGAAAATTTCATAGCATTTGGATCGATGGATCTTGAGTTATGATCGATACGAGCTTGGGTTTTTCGTGGCTGTCTCGTTCGAATCCATAAATTTGAATCGATCCATTTCGAATCGATGACGCACGTGCTTCTGTGATGATGCGGCGCGCATTCCTTGCATCGATCCTCTTTTTGCTCCGAGTTGACCGTTTCGCACCCATGATTCTCGCCTCGTTATCATCGATGACCGTTGCATCAATCTGGGCTCATTTGACTTGGTGGACACGAACAAGTTATTGGATATGGATTCGAACAAGAACCCCTGATGGATACAAAGTGGTCACCGTCTGATCGATGCGAAGCAAAGTCATCTGATGGATACGAAGAGCAGTTGCCTGATGGATTCGAGTAATCACCTACTGATGGTTTCGAACGGGATGGTTGCAAATGGCTGTGCGCTAACGTATTTGAGAAGGATGGACATGAAGGTATTGTACCCCTGATTGGTACGAAGACAGTGGATTCGAATAGAGGCTAAACCATGGATGCGGACTGTGCCTAGCTGGATGGATACGAAATAGCACCCAACCGATCGGTACGAAATGTACGTCCTGTTGACAGATACGAACTTGATCGGTGCGAGCCGAGGCTGCTTGATGGATTTGAATTGAGATGTGATGATGGATACGGACCCTATCGATACAAAGTTAAGCTTTCCAATGGATACGAAAATGTGGCTTTTTCCTTTAACTTGCACCGATCATATCTTGAGCATATGTACTCGGATTGGCTTGAAATTTGGAATGCTGGCTTCCATGGCTTAGTTTATCATGTCTTGTCAGTTGCAGCTTGATTCGCATTTGGACAAAATTCATCGACGCGCAGGGTGAATCTACGCATGCTCGATATCCAGGATGATTGATCCTGAGCTTGTAACCAGTTCTTTGATATCTCGGCCTTGCCAAAAGGCGGGATAACAGTAATTTTTGTTATGTACGACTTTCTTCAAATATTCATCAATGTACTTTTGTATAAATTTTTTTGTTTTGTTTTAGGAACCCATATTTTGACCATACTTGTATATGAATTTTTAATCTTAGCTTCTAACTTTGGCTTTTTGAATTTGGTGTATAATGTGCTATACTTCTTTGACTTTTGTTTGGACTGAAAACCCAATCCATTTCAGTTTCCAGATGGTTTAGATATTTTAATCAAATTTTCTAAATTTTGTTTTTCTTTATTGAATTTTATCAGATTTTTTAATTTTGTCTAACTTACCTTTTAGATTACCAATTTTAGTTTTTTTAGAAACTAAATTTGCTTGTAACTCTAGTTTTTTTTTCAAGATTAACTTTTTCTAACTCACATTTTTCTAAATAAAGTAATAGATGTCATTTTGAGATAATAACGTTGTGTTATTTTTACGAGTAATTTCTAATTCTTCTTCTAAAATTATCTTTTCATCTTTTAGTAATACAATTTCTAATTCTGGTCTAGTTAACTTTCCTACATATTCCTTATTTAATTTTTTTGATTCTCTATATTTATCATCCAATTCAATGCTAATTTCCATTATTTCATCATAAGTAAGTTCAGAACATACCTTATCAGTGTTAGCCACATAAAACACACATTTTCTTATTTCGAGTCGCTTTCACTATCATTGTCAGATGAAAAGGATGAATCTAAATTGTCCCATGTTACTTGAAAATCTCTTTTCTTTTTCTTGAGTTTCTCAAACTTGCTTTTCTTTTTATCATTATTGAGCTGTGGACAATCCTTCTTTATGTGGCTAATTTTTTTACACACATAGCATTTGATTGATGTTTGATTTGGGAGTTTGGTTTCCCACCATTTTGAAATCTAGTCATCTTCTTGAACTTCTTGAATTTGTTGTAATTTTTGGCAATAAAAATAATCTCATCTTCGTCACTTACTTGGAGTGCTATGTTTTTCTTTTCATGATTTCGATGCTTTCTAGCCTACATGTTAGCTTCAAACAACATCGGATTTCCTATTAGCTCCTCGACTTTGAGTTGACAAAAATAATTAGCTTCTTCAATGGTTAAATTTTATCTTTGCCATTCATTTATCAAAGAGTTTAAATTCATGTGACTAGATCAAAATCTTTGAATACTACAAGTGTGATGAGATCGTGCTGAATAGTTTGAAATCTACCATACACATCAATAATTGATTCATTTTCTTTTATTTTGAAAGATGAAAACTGGTTTTGTAAAATTGAGATTTTAGTTTGCTTGACTTTAGTTGTTCCTTCATGTGTGACTTGTAAAGTGCATCATATATCATATGAAGTGGTGCAAAGCATGACATGTGAAAACTCATTTTTGTCATATTAGCAAAATAGTATATTCATAGCTTTGGTGTTGCTAGATGCCGCTGCTTTCTGTGCATCTATCCAAATGCTAATGTCAATGTTAGGTGCTTCATATTTGTTTTGAGTTGCTAACCATATTTCTAACCCATTTTCTTCCATAAAAATTCTAATACGTTTTGACCAGTAAGCATAGTTCGAACCAGTAAATAGTGAAGGATGAGCAGTTTATTGACCTTCTTGAAAAGTGCTTGCCATATTAATGATTTTTCAACTACATGTTACTGTTGATTGAAATGACTATGCTCCGATACCAAATTATAGTCGATGTAGGATCTTCATATAATACAACTTATATATAAGTGTGAGAGCGTATGTTACAAATTACACTATGCAGAGAATAATACCAAATATAAAGAAGGTAAATAACAAAAGCAATCACACCAGATACTGGTTCGGATTTCCCGTTCCACATGCAATCCCGAAGCTCTCCTTTGGTATTTCCTTTGACCAAATAACCTTCGCTTCGCCCAGAGGAATATGCTAATACAAACAGTATTTCTCTGACAACCTTGTGTTCCAAATAACATGGATTTTGACTAATAGTACAATTCTTTCTATGATCTCCTTTGAGTATGTGAATGTGAGTATCTTGATTTGTAGGAAGTGGTTAATCAAAATAATATTTTGATTATGATAGATTAAGAATATGTAAGCGATGTATGCGAAAATATGTAAATGGAAAGTAATAAGAAATCAAGAAAATAGATTAGAATTGTTAATCCAATTCTCAACCATTGAGGTATATAAAGGTTTGAGTAGATGCATATGAGGAGTTGTTACGGTTTAAAATAAAATCTATTTGTTATAATGGCTGTAGCCATTGAAGAAGTGATGTTATTATTCAATATGAAATGAAGCATTATTTCGGAATGGAGCAGTTGTTATATGACAGGCATCTATGGGAAAACCTCAGACATTGTGGCTTTAGGAATTAAATTCCCGAAATTATTCACAGACCTCTGTGGCTTTTCCCATACGTCTATGGATGGCTCTATTTGAATATTGCAGTTCTTAATTTTTGTGTGCATATATATACTCAAGGAGACCTTACAATGTTTTTCTAAGACTCTTAATACACTATTATTATTTTACTAATCATAGCATGGTGTCTCTGTTTGTCTTCGAGTCTCGATATTTTTGACCATGACTATTTCTTGTAGTATATAACAGTGATCTTGATAAGATATAATATATGCGATTGTATAGTTGTTGTCATTGAAACCATAGAATGGAGGTTCTAAGAACCCATACTCCCCACTAAAAGAACCATGGTCGAGCCCATTTTCTTCGTGGCCAAACCAGATAGGCCTCTCTAAGGCTCCAAACTTCCATCTTGTATAAGTCAAAGCTAAGACCTAGTTTCGATTAAGAGTTCGGTGGAAGTTCATGTCGTTTAAGTGAGCAAATTCTCATCTTTTTAAATAAAGTTTTTACTTTTACTATATTAATGGAAATACATGTTATATATTTATGTTTGTATGTGCTAAATATGTCGGATGTGTTGGCTAGTTAACACCTTGAAAAGTTGACTTCTTGATGATTAATTGGAAAGTCATGTTCTTTTTTACAAGTGTTGATCTATATGTTGTATAATTTGCTATTTACTTTTGTTTGTATGCACATATTGTACTATGTGATGCTTGGATAAATAAGTGACATAAGAAAAGTGTTTACAGAAGTGTTTGTGTAGTGACTATCGCTACATTGACACTTTTGAAAACATCTCCTTTGGAATCTTTGGTTTAAAAACTTATGCCTGGGTTTTTTAAGGTTAATTAATTACTTTAACAAAGATGATTTAAACTAAATTAATCATTTTTATAATGATGATTTAAGGTTAGATAATTATTTTAATTATGATAATTTAAATTTAATTAATCATTTTGTAATGATTGTTTAAGGTTAAGTAATTACTTTAATAATGGTGGTTTAATTTTAATTAATCATTTTAAATAATAATGATTAAGATTAATTAAGTTATTAAATAATGATGATACTAAGATTAATTAATCATTTTACAACTGATGTTTAGGAATTATTAAAAATTATTTAATTATTTTAATTAATAATGTTTAAGGATAATTAATCATTTAATTAGTGATGTATTAAAGTTAATTAATTAATCACTTTAATAACAATGTTTTAAAATTAATTGATTATTTTAACAACGATGTTTTAATTAATTAATCATTTTAATAATGATGTTTATGGATTAATAATAATGTTTTAAAGTTAATATATCACTTAAATAAGGACGATTAAAACTAATTAGTCATTTTAAATAGTGTTGTTTGAAGTAATTAATCAGAATTAAAGAAAATTAATTATTTTAGATAAAAATATTTGAAATAATTAATCATTGATTAAAGCTAATTGATCATTTTAAATAATGACACTGAAGTAATTGATTTATGATTAAAGTATATCAATTATTCCAGTAAAGTAGTTCAAAGTTAATATTTTCAAATGTGAAACCCCATCACAAGTTTGGTTTTAAAAGTAAAAGCATCGATTTGGTTATGGAAAAGAAATTTCTGTACATGATATCGCTTTTATTGAAAGGATTTAGTCATACTCTAAAATTAAAAACGTCGAGGTATGGAAACTTGTCACTATCTCTAAAGTTAGGAACGTCGTCAAGGCAACGCCTAGAGTAACGCTACCTTCACTTGCTCATTTGAGATTTACTATCCATCTACGATCATTTTTAATTATTCTCGATGGTCTATTTATTAACTATCTGTTCAGCTTTCTTCTTTGAGTATCATCAATTTCAAATGATTAATTGCTCATTTGAGCATTATTATCCTTTATCAGTATTGACTAAAATTAGAAAGTGAGTGGACATCAAGCTATGTGGGGTTGCTCACATTTGGGTATCTTCACATCTACTCTAGATTTGGATCGATTATATGCACACTAAGATACTAAATACAAGGATTATCGGTATGGTAGGCGGGGTCTGGCTTGTACATTTCTGAGAGGAGTCACAGGAGAAAACGACCCTCTCATGTATATTGTCCAGAAGTATACTTTCGATCTGGGGGCGCACCCTCATAGTCATTTGTTGAAAAATTTCCTTCCCTTTTCCTTTAAGTCCAAAATTTTAAATTTACCTTCTTCTTAATTGCATCAGGTAGTATTGTGAGCACTTTGCAATGTTTAGTTATTTGTATCCATTATTATGATTGGATGTGGTTATTCTGAGGGGAAACCCGTTCCACAATGGGTGGTGTGGTCTCACATATTGTGTTTATTTCCGCCCTTATGTTTAATGTTTTTTCTCATATCAGACTTATTGTTTGATCCGAGTTGCTTCTTTCTGTAAACTCTCAGGTATCCAAGAGTAGCAGGTTTTCTTTGGGATCATTAAAAATGATGGAATAGAAGGAAGCTCCTTTACCTATCTAGCTATTTATTTTTGCTATTTGGTTATGTATGTATATTTTCTATTAGAAAGTGTAAAGGTAGAACGTATTACTACCTAGTTTGATAGTTGTAGTACTTTTGTGTAACTCTGATAACTCCATGTTAGGAGTATCCCGATATACTACATTATTGCTGCATTATATGTGACCGTTCTGATGTGAGACTAATCTATTCTTTTTTGTTCTGTACTGATCTGTTCTTTTTTTTCCCTAAGACAACTCATCTTTCAGATGCTTGGAAAACGCAAACGAACACCGAGGATGTGTTAAGTGTCGCTCTTAGGGGTCCAAAAGGTGAGCCGTCACACCAAGACTGACGCCTCTAGTATCTAGTACCCTTGTTAGTGTCGAGCATTGATAAGGAAATTTGACTTTCCACCTTTCCCACTTTGTACCAGTACCTGTTCGTCTAAGTATGTATCACGTAGGTTGTAATAAGGAGGGGTCAGAACAAAAGTTCTGGTCATTGGTAAACTAAATATTTTATGCATAACACTAGTTTATGTCGATTGATTTTCATTACATGTTATGTCTACTTTTTAAACTTAGTCATCTTTACTTCGAATATGCATATGATGCGCCCCACCCACTCAAGCTATAAAATAACTACATACGTGTATATATGTGTATATGTATAAGTACCACAATCCCCATTAGACCAGGATCCTCATCAGGATCCATCATCAATGCAGTATGATGTTTTTGCCTCCATGCATACCAAAGAACTCCCATAATGCCTAATAATGTCATTACAACTATTTTGCCATATATTATTCGTTTGAAAGACCTCTATTAAGGATTGTCTAGCCTTGCCTCCTAAAAAAACAAGCTAACAAACAACTATGAGGTGGTGCATGTTCTAAACATGATCTACACTAATAGGAAGTGTAGCCCGTTTTGGTATAAACTTGTCTTTCTACTGACTACTCAAGACCGATGACGATCTCGATATTTATAAATAGCTCATACTCCTCACATATGTGGTACCAACCTTGTTGTCATAGCACAGAGCCTACGCTCACCGTTCCATTTAGATTTCCTAATGCAATCAAGGATATGCCCACTTGGTTACTTAACTCATACCCCCTAAAAGGTTGAAGCAGACTCTACTTGGACCTTTGACACTTCGGCTGGGGAGAACCATCCTACTTTTGTATATTCCCTTCACCTATACGCGAACATATAATTCCATGGATCATACAGTTGGATATGTCCCATATCAGTATAATGTATACGCAACTGCTGGCAGCCCCTTACGGTGGATAGACTTCTATTGTGCAACACTACTGACTTTGCATTCCAACCCATATTAATGACTAAGTCGTTTTAATTAATTTAAGTTAATGACTAGTTTCTATAATTCAAACTCGCCATAAATACGTACTCAAGGCTATATATATTTATTTTCTTATTTACGATGCCACCTATGTTCAATAGTTAATATTCAGTTATTTTAGCATAGCTTACTTATTGTTCCATTACCGCCGTTTAATGTCATTTAGCACTTACTTCTAGTTTTAATAGTTTAAATACCTTTTACTGCTTAAATTCCACTTAACATTATTAAATATATATAGATTACCATCCTTTTTTAACTATTAACTATCTTTCTTTGATTACTGCATCCTCTTAATTCCCATTGCTTTATTAATATTTCTTCCCATATTGTTTATTTTCTTGCTTATCCTATATCACAATATTAGACTCATAATTAAAGTATTGTTATTATTGCTACCTACATTGCTTTGGCTTATACTTAGGTATTTTGCATTTTATTGCATGGAATTATATACTCTCAAAAGGAAATGTTAACATTGTAATTTTCATAAATTATCTAAAGTGAACTTATGTTTGGAATTGCAAGAAATTACTTTTCTATTATTATTGAAATAGACGATACAAGATACGGTAAACATCCATATTTTGTACAACTCTGCCTTTTAGCATATTCCATGTTAGTTCAAACAATACACTTGAATGCATAATTTCCTTGTTATTTCAGACAATACACTTTAATACATAATGATAAAACTAGATAATTTATAAAAATTTACATTGCAAAATGTTTCACTCCAATGAATTAATATACAACTCAAATCCGAATCCAATCTATAACAACTTCCAATTCATGTTTAGTAACATATAATATTCAACTGACAAACCTGGAGTTATTATGCAATAATTATCTAATAAATTTAGGGACTACTTTCACCCCGTACTTTCCAAATTTAAGGATACACAATATTTAATCAAACTTAACAATTCACAGAATATGTAGGCATTGTTTTCAAATTCATTACATGTATATATTTAAACCTACAATTCCAAAATTATATTTAATAATATAAGGAACAAATTTGCAACGATATAAATCCAATATGATATAAAAAGTGGAAATTAGCCACAAGGGCCTCTTTAGCAAGTGGAATTAGTTTCTAGGACACACAACTGAAACAATTACTTTCAAGGACAAAACACAAAATAATTAGTTTCTAGGACCTAAAAACCTATGAAATTATGTCCTTGAAAGTAATTGGACTGCCGACTTTGTCCTTGAAAGTAATTATTCTGCTGACTTTGGCCTTGAAAGTAATTTCTTTGAACGTATGTCCTAGAAACTAATTGGACTGCAACATTTGTCCTTTTGGTGAAATGCCCCATATAAAAATATATAATTTCGCATTTACCTTTAAGCTTCCACATCTCCATAGAAAATCCTATTATTCCTGTTTGACTTCCTTTTTCTCCTTATCAAAATATGTACCGCAAGCATATACATATTTATAAGAAATTTCGATTCGAGAAGAGATTTGAATTTAATCTAGATTTGGATTTAACATTACAATTACCTTGGCTGCCAATTTGATTTGATACTATTCTTCTTATGCTATTACACCTTGTTATTCCCTATATATATATATATATATATATATATATATTATAGTTTATATAGATTTAAGAATTTGAGAAGAAGAGATAATGACAAAACTTTTCTGCTGCTTCAAAAAATACGAGGAGAATAGCGAGGGGTTAGGCCTGTATTTATATAGGTTCAAATCAATGCTAGCCGATAGATTTAATTATATTAAATTCGAATCGTTCGGCCTAGGTTCAATTCACGGCCGCCAGCATATAAGTGGTCGACCGCTCTAACACTAGATGAGGGGTTGACTGGTTGCATATTTTTGTTATGTGTTAATTTGTTTCCTTTTTCACATTATTTCTTACGTTTTAAACCGATCAAATTTAACATTAATACTGCTTAGAGGTTAAGTAACCATTAACATTAATTGACTTTAATTAAATACATTTGTTCCCTTAATTACATATATAATTATTTATCATTCTAAATATTCAAATGTTAATAGCTTTTTCATTTGAACTCAGATAAAAAAACTTCATACGAAAGTTGATCAAAAAATCGCTATGAACACAAGGTGCAAGTTTCGTAGCCAAATTCCGACGTTTGCAAAAGTTCCATCTTTGGCTTCATTAACTAATTCTTTTTATTTAATTATGTTTAATTTACGGGGTGTTACATTCTCTTCTTTTAGAAGAATTTCGTCCCTGAAATTCCTCAGGGACTGAATCATATAACATAGTGCGCAACCATTCTAAGCTATCCATCTAATTAACGTGCAATCAATTTTTTCAACCAATAGTGTACAAGTGCACGGTGTATCATAATACATATGATATGTATGTATAACAATACTAAATCAACGTATTATATATGAATGCATTCTTTAAATTATTTTGAAAATATGATGCAAATAATCTAAATATACTAGCAGTTCTATATATATGCAAGTTTTGAAAATCGAAATCTTTGATTTTGCACATAAATTTTTCTACACTTCTATGAATCAAAGTATATTTCAACCAACTTTGCATCCAATCCCTACCAACCAAAATCGTAGCTCACATTTCTAACATCCAAAAAGTTGAAATCTGATTTTCTAAACCTATGTTCTTATGTCGAAAGAAGGATTTAGATGGAGAATTCTATATTTCCATCTTTCTCATGTGTACCTTTTTCCGTTGTACTTTGAAACTTTCTCTTATGCCCAAAAATATTTTCCAACATTTCCAAGTACAGTCCATTAAAAATAAAGAAACTTACTTTTATAATTAATTTTTTTTAAATAGAATTATGTAAATCCCAAAGGTAAATAGACTTTTCCCTCGTCGCTAACTATATTTTACTTATTGTCACTTCATTTGCACAGAAAAACCCGTATTTGCTAACCCGTTGAATTTTTCCTAGGCTAAGAATGTGGCATTTCACAAAATCACAAATTATCCTTTTTCGTTCAAAACCCTTCTCAATTAAAATTTTGAAGTAGTTGAATTTTTTAAAATAAAACTCATTTTTTTAAGTAAAAAATTTTGAACAAATTTTTTCAATTTTTTTTAAAAAATTTAGCCACATCCTATGTAGTTGGAATTTAGTTAATGGGTTAATGTCCATAATTGACTCTTTCCTACTACACGGTAAATTTTCAATCTTCTGAAACTTTCTCTTTTATTTTAGACAACAAATCAGTGCCCGAGTTCATTTATAAATTTCATCTTTTAACGCATAGTGATAGTGATCCGTGATTTTGCAACAAGCTTTCTTTGTCCTTCGCTCATTAAAATTTATCTTCTAAAATTTAGTGCCTATTTAGGAATTAACTTTTTTTTCCTTTGGTAGCTAATTGAATAAATTTCTTAATTTATTTTATAAACTTCCAGTCTTTTCCATATTTTCTTTTCTTTTGCGTTAGTTAAGTGTCTCTTATGAGACTTCCTTATTTATACTGTTTCCTAATAAATATTGCGGTTAATCCAAAAACAAATAAAAATGAGAATTTCTCATTAATATTGTATGCATTTTATACGGTAGAAACAACCAATGCATACAGTCCAAACCTTAAAGAAAACAAATGTTGGAAGAAAATAACAACTACTACTACTAATCGTACTACCTATGGGCGGCGAGATGGTCCTACTCCACCACGAGAGCCCGAACTACTACCACAACCCTAGAATGATTGAAGCATGGAAGATATGCAACCAAGCTTGCGACCCTAGCACTTCTGCTCTGCATGTATCTCCTACAACTCGGCCTCGATCCAAATCTAGGAATCTCAATTGGATTAATCAATAATCGAGGCCCTATGGCCGTGGCTCTACGGCCTCTTGCTTCGGCCATGGATCCTACTCCATCTGCTCTTGACCTGAATCCTACTACATTCCAAACTCCACATGCGCCTCTACAATCTCCATCCTCTTAAGGGAGGACCTATCCAACGTGTAAGTGCCTTCGTATGCACCGACTTTCCTAGGAAGCTGACGTCGTACTGTCGAAAAACGAGAGTGAAAAGATGATAGTATGGAAGATAGCTCCTTTGCATACCAACTCCTAAGCAGTAATAATGGCACATAATGGCCTTCGTCCAATTCACATGAATACCACATTTGACAGTGTAGGTGGCCTTCTGCACCAAAGGTATATCTAATCAAAACTCCTGTCTTGGGGATGATTTATGCTAAATAATGCAGATGACAGACGGCCTTGGTCCCACATGTTGTCTGTCCGCCAGACACCTACTCCTCTATGGAAGATCTATTGAAAAATAGCTGGATCAAAGGTCTCGATATCCTCCAGATCCTCTCCTGCCATGAAGATGTGCATAAATTCTCTAAACTGATGGTTTACCGTCTGAATCATTACTCCTTTCACTTAATATGTGAAGTAACTGCCATCTCGATGAAATAATACTCTAAATTTGTTAAATAGATGCATGCATCACGGGTAACATTCCCACTCAAACATATGATGATTAAGGAATGTCTGTAATCATGTAGCTGCAAATAAACCCTCCAAATCACAAGCGGTGAAGTCCTTGAACTTCACTGGATGCCCGTGGAGAAATGCAAAACTCGCTGCTGCCTCATAGACTTTAACCCTTTTTCGTTATTCTGAGGCTACGCGATCTCTTGCAATGTCAGATTTGGATGGAGAAACGATATGCTGCATCGTGGAAGTGCCAAGATTTTTTTAGTAAGGGTTTTAGATCAAATCAGGGGTCTAAATTGTATGGAGCGTCGTTCGTTTTAGGGTGTTGGAGCCCTCTAGGTTTTATGATCCTTAAAGCTTCCAGTTTCAGCATTTGTTTTTCATGTTGGTTAGAATCATTAACTGTTCTATGGGAGAATCCAATTGGATGTGGCTTTGAGGATCCATGTACGGACCTTTTGATTTTGCTAGACATGATGATGTAAAGTCTGAAGTAGGTAAGCTTGGAATAGAATTAGGTTAGAGGAAAGTGGAGTTGGAAGTCCAACAAAATCGGAGTTTTAGGCCCTCCTTTTAGCATCAAAAATGTTAACAAAAAAACTTGTCCACACCCCAAAGCATAGTCTAAAGTGTAGATGTCTCCTTCAAAACTCCTTTTCGATCAGATAGAGATAATTAGAACCTTATTATTCTCTAAAGACCTCCTTCCAAAATAGGTCATTTTAGTTGAAGCTTCTTCTTGTCCAACCTTTCTCATCGGTCAAAAGGCTTGATTTCTTTCCTTATACCTTTTCAACTAGTTAAGTCTAAATTCTTCCATATTTGACCTTTCAACTCAGTCAAAACACCTGTATCCCTTCCTATTAATCTTTTCAAACTAGTTTAATTGGTTTAGTACAAATGTCCTTTTGAAAACCCCTTTTGAAACAATTGAGGAAACTCAAGGGTTGGACATTAGGATATGAATGAGATGGAAAGGTTTAGACTTCGTCAAAAGATTACCTTTCAATGGATTGGGTTAGGGTCTATAGATCTATGGATATTGGTTGAGCCAAAGGTTTCAACTTACTCAAAAGGTAACCTTTCGATAACTTAAGGTTAGGAGCTAAGGCTCTAAGGATATTCGTTGATCTAAGGGTCTTGACTCACTCTAAAAGTGACCTTTCAATCAAGTCGACGTAAACAGGTCATAAACTAAATTCAATAATAGTGTTAAACAAGCTTCATATCCAAAAATTCCATAATCTTTCTGTTATTAAGCTAGAGTTATACAGATTGATCAGATTTCCAATCAAATTTTAGAATTAGGGTTTACAAATTTAAGAAAGTACAAGAATGAAGTGAATGAATTCAGATCTCTTAAACCCGACCCCTAGGGTCATATTTATAGGTGTGTGTTGGCACCTTGTGAATCATTCCTTTCGACTAGGTCGAATGGCGGCCCTGAAGACCTCTTATTGTCGTTCACATTAAGGCATCATTTCGCATTGCTTTCAAATGGACTTGAGTGCTTTCGACATCATCAAAAGGGGTAGGTATGCTTCTCCACCTTGTGTTACTATGTTGTTGCAAGTAAGAAGAGACATGAGCTTTCGATTCTGTCAATAGGTAGATCTTTTGGGGTTTCGAAGGTGTTGAAATGCTGAACTTTTTAAAGAGGAAGGTAACTTTCGAAGACATACTTGCTGATTGATGCAGAACCCCTTCTTTTGGTATAAGAAATTGCCATATTGAACTTTAGCAAGATTTTCCTTTTTAGTTGTAAAAGGTTTCGACCAGTTCGAATGGCTTAGTTATGTGTTCAAAGGGGTTGCTCTAACAGAACTTCTTTCTATGGAATGTGACTGAAGGCGAAACTTTCAGTTTTGAAAGGTTTGGCATGCATGTGAGTGGCTATGATTTGCTGCCTTCGAAAGGTGTTCCTTAACTAATTCAAAATGTCTACATGTAGGTGGAAGCATCTATTTTGAAAGGAAGCACTTACAACAAAAGGGTTCTTTTATCCCCTTTCGACCCCTTCGAAAGCTTATAACACACTTAATCTTTACTGTAGCATCCCTTCGACTCCTTCGAAAGGCTATGTTGATGTTATCATCTTTTGTAAATTCTTTTCTTCTACTCTCCTTGGTTTTGACAAGGTTGAAGTGAGAATTGGTGGTAACACGTCTCTTCAAAGGTTCTTCTTTAAAGGAATGTGATTTTCTAAAAATATACAACTCTTTAAAACAATTAATAATAGCTATAAATAGATCCCAAGACAAGACGTTGATAATTTTACTTGCTACCTTGATTTCTAAACTCTTTTATGACTATTTCCTTCTAAAAGTCAATATTGTTCACTCACACAAAAATCACTTCTTGTACTTCCTTAATCGCATTGTATGCATCGTTGAATCATCAAAGGAGATTGTAGGAAGAGTGTAACTGAAGAAAAAACCCATGTTGATAGAACATATTTGTTAGCACCAAAGTTGGTCACTAACAACCTTAGGAAGATTGTGTAGAGAGATTAATGAAGAAAGTAAATCAAAATAGAGAACAATATATAAATTTAAATGCAGAAGACAAGAACATCTAATTTATAGTGGTTCGGCGTAACTGTCTACGTCTACTTTGAAGTCAATCTTTATTTCTTTCTCAGTACAGATACAATCCGTAAATCAATTACTTGAATACAAGTTTGAATGAAAAAGAAGAGACTATAAAAAATGGCAGAGTCTCCCCAGTCTTCTCGAAAAAGGATCCATTTCACCGTGCCCCTACCTCTCTATTTATAGACAAAGGTGGGTTGGGCTTCCCTGGTGGGCCTGGTAGCTGAATATCTCGACCCAAATAGTGCAATCTCTGTGTGCCGAACCATAGAAGTCGAGCGTTCTTTGAATGCCGAACACGGTGTGAATGTCGACCGATCTCCTTAGGCTGAACGAGATGAGGCCGAACGCTCTGAATGCCGTGGGAAGCACTTGTGCCGAACGATACTGGAAGCCGAACCAGTGTCTTGGCCGAACGATGGCTAGGCCGAACGAGGCTAGAATGCTGAATAGTCCAGGAATGCCGAGTGAAGCATAGATGCCGAGCGCTCTTTGCATGCCGAATGTAGTGGTGTCGAACACCTAGAATGCCGAGCAATATGGAAACATGCCGAGTGAAGTGGAGCCGAACGTTCCGAATGCCGGGCACCCTGTCTGCCGAACACTTCCCAATGCCGAACGCTACTAAGTGTCGAGCGCTCCTTTCTGCCGAGTGTCCCTTTATGCCGAGCGCTCCTAGATGCCGAGTACTTGCTGGATGCCGACCGCGATGATATGCCGAACAATCCAAGGGGTCGAGTACCGAATTTCCTGGTCAAATCTCCAGGAAACACTTGCCCCCCAAAGCGTATCGCGTGACCGAACGTGATGCGCTTTGTACTACGTGTCCTTTGTGTTTTGCTTCGAACCCTAGCCCATCACACTTGGGGGTTGTTTTTCTTGTGAATACCAGTTGTGGAGGTGTGTTTCGAACGTAGTGTGAAGGCCCAGTGATACCATCGAAGCCGAACGATCCACGTATTCCGAACAAACTGATGCCGAACGATAGTTTTGACCGGTTCTACCGGTCATCGTTGTTTCGCCTTCTTCTTCTTCCTTATAAAGGCCAGCGTCTTCCCCCTTTTTCTCTTTCACTTTTTACCTCCGCTACCTTATACCTGCAAACTTCGCCTGTTAATAAGATACTAAAGACTTAATCAATCCTTCCTAAGTCTCGATCTACCAACTAGGTATTGTCTCCTCTATCTAAATCCTTTCCATGATTAAATAGTTTCAATAAGAGGCTTAAGTTTGTAAATTGGGACCGTAGCCGTAAGAGTTACGGGGATGGAGGAATCAATACTCGACTGGATGATGTGAGGTAAGGAGAAATGACCAGGGATGATCACACGTAGGAGTTGTTAGGTGATATGTTGTGGTTCGGCTCGGTCTCTTCGTGCCGAACGAGACTGGAAGAAAAGAAAGAATAGAGGAGTAGGAGGTGGTTAGAATACCGAATGGCATGACCTGGAATGACTCGCCGAGCGACCTGCTCTTGTTGTTCGGCGTGGATGGAGGAGGAGAGGAAAAATGGAACTGTAGCCAAGGGCGGAGTGCCGAGTGTTAAGGCTCGGCATAACCCTGGTTCGGCGTGACACACCATTTGCCGAACAGTGGGATGGAAGGTTAAGGAGGAGGCATGAATTAATGGGGATGTCGAACGTTACTTTGGCCGAGCAGGACTAAGGCCGGGTGTTATTTAGGCCGAACGATAGCTCGGCCGAACGATAGCTTGCCCGGTCGACAGTTAAGCCGGACAACCTTTAGGCCGAACGATCATGAATGCCGACCCGTATTTCAACCAAACAAACATTAATGTCGAACCACGTTTTATAGGGCGAATATTCACGGATGCCGAACCATATCAAGGCCGAACCGAACTTAGGCCGAACGATCAATTGCCTTGCCTAATTACATGACAACATAAGGACAGAAACTTCAGCATACTAGTGTATCGAACTGACTTGGACTGATAACCTCCTAGTTTCAACAGGCATAAACCTGAACTTAAATTGACATAATCGGACAACTTCTTCTAACATTCTCTGAATCCGAAACTGTAAACACCATAAGGCAGGCTTTTGGAGATGGTCAGCGATGACGGTCTTCGAAGGCGATGATTCGAAGCTCAATTTCATATTATTAACTCCGTGACTTTCAATTTTTCAGTGCTTATACACGATATATCGCACTAGTTCACACACCACATGGGGGGAATATTTGTATTGTTAATTTTAACATCAAATATTTTTCAAGTATAGTTCACACAGGTGCTTAGCCGAATTCACTGTTTATTGAAGATGTCTAAAAAATCCAGCTCTGCTACGATTTCTGACAAACCGGGGCCATCCTCTCGATAGGAAGTTGCAGATGTATCAAATCCATCCACCTTCCCTGCACATAACTTAGCCCTCGATGCCCTGGAGGCATCGATTCTCTTGGACAACCCTGTCGATTCACAGGCTTCAAAAATCAATGAAGTAGCGCTCCGACGAATATGTTCCATTCACGGGATACCTTTTGCCGACGTGCTGGTTCCATCGGGGCACGATCGGCCACACCTTCCCCCAGTTGGATACACGGCGTGTAATAAATTCATGTGTTGGGTTGGCAGCGTGCCACCGTTTAATTTATTTCTTTGGGGCGTCCTGCAATACATCGACGTCGTCCCATCGCAGCTGCACCCAAATGGTCACACCTTCATCTATGGCACTTACATACTCTTCATGACCATCTTCTCTAAGCCTCCACCTTCTGGCGACATCAGATATATTTATATGATCAAGAAGTGGAGAGATAGCCCCTCCTTTGTGTTCCTCGAGCTGCACCACAAATGCCAAATTTTAACCGGGGCGTGGAGCAAGTTTTCCCTGTACAAACAGGAATGGTTCTATGTGCGTTGCCCCTCTGGTTTCGCGAGGAGATGGGTTGAAGGAAGTAAGGCTTCTTCTTGGAACAATACTCATGTTGTGATCGAGGCTATGCCTTTTCTAACTCTTGTTTCATCTTCTCAGTTATCAATCCACGTCCTGACAGCCACGGATATTCTTAGGCCGTTGAAGCTATTAGAGCTCTTCCCGTCGAGGAACGAGACATCCAAACTCTCATTTCTAATGAGTCACTATCGCGGTTCGAATTGTTAGCAGAAGGTCGTCGGGTAAGCCTTCCCGAGGGCGTCTCCATACCCAAGTCCGCATCCGGTAAGGGGAAAAAATTAGCTGAGTCGTCATCACGCCACACCCCTGATGTATAGGAAGAGGGGGAAATCAAAGAGGATGAACCACACGAAGCACAAGGTGAGAATTTGGGTCCTGCTCAAGATCCTATAGTCGAAGTACACGATATTGAAACGTCATCTTCTCCTTCAGAGAGGAAAAAGGGATTGACGTGCAAGATTAGAAAGGAAAAGGTTGGCGGAACTTCGAAGGTTACACTTATTCCAATGGAGAAAGAGGCCTCTTCACAGCACATAGAAAGTTCTTTAAAGGGCCTATCGAACCTCTCCATTCCGGATGATCTTCTCAATTACGGCTTTGAAGATCCAGAAGCATTTCAACTTCACTCGCCCATCAGAGGCGATGCGGGCGCTCTAGCCTAGAGTCAGGGAGAGAAAACTCCCGTTAGCAAAGCAACTGGTTCGTCGGGGGAAACACTAGGACACACATGAACAGTTGCACTTCAATTTTCGCTTAGATTTTGTCGTCACACTACTCTTTGCTAATTCGCTGTTATTCGAATTCTGTGCAGGTGGTATGGGGTGTTAATATGGATTCGATCGCCTTCGTGGTTTGTCTGTTCTTCATCACTCTGGACGGGACTCGGGTTTCGGGAGACGTTGAGATAGGGATGGTGACGGCGATAAAGACTATCATTCGCGGGACTCGTCATCTCGGAGGAAGACTTATTATCAGCCAAAATACCCGCAGGATACCTCTTCTCACGCGGAGCAAAGTAAAGACAAGCGCGGCCACAAGAGGTCGCAACCTGATGCTCCTAGGGACGAACACTCTGATTCCTCCTCCACTCGACAGTCCCGAGATTCTCATAGGAGAGCCAAACTTTCAAAACCGTCTCCTCCAGCTCCTACAACGGACCCATCAGTACCGAAGAGACCGGCCGGGCTTAAAGATAAATTTTCAAAAATCTGTTTTGACGACTTAAAATTCCTCCCGACGATTCATCCTATCCCCGGACACATCAAGCAGAGCGCCATCGCCTGTACAAACGACATCTACGTTCAACACAACGCGTTTGTTCACTTGGTTGAAAAACTTTCCAAAGTCTCCATGGAGCGCCAACATGAAATCGATCGCCTGAAGGTTGAGGCTATCCATGACAAAGACGTTATTAAGGCTTTGAACGAAGAAATCGCAACTTACAAGTCTGAACTTGAGGCCACCCATCAGAGCGCCAAGGACACTACTGAGGCCGTCACTCGTCTGGAATCGACTCATAAGAAAAAACTCGACGAGGCGGTTCAACGATGTGGGGCTTTGGCTCTAGAGAAGGATCCGTTCAAAAGGAGAGGGATGCACTCAGCCTCCGAGTCAAGGAACTTGAGGAGCAGCTTCGCAGGGAGAAGGAAGAGAAAACGGCTGCCTTAGAAGAGTCACAACGATACTATGACGAGATCGTGGCCACCCGACTCTTAAAAGAAAAACTTGGGGGCGAGCTTTCTAGGGTTGAGGCCTTAAAGAGTGAGGCCTGTGAAGGGGGCAAGAGGATAGCGTCCAACGATATCAACTCGCGTCTTGAGGTGGCTAGAGAAGAATGCAGGGAGGAGGTCAAAAATATGTTTGACCCGCTAATCGCTGAGTCCAACGCCCGCATTCTCATGCATCGAGACTTGACTTTCTTGGGCGAGGGTTATCTTGAATCTCTGGTCGAGGCATGGAAGACTTTAATCGAAATCAGAAAGGCCGAGCACGGCACTGAAGAGATTGACAAGGGGGCCTTGATAAAAGAATTCCTCATGGGAAACGAGCCTTCGGACTTGTCTGCAGCTAAAATTATATATGGCAAAGGTTCCCCCTCAAAGAAAGGGAAAGAAGTTATTACTGGTCCATCCGGGGGCGTGCCTCCAACTCATGCGCCTATTCGATCGGCCGCGACCGATACTCGATCCATTCGAGCAGCATATTGGTTACAATCCGGAGGACCCCGGCCTTGGAGTCCATATTCTGTCTTCCATTCCGGAGGGTGAGACCTCGTTGACGGCTGAGACCCTGCCGAAAGCTGGTAGATAACTCTTCACTTTAAGATTCCAAATGTCGTCATTCTAGGACTATTGTATTCTAATGCTTGTTTTCCATGCTTTCGCGCAGGTCATTCTGATCCCGGGCCCACTTCGAGGAGCGATTACGCCAAGGAGGTGGAGGAAAAGATAGGTGAGGCCAGTCAGGCGTGAGATGCTCCCGGGCCAGATGCACAGGTGATTGGATCGCTGGATGAAGACAAATCTGAGACTTCTTCTCCCATCGAGGGGAGTTATGAAGTAGAGATCACAGGCGCCTCCGAACACACATCTGAGCTGAGTATGAAGGAGCGGCTGGAGAAAGAGAAGAGGGAAACACCAAGTCAAGGTCGAACCTCAAGCCGTGGACCCCGATGATCCTTTGAATAAGCCGCTGAAGTTCATTCTCCCTGGCAGGTCTAAACCCATGAATGTCCCTCATACTTCTTCGGCTGTCACTCCTCCATCAAAGAAGGGTACCAAGGGTAAACGCGGAGGAGAGGAGTCGTCTGAGAAGACAACGGGGGTGAAGAAGGCGAAGAAGAACAAGAAGTAATCATTACTCTCGTTCAACAAGAGTCGGTTTAGATTAGGCAAGTACTTTTGTTTTCTTAGTTTGTGTAAATAAACTTTTGATTCCGAGCTTCAAAGGAGTTGCAATGGAAATTTATCTTCGATGAATAAAACTTAGTTTTTCTGTCTTTCCATGGCTCTTATCGTTCAATTTTCTTTGTGATTGTGATTCAAATCCAAGCTATTGTGAATATAATAGACCTCTCGGTTCATCTTCATATAGCTCGGAAATACTTTGAGAGCTATTTGTTTTTTTTCGTGCTCCAAGCACTTAGGATATTTTCTAATACGCACGCCGAAGGCTCGATGACTTCAAGTCATTTATATCCAGTCCGTCTTCAGCGGATCTGGTCATTTAAATCGTTTATACTTGAGTCCGCGCTCCGAGGACTTAGAGTGCTCCAGTCCACACTCCGGGGACTTGGAGATTTTTAGGTTGTTTATACTCGAGTCCGTGCTCCGGGGACTTAGAGTATTTCCATACGCACTCCAGGGACTTGGAGATTTTAAGTTGTTTATACTCGAGTCCGCACTCCGGGGACTTAGAGTACTCCATTCCGCACTCCGGGGACTTGGAGATTTTAAGTCGTTTATACTCGAGTCCACGCTCCGGGGACTTAGAGTACTCCAGTCTGCACTCCGGGGACTTGGAGATTTTTAGTTGTTTATACTTGAGTCCGCACTCCGAGGACTTAGAGTACTCCAGTCCGCACTCCGGGGACTTGGAGATTTTTAGCTGTTTATACTCGAGCTCACACACCGGGGACTTAGAGTACTCCAGTCCGCACTCCGGGGACTTGGAGATTTTTAAGTCGTTTATACTCGAGTCCATGCTCCGGGGACTTAGAGTAGTCCAGTCCGCACTCCGAGGACTTGGAGATTTTAAGTCATTTATACTCGAGTCCGCGCTTCGGGGACTTAGAGTACTCCAGTCCGCACTCCATAGACTTGGAGATTTTAAATCGTTTATACTCGAGTCCGCGCTCTAGGGACTTAGAGTACTCCAGTCCGCACTCCGGGGACTTGGAGATTTTAAGTCGTTTATACTCGAGTCCACGCTCCGGGGACTTAGAGTACTCCAGTCCGCACTCCGGGGACTTGGAGATTTTAAGTCGTTTATACTCGAGTCCGCTCTCTGGGGACTTAGAGTACTCCAGTCCGCACTCCGGAGACATGGAGATTTTAAGTCGTTTATACTCGAGTCCGCGCTCCGGAGACTTAGAGTACTCCAGTCCGCACTCCGGAGACTTGGAGATTTTAAGTCATTTACACTCGAGTCCGCGCTCCGAGGACTTAGAGTACTCCAGTCCGCACTCCGAGGACTTGGAGATTTTAAGTCGTTTATACTCGAGTCCGCGCTCTGGGGACTTAGAGTACTCCAATCCGCACTCCAGGGATTTGGAGATTTTAAGTGTTCGTGCGCGTTCGTACGTTAGCCGGAATACATAATCTTATTTGCCTGTCACAGGATCATCATTTGTAGAGACATTAGTAATTCATGGAAAAGATGGCTTCAAGCCTTTATTAACGAGAGCAAGCTAAATTGTCTTGTTACATGCCAAGAATTAGAAATAAAAGCATACTGGAAATAAATGCAGCTAATACATGAAAGAAATAGACTAAGTATAATAATGCCGCAAGTGCTCGCTGTTCCATGCTCGGGGAAGCATCGCACCATCGACGGTCGATAGCTTGAAAGTTCCTTCTCCAAGCTTCCGTTCGATGACGTATGGACCCTCCCATGCGGGATTCATATGAGATGGGACCGGAAAAACTCGTTTCAAAATGAGGTCTCCCACACCAAAAATTCTCGGTCAGAACTTTTCGTTATAATATTTAGCGACTCTATGTCTGTATGCGGCTGCTCTCAAATTGGCTTCTTCGCGTTATTCATCAATGAAGTCCAACGATTCTAATAAAAGATTTTGGTTCGACTCAGGGTCGTAATGAGTTACCCAATGTGATGGAACTTCAAGTTCCACGGGTATGACATCTTCCGTGCCATATGCCGATGCGAAGGGAGTGTGGCCAGTCGCGGTCTTGTGGGTTGTCCTATAGGCCCAAAGCGCCGTTGGAAGTTCATCCACCCACTTGCCTCTCGCCTTTTCCAGATGCTTTTTCAATATGGATTTGATTATCTTGTTTACGGCTTCCACTTGTCCGTTGGCTTTCGGGTGATCAACCGCTGCAAACTTCTTCTCAATGCCATATTTCTGACAAAATTCTTTGAACTCCTTGCTCTCGAATTGAGTTCCATTGTCTGTGAAGATGGTCTGTGGAAGGCCAAAACGGCAAATGATATTTCGTACGACGAAATTAATAACCTTCTTGGTGGTTATTGTGGCCAGAGGCTCTACTTCTGCCCATTTGGTAAAGTAGTCGACCGCAACTATTGCATATTTCGCTCCACCATTGGCTAAGGGTAAAGTGCCAACTAGGTCAATCCCCCACATTGCAAATGGCCAGGGACTAACCATCTGCATGAGTTCCGTCGGTCGAGCTCTCGGGATTTTTGCATATATCTGGCATTTGTCACATCTTCTCACATAATCTGTAGCATCCCGATTCACCGTTGGCCAATAGTATCCATAACGGAGGATTTTATTTGCTAAGGTCTGCCCCTCAGTATGGTCGCCGCACTCTCCTTCATGCATGGACTTCCTTTAGCACCTGTTTTATCTCATCATGGGCCACGCACCGGAGTAAGGGGGTCGAGAATCTCCTCCGATACATTATTCCGTCATGTACTACATAACGTGAAGCCTTACGAAGGACTTGGCGTCTTTCGTTCCTCTTTTCAGGCAAATCCCCTTGTAGCAAGTACTGTCTAATCGAGGTCAACCATGATTCCTTCTCAGGTTCAGTTTCTAACACGAGATCTATCTCCATCATCTCTATACTCGGAGCATGGAGGGTCTCAACAGGGAACAATCCCATCTGCTGTGCATCACCAGTGCTTGCAAATTTCGCCAATGAGTCGGCTTCTCTATTTTGTTACGTGGGACATGCGAAATGTCATAATATTCCAGATTTGTCAACAGCTCTTGAACCCAAGCAAGGTAAGGAGCAAGTCTTTGTCGCTTCGCCTGATAGTCTCCCCGCACCTGATATACTACCAATTGTGAGTCATAGAAGATTTCAATTGACTTCACTCCCAGTTCGTTAACAAGTCTCAAGCCAGCAATCAATGCTTCATATTCGGCTTCGTTATTTGTTGCTACAAACTCAAGCTTCAAAGCGTAGCAAATTGATCGGTCTTCAGGAGTCACAATGACTATGCCATCCCTCGAGCAACGGTCGTTAGATGCCCCATCGGTGTGCATCTTCCATCGAATGGGAGGTATGACATTGTGGCTGTTTGATTCACCTGACATGGTGAATTCAGCAATGAAGTCAGCTAGTGCTTGTCCTCGTATGGTTCTTCGCAACATATAGGTAATGTCGAACTGACTTAACTCAATACTCCATTTTAACATTCTTCCAGAAGTTTTCGGTCGTTGGAGTACTTTCCATAAGGGTTGGTCAGTGTAAACACTAATTGAGTGTGCCTGGAAGTATGGACGAAGCTTGCGTGATGCTATCACCAAGCAATAGGCTAGCTTCTCAATCTTTGGGTAATTCATTTCTGCCCCCGTCAAGCGTTTGCTAACATAGTAAACGGGCTTTTGAACCTGGTCTTCCTCACGAACCAAAGCTGTACTGATAGCGTGTTGGGATACAGCCAAGTATACGTACAACGTTCCATGGTCTATTGGTTTTGATAATACCGGGGGCTTTCTAAGTGCCTCACAAGAGCTCGGAATGCTTCCTCACAGTCGGATGTCCATTCGAAATTCCTTTTTCCTTTCTTTATAACATCGAAGAAAAGAATGCACTTGTCTGTGGCCCTGGATATGAATCGGCTCAGCGCGGCTACCTTTCCATTCAAGCTTTGCACCTGTTTTATGGTTCTGGGCACTTGTATATCTCGGATAGCTTGAATCTTCTCTGGGTTAGCCTCGATTCCACGGGCATTCACAATGAATCCCAGAAACTTTCCTGATGCTACGCCGAATGAACACTTCAACGGATTGATCTTCATTCCATAATGCCTGAGTATGTCAAACATCTCCGCTAAGTCTCGGATGTGGTCGTTTGACTGCCATGACTTCACGAGCATGTCATCCACATAGACTTCCATTGTTTTACCAATCTGATCTTTGAACATTCGATTCACCAGGCGTTGATAAGTCGCTCCTGCGTTCTTCAACCCAAATGGCATTACTACACAGCAATACAATCTCCCATGTTCGTGATTAAATTGGTGTGTTCTTGGTCTGGGAGGTGCATTGGGATTTGATTATATCTAGAGTACGCATCCATAAATGATAATAACTCATGTCCGGCAATTGAGTCGACCAGCTGGTCAATCCTAGGCAACGGGAAACTATCCTTAGGGCATGCTTTGTTTAAATCAGAATAATCAACACAGGTCCTCCATTTTCCATTTGCTTTCTTCACTAGCACCGGGTCAGATACCCATTCAGGGTAGAGGGCATCGTGGACGAACCCGTTGGATTGAGTTTGTCCACCTCCTCTTTGAGAGCCGCAGACCTCTCCGGGTCCATGCCTCTCTTTTTTTGTTTCACAGGTACATGTTTCAGGTCTATGTTCAATATATGACTCGCGATCGCAGGAGAAATCCCACACATATCAGAATGTGTCCAGGCGAAAACATCAAGATTCGCTCGGAGGAAATCAGTAAGGTTCTCAGCGGCCAAAGGGTCGAGTTACGACCCAATTTTAAGAACTCATGATGGGTCGCTCCGGCTAACTGGGATATCAATTGTGAGTTCAGCCAGTGCTACATTGGTTTCCCTGGGTTCCCCATCATCGTCTCTCGGATCTATGTCTCTATAGATCCGAGAATGTTGCCCAAGTCAGGGCTTGGGTGCTACTTGTCAATCATCAGCATTTCGGATGCGGACGGAGCGGTCTGCAACCTTTCCTTTCTCTCTACGCTGAGCCTCACTCAGCTCAGCCACATAGCAGGCACGTCCGGTCGCCTGATCGCCATGTAACACTCCAACACCACTGTCTGTGGGAAATTTTAACGTCAGACACCAAGGGGCCGATGCTGCCATAAATTCTGCCAAGGCTGGACGTCCTAGAAATACGTTATATGGAGAGTCAACGTCTAACACTATGAATGGTACGATTCGCACCCTCCTACGCTCGCCTTGCCCCAGCTCAACTGGTAACTCCACATATCCCACTGCATTCGTTGCTGCGCCGTTAAAGCCATGGATTCTGACATTGGATGGCTTCAAAACCTTGGCTTCAAGCTTCATTTGGTCATATGTCTTCTTGAAGATGATGTTAACGGAGCTTCGACAATCGATTAGAATTCTCTTTACAAACGCCGGCCCGATTGTCGCAGATATGACCATCGGGTCAATGGTAAGGGCCTCCACCTTATCCGCATCTCGACTCCTGAATACAATATCATCATCCATTGTTCGCTGCTGCTTTGCAGGAGTCCCATCCTCCACATTCGAACAACACTCATATTCCGCATGTCTTAAAGAGTTAGCATTTCGCTCCATATCTTACCAATTCTTATCCGCAGGATGAGGTCCGCCCACAATCGTGTTGATAACCAATCTACCCACAGTTCGAGCAGGTTGTTCTGGTTGGCGTGGAGCTAGCCCACGTCCGCGGTCTGACGTCTCTTGTCTTCCGCCTTGTGGGTCTTTGACTAACTCCTGTAGCTTCTTCTGTCTAATCAACTTTTCAATAGCGACATGGAGGTGCCTGCACTCCTCTGTGTTGTGCCTATAAGACTCGTGAAAGCGGAAGTACTTCCCAGTCCGCTTCTGTTCCTCCGTTGATTCCTTTGGGCGTGGTTTTCTATATTGGAACGTGTTGCAAGTTGACAAAGAGATGTTCTCAAGTGATGCGTTGAGCGGCATGTATTCATTGTAGGTCGGTATCCTTGACTTCCATTTCCCCGTCTCTCTTTTCTTCCCGGGATTTCCACCTTCGGATCCTTTAGACTGTCCAGGCTTGTTTTTGACGTTGGCTTAAGCTTTTCCCGAATTATCGCCAGATCGCTTCATGGCGACAGTACTTTTCACAGTCTCCTGAGCAGGCCCCTGGTGCCTTGTCTCATCTCGTCCATCGAGCTTCTTCCCTTCTTTTGAATTGATGAGCTTTCGAAGAAAAACGCTCCAACGTGGCTGGGGGCTTTCCCGCCAACCAATCTCCAAATTCAGAGTCTGGATCCACTCTATGCATTATCGCCATCAAAATTGCATGGTCATTTCGATTGCTCACTTCAGTAGCAGCAACATGAAATCTCTGCAAGTATGCTTTCAATGACTCTCCCAGAGCTTAGGTTACGCTTGATAAGGACATCACATCCTTTGGACGAGTGGTGTGTATCCTGAACTGCTCTATGAATTTCATTTCCAATTCGTCAAAGCTGGATATAGATCGTGGGGGAAGTCGAGTAAACACATGGTGGCGATTCTGGACAGAGTGATTAGGAAGCACCTACACCTGGTTGCATCATTAGCTCTTGTAGAATCCATCATCCATCCGTACCTCATCACATGCTGCCTGGGATCAGTCTTCCCTTCGCAGGCTGGGATAGTTGGCATATTGAACTTCTTGGGTTACTCAGCTTGTAGGATACCATCCGTAAAGGATGTAAGGCTTCTGGACACTCCCCAATCTGCATTGGTCAAGCCTTGATTTTCTCTCATCAACTACCTGACCATAGCTGTTAAGTCTGGAGTTTGTATGGAGGATGGAAGGTTGGGTCCCGTTCCACGGGACCGTGCGGGTTGATGTCCCGCTTGATTTGGGTCCTGGAGATTCGGGTGCCCGGTCTCTTCGCAGGCATGATTCCCAACGTATGCTTATGCACCTTCATCCTTATGGCGTCTACGCCAAGGAGGTTCGTCAGCTGAGGTTGAGCTATCAGATTCAGAATAAGGGGCAGGGTTGCCTCCAGCGTTCTGGCGCTGCTGCTGAGCGAGCCGAGTCATGAGGTTAGTGTTGGCTTGAATCTGCTCAGCAAGCTGCCTTCTACTTTCCTTGAGTTCTCTTATCAAGTCATTGAACTCCGTTCGGGAAACGACTTCCGCTTGGGTTTGGGTGGAGAGCCCTGCACCTCTGGTTGTTTGTTGATTTCCAGGTCCAACTTGTTGTACACTGGCAGTTTCATGGACATCTGCGTTGTGGGAGGCCGACCTGGTTAGTGGTCTCCCCATGGTAGAGTTGTTGGTTGTAACTCTGAATAGAATCAACAGATGCCTTATGAATGTTTTTGGATCTCCTCTGGGGGATTTATGCAATCCAGTAGCCGCAACGCAGATCCTAACAGCCTGAGAATTCAACTCTCAATGAAAGCACCAAAATTGTTAGCACCAAAGTTGGTCACTAATACCCTTAGAAAGATTGTATAGAGAGATTAATGAAGAAAGTAAATTAAAAGAGAGAACAATATAAAAATTTTAATGCAGAAGACAAGAACACCCAATTTATAGTGGTTCGGTGTAACTGCCTACGTCCATTTTGAAGTCAATCTTTATTGCTTTCTCCACTACTTGGGTACAGATACAATCCGTAAATCAATTACTTGAATACGAGTTTGAATGAAAAAGAAGAGAGTATAAAAAATGACAGAGTCTCCCCAGTCTTCTCGAAAAAGGATCCATTTCACTGTGCCCCTGCCTCTTTATTTATAGACAAAGATGGGTTGGACTTCCCTGGTGGGCCTGGTAGCTGAATATCTCGACCCAAATAGTGCAGTCTCTGTGTGCCGAACCATAGACGCCGAGCGTTCTTTGAATGCCGAACAGGGTGTGAATGCCGACCGATCTCCTTAGGCCGAACGAGATGAGGCCGAACGCTCTGAACGCCATGGGAAGCACTTGTGCCGAATGATACTGGAAGCTGAACTAGTGTCTTGGCCGAATGAGGCTAGAATGCTGAATAGTCCAGGAATGCCGAGTGAAGCATAGATGTCGAGCGCTCTTTGCATGCCGAACGTAGTGGTGCCGAACACCTAGGATGCCGAGCAATATGGAAGCATGCCGACTGAAGTGGAGCCGAACGTTCCGAATACCGGGCACCCTGTCTACCGAACACTTCCTAATGCCAAACGCTACTAAGTGCCGAGCGCTACTTTCTGCCGAGTGTCCCCTTATGTCGAGCGCTTCTAGATGCCGAGCACTTGCTGGATGCCGATCGCGATGATATGTCGAACAATCCAGAGGTCCTAAAGATTCGTTCCCTTTGAGTAGACAATAAATCATACGTGTCCAACTTATATTGAACGGAAATACGAATCTTTAGGAGTTAATTAAGAAAATAAGAAAAGAAGAAGAAACAAACACAGAATCTCGAAACGACAAAATATAATAATCAAATAAATAGTTCATAAAGCTTTATATTTTACATTTGATTATAATCTATACAACATTCATCAGAGTTATATACATATACACATCGGAGATAAATAAATAATGCGGTAGACAATATGATGCAGGACTAATAATATTAGTAATATACCAAATCTTCATCTTTGCCGCCAGAATAAATCTTCAATAAGCTAAAAAACTCAAGGCTGACCCGAGCGTAATGAAAAGACAAAACACTCGAGTCTGGCTAAAATTCCTTATGTAAGTCAAATCGGTATCACATATAGCATAAGTGTAACGGTATCAGAGATGTTTACGAGTTTTCACATCACCTATCTAGTGTATAACATGCCTGCAATAACTCAAGAGATGTTACGAGATTTTCCATCTCTTAAGGATCCGTCAAAATATTCATATGTAGTAGAATAGGCTATATATATAATGTCTAGTCAGTAGAATAAAAAAAATTCCTAGCGTTAAGGCTTTACATTGATCTCCCTTAACACGTTTTTAAGCATTGGCGGACCGTTTGCATTTGATGCGCCGTGATACGACAACACTAAATCAAAATCGTAGGGGTCTCGTTTAGGGATAAAAGTACGACAAGGAACGTTAGGCGATGCCCGAGGTGGGATACTACCAGTTCACCCTTCCCAGCTGATGGTAACGCATCATAGCTATGATCTCCCACAACGTCCAACACTCCCATAATTCGGAGGGTGTTCAGCAATCAATCATATGTAAATGATGGTAATACAAAAAGTGCGTTCGCTTGGGGTAGCTAACCCACTTGGCCAGTATGGCTCTTGTTTTAGTCATTTCAAATTGGCACAAGAGCTAGTCTAATCCATCATTGTTCTCTTTCTTCAAATTGAGCAAACGACGCCAAATCCAACAACTTCATTCTGGAGTCTCCTCTGCATACACAGTTGTTAAAAGTGGTTCCGGTATCAACAAAGAGTATACCCATATCTGGCCTCGGTCTCTTTAACAACCAAACGTCAATTTTCACACTGGTTGGTACTTTTAATTTATCGAAAATAGTTCAAATATGATATCAAAATACCATATTTGTGTGAAATGCGGATTACGGATCTTAAGGCTAGAATTAACACTAGAGGGGGAGGTGAATATTGTTTTTAAGAAGTTACTAATTCTTTTTTAGTTTATATTAATTTGAACACAAATGTATGCAATATTCAGACACAGATATGATCACATAATCAAACAAAGATGCAGATATAAAGTAAAAGCAATAAAGGAAAGAACACACCGGATTTTATACAGGTTCGGAGTTACCCTACGTCCAGTCCCACAACACAAGTTCGGATTTCCTTTCAAAATCAATTCTTACAATTACACCCTCGATTTCAAGGCCATGAGGTACACTACTCCAGATTCACAATCCTCTGGATAGAGATACTTGATTTTACGTGCAATAAGTTCACCCAATTGATTTCCCAGTCTACAATCACCCATTTTCTTGCTTGATTGATTTTACAGGCTACAGTCACATCTTTTCTCACTCAATTAATTACAAAGAAGTCTATAACTCTGAATAGCACTGGGATCTTGTTGAGATAGTGATAGAGATTCAAACCAGAAATGATCTAGTTAGATTCAATGGTGATTTCGGTAGAGTTATGTTAAAAATGTATGTAAAGAAATGTGGAAGAAGAAGAGGAGTGAATCAGAGAATATATGAATATAAGTTCGTTTAAAACAACCCTTATTTATAGTACAACAACAGCCATGTCCATTCGTGAAAGGATATGACGCATAGACACTTCCTTTGAAATTCAAATTTTTGAAATAAACTGTCACCTCGTCGATAAGGGTCCCTTGGGGTTGTCAACGGCCCTAAGTTATTTTTGGTAATTTGTTTTTCTTTGAAAATAACTTCTATCTTGTATTAAAACTATTTTAAACATTATAAATATACTTAACTATAGTTAAAATACATAAATAAGTATAGAGAATAATATTTTGGTATATATAAAATTTTGCTATAATTTTATATTTAAATCTAAGTATAAATATTAAAAGTTAAATATATTATAATTAAAAGATAGTTTAAAACCAAGGACAATTTGATTTTGAAAGTAAAGATTATTTTGAGGCTAAAAGTATTTTAAAAAACAGGATAGATGTTTTTGATTCTTTCAAAAGGAAGGTTTTGAAATCATTTTGAAAAAAAGATATAATTTTGTACAATATTTGAATAAAATTTAGTGGATACAAAACAATGTTCCACTAGATTTTTCGTAGGTTCCATCCTACTTAGGGTTCCATCCCTTTAACGGGCTCGAAGTGGATTCCATTCCACGAATAAAATGGATTTTAAGATATCAGTGCTTTTCTAAGAGTTTTAACAAAACTCCTAACTAAATACTTATATTGAAATCTTGAATTCTTGATAATCTTGATACTCATGAGTCTTGAATCTTGATATCTTCGATCTTGAGTTTATCAATTCTTGAATCTCTATACTGTACAGTCTTCATTCTTTGGTACCTGTATATATATATATCATGCATATACATATATATCTAAGCAATAATGTTAGTATTTATATTTTGCAATCTTATTCTAAGGTTGTTGTCATCAAAACCATCTTCTCAGGGACTAACAATCTCCCCCTTTTTGATGATGACAACCTTTGTTTATAAAATATTACTTCTATCCTAATAACTCCCCCTAAAATTAATAACTCCCCCTTAATCTATGCCTAAGTATCCTATTTTATACTTCTCTCCCTTTGTCATCAACAAAAACTAACTCTAAATTATATAACTCCCCCTTAATCTAATACTATATGACATGTGATTATAATGATCGTGTTATCATAAATAATCAACACTTAATTCTAAAACTAAAACTTAGTCCTAAATTACTAACTATCCTAACTAAGAATCAATATATGATAATACTTATACTAGTGATAATGTGAGAATTCAAATATAAGAACACAAATCATTTATTAATTATATATTATTATATTTACATTTGCATAGAGAACATAAGTAAGGTCATATAACGATAAGAAAGAGAGAAAAGAAACTAATGTGTGTCTTTGAAAATGGGAGATCTATGAACTGAGCAATTTGGGTAGTGGAAACAGAAATTTCCACATTGTTCAACTAGATTTCCATCCTCGTCAAAGCACACTTGGCCAACGCAAACAACTTTGTCGTCATTTTCAGCGTGCTCTTCTTCCATGAGGACTTCTTCTTCTTCTTCCTCGCTGTCCTCTTGCACTTGATCACCTGAAGATTCTTCATCAATCAATATGGGATTGGCATGATTGTCCATTAGAAACTTTTGCAAGTTTCTAAGGATTTTGCCTTGCCGTTCTTGTTCTTTGGTCATTCTGATTTGCACTACTTGAATTTCAGTCATAAGTTGCAGTGCATCCTTCAAGGAATCATCCATTTTTATCAATCGTGCAAGCGCAATTCGTTGAAATGGTCCAGTAGAAGGAGAAGGGAACGAAAATGTTGAATTTTTGTTTCATTTGGAGGAGGATGCCATAATTTTATTGTTTTCAGAAGTTAGATTAGAGAAAGGACAGAAAGAATGAACAAAATTTTGAAATAAAAAGAATATATAACCACTCATTTGAATTTTGGGGGGAAAATTTCAAAAGGAAAAAAATTGTCATATGTCGATAGGGGTAAGGGAGAGTTGTTGAATGTAACGACGCAGATTTTTCGCGCTAGAAAATCGACATCCATACTTCAAATCGTATTCGAATGCCGCAGATTCGACCGTTCAAATCCGATTCGCCAGAGCTTATAACAACATTAAGTAAACAACACAACAGAAGAAAAGAATAATACATTGATATACAGCTTTGATACAATATCTGATACAACAGATAATCCAATAGATATCAATATACATCAGAGATATGATACGATAAAATAGCAGCGGAAAAGAAAATAAATGACACTAACAGCGGAACAAATAACTCCAGATAGTCTGCAAAAGAGAACTCCAGCGGCAGCTCGTACCACCATCACATTTCACCAAGACAAGCAAGTCTCGTCCACATCCAAAGACTGAGCTAGCTCCAGATAATCTACTAAACCTGACTATCTGAAAAAACCCAACTCTAGACTGCCCTTGTGGAAAATTTTGAGCACCCAGAGTTTAGGAAAGAAACAATAAACTCTGGATCAGTCATGGGACTGGTGTGAGCAACAAAAACAGTTTATCTTCAAAAACAAACAACGAAATATTTTAAAATCAATTCGCAATGCTTTCTAAAAATGAAACTACCATAAGTGTTGAATATGCTCTTTGCGCTTATATGATTTTTGTTCGATGATAATAAACGTATATACATTCATTTAAATGTATTTGGTAATGTACTATTTTGTTTTTCATAGATTAAATAAATATTTGTTGAATAAAATAAATTACATAGAATTTGAATTCAAACAGATATTTTATTCAAACAAATATTTATTACAATTTTGAATGGTACAATTTCAAACTCTCACTATTAATATACAACTTTGATTACAATACATCATAATTTTACATTTACAGTTAACCTCACTACATATAAATCACACTCATATTTCTATCTTCAACTGCATTCCAGTTTGAATCCAGCATCTGAGCAATCTGCAAAAATATTCACTAACGCAGTAAAATTGAAAATAAAATATTTTTGCAATATAAAATAAAAGATGAATTTTGAAAATAATATTTGCCTCAGTTATTTGGGTTGTTCGTCATCATTTAAATTTGAATTCATCATACACGAACAACTTGTGACATACACAGTGTATCACTGTATATGCCACAAGGCCGTGCACACCGATATATACACTTGATAATGCTACAGGGACAGGTGAGCACGGGTCAAACCCAAATGAAAAGCCGGGTTCAACTCACGTGCAATACATTGAAAATCACGACATGAGCACAAGGTCAAACCCGAGTTTTTAAAACTGGATTCATCACAAGGCTACAAAAAGAATGCAAAGCTTAGAAAAATTCCAAATGCATCAGTGCATGAAGACTGAAACAACATGCAAATGCATCAAAACAATGTTGAAGTTATTCCAGCAAAATGACAGTACAAACAAGTGCACATTGGAAGTACAAGATAATAGCAGCAATGTACATGCACCAGTGATGAAAGTTACAAGAACACAAGGCATAGCAACTGCATAGGACTGCAACAACCAAATGGATGGAAGCAAAGACCAGAAGAACAACAACTCAACAGAACATGGACTGCAACAATCAAGCAAATATAGAGAACAAGCTACACTAAGGCAACATGAAGCAATGTCGAGCTCAGTACAACACAGTGTACATAAATATTGCAATGTACCCAGAACTAGTTCAGTAATCAAACTGCAACAAGGCAACAAGGAATGGCCAGAACCAAGGCAAGACCAAGTGCAGCATCAGTGAAGCCAAAGCATGATACAGATGAACAAAATGACCAAGTGCAACTGGAAACAACAATGAGTGCATGCTACAACAACAAAGACCACAGCTACTACACAACACAGACAACAAGTAATACAAATGCACAACAACATGAATACTGAAACAATCAAGGACCGAGCAACTGTATATATGCACATATATGAAGATCAATATCAAATGAAGACTCGTGAACAACCTGAACCAAACCCAGTACATCTGACTCAAACCAAATGCACCAGTGCAACAACTCAAGATTTCAATAACTACAACATGAGATGCAGAAATACTTATACAGGGCAAAGCATAATCGAAGTCTACTCGAGATGTACAAGATGAGATTTCAATAATAGAAATACTACAGTGCGAACAAATGCATAGCCCCAACAATGCAGAGCTACTCGAGATGGAGATGTACAAGATGATAACACATGACAGTCAAACAGGTCAAGTACGCTACAGCAATAAATTCAATCAAAACCGAAGTCAAATGAATTCAACACCGTGGTGACCACGTAACAAATTCAAAGACGTGGATTTGCATACACAAAACCAGTGCCGAAGTCACAATTGAACCAAGTCAGTATGTTGAATAAGTCAGAAATGTTGTGGTAAAGAAACGAGCAAAGTCAAAATCGAAGCCGTGTCAACCAAGCATCAAAAATAAGAAATTGACAAAGTCAGATCAATCCCAAGCATCAAAGCATAATCAAGCGGCCAAAGCAAAGAATTGACGAATTCAAACAATTATATACGAACGCAAATATAGGAATTCGACCTATATATAAACCATTCATCATCGGCAGTTTAAAGGGCATCGAGTTCGAGTACGAGAATCACTAAAGCACAAAAAGGGAAAATAGATATAGAAGCAAACGTCGAACTCGATCAAGCAGCAGTGAGCAACTCAGAGAAATAATCGATCGACATAGAGAGGAGCCAAATCAATCATACGATCGAGCAACTATCGGCTGCTTATTTCACAACCCTAATTTGGAACAAAGAGCGCAAGGAGCAAAAGCCCCAAATTCGCAGAAGCCCTAATTGAGTTGGAAGGAGGAACGGCCACCATTACATAAACGAAAACGAACGGAGCAAATAAAAGAGACGGGTCGAATTACAAAAGGGAGCCGGCCTTATTTGTCCAAAGACGCTTCTATTTTATAAAAGGGCTTTTATTTTTAAATTTATGGTTATTTATTTTTTGTCTTTTAATTGTTGTTTTTACTTTTCGAATCAAAGAATTTGTAAATCACCACCTAGGGATTAGGTAGTGTCAGATTGTCTAGTTAGAATTAGTTCAGTGAGCAGGGTGTGCGAGTTTGCAAAGCTCTATAGGCGGGAGCAGAGTTTGCGAGTAAGCAAAGCACTATAGGCGAGAGCAGAGTTTGCGAGTAAGCGAAACTCTATAGGCGGGAGCAGGGTGTGCGAGTCTAGTAGAGTGTTTGTGAGCGAGAGCAAATGTTTACGAGTCTAGTAGAGTGTTTGTGAGCGGGAGCAAATGTTTGCGAGTCTGTTTAATTCTAATAGAAATCTGGGAATGCAGCAGTAGGCAGGGGTTGCCGAAGCTGGGTAAATTTTGTGTGTGATTTACTTTTCAGCATATTTATTTCTGCAGTTTGTTTCTGTGTTTATATCGAGAAAATTTGCTATAACCCTATTCACCCCCCCTCTAGGGTTGATCTAGATCCTACAAGTGGTATCAGAGCCTGGTATTTTTCTTTAACTCTAGAGTCATGAATTCATCAAATAATGCTTTTTCTGAGGGGCAATCTATTGCTAGGCCACCCATGTTTAACGGGAATGATTATGCTTATTGGAAAGTTAGGATGGATATATATCTTAGTTCTGTTGATTATGATGTTTGGGATATTATTGAAACTGGCTATAAAGCTCCCACTATAACCGTTGGTGATACTGAGATTCCTAAACCTAAGGATAGATGGGATGCTAACTATAAGAAATTTAAAACCACAAATGCTAAAGCCACGAATGCCTTGATCTGTGCTCTTGATAAAAATGAATTTAATAGAATTTCTCATTGTACAACAGCACAGGAAATTTGGCACACTTTGGAGGTGACACACGAAGGAACTTCTCTAGTCAAGGAGTCTCGTCTAGCCCTATTCAGCAATGAATACGAAAACTTTGTGATGGACAAAGGCGAGAGCATAAAGGATATGTTTGGACGCTTTTCAACCTTGGTATACAACGCTAGAGCGCTTGGGAAAGTATTCACTGAGGTAGAGCTTGTGAGGAAGGTGCTACGAGTTTTACCAATGAACTTTGAGGCAAAAGTCACGGCAATTCAAGAATCGAAAGATTTGAGTAAACTAAGCATGGAGGAGTTGATTGGTAACTTGATGACATATGAGCTTGAGCTAAAAGAAAAGGAAGAACGCAACAACTCCGAACCAAAGAAGAAGACGATTGCCTTAAAGAGCAAAGAAGAAAGTGATGAAGAAGAAGAAGAAGATCCAATCGAAGAGCTTGCAATGGCTGTCAATAATCTTAGAAAATGGTCGAGATTCAAGCCACGCAAGAAGAAAACAAAGGGTAATAGATCAAAAGACTTTGACAATTCCGATAATGAATCAACATGCTTTAACTCCAAGAAGCCCGGACACTTCATACAAAAATGCCCACTTCTCAAAAACAACAAAGGAAAGAAAAAGAAAAAGAAGGCCTTTGCAGCGACTTGGGATGATGAAGAAGGAGAGGAAGTTTCGGATAGCAGCTCAGAGGAGGCTAACTTGTGTCTTATGGAAAAAACAGATTCAGAAGCAAGCTCCGAGGAATCTAGTGAGGCAGGTAAGTATTCCTATAGAGATCTTGTTTTTATGTGTCTTGATCTTACTAAGGTAGTGGATACTCTTGAATCTAAAATTGAAAAACTGAAATCTGATAGGAGAGAATTTGCTCGTGAAAATTTTAGGTTAAAAACTGAACTTGAAAATATTCAAAACCTAGAATGTAAAAAATGTAAGATTTTAGATTCAGAATTATCAAAACTTAGGAATAACTTTGAGAATCTTGAAAAAGAAAACTTGAATCTTAAGGAAAACATTGACACTAGGAAAAAGGATTTTATAAACAGATGCACCTCACTTGTAACTGAAAACACAACATTAAAAACCAAAGTCCAAAATCTTGAGAAATCTCTGAATAACTTTTCAAAAGGAGAAAAATCTTTCAAAATGTTATTGGGAAATCAAATTTTTGCTAACAACAGAAAAGGACTAGGTTTTGGGAAATCAAAAGATGATGATAATGCAAAAGGTAAAAGTGTCTTTGCTCGATCTGAAATAATTGGACATCATAGTCATAGGAACAAGAACACAAAATTTAATCAAGTCAATTTAATGTGCACAGTTTGTAGAAAATTTGGACACAATCAAAATAATTGTTGGTATAGACCCAAACACGTGAAAACTATACCATTTTGGGTTCCAAAAGGCACAAATATAAAATCTTTGAAAGTCAAACAAATTTGGGTGTCGAAAGGAACATATATAAATAGTTTTGGGTTTCCACAAACATATTTCTCATGTTCTGCCACTAACAACCATGGACCTATAAAAACAAATAGGTCACAAAAATCTTTCATCGTGTAGGTGTGGTGGCAGGCTAAGGAACAACAACAGTGTTCTCTGGATTTTGGCTGTTCCAGAAACACAATGGGCGACAAAGCAAAGTTCCTTAGCCTAATATAAAGGTGACAGAATCACAATGGACAACAACGAAAAATTATCGTAAAGGTAAAACAGGTAAATTTGTTTTGAACGATATATTAAATGTGATAATCTACACCGTAATCTTAATTAAATCAGCCAGTAATGTGATGATGAAATGAATGATGTCTTTAATTCTGACTTATTCTTAATTGATATGATTTCTTTTGACTTGTTCTTATTTATGACCTTGATTTGTGCTTAAATGATGACCAATCAGATTTTCAACTTTGAACTAATCCATTTAAATTTGTTCGGTCAAATGATGGTATTTTATTGATCTTTGATTACTCATGCTATACGTAGATATATTTGTTTTGACATTTTGGTCAGTACTTGTAAATTTGCATGATTTCAAATTTCATGTGAAAGATGTTAAAAAGGATTTTAAGAAATTGTTGAAACTTCAAGAAATTGTTTTTGAAATAATTATGATGTTGATTGACTATTGATTACTCATGAATATAACTGTTTCTGAAACTGACAATATGATATTTGTTAACACAGTCTCAATTCAAATCCAAGAGAATTTCATTTAAAAATTATTGAAAACAATTATGAGATAATTTGTTGAAATTTCACAATCTGGTCTTTGACATCCAACGAGTGAATATTAAGTGAAATTTAAATTCAGATGCAGATTACACTGGTAATATAGTTGATAGAAAAATTATTAGTGTAACGTGATTAATTTTTGAAACATTCATTTGCTGCATCATTTTTTTTCAAAGAAAATATCTGCATATATTTCACTTGAAATAATTTTTCAAATAGCAGAATTTTTTCTTCATATAACCCCTTCGATAAAATCATTTTTGACCATATTTTCAGATTAGTCATTTTTATTTGATTTTAAATGACAAATTTTGACTAATCTAACTCCCTAATGATTATCGAAAAGATCAATAGTGATTGAAAAAGTAATGAGTGTCGATATTTGTCATACATTACTTAAGACAATATATTTAGAAAAATTTCTTTAGAATTTCATAACAAGAGTTATAAAAACTTTTTGTTGGGTAAAAATTCCATGATCATTTCTATTTCTATCATCTTTCTATCGACCATCACTCATCAAAATAATATATAGTATGAAAATTTGTGGTAGTTTACAAAGGAAATTATTCGTTCTTCAATTTATTATTATAAAGGAAATTATCTGTGCTTCAATTTATTATATTCTTCAATAAAAATAAATATCCAAAGTATTCACTCTCATTTAAAAGTCCTCACGGTTATGCATGGGTGAATTACTTGGATTTTTGATTATGTGCTTCCATGCTCATTTAAAAGTCCTTACGGTTATGCATGTATGGAACACATATCAAAATTAATTGATTAAATAGACAAGTTGATTCTAATCCCATTTAAAAGTCCTCACGGTCATGCGTGGTTAGAAGATACTTGTTTTCATTTTTTAAATAAAAATTGTGAATACTACTAATCTCATTTAAAAATCCTAACGGTTATGCATGGTTAGTAGATATTCAAATTTCCCGAAATAAATATACCACAAATAGACAGAATTGTATGATCTTTTGATGATTTTATCCCCATCACTTCTGAAAGTGGAATATGCGTCTGACAAGAGTAATTATGATTTTGTTTGAGTTTTATTGAAATTTGATATTTATATTCAATTGAGTTAAATGTTTGATTCATGTCTGTCACTTCATCCCTATTTTTATAACACTGTTATTCTTTTGCTGATAACAAAAGGGGGAGAGAAAGGTTAAGATTTTGGAAAATAAAATTCATATATTCTCTATTTGCATATAGATTCATATTGCATATTTTATTTTCATGCATATATGTAGGGGGAGCATCATGTAGAGAGGAGGCATTTAAATAGGGGGAGCAATTTGAGTATATAATTGGTCAAATACATTTAACACGGTCAAAATCTTAAATATATGTTTGTTATCATCAAAAGAGGGAGATTGTTGAATATGCGCTTTGCGCTTATATGATTTTTGTTTGATGATAATAAACATATATACATTCATTTAAATGTATTTGGTAATGTACTATTTTGTTTTTCATAGATTAAATAAATATTTGTTGAATAAAATAAGTCACATAGAATTTGAATTCAAACAGATATTTTATTCAAACAAATATTTATTACAATTTTGAATGGTACAATTTCAAACTCTCACTATTAATATACAACTTTGATTACAATACATCACAATTTTACATTTACAGTTAACCTCACTACATATAAATCACACTCATATTTCTATCTTCAACTGCATTCCAGTTTGAATCCAGCATCTGAGCAATCTGCAAAAATATTCACTAACGCAGTAAAATTGAAAATAAAATATTTTTGCAATATAAAATAAAAGATGAATTCTGAAAATAATATTTGCCTCAGTTATTTGGGTTGTTCGTCATCATTTAAATTTGAATTCATCATACACGAACAACTTGTGACATACATAGTGTATCACTGTATATGCCACAAGGCCGTGCACACCGATATATACACTTGATAATGCTACAGGGACAGGTGAGCACGGGTCAAACCCAAATGAAAAGCCGGGTTCAACTCACGTGCAATACATTGAAAATCACGACACGAGCACAAGGTCAAACCCGAGTTTTTAAAACTGGATTCAACACAAGGCTACAAAAAGAATGCAAAGCTTAGACAAATTCCAAATGCATCAGTGCATGAAGGCTGAAACAACATGCAAATGCATCAAAACAATGTCGAAGTTATTCCAGCAAAATGACAGTACAAACAAGTGCACATTGGAAGTACAAGATAATAGCAGCAATGTACATGCACCAGTGATGAAAGTTACAAGAACACAAGGCATAGCAACTGCATAGGACTGCAACAACCAAATGGATGGAAGCAAAGACCAGAAGAACAACAACTCAACAGAACATGGACTGCAACAATCAAGCAAATATAGAGAACAAGCTACACTAAGGCAACATGAAGCAATGTCGAGCTCAGTACAACACAGTGTACATAAATATTGCAATGTACCCAGAACTAGTTCAGTAATCAAACTGCAACAAGGCAACAAGGAATGGCCAGAACCAAGGCAAGACCAAGTGCAGCATCAGTGAAGCCAAAGCATGATACAGATGAACAAAATGACCAAGTGCAACTGGAAACAACAATGAGTGCATGCTACAACAACAAAGACCACAGCTACTACACAACACAGACAACAAGTAATACAAATGCACAACAACATGAATACTGAAACAATCAAGGACCGAGCAACTGTATATATGCACATATATGAAGATCAATATCAAATGAAGACTCGTGAACAACCTGAACCAAACCCAGTACATCTGACTCAAACCAAATGCACCAGTGCAACAACTCAAGATTTCAATAACTACAACATGAGATGCAGAAATACTTATACAGGGCAAAGCATAATCGAAGTCTACTCGAGATGTACAAGATGAGATTTCAATAATAGAAATACTACAGTGCGAACAAATGCATAGCCCCAACAATGCAGAGCTACTCGAGATGGAGATGTACAAGATGATAACACATGACAGTCAAACAGGTCAAGTACGCTACAGCAATAAATTCAATCAAAACCGAAGTCAAATGAATTCAACACCGTGGTGACCACGTAACAAATTCAAAGACGTGGATTTGCATACACAAAACCAGTGCCGAAGTCACAATTGAACCAAGTCAGTATGTTGAATAAGTCAGAAATGTTGTGGTAAAGAAACGAGCAAAGTCAAAATCGAAGCCGTGTCAACCAAGCATCAAAAATAAGAAATTGACAAAGTCAGATCAATCCCAAGCATCAAAGCATAATCAAGCGGCCAAAGCAAAGAATTGACGAATTCAAACAATTATATACGAACGCAAATATAGGAATTCGACCTATATATAAACCATTCATCATCGGCAGTTTAAAGGGCATCGAGTTCGAGTACGAGAATCACTAAAGCACAAAAAGGGAAAATAGATATAGAAGCAAACGTCGAACTCGATCAAGCAGCAGTGAGCAACTCAGAGAAATAATCGATCGACATAGAGAGGAGCCAAATCAATCATACGATCGAGCAACTATCGGCTGCTTATTTCACAACCCTAATTTGGAACAAAGAGCGCAAGGAGCAAAAGCCCCAAATTCGCAGAAGCCCTAATTGAGTTGGAAGGAGGAACGGCCACCATTACATAAACGAAAACGAACGGAGCAAATAAAAGAGACGGGTCGAATTACAAAAGGGAGCCGGCCTTATTTGTCCAAAGACGCTTCTATTTTATAAAAGGGCTTTTATTTTTAAATTTATGGTTATTTATTTTTTGTCTTTTAATTGTTGTTTTTACTTTTCGAATCAAAGAATTTGTAAATCACCACCTAGGGATTAGGTAGTGTCAGATTGTCTAGTTAGAATTAGTTCAGTGAGCAGGGTGTGCGAGTTTGCAAAGCTCTATAGACGGAAGTAGAGTTTGCAAGTAAGCAAAGCTCTATAGGCGGGAGCAGAGTTTGCGAGTAAGCGAAACTCTATAGGCGGGAGCAGGGTGTGCGAGTCTAGTAGAGTGTTTGTGAGCGGGAGCAAATGTTTGCGAGTCTAGTAGAGTGTTTGTGAGCGGGAGCAAATGTTTGCGAGTCTAGTAGAGTGTTTGTGAGCGGGAGCAAATGTTTGCGAGTCTAGTAGAGTGTTTGTAAGCGGGATACTGTTTAATTCTAATAGAAATCTGGGAATGCAGCAGTAGGCAGGGGTTGCCGAAGCTGGGTAAATTTTGTGTGTGATTTACTTTTCAGCATATTTATTTCTGCAGTTTGTTTCTGTGTTTATATCGAAAAAATTTGCTATAACCCTATTCACCCCCCCTCTAGGGTTAATCTAGATTCTACAATAAGGCCTCCTGGCACACACACAATGCAAACGCAGACTTGGGGGAGATTTCTCCTTATGATAGTCAAAGATGCTTACTACGTAAAATCAAATCGTTTGATTATTATTATTAGTGCATAGTGTAGAAAACATTTCGAAAGTAGATTATAAATCTTAGCCAGCAGAGGTACCATTATATTATGCCTATTATAGCTACCATATTAAATGGCAGGTACTACAACTAAAACCGTACAAGGTTCGTATTGTTTCTTTGGATTTCCAATAAATGGTCAGGTCAAGGAACTTCCCATTGCCACATGGAAACGCTTCTGGAAGGACGTCCCGAGAACCTAACCGGATCTCTGCCAACACAAGGTCGGGTTACCCCTAACTGGGTAACTACTGACACGAGTATGCCATCCCCCGGTCCTTTAGGACCTTTATCCGAGCGCTCGATAACCAACATCACACAATAATAAATAAAGTGTTTCAACATGAGTAAGTATCTGGGCTCCATACCATGATACCATCCCTTTCCAGAAGGAAATGAATATACCCTAAGGGGAGCTACCCTCAATAACCTTGCTGCATCTTTCCTGTTTCGACCATTCCGGGGTGTGAGGTTCGACGAAGTCTCGTCCGCAAAGCTACGCTTTTAACAAATGTCACGCTTTGATCAACAAATGATCAGCAGCACTCAGCATATCACATTACCAAATTGGGAATATATCGCTGATAACCTTCAACTACATAACCTCTGAGCTCGTATGTCTCAGAGAAGGGTGTTAATGCTAAGAGAATAAATTCTCCGCCACCAACTAAAATGTATTTGAAAGAAATCTACTTTATATCTCAAAATGTAATGTCTGACATACAATCCATACAAGTCTGTTCTGGGTTCGAACAGAACCGAAGGCACTTCCAAAGAAGCCCTTGCAATCCGGATATTCACTAATCACGTTCGGACTTCCCATCACATATGGAGTCTCTATACCGTGGACTAGTCGATGCAAAGACATTCAACGAGTTGTCCTTTCGTTTTCGAAAATATCCGGTCTTCACCACCGGTCTTCAAATGCATCCATAACGACGTATCACATATTCGGAATGGATATATGACACAAAGGTCCTCTCCCGGCTAAACCGAATTGTGAGCGCAATATTTCCAAAACATATGAATATTGGTATTTCAATTAAGTCACAACTTATTACCAAAAACTTTCTTCCAAATGGTTGAAAACGGATTACCATTTCCAAACTTTAAACAAAGATTTATTTCTCAAAGTTCACCTAGTTTCACAAAGATCCATTTACGGAATTCAAAACAATTTCTATTTCAATTGGATTAATTCATTTAAATCTTTAAATCAAAGATTTAACTCATAGCTTTCAAAATTCGATTAACTTGTTGAATCTTTAAGTCAAAGATTCAACTTATAGCTTTCAAAATCATTTCCAAAGATTCATTCATAGCCTTTCAAAACAATTCCAATTCAAACTTGAAACTTTTCAACACAATTTGGAAATCCTTTCTTTAAATGAAAGCTATTTTTATTTGAAAACAAGTAGTTTTCGTTTCGGAGAAATTCGATCTCATTTATACAAGTTAAAATCTTTGGGTTAATTCAAATTCCCAAAAACAACACTTTAAAATAGTTTAAAACCCATATAAACTTGTATACCATTTAATATCATAAATACTGAATATAGAATTCAATTTCAAATATTGAATTCAAATTTAAATCAAAATATTTAAATTTCAAAACTCAATCAAGTTATTCAAAATAAATTTCCTCTTTGAAATTCCATTTCAAAAGATTTTCACTTTAATCCCAAAATATTTCCAAAACCATTTGGACTTAAATATTCAACTTTTAGACTATTTCAAAATCTGTGACTTAATCGATTTCCTCGTGAAATCCATATTTGTATGTGTATAATTGTGGTCCAGGGGATTTTACACAAAAGTGCAACATCATTCAGTCATCATAGATTAAAATACAGAAATATAGTTGATAAGCAATATAACCATAACGTTTATCGCTCATTCACAGATTCACTGATAATATACAGATGTATTATTAATAAATGAATAAATTATACATAGCACAATCCATAGAACAAAGTGTCACAGATCAGATAGGACAATCAATTCAAGGCATTTCGTACAATATAAACATTCATAAGTAAGGTCAAGCATTTAATAATCATTTATAAGCAAGATCAATTAATTGTTTAATCCTAAATTAATTCAATTTAATTTTTAATTAAATTAATTACTTATGAATTAATTACCCAGTCCTGATTTATTGATTACAATAAGTAATAAATCTCTTAATTACTTCCATTCAGTAATTACATTTAAATGTATAATTGATTATCTAAATAAATCATTCTAAATTATTATTTTTATCAAAATAAATCACATTAATTTAGTTACTTAATAATCCCTAGTTAATTATCTTCATTAACTAATAATATTTCTTTAATTACTTTCTTAAGAAATTGTAACGAACCAGAATTTCTGTTAATTAAAATTTGTATATTTAATTAATTTTAAATATTAATAAATGAAATTTATAAGTCGAATAAATTTTATTTCGAATAATTGGATTTAATTGGATAATTAAATCGATAATTTAATAGTTGAAAATAAAGAAATAATTGAAAATTGGGTTAAATATGATTAAAAATGATTTGAAATTTTTTATTATATCATATTGAAGTTATAGAGATGTTATAGAACTTTTAAAATTGAATTAAAAGTTTATTTGTGAAAATTGAATATTTTAATATTTAATTATCGACAGAAAAATAGCCAATTTTCGAACCGTCTCAGAATTGGACGAAACTAGTTCCATTGGATCTGTAATAGTTTGTTATTATCGGATTTCAATTTTCGTAGCAATCGGAGTTTTCGTTTGACCGTGGCAGCTCGAAACGCATCGAAATTGTTTTAATATTAATTTGGCGAGTTAAAATAGTCATTTTTCAAACAGTCTCGGATTTCGACGAAACCAGTTTCGTGATATTATTGTAAGGTTTCAAATTTCATGCTCAAATGGAGGCCGAGCTTCAAGTGGTGGCGCCTGTAGGTAGAGCTCGAGTAGGGCTTCAATTTGGCACCATCTGATCGGGGTGAAGTTCGTCGAAGTGGGGGGCAAAATTGCTTGAACGTGGCGGCTTAATGGGTTTGTTCGAACGCAATATACTGGGGAAGATGAAAGGAAAAAGTGCGGCCCTGATTGCTTTCTTGAGATCTACGGTGATGATGTAGTTAGGGTTTAAAATATAAAAAGAAAGTTGAATTTAATTTGTAATTAAATTGTATTAACTTCAAATTGCTATAACTCTTTCATACGAGGTCCGTTTTGGACGAAACGAATTGCGTTGCAATAGTTTTGTCGAGCACTACGCAATGAAGCTGGTTTGGAGTCGTTTGGAACTTGTGAAAATTTCGGGTAAAATTAAACGCGTGTTTAATTTTATTCGAAATAAAACGCTGAAAACGGAATTGAAATCAAGGTGAGAACTTCTCACTCAATCGAATCGGTTTCAATTTAAATTTTAAATAGTTAGATTTAAAATTATTGATTGTATGTTGAATGATGATTGTTATCTATTGATTGTTAAAATAGACATTATGCGCCGTTAGTAAGCGGAGGTTATTTATTAAAAACATATACCGCGAATATTTCACCGTATAGTGAAATTGGTATATTTTTATATACTTGGAGATGATTTCCCGCATTGTATAGCGGATGAGACCCTATTGCGCCGCCTATTAAGCGGATAATATTTTTATAAATCCCATATACCGCGATAATTCCGTACTGGAACGGAATTGGTATTGTGCTAACATCTTTGGATGCAGGGAAACAGGTTGGAGGGATCCAACTGGATTCCTCAACTATATTGATTTATTTATAGATATTGTGATGTTTGTTGATGATCATATCGATATATGATATTTGGATGTCGTGATTGACTATTTGGTGCTGCTGCATCATCGAATCCATTTTTGAAGTTTTAAAATAATGATTTTTATTTTAAAAAGAATTTTAAAGTGATTTTTGAAAGTATACGTTTTATTAAATTTTGAATTGTTAAAATAAATAAACATTATAATTTTATTGTTATAAAAGATGTATTTTTTTGGAAAATTATACTTAAGTATAATTTTGGAGTTATATAAGTTTTAAATAACGTTTTGTAAATTATTAAAAGGATTGGTTTATTTAAATTAAGATTTTTGAATTATTATAAACAGTGTATATAAAAGATTTCTAAAATTAATATTTATAAATTAAAAATATAGGAATTATAAAACGAGTTTTATTAAGTGTTAAAAAGAAGTATAAATGGATTTTATAAGTGAATGAAATTTATAGATTTATAAATTGTGAAATTTTAAAATAAATAGTTTTTTGTAAAATAAAAGATTATAAGTAATTAACTTATAAATTAGATTTTTGGTACAAAATTGAACTATAAATTGAATTGGTAAATAAAAGTGATTTTCATAAGTTGAAGTTTTTATGAAATGAATATATATATGTGTGTGTGTGTGTGTGTGTGTGTGTGTGTGTGTGTGTGAATTTATAAACGTTGTTTATAAATCCGCAATCAATTGAATTTGGTGAAATAAACAAAGAAGTTTATAAAAGGGGATATATTCACGATTTTGGATAGCGAATTATCTTTTGTATAATATGGATCATAATAAAGAGTTTGGATCGGGAGTAATATTCACGATTTTGGACAGTGAATATATTATTAAAGAAAATGGACATGTTTTTGGGGAAGTGATATTATAAAATGAAATTAATTGTTTTAAAGATGTTTTAAAATGGATTAACTATCGAAATCATAGATTTCAATATTTATTGTTGAAATAGACGTTTTCGAGAAATAAGGAAATAGTGGACTATAACACTATTGTTATAGTAAATGATTCCCAAAAGGAAATATTTTGCATAGTATTGGGATTTATATATCTATTTTAATTCCGAATCCCTATACTAGTGATTTCTGGTCGTCGTAACGATGTTTTACGCAACATTCGTTTTGGCCCAAATAAATGTGTTTAAGAGAATGTTTTCCTTAAAGAATGAAATATATACTCAATTTCGATTTACGTATAGTGAATATTTTTCAAATGTTGAAAATAAATAGATTTGTGAATTACTTATTAATAAATAAGTATGGAAATGTTTTTCCAATGTGAAATGAAACGTTTTGAGAATTTATCTTTTTAAAGATAAATTAAAAATGAATATTAGAAATCGATTTGGAAATCGTATATTCATAGATATTTTGGAATTGTAAGTTCACTATGGAATTTATAAAAGAAAGGGGAATTTGTTCAAAAAATAAAAGTTGATTTATTTTTGAAGCGTGGGAATAAATTTACGGATTTGGAACGTAAATATAAAGTAAATCGGTAAGGATTTATTTAATTGGTTTAAATGAACCATTTTGAAATGAAAGTATATCCCGTGTAGGGAAACGATTTGAAATTTGTTTTCAAAAGTGGTAAAGGTGAAAATTGATTTGAAAATTTGTTTTCAAAAGGTTGAAGTGTGGAAATTTTATATCTAGTAAAGATATTTTGGAAAGCAAATAATTTGGGAAATTATTTGGAATTTGGTGATGTTGAACACGCCTATTGATAGTTAAATAATCCGACTATCAATATTTACCTTTAAATAGGTGTTTGTTGTAATTGTTTGAATTTGAATGCCACACTTATTTTTGAATAAGCGCTTACTATTCGGGTTAACCGGGAAAGGACCTTGGGGTCGTATAACCCATTCCGAATATGTGATACATCGTTATGAATTGCATTTGATGACCGGTGTTGAAGACCGGATATTTGTGAAAGCGGAAGGATTACCGTCGAATGTTTCTGCATCGGCTGATCTCCGATATAGAAATTTAGTACCCTTTGTGATGGGAAGTCCGGTCGTGATTAGTGAATATCCGGATTGCAAGGACTTCTTTGTAAGTGCCTTCGGTTCCGTTCGATCCCGGAACGGACTTCTATGGATGTGTGTCTGACATTACAATTTGAGATGTAAAGCTGGTTTCTATCAAATATATTACCGTTGGTGGCGGAGAATTTATTCTCTTAGCTTAACACCCTTAGAGGTTATGTAGTTGATGGTTACTAGTGATACATTCCCAAATTTGTAATGTGGCATACGAAGTGCTGTTGAGCATTTGTGAATTTAAGCACAGCTTTTGTATAAAGCGTGGCTTTGTGGACGAAACTTCGTCGGACCTCACATCCCGGAAATGGTCAAAACAGGAAGGATGCATCAAGGTTATTAGGGGGTAGCGCCCCTTTAGTGTATGTCATTCCTTCTGGATAGAGGTGGTATCATGGTATGGAGCCCAGATACTTAACCTATGTTGTTGCTGCAAATTTATTGCTTTGTGGTTGTTGGAAATCGAGGATCCTCGGATATAGATCGGTTACGATCGGGGAATGACATATTCGTGTCAGTAGTTACCCAGTTAGGGGTAACCCAACCTTGTGTTGGCAGAGATCAGGTTTGGTTCTTGGGTCGTCTTTCCAGAGGCGTACCCAAGTGGCAATGGGAAGTTCCTTGGCCTGACCATTTGTTGGAAATCCAAAGAAACAATACGATATTGTACGGTTTTAGTTGTATAACCTTCCATGGAATGTGGCGGTAACCTGCTATTGAACATGGTAGCTATAGTAGGCATAAGTGCGTTATGCCTATGCTGGCTATGATTTATATCTTTATTTTCGAAATGATTTTTTTTCTACACTATGCACTATTAATAATATCAAATGTTTTTTTCTAATGCGTATCGAGCATCTTTGACTATCATAAGGAGAAATCTCCTCCGATTCTACGTTTGCATTGTGTGTGTGTGTGCGGGAGGCCTTATGGTAGTCTCATTTTCTAAAAAGCATTGCGAATCTATTAAAAAATTATCCTGTTGTTTGTTTTTAAAGATAAACTGTTTTAAGTTCTCACATCAGTCCCATGGCTGACTCGGAGTTTATTGTTTTCCTTCCTAAACTCTGGGTGCCCACCAATTTCCACACAGGCAGTCTAGAGTCAAGTTATCAGGATATTCTGGAATTCAGAAGTTGCAGGAGGCAAGCTGGATGGCATGGCGAATCACTAGTATATAGTATTTCTTTTCCGCTGTTTGTTGTTGTTTGTTGTTGTACACTCTAATGATGTAATGTAATATGATGTAATGTAATAACTGATATTACTTGTTAAAGATTATTCATTTATCTATTATATGTTGTTCCGCTGCGATTGTGAGATTCTGATATTGTTCTGTTGTTTTCTTTTTCTTTCTCTCTTCTTCTATCTTCTACCTCTTCTTTAACCCTAACGGTACGTATTTCCGTTCATCTTGAGTTAATCAATGGAGATTAGTGTCTATTCAAGGAGTACGGATTTGCGGGCTCTTACATTTGGTATCAGAGCATATGGTTAAGCGACAACCATGGCTCTGTTGGGAATTACTCATTAGAGATGGAGTTAGTAGTACTCTAGAATGAGTTTGAGTGTAATAATAGACACGAGTGCGTATTTGTTAGTGAATATAAATTGTTTTATATTGTGATAATTTGTTTGTTGAGTGGTATATGGATTTTGGTCAACACGAGTAATTAACGTTGTTGATAGGGATCTCTAAACACTTGTACAGAACAATTTGACACGATATTGTTTTAAAGCGGGTAAATGAAATAATTTTGCTCGAAAATTATATTTTTGATATAGAAGGAATAATTTTCTAAATATATTATATATCTTTGGATGTTTGGTTATTAACGAAATAATCAAATATAAGAACTTAGAGTTTGAAAGGGTTTATAACCAAATAAAATTCTATAAGAATGATTTATCCAAAGGAAGAATAACTAAATTTGATTTAAACCAGAATTTAAATCCCGAGAATTTTGAAAGGTGTTTTAAATATAATGAAAACAAGGGTTTTGGGATTTAAAACTCTTGGGAAGGTTGAAATTTTTTCCAAAGTTTTTGAAGGTAACGATTGAATATTATTTTAGGAAATATTTTTTGAGGAAAATTGTTTTAGAATGAATTTGTGGAAGTGAGGAAGCACTGAACTTACTTCGGTCGCTGGAAAATAATCCTGATGATGATGGCCACATCATTAGAATTCATTTTTGAGTTTCTAAAGTGATGGATTGCTTCCATAGGAAATTGGATTTGAGTTGATTATAATTTCATAATGGTTTTGGAGTAAAAACCGGGTAATTGAATTCTGGAAACTTTATCTAAATAATGTGAAAAGTTAAAATCAACCAACTATTGAACCTATTAAGTGATGTTGATATTAATAAAATAAACAAATGATGTTTTAAATGGAACATAACTTAAGTGAAGTTGAAAGAAGTTGATTTTGGTGTCAAAGTGAATTAGCGAAATTGGAAGCTAAAGAAATTGAATCCAACTTGGAAGAAAATGAACTTAAATGGAATTGAAATTCGATTTGGAAATGAACCAACTAGAGTGTAAATTAGTGAATGCAAACTAATTGAAATTGGATATGAATAAATATTGATAGAATCCAATGTTAATGAATCAATTGGAAAACCAATTCATTAAATGTTAATGAGAAGTAAATTTATATTGATTTGGTAGTTGCATTTAATGCTTTTGTTGCATTTGCAATATTGGCACATGTAGTTGTTATGTTACTATATGTTGTATATTGATATTATTTTCATATATACATGTTTCTCATTGTTTGTTGAGTGTTTAGTAGGTGCGGATTGCGCTTGCTTCGCATTTGGAGCTTGCTTTCGCGCTATATTAGCCGTATATGCTCGCTAATAATAAATAAGGTACATATCTCGGATTAAATATCGTACTTTTACACTTTTTCCCTGCGGGATGCCTCATCACTTGATGAGATGTATAATTGTGATATATATACTGTCATTTTTTTTTCGGATCGAGCCGCGCAAAGGAGACTCTGGGGAAGTTTTTCGAAAATTTAAGGCGTTAGAATATTTTTGAGAAAAGTGGGTAATTTTTAAAAACTAAGTTTGGATTTGAAAACTTAGTAAAGATTTTGTAAGAAGTTTAACTATGAATTTTGGGAAAGTTAAACACTTAAGAGATTTGAAAAATCCAATTTGAATGGTTTGTTTTGGGAAGTTAATGGATTATGTAACTTTTTCTTACTTGGTAATTTCGAAGACGAAATTCTTTTAAGGGGGGAAGATTGTAACGACCCAGAATTTTTGTTAATTAAAATTTGTATATTTAATTAATTTTAAATATTAATAAATGAAATTTATAAGTCGAATAAATTTTATTTCGAATATTTGGATTTAATTGGATAATTAAATCGATAATTTAATAGTTGAAAATACAGAAATAATTGAAAATTGGGTTAAATATGATTTGAAATGATTTGAAATTTTTTATTATATCATATTGAAGTTATAGAGATGTTATAGAACTTTTAAAATTGAATTAAAAGTTTATTTGTGAAAATTGAATATTTAATTATCGACTGAAAAATAGCCAATTTTCGAACAGTCTCAGAATTGGACGAAACTAGTTCCATTGGATCCGAATAGTTTGTTATTATCGGATTTCAATTTTCGTAGCAATCGGAGTTTTCGTTTGACCGTGGCAGCTCGAAACGCATCGAAATTGTTTTAATATTAATTTGGCGAGTTAAAATAGTCATTTTTCAAACAGTCTCGGATTTCGACGAAACCAGTTTCATCGGATCCGTAATGTGTTATTATTATAAGGTTTCAAATTTCATGCTCAAAGGGAGGCCGAGCTTCAAGTGGTGGCGCCTGTAGGTAGAGTTCGAGTAGGGCTTCAATTTGGCACCATCTGATCGGGGTGAAGTTCGTCGAAGTGGGGGGCGAAATTGCTTGAACGTGGCGGCTTGATGGGTTCGTTCGAACGCAATATACTGGGGAAGATGAAAGGAAAAAATGCGGCCCTGATTGCTTTCTTGAGATCTACGGTGATGATGTAGTTAGGGTTTAAAATATAAAAAGAAAGTTGAATTTAATTTGTAATTAAATTGTATTAAATTCAAATTGCTATAACTCTTTCATACGAGGTCCGTTTTGGACGAAACAAATTGCATTGCAATCGTTTTGTCGAGCACTACGCAATGGAGCTGGTTTGGAGTCGTTTGGAGCTAGTGAAAATTTCGGGTAAAATTAAACGCGTGTTTAATTTTATTCGAAATAAAACGCTGAAAACGAAATTGAAATCAAGGTGAGCACTTCTCACTCAATCGAATCAGTTTCGATTTAAATTTTAAATAGTTAGATTTAAAATTATTGATTGCATGTTGAATGATGATTCTTATCTATTGATTGTTAAAATAAACATTATGCGCCGTTAGTAAGCGGAGGTTATTTATTAAAAACATATACCGCGAATATTTAACCGTATAGTGAAATTGGTATTTTTTATATACTTGGAGTTGATTTCCCGCATTATATAGCGGATGAGACCCTATTGCGCCGCCTATTAAGTAGATAATATTTTCATAAATCCCATATACCGCGATAATTCTTTACTGGAACGGAATTGGTATTGTGCTAACATCTTTGGATGCAGGGAAACAGGTTGGAGGGATCCAACTGGATTCCTCAACTATATTGATTTATTTATAGATATTGTGATGTTTGTTGATGATCATATCGATATATGATATTTGGATGTCGTGATTGACTATTTGGTGCTGCTGCATCATCGGATCCATTTTTGAAGTTTTAAAATAATGATTTTTATTTTAAAAAGAATTTTAAAGTGATTTTTGAAAGTATACGTTTTACTAAATTTTGAATTGTTAAAATAAATAAACATTATAATTTTGTTGTTATAAAAGATGTATTTTTTTGGAAAATAATACTTAAGTATAATTTTGGAGTTATATAAATTTTAAATAACGTTTTGTAAATTATTAAAAGGATTGGTTTATTCAAATTGAGATTTTTGAATTATTATAAATGGTGTACATAAAAGATTTCTAAAATTAATATTTATAAATTAAAAATATAGGAATTATAAAACGAGTTTTATTAAGTGTTAAAAAGAAGTATAAATGGATTTCATAAGTGAATGAAATTTATAGATTTATAAATTGTGAAATTTTAAAATAAATAGATTTTCGTAAAATAAAAGATTATAAGTAATTAACTTATAAATTAGATTTTTGGTATAAAATTGATCTATAAATTGAATTGGTAAATAAAAGTGATTTTCATAAGTTGAAGTTTTTATGAAATGGATATATATATATATATATATGAATTTATAAACGTTGTTTATAAATCCGCAATCAATTGAATTTGGTGAAATAAACATAGAAGTTTATAAAAGGGGATATATTCATGATTTTGGATAGCGAATTATCTTTTGTATAATATGGGTCATAATAAAGAGTTTGGATCGGGAGTAATATTCACGATTTGGGACAGCGAATATATTATTAAAGAAAATGGACATGTTTTTGGGGAAGTGATATTATAAAATGAAGTTAATTGTTTTAAAGATGTTTTAAAATGGATTAACTATCGAAACCATAGATTTCAATATTTATTGTTGAAATAGACGTTTTCGAGAAATAAGAAAATAATGGACTATAACACTGTTGTTATAGTAAATGATTCCAAGGAAATATTTTGCATAGTATGGGGTTTTATATATCTATTTTAATTCTGAATCCCTATACTAGTGATTTTTGGTCGTCGTAACGATGTTTTACGCAACATTCGTTTTGGCCCAAATAAATGTGTTTAAGAGAATGTTTTCCTTAAAGAATGAAATATATACTCAATTTCGATTTAAGCATAGTGAATATTTTCCAAATGTTGAAAATAAATAGATTTGTGAATTACTTATTAATAAATAAGTATGGAAATGTTTTTCCAATGTGAAATGAAACGTTTTGAGAATTTATCTTTTTAAAGATAAATTAAAAATGAATATTAGAAATCGATTTGGAAATCGTATATTCATAGATATTTTGGAATTGTAAGTTCACTATGGAATTTATAAAAGAAAGGGGAATTTGTTTAAAAAAAAGTTGATTTATTTTTGAAGTGTGGGGATAAATTTACGGATTTGGAACGTAAATATAAAGTAAATCGGTAAGGATTTATTTAATTGGTTTAAATGAACCATTTTGAAATGAAAGTATATCCCGTGTAGGAAAACGATTTGAAATTTGTTTTCAAAAGTGGTAAAGGTGAAAAGTGATTTGAAAATTTGTTTTCAAAAGGTTGAAGTGTGGAAATTTTATATCTAGTAAAGATATTTTGGAAAGTAAATAATTTGGGAAATTATTTGGAATTTGGTGATGTTGAACACGCCTATTGATAGTTAAATAATCCGACTATCAATATTTACCTTTAAATAGGTGTTTGTTGTAATTGTTTGAATTTGAATGCCACACTTATTTTTGAATAAGCCCTCACTATTCGGGTTAGCCGGGAAAGGACCTTGGGGTCGTATAACCCATTCCGAATATGTGATATGTCGTTATGAATTGCATTTGATGACCGGTGTTGAAGAGATATTTTTGAAAACGGAAGGATTACCGTCGAATGTTTCTGCATCGGCTGATCTCCGATATAAAAATTTATTACCCTTTGTGATGGGAAGTCCGGTCGTGATTAGTGAATATCCAGATTGCAAGGACTTCTTTGTAAGTGCCTTCGGTTCCGTTCGATCGCAGAGCGGACTTGTATGGATGTGTGTCTGACATTACAATTTGAGATGTAAAGCTAGTTTCTATCAAATATATTACCGTTGGTGGCGGAGAATTTATTCGCTTAGCTTAACACCCTTAGAGGTTATGTAGTTGATGGTTACTAGTGATACATTCCCAAATTTGTAATGTGGCATACGAAGTGTTGTTGAGCATTTATGAATTTAAGCACAACTTTTGTATAAAGCGTGGCTTTGTGGACGAAACTTCGTCGGACCTCACACCCCGGAAATGGTCAAAACAGGAAGGATGCAGCAATGTTATTAGGGGGTAGCGCCCCTTTAGTGTATGTCATTCCTTCTGGATAGAGGTGGTATCATGGTATGTAGCCCAGATACTTAACCTATGTTGTTGCTGCAAAATTATTGCTTTGTGGTTGTTGGAAATCGAGGATCCTCGGATATAGATCGGTTACGATCGGGGAATAACATATTCGTGTCAGTAGTTACCCAGTTAAGGATAACCCGGCCTTGTGTTGGCAGAGATCCGGTTTGGTTCTCGGGTCGTCTTTCCAGAGGCGTACCCATGTGGCAATGGGAAGTTCCTTGGCCTGACCATTTATTGGAAATCCAAAGAAACAATACGATCTTGTACGGTTTTAGTTGTATAACCTGCCATGGTATGTGGCGGTAACCTGCTATTGAACATGGTAGCTATAGTAGGCATAAGTGCGGAATGCCTATGCAGGCTAAGATTTATATCTTTATTTTCGAAATGATTTTTTTTCTACACTATGCACTATTAATAATATCAAATGTTTCTTTTTAATGCGTATCAAGCATCTTTGACTATCATAAGGAGAAATCTCCTCCGATTCTGCGTTTGCATTGTGTGTGTGCGGGAGGCCTTATGGTAGTCTCATTTTCTAAAAAGCATTGCGAATCTATTAAAAAATTATCCTGTTGTATGTTTTTAAAGATAAACTGTTTTAAGTTCTCACACCAGTCCCATGACTGACTCGGAGTTTATTGTTTTCCTTCCTAAACTCTGGGTGCCCACCAATTTCCATACGGGCAGTCTAAAGTCAGGTTATCGGGATATTCTGGAATTCAGAAGTTGCCGGAGGCAAGCTGGATGGCATGGCGCATCACTAGTATATAGTATTTCTTTTCCGCTGTTTGTTGTTGTTTGTTGTTGTACACTCTAACGATGTAATGTAATATGATGTAATGTAATAACTGATATAGTTCTTTTGTTAAAGATTATTCATTTATCTATTAAATGTTGTTCCACTGCGATTGTGAGATTCTGATATTGTTCTGTTGTTTTCTTTTTCTTTCTCTCTTCTTCTATCTTCTACCTCTTCTTTAACCATAACGGTATGGTTTTCCGGCATTCGATTGCTCGGCAGTTGATACAGTGGACGTATTGATGTCGATTTTCGAGCGTCGAAAAGTCGCGTCGTCACAGAAATTTTCTTAGATAAATTCATTATTCAATCATTTCTAATTATAAATTAATCTAAATTATTTACTTATAAATTAAATAAATCAATTCTTTAATTACCTTATAAATTAAATCATTTTATTACATTAATTATCTCTAAGATAATTAATTTCTTTATTAATGATTTCATAAATCATTTAAGTGTATTTTAAACATTACACTTCAAATTTAGATTCAAACTTCATTTTGAATTTAAGATTTTATATTTAACATTAACCAAATTTAAATATCAATTAATAAACCTATATATGAAAAGTCCTAACTTAATTACTTAAATTTTTATTTGAAATTTAAGTTTTAACATACTTTACAAGAATTAATTTCTTTATTAATGATTTCATAAATCATTTAAGTGTATTTTAAACATTACACTTCAAATTTAGATTCAAACTTCATTTTGAATTTAAGATTTTATATTTAACATTAACCAAATTTAAATATCAATTAATAAACCTATATATGAAAAGTCCTAACTTAATTACTTAAATTTTTATTTGAAATTTAAGTTTTAACATACTTTACATTTTAACTTGCAAATTCAAATGAAAACAAATTATTTAGCTTTTCACTGAAAATTCTTTTTATAAAAGAACTTAATCAAATCCAGTTCAAATATTTATATGAAAACAAATAGCTAAAAAATACTTTTGATTTAAACTTGTTTAAAACATTCAGATTTAAAAATCTGCTTTAAATTTCTAGATTTGGATTCAAAGAAAACTCGAATCCATAAATTTAACTTTGATGTAAAACTTTTATTCTAAACTTGCTTTAAAACCTTGATTTTAAATTCTTGATTTAAAATCCAAATTTATTTTAAAACCTTAAGATCAAAAAGTTTATCTGAACCTAAACATTAACTTTGAATTTAAACCACCGTTTAAATTCTGGTTTCAAAATTTTAAATTAAATTGAAAAATCTGAAACTGTCAGGTATTTAAACCTGAAAACTACTTTTAAACACTTTAAAACTTTTATTTCATTCCTGTTTCAAGACCAACACCCAATACTTCAAGCAAAACCTGAAGTAACTCGAGTAAAACTTGAGACGACCTCTCCAGATTATCACGAGCAAAGTGCACAGTGCACGTGCACATCACCAACGACCAACTCCGGTCAACCCCACGCCATCGAGCAAGTCGACGATCACCTTCAAACCATCCTCCGACCACTCGAACTTCGCCATCACCTCGCATTCGAAATTTTGAGTTCGAGCTTAGAAAATGAAACCTGGAACAAAAGAAATATCACCAAAACCCAAAACCTGTCACGACATCGTTCTCACCACCACGATCACCAGAAGACTCGAAACTTCGGCCATCTATTCGACGTCACTCCCTCTACCATCACCCCAAACCTCATCGCACTCGATCAATCACACTAGCTGCGCTGATCGATTTAACCTGGCCTAGTTAAACTAGGGTTCCAGACTTCAAACCACAATCATCTCCTCCATGCTGAAATCCACTACCACCAGATAATTTTCCCATCAACGCTGGTCACTCCTCCACCTCCAGGAGGAACCCCAATCCCCCATAGTAAGTGGATCACCAGAAAAATCAAATAATCCCATTTCAGTCAATACCCAAACTACACCTCAACCTCTTTACTAAAAATTTTAGTTTTTGTTTTAAAAATCATATTTTGATTTTAGTATTCCGTTTATAATACTGAATTTGTAAATCACGATGTTTGAGTTTTACTTAATTTAACATGCACAGAGTTGTTTTGGTTTACAGAGACACATGCTTATTTTTAACTTACTTAAATTTTTAAAACCTTAACCCAAGATAAATCAAACAGCTTTGATTTATAGATTACATCCTATCTGAAACTAATTAAAAGATAAGGATTTTAAGTAAGAAATTTAGCCTGGAAACAAGACAGAGCCAATATCTATGCATATATAATATTCACATCAGATTTTTACCCATACACATGCAATACTTATTTATATTCAACCATACTATCATGCAAACAAATATTTTTAAATTTTAAAAGTTACTCACCAGAGATTGAAGCAGAGAAGAACAGAGGCTATGTTTTGAAAACCTGGAACAGATTTTAAATCTGGAATTTGATTCTTTCAGATTGATTTGTTATTTGATTTCCTGATCCTTGTAATTGAAGCTTAAATTGATCTACTGATTAAAGTTGAATCTGTGTTCTTGAATTAGTTGCTTCAGATTTGAAAATTCTTTTTTTGATATGTGTTTAGATTTTTCTAGTTTCTCTTTGTTTTGTTTCAGTTTTGATGAACGAAATGGAATAGGATGAAGAGCTTGATATATATATATAAGAAAGCTTATAGGGTATTTTATTATTTGTACAATACAAGTACAATATTTCTTTTATTATGCTCAGAGACTTTTTTTATATATGGAGGCTGATATAAAGGAGATGTGTACAGGTTAAATATATTGTTTTGTATGATAGGCATGGCTTGGTATGCTTGCATTAAATGCATGAAGCATGTTACATTAATTACTTTGGTACTTCATTTGCAAGCTACTCTTCCATATCAAATTTGATTTGTTTGCCCGTATGCAGGCTGATGTATATTTTTGTATGTGTTGAGAAGACTTTGTGGTGGATTTTTACTTAAGTTTTTTACTTAATTTTTTTCGCCATGTTGCTTTTAAACTTAATGTATATTTTGTTTGTACTTGCCATTCTACTCACAGGCTACATTCTTATCATTTATTTGCTTTTATTTTTAACTTAAATATTTATTTAAAAATTTTGTTATATTTACACAACTTTAAAAATCCATTTCATAAGACTGAATTCAAATATATCTATATTAATATTGTTTAAAAATAACTCAATATTAAACTAAAATAATTTATTAAAGAAACCATTTATTTCTTAATAAATAACATAATTTATTTGAATTTGGAAAAATTCGAATCAATTTATCATTTAATTTCACAATTTTGAATCGAAAATAAATTAAATTATCAATTTAAAATAAATTAAAATTCGGGATCGTTACATTGACAATGTACCTATGATTTTACTATTTGATTTATTTTAATTTAATTTTTTAATTATACTTTGTTATTTATATTCTATATTTCAATTATTGAACAAATACCTAATTCTCTTCTTAATTTAGTAAATATAAATTCATTTAAGGGTTTTGTTAAGATATTAGCAATTTGGTTCTCGGAATTTATATAATCGAGAGTAATTGCTTCCTTACTTATATTATCTTTAAGAAAATGATGTCTGATATCAATATGTTTAGTTCGAGCATGATGAGTATATTTTTGGATAAATTTATTGCACTAGTATTATCACAATAAATTGGTGATTTTGAGATATTTAAACCAAAACTTTTAAAGTTTGTTGCATATGTATTACTTGAGAACAAGCCAAAGCAGCAGAAATATACTCTGCTTTGGTTGTTGATAAAGAAACTGTGTTTTGCTTTTTACTAAACCAGGAAATCAGAGAATGCCACAAAAAGTGACAAGATCCATTTGTACTTTTTCGGTCTGATTTACAACTAGCATAATCAGCATCACAGTAAGATATTAATTCAAAATAATTATTTTTAGGATAAAATAAGTCATAATCAAAGGTGTGTTTAACATATCTTATGATACGTTTTACAGCTTTTAAGTGGGTCTCTTTAGGTTGGGATTGATATCTTGCACAAAGACAAACACTATGCATGATATCGGGTCTACTAGCAGTGATATAGAGTAGTGATCCAATCATTCTGCTATATAATTTTTGATCTACATCTTTAGAGAGATCTTCTTTACTTAAGTACTCATTGGTTGCCATGGGAGTGCGTTTTCCACTTGTAATAGTCAAACCAAATTTACTATCTAGGTCCTTAGCATATTTTTCTTGACTGATAAAGATACCATTATCTAATTGTTTTATTTGCAATCCTAGAAAGAAGTTTAATTCGCCCATATGACTCATCTCAAATCTCTTGTCATTATTTTAGAAAATTCTTTATTCATTTCAAAATTAGCTGATCCGAAAATAATATCATCTACGTAAACTTGTACTAGTTGAATATCATTTTTATTTCTTTTAGTTAAAAGAGTATTATCTACTTTACCAATTTAAAAGTTTGATTACAATAAGTTAGATCTTAGTCTATCATACCAGGCTCTAGGAGCTTGTTTTAGACCATATAGAGCTTTCTTAAGTTTGTAAACATGCTTTGGTAATTTTTCATTTTCAAAATGTGGTGGTTGTTCAACATATACTTCCTCTTTTGCAAATCCATTTAAAAAGGCACATTTAACATCCATTTGAAATAATTTGAAATTATTATGATTTTCGAAAGTAAGTAGAATCCTAATGGCTTCTAATCTTTCTACGGGAGTAAAGGTTTCATCAAAATCTATTCCTTCTTCTTGACAATAACCTTGAGCGACTAAACATGCTTTATTTCTAACAACCTCACCTTGTCTATTCATTTTATTTTTATAAACCCATTTAGTTCCAATTATAGTTTTATTTTCAGGTCTAGGAAAAGTTCTCAAACATCATTTCTAGTGAATTGATTTAGTTCTTCTTGCATAGCCAAAATCTATGAATCATCAGTTGATGCTTCTTTTGGATTGTTGGGTACAATAGTTGATATAAAGGTTTCATTGCTCATTTTACTTAGTTGATTTATAGTTGTAACAACATATTACATATCTCCTAGTATATTTTCTATAGGATGATCTTTTAAAAGTTTAATCTTTTTATTAGGATGTTAATTTCATTATTAGTTTCAGTTGACTCTTGATTTTGAGTAATTAAATCCTCTTCATCATTTGTATCTTCAAAATTTTTGAGACTTTCATCGAATGAAACATGCACTATTTGTTCGATGGTGTTAGTTATTAAATTAAACACTCTGTATGCTTTACTTCTATTAGAATATCTGATAAAGATACCTTTGTCTGATTTAGGATCAAATTTATGTAAGTTATCTTTTGTATTTAAAATAAAACATTTATTTCCAAAAATTCTAAAATAAGATACCTTAAGTTTCTTTGTGTGAAGAAGTTCATAAGATGTCTTATTAGTTAAAGGTCTAATTAAAATTATATTTAAAATATATAAGGCGGTAGCAACTGCTTCTGCCCAAAAATATTTTGGTAATTTACTATTTGAAGCATAGTTCTCGCACACTCTTGAATCGTCCTATTTTTACATTCTACTACTCCGTTTTGTTGTGGAGTTCTTGGAAATGAAAAATTATGAGTTATTCCCTTTTTATTGCAGAATTCCTCATACTTTTCATTTTCAAATTCACCACCGTGGTCACTACGGATGGATATAATTTTTACAGAAAGTCGATTTTGCATCCTTTTTGTAAAGTTTTTAAAACATTCAAAATATCACTTGTATGTTTCATAAATATTGTCCATGTAAATCTAGAATAATCATCTACAATTGCAAAAATATATTTACTATGATTTATTGACTGAACTTGAGATGGACAAAATAAATCAAGATGAAATAATTCAAAAGATTATGAAGTTGAAATCATATCTTTTAATTTAAAGGAACTTTTTCTAAGTTTTTCTAATTGACATGCATCACATAAACTGTCTACTTTAAAATTCATTTTATGGAGACCTCTTATTAGATCATGTTTTGACAGTCTAGATAAGAGTTTGAAATTCGAGTGCCCAAATCTCTTATGCTAAATCCAAGGGTCGCTTATATTTGCCAAAAGACACGCGTTATCATTTAAAACTTTCATACTAAGAATATAAATATTCTTTTTCCTAATTCCCTCAAATATTATGGTTGAATTATTATCTTCAAAGTGATACTTATCTTTTTCAAATTTAATTTTATATCCTTTATCGCAAAGCTGACTAATACTTAGCAGATTTTGTTTCATATTCTTAACTAGCAAAACATTAGTAATAATATGAGTTTAAGAGTTACCGACTTTGTCGATGTCAATCATATATCCTTTTGAGTTGTCTCTAAAGTTAACCAGTCCTCCGTCTCTATATATTATATCATTCAGCATATTGGGATTACCAATCATGTGTCTAGAGCATCCACTATCGAGTATCCATTTATTCTTTTTGATATGCACAATTTGTCCATTGTGGATTGATTCCTCACACCGATAAAACATGTTTCCTGCACATCATACAATTTTGGTAGACAACTTGAATTTGAATATTGATTATATGCAGACTCAAGAGACAATGATGATTTGAATATTTCTAAAGTAGCATTAAAGATTTTTTTAAACATAGACATTTTAAAAGCTTTTTCAAAAATCATATTATGAAACTTTGAAAACCTTGCTCCGATACCAAATGTGAGAAATGCGGATTGCGGATCTTAAGGCTAGAATTAACACTAGAGGTGAGACAACCCAACTTCCTATCTCTAGGAAATCGCATCATCTTGAAGAAAGAAATGGATAGAAGAAGAAAAGAAAGAGAAAGAAGAAACAGAACAACATCAGAGAACTCACAGCGGAACGAATAAAATATAATATATCACATAAAATACTACATAGTATCTTATTACATCAGAGCACACAATAAACAACATAGATTAGACAGTTATAATCATCTGTCTAATTATACAATTCCAGTACACAAGAAACAGATACAACAAACACAGCGAAATCAATATATATCTACATGTCGAAGCCTCCTGCTCCATATCTCCTCCAGAATTCGTCAAGCTAACCTGATCCACTTGACTACTCAAACATAATATGAGTACCCAAGAGTTTAATAAAACAGAAAAATAAACACTCGGGTCAGACAGGGGTCTGGTGTGAGTAAACGGTTTAAAATTGCTCAATTTTAGAAAACCTTTGAAAGAAAAGGTATCACATAAAACTTCCCACACATAAACATAGAATTTTTTTCACCTTACGCTAACCAAAACATTTGATAGGAAATCCAATGATATTATAATAGTGTCTAGGGTTTTCAAGTAAATAAGAAATAGCCGAAATTGTTACATTTATTAAATTCCAACTACATAGGTATACAAACAAAACCGTAGGGTCTCGTAGGGAGAATGGGTTTCCATCAATGGCAGGGATACTGGGGTACCACCCGTCACAGTACGTGGCCTAGATCAACGTACCGAGGAGTACGCCCGCTCCCCTGCAACACAAGGCCGGAACCATCCCTTACTGGACAGTCCCGAACAAGACCACCCCGTAGTTGGCGCGACCAACCACACACTAAGCTGAAATAGAAAGGGACCTCTAGACAGGGGTAAATCTCACTCTCAAGTGGGGGCTACCCACGAAGCCTTGCTGCACCTCCCCTGTTTTAGCCATTCCCGGTTGATGAGGCTTGAGGTTACGATTACCTTTATAGAACACATCTATCTTAGAACGCTCATCGTCCACCTGACGATGTTCTGAAAGCATTCAATCCATACAAGTTCGTTCCGGGTTCGAACGAAACCGAAGGCACTATCTCGTTGCACTCATTTTGGAATCACCCTCAGAGTCAATGACCATAGCCCTTGCACTCTAAACCACCAACTCGAATCTATAAGCATTATTCTGTCAAACTCATTACGGAATCACCCACAGAGTTATACTGACGTATAGCCCTTACACCTCGAGTCTTCACTTGCTCCACTTGGATACACGACCTAACGTTTAATTGGAATCGATGTGGTTTTCGGATTCAAAATATGGAAACCCGATCCCGGTCTCACCAAAACCAAAAGCCATTTTAATGTCCAAGTTGTACATAAGGGTGTTAAACGGTTAAAACTTATATACAGGATGATATAAACAATTGATGAATCATATTATCACAAGAGATAATTCATAATAAACATTCATCTCACACAGCAGCATATCACATAACAGATATATCCAAATCATCCAGTATCAAACCAATATCAAACATCCAATATCAGCTAATCATCCCATATCAATCTCTAAATATTGATCATCCAATATCAATCAATTAACCAATATGAGTCAATCAACCCATACAAACATCCAAAACTGAATTGATTATCTCTTAATCAATTGAATTACTATAACCCTTCTTCATTAATTATTATTCCAAATAAAATAAATTAATCATCTCTAATGATTTTCCTTAATTAATCTTCCTTGAATAATTATATTTAATTACATTCAAGTAATTATCCTTAACCATATTCAGTAATTAATCCTTTAATTACTATCTTTAGTTACAATAATTAATGATCATTCATTAATTAATTACCTATAATTAATTACATTAATTCTTAATTAATTACAATTAATTAATCACATTTAAATTAATCACTTATATTAATCAACCTTGATTAATATCATTAATTACATTAATTAATGATCCTTATTAATTAATAATACTTTAATTAATTAACTAATTAACTCATAATTAATCAACTCATTAATCATAATTAGTAATTAACAATTTGTAATTACTTATCTTAATTAATTAACTTCTTAATTAATTATTAATCTTTGATTAATTAATCTAATTAATTAATCTTTAATTACTTCATTAAGTAATTATTAACCAATTTAAATTAACAATTAATCCTTAATTAACTAATTAATTAATTACATTTTAATTAATTACCCTTAGTGATTAATCTTAAATTAATCTCATTAATTAATTAATTAATCACATTAATTAATTAACTAAAATAAATTAAGTAATTAACTCTTAATTACTTACATAAGTAATTATCTCTAAATACTTTCATTAATAAACCTTAATAACTTCCTTAATTAATTATTTAACAAGTAATTAATCCCATTATTAAATAATCCTAATTCATTTATTTAATCAATTATTCCATAATTAATTAACTTCAAATAATTATATTAATCAACTCTTAAATGATAACATTAAGTGATCATCCATTAATCACTTCAATTGATTACTCTTGTGAGTAATTACCACTAATTACTTCCATAAGTAATTACCATTTCAATTACATTCAATTATTAGCCATTAATTACTTCATTAAGTAATTTCACTTAATTAATCCATAATTAAGTGATTATATAAATTTAAATAAATAATTAACTAATTATTTAAAATTAATTAAACAATTAACTAATTAACTTCTAATATTAAAGAAGATCTTTAATTAATTAAGAAAACATTATTCTTAATTAAACTTTACTTATTAACAAATCATATTTAAATTAAGTATTCTTAAGTTCATATAAATAATAAATTAACCATATTCATCTTCAAAAATAAATTATTTGAAAATAATCAAATTTTATTAACCCTAAAGACAAATTTATCCAATTTGGTTTACATAATTATAATTTATTTTTGGAAATAAAGTATTTAGAATAAATTTCCAAATTTAAACATTTTAAATTATCTAATTTCAAACCTATTTATTTACAATATAAATTGAACTTAGTTTTAACATTACTTCACAATTTTAACTTAAATCTTAAATTCAAATCCTCTTTTTAAATTTGATTTTAAAAAAAAACATAATTAAGATAATTATTTTTATGATCAAACATCTTAAAATATTTTATATTTAAAATATAAATTCAATTTACATTTTAAAAAAAAATTGATTAACCTTTCTTCTAAGAAATAAGTTTTAACTTGAAAATTCTTTTCCTTTTATAAAGCTCAATTTGATTTATTTACTAAGAATAGCATATTCAGTTTACAACTTATTATTTTTATAAAAACTTGAGCATTAAACTAGCATTGCCGAAAGTCTAGGGTCAAACCCGAGTAAAATCACAAAAGAACTCGAGCAAGTCTCGAAGCAGACCCAACTCAACACGGCTTCGAGTCCTACCCAGCACTCTCACGAACCAAAACTCGAGCTCCATTCATCATCCCCAAATCATTTGCCCAGAACCCAAAACCGTGCACAACATCAACACTCGTGCACATCTCCAACCACCTCCGACCAAACTGGGTTGTCGCGTCTATCGACGATGATCATCCATCCACCCACGAACTCAATCGTAAACCCAGATCTAAATGAAGACACTCGAATCGAAATTCGACTCAATGGTCGAAAATACTACAGAACCCACTTCCACAAAACCACCCACGGCCATCCACCTGACGCCGTCCAACCCCTGCCGTCCTCACCATCGAGGCGTCATGACACGAGCTCCATTTTCCCAAAGTGCGATCACTCCCGAACCTTTGTTTGCGACGCAATCACCGCAATGGTATATCCCAAATAAAAGCATGCTTAAACCCTACTCGTACAAATTTCCATCGATTCAACAATTAAAAAAAATCAATAGTATTTTTCCTATAATCTATGACATACAAGCTAGCTACGATTCAAAAATCAAATCAAATTAATGTACATATAATCAGAAATCAACAAAATTCCCAATTTCATTTAATCCCAAATTTCGAATGAATTACTAAACTATAAATTACAAACTTCGTCTCTAAATTCATGATTTTACATCAAGATCACATTCATATAGTTAAATTTTAAATTTAAGATAATAAATTTCTAACTAAAATTTAAGTTTCACTGTAAATTTTACTTTAAACATGATTTGAGGTATTTAAAAATTCTAAAACGATTTTATAACCTCCATCATATAACTACAAACAATTTTCATTCACATACTTAAGCCTATATGGAATTAGATTTATAGATATTAATTATTTTTTAAGCAAAATCATTTGCTGTAAACTAACAGGGCACAGTTTGAAGGTAAGCAGACAAGTTCATAAGAGAATCATACCAACTTACTTAAATTCAAGCAAAAGAACTTTGATACTAATAAATATCATCACATGCATAGAAATGAAAAACATATCAAACTGTTTTTAAAATTATTTACTCACCTCTATATTATAAGCAGAGCAGGTTTTCTTTTCCCAGGTTTTAAAATTTGAAAAGAAACTTTGATGCTTGCTGATGAAATTCATTCCCTTGCATGCTTCAATTTTTGTTGTTTACTGGTTTCTTTGCTGTTGCTCATGATTCTTTATTTTAGTTGCAGAAGAATTTAAGTTTGCAGGTTGCAGCTTAACTTTGAAATACAGTTCAAATTTGAAGGTTGATTGCAGATTTGAACTTCATTGCAGGTTGAAGATTTGCAGAGTGGAGTTGATATTGCAAGTTGATGGTTGTAGATTTTCTTTTGATTAAATTTAGATTTTAACTTTACTTTTGGTTTTGATTTCAGATTTTGAAAGAAATCTCTGGTTGCCACTATTTTTGGTTAAGAAAAGTAAACTAAGAAATGAAATTTTTGAGAAAATCAGTTTTCTTCTTTAAAACATTTATTAAAAATTTAAAATGAATATGCCACCTATAAAAATTTGAACAAATGTCATTTAGCTTGCTTAATTTTCTTACAAGTGTGTTAGAGATGCCTTATCATGTTTACACATGTTATTAAGTATTTAAATTAATTTTTTATTTAATTTTAAATGTAAATATAACCTTACATTTTTAATTTACTTTATTACTAAATACTTATATGTGTAAATATAAATTTACTTTAAAGGAAGTATTATAAAACTAATTACAATACAAATAAATCTTACATATGTAATTTAAAATCTAAACATCTATATTTACACAACCATTTTAAATTTAAAACATTTTAAAGAAAACAAAAAGAAAACTTTGATTAAATCCTTTATAAACAATCATATGAAAATAAACCATTTTAATTTGAACATTTTAAAGAAAACAAAATAAAACATTGATTAATTTCCTTTATAAATTATCATATTTAAAAATAAACAATTATCTTACATTTTGAAAACAAATGAATAAATCTTTAAATTTAACCTTTGAAAACTATTAAGTTTTAAAATTACAATATTCATTCATACATCAATTATTAATAGATTAAATTAAATTTCAAAATAACTCAAATTATAACATATACAAACATATATATTACAAATTGAAATTTTAAACTTTATTTAAAACAAAAGATCTCCTATTCACAATATATATCAAGTGTATATATTATAAATATGTTAAAATTGTATTAGCTTTGACAAACAAATCTTATCAATATTGCCATATTAAAAATTCATTAACCTTTAAAAAGAATAAATTTATTAGTTTAAATTAAAATTATAAAGAAAATTATCAAATCAATTTAATTATTAAGGCAGATTATTAAATTTATATTGCCCAAAATTCCGGATCGTTACAAGAGGGGGGGTGAATAGTGTTTTAAGAAATTACTAATTCTTTTTGAGTTTATATTAATATGAACACAAATGTATGCAATATTCAGACACAGATAGGATCATAGAATCAAACACAGATGCAGATATAAAGTAAAAGCAATAAAGGAAATAACACACCGGATTTTATACTGGTTCGGAGTTACTCTACATCCAGTCTCGCAACACAACTATGGATTTCCTTTCAAAATCAATTCTTATAATTACACCCTCGATTTCAAGGCCACGAGGTACACCGCTCCAGATTCATAATCCTCTGGGTAGAGATACTTGGTGTGTGTGTGTGTGTGTATATATATATATATCCCGCATATACATATATATCTAAACAATAATGTTAGCATTTATATTTTATAATCTTATTCTAAGGTTGTTGTCATCAAAACCATGTTCTCAGGGACTAACAATATTCGCTTAACAATTAAATCCATTTTGAAATCATTATATTTACTCAAAATATACTGTTTCAGTCCAAAACCATTTTGGCTTTAATGTCTCGATTTTGCTTCCAAAATCATTTCGAATTCTAATTTGGGTGATAACTTCATTTAACCCAACTCGTATATAAATCCATGATTTAAAAATAACATTCCATTATTGATCTGCTTTAACTTTTGAAAAATAGTTTGAATAGTTTAATATAGGTTAAAAAATTAAAATAGTTAAAAATAGTGTAAATGGTTAAAATAGTTAAAAATAGTGTAAATGGTTAAAATAGTTAAAAATAGTTTAAATGGTTAAAAATAGTTTAAATGGTTAAAGATAGTTTAATATAAAATAGTTTAAGTATTAAAATGGTTTATATAGCAAAATAATTTGGAAAACTAAAATAAGTTGTATATTTAAGAAGATGGCTTTTAAATAGTTTTATATTAAATTATTTATTTGAAACTAGTTTTAAAGTCAATCCGATTCAATTCCAACCTCCCAATTCAAATCAATTCCAATTTCCATTCAGTCTATCCAATTTCGATTTCAATTCAAATCGATTTCAACTTTGATTTCAAACTAGTTCCGTTTCGATCTCAATTCCAATTAATTCAATTCAATTCTCATTTGAATTGATTTCAATTCAATTCTCAATTTTTAAACCATTTCGATTTTTTATCCATTCCAAGTTCGATTTTCACAATATCGGTCTAAAACACTTAATCAAATTTATCTTCAATACTCAATTTAAAAGTCCAATTTTCAAACATAATTCACTTTCGAGCTCAATTTTGAAATATCGTTTTATATCACTTTTACCTAGCAATATTCAAAATTTGAATAAAAATTCAATCTTTTAAAACAACCCAATTTTCGAATTTCAAATCTTATTTCGATTATAACTTCAAAACCTCAACTTCGATTATTTAAACAATTTTGATTTCCATAGCTTGATTCTGCAATTTGGGCTCAAATTCGAAAATAATTTGATTTCTATAAAGTCGATTTTTCATCTCTTTAAATCCAAATCATTTTTATAATTTCAAATCAAAAATTTTAAAATTATTTAATTTAACCAATCCGGTGTCCATGTAAAATTTTCTATCCCATGGCCAAGTGATCAGTTATTTCAATTTAATTTCAAGGATGGATATATATCATTTCAATCCAAAATAAATATCATAGGTATATATCGTTTCAACCCATTTCTTAATTCATCGAAATAATTCAATTTACAGTTTTATATACTTTAAGTAACTTACCAGGTAATAAAGGATATGTAGAAAATAAATAAAAATCTAATCAATAAATATCAATCAATTTGCATCCATCACAATCAATCATACAACAGACAATATAATTCACCATAATTTTATAGTTATTAATATCAGGTAATTTACTAGCAATGAAATCCAGTTTCAATTTGACCATCAATTTTAATTTTTTTATAGTTAATTCAATGACAATTTGGATAACAATTAGATTTATCAAATAGTGACCAATAAATTCATATCACGTTATATAAAATACTCATCTTGAGTTTTCAATTTTAAATCAAATCATACGGCGTTCGATTTAACCTAAAATTTTAAATAGCTCCAAACGACTATAAATCTATTCCAAAACGTAGTGTTCGTCGCCACGATCCCATCGCCGCTTGTTTCATCCAATTTCGACCTTGTATGAATAAGATACTTATTTTAGAAGTTTACATGAATTAAATATGATAATTAATAACAAAATCTTTGTTTTTTCAACCTAACAAATCATGGTCTCTGCTTTTGGGAAAAAGATCAGAGCTATGGCTATAGGCCAGTTCGAGCTCAAGAAACCCATCGTACACGTCCATGCCTCCATCGTCGCTCCCTCATCGGCCATCTCCTGGACGATCAGCGACCAAAAAATTGGAAGCCATTCCCATATGGCACCACCGCCCTCGACCCCAATAGGGTCGCCCCCTAGGCTCCGGAATTTTCTCTCGACCGTGCTCCCTGTATCATCAGACTCTGGCCTCCATGTTACGCTAAAATCAATCATCACCGTATGTGTTTGTAGATCTCACTTAGCTCGACAATATTCTAGTTTAGAGTTTTGCTAATAGTTGATGGATGAGGAGATAAATCGAGGAGAAGACCAGAACTTTTCAGCCATTGAAATGAGGTGGAGGTGGGACTCTAATATGAGCTAGGGTTTATTGTGTCACACGTATTTATATGCGTATGCATATTATTTTATTACCATTTTTAACTTTTCCCAGATGAACTTCAAACGAAGCGTGCCGCATGCAGTTATAATGTTTTACCCATATCCAAAACACAATGGAACATGTTTCAGGGCCTAATTCGATTGTATGGAGAAGATAGCCTTTTGAACCCAATTATTATACTGAATTTCCTAACTAATTTCAATGCGTTTCTATTCCGTACGGCCAAACGATAACTCCAAATATTACGAAATTTGAAATCCGATAATAATACACTATTATGGACCTAGTGGAACTAGTTCTGTCGATATCCGAGACTGTGCCCCGGATCACTATTTTAACGTCTCGATAATAATATAAAATTCCTAATTCTCAATTATTCACTTTTGAATCCAATTTTAAATGTTAACAATCTTCATTGTTGTTTAAATAAAATTTACATCAACTTCCGATATCATTATCAATCATATTAAATTCAAAATTCAATTATTCAAATAAGTGCCATAATAGATTTTAAATGAATTTTAATTATCAATCGATTACTTCATTTACATCTAACGAATTAAACATTTATTATTTAATCCAACTACTGATTGTAAACACATTCAATACATAGCATTACCTTTCAATACTTATTATTTCTTAAATTTTCGAAATTAGTTTATTTCAAAATTTTATTCAAGTCCATATCCAATAACTTACATTCAAAATCGTTAAATTCTTATTTTTAACCATTTTTATCCAATAATTACATTAAATTTAATAATTTAAATAGCTAAAAAATGGGTCGTTAGAATCTCCCCACTCAAAACTTTTCGTCCTCGAAAAGAAGCTTGAAAGTTTATAGGGTGGATCGTGTAGTGTATATGCAAGTATATGTGACTAACTATATGATGCAACTAAGATAAAATTAATCTAGGTAAATATAGAATAAGCACATCAGGATTTTATACTGGTTCGGACCTCCCGTCCTACGTCCAATCTCGAAGCTTCCCTTCGGAATTCGACTATCAAACACCCTCACTTTGCCCGGAGGAATAGGCTTGGTTACAATAGCTTGTTCTTGTCAAGTATGTGTTCTGTAACACGGATATTGACTATTAAGTACAAATGCTTCCGATATATATATCTAGAGAATATTGATTGATGAGATCTGAATATATGAAAGAGTGAAATACAAGTATAGATTGCTAGAGATCAAGAATATATCAGAATATAAAAGTAAAGAGCGCAAGTAAGTCAAGTGATTTCTTCTCTTTGATTCTTGATGTTCTTTATAGTGGTAGAGAGATTCCTTGAGAAGTTGCACCCATTAACAAGTGCTCTATAGTTTCTTTTGATGGTGATGAAGAGTTGCAGCGAAGAGAAGCAAATATGTCTTTTCAAATGCGGCAGTTGTTATTTGAATTTTAAAATCCGAGTTCAGTATCAGACGTCTGGTATTTGTTTCAAACGTTTGGCTATATATATTTTCTATATATGGTAGCCTTTCAGCCGTCTGCGTACATTAACTAGACGTCTGATCCTGTCTGGTTTATATTCCAAAGGATTTCTTCAGACGTCTGGCTAGTGCACCCAGACGTCTGAACCCTGTGCATGTTGCTTTTGTGCATTTGTGTCATTACTCCATTAATCCTATCGACTTGTAGTTTTTTATAACGTTCTTTGAGCCTTGTTCTTGTCTCTCTAGTGGTGTTATTTTAGCAATTACCTGTAAATAGAAATATATATGCATATTCAATATCCATTGTATAGTTGTTGTCATCGAAACCGTAGATTTGATTTCCTAACAATCTCCTCCTTTTTGATGATGACAACTATACAATGTACTTATATATAATTTATAAATCTCCAGCTGAATATGTGGTTACTTATAGTTTTTATATATATATGCTTATATTTCTCCCCCTTTGGCATTATCAAAAATATTTATAAATTTTTTATCCAATCGTCCAAGATAACGCACAAAAAGGAAAATTTCATTAATAATTTGAAATTGATTACTTTCATAGATTTTGTCAAGTGTACAAAAGTTGAAATCCTAAAATCTATGATTCTTTCGGACAAGATTTTCTTGATCATCCCCTTTATCTTCTTTTTGGGAAGAGCTAGGTTGCTTTTTAGGAGATGTCGAAGCTTCTTTCAGTGGTTCGTCCTCAAAAAGTTTGGAATGTTTTGCGGGAGGAGAAGGCATTGAGGTTGTCCAATCTTCCGAAGGAGGTGTGGGACCGTGAACCCTTTGAAGTACCTCTTTGAGAACCGATAATACAGTTGAAAGTGATTCTTCAACTGTTGCTAGGCGTGTGGAAAAAGTTGTTTCAAAGCAAGTTGTTTCAAAGCTGTCAATATGCTTAAAACTTTTTGATTTTGAGACAAAACATGTTGATTTTTAAGAGTGGGATCTCGAACGCTTTCATTTGGATTTGTTTCTGTTCGAGTTTCCAAAATCTTATCCTGGCTTGGATAATCAAATAGTGTAGGAGGAAGTGGAGTTGCTTCACGATGTTGTTCCTCCTCTTGAGATGGTTCATTGCGTGGTTGAGGTGGAGGCTCAACTTGTCTGGTTTGACGATTGTGTGTCCAATCTTCAAAAGAGATAAATTCCGAAGGAATTTTCGGTAGGTGCATTAACGAGAAATACTTTATGGAAGCATATTTTGGAGAGATTTCTTCAAAAGTTGATAAGTAGGAGGGGATGTTGTGAGCACGTAGAAGTCTCATAATGTATATGGGGTAGATAATTGATGGTCGTGATCGAGTACAAAAATGTTTGAGCTCGTCAAAGATAAATTTGGCTCAATTCACCCTTGTTCCGCTAAATAGAGCATATAAGGCTTTGTGCTCTAACTCGGTTATTTGCTCATGACTTTCCATACGAGGAACGATGGTATTGATGATCATTCGAGTAAAAAGTCTTGCTTTTGGTCGTAGATATTTAGAGGCAAATTTAGGCATTTCATCCTCCCATATTTGATGTGTTATACTATTCCATGGTTTGAAGCGCATATCGGGAATATTATATAAGTCTTCGCCTGTGCCGGTACATCGTAGAGTTCTACCTATTACTCCTGGAGTTAGTCTAATCGTGTTTCCATATGCACTAGACCATAGCCAATTGTCTTCATCTTCAGTGTTCCATATTAACGTGCTATCCAAATTTGCGTAAAAAAGAATTAGTGCCAATTGATCGATTTGGATGTCATTGGAAGTGAACGATATCAATGTTTCTAGTCTGGCATTCTCGCACATTTCATCCAAATCATACATTGGAAATTTAAATAGGTTATAAAATGGACCTGTGTGAAGCTTCTTCTTTTATATATACTCATATCTCTTGATTGAGTGTGGTGCCCGATTCATCCATCTTTCGATTTGATCATGTGAGCAAACTTGAGGTTTTGACAATGATGTTGGTTGGTCTTGTTTTCTTTTGGATATTTTAGGGTTTTTATTTCTAGGAGGCATTGTAATCGAGCGACTGGAAAAAATATGGTTTTTTGAAAAAAAATAGTCAATCGAGTATAATCGGTTGAGAGTAAAAGTAAGATGAGAAAAAAATAGACGTTATCTAGGTGTTTTTAAAGTGTCGATTGAATTTCAGACGTCTGGAAGCAATTGCAGATGTCTGGTTTACCCTAATGCCAACACAGTAGATAATTTAAGACGTTTGATTTAATTGCTAGACGTTTGGTTTGGTCGAGTTTTAAAAATTTTATAGGTAGAGGGATTTTTCAGACGTCTTGTTAAAATATCAGACGTCTGAATTAGGTCGAGTTTTTAAAATTTGGTGGCATAAGCATAATTCAGACGTCTGGATCAAAGTTCAAACATCTAAAATAGTCTGGTTTCTATTTCAAGGAGGCAGAGCTAATTTTCAGACATCTGGAGGGTTATAACAGACGTCTGACATATGCACAGTGATAAAAAAATTCATGTGATATCATAGTGTCAGACGTCTGAGGTCCATATCTAGACGTCTGAAATAGACAATCTTTCTAATAATAGCCTAATTAATGGTGTTGCTTATTTCTCGATTATCTTTTGTTTGAAAAAATGTAGTTTTATTTTTCTAGAAAAATTACAAATATACGTAGACATACATAAAAATAGTCTATTTAGATGGCGATGGAGTTTTGCGATCATCTGACTTGCTATCCCTCCATGGTTTGAGTGGAGACCATATATTTCCTCGTTCGTGGGTTCTCGGGGAACCAGAGTATCTCCTTGGTAAAGGATCCAAAGGTGTACGATATGGGGAAGAGGGATCCAAGGAACTACAAGGCATCAAAAGTGGTTCATGGACATCTTTCTTCCGTGAAGTACAAAACTTCATCACTACTTGCTCCAGAAAGCTTAGCCAACGTATCGTGACTTTTTGTTCAAAATATTGTTCTCGTTGAAGATCTATGTTTTGTCTTTGATAGTGATGTAATTCATCAATTTTCTCCTTTGTGTAAGGAGAGACAAATAACTATCGTTTAGTCTTCTTGCTATCGGGAGTGAATCCCATGTGATATGAAGACCACTTATACGTCGGTTCCTGATTTGGTATGGGTGTAGGAAGCTGTTGTGGTGTATCTGCCGAGCTATCCGTTGTAGGCGTCGAGATGGATATATAAGAATTTTCAGAGGCCATGATTTTATTTTGTTTAAAACGAGTATGAATTGTATATATGTTTTTTTCTTTCTTGTTGTATGAATATTTATGTAAGTTCAAAAATTATTTATAGAACATTTGCAGAAACTAACTAACTAAAAAACAAAAGATGAAGGATTTATTAATTACAATTTGTGGATAGGAAATTATTAGCTAATCATAGCTTAAATGAAGAAGTGGTTATTAAGTTAGAAGATCATGAAGAGAGCATATCCCTAAATCGCGTCGGAGTTTTATAAATGTTTGTTCATTTAATGTTTTTGTGAAAATATCTACTATTTGATTTTGGTATTTACGTATTCTAATGAAATAGTTCCTTTTTCAACATTGTCACGTAAAAAATGATATCGTATATCTATATGTTTAATTCGCGAGTGATTTACAGGGTTTTTGATAAATTTATTGCACTCGTGTTATCACAATATATTGGAGATTTATTGATAATTTTGCCAAAATCCGTAAGTGTTTGTTTCATGTATATCACTTGTGCACATGCTAGAGCTGCTGAAATACATTCAGCTTCGCAAGTAGATAAAGAAACACAATTTTGCTTTTTGCTAAACCATGAAACTAATGATTGTCTGATAAAGTGACATGTTCCACTAGTACTCTTATGATCTGTTCTACAACCACCGAAATCTGCATCACTATACGAAACTAGTTCAAATGATGATCCTTTAGGGTAAAACAAACTGTAATCTTTAGTACTAGATAGATATCGTAAGATACGTTTAACCGCTCTTAGGAAAGATTCTTTTGGTTTTGCTTCAAATCGAGCACAGAGACACACACTCATCATAATATCAGGTCAACTAGCCGTCAAATAGAGTAACCAATCATGCTACGATATAATATTTCATCGAAATCTTTTCCGTTATCATCCTTTTCTAAGTGAACAGTAGTACTCATTTGTATTGGTTTGCTTGAAGCTTTATCCATTTCAGAACGACGTAATAGATCGTTATAATATTTTTCCTGATGATCAAAAATCCCATTTTCAAATTGTTTTATTTGTAAACCTAAGAAGAAATTTAATTCTCCCATGTGTGACATTTCAAATTCATTTTTCATAATAACTGAAAATTGATCACATAGATTTTCGTTGGTTGAACCAAAAATAATATCGTCAACGTAAACTTGTACAACTAAAATATCATTATTTTCTCGTTTAATAAATAAAATTGTATCGATTTTGCCAATTTGAAAACCAGATGTAAATAAGTGATTTTTAAGACGTCCGTACCATGCTCGAGGAGCTTGTTTTAATCCATAATGCTTTGTGCAATTCAAAAACATGGTCGGTATATTTTTCGTGCACAAATAATGGTCGTTGTTCTATATACGATTTCTTTAATAAAACCATTTAAAAAAGCACTTTTGACATCCATTTGAAATAGTTTAAAATTTTGATGATTTGCAAAGGCGAGTAATGTACGAATGACCTCCAATCTTACTACTGGAGCAAAGGTTTCGTCATAGTCGATACCTTCTTCTTGATTATAGCATTGAGCAACTAAACGTGCTTTATTTCTAAGTATATTTCCGTTTTCGTCTGCTTTGTTTTTAAATACCCATTTTGTTCCTATAACCGATTGATCTTCTAATCTTGGTACTAATTCCTAAACACTATTACGTCCAAATTGATTTAATTCTTCTTGCATAGCTATTATCCAAAAATTATCATTTAAAGCTTCTTTATAATTTTTTGGCTCAAAATTTGACACAAATGCTATATGGCTTATTTGATTAAGTTGATTTCTAGTTACTCTAGAATTGAGATCTCCAATGATATTATCTTTTGGATGATCCTTAAGAATTCTAGGAGATGATGTCAAGGTATTATTTTGCACATCTGTATCATTATTAATAGAGTTTGTTGTATTTGTTATTGGAATTATTTCTTCATCATCATTAGTATGACGGTTAAGAAAATTTTCGTCGAACAACACATGTAAACTTTCTTCAATAATATTATTTCGTTTAATAAAAATCCTATATGCTTTGCTGCGATCCGAATATCCAACAAAGATTCCTTTGTCGGCCTTCGGGTCAAATTTTCCTACATTATCCTTTTTATTTAATATAAAACATTTTGATCCAAAAGTTTTAAAGTACGATACTTTAGGTTTTCTTCCAAAATATATTTCAAAAAAGTTTGTTTAGTCATAGGATGTATGGATACTCGATTTAACACATAACAAGCTGTGGCAATAGCTTCAGCACAAAAATGTTTGGCAAAGCACTACTATTTAGTAGTGTTCGTGCACATTCTTGTAATGTATGATTTTTTCTTTCTACTACACCATTCTGTTGAGGTGTGCGAGGAAAAGAAAAATTATGATTTATTCCTTTCTTATTACAAAAATTAGTAAAAAGATCATTTTCGAATTCTCCACCGTGATCACTTCGAATATTTATAATTTTCAAATACATTTGTGTTTTAATTTTTTAGCAAATAATTTAAATATACCAAAGGTATCACTTTTATGTTTTAAAAATAATGTCCATGTATATCTTGAAAAATCATCAACAATTACGAAAACATATTTATTATGATTTATAGATCGTATTTGCATTGGACCAAATAAATCTAAATGTAATAATTATATTGGTCTTTTAGTAGAAATATTATTTTTAGATTTAAAAGAACTTTTCTTTAGTTTTCCAATTTGACAATCGTCGCATAAATTTTTCTACTTTGTAATTTATTTTAGGTAAACCTCTAACTAGCTCATATTTTGCTAATTTACTAATATATCAAAAATTGATATGAAATCATTTATGCCATAACCAAAGATCGTCATATTTGGCGGTTAAATACAAATTTGAATTTTTATTTATATTCATGTTTAAGACATAAATAATTTTGTTTCTAAAACCTTCAAATATAAAGTGTTTGTTATTATCGAAAATATTACATCTATCTTTTTCGAAATTAATTTGAAAACCTTTATGGCATAATTGACTAACACTTAGTAGGTTGTGTTTTAGATTTTCTACTAATAAAGCATTTGTAATAATATGAGAGTTAGAAATACTAGAGTTGATGACTTCTCCAATGCCCACGACATATCCTTTTGAGTTATCTCCAAAGGTTACCGTTTCACCATCGATCGATGTTATATTTGATAGCATTTTTGAGTTTCCGGTCATATGCTTGGAGATTCCGCTATCTAGTATCTATTTCTTCTTATTTTTTATTTTGGGTACCTACAAAATAAAAGTTGTTTTAATTGGTACCCATATACTTTGTTAGGGTCTTAGATATTAGGAGAAGCAGGTAGCCATAATCAAGATGGATTGGTACCTTTATGAATATAATTTTTATTATAGAGTACATTCTCTAAAAAATTATTAATATGTTTTTGTTTAATCAAATTACTATTTGTCTTAGGAATCCAAATTTTCATATTTTTGGTATTCATATTAGACTTAGGCGAACTTTTAGTCTTTTTATACCCATAATTCTTAACATCATTTCCTCTTTGTTTAGGAGGATTTTTAAATCCTATTCCATTTCTATTACCTAATGGTTTTGAAGTTTTGATAACATTTTCCAAATCTTATTTTCCTTTATTGAAATTTGAAACAGTATCTGTAATTTTATCTAATTTTTCTTTTAATTCTAAATTTTCAATATTTCAATATTACTCTTCAAGTTGATATTTTCCTTTAACAAATTATCCTTTACTATTTTAGTTTTATAAAAATCAATAGAATAGCCTCATTTTCTACCAAATTATTTTTAATTTTTTCTTGAGATAATTCTAGGTACTCTTCTAAGATAATTTTTTCATCTTTTAACATTTCTACTTCAAGCTCTAATCTATTTATGTTGGCTATATGTTCTTTGTTCAATTTTTTAATTTGCCTATCATCTAATTCCATGCTAAGTTCTAATAATTCATCATAGCTAAGTTCGGGACATACCTCATCAGTTTGTGCCATAAAACATACTAGCTTGTTCTCCGTCGCTGTCACTATCATATCAGATGATGAAGAATCCGAGTCATGCCATGTTACTTTGAAAGCCTTCTTCTTTTTGATATTTTCAAATTTGTTTTTCTTTTTATCATTATTGAGATTAGGACAGTCTTTCTTCATATGTCCAAATTGATCACATTCATAGCATTTAATTGATGTTTGATTTGTTGAGCTTGATTTTCCTCCTTTCTGAACTTTAGTCATTTTCCTAAACTTCTTGAATTTGTTGAAATTTTTGGCAATAAATACAATTTCTTCTTCATTTAAGTTGAAGTCTTCATTTGTTGTTGGAAATGCTATGTTCTTCTTTTTCGAATTTAGTTCTTTTCGTGGCTGCAAATTAGCTTCATAGGACATTAAATTTCCTATCAACTCTTCAATTAAGAGTGCTAACAGATCATTAGCTTCTTTGATAGCTAATACTTTTCTTTCCCACTCTAGAGTTAAAGAATTGAGTATTCTAGATACTAAATCAAAATTTGTGAATTTGACACCAAGTACCATTAAATCATGTTGAATGGTTTGGAATCTAGAGTACATATCTACTATAGATTCATTTTGTTTCATTTTAAATGATGAAAGTTGATTTTGTAAAATTGAAATCTTAGTTTGTTTAACTTTGTTTGTACCTTCGTGTGTAACCTGTAAGGTACGCCAAATATCAAATGCAGTGTTACATAACATGACACGTGAAAATTTATTTTTATCTAGTGAGCAAAATAAGACATTCATAGCTTTTGCATTATTAGAAGCTGTCGTTTTTTGTGCATCGGTCCATGTGTTCATAGCGGTAGTAGGTGCTTCATATTTATCTTAAGTGGCTGACCAAATTTCTAGACCATTAGCTTCCATAAAAATTCTCATACATGTTGACTAATATGCATAGTTAGAGCCATTAAAAAGTGAGGGTCGTGCTGTGGATTGTTCTTCTTGAAAAATATTTGCCATATTAAAGTGATTCAAAAACGCGTTACTGTACTTTGATTAAACCTAGCTCTGATACCAATTGAAAGTTTATAGGGTGGATCGTGTAGTATATATGCAAGAATATGTGACTAACTATATGATGCAATTAAGATAAATTAATCTAGTTAAATATAGAATAAGCACATCAGGATTTTATACCGGTTCGAACCTCCCGTCCTACGTCCAGTCCCGAATCTCCTCTTTGGAATTCAACTCTCAAACACCCTCACTTTTCCCGGAGGAATAGGCTTGGTTACAATAGCTTGTTCTTTTCAAGTATGTGTTCTGTAACACGGATATTGACTATTAAGTACAAATGCTTCCGATATATATATCTGGAGAATAATGATTGATGAGATCTTAATATATGGAAGAGTAAAATACAAGTATAGATTGCTAAAGATCAAGAATATGTTAGAGTATAAAAGTAAAGAGCGCAACTAAGTCAGGTGAGTTCTTCTCTTTGAATCTTGATGTTATTTATAGTGGTAGAGAGATTCCTTGAATAGTTGCATCCATTAACAAGTGCTCTATAGTTGCTTCTGATGGTGATGAAGTGTTGCAGCGAAGAGAATTGAAGATGTCTTTTCAAATGCGGCAGTTGTTGTTTGAATTTTAAAATCCGAGTTCAGTAATAGACGTCTGGTATTTGTTTCAGATGTCCGGCTATATATATTTTTTGTATATAGTAGCCTTTCAGACGTCTGAGTACAATAACCAGACGTCTGATCCTGTCTGGTTTATAATCCAGAGGATTTCTTCAGACTCTGAACCCGTGCATGTTTCTATTGTGCATATGTGTCATTGCTCCATTGATCCTATCGACTTGTAGTTTCTTGTAACGTTCTTTAAACCTTGTTCCTGTCTGTCTAACGATGTTATTTTAGCAATTACTTGTAAATAATAATATATATGCATATTCAGTTTCCATTGTATAGTTGTTGTCATCGAAACAATAGATTTGATTTCCTAACAAAGCTAAGTAAAGAATTTAAAATTTGATATATTTTATTCATAATAATTAACATACAAAACAATAAGATCTCATTTATAAAACCATTACAATGTTTCTACTACGCTATTCTGATCGTCTTACGGAAAATACAAGTTAGTTATCGAAACAAGCTATAAAAAATTTAAAACTTTAAAAATTTTCCAACACTCGGATTTACGAAATTTTTTGGCAGAGTCTCCTTTGCGCAGCTCGATCGGAACTACAAATGCTACTGTGGGCCCCAAACCAACGAAAGAAAACAAAAGCCAAGTGGCTCCATCATAAAACCATCAAATCAAATGCCAAACAAACATGTAACCTTCTTGTCGGGCAATCCAAAATTTTCTTGATTTTAAATACCTGCATCTTATTTACCAATGATATCCAATCATATAATTTAAATCATATTATATTTTGCATTTTAATTTCCAATACTTGCTTTACTTAAGCTTGCACGACGTACATATATCATCCGTATGCAATATCAAATCTGATCTATCACTCGATCACACAATTTCACTTCCAAACTAGTGTCGTCCACATGACTCTCTAGTGCGGACTCAGATTTGGTTCCTTGATCAGAAACCGTTATTCTTCTTGCATAGCCATATACTATGATAGAGAATTCCAAAATCAAATCAAAAATCCATATTCAAGGTTCGTCATCTAGAATCGAGTGAAAAATCCTAACTAGGATCGATACAAATTATCACGAAATTCTATGCTCGAATTTGGATCAAATCGTCATATGAATAAAATAATATACGTGCAACTTACATATTTATTCCAATTGATTCTTAGTTGCACCAATTTTGTTTACATTTACTTCACTTTCATAATTTCGTTTAATAACAAATTGATTTGTGAAACATTCTATTTATCATCACTTTAGTTTATAATCATTCTATAAAAGTCCAACTTTTTATATGTGACTTTATCTAAGTTTATGGTGATCTCAAAAGTTACAGATTCAATTTCACAATTTCTTTGCAAATTCATATTTAATTCTATAACCAATTTACAAAGATATTATTTAATTCACCTGTCCACTTTTTTTAGTTCCACTTACTTATTTCATTTAGTCATTAATCATTTCATAATATACTAATTAAGTATAACTTTTATTATTACAACTAAATTTCCACTTATGTCACGACCCGTCTTTTATCTATCAGAAAGACACATTATGATTAAGAAAGAAAGGGATAGAGAAGAGAAAAGATAGAGAAGAAAGTACTAAACAAATTAAAATCTCACAGCGGAACGAATAAATTATATTACATCACATAAGATATTACATAGTATACAACATCTATTAGAGTTATACAGCTTACACATCACATACTAGACAGTTATAAACACCTGTCTAGTCATTATAACTCAAATACAACACAAGGATACCAACACAGCGGAAAATTATATATCTATAAACGCTGAAGCCTTCTGCTCCTGATCTCCTTCATATTTCGTCAAGGCTAACCTGAATCCCTTGACTACTCATAAAAATTTGAGTACCCAAGAGTTTAATAAAACACAAAATAAACTTCGGGTCAGACATGGGTCTGGTGTGAGTAAACGGGTTAAAGTTGTTTAACTTTGAAAAACCTTTTAAAACAAAAGGTATCTCGTAAGACTTCCCGCACATAAACACGGAAAAGTTTTTACCTTACGATAACCAAAACATTTGATAGGAAATCCAGTGATATTATAATAGGGTCTAAGGTTTTGGAGCAAAATACAGAAATAGGTGGAATGCTTACATCTCATGTTCCAACATAGTTAGGCACAATCAAAACGTACGCCACGTATTGGAGATTGGATTCCATACAATAGCAGGGCTACTGGGGTACCGCCCGTCACAGTATGCGGTCTAGATCACCGTACCGAGGATCCACCCTAAATCCCTGCAACACAAGGCCGGAACCATCCCTTACTGGATCATCCCGAACAAGACAACCCCAGCAGTTGTCGCGACCAACTGCCCACACAGCCGAATAAAAAGAAACCTCTAGACAGGGGAAAATCTCGTCCTACTTAGGTGCTACCCACTTAGCCTTGCTGCACCTCCCTTGTTTTAGCCATTGCCGGTTGATGAGGCTTGAGGCTACGATTACCTTTATAGAACACATCTATCTTAGAATGCTCATCACCCACCTGACGATGTTTTGAAAGCACTCAATCCATACAAGTTCGTTCCGGTTTCGAACGACACCAAAGGCACTACCTCGTTACACTCATTTTGGAATCACCCTCAGAGTTAATGACAATAGCCCTTGCGCTCTGAATCTTCATCTTCACTTGAGATTCACGACCTATCGTTTAATTTGGATCGATGTGGTTTTCGGATATCCAAATCTAGAAACCCGATCCCGGTCTCATTGAAATCCAAAACACCATCTTTTAAAGCCAAGTTGTTTTAAAGTTAAAACAATTCAATTCTATTATCTATATTCACACAGATAGATAATTCACATCATCACAAATAGATAACTCATATCATCACAATTCAACTAAAGAACCCAATATCACAGATCAACACATATTTCAAAGATATCAACAACCCAAGGCATTCAATATCATTCAACCATCCATAAGCAAAGATCTATTAATCACACCATCTATAATTAATTTAAAATGAATTAAATTAATTACTTCATCTCTAATTAATTTAAAATAAATTAAATTAATTTCTTTCATCACTATAAATCTTACTTAATCATTAATTAATTAAAAATCAATTGATTAATCATCCTCTAAGTGTTCATCTTAATTAATCATCCTTAATTAATTATACTCTAATTACATTAAGTAATTAGCCTTTAATTAATTAGACAAATTAATTATCCTTAATCACTTACAGTAATTAACCTTTAATTACTCCTATTAATTAATTAACTATAATTGATTGCATTAATCCTTAATTAATTACGTTAATTAATTACTTTGTAATCACTTCATTGATTAAATATCCTTAATTAATCAACCCTTAATTATTTTATTAATTATATTAATTAATGATCCATTAATCACTTCTTTAATTAATTATTCTTCTAATTAATTACATTTAATAATTAATCTTAATTAATCTTTATTCATTAATCAGCCTTGATTAATCACATTCAGAAATTAACTATCCATAATTAATTACCTTACTTAATTAACTTCAAAATAAATTTTATTTATTAATTCTTAAATTAATTACACTAAGTAATTAATTCTTAATTACTTCCACTAAGTAATTATCCCTCTTATTAGTTACACAAAGTAATTAAACCCAATACTACTTCCATTCTTCAATTAATTGCATCCAGTAATTATTCATTAATTACTTCACTAAGTAATTACACTTTATAAATGACATTAACTAATTATACTTAACCAATCATCCAGTGATTATTTTAAATTAATTAAATTAATTAATTAACTTAAACTAATCACATTAACTTAATTACATAAAGTAATTAATCACTTTAATTGCTTCCATTAATTAATTTAATTTATTTACCTTTAATTTACTTAGATTAATTTAATTAACCTCTAATTACATTAAGTAATTACTACCCTTAATTAATTAAATCAAATATTTTAAATTAATTACAATAATTAATTTTCTCCAATTCACAAGTTAGTGATCCTTGAATTAGTTGCACTAATTAACAATTCATTAATTACTTCACTTAGTAATTACCCTTTAATTATTAATTTGTTAACCCTTTATTAATTTCATTAAGTGATTAACTTCCTATTAATTTCCCCTAGCTAGTCATTCCTAATTCATCACCCTCCTTACTTAGTTTCAAAAGTAAAATTTTTATCTTAATTAAATACTAAATTCCATCAACTAACTTCTTTAAAAACCATTTAGAAAATAATTATATAATTAAAAATATATAATTTACTTTAAAACAAAACGATCATAAATATTAAAAATCTTGAAAACTTGTTTAATAAATTTAATAAATTCTTATTCTTTGAAACTTGATTATAAACTCCCCTTTTAAAAACTTATTCAATTTTTAAACATATTTAAACTTGGTTGAATATTCTCTTTTGGAAACAAATTATTTTAATAACTTTAAAACTTGATTTAAACACTTTGTTTTGGAACTGATATAGTATTTATCTTGGAGAAACTAGTTTTCATTTTGCTTTAAACTTTGAACTTTATTTCCTTTTTACAAAATTTTGAAACCTGTTTAAAATCAATCCCGAGCCTTTCGCAAAAATCCCGAGACAATCTCGAGACACTCACGATCAAACACACAACTCACTTTCTACGAGTCCAACATGAAAAATCTTCGAGCAAACCCCGTACTCGTGCCTTCTTCGCAACCCAGATTCTCATATCACCACTATGCACGTGTACACGCGACTGCCGTCGATCTAATCACCTCCGACGATGCCCACTAGTCGCTAATGACCCCTACCAACATTCCGACCACCCAGTATCGTTGATCACACTGAGTGTCGAAATCGAACAGAACGGAACCCATACCATCATCAGAAAATCGATTCACGCCACAAATTCTGGCTACCACAGGTCTGGCCATTCCACCCAGAGACGTGCCATGATGCGTCGAACCGCTTCCTCTTCATGCGGTCGACCATGATGCACCACCGCTACCGCATTCACCTCGGATACCTGACCTACCCAAATAGGTGATGAAACCCTAGACCACCTCATTCCGGCTACCACAACCAATAATAAAATCCATCACTATTATTCCTGAGACCATCCATCTACCAGCTACCTTCAACCACAATGTCGACGCCGACCACCACCTCGATCGCCAGAAAATGGCAAAACCCCAAAATCCTCCAACTTCGATTATTTCAGAGATTACCAAACTAAAAATTATGATTCTGGTCCCTAAATTCATCTTATTCCATCACAAATCTGTTTATGGATTCGAATCATAAAATTAAAATGATTGATTTTAAGCTATATTCAGATCATTACTGTATCCTTTTATTTTTGAAATAATTTCTAAACATAAAACCTTGAAACTATTTTTAAAATTAGTATAACACTGTTATAATCATATTTCTTTTATAAATCATAACCAAATTCTAAAAGTTTGGGAAGATATTAATTTTATAAGAAAATTTAATCCTGGATTTAACGGAGAAAATATAAAGTTATTTACTCAAACACAGGCATATACAGATCATATGTATATTAATACATTCATATCAAAGACTAATGCAAATCATGCTGCTCTAGTCGTTCATCACATGCAATAAAGCAAGCAATTGTAGCACTGTTTTTTTAAGTTTTGTTTACTCACAGATTAGATGATGAATAGAGGCTTCTTTTTGAAAAATCTTTTGAATCCTTAAAACTTGAGTTGCTGGAAAATGTTTCTGATTTTAAGAACTTGAATGCTGAAATTGCTGAAGAATGCTTTAGCTTGAAAATAAAGATGAACTGCTTGATTTTGAGCTTGCTCTATTGATCAGCTGCAGCCTTTTTAAATTTCATCTCAGGTTTGCTTTTGAATAGATCTTAGGTTTGAAGAAAATGCATAGACTCTGATTCTAGGTTTTAAGAATTGTACAGGTTTTGGGTTTTGATGTAAAGATGATATTACATGCTAGTTTTCCTTTTGAAAATGATTTGCAGGCCAAAGATTTGATTTTGGTTTTTGAAAATGGTTGTAGGTTGTTGAATTTTGATTCAGGTTTGAGGAATGATGTTCAGGTTTCTGATTTGAAGAAAATTTTGATTAACAGATTTGTTTGATTTTATCTTGGTTTTGAATTAGGAAGAGGATAGAAAAGGAAATAGAAGAGAAAGAAATATATGTTTTATATAGGCTGAATTTGTAATTTATTTAAAATAAAAGAAAAAATAAAATTTAAAATGACACCTGTTAAAACCTTCACCATTTGTCATTTACATTTGTTCACTAATTAACACTTATTACTATATGTCTTAATTTTATTACACTTGTTATATTAAGCCTTATATAATTACACTTGTCCTTAATGTATTTTTCTATTTATTTTAAATGTAAGTAAAAGCCTTTATATTAATTTACAATTTTATAAATGGTTATCTAAATACATATATATGAATTTTCTTAAAGGAAATAAAATAAAACAAATTATATACAAATAAAATCTTATACCTATATTTTAAATCCAAAATATTTTAAAATATACAACTTTTGAATTTCAATTTTAAATCCAAATTCAAATTCAAATTAAATTCAAAAATCCAATTTAAAATCAACAACATATTAAATTTGAAAATAACAATTTAATTTTCTTTAAAATCTATTTATAAAAATAACGCATTATTATTATTGTTTGAAAATAACAAATTGCTAATTTTAAATAATTTATAAAAGAAATTATCTCTTTATTTATAATTTACTTATATTGCTAAATGAATTAATGATCATATGTAAAGCATATTTTAAACTTATATATATTTCCAAATCATATTTATCGAGTAATATTTAAAAAGAAAATAAAACAAATCTTTTTGTTTCATTTAAATTTAAACTTAAGCTAAATATAAATTTTAAACAAATAATATTTACCTTAAGTATTTTAAAATCATATGGTTGACTATTTAAATAATCTTTGTAAAGTTTTATATTATATTTAATCATAATTTTCAAATTACCAAAATATATTAGAATTTAAAATCATGATTTTACTTATTAAATTTTAAACTAAAGCTTTTCTATTTACAATATATATATATATATATATATATACATTATAAGTATAAAACATTTTATTAGCTTTAAAAGATAAAATTTACCAATTAAATATTTTTTTGCTTTTAAAAGAATAAACTTGCCAATTCAAATTAAAATTATAAAAGACAATTATTAAATCTATTTAATTTTTAATACAGATTATTAAATTGATATAGCCCGAAATTCCGGCTCACCACAACTTATATAAATTTCAATTACTTTTTAAGTTTGTTTACTTGTATAATACCCCATAACATATCCAAGTCATTATTTTTACTTTTAACATTTGGTAAGTGTCACGAACGAGATTTTCGACACCCAAAAATTGACATCAATACATCCAATGTATCACATGCCGAACAATCGAATGCCGAAAATAACAGATCGTTAGGGTAAAGAGGAAAGTGGTAGAAGAAGAAAATAGAAACAACAACACAGATGCTCACAATCGTAGCGGAACAATATGTAATAGATACCAACTGATCTTTAAATAAAAAGAACTATAACTGTTTTTGTACATTACATCATCAGAGTACAACACAAATCAATAGCACACTATTGAGCAGTTATAATAACTTATCCTCACAAAAACTGAATATACAACCTACACAGCGGAATATAAATCCTATATGGGTAATACGTCTTCGCCATTCAGCTCATCTCCTGAGCTCAATAGCATACTATCCTGAATCTGTAATACTCGGTCTGACCCGAGCATTATAATAAAATAACACCCGAGTCAGTCTGGAAAACCAGCGTGAGAAAACACACTCAATTTGAATTATTAAAGTTCAAAATCCTTTGAAAATCAAAGGTATCTCGTAAGACCACGCCACAAATAAACGCGACGGGTTTTTACCTCATGAACACTAAAAAATTTCATATCAAATCCTCTGATATTATAATAGTGTCTAATTACAAATACTTACTCAAATAACTGAAATTATTACATTAATTAAATTCCAGCATATTAGGCTCTATAATCAAAACCGTAAAGGCATGTATTGGGAAATGGGTTCCATACGAATGGCTAGGCACTAGGGTACCACCTATCACAGTACACGTCTAGAACAGCGTAGTGAGGACCACGCCTGGATCCCCTGCAACACAAGACCAGACTATCAAATAAACAATCATTCAAAGTTAAATTTTGGGTCTACATTTGATAGTCCTGTTATTTTCAAAGTTATATTTCTACTAGATATTTCCAAAGCTATATTTTGGGTCTATATTTGATAGTCGGTTATTTAACTATCAAATAAACAATCATTCAACCAAATATTTTATTTTCTACCAAAAAAAACAAGTCTCATATTGATTTCATTTTAATAAATTAAATCCCATTATCCAAAATATATGCGCTTATCTTATCGAATTTTTCATATTCACAAACTATTCTTTTTTCTTTCTCAAAAATATTTGAAAAACCCTTTCAAAATAATATGGAAAGTACCACTGTGGTATCAAACCATGGATTCACAGTTCAACGGTTACGTCTCTATCCCAGATAAATTCAAGACTTAACTAGAGGCACTCACTGCCTTCGATTTCGCCATGCGAGTATACCAATGCTCTTCGAAAATTTTATTTAAATATTTTCAAAATAATACTTATGAAATTTCTATAAAAAAAATTCCAAGTTAACTTTAGACAAACTACTTTTTAACTAAAAGCTATTATATAAAATATTAATATTGAATAATTATCCTTCTAAAATAATAATGCTAATTAAACCTTTAATAATAACTAACTACTATAGCTAACTTAATTAATATTTTCTTTAACAAATTTTAAAACAACTAAATAATAATTTTTCTTCTAAAACATTCTTTTTAACACTTTTAAAATTTCTAACTAATACTTAAAAATCTTCCCTTTTTAAAATAACTTAATTTTTAAGAAAAATATATTTTCAACTCCAATATAGCCAGTCGAATTATTTATAAATCCCTCTGGATTTTCTTCTAGTTTGATTTACGTTCTAATTCCGCAATTCCCTTTTTCCACATTTCTATAAAATAAATTTACTATTTATTTTTAAACCGATATACCCATCTCCTTATAAATTCCTATCATGAATTTATAATTCCCATTTATCCACTGATAATTTACTTTACTTAATTTATAAACTTCATTCATAAATTCCATAGTTTCATTCCCTTTTTATCATTGTTTTCACAACGCTTAATCTATTTTCTAATTTAAATTCCATTTTTAATTTAAAATCTTAAATAACCCAAACATATTTCAAAGTCCATAATTTCAGATCTCGCTTCCTTTTTATGATTTAAAATCTTATTTAAATCTGTAACATCAATTTCATATTTTATTTTCAAATTTCCTTTTTGTTTTCCCAAACTATTTATAACCTCGATTTTAAAAATAAACCATTTTATACTTAAGCAAAATCGCTTAAGTTCTATTATGTAAAATATTTTTATTCAAATATTCCAAAATCTCTATCTGTCTATATCCAGAAATTATCAAATAAATTTTTTAAAATCAAACTATTTATTTCACCGAAAACTCATTTCTATAAATAAATCCCAAATTTCACTATAAATATTTTTACTTCAATTTCTCCTTTTCATTTTCTTTCCCAATTTTAAGCATTTATTGAAAGTGTGTTATGGATCGTGTAATATGGATATATGATAATACATAGTATAATAATGATAATAATACTGTAAATAGTGTGGAATAAAAAGCAGTATAGTAAAATGACACCAGAGATTTTTATACGGGTTCGGAGCACCGTCCTACGTCCAGTCCCAGACACCTTCTAGAATTTTACTAAAACAACAACCCTCACTTTACCTGGAGGAATAGGTTTATACACCCCGGAGCAGCCGAACGGGGACCTAAATAGTAGAACAAGATTTCGCCTCAACAGCCGAAGAGGACTTCACTCGCCTGAGCAGCAGAACAGGACTTCAACTAATATAGAAAATAGTTTTGACTAATGTGTGTTCTGATAACACGGATTTGTCACTTGTAGTACACCATTCCTATAATATTCTCCTTAAATATAAATATATATTTGAAGTATATGAAGAATAGAAAGGTATGGTATTGCTTTAATGCAGAATAATTGAAAGTATGATAGCAAATAGATTTCAGAAAGTTAGATTAGAGCATAAGAGAATTCGATTGTGATTCAGTGATTTGAATCAAGTTGGAGTTTGTATTTATAAAGGTTAGAAAGCAGGGACTGTTGGTGAAGAGTTTTGATCGAAGTGTTGCGTCCGAATTTTTTCGTTAAAGGTTCGTATCTCTTCATAAAAAGTCGTGTCTTTTCGAAAAGTGGCTGTTATAGAAATTCAGTCAACTGAGCCTCTGGGTCAGTCGACTGAATATTCAAAGTAATTTTAAAATTTTAAAATTCATGTATCTATGTATCTGTGCACCTGTGCATATTGTACGGTATTTTCTGGGTCAGTCGACTGACCCTTCGGGGTTAGTCGACTGTCCTGGTAAAATCTGTGCAATTTGCATAGGTTTTACAGGTATAATAATATATGTAATTTTAAATACTTTTATAATATAACATATATAACTTTAAATAATTATACATGCTTATATATGTATAAATTATTTGAAAATAAGACGATTAAATATATAAGCTAATATATACGTAAACGAGGAGAGATTTTAACAAAATTAACCTAAGACTCAAAAACAAAATAATATAATTGATGCACTGGTTTTGAAGTCTTGTCCTCTTCTAGTATATATTCTCTTTTTGTTGTAGCAGTCGTCAAATCTGTATGTCGTAGTGATGGCTTTGTGTCATGAATCAAAACCAAGTCTCAACATTCTCCCCCTTTTTGATTGATGACAACCTGTAAATAGATATAGATTTCGACTGTATATATAATACAAATACTTACTCCCCCGAACCTTTGACACTCTATACCCTGCATTCTTAACGTTAGTAATTATATTTCTCCCTCTTTGTCATCGAAAAAAAGAAATAAAGAACATGAACAATATAGAACAAAATAACTACTACTTATAATGTAAGGTATCAGAAAGAATTAATATTTAAAGCATGTGATACCCAAGGTTCTTATAATTTCCTAATTTTTAGGAAACCATACCCATTTGAGTGTAGATGAACCTTTAAAAATATAATTTTCATTATTAACTACCATATCAAAATAATCATCATTGTATTTTTCTCTATTTTTCCAATTAACAGGAACTCAAATACTTAGATAATTTTTATTCATAGTTCCCGTCAATGATCTTATAAAGAATTTATAAACATTATTGGTCATAATTTCTAGAAAAATTGGATTTAGACTTTACTCGTAACCTAGTGCTAGCACTATTATTTTTACTATACATGAAAACATATCTAGTGTTATTTGTACGATCAGTTTTATTATATCCTAAACCACTTTTATCATTGTGAGCTTTTGTATTCTTAACATAACCTAATCCCTTCTTATTTGAAGCAGGTTGAGAATTTTTAACAATCCTGGATAAATTTTCTCTCCCTTTACTAAAATTGAAAATATTTTTAGTAATGTCATCAAGCTTAGTTTTGAGACTAGTGTTATCTAACTCAACTTTTAATTTTTGTTTTTAACTCATGATTCTCAAAAGCTAGAGTTTTTTTTGAGCTTCTATTTCTTGACTAAATAGAGTGAGTTGAGAATTGTATGAATCTTGAATTTTCTCAAGTTCTTCTTCTAATATTTTCTTCTCGTCTTTAAGCATATCTCTTTCGAATTTTGCTTTCTTATGATTTTCCAAAGCTTCCTTATATTTTCTTTTGAGACTTTTTAAAGTGTCTAGAAGTTCTGAATTTATTTCTAGCATATCATCAAAAGTTAGATCATTAACCTCATTATCTTTTGCCATGAAGCATTTGTTTGTTTGCTCCTTTGATTTTTCTTTATTGCTCTTCCTCTTCTTATTGCCTTGACTATATCTCTTTGTATCCATTTATTCTAGGATGTTGTTACGATCTCTAGAATACCAGGCTCTGATACCAAATGAAAGTGTGTTATGGATCGTGTAATATGGATATATGATAATACAGAGTATAATGATGATAATAATACTGTAAATAGTGTGGAATAAAAACCAGTTTAGTAAAATGACACTAGAGATTTTTATACTGGTTCGGAGCACCGTCCAGTCCCAGACTCCTTCTAAAATTTCACTAAAACAATAACCCTCGGTTAACCCAAAGGAACAAGTTTATACACCCCTGAGCAGCCGAACGGAGACCTGAGCAGCAGAATAGGATTTTGCCTCAATAGCCGAAGAGGACTTCACTCGCCTGAGCAGTAGAACAAGACTTAAACTAATACAGAAAATAGTTTTGACTAATGTGTGTTCTGATAACACGGATTTGTCACTTGTAGTACACCCTTCCTATAATCTTCTCCTCGAGTATAAATATATATATTTGAAGTATATGAAGAATAGAAAGGTATAGTATTGCTTTAATGCAGAATAATAGAAAGTATGATAGCAAATAGATTTCAGAAAGTTAGATTAGAGAATAAGAGAATTCGATTGTGATTCAGTGATGTGAAATCAAGTTGGAGTTTGTATTTTTAAAGGTTAGAAAGCATCGACTGTTGGTGAAGAGTTTCGATCGAAGTGTTGCGTCTGAATTTTTTCGTTAAAGGTTCGTATCTCTTCACAAAAAGTCGTGTCTTTTCGAAAAGTGGCAGTTATAGAAATTCAGTCAACTGAGCCTCTGGGTCAGTCGACTGAATATTCAAAGTAATTTTTAAATTTTAAAATTCGTATATCTATGTATCTGTGCACTTGTGCATATTGTACAGTATTTTCTGGGTCAGACGACTGACCCTTCTGGGTTAGTCGACTGACCTGGTAAAATCTGTGCAGTTTGCACATGTTTTACAGGTATAATAATATATATAATTTTAAACACTTTTATAATATAATATATATAACTTTAAGCAATTATACATGCTTATATATGTATAAGTTATTTGGAAAAAAGATGATTAAATATATAAGCTAATATATACGTAAACGATGAGAAATTTTAACAAAATTAACCTAAGACTCAAAAACAAAATAATATAATTGATGCACCGGTTTTGAAGTCTTGTCCTCTTGTACTATATATTCTTTTTTTGTCATAGCAGTCGTCAAATCTGTATGTTGAAGTGATAGCTTTGTGTCATGAATCAAAACCAAGTCTCAACATTTACCATTGGTATTTAAAATACCAAAATTTGATCAACAATACCATAGCATCCGGTTAATTCAATTTTCACTATAATCTATCACGAATTATTCAAAACGAACCATATCACCGAATATGAAAATAATTTCAACATTTTTGAGGAATCCAGTTGGATCCCTCAATTCTGTTTCCAAACATCCACAGATGTTAATGCAATATACAATATAAAAATATCAATCCCACTTCGAGGGGGATATCGTGGTATATAGGGACATCCGCTGTTATGCGGTGTGCATAGGCATAGGATCTCATCCGCTATACATATGCGGGAATATCAATCACTTCGATATATATATATATATAATATCGCATCTAACTGATAACAATTATCAAATTCAATCAAATGACCAATAATTAATTTTAAATTTATAATTAATTGTATTAATCCAAAATTGAATGAGATTAACTCACCCTGTCGCTTTCACGTTCTTTTTTCAATTAAATCCGGACGCGTTTTAAATTCTCTTAACTTTTCAAAACCTCCAATTTCACTCAAACCAGTTTCATTTCGAAGCTCTCTTTAACAGGATCGCTGCACAAAAAGTTTCATCCAAAAAAGACCTCGTATGCATGAGATATAAATTTTAAAAGTTGATGATAATTTAATTATAAAATTTACACACTTTTTCTTTTTTATTTACAAAGCCCATACCCATATGAGCTCGACCCACCACTTCATCTTCCCCATCCTTCAACGCCCATGCATGAGAATGAAACGACCCAAGCAACCATGCACCACTCGAGTGACACAGAGCCACGCCACTTGAAACCAAAATTCGACGACGCCGTCGTGATTCCCCCTTCGAGCTCTCCCTATCCATACCCACCACGTTTGATCCGTGTCCACCCTTCAAAATGCATCTCCTGCACTTCCACCTCGATCCACCTTATGTCGTGACCTTCCCCTTTGTGTCGCACCCCTCTAGATCACTGCCACGTGTGCGCCCCACCCCAACGATGCCATTTTCAAACTTCGCTAGCCCTATCGATGATCGAAACCCCCAAAATCCCTAACCTTATATGAAACTACTACGTGAAACAAGGGTCGAACTCAACTCCCAGATGCCACACCATTCGATTTATATGCTAGATTGAAGCTTTAGTCGAAACGTCAATATAGGGATTATTTCTGAGATTTTCGGCAAAGTAGGATTGAAGCAATTAATTTTCAAAGTTTCAATTTTTCTTCTGTTATTCAACTATGTTCGGCCTGGGATGCTTAAAAATGTGAAAAGGGGGAAACTTGTTTGAATATGCTTGCTATAGTGATTTGAAGAGAAAGGAAAAAGTTCCGATGTGAAAACATTTGTCAAATCAATTATACATATATTACTTAAAAATTTAAATCGTCTCGAATCCATAGCTTAAAATTTTAACCTCCTATGGAGGCGTGCCGTTAGGCGTTTATAATGTTACACTCCTATTCCGAATGTAATGGAAAAGGTTTCGAGTAATTCGATCGTATGAAGAAGATAACGTTTTGGACCTAATTATTATATTGAATTTTCGTTATAAATTTCAGCACGTTTATATATCGTACAGCCAAAAGATAACCCCAAACGATACGAAATTTGAAATCCGATAATAATACACTATTGCAAATCTAATGGATCAAGTTTCGTCGAAATTCGAGTCTGTGCCCTGAAAGGCTATTTTTAAATGTCAATTTAAACGATATATTTTTAAAAATGAAAAAATCACTTTTAAATTCAATTTTAAAACTTCTATTGCCTTGGGTATTATTAATACATATTTTATAAGCCTTTAAATTATTTTTAACAAGCTCAAAACCGCAGATTCAGTTTTATACCCAATTTTCAATTATTTAATTCAATAATTAAATTATCCAATAAATGGTTATATTTTAAATTCAAGTTAAAAATTAACTTTTAAATATTTAAAATCAATTAGATATTCCAATTTCAAGTATCCAAAATTCCGGGTCGTTACAGTAAGTCTTATTATACGTTATTAGAATGAAATTTGGTATTATACAAATTAATCCGATTCCTTTTACTTAAGTAGAATGTTCACTATTTTTACTTGTTTAAATTTTTTTTACTTTCAATTTAAGAGTTGCAAACTTCAACCTTAAAGTTTCTTAAAACATTTATAGCTTACATTTCTTAATTCTCTTATTTTATAAGTTCTGGTTATTTAAAAATTTCATTTCCTTCAAATAATTTGAAGATTATTAATTAACAGAACTTAAAAATTATAAACCCTGGTTCATTTTAAATCATTTGAAATAAGCATGTATACTTATATCTTATATATATCAAATCAAAGTTTTGGAGTTTAAACCAAAATCTATTTATCGAAACAATTTCGAACCAAAGCTTCTCAGAAATCTCCCCCACTTTGAGACTCTAAAACGAACATCGATGATGCTGCGCAGTCATCACCGAGATTATTTTCTAATGACTGAAGAGGGGAGTACTAGATTCATTCCTTTTTAAAAATCTTTTTAAAATATTTGCCATATATATTTTTCAATTAATATCACTATATTTTTTCAAAACTTTGAAAACCTTTTACAAAAACACCAGAATTTAAATTTCTCAAATTCTCAATTTTATATTCATTTTACTTGTAATTTATATTTTATAAATAACATTTATACAATTTCATCTTCTTATAAGGATATAATAGCCATAGTTTAGGAATATTGAACAATCAAACAATAAATGAATATGATCAATATTATCATTTCTTACAACCTATTCACACTATATATACACCATAATAATTTCTAAAAATTATTTCTTTATATATAAAATATAATCAGGGTAAAATTATTTCATTTACCCAATTTCAAAACAGTAGTATGTCGAATTGTTCTGTTCAAGTGTTTAGAGATCCTTATCAATAACGTTATTTACTCGTATTGATCAGAATCCATAATCCACTCAACAAATTAACCAACACAATATAAAACAATTTTTATATTCACTAACAAATATGTGCGCATATCTATTAATACGACCAAACTCATCCTAGGTTATTCTGACCCTATCTCTAATGAGTTAGCCTACAAAGTTATGGTTATTGCTAAACCAAAGCTTTGATACCAACTGTAATGGCCCGTATCTTCGTTCCCTTTGAGTAGACATTAAATCATATGTGTTCAACTCATATGGAATGGAAATATGAATCTTTAGGGGCTAATTAAGAAAAATAAGAAAAGAATAAGAAAAAAACACAAAATATCGCAATGGAACGGCAAAAATATAATAATCGAATAAACAGCTCATGAAGCTGTTTATATTTTACATTTGATTATAATCTATACAACATTCATGAGAGTTATATATATATATACACACATCAGAGATAAAGAAATAATGCAGCAGACAACATGATGCAGGACTAATAATAGTAACAATATACCAAAACTTCGTCTTCGTCCTCGAGAATAAATCTTTAATAAACTGAAAAATTAGGGCTGACCCGAGTGTAATGAAAAGACAATACACTCGAGTCGGGACTAAAATGTCCTTATGTAAGTCAAATCTATATTGCATATAACATGACTGTAATGGCGTCGGAGATGTTAACGGGTTTTCATATCTCCTATCCAGTGTATAACGTGCATGCAATAACTCAAGAGATGTTACGAGATTCTCTATCTTTTAAGGATCCATCAAAATATTTATATGTAGTATATAATACGCTATATATATAATGTCTAGTCAGTAAAATAGATATGATATACTTCTATATATATAGCGTCGTGATATGACAACACCAGTAAAATGTCGGTAGTAAGGGACGCGTCGTGATATGACAACACTATACCATAATCATAGGGGTTTCGTTTAGGGATAAAAGTATGACAAGGCAATTTAGGAAATGTCCAAGGTAGGATACTACCAGTTTACCCTTTTGGAAGATGGTAATGCATCATAGCTATGATCGCTCACCGTATCCAAAACTCCCATAATTCGAAGGGTGCACGCCAATCAATCACAATATAAACGATGGTAATACAAAGAAGTGCGTCCGCTCAGAGTAGCTAACCCACTTGGCCGGTACGTCTCCTATTTTAATCATTTCAAATTGGCACAAGTGTTAGGCTAATCCATCATCATTCTCTTTCTTCAAATCCAACAAACGATGCTAAATCCAACTACTTCATTATGAAGTCTCCTCCGCGAGCACAGTTGTTAAAGTGGTTTTGGTATCGACATAGAGTATGTCCATATCCGGTCCCTGTCTCTTTAACAACCAAACGTCATTTTTCACACTGGTTGGTACTTTTACCTTTCGAAAACAATACGTACTTGATATCAAAATATCATATTCGCTTCACAATCAAATCCATTTCGACATCACCATTTTTATTCAAAATATACTATTTTAGTTCAAATTAATTTTTACCTTAATATCTCGATTTCGCTTCCAAAATCATTTCGAATTTCGATTTGGGTTATAACTTCATTTAACCCAATTCTTATTTAAATCCATGATTTAAAAATAACATTATACTCTTGATCGGTTTGAATTTATGAAAAATAGTTTGAATAGTTCAAAATAGTTTAAATAATTAAAATAGTTAAAAATTAGTATAAATGGTTAAAATAGTTAAAAATAGTTTAAATGGTTAAAATAGTTTAATATAAAATAGTTTAAGTATTAAAATGATTTATATACCAAAATAATTTGGAAAATGAAAATAATTTGTATATTTAAGAAGATAGCTTTTAAATAGTTTTATATTAAATAATTTATTTGAAAATAGTTTCAAAGTCAAACCGATTCAAATCCAATTTCCTAAGTCAAATCAATTCCAATTTACATTCAATTGACCCAATTTCGATTTAAATTCAAAACAATTTCAACTTCGATTTCAAATTAATTCCATTTCGATCTCAATTCCAATTAATTCGATTCAATTCCCGTTTGAATTAATTTCAATTCAATTCTCAATTTTTAAAACATTTCGATTTTTTATCAATTCTAAGTTTGATTTTCACAATATCGATTTAAAATACTTAATCAAAATTACCTTCAATATTCAATTTAAAAATTCAATTTTCAAACATAATTCAATTACGAGCCCAATTTTGAAACGTAGTTTTATATCACTTTTACCTAGCAATATTCAAAGTTCGAACAAAAATCCAATCTTTTAGAACAATCCAATTTTTGAATTTCACATCTTATTTTGATTATAACTTCAAAATCTCAACTTCGATTGTTTAAACATTTTCGACTTCCACAATTTGGGATCAATATCGAAATTAATTTGATTTCTATAAATTCAATTTTTTTTATCTCTTTAAATCCAATTTTTTTAATAATTTCAAATCAAAAGTTTTAAAATCATTTAATTTAACCAATCCGTTGTCCGCATATAATTTTCTATTCTATGGCCAAGTGATCGGTTATTTCAATTTAATTTCAGGGATGGATATATATCATTTCAATCCAAAATAAATGACATAGGTATATATCATTTCAACCTATTTCTTAATTCATTCGAAATATTTCAATTTGTAGTTTTATATACTATAAGTAATTTGTCAAGTAATAACAGGATATATAAAAATAAATAAACACCTAATCATCAAACATCAATCAATTTGCATCCATCACAATCAATCATACAACAGACAATATAATTCAACATAATTTCATAATTTTTATTATCAGGTAATTTACTTGCAATTAAATCCCAATTTCAATTTGACCATCAATTTTAATTTTTTACGTTTAATTCAATGATAATTAAGATGATAATCAAATTTATCAAACAATGACTAATAAATTTATATCACTTTATAATATCAAATCTAACTAGCATAAATTTCTATTACTTGTCACTCACCTTGAGTTTTCAATTTTAAATCAAATCGAATGACTTTCGATTTAAGCAAAAAATTTAACTAGCTCCAAACGATTCCAAATCTATTCCAAAATGTTGTGCTCGTTGCCACGATCTCGTCGTCGATTGTTTCGTCTAATTCGGACCTCGTATGAATAAGGTACGTATTTTTGAAGTTTACATGAATTAAATTTGATAATTAATTAAAAAATCTTTTTTTTTCAACCAAACAAATCCAGGCTGCAGCATGTGGGAAAAAGATTTGGGCCGCACATAATGTTCTTCTTCATGATCGAGTGCTACAGGCAAGTTCGAGCTCAAGAAACCCATCGTATGCGTCCTTGCCTCCATTGTCGTTCCCTCATCGGCCATCTCCTCGACGATCAACGACCATCCCCTCAACCACGATAGGTTCGATCCCCCTAGGCTCCGGAATTTGCTCTCGGTCGCGCGCCCTATATCATCGAACACTGGCCTCCATGCTCCACTAAAACCAATCATCGCCGTATGGATTCGTAGATCTCACTTAGCTCGACAATATTCTAGTTGAGAATTTTTCCTAGTAGTTGATGGATGAGGAGATAAATCGAGGAGAAGATTGGAACTTTTCGGCCATTGAAATGTGTGGAGGCGTGCCTCTAATATGAGCTAGGGTTTACTATGTCACGCGTATTTATACGCATATACATATTATTTTATTATTATTTTCAACTTTTCCCGAAGGAACCCAAATGAAGCGTGTCGCCTGGCGTTTATATTGTTTTACTCCTATTCCGAACACAATGAAACATGTTTCAGGGTCTAATTCGATTGTATAGAGAAGATAGCTTTTTAAACCCAATTATTATATTGAATTTTCGATATTAATTTCATAGCTTTTTTTCCTTACGGCCAAACGATAACTCCAAATATTACGAATTTGAATCCGATAATAATACACTATTACAGACCCAATGGAACTGGTTTTGTTAAAATATGATATTATGTCCTGGATTGCTATTTTAACGTCTCGATTATGATATAAAATTCTCAATTTCTAATTTCACTTTTAAATCTAATTTTAAATGTTAACAATCTTCACTGTTTTTTAATAAAATTTACATCAACTTCCGATATCATTATCGATCATATTAAATTCAGAATTCAATTATTCAAATAACTTCCAACATTAAATTTAAACAATTTAATTATTCAATATTCAACAAATTTCAATATTAGATTTTAAATGAATTTTAGTTATCAATCAATTACATTATTTACATCTAATGAATTCGACATTTATTATTTAATCTAACTATTTATTGTAAACACATTCAATACATAGTATTACTTTTGAATACTTGTTATTACTTAAATTTTTGAAATTAGTTTTTTTCAAAAATTTATTCAAGTCCATATCCAATAACTTACATTAAAAATCGTTAAATTCTTATTTTTAACCATTTTTATCCAATAATTACATTAAATTTAATAATTTAAAATAGCTAAAAATATGGGTCGTTACATCAAGTCGGAAAACTCTTATAGCACCTATTTCTCTGGGCTAAGTGTAACATCCCTCATTTAGGGCTCAAAACTAACTGCTACGGATGCTGCAGTCATCGAAAATTACTAATCCTCGGCGACCAAATACGGTAATGTTAGATATATTGATAACAGAAAAACGTGAATATGGAAAAAAATTAAAACATCAAACAAGTTCCACATTCCATTTCAAAGCATTTAATATTCATTACATAATCCCAATATGAGAACCACGTTCAGAGAAAATATATTTATTACAACGGATACCAAGAGCGTCATATGAAAATGACCCCCTGGATGATCAGAGTATATATATGCAATTACACAACTTTGCCTTTATAACAACAACACAGCGGAATCAAAATAAAAGAGAACTCTAGATAGCTATTATGCCTCCTGCAAGTCTCTAGAAGTTTATTCGTCTAAAGAGGTACTTGAAACCTCAACTCCCAAACTAATCAAAACCAATTGAGTACTCGAGAGTTTAAGGGGAAAACATAAACTTCGAGTCAGAGATAAAGCTCGGTATGAATAATAATTTACCATTTCAAAGCATTTAGATATCTAGTGAGACCACGCCGCTTAGCGGAATGGGTTTTCCCCTCACTAGTAGCCTAAAACCTTTACAAAACCACATACTGTGCTCTTGCATCCACGATAGTTAAAAAATTCAAAATAATATCATAATATGTAAAACATGTAAATCAATTCTGGATTACCCATCCCCATTCATTTTGACATTCTGCCTCGGTTATAGTTTCTAGGGTCACTATTAACCTATTAGTTTTCATGGGCTGACTAATTACCGATTTAATGTTTATGGACTTCCTATCCAATTCCATAGTTTTCATGGGATCACTAAGAACCTATTCGCCTTGCCAATAACATCTTTGTTTCATGGGTTCTTCCTGAACCTATTGGTAATGTAATATCCCGGAATTTCCAGGAGTTTAAAATGTTGATAATCTCTTATTTAAATTATTTGAATTGATAAATTGTTATTTTCAAAAATGAATAACCAAGTAATAATAATTTAATGTCTTAATTTTGGTTATAAATTGGTTTTATAATAAGAATAATTATTTTATTGTGTAAATAAATTCTAAATAGATTCATTGTTTTCATAATTGATAAGTGTGTTTAAATATATTTATATCTGTGTATTTTAAATTGATTTTAAAATAGGATAAATTATTTTATATAATAATGAACTTATTTAAAAATAGATATTTATATTTATTTAAATTGATTTTTAGATTTGGTTTTTTTTAATTTGACTTTGAATTTAATATAAATTTGAATTTAAGAAGAATATACATACATCTTAAAATAGAATAATAATATAGTTTGGTTTTAAAATATATAGATAATGTTTTTAATTAAAAATAAGATTTGTTTTGTTTTATTCTTTTTATAGAAATTTATTGATAGAAATTTGGAATTTTATTTATTCAATAAAAATAAATGCAAGGCTTTTGAAAAAGCATCTTTAAAATAAGTTTGCAATGTTGTATATAATTTTATTTAAATTATATTTGGTTTCATTTCTTTTTAAAGATTGTATTTTATATAAATTTAGCAAACATTTATAAATGTTTAAATGTATTTGTTTATTAGATATTTAAATAGAAAAGTATTTTTAAAATTAAGAAAAAAACATATTTGTTCATTAGGAAATTAATTTAAAAAGGCTTTTAAATTTCTTTTAAAATAAACTCAATTTGACAAGTGTTTAATTTTAAAACACAATGTCAACAAGTGTTAAACATTAATGCAAATTTAAGACAAGAGTCCATCTATTTTTCTAATTTTCTTTTAATTTATTAAATCTGAAAATTTCTTATTTAAACACCCTTTCTCTCCATCTTCTTTTTCTTTAAAATTTTTGCTTATTCTTAATAAAAAAAGAAACTAGAAATATCCATGCCAATCTTTTACTCATTCCAAATCAGAAAATCTTCAAAACAATACCTCAAACAAAACCTGAAAATCTCCTCAAAACAATTCTGCAAATTTTGTTTTCCTGAAAAACATTTTTCCAAGCCTGCATCTACTCCTCAATTCAAACAAATGCTCAAACAAAACCTGAACTTACTCCAAATCAAACTGCATGTCTATAATTTCCTTACTTCAGATCTGCAGTTTGTTTTTAGAACAAATGCAAGTGCAACAAAATCTGCAAAATGTTTTCAAAAGTTTGATGCAAGTTAATAATCCAGTTCTGCATATCCATGTCTGCCCCCATTTTTCTTATGCATGCAACCTGAAGCATTTCTGATGTGAGCATTTCAGTTTTAAAGCTTCTCTGTTTCAAAAAGGGGTTTCAGCTACAAGTTCAATGCATTTTGCAAATTTCCAATTCATTTTCAAAACCCCTGCACTGCCTTTCTTTTAAATTGAGGAGAGTAAACTTTTTAATTAAAAATTTAAAGTAGTAATTATCTGTTGCAATTAAGTAGTGATGATGTTTATATGAGTTGTCTCTGTGTAGATATAAGGATTGCAATAGGTTTTGTTTAGTTGAAACTGTGCATGTTGATTTTCATTTTTCCTCTCTGTATTTTACTGTAGAATCTGAGAAAAGGATCAAATCTTCAGACTATTCTATTCAAAAAAAATTATAAAGTCATAGATTTAAACTAAAACAAGTTAGTTCAAGTATAAACTAAGAACAAAAATAGATCAAGTCTCTGGTTTCTGAAATTTACCTGGGAACCAAATTATGCAGTAAAAATTTATTATCAATGCTTGAAATCAAGTGTTTAATTTGGTTAAAATAATTATATAAACTAAAGTGTCATTGGAAATTGTGAATTTTAAAAATAAATTCACAATTTTTAAAACTGTATTAAGTGGGTATTTGGGTATTAACTGGAAATTGGATTTTTGCCCAATTCTGTTGATCTGTGCATCTGGGTTGCTCGAGATTGTTGATGGAGCTAGGTGAAGCATTGGAGAGTGTGGGAAAAATAGTTGAAGTATTTGAAATTCATTGTGGAATTTAGAATTGCTTGATTTTAATTTTAACCCTAGTTCTGTTGAACTTGGGAATTTTGGCTGCTACATCTTCTTCTTTGCATCGAGTTGGATAAAATCTTGGATGAAGGAGGCGTGGTGGGTCGGTGATCCATGGCCGGAGTTGTGGCGTTTAACATTGATCGGAGGCGTAGGATTTTGTGATTTGCTGATGATGGTTTTTCGGTTCAGTTCAACCAGGGGTACACGATTTTGAATCGAGGTAGGAGATGGTGATCTGTTGGTCGTGGATGCTTGTAGGATGGAAGAGTGATGTGTCGGTGGGTTTGACGTTGGCCAGAGATGGTTCCGGTGCCGGTGCACTTGCACGAGTTGCTGGTGTCAGTGAGTTGTATTTTTGTTTGGGGCTTGCTGTTTTCTCGAGTAAGGACTCGGGATATATGGAGGATGGCTCGGGGAATAACTCGTGTGGGTTCAGGGGTTTTTGGCTTGTGGGTTTAAGCTGTTATGTTTTAACAGTTTTTAATTTTAAAATGAAAACAACTTTTAAAATTTAAAATCAAACTATTTTAAAAAAAAGAAAAAGAAAAAGAAAGAAGATGTACTTTATTTTCTTGGATCCATGTACTTATGGGTTGAACTCAAATGGAATGTTCAACCAGGTTTTTAATTTAAAATAAATAAAGTTTTAAACTTTAAATAATTTAATCTAAGTTAAATTCTTGTTTTTAAATTGATTTGTTTTTATAATTGAATTTGTATGAATGGTTTAAATGTTTTAAGTTAATGTTATTTTCAAACTTACTTTGGAAATATAAAAAGAGGAATTTATAAGGAAATGTTTTTATTAATGAAAAATGATTATTAATTAACAATTAAAGATTTAAGTAATTTATTAACTTGAAATTTAGATTGTTAATTAATAATTAAGGGAAAGTAATTAATGATTATTTTATATTTTAAACTAATTAATGATTAAGTTAAGTAAAGTTTTTTCAAAGTTTGTTTAAGATAATGTTTATCTTAAATATTAATTAAGTGTTAATGATTTGTAATTAATTAAGTTGATTAAGAATTTTAAGTTTAGTTGATTAATTTAATTATTATTTTAAAGGAGTTAATTAAGTAATTAATTAATTATAATTATTAATTTAATTAACTAATAATTATGATAATTTAATCTATGTCTAGTGATTAATTAAATTATAATTACTTATTAATTAAGTAGTTAAGGGTTAATTAAAACAGTAATTAATTTATACTTAATAAAGGTTTATTGAGTAATTAAGTTTTTAATTTGGTTTTCTTAATTAATAATTAAAAGTTTATTAATCTAAAATACAAGTGAATTAAGAATTAATTAGCTATTATTAAAGGTTAATTAATTGTAGTTAGAATTAATTAACTATAATTATGGATTAATTAATTTATAATTAAGGTTGTTAATTAATAATTAAGTTTTATTAATTAATGATTAAGAGATGATTAATTGGTTAATTAAGGTTAATTAATTAATTATAAAAGTAATTAGTGACTGATTACTTTGTATTGAAGGATTGATTAATAATTAAGGTTTATTAATTAATAGTTGAAGATAATTAATCTGTTAATTAAAGATTAATTTGGTTAAAGTGTAATTAAGGAATGAATTACTCAATTTTAATTTATGAGATCAGTATGATCAAGTTCAGTTAATTAATTTGTTAATTAATTAAATATAGTCACTTGATAAATGATTAAGTATGTTTACTTAATAAGTTTTGATAAGAGTAATTGCTTAAGATAAGTAATTGATAAATTACAGGGGTAATTGAGATAAGGTAAATTACTTATTGGGAAGTAATTTTAAATGAATAATTACTTGGTAAAGTAATTAAGAGTTTATTGCTTGGTGTAATAAATCAAAGGTTTCTTAAATGTAATTAAAAATAATTACGAAGTAATTAAGAATAATTAATTACTGTTTATATTCATTAAAGTTGATTTATGGAAAGTGATTAATTTAAGCATGATTAATTAATGTAACTAATTATGAAATAATCTAATTAATTATAGTTAATTAATTAATGGAAGTAACTAATTAAGATGCATTAATTAATATGATTAAGGAGAATAATTAAGGATTAATTACTTGATTAAGAGTTAATTAATCAAGGTTGATTAATTTAGATAATGATTAATTAATTGGTTTAATTAATGAATGAGTAAGCATGATTTATTTTGATGAAGGTAATTAATTTAATTAAATTTAAATTAATGAAGAGATGAAGTAATTAATTTAATTCACTTTAAATTAATTAGAGATAGAGATAGTTAATTTAATTCATTTTAAATTAATTATATTGTGATTAAGTAAATCATTGCTTATGTATGAATGGATGACATTTGATTGTCTTGTATGGATGTAATCTCAGAAATGAGATAAGTAATGTTGTGTAGTATGAATGTTTGGTTGCATTAGGATGGTAATATAGATTATCTATTGTGATAATGATGTGGATTACCTATTTTGTTATAAATCATCTGTTTATTTGATAACGTGGTTATCAATTGTGACTTGAGAATTATCTATTCTGTGTGTATATAGATAGTTGAATTAAATTGTTTAACTTTAAACAACTTGGACCTAAATGAAACGCTTTGGATTTCGATGAGACCGGGATCGGGTTTCCATATTTGGATATCCGAATACCACATCGATTCCAATTAAACGATAGGTCGTGAATCTCTTGTGAAGAGTGAAGACTCGAGGTGTAAGGACCATTCGTCAGTATAACTCTATGGGTGATTCCGTAATGAGTTTGACGGAACTAGTTCTTATAGGTTCGAGATGGTGGTTCAGAGTGCAAGGGTTATTGTCGTTAACTCTGAGGGTGATTCCAAAATGAGTGTAACGAGATAATGCCTTCGGTTTCGTTCGAACCCGGAACGAACTTGTATGGATTGAATGCTTTCAGAACATCGTCAGGTGGACGATGAGCATTCTAAGTGAGGTGTTCAATTAAGGTAATCGTAGCCTCAAGCCTCATCAACCGGGAATGGCTAAAACAGGGGAGGTGCAGCAAGGCTTCGTGGGTAGCCCCCACTTGAGAGTAAGATTTACCCCTGTTTAGAGGTCACTTTTATTTCGGCTGTGTGGGCGGTTGAATAGCTACATCTGCCGGGGTTGTCTTATTTGGAACTGTTCAGTAAGGAATGGGTCCGGCTTTGTGTTGCAGGGGAGCAGGCGTACTCCTCGGTACGGTGATCTAGGCCACGTACTATGACGGGCGGTACCCCAGTAGCCCTGCCATTGTATGGAATCTAAAATCCAATAAGTGCCAACGGATTTGATTGTATTACCCACTTTTGTGGCTAGTAGCTGGAATTTAATGAATGTAACAATTTCGGCTATTTCTTATTTATTTGAAAACCCTAGACCTATTATAATATCACTGGATTTCCTATCAAATATTTTGATTAGCGTAAGGTAAAAACTTTTCCATGTTTATGTGTGGGAAGTCTTACGTGATACCTTTTGTTTCAAAAGGTTTTTAAACTTAAGCAACTTTAACCGTTTACTCACACCAGACCCATGTCTGACCCGGTGTTTATTCTGTTTTTCTTAAACTCTTGGGTACTCAAATTTCTACGAGTAGCCAGGGGAATTCAGGTTGGCTTGACGAATTTTGGAGGAGCAAATGGAGCAGGAGGCTTCTGTGTTTAGCTATATAGTTTTCCGCTGTGTGTTCTCTGAGTTGTTGTCTTTGTGTTGTTGTATTGAGTTGTATAACTAGACAGGTGTTTATAACTGTCTAGTATGAGTTGATTATGTTGTGTATCTCTGATGTATATGATACTATGTAGTGTATTATGTGATTAATATAATTTATACGTTTCGCTTCTTAGATTCTAATGTTGTTTCTTCTTCTCTTCTTTCTTTTCTCTTTTCTATCCCTTTCTTTCTTAAAAATGATGTGATATTCTGTGGTAAGAAAGTCGGGTCGTTTCAGGTAATTCGATAACTTCCCCCTTATCCTAGTTTTCATGGATTGACTAGGAACCTATTGATATTTGTCAATAAATCAATACAGATATGGTTTCCATGGGTTCACTACAAAGCTATTGGCCCTTGCCAACAACTCTTTCTAATCATAGTTTTCATGGGTTTACTATGAATCTGTCTCTCTAGCAACTTCTTTTATACATAGCTTCCATGGGTTTACTATGAACCTATAACCCTTACAACTTCTTTTATACATAGTTTTCATGGGTTTACTATGAACCTGTCTACCCGACAACTTCATTATTCAATGTTTTAGCATACTACTTTCTGGTCTTCCAGGCCACCTGGATGCAATTCTACTCATTCAGGAGTTTACTTAATTTATATTCACTACTGGGTCGACCTAGTTGGACATTTTCCCTTCTTCCAAAATACAGTTATAGGTCCATTACCATGCGAATATATACATATATGAAGAAGCAAACATAATAAATTGGTTAACCCCTTTAACATATTAATCAAGGAAAATTTCTTCAAAAACTCCATCCTTATTTATGCCATGGTTTTCCTTTAAAATGATATTGGGTTATCTGTTTTGAAAACTAAGGCTTTCAAAACCTTAAAACATTACTTTCAAACCCCCTGGATAACCTCCTTCGAAAGCATAGAATTTCTTTTTCAAAACATTACATATAAACCTTTCAAAGCTCTTTAAATCATCTGTTTCGAAACCAAAACATATCTTTCGAAAGTATCAAAACATTACTTAATAATCCTTAGAAACACAGCTTTGAAACCAATGAAAGTACCCTTTAGAAACCACTGGGTTTACTAAAAAACATTTTTTGGGTCAAAGTGAATATATACGAAAGTACCCCTTTCGAAACCTTTAAACTTCTTATAAAACTGTTTAGGGAAATTTTGATGGCGTCGGCACCATCCTTTCGAAAGCTTCAAAACATTTAAGAAAAACTCTAAAGGATAGCATAGAAACCCTCTTTTTGAACCATTGCCTTCGGAACCCTTGAACCCTTTCGAAAGCATTTAGGAAGTGGCTTAGTATAAGTTTAAAATAAAGGCTACCGTTCGAAAGCATTGATGACTTCAATACACTGGAAAGGCAAAAGAGCGACAGAAGGGTTTCGACTAGGTCGGAACCATCATTTTCGAAAGCATTGTTTTATAAACAAGGGACTCATTCGAAAGCTTATACTTAAGAATGAAAGATGGCAACCTTCTTCGAAAGCTATTTGGAAAACCCCTTTCGACAGCATATGTTTCGACTCCTTCGATAGCTTTAGTAAAACAAAGGCAGACGCTTAACATTTTAAAACAAAGCAAAGGTACCGACCCCATCGGAAGCAATGCTTTTGACACCATATCTTCTGCTTTTCTCCAACCCACTCCATACTAATGTCATTGATACCATGTGTATTGGTTTCGGCCTAGGTTGGTTATGACTGGACCGAATCGGAAGCATTGGAGTCGAAAGGCAATTATGAAAGAGGCAGAACCCACTTTTCTGGGTAAATCTGATTTAATGCCAATTAAAGGAAATACTTTCTAACTAACTTGTCCATGTGTAAACATGTGATTGGTTGCCTCAACTTTTCAAATTCTTTACCAAAATAACTGCCGCATAATTTCAGATCTAAACCAAGATTAGTTTAACAAATTAGCCCTTCCATTAAGCAAAACCAATAATGCTAATCAGTCCTTTTTATAAATTAATTTAATTTCCATAGAAAATCACTTATAAAAAATCCCCAAAAATCATAGAAATTCACTTTTAACATGTTATCTAACATATCTAAATTTCAGACCCAAATCCTTAATTTAATTTTTGAAATAAATTTATAAACCTAATTAACCATATTTTCCATTGAAAATTCATAATAATTTTTCCATAACTTGAAAAATTACCAAAATTAAAAACCAACTCCAAGATCATGTTTTACATAACATATAAATTCCTTATGGCATTCCAAATCAATTATAATTAGTTTAACTCTTAAAATCGCGTAAAATTATATTTAACCAATCTTGTTTAAATCTAACATGTTATGATCCAAGCATATCATCATCCAAATCATCATAAAAGTGGATTTAATCTTAAACCCGAAAATAAATGATTTTATATACAAAATAGAGATGAGTAAGATTATTATTCACCTTGATTATAACAAGAAGATTGGATTGAGATTAAGATTTATTCCCTTTATTTAATTCCTTAGCTTGATTTGAATTTCTCTTCCTTAACAATGGCTGGCTCCTCTTTGATTTATGTTTATATTATTATTTTTTGTAGAAATGACATGAACGGGAAATGAAACGTGAATGGTTTAAGGAATGAGAATATATAAGTGTAAGGGGTTATGTGTGGTTATTTCCTAATATATCCTTATGTAAACTAATTAAAATAAAACCATTTTTAAGCCCATTTAATTTGTTAAGCACAACCTCCTTGTTATTTATTCAAATCTCAATCTCCTTATCATTCTAATTATTACATTATTCTATTTAATTTACCTAATTAAATCTTCTGAATAATGTTATACAAAATTAGGGATGTTACACTAAGTGATGGTGTTTGATTAGTAGAAATCCAAATGGGAGCCTTAGGACTGGACATAGGAGGGAAGGACCGAAGTAGTATAGAAATCTCGATGTGCCTACCTTTTACTTTATTCGATTTTATTATTATCTAGCTTGATTATATACACATTTAAATTAATTAGCCATATTAGATATCCTTTGCACTTTTGTTTGGTAGTAAAGTCAGAATTTTCATTAACCGTAACAAAGTTTTGAAAAATATAATAATATGGCAAGCACATTTCTTGAAGGTCAATCAACCGCATGACCTCCAGTTTTTACTAACCCAAACTATGCATGTTAGTCTACACAAATGAGAATTTATATGAAAGCTAACGATCTTAAGATTTGGCAAGCTACTTAAAATAAGTATGATGCATGGTCTACTGAAATGAGTGCCTACTCGGATGCTCAAAAAATTACGGCAACCGATATTACAAAAGCTTTTAATATTTTATTTTGCTCCCTTGATAATCATGAAATTTCTAGAGTCATGCTTTGCAAAACTGCCTATGACATTTGGAAAACATTTCAAATTACACATAAAGGAACAAGTAAAGTAAAGCAAACAAAGATCTCACTTCTCAAAAATCAATTTCAATCATTTAAAATGAAAGCTAAAGAGTTTAATGTTGATATTTATTCAACATTTCAAACTATTCAATATCGTCTCATAGCATTAGGAATTCAACTTACTAATTTTGATCTCGTTATAGAAAATTTTAATTTTTTAATGATTGAGTGAGAAAGAAAAGTTCTAGCCATAGAAGAAGCCAATGATCTTTCCCAGCTCAAAGTTGAAGAATTTACTAGGAATTTGATGTCATATGAATCTAATTTGCTGTTAGGAAGGAACAAACTCAAGAAAAGAAGAGTGACGCATTTCAAGTGAACGATGGGGATTCAAATTTAGATGAAGATGAAATTATATTTATTGCCAAAAACTACAACAAGTGCAAAAAATTCAAGAAATGACGAAGGCACAAAGTTTTGAAAATTCAACCTCAATCAAATGCTTTGAATGGGACAAATTCAGCCACATGAAAAAGGATCGTGCATCTTAACAAAGACAAGAACAAAGATAAAGGAAATTTTGAAAAGTTAAAAAAAAAAATGAAAGCATTTCAAGTCATTTAGGATGACCATCCTCTTCATTAGAAATTGACAACAATACTGATACGGAAAAAGCTAATGTGTGTTTCATGGCCACTAATGAGATAAATATCGATCTCTCTTACAATGATCTTCTTGAAATTAGCATAGAACTTGACGACAAATTTAGAAATTTGAGAAAGTTGTATAAAGAAAATATTGTCTAGATAAATAGAGTTGAGTTAGAAATTGGAATGTTAAAAGCAGAGAAATGTATTTTTGAGTAAGAGCTAGAAAATTCACAAAAATCTTGAAAAAATTTAACTTCTCAAAATATAAATTTAGTCAAAAAATTAAGGCATGTAATATTGAGAATATTAAACTTGCAAAAGAAGTTTGTGAACTCAAATCTAGCTTATATTCGAATATAAAGGAAGTAATTGAATTAAAACAAAAGTTAGAACAAATCACTAACAATGTTTCAAAATTTATTAAAGAAAAACAAAATTTAGAAAATTTAATCAAATTTTAGAAACCATTTAGTAATAAAAATGGACTTCGTTTTAAAAATTAGGGGCAAATAAAAATAGTGCTAAATAATATAGCACCTCATACATAAAGTTTAAGAAACCTAAAAATATTGGTAAAACTAAGTGTCCAAATTCTAAAATTATAAAAATTTGGGTTTCTAAAATCAATAATATTTTTATTAGGAAAAAATAAATAGATAGTTTTCTAAATAAAATTCTTATCGTAGTAATTATTGTTTTTAATGGTTCCAAGCGCTTATGGCTATGGCTACCTCCTTTGACTAACACATGGGACCATAATGTTGAAAGTGTGTATCACTGAAATGCTTTTCATATTTTTTTGCAGGCATCTAATAATAAAAAGGAGACTTAGATACTAGATAATGGATGTTCCAAGCATATTACAGGCAATGTAAATATGTTGTCCAACATAACAAATATAGATGGAGGAACTGTCACATTTGGAGACAACCCAAAAGGATTTGTAGTTGGAATTGGAGACGTCATCAATGTCAGTATATGTAACACTCCTTTAGTTACAAAATTTAATTAGCAGAAAATTTAAAACATAATATTTATGTATTAATTAATTATGTTATAACGGTTAAAAAATAGACTTTGAAAAGGATAATTGCAATATCTTTGATCGAAATAAAATTTAAATTTTTGAAGGTATAAGAAAACAAAATATTTATGTCTTAATTATGAATTTTAATCATAATAATGATGCGTGCTTAGCTACGAATCATAACGGTCCATAGCTTTGGCATAAACAATTTTGTCATATTAATTTTAATTATATTTATAAATTAGCTAAAAATGATTTAGTAAGAGGTTTACCAAAGATAAATTAAAGCTAATAATTTTTATGATGCGTATCAATATGGCGAAATAAAGAAAAAATCTTTTAAATCTAAAAAGAATATATCAACAAAATAACCACTCGAATTATTGTATTAGATTTATTCGGTCCTACTTAAGTTATATCAATAATCATAACAACTATGTTTTTATGATTGTTGATGATTTTTCTAGATTTACTTAGACTTTATTTTTAAAGCACTTGAAATGTTTAAAAAATTTGCTAAAAGAATTCTAAATTTTAAAAATAAATATTAGAAGTGATCATGGAGAAGAATTTGAAAATAAACTTTCTAATAATTTTTTTAATAAGAAGGGTACTAGTCACAATTTTTTATTTTCAAGAACACCACAACAAAATGGTGTAGTAGAAAATCATAACTTACAGGAGTGTAAGACATTGCAAATTAGTAGTCACTTACCAAAGTATTTTTAAGCCAAAACGGTTGCTACGCTTGCTACGTACTTAATCGTGTCTCGTTAAGGCCAATAAGTAAGAACACATCTTATAAAATGTTTTATGGAAAGAAATTAAAAATGTTATATTTTCGTATTTTTGGGTCAAAATATTTTATCTCAAGTACTAAACATCATTTAGGCAAATTTGATCTAAAAGCCGATGAAGGAATTCTTATTGGTTTTTAGGATGAAGTAAAGCCTGTAGAGTTTTCAATAAATATACTAACACAATTGAAGAAAGTTTACATATTTCTTTTGATAATTTTAAATATAAAATGACGATGACGAAATTTAAGAAATGAACCGACTATGTATTTTAGAAAATAATGTTAATACTACTGGCAAAAATGAAAACAAAAATAATATAGATAATAACTTAAGATCTCCTACTAGAATTTTAAAAGATCATCCCATAAATTATACAATAGGCAATGTAAATACTAGGGTTTCAACAAGAAGTAAACTAAATCAATTGGGTCATGTAGCTTTTATTTCAATTATTGAATCTAACAACTATAAAGAAGCGGCTAAGATGATTTTTGCATATCAACAATGCAAGAAGAACTTAATAAATTTGAAAGAGGAAATATTTGAGAACTTGTACCAAGACCAAATGGTCAATTCATTATTGAAAGAAAGTAGATATTTAAAAATAAAGCTAATGAAAATGGTAATATAATTTGTAATAAAGCAAGATTAGTTACTCTTAGGTACAATCAAGAGGAAGAAATAGACTATGAAGAAACACTTACACTTGTAGCACGACTAGAAGCAATTCTAATAGTACTTGCTTTCACATGCCATCACAATTTTGAAATTTACCAAATGAATGTTTAGAGCTTTTTCTTAAATGGTTTTATTAAAGAGAATGTCTATGTTGAACAACCACCTTCATTTGCTCATAAAAGATTTCCAAATTATGGTTTTAAACTTAAAAAGGCACTTTTTGGTCTTAAACAAGCACCCTATGCTTGGTATGATAGACTCGAAAGTCATCTATTAAACTCTGATTTTCAAATTTATAAATTTGATTCTACGTTATTTATCAAAATGAAAATAATGATATTCTAGTCCATCAAATTTATGTTGATGATATAATATTTGGATCTACAAATGAAAATCTTTGTAATGATTTTGCAACTACTATAAAAAAGAAATTTGAAATGTCTTATATGGAAGAATTAAATTTCTTTTTGGGTTTACAAATTAAGCAATTAGAAAATGAAATTTTTATTTATCAAGAAATATACTGTAGAATATTACTAGAACATTTTGGAAGGGATAACACTTCAAGTAAACCCACTGTAATGAGTGCTAGCTTACATTTAGACAAAGATGAGAATGGCAAGGATTTTGATCAAAAATTCTATAGAAGTTTGATAGGTTCCTTACTTTATCCATTTGCTAGTAGTCTCGATATTATGATGAGTGTTTGGTTGTGTGCACGATTTCAAACACATCCCAAGGAATCACATCATCGATCCGTGAAACAAATTTTGTTATAGTTAACCAACACCAATGGTTATAGAGAAATCTATTTGAAAGGTAACTCTTTTGAATTGGTTTTATATAATGATGCCAATTTTGGGGGTCGCGGAACGAATCATAAGAGTATTATTGGAACTTTCCACTTTATTGGTCAATCTTTGGTCTTGTGGTTTAATAAAAAGAAAAATTGTGTTTTGTTATCAACATGTGAGGCCGAGTGCATTTCAGCTGCTTTGGCTGGTGCTCAAGTTATCTATATGCAATAAACACTTAGAGATTTCAAGAAAGACATTGAGAAATATCCTATATATTATGATAACATAAGTACAAGAATTCTCTCTAAAAATCCAATAAACCATTCTAGAACAAAGCATATTGACATACGTCATCATTTTCTAAGAGATAATATAGAAAAAGAAATTATACTGTAGAATTTTTTAATATGAAAAATCAAATAGCAGATATCTGTACTAAACCATTATGCGAAACTACTTTTCTAAAATGGCATAGAGAATTAGGTATTTGTTTTATAAATAAATAAATTATTTAAAAATATATTCTTTGAAATTAAGAAGATACCTATGAATAGTTTCTTTTCATAAAATTATATAAGCTTTTCCACTATTGGTTAAATAAATTTTACCTAGAAATAGTAATTAGTATAATTGGTTAAAGATAAATTAAAAACCTTTATTGACTAAAATATTTTATCTATTATAAGTAATCTTTTTAGTAGTTAAACATCTTTTTCGTAAGATAAAAAAAATTAGCACCATAACATGTCCTCCTCTCAATACAGTTCCTTATCTTGTATTAAAATTATCTCTTCTCCTTCAGAGAAAACTGGACTTTCTCCTAAAATTAAACAATCAATTAAATTCGAAGGTTACTTAACTACTACTCAAAACGATGGTAGCTATCAGATAGATTGTCATCAAAGGTAAATAATGGAATTATAAAAGGTAATGTATTAGGAGCAACATTGATAGGGTGAACGTTTAAATTTTATAGAAAGAACTTTAATGGAATTTTGTGGGAAATTGCCAACTAAAAACAACATTCATACCAACCGCAATCTGCCAAGTCAACCATCAAAACCTATTAAAATATATGAGCCAAAACAAGCTAACTCTTGTAAATAAGAACCATCTGAAGAAGGGACCGAGCCATCAGAAGAGTAAATGATCTTCTGTTGTTGTATTGCTGGTATAAGTTTCTTTTTGAATATATGTAACTTTTTTTTACATGTAATATAATGAATAAAAGAATATTATTTAAAAACCTTCATATCTCGCAAAAACATTGTAATAACCCGGATTTTGGAGTATCTATTAGTTGATAATAATTGGGTTAATTAATAGAAATACTGAATTGTAAATTTAACAAATGAATCTAATCGTAAATATTTATTTGATCATATCTTAATATAATCACTTAAAATTAACAAAGTATTCTTTTAAAAATAAGTAATGATGATTGTTTATATAAGTAAATTATTTAAATTAGACAAAATTGTTAATTTTCAAACCAATAATATTTATGTGTTATTTTAAGATAAATAGAATTAGAAAGAGAATATATATATATATATATATATATCTTAAATATATATTATATTGATTTGATCAAAAACATACGTTATGTATAAATAAATGTTTATATAAATTCATATGTAGATTTACAAAATATAAAGCTTATTTATATAAAATAAATACACAATATATTCATGTGAATATTACATAATTACTTATTCATAGCTTAAATAAATTTGTAAATAAGGAAATAACATTTGTAAATTATTAATTAAACATTAAAAACACTTGTAAACTTATTAATATTGTCAATGACACTTGTAAATTCATAAGCATAGGTGTAAGTTAACTAAGGCATCATAGTGACAAATGTCTTTCTTCATTCTCAACCAAAAGGTAAATCAAAACAAGATCTGAGAAATTCTAAAAAAAAATCTCTCAAAAGAGAAATAAAACCTAGAAAGAAATATACTGGATATTCAACATCATGTAAAATCTGGAATCAAGTTCAATATAAATGGAAGATTTTCTAATTCAACATGCAAGATCTTCAAGTTCAATCAAACAATTCAGTAATCAACAGCTGCAAAACTTGTTTTCAACATGCAAATTAATTCAAGAACATGCAGTGAATTTCAAGAGCCTGGAAAGCAAATAACAGTCTCTACCCTCTGCATATTTTTGGTGAGTAAATGATTTCTTTTTAAAACAGTTTTAAACCTGGATTCAACTTGTTATTGTGATGTTATCATGATGTTATATGAAATATTTGATTTAAATTGGATGCATGTTTGAATTGAGTATATAGAAGGCCTGTAAAGTTAAGAATTGTTACTGTGTTTATAAAACAGTTTCAAATTTCATAATAAAATTCAATAACTAAATTCGAATTGGCCTATGAATTGTAAACAACAGTTGTTTGATATCATGAAATCTTCCATCTAAAAATGTTATAAGTTTTTAAATTGAATGTTTGACTCAAAATATTCAAATTTATAGTAAATTCTCAATTTGGGTCAGAAATTCATGAATTCAATTTTAAATTTTGATTTTATAATTGAATTACAATTGGAAAATCATGATTTTTGAGATATGAATCATGATTTCTAGTTTGGTAATTGAAGAGAATTTTGGGTTTAACTGTTTTGGACATTTTGGTCAATCAACGGCGATCGGCGGCAAATTGGACGACGTGGTTGAGCTCGAAGGTGGAGGAGGCAACGGAGTTCATGGGAAAAATAAATTGGGAATTTATTGGTGAGGGGGATGGCCGAGAATCGATCGAGTAGGGTTTAACACCCTGAGTGCGACGTCAATGTTCAGGTTGATTTCGCGGTGACATAGGACAACCGGAGTCGACCGCGTGTGGTTCTGGAGATGCTGGGGAGCGAGACGTGGCTTCGGGAAGAAGGGTGAGGCGTCTTGTGGCAAGGATCGTCGGCGGTGTTGGATTTTCTGGTAATGATGGTTTCAAACTGATGGGTTCAATGGTCATATTTGAATACTCGATCGAATCGAGATTTATGGGTTGTGCGTTGTGTTGTAGGGGTCGAGAGCGACGTGTTGGAGGCCGGCGTGGAGTTCGCCGTCGACCGGCGAGGTGGTGCACGTGGATATGCACGGTATTGTGCATCAGGAAGTTGGGTTTGGGGAGAAGAGTTGGAGCTCGAAGTTTGTTTCGGGGACCGATGATATTTCTCGAAGCAAGATGCAGGTGTAGGGTTGACCCGGGGTAGACGCGGGATTTTTTCAGGGGTTTGCTCGAGTTTTCATTCGAGCGTTTGATGTTTTGCTCGTAGTTGCTGTGTTGAGAAGTTGTGTTGTTCGAGTTTTTAAAAGTTTAACCTGCAATGTTTAAAAAAGTTTTGATACAAAGAAAATTTGATTTTTGAATGTTATAAAGGTTTAAAACAAAAGTTAAATAAGTTTTACTTATAAAACTAATTGGTTTCAAAATAAAATTTTAAACAAGTTTAAGTAAATTTTAGAAAATAATCCAAGTAGAATTCGAAATGATTTCTTTGATAAATTTTATTTAAATAATTTTAGAAATTACAATGATTTAAGAGGTAAGAAAATTGATGTATATATTATTTAAATTATAATTGATTTATTAGATGTTTATTGTTAAATTAAGTTAAAGATAAGAATTTAGAGGATTAATTAAAAATAAAGAGTTTACCTTTAAGTGATTAAGAGTTTTGGTTAATTTAAGATAAGTAAATTTCTTAATTATGAATCTTTTAAGCATAAGTAATTAAGAAATTATTTACTTGATTTTAAATCAACTAAGTAATTAATTAGGGATTATTTAAAGATAATCACTTATAGATTAAGTAAGAGTACTTACTTAATGAAGTAATTAAAGGATTAATTACTTGGTAAAATTAATTAAGAATGTGATTAATTTTAATTAATAAATCAAGTTTAATTAATTAAAGAGGATTACTCAATGATGAGGTTAAGTATAAGTACTTAATGAAATCAATGAAGTATAATTACTTAGTGAAGTAATTAACAAATAATTACTGGATGTAATTAATTAAGGGCGATTGCTTGATGGATATTATTTCGAGGGAAGTAATTAAGTGGTGCTTACTCAGTGTAATTAAAGGATTTACTAATGGAAGTAATTAGAGGATCATTAATTAATTAATGTGATTAATGAAAAAGATCAATCTCGCCTATGAATGATTTAATAATGATAAATGCTTTGGTTTGGTTGATATCTCTGAATTGAATTACTTTGTGACATGATAAGTTAGATGGGTAATGATTATGAGATTATCTATCAATTATGAACTGCCGTGTAAAAGTGTTATCCGGTAATTAAAATTAATTTGATTTAAAATAAATCATCTTAGGTTACGATGACTTTAGATGCCTTGAATCAGACTCGAAGAGACTGGGGTCGGGTAGTAGGAAATACCTGAAACCACTTCGATTCTTTATAGATTGATATGTGTAATCAATAAGCTGGTTTGGAATGATTTAATTGAATTGGACCTTTTGATCTAAGTTTTGGTACTTAGAAATTGTTGTGTGATGAAAGTAATGTCTATAACAACTTGTGAAGTTGTAAATTGATATAAGTTACCCGGGTTATATAAGTTGTATGTTTTGTATTCTTTGTTAGATGGGTTTACTCATGCTGGTTTCCAGCCTGACCCGGGTGTTACTTTGATGTAATGCTCGGGTCAGACCGAGTATTATAGATTTGCAGGTAAGGACGTTTTGGTGCTCAGGAGGAGAGCTGAAGGACAGAAACGTATAGAGTGTTTATCCGCTATGTTATATATTGTTATTTATCTTGGTCATGTTGTTTAAAATTGTCATGTGTTGTGTAATAGTTATAACTCTGATGTATAAATGTATAAGTGTATTGATACAATTCTTCTTTGTAAAACTATTATTTATGTGATATTATATTTTATCCACTGCGAATGTGAGATTCTGAGTTGAGTTTTCTATTTTCTTCTTCTTTCTCTTTCTTCTTTCACTAACTATCTGGAATTTTCGGGATCGAAATTTTCCGTATCGTTACAAACATCAGATTTTTTTTCATAAAAATATTCAAAGAATAATCATTGTTCTTAAAATGGTGGATGGATGTCAAAAAAAAATATACACGTATAACAAATTATCGAAATTACTTTAAAACTATTCAAAAAATTTAAATTCGCTCTACACCAACATAGAGTTCACTCGACCAAACCTTACATTGTTTCAAGAAATAAATTTGTTTTAGCTCAATCAACTCCTTCCTCAATTCAATCGATTGAAATTGGCATGCTCAGTTGGTTGACTTCCACTTTTAGTCTACTAAGTTTGCTCTTACTCTTGGGAATGGATTTCCTTTACATTCGGTTGACTTCAAGCCACATTCAGTTAATTGAATTTGCAGTTATCTGTTTTTTATTAATTCATGCCTTTTCATTTATAAAAAGTTTCTATTCATTCTCTCTTCACTTTCCTCATTATTAAAAATTAGAAATAACCCAAATCTAATAACTTCTCTAAATTTTAATTGCTCATAGACAAAAACTTCTAGTAAAAAGAAAGAAGGTCTCTACTCAAAGAGACAAAGCTTTTTCTTCAACTCTTATCTCGTCTAGAATTTTCATTTGATGAGCATCTAATTGAATGGATGAATAAGAGAAAAATTACTTTGCAAAAATTCAGTGAACTCAATGACAAGAGGATTTTCCAATAAAATGTTGGACTTTCCTAAATTTGGCGTAGAGGAAATTGCAAGGAAAAATGAATTCTTATCTCTAATTGATAGTAATCAAAATCAGATAAAACTTTACCCTTTTCTTCTACGAATGTTTTGTGCCAAGCTTTGTGGAAGTTATTACAAACCCGAGAATGTTGATGGTCTGCTTTGGAGTCGAGTATTAGGCATAGATATTTGACTATTTGTTAAGAATTTGGGTATAATTTTAGGTTGTACTTGATTGAGAGAAGACTTAGAAGATATTGACCATGATGATTTGCATATAATGCAACAAGGTACCTATTTCGAACAGAACAAACAAACGATATTTCATTAAATTTATGTACTCAAGCAAGAATAATTAATAAGATGATTCTTCATACAATTCTTCCACGAACGGGTAGAGACGAAAAAATGTATAATAACAACTATAATGCCCTCTATTCTATCTGCTCGAAGAAAAAAATAAATTGGGCAAAAGTAATACATGATGAAATTAAAAGTTCTAATGCTTGATCTAACATACCATTTTTTTGGCGTTTATTTAACTAAGATCTTTGTTCAATTTGGAATCAATGTTGAAGCATTATTCGACTTCACTATTCCTAAAGTTATAGATCAAAAGTCAATTTTGCTAATAAAGCTTCTTGTAACTTTGGAAATGTTTTCGCCTTATAATGTATATCATGTAAATATGTTCATGCAAATATTGGATTATTGGACAATCATCACAACCCTAACCTGCATCTCAGCCTTCATCTCGTTAAGAAACCAAAGAAGAGTCATGGACAATGGATAGTGATAAGGATGTCTCTTGGGTTTAACCTTCGAAGAACATTTCTCATCGATTTGCTATTATTAAAAATCAAGAAAATCTTCACTAAAATAAAAGATTCTTAGAAAAGGATGAAGAATTTTGAGAAAAAAACTATGGGCTTTCTTGAGAAAAAAGTGTAGAAAATATCTTCATGTTCACAGTCTCCTTCTCCATCTCGCTCTCATGCTTCTTCCAATAATGCGCAAGATTGAAAAGATTTTCTAATTAATCTCCATCTACATAGAATCTTTTCATTTGTTGGTTTAAAAACATTGCTCATGGTTTGTATGATTTAACTTAAGTTGTTTGTATATGTATACTATTATTGACAACATTTTATAAATTCCTTATGCATTCTTTGTGTTATATTGCCTTTTACGAGTTCTTATGTTCATTCTAGTATGCATACTTTTCGGTGCTTTCATTACAGGTTTGCTCCTTTTTATTGATGAAAAAGGGGGAGAAAGTATGGCGAAAGGGGGAGCATTCATTAAGGGGGAGGTTATACATAAAAATGTCATACATATAGTTGTCATCATGAAAAAGGGTGAGCATGTTAAAACTCTGTTTGGATGATTGGTTCAATTATGACAACTATATATATAAATATCTCTTATAGCATCTCTTATGCAGGGCAGTGAAAGCAGTAATGATTCGAAGAGAAGAAGTAAGAAAGAAGAAATAGTCGTCTTCAAATAGAAAGTATGTTCTTTTGTATTAGAAACTATTTATATAATCTCATAGATGATTCATATGCATATACATATATCAATGGTACATAAGCTTTTCAAACAAAGACCAAAACTATTTACAACTAGATTTTGCAGAGCTAATATAAAAAAGACCAAAATATAAAATAGAAGTCGACTGAATTGAAATCCAATCAACTAAACATGCATTTTAGTCTTCCGCTCTCCAATATTTTATACTTATGGTCAGTCGACATGTCATCATTTCCAGCTGACTGAATGAACAATAACGGCTATATTTTCTAAAACAATACTTTGAAGGGATACGTCTCTTCAATGGTTCTTCTTCAAAGGGATGTGACTTTCTAAAAATCTACAACACATCAAAACAACTATTGATTATTATAAATAGAGAAGAAGATAAGGAGTTGATAATTTAACTTGCTATCTTGATTTCTAAACTCTCTTGTGACTATTTTCTTTCTAAAAGTCAATATTGTTCATTCATTCACTCCTTGCACTTCCTTGATCACATTGCACGCATCGGTAAATCATCGGAGGAGATCATTGAATGATTGTAACTGAAGTCAAAATTTGTGTCGATAGAACACATCATTGTTAAATCAGCAAACTCTAGTAATGCCTATTCCTCCGGGCGAAGTGAGAGTGTTTGATTATGGAAATCCAAAGGGAAGTTTCAGAACTAGATGTAGAACGGGAGGTCTGAACCAATATAAATATCTTAGTGTGATTTCTTTTTACGTTATTCTACTTTATTATTATCCAACTTGATTATATACAAATTTAAATTAGTTACCCATATTAGAGATCCTTTGCACTTTCAATTTACCCTTTCCAACCAAATTACAATAATTATTCATCACATAGAGTTTTCCAATTCTTTCAATTCATAAGTATTTTTGAATAAAAGAATTAATTCAAGATTAAAAATTATACTTTAAGTTCTAAGAAGGTATATAAATTAAAATCAATTACTTATCTACGTCATAGGCATTTCCTAGGTAAATCCACTCAACTTAAAGGATTGTTCGAAGAAATCATTTTTTCTAATACGATTAGAATGGTCTCTCTTCCTCTATTCCTTGATTTATTCGCACTTCTCCTTCTTTTTCTCTTCTAATTTGAATCTCTTCCTCTCTCCTCCCCCTTAATTTGACTTATCTTCTTTTATTTTTGATTTATAAATTTATAAAAGAGAATAGAAAATGATGTTTGGATCAATGAGTTTTTGAGGAGGAAGAAGAAGAAAAAAACGTACATAATTAAAGAGGCGGGGCTAACGTTCAGAATGAAGAGAAATGAGGGTTAGAGGTTTATTCATAGCTGAAAATCAAGATTATTAGGTTAAATCCTGAAATTAATATTTACGGAAATGTCACAAGGTCTAGTTTACGTTAATTTGACATGTTTTACCAAATTAACAAGTTATATATGTTTTTTGACTTTAAATAGTATTACATATGCAATGAAGTAGGTTCTAACATCTAGTTCCAACGTTTATGAAAATTTTCTATTTTTTTTCCTTTTTGTAAAACTACATTTTGACCTTTGTTAGTGTTTCAATTTATTTATCGAAATTTTCGTTGTCTTACATTTCCCTTCTTAAAACAATTTCATCCCCAAAATCTTCAAGGATTGAAAAATGTAACTCGCTCATACAATTAATATCTACAACCATCTACTCAATCATCAACCACTTGCAAGCATTAATCCTTAAATACAAAATTTCAAATGCAGTATGTATATATAGATATGGAATGCATATGAACATACTTGTAAGATAAAATTAAGCGGTCTCCTAATTTAGTCGACCTCTTGAAATGCAAGTGTTTATGTCATGTATCTAAAATATATGCAATGCCAAATATACTTGCAATTCCATATGGATAAGCAACCATTCAATACATATGCAAAAGTGTGACAACCATTATGCATATGATGGATATAATTAAATAAACTAGATAATGAGCATTGTAGGCCAATATGAATATATCAGCTTATATGTGCAATACTAAATACATCCATTGGTAACCATCATCCAAAACATATCCTAATGACACGTTCACATCCAAGTCTAGGATCCAAACACTCCTACCTATGGAATATACTAAGCTAAATATTCTGCGTATAAGTAATCATACTAACTTAAATAGAAATTTACCAGTAAAGAGCTCTGTATGGGTAGCTTGGATTTTCTCCTCAGGCTCACCAAACCAAACCAAATAGTAGTAAAGAACCGAATGTTGTATTCCATTATAACCTAGCTGATGTCTTCTTCCCTTCGATCACCTCGAGCTTAATAGTTTAATTCGGTAGTAAATGTAGCTATAATTCAAGGGGTGTCTTGAGGTCAATCGAGAAAAAAATCCTATCAAATCAAAGGTTCAACTGATCACAACATCTATGTTGTAAATACGTAGTTACAAATAATCTTGCTAAAGTAATAGGAATTATACCTAAGACGATTCCAAATAGATAAACTTTAATCATTTTAATTTGTTTAAGGAAATAAAAAGAAAGGTATGATCTATCCCTAAATATTAATCTAAAAAATCTGTGAATCTCGATGATCAAGAATTACCAATATAGACCAAGAATTAGGAACAGAACAAACTATGTCGATTCAAGAGCATCTTCATTCCTATAAAAAATGGTGCATGTAAGAATCCATAGTGAATTATGTCCTTCAAATTGCACGTTCTCAGGCAAGTATCTAGGAGCAGGGGCAGATTCAACGGATGGAACTAGGGCATAAAGTAAGCAACCCTTGAGTATCCTGCATTCGATGCAAAGTTTTGGCAAGGGAGATTTTATTTCTTGGTCCCAAAGGCGACCAATTTAAGGTCTTCAACCCCAGATCCACTAGGAAAATAATCAAGATCTTATTGATCTGTATTTATAGAGGAAGGACCATAGCGAATGATCATACGGATACGTGAGGTTCAACAATAGGACTAATATCTTATCTATCTATCCTATATGGTACCAGATGCGAGGCTTACTGATTGAGAATAGATTGCATTGTTTCGTATCATTCAATACCTACCAGGTTTTAGGATCCAGAAGTGGTTCAAAGGGTTCAGGCCTACTCTGGTGTGCCAGAACCATTAGCCCAGATAAGTCTAAAGCAGCCACTAAACTACTCTACGACTTGTAGATATCAACTCCATTCTATCTTCGAAACCTAAATCTACTTTGGGAACAGCCTACCTAGTGTAGTGCCACTTTCCGCCGATCCACCTTACTAAAAGTGTCCATAATAAAATGCTTAACTAATAGATAGAACGATTTCTCTCATGACAGTTGACTAGTCGAGACGAAGCAACTGTGCTTTGCTGCCTTCGAAATCATAAAATCCCACCTATTTTCTTGATTTGAAGAAGTGTCAATTTTTAAGAATGGTATTCTTATGATATGTTAGGAATCTCTTATGATAATCATTTTCGTCATAAACATATGTAGGATCGATTTCACCCTAGCGGGGGGTGAATAGGGTGATGCAATTAATCATAAAAATTAATTGCGGAAGCTTATAAAATAATTTCAACACAGATCACAGAATAATATCAGCACAGATAATAGCAGGATAATAAATGCAGAAATAGAACGACACAGAATTTACCCAGCTTCGGCAAAACCCTGCCTACGTGCTGCCCCCAAGGTTTCTACTAGAAATTAAGTAGTCACACGCTTACACACGTAAACTCGCGACACTTGCTACTGACTAACCTAACTCTATGCTCAAAATCCTGTCATAACTCAGCCACTAAGTTGCAAATTCTCAAACTACGCCACATAGTTTGTCCCCTAGTCACACGACTAGTAATTATATAATTTTTAAAAGAAAATACAATTTAAAAAATATTAAAACAAAAACAACCCTAATTTTAAAATAAAAAACCCTTATAAACTTAAAAACAAAAAGTCGGCCCCTTTATTATTTGGCCCGTTCCTTTTTTGTTAATGGCGGCTTTGTTCTCGTCTTTGCAAATTAGGGCTTCTTCGATCGTTCCTCTCTGATAAATTATGGCTTGTAAAAATTGAGGCTGTCGACTTTGATTTCTCGATTGAATGATGGTTTAGTGTCCCTTGCTTTGTCAATTGATTATCTCTCTGGTTAACATACGGCTGCCCCAATTTTGGATCGAGTTCGACTTCTGACTTCGGTATGTAATTTATCCTTTTTGTGCTTGAATGATTTTCGTACTTGAACTCGATAATCAATTGCCGATGATGATTGTGGGTTTTATATGTGTTCGATCTCCTTTATTTGCGTTCGTATATATTTGTTTGAATTTGTCAATTGATTTGCTCGGCCATTCGATATTTTTTTGATGCTGATGATTTCTCTGACTTAATCAAATTCGTATAATTGATGCTTTCTTCTCACGGTATTGATTTTTAACTCGGTCAATTTTCTTTGCCACCACGATTTCGACTTGTTCATCATATTATTTGATCACGGCTTTGACTTTGCTGTGACGATATTGATTTATTTCATTTCTATCACATGTTGGAATTTGACCCTATTGTGATTTTTATGTCACTACAATTTGCACTTTTCCACGGCATTTTTATACTATAATTTCGATATTGTAGAGTCAAAGTTTTCAGTGACGTTTGCTTCTGCACTTTGTCTTGTTCTTTGTTGTAAGGTTGAATCACTGTCATTTGTTGATTTCGGCCACTTAACTTGGTTGCTTCGTCATGTATACACTTGATAATCATGTTGTATTATTGACATGAGCCTGGCATTGTCACTTGTAGTAGGTGTTGCAGTTTTAACTTGTATTCTTCAGGGTGTACTCGAGTCTGCTGCATATATGTATGATTGCATCTTGATGCAGTCTTCATGCACTTGATTTCTTTGTAGTCTCTGGTACATTGTATATTGTCACTCCCCATGAATTTGCAGTTTTCATTTTGGGTTTGCTATGGCTCTGATTAGTGTTGTGTATATTGCATTGCATCATGTTCTATTGGTTCAATTTTGGATACTGAACTGCTTCATCACCATATATGTATATTCATGTTTTGAGACTGCTATCATCTCTAGCTGTTTACTGGTCTGGTCTGTCTAGCATTAAGTTTGATCATCCTGTAGCAACTCTGGTTATTGTAGTTTGATTTGGGTCGATTAGTTGCTTCGAGTTACTACAGCTTCATTATAGCTGTCTTGACCATTTGAGGCAGTTTGGATATTTGTTTCATGTATTACTTGTAGTCTGTTTCACATGTGCATTGCCTATATATGTGTTCATGTATGTTTGCATCGACTTGTACTTCGAGTCATGTTGAACTCTGTTGTGATGTCAGTTGCCTCTGTAATTTGACTTAGACTTCACTTGAACTTGCTCTTGTGTTGAATCCAGCTTATAGCTCGGATTTGACCTTGTGATGAAAGTTGTGACATTATTTTATTGCACTTGAGTTGAATCTGATAATTTGGGTTTGACCTGTGCTCACATGTCCCTGTAAATTTATCAAGTGTATATATCGGTGTGCACGGCCTTGTGGCATATACAGTGATACACTGTGTATGTCACAAGCTGTTCGTGTATGATGAATTGAAAATTAAATGATGACGAACAACCCAAATAACTGAGGCAAATATTATTTTCAAAATTCACACTTTGTTTTATACTGCAAAAATATTTCCTTTTCAATTTTACTGCGTCAACATTTATTTTTGCAGATTGCTCAGATGCTGGATTCATATTGGAATGAAGTTGAAGATAAATTATGAGTGAATGAGCGATATGTAGTGAGGACATTTGTAAATGAAAGATTGTGATGAAATTGAATTTGTATTGTAATCAAATTTGTATATGTATAGTGAGAGCTTGAATTTGTACTATTCAAAATTGTAATAAATATCTGTTTGAATAAAATTTCTGTTTGAATTCAAATTCTGTGTTATTTATTTTTATTCAGCAAATATTTATTTAGTCTATGAAAAATAAAATAGTACGTTAACAAAAACATTTACACGAATATATATATATGTGTGTGTGTGTGTTTATTATCATCAAACAAAAAATCATATTATCGCATATTTAACAATCTACCCCTTTTGATTATAACAAACATATATTTAAGATTTTGAATATGTTAAATGTATTTGATCATAGATATACTCTAATTGCTCCCCCTATTTAAATGCTTCCTCTCTACACAAAGCTCCCCCTACATATATGCATGTAAATAAAAATATGCAAGTGAGCCTAGATGCAAATGGAAAAAATTTGACCTTTACTTGATTTTATTTGACAAAATCTTAACTTTTCTCTCCCCCTTTTGTTATCAGCAAAAGAGTAATAGTGTTAGAGAAAATAGAGATAAAGTGATCGATATTAATCCAACATTAAAACTCAATTGAATATAAATATTAAATTTCAATAAAAAAACAAACAAAAATCATAACTACCCTTGTTAGGCGCATATTCCACTTTAAGAAATGATGTGAATGATGCCATCATATAAAACCATACGGTTGTGTCTATTTGTGGTATATAAATATCAGGAATGAATATCTACTAACCATGCATAACCGTTAGGACTTTTAAATGAGATTAGTAGTATTCCAATTTTATTTTTTTTAAAATGAATTCAAGTATCTTCTAACCACGCATAACCGTGAGGACTTTTAAATGAGATTAGAATCAACTTGTTTATTTTAAAATTCAATTTTTGATATGCGTTCCATACATGAATAACCGTGAGGACTTTTAAATGAGCATGGAAGCACATAACAAATTCCAAGTAATTCACCCATGCATAACCGTGAGGACTTTTAAATGAGAGTGAATACTTTGGTATTTATTTATTTTATTTTATTATTATTATTATTATTATTTTAAAAGAAATATAAAATGAAAAACGAATGATTCCTGTTTAAAGTACCACATATCGACAAACTATATAGAATTTTGATGAGTGATGGTTGTTAGAAATATGACAGAAATAGATATGCTCACGGAATTTTTACCAACAAAAAGTTTTATAGCTCTTGTTTAAATTTCTAAAGAAATTTACGAATTATACCGTCTCGAGTTATAATGTATGATTAATATTAACACTCGTCACTTTTTCAATCACTATTCATCTTTTCAATAATCATTAGGGAGTCAGATTAGTCAATGTAATCATTTAAAATCAAATTCAAAATAATTATGAAATCAATTTTTCAAAATGACTGATCTGAACACATGGTCAAAATGATTTTCTCGAAGGGGTTTTATATGAAAAGTTTCTGCTATTTGAAAATTATTTGAAATGAAAAATATGCAGATATTTTCTTTGAAAAACGATGCAGTTGCTAAATGTCTCAGCAAATCACGTTTAACTAGTAAGTTTTATATCAACTAGATTACCAGTGTAATCTGCATCTGAATTTCTCTTTCACTCCAAATTATCACTAATTGAATTTGATAGACCAGACCATGAAGTGTGCAACAAAAATTTCAAAATTAATTTTAACAGCTTTTTAAATGACATTCTCTTGAATTTGAATTGAAGCCGTGTAAATAATCAAAAACCGTGAATATAGAGCTAGCCATATTATAACCAAATGTATAATCATCCAACAAAACACTATTTTTAATCCAAACAAATATATATGAAGTAATTCAGATGCTCTAGAACTTTTTATAGTATTCTTGGCATAAGAATATAATTGGCCAACAATTTTGAATAAGTTAGAATCAAAATCATCATTATTTCATCATCTCATTATTGGCTGATTTAATTTAGATTACGGTGCAGATTATCACATTATATCATTCAAATAAATATATCATTACCTGTTTTACCTTTACGATATTTTTCGTTGTTGTCCATTGTGATTCTGTCACCTTTATACTAGGCTACGGAACTTTGCTTTGTCACTCGTTGTGTCCTTGGAACAGCCAGAATCCAAGTAGAACCATTGTTGTTCCTTAGCCTGCCACCACACTTACACGATGAAAGGTTTTTGTGACCTATTTATTTTATAGGTCCATTGTTGTTAGTGGCAGAATATTTATAAAAATAAATTTGTGGAGACACAAAACTATTTATAATTGTTCCCTTCGGCACCCAAATTTGTTTAACTTTGAGAGATTTTATATTTGTGCCTTTTGGAACCCAAATTGGTATAGTTTTTACGTGTTTGGGTCTATACCAACAATTATTTTGAGTGTGTCCAAATTTTCTACAAATTGTGCACATTGAATTGACTTGATTAATTTTTCTTTCAACATTTTCAGATTGATTATATCCAAGTCCTTGTCTAACCGTATTAACGGTTTGCTTTTCGAATAGCATATTCAACGATTTTTCACTTTTGAAAATTTATCTAAAGTCGTTGACAATTGTTGGACTTGTGTTTTGAGAGATTCATTTTCATTTAATAATTGTGTGCACTTTTTAATAGAATTCTCTCTTCTAGTATTTTCATTCTCTTTTAAAATCAGAATTTCATTTTTAAGTGATTTTATATTAATTTTTGATTTTTTAATTTCTTCTTCGAATGTTGGATACTTATCACACTTAGGGATCCTACTTTGATAGTTTTTAACTAATTGGTCAAGTTGTTCATTTAATTCTATCAAAGAATATTTTTGTGATTCAAGTTTGGCATAATTCTCCCTAAGTCGTTCAAAACAGCCATTTACTTTGTGAAAATATATAAGTAATTCTGAGTGAGTGAGTTTTGATACCTCGCTTGGCTCGTCATCGTCGCTATCAGTTATATTTCCATGAAGGCACATATCTGCTTTCTCACTCTCACTACTAGAACTTTGATTATCTTCATCACTTGTATTCCACGTGGTTGCAAAACATCTCCTTTTTGATTTCTTTTTAAAGTCGCGTTGATTTTGAGGACAATTGGGCTTGATGTGTCCGGTTTGGTTGGACTTATGACAGATGATCTTCTGTTCTTCTGAGTAGTCTAGTGCTTTGGCTATTCTGCTTTTCACTTTTAGAATTCGAGCTGGATTTCCGTATTTGTAATTCCACCTTTTGAATTTCTTTATTAATAGCTCCAATTTTGCTGTTGCATCATCATAATCGTTATCATCATCACTTTCGGTTGTTCCTTTGAGCGCTATTGGTTTCTTTCGAGAGTCACCTCCTTCACGTTCTTCCTTGAATTTCATTTCTAGCTCATAAGTGGCGAGATTTCCGATGAGTTCTTCAACTTTCATCTGTTTTAAATCTTTTGATTCTTGAATGGCAGTCACTTTTGATTCAAATCTTCGTGGAAGGACTCTGAGGATTTTTCGGACTATTTCCAATTCCATGTATGATTTTCCGAGAGCTTTTGATTTGTATATGATATTGGAAAGTCATCCATACATCTCTTTGACATTTTCTTCCTTCGCCATTGTGAAGTTCTCGTATTCGCTGCTTAGCATGGCAAGGCGAGATTCTTTGACTTGAGATTTCCTTCGTGAGTCACTTCTTGTGTGTGCCATTTTTCCTGCGCGGTTAGACAATGTGAGACACGATTAAATTCAAATTGATCCAATGAACAGATGATAGAATTCATAGCTTTAGCATTAGTATTTTGTAATTTATTTTCTAGTTCTGTCCATTGTTCCTTTGGTTTATCTATTTCCTGATTATCTACAGTTATAGTTGGTTCTCTATAACCTGTCTCAACAATATTCCAAGCGTCAATGGTTTTCAGAAAAAATTCCATCCTATTTTTCCAGTAAGCATATTCACCATTGAACATTGATGGTCTAACTATAGATTGACCCTCAGCAAAAGCAGTATTAAAAGAAGCCATTTTTAAAAATTCAACTTTTTAAAACAAAAATTGGTTTTTGTAAAATCAAATTTTTAAAACAAAAACGGCTTTTACACCTCGCTCTAATACCACTCGTAGCATCGATTTCACCCTAGAGGGGGGTGAATAGGGTGATGCTATTAATTATAAAAATTAATTGCGGAAGCTTATAAAATGATTTCAACACAGATCACAGAATAATAGCAGCACAGATAATAGCAGAATAATAAATGCAAAAATAGAACAACACAGAATTTACCTAGCTTCGGCAAAACCCTGCCTACGTGCTGCCCCCAAGGTTTCTACTAGAAATTAAGTAGTCACATGCTTACATACGTAAACTCGCGACACCCGCTACTGACTAACCTAACTCTACGCTCAAAACCTGCCACAACTCAGCCACTGAGTTGCGAATTCTCAAACTACGCCACGTAGTTTGTCCCCTAGTCACACGACTAGTAATTACACTATTTTTAAAAGAAAATACAATTTAAAAAACAATTAAAACAAAAATAACCCTAATTTTAAAATAAAAAACCCTTATAAACTTAAAAACAAAATGTCGACCCCTTTATTATTTGGCCCGTTCCTTTTTGTTAATGGCGGCTTTGTTCTCGTCTTTGCAAATTAGGGCTTCTTCGATCGTACCTCTCTGATAAATTAGGGCTTGTAAAAATTGAGGCTGTCGACTTCGATTTCTCGATTGAATGATGGTTTTGTGTCCCTTGCTTTGTCAATTGATTATCTCTCTGGTTAGCATACGGCTGCCCTAATTTTGGATCGAGTTCGACTTCTGACTTTAGTATGTAATTTATCCTTTTTGTGCTTTAATGATTTTCGTACTTGAACTCGATAATTAATTGTCGATGATGATTGTGGGTTTTATATGTGTTCGATCTCCTTTATTTGCGTCCGTATATATTTGTTTGAATTTGTTAATTGATTTGCTCGGTCGTTCGATATTTTTTTGATGTTGATGATTTCTCTGACTTAATCAAATTCGTATAATTGATGCTTGCTTCTCACGGTATTGATTTTTAACTCGGTCAATTTTCATGGCCACCACGATTTCGACTTGTTCATCATATTCTTTGATCACGGCTTTGACTTTGCTATGACGATATTGATTTATTTCATTTCTACAACATGTTGGAATTTGACCCTATTGTGATTTTTGTGTCACTGCAATTTGCACTTTTCCACGGCATTTTTATACTATAATTTCGATACAGTAGAGTCAAAGTTTTCAGTGACATTTGCTTCTGCACTTTGTCTTGTTCTTTGTTGTACGGCTGAATCACTGTCATTTGTTGATTTCGGCCACTTAACTTGGTTGCTTCATCATGCATACACTTGATAATCATGTTGTATTATTGACATGAGCCTGGCATTGTCACTTGTGGTAGGTGTTGCAGTTTTAACTTGTATTCTTCAGGGTGTACTCGAGTCTGCTGCATATATGTATGATTGCATCTTGATGCAGTCCTCATGCACTTGATTTCTTTGTAGTCTCTGGTACATTGTATATTGTCACTCCCCATGAATTTGCAGTTTGCATTTTGGGTTTGCTATGGCTCTGATTAGTGTTGTGTATATTGCATTGCATCATGTTCTATTGGTTCAATTTTGGATACTGAACTGCTTCATCACCATATATGTATATTCATGTTTTGAGACTGCTATCATCTCTAGTTGTTTACTGTTCTGGTCTGTCTAGCATTAAGTTTGATCATCCTGTAGCAACTCTGGTTATTGTAGTTTGATTTGGGTCGATTAGTTGCTTCGAGTTACTACAGCTTCATTGTAGCTGTCTTGACCATTTGAGGCACTTTGGATATTTGTTTCATGTAGTACTTGTAGTCTATTTCACATGTGCACTGCCTATATATGTGTTCATGTATGTTTGCATCGACTTGTACTTCAAGTCATGTTGAACTCTGTTGTGATGTCAGTTGCCTCTGTAATTTGACTTAGACTTCACTTGTACTTGCTCCTGTGTTGAATCCAGCTTATAGCTCGGATTTGACCTTATGCTGAAAGTTGTGACATTATTTTATTGCACTTGAGTTGAATCCGATAATTTGGGTTTGACCTGTGCTCACATGTCCCTGTAAATTTATCAAGTGAATATATCGGTGTGCACGGCCTTGTGGCATATACAGTGATACACTGTGTATGTCACAAGCTGTTCGTGTATGATGAATTGAAAATTAAATGATGACGAACAACCCAAATAACTGAGGCAAATATTATTTTCAAAATTCACATTTTGTTTTATACTGCAAAAATATTTCCTTTTCAATTTTATTGCGTCAATATTTATTTTTGCAGATTGCTCAGATGCTGGATTCATATTGGAATGAAGTTGAAGATAAATTATGAGTGAATGAGCGATATGTAGTGATGACATTTGTAATGAAAGATTGTGATGAAATTGAATTTGTATTGTAATCAAATTTGTATATGTATAGTGAGAGCTTGAATTTGTACTATTCAAAATTGTAATAAATATCTGTTTGAATAAAATTTCTGTTTGAATTCAAATTCTGTGTTATTTATTATCATCAAACAAAAAATCATATAATCGCATATTCAACAACATAGAGCCTCGTCCAATGTTTGGAGCTATCAGTCATGCTTAACAGCGATTCTAAGGCCCAGGTCCGTCACACTAACTGGATAGCTAATGATGGCTATCAGGTAAGGGAAGGGAAAGGAAGAGTAATGACGAAATCTTAGGCCTAGTACTAGAAGCGAATGCTTACTGTTGCTATTGCTATTGCTTTTCACTTTAACCTCAGATGGAATTTATATTGATGGCTCTCTTTTTCTCTTCATCAAGAAAGTGATTAAGCTGGTGCCATTGAGACTTATTTATTATACATGTAACAGTAAGCTTCTATCTCTAGCGTCCTCTTTACTACAAAATTTGAAAGAGTTGTGGCCCCAAGCCATCTGTCTCTATGCACCTTCTCTGGGAAGAGACTATTAAATTGGTTCCCTTACTCTTACGGACTAACTATGTGGCTTCACCCGCGTCCCTACCATAAGTACTATATATTAGATCATCTCCTCACCAGACTCTAACCAGTTTAATTACTTTAGTACAGAATTGCTTTGTTCCTTGCTCAATAATACAGGTAGGTGCACAAGGAACAAATGACTCTCTCTCTCTCTCTCCCCACTTCAACTGTTTCTAACCGACTTGGCTTGACCATAGTAGCTGAATCGTGTAAACATTCACAACTGTGACATGGGGATAACTTTGTGAACCACCGCCAACTTTTATGGAAGCTCCACTCTTTAAACTTACTTTCCTATCATTTCCTATATCAAAAAAGGCCCTGCAAACCTTGGCGTCCGCTTTCCAAAACTATCAAACCTCATAACATTTTTAAGCGACGAGACCTTCATAAATACCATATCGCTCACTGCGAACTCCAACTCTTTGCATCTTCTATCAGCATATGATTTCTGCCTATCAATTGCAGTCTTCATCCTTCGACAGATCAAATCTAATTTCTTCTAAGTCTCCCTAATTATATCTGGTCCAAAAACTATTATGTCTATAGTGTCCCACCAAGTTGGAGATTTACGTGGCTCCCATACAACCCCCGAACAGTGTCATTCCAATACTTACCTAATAGCTTTTATTATACGCAAACTCTATTAATGGAAAGTGATCCTCCCAAGAACTTTCAAAAGGTCCAAGATACACATCTACAACAAGTCTTCCAATATCGGATTCACCCTCTCAGTCTACCCTTCCATTTGTGGGTGATTGGAAGTATTTATATTTAGTTCAATGCCCAAGGTCTCCTTAAGACTCCTACAAAACTCACTAGCGATAAGCGGATCTTAGTCACTGATATGCTAGAAGAAACCCAATGTAAACGAACTTCCCCCTCACATATAAAGTTGCTAAAAATGCAACTGTCCTCATACTCCTAACCCGAACAAAGTGAGTGCATTTGGTCAATTGATGACTAAGACCTAGATACTATCATTGCCTCTTCTACTCCTAGGTAGCCCAACAACAAAATCCATGGAGACACTCTCCCATTTCCACTATGGAATACCAAAAGACTGTGGTAATACACTGAGCTTCTTCTACTCCGCTTTTACTCTCTGACAAGGCACACACTTAGAAACAAACTCCATTACATGTCTTTTCATATTTGGCTAGTAAAACATCATCTTCATATCACATAACATTTTTTACCACAGGATGAATAGTTAATCTAGAATGATGTGACTCTGCTAGGATAATTTCAATCAACTGCTTAGTAAAAGGGACACACAACCTTCTATCTCTTCACATCCACACTTTCAAATTAATGGAATAACGATCCAAATGACTCGAATGCTATCCTCTGTTCAACTTCGAAAAAATATCCAATATACCAATGTCTTGCGTCTAACTTAAACCAATGCAGCCCATAAGTAAAGGTTGAACATCTAAAGCTGCCTACAGCCCTGTTGTAATGTCTGAAGAAGGTCAAAAATCAAATTAAGAAACGAACTCCAAGCGCTTCCTTCCAAAAACATAGGACATATCATTGCATGCTTTCTACTCCAGGCATCGGCTACAAATTGCACTCGCCTGGAATACATGACATATTAAAATCATATGACGCCAAGAAATCCATCCACCTATGCTGCCTCAAATTCAAATATTTCTAAGAGAACAAATAATTTAGAGACTTATGAGAAGTGAATAACTCAAATTGCTCCCCCAAAAGATAATGCCTCCATGACTTGAGGGTGAAGTCAATGACTGCCAAGTCAAGATCATGGTTTGGATAGTTTCTCTCATGAACCTTCAATTTTTGATTGGAATAAGAAACAACACTACCCTCCTCTATCAACACAATACCCAATCTTGTACCACAAGCATTAGTGCATACCGAAAATGCCTTCAAACCATTATAGGGTACTAAAATAGGTGCACTACTCAATAACTCCTTCAGCGTAACAAAAGTTTCATCACATTCCGAGTTCCATGAGAAAACTAATTTCTTCTTGGTAAGACATGTCAATGGTGCAGAAATTTTAGCAAAGTTTCCTCAACGAACGTCCTATAATAGCCAACCAAACCAAGTAAACTTCTCACCTCCATAGCACTCATCGGTACATGCAAATCCTATACTATGACAACTTTACTAGGATCAACTGATAGTCTATGCTAAGAGACAACATGTCCTAGAAAACACGTTGTGCCTAAAGTGAAATTTGAAAATTTTACCTTTAACTTATGCATTCAGAGAGTATTGAGCACTTCTCCTATAAGCAACTCGTGCTCTTCCTCACTTTACGAACAGACAAGTTTTCATCAATGCATACCACCATGAACTTATCAGCAACCCTCTAAAGACTCAACTCATAAGGTTAACGAAATATGCTAGCACATTGGTTAATGGCTAAACACTTGTAAAGTATATCAGTTGTACAAAAAGATGTTTTCTAAATACTATCATCGGCCATATGCAACTGTTGGAATCGGTAGCCAAGTGGCATGACTAACCATTTATAAAGTATATTGGTGTACAAAAAGATGTTTTCTAAATAATATCATCGGCCACACGCAACTACTGGAATTCGGTAGCCAAGTGAAGCCAAGAAAATACTTTTGCTCCAACTAACTGATGAAAGAGATTGTGTATACGTGGCAACTGATAATGATTTTTCTTTGTTAGTTTATTTAGCTCATGCTAATCGACACAAAGCCTTAAGAAGCCATCTGCTTTGGTAGGAATGACAACTAGTGCTCTCCGTTTTGAAATATCTCTTCAAATAAAGCCCTTCTCCAATAATTCATCACTTGCTTTTTAAGCTTGCATCTGTCTCTAGGAGCCATAATCCTAAGAATTAAGGAAACATGTTTACCATTCTCTCCTAAGTAGATTAGAAATTTGATCTCCCTATAGGAAGGAATATCAGAAACTTCGGTAAAGACGAAATTTCCCTGTAGGGAGGAAGATCAGAAACTTCGGCAAAGACATCTAGGTAGTCACGAACTACTGATACTGAAGCTAACTCATCATATGACAGGTCTAGAGAATATAAGTAACTTGACATAAGTAACTTTGGGATGCGCTCACTACAAGTACCTAAATGAATGACCTTATTATCATATTCCAGTACTACTCTATACATAGCCATCCAGTCCATTCCCAAAATTAAACCACACCCAAAAAATCTTAAAATGAAAGAATTGCAATCAAATTCGACACCCAAAACATGCAATTTCAATTCCTTACAAATCGTGGATAAATGAAACAATCCTCCAATAGGGTTTTACACTATAATGGGTATGTAACTATACTAGTCTTTAAGTACAATTCATCAATTAGCTTAATCGAAATAAATGAGTGTAATGCTCTGGTGTCAAATAAAGGGCAAATAAAAAAATCAGAAAGAGTTTACACACCTTCTACGATGACCCTCTTTCCCTTTTCTCCAACTGGAGTGGTGCTTGAGCAAGAAATAACATCTAGTGCATAAGCTGGAAGCACTTAGGTTGAAGACTTAGACAAGGTTAGACATACCCTCTTCATATGATCTAGTGAGTTGCAGTTGTAGCATTGAACCTTGCTAAATTCATCTTGTAGTTCATAGCCAAATCTTCCCTGAAATTGCACCTCCTACACCCAAGCTCTTACTTCTTTATCTTGTGTTGATCCCCCTTCCACCCTTGCATTGATTTTTATGAATAAGCTACCCTTCAATCTTCATAGGCCATCCTTAGCGATTGAATTCCGTAGTGCCATCTCAACTAAGATCTCAAAGGTAGCTCCATAGGTGTAAGGCTTAAAGCATTTCTCTCAAATACGAATTTAACTCCTTAGCAAACTTTGTCACCTTCTACACTAGTGTATTGATAGGGTCAAGGCGATACTTTGCTACGTCGGCATACTCCTTAACATTATGGTCTCCTTGCTCCAAATGAATGAAATTCTCTAACTCCACTATCTATTCTGCCTAAAAATAAACTTGGTCTCAAAACATATCTTAAAATCAGTCCAGGCATTCCCAACCTCATTTGCTTTGGCACCAATAACCTCCCACTAGCTTAAGGCTTCTCCATTCAAGTGCCACGAGGATAGCTGTCTCTTCACCTATCGTAGCAAAAATCCTATCACAATTCGTTAGCCATACCAGTATTTCTACAAAAGACTCAGTCTCATAATAATTCTTTCCATCCAGACTCCAAAAGTCTTGCCATGACTTAAGGAATGCCAAACAAGAATAAGGAGTAGGGGCAGCACCTCACCCGAACCATTTCTAGTTTGTTTACTCGTTCTGACTTCTTTTGTAAAATAGGAATTATTAGCAACTTTCCTCAAATAGTGTTAAGCACTGAAATATGAGGTTGTGTTCATTTTATGCTTATATATGGTAATTTTAAAATTTACAAGCATGTTCTCCTAATATGCACCTTATCCCTAAGGAATCCGGAATCTATGCTCTTATACTAAGTGTGATACTCGCACCCCTGAACACATCGATCTAAAGCCCAAAGTGGCATTTAAACTCATCTCGTGCCAAGAAGTATGAGTCATGGGATTGTTTTAGCTTATATGATACATAGATTAATATAAATTTTAAATAATCTACACTTTCGCGTCTCACGACGGAAGAAATAAAATATAAGTATTGGAAATAACCAAATCAGATAATAGTCTCAACATAAACGTGGTTCGTACAATAATATTACCAAATGATAATACATAAGAGTCTAAGTGATAGAACTAATGTAATATAAAGTACATAGACAGTAATATACGTATATATACCTTTGAAGAACCAGATCGCCTTTTCCATGCGCCTTTCCCTGCCTACGTCACTTATTACTTTGACTACTTATGATAGATTTAAAGAGGGAAAATGAAGGAGGTCAGACAAAGTCTGGTGAGTGAATTATATGACCAGTGGTATAATGTGGACAAGTAATTAAAGCTCAGTTATAACATACCCTTAGGGTGTCCTATAGTGTATGTGTCTTATATATGTAAGTGATTAATTACTTCCATAATATAGAGTATTCCTGGCGTGACTAAATCCAGTTTTGATTATGAAGGTTTCCACTCATGGTGGAACATGACAACTAAATAATTCCTAGAAAAATCTCTAGTGTATGATCACATATCTATATATTGACTTAACATTCTCAATCGTAACAAGTTAGCTATATATTGAGTTAACATTCTCAATGATAATCATTTGGATTGCACCTTACCAAGATAAAACTCACCATGCTAAGCTTACACATTTGGATTAACAATCCCAATGTAATATTTTGGGTTAACAATCCCAATATAATCTTTTAGGTTAACAATTCCAATGACAACTAGTCACTTAAACATCAAATAACCTTCTCACTACCATCTGTACCCTATGCTCCATACCATCACACAAGTAGCAACAAGGGTGGATTAACCGATCCAACTCTTCTACGGGATTAATAGATCTTACTATTATGAATTTCTCCGCCTACTCTTTCCATCTTCCGCCAATAAGTGGCTAGGAACGACTACAAATGGTAGGATCTTATAATTGAAAGTGAATCGCTTCCTCGCACTGAGTGTCACATTTAACAACTTCATGAAGTAAGAGACTAGGACGTCACCAAGTATGATACTTTTCTAGCTTGCTGTATGACTCCATTATGCTACACGAACTCTCAAAAGACAAGAAAGTGGGAACAAGTTTTCATGATCCATCCTAGTTGGCCCGTACCAGGTTCAAGTTTAACCTGGCTTGCTGCAGTAATTCAAATATCTAAATTTTTATTCAGACATTCGATTCCCTGTACAAAATTGTGTTATAAGCATTCATACATTTGGTTCCTTATTTAGAAGTTTGATTTTGATTTGAGATGTTTAGATAAGAATTCAGATGTTTGAAGTGAACTATTTCTTTAATGTTTTATACTTTCTGAAATTCAAATGTCTAATCAAAATTCAAACGTCTAAATAAGCATTTTAAGGGTTGTTTACTTATTTGATTTTGATCGTTTTATCCGTCTTCTTCAGAGATTCAAGTACATGTGTTAGGTTCATGTTTAAGAAAGTGTGTGGCTGTAGTTTCATTTTTGTTTTTAATGATTGTATATTACTTTCCCATCAATTATCAACATATCTTCCATTCGATTATCTGCATGTATTTCAATCAATTCACTATGTATATTCAAGGTTATAAAATCAAATCTAGGTAAATTCAAAAGAATATATCTAATTATTTTTATTTATCATAATTTATTCAAATTGTTATACAAAATCAGATCTATAGAGTTTGGGGTATATTCAATCCAATTTACCCTTTCCTCCCAATTACAATGATTATTCATCACCTAGGGTTTTCCAATTCTTTTGGTTCATAAATGCTTTTGGATAAAAGAAACGATTCAAGATTAAAAATCATATTTTCAGTTCTAAGAAGATATATAAATGATAATAACTAGTTATCTACATCATAGGCATTTCTTAGATAAATCCACTCAAGGGTTATTTGAAGAAATCCCTTTTCTTAACCTGATTTGAATTGGTGCCCCCTCTTTCTCTATTCCTTGATTTATTCGGCTTCAGCTTCTCATTCTCTTCTAATTTAAATCCCTTCCTCTCTCTCTCTCTATTTTATATTTATTTATCTACTTTGATTTTTGATTTTGAAATTTAGAAAAGGTAATAGAAAATGATGTTTGGATTAAGGAATTTTAAGGAGGAAGAAGAAAAGAACGTGCATAATTAGAGAGGTGGAGACTAGAGTTTAGAATGAAGAAGAATGAGGATGAATGCTTTATTTATAGTTGAAAACCATGATTATTATGTTAAATTTCGAAATTAATATTTACAAAAATACCATTGCGTTTGGTTTTAGCTAATTTTGATCCATTTTACCAAATTCAACAAGTTATATATGTTTTTCGACTGTAAATGACATTTCGAGCACAATGGAGTATGTTGCGAGTCCAAAGTCTAATGTTTTTGAAAACTTATTATTTTGTCCATTTATGTAATTAAATTTTGCCCTTATTAGTATTTTAATTAATTTATTAAAACTTCGGTGTGTTATAGTGTAATTACTATCAAAAGCATATTATTGAAGGATTATATTTAACATACTTAACTTAAGTAATTAATTAACATAATACAGTATGAAAATATATAATAGAAAGAAAAACACCTATTATTCAGAATGAGAGTTTATTGTAGAGTTAATAATTTACAATAAATTATAGAATTACCCCTAAGGCATACTCTTAACTCTATCAGTCTTCCACTTGTACTTAGGGTCAATTATGGAACCTCGGTCTTATCCCTCCGATCAGTTTGCTAAGAACCGACCGAGCTAGTCCCTTATGAATGGATCTACTATGTTGTTCTTGATATCCACTGTATTACTCACTACTTATTTATTTGCGATGAATTCTCCAATAAGGAGGAACTTATGAATAATGTGTCTTGACCTCTTGTGAGCTCCTAGTTCCTTTGTGATTTACATCGCAACATTATTGTCAAAAAACAGTTTCATTGGATTTTCAATGTTCGGAATCAGTCCAAGCTTTTCTCTATATTTTCCCATATAGACTACTTCTTTAGTTGCTTCATTGAGGGCAGTACATTCGGTCTCCATCATTGCATCGGCTACCGTTCCTTATTTGATAAATTTTTTCAACTAACAAACCCACGGTTTAATGTAAAAACATAACCTGATATAGACTTACTATTGTTGATATCACTCTATATACCCCTTCATATGAGTCTTCATATATAAGGAGTAAATCCTTAGTATTTCTCAAATACTTAAGTATACATTTAATGATAGTTCAATGCTTCCCACTACGATTTGACTGGTATCGGCTTATGCATCCCAGCGCATAACCCACATCTATTATATTACATGGCATAGTTTACATTATGAAACGACTATAGATGCATACGATATCCTCTTCATATGCTTTTTCTCCTCGTCAGCATGAGAAAGCTTCTTCTTTGAAAGGATGATTCCAAATTTCGTTGGACATTTTCATGCTTTGAATTTTCCATACTGAATCTTTTCGGTATGGTATCTGTATACAGGCCAAAACCTTTTAGATCTATGTCTATGATCATAATACCTAGTATTTATGCTATTTTTTCGAAACCCTTCATGGAGAAGTTTTTGGATAACCACACTTGTACTAATTGCAACAACGTAATGTCATTGCCAACCGATAACAAAATGTCCATGTATAGAACTAAAAACACTATAGAAATTCCTTATTCTTTACGATATATACATGCTTCCTCTACATTTTGATAAAAACAAAACTGTTTGATTACATTTTCAAAACACATATTCCAACTTCTTGAAGCTTGTTAATACCATAAATTGATCTTGACAATTTGGAAGCCTTCCCTCATTCCCAGTGACCTTGAAATCCTCAGGCTATGACATGTAAGTGGTCTCTTCAAAATCACCATTTATAAATGCATTTTTCAAGTTCATTTTCCATCTTTCATAGTCATAGAAAGCATTGATACATAGCATTATCCAAATGAACTTAAGCAAGGCAATGATTAAAACATTTTGTCATAATCAGCACCTTGAATTTAACAAAACCCTTTCGCAACTTGTCTTGCTATATAACTCCTTAATTGTTCATTTGCATTGATCTTTTTCTTTAAAATCCATTGGCAATAGATGGGTTTTAGCCCTATGTCGGTTAAAATCCATATTTTGTAGTCATATGTGGAACCAGTTTCAGATTTAATAGCTTCAACCTGAAATTCGAAGTCCTTTCTCCATAATGCTTGTTGGAATGAGTGAGGAGCATCGCTTTCTACGACGTGGTCCTCTTTCTTGCCATCCATGAGAAAACCATAGTATCTCCCTAGTGCACGAGATTCCCTATTATACCATCTAATAGGTTGCGTGATTTTGTATACTGGAGAATTTGATTTTTCCACTAGCTCAACTTCTATTTTAGTTTCTCAGATATCATCCAAGTCTGCAACAGCGCTATTCATTTATTTTTATAGAAATTTTATTATAAAAAGATAGTATGTCGAGAAATAATAACCTTTTGTTCCAAAATGTTGTAAAAAATACCCTACAGAGTTCTTGGGATATCCTATGTGTGTACACAAGGTTGATTTTGCCTCATATTTATTTGGACAAACGTTCTTAACATAAGCTGGACAACCCTACACCTTCAAAAGCTTGAGATAGGGTTTTTCTCATGCTACATCTCATATGGTGTCATAGATACAAATTTAGTGGGTATCAAATTCAACATATGTGTTGCGGTTTCTAGTGCATATTCCCATAGAAAAGAGGTAACCTAGTTTTACTCTCTAATAGGGTTTGAATTCTTTTGAAACACCAATATGTTGTAGAGTATAGTGTGGAGTAACCTGGGAAATAATTCCCTTATCTTTTAAGTACTATTGGAGATCTTATCCAACATACTCATCTCCTCGGTCAGATCAAAGTATTATAATATTATGGTTCGTCGGATTTTCAACCTCGTTCTTATACACATTAAATTTCTCACAGACGTCCATTTTATTCTTCCTAAGATATACATATCCTAATCTTGAGAAATCATTGTAAAAGTTACAAATAAGAAGAGTTGTCTTTGGTAACTATTGGCATTGGGCGACATACATCATTATGTACAAGGCCTAAAAGTTCATTAACTCTTTCATTGTTTGCACTAAAGGGGTGCTTGATCATTTTTCATTTAAGATACGACTCACAAGTATCAAATGATTTAGAATTAAATGATAGTAAAAGATTTTCAATTTGTGCAATCATTTGCCACTAACTTAAGTGAGTTTACAATGCCATAGATAATTATAATTGATGTTAACATTAGAAGAATTATTCATAGCACAATTATGATTAGAATCAAACACATAAATACCATTATTCAAAACACAGTTGTTGGTTTTATTTCCATCAAACGTAATGTTTATAGCATTATCAACATAATGAAAAACATATCCAGCCACATATAATCTAGACATAGAAATCATTTTGCAAATAAAGTTTTAATACGATTGCAATTATTCAAAATTAAATCTAGTCCATTTAGCGTAGCTTAGTGATAATCTCCAACTGTAGTGAAATCTACTAGAGATTTATTAGCAACTTAAAGCCTTATTTAATCCTTTGCCAAATGCCACCTATTCCTAAGTCCCTATATAGAATTACAGATATGAGATTCTGATCTAGTATCTAAAACTCGAGATAATTTATTGATTGCAAAATAATTTTAAATCATAGATATACCTATGGGAGCGGTAGAAATAATCTCTTTCTTTACTTTGATAAGTTTTAGGTAGTCCATACATTTTTGTTTTGAATGCCCTTTTTATGACAGTGATGAGATTCACCTTTTTCGTTAGGAGTGCTCTTCTTACTCTTCTTATTAACTCACTTCCTTTTCTTTGAATCATTCGAAGGCGATGTCTTTCCGTTTATAGCGAGCATAGTGCCGTGATCTTTGGATAAAGACTCGACCAAGCTTAACATATTGAGTAGGTCCAAGAGGCTTATCATTCATTTGGTTCATATTGTAATTCAATATGAACGACTCAAACTATAGAGTAAGAGACCCTAGGATCAAGTCCACTTGTAGCTCATTGCTTATCGTAACGTCCAATTAGGAAAATCCATCAATATAGTATTTCATTAATGTATTCATCCACATATATTGTAACATCCCCCATTTCGATACCTAAAATAATATACACCAGTGATGTTGCAATTATCAATAGAATTACTTTCAAGCGAAAAAATGGGATCGGTATATTTTTCACAACATTAGGTAAATAGAGCAACTAAATAATCACATTACATCAAATTGTCTTTACATAAATGCCATAACATGTTCATTAACCCAACTTATTCTCATGTTAGGGTAAATATAGTAAAGCATATATATGGTGTCGTGCCTGACATATTTTGATGCCGACACGATCACTTAACTAGTTATAAACTTAGGTTTTTACAAAGTGTGAATTTCAAAATAACTTTTATTTGCAAAATTAAGCCCCCGTCTTCGACTTTTGAGACTTTATTCATCTTTTCCAAAAGTAACCTATCTATACCATAAACTCAGCCTACTCGAATGAGTACTCATGAGTATATAGGAAAGAATAAAAACACAAATCAGGCATAAAACCTATTATGAGTAATACATCGTTAGAATCCTGTTTGCATGAATGTTTTAATGATGACAGCTACATCTATATACATATCTCGTATATTATTTTATGTAGGTATTTAAAGACGATTATGATTCAAAAAAGACATGGAGAAAAGCAAGTGGTGATCGTCTACAAATTGAAGTCAATAGTATGTATTTGTCTTATGTCTAAATTGTAGAATCTTCTAGATGATTCAAATACAGACACACATACCATTGGCACAAAAGAATTCCAAATACAAAAATCAAAGTATCTACAAAATAATTTTTCATAAGGTTGAATTTATAAAAATTATTTTATATTGGTTTAGTCGACTGAACCCATTTTCAATCAATTGGAGGAAGTCAACTCAATATGAATTCAGTTGACTAAACTAGCTTATTAAATTTACACTTCAGTCTACTAAGTTTTATCTTCCTCTCAAAAATTGTTGGTGTTCATGCTCAGTAAACCGACTATCATCACCAGTCAACTGAATAACTTGTAACGACTATTTTCTAAAACAACACTTTGAAGAGTTGTGATCGTTCAGTCGATTCTCTTTGAAAAGTAATTGCTTTTTTTAATGATTATAAATTTTCTAAAGCATCTTTTTAACTATTATAAATAAAACTTAAGTCTACAAGCTAGACAAGAACTTTCTATCTTGAATTCTTTGCTATCTTAAATCTATTTGTTCTCAAATTCAATACTATTCATTCACTCAAGAATTACAATATACACTTCCTTAATCTCGGTGCATGCATATTGAATCATCCAAAGGTGATTATAGAGAGCTCTGTACTATAAATCAAAATTCGTATTGATAGAACACAAGATTATCAAAGTAAAAAAAGTATTGCAATGCCTGTTCCTCTGAGCTAAGTGTAGGTGTTTTGGTTAGTGGAAAATCCAAAGGGAGGCTTTCGAATTGGACGTAGGAAAAATGACTGAACCAATATAAAAATCCTGATGTGATTGCTTCCTACTTTACTTTAGTATTTCCGTTGTTATATAGCTTGATATTTCATGTACACTAGTGTATATAAGTTAGCCATATTACTACAGATCCTTGTGAATTGTTATTTGGTACCAGAGCACGGTCTTTCCATTTACCATAACGAAGTTTTTGAAAAATTAAAACTATAGCAAGCACTTTTCTAGAAGGTTAATCAACCGCATGACGTCCACTATTAACCTGGTCTAACTATTCATACCGGTCTACACATATAAGAATTTTTATAGATGCTAATGGCATTGAGATTTCGCAAGCTCTAACTAAGTATGGAGCACCTACTATTGAAATGAGTACTTGGTCAGGGGCTCAAAAAATCCTGGCAACCAACGATGAAAAAGCAATGAATGTTTTGTTTTGTCCACTTGACAAAATGAATTTTTGAGAGTTATGTTATGGAAAACTGCATATGATATTTGGCGTACACTTCAAATCACACATGAAGGTATAAACAAAGTTAAACAAACCAAAATTTCTATTGTACAAAATCAATTTCCATCATTTAAAATGAAAATTAACCATTGTAGATCTATTGCAAGATTTCAAACCATACAACATGATCTCATGGTATTAGGAGTTACATTTATTGAATTTGATTTTTTTACATGTATTTTATATTTCTTGACTATTGAATGAGAAAGAAAGATTTTAGAAATAGAAGAAACAAACGATCTTTCCGTCCTCAAAGTTAAAGAATTAATTGGGAAGCTGACGTCGTATGAAGCAATCTAGTAGGCAAGAAAAGAATAAAATCAAGAAAACAAGAGTATATATTTTCAAGCCAACAATGAAGACTCTAACTTAGACGGAGATCAGATTGCGTTCATCGCCAAAAACTATAACAAATTCAAGAAATTTACGAAGGCACAAAACTGTGGAAACTCAACTTTTATTAAGTGCTACGAATGTGACAAATTCGAACACACGAAGAAGGATTGTCCACGACTAAACAAGGAAAAGAAGAAGAACAAATTTGAAAAGTTCAAGAAGAAAATAAAAAAAATTCAAGTTACATAGGATGATTTGGATTCATCTCCTTCTAAGGGTGAAAGTGATAATGACATGAAGCAAGCAAACGTTTGTTTCATGGTTACTATGAGGTAAATTCTGATCTATCCTATAACGATATACTTGAAATTAGTATTTAACTTGATGATAAACAAAGAAATTTGAAGAAATTATATAAAGAAAGCGTAAACAAATTAAATAGAGCTGAATTAGAAATTGGTATGCTTAAAGATGAAAATGTATTTAGAAGATGAATTAGAAAATTCATAAATATCTAGTGAAAGTATAAATTTTCAAAATACCGGTTTATTTGATAAAATCAAAGCAAGTAAAATTGAGAATGATAAACCTAGCAAATAATTTTGTGAATTAAAATCAAATTTAGATTTTTCAAAAAACGAAGTTTTAGAATTAAAACAAAAATTAGAGCAAATTACAGATAATGTTCTGAAATTTAACAAGGAAAACAAAGTGTAGAAAATTTGATTAGAATTTTAAAACCATCTAGTAACAAAATTAGTCTTGGCTATAAGAAAGAAAAACAAATAAAGAATAGAAAGAAGAAATATAGCACTTTGTACACAAAATTTTGGAAATATAAAGATGGTGCAAAGAAAAATATTTCAAATTCTAAAAATATAAAATTTCGATTTCTAAAACACATAATATATTAATTAGGAAAAAAAATATAGATATTTTTCTAATAAATGCAATTTATAGCAGTAATTATATTTCTAAAGGTTCCAAACCCTTTGGGTATGGCTACCTTCTTCTACTAACACATAGGACCCGAACATAAGAAGTGGGTACCAATAAAATTACCTATTCTTTTGCAAGTACCCAAAAAAAAAAATGGATACTCGATAGTGGATGCTCCACGCATATGATGGGAAATGCAAATATGTTAAATTTGTTAATTAACATAACATACATTGATGGAGAAACCGTGACATCCAAAGACAGCCTGGAAGGATTCATGGTTGAAATTGGAGACGTCATCAATGTTGGTATAAATAACTCTCCTTTAATTGCAAATGCATTACTAGTAAAACTTTTAAAACATAATCTTTTAGTATAAGTCAGTTGTGTGATAAAGGTTTTAAAATTGATTTTGAAGAAGATAAATGCAATATTTTTGACCAAAACAAAAATCAATTTTTGAATGTATAAGAAAATGAAATATTTATGTTTTGGATATGAATATTAAGCATGTTAACGATTTGTGTGTAGTTGTGAATCATAACGATTCGTGGCTTTGGCAGAAACGATTTTGTCAAATTAGTTTTAAATATCTTAATAAACTTGCTAAAGTTAAATTGGTAAGAGGTTTACCAAAAATAAATTTTAAAGTTAATAATTTGTGTGATGCATGTCGATGCGAAAAAGTAAAAAAAGACTTATTTTAAATCTAAAAATGAAAAATCAACAAAACAACCACTAGAAATACTATGTTTAGATTTATTTGGTTCTTCTCAAGTAAGATCGATAAGCCATAACAAATACGTTTTTTTATTGTTGATAATTATTCTAGATTTACTTGGACTTTATCTTTGAAACACAAAAGTGACACTTTTGAAATGTTTAAAATATTCGCTAAAAAGAATTCAAAATTTAAGAGATTGGAAATTAAAAGTATTAGAAGTGATCATGAAAGAGAACTTGAAATGAATTATTTGAAGAATTTTGCAATAAGAAGGGTACCTTTTCCACAAACAATGCAACAAAATGGTGCAGTTGAAAGGAAGAATCGTACCTTATAAGAATATGTACGAACATCGCTAAGTAGTAGCGACTTACCAAAGAATTTTTAGGTCGAAGCCACTACTATTGCTTGCTATCTACTTAATCGTGTCACTTTAAGCCATTGAAAAAAACTCTTCTTGTGAAATATTTTCTAGAAAGTAATCGAAAGTCTTATATTTTTGAATTTTTGGTTCAAAACGCTTCACATTAAATACCAAAGTTCAATTAAGCAAATTTGATGCAAAGGCCAATGAAGGAATTTTTACTGGTTATTCAAAACGAAGCAAAGCCTATAGAATATTTAATAAATGAGCTAATACTACTGAAGAAAGTCTAAAAGTTTCTTTTGATGAAGAATTTAAAAACAAAAACAAAGATGAATATGAGCACATTTTACAAATAAACCAAACTAGTGTTCCACACAATAATCCCAATGATAAAAATGAAAATATGAATAATGATAATAACAATAATGTCTTAAGTTCCCCCCTAGAATTTTAAAAGAATGTCCTATATATAATATAATCGAAAATGTAAACACTAGAGTGACAGCTAGAAGCCATTTAAATGAAATAGGTCATATAGCTTTTATCTCGAATATAGAACCAAAAAACTATAAGGAAGCCACTAAAGAATTTTTTTTGGGTATTAGCAATGCAAGAAGAACTTAATCATTTTGAAAGAAATAATGTTTGGGAACTTGTACATAAAATGGGTTTATAAAAATAAAGCCGATGAAAATGACAATATAATTCATAATAAAGCAAGATTAGTTGCTCAGGGGTATAATCAAGAAGAAGGAATTGACTATGAAATAACATTTGCATCTATAGCTCGACTAGAAGCAACACGAATATTACTTACATTTGCATGTCATCACAATTTTAAATTATTCAAATGGATGTTAATAGTACTTTCTTAAATGGTTATATAAAAGAAAATGTTTAGATTGAATGCCCACCTCTATTTATTCATCGAAAACTTTCCAAACTATGTTTTCAAACATAAAAAGGCACTTAATGGTCTTAAACAAGCCCCTATGCATGGTATAATAGACCCAAAAGCCATTTGTTAAATTTTGGCTTTCAATTGATAAAATTGACACTAAATTATTTATCAAAAAGGAAAATGATGATATTTTAATCGTTCAAATTTATGTTGATGATATAATTTTTGGATCTACGAATGAAAAAATTGTAATGATTTTGCAACTATTACGAAAAATGAATTTGAAATATCTCATATGAGAGAATTGAATCTCCTTTTGGGTTTACAAATTAAACAATTAGAAAATAGAATTTTTATTTATCAAGAAAATATTGTCATGGGTTATTGAAATGTTTTGGAATGGATAACATTTCAAGTAAATCGACTCCAATAAGTAGTGGCTTACACTTAGATAAAGATGAGAATGGCGAGGATTTTGATCAAAAATTATATAGAAGTATCATAGGCTTCTTACTTTAGCTAATCGCCAGTAGACCTGATATTGTGATGAGTGTTTATTTGTGTGCTCAATTAAAAGCACAACCTAAGGAATCGCATCATCGAGCCGTGAAACAAATTTTTCAATATTTAACAAACACCAAATATTATAGACTCTTTTATCCGAAAGGTAGATCTTTTGAATTAGTTTCACATAGTGATGTCGATTATGGAGGTTGCAAGAGGGATCGAAAGAGTACAAGTGGCACTTATCAGTTTATCGATCAATCTTGGGTCCCGTGGTTTAGTAGGAAAGGAAATTGTGTTTCATCATCGACATATGAGGCCGAATATATCTCAGCCACTTTGGCTTGCGCTCAAGTTATATATATGCAACAAACACTTCATGATTTTAGGAAAAATACTATGAAATCTCCTATATATTATGATAATACAAGCGCGATAAATCTCTCTAAAAATCCTATCAATCATTATAAAAAAACCATATTGATATACATCATCATTTTCTAAGAGATAACGTAGAAAAAGAAATAATTTCCCTAGAATTTGTTAAACGGGAAACCAAATAGCAGATAATTTCAATAAAGCTCTATGCAGAACAACTTTTTTAAAATTACATCGAGAATTAGGAATTTGTTCTTTAAGTGAATTGGTTGAATAAATAATTTTATGAATTTTTTTATAAGAATATATATGTATATAATATAGATTGATTAGTTGTGAATATTGTAAGAATAAATAAAATATACCAACTAAAAATAGTTATTGATTAAACAAAATATAAATGGATTCTTTTATGTATAACCTATATTTCTACTGGTTAAACAAAATTTCTAGTTATAAATAGCTATTAGTCAAAACTATCTCAGGTAATACAATCTTTGTCTAATATATGACTCCTATTTTTAGTATATGCATGTTAGTAAGTTAAAAACATTTTTCAACAATGTCAACCTTTGTAAACAACTCTTCATTGTATATTAAAATCCCTTCTTCATTATTAGAGAAAACTGATTTTCTCCTAAAGAAAAGAAAGTAAGACAATCAATTAATTTAGAAGGCCGCTTTACTACCGCTAATATGATCGTATCGATGGTATGGATCATTATAAAGGAGAATTGATGAGATTGCAAAAAGAAATATATTTGGGAACAATGTCGACAAGGTAACATCTGAATTTTACAAAAATGACTTAAATGGCCTTTTGCAGGAAATTATTAACTAGAAAATGTATTCATTCCAATGGACTTCCTTCAAAAGAACCATCAACTCCTACAAAAATATATGAGCTAAAACAAGATACTCTTGGGAACAAGAACCATCTGAAGAAGAGACCGAGCCATTGGAAAATTAAAATAACTTTTTTGATGCTTTATTACTTACATAGATTTCTTGTTTTGCATATAATCTTTTGTGAATTTGCTCCATATATATAGTATAATAAAAAGTGTTATTTACCTCCATGTTGCTTAAGATATCTACCACTAATTACAAAAGGAAATTTAAATATAAATACTTGCATAACAATATAAAATTTTGAAATTTACAAGCACTCAGTCGACTAAACCCTGTTGCATTCTATAAATAAGCAATTAAAAGTAAAATTAGTCGACCGACTAACCAAAATTTAGTTGACTAAAGACTATGCTTGGGAAAGTAATATAGTTTACATTAGTCTACTTAATATATCTCCTAGTCGATTGAATTTGTGAACTTTTGAAAACCGTCGGCTAACTTTCTTTTTTGGTCGACTAACTTACACTTTATTCTCTGAAAGGAAATTTATATGGATTCGGAGTATTGAATCTCTCTACCAGCCGACTGAACGTGGGCAAAAAAATTAACCAAGTTTTTAAAATTAGTCGACTAAATTGCACTCTATCCGGGAATGAAATTTCTATACTTTTATTCAACCGAACTACCCGCTTAGTCGACTAAACTAGCAGTTATCTGTACATTAAAATCGTTCCTTTTCATTAAAAAGTATGGTTCTCATCATTTTTATTTCACTTTTCAACTTTCAAAACTCTAGACTAGATTTATAAAAATTCAAAACTCACAAATTTCAATGGTTCCTAAGCAAAAGCTTGAAGCAAGAAGAAAGAAGGTCTCGGCTCAAAAAGGAGAAAACCTCTTCCTCTTCAACTCAACAACACCCTGAGTTTAGCTCGGAAGACCAGCTTGCTGAATGGATGGGAAATAGCAAGGCAACCCTGAAGTGATTCAACGAACTGAACAATAAGCGGATCTTTCAAGAGACTTTCTACAGGACTACAAACTTCCTCTAACTATGGGATCAAAGAAATTGCTAGAGATAATGAATTTTAATCTCTAATCGATAGCACCCAAAATCAATTAAAAATCTATCCTTTCCTTATGGGAATGTTCTACGCAAACCTTTATGGAAGCTACTATTGTAACATACCAAAATTTGTAAATGTTGAACTTTTATAATAAAAATTTGAAAAGTTTCAAAAATAAATAAATGATGATATAAATGAATAAGAATTTCAAATTTCTTTTAAGTTTAAAATTTGAAATATTAAAAGTTTTAAAATCATTTGAGTTTAACTTTATTCATATATATATATATATGTGTGTGTGTGTGTGTGTGTGTGTGTGTGTGTGTGTGTGCATACATGGGTAGATTTGAATTTATATATTGAATTGATTTTCAATTTGAATTTAAAATTTAAAATAAAGTGTTTGGTAAAATAGTTTACATTCATATATACATATCTATGAGAATTATTTAATGTGTATAAAAAAAATAAAAAAATTCAAAGCACTTTCTTTTGATAATATACATTAACATAAAGCTAACATTTATTAATAAGAAATATAAGTTTAAAAATAAATTATATAATGTAGATATGTTAATAATGAAAAATCTCTTTTTTATTACAAGTGTTAAATTGAGAATGAAATCGTGACAAATGTAATTCAATAAAAGAAGAAAAGTAACAAGTGTCCTTTTAATAATTTATTTTCTTAAGTATTTTTTTTTTAAAAGCAAACAAACTTATACAATATCTTCTATCTTAACTTTTATTCATTTCAAAGAAGAATTTGAGCAATCTTTATTTCAGAAAAAAAATCATCATCAAAAGAAAAACAAACTTACTTTGTCTCAACAATTAAAATCAAGAAGCATATCCAGGGGAAAAAAAAGAAAAAGAGAAAAGAGTTTCTCTTGATCAATCAGTAAGAAATATGAAAATTTTGTTATTTTTTTTCGTATGATTGAACTAAATGAATACATCAAAGACTTAATACAACAACATTTAATTTTTTTCTGCAGGAAGAATCAGGGATTAAGAGAATTAATCCATTTTGATTTCTAGTTCAGAAATAAAGGGGAGTTCTCTATTATTAAAAGATTTACTATGGGTAAGTTAAAAAAAATCTTGGTCACTAATAAATTAAATGCATGAATATTAACAAGAGTAATTAGTGATCTGAAACCATCAATTTGCAGATAAATTACTCAAAAGAAATCAAGCTAGAAAAGAAAATTTTTTGCAGTTCAAAGAAGTACAGAATTTCCCTCTGTCCACTTCCATTTTCAACTCAAAATTGGTGAGTAAATTTTTCTAGGAATTTGATTTTTATCTAGTTGATTTATGCCTGATATATGCAAGATTGAAGAATGAATTTACATGCAACAAAATTTGAATGAAATATATTTGTTTTTTTTACCCGTGCATGTTGATGTGCAGGATTTTAAATCCTGTTCTAGCAACAGTTTTTGGGAAAAACTGTTTAAAACCAAATTCATCAATGCTGGTTTGATTAGATTGAAGTATCAAAACCAAATAGTGGTTAAATTCATTTCAGATTTAAAGTTTAAACATTTAAAGATATTATTCAGGATTTAAACCTGGAACAAGAAAGCACAGTGAAATTCAAGTCATGATAAATTTCAAAGCTAGTAGATTTTAAAATTTCAAGTATACTATCTGAATGCTTATCAAAAATTATGATTTTTGAAAATAAAATCAAATTTTTTAAGTTAGTGGTTACTGGGATGGCCAATGTAACCAAAATTGGGGTTTTTGCGAAGTTTCGACCATCGGAGTGACGATGAAGGACGAGGCTGTGGGTGGAGATGGCTGAGGCGATGGGGGTTCTGAAAAAAATACCTAAAGAATTTCTACTAAATTGTGGTTGTCGTGCGACGTTCATGTAGGGTTTTAACCCTAAATTGGATTGTAGTAATACATGGGTTCGCTGGGGTCTCGTCAAGCCACCGGAGTTGATCGCTCCGGTGGGGATGGAAGCGTTAGGTCATGATGAAGCTTCAGATAAACTTTTATGGCCTCCGATAGCCAGAGGAGGAAGAGCGAGGTGACTTCCTGGTAGCTGATGTCCTTACAGTTTGGCTTTGGGAGCCAAATTTTGAAATTGGGTTTCGTTCAAAATTTTGAGTATTTGAGAGGCTCGAGCACATCGTCGTTCGTATGTGGATGACCAGAAATTAAGTCAGAGGCGGCCGGCGCAGTTGTACAGGCGCTCGCGATGGGTTATGTGTCAGGTTGATTTGGTGGGGGAAGATAGAAGGTAGCTCGAAGTAGTAACCGGGAAAAGTGGAAGGAAACTCGAAGGCATGCACGAGCTAAAATTGCATTGTATCGGGTTGGTTTTGTACTTAATCAAATTTATGAAAAATTTGGGTCACGCGGGTCAGATTTTAGGAAACTCGAAGCAAGCAGAGCAACTTCTCGGGGAAGACTCGAAGGGGTTCAGGGAAAATCAGTATACAGGAAAAAATTTGCCAAATGAAAACAAGAAGTTTTCAAACTTTTTAAAATTCTAAAGTCCATGTTTTAAAATATGGTTTTGATTTATATTTAAAACAACTTAATGTTAAGTAAGATATTTTTTTTAAGTAAATTAATTCAAATTAATTCTTGTCACATTACTTATAAAAAAAATTGTTATGAAATGTAATTAAAAAATGATGTTAAAGATTTAAATGATTTACTTATGTAATAAATGATTTAATTAAAATAAATTATTTAAATTAATTACGTAATATTTGATGATTATTTAGGGATCAACTTATTAAGATAATTAATTGGGGAAATAATAAATTAATAAGAGCAATTAAGACTTAATTTATGAACAATTAAGAATGAATTAATTAGGGTAACTAATTAAGTGATGAGTTAATTATGAAGATAATTATAGATTTAATTAATTTTAAATAAGGATAACAAATCATTGATTAAAGATAATTAATGAAATTAAATATGTGATTAATTAGTTTAAATCACACAATTGAGCTATCTTGGCTGGACATGATCGATAACTATTGTGTAATGTATTTGATTGATATCTCTGATTTTATTTGTGATGCTTTATGATTTAAATTCTTTATGCCAAGCTATACTATCTGTGTGAATATATCTCTGTGTGAATAACAAATCCCTTCGACCCGTAAAACGGCTTTTGAATTTCGATGCGACAGGGAGTCGGATTCCAGTTGGTTATCCGAAACCCACATCGAACCTGTGAATCTTTGTGAATGACATATCCCCATGTTTTAAAAATTGACGCTCATTATTCGGATTAGCCGAGAAAGGACCTTTGTGTTATATAACCCATTCCGAATAGTGATTCGACGAATAGAGAGCAATTGAAGACCAGTGGTGAAGACCGGGTGTCTTCGAAAACGATAGGATAACCTATCGATTGTCTCTGCACCGAGTTGCTCCGGTATAGGGATCCCCTAAGTGATGGGAAGTCCGATCGAGATTGTGGACGCCCGGATTTGCAAGGGCTTCTTCGTTTATTGGACGATGCCTTCGGTTCTTTTCGAACCTGGAACAGACTTGTATGGTCGTGTGTCTGACACTACACTTTGAGATATAAAACCAATTTCTTTCAAATACATATCTGTTGGTGGCGGAGAATTTATTCTCTTAGATTAACACCCTTCTCTAAGACGTATGAGCTCAGAGGTTATGTAGTTGAAGTTATCAGATATACTCCCAATTTGGTAGTGTGGCATGCTCTATGTATTGATGATCATTTGTTGATCATTAAATGATCAAAGCATGGGTTTTGTAAAAAGTGTAGCTTTGTGGACGATACTTCGTCGAACCTCACAACCCGGTAATGGTCGAAACATGAAAGATGCAGCAAGGTTATTGGGGGTAGCGCCCCTTAGGGTATGTGCATTTCCTTCTGGATAGAAGTGGTAACATGGTATGGAGCCCAGATACTTAACTTATGTGGATATTGCAAATATATATATTCCTTTGTGATTGATGTTGGTGCCCTGGATAAAGGTTGGTTACAACCGGAGGATGACATACCCGTGTCAGTAGTTACCTAGTTATAGAGGTAACCCGACTTTGTGTTGGCAGAGATCCGGTTAGGTTCTCGGGACGTCCCTCCAGAGGCGTACCCATGTGGCCCAGGAAGTTCCTTAGCCTGACCATTTGTTAGAAATCCAATTACCGATACGAACCCAGTACGGTTTTAGTTGTATTACCTGCCATTTACTTATGGTGGTCACCACTGTTTAGATGGTATCTATAGTAAGCATAGTACGAAATGTCTATGCTGGCTAAGATTAATATTATATTTTCGAAATGTTTTCCTACACTATGCACTAGTAATAATATCAAAGAATTTTTCCCGTATCAAGCATATTTGACTGTCATAAGGAGAAATCTCCCCCAAGTCTGCGTTTGCATTGTGTGTGAGGCGGGAGGCCTTATGGCAGTTTCATTTTCAAAAAGCATTGCGAAGTTCTTTCAAATTCCTTTGTTTGCTTTTGATTTAAAATAAACTGCTTTTACTTCAAACAACTGTTTTGTTTACTCATACCAGTCTCATGACTGACCCGGAGTTTATTGTTTCCTTTCTAAACTCTGGGTGCCCATAATTTTCACACGGGCAGCCTAGTAGTAGGTCTTCTGTGTTTTGGTACTAGCTGGATCTGGGAGTCGTATGGTTTGGAGGCTACTAGTTTGAAGGTTTTAACTTGGAGATATTTTGAAACTTTTGGATCTCGAGGTTCTCACTTTGGAAGTTCATTATTGCTTATCTCTTTGAAGGCTTCCTTGGTGTGATCACATGTTGTTCTTTTGTGATGGTCTATTTTGGAGTTGTGTTGTATATGTATATAGATACTCTGATGTTGATGTTGTTGTTGTATTGATATTGTGATGTTGTATCTGGGATATTGATGTTAGCAGTTTTATTTTCCACTGTTTATATTCATCTAATTGGTGTTATAAGCTCCATCCGAACTGAAATTCGACGTTCGAATCTCCGGCAGTCGAATACAAGTGAGGTATTTGATGTCGATTTTCAAACGCTGAACTTCGGGTCGTGACAACTATAAAACGAAAAACGATGATGGTCTACTTTGGAGTAGGGTTTTGGGTGTCTACATTAGACTTTTAGTGAAGGATTTGGGTATAATACTAGGTTGTTCATCAATGGGATATGATTAGAATACATCGGCCGTGATGATTTTTGCTTACAGTTTGACTAGCTACTTGTTTTGCATGGAATAAACGAGAAATATTTCAGTTAATCTTCGTCCTCGAGCAAGAATTATCAATAAAATGGTGCACCATAAAGTTAAATCTAGGACGGGGATTATGAAAAGATGTATGACAGTAACTATAAAGTGTTGTATGCTATTTATTCAAACAAGAAATTGAATTGGACAAAGATAATTCATGACGAGATTAAGAGTTTTAATGCACGATCGCCACACTATGATCTACGGCTCATTTTTTAATAAGGTCTTTGTGCTTTTTGGGATAAATGTTGATAGTTTATCCGACTTTATTATTTCTAAATCTATGGATCAAAAATCTACTTCATTAATGAAACTTCATTCAAGAATGGAGCTACTTCTTCCATGCAATCCTTATCTTGCTTGGTTAGTGCGGTAGAATATAACCTAATCATCATCACATTCACAATCCTCTTCGCAGCCATTTCCTCCTCATGAAATTGAAGAAGACGTTTCTTGGTCAATCGATAGTGATAAAGATATCTCATTAGTTCAACCGTCAAAGAGTGTCTCTACTCAAGCCACAATTCTTAAAAATTCACAAATTATCTTTAAACAACAATAAAAGCTTAGTAAAAGGAAAAAGTGATTCGAGAAGAATACAGTGAGCTTTCTTGAAAAATCTAGAAAAAATTTCTTCTTGCTCGCGCTCTCCTTCACCATCCCGATCCATGCTTCTTCCAATCACAATGACATTTAAACTACCTCTTCTTTCGTTGTTCGAATTCTATATGTTTGTTGGTGTATTTTTGTTTGGTTATATTAACTATATTTGTTGTCCAAATTTGTGCTTGGTTGCATTTGGTTTTATGTATGAACTGTGGTGTTTGTCCACTTGCTATATTTGCTTGGGTCGTATTTGGTTGTTTGTATGAACTATGTGATTGTTTGTGCTATTATTGTCAAGCGTTTGTGTTGTTTGAAATTTCAACTTCAATTGTTTGTGTTAATGTTAGTGCATCCTGTGTTGTCAAGTATTTGTGTTAATGTCAAATACTTGTTTGGCGTTTGTACAATTGCATGTGTTCATATTTTGCTCCCTTTCATAATACTTCTTAATTCTTTTTCTTCATGACAATGGGGGAGAGAGTATGATGAATGGGAGAGCTCATATTAAGGGGAGATTATTATACAAACATTCATATCATACATATAGTTATCATCATCAAAATGGGAGAAAATGTTAGAACCTTGCTTGTATGGATGTTTTAATGATGACAACTATATATATATCGTATGCTATTTTATACAGGTATTTGAAGATGACGATGATCCAAAGAAGACAAGGGGAAAAGCAAGTATTGATCGTTTACAAATCAAAGTCAAGATTATGTACTTATCCTTAGATTTAAATTGTAAAATCTCCTAGATGATTCAAATGCATACACACGTACCATTAGCACAAAAGAACTCCAAATACAAAAGTATTTACAAAATAAGTTCTTACAAGGTTGAATTTATAAAAGTTATTTTATATAGGTTCAGTCGACTGAATCTATTTCCAGTCGATTGAGGGAAGTCGATTGAATATGAATTCAGTTGACTGAACTAGCCTATTAAATTTACATTTCTGTCTCCTAAGTTTTGTCTTCCCTATGCGGTTTTTGGTGTTCATATTTGGTAGGCTGACTATCATGACCAGTCGACTGAATAACCTATAACGACTATTTTCTAAAACAATACTTCGAAGAGTTGCAATCGTTCAAATGAATATCTTCGAAGAGTAGTGGCTTTTCTGAATGATTATAACTTTTATAAAGAAACTTTTTGTCCATTATAAATAGAACCTAAGTTGACAAGTTAGATAACATCTTTCTATCTTGAATTCTTTGCTATTTTGAATCTATTTGTTCTTAAACTCAATACCATTCATTCACTCAGGAGTTACTCTATACACATCCTTAATCATGGTGCATGCATTTTGAATCATCCAAATAAGATTATAAGGAGCTTTGTAATATAAGTCAAAATTTGTATTGATAGAACACAAGATCATCAAAGTCAACAAACTATTATATCGCCTATTCCTGGACTAGGTAAGGGTGTTTTAGTTAGTGGAAAATCAAAAGAAGAGCTTCGGGACTGGACGCATGACGGAAGATCCGAACCAGTATAAAAATCCCAGTGTGATTGCTTCTTACTTTACTTTACCATTTCTGTTGTTATATAGCATAATAATATACGCTCATATACAAAAGTTAGCCATATTAATATAGATCCTTGTACACTATCATACCTTACCCTAATCAACAATCATACAGTAAGACCACACCGCCGAAGCATGGAATGGGTTCTTCCATCACTAATCCAATCAACATCAATTACATTATACTGGGTAATGAACATTATAACATGATCAAACACAAGTCATCAACTACATCATAAACGTATGTTTTAATTTCATAACATATTCTGATTAGTTTCTATAGTCGGTTCATTTTAAACTGCCATACGGGTCTTACTTTTAGTTTCTCATTTTTATCATAGACATATAATTTGGATTGCCTCTAAGACCCTCTACAAAATTACCAGACATAATGTCGTGTTTGGACACATATTGTCACTAAGGCCTTACGCCCAAGTACAAAATATAATGTCATGTTTAGACATATGGTTTCCACTAAGGCCTTACGCCCAAGTTATATAATATAATGTCATGTTTAGACATATGGTTGCCACTGAGGCCTTATACCCAAGTTACTGAATGCAATGTCACATTTAGACATATGGTTGCAACTAAGGCCTTATACCTTAGTAACCGAATGTAATGTCATGTTTAGATATATGGTTGCCACTAAGGACTTACATCCACATTTCATCATCCCAATTGAAACTACTTATCATTTCATAGCTTTCTTAAGTTTAGTCTCGATTTTCTCTCTTTAAATAAGTTGTTTCATTTTAACTTAGTATTCTCCATGGTAATTTCATCTTGATAAAATTCTCAACCATCACTTCGGAATATGGCCCCCAGAGTGCTATAAAAGTTCATTCATTTACATAGAAATTTTTGGCATCATTTGTTATCGCGTGTTGATATTATATGGCTATTGCATGTTAACGAAGTGCCACCGCATGATGATTCCTTATAGCTATCACATGTTGACACTAGGCTATCACATGTTAAATAGTTTATTGTTATTGCATGCAAAAACCTATCGCATGTCAAAAGCTATCTAATTTCAAGGTGATATCGCATGCCCATACATAGTGCATGCCAAAAGCTATCGAACGTCAAAAAGGTATCGCATGCCTATACCTATCGTATTCCATAAGCTATCAAGTGTTAATATTTTCAGGCTTTGCATATTGATTTGGCAAAGGAACCGCATGTCAAGATTTTCAAAGCTATTGCATGTCCATATTTTCAAAGTTATCGCATGTCTACAATTAAAAGTATCCCATGTTAACATTTGAAGTTATCGCATGTCTACAAGTTATAGCTATCGCATGTTAACATTTAAAGCTATCACATGTATACAATTTAAGGCTATTGCATGTTAACATTTTTAAGGCTATCGCATGTTATCATGGGAATCTTGTAATTAAATGGAAAACATTTTCATTACCATTCAAAGTAAAACATTACACCAAATCCTGTTGCATGTCAAATTATCATTGGTCGACCTGAGTATTTGCAGTTCAGTTTTAGAAATTATTAATTAATTTACTAATTAATTACCTGGCTTCCTATTAGTAATTAACCTTCCATTTTCTACATAATTCACGTTAATTCGCAAACACATGGAAAAAAACCCAAAAAATTTAATATAATTTTGATTAACCGTCTTTTACCTCATACAAAAATTTTAGGCTTAAATAATTATTTTTCATGTTTTAAATAATTAAATCTCGTAATTAAGCATTTTCCCAACTTAGAAAATTCATCCTAAATCTAAATAAAATATTAAAATTATGAAATCAAAAATCCATCTCCAAATTAATATTATAAACATCATATAAAAATTTCAGGTGAATCGGAGAAGGTTTGATTCACGTTTTCCTTAAACCCATCAAAAGTCTTTAAAATTAAATTCCCAAACTTGAACAAACTATCATTCGTAAACTTATTCATTATCATTCAATGCATCATATTTACATGCAATCCTAGCCCAATTGAATTTGAAGATTTTAGAGAAAGTATTACTCACTTAAGCTTGGTAAAACTTGATTAAAAAAATCTTTTTTCATTCTTAATGATGAAAGCTCTTTCTTTTTCCTTGATTTTCTTCCTCTTCCCCTTAAAAATATAGCCGACCATCTTGGGTTTTCTTTATTTTTTATTTGTTTGAGCGAGGGAGAGAATGAATAAAGGTTGGAGGTGTTAGAGGGTTAGTACTTTAGGCTTTGACTAAAATCTCATTCTAGCTTATTCTTACTAATTTCCCTAACTCTTTATCTTAAATTCACTCCTTATTCTTATTGATATAATTGTCTTACTTTGTCGTTATTCCATATTATATTTCAGTCAATTAATTATTTTATTAATTTCCTATATCATGACACTCCAAAATATGGGTGTTACGGTCTCTCCTCCATATAAGAATTTTGCTATCGAAATTCAAACAAAGTAGGGCATTGACCACCGTCATCCATACAATATACACACAGTACAACAATTATACAAGTTCTTAACTAACGTTAATCATCAATCATAATGTATTATTGCCATTACTAACGCATACCAATATCATATCATAAAATCATACTAGTTTCCTTACCATTTTATATACAGTAACATACACGTCTAATCGTATAAGTCAAAACAAATCGAGATATATAGTCCTAATCTTATCCTTTCCATCTAGGTACAATCATCGATATCGCCACTCCATTGGAAGCGAATAGGTTTGACAATTTTGTTCTAAAACTCATTCGTACCATGACCTACTATTCCTTTCAGTCGTCTAACAGAAGTCAAATCTAGCTCTGTAGATAAATCATTATCCGCCCTAGGTTCCACCATCGAACTTGGGTCGTATACATATTTCCTCAAATGCGATAGTTAAAAATATTATGCATACCAGTTAAACCATTTGGTAACTCCACTCTGTAAGCGATTTTCCAGTCTTTTCTATCATTGGAAATAGTCCTGCATACCTAGGTTCCAGTTTCTCTGCTTTTCCAAAGCACATAACACCTTGCATCAGAGAAAATCTCCCAAACATAGTCACCTAAGGCAAACTCAAGGTCTTTCCTCCTCTTATCAGCATGACTCTTCTTCCTTGATTGCATTGCCTTCGTTATAGCACATATCAATTCTACCTTTTCAATAGCATCTCTTACCAAATTAGGTCCCAACACGAGCCTATCTTCCATGTCCGACCAACAAATAGATGACTTACATGGTCTCTATAAAGTGCCTCAAATGGGGTTATCCTAATACTCGAAAGGTAGCTGTTATTGTAGGCAAACTTTACCAGATGCAAATGATCTTTCCAAGATCCTCCGAATTCTGGAACACACCCACTAAGAAATATGCAAGCATACAGTTCTGTTTGACCGTTTGTCTATGGATGGTAAGCCATGTTCACTCAATTTCGTATTCAATGCACTCTACAAACTTCTTCAGGACTCATTGGTGAACAATGAGAACTTATCACTAATGATATTGCCTAAAACCACATATAATCTCACGACATTTTTCATGTATAGCTTCGCTAAATTGGATATTGTTATTGTCAAATTCACGGGGATAAAATGGGCACTCCTGATCAATTTATCGATTATCACCCATGATTTCGTTTCCCATTCTAGACCTAAGCAACCTATCTATAAAATCCATGAATATTGAATTCCACTTCAAAGTTGGTACTTTCGAAGGTTAAAATAAATTGCTCAGCTTTTAATGTTCAGCCTTCATTTGTTGACATGTGAAACATTTCTTTACACATTCACAAACATCTCTCTTCATCCCTTCCTAAAAGAATACTCCCTTCATGCCGCGGTATATATATTTGTGCCCTGGGACGAATCGCAAACTTAGATCGATGGGTTTTTTCCAAGACCTTCTTCCAAAGGTTTTCTACATTCGGAACACACAACCTTTTCTTCCTATGCCATCCCTTTCAAGTCTACCTCGAACCCTTTCAGATCCTCAACATCCACTCTCATCCCCAATTGCCTTATTCTCTCAGCTAACAATGGGTCTTCTCTTTACCTTGCAGTAATCCTATTTACAAGGGTTGGACATACTTCCAAACTTGCTACCATTCTCGGATCTCGACTTGATCCTACATTTGTTCTGAGATGCACCCTATAGGATGCCAATGTTTATAATGTATTCCATTCCTTAATCATAGCTAACACTCCATTCTGAAGATTTTAACTCAAAGCATCTGCGGCCTTGTTCCCCTTTCCTAGCATATACTGTATACCGAAGTCATATGCCACAAAGAATTCTAACCATCTCTACTGCCTCATATTCAATTCTTTTTTAGAAATAAATAATTAAGGGACTTATGGTCCATATAACACTCAAATCACTTTCCCAAAAGATAACATCTCCAAACTTTCAGCATGAAAACTACCATCTCCAACTCCAAATCGTTAGTCGGGCATATAAATTCATGCGGTCGCAACTTCCTTGATGTGTAAGTTATCACTTACCCTGTTTACATCAACATCACCTCTAAACTTATTCCATAAGCATGGTATACTCTACCAAATCCCAATGCCCTTCGGGTATGATCAAGAAAGGATCATCCGTAAATAACTTCTTCAACTCTTGAAATGACCCTTCACTCCTATCAACCCACACAAACCTCTCATTTTTTCCGATCAACTTAGTTAAGGGTGCTGCTATACGTGAAAAATCCTTGATGAATCTACAATAATAGCCAGCTAAACTCAAGAAACTTCTTATCTCCTTGACCATCTTTTGTTTCTTCCAAATGCTTATTATTTCAATGTTCGATGGATCACTGCTAATCCATTCTCCGATACAACATGACTAAGAAACTTAACTTCATATTTCCAATAATAACAGTTTGAAGACTTTGCCTTCAATTTATTTTGTCTCAACGTCTAGAACACCAATCTAAGATAGACTTCGTGGTCCCTTTCATTTAGAGTACACAAAATATCGTCGATGAAGACCAAAACAAATCTCTCCAACTGATCATAAAAGAAATCAGGAGCATTGATCAGTCCAAACAGAATCACTAACCACTGTATGAACCATATCGTGTTTTGAAAGCAGTCAACAAAAAACTATCTTATGATATCCTTGGTTGATGGAATCCTATTGCCAATTCTATCAACGAGAATACTCTAGTTCCACTTAAGTGATTAAACAAGTTATCTATCCAAGGCAATGAATAACTATTCTTCATTGTTAACTCGTTTAACTTCCAGTAATCCGCACACATCCATAAAGGTCGACTTCTTTACGAATACCACAATGCTCGCCATGGTGAATACTCGCTCTAATAAAACTTTTATGCTTAAGTTCAACCAACTGCATTTTCAATTCTTCCATCTCCCTAGTTGGTATTCTACTAAGTGGTTTACTAACAGCTTTGCCCTTGCCATCGTGTTTATTCAAATTCAATCGCCTTTTTCGTGGCATTCCCTTTACTTCGAAAACAACTATAAAATTTCAAACTGCCATTACTCTACTTCCCGATCCTCCATTGCACACAACGTTGGTTTTTTACTTTTCATTCATTACATCTAACATCACAATGATCCTTTTCCCATCACCTGAATTTCATAAAGCGATGCCTATAACAGCATAAAGACCCTAGTGTCACCATAGACTAACAAGTCCACACCCAATATTACCCTTTACTTTATGAATTCAAAAACATATGGGTTGAAAATAAACAATTTAGCATTTGGGTGGTATCCATTCACACTCGACATCTTGCATTATAATCTAGTCATTTTCAGTCAAAATGGGAACTTATTTAGGTAGTTGAATGCGCTAGACACTTCAACGAGAACCCTTGTATAAGAAATTTTTATAATTCCTTCTGTGAATCTATCCAATTTGATTGGTATGCCAAGGACCAAAGATATACGACTTAGACCCTCTTCAGTCCAATTATCAAGGGGGGATTAGGTAAGCGGATCCAAAATGGAATTGCGTGGAGTAATTCTTTGTTTAGCTGCATACTTAATGACCACCTTTTAATCATTATAATTTTTTATTGCGGTAATAAGGGCCACCTTCCATTACTCTAACATAGTCATCTTTCTTGCTAAATTTGATTACATAAAAACTATTTTCTTTGGAACCGATGGTGAATTCGTTAGCTGATTTCAAACCTTATGTATGTAATCATTGAAAAAATAGGTAGCGTGGTTTAGGGCTACCACATAAATGACTAAGGCATTGTCATATTGTTTTCTAGCATCTTAAACTACCTCAACAATCATTTTGGCGCATTGAAGGGCATTATTCACGTTGGTGGTGGAACTTTAACGATAAGAGATCAAAATATTGTTCCCTTTCACAACGTCATTCTTGGCTCGGTTGGACGTGGAGGAGTACGACCAGGAATTCAGAGGGGGGCAAAGTGTCTTGAAGGCGAAGCATGGGTAGGGTTTGACTATAGAGGCGGATGGAGTAAACCGGAGGATTGGTGAGGCAAGGGTGAAGATGAACCATCCCGAGGGGCACGAGATCAGACTGATGTTTTGGATGGGCTGAAAGGGGATGGACTTTGGTTGGCGGCACCACTTTTGGAAAAATGGTTGTGAAACCATCAAGATCTATAAAAGGGAATTGGCTAGGTGAATGAGATGTCAGTGAGATAGAGGTCTAGAAGCGAATCAGACACTGGATGAGTTACGTTACCAAAAATATTGCGAATCATTACATCAGATTTCCTTAGTCCGTAATCCAGAAGTACACAATGAGATTCTTCAAATTACGATCTTGTAAATTTCCTTAAAATCCTTTTGATGGATTCATTTACTTTCACTTGATCGTAAATCAAAATTTTATTAAAGTCTAATGGATTCATATAAAATGGTTGACTATCAACGTCTGTGTATGTTTACTTAAGAGTAAATTCGTAGGTCGGCCTTAGGCATAAATTGTCCAAGGGGCATCAAGTGTGCATTTGAATATGTTATACTTTAGGTGATGCTTGGGAGTTCCTCATACCGAAATTTATGTTTGTCATGTTTATTTGTCTTTATGACTTCTCATGATACTTTAATTAAGCGAGTTAGGAGGAATAGGTTTGGATATGGATGATTGTTTTACTTTGTTGCGAGTGTTGAAAGCATTATGTGGAATTTTATATACTTATTACTGCTTGGACTAAGTATATCTTGGTGTAATGTGTGTGTATTTGCATGTGTTTGGTGAACAATTATTTCCTCATGTTAAGTGCTTAGTATGTGAGTCCATGACTTTATTTCTTTGGTGTTGGTTTGGAGTCATTTTACTTGGTGATATATCGGTGCAAGTTTATATCGGTAAATGCACAAAACATGTACATGCCTTGGGGGGGGGGGGGGAGGGTGTTACATTCTTATGATCATCTAACTTTCGAAATATGATGTTGAGATTTTCTTATAGTGAATTTTTGAAAGTCTAGATAAAACCCGAAATTGGCTGTACTATAAATAAGATGGATTAATAAGTTAGTAACTAAATTGTGTAGCTTTTTTCTTTTACTTTGATTTTTCTATTCTTGTTGAAAACTCGAATTGATTTTTTCTTCGCACAAAATTTGCTTTTAAATTCGTCTTTTGGAAACATGCAAAAATAATAATCAAAAATTAAATTACGCTCAGGAGCAAAATTGAAGTGTGAATTTACATCATATCCAAAATATTCAAATTTTTTATGGCAAGAACAAAATTCAAACCCCATGATAACAATATCCAATTTTACTGTTTAATTCGAGTTAATGCGATTATTAGATATCTTTCCCCAACGCAATAATGAAAAATCATAAAGAACATTAGTTCATTTATCGTCAATTATTTCTGATGAGGAACGATGGTGAGAATCTAATAAATCTAATTATATAAACATCCAGTTCCATGTCAACGCTGATACCTAAATAAATTCCCTTTGAGAAAAATATCTTCATGTCGAGACGTTCAAATCGAAAGGTAGAATCATGATTAAATAAGCAGAAATTCAAACCACAATCCAAATTTCAACACGTGATTAGTCAACTTTGAGGATCATGACATCAAATTTCCTTGGATGAGCGTACAAAGAGTTTCTTCGGATAATACTCTCATAAACTTTCAAAGAAAACCCGATGGTTGATCTATCATAGTCGTAGCAGAGACTGTCAAATTGTCAGTGAAGAAAACTCTCAAAATAAGATCCACAATTTATTGCCAAAATCATGAAAATGGTGGCAAGTTTATTGTTTTTTCTCTTCTTGTAATTACCTTTTGAATTTAATTTTAGATTGTCGTTCATTCGTTTACTTTCATCAATGGTTCTTTGATTCAAGGATGGCAAACCTAAATTTGATCAAAATCTAATGGTTTTATAGAAAGTTTAAAATTAGTTTATATATGGAAGAGTGCTACTTGAGAGAAAGAACCATATTCAAACACTATATTTAACAATCTATATTTGAAAACCTACGCTTCATGATGAATCAACCATAAATGTATAATCCTACTTGTTAAAGCTTTAAATGGCCCCTCTTTAATCGGGTAGACAGAAAATAAACATTGAAAAGGAGTAAACAATAAAAAAGGACGCGACGAAAGAGAATAAACCACAAAATATTCCATTTCCTATCTTCTCCTCCGAATATTCTCTTATCCTTGTTCTATAAATCCCTAAATGTATAGATATCAACTCATTTAATTGAATTAATTCTAGATCGCAAACAGAGAAGAAAAAACGAAATGAAATTCGGAAAAAGTCTAAGCAATCAAATAGAAGAGACACTGCCAGAATGGCGCGACAAATTCTTGTCATACAAGGAATTAAAGAAAGCGCTCAAGCTCGTCGGCGGAGTTGGAGATCGACCGGCGAAGAAGGCGAGGATCGCCGGAGGTTCATATGACGTCAGAGGCGAAGTGATGACGTTGGAGGAAGCGGCGTTTATGGAGCTTTTGGAGAAGGAATTGGAGAAGTTTAATTGGTTTTTTACTGATAAAGAAGAAGGGTATATCATTAAACAGAAGGTGATTCTTATTTTATATATGATGTTTATGTCTAAAATTTGTATATTTTGTGTTTACTTGTTAAAAGGTTAATCATAAATTAATGAAGAACTATGTGTAAATTATAAATATGTGAAATTGATGTTAAGTCTGAGTGATGCTTGTCTTACTTGCAGTTTAACGTTGTGGGATTTTGAATTTTATTTTGCAAAGTGGGTAGGTCATGAACACTAATATTCAAAATTGGAATTTAAAAGTAAAAGTTGATTAGAAGTTGGATTATAGGTTTGGAGAAAGCATTATAAGGAAGTATTATTTCCTCATTAGCTCTTGTAATGCTGGCAGCCAACGGTTGGTTTTGGTTATAATGCAGGTGCTTCAGGATCAAGCTGCAAGAGCAGTTGAGGAAGATAGTAGAGAGGAGTTGATGAAGGTGTGGAAGGAGATTGTTGATTTCCATGGTGAAATGGTGCTGCTTGAGAATTACAGTGCACTCAACTACACTGGTATTGTCAATAAATTCGTTGAATTCATTTTTATTGGTTTAGTTCGTTGCTAAAATTCAAATACAATCCTATATGGGCAACATATGTATAGCAACATGACTTTTGCCTTTTGTTTTCTGGTTGTGATATTGAGTATTATATTCCTGATATGTTTGTTATAAACCATTTCGAAGTAGTATATGTATATGTTGTGCACACGCATCAATAATTGTGACTGACTTGCAACATTTTGGTTCGGTCACAAACTTTTCATAACGTTCTTATGTACAATTATGCTTAGAAGTTTGATTCTTAATAATATTAAATGTTAAATCTCTATTTTTAATTGAAAACTTTAGTACACAAACAGAGCTCACAGTTCTAATGTTTGTTCCAACAAAATTAATGATATCCTTTATATGAACAGAGTGCACGAGTTCTAATGTTTGTTCCAACAAAATTAATGATATCCTTCATATGTATATATATTTAAACTTATGTTTACTAAACTATATACAAATCAAAATTTAATGATTTTAGATGAATATATTGGTTTTCACTGATATATTAATAAGCACATGCATCACGTGTGATCGCGCGTGCCAAACAGTTCGTATATATAAGATCTACAACATTCCTCTTATGTACTGCAATTATAGCATGTTATTCATATATTCAGCGATGCTGCTACTAATGCTAAGAAATTGTAAATATGTACAAATCATATTTAAGATTATTTATTTAAATATATGACTCGTTTGAATATTCCTAGCGCAATGAAAATGAATTTAGAGCATGTATTTGTAGCATTTTCTAGTCTTAGTGCACGTCATGTTTATGTGATTGGAATCTGAAATCTCTTAACCATTTGCTTGCATAAGTTAGGGCTTTGATTCCATTTTGTTAGCAAGCCAAAAAGTTGATGCCGGTTTATCTGTAGTGAGTTAGCAGCTACATAAGTATGTTTTCTTAGTTGTTTACCGACAGACAAGTAAGTTGATGTGGCTTTAGCATACGCTATACACTTCTATTCTAGATTCTGATTTGATAAGTGTGAAATTCCTTCTGTGATGGATGCTTTAGTAGTTATTTATATTCCATCCAACAAGTGCATTTAGTCTAACATCAACTTGGTTATGACCATGTATGCTATTACTTTCGTGGATTTGAGTGGTGGTGGTGGATAATGGTATATTCTTTGCTATATTTCTCTCTTTTGCTTTGCCAAAAGGAAGCTTGATGAGTGCTTTATGGTATAATTAAGCTTAGCCGACTTCATGTGGTATACATATTACTGAAGTTTATCAGTACTTAACAGAATTTATTTCCAAGTATTATGTTCTTTAGTAAACACACATTCAAAAATACATACGAAAGTTAATATTGTTTTGTATACAATGAATACTTTATTATTTCGCTGACTGGGAGGTGTTGTAATCCAGTACCTGGTTATTTGGATTTTCAAGTTAACTTGCTAGAAACAACTTGTCATCTTATGTTGTCACTTACGCTTTTACAAGGTTAAGTGTTTTGTGTTAAAAAGTACTATTTTCAACAGGCTGCACCAATCGAGTCTACTTGGCTTAATGCAACAGATAACAAACAACTAGATGACAACTCCTTCAAGGAGCATAAAATATACTTGACATCTTGGAGTATACCACATATGCATTAGATCTTGGTACTATTTTGTGATTTCTATGGTATGTCATGCTTAGTCAGATGACTACAACCATTTATATTATATTCAGTAGCAAGCGGTCATTTTCAAAACCTATCAGTTGAGAACTAATTATAAGAAATTCATAGTATCGCTGGGATTCTGAATAATAATCAGAGTATTGTTTCTAATGTAGACGTGTTATTTGCCGGTTATAACCATATATTTGTGTTGAAACAGGCCTAGTGAAGATTCTAAAAAAGTACGACAAAAGGACTGGTGCTTTAATAAGGCTACCCTTCATCCAAAAAGTACTGCAGCAGCCATTTTTCACAACTGACATCTTAAACAAGCTCATAAAAGAATGTGAAGCAACGCTCGACCGCCTCTTCCCAAACAATAACGAAGCTTCAACCCCGAATAAAGAAAGCCAAACTAGCATCGAGAACCCTTCAGTGCCAACCGAGCCGCCATTGGTCAAGGAAGGAGAAATTCCAGAGCTGGAAGAGATAAAATTCATGGAGAGTTTGTATATGAAGAGCACAAAAGTTGCATTGAAAACGTTGAAGGAGATAAGGAGTGGAAGCTCAACTGTTAGTGCATTCTCATTGCCTCCATTGGGAGTAGTAGAGGAGGAGAGAGTATGGGACAGTAAGCCACCTGTAGTGGAACAACTTGCTAAATGAAATGAAACGAGATAGAATTTTTTGTTGTGCAAGTCTCTTTTATATTTTCAGATTATATATGATATGATTCTAACTAGGATGTGTTGAATATACACTCAAATGCTGATCTCAGTCACTTGAATGTAGCTATTTATATGCTATGTTATGATGTGAGTGCAATAAAGCTTGATGACTTTGCTTCCAATCACTTTTTAATTTTCATTGATACGAGTTCTGTTATACTGCGTAGGAGTTCTATGCCGTTGATATATATCTGCATTAACCTTACATTTGACCCTATTCTTCTTGAATTCATTGCGTGTGTGTTGTTTTGTTGAATTTGAAATACTTCGTAGAGATTTCATAGTTGTTGAATGCTTTGTTGTATTTCATAACGACAATAGTTTCTTGTGATGGGAGGTCAGAAACTCAAACCCTTATGGCACTTAAAATGTGATGAAATGCTAGGATAATGGGAAGTAGAAGTCTTGTGCGGCTGATGTGGTAATAGATTGATTGCTTTTAAAAGACAAAAATAAGGCAATCCTTATACTTAGTCTATTTCTTAGGGAAAAAATTAAATGGCTAAGGGGGGAAAAAAAGCAAAAATACTTTATGAAAGGAAATTTCACATATTTTTATTGTATAACTTATATTTTGTGCAAGGACACAATGTTTTAAACCACTTGATAAGTAATAAAAAAATGTAAAACACGTTGTCTTTAACATTACGCTATATTTAGAAGAAACCATTTATCCCTGTGCTATTTATCACTTGTTTCTCCTCGAAGACACGGATCTTTTTTTTCACTCTCACTGCTAGTGCTTTCATTATCATCTTCGTCACTTTTATCCCAAATTGTTGCAAAATTTCTCCTCTTTGGTTTCTTTCCTTTGCTGAATCGATTTTGAGGACAATTTGGCTTCATATAACCAGGTTTATTATACTTGTGGCAAATGATCTTCTGCTTTTTTAAGTTATCTAGAACTTCGACGATTATGCTCTTTAATTGTTGATTTAGGGCTGAATTTCCGTATATGCGGTTCCGCCTTTTGAATCTCTTTATTATCAGTGTCATTTCAGCCGCTCCTTCATCATCACCATCATCTTCACTTTCCATTCTTCCTTTGAGAGTTATTGATTTCTTTCGCGTATCTCCTCCTTTACGTTATTCCTTGAATTTGATTTCTAGCTCATAAGTAGTGAGGTTTCCGATGAGTTCTTCAACTTTAACTTATTTCAAATCCTTAGATTCTTGGATAGCAGTCACTTTTGCTTCAAAATTTCATGAAAGAATTCTGATGATCTTTCGGACTATTTCCAGTTCTGTGTATGGTTTTTCAAAAGATTTTGATTTGTATACTAGATTAGAAAGTCGTCCATACATTTCTTTGACACTTTCTTCATTTGCTATTGTGAAGTTCTCGTACTCGCTACCAAGCATGGAAAGGTGAGATTCTTTAACATGAGAGGTTCCTTCATGAGTCACTTCAAGTGTGTGCCGGATTTTCTACGTAGTTAGACAATGTGAGACACAATTAAATTCAATTTGATCTAATGAGCAGATAATAGAATTCATAGCATTAGCGTTAGCAGTTTGCGGTTTATTTTCAAGATCTGTCCATTGATCCATAGGTTTTTCAACTTCTTGATTACCTACCATTACTATTGGTGTGCTATATCCCGTTTCAACTATATTCCATACATCTATGGTTTTCAGAAATTTTTTATTCTAATTTTTCAATATGTATATTCACCAATGAACATGGGTGGTTTAGCTATCGACTGACATTCAGCAAAACCATTAATAAAAGAAGGCATTTAAAAAAAAATCGAAGTTTTAAAAACAGAAAATGGTTTTTGTCCCTAGCTCTGATACCACTTGATTACCAAAAAGATAAATAGTGACTGAAAAAAGTGACGAGTGTTGATATTAATCATATATTATGACTTGAGACAGTATAATAGTAAATTTCTTCAAAAATTTAAACAAAATTTGTAATAACTTTGGTTGGTAAAAATTCCACGACCATCTCTATTCCTATCATATTTTTACGACAATCAGTCATCAATATCCAATATACTATATCAAAATGGGGTATTTAAAAAGAAAATAATTTATTATTTTAATTAATTAGTAATAAAATCATACAAAAGTACTCACTCTCATTTAAAAGTCCTCACGGTTATGCATGGTTGAACTACTTGGAATCTTTGAGTATGTGCTTTCATGCTCATTTAAAAGTCCTCGTGGTTATGCATATATGGAACACATATCTAAATTGGTTGAAATAGACAAGTTAGTTCTAACCCTATTTAAAAGTCATCACGGATATGCGTGGTTAGAAAATGCTTGGAATTCATTTTTTAATAAAAATTGAGAATACTACTAATATCATTTAAAAGTCCAAACGGTTATGCATGGTTAGTAAGTATTTAAATTCCTGTCATAAATATACCACAAATGGACAGATTGTATGATTTTTTTATGCCGACATCACATCTACGATTCTAAAATGGAATATGCACCTAACAGAGTATTTATGATTTTTGTTTGATTTTTTATTAAAATTTAATATTTATACTCGATTAGGTATTAATGTTGTATTGATGTTTATCATTTTATCACTCTTATCTAGCATTATTACTCTTTTGCTAATAAAAAAAGGAGGAGAGAAGTTAAAATTTTGGCAAATATGTTCAAATTTTTTATTTGCATATTCCCATCTACATTCATTGTATTTTTTATTTATTTATTTTCATGCATATGTGAAGGGGGAGCTTGTTGTAGGGGGTATTCAAATAGGAGGAGCTAATAGAATCCATTAAAACCAAATACATTTAACAGAGTCAACATCATAATATATGTTTGATATCATCAAAAGGAGAGATTGTAGAATACAATAGTCTATGATTGTTGTTTGAAGATAATAAACATATACATATATATTCTTTTAAATGTATTTGTTATTGTACTATTTTATTTTTCCACATAATTAAATAAATATTTGTTAAATAAAATAAACAGCTCAGTATCCAAACAAATATTTTATTCAAACAAATATTTTATTACAAATTCAAATAGTACAAATTTAAGCTCTCATTATATTCCGAATACAAGTTTCAATTACAACATAATTTTCACTATACAATTTTTTCGTACATGTTTTCACCTCACCACATAATTCACTCAACCCTCGTATTTGATCTTCAACTGTTCCAGTCTGTATCCAGCATCTGAACTATATGCAAATAAACACTGACGTATTAAAATTGAAAAAAAAAATATTTTGCAGTACCCAATAAAGTCTGCATTTGAAAATATAATTTTCCTCGGTTATTTGGGTTGTTCATCATCGTTTTCTTTTAATTCATCCTATACGAACAACTTATGACATACACAGTGTATCACTGTACATGCTATAAGGTCGTGCACACCGATATGCACTTGCTTGTTAAAATTGCAGGGATAGGTGAGCACAAGGACAACAAATATGCAAATAACTCAACCCAGCAAAATGTCCAAGCACTACAAAACAAGAATAACAATCAAGCCAGAAAGTTTAACAAACACAGTGCAAACCAACCAAGCGCAACACGACAACAAAGTTCACATGCAACCTGATTTCAAGAGGAACAAAACAAGACCGAAGTAAAACCAGACTTCAAAATGTTCAAGCAAAATCTGATTTTAGGCATAAGTACAGGGATGATAACAACATGAAGTACACAACAATACAAAGCAAATCAAGACCAAATCAATGAACAATGCATATGTGCAACAAGACTTCGGTCATATGAAACCAGACCACAAGACGTATATAAACAATAACGCATTAAACTATTTTCAACAAAATCAAAATTTATACTTTTTTAGGCAGAATAAACAATTGCTATAATAATAGTAGATACGGTCCTCGACTCCGTCTTCGTCTTCAGAAATAAGTGCCTTCGCTAAACTAAAATACTCGGTCTGACCCGAGCGTAAAGTAAAACAAAAACAATCGAGTCAGGACTAACATTCTTATGTAAGTAGGTAAACTCAAGTGATGTACAGATAGCTCAATAAGTGAAATACTTAGGTTTAAATAAACATCATCTCTCACACTATAAACAAACCACCAAATATAAAACATTTAATTTATTCTAAATTTTACGATTAGCATTATACCTCTATACTATCAAAGACTACTATTTAACGACCATAAAATGTTGCTTCAATATTCAATTTTTCTCTTTTATAAAATTACGCTTACTTTAAAAACAATAACATCATTTTGTTTTTATTAAAACATCCTTTTTATTTTAATAATAACGCATGTTTCTTTCGTTAAATCCGTTAATTACAATTAATGTATTTCTTTTTTTTGCCTTTTTAATATTGAAAGATTCCAAATCGACATAATTGTAATTAATTTCAAAATTACACTTTAAAGCGGATCCTAACAAACGTACATTTCTTTCATTAAACATCATTAATTTCGGTTAAATTCTCTTTCCCTTTTATTCAAAGATTCCAAGTTAAATTAACGACAATAAATTTCAACATTTGAATTTAAAACGGAACATAATTAATGGATAGATAATTAAAACAATTGAAATCTTTTTACAGTGACTTAAATACATTTATAGAATTGTTGTTTACACATAAGATAATTAAAACAATTGGATTCTTTTTACAGTAACTTAAATACATTTATAGAATTGTTGTTTACATAGAAGAGTTATAAATTAACATGCTTAAATAGTATCAATGACATACAAACAACAAAATTTATATTTATATTTTATTATTATTAATAATTTCACCAAACTTCAATAGTTTAAATTCGATTAAATTTAGTAGAGTTCTTAATTAAATACAATTTCATTTAATTCAACTTATCTTCTCAATTCCTGAATCGTTAACTAATTAAGTCTTATTAAATTAAAATTTATACTTCTTTCCTTTTATGTAAAATCCAATTATACTAAATTATATTAACAAATTAATTTCAATAGGTTGATATGTAAGATGAGCGCAAATCAAGACTAAAATTTAAATAAGTTTGAATACATAATTATACATTTATTGTTTACAAATAGATTAGAAGTTAACTTACAATTAAAACCCAATTCTAGTTAATTATAAATTGATTTCATGCTTTACATAATATTAAATCTATCCAATTAAACTTTTATTAAACCATACATTTGAAAGCACATAAAATAGTTGTCACTTTATTAAATCAAAATCAGATGTTATAATTCAAAGTAAATTTTATTTAAAATCATAAATTTTTAATTTCTTACTGTATTAAATTCTAAAATTTGAATTTCTTCTTTTCGAAAATGCGAGCCGTTACACTCTCCCCCACTCAAAAATTTTCGTCCTCGGAAAGGTAGAAGGTAGGAGAATAGAACAAGCATAAATAAAAGTAGATTGAAAGTTACAATTAACAATTAATTTGAAACTATAAATTTTACCTGAAATATTTATACTTTTCAAAACCCATTTGTAAAATTTCTTGCTTCCTCTTTAAAAATCATTTATATGTTTAAATAACACCTTTATAAATATATGAAACTATTTGAAAACAATCATTTACATTGTTACTTATATTTACAAAGAAGCTATTGAAAACATTAATCTATAATTCATAAGTTTATAAATTTTATCTCAAGATACTTTTCAAATATTATTAATAAATCAATAATCATTTACTTTAAATATGTTTTATTTAATTAAAAACTTATAAAATACTTATAACACTAAAATTTTATATTAAACAATGTAATATATAAATAAACAATATTTAAAAAGGATATAGTCAATAAGGAAAAGAAGGTAAATTTGGAAAAACAGAATATAAGTGAATAAATAAACTGAGAAGATAAGTAGATTCAAAAGAATAGTATCGGACACGAATAGTTAATCCAATACAAAATTTCTTTGTTGGAAATACCATTATAATAAAATACCTTTATATCGAAACAAATTTTCCTTTCAAAAATACTTCTATAACCCGATGTTTCAACAAGTTTATCCTCGTTTTGCAGACTCTGGCCATGCATTGATCAGGCGCAAAGCTAGAATTCTTCAAGTACTTAGTAGACTTGTTTCAACACCTAGTGAAAATACTTGAAAAACCTTCAAAACCGATATGGAAAGTACAATCCAAACAAATCAACCAGACCGTTTGTCCGACCATGTATCGCAGATACACAAAGGTTACGCCTGAATTCTCCAGGAAACATCTATATCCGTAAGCTTTCTCAGCCCTGCGAATTTCGCCATGATGACTAGTAGACCGCAGATACACAAAGGTTGCGCCTGAATCCCCCAGGAAACATCTGTATCCATAAGCTTTCTCAGCCCTATGGATTTCGCTACTAAAAACGACCTACGTAGATCACATGATACACAATGGTTACGCTGAATCCCCCAGGAAACATCCGTGCCCCTGGGCAATCTCAGCCAGGCGAATTACAGTACGCAGTCGCGCTAAGAAAAAACCATGGGTTACGCCACGGTGGGACACTCGAGTATCACATCCGGAAAACCAAAATCAGAGAGAATAATATTGATAGAATGAATCCAAGATGTGGCCACAAATCGGATATCAAGCAGAAGGCACTTTCCATATCTTTACTTCGAAAATATGTATCATATAGTACCTTTTCAAATCACTTTCAAATATCATACTTATATAAAGTCCATTACATATAATATTTCATTTCCAAATCGAATACTTTCCAAAATCAATAGTATATCAAATCACACTTATATAGATTTCGATTATATAAGATTTCACTTTCAAACCGAGTACCTTTTTAAATCATAGTTTTCAAATCAACTTCATACTTATACAAATCAAATTTATATAAGTTCTACAACTTTCAAATCAAGTGTTTAGTAAAACAAGGTTCTCAATTTCAATTCATTTCAATATCAATTCAGTTTCAAAAATCATATCTGATTTCACCAAATTATTTCTTCCAAATCAAATATCTTCAGTTTCAATATTTCCAAATAATAGGTTTAGAAAATAATCCTAGTTTCCAAATCAATATAATTTAGGTCAGTCAAATTCATTTCCAAAATCATCATATAAATACTGGGTTTTAAATTCCAAATCTTATTTTTCGAAACCAAATATTTTCTAAAATCAGTTATACCCAAATGATTTCCAAATTTATAACCATCCCTTTAAAACCTTTGAACTATTTATTTCTATTTGAAATATCCAATTTACCTTTCTGAAAACTATTATTCTATATTTATGATTTTATAAAAGATGATACTAAGTTAAAACATTTAAACTAAATTTTATTCAAAATTTCAAACTAAGTTTCATATCAGTATAGTTCAACTTATTTAAATCATATTAGTTCATACTTAAATATACCAACTAAACTTATATACTATATCAAATGATTTATACTTTCGAAATTTCTTAGCTTTGAAAATTAACCCTTGATTTGGAAGTGTTCGAACATTCAAAATAGTTGGAGAAATCAAATTTCCAATTTAAGAGTTGGAAATCAACAACCAATCCGTAAATCAATTTCCAAAAGATAGGTTTATACCAAATCAGAATTCGAAACTCGAGGACTGAACACCGAGCTCACTTTAAATTGTTTCAGATACATACATATATCTTTCGAAAATATCAAATTATACTCCGGAATTTGAAATCAAAATTGGTTTCACAAAATCACTCGCATAGCGAAGCATTAAAGTGGCCTCTCCTCCACTTTGAAACTCGAAAATCATTGCCGATGATGCGTGCACTCATCACCGAAATTATTTTCCAGCGATATAAGCGAGTTCTGGACTTCTATTTTCTTGAAAACTTCTTTGAATTTTTTTTTAAATAATTGGAACCCATTTAAAGTTATTTGAACATTTCTTATTCGGAAAATACTTTAAATCGTATTATTATATATTTTCAAAATTTTAAAACCAATTTCCAAAATAGCAGAGTTCAATCTCTCAAATTTCAAATTCGGAACCCTTCAGTTATAAATCATTTTTATATAAATCAAATTTCTTATAAAATCCTCAAATTTTCAAATCTATTTAAAACTTCTATATATAGAATAAAATCATACTTCATGTTTGTTTCATAGAATTTCTCCTTTTGATATAAACATTAATATATCCATTCTCATAATATTGCTTATATTTCTCTTTAATTTAAATTACATTCATTTCACATGTAATATTTCTCATTTATACTATATTTATTTGCAAATCATTTCATAAGGAATTTTCTTACGTTTATAACCAATTTATTAAACTTAATTCATTTTTATAAGACATTGTTCGAGTTTAAAGTTATCACAACTTTATTTATAACCATTTATTGCAACATCCATTTATTTCATAATAGTTTACAAGTCATGGCTTTATTTGTAGTCATTTCAGTTTTAATTCATATTTGCTTATTCCATTTAGTTTCATCTTTACCTCAATTTTATTTGCGATACGTTTCATAAATGTTAATTAAGTTTATAAACATATTTTTACCAATTTAATCGTTTACAACATTTCCTTAATCACAATTTCAATTTAAAGATCCCAAGGTTAAAGTTCACACTTGTATATTATTACATTACATGCCAAGAATGATACCCCAATTCTATTCATTTACCAAACATGGAAATAACAAACTAAACCTTGTTTTGCTTGCTTTAAAATTAAGGTTATCAATTCAACTATATAATTCAACCCAATTATCAAGTTTCACTCATATATTAATTCAAAAGGTTTCGATTATCCAAAATATCCAAATATTCCATTTTTTCAATAGTTGAAACTACATGTCAACAAACAACAAAATTCACAACAACATTTCAATTTCATAAACAAATATCCTAATTATTCATTTTATTCTCTTTAATACACCATTATTAACTAATATTTAGTCTATTAATTCAATCAACAATAATTAAACAATGTTTATAATTTGATTAAATACAACAAGTCAAAAAATTGATAATAATTAAATATTACCATTTCATAAATCAAACACATTACAAATAACTATATCAGTCATAAAATATTATTCCTTTATATATATCATATAATATTAGGAAAAATAATTTCATTTCAAAATTTATACAAAACATTTTTATAACACTAACAAATACGCGCTCTCGTATATACACTCAGACAATTCATTCTAGGGTATTACTACCCTATCCCTAATGAGTTAACCCCAACAGGCTAAGGTATGTCTAAACCAAAGCTCTGATACCAACTGTAACGACCCACCTTTTCGGATGGTTTAAATTGACAATAAACTACACATTTCTAATTCAAACCATTCAAAAGGGAGGATTGTTAATGAGGTAAATAAGAAAATAAAAGAAAAGGAGGAAAAATATAACACAGAATCTCGCAGCGGAAGGATGAAATATAATACAAAAAAATAAATGCATAAACAGTTCATGAAACTGTTTTCAACAAAATCAGAATTTACAAATTTTTTGGGCAGAATAAGCAATTGCTATAATAATAGTAGATATGGTCCTCGACTCCGTCTTCGTATTCAGAAATAAGTGTCCTCGCTAAACTGAAATACTCGGTCTGACCCGAGCGTAAAGTAAAACAAAAACACTCGAGTCAGGACTAACATTCTTATGTAAGTAGGTAAACTCAAGTGAAATGTACAGATAACTCAATAAGTGAAATACTTAGATTTAAATAAACATCATCTCTCACACTATAAATCGGTTCAGTTCAAATACCGACTTTATGTTCATTTCCAATCGATTTATTATTAAATCTAACTTCAGATTTCAATTCTTCTCTTAAAGCTATTGAGTTATAAATCAAACAAGTTTAAATCCAATAAAAAATGGATTAAATTTCAATTTCATAATTTTAAGTTCAAACATAAATTCAAACTTACAATATTCCAATTTTATTTCTAAATCAATTTATTTAACCCAAAGTTGTTTTATATCGGGTATACATCATTTCAATCCAAATTGATTTTGTTAAAGAGAACTTGAAGTGTGAGAACAATAATAACATACATAACATAACATGTCACTGATCAACATGCGTGCATAATTAACAACTTAATATATACACATGCATAACTAACATATCACATGTGTCACATATTGTAAACAACGTAAGTGAATATTTCAAATTCTGACATGTCATACACTAACATAACATATAAACATATAACACGACATATATACAAGGAACTTGCAAGGTGAAATAACATGGCATCTCATTTTTTCTAAACGTAACACATTATTTACACATAGCATAGGTGACATATTATTAACGTAGTATGTATAACATATGATTTTATTAACTAACTCATTTTTAAAAAAAAGCATATGTGACGTATTTCAATACAAGGCACAAAAATTTTTTCTAACATAACACATTTTTTTACATCTCACATGTGACATATTTAACATACATAAAATCAATCAAATCAACATAATATACTATTTGTGACATATAAAACAACCTGTGCATGTGAATGTTATAACACAAGTTCAAGGGAACAAAACAACATATATCACATATTCATATCTAAAACAAACATTTCAATCAATGTTATTTACCTAACAATAAAAATGTTAATCGTGAGTGATTGCTCACCTTTTGAGGTTAGAGAGTTTTTTGACAACACAAATTGATAGATTCTAGATGAAATCCAAACACGACAAGCTAACCAATCCTATCCATAGCAACAATCCAATAGAAAAGCAAATCACGACATTGCAAGTCAAACAAACTGAGTTTTTTTAGAGAGACGAAGCAAGAGAGGAGTGATGCTGTTTAGTGTTTGAAGAGAGAAGGGATGGAGTTTGAAGTTTGGGAATTTGTGGATTTGTGGATTTAGGAATTTTGAAGTTTCTGTATTTATGAGGAAGAAGGAGAAAGTGTGAGCAGAAAGCTTCAGATAGAGTAATGAGAAACAATCTGTACGTACTTTGGTTTTGTTCTCTAGTGGAAAACCTAAAGAGGCATGTATTTAATAAAAGAAAGCAATAAAACCAAAATGTGGAAATAGTGGTAGTTGTATTGAATAATAAGGAAATGAAGGGACCACTTAGGATTTAATTAATTGCATGTTCCACTCAATTAAATATAATAGCACCAAATATACTTTTATACACCCGTTTTAAACAAAATTAACATATAATAAATAAATTTGAATACAACAACCAATGTAATGTTACACAAAATAAAAGATGATCCGAAACTCAAATTCAAGTTATATGAAATATTAATAAAATAGTATATATATATATATATATATATACAAATTTAATAAGAAAATATATAAAATAAAACATTTATTGGCTCATATTACCAAATTCCTAGGGGAAGGATTGAAAAAACAGTAAATTAGGCACTCGTGCGTATTCTTTTTGTTTAAAGCATACAGAAGGATAAATGTTGGAAGAAAGAGACAAAATAATGAGAATGAGAAGAAATAAATTTGGAGGAGCAGCATAGTTTTTGAAAGGAGGAGGTGACAGAAGAATATAAAAATACAGTAAGCTTTTCAAAGAAACGATTTGGTTATGTGTTTAATAAATATAAACATGAACATGCTAGCATGAATGATGCACGTGTATTAAATATGAATTGTTAATAGATGAATTAGTGCAGGCAGAAGTTATGAAAAAGAATGAATACTAAAAGTTGTAACATGCAATAATAAATGCTTAGATGCAAATACAAGAGGTATATAAGAATTAGGCCTAATGAAAGTAGGTGGGAGAATGTATATCTAATAATAAGAATGGAAAATGAATACACAGAAGATAAATGAAAGTTTTATGAAATAAAGAGAGAGGTTTTTATAAATATTTGAAATGTGAAAGTGAACAAGGCAAAAAAAACATGAATGAGATAGTAGTTAGAAAAAAAACAATAGAATATGAAATGTGCATGAATATGAATTCGTGATGAACATCATCTTTCATACTTCAAAATGAATATAATGCCATATTAATCCAATATGGAAATATATTTCAATTCAATTAATTTCGTTAATCCTAAATCAATTCAAATTTACGCCTATTTAAATTTTTTATTAACATACAATAAAAAAATTAAACACACCAACCAAGGTAATGGGGACCACCGCTACATAAAATAAAAGATAAACCATGATTCCAAATTCAACTCAAAGTCGGCGTTTTTCTCAGTGCACAATCATGAACATAAAATATTTAATTTATTCTAAATTTTACGATTAGTATTATACCTCTATACTATCAAGGACTACTATTTAACGACCGTAAAATGTTGATTCAAGTTCAATTTTTCTCTTTTATAAAATTACGCTTACTTTAAAAACAATAACATTCATTTTGTTTTCATTAAAACATCCTTTTTATTTTAACAATAACATATGTTTCTATCGTTAAATCCATTAATTACAATTAGTGTATTTCTTTTTTTGCCTTTTTAATAGTGAAAGATTCCAAATCGACATAATTGTAATTAATTTCAAAATTACACTTTAAAGCGGATCCTAACAAACGTACATTTCTTTCATTAAACATCATTAATTTCAGTTAAATTCTCTTTCCCTTTTATTCAAAGATTCCAAGTTAAATTAACGGCAATAAATTTCAAGATTAGAATTTAAAACGGAATATAATTAATGGATAGATAATTAAAACAATTGAAATCTTTTTACAGTAACTTAAATACATATATAGAATTGTTGTTTACACATAAGATAATTAAAACAATTCGATTCTTTTTACAGTAACTTAAATACATTTATAGATTTTTGTTTACGTATAAGAGTTATAAATTAACTTGCTTAAATAGTATCAATGACATACAAGCAACAAAATTTATATTTATATTTTATTATTATTGATAATTTCACCAAACTTCAATAGTTTAAATTCGATTAAATTTAGTAGAGTTCTTAATTAAATACAATTTCAATTAATTCAACTTTATCTTCTCAATTCCTGAACCGTTTAACTAATTAAGTCTTATTAAATTAAAATTTATACTTCATTCCTTTTATGTAAAATCGAATTATACTAAATTATATTAATAAATTAATTTCAATATGTTAATATGCAAGATGAGCGAGAATCAAGACTAAAATTTTAATAAGTTTGAATACATAATTATACATTTATTGTTTACAAATAGATTAGAAGTTAATTTACAATTAAAACCCAATTCTAGTTAATTATAAATTGATTTCATGCTTTACATAAATCTATCCAATTAAACTTTTTATAACCATATGTTTGAAATCACATAAAATAGTTGTCACTTTATTAAATCAAAATCAGTTGTTATAATTCAAAGTAAATTTTATTCAAAATCATAAATTTTTAATTTCGTACTGTATTAAATTCTAAAATTTGAATTTTCTTCTTTTCAAAAAATGTGGGTCGTTACATATTAAGAAGTCAAAATTATCCCACATTCAAATGCAATGTGTAAGAAAACGATGAACAAGTCAAGGCAGCAAAGAACGAAACCGAGTCAATCAACTCAAGTAAATTCGATCAATGAAGAAGTTAGAAATCATAAGAACGTTCGATCAAAAATCAAAGCAAGTGCTAGAATCACGAAGAAGTCAAACCAAATTATACGAACGAGATTATAGGGTTTTAATCCATATAAATTCCCAATTCATCATCGGCAAATAATGATTTGAGTTCGAGATCAAGCAAAACAGAGAGCATACTTAGAACAAATCAAAACAAATCCAAAACTCGAATCATAGAAGTCGAGCATAATCAAAATCGAAAAGGGAAAAATCGCATACCATTTTTTATCATTCGAGCTCGATGCAATTGAAGCAGCCGCAAAGTATCAAAGCCAAAGAATTGATTGACAAGGAAAATCGAAGTTAATTGAGGAGCGAAAGGCAATTAATTTGAACTCCAAGCGATGGCCTCAAGCAAATCAAATAAAACCCTGATTTTTGAGAGCAAACAAATGGAACGGCCGAAGCAGACGAATATCAAAAGGGAGACGGACTTTTCATTTTTAATTTGGGCGGGTCTATATTTCTATTGGGCTTCTTTTTAAATGCAGTTTTGTTTAGTTGTTTATTTTTATTTGTAAACATTCTATTTTAAGTTGTGTAACCTTCTAGTTGTGTAACTAGGTACAAACTATGGGGCGTATTTTGAGAATTCGCAACTCGTTGGCTGAGTTGTGGCAAGATTTTGAGCTTAGAGTTAGGTTAACCGGGTTAGTGGGTGTCGCGAGTTTACATGTTTTTGTAAGCATCTGATTACCTAATTTCTAGTAGAAACCTTGGGAGCAGCACATAGGCAGGTTTTTGCCAAAGCTGGATAAATCTACATGTGATTTCTACTGCATTACTTTCCGTGTTTATTTTTATTTCTGCATTAATTTTTAATAAACACTATTCACCCCCCTCTAGGGTGAAAACGATCCTACATTATTTTACTTCATCAAACTATACCCAAATCAATTCACTTATAAGTACAACGTTTTCAAAATTATTTCAAATTACTAAAGCAAAAGAATTTCCTTAATGATTTATTCATTTATACTTTTGCTCATATTTTTAATAATAAAAACACAATATACATACATACATGTATATATGTATACATATATTCAAATTACTCACATAAATTAGAATTACATGCTAAGAATTTAAAATCTTTAATTGCATAATTCAAAAGTTAACCAAATTGAATCAGTTAAGGGAATTGTTGAAGGATGAAACATTTTCGATACAGAAAGTGAATGATAGTGAAAAAATTTAAAAATAACAACAATGCTAAGATGATAGAATCTTTTTCTGTCATTTTTTGCTAAATAGAGATAGGAACATACGGAGCCCACCTTGAACAGGTGGGCTCCACATTATTCCCTATATTTTCATTCTAAATTTTTCGAGTGAAATTGCATTGTTGATAAAAAGAGATTATTGGAATTATTAATTCATTTGGGAGGAGGAGGAGGGGGTTTTTGCGGGATTGTATAATAGTTTTACTTTAGGAAATTCTGGATAGAGTAAGGCTTATGTCCTAGGGCCAATTCTGCAATTTATTGTCAATTAATTAACTCTGTAATTAATTCTCATTCGTAAAAAAAGTGTTTTTCTTTCTTTTATATCTTTGTTATATGTGTTATAAATAATTGAAATCTTAATTAAAATATATTTAATAGAAGATCTATAAATGGTTTGTTTATAATAGTAATTACAAATATTTGTAATCATGAGTATTATATTACAACGTTATAAAACACATCATTTTAAGTGTTCCTAGTCAAGATGTATCGAGATAGGATATCGACGTATCGTTCGAGACTGTAAAATGTAACGTTGTAAAGACCCGCTAATCCGTACTCCTTGAATAGACACTAATCTCCAGTGATTAACTCAAGATGAACGGAAAAACGAATTCTTAGGGTTAAAGAAGAAGAAAGAGGTAGAAGAAGAGAGAAAAAGATAGAAAATAAAGAGAAAAGAACGGAACAGAAAGAAATAACGGAACAATATCAGAATCTCACAATTGCAGCGGAACAACATATAATAGATAAATGAATAATCTTTAAACAAAGAACTATATCAGTTATTACATTACATCATTCTACATTACATTACATCATCAGAGTGTACAACTACAAACAACATCAACAGCGGAAAAGAAATACTATATACTAGTGAATACGCCATGCCATCCATCTTGCCTCTAGCAACTCCCGAATATCCTGATAAACCTTAACTCTTGACTGCCCGTGTAGAAATTCGTCGGCACCCAGAGTTTAGGAAGGAAAACAATAAACTCCGAGTCAGTCATGTGACTGGTGTGAGAACTCAAAACAGTTTATCTTTAAAATCAAAATAGAGGTATATTTTTAAAGTCAATTCGCAATGCTTTTAAAAATGAGACTACCATAAGGCCTCCCGCACACACACACAATGCAAACGCAGAATCGGAGGAGATTTCTCCTTATGATAGTCAAAGATGCTTGATACGCATTAAAAAGAAACATTTGATATTATTACTAGTGCATAGTGTAGGAAATTTATTTCGAAAATAAAGATATAAATCTTAACCAACATAGACATTTCGAACTATGTCTACTATAGCTACCATCTAAACAGTGGTGACAACCATAAGTAAATGGCAGGTTCTACAACTAAAACCGTACAGGGTTTCGTATTGGGAATTGGATTTCCAACAAATGGTCCGGCCAAGAAACTTCCTATTGCCACATGAGAACGCCTCTGGAACGACATCCCCGAGAACCAAACCGGATCTCTGCCAACACAAGGTCGGGTTACCCCTAACTGGGTAACTACTGACACGAATATGTCATCCCCCGATCGTAACCGATCTATCCGAGGATTCTCGATTTCCAACAACCACAAAAATATGCAGCAACAACATAGGTTAAATATCTGGGCTCCATACCATGATACCACCTCTATCCAGAAGGAATGACATACACTAAAGGGCGCTACCCCTAATAACCTTGCCGCATCCTTCCTGTTTTGACCATTTTCGGGGTGTGAGGTCCGACGAAGTCTCGTCCACAAAGCCACACTTTATACAAAAGCCGTGCTTTGGGTCAACAAATGATCATAGAAATGATCACCAAGATAAATGATCAAATAAATGATCCTATCACAAATGATCAACACAATGATCATTTCATAGCAACACTCAGCATGCCACACTACCAAATTGGGAGTATATCACTAATAACCTTCAACTATATAACCTCTGAGCTCGTACGTCTCAGAGAAGGGTGTTAAGCTAAGAGAATAAATTCTCCGCCACCATCAGAAATATATTTGAAAGAAATCAGCTTTATATCTCAATTTGTAATGTCAGACATACAATCCATACAAGTCTGTTCCGGGATCGAACAGAACCGAAGGCATTTACAAAGAAGTCCTTGCAATCCGGATATTCACTAATCACGACCGGACTTTCCGTCACTAAGGGTGATAAAACCTCTATATCGGAGATCAGCCGATGTAGAGTAACTCGACGGTAATCCATCCATTTTCACAAATATCCATTATATAAACCGTTTATAATAATTCAAAATTCCCAATTTAAACCATTTTATAAATTAATCACTATTTATTTCAAAAATCTTAATTTGGTTATATTTTACAAAAATTATAACTTTTATAACATTAAACTTATAACGTTAATTTATTTAAAATAAATCAATTCAAAATTTTAATAAAACGTATACTTTCAAAAATCACTTTAAAAATTCCTTTAAAAACCAAAAATCATTATTTTTAAACTTTAAAAATGGATCCGATGATGTAGCAGCACCAAATAGTCAATCACGACATCCAAATATCATATATCAATATGATAATCAACAAATATCAAAATATCTGTAAATAAATCAATACAGTTGAGGAATCCAGTTGGATCCCTCCAACCTGTTTCCCTGCATCCAAAAACATTAGCACAATACCCATTCCGCTCCAGTACGGAATTATCGCGGTATATGGGATTTAAAATATTATCCCCTTAATAGACGGCGCAATAGGGTCTCATCCGCTATACAATGCGGGAAATCAACAACTGCAATATATACATATGCCAATATATATATATTGCTATTATATATAATACCAATTTCACTGTTTATGAAATATTCGCGGTATATGTTTTTAATAAATAACATCCGCTTACTAACGGCGCATAATGTCTAGTTTAACAATCAATAGATAACAATCATCATTCAAACATGCATTCAATAATTTTAAATCTAACTATTTAAAATTAAAATCGAAATTATTCGATTGAGTGAGAAGTTCTCACCTTGATTTCAATTTCGTTTTAGCGATTTATTTCAAATATACCCAAAATTTTCGCTGACTCCAAACAACTCCAATCCAATTCCATAGTGTAGTGCTCGTCCATACGAACCCAACGCAACTGGTTTCACGCGTTTTCGACCTCGTATGAAAAAGTTATGAATTTTCAAATATTACACGATTTATATTTACAAATTTTATAACATAATTAAAATTTTATAAACCTAAGCAATATTGGCCGTTGGATCTCCTGCATCTTCATCAAGACCGCACGCCCCCCCCCCCTTTCATCTTCTCGTACGCACGCCTACAGTTGTAGCCGAACCCAAAATCCACTTTAAACCCTAATACACGCGACATATACAAGCACCTCCAGGCCGATCAGGGAACGCCGAATCGATAGCCCACCTCCCATACTACACTCGGCCGGAATCCCCTTATGCCCGGTTCTGTTTATGCTTTGTAATTCATGCACGAAGTCGTAGCCTTCATGGGCGATTTGCCGTTGATTCGTTAATTTGTTTTAGATCATAGCCGTTGGATCTGTAGATCACAACGTGCTCTTCAACTTTCATGTTGGAAGTTTCTTGAATCAAACGATGGATTTGAAGATTTGGAGGAGAAAAGGATTGACTATTCTGGCCATTGATGATAACAACGGCGGCTAGGGTTATAAAACCCTAATTTTTTTTTTTATGGTAAAGGGGGGCTATTTATAGAAAATAAAATGAACACTATTCATTTCGGAATTTCCCAACTCCGATTTACGCGCGGTGACCGACATTCCTAGGGTTTATCCCATGTTCCGGACACAATGGAACAGGTTTCGGAAGCTAATTCGGTCATCTGTGCGAGTTATGGCAATAAACGTTCAATTTAAATTTAAACCGATTAAACGATTTTCTAGGCGTTTTAATTTGTACCGGACAAACGGTAAATCCGATTAACATGAAATTTGAAACCATACAATAATATCACATTATGGATCCGATGAAACTGGTTTCGTCGAAATCCGAGACTTTTTGAAAAATGGCTATTTTAACTCGCCAAATTACTATTAAAACAATTTTGATGCGTTTCGAGCTGCCACGGTCAAACGACAACTCCGATTGCTACGAAAATTGAAATCCGGTAATAACTAACTATTACGGATCCAATGGAACTAGTTTCGTCCAATTCTGAGAATGTTCAAAAATTGGCTATTTTCACTAGTCGATTAAATATTAAAATATTCAATTTTCACAAATTAACTCCAAATTCAATTTTAAAAGTTCTATAACATCATTCTAACTTCAATATGATATAATAAAATTTTACAAATCATTTTCAATCATATTTAACTCAATTTTCAATTATTTCTGTTTTTTTCAACTATTAAACTATCGATTTAATTATTCAATTAAATCCAATTATTCGAATTAAAATTTATTCGACTTATAATTTCACTTATTAATATTTAAAATTAATTAAATATTCAAATTTAAATTAATAAAAATTCTGGGTCGTTACGTACTTCCCCCCTTAAAAGAATTTCGTCCTCGAAATTACTAAGTAAGAAAAGTTATAGAATCTATTAATTTTCCCAAAATTCATAGTTAAATTTCTTACAATACTTTACTAGGTTTTCAAATCATACTTAGTTTTCTTTTCAAAAACAAACTATATCATTTAACTTTCAATTCCAAATCAAAGTTATAGTTTTCAAAAAAATTCCAAAATTATTCTAACGCCTTAAATTTTCGGAAAAATTCGCCATAGTCTCCTTTGCGCGGCTCGATCCGAAAACAAATGACAGTATATATATCACAAATATACATCTCATCAAGTAATGAGGCATCCCACAAGGAAAAAAGTGTAAAAGTACGATATTTAATCCGAGATATGTACCTTATATTTTATTAGCGAGCATATACGGCTAATATAGCACGAAAGCGAGCTCCAAATGCGAAGCAACGCCATCCGCACCTACTAAACACTCAACAACAACATGAGAATCATGCATATATGTAAATAGTATCAATATACAACATATAGCATCATAACAACTACATAATATAGCAAATGCAACTAAAGCAACAAATGCTACCATCAACCAACTATCATCCATAACCAAATAAATATTCATTCATATTCTCATTAATATTCAATGAATTGGTTTTCAATTTAAATCACATTTGATTTATTAACATTGGATTTACTAACATTCATTCATATTCAATTTTAATTAGTTTGCATTCACTAATTAAATCCAATTCACATTCAATTCTATTCAAATTTATTTACTTCCAATTTGAATTCAATTTCATGGCTTTCAATTTTGCCAATTCAATTTCATTAACACTTAATGAATTATATACAATCAATCAACAATCAAATAACAACCAATGTTTATTCAATATAACCAAATATATTCACTTTACATTCAATTTGGTTCAACACTTTTAATTCCATTTGGATCATATTAAATTGACTTTCATTCCAATTTATTCAACTTCCAATAACATTAGCTTTTAATGAATTAACACTTTCATATTCATTAGTTCATATCAATTGTTTACATTCAATTGATTAATATTTCATCCCTTCATCAATTCAATTGTTAATTCCTTTAACAATTTAAAGTTGAATTTCATTTATATAACTCAAGTTCAAATTCTTAATGACTTCACTTCATTAATTCACTTATTAATTTACTTCGATACCAAAATTCAACTTCATTCAACGTCACTTAAGTTATATTTCATTCCAAACACCTTTTATTTAATTTAACTTAAGTTTTCACTTATAAATCCAATTCAAATTCCAATCCTATTTAACTTTTTACCAAAGCTAAATTTATTAACTCCTATCATAAGTTCAAAACTTATTTCACTTATATTCATCATCTTATAAGTTATACAACTTATATTCAACAATTACTACTTGGATTTTATTGATTTACTTATACTTCCTTTTAAACAATTTGGCAGCAATCCCTCTTTTGGAAACCCGAAAATGAACACCAATGATGCCGCGGTCATCATCGGAATTTTTTTCCAGCGACCGAAAAGAGTTTAGAGCTTTAATTTCCCCAAAACAATTTTCCAAATTATCAAATCCTTTCAACATTTCTCTGGACTTTCATTTCAGATTATAAATCACATTTATAAATCTTTTACTTATATAATTTCACTTCTTATATATAAGATTATTTCACAAGTGTAAATCATTTTAATTATAACTCCATACTTATAATTCAATTGCTTATACGATTATTCTTCAATTTAGATTATTCAAACAACCAAACAATCTAATTATATACACTTTAATAATTCTGAAAAATTATTTCTTCATATACAAAATATAATCAAGGTAAAATTATTTCATTTACCCAATTTAAAACAATACTGTGTCGAATTGTTCTATACAAGTGTTTATAAACCCCTTCAGCATAGTTGTACAGACCGTGCTGACGAAGGTTCATACGCCACTCAATAAACCAATCATCACAATATAAAACAATTTTATATTCACTAACAAATACGCTCTCATAGCTATTATTACGCTCAACTCATTCTAGAGTACTACTGACTCTATCTCTAATGAATAATACCCAACAGAGTCATGGTTGTCGTTTAACCATAAGCTCTGATACCAAATGTAAAGGTCGACGACAGCGGTCACAACCGGTAGGCTTTTCAACCATCCCAGCCCCACCGTGGCTTACGCTGATATCCCAAACTTGCTTTTACGGCCACCCTTTCGAATGTCACGGCTTCGCCTAACCAACCCCATAAAGAGGACGTGTGGGGGTAAGAGTCTCCCGTTCGCCACCAAACCGCGAAGCGAGAACCACCCATCACATATCACCTAGCATAAGCAAGACTGGTGTGAGAACTCAAAACAGTTTATCTTTAAAATCAAAATAGAGGAATATTTTTAAAGTCAATTCGCAATGCTTTTAAAAATGAGACTACCATAAGGCCTCCCGCACACACACACAATGCAAACGCAGAATCGAAGGAGATTTCTCCTTATGATAGTCAAAGATGCTTGATACGCATTAAAAAGAAACATTTGATATTATTACTAGTGCATAGTGTAGGAAATTTATTTCGAAAATAAAGATATAAATCTTAGCCAACATAGACATTTCGAACTATGTCTACTATAGCTACCATCTAAACAGTGGTGACCACCATAAGTAAATGGCAGGTTCTACAACTAAAACCGTACAGGGTTTCGTATTGGGAATTGGATTTCCAACAAATGGTCAGGCCAAGGAACTTCCCATTGCTACATGAGAACGCCTCTGGAAGGACGTCCCCGAGAACCAAACCGGATCTCTGCCAACACAAGGTCGGGTTACCCCTAACTGGGTAACTACTGACACGAATATGTCATCCCCCGATCGTAACCGATCTATCCGAGGATTCTCGATTTCCAACAACCACAAAAATATGCAGCAACAACATAGGTTAAATATCTGGGCTCCATACCATGATACCACCTCTATCCAGAAGGAATGACATACACTAAAGGGCGCTACCCCTAATAACCTTGCCGCATCCTTCCTGTTTTGACCATTTTCGGGGTGTGAGGTCCGACGAAGTCTCGTCCACAAAGCCACACTTTATACAAAAGCCGTGCTTTGGGTCAACAAATGATCATAGAAATGATCACCAAGATAAATGATCAAATAAATGATCCTATCACAAATGATCAACACAATGATCATTTCATAGCAACACTCAGCATGCCACACTACCAAATTGGGAGTATATCACTAATAACCTTCAACTATATAACCTCTAAGCTCGTACGTCTCAGAGAAGGGTGTTAAGCTAAGAGAATAAATTCTCCGCCACCATCGGAAATATATTTGAAAGAAATCAGCTTTATATCTCAATTTGTAATGTCAGACATACAATCCATACAAGTCTGTTCCGGGATCGAACAGAACCGAAGGCATTTACAAAGAAGTCCTTGCAATCCGGATATTCACTAATCACGACCGGACTTTCCATCACTAAGGGTGATAAAACCTCTATATCGGAGATCAGCCGATGTAGAGTAACTCGACGGTAATCCATCCATTTTCACAAATATCCGGTCTTCAACACCGGTCTTCAAATGCAATTCATAACGACGTATCACATATCCGGAGTGGGTTATACGACCCCAAGGTCCTTTCCCGGCTAACCCGAATAGTGAGCGCTTATTCAAAAATAAGTGTGGCATTCAAATTCAAACAATCTCAACAAATACCTATTTAAAGGTAAATATTGATAGTCGGATTATTTAACTATCAATAGGCATGCTCAACATCACCAAATCCAAATAATTTCCCAAATTATTTACTTTCCAAAATATCTTTACAAGATATATAATTTTCCACACTTCAACCATTTGAAAACAAATTTTCAAATCACTTTTCCTTACGCGGAATTTCTTTCATTTCAACATGGTTCATTTAAACCAATTAAATAAATCCCTACCGATTTATTTTATATATTTACGTTCCAAATTCGTAAATTAATTCCCACACTTCAAAAATAAATCAACGTTTATTTTTAAACAATTACCCCTTTCTTTTATAAATTCCTTAGTGAATTTATAATCCCAGAATATTTATGATATACGATTTTCAATCGATTTCAAATATTCACTTTCAATTTATCTTTACAAGGATAAATCCTAAACGTTCATTTCACATTGGAAAAATATTTCCATACTTATTTAATAATAAGTACATCACAAATCCATTTATTTTCAGTACTTAGAAAATATTCCATATACTTAAATCGAAAATTAAGTATATATTTCATTCTTTAAGAAATCATTCTCTTAAACACATTTGTTTGGGCCAAAACGAATGTTACGTAAAACATCGTTACGACGACCCAAAATCACTAGTATAGGGATTCAAAGTTTAAATAGATATATAAATCCCAATACTATACAAAACATTTCCTTTCGGAAACCATTTACTATAACAACAGTGTTATAGTGCACCATTTCCTTCTATTTCTTGAAAACGTCTATTTCAACAATGAATGTTGAAACCTATGTATTCGATACTTAATGCATTTTAAAACGTCTTTAAAATCATTAACTTCATTTCATAATGTTCCTTCCCTAAAAACATATCCATTTCATTTAATAATATATTCACTGTCCAAAATCGTGAATATAATTCCTTTCATATATTCCTATATCCAACTTATCAAATTCAATTTATTTCGGATTTATAAACAACGTTTATAAACTCCATTTATATTTTTATAAACTTCTATTTATAAAAATCCTTTTTATATCTCATTTTAAGTGCCAAAATCCGATTTATAAGTTGATTACTTATAAATCTTATATTTTACAAAATCTATCCATTTTATATCTTCATATTTCATAAATTTATAAATTTCAATTTACTTATGAAATCCATTTTTATTTCACTTTATTACTTATAAAAACTCGTTTTATAATTCCAGTATTTTTAATTTATAAATATCAATTTAATAAATCTTTTATATAAACCGTTTATAATAATTCAAAATTCCCAATTTAAACCATTTTATAAATTAATCACTATTTATTTCAAAAATCTTAATTTGGTTATATTTTACAAAAATTATAACTTTTATAACATTAAACTTATAACGTTAATTTATTTAAAATAAATCAATTCAAAATTTTAATAAAACGTATACTTTCAAAAATCACTTTAAAAATTCCTTTAAAAACCAAAAATCATTATTTTTAAACTTTAAAAATGGATCCGATGATGTAGCAGCACCAAATAGTCAATCACGACATCCAAATATCATATATCAATATGATAATCAACAAATATCAAAATATCTGTAAATAAATCAATACAGTTGAGGAATCCAGTTGGATCCCTCCAACCTGTTTCCCTGCATCCAAAAACATTAGCACAATACCAATTCCGCTCCAGTACGGAATTATCGCGGTATATGGGATTTAAAATATTATCCCCTTAATAGACGGCGCAATAGGGTCTCATCCGCTATACAATGCGGGAAATCAACAACTGCAATATATACATATGCCAATATATATATATTGCTATTATATATAATACCAATTTCACTGTTTATGAAATATTCGCGGTATATGTTTTTAATAAATAACATCCGCTTACTAACGGCGCATAATGTCTAGTTTAACAATCAATAGATAACAATCATCATTCAAACATGCATTCAATAATTTTAAATCTAACTATTTAAAATTAAAATCGAAATTATTCGATTGAGTGAGAAGTTCTCACCTTGATTTCAATTTCGTTTTAGCGATTTATTTCAAATATACCCAAAATTTTCGCTGACTCCAAACAACTCCAATCCAATTCCATAGTGTAGTGCTCGTCCATACGAACCCAACGCAACTGGTTTCACGCGTTTTCGACCTCGTATGAAAAAGTTATGAATTTTCAAATATTACACGATTTATATTTACAAATTTTATAACATAATTAAAATTTTATAAACCTAAGCAATATTGGCCGTTGGATCTCCTGCATCTTCATCAAGACCGCACGCCCCCCCCCCCTTTCATCTTCTCGTACGCACGCCTACAGTTGTAGCCGAACCCAAAATCCACTTTAAACCCTAATACACGCGACATATACAAGCACCTCCAGGCCGATCAGGGAACGCCGAATCGATAGCCCACCTCCCATACTACACTCGGCCGGAATCCCCTTATGCCCGGTTCTGTTTATGCTTTGTAATTCATGCACGAAGTCGCAGCCTTCATGGGCGATTTGCCGTTGATTCGTTAATTTGTTTTAGATCATAGCCGTTGGATCTGTAGATCACAACGTGCTCTTCAACTTTCATGTTGGAAGTTTCTTGAATCAAACGATGGATTTGAAGATTTGGAGGAGAAAAGGATTGACTATTCTGGCCATTGATGATAACAACGGCGGCTAGGGTTATAAAACCCTAATTTTTTTTTTTATGGTAAAGGGGGGCTATTTATAGAAAATAAAATGAACACTATTCATTTCGGAATTTCCCAACTCCGATTTACGCGCGGTGACCGACGTTCCTAGGGTTTATCCCATGTTCCGGACACAATGAAACAGGTTTCGGAAGCTAATTCGGTCATCTGTGCGAGTTATGGCAATAAACGTTCAATTTAAATTTAAACCGATTAAACGATTTTCTAGGCGTTTTAATTTGTACCGGACAAACGGTAAATCCGATTAACATGAAATTTGAAACCATACAATAATATCACATTATGGATCCGATGAAACTGGTTTCGTCGAAATCCAAGACTTTTTGAAAAATGGCTATTTTAACTCGCCAAATTACTATTAAAACAATTTTGATGCGTTTCGAGCTGCCACGGTCAAACGACAACTCCGATTGCTACGAAAATTGAAATCCGGTAATAACTAACTATTACGGATCCAATGGAACTAGTTTCGTCCAATTCTGAGAATGTTCAAAAATTGGCTATTTTCACTAGTCGATTAAATATTAAAATATTCAATTTTCACAAATTAACTCCAAATTCAATTTTAAAAGTTCTATAACATCATTCTAACTTCAATATGATATAATAAAATTTTACAAATCATTTTCAATCATATTTAACTCAATTTTCAATTATTTCTGTTTTTTTCAACTATTAAACTATCGATTTAATTATTCAATTAAATCCAATTATTCGAATTAAAATTTATTCGACTTATAATTTCACTTATTAATATTTAAAATTAATTAAATATTCAAATTTAAATTAATAAAAATTCTGGGTCGTTACGTACTTCCCCCCTTAAAAGAATTTCGTCCTCGAAATTACTAAGTAAGAAAAGTTATAGAATCTATTAATTTTCCCAAAATTCATAGTTAAATTTCTTACAATACTTTACTAGGTTTTCAAATCATACTTAGTTTTCTTTTCAAAAACAAACTATATCATTTAACTTTCAATTCCAAATCAAAGTTATAGTTTTCAAAAAAATTCCAAAATTATTCTAACGCCTTAAATTTTCGGAAAAATTCGCCATAGTCTCCTTTGCGCGGCTCGATCCGAAAACAAATGACAGTATATATATCACAAATATACATCTCATCAAGTAATGAGGCATCCCACAGGGAAAAAAGTGTAAAAGTACGATATTTAATCCGAGATATGTACCTTATATTTTATTAGCGAGCATATACGGCTAATATAGCACGAAAGCGAGCTCCAAATGCGAAGCAACGCCATCCGCACCTACTAAACACTCAACAACAACATGAGAATCATGCATATATGTAAATAGTATCAATATACAACATATAGCATCATAACAACTACATAATATAGCAAATGCAACTAAAGCAACAAATGCTACCATCAACCAACTATCATCCATAACCAAATAAATATTCATTCATATTCTCATTAATATTCAATGAATTGGTTTTCAATTTAAATCACATTTGATTTATTAACATTGGATTTACTAACATTCATTCATATTCAATTTTAATTAGTTTGCATTCACTAATTAAATCCAATTCACATTCAATTCTATTCAAATTTATTTACTTCCAATTTGAATTCAATTTCATGGCTTTCAATTTTGCCAATTCAATTTCATTAACACTTAATGAATTATATACAATCAATCAACAATCAAATAACAACCAATGTTTATTCAATATAACCAAATATATTCACTTTACATTCAATTTGGTTCAACACTTTTAATTCCATTTGGATCATATTAAATTGACTTTCATTCCAATTTATTCAACTTCCAATAACATTAGCTTTTAATGAATTAACACTTTCATATTCATTAGTTCATATCAATTGTTTACATTCAATTGATTAATATTTCATCCCTTCATCAATTCAATTGTTAATTCCTTTAACAATTTAAAGTTGAATTTCATTTATATAACTCAAGTTCAAATTCTTAATGACTTCACTTCATTAATTCACTTATTAATTTACTTCGATACCAAAATTCAACTTCATTCAACGTCACTTAAGTTATATTTCATTCCAAACACCTTTTATTTAATTTAACTTAAGTTTTCACTTATAAATCCAATTCAAATTCCAATCCTATTTAACTTTTTACCAAAGCTAAATTTATTAACTCCTATCATAAGTTCAAAACTTATTTCACTTATATTCATCATCTTATAAGTTATACAACTTATATTCAACAATTACTACTTGGATTTTATTGATTTACTTATACTTCCTTTTAAACAATTTGGCAGCAATCCCTCTTTTGGAAACCCGAAAATGAACACCAATGATGCCGCGGTCATCATCGGAATTTTTTTCCAGCGACCGAAAAGAGTTTAGAGCTTTAATTTCCCCAAAACAATTTTCCAAATTATCAAATCCTTTCAACATTTCTCTGGACTTTCATTTCAGATTATAAATCACATTTATAAATCTTTTACTTATATAATTTCACTTCTTATATATAAGATTATTTCACAAGTGTAAATCATTTTAATTATAACTCCATACTTATAATTCAATTGCTTATACGATTATTCTTCAATTTAGATTATTCAAACAACCAAACAATCTAATTATATACACTTTAATAATTCTGAAAAATTATTTCTTCATATACAAAATATAATCAAGGTAAAATTATTTCATTTACCCAATTTAAAACAATACTGTGTCGAATTGTTCTATACAAGTGTTTATAAACCCCTTCAGCATAGTTGTACAGACCGTGCTGACGAAGGTTCATACGCCACTCAATAAACCAATCATCACAATATAAAACAATTTTATATTCACTAACAAATACGCTCTCATAGCTATTATTACGCTCAACTCATTCTAGAGTACTACTGACTCTATCTCTAATGTATAATACCCAACAGAGTCATGGTTGTCGTTTAACCATAAGCTCTGATACCAAATGTAAAGGTCGACGACAGCGGTCACAACCGGTAGGCTTTTCAACCATCCCAGCCCCACCGTGGCTTACACTGATATCCCAAACTTGCTTTTACGGCCACCCTTTCGAATGTCACGGCTTCGCCTAACCAACCCCATAAAGAGGACGTGTGGGGGTAAGAGTCTCCCGTTCGCCACCAAACCGCGAAGCGAGAACCACCCATCACATATCACCTAGCATAAGCAAGACTGGTGTGAGAACTCAAAACAGTTTATCTTTAAAATCAAAATAGAGGAATATTTTTAAAGTCAATTCGCAATGCTTTTAAAAATGAGACTACCATAAGGCCTCCCGCACACACACACAATGCAAACGCAGAATCGAAGGAGATTTCTCCTTATGATAGTCAAAGATGCTTGATACGCATTAAAAAGAAACATTTGATATTATTACTAGTGCATAGTGTAGGAAATTTATTTCGAAAATAAAGATATAAATCTTAGCCAACATAGACATTTCGAACTATGTCTACTATAGCTACCATCTAAACAGTGGTGACCACCATAAGTAAATGGCAGGTTCTACAACTAAAACCGTACAGGGTTTCGTATTGGGAATTGGATTTCCAACAAATGGTCAGGCCAAGGAACTTCCCATTGCTACATGAGAACGCCTCTGGAAGGACGTCCCCGAGAACCAAACCGGATCTCTGCCAACACAAGGTCGGGTTACCCCTAACTGGGTAACTACTGACACGAATATGTCATCCCCCGATCGTAACCGATCTATCCGAGGATTCTCGATTTCCAACAACCACAAAAATATGCAGCAACAACATAGGTTAAATATCTGGGCTCCATACCATGATACCACCTCTATCCAGAAGGAATGACATACACTAAAGGGCGCTACCCCTAATAACCTTGCCGCATCCTTCCTGTTTTGACCATTTTCGGGGTGTGAGGTCCGACGAAGTCTCGTCCACAAAGCCACACTTTATACAAAAGCCGTGCTTTGGGTCAACAAATGATCATAGAAATGATCACCAAGATAAATGATCAAATAAATGATCCTATCACAAATGATCAACACAATGATCATTTCATAGCAACACTCAGCATGCCACACTACCAAATTGGGAGTATATCACTAATAACCTTCAACTATATAACCTCTAAGCTCGTACGTCTCAGAGAAGGGTGTTAAGCTAAGAGAATAAATTCTCCGCCACCATCGGAAATATATTTGAAAGAAATCAGCTTTATATCTCAATTTGTAATGTCAGACATACAATCCATACAAGTCTGTTCCGGGATCGAACAGAACCGAAGGCATTTACAAAGAAGTCCTTGCAATCCGGATATTCACTAATCACGACCGGACTTTCCATCACTAAGGGTGATAAAACCTCTATATCGGAGATCAGCCGATGTAGAGTAACTCGACGGTAATCCATCCATTTTCACAAATATCCGGTCTTCAACACCGGTCTTCAAATGCAATTCATAACGACGTATCACATATCCGGAGTGGGTTATACGACCCCAAGGTCCTTTCCCGGCTAACCCGAATAGTGAGCGCTTATTCAAAAATAAGTGTGGCATTCAAATTCAAACAATCTCAACAAATACCTATTTAAAGGTAAATATTGATAGTCGGATTATTTAACTATCAATAGGCATGCTCAACATCACCAAATCCAAATAATTTCCCAAATTATTTACTTTCCAAAATATCTTTACAAGATATATAATTTTCCACACTTCAACCATTTGAAAACAAATTTTCAAATCACTTTTCCTTACGCGGAATTTCTTTCATTTCAACATGGTTCATTTAAACCAATTAAATAAATCCCTACCGATTTATTTTATATATTTACGTTCCAAATTCGTAAATTAATTCCCACACTTCAAAAATAAATCAACGTTTATTTTTAAACAATTACCCCTTTCTTTTATAAATTCCTTAGTGAATTTATAATCCCAGAATATTTATGATATACGATTTTCAATCGATTTCAAATATTCACTTTCAATTTATCTTTACAAGGATAAATTCTAAACGTTCATTTCACATTGGAAAAATATTTCCATACTTATTTAATAATAAGTACATCACAAATCCATTTATTTTCAGTACTTAGAAAATATTCCATATACTTAAATCGAAAATTAAGTATATATTTCATTCTTTAAGAAATCATTCTCTTAAACACATTTGTTTGGGCCAAAACGAATGTTACGTAAAACATCGTTACGACGACCCAAAATCACTAGTATAGGGATTCAAAGTTTAAATAGATATATAAATCCCAATACTATACAAAACATTTCCTTTCGGAAACCATTTACTATAACAACAGTGTTATAGTGCACCATTTCCTTCTATTTCTTGAAAACGTCTATTTCAACAATGAATGTTGAAACCTATGTATTCGATACTTAATGCATTTTAAAACGTCTTTAAAATCATTAACTTCATTTCATAATGTTCCTTCCCTAAAAACATATCCATTTCATTTAATAATATATTCACTGTCCAAAATCGTGAATATAATTCCTTTCATATATTCCTATATCCAACTTATCAAATTCAATTTATTTCGGATTTATAAACAACGTTTATAAACTCCATTTATATTTTTATAAACTTCTATTTATAAAAATCCTTTTTATATCTCATTTTAAGTGCCAAAATCCGATTTATAAGTTGATTACTTATAAATCTTATATTTTACAAAATCTATCCATTTTATATCTTCATATTTCATAAATTTATAAATTTCAATTTACTTATGAAATCCATTTTTATTTCACTTTATTACTTATAAAAACTCGTTTTATAATTCCAGTATTTTTAATTTATAAATATTAATTTAATAAATCTTTTATATAAACCGTTTATAATAATTCAAAATTCCCAATTTAAACCATTTTATAAATTAATCACTATTTATTTCAAAAATCTTAATTTGGTTATATTTTACAAAAATTATAACTTTTATAACATTAAACTTATAACGTTAATTTATTTAAAATAAATCAATTCAAAATTTTAATAAAACGTATACTTTCAAAAATCACTTTAAAAATTCCTTTAAAAACCAAAAATCATTATTTTTAAACTTTAAAAATGGATCCGATGATGCAGCAGCACCAAATAGTCAATCACGACATCCAAATATCATATATCAATATGATAATCAACAAATATTAAAATATCTGTAAATAAATCAATACAGTTGAGGAATCCAGTTGGATCCCTCCAACCTGTTTCCCTGCATCCAAAAACATTAGCACAATACCAATTCCGCTCCAGTACGGAATTATCGCGGTATATGGGATTTAAAATATTATCCGCTTAATAGACGGCGCAATAGGGTCTCATCCGCTATACAATGCGGGAAATCAACAACTGCAATATATACATATGCCTATATATATATATATATTGCTATTATATATAATACCAATTTCACTGTTTATGAAATATTCGCGGTATATGTTTTTAATAAATAACATCCGCTTACTAACGGCGCATAATGTCTAGTTTAACAATCAATAGATAACAATCATCATTCAAACATGCATTCAATAATTTTAAATCTAACTATTTAAAATTAAAATCGAAATTCGATTGAGTGAGAAGTTCTCACCTTGATTTCAATTTCGTTTTAGCGATTTATTTCGAATAAAATTAAACGGTCGTTTAATTTTACCCAAAATTTTCGCTGACTCCAAACGACTCCAATCTAATTCCATAGCATAGTGCTCGTCCATACGAACCCAACGCAACTGGTTTCGCGCGTTTTCGAGCTCGTATGAAAAAGTTATGAATTTTCAAAGATTACACGATTTATATTTACAAATTTTATAACATAATTAAAATTTTATAAACCTAAGCAATATTGGCAGTTGGATCTCCTGCATCTTCATCAAGACCGCACGCCCCCCCTCCCCTTCATCTTCTCGTACGCACGCCTACAGTTGTAGCCGAACCCAAAATCCACTTTAAACCCTAATACACGCGACATATACAAGCACCTCCAGGCCGATCAGGGAACGCCAATCGATAGCCCACCTCCCATACTACACTCGGCCGGAATCCCCTTATGCCCGGTTCTGTTTATGCTTCGTAATTCGTGCACGAAGTCGCAGCCTTCATGGGTGATTTGCCGTTGATTTGTTAATTTGTTTTAGATCATAGCCGTTGGATCTGTAGATCACAACATGCTCTTCAACTTTCATGTTGGAAGTTTCTTGAATCAAACGATGGATTTGAAGATTTGGAGGAGAAAAGGATTGACAATTCTGGCCATTGATGATAACAACGGCGGCTAGGGTTATAAAACCCTAATTTTTTTTATGGTAAAGGGAGGCTATTTATAGAAAATAAAATGAACACTATTCATTTCGGAATTTCCCAACTCCGATTTACGCGCGATGACCGACGTTTCTAGGGTTTATCCCGCGTTCCGGACACAATGAAACAGGTTTCGGAAGCTAATTCGGTCATCTGTGCGAGTTATGGCAATAAACGTTCAATTTAAATTTAAACCGATTAAACGATTTTCTAGGCGTTTTAATTTGTACCGGACAAACGGTAAATCCGATTAACATGAAATTTGAAACCATACAATAATATCACATTACGGATCCGATGAAACTGGTTTCGTCAAAATCCGAAACTTTTTGAAAAATGGCTATTTTAACTCGCCAAATTAATATTAAAACAATTTTGATGCGTTTCGAGCTGCCACGGTCAAACGACAACTCCGATTGCTACGAAAATTGAAATCCGGTAATAACTAACTATTATGGATCCAATGGAACTAGTTTCGTCCAATTCTGAGACTGTTCGAAAATTGGCTATTTTCACTAGTCGATTAAATATTAAAATATTCAATTTTCACAAATTAACTCCAAATTCAATTTTAAAAGTTCTATAACATCATTCTAACTTCAATATGATATAATAAAATTTTACAAATCATGTTCAATCATATTTAACTCAATTTTCAATTATTTCTGTTTTTTTAACTATTAAACTATCGATTTAATTATTCAATTAAATCCAATTATTCGAATTAAAATTTATTCGACTTATAATTTCACTTATTAATATTTAAAATTAATTAAATATTCAAATTTAAATTAATAAAAATTCTGGGTCGTTACAAACGTTATCCAAATATTGGATAGTGTATTACTCATGACTGTTGTGGCACCTAGGGGTTACATATTGATAGTTATTTGATAATTATGGAACGACATACTCGTTAATTTTATGTTAGTTAATATAATTACGGCCAAAATAAAATATCAATGTGATTGATTTACATAGTTCTCTCGACTTGAGAATACTGTGGATCTTCAATATGAAAGCTGATTATAGTCAAATCATAACACATCACCCATTGAGTAATTATAGTTGTGTCGAGTGGAAGTATTGAAAGTGAAGCACTGTCCAAGAGAGGATTCATCTCCTTGATTATATGGAGTTAGCATCATGGTCAACTCAAAGTCAAAATCTCTGACTAGAGTAGTTCGGTTGGTAATAATTGTTATTATTAAATCAATGACTTTTTGTTTGGACTATAAAGTTGAATATGGATAATATTAGGATTTTAACCATTACTAAATTTCATAAGTCCAAAGTGGTATAGTTTTGACAAAGATGATTGGTGTAAGCAAAAGCCACAACCGAGTAACACTTAATAAAGTAAAACTGGTTTTTATCGAAACCAAGTAATAGATAAATTTGGCCAAAATGTCACACCACCTACTAAGTGACGGAGTGAATGTTAATATTTGAATAGTTCAATATTAATCGTTGACCAAATTTTACCTTGCTAAGAGAATACCGTTGATTTATATCTACATAAACCTTACATTTGACCCTATTCTTCTTGAATTCATTGAGTGCGTGTTAGTTTGTTGAATTGGAAATATGTTGCAGGGATATCACGGTTGTTGAACACTTTATTGTATTCTATAATGAGGATAGTTTCTTGTAATGGGAGGTCAAAAACTTAAAAATTTTGTAGCATTAAAAATTGTTGGTGAAGATGCTAGGATAAAGGGAAGTAGAAATTTTATGCGGCTAGTGTGTTAATGGATTTCCCGTAAGACAAAAATAAGGCAATCTTATACTTAGTCTACTGCTTAAGGAAAAGATTAAATGGCTAAAGGGAAAATAAAATAAAAAATATAAATGTTTTAAACTGCCTAATACAATACAGTGATATTAAAAAATGTATATCAAGTACAACATTTTCAAAAATATTTCATAAAATTATTTCAAATTACAGAACCAAAATAATTTCCTTAATAATTTGTTCATTTAAACTCTTGCTCATGTTTTTAATAAAAGATTACAAAAATAATCATACTCAAATTACTCACATAAATTTGAAATACATGCTCAGAATTGCAAATCATTAATTGCAAAATTCAAAAGTTATTCAAATTGAATTAGTTTATTTAAGAAATTGTTAAAAGGTGAAGCATTTTTGATGTAGAAAGTGAGTGAAAGCAGAAAAATATTATAAAAACATCAATACTAGGATGATAGTGTTGAAGTGTCTCGCATTGTGTGTGGGTAACGGACGCATATTGAAAAGAAGAATAGTCCCACATCATGAAAAATAATGAAGGCGGTGTAGTATATATATGGGCTTGGTCGAATGTAACAACAAGAGATTTCTTTTATTAAAAGATGTTGGCCTAAACTCATATGTTACCCCACATAGGGATGTGTAGACTGAATTTCAATATGGTATCGAAGCCGATGGTAACGCTTAGGACAATGGACAATGTGCAAGAGATCTGTAAATCGTGGTGGCTAGCAGCGTAGGCTTAAGTAGTCAGACTTAAGGTGGAGCTAGACCATGGTACGTTGGATCTGATAGAATGGCACGAGAACAAAGTCTCGATATGGTGCAGACATTGTGTTGATATATTGAAAGATGCATATGGATGTGAGCCAAGGTGGAGATCTGTTAGGGTATCTTGTATTGTGTGTGGGTAATGGACACATGTTGAAAAGAAGAATAGTTCCACCTCGTGAAAAATAATGCAGGTGGTGTGGTATATATATGAGTTTGGTCGCATGTAACAACAAGTAATTACTTTTGTTAAAATGTGTTGGCCAAAACTCATATATTGCCCCCATGTAGAATGTGTAAACTGAATTTCAACAGATAGAATCATTTTCTATCATTTTTTTTGAAATGGTACTTTATATACAACAAATCATTGGGACAACATATCCCATGTCAATAAACGTTCGAAAGAAAGTTTTGAACTTGTGACCTCTTGCACAAAAGCTGAATCAATTAACCACTTGGACAATGGTGCTTGTCATTTTCTATCATTTTTTGCAAAATAGAGATAAGAACATGCAGAGCCCACCTTAGAAATTCAAGGAGGGCTTCAAATTGTTATCTCTATTTTGCACTTTTCACCTGAAATTCTTCAAAAACAAGTTATTGGTATTATCAATTCATGGGAGGTGTTTTGGTTTTCTAGGTTTGTATAGTTGTTTTACCATAGAAATTATTACACCTTTATCAAAAAATATTTTTCTCGCTTATTTCCTTTTTATTTCAAAAAAATAATCTTTATTCTCGCTTTCTTTGCCAGGTCGTCTCTTCCTCGCGTCTCCTCATCATTTTTCTTTGTGCCGCCATTTCATCCTCATGGTTCTTCAACAGCTCTGCATGCTTTCTTGTCATCTCCACCGACTTAGCCTGGATTTCCGTCTGAGTCTGGGTAGCGTTGTAGGAGGGGCTTCTTTCACTGTACTGATGCTGTAAATCAATCATATTAAAAAAATTGAGCATCATATTAAAGATTAAACTGCACTTTAATTATTTACCAATTTACCAAATATTAGAAGGGAAAACTTAACATAAATATTTTCATTTTAAAAGCAATATTAAAAGGGGAAACTATATGCCAATTAACTAAATATTTAAAGGGAGAACTTAGCATAAATATTTAAAATTTTGGCATCATATTAAAAACAAATGATGAATTACTTGACAGACTAAGAATGAGTAAAAGGAAGGCCTTCACCATTGCTCTTTTTCGATTTATATATTTGGTTGTTGCAGAATTTACAACTTACAACATTTTTATCTTCATTCCAAAATATTATGCATCCACCTGGACACGTGCCAATCTTTTTATAAGGTAAACAAAAGGCAGATACTTCTTTTTTTTAGCAAATACTAATTTTCTGCCAAGATATTTTCTGGTGGAACCATTTCCCTATAGAGACTACGACCAAAGCTCATTAGATTTATCGATGTGTTGTATGTGGATTTTATAGTGAACCTAGTTTCCATTAATAAATGCATCATTTTACATCCATTATAAAACGATCTTTTTGAAGCTTCTAAAGATTGAAAATCTATTTCGATTCTAGGTCAAGTTCCTCTTTTATTTCAAGTTCATTAGTCCACATACTTGGACCATCGGCATCATGAACCATTTCTGTCACTTTATCTTCTTTGTTAGATTCTTCAAAATAAAGATCAGTGTATTCTGGTTCATCTTCAATATTAATATGACTCACGTCTTGTTTTGACTTCACCATGAAATTTCTGTATGTGGTAATCTAGCATAAAACCTTTGTATGCAAATGTAAACGACAATTTCATGTTTCTAGAGTTTCACACAACGACATTTATTACACGAACATCAGATTTCTTTCACATTTGGTTTATCATTAGAAACAACCTTTAGGAACGCTTCTATACATTCACTAAATTACAATGGTACTCTTTTTTCAAACTCTTTATACATTCAAACTTCAAGCTTTCAAATAATTCACCTTATACACTATGAAAATAAGCAAAAAATAATATCATATACCATTATGTTTTATTTTATAATATTAAAATCATACGATATTAGTTTATTTTACAAAATTTTATTATTAATATCATATACGGTTAATATTTATTATTAATATCATATCAAGTTGATTTTAGTTTATTATTAATATCATGCAATAAAATTTTCTTTTACTAATATCATATATTACTATTTATTAATCACTATTTTTACAATATATTATATTTTATTTATAATGCCATTAATTTTATCTATTTATTAATACCATATAATATTGTTTTCTTTTACTGATTTTTATTATTAATATCATGTACGTTAATTTTTTTATTATTATTAATACTATACAATAAAATTTCCTTTACTAATATCATATAATACTATTTATTAATCACTAAATTTTATGATATATTAATTAATATACTATTTATAATATCAATAGTTTTTATTTAATTATTAGTATCCTAAAATATTGTTTTCTTTTACTAATTATTATTATTAGTATCATCTACGATTATTTTTTATTTCGTTATTAACGCCTTACAATAAATTTCATTTACTAATATCATATATTACTATTTATTAATCATAAATTTTTGCAATATATTAATTAATATATTATTTATATTACCACTAGTTTTTATCTAATTACTAATACCGTACAATATTATTTTCTTTTGCTAATTTTAATTATTAATACCATTTACGGTTAATTTTTATTTTATTATTAAAACCATATAATAAAATTTTCCTTCAGTGATATCTCTGTAATAACCCTAATTTTGACTAACATTATTTACGACATTTAATTAGATAAATTAAATGAAATAATGTAGATAGTCAAGGGATTGAGATTTGAATGATATAAGATAGCTGTGCCTTAAGTAATGAATTAAAAAAATGAAAAATTTAAAATGAAGTAAGCAAAGGTAATAAGGTAAGCGTAAAATAGGAATAAGTTATATTCTTATACCTTAAACCATTATCCCATTCTTATTTCCAACATTCACAAACAAAACTAAACATAGAGTTTGACCAGCGACCATAAAAGAATACAAGAGGAACATAAGCAAGAAAGAAAGTACGAAGCTTAAGCAAATTAATACAAGAGAAAATCTCAACCTCTTTAACAATAAGCTAAGATCAATAATAGATTATATCTCATTTTTATTGTTTTCGGTTTCTAGATGAGATCCGAATTTATTTTGCAAATGAAATTCCATGGTTTGATTGTTTAAATGAATATATAAGCTTGTTGATGATTTATGTTGCTTTATATAGATATTATGATAAGTTTTGATTCCTATTAAATGACATCCTAATGACTTGCATTCTTTATATAAGGTCAAAAATATTATTTTAGAGATGAGTTTCAGGTTTCATAATTTTCTTAGTTAATGTGGATATATCATGAATTTTCTAGGAAAGAAAATGGTTAAATTGGGTTTATATTATTTTCGACGTATATATGTTAGCCTTGGGTCTGAAATTTAAATATGTTAGAAACATAATAAAAATGATTTATGAAATTTTTTGGAGGATTTTCCTTAGTTTTTTATTATGGATATAAAATTATTTAAGGTATGAGACTTAAATGTTTATATGCTTCTAAAAAAGGGGCTAATTTGCTAAATGTTTTTTTAATGGTTAACTACTGAATTCGGTAGCACTTTTTAAAAAAAGATTTTGAAAAAGATTTTGAAAAAGAATTGATAGCCAATTACATATTGACAAATAAGGCAAGTTAGTTGGAAAGATATTACTTTAAAAGTTTAATAATCAGTTTTGTAGAAAATTATTGATTCGCCACTTATAGCAGCTAACTTTCGACTCCATACTTTCACCCCAACCAAGTTGAACCAATACACATGTATCAGTGCCTTGGTATGTAGTGGATTGGAGTTGGGTGGAAGGTACATAGTCGAAACATGCTATCAAAGGGGGTAAAGCTACTATTTTAACTACGAACCACTTGTGTTTATAAATGAGGCTTTTGAAGGAGTTATATTAGCTTCCGACTTAGTCAAGTGTGTCTTTATTTTATCCAAAGGACTTTTGAAAGGGGTTACCACCTTTTTATTTAAAATGAAGCTTTCGAAGGGGTTCGAAACCCATGCTGCCGCATTCAATCCTTCAAATCAATGCTTTCAAAAAGGTACTTTGCCTTTAAACTTTGAGGCCGCTTCTCCATGGTTTCGAAACGGTTGGTTTTAAAACCATCCACTTTCTTTTACTTAGGAATAATGCTTTCAAAAGTAATACTTTTGCCCCAGTTCTTTTACGATCCTTCGTTCTGTTAAAAGCTAAACCCAAAAGTTTCGAAAGGAATGGTTTTGAATGGTTTCGAAGTTATGTTCCATAGACTTTTACTTGAACCCAATGCTTTTGAAAGGTTTATTTAAGTAAGGGACTTTAATGATTTCTAAAGGTACAAATTGAAGGTTTTGAAGTGGAGATTCCCCAATATTTTCGAAAGGTTTACTTTTGGTATTCGAATGGAAGGTCCAATGCTTTCGAAAGGCAAGTTTAAAGTGCTTTGAAAAGAGGATGTCTAAGGTTCTATAAAGCTTTCGAAGGGATACTTTCAATGATTTCGAAAGGTATGTTTTGGCTTTCGGCCTAGTGTTTCATGGTAAAATTATTGGCCTATTTTGAAATAGGTACTTTCAATGGATACAAAATGGACTGTTTAAAGTTTTTAAACAAGAGTTTCGAAGGTGATATCTCGAATTTAAAAACTAATTTTTTCTATGTTAAAGAAGGGCTTTAACTTATTTTAAAGGGATAGATTACCCTATTGATTTAGGTTTTCATCAACATTGTTTTGTGTAAAGCATATATCATGACAAAGGTATTTGTGCAAAGCAAAAAGTATATTTTCTTGTTTAAGTATGATTTAATGGGTTAAATCAATTTGAAAGAAATGTTTTCAAGAAAAAATTGATGGGGGTAGTTAACCCTGAGTAAATGACTCAGAAATTAGAATACCAAATGAGACTGGTATATGGTCACGCTCTATACTTTAGCTAGTAGCCCCTAGCCAATGTAAGTCCAAAATTCCAGTGTGTAGGGCTTTATCATAGGTAAGACTAAAATGATGTTACACACAGAAAGGAAAATACGGTGAAAGACAGGTTATTGGTGAGCCCGCAAAACCATTAGGATCAATTGCCCATAAGAGAAGTAAGTAAAGGATAGACCCCTAGGAATGTGTCTAAGAAAAGTTATATTATTTATTTTTTTTGGGCCCGAGTCAACCAACAGTTAGTAGTTAGTCAAACAAAACTATATTATTCGGACAAATAGTCCATTGATTACCTGATTTGTGTGCATATGTGATATTGCTATTATTGCTTTAATCTGTTTGATTGTAGGATTATGATTTGCAAAAGATGTGTTTTAAAAGGAATATTAGTAAGGGAAAACCCGTTCTTCTAAGCGGCGTGGTCTCACTTAATATCATTAAACGGAGATGTAATAGTATTATTCACACCAGGCTTTATGTCTTTCTCGAAGTTTATCTTTTTCTTTCAAACTCTCAGGTGCTCAAAATTAATTTGAGTAGATTGAGAGTTAAGGTTTTACAGGCTCAGTAGGTGGATGAATAAGTTTCCAAAGACGTATAGGAGGCAAAATTAGCAAGGAGCTCTTTAGTCTTATTTATGTTGTAATGTATTTAAGACTTATATGTCTATTTAGTACTTTGATCATCCAAGAGAGCATCTTCATATGTCTCTCTTGGCGTAAATTATAATAATTATACTTGATCGAAACCTGTTAGGATTGTGAAATGGAATATGAAACATGGATTTGAAATGTGATCAATAAAGTTTATTTTTTTTTGAAATATGAGATTTTGTTTCATATTTATGTGCTTTGATATTATGGATATCATTAACATTACCGTATTTTTTCACCGAAAGTTTATATTATAGATGATTGCAGCATCTATAGCGCTTTGCTTCGGGCCTCAAGATAAGAGATGTTACAACTTGGTATCAAAGCATAGGTTTATGAAAACTTAAAAGGAGTTTCAAACTTAAAATGATTTTCAAAACATAATCCTAAGAAGTTAGAGAAAAGATTGAGGTATGGGATAACGCTACAGTAACGTACTTGTATTTGCAATATATAAGTATACGCTCTATCTCCATCCTCCATCTTTCTTAGGCTGCTCTTCTGTATCTTACAAAGGCTCGAATGTAGATTTTATGGATGTAAGATATGGGTGCTAGAAGTGGAAGAGTTAACATTAATGGGGGATGCAACACAACTAATGGGAATGCCAGACCAAACACCAGAAGGAGTCCAAGTCAGGCACAAGTTGCTAATGTGGGTGCTGGAATGTCGCAAGTAGATATGAGAGCTATGTATCAGTTCTTCATTACCATGATGTAGGCTGGAGTTGCTGCGGGTTTAGTCGGAGGAAATACCGAAGGAGGAAATCACGCATCCCTAGTGATCAATAACTATGTTGTATTGAGTAGAGATTATGCAAGGCTGAGAGGAAAGTCGTTTATTGGGACCGAGGACTCAATTGAAGTGAAGAATTGGTTACTTAATTGCAGGAGGATTTTTTTTGTGATTTGGGGCTTAAAGATGAGCAGAAAAGGAGGCTTACTTCTAGACTATTATAGGGAGCAGCACTGTATTTGTGGAACAGTGTTACGGTTAAAGTTAATGAGGAGACTATGACTTGGGCTGAGTTCAGAAGGAGGTTTGAAGAAAGATTTATATCGAAGATTGCGAAGTCTACCCTACTCAAGAAGTTTGCTGAGTTAGAGCAGAGAGATATGACAGTGGTTGAGTATGCAACCAAACTTGAGGAGCTATCAAGATACAGATACACTACGGTTGATACTGTTATCAAAAGGAATGAGATGTTCATTCGTAGGTTGAAGCCTTAGCTTACTAAGGCCACATTATCACATATTAGAGATTCGTGTAGTGTAGCTGTTGAGATAGCTTTGATGTAGAAAGAGATGCTTGCTTTTCTTGAGAGTAACAAAGCAGGGGTGCTCAAGGAGGGCAGAACCAGAAGATGAAGTTTTTCCATAAGAAAGGAGGTCAGAAGAGTGGAGATGTCTGAGAAAGACAGAAGTTATCCGTTATGAGTGTGATAAGAAGGGACACTATGCTTATGAGTGTCGGACAGGCAAAGGAAAGAAAGCCACTGACAAGAAAGGAGTTATATGTTTCAACTGCGATCAAATTGGACGTTATAAGAACCAGTGCAAAGAGCCAGCCAATGATGAGAAAGGTAAAGCGTTTGCATTGGAGCCAGCTACCTTGAGACCAACAACAGAAGAAAAGGGAAAAACTGTATTGGGAGGTACGCTTTTGATTCATGGTGTATCAATTAGAGTTCTATTTGATATTGGTGTATCATATTTTTTTTATCTTATTGTTTGCTAGATAAGCTTAACCTAGAACCCTCATACCTAGTTACTTCCTTAAGAGTTGCGAATTCGATAGGGGGTTATGTGACTCTTGGGATGAGATGTGACCACCTAGAGTTTGAACTGTTAGGTTATGTATTTGCTTGCAGTTTGCATCTGTCTGATTTTGTAGGGATAGGAATCATCTTAGGTTGGTTAAGTAAATACGATGCTAGGATATTTTGTCATGATAGGAAAATATCACTTAGACACCCTGACTGTAGTGATCGGATTATATACTCCGTAGAAAACCCTCGTACTGAGGTTAATGCTTTGTTGGATGTTGTGGAGGCAGAAGAAGAGTTAAATCAAGTTTTCGTTGTTAGAGAATTCGTAGATGTCTTTGAGCTTGTAGTAGAATTGCCGCTGAAACGAGCTATTGAGTTTCGGATAGATTTAGTACCAGGAACAGAACCGGTAAGTGGACCGCAAAGAAAAATGACACCTACCGAGATGAGGGAGCTAAAGGTGCAATTAGATGACTTGGAAAATAAGAACTTTATCAAACCAAGAAGTTCGCTATAGGGAGTAACCGTAGTGTTTGCAAGGAAACCGGACTAATTGTTAAGGTAATGTATCGATTATCGTAAGTTGAATGAAAAGACGATAAATGATCGATATCCATTACCTAGGATTGACGATTTGTTCGACCAGTTGAGTGGAGCAAATGTATTTTCCCAGTTGGATATAATAACAGGGTTCCATCAGCTTAGAGTTGCTGAGAATAGTATTCATTTGACGGCATTTACAACCAAGTATGGATCGTACAAATGGTTAGTGGTGCCATTCGGACTAACTAATGCATCAGCATTCTTCGTAGATTTGATGAACCGAGTTTTCAAAGAGCGCTTGGATAGGTTCGTATTGGTATTCGTAGATCATATTTTGGTATACTCTAAAGATGAAAAAACATGAAGTTCATCTTAAAGTGGTGCTTGAGGCGTTGAGGCAGCATCAACTGAAAGCAAAATTTTCGAAGTGTCATTTCTAGAAGAAGGAAGTGAAGTTTCTTAGCTATGTAGTCTCAGAGAAAGGGTTGTCCATAGTCCGGTTAAGATTTAGGCGGTGAATAATTGGAAGAAGCCCAAGACAAGAGGTATCTTTGATTAGCATGTTATTATCGAAGATTCATTAAGGATTTTCCACAGATGGCGGTGCCGATGACTAAGCTAATGCGAAAAGATGTAAAGTTCGTTTGGATCGATAAATGTGAGGAAGCATTCTAGAGATCGAAACACTTATTGACAAATGCAACTGTGTTAGTTGTTCCAGAAGGGAATCAGAACTTAGTAGTAGTGTACACAGATGCATGCGGAATATGATTAGAAGCTATGTTAATACAGAAGGGTAACGTGATTGCCTATGCTTCTCGATAGCGCAAAACGCATATGTTAGATATCCAACTCAAGATTTGGAATTAGCTGCAGTAGTTTTTGCATTAAAGGTGTGGAGACATTACCTTATGGGAGAGAGATTGGAGTCATATACGGCGCATAAGTCATTTGAGATATTTATTCTCTCAGAAGGAGTTGAATATGAGACAGCAAAGGTGGTTAAAGTTTTTAGCCGCTTATAACTTTGGTATTGAGTACACACCCAAAAAGGGGAATAAAGTTGCAGATGCACTTAGCAAGAAACATCAGAATGCAGTATTGGTAATGATAGTTGAGTGGAAAGATTTATAAACATTGGCTACGTGCGAAGTATGTGGAGATCTGAGGCTAGATCTAGTAAGGAAACTGCTTTGTTGTCATGTTTAGAAGTTCGGCAGTGATAATCAAAAGTATTTCTTCTAAGTAATGAGAGGATCCATTATTAGCTGAACGGATCAGAAATTTAAGGGATGAAACAGAGAGCAATGATTTGAAAGATTTCAGTGTTGATCAGAATGGGTGGTTAAGGAAGAAATGATGATTATGTGTTCCAAATGTGGAAAACATTAGGAAGGAAGTTCCTGGAGAATGCCATCGTTCAAAGTTCACCATTCATCCGGGATTAACTAAGATGTATCAGGACATGAAAAGAAGTTTCTTTTAGGAATGTATGAAGAGAGATATAGGCTTATAGCTGAAGCAGTGTTTGAACTGTCAACAGGTGAAAGCTGAACATCAGAAACCAAGTGGGTTACTTCGGCCTTTGGATGTACCAGTACGGAAATGAGATTTTATCTCAATAGACTTTATAGACGGGTTGCCAAGGACAAATAGAGGAAATGAAAGCATATGAGTTATAGTGGACAGATGAACCAAGAGTGCCTATTTAATTCCAGTTAAGTCAATCAGGACAACACCTATTTTGGTTAAATTATCCATGAACAATAAAGTTAGACTGCATGGAATTCCTAGTAATACTGTAAGTGATAGAGATTCCTTATTCACTAGAGAGTTCTGAAAGAGTCTACAAGATACTTTGGGTACCAAGCTCAAGATGAGTACCGCTTATCTTCCGTAGATAGATAGGCAAACAGAAAGAGTCTTAGAAGATTTGATAAGAGCTTGTATGCTAGATTTTGGAGGATCACGGGAAGACCATCTACACTTAGGCGAGTTTTAGTATAACAACAGTTATAAGAATAGTATAGGGATGGCACCATTTGACGCTTGGTATGGAAAGCCATGCAAATCTCCCGTTCACTAATTAGATATCAGAGATAGGTTAGTACTTGGTCTGGATTTGGCTAGAGAAGCTGTAGAATAGATTGTGTTCATTCGAGCCAGAATGAAGGAAGCTCGGTCCAAGTAGAAGAACTATGATGATAGAAGACAGAAAGACTTAGAGTTCTCAGGTGGAGATCATGTTTTCGTGAAGATATCACCAATGAAAGGTGTAATTCGATTTGATAAATTAGGAAAATTAGCTTCGAGATTCGTTGGACCATTTTCGATCATGGAAAGGATTGGGAAACTCGCATATAGAGTGGAGTTACCAAGTAGTTTGGCAAGAGTCCACAATGTTTTCATATTTCTTACCTAAGGAATTGTATTTGAGATCCATAGACTACTATAGCACCAAATGAGTTTGATGACTTAGTGGTGGAACCAAATTTGACAACCGTTAGAAAACCAACTCGTATAGTCGCGAGGGATGAGAAGAGGTTAAGAAACAAAACAGTCAGATTAGTCAAAGTCCAGTGGAGTGACGATGAGACAGACTGTACTTGGAAAATTGAGAGCAAGATTAGAAATACTTATCCTGACTTGTTTCATGGTATGTTTTACCTTTATGGTTGATTGTTATAAGTACCTTATCGTAATTTCGAGGACGAAATTCTTTAAGGAGGGGAGTTTGTAATGACCCTAATTTTGACTAACATTATTTAAGACATTTAATTAGATAAATTAAATGAAATAATGTAAATGGTTAATGGATTGAGATTTCAATAATATGAGGTAATCGTGCCTTAAGTAATGAATAAACAAATGAAAATTTAAAATGAAGTAAGTAAAGGTAATAAGGTAAGGACAAAATAGGAGTAGGTTATATTCTTATACCCTAAACCCTTATACCATTCTCATTTCCAACATTCACAAATAAAACTAAACATAGAGTTTGGACGGCCACCATTAGATTAAAACAAGAGGGAGATAAGCAAGAAAGCAAGTACGAAGCTTAAGAAAATCAATACAAGAGCAAATCTCAACCTCCTTAACAACAAGCTAAGGTGAATAATAGATTACATCTCATTTTTATTGTTTTCGGTTTCCAAATTAAATCCGAATTTATTTTGCAAATGAAATGCCATGATTTGATTGTTTAAATGAGTATATAAGCTTGTTGATGGTTATGTTACTTCAAATAGATTTTATGATAAGTTTTGATTTCAAAAATCTACTAAATGACATCCTAATGACTTGAGTTTTTGATATAAGGTCAAAAACATTATTTTAGAGATGATTTTCAAGTTTCATAATTTTCTAAGTTAATATGGATTTATCATGAATTTTCCAGGAAAGAAAATGGTTAAATTGAGTTTAAATTATTTTCGGCAAATATATGTTAGCCTTGGGCCTAAAATTAAAATATGTTAGAAAACGTATTAAAAAAGATTTATGGTAAATTTTGGAGAATTTTTCTCTAATTATTTTATTATGGATATAAAATTATTTATGGTATGGGACTTAAATTTTTTATATGCTTCTAAAAGGAGAAGGGGCTAATTTGTTAAATGTTTTAATTGTTAATTACTGAATTTAGTAGCACTTTTAGAAAAAGATTTTGAAAAAGTATTGACAACCAATTATACGTTGACAAATAAGACAAGTTAGTTGGAAAGATATTACTTTAAAAGGTTAATAATCAATTTTGTAGAAAATTATTGCTCGCCACTTACAGTAACTACCTTTCGACCTCATACTTTCATCACAACCAAGTCGAACCGATACACAAGGTATCAATGCCTTGGTACATAGTGAAATGGAGTTAGAAGGAAGATATAGAGTCGAAATATGCTTTTGAATGAGGTTCAAGCTACTATTTTAACTATGAATCACTTAAAAGAGGCTTTCAAAGGAGTTATATTAGCTTTCGACTTAGTAAAAATGTGCCTTTGTTTTATCAAAAAAACTTTCGAAGGGGGTTACTGTGACGACCCGGATTTTCACGTTCGAAAATCGACATCCATACTTCACTCGTATTCGAATGCCGCAGATTCAAACGTTGAATCCGATTCGCCGGAGCTTATAACACATTAAGTACAATAACACGGTGGAAGAAAATGAATATATAATTGATATACAACAGTGAATTACAACAATGATACAAAAAGAATTAATCAATAATATCAGATATATAAGGTACAGTGGAAAGGAACAACTTCAAAAGAGGAACACCAACATATACTTTCAAAAGAGAGAGACAGCTTGAGAATCCAAATTGCAACTCCATCTCCAATGCTCCAAAACTCCAAATCAAAAGCTCAACCACCATCAAGTTGGACTTAAGCAAGGTCAGTCATCCAAAGACTGAAGAAGATTTCCAGAGACTAAAGGCTACCGAATCTACTCCTGCTATTTGATTATCTGAAAAACCCAACTCTAGACCGCCCGTGTGAAAAATTGGGGGCACCTAGATTTTAGGAAGGGAATAATAAACTCCAGGTCAGTCATCAGACTGGTATGAGCAAACAAAAAATAGTTTATCTTTAAAACAAACAACAAAAGATTTTACAGTTGAAATCCGTAATGCTTTTGGAAAATGAAACTACCATAAGGCCTCCCGGCACACACAATGCAATTGCACACTTGGGGGAGATTTATCCTTATGATAGTCAAACATGCTTGATATGCTAAATCATTTTGATATTATTATTAGCGCATGGTGGAAAACATTTGCAAGTATAATATTAATCTTAGCCAGTATACGTGCCATTATAGTATGCCTACTATAGCTACTATGTCAAATGGCAGGTTTTACAACTAAAACCATACTGGTCGCATATGTTGGGGATGCGGATTAAGGATCTTAAGGCAGAAATAACACTAGAGGGGGGGTGAATAGTGTTTTAAAGAATATATGAACTATATGACTAAATTAAAACTTTCAACACAAATCTAAACAGAATTCTAACACAGAATGATCACAGAACGTATAACAAATGCAAATAGTAAAGTAAAGCAAGTAAAAGGAAAGAACACACCGGATTTTATACTGGTTCGGAATCCTCCTACATCCAGTCCTGCACCAAGGCAATATCCTTGTACAGATTTTTATAAGCCAATATCCAAATTACAACCCTCAATTTCTAAGGCCTTGAAGAACCCTCCTATCTCCGAGTCTTGGGTAAACTCTCTTGATTTACGGGACACAAGATCACCTTAATACTTCTTAATAACAATCCTTTTGAATGGATAGACTCTATGGACTTTTTGAATAAAAATTAATCTTATAACTCTGAATAGAACTTTGATCTTTAGTAGAATGATGGAGAATAAAATAGAGAGAGTATCTAAATGATTTTCTATTGAGAATTTGGTAGAATGATGGCACGATCTTGAAAATATGAAGTTTTATGGATATGGAATGGTGGAGAAGAAAGAGTGAAGAAAATAAGAAAGTAGTTGTTAAAAAAATTCGTTTTGGAAGCCTTTATATAGATGCACAACAGTCATAACCATTGGCGAAAGGTTTTCAAACGAATGGACACTTCTTTTGAAAATTGAATTTTGAATCCAACTGTCACCATGTCGACATGGGGTATCTCCTTATGTCGACATCCCTTAGTTCAAAATTATAGAGATGTTGTTTTGTAAAGACAATTGAATTTAAAACAAGTTGAAACTTCTCTAAAGCAAAGTAAAGTGTTTAAAGAATATTTTGAGATAGAGAATGAATATAAAACATTATTTTAAATATATATATATAATTGATATAGACCGTCAATTATATAAGTAATATTTAAAATCAGAATAAGTTTTGATGTTTTAAAAATAGAAGTTTTAAAAATCAGAATAGAGGAATATTTCAAGGCTAAAACAAAGTTTGAAAATATTTTTGAAAACATGATTTTGAAAGCTAAAACATTTTGAAAACGGATTTAAAAACATTTTGAAAAATCTATTCAAACTGAAATTGCAAGAACCTTCCTACAGAGCTCCACCATAGGACTCGAGAACTTGTACAAAGTAGTTTAAATGATTTTGATTTTCGTGGGTTTGTAATCCACTTGTCGTAGATTTGTAAGCTACTTGTCGTGGGTTTGTAAGCCACTGGTTTCGATAGAAATTGGGTTCCATCCCAAAAGAAAATTGGAAGAAAGATGAGAGTGCTATTATAAAGTTTTAACAAAATACTAGACACTTATCTTGAGATCTTGAAATCTTGATTCTCTAGAGTCTTGAATCTTGAATCTCTAATCTTCATCTTGATGCTTGAGTCTTTATACTGATCAGTCTTCGATGATACCTGCATATACTTCCTATATACATACATACATACATACATATATATATATATATATGGAAATGTTAGTATATATTTTATAAAGTAAAGTATAATAACTATATAAGGTTGTTGTCATCAAAACATCATCAACTCAGTTCCTAACAATCTCCCCCTTTTTGATGATCACAACCTTTATTTATAAATTATTCTTACCATACCATAACTCCCCCTTACTCCGTGATTTCTTCTTAAAACTACAACTCCCCCTTACTCCATGACTCCCTCTTACACCAAGCACATATATTTTTATAACTTTCTCCCCCTTTGTCATCAACAAAAACTATTAACTACTTAAGAATTCAAGAATGATTAGTATGAACAAATAATATGTATAGAACAAGCATGAAACAATGAGTATAAGTGAACACATTTTAGTTATTACAACAATATAAGAACATACATAAACACGAACAAACAAAAAAAATTTAAAACAAAGAATAAAATGAAAGTAGTTGTTTTTGAATTCTTTTAGAAAAGTTTTTAAATATTTCAAAAGCATCACTTTTATATTTTAAAAAGATTGTCCAAGTATATCTTGAATAATCATCTACTATAACAAAAACATATTTACTATGGTTAATTGATTGAACTTGAGATGGACCAAATAAATCTAAATGAAGTAATTCTAGAGGACTAGAGGTATAAATAGCATCTTTTAATTTAAATGAACTTTTCTTAAGTTTTCCTAATTGACAAGCATCACAAATACTATCTACTTTAAAGTTTAACTTGGGCAGACCTCTAACTAAGTCAAGTTTTGATATCCTAGATAATAATTTGAAATTCAAATGGCCAAATCTTTTATGCCAAATCCAAGGGTCACTTGTATTAGCCAAAAGACATAGATTATCATTTGAAATTTTCATACTAAGGATATAAATATTTTTCTTTCTAATACCTTCAAAAATTATATTAGACTTATTATCTTTAATGTGACATTTATCTTTTCCAAATTTAATTTTAGAAACCTTTATCGCAAAGTTGACTTATACTAAGCAGATTATGTTTTAAGTTCCTAACTAATAAAACATCAGAAATAAGTAAAGTTTTAGAGTTACCGATATTGCCGACGCCAACCACATATCCTTTAGAGTTGTCACCAAAATTGACTAATCCACCATCTTGATAAGTAATGTCCTTGAGTATCTCGGGATTTTCAGTCATGTGCCTCGAACAGCCACTATCAAGTATCCATTTATCTTTCTCAATTTGCACAGTTTGTCCATTGGGTGTTGATTCATCAAAAGCCATATAACATGTCTGTCCCTGCATAACACACCAATTCGGTAGATAACTTGATTTTTCAAAATAACTATATGCAGACTTATGATACTTTGATGAAATGCATAGATTCAAAACAGTTTTAACACAATTTTCCAAAAATGCCATTTTTATATTTTTCAAGTTTCAGATTATGAAAACAATGAAAACCAATGCTCCGATACCAATTGTTGGAGATGCGGATTAAGGATCTTAAGGCAGAAATAACACTAAAGGGGGGTGAATAGTGTTTTAAAGAATATATGAACTATATGACTAAATTAAAACTTTCAACACAAATCTAAACAGAATTCTAACACAGAATGATCACAGAACATATAACAAATGCAAATAGTAAAGTAAAGCAAGTAAAAGGAAAGAACACACCAGATTTTATACTGGTTCGGAATCCTCCTACATCCAGTCCTGCACCAAGGCAATATCCTTGTACAGATTTTTATAAGCCAATATCCAAATTACAACCCTCAATTTCTAAGGCCTTTAGGAACCCTCCTATCTCCGAGTCTGGGGTAAACTCTCTTGATTTACGGGACACAAGATCACCCTAATACTTCTTAATAACAATCCTTTTGAATGGATAGACTCTATGGACTTTTTGAATACAAATTAATCCTATAACTCTGAATAGCACTTTGATCTTTAGTAGAATGATGGAGAATCAAATAGAGAGAGTATCTAAATGATTTCCTATTGAGAATTTGGCAGAATGATGGCACGATCTCGAAAATATGAAGTTTTATGGATATGGAATGGTGGAGAAGAAAGAGTGAAGAAAATAAGAAAGTAGTTGTTAAAAAAATTCGTTTTGGAAGCCTTTATATAGATGCACAACAGTCATAACCATTGGCGAAAGGTTTTCAAACGAATGGACACTTCTTTTGAAATTGAATTTTGAATCCAACTGTCACCATGTCGACATGGGGTATCTCCTTATGTCGACATCCCTTAGTTCAAAATTATAGAGATGTTGTTTTGTAACGACAATTGAATTTAAAATAAGTTGAAACTTCTCTGAAGCAAAGTGAAGTGTTTAAACAATATTTTGATATAGAGAATGAATATAAAAAATTATTTTAAATATATATATATATATATAATTGATATAGACCGTCAATTATATAAGTAATATTTAAAATCAGAATAAGTTTTGATGTTTTAAAAATAGAAGTTTTTAAAATCAGAATAGAGGAATATTTCAAGGCTAAAACAAAGTTTGAAAATATTTTTGAAAACATGATTTTGAAAGCTAAAACATTTTGACAACAGATTTAAAAATATTTTGAAAAATCTATTCAAACTGAAATTGCAAGAACCTTCCTACAGAGCTCCTCCATTGGACTCGAGAACTTGTACAAAGTAGTTTAAATGATTTTGATTTTCGTGGGTTTGTAAGCCACTTGTCGTGGGTTTGTAAGCCACCGGTTTCGATAGAAATTGGGTTCCATCCCAAAAGAAAGTTGGAAGAAAGATGAGAGTGCTATTATGAAGTTTTAACAAAATACTAGACACTTATCTTGAGATCTTGAAATCTTGATTCTCTAGAGTCTTGAATCTTGAATCTCTAATCTTCATCTTGATGCTTGAGTCTTTATACTGATCAGTCTTCGATGATACCTGCATATACTTCCTATATACATACATATATATATATATATATATGGAAATGTTAGTATATATTTTATAAAGTAAAGTATAATAACCATATAAGGTTGTTGTCATCAAAACAACATCAACTCAGTTCCTAACAACATATTGGAGATTGGATTTTCAACAAATGGTCAGGCTAAGGAACTTCCTATTGCCACATGGGTACGCCTCTGGAGGGACACCCCGAGAACCTACCCGGTTCTCTGCCAACACAAGGCCAGGTTACCCCTGCCCAGAAGTAACACCTACAAGTATGCCATCCCTGGTCGCTTGTGAACTTTATCCGAGAGCTCTCAACCACAAAGAAACCATAAAGCAATAAATTTGCAGTGTCCACATGAGTTAAGTATCTGGACTACATACCATGATACCACCCTTTTCCAGAAGAAATGGACATACCCTAGGGGCGCGGCCCCTGATAACCTTGCCGCATCTATTCTGTTTCGACCATTTCGAGGTGTGAGGTCCTGATGCAGTCTTGTCCACAAAACTACATTTTTCACAAAGCCTTGCTTTGATCAACAAATGATCAACAGTACTTCGTATGTCACATTACCAAATTGGGAATGTATTACTAGTGACCATCAACTACATAACCTTTGAGCTCGAACGTCTCAGAGAAGGGTGTTTAGCTAAGAGAATAAATTCTCCGCCACCAAATAGAAATGTATTTGATAGAAACCATCTTTATATCTCAAAATGTAATGTCAAACACACATCCATACAAGTCTGTTCCGGGTTCGAACAGAACGAAGGCACTTCCAAAGAAGCCCTTGCAATCCGGATAATCCTTAATCACATCCAGACTCCCCATCACAAAGGGTGATAAAATCTCTATACCGGGGCCATTCGGTGTAGAGACATTCGACGGGTTATCCTTTCGCTTTAGAAAATATCTGGTCTTCACCACCGGTCTTTAAATGCTATCCATAACATCGTATCATTTTTCGGAATGGGTTATATGACACGAAGATCCTCTCCCGGCTAAACTGAATAATGAGCGCAATATTTAAAAACAATATGGATAATGGGATCTCAATTAAGTCACAACTTCTTACCCAAAACAAATGGTTTAAAAAAATTACCATTTTAAATCTTTTTAAACAAAAATATTCACTTCACAAAGTTCACCAATCTTTCACAAAGATTCATTCATAGCTTTCAAACTATTTTCATTTCAAAAACTTGAAATCCTTTCAACACAGATTGAAAATCCTTTCTTTATATGAAAGCTATTATTGTTTGAAAACAAATAGTTTTCGTTCTGGAAAAATTCAATTACATTTGCACAAGTTAAAGCCCTTCAAGTATAAAACTTAGGTTAAATTTAAATTCCCAAAACAATACTTTTAAAATGGTTTAAAACCCATATAAACACATTTATAACTTGTATACCCTTTTTAAACCATAGTTTCCAAATATAAAATTCAATTTCAAATCTTGAATTTAAATTCAAATCAAATTATTTAAATATCAAACTTTATCAAGTTATTCAAATAACTTTTATCTTCAAAATTCCTTTTCAAAAGATTTTCATATTTAACCCAATTCCATTTCCAAAATCATTTGGATTCAAATTTCAATCTTAAATCCATTTCAAAAATTTGTGACTTAACCAATTTTCTCGTGCGATCCATATTTGTGTGTGTATAGTGTAGTCCAGAGGTTTTACACAATAGTGCAACAACATCAACCATCCTAGAATTCAAGCACAGAAATAATGATAAGCTGTATAATCCTATAACGCTTATGTTCATTCACTGATTCACGGATAATTAATATAAATTCATCACAGATAAATAAATTACATTCATCACAGTACAAAACAAAATAATTCATGTCATAAAGCATCATACATCAGGGATATCAGACAATACAAGGCATTTCACACAATTCAAACATCCATAAGCAAGATTAATTATTCATATGATTAATTTAAATCAGATTAATCACTTATGAATAAATTATTAATCCTGGTTAATTAATATTAATTAGTTACAAACCATCTTAATTAATTATCCATTAATAATAAATTAATTAGCCTTTAATTATTATTTTATGAACCTTAATTAATAAATAAACCAACCTTAATGATTAACCTTTAATTATTTAATTATCCTTTAATTAAATAATTACATTAATTAATTGCTCCTCAATTAATTATCATTCCTTAATCACCTTCATTAATTAATTAACATTTAATTAATTATCCTTAATTAATTACAATAAATGATTATACTAATCACTTATATTAATAAATCACAAATAAATTATATTAAGTAATTATCTTTTAACCACTTTATAAACAATTTTAATTATTAATCAATTACTTAATTAAGTAATTATCTTTAAGTAATTAATTACTTTTAGTTACCTACGTTAATTAATCTTAATTAATGAATAAATTATCTTTTAATTATTAATTAATAAACCTTCATTATTAATTAATAACCCTTAATTACAAATCAATTAATCCTTAATCATAAATTAATTAAACTAATTAATTACACTTTAATTACCTTCTTAATTAAATAAATCTTAAATCAGTAAAACCTTAATTAACCTTTGAGATAAATCCTTTATCATATTAATGACTTAATTATCATTAACATATGTATTTAAAAACATTAACTATTTAATTTCATCTCTAATTAAGATTTAAAATACTTACAAACTTAACAAAATTAGGTTAAACAAGTTATAACTTCCTTTAATCAAATAGTTTAAAACATTATCATGTAATAATTCAAACTACCTTCATTTTAATTAAAACTTGTTTTTATAAAACTTATATCTTGATGATGCTTTTATTTTAAAACTGATTATTAAAAACTTTGGAAAACCTGTGTCAATTTAAACAATCCCGAGACCAAACTCTAAATTACCCGAGCCAAGTACCATTTTTCCCGAGGCTAACCCGAGAAAATTCTTTTCTTTACTTTGTTTGTTTTACAATTTTAAAACCTTTTAATCATCTTATCCATGCGAACACACCCAAGCATTTACTCGAGCCATCAGTGCCTTTCCTCGAGTACAAACCCGAGACCATCCATTCTTCATTTCCAAACAAAACAGAACCACCCAAACCTCTCCATGCACATGCACAGCCAAACGCGGCGGCTCCAACCATCATCGCCATCGTCAACAAATCAATGTCGACTTCCTTCTTCGATCTCGATCACCCAAACCTTGAATTGAACTCGAAATCAAAATCGTACTCGAGCACACCCAAACTGGAACGAACCTAGTCACCAAAACTTCCACATATCGCCTAACTCCAACCATTTGACACCACATCATCGAGCCCACGTCTTTTCCAGAGTTCCATGCTTCCATCCCCTTATCTCAAAACCAAAACAACGCTTCCACGTTGACGCAAATGCCTCGAGAACATGACAACCAAAACTGTACACAAAACCCTATATCATCGTCGTTCAGCCACCATGGTCATCTAGAATTCAAGTGCATATTTTTTTGATGATCATCTAACCTCCATCCTCCTTCCACCTCGATCAAAACATCCAATGTTTTCCCGATCGCCAGAAATCGGTGGAAATACAATTTTCAATCAACTCGCAATTCCATGTGATTTTCAAACTTAAAAATTATGATTCTATTTTTAAAATTCATGTTTCACGAAGACGATCAAGATCATGAAATCAGAACTTGAAATCGAGAAATATGATTTTGAACATATTTTTGATTATCACTGAAAAATTTAAATTTTTAAATGATTACTTGATATAAAATTTTGAAACTATTTTTAAAAATGTGGTTATACTCTTCTAATCGTCTTTCATTTGGGAATCATAACCTATAATCAATCATAGAAGGAGCAATTGAATTTAAATTTAGGCTTTGTTCCTGTAATATAACAGAGATATTTGCATATAGACATGCACAGGCTTATATACATTTATATATAGACAAATAGGCATTTTTTAAAATCTACACAAACATCTTTCACGACAAACTTCAGATATCAATCACAAACAATTCAGATATAAACAGAATTTGGGTTTTGAGTGAAGGTTTACTCACCTGAACTAGACAGAGAACGGATAAGCAAAACTTGTAATTGTTTTTAACTTTGGATTGAATTCTTTTGATCTTGAAATAATTTCCTGAGTTTGATCTAATCCTGATGCCGCACATGAACTTGAATTGGTTGTATACTTTTTTTTCCAGCTTGAATTCAGTTTGTGCTTTGCTTCCATGTTTTTGATTTCCAAGTTTGAACAGGGGAAGTTGTTTGATTGCTTTGCATTGTTTTCAGGTTGATCGTTACTTGCTTTTGATCTGAAACAATCAGATCCTTATTTCAGTTTCTGTTTTGTATATTTTCCTTTGCTTTTAGTTTCTAATTTTTATAGTTTGTTTCAGTTTTGAACTTTGCTTTTGTTTTTGATTTATTCTTTTCTTTGTTTCAGGTTTTGAGAATAGCTCGGTTTATAAATTTTCTAATACCTATTTACATGTTTTAGTTAAAAAGAAAAAGAATGATTTGCCACTTGTTTTATTCATGTTAACACTTTTATAATTTGGATGGCAATATTACTAACACTTGTCTAATTTGCATGGCAATATTACTAACGCTTGTTAATGCATATATTTATTTAGTTACAAATGTTTAAATATGTGTTAAGAGGTTTACCCTTGTATTCTTTTTATTTTTAATGCTTACACATGTCATTTTAAAATAATAGTTTTTATTTATGTTTAAATACCTCACTTATTTTAAATTTATAAATTTTGTTTGAAACCTTTTCATTTAAAAAAATTACTTAACTCTTTTATATTTACATGTGTTTATATTTTCAAATTTATATTTATCATGTTTTTAAATGTTATATACTTTTATAACCCTTAGGAAAATGATTTTAAAACCAATTTACCAATATGATATGTATAATTTAAAACTTTTATTAATTCTTGTTTTTATATTTTTATATATTTACAAACTATATTTTTAAAAGAAAATGTTCAAATCCTATTTTAAACTTATTTTATTATACTTTTAAATGTACATATACATACAAATTACATTTAGTTATATATAAATTTAAAATTAAACTTAAGTTATTATACTTAAATTTATATAAATAATATTAGTGTTGAAAATATTCAAATTTAACTTTTAGAAAATTATTATATTAATTTCAAAATATAACTTCCAAATAATTATATTAAAACTAGAAAACAAATTTTTATTAATAGTATTTTCAAATTCAATTTTTCAAAAATATTTATTTTAGAGCTTCAAATTCAAAAATGAAATTCAAAATCTATCTATATACATATAAATAAATAGGCACCTTTTTTTATTTATTTTGGAAAATTTTCAAATTAATTCTCAATTAAATTCCAAAATTTAAATTAATTACCAACTTAAATTTGTTTTAAAATCGGGATCGTCACATATTCCCCCTTAAGAAAATTTCGTCCTCGAAATTTGCCGGGGAGACAACAGAGGATGGATACAAAGATAGAGAATCGACTCATTAACCAAGCTGATTATCTATTCTGTATTTGGCTTACCAAATCAGAATATCACCAATAATTATGAGAACAAACTCATACAGGATACTCGAGTCATCCAGTCTACAAAATATGCAGGGCACCGGTTAGTTCGAAGGAATAACTAACCTCTCGTAGAATATATCGAGACCTAAAAGAAAATACAATGGATACTCAGTCAGGTTGGAATATCCTAAAGTATACACCAACTTGTCCCTCTTCGGACTTCGATTCTCACAAGAAATTACAACAAAATTTCAAAATTTGGTTTTAACCAAAATCATTTATCGATACTAATCTTCATATTGTATTTAACCAATTCATTTTAAATAAATTTTCAAATTTATTAGAGTAAAAAATGAAAGGCTGATAAGAATCCAATGAAGATACAAAGTAAGGATCTTCTACAATGATTCGTACGGCCACCATCACACCAAAACTTCTTTCTGGAGCTGCCACGAAGCCATCGAAGAATTTGAAATTGAATCAAAGGAGATTGAGGAGAAAAGTTGTTCCTTGTTGTTTCAGGGTATCGACCATTTGTAGTGGTACTCCCATATTCCCTACCTCGTCTTCTTCTTGCACTCATACTTGGATAGTAAGAGAATTTATTGAGGCACACAAATGGATATCTTAGGGAATACTCATTCTATGGCATTTATATCCCTATCTCTAATGAGTTACCTAATGTGTTATACTCCAAAAACTAAAGTTCAACCTTTAGCTCTGATACCAAATGTGACGACCCGGATTTTCACGTTCGAAAATCGACATCCATACTTCACTTGTATTCGAATGCCGCAGATTCAAACGTTGAATCTGATTCAGCGGAGCTTATAACACATCAAGTACAACAACACGGTAGGAGAAAATGAATATATCATTGATATACAACAGTGAATTACAACAATGATACAACAAGAATTAATCAATAATATCAGAGATATAAGGTACAGTGGAAAGGAACAACTTCAAAAGAGGAACACCAACATATACTTTCAAAAGAAAGAGATAGCTTGAGAATCCAAATTGCAACTCTATCTCCAATGCTCCAAAACTCCAAATCAAAAGCTCGAACCACCATCAAGTTGGACTTAAGAAAGGTCAGTCATCCAAAGACTGAAGAAGATTTCTAGAGACTGAAGGCTACCGAATCTACTCCTACTATTTGATTATCTGAAAAACCCAACTCTAGACTGCCCGTGTGGAAAATTATGGGTACCCAGAGTTTAGGAAGGGAACAATAAACTTTAGGTCAGTCATGGGACTGGCATGAGCAAACAAAAAATAGTTTATCTTTAAAACAAACAACAAAAGATTTTGAAGTTGAAATCCGCAATGTTTTTGGAAAATAAAACTACCATAAGGCCTCCCGGCACACACACAATGCAATCGCACACTTATGGGAGATTTCTCCTTATGATAATCAAACATTCTTGATACGCAAAATCATTTTGATATTATTATTAGTGCATAGCGGAAAACATTTGCAAGTATAATATTAATCTTAGCCAGCATACGTACCATTATAGTATGCCTACTATAGCTACCATGTTAAATGGCAGGTTCTACAGCTACAACCGTACTGGGCGTGTATTGGAGATTGGATTTCCAACAAATGGTCAGGCTAAGGAACTTCCTATTGCCACATAGGTACGCCTTTGGAGGGATGCTCTGCCAACACAAGGCCGGGTTACCGCTGCCCGGAAGTAATACCTTCAAGTATGCCATTCCCGATCGTTTGCGACCTTTATCCGTGAGCTCTCAACCACAAAGCAACCACAAAGTAATAAATTTGCAGTGTCCATATGAATTAAGTATCTGGACTCCATACCATGACACCATACTTTTTCAGAAGAAATGGACATACCCTAGGGGAGCGACCCCTGATAACCTTGCTGCATCTTTCCTATTCCGACCATTTCCGGGGTGTGAGGTCCTGATGCAGTCTCGTCCACAAAGCTGTAGTTTTTCACAAAGCCTTGCTTTGATCAACAAATGATTAGCAGCACTTCGTATGCCACATTACCAAATTGGGAATGTATTACAAGTGGCCATAACCTCTGAGCTCGTATGTCCCAGAGAAGGGTATTGAGCTAAGAGAATAAATTCTCCACCACCAAACAGAAATGCATTTGATAGAAACCAGCTTCACATCTCAAAGTGTAATGTCAGACACACATCCGTACAAGTCTGTTTCGGGTTAGAACAGAACCGAAGGCACTTCCAAAGAAGCCCATGCAATCCGAATAATCCTTAATCACGTCCAGACTCCTCATCACAAAGGGTGATCAAATCTCTATACCAGGGCCATTCGGTGCAGAGAAATTCGACGGGTTATCCTTTCGCTTTCGAAAATATCTGGTCTTCACCACCGGTCTTCAAATGCTATCCATAACGTCGTATCATTATTCGGAATGGGTTATATGACACAAAGGTCCTCTCCCGGCTAAACGGAATAATGAGCGCAATATATAAAAACCATATGGATAATGGGATCTCAATTAAGTCACAACTTATTACCCAAAACAAATGGTTTAAACAAATTACCATTTTAAATCTTTTTAAACAAAAAGATTCACTTCACAAAGTTCACCAATATTTCACAAAGATTCATTCATAGTTTTTAAAACTATTTCAATTCCCAAATCTTTTATACAAAAGATATACCTTTAAGATCCTCTTCGATTTTCAAAACAAAGTTCAACAATCTTTCACAAAGATTCATTCACACTTCAAACTAGCTTCATTTCAAAAACTTGAAATCCTTTCAACACAGATTGGAAATCCTTTCTTTATATTAAGCTATTATTGTTTGAAAACAAATAGTTTCGTTTCGGGAAAATTCAATTACATTTGCACAAGTTAAAGCCCTTCAAGTATAAAACTTGGGTTAAATTCAAATTCCCAAAACAATACTTTTAAAATGGTTTAAAACCCATATAAACACATTTATAACTTGTATACCCTTTTTAAACCATTGTTTCCAAACATAGAATTCAATTTCAAATCTTGAATTTAAATTCAAATCAAATTATTTAAATTTCAAAACTTTATCAAGTTATTCAAAATAACTTTTATCTTCAAAATTCCTTTTATCTTCAAAATTCCTTTTCAAAAGCTTTTCATATTTAACCCAATTCCATTTCCAAAACCATTTGGATTCAAAATTCAATCTTAAAACCACTTCAAAAATCTGTGACTTAACCAATTTCCACGTGCGATCCATGTTTGTGTGTGCATGGTGCAGTCCAAGGGTTTTACACAATAGTGCAACATCCTCAATCATCACATAATTCAAGCACAGAAATAATGATAAGCGGTATAATCCTATAATGCTTATCTTCATTCACAGATTCACAAATAATTAATATAAATTCATCATAGATAAGTAAATTACATTCATCACAGCTCAAAACAAAATAATTCATGTCAGAAAGCATCATACATCAGGGATATCAAATAATACACGGTATTTCATACAATTCAAACATCCATAAGTAAGATTAATTATTCATCCGATTAATTTAAATCAGATTAATCACTTATGAATAAATTATTAATCTTGATTAATTAATATTAATTAATTACAAACCATCTTAATTAATTAACCGTTAATAATAAATTAATTAACCTTTAATTATTAATTTATGAACCTTAATTAATAAATAAACCAACCTTTAATCATTAAATAATTAACCTTTAATTATTTAATTATTCTTTAATTAAATAATTACATTAATTAATTACTCCTCAATTAATTATCATTTCTTAATCACCTTCATTAATTAATTAACCATTAATTAATTATCCTTAATTAATTACAATAAGTGATTATCCTAATCATTTATATTAAAAAATCACAAGTTAATCATATTAAGTAATTATCTTTTAACCACTTTATAAAACAATTTTAATTATTAATTACTTAAACTATCTTTAAGTAATTAATTCTTTTAATCATCTACATTAATTAATCTTAATTAATGAATAAATTATCTTTTAATTATTAATTAATAAACCTTAATTATTAATTAATAACCCTTAATTACAAATTAATTAATTTTTAATCATAAATTAATTAAAATAATTAATTACACTTTAATTACCATCTTAACTAAATAAACCTTAAATCATTAAAACCTTATTTAACTTTTAAGATAAATCCTTTATCATATTAATGACTTAATTATCATTAACATGTGCATTTAAAAACATTAACTATTTAATTTCATCTCTAATTAAGATTTAAAATACTCATAAACTTAACAAAATTAGGTTAAACAAGTTATAACTTCCTTTAATCAAATAGTTTAAAACATTATCATGTAATAACTCAAACTAGCTTCATTTTAATTTAAAACTTGTTTTTATAAAACCTTTATCTTGTTCATGCTTTTATTTTAAAACTAATTATTAAAAACTTTGGAAAACCTGTGTCAATTTAAACAGTCCCGAGATCAAACTCTAAATTACCCGAGCCAAGTACTATTTTTCCAGAGTCTAACCCGAGCAAATTATTTTCTTTACTTTATTTGTTTTACAATTTAAAACCATTTAATCATCTTATCCATGCGAACACACCCGAGCATTTACTCGAGCCATCACTGCCTTTCTCGAGTACAACCCCGAGACCATCCATTCTTCATTTCCAAACAAAACAAAACCACCCAAACCTCTCCATGCACATGCACAGCCAAACGCGCGCGGCTCCGACCATCATCACCATCGTCAACAAATTAACGTTGATTTCCTTCTTCGATCTCGATTACCCAAACCTTGAATTGAACTCGAAATCAAAATCATACTCGAGCACACCCAACTTGGAACGAACCCAGTAACCCAAACTTCCACATATCGCCTAACCCCAACCATTTGACACCACGTCAACGAGCCCACGTCTTTGCCAGAGTTCGATGCTTCCATCCCCCTACCTCAAATCCAACCCACCGCTTCCACATTGATGCAAATGCCTCGAGAACACGACAAATCAAAACTGTACAGAAAACCCTAGATCATCGTCGTTCAGCCACCATGGCGATCTAGAATTCAAATGAGTATTTTTCTGATGATCATCTAACCTCCAGCCTCCTTCCACCTCGATCACGACATCCAATGTTTTCCCTATTGCCAGAAATCGATGGAAATACAATTTTCGATCAACTCGCAGTTCCACATGATTTTCAAACTTAAAAATTATGATTCTATTTTTAAAATTCATGTTTCATGAAGACGATCAAGATCATGAAATCAGAACTTGAAATTGAGATATATGATTTTGAACATATTTTGGATTATCACTGAAAAATTTAAATTTTGAAATGATTACTTGATATAAAATTTTGTAACTATTTTTAAAAATGAGGTTATACTCTTCTAATCATGTTTCATTTGGGAATCATAACCTATAATCAATCATAGAAGGAGAAATTGAATTTAAATTTAGGTTTTGTTCCTGTAATATAACAGAGATATATGCATATAGACATGCACAGGCTTATATACATTTATATATAGACGAACGGGCATTTTTTAAAATCTACACAAACATCTTTCACAACAAACTTTAGATATTAATTACAAACAATTCAGATATAAACAGATTTTGGGTTTTGAAAAAAGGTTTACTCACCTGAACTAGACAGAGAACAGATAAGCAAAACTTGGAATTGTTTTTTTTTTTTACTTTTGATTGAATTCTTTTGATCTGTAAATAATTTCTTGAGTTTGATCTAATCCTGATGTTGCACTTGAACTTGAATTGGTTGCATGCTTTTGTTCCAGCTTGAATTCAATTTGTGCTTTGCATCCATGTTTTTGATTTCCAGGTTTGAACAGGGGAAGTTGTTTGATTGCTTCGCATTGTTTTTCAGGTTGATCATTACTTGCTTTTGATATGAAACAATCAGATCCTTATTTCAGTTTCTATTTTGTATATTTTCCTTTGCTTTTAGTTTCTAATTTTTGTAGTTTGTTTCAGTTTTGAACTTTGCTTTTGTTTTTGATTTATTCTTTTCTTTGTTTCAGGTTTGAGAATAGCCTGGTTTACAAATTTTCTAATACATGTTTACATGTTTTAATTAAAAAGAAAAAGAATGATTTGCCATTTGTTTTATTCATGTTAACACTTGTATAATTTGCATGGAAATATTACTAACACTTGTTAATGCATATATTTATTTACTACAAATGTTTAAATATGTGTTAAGAGGTTTACACTTGTAATCTTTTTATTTTTAATGCTTACACATGTCATTTTAAAATAATATTTTTTTATTTATGTTTAAATACCTCACTTATTTAAATTTATAAATTTTGTTTTAAACCTTTTCAATTTAAAAAATTACTTAACTCTTTTATATTTACATATGTTTATATTTTCAAATTTATTTTTATTATGTTTTTAAATCTTATATACTTTTATAACCCTTAGGAAAATGATTTTAAAACCAATCTACCAATAAGATGTGTATAATTTAAAACTTTTATTAATTCTTGTTTTTATACTTTTATATATTTAAAAACTATATTTTTAAATGAAAATGTTCAAATCCTATTTTAAACTTATTTTATTATACTTTTAAATGTATATATATATACATAAAAATTACATTTAGTTATATATAAATTTAAAATTAAACTTAAGTTATTATACTTAAATTTATATAAATAATACTAGTGTTGAAAATATTCAAATTTAACTTTTAGAAAATTATTATATTAATTTCAAAATATAACTTCCAAATAATTATATTAAAATTAGAAAACAAGTTTTTGTTAATAGTATTTTCAAATTCAATTTATTTTCAAAAATTTTTATTTTAGAGTTTCAAATCCAAAGATGAAATTCAAAATCTATCTATATACATATAAATAAACAGGCACCTCTTTTATTTATTTTGGAAAAATTTTCAAATTAATTCTCAATTAAATTCTAAAATTTAAATTAATTATCAATTTAAATTTGTTTTAAAATCGGGATCGTCACAGTTGCCGCCTTTTTATTTTAAAATAAAGCTTTAGAAGGGGTTCGAAAACCATGCTGCCGCATTCAACCCTTCGAATCAATGCTGACGAAAGGGTAATTTTGCCTTTAAGCTTTGAAGTCGCTTCTCCATGCTTTCGAAAGGGTTAGTTTCGAAACCATTCGCTTTATTTAACTTAGGAATAATGCTTTCAAAAGCACTGCTTTCACCCAAGTGCTTTTAAGATGCTTAGTTCTATTGAAAGCTAAACCTAAAGTTTTCGGAAGGAATGGTTTTAAATGGTTTCGAAGCTATGTTCCACAAAATTTTACTTGAACCCAATGATTTCAAAAGGTTTGTTTTAGATAAGGGACTTTAATGCTTTCGAAAGGTATAAATGAAGGTTTCGAAGGGGAGATTCCCTAATGTTTTCAAAAGGTTTACTTTTAGTATTTGAATGGAAGGTCTACACTTTCAAAAGGCGAGTTTAAAGTATTTTGAAAAGAGGATGTCTATGATTTTATAAATCTTTCGAAGGGACACTTTCAATGATTTCGAAATGTCTATTTAGAAAGGTTCTGAAAGGTATGTTTTGGCCTTTCGACCTAATGTTTCAAGGTAAAGTTTTTAACATATTTTGAAATGAGTACTTTCAATAGATTCGAAAGGGACTGCTTAAAGTTTTTAAATAATGGTTTCAAAGGTGACATCTTGGATTTAAAATCTAATATTTTATAAGTTAAAGAAGAGATTTAACTTGTTTTTATGGGTTAGACAACCCTATTGATTTAGGTTTTCATCAACATTATTTTGTATAAAGCATATATCATGGCAAAGATATATGAGTAAAGCAAAAAGTATATTTTCCTTATTTAAGTTTGATTTAATGGGTTAAATCAATTTGAAAGAAATGTTTTTAAGCAAAATTTGATGGGGTAGTTAATCCTAAGTAAATGACTTAGAAATAAGAATACCAAATGGGACTGGTATAGGGTTGCGTCATACACTTTAGTTAGTAACCCCCAGCTAATGTAAGTCCAAAATTCCAGTGTGTAGGGCTTTGTCATAGGTAAGACTAAAATGATGTTACACGCAGAAAGGAATATATAGAGAAAGATAGGTTATTGGTGAGCCTGCAAAAGCATTAAGATCAGTTGATCTTGGGAGCAGTAAGTTAAGGACAGACCATCTAGTAGTGTGTTTAACAGAAATTAGATTATGTAATTTGTCTGGTAGGCCCGAGTCAGCTAATGGTTAGTTGTTAGCCAAACAAAACATTTTTTGGACAAATAGTCCATTGATTACCTGATTTATGTGCATATATGATATTGCTACTATTACTTTAATTAGTTTGATTGAAGGATTCTAATTTGCAATAGATATGTTTTAAAAGGGATATTAGTGAGGGGAAACTTGTTCCGCTAAGTGGCGTGGTCTCACATAACATCACTAAACCAAGATGTAATAGTATTATATACCAAACTTTATGTCTGACTCAAAGTTTATATTTCCCCTTAACTCTCGGGTGCTCAAAATTAATTTGAGTAGATTGAGAGTTAAGGTTTTACAGGCTTAGTAGGTGGACAAATAAGCTTCCGAGACATGCATGAGGCAAAGATAACTTTGTAGGAACCATTTATTTTTTGTTTCCGCTGCGATGTATTTAAGATTGATATGTCTATTTCGTACTCTGATCATCCAGGGTGCATCTTCATATGTTACTCTTGGTGTAAATTATAATAGTTATACTTGATCGAAACCTGCGAACCGTTTGGGATTATGTAATGGAATACGAAATATGGATTTGAAATGTAATCAGTAAATTTGTTTTTTTTTTGAAATTTATTATTTTGCTTCATATTCATGTGCTTCTGATATTACGGATACCATTAACATTACCATATTTTGTCACCGGAAGTTAATACTATAGATGACTGCGGCCTCTGTAGCGCTTAGCTTTGGGCCTCAAGACAGGGGATGTTATAATCTCATTACTATTTATCAATCGCTAATTTTAATAATATATTAATTAATGTATTATTGATATTACCACTAATTTTTATCTAATTATTAATATCATACAACATTATTTTATTTTTATAAAATCATATACTACTATTTATTCATCATTATATTTTCATATATTATTATATCATGAATTTCACAATTAAGTAAATGATAATTACAAGAATCAACATTGATTTAACTGGCCGGCTATTTTACCTCTCATTACGAACACAAAAATATTTACGTAATTCGTAAATCAATAATTATCACGGATGGTTCACAAAATTTCGGCCATACTTCCCCTTATTCTCCCTATCGTATGCCAAAAAAATGCAGGGAGAACAAAGTGTGAAATGCTATCAAAATTCTGTCGGAACAAAATATTGATTTACGACTTACCTACATATTTTTGTGCCTATAATCTGTCCAATACTAGAATAAATCCGACGAATATTGTATCAGAAGAATATTAATTTCTGGTTTAGTAAAAATGAATATCAACATAATGATCATATACAAAACTTGTCAAATAGAACTAATAAATCTATAGGTTCTCATTAATTGAATTAAAACACCAGATCAAAGTATAACGAAATTCCAAATTCCTTCATATACACATACATTTGTGATCAACAATTTATGACAACACATATTTCAATCTTAACCAATCTATTTCAACAAATTATTCTCATTATCGATCATCTATGAAATTAACTCATTTTACATAAAATTCTAAAATACTTAAGTGATAGAATGAGTAGCCAATAAGTAAAAAAAGAAAAAATTAATAAAATAATTTAAAAATACCTTCTATATTTGGATAGCGACGGGTGACGATAGATGGTGATGTAGATGATAGCGACCGGCGTTGGAGAAGCAAGCAAAGGTGATGACGATTGGCGATGGAGAAGGAAGCAGACAGGGCATCGATTTGCGATGATGATGGAAGTGAAGATGGTGACGATCGACGATGGAGAAGGAAGCAGAGTTAGTGGCAACCAACGATGAAGATAGAAGCGGAGATTGTGATGACGACTTGCGATGGAAGTGGAGCAGAGTGGTGATGCAGAGGACAGCGAAGAGGTGGGTTCGTGATTGGAACCAAGATGGGAGGTGGAAGCGGAGCGGAGCGTGATGATGGAGAAGGAAGAGAGGAGGGTTTTGGTGTAACTTTTGATATGGGGAAAAATGAATTTGGTAAACGGATACTGGCTTGGGTTGAAGTGGAATTATGTTGTCTGTAAGTTCATCGAAATTTTCTACGAAACACCAACGACTAATATGACATGGGAATGTGTTTCGTTTGTTCTCAAGTTTTCGTCGGTATGTTGACGAAAATTCGACGACCTACCGACAGCATATATCTTTTAAAATTTTCCCGACGATATATATTGTAATAACCCCGCTTTCAACGCCGTAATTATATGTAAATTTAATTAAAATAAAATTGTTTGAATTTGATATTTGATATTATTATTTTGAAAGTGAATATTTATTTAATTGAAAGTTGTTTATAAAAGATTCTATTTTTAAATAAATTTAATTAAAATTAATAAATTCTTTTTAAATAATATACTGAAATTGAGACAAACACCATTGTCCAAGTGGTTAATTGATTTGGCTTTGGTGCAAGAGGTCACAAGTTCGAAATTTGCTTTCGAACGTTTATTGACATGTGATATGTTGTCTCAATGATTTGTTGTATATAAAGTACCATTCAAAATATATATATATATATATATATATATATATATATATTGAAATTGAATAAATTATTTTAAATAAATACAAAATAATTTTATAAGTGTAAATAATGGTTATTTTATTAAAATAGTGGTATATTACTCGGCGGGCACCGAAATGAATTAAGTACAATTACAAATAAATATCAAGAATTAAATGTTAAGTTTGAATGAAAATAAAACTAGATTGAATTGAATTCAATCAAGTCAAGATTATTTTGGTCGGACCCTAGCCCTTTTTCTTCCTTGTTCTAGAATCCTCATTCACCCTCAATCTCAAAACTTGAACCCACAAAACCTATATAGTCCGTTTTCTTGTTGTATGCCCTAATCCCTCAAATTCAAAATCGTGTCTTCGACTATAAGAAAAAGAATGCGCACATAAGGGAATTCGAAGTGGTTGAAGGCGACGTCAGAGGGTGGTTGACTAGGCAATGCTCGATAGGGACAAAATGGCTTCGGAGTTGAGTTGCGATTGGAGCCCGACGAACGACGTTAGCATGGAAGTTGGTGCGAAGGTTGATGCAACCTAATGCGTGCATGCCGTCGTGACTCGGTGAGGATGTGTGTATTTAAGGCAATATGAATTCACGATGGGCTTCGGTGGAAGGTCTGAAGCAGTAAGCGATGAAGTATGGTGGTGATTGCATCGGCTAGTTGCTGTCCTCGGTTGCACAAACTTGGAAGTAATAGCAACATGGTATTCTTGGCGATGACGGCGGCTGATAGGTGGTGCTGGCGCGTTCTTAGGAAGGTCCAGCAACAATAGCGAAGACTGCAGTAGTTGTTTTGCTAGTTCACGTATTGTTTTGGTGAGTTTTCTCACTCACAACTATATTTATTTCCAATCGCATCTCTCACACACACATATACCCCAATTATTTATGGAATTGCTCGGTTGAATTGGATGTTTGGATTTGTTTGATTGAGATTATGGAATTGTTTCATTGGATAAATTATTTGATTGGGATATTAGATTGATTGTTGTGACATTGGATGTCAAAAATGAGAAGAGATGTTGTTCGTTTGCATTTCAATTTGTGTAATTTATTTACATTGTATGTACAGTATATCAATGGCCGAAATCCGATGTAATTCGACTTCGGCCAAACTGTACAAATTTATATTAATGATCGGTTGATGTGTTTGGAGAATTTAGCTCCTTATTTTAGGCATTTTATTGATTCTTTTTTGTTTTAAAATATTTTTGAAAGTTTTGGAAAATTACATATGGTGTTTCAAAAATTTACTTAAAAGTATATTTATAAATAAATAAAGTGGTTGAGAAATAAATGATTATTGGAAATTGTTTTAAAAATAAAAGTGGTTTTGATAATGAAAATAGAAAATTTCAATAGGATGTATGGAATTTTTATAAGAATAAAGGGGGTTCTAGTAATTTTTCCAAAAGGGAAATTTCTTTGTAAATCTAATACTAATAAAAAGGATTTAAATAATTTAATAAGGGGATTATTGATTATATAAATCCATTTTTAAAAATATTGAAATATATTCCTCTTTTTATACATTTGATGGTTCAAAATTAATTTATAATCACGAAACGGAATTTTTTAATATACAATCTATTTTGGAGATAAACTAAATTGTGAAATATTTAAATAGATTCGAGTGTGATGAGTTATAATTTCCTTTCGTATATGGTTTGATTTAAAATGTTTTATATTGAAGTTTATTATGTTTTAATTCTATACATTGAGGAGGTTGAATAAAAGGATAAGTAGTACCGGGTGGTATGTGACACTCGGTAATATATTTCTAATTCTATCAACTCGTATTACAGAGTAATTGTTGATTTGATGAGTGTAGTTTACTAGCTTCTAGCAAACATTCGAGTAATACTAAGTGGTATAGGATGCTCAAGTAATACTTGTTCGAACACTATTGGTGAGTAGATGTCACTCATACTTTAGAGATGGGTTAGGAAATTATGACATCGTCTAGAGTGACTCCTTAGAGCTTAGTATTAGAGAGTCCTATTGCTCTTCAAGGGCTACAAGCCGGAGATATGTTGGAATTTTCAGATTTTTCCTCTTAGGACTAACTAGTTGAGTATCATTATCTACTCTCAAGGTTAGTAGTCGATAATTTGTTATATTGATATGCTCTCATCGGGACTTGTTTAGTCAAGAGCATTGGTTATCACTCTCATCAGGACTCGTAGAGTCGAGAGTACTAGTTATTACTCTCATTATGACTTTATATAGTCGAGAGTACTTATTGGGAATCTATGTCATAAGGTTCACACCACTATGTAGAACACGTGAATTAAACCTACCAGATAGGCTAGTTATCCATCCCAACGGTCCTGCTTGTGGGGTCGCATCTCGGATCCATGATGTCGTCTTGTTGAGTTTGTAGGCTGAGAGTTATATCTCTTTTTCGAGCCATTGCCCCGTCGTCACTTAAGGACCAACAGACTGTTGCCAATGGCAAGTAGGAATCGTGGCCAATGTCCGACATAGTCCGACAGCGTGTTTATGACGTGCGATGTATACAAGTGTCACAATTCTGGAAGTAACCAAGGGACTGTAAAAAACGGGCTGCGGTTAATAGCGTTTCCTGGAGCTGTACTGCGTACGTCAATCTCCCATCTGGATGACTCGGGTAGATCCATTACATATGAGATATTTAATATTACCGTCTCATTAGAGACAATGGTTGTTTGACATTAAAGATTGGCTGCGTGGCTGTCTGTAATTTGAGTCATCCTAACCGGAGACAACAGCGTGTTGTCTGCTTAGAACATTAAAGACATGTTGCAAGCTTGCCTGTCATTCTCTCTTGTGAGCCTATGGCTAAGAGATTTTCTTTTTGTATGATTAGTTGTTTTTATCTCCTAGGACCATTCAAACGAGAGTTTCACATCTCTAATAGTAAACTAGATTTACCTTTTAATAGCACATGAAAAAAGGCTAATATCATTTCATAGCATTAATGACGACGCTATATATCGATGTGTTATAATAGCCCAAATACGTCTCAGAACACCAAAAAACGCTATTGTATCAAACATTTTATAGCACATCACCACCACTATTAAAAGTTTTCATAACATTTTATCCTTGTTGATTTTTCCTAACGTTTTATCCATGCAATTTTATTTAACTATTAAATATCAATTTTTAATTTATAGCGTTAATAAATTTATCGCAGCATGTTGTCAATGCTTAAAAAACATTTCCATAGCAATTTATCATTTTTCATTGCACTTATCCTATGCTATTATATTCTTTCCTACAGCGTTTCTCTTTTGATATATTAAGCTTTTATACCGTTTCGCCTTCTGCTCTGTTCCATAGCGGCATTTTTCCACTATTAACATGTTTAATATATAGCACTTATTTTTTGCCACGCTATATTCTCTACCTGAATTGTGCACATTATGCATTTCAACAATAATTCTACAAAATACAAAACTACATATCTGATGACAAAAATCTGAAAGAAAAAAAAAAATCTAATAACAACAGCATAATATAATACCAAAAGCATATTTGATTGCAAATGACAAAATAAACATAGCATTGCATGGTTGATATTCTTACATAGGTAAATAAGTTGACATACTTTCAAAACAAAAAACATAAATAAAAAAACAATCTCCCTTAGTCTTCCTTCTGTTAGCTCATGCACATTAAACATGCAATTTACACAGGTACAAGTTAGACTTATGCATTTTAGACCTGAATATCTTCTTTCTAAAATATTGGCAAAGATGCATATTTGAATGTGTGAAATACTGAACTGTTTTCAAAGAGAAGCAGACGCTTTATTTCATGAACAAAATGCCATATATTGATTAATTACAGAAGTAAATCTGAAACAGAAGAAAAGAGCAAACATAAAAATACAAGATCATTGAGAGCATTTCTACCATCGAATTAGCATTTTCTGCCTATACAGTGCACATCCATACATTCATGTCTTTTGATGTCTCTACTGTCAATGGCTACGAGCCATTTTTCTGTGCAGAGTTCAATGAATCGAATATAATTTAAGTTTGACTTGTATTTATTATTTCCTTACCCATGTAAAACCTTATTACCGAGTATCAATAATTACTGAAACACTTGTTCAAATATGAATACAATAATACAATTTTTATAATGATATAACATAAATTTACAATCTAATGGTGTGGGTGACCAACGTGTGTTCATAAAATTAACCACATATCCGCGTTCTAGTGTAAAAAAGAATATATTTTCCAATATAATCAGAGAGTTAGAATGGATTGTTCTGCCTAGTTTTATATGGCAATGTAAGTGCATCAAATGCTGGAAAATAATGCCAATGTGTGTTCATCATGAAAAGATAGTAAGGAATCTGATCATCAAATCATTTAAAGCTCAAAATGATCATCAAATAATGCCAATATATATGCTTAGGAAATAATCATATTGAATAGGATTTTGCCTTCTATAATATAGATTTAAACATTGACTTGAATTGTTCAGAAATAACTGAACCTGAGGTGATTGAAACTCACACAAAAGTGTCTGGAAAAGATTTGAAAGACCCTATTGATATAGAAAATTTCCAACAATGTAAGTGTTCAAAGGTGATATGAAAATGGATCAAAGAAGCTACTAAATTACCATCAAATCTAGGATAATGGAACACACAAGTAAAGCCTACAAACTAAACAATTTTATGATGAATGCAGTGAATATTGCTATTACAATTACGATCTGTCATATATGGAAGGAGCATAATGACAGACTTCATGCTAGTAAATTTTCCTCTTGAAGTCAAACTACTAATGATCAAGCAAGATTGTTCATACTTACTGAGACAAGCAAGTAAAAAGGAAGCTAGTTCAGGCAAAGAGAAGGATATTAAAATTAGCTTTGGGATTCAGGAGGGGGAGAATGCAAGCTGCACTGGTGTTGGAAAAGAGAATTAGGAACTTATTTTCCGCCGCCTAAGAAGAAATGGAGTCCTAATTTCGTCAGATCTGGAAAGAGGTAGTGTAAAAAGGAATGTTAGACTTGAGTGACAATTATAGTTTAGGACATGTGACCTCCATGCGTGTGTGCTTCTAACCCCATCACCCTTCACTTTCGCCTTAAGATCAGGCTTACCATGTTCCCGCTTTGATTTATACGCATATATAGTGTCAATCAACTTTCTTATTCTAGTCACCTTACGTAAAAGTACCAGTTTTTTCACTATTTGTTGTGTATATCTACTAATTTATCTCATTCAAATTATGTAACATTAACCTACCGTTATCTCACTCAGTACTGCATAAATGACTGATTGGATCATGTTCTAGTCAAGTAATAGATAATTGATAATCGGGGGCTGAGCATGGGATATGGACGAAAGACTGAAAGGTTTGAAATGTGATTAAAAAGGCACAAAAATGAAATAAAAAAACAAAATTTTAAAAGATGAAAGGTTACACACGCATCTCAAAACATCAATGTTTTTTTTTTTAATCCAGAAAAACCCTTCAGGCCTTTAAACTTCTGAGCAGGGTACAGTAAAGCCGTCCGCTGATGCAAGCACACATACCCTCGGATAAATTTATTTAGGATAAAGAAGCGCATGATAGAAATCGAACTTCAATCTTTTTATCAGAACATAAGCCTCATTTCCATTGCGTTACACCCACGGATCAAAAGATCAATGTTTGTTGAACGAAAATACATACTTTACAATGAAGGCTCTACAGACCAAATGCACAACATTAAAACTCCCGTACCAATGTTCTACCATTAATAATATTATAAACTGATAATGGAAATCTACTTGTCCTGCGATGAAATGAACTCTTTTTCATATTATAAACCGATAATTTATATCAGGTAATATAATACAACCGAAACTAAAAGGTTGTCCACAATTAGCAGTGCAGGCATAAGTTCATTAATTCAACAGTCTAAAGTGCATGCATAGGTTCACAATTTCAAAGGCTAAAGTGCAGGCATACGCTCATAATTTCAAGTAATGCACGGGTTCTTGAATACATAAATTAGTAAATTATAGATATAGATAGCAAAAGTCCACGTCCATTTTTCAAAGGCGATCAACATCCTACATACAAGTAGGATGGTTGATTCAAAATTTTATATTTGAACAATTTTATTTAACAATAATGAAATATGTTTACTATAAGTTGATTCCGTTACAAGATTCTTCATAGGCCAAGCTATTGTAGAGCCAACGACATCTTCAATGCATTCAAACTCAGCAATATGTCTCCACAAACACACGGTTAGAACTTTTACAACATCAATCCAAACTCTAGTTGTACCCTCTCCCAATGGAACAAAATGGACCGTTATTTTTGGATCAGTTGAAGCTACGCGTTCTTTAGCAACTATATTTTCCATTCCAACAACATCAATCAACTTATATTTATTTGATACAGAATTTGCAACCTATTAAGTAACATAAATAATTGTTTTCAGCTATAAATCATATGAACTATTTGAAACAGACCACCTTACGAACAAACTGGAACTAATTGTTTGAACTATAATAATATTACCACAGGATTTAATAACGGTTTGTCAAAGGACTGAAAGATGCTTCGGTATTTGCTTTCTCAATGACTACTTTTGATTCTAGCCATGATATTTTACTACCAACCACTTCTCCAACATATCTCATATTAGTAGTTGGCTTCTGTTAGGTGTGACTCGTATTTTATTAGAGCGGGTGCGTAGATTAGATTGTGATAACTTTCCACATCATAAAATATTCTGAAAGGGGTCAGCATATATATGAAATTGGTAGCACGTAATAATAAAGGATTCTTTTTGTTACAAATAAATGTTGTCATGAAAATGTATATGCTCTACGGGGATGTAGAGATATCCAATCACGACGCTGACACCAAAGAGTTTCTTTTCAATGGTCTTGCTTCTTCTACACTAAATGAAGTGCGCGCATAACGGAAGATGCGATGGGGTGTTGAAAATTTCAACATGGTATCGGAGCTGATGGCTCGAGAAGACCAATATGATGCAGCGTTGACCTAAGTATACTCCAACATGTGCTTTGAGCTTGGGATTCTCATTAATGTGAAGTTATAAGTTAAAACATGGCCTGCTCCAACCGTGTAAAGAGAACTCTTTGTGAAACGGCTTGGCTCAACAACTGAAGGTGGTAACGACCTAATCTAAACTGCTAGAGGTGTTAGCGGCCTTATCCAAGTGTTTCAGGACTCTGTATAACTTCAAGTGGAATTGAGAAAATGCTCGCCAATGTGGAGATCTGTTAGTTGTGGCTCGTATTGTTTTAGAGCGGGTGCATAAATTGGATTATGATAAATTTCTATACCATAAGATATTCTAAAAGAGATCAACATATATATAAAATTAGTAGCACGTAGTAATAAGGGATTCTTTTTGTTACAAACAAATGTTGCCAAGAAAATGTATATGCTCTACGAGGAAGTGGTTTTGCCTCTTCTACATTAAATGAAGTGCGCACATAGTGGAAGATGCGATGGGGTGCTGAAAATTTCAACATGGTATCGGAGCCGATAGTTCGAGGGGACCAATATGATGCAACGTTAACCTAAGTATGCTCTAATATGTGGCTTGAGCTCGGGATTCTCATTAAGGTAAAGTTATAAGTTAGAACACGACCTGCTCCAACCGTGGAAAAAGAACTCTTTGTGAAACGGTTTGGCCCAACTGCTGAAAGTGGTAGCGATTTAAACTAAACTGTTGGATGTGTTAGCAACCTTATCCAAGTGTTTGAGAATTCAGTATAACTTCAAGTTGAATTGTGAAAATGCTCGCCAAGGTGGAGATCCTTTAGGTGTGGCTCGCATTGTACTAGAGCGGGTGTGTAGATTGGATTATGATAAATTCTCACATCATAAGATATTCTAAAAGAGATCAGCATATATAGAATTGGTAGCATGCAACAACAAGGAATTCTTTTTGTTACATATAAATGTTGCCATGAAGTTTTATATGCTCTACGGGGATGTAGAGATATCCAATCAAGAAGCTGGCACCAAAAGAACTTCGTTCAGCGGTCTTGCCTCTTCTACACTAAATGAAGTGCGTGCAAAGCGGAAGATGCGATGGGGTGTCAAAAATTTCAACATGGTATCGGAGCCGATCGTTCGAGAGGACCAATATGATATAGCGTTGACCTAAATATGCTCCAATATGTGGTTTAAGCTTGAGATTCTCATTAAGGTGGAGTTATAAGCTAGAACACGGCCCGCTCCAACCGTGGAAAAAAGAACTCTTTATGAAACGGCTTAGTCCAACCGCTGAACGCGGTAGTGACCTAATCTAAACTGCTGGAGATGTTAGCGACCTTATCCAAGTGTTTGAGAAACCTGTATAACTTCAAATTGAATTGAAAAAATGCTCGACAAGGTGGAGATCTGTTAGGTGTGGCTTGCATTGTATTAGAGCTGGTGCGTGAATTGGATTATGATAAATTTCCACATCATAAGATATTATAAAAGAGATCAGCATATATATGAGATTGGTAGCATGTAACAAATAAGAGATTCCTTTTGTTACAAATAAATGTTGTCATGAAAATGTATATGCTCTACGGGGATGTAGGAAGATTCAATCATGACGCCGGTACCAAAAAAACTTCGTTCAGTGGTCTTGTATCTTCTTTACTAAATGTAGTGCGCGCATAGCGGAAGATGCGATGAGATGCCAAAATTTTCAACAGCTTCCATAAAAAGGCCTTGATTTATTTCAATGTAATTCTTTTTTGAAAAGTTAATTGAATAAAAATAATTTATAATATGTCAATAAGTATCAAAAGGCCTTACAATAGCATCTGCTCACCGCTTTTTCGAATGCAAGATTTGATCCAAACTCGAGCTCTAGAGATGAAAGATGGATCGTCACTTTGCTTTTTCTGCATTAAAAGAAGATTAAATTATTAGTGAGTTATCTTTTAACGCTGATAAAAACTGAAAGAATGAAACAAGCTAAGTCATATAACTTTGAATCCAAAATAATTCCTAAGCTGCATGTGTGTGGCATTTTCTTCCGTCTTATAGCTTTGTATTTCTCACTTTGTGTCTATATGTGATTATTGTTAATCGATGAATAAAGATATGAACAATGATTAAAAAAAAATTTACCCTAAGGGTGAACTTTTTTTTCAGCTTGACAAAATCTCTCCGCTTCTTCATATTGCCGATGTTATCTGGTTTTAGCTGAAGTATTTCTTCTTTGCTTTTTTGCTTTTACTAACTAGCCAACGATCTGCTTTTCGAGGCCCTTCAAATACATACCATTTGCTGAAATATAAACACTTTTTACCAATCTTCATCCAGTTTAAATCTAGTATAATATCAGTACATAATCGGGTCTGAAATAATGAGGTTTCCCCATCTTCTAGCTTTTTTAATAAATCGTCTTCTTGTCTCTACACATTATCCTTACCATTGTCACTAGTAAAAAAAGAATAATGGATGAAATCTTCATCCTCATAGTGAATCCCCTTATAATCAAATACTCGACAACGGTGACTCCAAATTGATGAGTGAGGTTTCGACAATCCAAGCAAGGGCAAAAAAAAAAAAATTCTACATTTCCTAAACTTCTCATTGTAGAATTCACAAAATTCCAAGTCTCTTGCTTGTACTCACTGCTAGTTCTATAATTACAAAATTAACAAAAAATAAATATTGACTTTCAAAATCAAAACATATCTTTGCTCACAGTCACAATTACCTGTGTAGATGCACCCTGCTTTTATCCATATTGAAATGTGATACTACTTAAGCAAGCAAATTTCTAAAATTTAAAGCAATATTTAGTTAGTGATTAAAAGGAAAGTAGTAACTATTTCCCTATACTTTATGTAAGTTACCCCACACATCATGTCTTTTCAATATAATTTTCACGAACTTGTTAAGAGGTGCATCCACTACAAGGAGAAACAGCATTTCCGACGGCCAGAAACCGACGGCGGCCGTCGGAAAAGACGGCGTCGGAGAACAGTACTTCCGGCGGCTTCCGACGGCTACCGCCGTCTATTATTCCGACGGAGTCCGACGGGTTCCGGCGCCCGTCGGAATCCGTCGGAAATACTGAGTTACAGCCCGAGTGAAAGCGCCGGAAGCCGTCGGAAATTTTGGCCGATAAGCCGTCGGAAATCTGCAAAAAAAAAATTTGGTATTCGCTGCAACCATTGCCTTCCAACCACATTTCTCTTCCAAATACTCTGATATCAATAATTCACAACCCAATATACAATAATCCAATCAAAGATCCAAACCTAAACTACAACATACTTAACAAACACACAAATAAATAAAAATACAATCAAAATAAGATAAAAAACATACATAACCATCCCAACATTAACAATAATTGTTCCACCATATTGTTAATACACAAATTCATCAATATTCTTATGCACATGTCCTCATAAAACTAGAAAACCAAGTGTATCATACATAATTATACAAATCAATATTTATCCGCACCGTCTATCAAATCATTCTACACAAACAAAAAACATACCTGAACGACGAACAAGCAAGCAATGAGTCAATCTCCTCCAGATCCAGAGCCAGCCGAGGAAGGGAAGCGGCCACCAAACTGCCGCATGTACTCTAACAACTGTGCGGTCTGCAAGGCCTGTTGGCGGTTCTGCTCCTCCAATTGGGACACTCTAGTCCGCAATTCTTCTATACTTGCTAAATCGCTCTGTGGTCTGCTCCGCCGTCCCCTACTATGACTGTTGGACTGCAATAATTGAAAAATAAATAAAATCCAAGTTTATTGTCTTGAAAAGGTAAAAATATCATATTTTAAGTATTTTAATAAAAAGTAAATTATTTACCGCTAAATTGCCAAAGCCGTAACGTCGACCATGCTCAGCTGGAGTCATAACGGACTCAAAAATAACGTCCTCCTCATCAGTCGTCAGCTGTTCTCGACCTGTATCAGCAAGGAGTTTCTGCCGCTGCTCCATAAACATCTCCTGCATTAACAAATTAATAATATCATATCTTATTTCATCATAATTTAACAATTACTAATAGTGAATAAAATGAAATATGCTTACATGGCTTTTGCTGGATTTATCGTCCTGCCATGTGTACGAAACAGTCCCGTCTGGATTAACATGCTCGACAGCATGCGTACGGGTGAACACGTCCATATAGCTGACAGGACCCTGTGCCTCGGCTTCCTGAATTTGATTGTTACATACAATTATTATACATTTAGAATCATATAGTATAAACTATTTACATTTATTATTCAGTAAATTTACCAACTCCTGCCGATACTGCTGAAACGACTTCGATCCTCCGCGATGAGTGACGGGATTCTTATTTCTATTTGCAGAGTTTCTATCTGACTCTGCCTGTACATTCAAAATTTGATACATTATTTTTCAATCACGTCAAATTAATAATTCAAAAAAAAAAATAGTATACTTGCCTTCGCCTCGTCCGTCTCTCAGTAGCTCAACCAAGCTTGATACACGCTCTCTCCCATCCACTTTGGTTTCTTACCGGATTTCTTAATCTCGGATATCGTACCCCTGTAGTTCTTGCGCATCTTCCTCATCCAGTATGCTCGTGCCAGCATCATGTCGTCTGTCTGGATGTCTGTCTCAGCCTGTGTGAAAAAAAGATTACACTTTAAACGATAAACAATAGAAAAACGACAAAAACGACAAAATTATACATACTAGAACATCCTGCCATATGCACTCTACGATGTGAGCAGGGATGGAGTCCCACTTCGGCCAGCACGCACTCATCTTACTGCGATATGCTGCTCTAGAGACGTCCAGCACAACCTTGGAGGGAAGTAGGTCGAACCCCCTGTTTTTAAGTACGATATAGATAAGTACGTACGTATATCATAGAAAAAATAAGATGCTGAATAAAATTTAATTTTAATTACCCTTCTGCTCTAGGGACCAAAGATACAACAGCACGATGTGGCTCTTGCGATGGGCCACTGCCATCGCCTCCAGACGATCGGGAAGAGCTCCTACCTCTATACGACATACTGATAAACCTGTGACATATACACATCATTATATAAGAGCATAAAAACATGATAGTGAAATATATTTCAAATGTCTACACCTACTACACGGACAACGAATTTCTGGATCGTTTCCATTATTACTTAAAGCGAATTCAACAAACACGTTTATACCATTATAAAAATCTTCTTTTATTGAGCCCCTCAGTCCTTTTCTTTGGTACATCCATCTCCTCCGATCAACAAAATAATCAATCATTTTTCCTATTTGCAAAATGAAAAGTTCAAAAATTAATATTTATTTAAAGAATACAAATTCAAAAAAGATTATTTTCATGGTTGTATAATTTTTTGAATTTAAAGAACAACTTCACAAATTTAAAAATATTTTCAAATAGGGCACATTTTATTTTTTAACGTACGTAACGATTAAAAATATATATAATTTTTTTCATTGGTCAGACATCCTACTTTCTATTACAAACACAGTAAGCATTTACATTTCGTATATTACTTCATCTCAAACGATTCAATAAAATTTCGGCAGCATTTCCCTTTTGTTCCCTGCATTGTACGCAAAAGCGTGTACGCAGGAAACAAAAAAGAAAAGTTAAGCCGAAATTTTATGAACCGTTTGAAACGAAGTAGTATACAAAATGTAAATTCTTACTGTGTTCATGACTTGTCCGATACTGGGACAAATCCGACAAACATCGTAGCAGATGAATATAAATGGTCGTTTTTCGAAAAAAACGACTATTTATACAACGATCATGTACAACACTCGTCAGACGGGGTCAAAAGTTCTCTAAGGGACATTTGTCACTTACATGCGCGCATTTTACGAAAAAATACAGTTTTACTCACTGTTCACATTTATATATTAATTTCACACATTTATTCGACGTATTACGCATCAACTTAGGGCTGGTTTAACATTTTTGTCATTTTTCAATACACACAATTATAATTTAGAGTAATGCATTATTTTTTTGTCATAAGTAAATACGTGCACAACATAGTACTCCTAGTTCATTCAATTATTTTATCTTATTCCAAATAACGCATACAATCGTCGAATCAAGGCATACACAACAATTTACATATACATGAACAAGCACAAATTATACGTGTTTATCACAATTTCACGATAAAAGATGAAATCGGTATACCATGTGATGCTATAAACCGTTATTACGCTAGTGGAAACAATTGCAATCATTAATTCGCCCTAATTTATCAATTTATGCAAATCTAGAATTATGGTAAAAACTGAATTTTTCACAAAAATAAGAGTTATACCTGAGATTAAGAGTAATGGAGCTTGATTAGAGAGACTTGGAAGATCCGGAAGTTAGAAATTAGGGATTGGAAGTTTGGGGGTTGAATTTGAGGGTTTTTTTGATTTATTTTCGTATGGAATGGAGGAGGAAGAAAGGTCTCGGCTGGCAGGTATAATCGCAAATTTCCGACGGCTTCCGACGGCCGCCGACGGCCCGTCGAAAGCCGTCGGTCTTGGCTGTCGGTATTCTTCCTTTTTCTTGTAGTGATCTCATCTGCTACAACAACGTAAACAAGCAATCATTAGTACATCCAAATAACTTTAGACATTTATACCATTGTTTGAACGCAAGTCATATGGCATTACATTCCCAACTGTACTGATGAGCGTTCACTCTTTATGTTGTCAACTGAAGCTTGGTAGTTTTCAGTGTTTTTTATGATGTGAATAATAATGCTCGTTGCAAGTTACAAGTTAAAATCAAGGACATAGTGTTAATACTTTCAATACGGTTTTTACCCAAACGGACTTAAAAAGTCCTACTGATAAAATGAATGGGTTTGAAATACATTAACTGGTTTTAGTATATTTGTACCCACAGAAAAATCTACTGTAAAACCTAGGTGGCTTACGTACAGCAACATGGGCTTAAAAATTCAGGTAAACGCACGTAGTTCCATTTGATACACAGGAAAATAAAAAACAATAGCAACTAAAGATTTGGATGACCTGCTTTTATATGAACTTTTGAACTTTTTCAACAAAGAGCAAAATGACAATATACAGTGATCAAAGATTGGAAGCACAAAATTATGCAGCCAACTGCTTGTTACCATTGCAATTCCAAGCTGAAAATAATCAAGCAAACTGATAACTAATTTTACAAAATACCTATGCTGACAACTGATATCAAATTGATAGGCTGCTGCAGTATATTTAAATTGAATGTTGATACTATGTCCAGAGAAATAATTGTGATACCAAAGCTAAGGCGGCTAAACTTGTCTTCTAAAATCACTCTGAAAGCAGCAATTATCTTCCAAAAACTCTCAAGCAAGCCTGAATCTTCCTGGAAATTAATATTGCCTAAGCATTTTAGAGAAGAACAAGCACCGCCTATGTAACTTTGGTTTTGAGTTATCAAAAATATTTGTAATATCGGTGGCTGCGGCGATGGTGCTTGTTATCAGCGCCAATAATACTATCATGCTCCCTGCTATCAACTTTACCTTTTCTCTTTCATATTCCATATATATCCCTTACAACTGTTACTTAAACAATCAATATTTCAGTTTGACTATGATCCCCTAAAATTGTATTCTCCTTGAACAAAAGTGAGGTCTTTCTAACAATCCTCTAAATTTAACTATCCCTTGTCTTTGTAACTCATAAAAATTAATACAACATATAATCATATACAAGTGTATACTTCAAATGTCAAAAAAGTGTGCATAACTTAAAAGTGGTGCTACTTGCACTTCTATTTGTTACCGATTACAGCCTTCAAATCATCCGTGTGCTTTTTATAGTCACTCAATGTTACTATGCACCACATAATCAACAGAATGACTTTGTTGGTTTAAGTTTTGGTTGACATTATATTTTGGGCTGATTTTTGAATGACGTTGTATTATCATTCTGTATAGGAATGACAATGGGGCGGGTTGGGGTTGGTTTTTAGTGCCCCATACCTGTCCCGGATTTTTTAGACCTCATCCTAGATCCTCTCCGTAGATCCGGTGTGGGTTTGGAATTTTGCCCCATACTCAGATCCGTACGGGTCAAGGCAGACCCGACCCGCCTCAAGGCCCGATGAGTTTCTATGTATTGATTCAAAATTGTGTACCAACGTACATTTATTTGTTTATACCCGTTATCACCAAATAATACATGAAATACAAACAACAAGGCGTCTAAGGGAAGTTAATAAAAATGATGTCTACAATAACAATTCAGAAAATATATACATATGTTATTGTACAGCCATCAATGACGCAAGTTAATACTATAATTTTTTGTATATATTATTGATTGGAACATTTCAATATTCATGCTATAATCGCTTATATCTAAGAATATTAATAAATTATTATAGTAATAAAGCAGTTTCATGAGATGTTAGTAGTGCGGGTCAGATTTGGACAGGTCGGCCGAGCTCCAAACCGACCCTAGACCCGGAGCACTCGAGAACGGGTCATGGGTCTACCTGCCCCAATGACCCAATGGGGCGGGTAGACCGAGTTTGGACCCCAGATCCGCCCCATTGTCATCCCTAATTCTGTACGTAAATAAATAGAGTCTATGACATAGATAAAGTTCATGTTCCTATGTCATCACGACATGGATAAAATTCATGTTCCCATGCCATCACCGATCACTTTGTTACCATTTTTAACTAAATCAGTGTACTGCTACTATCGATACGCTGAAGATAAATTTACCATACCATTTTTATTGGTAAAACAATGGTATTTTATTTTTTCTTCAAAACACAGTAATTTACCGACCCGCTTATACTATTTTCCAATTTTATTAATATAATTTTTTAAAACGATACAAGCAAATAGCTGGATTTTAACCAAGGTTCAAAATTTCGGTTTCCGTTTCCGTATCGGTCATTTAAATATTTTAAAATTTCGGTTCCGTTTCGAAAATTCCGAATATTTCGTTTTGATTCCGGTTCCGGATTTTATCCTTCTTCGTTACAAATACATTGATAAATAACTAAATTTATATTATGATATTCAATTATAACTGGATTTAATGTAAACCAACTTAAGCCCAAAAGCAAATTAGGATTTCAATAAAAGCCTTAAGCCCAATTAGTTAAGTCCTAAAGCTCAGACACAAATATAATATCTATCAACCTGCCAAAGAAGTAATAAAACTCTTTTTATCTTTGTCTCTCTTTTTATGAAACCCTAGTTCCTTTTTAGAAAATGAAAATCAATGTATCGGGCTGACTAAGATATGAAAATCTAAAACATTGAAGCTCTTCGGAATGGAAACGTCAAAGACGCCAATGCTTTAAGTTATCAGGTTTTAACTTCTTCTTTTTTCCTTTCTTTGAATCCTTCTCTTTTACAAACCTTTCTAATACTCTCTGTTTTGCATTGAAATTTCCTTTCTTTTTAATTGTATTCGTCGGAACCGTGTTTTTATGTGAATTTCGGTCCGATCAACGCCGGAACCAGACCGGGATGGCTGGAATTCCGACGTGCCGGTCGGAATTACCATGAAAATTCAGTTCGACTCTTTTTAGCCGATGCCTAAAAGTGAACGATAAAATGTTCAATAAAACACCATTAAACTACAAAAGATAACAAATATATTGATTTTCGAACACGGTAATTGACTGTTGGGGAAAAATCTCCCAAGATCGTCTTAGGAACAAAAACCCAATGAAAATAAAATAAGATCGGATTGATGGTGAGGCAAAACAAACAACAGATAATCACCAGCTAAAAGCAAACACAGATCAAGCAATAAAAGAAAATGAAACAAGAGATTTATAGTGGTTCCATTACCGCGGGATAGTATACATCCACTTGGAGAGAGGAGATTTTATGTGAGGCGCATGTTACTCTGATGAGTCAGAAGCCATGGTTCTAAAGGTGGCAATAACTTTTGTGGATGAGGTGTGTTGTGTTGGTGATGGAGAAGAAGATATGGTGGCAAATTTATGTGCACAGATATGCAACTGTGCACGAAAATGAATGATGATATAGGGGTATTTTGTTGTATAAGCAACGGTAGTGTGTCAAGAATTAAACTGGAGTGATGAGAGAAATTGTATTGGAACGAGAATCAAAAGTAAGGGAAATCAGAATATAAAGATGGGTCTGGAAATTAAAGTGGACATGACAGTTTTTTATTTGACATATATAAATGCAAGATGAACATGTACAAGAACATGCAATTTAACAAAGAAATGAACAAGAGGAAAATTTGCAGGAATTTAACAAGTAGGATTGACAATATTAAAGAATAGAAATTGAAATTGCAAAAAAAGTCTTAACAATTTGAAATGGGAATTTGCGTGCTACAGGCAACTAATCAGATTTGAAGTAAAAACTGTTGAACTGAAACATTTTAGCTACTTGAAAGGAACAAGAACAAATAATGAACTAAAGAAGAATGATATTATCAAGAAATGATAACGGCAACTAAGAATCAAGCACTGAATTAAAAATAGTACAAAAATGACAGTAATAGAGAAGTAATATTGGCTAAATATGAACATAAAATGAACTAAAACACAATTAAGATCTAACTATCAAGAATCAAGAAGGAATAAACTGATAAAATAGCAACATACAGCTAATATATGGAGAACTGGAAATGAAGAGATAATTTGCATTCAGATTTTCTTCATAACCTTCGGTACAATCATGCTCTTGTATTTATACAAGTCAGGCAGCAACACAAATGACTCACTCCATTCAAGCCATGCAACCCAATACAGTCCATATACCCAGAACTACAAGCCCATACAATTTTACTTTATTAACAATGTTTACTGCACCAATTTCAGCAACCAGAGAACTAGATTATGCATGTATCAGTTGCGCACGTGCACAGACGCACACACTTATACATGTATCTAACCCTTTCCACGGCCCATAATATTCATCATTTCAGCCACCGACTCTTGTCTGCTAACCACATCTTTCTCCTCCGATGATGTCCAGACTACCTCTGACGAACAAAGTCTGGTGGCAGAAGTTTTTTCTTCCTCTGCTTGTTCACAACGGCTCTTCAATACCAAAACCATGGCTTTCAAGTTGTGGTTGTTACATCTCTCATGTGCTTCAAGAATGGACCTTGTCCCAAGGCCTAGGGTAGGGAATTTTATGATCATTGGATAGTAATCTTCCTATGTAGCCTCTTCTTCGGATCTACCTTTCCATTTGACTGAAATTTGGACAACTGCATCATCATCTCTGGGTACCATTCTGCGGTCAAGAATCTTCTCTAGTTGATCTACTATTTCCTCTACAAAGCTCAGAGCATCATCTTATATTATTACGCCATCTCCAATTCTCTTCTAAAGCTGTGATACATGAAACACTCGGTGGATTTTTGAGTGATTTGGTAACTGCAATTTATAAGCCACATTTTCAATTTTCTCTTCTACCATGTAAGGCCCATAGAATTTTGGTGACAACTTGTGTGTTCTTTGATCTCTGGCTGAAATTTGTTTATATGGTTGAAGCTTCAGGAATACCCAATCGCCAGGCTCAAACTCTCTCTCTCTCTCTGATCTTCTCAAGTCAGCATACTTTTTCTTTCTTTCCTGAGCCATCTTTAAGCTATCTTTTAGGAACTCCATCATAATATCTTTGTTGAACAAATGCTCTTCTACCTGTTCTATTTTGGCAGTGTTTGGTATGTATGACATAAGGGTAGGGGGGTCAACACCGTAAATAATTTTTAATGGGGTAGTTTTAATGGATGTTTTCCAAGTCATACTATACCAATATTCAGCTAAATCCAACCATTTTGCCCAAGCTTGTGGCCTATGACATACAAAACATCTCAAATATCCTTCTAAAATTTTGTTAACAATCTTGGTTTGACCATCACTTTGAGGGTGATAGGCTGAGCTATATTTCAAATTGCGTGATCTAAAAATTTCCTGCCAGAAATGACTTGTGAATAACCTGTCCCTATCACTCACTACGGTTTTAGAAATGCCATGAAATTTGAACACCCCCTTGAAAAGTACTGTGGCTACTTCCTTGGCTGTGTATGGGTGGTGAAGGGGGAAGAAATGTGCATACTTGCCGAGTCTATCTACTACAACAAATATTATAGTATAAGTATGACTTTTAGGTAGGAATGTGATGAAATTCATGTATATATATGTCCATATTTTCTCAGGAATTGGCAAGGGTTGCAAGAGACCGGGTATCAAAATATTTTCTCCTTTATTCCTTTGACATTCATTACAAGCTCTGACATATTCTTCGATACTTCTTTTCATTTTCTTCCAGTGCAAAACTTGTTTCAATTTCTGCATAGTTTCTCTTATACCTGAATGGCCTCTTGAAGGTGTTGATTGATTTTCTCTGATTAGTGCTTGAGTCAGCAATGTGAGGTGATGGTCGACCAATATCCGGCCTTTGTAAAATATTAGATCTTTAAGCAATTTATACTTGACTTCTGGCAGTTCCTTTCTTTGAATTCTCTCCTTTTTTTGTTGATACCAGGTAGAGGTTTGTAGTGTATTCTTCAGTTCCTGCAACCATGGTGTTTGCACTGTTGAAATGGCTTGCAATTGTTCTTCTTCCTTCATCTCCCCTTCTTTTCTATACAAAGAGTTGACCACTACATTCTCTTTCCCATATTTGTATTCTACTTTATAATCAAACCCATGAAGTTTTTCCAACCATTTGTGTTGAAGTCCAGTTGATAGTTTCTGTGACAACAAAAATTTAAGATTTTGATGATCAGTCTTAATTACAAATTGTCTTCCCATTAGATATTGTGCCCACTTCCTTGTCACAATGACGACGGCTAGAAGTTCCTTTTCATATGTAGAGAGCGCCAGATTTCTTTCGTGCAGTGCCTTGCTTAAATAAGCCAGAGGTTTGCCATTTTGTGTCAATACTGCCCCTATTCCTTGCCCACTTGCATCACATTCCAAGATGAATGGTAAGTTGAAATCAGGCATGACTAGGATGGTGGTGTAATCAAACAGTGCTTGAGTTTGTCAAAGGCTAATTTGGCTTCTTCGCTCCATTTAAATGCATCATTCTTCAACATGTCATTCAAGGGTTTAACAACCTTAATGAACTTTATATAATACCTAGTTAGTCCCAAAACCCCTCTTAAAGCCTTTAAGCTTTTAGGTAGTGGCCACTTAAATACTGCCTTCAAATTATTGGGATCAACAACAATGCCTTCATACGAGATAATATGGCCAAGATATTATATAGAGCCTTGAGCAAATTGACATTTAGACAACTTGATCACAAGTTCATTGTGCTTCAAGACCTGAAAAGTTAAGTTCAAATGCTCCAAGTGCTCAGTCCAAGACTGGCTATAAATTAGTATATCATCAAAAGAAATTAGTACGAATTTCTCAAATAAGATCTGAAATTGTCATTCATTAGGGATTGGAAAGTGGATGGAGCATTTACTAACCAAATGGCATTACTATGAATTCGTAATGACAATCATGGATTTTAAAGGCAGATTTGGGTATGTCCGGCTCACGCGTTCTGATTTGATGGTATCCAGATCTCAAGTCAAGCATGGAGAAAATTCTGGATCCTTGTAATTCATCAAAAAGTTCTTCAACAAGAGGAATAGGGAATTTATCCTTTACAGTTTGGTTGTTAAGTGCCCTGTAATCAATACAAAGCCTTCATGTTCCATCCTTCTTTCTTACCATCACTACTGGGGAGGTGTAAGAACTGCTGCTCGGTCTTATAATTCTTGCTTCCAAAAGTTCTTGAATAATTTTTTCAAGCTCATTTTTTATGTGGTAGGAGTGTTTATATGGTTTAAGGCAGACTGGTCTAGCATTTGGGAGCAAAGGAATTTTATGATTGTGTAATCTTTTAGGGGGTAATGGAGGATTGGGATTAGTTATTTCAAGGAAAAGTTGGAGGAGCAACTTTACTTTTGGGGGAATGTCAGGCGTTTGATTGTCTGATGGAGGAGACAGTGGGCAAAGCATTATGGTAGGCCTATGCATACTCCTTCACTATCACTTTATTGCTAATCACCTTCACTTCTTCTAGTCGCTGCTCTTGCCAAATATATTCCTTGTTATTGTATGCGAATTCCACTTGCAAATTTTCCAGATTTAAAGTCACTTATCCTAGCTTTTTCATCCACTGAGCATGCAAAATTACTTACATCCTTCAAGTGGTAGTAGTAATAGTCTACAGGCATCTTAATTACAACCTTGACAATTAAGCATAACAAGATTACATATTCCCGATCCTCTCAATTTCTCCCCATTTTCTACTACAACCTCATAAATTTTTGATTCGTCAACTTTTAACCTCAGCCTTCTGGCTAATTGATTATGTATAAAACTATGTGAAGACCCTAAATCAATTAATATTTGTACGGATTTGCCACATATATGTCCTTTAACTGTGATGGTAGAAAGTGATGGGATTCCACACATGGCTTGTAGTGTAATTAACAGGGGGTTCTCTAAAGGTTCATCTATTTCTTCTATAATTTCATCCTGCTGTGGCTCATCATCGTATAATGGCATGAGGCCTTCGAACACACACACTTGGGGATTCTTGCACTTATGGTTCCTTGACCACTTCTCCTTGCATCCATAACATAGATTCTTCCTTCTCATTTCAATGATCCGGTTGGGGTGAGGCCCTTTCTTTTTGCCAAGTTCTCCAAGGTAGTGGTCTTTTCTTTAGGTTCTGGGTTAGTAAGTTCAAAAAAAATTGGTTTTGAATTTGAGGAGGGATGTTGTTTTTTGGAACAGTGGTGTTTATGGTAGGATTTTTATTTTTTCTGGTTTGAATGTATTTACTCTCGTACAACTTTGCAAGAGACACAGCTTCTCTAAAATCATTTGGGCTGGTTTTAAGTACATCATATCTGATTTCTTCCTTCAATCCACCAATAAATCAGTCTAGTAGGAATTTTGAAGGTAGGGTTTCTATCACTGCTTGTAACCACTCAAATCTGCTAAGGTAAGCCCTGACAGTGATATGTTACTTAAGCTTGGATAAGGTTTCATAAGGTCTCTCTATCTCCTTTGGATTGAATCTGATTTGGATCTCCTTCTTGAATACTGACCAGAACTCATGGTTGCATACTGTGTTGGTATACCGATGATACCATTGAAGTGCCTCCTTCTTTAAATAAAAAGAACAAATCTCTACCCATAAATTCTCCTCTGTATGATGAAACTTAAAATACTGCTCTACTTGTCTCAACCGATCAGCAACACCTTCCTCACCTGAAAAGATAGGGAAGTCTAGCTTCATGGTAGGATATGGGTAATGATAGTTTGGGTTGTGGTGGTTCAGGTTGTTATAGTCTAGATTAAGATAGTTGGTGTATGGATTTCTGGGGGATTGTTGATGGGGGTTCTTGAGGATAGACTGGTGGATTATTGAAGCATTGTGCACTTCTTAGTGGACGTATTGCATTTCTTGGCTGTGGGTTAATATTTCTTGGTTGAGGGGGAACAGTTGGCGTAGGCAGAACATATTGGATACTAGAAATGGTATCTGATACTTGTGTAAGAGGTGGGTATTGGTGAGCAGGAGGTGGTGCAACGGGTGGTTGAGCAGAGGGTGGATATTGATGGATAGGTGGTGGAGCTGCTGATGTTTGAGAAGGGGGTGGATAGTGGTGAACATGAGGTGACTCTGCTGGTCTATTTTTAAGTTTTTGCATATCTTGTGCTAAAGAAGTGAGAAATTTGCGAAATCCTATGAATTTGGTGTTGAGATCTTTGGTTGTGTGCTCTAATGTCCTAGGAGAATGAGTGGCGCGTTCATTTCTTTATTCTTGCTTCTGCCATGCCATTTCGTGATCAAGAATTGATGGAGTAGTTTGGGAAGGGTTGCTGCTATGGTTTGGATCGAACTAGCGGTCAGATTCACCCCCAGTCGACTGCTCTGATACCAAATTGTGAGGTGCAGGTTGCTCTGATGAGTCAGAAGTCATGGTTGTGAAGGTGGCAGTAATGTTTGTGGATGAGGTGTGTTGTGTTGGTGATGGAGAAGAAGATATGGTGACAAATTTATGTGCACAGATATGCAACTGTGCACGGAAATGAAGGATGATATGGGGGTATCTCGTTTTAGTAAGCAACAATAGTGTGTCAAGAATTAAACTGAAGTGACGAGAGATTGTATTGGAACAAGAATCAAAAGTAAGGGAGATCAGAATATAAAGATGGGTCTAGAAATTGAAGTGAACATGACAGTTTTTTATTTGACATATATAAATGCAAGATGAACGTGTACAAGAACATGCAATTTAACAAAGAAATAAACAAGAGGAAAATTTGCAGGAATCTAACAGGTAGGATTGACAATATTAAAGAATAGAAATTGAAATTGCAAAAAAAAATAATATATTAACAATTTGAAATGGGAATTTGCGTGCTACAGGCAACTAATCAGAAATGAAGGAAAAACTGTTGAACTGAAACATTTTAGCTACTTGAAAGGAACAAGAACAAATAATGAACTAAAGAAGAAGGATATTGTCAAGAAATGATAACTGCAACTAAGAATCAAGCACTGAATTAAAAATAGTACAAAAATGACAACAGAGAAGTAATATTGGCTAAATATGAACAGAAAATGAAGTAAAACACAATTAAGATCTAACTATCAAGAATCAAGAAGGAATAAACTGATAAAATAGCAACATACAACTAATACATAGAGAACTGGAAATGAAAAGATAATTTGCATTCATATTTTCTTCATAACCTTCGATAAAATCATGCTCTTGTATTTATACAAGTTAGGCAGCAATGCAAATGACTTACTCCATTCAACCCATGCAACCCGATGCAATCCATATACCCAAAACTACAAGCCCATATAATTTACCTTAATTAATAATGTTTACTGCACCAATTTCAGCAACCCGAGAATTAGATTTTGCATGTATCAGTTGTGCACATGCACTGACATGCACACATTAATACATGTATCTAATCCTCTCCACAGCCCATAATATTCATCATTCAGCCACTGACTCTTGTCTGCTAACCACATATTTCTCCTCCGATGATGTCCAGGCTACCTCTGACGAACAAAGTCTGGTAGTAGAAGTTTTATCTTCCTTAGCTTGTTCGCAGCAGCTCTTCAATTCCAAAACCATGGCTTTCAAGCTGTGGTTGTCACATTTTATTACTCTCTAAGAGGAGAAAATTTTACAAGATTCATAATGGAGAAGAAGAATAAAAAATAAAGGTGAGAGAGATATAATTCTACTCATGCTAATCTCTACCTTTATATAAAGATAACACTTGGATTTGAAGTAACAGATTTATGATCATAAATCAATGCCTCGTTAATTCTCCTATTTATATAGAAAATGTTTATCCATTTGATTTTTCAGTTTTCCCCAATCTACATGCACTTGAGAAGATTCCTTCTTTTATCAGCTAATTAGGGAAGTAATTGATTACCTCAATCTCCCAAAATAATTCTTCTTGACATGTAGGCAATTTATTACTTTCTTTAATGCTATAAAAGAGGCAATATATATTTGGGTAATTATCTTAAATATCTTTCAAATCTTGTACAATTGAAAATATTGTATCACTGAAATCAACAATATATTCTAAATCTTCTGCGATTGAAAATATTATATCATCAAATCTTACAATCTCCACCTCGACACTGTACTTTCCCGCAAGCCTATCAACTCCACCAACATCCTCTTACTCCAAGTAGCTCTTGAACAAGACACAACAGATACTTCTCAATGAGCTTCGACATAGCCATCACTCATTGCACTTTGTCAACGTACTCAAGCAAGGCCACCGCCCGCCAACAAAATGAACGTTGAAAGTACCCTCTCCAAGTAGGACCCATCAATCTCCACAATGAAAACAAACTTCTCCATTTACCAACTCACTCTTCTATATGCCACCCTGTGGCACCTAACACTTCATCAAGCGAATCAAGATCGAGCAATGCTTGAACTTTGCAATGGATAACGACTTGGTAAACGTATCCGTTGCATTCTCCTCTGTGTGAACCTTCTGAAGACGTATAAGCATCTCTTCATCCATAGAGAGACAAGAAAGGAATCTCTCAACTCAATATGCTTCATCCTTGAGCCGAAAGCCAAATTTTTAGCTAAGTGAATTGCACTTTGGCTACCACAATTCACTTCTATACCTTCATACACAAAGTCCAAGTCACACAACAAACGCTTCAAGTAAAGTGCCTCGTTAGCTTCTTCAATTGCAGCTATAAGCTCTGCCTCTGTAGTAGATAAAATCACAATCGTCTGCAACTCCGCTCTCCAACTAATAGTTGTCCCACCAATAGTGAACACATAACCCGAAGTTGACTTCCTTCGATTTATATCACCAGCATAATTAGAATCACAAAATCCGAACAAGCTGAAATCTCTTTGTCTGCCGCCAAAAACAAGCCCACGGTCTGGAGTCCCTCTAAGATATCCGAAAATATATTTCACTGCCTCCCAATGCATCTTTCCTGGATTTGACATGAATCTACTCACTGATCCAACTACCTATGCAACATCAGGCCTAGTGAAAACCATGGCATACATCAAGCTATCAACTACACTCGCATATGGAACCTTCTCTATCTAAGCCTTGTGCTTCTCCGAGATTGGAGAGTCTCTACTAGAAATTCGTATGTGCAAAGGCATGTGTATGTAGATTGCCTTTGCTCTTTCCATGTTAAATTGAGAAAGCACTTCCAGAATATATTCCTTTTGAGTGAGCTTCAAAAGTCCAAGCTTCATATCCCTTTTGATTTTCATACCCAAAATCTTTCTTGCTTCTCCAAGGTCTTTCATAACGAATTCCGCCTTAAGCTTCATCTTCAAACTATCAATTTTAGCTTTATCCTGGAAGCAATCAACATATCATCCACATACAAGAGTAAATACACCCAATAACCATTCTTCAAATGCTTGAAGGACACACAAGCGTCTTTGATGCTACGATCTAAACTAAGTGAAAGCATAAAAGAATCAAACATCTTGTACCATTGTCTAGGTGACTGCTTAAGTCCATACAACGACTTTTTTAGCTTGAAAACCCAGTTCTCTTTTCCATTGACGACATATCTGCATGGCTGCTTTATAAAAATGGTCTCGTCTAAATCTACATGCAAGAAAGCGGTCTTCACATCAAGTTGCTCCCACTCCAATTCATGAACGACAACCATAGCAAGCAAAATATGAATGGATGTGTGTTTCACTACAGGAGAAAAGATCTCATCATACTCTGATCCCTTCCTCTGTGAAAACCCTTTAGCAACAATTTTAGTCTTGACCTTAAACACCCACTTGCAACCTTTGGTTCGTTTCCTTGAGGAGGATGTACCAAATTCCAAGTCTTGTTCTTCTTCAATGACTTTAGCTCCTCTTCCAAAGCGCATATCCACTTCGAACTGTCGCATGACTTCAAAGCTTCATCAAGATCAAACGACTCCTCATGAACCACATGTAGGACATAATCAAACTTATCACTAAGGCTAAGGTTTGCATAGTGCCAATCACCATACCTCTCAGGTGGCCTAATAGTCCTATGACTGGCCCGAGTAGGTACAACTTCGCCTAACCTCTCTGCTCCACCTTGAACTGAACTTTCTCTACTCTCATGCACATCACCAACATTACTAGAAGGCACATGTGGACTACTATGTGATGTCACATCAACTGCATCTATCTCACTCTCAACAACATCAACAACTCTACTACTAGGCTGTAAAATAGGAAGCTCTTCCATCTCCTTAGGCCTATTAGAAACATCTGATGTAGTGGGTAAGTCTTTCTTAGAATTGAACATTACTGACTCATCAAAAGTAACATGTTTGATATAAACATTCTTCCTATCAACAGGGTGCCAAATACGATATCTTTTGATATCATCCGTGTATCCCAAGAGGATGCCATTGTATGCTCTAGCCTCCAACTTATCATCACCTGTATGGTGAACATACATATGACAGCCAAAAATATGAAAATAACCAAGGTACACGGCTTTACCTCTCCACTTCTCTTCTAGAATCTTCCCATCTATGGCTGAATAAGGAATCCGACTAATAATATGCGCCGCAGTCTGTAATGCCTCAATCCAAAAACCTCTAGATAAGCCGCCATCAATCTCAAATAACGAGCCTTCTCAAGTAAAGTCTTATTCATCCTCTCAGCAACCCCGTTGGATTGCAGATCACCTGGTGTAGTGAAATGTCTTTCAATGCCATGCTATCTGCAAAAGTCGAGGAATTCGCCAGAGACAAACACGCCGCCGTTATCAGATCTCAGCACCTTCAACTTAGAATCAAATTGATTCTCAACAAGCACCTTTTAAGTCTTAAACTTCACAAAGCTCTCTGATTTGGCTTTCATCGCATACACCCAAACTTTCTGAGAAAAATAGTCAATAAAAGAAATAAAATACTTCGCTCCCCCAATGGAAGCAGTAGCAACTGGTCCCCAAACATCTGTATGCACATAATCAAACACCATCTTTGATCTATAGAGTCCAACTCCAAAGGATACCTTAGTCTGCTTACCTAACACACACTCCTAACAGAAATCCAACTTGTCAAAGTCACATTTGATCATCTTCCGTTCACAAAGCAACTCTAAGCCCTTCATAGAAATATGACCCAACCTGAGATGGCAAAGTCTGGTGGCATCCAAATCATGAGAACTATCAACTCCAACACACGATTCTTCAAGAACTGTGGTCCCTTTAAGAAAATACAGATTTCTAAACACATCTCCTTTCATAAAAACAGGAACACCCCTCGAAACTTTCAAACATTAGCTTGTCGGCGTAACGAAAGAACTATCGGATCATCATTCTCTAAACTGACCTTGCACCCCATGGATAACAACTGCCCCAAAGAAATCAAGGACTTTCGAAAACCCAAAACATACCAGATACATGTCAAAGTGTGTATCACTCCGTCAAACATCTTGATCCGTGATGTATCTTCTCTGATGGCTCTACAACTAGCGTCATTACCCGTAAGGATTGCATTTTCGACTAAAGAACTGTAGTAATCCCTATTAGTGTCATAAGAAAAGATGCTCTCAAATCAAGCACCCAATGGTTTGATATATCTGATATCGCTGTAGGTAACACATCATTAGATACAGCTTTCTCCACCGCAAATGATGAAGCGCGATCTTCTTTCTTCTTCTTCTTCCACTAATCCAGACAGTCTCTTTTTTCCAGTGGCCTGGTTTCTTACAATGGTGATACTTTCTATCCTTAGACTTTCCTCTGTAATTATTACCGGGCTTTCTAGATTTGGAACACCCCTTGGAATTCCAACTTTTCTTCTCCTCTTTCCCTCTCTTAGAAAATAGGCTTTGACTACTACTTCCTCCTCTAGCTTCACTCATCTCCTTCATCTGATCCCTCAAGTACTTAGATAGAAGACCCGACTTCACATCTTCAATACTCAAAGTATATTTCGCAAAGATAAGGCTATTAACAAAACCTATGTAACACTCCGGAAGGGAACACAAGAGCATCATAACCATATGCTCTTCATTTACCTTCAAATCCACAGTCTTCATCTTCATCGCTTGATCGTCGAATAAACCCAGATGTTCTTTGATAAAAGTACCATCTCTCATTCTCATGGTGAAAAATGTGTTCAATAAAATCAAACGGTTAGTCAAAAATTCCTTCAAATAAAGATTTTCCAGCTTGATCCAAATGCCCTTAGCAGTAGTTTCACCGCTAATTTCAGAAATAATATTTTCTCACATAGCTAATTGCAAAGTAGTAAATGCCCATTTTCCGTCTCCTCCCTTTCCGTTGCTGAAATTTCAGCCGTCAACTCCTCATGAGCAAACACCACAGGATGAACTTCGTTTCTCATCAGAACAACTTTCATCCTCCATTGTCACTTCTCGAAGTCTTTATCACCGTTCCACTTCTCTATTGCTAAACTAGATTCTGATGCAATATAGGTTCCTCTAACATAGGGTCTTGGTAAAACCGCTGGAGTCTCCTCATCTCCTACCATGATGCCTAACACACTTTCTTAATCAACTATGTCGCTCTGATACCAGACTGTTGGAGAAAAAATCCCTCAAGAACGCCTTAGTAAGAAAAAACCAACCTTGCGAAAAAACAAATAGGACTAGATTGATGATGAGGCAAAACAAACAACAGACAGTCACCGGCTAAAAGCAATCACAGATCAAGTAATAAAAGAAAATGACACACGAAATTTATAGTGGTTCCACTACGGCGAAGTAGTCTGCATCTACTTAGGGAGAAGAGATTTTATTATTTTTTAAGAGGAGAAAATTTTACAATATTGACAATGGAGAAGAAGAGTAAGAAATACAACTGAAAGAGATAATTCTACTCATGCTAATCTCTACCTTTATATAGAGGCTATTACTTGGGTTGAAGTAATTGATTTATGGTCATAAATCAATACCTCGTTAATTCTTCTATCCATACAGGAAATGTTTATCCATTTGATTTTTTAGTTTTTCTCAATTTACATGTGTCTGATGAGATTCCTTCTTTAATCAGTTAGTTAGAGAATTAATTGATTATCTCAATCTTTCAAAATAATTCTTCTTCTTGAGTATGTAATTTATTACTAACTATCTTAAATATCTTTCAAATCTTCGGCAATTGAAAATATTGTACTACTGAAATCAACAATATCTTCCAAATCTTCAGTAATTGAAAATATTGTATCACCAAATCTTACATTTACCATTACTAATGTTAACTTTAGTATTCCAACCTTCAGTACACCAACAATATGGCAATGATAATGATATGCATTTTCAGATTATCAATTAAAACTACGTGGAACGATCTCCCAGAATGGTAGAGGTATCTGTTAGCATAACAAGCTTAGGAATCCAATTCTATCGCCAAACGGAAGAAAAAAATTAAATATATTTCATTGATAAGCTTCGTCGGCTATTCTACGGCCTTAAGGCCCAACCAAATTTATAGTTAAATAGAAACTGAATTTAAACAATGAAATAAAATAAATTTTACGTAACATTTACGAATTGATGGATTTTCATAAGAATTAATGCTAACATAACAATAATAAAACTAGTAATAAGGTGACCGAACCAAAAGAAAAATAAAAAAGACATGACATGGAAAAAATTGTAGGATGGAGAGAAAAAGTGTTGTTGGAGCACATGGTTTCTTTAATAAATTTTGAGGTTATTCTATGAATGTAGTGTAAATCTACATTAAAATAAATTTAACTTATTGTTATCATTATAACTCATAGAAGTTAATCCAATATGTATTAAATAAAAGTTCACACTCCAAATATTATAAAAATTGTGCTTTCAACACATTTCATCAATACACCAAACACTTTACCATTCTCTGACTTCATAATAAAACCAATAGTTAATTGTCAACCTGAATTGAAACAATAAACAAAGTCCACAAAACAATTAAAAAGCAAAGTACTTCAGGAGAAGAATTTTACTTTAAAAAATGAATTGAAAAACTAGTACCTTCAATAAGAAGGTGACGGGTCAACACAGGAACTGAAAATAATGCAGAATGAAGTGATGAGGCAAAAAAAGGTATATTGTTGGAATACACATCCGAATCCGTGAAAATAGCAAGAAAAATAGCTACACAACCAACTAAGCCAAACACAATAACAATTGATCATAGCAAAATATTCTTTTATATAGAGTTAACTTATAGCGGGCCGTGGGCCTGGGCCAGGGCCAGTTGCCAAAGCTGACCATAGTCAGCGCTGGCCTTTTGCTAATTCAAGGTCAATAGTCATCACCAGAATAAATTATGTTCAAGTGGTGATATACTTTGTAACCTAAACTATATAAAACTAGTAATATGTGCAGTTTTCATCTAATACAACTGTAATCTAATCTTATCATCAAAGCATATGTGTGTATTCTACACTGATTTTGTTACCCCAGCTGAGACAACTGTTACCCCATCAAAGTAGTTAACTACTTTATTGAATTTGCACATTTCAAGTACAGATACAATGCTTATGCCATATGCAGTAGTTAACATACGGCAAGCTTACATAGAAAGAACATAAAAAGGATATTATATTATCTGTAAAAGTTTTATCATAGATTTATTTTGATTAAATCATATATATACAAAAATAACATAAGTGGTCAATTGCGTTGATAAGTCATTAACATATATAATCACATGTTACCATTGCAAAAATAACACATAAATCAATCTCAAACATATTTTTGATATTATGATATCCTACAACACAAAGGTAGAAGACAACCTACATATTTTATTGTTTTGGGAAAACAACATAACAATGATGAAAATTCTATCATAAAATTAACTTGTAAATATAACATTCAAAGGAAAAAAGAAATAATACTCAGAGATATATCTTATATATGGTTCCACTTCATAAAACACCATATTGCAAATGTCCGGAACCCACGAGTTCTTCTGTTGTTACCTCTTATCTGTAACCGTAAGGTAATCAATTACCTCTTTTTTAACTAATTAACACATCAAAATAACTTTAGACATTTATGACATTTATTAGAATCATATCACCAGACCAAATGCCCTAGGTAATCAATTGAATCTGCAAGTATATGTTACTATGTAGTAACAAGGCATCACCTTAGAAACAAGATTCATACAACGAAACAAAATACAAAGTGGAATTTGGAGAATCAAACTCAAGACTAATAGCACAAAAAAACCAAAATTGAAATTATCAAACAACTCCACGAATTCGGTCAATGAAGTCCTTGATGCTAGACTGAATCCATGTAGTCGTTGATGCTGGAATGAATCTGCTGGTGGAGTGAACCGATACAGACGACATTGTTGCTGGCTTTTGGAGCGAATCGATGCGAAATCAACGTCGTTGCTGGCTGCGAGAATCGAAGTGGAATCAACGAGGTAGTTGCGGTGGAGTGAAGGGATGCGATGCTGTCGTTGATGGCTTGTTGAAGTGAATTGATGTGATCGTGAGTTTACTTTTGGTCTGAAGAGGGAAGGTGTCGTGTTATTTTTGTTATTTCTAGTTTTGTTCTTCGTCCATACAGACGTACTTATATTGTCCAAAACAATTAATTTAAAAAATGAAGTTAACATACAAAATAAAAATTAACTTTTTTTTATTTTCTACGTTTTGAGAAATAACACAAGCATATAAAACAATTCATTCTTCCGTTGTCACTCTATCATCTTTGTCCTTTCATCCGTCTTTCTTTCACCCCTTCCGTCGTTACTTTATCGAAAACGCAAAATTCGTTTTTAAACCAAACACTACTTTAAATTTTACGGTCTATTTTTTTAATGATGCCGCCTTAATTCACGTTCTCACGTTTTCAAAAGGGTAAAGTTAAAATAGAGGAAAAATTATCTTATAGCTCAATTTGTTGCTATATTTTATACTCCAATCATTTTTATATAGCATTTTAATTATAACGCTATGATATAATGCTACATATATCATGTTTTGTTATAATGTAAGGACTTGGATCCAGATATATAGTTTTGTCGTTGGGTATTTGATTGATTTTGAGTTTTCTTGACATCTCAAAGGGCCTAACAATCGGATGTTGTCATTTTCTTTAGTATTGTAGGTCGAGATAATTATTTGGATATTGCTTTCGATATTTTGTATGAGTGTACTTTTATTAGGTTTGTACTTCTTGCTACCTCCTAGGACTAACTGTCGGAAGATTTTACTTCCATCAAGACTGTGAGTCGACATAGTATTCTTGGATATTGATTTCTGTATTTGATTTGGATTTCGTTCTATTTGGGTTTCCATATTTTTTGATTTGTATTTTAAGGCTTGACAGTCGGAAGTCTATACTTCCATTAGGACTGCAACTTAAGACCGATATTTTCGACTGTTGACTCTTGGATTTGGTTTAATTCAAGGTTTATTCTTTTATTGTGGATTCATGGATATGTCGCGTGCTTATCCATAGTATTTTGAGATTTCTATGTGTTTGATTGTTATCACCCGATTTATGGATTGTTGTGATTCCCACTTATACCCATTGCATGAGTGATATTGAGAAGGCATGGTATACTCTTATGATATATGATTACGATTTTGTTACGTCATGTTTGTGCTTTGCCTGTCATCGCTATGCTTATTGCTATACACCCACATTGGATTTCAATATAGTTTGACCTATCTATTATTTATATAATACTCAAGTCAGTCCGAAAAACTACAGGTTCAGGAACAAATGGCCAATATTTGGATCTTGAGCATAGATGGAGGACAAAATATTATTGTATATCACTGTAATCATATGTCATTATGCTGTATTGGATATATTTTGCATAGCTTTGAGATAGTGGGAGTTTGACATATTTTATATCCCACTCAGATTTGTATATATTTGTGTTATATATGTTATCGCCGCATTATTTGACTGTGTTCCCTATGATTTATTTTATGCTGTGCATTGTTCTATTCTGCAGGTGCACGTGTTTATTGCTTTGTGCATATACCGTGTATGTATATGTGAGTTTTTGATTTTCGATAAACGTACCGGTATTGGCCCAAGAGAATATTCACGCGTGTATCCCATGTAGGTTCATTCTTCATATTATCTGACAGTTCTACCTAAAAATACACTTGGATAGTATGGGTATAGAGGTGTTGTGTTACAGTTGCTATTAAAGCATGTTTAGAACAATACATAGTATAAGAGACACGAGTCGTGGCCTTAAATGAGATTTAGAATCTCTATCTCCATGGATATGTGGTAGATTATTATTTATACTCAAGTCATAGAAGGAGTATACGATGGTTATAGGGTAATCATCTGGGGACGTATTTGTATTATTCTTATACTTTAATAATAATATCTACTAACTTGTCCTAAGTGTAAGTCTTTGTATTAGATGCGGAGAAGTTGTTGACGTAGTGAAGGTAGAAGTTGTTAACTAGATGAGTAATGTCGGCATTAATGATAATGAACAAACCTCGATGTGACTTGAACATGAATGATGTGATTCAGTGGTGATCAAAGTTGCGCAGCGGAAACCGATAAATAGTTTTCCGCTGAAGGCGTTAGTTTGTTTGTAATGTGTGTATAGTTGAACAGATGCTTGTTTGATTTTATAGTTGAAGTGTGATAATTTTTATTGCTGGTAATTATTGATGAATTGGATGTATACATAGATTTTGAAAATAAATATTTTGTTCAAACAAGCAAATGATTTTGGAAGAGAATATGAATTTGATTTTATAACGTGGCTGGAAATGTTTTACTGGATTGTTTTGATGTTAATTTGTCCGTTGAATTCTTTAAAAATTCTGATCGATGTGACAGACTAATGCCATGGATGGGGATTGCTAAATACTAAGACAATACATTTCAACACTACGTTTTAGAAAAGGATTATTGAGAATAGAGAAGTGATTCTAGAAAACAAAACAAAGTATATATTTTATGAATTTGATTTACAAATTAATGGGACTTTTACGTTTAAATGTCCTTAAAAATATAAATTTTGTAAAATATGTGTATTATTTGATAATGTAATGTAAAAATGTTTGAATCGTTTTGGAAAAGAAAAAAAAATCCATTGAAATTATTTTTTATTTCCTTTGAACAGAAAAAAAGCCCCTGCATCTTTGTAAAAACAGAATCCTCCTACTTTTGCCAATTTCATTCTCGTGAGCTCGATTAATTCCAATGGCAGCATCAGTTATGCTTGTGATGTGGTTTCATCTTTCAGATCTGTAAAATTTCCCCCCGTTTCTATCGAATTTTGATCTGATTTAATTGAAAGTTATCTCATAGTATATACGTCTATTTTTGTTGTTTGATGTTGGAGGAATTGAGGTCTGAAGCTTGTTTCTAAAATTAAGCAGTGACAACCGAAACTTCTAGTTAATTTTTGGTCAAAAGATTAAAACTTTAATTCCAGACAGTGCACTGAATATGCAACTTAACCATCCAGGTTTTTATACAAGCAATTAAGATACGCCAGTTTACTTAGATTAGATTCCCATGATTGCAAGCCATGAGTTGTTGGAGCGTGTTTTGCGTAGCTGCATTTTTGTATTGAAATTTTACTTTAGTTCTAATTGTCAGATGCTCGTGTTCATGTACTGTCTTCCAATGCATCATTTATATCCGTGAGCATATGTTACATTTGACTCTAGTTTTCCTCCCTAAACACTCTTTATAAATTTTCTTTTTGTTTTGAGATAAAACTGTTGCAAAATCCTTTTCCGATGATTTTAGTTTAGTTAGAAAGCTAAGATGTTAAAAAAGCAATTTCGTTTGAAACGGAAAGCGAAAGTTTGAGCTTAACTATGATTAAAAATGTTAAAAAACCATATATTATCACAAGATCAATTGGTAATGTAAAGGTAGGTCTCCTAGTATTTTATGTAGAATTCACATGGGCATTCATTGAGGGTGGGGTATGACACAATTAAAACCCACTCTGATACCATGTTAGAGAACCATATATTATTACAAAATCAATTGGTGATGTAAAGGTAGGTCTCTTAGCATTTTATGCAGAATTTATATTGCAAGTTGTCCGATGTGGGACCAATCTCAATAAAAAACATGAATTAAACATAATGTATATCGTCATCCACAAATTGAAAACTTCATGTAACAACCTTGAATTCATTTGACTATAACATTCAAACGGTTTATCCGATTTTGATGATTTTGCTCATTCCACAAAGCTAAGAATATAAATTTAAACTTGTATTTTAAGCTTTTGCAAAATTTTAATGTCTTCTAGGCTAAAAATGCAAATTATTGGAGTGGCTTGTGTAAATTAAAAATCTGCTATAAACACTTTTAGAAAATTCTCTATAATTCGAGCTATAAACCATATTTTTACAATCAAAAAGTGTTTTGGGATGCTAACATGCTATATAACAATTTACTTCTAGAAGTCATACCATAATTGAGTGGTTTTGTCATTCAAAAACTTGCTGGAAAGTGGTTAAAATATGAAGTTGAATTCTTTTGCGTGTTCAAGTGCATAATTATTATACTTCCATATGTGAAGCTAATATATGAATTTGAGTTGAGATAGGTATTGTAGATGCTTCTTTGGTTTACTAATAAAGATGTTACTCGCTTTTGTTCGCTTAATAATAAGAAAACATGCTTAAAATGCTTAATAAAGGTATATTTTTACGTTATAGCAAGATATATTGTGATATTATATTTTTTCCGTGTTTCGGAATGCTCTGTATTGGGATGCCTTTTTGGAGATGTATATCATGTAATTATATTGTGTTTGATTTTTCGGAACGTTCTTCGGACAAAGAAGACTGTCGAAATTTTCCGAAAAATTCAACACTTCAAAAAAATTCACACATTATCGTTTACGAAGCATATATAAATTTGTAGAATCAATCTATGCGACACGATTGGAGAAGTTTGTGAAAGAGCCGTATAGAGGATGGTGTAAGCTGTTTGAAGTTTTTAGAATACGAAAAAAGTCAGGATAGGAGTTGTGTATGACGTTTCACTATAAGAAACCGCGAAGATGCAATTTTCTTAAGGGGAAGTCTATAACAACCATGTTTTCTACGCTGTGATTATACGTGAATTTTATTAAAATAAAATTGTTTGAATTTGATATTTGATAATCATTATTTTTGAAGGTGAATATTTATTTAATTGAAAGCTATTAATAAAAGATTCTGTTTTTAAATAAATTGAATTAAATTAATAAATTCTTTTCGAATAATATTTTAAATTTGACTAAATAGTTTTAATTAAATACAAAATATTTTTATAAGTGTAAATAATGGTTATTTGATTAAAATACCCGTAAAATAATAAGCGGGCATTGAAATAAATTGAAGTATATTTACAAATAAATATCGAGAATTAAAAGTTAAGTTTGAATTAAAATAAAGCTGATTGAATTGAATTAAATATGGTCCAAAATTATTTCAGTCGGACTGTAGCTCATTTTCTTCCTTGTTCTAGAATCCTCATTCCCCCTCAATCCCAAAACCCGAACGCATAAACCCTGCACAGCTTGTTTCCTTTAGTTTGCCCTAATCCCTCAAATTTAAAATCGCGTTTTCGATTATAAAAAAAGAATGCGTGCACAGGGGGATTGGAAGTGGTTGAAGGCGACATCAGGAGAGGGTGGTTGGCTGGGTAGTGCTCGATAGGGACACGATGGCTTCAGAGTTGAGTTGCGATTGGAGCCTGACGATCGACGTCGGCATGGAAGTTGGTGCGAAGGTCAAATCACGTTTTCGATTATAAAAAAAGAATGCGTGCACAGGGGGATTCTAAGTGGTTGAAGGCGATGTCAAGAAAGGGTGGTTGGCTGGTAGTGTTCGATAGGGACACGATGGCTTCAGAGTTGAGTTGCTTTTGGAGCCAGACGATCGAAATCGGCATGGAAGTTGGTGCGAAGGTCGATGCGACCTGATGTGTGCGTGTTATCGCGACTCGGTGAAGATGTGCGCATGTGAGGTCGAGGTGAAGTCGCGATGGGCTCCGGTGGAAGGTCGAAGGCACTAAGCGACGAAGTAGAAGTATGGTGGTGGTTGCATCGGTTAGTCGCTGACTTGGGTTGCGCTGACTTGAAAGCAGCAGCAACATGGTATTCTCGGCGATGGTGGCAGGTGGTGCTGGAGCGTTCTTAGGCAGGAGCAATTATAATAGCGAGGACTGTAGTCATTATTTTGCTTGGGGACGCATCGTTTTGGTGAGTTTCTCACTCACAACTATATTTATTTTCAATCGCATCTCTCTCACACATATATATTATTCCAACTATTTATGGAATTGCTTGGTTGAATTGGATGTTTGGGATTTGTTTGATTGAGATTATGGAATTGTTTCATTGGATAAATTGTTTGATCAGGATATTAGATTAATTGTTGTGATATTGGATGTCCGACATACAAAAAGGATGATGTCCATTTGTATTTCAATATGTGTAATTTATTTATACTGTGCGTACAGTATATCGACAGTCGGGATTCGATGTAATTCGATTCCGGCCAATCGATAAAAAATTATATTATTTAGTTAACGTGTTTAGAGAATTTAGCTCCATAATTTATATTTTGAGCGTTTAATTGATTTTTTTCGTTTCAAAATATTTTTGAAAGTTTCGGAAAACCACTAAGGGTGTTTTAAAAATTTACTTGAAGAATATTTATAAATAAATAAAAGTGGTTGAGAAATAAAATGATTATTGGAAATTGTTTTAAAAATAAAAGTGGTATTGACGGTGAAAATAGAAAATTTTCAATGTATTGGAATGTATGGAATTTTTATAAATGAGGGTTTTAATAATTTTTCCGAAAGGGAAATTTCTTCGTAAATCAAATACCTGATAAAAAGGATTTAAAGTAATTTAATAAGGGGGTTATTGACTATATAAATCCATTTTTAAGAATATTGAAATATATTCCCCCTTTTATATATTTATTGGTTCAAAATTAATTTATAATCATGAATGGGGATTTTTAAAGATACAATTTATTTTGGAGATAAACTAAATTGTGAAATATTTAAATAGATTCAAGAGTGATGAGTTGTAATTCTTTTTCGTATATGGTTTGATTTGAAATGATTTATATTGAATTTTATTGTGTTTTAATTCTATATACTGAGAAGGTTGAATAAACGAATTAGTAGTACTGGATGCTATGGGACGTTCGGTAATATTTTTTCCGTTATTATATCAACACATATTATAAAATAATTGTTGATTTGATGAGTTTAGTTTACTAGTTTCTAACAAACGTTCGACTAATACTGAGTGGTATGGGACGCTCGAGTAATGCTTGTTCGATTACTATTGGTGAGTGGATGTCAATCATATTTTTGAGATGGGTTAGGAAATTATGATATCGTCTAGAGGTGACTTCTTAAAGCTTAGTAGTCGAGAGTCCTATTGCTCTCCAAGGGCTACAAGCTGGAAATATATTGGAATTAACAAAATTTTCCTCTTAAGACTAATTAGCCGAGTGATTTTATCATTTACTCTTAGGGCTAGTGGTCAAGGGAATGTTATGCAGTACCCTCTCATTAGGACGTATGGAGTCGAGAGTACTTATTATTGTTACTTTCATTAGGACCCATCTCGTCAAGAGTATTTCGTTGTATCATATAAGGACTAACTAGTCGAGTATCGTTATCTACTCTTAGGGCTAGTAGTCGATGATTGTTATGTTGATATGCCCTCACCGAGAGTTGTATAGTCAAAGAAGTGGTTGTCACTCTCATCGGGACTCGTCAAGTTGAAAATACTAGTTATTACTCTCATTAGGATTTTATATAGTCGAGAGTATTTGTTCGAAATCTACGTCATATGGTTCACACCACTATGGAGAACACGTGAATTAGACCTACCAGGTAGGCTAGTTATTCATCCTAGTGGTTATGCTTGCGGGGTCGCATCCCGGATTTGTGATGTCACCACCTTGTTGAATTTGTAGGCTGAGAGTTATTTCTCTTTTTAGAGTCAATGCCTTGTCGTCACTTAAGGACCAACAGTCCGTTGCCAAGGGCAAGTTGGAATCATGGCCAATGCTCGGCGTAGTCCGGCAATGCGTTTATGACATGCAATGTATACAAGTGTCATGATTCTGGGAGTAACCAAAGGACTGTAGGAAACGAGATGCGGTTTATAGCGTTTCCTGGAGTTGTACTGCAGTACGTCAGTCTTCCATCTGATGACATAGGTAGATCCATTATATATGAGATATTTGTTATTATCACTTCATTAGAGATGATGATTGTTTGACATTAGAGATTGGCTGCATGTCCGTCCGTCATTTGAGTTAGTCTAACCCGAGACAGCTAAGTATTGTCTACTTATGACATTAGAGACATGATGTGAGCTTGTATGTCATTCTCTCATAGGAACCTATGGCTGAGAGATCTCCCTTTTATATGATTTGTTTTTTTATCACCTAGACCATTCAGTTGAAAGTTCCGCCATTCTAAGGACTGGGGATCAAGATATATAGTTGTTTATTGATTTTGATTGATTTTGATGTTTATTGATTTTAAGTTTTCTTAACATCTCTAAGGGCCTAACAGTCATATGTTGTCACTTCCATTAGGACTGTAGGTCGAGATAATTATTTGGATATTGCTTTGATATTTTGCATGAGTGCGCTTTTATTGGGATTTGTACTTCTTGCTATCCCTAGGACTAACGGTTGGAAGATTTTATTTCCGTCAGGACTGTAAGTCGAGATAGTATTCTTGGATATTGATCTCTGTATTTGATTTGGATTTCGTTCTACTTGGGTTTCATATTTCCTTATTTGTATTTTAAGGCTTGACAGTCAGAAGTCTATACTTCCATTAGGACTGCAAGTTAAGACCGATATTTTGGATTATTGTCTCTTGGATTTGGTTTAATTCGGGATTTATTCTTTTATTGTGGATTTAAGGATACGCCGCATGCTTATCCATAGTATTTTGAGATTTCCACGTGTTTGATTGTTATCGCCTAATTTATGTGTTGTTGTGATTCCCACTTACACCCATTGCATGGGTGATATGGAGATGACATGGTATATTCTCATGATTTATGATTACGATTTCGTTATGTCATATTTGTGTTTTGCCTGTTATTACTGTAACAACCCTGTATTTTGTGATTATTTTAAATTTTTATTTTAATTATTTTAGATGAAATTCCTGATTTAAAAACTTTATTTTATTTATTAAAATGGATAAATTTTGTTATTTCAAATATAAATTTTGTTTTCTATGTGATTTATAATTCCAAACATGAATAAATATAATATTTTCCAAAAAAGTGGATTTTAGTCAAAATGGTCAAACTTTGACTTTTAAATTTAAAATTTAAATATTTGAATTTTTAATTTTATCTTTTATTATGAAAATAGATTTAATTTCAAGAATACTGCTTTTCGTTTCGTTGAAATCGGACTAATATTGTGAAAGTTATGCTTTTTACAATATTGTGTGCAAATTGTTTTATTTAATAAATTTGTTTATTTTAAATTTATATAAATAATATCTTTGTTTGTAAAATCATGTTCTAATTTGTGTAACATGATATGTTATGCATATATTTTATGTAACTGCCCAAAATTTTAATAAATAATTTTATTAATTTTGTTTTAAAAAAACTTTGGTGTTTAATTCTTTAAAAGTTTGAATTTTAGAATTTTCCTGAATTTGTTATAAATCATTTGCCTAATTTTATTTAATATAAAAAATTTCTGGAATTTTAGATTTTGGGTTAAATGTTGACTCTAATTGAAACTTTAAAATTTAAATTCTAACTTCCAATCTTTATTTAAATTGTATATAATTACAACATTTGTTCCGTTTTTCCATTCAATTTGGATATATACTTTGTGAATTAAGTAATAAACAATGTTGTAAAAAGCAACTAATCTATACGTTTTATTGTATATATTCTACATCCATTTTCTTAGTTAAGTAATAAACAAATCAAATGGATATATAACAAATCAATTTTTTTTTTAAGTTGAGTAATAAACAAAGTTGTAAATAGCAATTAAATTATACGTTTTATTTGATACGTTTTATATCTGTTTCTTGTTTATTTCTCTGATGTTTATTTATACGGTACGTTATTTACTGAATTATTCTTTAGTATATATTTTATTGAATAAATAGAAAACAAATAAATATAAGATACGTTACTTTGTTATTTATTTTGGGCATACATTTCAATTTATTTATTGCCTTTATAATGCACGCCCATTTGATTCTATACTTTAGCCATTCAAATCAACAGCCGCCTATTTGCCTTGCGATTCACGTATAACATTTCATCTCATTCCACTTTTCCATTTGCTTCTCTTTATTTAATAGGAATAAAATCCTTAAATTTCTCTAACGTTTCAATTATTTATTTCCTGCCGTTCTTCCCTTTAAATCAACGTGAAACCTCTCTATTAAATACAAACTCACGTACAAATTTCTTTGCCGCGTCTCATTTGATCATCTTCTCATGTGAAGCTTGCTCCTCTGTAAGTAACGGCTGCACACACACACACACACACACACACACACACACACACACACACACACACATATATATATATTTCATTTTCGTTTTTTTTCTTCCTTTTGCCTCGTTTTGGCCATGATTTCTTCACATATTTGCATTCTCTCCACTCTAGTGCCTTGACCATCACCTCTACCACCTCCTCCTCCTCATCATCAATCACCTATCACATCCTCTTCCTCTGACCAAATCCGGCCATACCTTCTCCATGACCAAAAACTCCACAAAAATGTTGCAAACTCCTTAAAACATGCCTAACCGAGCCTAGTCTTCATCACCATCACCTTGGATTGTCTTGGCCACCACCACCATGATATGACCATTTACCCTTAGCCTCACCTTTGTCCAGATCTGAAACATGTCATGGCTGAGCCCTATGACCATGTAGCCGAGCCCAAAAGTTGACAAAAAAATCCACTATGTTGCCTTGTCTCCTCACATTCATGTGTTGTGACTCCTTTGCCGCTTCTAGCACATGTAGTCATGCCTCCATAGACTCAAACCTGATCCAAAACCACACCAAACCCGACCATATTCACCCCCTAGGCCAAACAAGTAGATGTTGAAAGCATTGCAAAAACTATTGTGTTCAATTTGCTTCAATTTCAAAGTTGTTTCAAATTTAATGTGTATAATTTATATTTATATTTGGTATTGTTTATGGGTTGTGACAAGATCATTAGCTTGGTTTCTTCCACTTGAATCTTTTCTCATGTCATCATGCCTTCTGGAATTCATTCGTGTTGTTTGTTTTGCTAACTCCAGCATAAAAGGTGAGTAATTCACACATGACATCTGTATGAATTTGTAGATTTTATTATCATGTTATACCTACCTGTATTATAAATTATATAATGTTAATCCTGTTTATTTATCTGTCATATCATCTGATACTGCTATATGTTGTTACTATTCAGTTTATTTTGATCATCATTGCAAGTTCCATGTTAGTATAGAAATCACTATGGGTTGAAATGATACATACCCGAACGGACTTTAGAATAGGAAAAAATCATTATGGGCTGAAACGATAGGCCTGAGTGATTTTATTTATTTGTATTTGTCTTGGGATTGCGGGTTTGAAATAATCAAAACCCGAAAATTTTACTGATTTCAGATATAAATGATAATTTTTGTATCACTTGATTTAGGTGTAAAATATTATCCATGCCCGTGGTTGATTTCAAAATATGATTTGTTATAAATTTGATGTATTGTAAATGAATGAGAAAAATAAAAATATGAAATTTGACTTATATTGGATTTAAAATGGTTATGTAGTGATTTTCTAACAGGATAAATGGTATAAGTTAATAGATGGTTTGAGTTGTAGTGTGAAAGTTTGATTAACTTAATAATGGGAATTTAAGTAAAAATGGAATTATAAGATGAACTTGGTAATTAATATAATTGATGTATGAATTGGATAAATATAAAGCAAAAGAAAATATCAAGTTATTTGTAAAATAAAGTTAAGCAACTTACAGTGTATTTTGAATTTAGGTAATTAGTTTAAAACGTTAAATCAATGGGTAGTTAAAAGGAAATTTTGGAATTTAACCTAACTTGGAAATGTGAAATTTGGTTTGAAATTAAAGGTTAAGTTAAGAAATTAAAAATGGAATTTAAATTATATAAATAAAATGGAAATTAAGTTATAATTGGAAAATGGTAATAAAATTTAAGTGTTAAGAAATTTATTAAAATGTGAAGAATAGGAAATTGTACACTTGAATTTACTAAGTGAATTATTGAAAATTTGATTTTATTTATAGGAAATTTACTTTATAAAAATCATAAGTTAAAGGTATTTTAATGAACATTTTGAGTGTTAAAATATGATTTTTATAATGTTTAAAGGGTTAAAATCAAAGTTTATTTGTGGCTGAAATTTCAATATTTGAAGTGTTTAACTGAATAAATGAACTCAGAAAGGCTAAATTTTTTGGAATTGAATATTTGATTTGAAGGAATAATGACTTCACTTTTTAATGGTTTAAATGAATGATTTTAATTCAGAATTATAAATCATTTTGAAATTTATAACCACGGGTATGATGTTTTGTGTGTCATGTGATTTACTTGTGATTATTTGATACACACCTTTGATTTTAAGAGTGTGGATAGAGGTGAGCGGTTATTGCAGCTCTAAGTTACCCTAGTCACAGTAACACTGTTATTTGCATTGTTTGCTTTAATATGGATATTTCTAGGATAGTGGTTATTACTACTTAATTGATGGTTTGACTGATCCTTAAAGGATGGGAGTTCCCAAGCATCCTTTAAGTTATTGTGCATTGCTATTACAGTTCACTTGAGTTGGTTTACACTGTATAAGTATATATGTCCTGATTCGCGTGTTTGTGTTTTACTTTACGCTCGGGTCAGCCTGAGAATGACAGCTTTGGATTTACTTTCTGGAGCTAGAGTTTAGCTGGAGCTTATCTGTCTATCTATTCGTTTACTTCTTCCGATTAGTTCCTATTCGGTATCTGTCTCTGTATTATTGATTTATGTATCTAGGCTACTATTGTATCCATTTTTAAACTATGATATATTGTATATGTTTTGAGAGTTTGTATATAGTATATTCACGAACTACTATGGTATTTTATTTCCGCTGCGAGTATTCTGATATTTCTGTGTCTGTGATTCTGTGAATGATTTTATTTGCTTTAAATTTTATTACAATCTGTTATTTTGAATTATTCAAGTCTGACATGTGTGGATTATTATCGATTTGAATGGTCCAAAATAGTGGGTGGTTACAATTTGATATTAGAGCGAGGTTTTAGGCAAACCTTAGTCTGAGGAGCAAAAACTCATTAAAGATCGGGTAGAAATACCCTAGAATGAGTGAAATTAATCTCAGAATCATTTCTTTATGAGAGAACATATTTTCGAAGTATAAGATGATTTTCAAATGATTTTGAAGGATTTTTAAAGATTATATTGGTATAAATTTTCTTATTTTGAAATCAATATTTTCTAAACTTCATCCCTTCTGTATCCACCTTATTAGTAGTCTCTTGGTTAGGATTCTTATCGATTAGGACTCCTTGAACTTTGGAACGCTCCCACTTGTTCTGAAATCTAGTCTTGTCTTCCCTATTTTATCCTTTGATTTTGGAGCATTCCATAACTCCATTTTTGAACGACCTCTATAAAGATCGGTGATTCCGCATATCTTTTGAATGATTTGTAAATGGGTGAAACTCCTTTACAATTGGCATTGATTCACTGGAGATTTCTATATCCTCGGTCTACGATGCTATCTACCTTCTGCTATAACTGGATTTTATCTCTGGCGATCGAATGTCGATTTTCCTTAGATTTCCGCATTGATTATATTCCTGAAGTCACGGTTGACCCGGTTAAGGTCGCCCGCGATTTATATTGGCTTATCAATCTTCTATTTGGTAATTTAATTATCTCATCTTCATTCGAGCTTAACTTTGAATCAGAATTCTATTTGAGTAGGGTTCCTCTAAATTTGAATCTCTGTTTGTTTTGAAATCCATCCTTGAATCATCCCTTGAAAAAAAAATTATTGACTATATTTTGAAATTGTGTATACATCGAAATTATTATTTTGATAAGGGCGACCGCATTTTTATATAAAAGTGAAATGTTTTCGATAAGGATTATGTAACTTTTAAAAACGAGAGTCTGAAATTTTGAAAATTTATAAGGAATTCAATTATATAAAAGGATTCATAACTGAAGGGTTTTGAATTTGAATTTCGAGGAATTGAACTCCGGTATTTTGAAATTTGGTTTTGAGATTTCAAAAATATATAATAATAATACGATTTAAAAGTATTTTCCGGATAAGAAATGTTTCAAAAGAGTTCAAATGAATTCCAATGATTTAGAAGAAATTTTCAATGAAGTTTTCAAGAAAATAGAAGTCTAGAACTCAATTTTGTCGCTGGAAAATAATTTCGATGATGAGTGCACGCATCATTGACATTGATTTTCGAGTTTCAGAGTGGGGGAGAGGCCACTCTAGTAGCATTGCTATGCAAGTGATTTTGTGAAACCATTTTGATTTCAAAATTCCGAAGGATGATTATATTTTCGAAAGATATATGTATGTATATTTGAAATGATTTGAAGTGAGCCGGTGTTCAGTCCTCGAGTTTCAGATTTGATTCAGTATAACTCTGTTTATAAAACTTAATTACCGATTTGTTACTGATTTTCAACTTTTGGATTTGAAATATGATTTCTTTGACTATTTTAATGTTCGAACACTTCCAAATCAAGGTTACTTTTCAAAGCTAAGTAATTTTGAAAGGTATAATGTATTTGATAAAGAATATAAGCTTAGTTTTGTATGATTAAAGTATAAAGTAATATGATTTATATAGGTTTGAAACTGTTTGTTGAGTAAAATAAATAAGACTATTTTGAATTATACTAGTATGAAATATAGATTTGAAATGTTTTGAACAAAGTGTATATATATATAGAATAATAATATTTCCATTGGTAAATTGGATTTTTCATATAGAAATAAATAGTTTGAAGGTTTTAAAAGGGATGGTTTTAAACTTAGTAACCATTTAGGGTATAATTGATTTTGAGAAATATTTGTTTTCAAAATAGATTGGAATTTAAAACCCAGTATTTATATGATGATTTTGGAAATGAATTTGTTTGACTTGAATTCTGTTGATTTGGAGACTTAAATTATTTTCTAAACCCATTATTTTGGAAACTTTGAAACTGAAGATATTTAATTTGGAAGAAATAATTTGGGTGAAATCGTATATGATTTGAAACTGAATTGATATTGAAATGATTTGAAATTGAGAACCTTATATTATTAAGTACTTGATTTGGGAGTTGTTGAACTTATATAAAATGGATTTGTATAAGTATGATGTTGATTTGAAAACTATTGATTTGAAAGGTACTCAATTTGGAAAGAGAAATCTTATATAATCGAAGTCTATATAAGTATGAAATGATATACTATTGATTTTGGAAAGTATTCGATTTGAAAAAGAAATCCTATATAATGGACTTTATATAAGTATGATATTTGAAAGTGATTTGAAAAGGTACTATATGATACATATTTTCGTAGTAAAGATATGGAAAGTGTCTTCTGCTTGATATCCGCTCCGTGGCCACATTGTGGATTCATTCTGTCCATATTATTCGCTTTGATTTTTTGTTTTCCGGATGTGATACTCGAGTGTCCCACCGTGACATAACCCATGGTTTTTTTTAGCGCGAATGCATAGCGCAATTCGCCTGGCTGAGATGGCCTAGGGGTACGGATTGTTTCCTGGGGGATCCAGGCGTAATCATTGTGTATCATGCGAACTATGTAGGTCGCATTAGTAGCGAAATCTGCCTGGCTGAGAAGGCCTAGGGGTACGGATTGTTTCCTGGGGGATCCAGGCGTAATCGTTGTGTATCCTGCGGCCTACTAGTCATCATGGCGTAACTCGCAGGGCTGAGAAAGCTTACGGATATGGATTGTATCCTGGGGGATCCAGGCGTAACCATTGTGTATCTACGAACCATGGTTAGACAATGGTTTTGGTTTGGTTGTTTTGTTTGGATTGTACTTTCCATATCTGTTTTTAAAAGTTTTTCAAGTACTTTCACTGGGTGTTGAAACAAATCTACTAAGTACTTGGAGAATTCTAACTTTTCGCCTGATCAACGCATAGCCAGAGCCTGCAGGAACAAGGATAAACTTGTTAAGACATCGAGTTATAAAAGTATTTTGATAAAGTATTATATCAAGGATATGTTGATCATTTATTTTACCTTTGTAAATAACTGAAATTTATATAGCTTTAAAATAATGGTTCATCCTTGTCTTTCAATCTATTTTCCTTCCTAGATATTCCTATCCACCTATTTTCCCTTCTAGCCATTCCTATTCTCCACATTGTTAAACTTACCTATAACAACAGTTTTCAGGTAAAATTTTAATCTTCTTGTCATCTTGCCTTAATCCTATTTCATTCTGTCTTTTTCTGTGTTTTTTCGTACCTCATTCCTTTTCGAGGACGAAAAGATTTGAGTGGGGGAGAGTGTAACAACCCTGTATCTTGTGATTATTTTAAAATTTTATTTTAATTATTTTTACTGAAATTTCTGATTTAAAAACTTTATTTTATTTATTAAAATGGATAAATTTTGTTATTTCAAATATAAATTTTGTTTTCTATGTGAATTATAATTCCAAACATGAATAAATATAAAATTTTCCCAAAAAGTGGATTTTGGTCAAAATGGTCAAACTTTGACTTTTAAATTTAAAATTTAAATATTTGAATTTTTGAATTTTATCTTTTATTATGAAAATAGATTTAATTTCAAGAATACTGCTTTTCGTTTCGTTGAAATCGGACTAATATTGTGAAAGTTATGCTTTTTACAATATTGTGTGTAAATTGTTTTATTTAACAAATTTATTTATTTTAAATTTATATAAATAATATCTTTGTTTGTAAAATCATGTTCTAATTTGTGTAACATGATATGTTATGCATATATTTTATGTAACAGCCCAAAATTTTAATAAATATTTTTATTCATTTTATTTTAAAAAATCTTTGGTGTTTAATTCTTTAAAAGTTTGAATTTTAGAATTTTCCTGAATTGGTTATAAATCCTTTGCCCAATTTTATTTAATATAAACAATTTCTGGAATTTTAGATTTTTGGTTAATTGTTGACTCTAATAGAAGACTCTAATTGAAACTTTAAAATTTAAATTCTAACTTCCAGTCTTTATTTAAATTATATATAATTACAACATTTGTTCCGTTTTTCCATTTAATTTGGATATATGCTTTGTGAATTAAGTAATAAACAATGCTGTAAAAAGCAACTAATCTATACGTTTTATTGTATATGTTCTACATCCGTTTTCTTAGTTAAGTAATAAACAAATCAAACGGATATGTAACAAATCAAAAAAAAATTAAGTTGAGTAATAAACAAAGTTGTAAATTGCAATTAATTATACGTTTTATTTGATACATTTTATATTCGTTTCTTGTTTATTTCTCTGATGTTTATTTATACGGTACGTTATTTACTGAATTATTCTTTCGCGTATGTTTTATTGAATAAATAGGAAACAAATAAATATAAGATACGTTACTTTGTTATTTATTTTAGGCATACGTTTCAATTTATTTCTTGCCTTTATAATGCACACCCTTTTGATTCCATACTTTAGCCATTCAAATCAACAGCCACCTATTTGCCTTGCAATTCGTGTATAACATTTCATCTCATTCCACTTTTCCATTTGCTTCTCTTGATTTAATAGGAATAAAATTCTTAGATTTCTCTAACGTTTCAATTATTTATTTCTTGTCGTTCTTCCCACTAAATCAACGTGAAACTTCTCTGTTAAATACAAACTCACGTACAAATTTCTTTGCCGCAACTCATTTGATCATCTTCTTGTGTAAAGCTTGCTCCTCCGTAAGTAATGGATATATATATATATATATTACATTTTTCTTTTTTCTTCTTCCTTTTGCCTCGCTTTGGCCATGATTTCTTCACATATTTGCATGCTCTCCACTCTAGTGCCTTGGCCATCACCTCCACCACCTCCTCCTCATCATCATCAACCACCTATCACATCCTCTTCCTTTGACCAGATCTAGCCATACCTTCTCCATGACCAAAAATTCCACAAAAATGTTGCAAACTCCTTAAAACATGCCTAACCGAGCCTAGTCTTCATCACCATCACCATCACCTTGGATTGCCTTGGACACCTTCCCATGCACCACCACCACCATGATATGACCATTTACCCTCAGCCTTACCTCTGTGCAGATCTGGAACATGCCATGGCCGAGCCCTAGGACTATGTAGTCGAGCCCAAAAGTTAACAAAAAACTCCACTATGTTGTCTTGTCTCCTCAAATTCATGTGTTGTGACTCCTTTTCCATTTCTAGCACATGTAGTCGTGCCTCCATAGACTCAAACCTGATCCAAAACCACACCAAATCCAACCATATTCACCCCCTAGGCTGAGCAAGTAGATGTTGAAAGCATGGCAAAAACTATTGTGTTCAATTTGCTTCAATTTCAAAGTTGTTTCAAATTCAATGCGTATTGAATTTATATTTATATTTGGTTTTGTTTATGGGTTGTGAAAAGATCATTAACTTGGTTCTCTTCCACTTGAATCTTTCGTCATGTCATCATGCCTTTTAGAATTCATTCGTGTTGTTTGTTTTGCTAACTCCAACATAAAGGGTGAGTAATTCACATATGACATCTGTACTTATATAATTAGTAAATTGACACCATGTGAATCTGTAGATTTTATTATCATGTTATGCCTACCTGTGTTATAAATTATATAATGTTAATCCTGTTTATTTATCTGTCATATCATCTGACACTGCTATATGTTGTTACCATTCAGTTTATTTTGATCATCACTGCAAGTTCTCTTTTAGTATAGAAATCACTATGGGTTGAAATGATGCATACCCGAACGAACTTTAGAATAGGGAAAAATCATTATGGGCTGAAATGATAGGCTGAGTGATTTTATTTATTTGTATTTGTCTTGAGATTGCGAGTTTGAAATAATCAAAACCCAGAAATTTTACCGATTTTGGATATAAATGATAATTTCTGTATCACTTGATTTAGGTGTAAAATATTATCCGGACCCGTGGTTGATTTCAAAATATGATTTCTTATAAATTTCATGTATTGTAAATGAAAGAGAAAAATAAAAATACGAAATTTGACTTATATCGGATTTAAAATGGTTAAGCAGTGATTTTCTAACAGGATAAATGGTATAAGTTAATAGATGGTTTGAGTTGTAGTGTGAAAGTTTGATTAACTTAATAATGGGAATTTTAGTAAAAATGGAATTATAAGATGAACTTGGTAATTAATATAATTGATGTAAAAGAAAATATCATGTTATTTGTAAAATAAAGTTAAGCAACTTACAATGTATTTTGAATTTAGGTAGTTAGTTTAAAATGTTAAATCAATGGATAGTTAAATGGAAATTTTGGAATTTAACTTAACTTGGAAATGTAAAATTCGGTTTGAAATTAAAGGTTAAGTTGAGAAATTAAAAATGGAATTTAAGTCATATAAATAAAATGGAAATTAAGTTATAATTGGAAAATGGTAATAAAAATTTAAGTGTTAAGAAATTTGTTAAAATGTGAAGAATAGGAAATTGTACACTTGAATTTATTAAGCGAATTATTGAAAATTTGATTTTATTTATAGGAAATTTACTTTATAAAAATCATAAGTCAAAGGTATTTTAATGAACATTTTGAGTGTTAAAATATGAATTTTATAATGTTTAAAGGGTTAAAATAAAAGTTTATTTGTGGCTGAAATTTTAAATGAACTCAGAAAAGGCTAAATTTTTTGGAATTGAATATTTGATTTGAAGGAATAATGACTTCACCTTTTAATGGTTTAAATGAATGATTTTAATTCGGAATGATAAATCATTTTGAAATTTATAACCACGGGTACGATGTTTTGTGTGTCATGTGATTTCCTTGTGATTACTTGATGCACACCTTTGATTTTAAGAGTGTGGTTATAGGTGAGCGGTTACTGCAGCTCTATGTTACCCTAGTCACAATAACACTGTTATTTGCATTGTTTACTTTAATATGGATATTTCTAGGATAGTGGTTATTACTACTTAATTGATGGTTTGACTGATCCTTAAAGGATGGGAGATCCCAAGCATCCTTTAAGTTCTTGTGCATTGCTGTTACAGTTCACTTGAGTTAGTTTACACTGTATAAGTATGTATGTCCTGATTCGAGTGTTTGTGTTTTACTTTACGCTCGGGTCAGCCTGAGAATGACAGCTTTGGATTTACTTTCTGGAGCTAGAGTTTAGCTGGAGCTTATCTGTCTATCTATTCGTCTACTTCTTCCGATTAGTTCCTATTCGGTATCTGTCTCTGTATTATTGATTCATGAATCTAGGCTACTATTGTATCCATTTTTAAACTATGATATTTTGTATATGTTTTGAGAGTTTGTATATAGTATATTCACGAACAACTATGGTATTTTATTTCCGCTGCGAGTATTCTGATATTTCTGTGTCTGTGATTCTGTGAATGATTTTATTTGCTTCAAATTTTATTACAATCTGTTATTTTGAATTATTCAAGTCTGACATGTGTGGATTATTGTCGATTTGAATGGTCCAAAATAGTGGGTCGTTACAATTCCCATGCTTATTTTTATATATCTACATTGGATTTAGATGTAGTCTGACCCGTTTATTTTTTATATAATACTCAGGCCAGTCCAAGAATTACAGGTTCAGGGATAGATGGCCATGTGGATATTGAGCATAGATGGAGGACAAGATATTATTGTATATCATTGTGTATTATATTACCTCATGATTGTAAGTCATTGTGTTGTATTGGATATACGTTGTATAGCTTTGAAGTAGTGGGAATTTGACCTATTTTATATCTCACTCGGATTGTACATATTTGTATTATATATATTTTCCCAGTGTTATTGACTCTGTGTTTTCTGCGATTTATTTTATATTATGTATTGTTCTATCTAAAGGCACACGTGTTTATTACTTTATGTTTATATCGTGTACGTATATGTGAGTTGTTTATGATTTTCGAGATACGTATGGGTATTGGCCCATAGGAATATTCACTTGTCACATGTAGCCTCATTCTCCATATTATCTGACAGTATTACCTAATAATACTCTTGTATAGTATGGGCATAGAGTGGAGTGTTACATATATCTTTTGAATGCTTCCCGACAATCTACCGATGACACCGCCTGATGTTAATGGTAACACTTCGTAGGTGTATGTTTATTTTCTAGTAGTGAAAAAAAACCTTTCTTTTTAGATACATCCTTTTCTTTTCAAATACATACATACCTTTTAGTGGATATTTGTTTTAATGACAAAAAAAAAATTCTTCTATATTTCAAATGACAACTAACTTTTGTTATTCATATCAATGAAAATTTTAAAGTTTTAATTGGATAAAATCCAAATATTTTAAATCAATCACATATATAGAAAACTTACAAATAATGAAAATTAAGTATGGAAATTTTTTAATGTAAGAAAAAAGAATATGACAAATATATAAATTAATTATGTGAACGGTTTTTTTTTGAATGCGAGAAAAAAGACTATGGGAAACAACTACATGGAAAGCTAAATGTATATAGCCTTATTGTTTACAAAAAACCTTTTTTTCAAATGCTAATAGCTTTCCAAATTGCTTAGTTCTATATTTCAAATGATATAATACAATGCTAATTTTAAGTTACAAGGCTGTAAAAAAAATTTAGCTTCCAACCCGTCACATCTATATTTTTATGCAACCATTAATCAATTGAAATGTTTTTTTTTAAAATCACTTTTGTTATTGCAATTTTAAGCATCATTCCATATTATTTTCTATCAATCTAATGAATATGATTGAGTTTTACATATCTAACAGGGCCTAATTATTAAAGTTCTTAATCCTTATCTTGAGTAACTAAAGTAACCATAATTCCATATCTTCGTCCTTAATCTAATTATTTGAGTTTGTTGTTCTTGGATTTAATATTTTTTGAAATGTGATATGCACGTAAATTTGCATAATTTACCACCATATTTAATCTATTTAAATTGAATAAATGATCATATTGGGTATTTTAACTTGTTTCAACCAAAATTCATATTATTTGAAATTGTCACATATTCATCTTCATCCATGGGCAAAATGGTCATTTTTGTGCATATATTAATTGAGAAAATTTAATTGCAAATTTCTATATTATTTTGCAGGAAATTAAACTCAATTACAAATGGGTTCATAAAGGAATATGCATGCACAAAGAAGATACAAAAGAATGAAGATGGAAATAATTCAAAGTGAAGAACATGGAGGACCTCACCCACTTACCTTGATTTTCAATTAGGAACTAAGGCACATGCTAAAGGCCATTAAAAGCTTCATGTACATTTAAGTGGGGGATTATTGAAGCTAATGATAACTTGGCCACCACACTTCCTACAAGGGCATCTTGGGCATTCCCCAAAAATATGAATTAGGGTTTAAAACTTGTATAAATAACCCCTTATGTTTTCATGTAGTAATATCCTTCCTCTTCATTAGTTTTAGAATCAAAATAAACAAAGATCTTCTCTTTCTTTTTTCATGGCTACTTAGCCATTTTTATTCTCATGTAATTTCTTTTTTTTTATGCAATTTAATACATGATTTTTTCCTTTCTTTGTTTATTTCCTTTCATGTTGTAGTGTAGATCTCTTTTTCTTTTATGCAAATAAAATAGATCTCTTTTCCATTAGCTTTCATTTTTCTTTCTTTTTGCTTTCATGTTGCATGCTACTTGTGTTGATATGATAACACAAATGAGAGGCTAATCCCTTCAATTTAGGGGTAATGAAGCCTCTAATCATGTAGCTTCAACATTTTGATGTTTTATACTCTCTTTTTGTGCTTTAATGAGAATGTATGAAGTGGTTAACTTGTTGTTTTTGCTTTGAATTTGACAGCCTATATTGTTGACACCAAATAGGCTATACTTAAACAATCACTAACACAAATTACCTCTTCATCTACATATGATGATGGTAATGAAGTGAATGTTGAGATTAAAAGTTGATGGTCTATATTTCTAATTAATAGTTAATAGGTCATACTTAAAATCGATTTTGCTTTCAACTTTGTTATCATTTTTCATGTGAGTTAGTAAATGGTTTAAGGGGTGTGCTATAGTTTGATGGCTTATGTTGAGCTAATTAATAGCACAAATAGGTCATACTTATGATAAGCACATCAATTAAGCTAACTAATGACAAAGAAAAGAGAGATCATAACTTCATTTTGTTGATTTATATGATCTAGAGAGTGGAAGTTACCTCTAAATTGTCTTAACACTCTCATATTTTTTATCTATTTTCTTTTGTCATTTTTCTCCTTTTTTTTAGTTAATCACTCTTTTAACTTTGGTTAATTTGATTGAGTATAATTTTAAAATCATCAATTCCCTGCGGATCGACCCGTATTCGCCACGTGCTACATTCGTACACCGTGCTCTTGCAGTTGTTTTTAATTTAAATTTGTTCGACGATTTTCTAAACCGATAGAACTTCCGTCGATTAACAAGTTTTTGGCGCCGTTGTCGGGAATTTGTTTCGATTTTATTTGTCTATTCTTCGAATTATTTTTTATTTGCTTTTTGTGTGATTTTATTTTGTTTGTTCGTTTGCATTAAAAAAATATTGTGTGCATGTTTGTTGTATGATTTGATTTTGTGTGCTTGCTTCTTGCCATTTCAATTACTATTTGCATTTCTAGTTCCATTTGGAAAAAAAATTATTCCATTGCTTTTTCACATTTTACATTTTCATTTGTACATACATTTTCATCCACTCTTCCCTGATTACAATTTTTTCCGATTACATTTTTATGTTTGCATTTTCTGTTCTACACTTCAAACTGCCATTTACTGTTCAATAGCTCTTCTACATCTCCATTTACTGTTCAATAGCTCTTCTACATATCAATTGACAAATCATACACATTTCAAACCCATAAAAACTCCAACTCACAAAACACCACCAGCAGATCACAGTCGATCCACCATATCACAAACCAAACCATCAATAACTGACAACATCCCCAAATCTTCCACTAACACCATTCATTCGACTTTAGCCTTCCACCATCAAAACTGTTGCATTCACAACCCACTGCATCAACAACCAAACTGCTCCTCAACTTCATACACACTGTCGCCCTGTTTCTCCATCAAACCAACTTCATCACCACTTACAACTGCCAATTACACACAGCGACTTCATCAACCTCTGGCTCCAGTTCACTCCAGTTCACTGTCAACATCAGAATTCCCACTGTGCACTAATATCATAGTTGACATTCATCAATTTCCATCACAGCATACCACTGTCCACACTACAAAACCAAACATCTCTGTCAATAACCTCACGCGGCAAGCAACCATCTAACAGACCACGGAGCCACTACCATCATTCAATACAAACCATACACACAGAACCCTCCCATCCACTTCTAGCATCACACATCAAGCTATTCCTCAAGCAAACCACTGCTACTAGACAAACTCAGCTACAGCCACATCAACAGTCGACATAACCACTACAACTTCCACCAATCACCAATCCTCAACCTTCCTCCGTCAACCCGTGCCTTCAACCACATCACCATCATCATCGACCTGAGCCTCCAACTGCACTATCGACCACAATAACTGCTGTACAAACCCACTCGAGCACAACCAAACTCCCTGCCTCATTTCTCATTCCCATCAAAAAAAAAATTGATCGAAGGCGTTAAACATACCAGATCTCCAGCAAACCAATTGCTTACCCACACAACAAAGCCATAGCCAATCATCCACAGTTCACCAACCATAGCAGTGCGTACCAACCTGCTCTTCTTCAAACTTCTTCTCCAGCATAGCACAATCTCGAAACCAAAATCGCAAAACCGCAACCACGACATAGCCATCTTCACCTGAAATCACCAATCTGCTCCACAATCTCTTCCAAGTCACACAACGACCACCACCTCTCCTCGAAGCCGCACCTTAATCCCCAATCGCGAGCGACGACCTTCCAGTTCAACACATCCACCCAGCTCCAGTCAACCAAATCAACCACCACCGTCACATACACACACCATCATATCGACCTTCCAGTTCAACTATCAGTCGACGACCAAGCTTTTGGAATTGAATTCGAACTCAAACACATGCCGCTAGGAGTCGAACAAATTTTGTACTTGAATTAAGGATTCTGATTTGGTTTTGGATTCAAAGGAGAATTTTATAAATTTGTGTGGTGGAATTTTATCCAGAATCGAAAAAAAAATCTCTGGCATTTCATTTTTGAACGAACGAAAAAAAAGTGAATCTCGTTTGTTGACTTTTTGGTTGAGTATTGGGCTAGTGGGTTATCTTGTTTGTAGGCCGAGTAAATTAGTTTGTTGAGTTTCTATTAGTTTGATTTGTTTTTATTTTAAAATCATTATTTTTTTTCATTTGATCCAAGTATTTTCTTGTCTTAAAAAAAATTGCTTTCGTTTGCTTTGGGCAAGAAAAATAAAAAATACTTTGCTTTTGTTTTCATTCTCTCTTCAAAAAGAAAAGAACTGTATATATCTTGTTTTTATTTCAGGTTGCCAACGCAGATAGAGAAAGAAACCGCTGCCAAATAACTGCTTGCCTGTAATTAAACAAAAAAAATTGCTGCTTAAATCTCTAGTTTTATTTTAATTGCATTGATGTTTGCTTGCATTTGCATTTTATAAAAAAAACCAAAAACAAAAACAAAAATCCATTCTTAATTGCATTGTTAATACACATTTAATTTCTGCTTTGTATTTCATTTTAGAGTTTTAATTAATAATAATCGTTAGAAATCGATAACACTTAATTGTATAATGACAAGTTGTCTTCTTTGAACAATTTAATTTTTTGATGTCTAGGCTATGGCAGAGTAATAACCATTTATAAATATTACGGCGATTCGTTAATATTATAGTGGTTGTTCCTCTGAAGGTACTTAAACCTTCGGCTGCATTGCTACGGTGATTCGTGGTGCACCGATAAATCCTGCCCGTTACCTGGCTGAGAACTATCTTGTTTATCTAAGACAATGTGTGAATATACAATTTTGGGTTAACTTAAGGTTAATCATTTGTAATTAGACCCCTGCATTCATTTAGTTGCCTTAGTTCATGCATATTTTTAAAAAAAAAACAAAAAATTCAAAATCCAAAACTAAAAAAATTTGTAAATATTCCTTTTTCTTTGAAATTTTTAAATCCTTTTCTTTGAAATTTAAAAAAAATCCAAAAAAAATTTAGAAAAACAAAAATTCAAAAAAAAATTGAAAAATAAAAACAAAACAAAAATCGATTTCCCTTTTGAAAAATAATTTTTCTTTGTGAATATTTTTCATTTATAAAAAAACCAAAAAACATTCTTGAAAATGTCTGAATTTCCATATTCACTTGAATTTTACAATGGTTGTGAAAATCAATATAATCCATATGATTTCAGTCCAAATTCCTATGGATATTTTAACAACAACTATTGTGTAAATAATTCAAATCTCAAACAACAAAATTTTCAGAACGATGACCAACCTTCGACTCTTGAAAATAGCATTGAAATGATTTCATCTTTACTCGAACTTTCTACACGACAAAATCAAGAGATAAATGATTTATGTAATTCTTATTTGTGTAATAACTCGAGTCAAGGATTTCAAAATTTGAATTCAATTCAAAATTCAAACGATTACGATTACAACCCATGCCAATTTAGTTTCGAACTCCAAAATGAATTTCAAACTCAACATGAAAATGGGAACAACTTTTCAAACGAATTTGGCAATGGGAATAATCTTAACCATGTTACGAGTGAAAATTTTTGTTCTCAATAATTCCAAATCGAAAATTCTCAATTTAATAACTACAAATTGGATTTTGTTGAACAAATGAATGAAATTTACGATGATCACACAGATTTGTTGTTTGAAACTTATATGAAACAACGTGAACAACAAAATCAAATCTCAACGTGTGATGAGTCAAGTGATAATCCACCTTTTACCAAAATCGACGATTTTCAAATAACAACTTTTGAATTTGAAAATAACAATATTAATGAAGTTGTTGAAAACATGGTGATTGAGTTGGATTTCAATTCTTTTGAGGGTGAGAAACTCAATTTAAATTTCGATCTTCCTTTTTCTGAAAATTTAAATACAACAACTTTGGATTTTGAAATGGATATATGCGATGAAGTTGTTGATAATTCAACAAAGGAAGATGCATTTAACGAACATGAGTTTTATGGAATTTACGAAAATGAGTCATTAAATTTTGATGGGGAAGATTTCGATCACCATTTTGACTTTGAAATCGATAATTTGAAAGAAGTTTTCAATGATAAACTTGAATTTCAATTTGGTGAAAATAAATGTGAATTTCAATCAATTGTTTCGTCAACCCCAAAAATCATTGAAAACAAAACAACTCATTCAATTTTTAATAAAACAAAATTTGTTTTTCCAAATCGACAATTAACTTCGAAATCTTTTACAATTTGGTTTTTCGAGCTTAAGCTGTGTCTCGCATACTTGACGAGACAAATGAATCGGTTTTTGGAAGACCGGTTCATTTACTCTTTAATGGCATACTTTCTAATGTCTTGTAAATAATCATTTTTTCATTTTCATTTAAATAAAGGTTATGTTTTTATTTTTCTCCTTCCACTTGGGTTCACTGTGGGGACACAGCCAAAATCAAGTGTGGGGGGAGACTCATCTTCATTTTTTTTCTGTTTTTTTTCATGGTTTATTTTTGCTTTAAAATCTCAAAAAAAATTAAAAAAATCCCAAAAACAAATTTTCTTTTGATTTGTTTTTTAAAAAGAAACACTATAAGATAAATATATGGTTTTGGTTTATTAAATTGAAATTTTTGAAAATTTATTTGTCTTAACAAAAATAAAAATGAAGTTTGATTACAAATAATAATGGTTTAACTAGTATATAGGAAGATTCATACGTGTTAATTATGAAGTACATCCTAATTGAAAATCTTTGTTTAAAAAGTGGTTGATTTAAAGTAAAGGATATAACTTTTTTTTGTCTTCTAAATTAAATGGTGCTAAGATGATTTTGAAAAACTCTCTCTCTCTCTTAAAATAATAATAATAATAATAATAACATCCAAAGTATTCACCCTCATTTAAAAGTCCTCACGGTTATGCATGAGTGAATTACTTGGAATCTTTGATTATGTGCTTTCATACTCATTTAAAAGTCCTCACGGTTATGCATGTATGGAACACATGTAAAAAAATTAATAAAAACCACCTACGGTCGATAGGTGTATGCACAAAAGTGTGTGCACTCGCCATGCTTTGTACTCCCCTCACATAAGCCCGAAAGGCAGTGCATGGGTGGTATATCTAGCCTCAGTCTACCAGAGCTAGGTGTGTAATTTTTCTTGCAAAAAATAAGAGAGAGTAAGCAATTGAAATCCTAGCACTATTTTTTTAACTTATTTGATTTGACTTGTTATTGAAAAGAAACGAATATACCACTTTGATAAACTTTGATAATCAACTAAGGATCCATTTTATAATTACACTTTGTTGTCAAGCGAAACAACGAGGTAAACTATAGTCTATTTGTTAAGATAACTTAATTTTTGTTGGAAATTTCGACAAGTAAATGACTTAAATTTTCAAGATAATGACCAAAACCTATATTTAACTTATTTGTGTTGATTTAAAAAAAAAATCCTTCATTTGTAAATATTTTCAAAAACTTGTGTTCGTCTCTTTGTAAATAAACTTGCATTTTGTAAATATTTTCATCTTGCATTTGGATTTTGTGGGTAGTATCCGCTGAAAACCCTCACGAGACAACACTCGTCCTACTGGGGACACCCAGAGGTTTAACGGCTTGTTGCATACGTTCAATGCAATCGTGCTCCCTACGAAAACGGATTTTATCTTAGTTTTTCTTTATTCGAGGACGAATAAAAAGATAAATATGGGGGTATTTGATGTGCACGTAAATTTGCATAATTTTACCACCATATTTAATCTATTTAAATTGAATAAATGATCATATTGGGTATTTTAACTTGTTTAAACCAAAATTCATATTATTTGAAATTGCCACATATTCATCTTCATCCATGGGCAAAATGGTCATTTTTGTGCATACATTAATTGAGAAAATTTAATTGAAAATTTCTATATTATTTCGTAGGAAATTAAATTCAATTAAAAGTGGGTTCATGAAGGAATATGCATGCACAAAGAAGATACAAAAGAATGAAGATGGAAATAATTCAAAGTGAAGAACATGGAGGACCCCACCCACTTACCTTGATTTTCAATTAGGAAATAAGGCACATGCTAAAGGCCATTAAAAGCTTCATGTACATTTAAGTGGGGGATTATTGAAGCTAATGATAACTTGGCCACCACACTTCCTACAAGGGCATCTTGGGCATTCCTCCAAAATATGAATTAGGGTTTAACACTTGTATAAATAAACCCTTATGTTTCATGTAGTAATATCCTTCCTCTTCATTAGTTTTAGGATCAAAATAAACAAAGATCTTCTCTTTCTTTTTTCATGGCTACTTAACCATTTTTATTCTCATGTAATTTCTTTTCTTTTTTAATGCAATTTAATACATGATTTTTTCCTTTCTTTGTTTATTTCCTTTCATGTTGTAGTGTAGATCTCTTTTTCTTTTATGCAAATAAAATAGATCTCTTTTCCATTAGCTTTCATTTTTCTTTCTTTTTGCTTTCATGTTGCATGCTACTTGTGTTGATATGATAACACAAATGAGAGGTTAATCCCTTCAATTTAGGGGTAATGAAGCCTCTAATCATGTAGCTTCAACATTTTGATGTTTTATACTCTCTTTTTGTGCTTTAATGAGAATGTATGAAGTGGTTAACTTGTTGTTTTTGCTTTGAATTTGATAGCCTATATTGTTGACACCAAATAGGCTATACTTAAACAATCACTAACACAAATTACCTCTTCATCTACATATGATGATGGTAATGAAGTGAAAGTTGAAATTAAAATTTGATGGTCTGTATTTCTAATTAATAGTTAATAGGCCATACTTAAAATCGATTTTGCTTTCAACTTTGTGATCATTTTTCATGTGAGTTAGTAAATGGTTTAAGGGGTGTGCTATACTTTGATGGCTTATGTTGAGCTAATTAATAGCACAAATAGACCATACTTATGATAAGCACATCAATTAAGCTAACTAATGACAAAGAAAAGAGAGATCATAACTTCATTTTGATGATTTATGCGATCTAGAGAGTGGAAGTTGCCTCTAAATTGTCTTAACACTCTCATATTTTTTATCTATTTTCTTTTGTCATTTTTTTTAGTTAATCACTCTTTCAACTTTGGTTAATTTGATTAAGTAGAATTTTAAAATCATCAATTCCCTACGGATCGACCCGTATTCGTAACGTGCTACATTCGTACACCGTGCGCTTGCGGTTATTTTTAATTTAAATTCGTTCGATGGTTTTCTAAATCGATAGAACTTCCGTCGATTAACAAAATGTTTCGTTAAAACTAAATACTCCTATTTTTTAAGTGAAACAAGATAGAAGAACAACAATTATCAATTGGTCAATTTAGTAATTTTGTTTTTAATAAAATAGGCATAAGGACAAACTTAGAAAAAAATTAGGCTGAAGGACAACAAGTTTGTTTTTTAGATTGAAGGACAATGCTAGTTATAACTAGCATTTTGTATAGTGTAAAACTGAATATAATGCTAGATATAACTAGCATTTTGTATAGTGCAAAAGTTGAATATAATGCTAATTATAACTAGCATTTGTCTTTCAGCCTAAAAACAAAACTGGGTATTCTTCAACCTAATTTTTTTTCAAAGTTTGTCATTTTTCCTAGTTACCTCTTTTATTTTACTATTGTAAATTATGAATCAATTATTTGATTCTCTTTTCATTACAATTACTTAATCAAAAGTTAATCTTTTTTCACTTCCCTTATCCAAAATATTTCACAATTCAGCGAATTCCTTAGTTTATTTTTGAATCGGTGTGTTATTGATGTGGATTGTGAATTTAATGAGTTAGCTTCTATCATGTTATATTGTTCTGATTTAGTAACGGTAATTTATGTTCCTACTATACGAGTATAAACATAATTTTGTTATAATTTCTGAAAATCCTTCTTTCAAATATTCCCCTTATCAAAATCTAAAATTTCAATATTTTATCATTTTCCTTAGCCATTTTTGTTTTTTCTCTTTATCAAATTCCCTTTTGTTCATATGTCATCATGCTCAGTATGTCTACATGCTAAATATAGCTTCATCATTCACATGAACATGATATACATGTACATAGATACATATATATGTAATATATGCATGCGTACATTAACAACGACGCAACCAAAAATTTCAGTTGCAGTGAGCGAAAAGTTATAAAGTGGTATTTGGATAATCAAACTTCAATAATGAAAATGTAACCGCACAGTTGTAGAAGAGTTGATGGGAACTAGAGAAATCAAATTTAAATCATGTTCTAAAACAATGTGTGAAACATTTGAATTGTTATCTAAAACACATATGGTATAATTTTTGTTCCTGAAATATCCATAAAACAAAGAAATAATAATGAATTAGTCATATGTAAATACATATGTTAACCACTGATAAAACTAAGATGATAAATGTCATTTATCCTAAAACTAATATATTTGCAATACCCATTGAGTTATATATTCTTTAGATTATCTTTCAGTTTGAATCTAAAACGTAGTAATCGCCTCTATGTAAGTAATAAATACTAATTCAAGTTGCATTTTATGAGTAGCATGTGACCAAAATCGTTTATTACACAGTTATTGGTTTTTCAATTTTGAGAAAATGTTCAAGGCATTTTGTGACGCCCCACCTCTATACCCACACTAGCCAAGAACACTACGGAGTAGTGCTGTCAACTAGCGCGGAGAATAAGGCTGTTGAGGAGCGACCATCCATGTAATTGCTTATCACAAGGTGGCTTTGAATAATCTTCGGGAACAAACATAGAAATAAGCATAACACAAATCAGTCACAGACATTCATATCACAAGGGCGGAAGAAGATATGAATATATAACTAACACATGAAAGTGTACATCAGAGTAGTGGTCAAAAAGATCCACAATAATACAAAAGAATAGCAACACGTGCTATACAATAGAATACAACTATGAGTCTATATCTCAAGTGTATACAACAAAAAACTGCTAATCTAAATAGTTAGCCAAAAGTCAGAGTAGCAAATTCCGGGAAGAAGTCAAGCAGAAGCACCTGTAACATCTCGGTCTGACCCGAGTATTATTTGAGAAAATAATAAACGGATCAGTCTAGCTATAAATATCAGATGACATGATATAAAATAAAAGATATGGCATAAACATAAAATATCCATACTGACATACTACTATAAGTATGCAAATGATGATCAACAGAAGATCAATCGATAAGAGGTAAATCAATATCACAAGAATCTTTTCAAAGATCCAAAGAGGGCATCATACCCTAAACTTGTACTCATAACAAGTCAATGACATAAATTTCAGAAATCAACACGAGAAATCCAGAAATCATAAAAAGGGAAAGAGGCCTATCACATGACGGTCCGAAGACCATGGGGAGCTACCCCGCATGTGTGAATGGAATCACACAGATTGAGGTCAAGACTAACCAAAAAGCAGAATGGTATGTGTGAATGGAATCACACAAGTGGTGTCTAGTCTAACCTTGCAATGAAAGAGACGTCGCGCAATTGCTAGTCTAATTCATAAAGCGATCATCAAGATCAACGAGAAGTGTCAATTACACTAAGCTAGTAAATATAGAAGTTTAGCTTCATGTCCCATAACCACTTGCTTAACTTAAATATTTACGAACAAACTGTAAATCTTCACTAATAAAATTGTCACAAGAGATTCAATCGAACAAGTCCAAAAATTAACCGACGAAGTGAACGCAAGCGTTTCATACCACTTGTTTTACTAAGTCGTTTAATTAGATTTCTCATCCGAGTGAGGTAAAGGCTTGTATATACTAATAGATTGGAAAACGGTTTAAGAAAAAAGCTTTGTTATTAAAAATAGAGTTGAAATTGTTTGTTAAAAGAGTTTTGATATTTACTACTAGTATTGAAACCTTTATATTATAAAGTGACAAAACACAGAAGCAATTGTAGAAACAATCAGTCACAAAAATCGCATACGGAGATGTGAATAAAATCCAAGGAAATCAGCTCAATGTTTTTCAGATAAGATCCCCTACGCAGGGGGGGTCCGGGGGGGTGGCAACCCCCCAAGGTGGGGGTCGCGGGGGTCCAGGGGGCAGCGCCCCCGGCGGGGTGCGGGGCAGCGCCCCGTCCAAAACGGTACGACTTAGTGAAGACAAAATGAGGCCTAACGACCTAAGAAGGATAGAGTCGAGCGACCTAATGGTTGCGACCTAGGGGTCTAAGGGGCACGACCTAGTGGTCCAGCGACCTAAAGGGTAAAGGTCATGCGACCTAAAATGGGTTCGCGACCTAACGGAGACGAGATCATGCGACCTAAAGTGGTTCGCGACCTAAGGGTGTTCGCGACCTAACAAGGTTCACGACCTAACGGAGACGAGGTCATGCGACCTAAAGTGTTTCGCGACCTAAAGGTGTTCGCGACCTAATAGGGTTCGCGACCTAAAGGTGCACGACCTAAGATCTTTCGACCTAGGGGTATATAGGTAACACGACCTAAAAATGTCGCGACCTAAGGGGCCAAGCGACCTAGTGGGTCATACGACCTAAAGGAAACAGGGTTCAACGACCTAAGGAAAACAAGGTCCAACGACCTAAAGGGATGGGAGTCATGCGACTTAAAGGAGTATGCGACCTAAAGAAGTGCGCGAGCTAAATGAAGGCGGAACAACTCAGGGTCTAACGACCTAGTGGGGACGACCTAAGGTCTAACGACCTAAGACCGAGGAGACGTTTCCAACAGAGGGAACGACTTAACGACCTAAGCCTAACGACCTACGACCTAAGGTCCCACGACCTAGTGAGGCAGGCAAGGCCGAACGACCTATACGCGAACGACCTAAAGTCCAACGACCTACGACCTAAATCCGAGGCGAACGAAATATGCAGGCCTTGACTTTTCCACACGCGCGAGCTAATGATTCCGAGCGACCTATACCTGGGCAGAGCGACCTAAGCTCAGGAAGTTCACCAAACAACTAAAAATTGGAGTTTTTCGCCAATCCAATCCAAACCAAATGCAAATATACATGCTAAAGTGATGGCGAATCATTCCCAACAGTCCAATATAGTTATAGACTAGAATTGTGAGATAAAAATCTCACCTTTTCACCAAATTTATGAAGAAAGAGCTTGAAGGCAATGGAGAAGCAACCACAAGCTTGAATCAATGTCTTCTTCTTGAATTTGGAGTTGAATGATGAATTGCAATTGAATTTGAGTTTTGGAATTTTAATTTCCCATTCCCTCCACCATTAATGCCAAAGCTTGATTGGTTAGGAAATTTATGAAGAGTGAGGAGAAGAGGGTTGGAACTTGGGCTTAATAGGCTAAACTAACCCAAAGTCCAAAGCGGGAAAAGTTAGTGAAATTTCACTAACTCCAAACCTATCGATGTTTATACTTAAAAAAGTTGTAAACGACATTTCGAACTCAATGGAAGTGGTCTCGAGTCCTAATTTGACCGTTTGTAAAAAGTAGCTTTTCGGACCAAAATCCGATTAACGAGTTAATATTTAAATAAAATATTTAAATACAAACTCGATAAATATGCGGGTTGTTACACATTTTGACTTTAAATTTCCATCATTATTTAATGCATACAATTATTAATTTAAAACTTTGAAAAAATTAATAAATGAAATAAAACATAGCGTCACATTCAGTGTATTTATTATCCAGTTACTATAACTATTTTGATCAATATTCTCTTTTTATTTACTTTTTTAATTTAGTTTTTTCAATCCATATTATGAAATATTTACTCATAATTAGATAATGTCCACTTAATAGCCTCTTCACAAAGTAAACTATAGTTCAAACAATTTTTACTTAGATCCTATAGAAAAGAATGAAGCATCAAATAGCGGTAACTACACAAAACTCGAAAGTAATCCAAGAACAACGATAATTAAATATATCTCCACAATTTTTTGCATAAGTGACATTCTAATGATCCTTATATTACCTTTCAGATATAAAAATACATTAATAATTGAATTTTTATGCTATATCTTCTATTTTATATCGTTTAATATATTTTAATATAAAGGCCTAATGATGCTAGTTGGCAATTTCTAATTTAAGTAGGGACGACTATAATACCTGAAAAACTAAAGATAGTTATTAACCTTTGCATTATAATTTCATGTGTGTATCCATGTCACATCATTTATATTATGTGTAAACATAAATAAAAAAATGAAATCGTAAATGTTACTTATTGCATAAAACGACTACTTTAGCAATAATAATATAATAAAATGGAAATAAATTGAACAAATTGATTTCTTTATAGAAACTCAACTATGTAGTGAGGTGATCGCTTTTCAGTTGTGCCACAAAAGAAAATCAGTATGTGTGGCGAAGACAAAACTTCTTTAACAATTGCATCTAAAGAAAATTGAGCATTTTCATTTTTTGGGCCATACTGCTGAATGAAATAATGGACATATTGGTTAGAAACGAAAAACATTTAAAGAAAAGTGTATTTACTGATTGGTTATCCATAAACACGTATTGGTTAGAAAAGATTTAAAATAAAGACACCATATGTGACATTAGTAATTGCAAAGAGATAATAAAAAATAAGATAAAGTCTTTGAAACTATATCTTGCAAGTGATATGTTAGTAGTTAGTTTTATGAAAGGTGCCCAACATACACATAGACATTTATAATTAAGGATTCTGCAAAAAAAAAGGCGGAGAAACAATGTTTATTTATCCGTTTAATTGTTCATTAACAATAATTGTAACAATTATTGTTAAAAACGTATTAAATTGAGATTAGCCATTATTATATAGGGGTCATTGAACCATAATTTTTTATGAATGTAACTGCACTCAAGTCACTATTCTAAAATGAATGGGTGTTGCTGCCATCTACACATACCAACCAAACATCTCTTGCCCATTTAACTTCTCAACCACCACATTACTCCACCCACCCACACCCACCGATTAAATTTTCTTTTTTTCCCGTATGTGTTTTCTCTTCCCTTGAAAAAAATGATACTTGTCCTAAACTAAATTTCTTATCTCATAAAAAAATTTCGCCTCAAATTAGACCAACGCTAAAATCAATTACAGATAAAGTGGAGAAATAAAAAATAAAAATAATATTGAAGAAGAATAAGCTAAATGTTATAAAATAAAGAAAATAGGAAGCCATTAGAGAGAGAGGCAGAAGACATATTATTTATTCCTGAGAATAGATTCTCTATTTACATTACATTAGCACCTTTATATAGAGGCCTAGGAGCATGGGGTAGAACTAATCCCACGATGTGGGACTAAATACAAAACAGTATATAGCATATTCACTATTTATATTTACATATATTTCCAATGGTATTAACTACTAAATCAAATAGATATATAGAAACTTGTTCACTCCAGAAGTAGTGAAAATAATATATTAAAAAAAAAATCTCCAGAAGAGATTTGTCGATATATTTGGTGTTTTTACTAAACCAAATAAATATATAGAAACATATCTACTCTTCTACTCTCTTTCTTTTTAATTAAAAATAAGGCATTCTAATAGGAAGTTTATTTCCTAATTTTTTTTCCTTCTTCCATGCATCCAATCACTTTTCAAAAGGTAAAATATAATAGATCAAATATAATAGATCTGAAATAATCTTAATTTCCTAAATTTCTAAAATAACTTGTGTTGATTTGAAGATTTACATGTTTGTTTTGATATATTTGGTAAAGAATTATGAACTTAGTTTTCATATGGACATAATAATGATTTGGATCTGAAATTTATAGTTATTTATGATTATGAATAATATGGATAGATCTGAGATAATTTTGTTTATTTAAATTCTGATTATTGGGAAATAAAGTTTCGCTTTAAGATATTCATTTTAATTTTATTATTGAGTAATATTGAACCTATATTTGCGATGAAATTGTGTTACTTTGAGTACTATTTGTTCAATTAGTTCATATATTTATAATGAAATTATTTTGCTATGATAGTAGTTATATCCTGAACCACATAAAGGTTAATTATAGTTATTTTTATCGCAAATGAATTAATTGCAAGTGTTATGGTAATAAATTAAATCATTTATTGTCATAAGTGCATTAAATGCATTGATTATTGTAAATTAAATGACGTTGTATGTTTGTGTTTGGAATAAAAATAGACATATGATTTACTATTTGATGTATTTATTTTGACAAGTAATGTCTGTTATTACGGAAAAAATAGGTTTAACAATTCAAAGGAATTATTTTAATAGAAGTTGTATAACTCAAAGTCCAAGGCCTGAAGTCTGGAATTATAAAAAGATTTTCTGACAAACTTTACAAGCTCGAATTCTTGTCAGTGTTTTTTTTAATTTGTCAAAATGTACAAGCTTCTAAAAAAAAGGCAGTTTACACAAAATTTGAGAACCCGAAGTTCATCATAAATTAGTGAACTTGAAGATCATGAATTAGAAGCCCGAAGCTCTATTGAAATTGTGTAAAATGATAAGGTTGTACTTCTTGAAGAAGTTAAGGGAAAATAATATATTATCATATGAGATAATAATGTTGCATTCAAGAGGTTACAAAAATCTCCAAATGAGTTATACCTTACCTTATATCTTCATATTTATATTATATTAACCAAATATCCTGAAGAAATTATGTTATATGATATATCAAACATCATTGGATGTGTGTGTATTAATCTCTTGAAAAGATGTTTTAGAGATTTATTTATATTTATATTGCAAAATATAACATCCCAGAAGAGATGTTATAGAAATTTTATTTTTGTTACATTGCAATTCCTTAAAAGGAAATACTATATTCCCTGAAAGAATAATGATATAATTTTTTTTTTGAGTAATAACAACAATTTATCGAGAGAAAAAAAAATGATATTGTGTACCAATGTTACATTCTAGAAGTAGTGGTTTTATCTTTCGCATCTTACTTTCATTTGGTGCATCTAATTTTGTTACTGTATTTAAAGTCAGATATGTCATTTCAAAGATAGTTACAAAAAAAATCCAGTAGGGATGTTTTATGTTATTGTAAAGGTAGTAATTATGTAATTTCTACAAATAGAAACATTGTACATTGATATGACATTCCAATAGTACATATATATATCTTTAGAAGAGATAAGTTCACTCCAGAAGTAGTGATAATAAAATATTCCTAAAAGAGACTAATAAATTATGAAATGATAACATATCTCTAGAAGAGATTTACTTATATGTTTGGTAATTTTATTTAACCAAATAAATGCATAGAAATTTGATTATAAAGGATCCTAATTTAGTTTAGATTAGATCCTAAAAGTTTGAGAACTATACATACTGTCCTGAGGAAATCTGTATCTGTAACATTCCAAGTATCCAGAAGATACTGTTATTATTTTTGCTGTAATTTTGTTTTACAGAACTCTCAATAGAAATGTATAGAAATGTCTATACGCAGTTAAAATTATTCCTTGATAAGTAATCATAATTAGGCTCAAAACTGATATTTGAGATATAATTGAGGAATAAACTTAACAACTTGAAGTTGTGTGTGTATTTTATTCGAACCAGAAGTTCGATATGGTTTCAAACCAAATGTTTTGAAATTTATCATGATGTTTTGACAGGTTTGCATTGACATTGATTTATAAATAGAAATTAATAGTTTGGATCCTTGTAATAGTTTGTTCTAAAAATCACTAATTCAAATGAGAAAGAATATGAAAATTTTATAATATATATGTGATACGTGGACGCACGTATACATAGCAACCTGATGTTTGTTATAAGCTCATCTTATAGATTATGCATAGACATTATTTAGTGATTTAAAATTCAATCAACATAAATGTTGAATGACCTGAAGTCATGTATGTATTCAAATGATCTACGCAATAAGTAAATTCCTCCAATTGCTTAGATCAATGAATGAGAACAAACTCTAATAATCAATATCAATTGAATGCATCTTATAAAAGAATTATCCTCCTATTATTAATATGTATGATGTACTTGCTAGTAGCAAAATCATAATGGATCAAAATAAGAGTCCAAAAATGATTATTATTTAATGTGACAATGTTTGTCAACATTGAGGGGGAGGATAAAGGGATACAAGCTCATTTTGATCATCAGTGTTAAATATTTATTAAAATATACAATGATGCAAAATATTATCAATATTATCCCTAGTAGACTTTCTTCAATATAGACTTGAATCCCTGAAGGATCAAAATTTGTAAACCACATCTGAAATATGGTTCAAAAGTCGGTTCAAAATATTTTTGGAGTAAGTAATAAAGATGCCAAATAAAGGAGGTGAATGTTCTTGAAGAAAGACTTAAGGATGCTCTGAAAGAGATCCATGACATGATTCTCAAATAACCCTAGAAGTGGGTTAGGTACCTAAAACATAATTAAAGAGATCTCAATAAATCATGTCTAGAACTGACAAGAAATAACCATCGATGATAAATTTGTAAATAATAAAGCGCTTATATTTATAAATAGATTAAGAATCTTGAATTAGGGGAAAATATGACTGGCCATCATGAATCCTTTAATGGTAGAGAAATATGGACATGTAGTCCACAAAGTACCGAAAGTACTTGAAATGCTTAATATACCCCGAAGGTATCAATGTGGTTTAAAATCATATTAAATAATGAAAGTATACAAATTCCTGAAGAATATAAATAACTTTCATTGTTATAAAGAATGCAAAGAACAAGGAGAGTAAATTTCAACCTACTTTTAAGTATTGTTGTAATGAAAATCTTGATATAATTCATGATGAGTAGATTACTTCCTATTTTTAAGTATCGTTGTAATGAAACTCTTAATATCCATTGAAGTGATAGTTGCGATATGCAAATACTTATTAAAGTATACAAACTTCTGAAGAATATATATACTTTTATAGTTATAAAGAATGAAAAAGACATGAAGTGTAGATTACAAATTTCTTCTAAGTATTGTTGTAATGAAAATCTTGATACATCAAGATGAGTAGATTACTTCCTGCTTTCTAGTAATGTTGTAATGAAATTTTTAATATTCATGAAATATGCATAGTTGCAATGCGCAAAACTAATTTTAAGCATAAAAATGAAAGCACATGAAGTGTTTTTCATAAAAGTAGCATACAAATGCATAAAATGCAAACCGTATTTGAAGAAACAATCTTAGAAAATTTGATTGTATCAAAGAAAACTATTAATAGATTGTATTATGAATGAGATACATATTTATGGATCCAGAAGTATCTATAACCAATTTAAGTTATCGAAAGACGAATATGAATTCAGAGGAAAAATTAAAATCAGGGGGAGAATTCATAAGTATTTTATAATGCACTCTTTTTCCTTAACTAAGATTTTTCCCACTGGGTTTTTATTAGTAAGGTTTTAACGAGGCATTATCTTGATCCAGAAGTATCAACTCCCTAGTAACATTTGAAATAAGCTATAATGTACTCTTTTTCCTTATTTAAGATTTTTTCCGCTGGGTTTTTCTTATTAAGGTTTTAATGAGGCATTATCTTGATCTAGAAGAATCAAATGTCTTTTCAAGAAATAACATCTCAAATATGTTATTTAAGTTAAATTATATTTTTATCCTTGACTAAGGTTTTTCCCATCAGGTTTTCCTTTGTAAGGTTTTTACTGACGTATTAAATTGATCCAGAAGTATCAAACTCTGTCTGATGCAGTAAATTATTGAAATATGACATACTATATTGTACTCTTTTTCCTTCACTAAGATTTTTCCCATAGGGTTTTACTTAGTAAGGTTTTAATGAGGCATTAGTTTGATCCAGAAGTATCAAGCTTTATTTAAGAAATAAGAAAATAAATATGTCATTGTATTCTTTTTCCTTCACTAAGATTTTTCCCATTGAGTTTTTCTTAGTAAGGTTTTAATGGGGCATTATTTTGATCCTGAAGTATCAAACTCTTACAAGGAATATCATTTTTAGTATGATATATATGATTTCACAAGTTGCACTCTTTTCCTCGTTCAAGGTTTTTTCCCACTGGGTTTTTCTAATAGAGGTTTTTAATGAGGCAACAGACAATATCTATATCAACTGAATGGATGTATGAAAGCAAGATAATAATGATGGGGAGCAATTGTTATGGACGTTTTAAAAAAAACAATTTCTAGCAACCATATGAGCATCCAAGATTTTGAAGACGCATATTCAAGGGGGAGTGTTATAATATATGTAAATATATAAGTGAATATGCTTTTGTGTTTTTCTATTAGTCCCACATCATGGGATATGTTCCATCTCATGCTCCAATGCCTATATATAAAGGAGCTTGTGTAATGTATTTATATGAATCAATCTGATATAACCAATCTCTGAATGAATAAAATATCTCCATTCTTTTACTCTAATGGATTCTGCTCTTATTTCTTTATAACATATTCTTATTTTTTTATAACGCTAAATTAACTTTTCACGATATAAGGAGACTATATCATAACAAATCTATACAACTTTGCATTCATATACTCAATAGCAAATAAAAAAAGAATATTTTCTAGTGAAATTACTCACTCTATGAAACCCTATAACTTTCAAGTAAATTCAAATAAAAGGGACCTAAATAAATTTTCAAAACTAGGGTTTAGGATTATCATACCTACTAATAACAATAAAGGAAAAAGGGGAAAAATAGTAAATAATTTATAACATTTTGGATGAAATTAGCACATAGTTTGAAGACTTCTTCTAGTTTACTGTCAATTTGAGAGTTTAATTAATATAAATAAACTGAAATTTTAACTTTTTTGAGAGAGAGAAATGAACTTATAGCACCAAGATGCTTGTTTTGGTTTTTTTATATTCGCATCATTCAGTTATACAAAACCGAATGACTAATTCTTCATTAAGTTTTGTATAAGCAACCAAAATGGATGTTTGTAGTGTTTTATCCAAATTAAATTTAATACATGTTTAAGTGGCGTTAGTGATAGTTTGAATGTGTGTACATAGTAACATCCGAAATGAATATAGTCATTACCAGGAATACCTATATGAAAATATTTAGCTTGTGTGTATGCATTAAATTAAGTAAATAACATATGTACTTGTGTTTTACCATTTTCTGAAAAATGTTTAATGTTACTATATAATGACATAATATGATATTGCATATTCGAGATTTTCCTATATTTGTATAGAGATTTTCTATGATCTGCTCATGTAGTATTGCATTAAGAAACAATATGCATTTGCAAAAATTATAGCTAGAATAAGAATATAAATTATAAATTTTTACTTAGTTGCGAAAATGCAAGCATATTATTTGAGCATTTTTGTTCTATGTTTGAGTTGGTATTAGTACATGTTCAAATATAAGCACATAGTCATCGTAAAATGAAAAATATCATATATTTTGTTATCAAGATTAATGTTGAGAAGAGAAAGAGGAATTGAACAACAATTATATCGTACACACACTTGAATTATTATGGCATGTGTAAAGTATTGGCATATGTGTTCTTAAGTTTATATTTTGAGTCTTGTTTATATTTGTATATTCAAAAAAAAATATGATGTGTGCACATTTATATTTTTTCCTATAATATTGCTTTGTTTATTATTGAAAATGTATAAAAAAATGGATCAAATAATCAACTATATGGAAGAAAGAGGTAATTTATTGAATATTACTTGAAATATAAACTGAGAACAAACCTAGCAGTGATAGACATTTAGGTACTGATCGAATTATGATAAATGAAGTTTAGTATCCATTAGTTCATACAAATTCAAAAATCGTTGAAAATTTTCCATCGCAAAAAGTTGTATCACCAATGGCAACGACCTGAAAAATAAATAATATTAATATTAGACTAATTAATGGAAGAAGAAATCAATGATGATCCTTGCAAAGAATCTTTATTTCTCTTAAAGTCTCTTTTCATCAATTTTATTGTCAAATGCGTTACCAATCTTCTGAATGGACTTCCTCCATAGATCCATGAATTTATGAGAAAACAACACAATTAAAGGTAACCATTCATATGTTCAACTTCATATTAAAATATCAACTGTATTCTTTATTTAATATATCTGAAACATCAAGGAAATTTACTCTAAAGAACTTTAACTAAATGTTATATAATCTATGATAGTGATGTTATGATTATAGCATAATAATCTTTTTTATTATTATCAAATATAGTATACCTGATAATATCTCTTAAAATAACATCGTCAGAAAATTTCTTACCCGTTAAGAATACAAACTGGGTACAAAAATTATGCGTATACAAACTTTACTATAATAATCTTACTATACAATTCCGTAGGCTCCATCATCTACTATAAGGTTAAAATGAGGAACATAATTTTTTTATAATTATGTATTATGAGTTAGGACTCTTTTGGTGCTTTTTTATCAACGATGAAACCCTTATACATTTGTTGTGAAATGTGAAACCATTAATACTATTTGCAGGTAGTTATACTAATGAATTTTTTATTAAATGACTCAAAATTTTATGCAGATTCTGATAAGGAATTATAACAAAGTTTTACTAGTTGAGCCATTTTGAAAACCAGATGAACAAAATGTTAAGTAATAATAATTACTTAACAAGAAAACTTCAGAAAGAATTATAGAAGTCTTTCATAGTGCGAAGACATTAAACGTGAGCATTAAGGTTGCTAAAAAGCCTTTTGACTTATGAGAAATGATAAAAGTATGAAATAATTTGATATTAAATAAGCTAAAAAGGTAAAGATTTGCGAGGGATTAACATCATGTTAATATAATATATTCCAAACGGATAATAAGTATTTGATTATTAAACGCTTTATGCATAATTATATCATTATATTATCATCCTAAGAAATTTTCTAACTCGATGAACTCAAATTTAGTAAAAAAAAATATGTGATATTAAAACTTTAATGCAAAAGCTCACAAAGAAATAAGCTTAAATAAAGTGGTTAACTTATGAATGAAAGAAGAAATCAATCACGACCCATGTAACAAAGAATCTTTATTTCTCTTAAAGTCTCTTTTCATCAATTTATTACCAAATGTGTTACCAATTTTTTGGATAGACTTCTTTCGTTGTCTCTAGATTTATGGTAAAACAACACAACTAAGGATAATCATTTATATATTCAACTTCATATTGAAATATAGTGTAATCTATATTTCATATTATCCAAAACATCAAAGAAATTTACTTTGGAAAAAGACTAAAGAACTTTAACAAATGTTATATAATTCTATGATTGTGATGCTACGATTATAACATATTAATCTTTTATTATTATTATTAAACATAGAATACCTAATAATATCCCTTGGACTATTATCATCTGAAAATTTCACACTGTCAAGAATACAAATTGAGTACAAAAATTATGTGTATCTAAAATTTACTATAATAATCCACTATACATTCAATAGGCTTCATCATCTACCTAAAAGGTTAAAGGGAGGAATATAATTTTTTGTAATTTTGTATTATAAGCTAGGACTCTTTTGGTGCTTTTTTATCAACTATGGAACCTAATGTATTTGTTATGAATCGTGAAACCATTAATGCTATTGCAGGTAAGAATTTTTTTTTATTAGAAATGCCAAAATTTTATGTTGATGCTAATAAGGAATTATAACAAAATTTTAATAGTTGAACAGTTTGGAAAAACCTTACGAACAAAATATTAAGTAATAATAACTACTTAATAAAAAAACTTCAGAAAGAATGATAAAAGTCTTTCATACCGTGAGACCTTTAGTGTTATGTGGACATTAAACGTGAGCATTAAAGTTGATATAAAGGCCTTTTTATTGTCTGTATGTCATCAAAAATTTCGATGATTTACCGACATTATATAACTTTTGACTTTTTCCAAAGATCTACCGACGACACTACCTCATGTATTCGGTAACACTTCATAGGTGTAATATTCATTTTCTAGTAGTAAAAAAGCCCGTTTCTTTTCAAATACATACATACCATTTAGTGGATATTTGTTTCAAGAACGAACAATTTTTTCAATTTCAAATGACAATTAACTCGTTATTCATATCAAGAAAAACTTTCAAGTTTTAATTGGGTAAAATCTAAATATTTTAAATCAATCACACATATAGACATTTCACAAATAATAAAAATTAAGTGAAGAAACTTTTTTTTACTATGATAAAAGAATATAACAAATGATTAAGTTTAATTATGTGAACGTTTTTTGTTTCTGAATGCGAGAAAAAAAATATGGAAAAAAATGCATGGAAAACTAAATGTATATAGCTATATTATTTACACTACGAGAATAACATCAATTTCCAATGGCAGATAGCCGTCGACGGCTGTCAATAACCGACGGAATAGCCGTCGAAATAGTGTACGTGCTACCCGACTCTTTTCGACGGAATCGACCATGGCTTTCCGACGGCTTCCTACGGCAATTAGCGACGATTTTCCAACGATTGACGGTGTACATGTAGCCACGAACCTTACTAATATTCTGTCGATAGTCGTTGCTACACTACAAAAGAAGCACTGTTTAGCGACAGCTAATAGCCGTTGGCGGCCATCGCTAGCTGTCGCTAGCCGTCGCTAAAATCCGTTGCAAAATATCTCGTTGCAAGTAAAGAAAGCAACAGCCATAGCGACGGCTCCGTTGTTCATTTTGCAACGGCTTGTAACAGCTAATTGTCCACGTGGAAGCAACCGTTGGGGTTGTTGGTTTCTCGGGTTGTTGATGCAAAGCGTTGCAAAGCATTGCAATATAGCCGTTGCTAGCCGTTGTAAGCCGTCGCTAAATTTGACCAAAGGGCTGTTGCTAACCGTTGCAAACCTGGAATATATTTGCTGCCAATTTGCAACACCTTCAATCCTCAATCCCAATCAATCCAAATAATATAATTCCATCATTTCACACATATAATACCATTCCATCATACCATATAATCAATATCAGCACAACCAAATCATCCAATATTGCATATTCTAACATATATTCATAAAATCATATAAGAAAATCAACATAACCAAATATGAAAATCCACCAAACCAAACCATATAACTAAATTAAACGACCAGTACATATCAAGTGTCAAAGTATCAATTACAACAATCAAAATACCAAACCCACCAAAACACTATGTATCAATCACAATATCCAGAGTACCAAATGTCAAACCCATCATAATATGTACATATATATATAAAGCATACCCATTAAAACAAACTAGCTAAGCATCATCATCATCATATGCACCTCCTTCCCCAGACATTGACCCATGCTTCTGATGGAAGGCAGCAATACGCTCATCTATCTACGTCGCCAGCTGACTCTTCCGCCAATCATTGAGCTCATCCAATTGTGTTTGCATCCGAGCAATCTCTTCCTCATCTATGGATCTCCTATATGCCCTTTGGAAATTAAGAGCCTGTGAAATAATGCAAGTGAATAAGAAGTTCATGACATAAAATAACAATAAGAAAACTCAAGTTATTGGTAATAAACTCAAGTGAAGAAGTTCATGGCATACAGGTTTCTACTATGTAAACGTTGAGTACATACCATATTGCCGAAACTATAACGCCTATTTCGACTTGCCGGTTCGCATATCCGATTAGACTCATCAACCGTAAGCGACTCCCGTTCACTCGCTTGTATTGCTCGTGTATGCTCTGCATTATATCACTCCTATAATTACGAACAGATATTTGACACAATTGCTATAAAATTTACTTATTTACCGTGAAATAAACGAATATGAAATATTTTCATTACATAAATAAACATATTTACCATTACAGAAGCAGCCTTGTCGTCTGACAATCATATGAAACATTCCTATCCTCATCTGTATGCTCCATTTCATGTGTAACTCTAAAAACCTCAGCCGCTGTAGGCTCCCTATCATACTTTGCCCACTGAATATATATAAGAATAGATTATATTGATAATTTGTATGAGTATATACAAGAATAGATTATATACAAGAATAGAAAATATGGTAAAGAGACACTAGTAAATATATACATCAATAACATAAATATTGGTTAATTATTTACCAATTCCCTCCTATGTTGTTGGAAGGATTTCGAGCCACCACGATGTAAAGCGGGGTTTTTGTTCCTATTAGCCTTGTTTCTTGCCGATAATTCCTATTAATTTATACACACTATTAAGTAAAATAATTCAACACGTTTATATGTATAAATATAGTGACAATTTAACTTGCTTTGAATGCTTCAGATTCCTAATATTGTTGGAATCCATCCCAAATATCATCCCCCATCCAACTTGGCTTTTTCCCTGAACTCTTAGCCCCTGACAGAGTCTCTCTATAATTTTTTCGCATCTTTTTATTCCAATGATTTACAAAAACATCCATATCCTACGGATCCACACGTACAGCTGCCTACATATTGAATTATCATACGTGTTATGTAAAAGAGATTATATAATTAAAAAACAATCAACAGAACAGAATACGTAAAACTGATATCATAAGGCATGATGGCATATTGTTTTTGGTTTCATATAAGGCATAATTATATATTACAAAGTTGCACTTACCATAAGATCAACCCATATTGCGCTTTTTATATGTGTTTGGATGTTATCCCACTGAGGCCAACACCCGGACATCCTACTCTTGTATGCTTCCTTCGATACTTGTAAAATGAAATCGGACGGCTCCACCTCGAACCCTCTGTAGAAATGTTAATGTATATATTCAATATAATTCATATAATATAATTCAAATAAGTTTGATACATACCCAGCACTTTTCGAAACTATCTTCGCAACTCGACGAAGATCTAGCTCAAAGCTACTCGGACCTGCTCCAAGTGAAGGTGACTGAGATGTACTACGTCATCTATCAGACATAACTGACAAACATAAATATAATATCATACACTGCTTAGAAAAGAGTACTGATAACATAAGCATCACATAACCATCAATCAATACCACATAATCATTAATCATCGCATAATCATCACATAATTATTAATCAAGTGATAATCATCACATAAACATACTCTGAACATAATCATCGAAGAAAGCGAACATGAAAAGAATAATGCATAACTCGGAATGATACAGATCATATATAGTCATCGTTATTATTACATAGCTCAGAATATTACATAACATAGTCATTATTGTTAATACACAGCTCACAATTATACAACAATCGATGCCATCTATGATCAGTCTTCATCATATTCTGATTCAGACTCGGTCTCGTACTCTATATCATTTTCTTCGGTACTTACAAATGCATATATTAAAACATTCGATTTATTAGTCAATGATCCTACATCAATGTCATCGGTTATCACTATTTTAGTATTTGGCTCAAGATCCACTTGATACACTGCTTCATCTAGAATATTATTTCCATCAAATGTATATCTTGCCTTCGTTTTAAAAACAGCCCACCAGTCTGCTTTATCTTTTTTTAAGGACGGATATGGAGCAAAATAAACTTGTAAAGCTTGCTTAGCTAATACAAAAGGATCATACTTATAGTAATGCGACGTATGCCTTATTTCAATTAGCTTATAATCTTTGTGCACGTTAATTCCAGAGCCAGGAACATTGCTAAAACAGTTGCATTTGAATAAAAAAAAACTTTCTCTGCACGTTGTATATAATATGTCAAATCTAAAAATTGTGTTTAGACGCCGTAAAAATCTTTTATATGCCCATCAGGACCATCACTCCCTTTGACAAATACACCACTATTATATGTTAATTTTTCAGCCCCGTAATTTTGTGCTGAATTTAAATCCATTGACGAAGAATATTGGATAAGTCTTGACATTTCGTTTTGGTCCGATAGCAAGATGTCATAATCCTTCGTCAACAACACGGTTTTCTGTATCATGATCCGTAGTTTGAAAACCGTCCAGCAAATTGTTTACTGAGATCGCCAGATGGATGCTATGTTTCGTATATGCTGCAAATATGTATTATGTTCCTTTATAATTAATATATACATGTATAACTGAATTATATATGAATTCATAATTACCTGACAAATGGTGCAATTTCAGCACAATTTAGAAGAACATTTGTGTGTGCCACATGGTAATCTCTATCATCTAACCATATTTCCACTTATTTTCCAGCAGGTCTTCCATGTTGTCTAAAAATAGATAACATTGTTTGAGAAGAATCCTGCTCAATAGTTTCTTCATAACGGGGAACACTTACGAACGATAAGTTCACATCGTTACTAAAGTAATGTGAGAAAAAATGAAGCTTCTTCTTCAAGGTACGATTTGCAAATCCAACTTTCTACTCGTGCTTTTGTCTAATTTTCTTCTTCAAATGATTCAGGTACCTATAACAAAATTAATTAAATTTATATGGTGGTACAAAAACCGAAATTAATTAAATTACCTCTCAAATGGATACATCCATCCATATTGCACAGGACCACAAAGGAGTGCTTCAAATGGAAGATGAACAGGTAAATGCTCAATTACATTAAAAAAAACAGGCGGAAATATTTTCTCCAGTTTGCATAGAAGTACATGGATTTCTGCTTCAAGTTTACGTATACGATCTACCTTTAACGTCGTAGAACAAAGCTGTTTATAAAACATACTTAATTCTGTTATAACACTCCATATTTTTTGCAGGCAGTAGTTCTTCGAAAATCACGGGAAAAAAATACTCCATTATAATGTGGCAATCGTGACTTTTCATCCCACTCAATTTGCTGTTTTTAAAGTCAACGCATCTACGGAGGTTAGAAGAAATCCCATCAGAACATCTAAGTCTTCCCCCCCACTTTAGAATGAGTTTTACTTGCTTATTGTCTAGCTCATAGCAAGCTTTGGGTTTCTTATTATCTCGTATAATTGAAGTTCGGGCCGCTTACAGAAGTGTAATATATCACGTCTTGAATTCGCATCGCCCTTGATTTTCCCCTTCACATTCAAAATTGTATTAAACACGTTGTCAAACACATATTTTTCGTTGTGCATGATGTCCAGTTATGTCGGAATAGGAGATTTTTTCAGTATGGTAACTCTCAGCATATACTTTGCTTGCACCAATTATGAATGTCTGATTTACCTGAAATTTCAACCTGTACCCCATTTTCATGTATTTTTGGGTAGTCTTTTACAATTTCGTATATCTCTTCACTTGTCCAAACCTTAGATGGTAGCATACTCTCTACTCTATTAGCTTTAAAGTTCTTTTTATCCGTTCTAAATTTATGATTGATATGTAGAAAACACCGATGACGGTCAAACCAAGAAATTTTCTTTCCATACTTTAATGAAAATGCACGTGTTTCATCCATACAATAAGGACAAGCTAGACGTCTAGATGTGCTCCAACCTGAAAGCATGCCATACATGGGAAAATCACTAATAGTCCATAATAAAGAAGCAAACATACGAAAATTCCTTTTTCTCGAAATGTCGTACGTTTCAACTCCTTCATGCCACAATGTTTTCAACTCATCGATTAGTGGTTGTAGATAAACATCAATTTCTTGTGTCGGATCATCGGGACCGGGGACGATAATCGTTAGAAACATATATGGAGTTTTCATACACATCCATGGAGGTAAATTATAAGGAGTAATAATAATAGGCCATGATGAATATTTACTACCAAACTAAGAAAATGGCGAAAATCCATCCGTACATAAGCCAAGCCTAACATTACGGCTCTCTGCCGCAAATTCAGGATAAGTCTTATCGAAATGTTTCTATGCTTCTCCATCAGATGGATGTATCAAAGTTTCTTCTTCTAGTGTTCTCACACTGTGCTGTCGCATATGACATGCTATAGCAGAAGATGCATATAACCGTTGAAGTCTGAGAGTGATGGGTAAATAATGCATCCTTTTATATGAAACTTCTTTTCCTTTCTTTTTTCTTAGTTTGTATCTTTCCCCGTTACATATTCTGCATTTAGTAAGATGAGCGTCTTCTTTCGAACACAGCATGCAACCTTTTACACTTGTATCTATCTTCTGGTACGGCAATTCAAAAGCAGACATAAGTTTCTTTACTTTGTAATGACTATCACACATCAAATTATTAGGTGGCATGTGTCGTTTTGCAGTTTGTACAACTGCTGTAAATGCAGCTTATGTAAGATTAAATTTCGATTTCATAGTGAAGTATTCAATAGCCACATATAATTCGGTTCCGTTTCTACATCCATCCCACAATGGCCTCTTAGTAGAATCCAACAAATCATAAAAAAAATTAGCTTCCGCGGTCGGCTCTTCGTCAACATTTTCATTCCCATCATCACCTTGGTCAAAGGTAGGAAACATTGATCGTGCAACATCTTGCACCATGTTTTCTATAGGATTGGTCATAGTATTATCGTCCTATAACACTATTGGATTAGGTGTAGGTTGAACAAGTTCTCCATGACGATCCCATAAGTAATAATTCGATACAAAACCAAATTTGTACACATGTACTTCTACTACATCTGGTTTTCAATGCTTCAGATGTTTGCACTTACTACACGGACAATGAATGTCTACGTTATTTCGATTATTAGATTGAGCAAATCTAACAAATACGTGTACACCATTACAGAAACGTTCGTTTATTGATCCTTTCATACCTTTTCGAGGTTCATACATCCAACTACGATCGAGAAAATAATCGAACATATTTCCTGATTTGTAAAATGTAGGTTAGAAGATTGAATGACACACTTCATATTAAAGTCCTGTAAAAATTCATATACAACCCTTTACTGTTTTAACAAATTCAAATAAATATTGCATTGAAATTTTCAATTCTTAGGTTTGTTGTTTTTTTTTTACTTTGACGGCCGTTTATCCTACTTCCCATTACAAAAAGAATAATGTAATCATATTTTATAAATCATTTCAGGTTAAACGATTCTAAAAAAATTTGACAGCACTTCCCTTTATTCCCTGTATCGTACACAAATGCGTGTACACAGGAAAAAGGAAGTGCCATCGAAATTTTCTGAACCGTTTAAACTGAAATGATTTATAAAATATGATTGCTTTATTGTGTTTGTAACTTGTCCAAATACTAGGATAAATCCAATAAATGTTGTATCAGATGAATATAGATGTCCGTTCTGTGGAAAAAACGAATATCCATTTAACGATCATATACAACACTTGTCAGACGGGGCCAAAAATTCTCTAAGGGGTTCACATAAATAAAGCGCAAATTAAAAAATATAAATATTGAAGTATTAGTGGTCTGTAGTGAAATAATGATCTTAAATTTTTTTTAGTAATGTAGCCAAATAGAATTCGTTTAATTATGAATCAAAATCCATGTGAACTGTCAGTAACTCGGAAAATATGACTTATCTCACAAATGGGAACTATGAGTTACTATTTTAACAACTACAAAAACTATTTTATAAAATCGATTTAATGTTATTTTATAAACTACAAAAACTACAACTACAAAAACTATTTTATAAACTATTTAATGTTATTATATTCATTTCTTCATTTTTTTACAAAAACTATTTTATAAATAAACCCTAATTTTTAATTACGAATTAAACAATCAAACCAATAGTTAATATCACCAACTCAACAAATAAAATATTATCATTAACTAATACATAATAACAAACCCATAATTAACTAATTTTCTGAATTAGGGTTCTTAACATATCCCCAAATCAATTAATACGCTACTATCAACAACTATTACAGCATAGTCATCAATTTCTATCACACATAATCAACCAATTTTCAAAATTAGGGTTTTGATTAAACCTTGATTAAGCAGAAATGGGAGAGCAATAGCATACCTTTGATTTTTGGAGCGTTGTGGCTTTCACGATGGGGAGGTCGGCAGCTCGCGTCGGCGGTGGCGGCTCGCGTCGGCAGTGGAGGAGGGGTTTGTTGAAGTGAATTGGGGAAAGGGAAGTGTGTTTTTCTGTTCTATGGTCTGCCTGTATATACGCGTATAACGACGGCTAGCATCGGCCGCGTCGGCCGTCTTTTTTAGCCGCCGCTAGCCGTCACTAGTATCGGTCACTAACTGAAGCCTGTTTTGCAGTGCTATCCGTCGAAATTGTGACTAGATAGCCGTCGCTATCCGTCGAAAGCCGTCAGTAACTTGGGTGTTTTTTCTTCTTTCCAATAGCCATTCGATTCTCATACAATCCATATACATCAATATATATCACAGCTTCATTTCACACACACATGCACACACATACACACACACACATATATATATCGTATGTACGTATGTATATATGTGTGTGTATGTATATATGTGTGTATATATATAAGTGTGTGTGTGTAAGCTAAAATCACATATTATACCAACAACCATATTAACAAAAAATTCAAGCTCAAACAATCCAAAAAACATAAAATCAAACATCCAACATCTCCACAAAATGTACCAAGCATATCCGATCAACGTCTCCACAAAATGTATCAAACATACCCAAATCAACATAAAACATCCAGCCTCTCGTCAATTTTTATCAAACATAACAAAATACATCATACTCATCATCTCCAAATGCATATATACAATGTCCAAGCACAAACACAAAATAACGTACCTATCAAGACTCGTCCTCGCCTATAGAAGCACCCGATGACGAAGATAATGTCTCAAGCTACTGCACATACTCCGCCAAGCGCTAGTTCGGCTACATCATCTCCATAACATAAAGGCGGTCTTGCTCCTGTAGTTGTGCAACCATGGCTCTCAGCTCTATAATCTTTGCTTTGTCTCGAGCTTTTTGGTACGCTTTCTGGGAGATCCTAGCTTACGAATATAAATAAGTTGTTATAGAACTTATGTAACTTTATAAAAATTGTGCAAATTTTATAAGGTAGTTTATTTTTATAAATTACCGTCTGGTTCCCAAAGCCAAAATGCCTACATCGCGACGTCATTTCCATGATAGAGTAAAAAATAGCATTCTTCTCATCATGCATCAACCCAGCCCGTCCTGTTTCCTCCAACTATGTGCTCATGCTTTATGAAAGTTTTCCTACAATGTAAAAGAAAATATAATTGAAATATACACAAGATTATTTTATTTCTTTATAACTAATTGCTTAAACTGATCAATATTAAAAACTTAAAATTTAAAATATGCTTACATAGGAAGCGGTTGCTTTATCTTTGTCCTCCCATGCGTACGTGAGATTGCCTACTTCGTCTGTCTGCTTAATAGCATGAGTATGAGCAAATACATCCATATTCTTTAGTGTTGAATTTATATCCATTAACGAAGAATATCGTATATATCGTGACTTTTCTTTTTGGCTCCATCGCTAGATGTTTCAATCCTTTATCGACCATACAATTTATCGGATCATAAACGTAGTTCGAAAACCAACTAGTGAAATCTTTCTTGATATTGCCACTTGGATGTTGTGATTCATAAAAACTGAAGATATAGATTTTTTAGCAACATCCTAAAGGAGTTTCTTAGCAACATGCAATAAATCATAGATTTTTTTTGCTCCAATATTTGGTTCTTCTTCGACATTAATATCATTATTATCCACTTCAACGTTAGGGAACATTGATCGTGCTGCATTTTCAACCATATTTTCTACGAGATTCGTCGTAATAATTTCATTACCAACCTCCTCCTCTGACTGTACATGATTAGGTGTTAAAATTTGTTCAGACAGTCCGACACCAAATAATTCGACATGAAATCGTATTGGCACGAATGAACACTAACCATATCTGGTACCCAATGCATCAACAATTTGCACCTACTACATGGACAACGAATTTCTACATCATTTTCATTATTAACTAAAGTACATTCAATAAATACGTGTACACTATTATAAAAATGTTCGCTTATTGAGCCTCTCATTTTTCTTCATTGTTGATATATCCACCTTTGATTAATAAAATAATTGACCATTTTCCATACTTTAAAACATATGATAGAAATTAAAAAAAGTATTAATCATTTTATGAATTCACATTTTATTTTTCAATTCAATCGTATAGTTTAATGTTATATATATTATATGGTATTATTATTTTTTATTTTTTTATTTTTCAATTCATTTATACATTTCAGTATTTCTTTAGCCATAATTCATTTTTACGGAATGACATTATGAACATAATATTAAATTTTTAGGTTATTGTTTTCTACATTGATGGTCGATCATCCTACTTTCCGTTAACAAATACAATATTAATTACATTTCATAAATTATTTCATTTTAAACGAGTCAACAAAATTTCGGCAGCACTTCCCCCATGTTCCATGTATCTTATACAAATGCGTGTACACAAGGAACAAAAACGAAGTGCTGCCAAAATTTTATGAACCGTTTAAAATAAAATAATATATAAAATGTAATTACTTTATTGTCTTTGTAACTTGTCCAATACATGGATAAATCCGACAAATATTTTATCAGATGAATATAGATGTCCGTTCTTTGACAAAAACGAATATCCATATAACGATCATACACAATACTTGTCAGACGGGGCCAAAAACTCTCTACGAGATTTATAAAAAATAAAGCACTAATTATCGTGTTCGACATTTTAAAAAACATGTACACTAAATCATGCACATCTATCCTAATTAACCCAAGCTAGCTTTAATGCGGATATGCACTAATTAATCAACGTGTATACACTAATATACACTAAACAAATAAATATTTTCGACATTTAGATGATAATAACTGTAATTAACACTCAATGAGGTATAGTAAACAATCAATGGGGTATTATATATAAACAACTAGAATAAAAAATTAACCATAATTTACAAATCAAAATTAATTAGGATTTATAAATAAAACCAGGTTGGAGATTGATGGAAGGCCTAGACTTGTTGAGAGTGGAGAATGACGAAGTTGAAGAAGATTGGGAAGGCGTGGGGGCTGGCTGACGGCCGAAAGGAGGTGATGGAGTTATTTGGTGAATTTGGGGGAATGAGATAATGAATCGGGTCTCGGCTTGCTGGCTGTATACACATTTATTTTTCATGGTTTTCGACGGCTGTCGATGATATATTTACGTCGGTTTTCGACGGTTTACCACAGCCACTATATTTTATTTACGTAAAAGCCACTGAGATCGTTAACCGTCAATAGCCGTCGAAAATATCCGTCGGTGGCCGTTGAAAGCTTCCCTCGCTATTTAGTGTGTTCTAATAGTGTTATAACTAACATTGTTTCAAATGCTAATAGCTTTCCAAATTTCTTAGTTCTATATTTTAAATGATGTAATACAATGCTATTTTTAAGTTACAAAGCTATATTCTTTTAGCTTCCAAGCCGCTACATCTATATTTTTATACTACCATTAATCGATTGAAATATTTTTTAAATCACTTTTGTTATTTTACAATTTTGAGCATCATTCCGTATTATTTTATTAATTTAGTAAAATGAGTAAATAAAATCAACTTGAGTTTTACATATCTAACAGGGTCTTCGTCCTCGTCCTTAATCTAATCGTTAAAGTTAAAATGTTTCGTTAAAACTAAATATTCCTATTTTTTAAGTGAAACAAGATAGAAGAACAGCATTAATTATCAAATGATCAATTTAGTCACTTTATTTTACTTTTACAAAGGATGAATCAATTATTTGATTCTCTCCTTGTTAAAATTATTTAGTCAAAAGTTAATCTTTTTACGCTTCCCTTATCCAACATATTTCACACTTCAGAGAATTCCTTGGTATATTCTTGAAATAGTGTGCTAGTGACGTGGATTGTGAATTTAATGAGCTAACTTCCATCATGTTATATTGTTTTGATTTAGTAACAGCAATTTATGTTCCTTTGATAAGAGTATAAATATAATTTTGTTATAATTTCAAAAAGTCTTCTTTTACCTTTTCCCTTAATTAAGATCTAAAATTTCATTATTTTATCGTTTCCCTTAGCCAATTTTGTTTTCTCCCTTTAACAAATTCCCTTTTGTTCATATGTCATCATGTTCAGTATGTCTACATGCTAAATACAGCTTCATACATTCACACGTACACGATATGCATATGTACGTAGTGTTGGAATTCCTAATGTAAATGAAATACACTTGTCCCACATCGTCAAATTTGCAAAGCTATTTCAATATATATATATGGCTTTGCAATGAAGGTGGGCATCCAAATGTATGCTTTGTTGTGAGGAGGGAGATCATGCATCTCCACCACGCGCGTGCGCCGCCGTCTGACCGAACCGGGCCGGGTTGGGTTTGGCTCTAGTATGATACTCGTATTTTTACTGTAACGGGCTTTTTAACGGTTGCAGGTTATACGAACGGACGCGACTGTTCATAAGCGGATTGCTGAGGAGGTGCGACTTCTGAAGCGAGCGGGTGCGACCAGTTAGAAGCAATCAGGTGCGAGCCGATTGAAGCGAACGCGGGCGAACAGATGTGGCGCGAGCGGGTGCGACCCGACTAAAGAGGCGCGGTCTGTTGTATCTTGAGGGGATTCTGAAATAAAATTCTTAAGGAAATTGTTACGACAAGCCTCAGACGGAATTTCCTTTATATACTGGTTAGATTCTAGTTTATTCTATAATCTTTCGTTTCTACGTTGTGCTGTTTCTATAAATAGTATAACGTTGTTGTTGTAATTTATTTACAACGTAACTTATAGTTACAATTATCTAATACAGAATTCCAGCGTAGTGGAATTCTAATTGATAAACTTGTGCGACAAGTTTATAGTTACTTGCTATCTGTTTTGGTACACTAGACGTATAACACATAGATACATACATGTATGATATATGCATGCATATATTACAAAACCAGAATTTTTAGTTACAGTGGGCGAAAAGTTGATGGGAACTAGAGAAATCAAATTTAAATCATGTTCTAAGACAATGTGAGAAACATTTAATTGTTATCTGACGCACCTATAGTATAATTTTTTGTTCAAGAAATATCCATAAAAACAAAGAAATAATAATGAATCAGTCATATGTATACGTTAATCACTAATAAAACTAAGATGATAAATGTCATTTATCCCAAAACTAATTTATATTTGCAATACTCGAGTTATATATTCTTTAGATTGTCTGTCAGTTTGAATTTAAAATATAGTAATCGCTTCTATGCAAGTAATAAATACTAATTTAAGTTGCATTTTATGAATAATATGTGACCAAAATCCTTGATCATACTAGGAATTATTATTATTTCAAAATCTTGGGTAGGGCAGTTGACCGCCTCATCTAGCATCCAGTCTCGTCATTGCCTTAAGAGACTACACCCGTACACATGTTAAGTATGAGAAGCCCACCAGCTAGTGGGAAGATCACTAGATGTTATAGAAAACACCTTCAGATGTGAAGTCAGTTAATATTACCTAAAAGCAAATTTGCTAGGCTAATCAAACTAATCTTCAAACCCATATAATATACTCTTGTATGGTACTACAAACCCAAACTAAGGTAATGTTTTGTTTGAAATCGAATTTTTTGCTTTCGGTTTTCAATATGTATCTCAATATGAAAAAAAATTGAAGGACGACGGAGGGAATGAAAGAAAGACGGTTGTGAGGACAAACTAGAGGGACGATGAAAGAATGAATTGTTTTACGTGCTTGTGTTACTTTTCAAAATACGGAAAATAAAAAAAATTCTATTTTGTATGTCAACTCCGTTTTCAAAATTGGTCGCTTTCGACAATATACATGTGGCATGTGCATTTCTGTATGGATGAAAACACGAAATTAAATCAACAAACCAAACACTATCTAAGATTTTCAAATAGCAGGTATATTCAAAGATTAATTATACACACACAACATACAAAATACTTGGGATAGTTTCAGTACGTTGTTTCAGAGTGTTAAAAAGTGGAGTCATGCATTTTGGAACAAACACTATGGCGTCAAAATACATAGTAAAGCTCGATTAGTAGGTATTGGTTGTTCAGTAATAAAGAAAAAAAAAACGTTTTAAAAAGTTATAGTTGACATATGACCGTATAATCCATTATAGATTCAATCACCTACATATACTTATCAGCACGTTTTATTAATCAAAACCAATAACGTGGTATCATGGTAGCCTATATTGCAAGTACAGAAATATATTAATTAGTCATATAGTAAGTGATCTATGTGCATTGCAAAGATGATAACAATAGACACGTTTTCTTCATCTATATGCACTTCCACTGAGAAACACATATATGATTTGATATGTAAAGCAGTGTGTAAGGGGGAAAATTTGTCAAAGTAATCGTTGTATAAAAGGCAAATCTCTATTAAAATACAGAATACTTCCACTTCAAAAGGAAATGCAAAGCAGACTTGCACATATTGCACCAAATGCTCACTCCACTATAAAAACAAGTAATGACAGAATATCCAACTCATATGCATGCTATATAAACACTAAGCTCATAGATTGTATTCACAAGTACAACACAAAATAAAGGTAGTCATCATCAAAAGATGTCTTCTACCTTCTTTTACTTCTCTCTTATAATCATTCACATTATATCCTCCTCTCATGCACAATTGCAAACTGACTTTTATTCCTCGTCTTGTCCGAACGCTGAAAGTATCATTCGATCCACTGTTCAGAAGCACTTCGACCAGGACTTTACTGTAGCTCCTGGCTTGCTTAGACTTCACTTTCATGACTGCTTTGTTCAGGTTCAGGAAACCACAATACCTGCACAAACTGTATATGTTATTTGTTATTTGTTTTTTTTTTAACAACTTATTGTTTTGTTCAGGGCTGTGATGGATCGATATTGATATCGGGCACATCATCAGAAAGAACTGCATTACCAAACGGAGGTCTCAGAGGATTCGAAGTAATAGATGATGCGAAGTCTCAAGTAGAAGCTGCATGCCCAGGGGTTGTGTCTTGTGCAGATATACTGGCACTAGCAGCACGTGATTCTGTGGATCTGACAAATGGGCCCACTTGGTCAGTGCCACTCGGAAGACGCGATGGTCGAACTTCTTCCGCTTCAGATGCTAAAGACTTGCCAACACCATTTGATTCAGTTGCTGTTCAGAGGCAGAAGTTTTCTGATAAGGGCTTGAATGATAAGGATCTTGTTACACTAGTCGGTAAAAATTCATTATTTCTTCTAAACAAATGCTGTTAACATCTGTTCACTAAGCACATGTTAGCATTACTACACACACACAAGAATAACGTATCATTGTATGAACATGCAGGTGCACATACAATTGGGCAGACAGACTGCCAGTTCTTCAGATACAGACTATACAACTTCACAACAAGCGGACAAGCGGACCCCACAATTGCCCAATCCTTTCTGATGCAGCTGCAGGCTTTATGTCCTTCGAACGGAGATGGTTCTAGAAGAGTGGCGCTTGACACAGGAAGCATGAAGGAGTTTGATGCGAACTGGTTCAAGAACGTCAGAAATGGGCAGGGCATTTTGGAGTCAGATCAGAGATTATGGGAAGATGCTAACACGCAAACTATCATTAAAAACTATGCAGGGTTTTTACGTGGGTTGCTTGGCTTGAGGTTTGATTTTGAATTTTCTAAGTCGATGGTTAAGATGAGTAGTATTGGGGTAAAGACTGGGAATTTAGGGGAGATCAGGAAGGTATGCTCTAAATTTAATTAGATAATACTATTTGTGATGAAGAGGACTGTGTAATTTGTGATTTATTAGCTGCGTGTAATACCAGATATGTGTAAGTGTTATGTGATCAATAAGAAGGTAGTGTTGTTATACAATTAATCGATTTTGTTACCTGTGTATCTGTTTTGTTGTTAGAGAGTTTGCCAAATTTTATTCACCATTCAATGTTTTTCTTAAATGTAAAAATATAAATCTAAGAAGACGTCAGGAGCGCCTGTAGCTCAGTGGATAGAGCGTCTGTTTCCTAAGCAGAAGGTCGTAGGTTCGACCCCTACCTGGCGCAGTAAACATTATATTATGGATTTTTCAAAAAAAATCTTTAATCTCCGTGCCTTTTTGCAAGGCACTTACAACAACATAGCATACCTACCTGATATCCCCTAGATTCCCAGACTTCACCCCAACACCCGCCCCTTTGTAGCAGTATTTGTTTTTTCAAACACACTTAAAGCAATTTCTTTGTACTACGTTCAAATGTAGGTTGTATATTAAATTTTTGGTACATAGAATACACACTGCTATAATTGCATTAAAAATTCATACAACATCAATAAACACGTGAAAACCTAAGAAGACTAGTAATGAACTAATAAACATCAACAGTAAATTGCATTATTTAGACAAAACTTTGACGCTGTTTGTACATGGTCTAATTAACACATTATACAATGAATTATATTACAAAATCTTGCGAGATATAAGTAATTAAACAGTAAACAGATACAAAACGTGTGCTCTACTTAGATGAGCTAACATTGATGAACTAAGTTTCCTCGAATGTGCTCATAAATCCACCTAAAAAGCCAGCTCCATTGCAATTTCCACACAGTATTTCACGTTTTCCCCTGCAAATAAAAATAGTGGACAAGGGAAGCTATAAAATGTTAACAAATACATGCGCAGGATAATAAAAGAAGAAAATAAAATATCAAGGTTACTGAAATTGCATAAGGTTTTACGCTCTGTATTGTGTTGAGAAATGTAACGACCCATAAATTTTGTTGATTTTAATGTTTTAATAATATATTTAATTGAAATTTTATGAATTTTTAAATAATAAAATTTTGAAATAAAAATTTAATATTCAGAGTACGTCTATTTAAACATAACAAATGATAAATTTTCATCAGATAATATTGAAATTTATTTTCTTGGGTAATTCTATTGAAATTTAAATCAGTTAAATTTGATAATAATAAAATGTTTTCCAAACCTGAATATTTTTGCACAATAAATTTATAAATCATCTTCTGAGTGAGGCGTCATATTTCGTTTCTTCAAATTTGAACCGCTATTGTCCCGTTTTATCTTATTTCGGGCAAAATAGCAGCATTTTCGGTACCGATTATCGACTTTTGATTAAATATCGTACTATTGATCTCTGTATACCATTTTGATCGTCTCGTTGTGCTGATCTCCGCAGTATATTCATTTGTGTGTTTCAACGTTTGGTAAACGGCGAAATCTTCGGAACGATTCACGGTATCGGTTCCGAAATTGAGTCGTTTGTGCTCTGTGCCCTTTCATTTGCCCATTTGGTATGGTTAATAACCAGTAGCTCTTTATATTTTGGAATTTAATTTTTGATGGTCTAAATTCCTATGGTTATTATATGTCGTTCGTTTATGCTTTGAATATATATATATATATATATATATATATATATATATATGAAATGTTACTTTGTTCTTCCTCATTTTGCCTATGCATTCTTCCTTCCACCTATTTTTTTCGGCCACACTAAACATTTCACTTTCCCCTCCGCAACTTCTTCCACCTCTCCCATTTCTCTACCCGTGCCTCGTCTCTCACTTTCTAGCCGAGTTCCTCCTGAAGCTGACCACGTCTCTGCCGTTTTCAAAGCACCGCCACCCACCACCGGCCGCAACACCCTGCAGTCATCACTCCGCCTGCTACCTAGAGCGCCCAGACCGTGCCTACCCATCCTTTTCCCACGCCATCAGTTCCATAGCCGTCATGGCCACCATGGCCGAACTCACCTCACCCCATCAGCTCCTCTCCGGCCATGTCTTCCACTTCCCTTGCCGGGCCGAAGCTTCTCTACCCTATCTACCCTCCTTTGAGAAATTTACTTCTTACTGTAAGTTACTTTCACTTTTAAAAAAACTATTTGCTTATGTAAAACCTGATTGAGTTTGTATATACTAATATTGAAAGGAAATTATATATTGTTTGCATCTATAATTGTGCTGGCACTCAGACTTGCTACTGCCGCACTTCCATTGTTTATATATATATATATATATATATATATATATATATATATCAATTTGTATATATCAATTTGTGAACATAATTGGATATATATTATGATTGCAGTATATATTGTATAAAGATGTGTGTGTGTGTGTATTTACAACTGTATATATTTTTCAGATATATATATATATATATATATATACACAGTTTGCTGATATTGTTAAGTATACGTTATATATGTTAATAGTATATATATAAGAAACGAAATTTATGTCTACTTTGTATAGGATATATATATTTACAATATATAATATTTGCTGCTTTTAATTTTATATGTATATAACAGTGATTTTTAAATGTTAGAAGTACATAGGTTATACATTTTTAATAGATTAGTATATATGTATATGTTCTGCATATATAGGTTGTAATTGTTATATATAATATATGTTTACTGTAAATTTTACATTTAAGCTTATACTTCTGTCTGCAAGGGTATACAGTATTATATATTTGTGTTTAGATCTTTAAAAAAATGGTTTTTGTAATAGTTTCAACATATGTATATAGTATAGCTATTATAATATATATATCATATATAATGTTTCTAGCGTATACATATAGATTTGGATTTTGTGTTTTGATTTTCCATTATAATATATAAGTTTATACATATATATTTGCTAGCATATAATCTGTAAAGCTTTGTAAGTTAATATATATGTGTATTATATTATAGAGTGTTGGCCTGCATACGTATGAGGTTGGTTTATATGTAAGTATATACATATAACATGTGTTTGATTTCTTTATATATATATATATATATATATATATATATATATATATGGATTTAGATTCGAGTATAAGGTATATATAATAAGTTTTGTGGTTCCCATTGACAGTTGAAATGGAACATATGTAATTGTTTATTTAATGTTATTTTAAACTGCTATATATATGAGTGAGTAACATAATAGAATAGTTATATATATATATATATATATATATATATATATATTAATGTATTAGCATATATATGATCATATGTTTATATTTAAACTAGTATATATTTGTAGTATATATATTTGGTTGCTTATTTAAATTCTGCATTGAAGATCTTTACTTTATTTTTATTTTTTCAGTGGCTTATTTAAATTCATATGGGTTGTAATAGTATCGGTTTGATGGTATATGGGTATATATGCATACAATAATTATTGATTTGTAAGCATTTTATAATATTTTAAATCAGGATGGGTCAGTTCATACATATATGGATTTATATATATATATATATATATATATATATATATATGTTATCATATGGCTGGGTGTGTAATTATAAGTATTATATGTATAGATATGTTTGTTTTATTCTATTTGTTTAATTAAAACAATGATTTTAATTTATATATATATATATATATATATGTGTGTGTGTGTGTGTGTGTTATTTTAATATTTGTTTTAAATTAAATATTGATTTTAAATTATAACATGTATGTGAGTTGTATATGTTCATATATTAATTTGTATAGGTAAGTATTGATTTTAAATATAATATTTTTTTTTTTGATTCTTACTAACTTGAGTCTTAAGAATAATGATTTTGAAATTTCAGATTTTTAATATTAGTCTTAAATTTAAAATATTAAGAAAAATTGTATATATAATATTATAATAATAATGTATATATATTTTCAGTTTATATCAAAACTGATTCAATTTATCTTCATCAATCCCGTTCTGATTTGATTTCGTCTATTCCTATTTATCAGCTTCGTTCGTCGAATCGTATCCATCTATCGTTGCTTTGGAATTCGTAGCACATTTCTTTGTCAAATCTATCTAAACTCGAAAGATGAGCAATCACTCACAATTAACATTCTTATATTTAATTAACATTCTTATATTTATTAAATTTGATTTCAATTGAAACGACTATTGAAATATGCTCTTGTTAGTTATTTACATTGCTATATATATGCTATTATCTGTATCTGTTCATCTGTGACATCTGACATCATTATCTGTTATTTATATTGATGATATATGTCTGTTATATTATTATCATATCTGTTATCCCTGCAAGTTCCCTGTTAGTATAGAATTCCCTATGCGTTGAAATGATACATACCCGAAAGATCTGTAGAATAGGAGAAAATCATTATGTGTTGAAATGATAAACCGAAGCGATTTTCATTGAATTGAATTTAGGATTGCGGGTTGAAATGATATATACCCGTATATATTAAATTGCAGATTGAAACGATAAATATCCGTATCACTTGACCATAGAATAGAAAATTATATACAGACACTGTTGGTCTATATATATATATATATATATATATATATATATATATTGAAATGATTTCCAAGGTTTTGAAATTGAATTTATTTAAGAATTATACTCAAATAAGTTTGATTTAAAATTTATTAAATTTGGGATTTTAAAGATATGATTTTATAACTTGATTTTTGAATAAAAGTGATTTAAATGAATATTTCAAATTTACATAAAATTAAAATGGTATATTTAGTTTTATTTAAATTTGAAATTATGTTATTTGAATGATTAAGCAAATATTTCAAAATAAATAATAGTAAAGTGAATTTAATATATATATATAGAATTATCAAATCTAGTTTTGAAATGTTTGAATATTTAAAGCTTTAAAAATATTGAAATTGAAATAGTTTATTTTATGGTTAAAATCTGTATTTAAAATCGATATAATTTAAAATGGTTTATTGAGAAACTGAAATAAATTGAAACTGATGATTTGAGATTTGATTAAATTTGAATTTTGGAATTCGAGTTGATATGGAATCGATTTGTGAAATTTGAGGAAACTATTTTATTATATAAAGTATTTTTAAATTATATTTAAAAATATTTTATATCTTACTTTATAAATTATTTTAATATAAATCATTTTTAATATAAACAATTTTTAATATAAACTATTTTAATATACTAACTATTTTAATATAAACTATTTTAACTTATAACTCTTTTATATAAACTATTTTACTTTATAAACTATTTTATTATATATACTATTTTAATATCTAAACTGTTTAAGTGGTGGAAGTTATGTTTTCAAAGTTATGAATTTCAAAGTATTATGTTTCGAAAATGTTATAATTTCAAGTGTTTGGTTTCGAAAGTGTTATAACTTTGAAAGTGTTATGATTTTGAAAATAGATATATTTGAAATGGAAATGATATCGTATTTGGTTTTGAAATGTAAATGATATCGTGTTGATATGGTTTTGAAATGGCGATGATATTTTGGTTTTGAAGTATAAACTATTTTGAGATGACCGCGGTGTTATAATAACGATTGTTGTTAAAGAGACCGGGATCGAATATTGTCATACTCTCTGCCAATACCGAAAACCATTTTAACAACCGTGTACGCGGTGGAGATTCCAGAATGAAGTAGGATGGTGGCGACGTTCTATTGAGGTATATATGTGGACCCGACTCTCGTGAGTTGGCATAAGGTGGCTAAAACAGTAACGATTCTTGGACCAAGTGAGGCCATTCCTCCGATCGGTCACATTTCTTCGATATTATATTCTGCCTTTATGATTGGTTTGGTGGCCACCCTTGATTTTGATTTGGGAGTGTTCCGAGGTGGGCGATAGTAGCTGCTATGCGTTACCACCAGCCCGGATGCGTAATTGGTATATCTATCCTTGCATTGCCTAGCTGTGCCGTATTATCTACCCTAACGTGTCTTATACGAGCTTGTTTTGTGTCGTACCTATGAAGTATCCTCTGGTAGCCTCCTGATCTGGAGGTATTACGGTACTGTATAGACTATTGGCACTACAAAATGTGTTAAGGTGGAAAATGTAAAGACTTAACGCTATTTTAATAGTTTACTTCACTTTAAACATTATTATAATAACGTATATTACTACATAGTAGATAGTTTAACGGATCCTCGGAGAATGGTTATCCTAAACATCCTTTGAGTTACTTGTATTTCAGTTGATATTTCACTTGAGCTGGATTTATTGATATAAAAATGTTAATCCTGACTCGAGTGTTTTGTGTTTTGCTTTATGCTCGGATCAGACTGAGTGTCACAGCATTTGAGACTCACCTTTAGAGTTGGAGCTTCGCTAGGAGATCCATCTATCTATTCAGCTTGCAGTTATTCAGTTGATTCCAGTGATGCACTCTGATCTTGTATTTGGCTATTGTATTTGATACTTCTGTTGTATCTTATTTAACTCTGTTATATATATAGTAGCTTCGTAAACTACTATTCTTTTGTTTCCGCTGTTTATTGTTATATTACTCTGTGTCTGTGATTCTGTGATTTATTTACTGTATATGCTGAGTTTTGCCAATATAATTAACAATTTGATACTTTGAGCAATTCAAGTCCGACATGTGCGGATGCGAATGGTTGAAAATATCAGGATGTGACATGTGGTATCAAAGCTCTGGTTTAGGAAAACTTAGCATATGTAGTAAACTTAATTGGGAATCACTTTCGTTCGAGCTTGAATCTCTTCCTCTTTGACTCGGTTTCCTTTGAATTTTGGAACGTTCCCTCAGTTTCAAAACCAATTCTTGTCTCTCCCTATTCGTATTATTCTGGATTCTGGAGTATCTCATAACTCCAGTTCGAATGATCTCTACGATAGATCGGCGGTCTCGCCAATCTCTGAATGATTTGTAAAGGGGCGAAATTTCTTTATAACAGGCATCGATTCACCGAAGATTTCTGTATCGTCGGTTCAGATGCTGCTATCTCTTGTGATCCGATGTCGATTTGCCCCAGAATTCTACATCGATCTTATTCTTGAAGTCTCGGTTGACCCGGTTAAGGTCACCCGCGATTAATATCAGAACACTCATCTTTCCTCTTTTGTTATTTAATTATCTTACCTTAGTTTCGAGCTTATCTTCTCATTTAGAATTCTATTTGATTTAGAGTCCCTTGTATTTGAATCTCTATTTTTGCTTTGAAATCTGTATTTGTATTATCGAGTGAGGGAGTGTAGTTATAATTAAAATTAAATTGTTTAATAATGTGTTGTTTGAGTTGTTAAGTTGATTTGGGGTTTCGGTCGATTCGTCTGATCAACGCTATCGATAGGAATTCTAAAGCACTTGAACAGAGCAAACCGACACAATATTGTTTTCAAATTTGGTAAATGGAATACTTTTGTATGATTATATTACATATAAGTATATTTTCTGAAATTAATTAGTTAAATAAATTGGATGTCTAAAATGATAATGTTTGATTTTCATTTTATTGTTTTGCAAACTACTGATTAATAGATAAATGAATTTATCAAAAATGGTTTATAAATTGATTTGCAATTTAAATAGATTTAAATTAAGGATTTGAGAATTTAAATTTTCGATGATTTCAAACTTTGGTTTTAAAGTTTTAAAGTGTATATTATTTAAAGTATTTTCTAACAGAAATCGTTTCCAAAGAATTTTTAAATGTTTAAATCGGTGCTCCTCTTTTGTCGCTGGAAAATAATTTCGGTAATGGCGGCCGCATCATCGACGTCCATTTTCGAATTTCAGAGTGGAGAGACCATTATGTAGCTTTGCTACACTTTTATTTGGAAATTAAATTGATTTGAATTTCTTAAATATGTCTGGATGTATATATATAAGTATATGATTTTAAATTTAATTTGATATATATATGTATTATATTTATCTCTAAATGTTTGAAGTGAAATCGTAAATTTAATTCTTAAAATTTTGTTAAGGAATGATTTCAATGAAATGAAGCTAAATTTTGAATAAATATTTAAACCCGAAATAATTGAACTAGGAAAATTTTACTTGTATAATACCCAATTACATTTTAATATAACTTACCTAAATTATTCAGAAGTTGAATATGTAATTGAATAACTTACAACGTAAAATGATGTTAAAAGAATTTATAAATAAATCTGAGTGGTTATAATAAATGTTTTATACTTAATTTTATGATTTATAGAAATGTAATTAAGATAAATTGGATAATAGGATAATGAATAAATAAGATAGACAAATAAATTTTGTTTTGAAGGAACTTATAAATTGAAATTTAATCAACTTAATGAAATACCTTGAATTTAAAATCAATTATTGAATATTATTTTATTTAAATGAAATTTATATAGTTTTAAATTAATTGCTTTATTTTGTTTTTTCAATCTATTTTTCTTTCTGGTTGTTTTATTCTCTCACCTCGTTCCTTTTCAAGGACGAAAAGTTTTGAGTAGGAGAGAGTGTAATGACTTGTAAATTTTTAATGATTTTAATGTTTTAATAATATATTTAATTGAAATTTTATGAATTTTTAAATGATAAAATTTTAAAATAAAATTTAATATTGGAATACATCTATTTAAGCATAATAAATGGTAAATTTTCATCAGATAATATTGAAATTTATTTTCTTGGGTAATTCTATTTAAATTTAAATCAGTTAAATTTGATGATAATAAAATGTTTTCCAAACCTGAATATTTTTGCACAATAAATTTATAAATCATCTTCTGAGTGAGGCGTCATATTTCGTTTCTTCAAATTTGAACCGCTATTGCCCCGTTTTATCTTATTTCGGGCAAAATAGCAGTATTTTCGGTACCGATTATCGACTTTTGATTGGATGATCGTACCATTGGTATATGTATACCGTTTTGACCGTCTCGCTGTGCTGATCTCCGCAGTATATTCACTCGTGTTTTTCGACGTCCGGTAAACGGCGAAATCTTCGGAATGATTCACGGTATCGGTTTTGAAATTGAGTCGTTTGTGCTCTGTGCCCTTTTATTTGCCCATCTGGTATAGTTAATATCCAGTAGCTCTTTATATTCTGGAATTTAATTTTTGATGGTCTAAATTCCTATGGTTATTATGATATGCCGTTCGTTTATGCTTTGAGAAAAAAAATGAAAGGTCACTTTTGTTCTTCCTCATTTTGTCTGTGCATTCTTTCTTCCACCTATTTTTTTCGGCCACACTAAACATTTCACTTTCCCCTCCGCAACTTCTTCCACCTCTTCAATTTTTCTACCGTGCCTCATCTCTCACTTTCTAGCCGAGTTCCTCCTGAAGCCGACCACGTCTCTGCCGTTTCCAAAGCACCGCCACACTCCACTGGCCGCAACACCCCGCAGCCATAACTCCACCTACTACCCAGAGCGCCCAGACCGTGCATACCCATCCTTTTCCCCACGCCATCAGTTCCATAGCCATCGTGGCCACCATGGCCGACCTCACCTCACCCCATCAGCTCCTCTCCGGCCACGCCTTCCACTTCCCTTGCCGAGCCGAAGCTTCTCTCCCCTATCTACCCTTCTTTGAGAAATTTACTTCTTACTGTAAGTTACTTTCACTTTTAAAAAACTATTTGCTTATGTAAAACCTGATTGAGTTTGTATATACTAATATTGAAAGGAAATTATATATTGTTTGCATCTATAATTGTGCTGGCACTCAGACTTGCTACTGCCGCACTTCCATTGTTTATATATATCAATTTGTGAACATAATTGGATATATATTATGATTTCAGTATATATTGTATGAAGAAGTATATATAGATATATTTACAACTGCATATATGTTTCAAATATATATATATATATAACAGTTTGCTGATATTGTTAAGTATACGTTATATGTTAATAGTATATATATAAGAAACGAAATTTATGTCTACTTTGTATAGGATATACATATTTACAGTATATAATATTTGCTCCTTTTAATTTTATATGTATATAACAGTGATTTTTAAATGTTGTAAGTAAATAGGTTACACATTTTTAATAGATTAGTATATACGTGTATGTTCTGCATATATAGGTTGTAATTGTTTTATATAATATATGTTTACGGTAAATTTTACATTTAAGCTTATACTTCTGTCTGCAAGGGTATACAGTATTATATATTTGTGTTTAGATCTTTAAAAAAATGGTTTTTGTAATAGTTTCAACATATGTATATAGTATAGCTCTTATAATATATAATGTTTCTAGCGTATACATATAGATTTGGATTTTGTGTTTTGATTTTTCCATTATAATATATAAGTAATATATAAGTTTATATATATATATGTATATATTTGCTAGCATATAATCTGTAAAGCTTTGTAAGTTAATATGTGTGTATTATATTATAGAGTGTTGGTCTGCATACGTACGAGGTTTGTTTATATGTAAGTATATATATAATATGTGTTTGATTTCTTTATATATATATATATATATATATATATAGAGTTAGATTCGAGTATAATGTATATACAATAAGTTTTGTGGTTCCTGTTGATAGTTGAAATGGAACATATGTAATTGTTTATTTAATATTATTTTAAACTGCTATATATATGCGTGAGTTACATAATAGAATAGTTACACACACGCATATATATATATATATATATATATATTATATAATGTATTACCATACATAGGATCATATGTTTATATTTAAACTAATATATATTTGTAGTATATATATTTGGTTGCTTATTTAAATTCTGCATTGAAGATCTTTACTTTATTTTTATTTTTTCAGTAGCTTATTCAAATTCATATGGGTTGTAACAGTATTGGTTTGATGGTATATGGATACATATGCATACAATAATATTGATTTGTAAGCATTTTATAATATTTTAAATCAGGATGGGTCAGTTCATACATACATATATATAGTTTTATATATATGTTATCATATGGCTGGGTATATAATTATAAGTATTATATGTATAGATAGATATGTTTGTTTTATTCTATTTGTTTAATTAAAACAATGATTTTAAATTTTATATATATGTGTGTGTGTGTGTGTTATTTTAATATTTGTTTTAAATCAAATATTGATTTTAAATTATAACATATATGTGAGTTGTATATGTTCATATATTAATTTGTATAGGTAAGTATTGATTTTAAATATAATATACATATATCTTTGATTCTTAATATGAGTCTTAAGAATAATGATTTTGAAATTTCAGATTTTTAATATTGGTCTTAAATTTAAAATATTGAGAAAAATTGTATATATAATATAATATATATATATATATATATATATCCAGTTTATATCAAAACTGATTCAATTTATCTTCATCGATCCCGTTCTGATTTGATTTCGTCTATTCTTATTTATCAGATTCGTTCATCGAATCGTATCCATCTAGTGTTGCTTTGGAATTCGTAGCCCATTTCTTTGTCAAATCTATCTAGTCTTGAAAGGTGAGCAATTACTCACGATTGACATTCTTATATTTATTAAATTTAATATCAATTGAAACGACAATTGAACTATGCTGCTGTTAGTTATTTACATTGCTATATATATGCTATTATCTGTATCTGTTCACCTGTGACATCTGACACCATTATCTGTTATTTATATTGATGATATATACCTGTTATATTATTATCATATCTGTTATCACTCTGCAAGTTCCCTGCTAGTATAGAATTCTCTATGGGTTGAAATGATACATACCTGAACGATCTGTAGAATATGAGAAAATCGTTATGGGTTGAAATGATAAACCCAAGCAATTTTCATTGAATTGAATTTAGGATTGCGGGTTGAAATTATATATACCCGTATGTATTTAAATTGCGGATTGAAATGATAAATATCTGTATCACTTTACCATATGACAGAAAATTATATACAGACACTATTATTGGTCAATATATATATATATAGAAATGATTTTCAAGGTTTTGAAATTGAATTTATTTAAGAATTATACTCAAATTAGTTTGATTTGAAATTTATTAAATTTGAGATTTTAAAGATATGATTTTATTACTTGATTTTTGATTAAAAGTGATTTAAATGAATATTTCAAATTTACATAAAATTGAAATGGTATATTTAGTTTTATTTAAATTTGAAATTTTATTTAAATGTTATTTGAATGATTAAATAAATATTTCAAAATAAATAATAGTAAATTGAATTTGATATATATATATATATATGGAAGTATCAAATCTAGTTTTGAAGTGTTCGAATATTTAAAGCTTTGAAAATATTGAAATTGAAATGGTTTATTTTATGGTTAAAAATCTGTATTTGAAATCGATATAATTTGAAATGGTTTATTGAGAAACTGAAATAAATTGAAATTGACGATTTGAGATTTGATTAAATTTGAATTTTTGAAATTCGAGTTGATTTGGAATCGATTTGTGAAATTTGAGGAAACTATTTTATTATATAAAGTATTTTTAAATTATATTTATAAATATTTTATATTTTACTTTATAAATTTTTTTAATATAAACTATTTTAATATAAATCATTTTAATATAAACTATTTTTAATATAAACTATTTTAATACACTAAATATTTTAATATAAACTAGTTTAACTTATAACTCTTTTATATAAACTATTTTACTTTATAAACTATTTTATTATATATACTATTTTAATATCTAAACTGTTTAAGTGGTGGAAGTTATGTTTTCAAAGTATTATGTTTTGAAAATGTTATAATTCAAGTGTTTGGTTTCGAAAGTGTTATAACTTTGAAAGTGCCATGATTTTGAAAATGGATATATTTGAAATGGAAATGATATTGTATTTGGTTTTGAAATGGAAATGATATCGTATTGATATGATTTTGAAATGACAATGATATTTTGGTTTTGAAGTATAATCTATTTTGAAATGACCGCGGTGTTATAATAACGATGGATTGTTAAAGAGACCGAGATCGGATATTGTCATACTCTCTGCCAATACCGAAAACCACTTTAACAACCGCGTACGCGGTGGACATTCCAAAATGAAGTAGGATGGTGGCGACGTTTTATTGAGATATATATGTGGACCCGACTCCCGTGGGTTGGCATAAGGTGGCTAAAACAGGAGTGATTCTCGGGCCAAATGAGGTCATTCCTCCGATCGGGCACATTCCTTCGATATTATATTCTGCCTTTGTGATTGATTTGGTGACCACCCTTGATTTTGATTTGGAAGTGTGTTCAGAGATGGATGATAGTAGCTGCTATGCGTTACCGCCGGCCCGAATGCGTAATTGGTATATCTACACTGACATTGTCTAGTTGTACCATGTCAGCTACCATAGCGTGCCTTCTACGAGTTTGATTTGTGTCGTACCTATGAAGTATCCTCTGATAGCCTCCTGATCTGGAGGTATTATGGTACTGTATAGACTATTGACATTACAAAATGTGTTAAGGTGGAAAATGTAAAGACATAACGCTATTTTAATAGTTTATTTTACTTTAGACATTATTATAATAGCGTATATTACTACATAGTATATAGTTTAACGGATCCTTAGAAGATGGTTATCCAAACATACTTTGAGTTACTTATATTTCAATTGATATTTCACTTGAGTTGGATTTATTGATATAAGAACGTTAATCCTGACTCGAGTGTTTTCTGTTTTGCTTTACACTCAGGTCAGACTGAGTATCACATCGTTTGAGACTCACCTTTGGAGTTGGAGCTTCGCTTGGAGATCCATCTATCTATTCATCTTGCAGTTATTCAGTTGATTTCATTGATGCACTCTGATCTTGTATTTGACTATTGTATTTGAGAGTTGTATCTTATTTAACTCTGTTATATATAGTAGCTTCATGAACTACTATTCTTTTGTTTCCGCTGCTTATTGTTATATTACTTTATGTCTGTACTTCTGTGATTTATTTATTTACTGTATATGCTGAGTTTTGCCAATATAATTAACAATCTGATATTTTAAGCAATTCAAGTCTGACATGTACGGATGCGAATGGTTGAAAATACCAAGATGTGACAAGAAATGTTTCAAAAAATATAGGTAGAACATTGTCGTATGAATTTGACTGGTAGAATGATATGATATATTGAGTTTTATGGATATTTGAAATTGTTAGAATGGATCCAATTGGACACGGTTATTTATTTTTAAATGTAGGGACAAGTGTCATAACTCAATATTGTGGCTAGCTATGAGTTTACCGCTTTTGTTCTTAACCAAGACTGTCTACAGGTATTCAAAAAATCCAAAATCCGTCTGCATCCATGTCCTAAAAGTGGAAAAATATCCGATATCAGAAAAATCGGATATGGATACCAAAGCATCCACATCCGAAAATTGTCTATTCGGTTTTTATCAAGATTATACTTTATATTTTGTGTATTTGTATACAATGAAAGATTTGTATTTATTGTTTTATTAAGTTAATAGTTTATACTATTTATTATCATCACATTTATTTATTTTTCTTTATATGCGAATAGGATACATATCTTATATCGATCCATATCCGCCGATATAGATTTATGATATTCCAGAATGATTTTCGATGTGGCGCTATCCAGATCTGAAAGTATCAGTTGACATGACTATCTAAAACAACACAAATCTGTGTGCATGCACCCTATTTTAACTTCAAAATTATTGGGAATTCAGTCAATTTATAAAACATATTAGCCTTTGCAATACCTCCAATATATTGTTTTTCCAAAAAGAAATGCAATGAAGCTTTTTGAAAAAGAAGTGCAAATATTTCACAATAATAAACAATATTGTTATTTCTAATGGTGGCAGCACAAACTTTCTGCCAGGCTGAGAGTGGTTTATGTTTATAATCAGTTTTCAAACTCATCCAAGTTGTCATAACTTTTCAATAGTGGCCAGAAAAAGAATGTATTCACCAGTTGATTTCTTTGTAGCATGGTAGAAAAAGTCATGTTTGCAAAGAACATATGTAAGAAGGCAAGTCATAAGATAGTTGCCAATGTACCTGCATAGCCAACAGCTTGCCCCGGCTTTAAATTGCCCATTGAAATGGTCCTTAGAATTCACTCCATTTCCTTCACACTGTGTGCACACTATGGCACCTGTTTAGCGATTTTAACATAAAAAGCAATTCTTAGCTATATACTCTATACAGTTTTAGTCGGCCTTCGTATAAATTTCTTGTGGAGGTGGGTGTGGGTACAAATCCAACTCTCAACAATTTTATTTTCAAGTAATTTCTATTTTTTCTGAAAAAGAAAATGCTACTGGTGGTCGACTTAGTTCAATTTTCAGTTAACTGCTAATTAAATTGCAGACCCATTTTACCATGGGGTAAATTTCGTCTTCAACTTCAAAATTAGAATCATACATCCAAAAACAATGGCAGAGTCAGGCAGAAAAATATGAGCTAGGCACTCATTTAATTTGCACTTAAAAGCCGTGAAAATCCCCTTTAATTTGTGTGTGAAGTTTTCGAACATTAAAATTTAAGGGCTCGTTTTGGTTTTAAATTTGAAGTTTGCATTTTACGTTGTCGATATGTATTTCAAAAGGCACGAGAAATGAGAGGAGGTGTAAAACGGTCAATTTGGAAAAATGGTTTTACCATACAAAATCGAAGATGAATTTCTCTTGTTTTGCATCTTTTGGGAAATATCAAAAATAACCTTCTTTCTTTCTCTTCTCTCCTTTGTAGTAATGGTTAGTAATATCCACTTTAGTTACATATTAAATAAACGAATTATGAAAAGAAAAAAAAGTATAAAGATTTATTTAAAAAAAATGTTTTTTACTTAAGAAGATAGTATAGTATATAGTAGTAATGGAACATATATATATATAAAAAAAAATTGGTTAAAAAGGAACGATACTTATGTAATAATTAAAACACTATAATACTTGGTTTAAGTAAGGTATAAACTTCAGGTTTCCAATTCCATTTCAAACACTTAAAATTTTAAAATTTTGGTTTCATTTTGAAAATTACTGAAATTTCTTTGCAGTTCCGATTTTGAACTTTGGTACTTTTCAATATTTTTTCTACATGAATACATTATACTTTTTTTTTTATGAGTGTTCTATTCGATGAGAGCACTCCTGGATACATTAATAATATTAAAATCAATATAATACACACACATACTCTCTTATATATACACGTAGAGAGAAATAATAAATGAAAGAATTAAATAATCAATTCATCTATTTTGTGTTATGATTTTGAGAATTTTTTTTTTTATGCATGGTTTGTTATTAAAATTTGATATATGTTTTTTAAGTATATTTCTTAACAACAAACTGAATGCGAGTCTGAAATGGTACAATTTACTACATGCCCATTTATTTCCATGTTTTTATTCCATTGTGAATCTCTTTTCCTTTATAGGAATTACGAAGCATATTCAATCATTTGATTAAGCTGGTTAAACACGTATTTTTAAATAAAGTTGCTTTTAAATTGGAGAAAAAAACCCGCATTTGCACTTGATTTCTATATCTATATGATAATATATTCAACTATTGTGTAAGATTCAAAATTGTTAATGTATTTTCTCATTTTTCTTGATAACTTGCTTATTATGATTTCCTTAATTGTTGGTATTGGAACTAGAACTTCGTTTGAATTTGTTCCATTCCTCTCCAAAATGGAATCGGTGGAATTTACTTGTATCGAATGGAATTCGAACCATGATTACATTACTTAGCTGAAAAAAGAACCTTATATATCTCTACACAAATAATAATTGAATTGTTAAATATATTTTGAATTATAGAACAATAATAGTTGTCGCACGGTCTGGATTGGACCACACCAACCTAAAATTACCTATATTATCATAATTGGACAAAAAAAATGCTATTTTTAAAAAAGTTAAGATTCAAGTATCAATATGTATATTGTTCAAAATGAAGAGAGAGAAAACAAATTGTACCCCTTGTTTTGTTGAGAAACCTTAAATTCTAAAAAAAAAAAAATAGATTTTATTTCTTCAAAATCTCTTTTAGATTGCTTTTTAGTATATATTCATCCTAAATATGTGTAATTTGATGCAAATTTGTTGTTTTCGGATTTAATTTGGATGAAGAGAGAATTATCTACAACAATGTCAGAGATAAGGAAACTTAAAGGAAGAAAGTTGAAGGAAGATTCTACGATGTAAATTAAGAGAATAAGCAATGGTGGAGATAGGTCCAGCCCGGGCCCTAGGCCAACTAGGCTATGTGGCCTAGGGCCTCCAAATTATTAGGGACCTCATAATCAGGACTATACTAAACCATGTTATATAGTCGAAATCATGTATAGTAGTGTTAAAAAATACATGTTCCTTTGAGTTGATTGGGTTCAATCCTTGAACAACAATTAATTTTATCACTTCATTGTTTTACCAATTTTTAGTGGGTCCTCTGTTATATTTTTCTTCTATCTTTGGCCTCAACAAAGCTAGGGCCATCCATAGATAGACGGGAATAGAGAAGCAAAGGAAGAGGAGAATAAAGAACAAACACAAGATGGGAATGAAGAACAAATGCTAGATGAGAATGATGAACAAATGCAAGATGAGTAAGGAGAGAATGATTTAGAAAAGACAAAATAACTTTTTTGTCCATGTATTCTTTTAGAAATCAGCAACGTTAGGCTGCATTTGTTCAAAGTGCCGAATTCTGAATGCTCGGGTTTGAATGTTGATCGTTGAACGCCAAATAATCATTTACTTATTTGTTTGCGTTTCAAAATTTTTGATTAGTATTAGGAAATATGGTGTTTCTTAATATAATAATACCCTCTTTTTTAGTTTCTTTCAAATAAGGAGTATTAAAAGATGAGTTTTAAAATATTAATATTTTAAATTCAAATATTCTAAATTATAGAATATTTGAATTAAGAGAAATTTGAATATTAAAAAAAATGTTTGTTTCGAAAAATTATGTTTTGGAAATGATCATTTATGAAATATCTACGTTTAGAATCATAATTTTCAAAGGCAGTGATTTTTAAAAAATTAAAATTAAAATTTTTCGAACTTTTAGTTTGAAATTTTGTTTTAATTTTTTTTTCAACTTTTAAGTTTTAGAGGAAAATTAATTTCCAAATTATAATATTTTAAAAAGTAAATGTAAAATACTTGAATTTTCAAATTTGAAAATTCTAAAAGTTTGGGATTTTACAAGTTTGGACTTTCAAGATTTGAATTTCCTAAATTTTGAAATATCGTAAGTTATTTTGAAATTTTGAGTTTATTATAATTTGTAAATGCTAAAATTTCGAATTTATTATAGTTCGTAAATGTTAATGAGGGTATAAATTGTAAAAATAATCATTTAGCTTTCAGAATTAGAAATAAGCAGGAATAAAGTGCTAAAATTTACTTCTAAATAAGTAGTTTAAATCAAAACATTTGGAAAGAAACTAACAGTATCAAAAGCTCTGAATAGCATTTTCAGAAGTTTCATTAAGAATTTAACAAAAACAAATGCACGCGATTTTAGAGATTCAAACAAAGTGCTTTCTTTTTTTAATCAGTCATTGAGACTGGTATAAATTTATGTTTCACTACTATAAAATACAAAATATCTGCTTAACAAAATAGAATTATTCTATCAAATGGTTGTTATTCTTTAAATGTAAACTTATATGTTATATTATATCTGTTCTTTCTTAAAAAATACGGTATTTAGTTGAAGTGGAAACTACAAATTGTTTCTCGCAATAAACGCCAAATAACTAAAATAAATAGTTTTAAACTTTGGCTAATTCAATTTGAACCTGAAAATTGCCCGAGTAGCCCCCTACCCAAAAAAAAACCATTATATCCATAATTTTGCTGAGTATACCCATATTATGTACAACCCTTTCTTATTATACCCTTCATCCTAATAAAAAGTCATGCAATAAAAATTCACGTCTAACAAAATTCATGCATTAAAATTTAAGATCCAAAAACTTGTTAGCAACAGCTGAACAAATGAGTAATGTTGGGGTGAATCAACAAAGGTTGGATAGAGCCGGATCAACTGTTGGATAGGTAAACGAGGAAGGTCCCATTTGAGAAAATGACTGATTTTACCCCGCAGTGCCCCCCCCCCCCCTCTCCCGGGGGGCGGGGGGTTACTAACCATGCTGCAGGACAGCATGGTTAGGATTTTTTCCCTGCAGTAACACTACGGGGTAAAAATCCTAACCATGCAGCCCTGCTGTGTGGTTAGTATACTGGGTAAAATAAACAATGACAGGGTTTTCTTATTAAACAATGACAGGGTTTTCCTATTAAACAGTGACAGTCCTGTTTGCTTGATTCAAATAGAATTAACCTTAAACTTCAATGAACTTCCTTCGAAACTTAAACCAGTGCCTAGCTCGGTTTTTTATTTTATTTATTTATTTGTTTTTATTTATTTTTTGGTCTGGCTCCGCCGCAGCCAGTAAGTTCGCAATTTGGTATTCTGAACATTTTTATTACGAATCAAATAATCGCCCAAGCAGTAACAAAATTGCTCACCATTTCCATCACATTCACCGCAAACAATGCTACTGACCTTCGCTGTTTTGCTACCTTCTTTCTGCAACAAAATAAGGATAACAAATTAGATATCAGGTTTCAGATATAACATCATCTGATTATATTCTAATCTTTATATTATGAAAGAATCTACCTCAGCTCGAAGAGGCTGAAAGCTTCGTGAATCGGAAATTACCGAAAAACTGAACCTCGAATTAGGGGATTTCTGCGATTTAGGGACAAGGACGTAGGAGGAAATGGATGAAGTTTTCGGTATGATTACGGAATTCATACAGGCGAAGCAAACTGCATTCGCCATTGATGAAGATAAAATAAAACGAAATAAGAGATGACGATATGAATGGGGCGAGTGAGGTGGAGGTTCAGATGAGGTATTTTATCTGTTTATTAATTGGCTATTCTCGAAGGGGGTTCAGATAAGATATAATAAGTATGTTCGTACCAGCTGCTCAGGCTATCGTGGGAATTTTATTTTTTAAAGACCGCGGCCAGCGAACAAGCACTGAGCTGGCAACAGGGCGCTTTTTCATGCCCCAAACCGTCTCGCAAACCCTCACTGGTCTGAATTTTTGCACCGAAACCGGAACTCATTTAGGTTAGAGTAGACCCGTCCCGCCTCAAGACTCAATGAGACATTATACATTCATTCAGAGTTGTGTATTAATGTACATATATTTATTTATTTTATTTGTAAGAGACATTATCACTAAATGACATTGAATGTAAATTACAATAATAATGAAAAACGAGTGTCACGGCACGCGCTTCGTGCGTGAATTATTTTTCTTATAAATTATATATGTGTAAATCGGTAAAAAAATGATTTTTTATAAAGAAGTATTCTAAATTTATGAAGGAAGTTTAATTTTAGATATTATTTTTAGAAGTGTTTTGAATTCATATTCATTGCTAGATCCTATTTTTAGGGGCGTTTGGATTTGTAAAAGAAGTTTAAAATTAAATTCTATTTTTAAGTTATTAAGATTTGCTAACATATAGAGGGGCATTTTTGATAGTTCACATTGATACCAAAAAAGTATGACACCAAAGCTATTACAATTATTATTAAAGATAATAAAAATGAGGTGTAGAATAATAGTTCAAAACGTACACATATGCTAATATATAATTATCAGTGACACAATTTAATATTATAAAAATCTCATAACTTGTTGAATGAACATTATAATATCCATGATATAACTGGTTATGTGTAAAAGGATTAACAAATCATCATTATAGTAGTAAAGTGATTTTATGATATATCAGTGGTGCGGGTTGGCTTGGGGCGGGTCATCCAAGCCACAATCCGACTCTAGACCCGGAGCTTTTAAGAGTTGGTTATGGATCTACTGCTCGGATGACCCAATCGGACGGGTCTTAGCGGGTCAAAACAGGAACGGGTCTACCGAGTTTAGACCATAGACCTGGCTCATTGTCATCCCTATGTACCCATCAAAGTCTCACGCGGTGATTGCCGCCAACCGTGGGGGTTACTAACACTAAAAAAATTCCCCCCATTACCAAAAAAAATACACTAGGCGTGGTGATCTCATGCCATGAAACACACCGAAATTTGATGATCCCCTTAGTGAAAACAGTATATCCAAAATTTAAGTCCCTTTAAACGTGTCTTATTAGAAAAGAAGAAAAATGTAAAAGGAATGATTATTTGTATTTACAGTTAGCTTGTTTGTTTGGGGCATTGTGAAAAAAACTTCAATTTAGAAGAGGGGTTATTTTCCAATTTTAGTAAATTTGTTACGAGGTGTATCAAAAAATGTTGTCCTTACAAAAATTATATAAATTTATAATCACTCTCATTATTTTGAAGATCATCCACCATTTTTTTCACTTTCTTTTCGATCAGACCCCATTGAAAATGGTTTCAATGAATCACCATTATTTTTCTTTTCATTCTTTGACAGGATTTGTCAAAATTTTCTTTGTACGAGGGCAATATATCAATCATTTATTTGGTTTCATTTGTGATGTCCCCTAACGATTTTTTTCTAGGTGGAGCCTCTAAAATTGGTCCTCCTTATCCAAAAATTAAAATCTCTTTAACAACGTCCCTTTGTTTTGTCTATTTTAAGACAAGTGTTATTAACTGACAATAAAATGTAAATTAACTAGAAAATTGCAACAAGAGAAAATTAACGGTATTAAAAAATATGTATGATGCAAAAAGTAGAGAAATAAATAGCATTAAAAAAAGCAGCTCAAAACTCGATTCGAAAAAGGTAGAGATAGAGCTTGATTTTCAGAATTGTGGTATGGTGTGGAAAAGAAAAAAAAGAGATGGAGTTACATAGGGGAGATTGCTAATGAGGAAAACCAATCACTGTAATTAGAAATGGTCATTGACGTCTGATGCATCTTCACATTCAAACTTACATTAAATTCATATTTAATTATCAGGCATTAGAATTTAAGAAAAAAATAATAAAGTACAAAGATCCTTCCTCGAAGGTAACACAAAATGACTATACTTACTATTGCATGCAATCATAACAATGAAAAAGGAATATATTGAAAATGATTGACAATGCTAAAACAAAATAAATTGAGAAAATAGAAACTAAAATTTTGATGTTAGAGATTTAAATATGTGATGCAGTATATCAAAATTTCCAACTAAAATGCAAATAACTTTTTGTCATGATAAAAATGCGAGCTTATGAACTCATTTGTCTAACGAAAGCATTTTAGAGATGATAGGGCAATTACTAGTATAGAATATCAATGGATTATATATTTCATAATTATTATTATATAAGTATGGCATCGAAGAAAACCCTTGGTGTATTCCGTATGATGTGAAAAAGGCTAAGCAATAAGTATTTGAATGGAGTTGGGAAATGCGAAAGAAAAGGTGCTTGAGCAATGCAAATTAGCAGCAATTATATTAGTGGGTGACTAGAATAACTCAATGATATATAGGTCATTAATTGTTAATTGATCAAACTGCAAGAAATATTGTGAAGACTGGCTACTCATGAAACTCAGAAATAAAGTATAAGTAGGACATTTGACCCTCGAATGCTTATGCATAGGACCTTGTATAGTACCTTGTAGTTAAGTTAAAAACTATATTATATACTAGAAACTATGTGATGCTACTCACGGTGCAAGAATAATATATAATACAGAAATAGACAAGCATCTAAACATGATAGATGTAATATATAATATATGATGCAATACATGAGAAATCGACTAACAAAGTTGTAATTGATAATAATCAAAACACATCATCTCGATACAAGTGGAGTGTTAGATAATACAATACATAAATTTATAAAATAATAAAGTATGTCACGAATAAAGGTAAATAACGGATAGATAAAAGCAATGGTCCATATGTCTGAAAATGATCCAACAACCTACTAGTTTTATCCCCAAAACACTTGACTCTCGGCCACCTCATGAGAGTACCTCGGAGTGGTCATAAAAGAAACATACATAAATAAATGGGCGGGTCAGAATAAACCCAGTGTAAGGGAAACCGACTCAAAATATTATGTATATGTGTGTGAGTGTGTGTGTATGCCATAAGTAGAAGCCTAGAGGTATTAACTACTATCATACCTTACATGTTTCTTTTTCTTTGTCAATTAGTCAGCATAATAAAGAATATTGCTACAACTACTAAACAATATATAATATTATGAGCTATACATCCGTCGTGAATAACCAGTGTAGGGAGAGTAAGTTATAGGGTCCGAGGTGAAAAAGATAAAGCCGTACCATATCAAATTGATCGTGTAACGATAATCCTACATAGTTTACAAAAATAACATAATACTCAAGCTCTCTAACAGCGATGAGTTTTATTTTACCATTAACAACTTCTTCCAAGAAAACTCTTCGCTCTTTATATTTCCCATCCTTTTCAGCGTTTACCACCTCGAAGCTCTCTCTCCGACTCCTTTCACAACTCCGCATTCCGCCAAGCTTCAAATGAAATCCCAAACCTTCAAATCCCTTTCCCCATCAGATTCGTCCCCCTCTTCTCACCGTCGACGACTTAGCAGTAGTTTATTTTTCGCCTCCCCTTAGATCTTATGTTGGTGCCCTTAGATCAACTGTCGTCGTTCTCCATATTGTCTCACCTGCCATGATGTCTTCATCGGTATATTTCAGACTTTGGATCCATCAATTCAACTGTCATAAGATCCTATGCTTTTGCTGTGGAGATTTGAGTGTCGTGACTCAATCTGATGTTTCTTCTACGACAGATTTGGCCACAAGAGGTTATATATGCATTCAAAGAACCAATGACCAGGTTTTAAACTTTGCTCCCCGTGTCCATCAAAGTCGTCCACTAGTGGATACTTATGGATCTCTGCCACTTTCGCCTGCTATCCTCCACAGCACCTTCGAGTTTCACATTCGCTCTTTGGAACTTTGTAACCTAATCCGGAGATTACCTTCAGGAGTTGTTTGTGATAACTTACCATGGCAATCTAAAAAGTTATTGAAGGCTTTTGAATTTATTGTTACTAACATTAAGTCACCAAACACAACGTGTCGGTTAATAAATTCGATGAAAGATATATCACGGTTGCCTATGACAACTCCCTCGACGATACAATTCCCAATGTTGCATCGGACCTGGAAGGTTGTTTTGTTTCTATGAGAACACTAACCAAAAAACTTGATGCCGAGGATGAATGTCTTGAAGTTATTGTTAATCAGGCTGGATTAAGCTCATCTACTATACCCATTGAATCGGATGGAATTTCGATTGTAACAAACGCGGTGAATGAAACTCACTTAGTTGATGAAGAGGAGATCACGGTAGAAGATGGTGGAGATATGAGGATTATTCCTAATATACGCTAGTGCGATTGTAATTCTACACAAGACTGTTTGCAGGTTGATGATCTTATCGCAACCGTGGGTGCACTTTCTATTGAGACAAAGACCAGTTCCTCTCTTTGCACAACATATCTCTTTTAGCATCCACATGTGATTTAGTGCCTCTATTTCATTCTCAGAGATCAACTAGCTCTAGGCACAAATCCAGTGGTAATAGCATATCTATCGAGGTTCTATGCATGAGCGTAAGATTCTTCCACTTAGATCCAGCTTTGGATTCATCATCATCAGTGATCGTATTCTTTTAGTAAGTACTTTTACACCCGTAATATTGAGCTCGTCAATCCCTAGTCATGCATATCAAATTGCTAAAAACATGGACTTTATCTATAAACAAATTGACATTGAATTTGAATATATCACAAGCTTAGAATTACACAAAAGGCAAACGCTCTACTAGATGAAAGTATTAAGTTGAACCATGAAAGGCTTAGATTCACCTGTTAAAATATGTAAGGTTAAAAGATTTTTAGTACAATAGGGTAGATGTAGCTCTAGTTCATGAATCTAAAATTGAATCACCTAGTTACGGTTTCTTTAAGTCTATTAAAGGCAATATACTTACTAAATGGGCACTCATCCTGGCTTATGGTATCTCTGGAGGAATTACCCCTATGGTAAGAGGATAGATTTAAACTACTCCAATCGATAGCTAACTTGTCATTCGCTTCATTTAATCTTGAAAGACTTTCTCAATAACCAAATAATTAACATCATTAATGTTTGTGCACCTATTAATAAAAACCAAAGACAACTTCTTTGGGCTGAGTGTTCTAATTTCCGTAGCCTCTCCCATGGACGTTGGTTCTTAGAGGGAGACTTCAACTTGACTAGACATATTAGGGAATGAACTCCTAGAGAGGAAAATTGATAAAGTTAGGGGTATGCCATAAAGGTAATTCTATATTTATTGTAAATTAATTAACTTGATAATCAATTCTCGTTTGTAATAAAGGTGTTTTCTTTCTATTATATATTTGTTTTAATGTGTTATAAATAAATAAATATTTAATTAAAATATATTTTAACAGAAAATCCATAAATAGCGTGTTTGCGATAGTAATTACAAATAATTGTAATCATGAATATTGTATCACAGTATAATTAACACATCATTTGAAAAATTCTTAGCCAAGATACATCAAGGCTGGATATCGATGCATCTGGTGAGACTCGGTACGTAATGCTCTCCATATGTTGGGTGGTGTATTACTCATCACTGCTGGAGGCACCTAGGGATTACGTACTGATAGTATTTGGATAACTATGAAATAAGCTATCTCGATGTTTTCTATTGGTTGATATAACTAAGGTCAGACAGAAAATAACAATGTGATTGATTTACACGGTTCTCTCAACTTGATAATATTGTTGATCTTCAATATGAAATCTTCATTTTGACTATATTAAAATAATGGCATGATGTCCGTCGAGTGACTATAGTTGTATCGAGTGGAAGCATTGGAAGTGAAACACTATTTAAGAGAGGATTCGTCTCCTCAGTTATATAAGGTTAGAATCATGGATAACTCAAAGTAAAAATCTCTGACCAGAGTAGTTTAGTTATTAGTTATTATTAACATTGAAGCAAGGACTTTGTGTTTGGCCTATAGAGTTGAATATGGACGATATTGGAATTTTGACCATTACCAAATTTCATAAGTCCAAAGTGATATAGTTTTGACGAAGAGAATTGGTGTAAATAATAGTCACGGTCGAGTAATGCTTAACAAAGTAAAATTGGATTTTACCAAAACCAAGTAAGTGATAAATTTGACTAAAATGTCATACCACCTATTAAGTAATGTGTGAAAGTTAATGTTCGAATTGTTCGATATTAATCACTGATCAAATTTACATATAACGGGTCACACAACCGAAATAATGAATACTCCTTTGATCGAATGATTTAAGTAATTTGTAAACATCATAAATTAATTAAATTTGTTAATATTTATGAAATATTAGTTATAAAATTTTATTTAATTTTATTGACAAATATTATTAAATATATTTATAAATATATTAATCGACATACGGTATCAATGCAGGTTTAAATTGGATTAAAATGCAAAATATTTGTTTGGGTTTTAAATGGTTTTTGAAGCCCATATAGAGATTGCTTATATCTGGCTATGATGGTTGAAGGTACGATCCTATGATGGTTTCTTAGTGAGCTAAAGTGATATTGATAAGGCAGGGAGAATAGGTAAAGGCCTGGATCCTAACTTGTCTCCTTTTCTTCCTCCATAGAAACATCTCAACACAGGCCCGTTAGAGTTTTTTGATTGCATCCAAAACTCTCCATTTTCTAGCAAACTAACCTTCTCTTTCCTATATTAATTCAAGATCAAATCAAATAAAAAACAGTTCTATTTAATAAATGGTAGTCATCGGTTCAGAGATGGGCACTCTACTGGATTGGAAATCAGTTCAAGGAGAAAATCTCATAGTTTCAAAGCATACTTATAGACATTGGATATAAGGTATATTCCTAACTAATTTATGAATATTAATTTTTATATATAATGTTTATGTCATATTGTAACGACCCGACTTTCCGATCATCGAACGGGCTGCCCTAAATATATCCACGATATTGTACTCGTGTGCTGAGCACCTAAGTGCCAGAAAGACAGAAAGTTAATGTAAAAAAGAATAGTATAAGAAAGGGAGAACACAACATCAGAATCTCACAGCTAAATAATAATATATAATATCAAAAGAGCAGTACAAAGGGTAGCTCCAAATACACAAATTTCAAAGTTAGAATACCTAAGTACTATCATCGGCCTGGACAGTTATAACTGTCTATCCTCATAATGTCGATACATACATACATAATATAATGCAATAGAAATAGAAATAGATAGACAACGGAAGTCTCCAGCTCGTTTCATGAACTCTGAAGCGTCTGCAGTAAAACCTGCTTTACTTCGCCTACTCAAAAGAGTATGTGATAAATTTTGAGAAAACATAAACCAAGCGTCGGACATAAGTCTGGAATGAGAAAACTTAAGATACATGTAACATGTAACATGTAACTATTGATACCGTATGGATTCCTGTAATAAATTTCCACTGAAAAGAGACCAACCATTCATTAAGTTTAATATAGTGATATGATAGTTAATGTCTGGGGTGTAGAATATAAATCATATCAAATAGCTATGATGCTTACATTGATCACACCACAACATTTTGAAGGTACAATCAAAACCTTTAAGGTAAATTCGCATAATAGATTTTCGTTGAAGACATCCCAGAACAACTAGGGTCAGGCTCCTGACAAGAGTAAGAATCCGAGCATTGTATCTCTCTAGATAAAATATAGTAATAAGGTAAACATAGTAAGTCCATGCATAAACACTTATGTTCCCCAATATCATCAACTCCCGCTAGCAACAATGATAAGCATACTCTAGATATGGAGTTGATATACCCTATGGGTTTGCTAAACCCCGTTAGTTATGCTCTTACTCTTTTTTCTGTCATTTCCGATGTCTAGGCTATGTTTGATATCTCTCACACGAATCATCATCACTCATACAAAATATGAATCCCACAAGGATCCCAACATCTCGAATAGTCAAATGGATCTCTATAAGGATCCCAGCATAAGTCATCCGACGAATGTTAATGCTGACCTCACCTTTGGACTTAACCTTAGGATAGACAACTCAACTCTATAACATCCCACTTCACAACCGCTTCCAAAACATATAACTCGTACACTAGTTTTGAAGTGGTATTTGATACGTAAAACACTTACCGATCCCAGTCTCTTCAAAACGAATTCGATTAATTTCCAGTTAACTCAATTCTGTTTCTTTCAGAATTAAGTGAAAGCTAGAGAATTGAAAGCTAGAGACATTTCATACCAATGCTCCTCCCGGAGGTTCTCATTGTATAAAATTGCAAAACCTTTCGATACTTCTTAATTCATATTTGTTCAAGTTCGATAGTCGATCAATCGACTTTTCAGTAAAAAATAATTGCTTATACAAGTCAATATTCATATAGTTAATACGTTTTTGACATTCCAACTAATATTATCCCTTGAGCAAGAGTGAAACCAGATAAGTTAGAGCACCGATTGCATATCAAAGCCTTCCCTAGACATTCCATTCTTGACTCTCACAAATAGACAAGTCTACCTTGTTGGCTTTTAGTGTTAAGTATAATATTAACGATTTTCATAAATAAGTACATAATCCACACGATTAACACGTTTCCGACATTCCAACTTAACTATTCCTCAATCAAGAGGGAAGTCGGTAATTTAAAGCACTAATGCTTCATCCCTACTCGAACATTAATCTTAACTCTTATAAATAGAGAAGTCTATCTCGGTCGGCTTTTAGTGTTAAGCATAGTTAATTACTTTTTAAACAAGTAATTAAACAGTTAATCATTTAGCCATTAAGCAATTCCTAAGCCTTTTTTAAAACTTTGGTTTATACTTTTAAAAACCTTTTTAGAAATGATATACATATGTACAGTAATTTTATTTATAAAACTAAATATATTTAATAAAACAATTTAAAAGGTAAGATACATATACTTTAACAATAATTAACTAAATTTTATAAAAACTATATATACTTAAAAGTACTTTAAAATGCTTAAAAATACTTTAAAATGACTAAAAATACTTATTATAGGTTTTAAAACATTTATCCAAAATATTACTTTAAAATAAAAAATTTATAAAATTCTTTAAAACATGGAAAAACAAGTTTTCCTTATATTTTAAAGTAAAACGTCTTCTTTAAAAATTCACAAGTAATTCTTAAAAATTCATAAAGATCTCAAACTACTTTTAAAATACTCTAATATGAGTTAGATAGCACTTGTAATAACAACGAAACAAATACTTAATCTAAAAGTCCTTTTCAAACACTTGAAGCTCAAAAATCAAGGCTAAACAGGGCAGTTTTGCAGAAGTGAAGTTTTGTCCACTTTTATAAATTCGCTGAACATTTTACTACCCAAAATTCTTATGGAAGAAAGCGTACGTATAAAAAGTCATAAATACGTGAGAAACCTCTAAGGAACTCTCTATAAAAGTTTTATAAAAATAGCCAAAAACAAGACGATTCCTAAGTGCATCCATAGTGAGTATCGCTGTAAATGCACTTTCAAATCCAAGTCCAATCTAAACCAAAGTTCAACTAAAACCTATGTGCTTTATTTCAAGGCCATGATACAAGCCATACAAGTCCATTCAAGTCCGTTCAAGTCCATATATATGGATTACACATGTCATTTGTTTTCAAAGCAAGAATCGAAACCAATATTTCAACATATATCAATATCAATCCAATCAACATACACACAATCAAACATAAGCATATCTATACAGTATTTTCATTCAAGGTGGTGAGTTATCTCACCTTTAAGTAAACAAAAAAGTTAGCTGAAGCAACCAAATTTCAACCTCAACCATGCAATCACCTTCTTCCTGCTCTTTTCTAGCTTTTCACTCGCTTCTAGTTATTATTTTCCCAAAATGCTCATGACCTTCCTATAGTGGAGGAGATTTGTTTTGGTTATTCAAGATCTAAATTGATGGAAGGTGTTTTAACGTTGTCCTAAGGCTTGTGGTAAGGTTTGAGTTGAATTGGAGTTGATTTGAAGACATGAAAGAAGCTTGCTTTTGCTTTGTAAATTTGTAACTCTAATTCAAGGGTATGCCCCTCCTTATATAGGCTTAAGATGGTGCTTCTTTTCCTTACTCAAAACCCCCTCTCATACCATGAAAGGCTCACTCCTCCAGATACCCAATACTTTTCCTTTACACCTCTTTCTTTTAGCTAAACACTTTAATACCCTTAACATATTAATATCTCTTATCCACTTGGAAGTTTCTAGAACCTTCCATTTGCTTTATGAATTAAAGTGTGTTAATTAGATCCAAATGTGTTCATTTGATCATTGGACAAGTGCACAAGAGTTTGATAACTTATATTGGTCAAAAAGCCGTTTATCAACAAACCGTTTTTCGGTCACATTATCGATTTTTCTTCGAAGAATATATTTTTGTAAACGGACTTCAAAAATAAGTTTCTTATCATTATTTATTAATTAAAAGATATATGTTATAAAATCATATTTGTAACACTTGATTATATTTCAAAATATTTCGATGTTCGAAGACAAAGTGTTTGATTTACGGGTCGCTACATTCTCTCCCACTTAGAATATTAATTCAAACAAGAATGATAACATAAGAAGATGGAAGAAACAAGATATATATATAGAGTATCACTGAAACAATATACAAACTAAACTATAAACTAGATGCATACCAAGTGAGTCCACTTTAAGCGGTGAGAACATTAGAAAATATATGCATGCTCAAAGATTTGGAATGACTGCTGCTTCGATAATACGCAATGCTCTGTGCACCCACTTCCATATTTGTTTCACTATATTAACATGTATATAAAGTTTTTTATATGTAGATTGAGTAGGTAAAGAAGAATATATATTGATGACTTCTACCTAGATTTGATGTTTACTTCCATTTCCAGTTCATTGTTCTTTTCTTTCTCCATCATTCAGTGGATTTTAGCTGTGTCAGTTGACTAAGTTCTTTAGCATTGTCATTTGCATGCAAATAGTTTATGTTTATTTGTACTTGAATTCAAATCATTTTTAATGTTTCAAGGTCTTTTCAATTTTTGTGTTAGTTTGCACTTTTTCACATACACGTTGGAAATGCTTATTTTTCTTTGATAATTTGGCAATCTATGGCGTCCTCTATTTTTGTTGGTTTTATATAGTTATACTACTCATATATCATAATCTTTGCCTATTATGAGTATTTTTTAGTTGTACTACTTATTATGGATTTTCAACTTGACTGCATGATTATTAGTGCATGAGAATGAGGTAAATTGTTTTACCATATATTGAAGTCAGCATGAGTAAATTGAGCATTTTCTTATGCATGATTGATAATAGGTTCAAAGCAAATTAGCATAAAGAAGCGTTGATTTATTTTCATATATGGCTGAAGTCGGCATCATCTTTGTACAAATGGATCCGACTGAAAGTTCTCATTACATAATTATTACCCTTAAAATATAAATAAATTGTTGATTTATTTATATGCATGAGTAAACTGATCATTTTCATTTTCTTATGCACGGGTGAAATGATAATAGATAGGTTGCATAATTTTATCTCAAAGCAAATTAGCACGAAGTTGAACACCCATTCAACTATGCGTCCGTCGTTGCACTCAATGCATAATCTACACAGTTAGATCGGTAGATAATGAAGTATAGTAATTAAGGCATAATATACACAGGCAGATTAGGAGGTAATGAAGTATAATAATAAATTTCCAATACCATAAACATAACATTTTTACCCCTTGCCACTATAAAATACTCTAGCAAATGGTCGTGAATCGTTTGAAGTTGTTCTGCCATACATATTTTTGGTAGTTCACGTTGACACCAAACAAGTGTGACAGCAAAGGTATTACTACTATTATTAAAGATATATATACACACACATTTCTGTGTATATATGTATGTATGTGTCTTTGTGTGTGTGTATTTCACTACCATAACTGTATCGCACACAAAATTTTCACCCTTCCTTCTTGGCACACGTCCAACGGACGTGCCACCATACTCGTACATATAGTGTATAATCATGATGGTATATTAGAAGAGCGGAAATATATTAAGTTATAGGGATGCGAGGTCAGTTAAAAGTCTATAGAAGTCTGCCCAACCAATCTGGCTACCAACAATTTAATTTTGGGATTTATGTAAGATATCGCCTACAATAAGTATCTATAGTAGGGGTAAGGCTAATCCTAATTCTATAGGGTAAGTCTGTCCAGCTAATCTGGCTACTAGCACTTACGAATAGTCAGAATAATGTGAGATGTCACAGTTGGGTTACGGGTCATAAGACGGGTATCCCAATACGAGCTTGCTTCGTGGTTAAAGGTATAAAGTTGTGTTGTATGGTATGCCTTCTTTCCATTTAAGAAGTACTGAATGGACGGGATTATCTTTTGGGTGCGGTGGTGGAGTATCTATGGAAGGGGTCTGCTTTAGGGTTGTTAAGTGGTTATTGTAGGGTCCACCTCTTTCCATAAAAAAAGTATTAATTGGCTTGATAAGATTTCTTATGATGTCAATTAGGAAGTACTATGGAGGGGTCGACCTTAGGTTTAGGTATTAAATGATGTGGATCTGCCTATGGTATAGGTATTAAATGGTTGAAGTCGTCCTAATTCCCATTAAATAGTTATTAAGAGGCTCAGGTGCTTCCACTCATATCATTGAGGCATGATTAATGGTAGTTGCGTTGTATCCATATTAGAGTCATAAAGTTGGACTAAAGGGCCCTTGGCCTACAGTTAAAGGTGCATTATGGAGTTGGACTGGTAAAGCCTTTTGCTTACAGTGAAGGTATGCTTAGTAGATTAAAGTATAAGATGCGCAAGAAATATTATTACTCATCTAAATGATTATGGCAAGACCTGAGATTTTCTTTCACCATACATTGTTGTTTTGACTCCCTCCTCATACAACTCATAGGTTAAGGGGAACGACGATGATGGATAAGATGAAGGCAGCAGTGAAGATTTGTGGAAGTTTATTTATTTATCTATGTATGTTTTTGATGTATTTAGATGTACCCGTATTTCAGACATGTCGATGTTTTTTTTAAGATATTTTTTATGGATATTTTGAAATGTTGTATTTCTAAGATTTGTTTTTTATGAAATGGGTACTTGTTTTTTGTTATTATTTTTATCCCTTACATTGTGAGATTCTAAAACATAAATAGATGGCTTTGTATATTGCTCATGTATCAATTTTACAAACCAACAACCAGTTTTGGAATTGACTTAAGGTTTGATGGGCTTATATTGGGTCAAAAATCAAGCCCGTTCCGGAGAGAGTCGTTATAATAACCAACCAATATTCTAGAAAATTGTTTCAAGATATAACAAGTTATTTTCTGATACCAAAATTCATTTTCACTCAATAATGTAGGAGGATTGCATTCTTAAATAGCATGATCAAATCTTGCATTCCATATCTCCTTTATTTAACAAAGCTCTCAATCATTAGGATTTGGATTTATTGGAATAATAGAATTAAAGATGTGTTAATGAGGAAATCCAAATAGTTTCATCACCCAATCCAGAGCATAATTTTCAAATTTCCAAAACAATATTTATCGACACATAGAAATCAAACCTAGAAAGAGAAAATGTATATTAAGACCACAAAATGCATTAAGCGACGAATACGGTTCCCAAGTTATGGCGTCTTCCGATAGTAGATCTCACTCATTACAATAAAATTGCACATTTTTGAAATTTCATGCCAATTCCTAGAAAAATTCCACCTACAACCAAATGGAAGATCACGATCTAAATTTGTTGGAGAGGTCCAATGGGTAAATGAGAGATAGACTATAACTGCAATAATGTCATATAACTACCTAGTAATTGTGTTTCGTGTAATGCAACATTGTCAACTCACCATACAAATAGTGGAGTACTGCACTAGCCCATGAATACTAACCATAAAGTGATAAATTGGCAAAAAAGGATAAAAAAATTCAAGTTACATCAGCCTTTCAACTAGTCCATAAAAATCCAGAATTTTAAGTAGTACAAGATTACAGCACTACTCGATTAAGTATGTCGATATTTGTTGCAACTTCGACAAGTGGTTCTTGAAATCCTTTCTAAACCAACTCATACTAACCTCATTTTTCGATCTTATAGCATTTTTTGGGAGGAAATATACCAAGAAACTTATGAAACGATGTAAAATAATCGCACTTTAAATTATTGAGATAAATTGGGGAACCGTCTGTGGGTAAGCCTAACAAATGGTAAACTTCTCATAAAGTGATTGTCATTTCTCCTACTTTAAAATGAAAAGTATTTGCCTTCTACCTCCCACGATCATATATTGTCATAACAAGATAATGATCTAATTTAATGTATTAGTCTTACATTACTTTCCAAAAAACAGCTAATTTTAAATTTCCTTCCAATTAAAGATCTTCATAATCTATTTCCTTAATCTTGCTCGAATGGTCTACAGGTTGAACTATATGAACGCTCAAATTTATAAAATCGATACAAAGGAATATTTTATAATATATTTCTTTAAAAAGGATAATGTATAGAAAATAATCCTCCATAAGTGATAAGTTTTCACTCTTATGTTTGTTTTAAAGATAAATGACAATTCTACAAAAACTAAGCATATAATATATAGCCATTAATACCCAATAATGTACCATAAAAATTAAAACTAGAGTTTCATTTTTTAATTATCTAAATAGTAACATTTCAATATCAAATAATCTATTACAATGATAACTAAATTAGTTAAACATGAAAAATATCAATTAGTTAAAATTCAACAAAATTGTACGTTTAATTTGTGAAGCTGAAGAAGACCCTTCCTTCTTGATAACGAACAACAAACTAATTGAAGCTAATTTCCAATTTTGAGTTTCATTTGAATATGGAACTGAAATTAGGGAAAGTTGAAATGGCCTAATTAGAGGCTCGAAAATAAGCGCTATTGATGTTGCGGTCATCCACAATGTTATTTGTCGGCTACAAATGAGATTAGTTAATTATATCTATAACATTAAGAGCATACGAGTATGAAAATTTTCAAACACATTTAGTTAATGAACTTTCACTTTCATTACATGATCCCATTTATTAAAAGTTCATAGAAAATATAATAAATACAATTATATTCTAAGAATGACATATGAAGATGCCCCATAAATAATCAGAGTCTAACAATTTGATGGTTATAAATTATGTGGTTATATCCATTCCAACAAAGCATAAACTTCTAACAACACAGTGGAAATAAATTCCTAATATCAGCTTGCCTCCTATATGTTTTCGAAAGCTTATTCGTCTATCTTGAAAACCTTACTCTCGATCCACTCAAATGAGTACCCGAGAGTTTAAGTGTAAAAACAAAAATATCGGGTCAGACAAAAAGTCTGGTGTGAATAATAATATACCACTCGAACCAAAAATAGATATCTAGTGAGACCATGCTGCAGAATGAAATGAGTTCCCTTCACTAGTATCTCATCAAAATATGCTGATCTTAACATAAATCATGCACCTGCAACCACAATGGTTAACAAAACATGATATGATCATATGAATACAATATAGGTAAATGTGACTGGTCTATCATTAAAGGGTTATGCATTCCCAGTGTTTACCTACCCCATGAAATCGACTATTTGTCTCAAACCATAGTTTTTCTAGGGTCACTATGAATTTATTAATTTTCACAGGCCAATTAATAACCTACCAGGCTGACTCAGACCATAACACAACCAGATGACCCAAAATCTCAAAATACTGTCGAGAGGAAACAAATTGAATAACACAGTGAGCATGTAGATCTATGAGTTCCTTTTTGTGCATGTACATCTTTTAGTCCCACTACTGACAAAGCCTTAAGCACTGGAATCGTAGACATTTACCAACTGGGGGCTATCGGTCGAAGCATAAAGCGCGACCCTATACCTTCCCATCTAAAATCTTATCTAATTTTAAATCCATAAGTCATATCTTCTTGATCAATTCAAGGCATCCTAACATAATTGATCTATTTGATCTCCTAGATGTAATTCTACTCACTCAGATGTTTAGTCTGACCATACTCACTACTGGAATAACCTAACTGGTAATTCTATCTCTAAATTCTAAGGTGTTATGTTGGGTAATGAAACTGTGAGTACGACAATTTGATAAAATATGTAAATTTAACAGATCAATCGATAACAAGAACATATAACATCTTCAGTCAAATTATGATAATCAATAGTTTTATACATCACAAAATTACTTAAGTTTAAGTGATATATTCCTTCGGAAAAATTCATATAAAATTGGGCTAAACTACTATTTCATTTCCTTGAATACATTAATCTTTACAACCACTGCAAATCATTCTCAAAACAAGGAAAACGTAGCCTAGACACTTAGCCAAAATCTTGTGCCAAAGCACTATCGTCTTTACATAGATTTTTGAAACACTTGCTATAAAATTAGGGCTATCGAGCATCAAGAAGACATGGGTTATGAGCCTCTAAAACAAAGTAATCACTTTTGGAAAATGTACAGCTATCGGGCAACTGAAAATATAGTCGTCGAGTAGCTACACGAAAGCTATCGAGTCACTATAAGACATGTGGTGTCGAGTCCTTGAAAACATGAGGTGTCGAGCCTCTAAAACACATAGGGCCGTCGAGCCTAAATACTTGAGGGTGTCAAACCCCTAAAACCTTGAGGGCGTCATGCCTTTTAAAAAAAGCTGCCGAGTCTCTAAATCATGGGGTTGTCGATCCTCTACAATCATGAGATGTCAAATCTCTAAAAACACATAGTGTCGAGTCCCAATGAAAGCGGATACATCATATAGATATCGAGTAGCTATCACATGCATCGGCCCTTATAGTTGTCAAGCCTCTATAAATTTAAAGGTATCGAGACTCCAAGTTATTGTGCCGATGGCATTTCTGTACTTAAGTTAAAACCAATTTGTTTTCTTTTAATGTTAAAACTTTCCACTAACCCTTGTCCCATATCAAACTATCATTGGATAACAAAATATTTTTCACACGCTTTTGTTAAATTACTGGTAGGTCACGTTCTACCTTCTTAATCAACTTTGCAAAACCCTAAAATTTAAATCAGTAACTCACGTTAATTAAAACTTCTCCAAAACAACAAATTCATAAAAAATCATAAAATTAGGGAGAAATCCCCCCAAAATCACTAAAATCCAAATTTCCTTCTTCTTAAATATACAAAATTTTGAGAATAAAATAATAGATTAAATATCCTTAATAATTAAAAACCCGAAAATATGCATATTTTCATCTTAAGAAATTCATAAAATATTCGTATAAATTTGAAAATTTAAGAAATTCAAAATCCATCTCCAAAACGATGCTTTCCAAGACATTTTGAAATTTCAAATCAACGGGAGATTAATAAAAATTAGGTTTTTCCTTTAAAACCCGTTAGAGCAATTCCATAAAATTTCCATAAACCATTATTCAATCTCATAGTGATATTATCAATCTAAGCATGGAATGTTGTCACAATCAATTTGGAAATTACTCATAAATCCAAAACATAAACAAATGAGATGATTAACTATTATTCAACTAGATTGGATTAGATAGACTGAGATTTGATGTAGATTAATTCTCCTAAGCTTTGCCCTTCGAATTCCTTAGATTTCCTCTTCTTTTTCTCTATGTAGCGGCCGACCTCCTTCTTGGTTTTGTTTTGATTTTTTGAAAAATGAAATGAGAATGAATGAGAGAGGAAGGGTTTAGGGAATGAATTAAGGAATTATTCCCATTATGCCCCTCTTATTAATCACTTTATATTTTATGTTGAAAACAACCTTATTAACTAATTAATTAAGGCCTGACCCAAATTAGTTAACAAATCTCATTCTCCTTATTACCACACATTATTCTGTTTAATTACTCTGATTAAATTCCTTGAATAATATTAAATAAAAATTAAGGGTATTACAAACTCCCCTCCTTAAAGAATTTTGTTCTCAAAATTACGATAAGGAAAACAACAAGCTTAATAATCATGCAGACATGTATGATAAATGCATAACAATAATACTAGCATATCCTACTAGCAAAAAGCCTATATGACAAATATAGAACACACCATCAAATTAACGCAGGATAAGTATCTCTAATCCCATCTTTTGTCTCCAAAGTATAATCTTTCTCATTGTCACTCCACTGGACTTTCATTAACTTAATAGTCTTGTTTCTTAATTTCTTCTCATCTTTTACTACAACACAAACTGGTTGTCTGACAAAATTTATATCTGCTTATACTACTAAATCTTCCAATACAGTCTGTGTAATAGTAGTTTCTGGATCATGCACACACTTTCTAAGATGAAAAACATGAAAAACATTATGGACTCCTACCAAACTATTTAGTAGATCTATCTAATAATTTCTAGATCTTTTATATGATAGGAAACAGACCAACATAATTCGGTGCCAATTTCCCCGACTTTCCAACCCTACCGCACCCTTCATGGTGATACTTTAACAAAAACATGGCCTCCAACTGAAAACTCTAAATCATTATGCCTCTTATCTGCATAACTTTTTTGCCTAGATTGAGCTTCCTTCATCCTTTCTTAGATCAACTCAATCTTTTCTGTAGCTTCTCCCACCATATCTAGGCCAAGAATCAATTTGTCTTCAGTCTCTAGCCAACATGCTGGTTATTTGCATGGCCTTCCATAAAGAGCTTTGAAATGCATCATTCCTATACTTGTTTGATAACTATTATTATAAGAAAACTTGAATAAGTGCAAATGGTATTCTTATAACCCTCCAAAGTCTATTGCAAAAGCCCTTAACAAATCTTCAAGAACTTTGTTAACTCTTTCAGTTTTCCTATCCATTTGTGGATGGTAAGCGGTACCCATTTTTAACTTGTACGTAACACTTCTTATAGACTTTTTCAGAATTCACTAGTGAACGAAGTATCTCTATCACTGATTATACTACGAGGAATTCCATGCAATCTTACAATATTCTTTATAAACAACTTTGCCAGAATAGTTGCCATCCTTATCGACTTAACGGGAATAAAGTGTGCATTATGGTCAATCTGTCTACCATAAACCAAATGCTTTTATTTCCCTTATTTAACCTTGGCAACACATCAATAAAATCCATGGATATAGAATCTCATTTCCAAAGTGACACTTAAAAGGCTAAAGCAATCCACTTGGTTTCTGGTGCTCGTCTTTTACTTATTGGCAATTTAGACATTGTTTCACCCATATGTCTACACATTCCTTCCTGGGAGAAACTCTTCTTCATATCCTGATACATTTTATCCTCTAGGACAAAAATAGTAATCTTCGATCAATGACACCCCCTAAGAACTTCCTTCCTTAGGTTACAAACATCTGGAACACACAACTGACCTTCTTCCTCAACCATTCATTCCGGTCAAAGCTAAAATCTTTTAAATCATCGATTTTAGTTCCATCTTCAAGACTTCTAATATGTTCAGCTAATAATGGATTATCTCTTTGCTTAGAATTAAATCTTTTGATCATTGTCGGTTGAACTTCCGAACATGACAATATTGAGGTATTCTGACTAGAACTAGCCGTCGACCTTAACTATACATCCCAAGAGTCAATGCCTATAAATCTTTCCATTTTTCCAACATGGCTAACACCACACTCTGATGTTCCTACGATGTGCATCCGCAACTTTATTTTCTTACCCTGGTGTATAATCAATATATAAATCATAAGATACCAAAACCTCTAGCCACCATTATTGTCCCATATTCAACTCCTTCTAAAAGAATAAATACTTCAAATACTTATGATCCGTAAATAAATTGAATCGTTCTCCCAAAAGAAAGCGTCTCAACATTTTCAAAGCAAAGATCACTGCTGCCAACTCTAAATCATGAGTCGGATATCTAACTTCATATGGTCAAAGCTGTCGAGAAGCGAAGGCAATCACTTTACCTTTTTGCATTAACACGGCTCCTAACCTTATCCCACATGCAGTAGTATACACCACTAAATCTTGATATCCATTAGGAACAACTAACACAAGCGCATTGGTCAATAAATGTTTTAGCTTTAAGAATGCTTCTTCCCATTTATCAGTTTAAACATACTTTACATCCTTCCTTGTTAGTTTAGTCATAGATGTCGCTATACGAGAGAAATCCTGGATGAATCTTCGATAAAAGCCAGTAAACCCCAAAAAATTTCTTATCTTGGTCACAGTCTCGGTCTTTCCCAATTATTAATAGCTTCAGTATTAGCCGGATCTATTGATAACCCATTTTCTATAACTACATGACTAAGGAACTTCACTTCTTTCTTAGAATATATCAGAAGTCATCTATAAACACTAACATGAATCTTCCAAATGCTCTTGGAAGTTTCGATTCATCAAGTCCACAACAAAGTAGGTGCATTGGTCATTCTAAAGGGCGTGGCTATCATTTCATATTAACCATATCTTGTTCAAAACGTCATTAATGTAATGCTATCCTCCACCACTCTCAATTGATGGAAGCCTGTTGCTAAATCCAATTGGGAAAATACCTTGGCTCCACTTAGCCGATACTGCAATCGTAGGTTAATCCAATGATACTACATATATGGTTTACATTGGTAACAAGATCATGACTCGATAATAAACATTGCATGAATAGTAACATAGATTCCTACGTTAAATACTGCCACACCTAAATAGTAAACATCGATTGAATAGCGAAACACTGCATTAAGACAGTGCCATGCCAAAATAATTAATATCACACGGGCAGTGACAAGGAGTCCTACATTCGGACACTGCCATAGCCAACACAAATATCATATGGATAGTAACATGGTTTCTCGACACTGCCATGCCACAACAAACCTTACATGGACAGTGACGTTGACACCCATGTTCAAACACTACCATGCCATAATAGTCAAGCATCCATTATAGGAAAAATACATCACAAAACAACTAATTTAAACTATGTACCACACAAAATCAAGTCCTTAAATAAATTCACATTCAATATGGACTTTTGTTGGGTTTAGTTCAGCTTGTGCCCTTAAAAGGTACTATCGGTTGACCCTTTAGGTACAATCGATAAATTGGTTGTACCTATAGGTCGATTATTTATTCGATATTTAAAATATATACCAGTATTAGCCTAAGAGAATATTCACATGTATCCTATATAGTCACATTCTTTGTATTATCTGATTGTATTACTTAATAATACTTTGGATGGTATGGGTATAGAGGTGGAGTATTTACGATTCGTAACAGAATGAGGTTTAATACAATACATCATATATAAGAGACATGAGTCGAGATGTTAGAGAGACTTAGAATATTTGCCCCTTGGGTGTGTTGAGTAGTTAACATATATTAAATGGATAGTAGAAGCATACGATGATTACTGGGGTAATCATCTAGAGACTTATCTGCAATTCTTCATACTATATATTTGTTATCCTTATCATAGTTGAGTGTTAATTTCCGTGTGGCATTTAAGTTATTGATTGAGTTAGTGAAGTAAAGAGTTGTTAGCTAGACTGGTAGTGACGGTATTAGTGAAGGTGAATAAACCTCTATGTGGCATGTTGAGTAGACGGAGCCGATAGTGATTAGAGTTCCGTAGCGGATGCTGATAAATAGCTTTCTGCTACGGGCGTATGTTTATTGTTTCTTGATGTATGTTTGGTCGTATTAACTTTTTTTCAATTGGTCTATTTTAAGATGTGGGAATTGAGTAGGAGTTATCACTCAAATATTCCTAAACCCACTTGAAGCCAAATATTAATAGAATCCAGCACTTTCTTCATCTAAGGAAGAAACGGAGAGAGCATATGTATATTTGTTTTATAAAAGAAAAGTAATTTATATTATATACAACTAAAACATGGAATGGAAAATTAAATTAAATTATTAGATTGCATGTTTGATATTATAGATGAATGAGGTGTTATGAGTTGTGTTGTTAATGGTCACTGAATGAACGTACATACGAATTTTGAAAAATAAAAATACTCGACAAAGGATACTAATTCTTTATTGTCTTCTCATTTAAATTACGATAATCAATATACATCTTTAATGACCCATCCGTTTCTTCACGAAAACCGCGACCGCTCCCCAAGACGAACTGCTTGGTCCAATAAAACTGTTTACAGGATCTGTTCGAAACTCAATAGCTTGTCTCGGTGGTAGACCTATAACTGGTTCAAAACATTTGCATTATGTAACTGGTTCAAAAACATCCGCATACATCTAAACTCGAATTTTTTACCGAGTATATAATTTGATCATGACTATTAGAGTATCTTAATGATATCTTTCTAACTTGGCAAAATATCTTAGCATCATATCTACTTAACCAACCTATACCCAGAAAAATTCCAACAAACAAAATCAAACACATGCAAATTGCAGGTAAATGCATAACCTAACAGCTCAAATTCTAAATGGTCACGTCTCATTCCAAGAGTTGCATAACCTTCTATCAGATTCGCAACACTTAAGGAAGTAATAAGGTAAGATGGTACTAGATTTAACCTATTTATCAAATATTGCATGATAAAAGAATGTGATGAGCCAATATCAAACAATACTTTAATAGGTATGCCATGAATAAAAACCGTACTTCCAATCATAAACTTTCCTTTCTCTTTTGCAGTCGATCTAGAAGCTATTTGTTCCATAACAAAAACTTTCCCTTTATCAGTCTTGGCCGGTTCTAGACATTCATTCTTGTAATGCCTTATCTGATTGAAGTTGTAACACTTTACACCCTTCTTTCCAATAACTTTCTTTCCATTACCAGATCGACACTCATTAGCAAAGTGCCATTTCTTATCATACTTATAGCAAACAACACGAGCCTTCCCTTCCTTGGCAGCTGCACCCTTCTAAGCTCACTTCTTATTAAAGACCTTTCTTACCTTAAAACCTTAAGTCTCCATAGGCTTGCCACTTCCAAGTGTTAAAAGCATTTCCTCATTCTTTAATGCCATCCCCATCATCACATCGCATGGATCTCTAAGATGCAGCATAGGTTTCTTGATAAGCTCCGGTTATAATCCACGAATGAAATTCTCAATCTTTTTTACCACAACAATAATAGTAGCATATCTGTATCTGGTCAACTCATCAAACTTAGTTGCACACTCCAGTACAGACATCTTTCTGTGCTCCAATTTAGCAAACTTTCTGAGTAAAGTCGACTTAGTATCTCGAAAAAAACCTTTTCTCAAATCTCCTTCCAAATTCAACCTAAGTCAAATTCTCCTCTAGTATTCCTACAGTCACAATGTTCCACCAATACAAAACAATTCCTTGCAACTGTCTAGATGCCAACCTCTACTTCTACTCATCATTCAGCCTAAGTTAGCGAAGATCCTTTTACAGTGCAACGACCAATTCTCATCTTTAATAACACTTTTTGTTCCATGAAAAGGCTTTCCTCCAAGACTGGTATAATCATGACTTAACTTGGCATAATTGTTGCAAGCAGGTGCCTTTGGATTAGCACCTTCCACATTTTTAGCATTTTCTCCAGCCAAAACAGCTGCAGTCCAGCTTGCATCATATTCATGATGAACTAATACATAGTCCACATATTAGTGGTGGGATTCCAACACTCACAATAGCATTTGTGTATTAGCATTTGCCGGTCGGTCCATATTCCTTCTAGTATTGGGTCAAACAATTCCCTTAGTTGTGGTGCTTCCTCTACATAGGTTCACTTTTCCATTTCCTACTTCCATATCTTTCATTTCATAATCTTCATATGAGTCTTCGTAAGATATAGAAGAACGGTCTAAGAGAGAGGGGAGAATAGAGTTAAAATACATACTTATATATGGCAATAATAAGTAAGTTACTATAGCATTGTCGCATACCCTAACCTTATTCTTTGATTTATTTGGAGTATGTTTTCGAAATCTTTTAGGTTTTACATAAACCTATGCTCTGATACCCAGAAGTAACATCCTCCAATTTGAGGCTCGAATTAAGCGCTATTGATGCTGCAGTCATCCATGGTGTTATTTCTTGGCGATAAAATGAGATCATCTAATTATATCTATAACATCAATAGCACATGAATATGATAATTTTTAGACACATTTCATTAATGAACTTTCATTTTCATTACATAATATCATCGATTCCACGTTAAGAGAAAATATAATAAATACAATTATATTGTAAGAGTGACTTATGAAGATACCTCATTGGATGATCAGAGTCTAAGTACTTGATAGTTATAAATTATGAAGTTACATACATTTCAACAAAGCATAAACTTCAAACAACATGGTGGAAATAAACTACTAATATTAGCTTACCTACTACACGTCTCTAGAAGCTTATTCGTCTAACCTAAAAATCATACTCCCGATCTACTCAAATGAGAGTTTATGTGGAAAAAACACTGGGTTAGATAAAAAAAAGTCTAATTTGAATAATAATATACCACCTTGAACCAAAAAGATATATCTAGTGGGACCATGCCGTAGAACAGAATGGATTTTCCCCTCACTAGTATTGTATCAAAATATGCCAATCTTAACATAAATCATGCAACTGCAACCACAACGGTTAAAACAAAATATGATATGATCGTATGCTTGCAATATGAGTAAATATGACTAGTATGCCATTAAATGGTTATGCATTCCCATAGTTTACGCGTCCCATGAAATTGACTGTCTATCTCCAATCATAGTTTTCCTAGGGTCACCATGAACCTATTAGTTTTCACAAGCCAATTAATAACCTATCAGGTTGACTCAGACCAAAACATAACCAGATGTCCCGAAATTTTCAAATACTGCTAGGAAGAAACAAACTGAACATACAATGAGCATATAGAGCTATGAATTCCTCCCACCATGTGTACATCTTTTAGTTTCACTATTGACAAACCCTGTGCACTGGAATCGAGGTTCTTTACCAAACAGGGGCTACCGGTTGAAGCATAGGGCGTGATCCTACACCAGTCCCACCTAAAATGTTATCTGGTTTTAAATCCATAAGTCATATTTTCTTAATTTTGGCAAGATCAGCCGGTTTTATAGTGGACCGTCCACTTTTTATTACGAACGTAATAAAGTCATGAAATACAGGAGTAAGGTAGAGGCACCTTAACTACTAAACAAAGAGAAAATACAGCACAGGAGTGTGACAGACATGTCACAGCTACAAAAATAACTAACAGGACTAGGACTCCTCCAAAGAGGCAGTAACACCAATGACGTCTTCCATAGGGGAAGAGGAGACATTCCCAAGAATACCAATAAAGGGGTGAAAAAGGAGTGCAAGAGAAGGATCATAAATCTCAGCATTAGAAGAGTATAAAAAAGATCGATCCCAGGAAGTATCAGCAAGCATGACAGAATTTAACTCAGCATAAGAACCATCCGAGTCAAGAACCAAGGAATCACCAGTTAGTCGATAATAAAGGCAGTGAAGGTCCCTAAGATCATCGGACACAAACCTAAAATAGGAGTCATCCACGGGGTTGAAACGAAAATCCGAACGACGATCAACCCAACAGCTCTCAGACTCAGCCCAAACAACAGGCAACTGAGGCGAAGCATGTTCATGAACAACAATGGAATCCAAGGAATCATCAATAGGAACAATGGATGCAGAAGGGGATGCAGGCCGCGCAACAGAAGACAACGGATCAAGAACGAATAATGGAGCTACAGGAGAAGGAGCAACCAGAGAAACTTTGGGAACCCATTTCCTGAGCGAAGGCCGAGGCAGGGGAATCTTAGGCGCAGCAGCAGAAACATCAGAATGCGAGCAAGCAGAAACTAAGTGGCCAAAGGAGTGACAGGAGGAACAAATGTCCGGCACCCAACCGTAACGAACACGAACTTCCACCACGTGACCAACAGCTAGCCGAACAGGAATTGTGGAAGGTAGAGACTTAAAGGGGGTAATCTCAATTAGAGCCTTAGCGTATACCAGCTTTTCACGCGCAACAGTATTAGCGTCAAAACATTTCAATTTACCAACATTGCAAGTAAGCCAATTCAAACCAAGAAGTGGCTGTAGAGCAGAGGGAATATGAGAGAAATAAACACAAACAGGGAGAGAAAGAACTTGCTCACGTGCTCTAGCTACCGTAGGAGACCAGGGAGTAATAATAAAAGGTTTCCCATCAAAAAAGGAAGGCTCGGCCTCAAGAACACGACTGCGATCCTCAGAGGAGGAGAACAACAGGAAATACATGGAGTCAACCAGCCTAACGCGAAGATCACCGCGAAGCCTCCAAGCCCGACGTCAAACAGAAGACGCATCATGAAGTCGTTGTTTAGGGTCCAAAAAGAATCCAACCAAATATTCATACCAATAATCCAAACCAGCTTGCATAACATTTGCAGGAGGGATCATCACTCCATTATCCTTAACGATTTCAAAATCTACTGGTTCATAAACACCCGCGTTGAGGGGCAGTGATGTAAAAAGCGAAGACCAAGATTTGGGACCAATAGGGGAAGGAGCAGCAGGATGAAACTCCTCAACAAACCAGCTGAAGCCGCAAGAGAGGGACCAGCAATGGATGAGGCTACAGGCAATATATCTCCAGAACTCAAGGCAGAAAAAATGGGAACAACATTCTCTGAGGCATTTGAGCGAACACCAGAAGGGAAACGTGCTAAACTCGAACGAACAGCGACATCAGAAACCAACACTTGACCAAACGCACCAAAATCCACACCTTTAGCACAATAGACAACACCATCATTCACAATCGAAAGCATAGGGCCTCCTTCAGATCGACAAACATCAGGTAACGCAGCAGACAACAACTCCGGACGCGAGCAATTGCTCTTAACAGCATTTAAACCAGTTTCCTTAACAGAAGGTAGTGGTGGAAACTCTGATTCAGAAAGCATGTTTGGATTCGTACACAAAGACACAACATGTTGAACTTTGAAAACCCTACCAGATCTTGTAGAAGAGGGCGAAGACGATGGAACAACGGGAAGAGGGAGGAGAGGGGGAGATCTTGGCATGGAAGAAGGAGGGAAGACGTAAAACGCGATTCACTAAAAGAAGCAATAGGGGGATGGTCGAAAGAAAAAGGAACGAACAAAGTTCGCCATTATTAAACGAACTAGGGGGGAGAACTATCATCCTAACAAAGTTCGTCATATTTTCTTAATTAGTTCAAGGCATCCTAACAAAATTGATCTATCTGATCTTCTGTATGCAATTCTACTCACTTAAGAGTTTAGTCTAACCATACTCACTACTGAAACAACCTAATTGGTAATTCTGCTTCTAAATCCCAAGGTGCAATGTTGGGTAACGAAAATATGAATATGAAAATTTGATAAAATATTTAAATTTAACTGATCAAACGATTAAAAAAACATATAAAATCTTTCATCAAACTATGATCAATTAATAGTAATATATATAACAAAATTACATAAGTTAAGTAATATTTTCTTTCGAAAAAATTCATACAAAATTAGTCTACACTATTCATTTCTTAAAAACATTTATCTTTGGAAATGATAAACCACTTTAAATCATTTTCAAAACGAGGAAACATAGCCTAAATACTTAGCCAAAATCTTGTGCCAAAGAACTATCATCTTTACATAGCTTTTTAAAACACTTGCTATCAAAATAAGGCTGTCAAGCCTCTAGAAAACATGGGATATCGAGCTTATAAAACAATAGAAGAGAGAATATAGGTGGAGGAAGCACTGCAGCCAATGGAAATGTTTGACCCAATACCAGAAGGTAATCAAAATCCAAATGCTAACGTAGGTGTTGTAACCCCACCAGTAGATATGAGGACTATGTACCGGTTCTTTGTTAACATGATGCAAGCCAAAGCTACTGCTGGTTTCGCTGAAGGGAATGCTGCTAATGTGGGAGGAGTAAATCCCATGGCACCGGTTGGTAATAACTATGCAGCTGAACCGAGATTATACTAGTCTTGGTAGGAAGCCTTTTCTTGGAACTTAGGATGCTATTAAAGTGGAAAACTAGCTATTTCATTATGAGAGGATATTTTCCGACTTGGGTTTAAATAATGAGCAGAAGAGGAGATTGGCTTTAAGGCAGTTGCAAGGTGCTGCACTGTACTAATGGAATGAGGTAACCCTTAGCGTGCCAGAAGAGGAACTGACTTAAGATGAATTTCGAAGGACATTTGAGGAGAGGTTTCTATCAAAAGTAACCAAGTCATCCCTGCTTAAAAGTTTATGGAATCGAAGCAAGGGAAATGTCTATATTGGAGTATGATACCAAGTTTGACGAGCAATTTAGATACAGATATGCTACTATTGATGCAGTTGTCAAGGGGAATGTGAAGTTTATCCCAGATTGAGGCGGAGGTTGCTAAGGTGACAATGCCACATCTTCAAGATTTGAGCTATGTAGTGGTGGAAATGGCAATAAGGAATGAAGAGATGCTTGCGACTTTTGGGAAAGAAAATTCGATGGAAACCTAGAATTCTCAAAATAAGAAGAGGAAGTTCTTTAAGAAAAAGGGAGCTTAAAAGGGTGGAGTTACCAAGAAAGAGAATGCAGATATTGTTTATTATAACTATAACAAGAAGGAGCAATATGCTAATGAGTGTAAATCTGCTTATAGCAAGGCAGTTGTGGGAGGGCAGAATGTGAAGTGCTTTAACTATGACCAAATGGGGAACTATAAGAACAAATGTCCAGAAGCAACCAAGATAGGAAAGGAAAGGTCTTTACTTTGGAACCTTCATTATCCAGGCCAACTGCAGTGGAGAAGAAAAGGTTATGATATGAGGTACTCTTTTGATTGATATCATACATGTTTGAGTGTTATTTGATACTGAAGCATCACATTCTTTATCTCTCAATGTTTGGTAGATAAGTTAAATTAGAACATCATATCTAGTTACTTTCTTAAGGATAGCAAATCCGATAGGAGGGTATGCAACTCTTGGGATGAGATGTGACATTTATAATTTGAGTTGTTAGGTCAGGCTTTTGCCTACAGTATGTATGTATTTGATTTTGTAGGCTTTAGGATTATTTTCGGTATGGATTGGTTAGACATATACAATGCTAGGATATTTTTCAAGATGGGAAAATATCATTGAGATACCCGGATAGTAGTGGCCGAATCATATACTCAGATGAGAATTCAAGTTCATAAGTTTGTGCTTTATTGGGCACAACAGAAGCAGAAGATGAGATAAGTCATATTTTGGTTGTAAGAGAATTCACAAATGTTTTGGAGCCTGTTACAGGACTACCATCGAAATGGGCTATTGGATTTCGGATTGATCTTCTACTTGGGGTAGACCACCTAGTAGAATGACACCTACCGAGATGTAGGAGTTAAAGGTGCAACTAGAGGACTTAGAATGAAACGGTTTTATTAGACCAAGCAGTTCGCATTGAGGTCCAGCCGTGGTGTTTGTAAAGAAACCAGATGGGTCATTGATATTATGTATCGATTATCGTAAGTTGAATGAGTTGACGATAAAGAATACATATCCTTTGTCAAGAATCGATGATTTATTTGATCAGTTGAGTGGAGCCAAGGTATTTTCCCAGTTGGATTTGGCGACAAGGTTCCATCAGTTGAGGGTGAACGGCAAAGGACAGCATTCCTTTGATGTCATTTGAAATGAGATATGGTTCATACGGGTGGTTAGTAATGCCATTCGGATTAACTAATGCGCATGCTTTCATTATGGACTTAATGAACCAGAGTTATTCCAAGAGCATTTGGATAAGTTCACGTTGGTGTTTATTGATGACATTTTGATATATTCTAAGGGTGAAAGGGACTATGAGATTCAGCTTTGAATAATGCTTGAGACATTAAGACAACATCAACTAAAAGCAAAGTTTTCAAAGTGTCACTTTTTGAAGAGAGAAGTGAAGTTTCTTGGTCATGTGGTTTCACTGAAAGGGTTGTCTATGGATCCAACTAAGATTGAAGCCATTAACAACTGAAAGAGACCGAGACAGTGACAGAGATAAGGAGTTTCCTTGGATTAGCTGGTTATTCCAAGATATTCATTAAAGGCTTCTCTCGGATAGCAGCACCCTTGACTAAGCTAACCAGGAAGGACGTAAAGTTTGTTTGGTTCGATAAATGTGAGGACGCATTCTTTGAGTTAAAGCATTTATTGACCAATGCATCATGTTAGTAGTTCCAGATGGGAACTAGGATTTAGCGGTGTATACAGATGCATATGGAACATGATTGGGAGTTGTGTTGAATCAAAGGGATAGAGTAGTTGCCTACGCTTCTCGATAGCTCAGACTGCAAGAAGTTAGATATTCGACTCATGGTTTGGAGTTAGCAGCCGTGATCTTTGCCTTGAAGGTGTAGAGACACTATCTCTTAGGAAAAATATTCAAGTTATATAGGGATCATAAATCTTTGAGGTGTTTATTCTCTCAAAAAGAGTTGAATAAGAGATAGCAGAGGTGGTTGAAATTTTTGGCGGCTTATGATTTCGCTATCGAGTATGTGCCAAGGAAAGAAAATAAAGTTGCTAATACATTTATCAAAAAACATCAGATGTAGTATTAGCTATGTTGGCAGAATGGAAGGATTTGGAGGCATTGACTTTTTCTAGTTTGATAAGATCGAGTGCTAGTTCTATTCAAAATACTACCATGTTATCTTGCCTGGAAGTTTGATTGGTATTGATCGAAAGGATTGCTTCTAAGCAAAGAGATGATCTGTGGTTAGCTGAACAGATTAGAAGGTTGGAAGGTAGAACTGAGATTGATGATTTGATAGACTTTAGTCTTGACCAGAGGGGATGGTTAAGGAAAAGGGATGGTTGTGTGTTCTAGATGTTGGTGACCTAAGGAAGGAAGTTCTTAGGGAATTTCACCGATCGAAGTTTGCTATACATCATGGAGGATCTAAGTGTACCGGGATATAATGAGAAGTTTCTTCTCGGAAGGTATGATAAGGGACTTACGCTTATGGGTAAAGCAATGTTTGAATTGCCAACAAGTTAAAACTGAACATCAAAAGCAAAGCGGATTGCTTCGGTCCTTAGATATACCAGTTTCAAAGTGGGATTCGATATCCATGGATTTTGTTGATAGATTACCAAGGTCAAACATGGAAAATGAAAGTATAATGGGTCATAGTGGATAGACTGACCAAGATTGCAGATTTCATTCCCATTAGGTAAACCAGAATGACACATATTGGCTAAGTTGTTTGTGAATAATATTGTTAGACTGCATGAGATTCCTAGTAGTATAGTCAGTAATAGGGGTACTTTGTTTACTAATGAACTATGAAGAGTCTATATGAGGTGTTTGGTACCAAGCTTAAGATGAGTACCACATATCATCGATGGATGGATGGACAGAGAGTCAATAAGATACTTGAAGATATATTGAGAGCTTGTGTACTAGATTTTGGTGGGTCATGGGAAGACCATTTACATCTAGTTAAATTTTCCTATAATATTAGTTATCGTACTATTATAGGAATAACGCCTTTCGAAACTTTGTATGGAAGGCCATGCAAATGACCATCATGTTGTTTTGAGACCGAAGAAAGATTGGTCCTTGGTTCGGATATGGTAAGAGAAGCCATAGAGAAGATTGAGTTAATCCGAGTTAGGACGAGGGAAACTCAGTCTAGGCAGAAAAGTTATGCAGACATAAGCGTAAGGATCTTGACTTCTCGATTTTAGAGATCATGTTTTCATTAAAGTATCATCGATGAAGGGTGTGGTACGATTTGGAAAGTTAGAGAAAATCACACCTAAATATGTTGGACCGTTCCTTATTTTAGAGAGGATCGGGAAAATCGCATACCGAGTAGTTTGCTAGGTGTCCATAATGTTTTTTATATTTCTCATCTTAAGAAGAATGTACATGATCAAGACTACTATTGCTCTGATTGCATTGGAAGATTTCGCAGCAAAACATGATCTGACTTTTGTTAGGCAACTAGTTCGCATTATATGAAGAGATGAGAAGAAGGTAAGGAACAAGACGGTCGGATTGGTGAATGTCCAGTAGAGTGACAATAACAAAGACTATACTTGGAAGACAGAGGACATAATTAGGGATACGTATCCTGAGTTATTATGATGGTATGATCTATATTTGTTATAAATAGACTTTGTAGCTGGTAGGATATACTAACATTGTTATCATGTTCGATATGCTTGTTCAGTAGTCCTTACTGAATTTTGAGGATGAAATTCTTTAAAATGGGGGAGCTTGTAACACCCCTAATTTTAGTTTAACATTGTTCAGAAAATTTAATTGGATAGGTTAAATAGAAAAATGTAATGGGAGATGTCGATGAGATTTGATAATCAATAAGGTCGAGCAATAAATAATCAACCAAGTCAGATTGTTTAAATTTAATTTAAGGATTACTAAATGAGAAGGGTAAAATAGGAATAAACCTATCTTTCATCTCTTAAACCTTTACCCTCTCATTCATTTCTCATTTTTCACACTCATAAATAACCAAAAAGGAAGATATAGAGCCGACTACCAATCAAGGTAGAAGGAAGAGGAAATCATAGGGGGTTCAAAAGATAAAGCATAGGGAAGCTAAACACCATCAAATCTCAACTCCAACAACTAAATTAAGGTGAATAATAAGTGAACCGTCTCTTTTATCTTTGTTTGAATTTGCCTATCAAAAATACCTGAATTTATCTTGATTGCTTTGCTTTGTTACGGACGTGTGATCATTATTTGGATAGAATAATGATTTATGAAATTTTTTATGAAATTATTCGAATGGGCTTTAAGGGTAAAACCTAAATTTTCAATCTCCAATTGATTTTATTTTTTTTATACGTGGAGAAAAACGTTATTTTGGAGATGGATTTTTAGTTTCATAATCTTTCAAGTTAAAATGAATAATTTATGAATTTCTTAAGGTGGAAATAGGATATATTTCGGGTTTTAATTATTAAGAATAAATAAATATAGCTTTTGGACCAGAAATTTTTATATAGTAAAGAATATGATAATTAAGAATTTTTTGATTTTTGAAGATTTTTCCAGGTATTTATGAACTATTATGGACTTATTATGCTAGAAAAGGATTAAAATCAATAATTAATTGAGGATATTAATTAAGCAAATGAATAAAAAAAATTAGGAAGGTAAATATGATTTCAATAAATTCTGAAAAGAAATTGTAAATATATAGTCCCAACCAATCATAGTTTGACAAACAAATGGTAGCAGGTAAAAAGAATCTACTTTAAAAGGAAGAAAATAGTTTTTATGATGATATCACTATGCCATCGATATGTGGCATCCCCATACCATCCACCATCGATAATAGGTGGCATTATAACGAAGAGAGGCATTTTTATAAGCAATGCATGAAATGCTTACGTCGAAATAATGAGATGCATTGGATCATGCATGCGACATCATCATTATGAGAATAATACATCTCGTGGCAATAGGATTCATTTATGGCACAAACTATCAATGTTGACATTATATTTTTTATGGCATAATAGCCGATGTACAATACTTTCATCATACTTTATCAATGCCGCAAGTTTTCACCAATGTTTTAAATAATGTCGCATGATTGCTATATCGACATCATCGCTTAAGGCAGGGAAGCCGCAAGCATTATTTTTGATATTAACTATTTTGTGGCGATGATGCTGCTATTGCTTGATTTTGATGTAAAAGAAATTTATATCATGGGTTTTCAATGCCGACACCCTATGTTTTATGGTATAAAGCCGAAATACCACAGTTTCGACATAATAGTATAATGCAACAAGTAATTGATTTCGACAATAATGTCATGCAGCATTGATGCCGCTACTTTTTATTTCAACACCAGTGAGGCATGGTTTTATGCAAACTAAAAGTAAGTTTTAAAAGCGAGATAGCCTATGTTTTTAAGAAGGTTGATAACCTCATGACTTCGGCAGTTAGCCATATGATATGAAAAATCAAACTCTTATTTTCTAACCTTGGGTAGAGATTCGATATTGATATTGCGACATGAATGCCATAAGTCTTTTACATTGCTGTATTAACGGTGGGGAGCCATATGTATGGTGACTTTGATATTGTTCATTGGGGATACCAAAGTATTTTATTTTATGATTTTGACACTAACCATTAGAGATACTAATGTATTTTATTTTATAATTTCGACATAGGTCATTGGGGCAACAATGCATATCATTTTGAAATGTTATAAGTTTATGGGGTACACAACCTAATTGAGGATATCAATAGACATAGGTTGATCATTTGGGTTAAACATGAAGTAAATTAATAAGTGATGGGTTCATAGTTAACCTTAGAAAACTATGGAATGTGTGATGGATAGTCCAGATGATGCCACAGATGGATAGTCTCTATATGGTTAATGAAGGATTTATAGTCATCCTAGGAAAACTATGAGATGTGCGATGGATAGTCCAAAAAATTTAGATTAATGGAACATGTGTGATGGATAGTCCACATAATTTAAATAGTAAAACCATGTGTGATAGGTAGTCTACATGGTAGGGAATAAATAACCCACATAATGTTTACATGTGAGATGGGTAGTCCACATAAATAAAAGACGGATAATCATTTGAATTTGAGACAGATAGTCAGATGAAATTAAGATAGATAATCAAAAAAATTGGGATGCATAGTCCACTGTATGTTGCATGTTTTGGAAACGTTTATTTATTATGTTCTAACCGTTGTGGATGTAGTAGCACAGTATATGGTTGATTTGTTTTGGTTAAGATGTCGGTGAAGGGAAAACCCATTCCGCTTAGCGGCATAGTCTCACTGGATATTTATTTTGGTTTGAGATGGTAGGCTATTATTTATACCAGACTGTTTGTCTGACCCGTAGTTTTTTTCCCCCTTAAATCTCGGGTACACATTTGAGTCGGTCAGGAGTAAGGGATTTCAGTTCTTCAATTGGACGAATAAGCTTCCAAAGACATGCATGAGGCAATCTAGCTATACTAAGAGTTTCTATTTATCCATTGTGTACTTTCCTTGTGTCTGAATGGATGTAGTGGCAAGCTGTATGATGGCCAAGTATTAGGCTCTGATCAGCCAAGGAGGCATCTTAACATGTTGCTCTTAGAATACTTTATGATAACTATATTTCTTTGAACATGGGATTGCGAATGGGATTATGTAGTGAATATGAAATGTTATTTATGAAATGAAATGCGAAAAATATGCAATTGAATTGTATTTAAAAAAATTCATATTCATGTGCTTCTGATGTCACTAATATGATTAACATAGCTACATTTTATCACTGGAAATTAATACCATGGATGAATATAGCATTCATAGCGCTTAGTTTTGGACAACTTATGTTGGGATCCTTGTAGGGATCTATGGATTGTTCAAAATTCTAGGATCGTAGTGGGATTAGTATTCTGTTCGAGTGATGATGACTCATGTAAGAGATGTCAAACGTAGCCTCAACATTGAAAATGATAGAAAACGGAGTAGGAGCATAGCCAACGAGGTTTAGCTATCCTATAAGGTATATCAACTCCATATCTAGAATTGCTTATTGATGTTGTTAGTGGAAGTTGATGATACTCGGTACCATCAGTGTTTATGCATGGACCAGCTATGTTTACCTCATCGGTTTATTTTATCTAGAGATATATGATGCTCAAAGGTAGTTTTCAAACCTTGTCAAGAGGCTGGCCCAAGTTGTTATGTGGATGCTTCAATGGAAAATCCATTATGCGAATGTACCTTAGTGGTTTTGATTGCACCCTCAATATGTTATGGTGTGATCAACATAAGCATCATAACTATTTTATATGATTTATATTCCACACCCTAGACATTATTTATCATATAATAATATTAAACTTAATGAATGGTTGGTTTCCTTTGGGAGGGAACCATTATAAGAACCCGTACGGTCTCAATAATTACTATTACATGTTATATGTATCTTGAGTATTCTCATACCAGACCTATATCTGACGCTTAGTTTTTGTTTCCCCTGAATTCCTCACGTACTCATTCGAGTAGGTTAAGTAAAGTAGATTTTACTTTGGACGTTTTAGAGTTCAGAAGATGAGCTAGAGACTTCTGTTATCTATCTATTTCTATTTATAATGTATTATATTATGTATATATCAACATTATGAGGACAGACGGTTAAAACAGTCCAGATATTGATAATGCTTAGGTTTTGCAACTTTGAAATTTCTGTATTCATAGTAACCCTTTGTACCGTTCTTTTGATATTATATATTATTGTTCCCCTATGAGATTCTGATGTTGTTTTCACCCTTTCTTGTTATATTCTTTTTTACTATTATTTTACCCTAACTTTCTATCTTTCCATCACTTGGTATTAGAGTACGAGGTTGAGCAAACACCTTGGCTTTGGTTGGGTATGACTTATTAGAGATAGGGTAAGCGACACCCTAGAACGAGTCGAGTGTATTATACATATAAGAGCATATTTGTATTTTAAAAACTACACTTCGAAAATATTATTTAGGAATATCCCTCTCTCGGTAATCATTTCCTTGGAATAACTCTATTCTTTCATATCCTAAGTTATTTTACTATGTTTAAGTAGTAAAAATTATGAGTTCTAGGGCTGCCATTGCTTCAGGAGGTAAGGTGGTCGGGTTAGTGCTGTCACGATTGCCGGGGGGTCAAGCATCGAGGAATGTTGCTCCAATGGAGGAATCAAGAGTGGATATTATAGAGGAGGCCATATAGGTTAAGCCTCAGATGAATTTTGCTTCGCTCTACCGCAATTATGAAAGGCTAGGGATTAAATGGTTTAGTGGATGGGAAGCGATCATAGAAGTTCTGCCTTAGCTCAGGTTGTGTGACTGCATATTCGATCATATGGAGTTGGATGACGTAGTGAAGTGTCGGTTAGTGTCACATCATCTAACAGATGCAACAATTGATTAGTGGAGTTCTATTACAACTGATATCGAATGAATTCTCACCCAATTTAAGGAGGTTTTGGAGATAAATTTTGTCCCGGAAGCCGGGAAGACTTTGTTATTTACGAGCTTCTTGGACTTAAAGCAAGGGGCCATGATTGTGGTGGGATATGAGAACTACATCATTTCTTTGTCTCTATTTGGATTGGGGTTAGTTTACATGCCTTTAAAAAGGAATGGGATGTTTGTGGTAGGTATGCGTCCTGAGTTTCAACTGGACATGACTAGTCATCTCATGAGATCGTTTGTGAATTTGGTGAATATAGGATTGAGGTTTGAGAGCTTAGCACCAAAGCTGACTATCACTACACCAATAGGGGTCAATAAGCACAAGTTGCAGCCATAGAAGAATATTTCTATTATAATTTGTCATAAGTGTAGGTAGAAGGGACACTATGCTTGGAGTTGTAGGTCAGGGAAAGTAGGGCGAGTGGAGAAAGCGCCGATTTCTAAGGTTCCGAAGATAGAGCCAAAGCCAGCTAAATCACAGTTTGTTGCGAGACAAAGTTGTTATAACTACCATCAACCGGGTCATTTTTCTAGGATGTGTTCAATGCTCTAAAAAGGGCAGTAGCCTCGAGCTTTTGCACTGGCTTCGGCACCTTCTACTTCTGCTGTTGTAAAGGGGAAGCACTGTTATTAATATATTTTTTGTAATCCATGTCTTTGATGTTGTCAATATATACTAATGTTCGTCATTAAGTTGATTAATACACTGTTGTGGCTCTCCATTGTCATATATACCTAGTGGTTTTCCTATTTAATTGGTTAGCATGTGTCATATACTTATCATTTTCAAACTTATAAGGTGTGTTTTAATTTAACTGTAACTTCCTAATTCCTAAATGCACAATTACTTACTGTAATGTTGTTACTATATATATGTTTCTACCACTGGATATATTTGATATCCCAATAGTTCTTGCTACGTCTTTCTTTTTTGAAGTATGGATTCCTTGCTGCTTCTTTCTATTATGAAGTTCTAATTGCTTGCTGATATTATAATAGTTTGGTCTGTCTGTTGCATGTGCATCAAACCTAATCAAAACTGGTATTATAGTATAATTATTTTTATATTACAGACTTTTGAAAATGGCAAACACCTCATCAAGTTGTACTAACAAATCTATTGCATGTGCATCAAATGCTTGTGCCGACAATAACATAGTTGTGCAAGAAACTCAAACCATGAACTCTAGTGTACCACAAGCTCCAAATCTTTCAACAAATGAAGAAAAATCTACAACTTTAAATGTAAGCCCATAAAATCCAAGGTATGGAAAGATTTTGATAGAGAAGTATTAGAGGGTAGTAATAGTGTTCAGGCCACTTGTAAACATCGTTTAAGGATATTCAATGGAGCTACATTATTGGGAACAACACATTTGAAAAATCACATAAAAGTTTGTCCTAAAAATACTAACAATAAGAGGCTATCTGGAAAACCACTTTTGCCTACAAAAAAGTCACCAATTAAACCATTTAAATTATCAAGTTGGAAGTCTGATCAGAATAGGACTTGGATGTGTTTTGCTCGTATGGTTGCCAAATATGATTATCCATTCAATATGACGGAACATGTTTACTTTCAAGAATAGGTTAAGACTATTAACCAACTATTAAGCTCTATTCTAGAAATACAGTTCGTTGCGTGTGTTGAAACTTTATGCTGACATGAGAGCTGAATTATAACAAATGTTTGATTGTTTGTCTGCTCGTGTTAGTGTTACTACAGATTTATGTACATCTGAACATTAGTATATAGGTTTGTCATTTCATTGATGATGGCTGAAAATTGCAAAAAAAACTGCTTATCATGAAATGCCTCCTCACGCACTGTACTTGCACTTAGTGCTGCTATTAAAACAAAATTATTACATTGGAATTTGGATAAGAAGTTATTTTCAATTATTATTCATAATGCTTCTAATAATGATTCCATGATAACAGGCCTCAAAGATCGGTTAGATGGTAAAGTTGTCTTGGTTTTAAATGGTGATTTATTTCATATGCGTTGTTGCACACATGTATTGAACTTGATTGTGCAAGATGGGTTAAAAGTCGTGCATGATCTCATTGTAAAGATAACAGAAAGTCTCAAATTTACAAATTCATCACAATCTAGAAAACAAAGTTTGGAAAACGCATTGGCACAAACTAGATTAATTCGAAAAAGAGTTTCATATGATGTTCCAACACAATGGATCTTAACATACCTTATGCTTGAAAGTGCGCTTGAATTACATCCCACATTTGAACGATTAGTTGAGTTAACTTCTAATTGTAGATGTTTATCTTCAAGGCAAGAGTGGGAGATAGGAAAAGAAATTTGTGAATTCTTGAAAATCTTTTATGAAGTTACACTTAAACTTTCAGGTGTTAAATATCCAACGGCTAATCTATACTTTAAAAGTGTTTGTGATGTTTATGAAAGTATTAAAAGTTGGGAGTTAAGTGTGCACGAGTATATTATCTCTATGGCATAAATGACGAGAGATAAATTTGACAAATATTGGAGGACTTGCAATTTAATTATGAGTATTGGCATGATTTTTGATCCTCTTTATAGAATGACCTACGTTGAATTTTTTAATGATATGATTTATGGACAAGAAGCATAAGTTTACATATAGAATTTTTTTGAATCGTTGAAAGCACTTTTCTGTTCATAGGAAAGAGAAGTCCATCCTATAAGAATGTATCAAATTCTTCTTGTTCATTGGATGATAATTCTAGTAGTGGGCCTAAAAAGAGAACAAAAATGGATCTTAAATGGAGGAATTATAAAGAATAAAAAATCAAAAGTTTACAAGTTTCTAAGATGGAGCTAGATAAATATTTAAAAGATGAATTGTTGCAAATTGAAGATGATGACAACTTTGATACTTTAATGTGGTGGAAAACAAATGGTCCTATATTTTCTATTCTTGCAAGAGTTGCTTGTGATATTTTAGTTGTTCCTGTATCTACTGTAGCATCCAAATCCTCGTTTAGTAGTGGAGGTAGACTGATTACCGAAACAGATCCTCATTATCTCGAGATATAGTAGAATTTTAAGTTGTATTAAGGACTGGTTACCATCGGACATTAGATAGTTATTTTTACATATTAAAATTAGTTTAGAAAGATAACCATTTTATGCTATTGATTAAAAAAAATCATTTAACAGGCAAAGACGTAGATCTCGTAGATGAAGCATCCGCTCCACTATAAAGATGTTCACATAAGGTTAATTTTTGTATATCAAAAATATTAAAATTGATTTTTAGATGCTTCACAAGTGCTGTTGCTGTAAACAGCAGCGAGCAGCTTGCTTAACTTAGTTTAATTGAAAAATAGGTTTGTATCGTACTTTCTATTTTTCTTAGAACAAAATTTGTAATGTGTATGTTTAAAATGTTTGCTGCTGCTTAATTGGTCGTTGAATTTGTCTAGTGCAATATTCATCAAGAAAACAATGTTTACACTTACATTACCTATTTGGGAATTTCATGCTATTTATTTCAACCTATTGTATAATACTGCTTTGTTTTCATATTTGATGTTATTTTATCCTTTGTTTTCCTATTTTCTTATTTTTGTTGAAGTTAGCATAGTTATTCTATCGTTGGTATTTCAATACTCCTTATCTTTTTGATAGTAGTGTATATTAAAATGGTCAATTATGAAGTTTAAAGATCGACTATAACCGGTGAAATGAATTTATTACGCTCTTGTTGCATTACATTACTACACATTAACAGTCTCCTACCGTCACACTCTGCAACTTATGTGACTGAACAATTTTTTTTTCCTTCTTTCTAAAGGTAGCTTTTTAAAGCAAATGGAGACAATGTAATTTTATACTTCTTTCCTAATAATGCTAAAATTTTAGATGTAATATCTAGTTTTTGTTATAATATTTGATACAATATGCTTTCAGGTTTTAAATTTTCTTTTATATTTTCTAATTAGACCACTTGTAGACTGTTGTTAAGCAATGTCTACAACTACACCAAATATACATAATATGCTCTACTGGTATATTCGAGAGATAATATAAACCTTATCTTGATTATTAATAATTAATTTTCATTGTTTTGATAATAGTGGTTTGGATACTGGGTAATAGTTGTTATGCTTTTCTTTGCAGGAATGGTTAAAAAGCTAAGGTAGGTGGAAGAAAAAGAACAAAAGTTATCCTTTTGTTTTACCATGTTTTTATTTATTTGAATTATACTATCGTATAAACTCAATTAATGTTATGTGTCTTGCAATTGTTTTCATTTGAAAAATTGATGAAGTATTATAGTTTATGTGTGAATGTTATCACATAAATGTTATCTGAGAAAATGAATGTTTAATTGTGATGTTTTAGTTTAAAATTTTAGTATAACAAAAACCTTATTCAATTTCGGATTCTGATATTTCGGATATTTCGGATGCGGATACAGATGTTAATTCTTTGATATCCGCGGATATCGAGTGCAGATTTAAATTTTTGGATGCGAATACAGATATTGCTATATCCACATCTAGTTGCATACGTTGACAGGTCTAATTGCGAGTGATAGAGATCTGATATTCACAAGCCAGTTTTGGAAGGGTTCACATGAGGCATTAGGGACCGACCTTAGTTTGAGTACTGCTTACTATCTGAAAATTGATGGGCAAACAGAAAGGGTGAACCGAGTGTTGGAGGACTTACTTCGAGCTTGCATATTATATTTTAGGGGTTCGTGGGAAGAGAACTACCGCTTGTAGAGTTTTCATACAACAAGTGTTATAAGGCTAGTATCAATATAACGCCATTAATAACGTTGTATAGAAGGCCTTGCAAATCCCCATCTTGTTGGGTAGAACCTGAAGATCGCCTTGTATTTGGGTCGGATGTGATTCGGAAGGCGTCGGATAAGGTCATAGAGATTTGAAAATGAATCAAGGAAGCGCAAAATGGACAAAAGAGCTACGTAGACGAGAGGCGTAGAAACTTGGAGTTCATAGTTGGAAACTTTTTATTCATGAAAGTTTCTCCAATGAGAAATGTAGTACGGTTTGGAAGGGCTGGGAAGTTGGCTCCTTGTTATATAGGACCGCTGTCGATTCTAGAAAGGATGATACACTTGCATGTAGAGTCAAGTTACCGATTAGACTATCAGGTGTGCACAATGTATTTCATGTATTGCATTTGCGTAAGCTTGTGCATGATCTTTCAATGATAGTGGAAGCATCTCAGTGGGAGGAGTTGGAGATTGAGCCAAATTTGACTATATTAAGACAGCTTGTTCATAATTGATAAAGATAAGAAGAAATTGAAGACTAAGGTTGTAAAATTAGTCAGGTACAAAGGAGTGAGGATGCTCCTGATTATACATGGGTGACGGAGGATAGTTTGAGGGAGTACTATCCGGAGTTTCTCATAGATTATGGTTTCTTTTTTATCTTAGTATCATATAATGGCATAGGTTGCTCTTGTTTAGAAAATTTCTTACTGTGATCTCCACCATTATTCAGCCGTGTGAAAGGAGAGGATTAACAGCTTCCATCATCACATCTACCCTTCCAAACTCTAAAGGTGCAAAACTTCATCATCTTCTAATTTAGCAGTCTTATATATTTTTCATCCGTATTAGGTGTTTCATCTACTTCAACCTTCGCTGCTATTTCATTAACTTCTGTCTTTTGAGTTGTATTACTGCTCTATAATGTTACATAATAGAGGTGAGGAAAAAGTAAATGAGCACATCATAGGAGTATGAACGAATAGAAAAATACCTGCTTCATATTGATCCACTATCAGAGTTGTACACAAAAATGAGCAAAGAAGAAAGATATAATTAGTATATTTAGATCACACTTGTTATGCAACATTCAGTCAAACAGTTTGTAAGCAAACATGTAAACGTGAGTAAAAATAATTAAAGCAGCAATAGCCAAGAATGCGCAAAAGGAGTGTTGTGGGTCATGAATAAATGAAAATAAAATTTAAACAATGCAGAGAAGAGAGTAAACTCATCTTCTTCTCCTTGCACCACCAAAAGCTTATATTTTCAGATACTGCTCTACGTTGTTAAAATCAACAAAAAAAGTAAAGTAGAAATAAAAAGTCAATCAAAAACATTACCTTCTAAACCATGTCCTATGAAAAGATCATGCGTGGAAAGTCAATTTCTTTATTCAATCAAAAAAGGAGAGAAAGACCTAAAACAAATCCTCTTCTGTTATGAATCGAAAAAAACATCTCTTAAGCTACCTATCCCAAAATAGATGTTGAAATCGTCCTCATCCCACAAAAAAGTATTGATATCAGTTTTCGAAAATCATTAGGTGATTAAATTTCGAACTTTTTTCTCTTTTGATTTTTATGGTTCGTGAGGAAGAAACGAAGGATATCATTAGGTAATTAAATCTTCTAAACGAAGGATAATACGGTAAGAACTATCATACTGATCCTATACTAAGAAGCATAATCATCGCCAAATGAATGAAATAAACATGACACAATATCGCTTTTTACAAAAAAACAAATTGACTAAATATGATAATTAATTCACAGTAGATTGAATCTTATATATAGTATCAAACAAATAACTGATAGCCTAAAAATAAATTATGAAACATCTCACTTCTTTGGACGTCATTCCAATAGTAATGACTAATTTATTACTCAATATATTATTGTCCATGCTGGTATGAACTGATTGAAAAGGATAAATAACTCACATTAAATCGAACCCTAAATATACAAACAAACAACTTACAAATTAGAAATATATGATAGTCGACCAAAAAATATAAACTATAAACTTAGCTGAAATAAATTTATAACTTTTTATTGCATGTTTGGGTTCATGGTTACAGTGACAAATAATAATGAATTTGGAAAAATATTTCTCTACCTTGGCTGGTTTAGCTGTCAATCTAAACATTCCCAGTTAATTATTATGAAAGGGATTCATCTGCTTCTTTCAGAAACTAAAGCATGACTGAACCATCAGATCAAAAATCTAGATTTTGATTAATTAGTGTGTTTCAACCTATTTGATTTACTAAAATTCACTTTGTTACTTTAAATAATAAGATGAAACTTTCTTATTTTTGTCTTCAGCTCAACTAAGATGTTGCACTGTAGGAAAATCCAAATTGAAGACTTCGAAGGCTATCTACTAACTCAAGCTAACCAAAACAACCAAGGTTTTTGGATGACTACTGTTATAAAATTATTTAGAATAACAAAAAGGGGTTGTTCAGAAGGACCTTTTTTTCTGATGTAGTCTTTAGATGCCACGGTTGTAGTCCATCATCTGATAAATACACAGCAGGAGATTGAAACTTAATATAAATCACAAAACTCTATCTTTGCTTTTGGTACAGACGAATCCCAAACATAGTTTGCTGCATAAGTAAATTGTCGAATTAATCCATTGAAACTTAAAGTCAAATTTAAATTGACAGATGTTTTGATTTGGAATAAAATTAAACCTTTAAAAAAGCAGTAGGAGTTTTACCGAAGTCGGTATCAGTACTTACCACCCTAATTTCATATTCCTCAACCGAATCCCTAGCACCATCAGAAAAGAAAACATTAAAATAAGTGAAGGAAAAGATCATTGTGTAAATACTAACATTGCATGACACGTTCGTAACAAAGTATAAAAAATCTTACAACAGCAAAGTAAAAAAAATTAAAGAACAAAAATTTCCATGTAAATTACATACTTACAGTAAAGGAAAGCATTTCCACACAAAAGAGTTTATTGACTTCAGCCATAATCCTCATTCGCCTACTTCCAGTCCCTAAATAAGTAGTGCAACATCATCAAAAACAAAAGTAATTTTAACAAATAATAATTAGATATTTGGAAACTGCAGCACCCACATGATCTTTGAGTTTCCAAGCACCTCAGTAACCAATCAGTAAACATACCTCATTTTTTGCCCATACAGTTACGCTTTGGTAATGAATGCAATCCCAAATATTGGCGGTTATCCTAAATTTCAACAAAAAAAGTATAGAAAATAAACAATTAACGAACCCGAGAATTAAAATTGAAGGTCGATGTAATTATGAAAGAAATTAACATTTTTGATCCAGTTGACTCATTGAATTAAGTTTCTTCAATCGTAAAAACTGAAGTGCTTCTACATAGGAGCCAAAGGCTAGGGCTTCAGTTGAGTCAAAGTTTTAGTTACTGTCGCAAAATTTAAAAATTTCTCAACACTTGATTCAAAAGAAGGTAAGGTAAGAAGAGAATGAAAAAGACAATTTATGTGTTTTGATTTCTGTAATAGCGGATGGGTTTTGGGAGAGGAGAGGGCTTTGAAGGGAAGTAATTGTAGTTATGTGGTACGTGTATGTGTGAGATGGGGTAATACAACCGCATATTTGGTGGGAAATACAATCGCCATTACTGAAGCGAATTAGAAGAGGGATAGTTGAGGAAAGTGGAGGAGATAAATGAGAACGGACTGATCGTGGCCAAACAGAGAACTGTTTTCACGTGCAAAAGATAAATGACAAAAGCGTCCTCGGCAGTTTCTCACTTGGTAGGGTTATTTCAGGAAATGCAAAAAAGGCTTCACTTTGACCCCTTTGACCAAGGTTTTGCATTATAGTATAGATATAGTATACTTTACCCGCTTTTGCGCATTATGGCCATATAAGGAAAACTCTTTATTTCGACTTTAATTATCGGCTAATTTCCATAATTATCTTTAAATACCTTCTTACGGGATAATGCTTTTTATTACCCTATTTATTCTATACGATACGGTTTATATGTTACTATTTATACGCTATTAATATACTTATACATACGCAATTTTTGGCTATTTAAATATTCCTAAGCATGCATAGAAATATTCCAATTCTAGGATTTCAGCTTCCTATGCTAATTGTTAAAATGTCAAAACTTCTATATTCATATAAATCTCAGTTCCATATAATATTTTACAAAGTAGCTAATATTCTTAGCTACATAAAATAGACTCACATTTGTAAAATAGAATTAAATACCAAACTTAATTTATATTAACGTAGTAGAATCAACCCCTCGATTTCAAGGAAACAAAACTTACAATTTAAATCCTTTATATTCTATTCAACCTTTACATATACTAACCTGAAATGGAAGAAGTGATTTCAATTTGTCTTAATTATGAAAATAAACAGTGCAAACTGAAAATGACTACTATGTAGTTATCACTTAGGATTTTGTAATATGGAATATAATTAAATCTAAATGCGGAAATAGATGATAATAACAAAGTAAATAAAAATGAGCACACCAGGAATTTTTATACTGATTCGAACTTCTCGTTCTACGTCCAGTCCCAAACTTCCCTCTGGAATTTCTCACAATAACCCTCTCTTAACTCGGAGGAATAGGTATATAACACCTGAACAATCGAACAGGAGTTTTCCGCCTCTAACACCGAAAAGAGGACTTTACCCGCCTGAACAACCGAACAGGACTTCAACAGTTTCAATAGAATTGCTTTGACACTTTGTGTTCTTAATAACACTGATTTGTCTTTGATAGTACAACTTTTATATAGTCTTTCCTCAAGTATATATGTGTGTATAAAGATTTAGAAAGGAAAATATTGTTTTGAATCAAAGAATAAGTTAATTGATTCAGAGATTCAAGCAATATATGAAAGTTGTGATTGCTTTTAAGAATACAAAGATAGTAGAAAGTAAGATCAGAAAGTAATTAGAAAATTGGTGATTTGTGAAGTGGATTTTGCGTGTTTATATAATAGTTAAAGAGGTGCAACCGTTCATGAAGAGTTCTAATCAACAGAAGTAGCCATACCTCTTCATATTAGAACGCGACTCTTGGTAAAAGGAAGTGTCCATTCAGAAAAAATAGCTGTTGAAAGAAGTCAGTCGACTGACCCAAAACGATCAGTCAACTGAATATTCAAAGTTGTTTAAAAGCAAAGCGTTTCTGTGCACCTATACAGGTTCAGTCGACTGGCCATATACTGTTAGTCGACTGACCTGACAGTCAAAGCACAATTTTCACATATTTTAAAAAGTTCAAAGTTTTAAAACAACTTAACTACTTGAGGATATATTTTAACATTTCTAAGACTAAAAAACTTCAATAAATCAACATACTATACGTAGTTTTGTAGCCTTGTCTCCTTTGTAGTTTGAACAGCATAATTCCTTTTCTTTTTGTCGCTTATCCACATAGTATAATTCATTGCTTTGTCATGAATCAAAAATATGCGATTCAACATTCTCCCCCTTTTTGATTGATGACAACCTGTTATATATGATTATTATTTTTGAGAAATATATAACGGGAGTTATATATCTCCCCCTGAATATATGGTGACACTTAATCCCTGCATAAAAAAAAGGTTAGTTATCCCAAATTTCTCCCCCTTTGTCATCGACAAAAAGGAAAAGATAATGTATGCATTAAATTAACACAATAAAATTAAAATAAAATACTAGTTGCAATCACAGAAACAACAGATTTCAAATGTTACGAATACAAATTTATAAATAGAATGTACGAAACAAAGAAATGACTAACTTACTACCACTAAAAGATAACAACCTCATTCAGAATCAAATTCTGTCTCCTCTTCTTCAACTTGAATTGGTCCTTTTTCTCTGGAGGAACTTCCTGCAAATTGTCTGCCACCGCCATTGCCACTTGTGTCGGAACTAGTATGTTCTTCCAATGTGGACCAAGTAAAGTGAGGGGTTGGGCGTTTGCCTAGATCACGTTGAGAAGTCTCTGTAGCGATGGAAGAGGAGCTTGATATTGCATCCCATAAAATCTCGAAGAAGCTCTTGATTTTATCAAACTTTTTGTCAATTTTCTTATCAAGATTTTTAATACGGGAATCCAAGATAACTTGATTTCTTACGATTAAATCTATAGATTCCCGAGTGCTTTGGGATAGAGTTGGCATACGGATGTCATCTCTTGATCGATGTTGTTGTTGAGTAGAGGTTTCTTGGCGAGGTCGAGATTTCCATTCTTAAAAGCTCATGATAGTGAGAGGTCTTGGTGGTAGTTTCATAAGGCTAATGGTGCAGCTATTCAAAGTTTTTGGAATAGAGGTATCAGATTCCGGAATAGGAACCTGGAGATTCATAAGCAGCCGCATAATATATTCACCAAAATAAATAATATTCATACGACCTTGGTTGAATGACAGAAATTCGTCTAGAATGAGTTTTGGCCAATTTACTTCAACTTCTCCCTAAATAGCATATAATGCTTTATAGTTGTTTGGATAGACAAGTTCATATGAGCCAGTACGGGGTAGAATTGTGTGCATTAAAGCTCTATGCATTATTCTGGCAGTAGGTCGTAATGCATTAGACTTAAGCTCGGTCATGCCATCTTCTAGGAATCGATGACTTACTTCATCTCTCTCGCCTACGACAACATTTAATTCTTGTAACTCAACTGTGTGGCTAGCTATCGCTTAGGATCGTGTAATATGGAATATAATTAAATCTAAATGCGGAAATAGATGATAATAGCAAAGTAAATAAAAATGAGCACACTAGGAATTTTTATACTAGTTCAAACTTCCCGTTCTACGTCTAGTCACAGACTTCCGTCTGGAATTTCTCACAATAACCCTCTCTTAACCCGGAGGAATAGGTATACAACACCTGAACAACCGAACAGGATTTTTCCGCCTCTAACAACCGAAAGAGGACTTTACCCGCCTGAACAACCGAATAGGACTTCAACAGTTTCAATAGAATTTCTTTGACACTTTGAGTTCTTAATAACACTGATTTGTCTTTGATAGTACAACCTTTCTTTAACCTTTCCTCAAGTATATATGTGTATATAAAGATTTAGAAAGGAAAATATTGCTTTGAATCAAAGAATAAGTTAATTGATTCAGAGATTCAAGCAATATATGAATGTTGTGATTGCTTTTTAGAATACAGAGATAGTAGAAAGTAAGATCAGAAAGTAACCGGAAAATTGGTGATTTGTGAAGCGAATTTTGTGTGTTTATATAATAGTTAAAGAGGTGCAACCGTTCACGAAGAGTTCTGATCAAAGAAAGCATCCATACCTCTTCATATTAGAAGTGACTCTTGGCAAAAGGAAGTGTCCATTCAGAAAAAATAGCTGTTGAAAGAATTCAGTTGACTGACCCAAAGTGACCAGTCAACTGAATATTCAAAGTTGATGCAAAACAGAGTATTTCTGTGCAATTGAGCAGGTTCAGTCGACTGCTCATATTTGGTCAGTCGACTGAATATTTAAAGATAGTAAAAAAACAGTGCACAAGTTCAATAGGCTGTTTTATGGTTATTCAGTCGACTGGTCTAATTTCTTCAGTCGATTGAATTTTGTTGATAATCAAAAATCACCATAGCTCATTTGGTTAAGCACTTGCCCTCTAAACTAGTGACCTTGGTTTGAGCCCCGCTCCATGCATTTTTTGAAAACTTGGTTTTGATTAAAATATGCATGCAGGTTTATTTGAATGTGAATGATGATTCTTGAGGAAATATTTTAACAAAGCACAAAACTAGACTCTATATACATATTTGACGACTCTTGTTAAAAATATATAACTATATGAACCATACTTTGAGTCGTTGAGTTCGGATGTTGTCGTAGTCGTAGATTCGTGAATTATTGTGTCTTGTTAGCAATCAAAACCTATGATTCAACATTCTCCCCCTTTTTGATAATGACAACTTCATTTACTATGAACGAACCTTTGACAAGCTTTATTGATCTTATCTCTCTCACTGAATATATTAATATAATTGTGTTATAGATTTCTCCCCCTCAATCTATGCTATATATTCCTGTAAATAATTAATCTTTTCTCCCCCTTAATATGTGCTTGCATGGTGTAACGATCCAGAATTTGACCGCTTTAAAATATATTATATAGAGTGATTTTAAATATAAAAAATAAAAGGTTTTATGATTTAAATAATATTCGATAGAATTTGGAAGTAGAAACATACATAAAAACAGTAACATTTGCCTATATCGACAAAAGTGACAAAATGCTGATTTCAAAAAAGTATGTTTCAATGGTTAAATAAATTATCTTAATTAATTTATGAGTGTTTATATTTTTAAATAGCATTATACAAATTTATTTTTAAATTTGATTTGCATAAATAAATAGTTTAACTAAAACGTCAAAATGTGACCGTAAAACATTTTGTCGAAAAACAACATTTTGTCGATTAAAAGTTGTCGCAACGTCGCCGCACTTTTATTTTCTTATATATGAACATATATTCAAATAGTGTAAGTATTAATTAATTACTAATTTTTTTTACTTTTACTAAATAAGATTAGAAAACTTCTAGAAGTCATTAGTAAAAGTAAGTATGGCTTAACAAAAGTAAGAAAAGTAAACATCAAATCACATCAAATCAAAGCCAACATAATTATGATATTCTTTACTTAATTTTTATGTGATTAAGACATAAAGTAAGAAGTGAAAGGATGATGTTAAGTTTTGAAAAAGTGAAGATTGCTTTAGGTTGAAGTAAGGTTAGTTTGGTAATTTGGCAAGAGGTTATTTTGGTAAAATTACCACTTCTCTCTTTTTCTATAAATATCCACCCATTTCTTCACTTTCATTCACATTTTCTTCTTATTCTTTTCTCAAGCTTCTTCATCTTCTTCCTCTTCTCTTTAATGGTTTCCAAGCCATAGAAAAAAATTGTAAAGAAATAATGTCAAAATATTTATAAATTTTTCAAAAGAAATCAATGTTCATTCTCTTCAAATCAAACTCATTTTTTCTCCACATTTTACCTCTTCTTCTCTCGGCCATAAATTCTTCAAAACCGAATCAAAATGCATAATTTTTTATTTTAAAACATGTATTTTTTCAGTGGTTACAATTTTTATGTTGACCACTTTGTCACATTATGAAGATAATCAGGTCAAAAATACACTTCTTTCCAGTGCATTTTCTGGCCCAGTTTTTAAGCCAGAGAATATGTCATTTTGTTTTGATCATAATTTGATAATAACATATCCTAATTAAGAATTTTTTTTTAAACCATATAAAATTTCAGTGGCTATAACTTATATATAGATTATTTTTTCCAGTTTTGAGATTTGCTATACCTGAAACTCAATTCTTTGAAGTGCATTTTTTGGCATTATTTTTGTGAATCCAAGAATAGCTTTTTCCTTTCGACCATATCTTCCTCAAAATTAACAAAAATCAAGTGATTCTTTTTTTTAAATTCAATAGAAAATAATTTTCAACAATTTTTCAGTTAATATGTTTTTCGAATTTTGAGAGTAAAAGAGTCAAAATCAAGAGAGAATATGACCTATTTTTTGGGTCTAATTTTGAGAATTCAAGTTCAAAGCTCCACCACTTCTTTTTTATACTTTCGGCCAACTTCCATATCAAGCCTTGGCCAAGCACTAAGAAGGAGAAATTTGAGCTTATATTTATTTGGTTTCAAAGCATGGTAGGAAGTATGCGTTAGATCTTAAGTTCCTTGCCTTAAAGTTTGACGGAGTGGAATCCAAAGTAAGTTATTTTTTATTTTATGTTCATTAAAACCATTGCTATATTGAAAGAACTTTAAGTCTTAAGTTGTTTGAAAACCCTTGTTAAATGCTTGTTTACTTTGTTTCCTAGAACAATGGTTTGATTTCCTTGCTTGATATTATGTTTGGATGATTAATTAAGTAATTTAAAATTTAGAAGCTAAATATTGAATGGGGTACGCGAAAACGACTAGTACATGTGTTTCGTCTGTGAGATCCAAGGAGACTTGGGCGAGGGACGAAACATGTTGAAGGAAAAGCCCCGATGCTCCAAAATAAATATCAAACCGTTAAAGTGTTATAAATATTTGATAGAATGAAGCATTGTTTATCATTTATTATTGCGTTTATTTCATTGATTGATTGTTTGAATTAGGCTCGACCAATTTATGACCACTGATTATTATTTATTGATTATTGAATTAGGCTCGACCAGTTTATGAGCATTGATTATTATTTATTGATTATTGACTTTGCTAGACCAGTTTATGAGCAATTAATTATCCATACGCATGGGCTGGGTAGAAAATAATTGTGGGCTAACACCTTGTGATTTATTTCACAATATGACTATAGGTGTTTAGCGGTAATATTTGGTTCACTTGAACTTAATGAATTGTTTTGAAAATTGGTTTTCAAATGGAAATGTTATGAAATGTTTTTCCTTTAAAATAAATAGAAATGTTTGGTAATGAATATTTTGAAGTTGTATTATATAAAAGTGATTTATATAATGAATGGTTTTATAAAAGTGTTTTATAAAATGGAAAGAATTTCGAGGACTAAACCCGATGATTTTAAGATTATTTTTGAACAGATTTGGGAAATGAAAATTATTATAGATTTGAAAGTACTTGTGAATATTAGTGTGAAATGATTTATCGCTTGAGGATATAAAATGATTTGTTATGTTACCAATGATTCGGATAACCCATAACTAAAAAGGTGGGAATGTGTTTTTGGTATAGTTCGCTCTTAGAAAAGAGGGATATACTTATTTATCGATTGTATTAAGGCTGGGACCCAGTTGCCTTGTTATTGGGAGAAACCTTCCGATTTGGTTGCATATGGTTTGATATGTTTTTATTACAGTATTTGGAATTTCCAAATAAAATTTTCAAAAGTTATTTGATTTAAGATACCGAAGTAAAGTATAATTTGAATATAAAGGATATATATATATATATATATATATATTTCAAAAGTTTTGAAATAAGAATTCGAGAATAAAGTCCAAAGAGATGATTTCCGTAAAGGTAATTAGATTTGAAAGTCTAAAATTGAAGATTAAGCCTAAGTGGGTAGTTTTGGAAATTGCATATTGTTTGTTGCATCGTAGGCTCCATGAGTCCTATTTGCGATAGATGAACTACGTTGGCTTGATCCTGTATCTAATTGGGTACCCAATTAGATAGAGGTACGTAGGCAGTCACAAGTGGAAGTGATACAGCTCCTAAAATGATATAACCCTTTCATGTTTATTTGTTAATGGTTGTTGTTTAACTCGTGTTATTGTATTTTTCCTGCTTACTATTTTATTCCGCATTTGACATGTTTATTGAGTTAGCAGGAATGGCTACTGTTGTCTCTCTTATTAGAGTTCTATAACGTTAGATTTATTTGTATTTGGTTTGTATATAAGCGTACCTAGTAGATTAATTTGATTACTATGATAACTTGTAAAATTTAAATTTTATCCTATGCATTTAGTAATGTTGAATAATTGTCAAATATGGTGTATTTAGTTAGTAGTTTTCATTAGTAGTCTTAGAACGGGCGGATTTTTTGGCAATTTTAACTGGTTCGAAAATCCGGGTCGTCACACGTGGTATCAGAGCTTAGGTTAGGTGCCTAAGTAAAATTCATCTAGGGTTAGTATATCAACCTAGGAATTTTAAAAATGAAACTACCTTAATTTGATAAATAAAATGGATAGGATAAGGCACCGTACCTCCGACTGGAGTTATGGGTGATATTGCTATTTATGGTGTGCATAACTTTCGTTAATTGTTGTTTTTTCATTTTTTTTTCATCCTTGTAATTTCGAGGACGAAATTCTTTTAAGTAGGGGAGAATGTAACGATCCAGAATTTGACCGCCTTAAAATATATTATTTAGAGTGATTTTAAATATAAAAATAAAAGGTTTTATGATTTAAATAATATTCGATAGGATTTGGAAGAAGAAACATACATAAAAATAGTAACATTTGCCTATATCGACAAAAGTGACAAAATGCTGATTTCAGAAAAGTATGTTTCAATGGTTAAATAAATTATCTTAATTAATTTATGTATTTATATTTTTAAATAGCATTATAAAAATTTATTTCAGAATTTGGTTTACATAAATAAATAGTTTAACTAAAACGTCAAAATGTGACCGTAAAACATTTTGTCAAAAAAACAACGTTTTGTCGATTAAAAGTTATCGCAACGTCGCCGCACTTTTATTTTTTTATACATAGAAACATATATTAAAATAGTGTAAGTATTAATTAATTCACTAAAAGTGTTTACTTTTACTAAATAAGATTAGAAAACTTCTAGAAATCATTAATAAAAGTAAGTAAGAATTAACAAAAGTAAGAAAAAGTGAACATCAAATCACATCAAATCAAAGCCAACACAATTATGATATTCTTTACTTAATTTTTAAGTGACTAAGACGTAAAGTAAGAAGTGAAAGGATGATGTTAAGTTTTGAAAAAGTGAAGATTGCTTTAGGTTGAAGTAAGGTTAGTTTGGTAATTTGGTAAGAGGTTATTTTGGTAAAATTACCACTTCTTTCTTTTTCTATAAATATCCACCCACTTCTTCACTTTCATTCACATTTTCTTCTTATTATTTTCTCAAGATTCTTCATTTTCTTCCTCTTCTCTTTAATGACTTCCAAGGCATAGAAAAAAATTATAAAGAAATAATGTCAAAATATTTATAAAATTTTCAAAAGAAATCAATGTTCATTCTCTTCAAATCAAACTCATTTTTTCTCCACATTTTACCTCTTCTTCTCTCGGCCATAAATTCTTCAAAATCGAACCAAAATGCAAAATTCTTTATTTTAAACTATGTATTTTTCCAGTGGCTACAATTTTTATGCTGACCACTTTGTCACATTATGAAGATAATCAGGTCAAAAATACACTTCTTTCCAGTGCATTTTTTGGCCCAGTTTTTAAGCCAGAGAATATGTCATTTTGTTTTGATCATAATTTGATAATAATAGATCCAAATTAAGAAATTATTTTTTTTAAACCATATAAAATTTAAGTGGATACAACTTATATATTGATTATTTTTCCAGTTTTCATGTTTGCTATACCTGAAACTCAATTCTTTGAAGTGCATTTTCGGGATTTATTTTTGTGAATCCAAGAATAGCTCTTTTTCTTTCGACCATATCTTCCTCAAAATTAACCAAAATCAAGTGATTCTTTTTTTTGAAATTCAATAGAAAAGAATTTGCAACAATTTTTCAGTTAATATGTTTTTCAAATTTTGAGAGTAAAAGAGTCAAAAACAAGAGAGAATATGACCTATTTTTTGGGTCTAATTTTGAGAATTCAAGTTCAAAGCTCCACCACATCTTTTTTATACTTTCGGCCAACTTCCATCTCAAGCCTTGGCCAAGCACTAGAAGGAGGAATTTAAGCTTATATTTATTTGGTTTCAAAGCATGGTAGTAAGTATGCGTTAGATCCTAAGTATCTTGCCTTAAAGTTTGACGGAGTGGAATCCAAAGTAATTTTTTTCTTATTTTATGTTCATTAAAACCATTGCTATATTGAAAGAACTTTAAGTTTTAAGTTGTTTGAAAACCCTTATCAATTGCTTGTTTACTTTGTTTCCTAGAACAATGGTTTAATTTCCTTGCTTGATATTATGTTTGGATGATTAATTAAGTAATTTAAAATTTAGAAGTTGAATATTGAATGGGGTACGCGAAAATGACTAGTACATGTGTTTCGTCTGTGAGATCCAAGGAGACTTGGGCGGGGGACGAAACATGTCGAAGGAAAAGCCCGGATGCTCCAAAATAATATCAAATCGTTAAAGTGTTATAAATATTTGATAGATTGAAGCATTGTTTATCATTTATTATTGCGTTTATTTCATTGATTGATTGTTTGAATTAGGCTCGACCAGTTTATGAGCACTAATTATTATTTATTGATTATTGAATTAGGCTCGACCAGTTTATGAGCATTGATTATTATTTATTGATTATTGACTTTGCTCGACTAGTTTATTTATCCATACGCATGGGCTGGGTAGAAAATAATTGTAGGCTAACACCTTGTGATTTATTTCACAATATGACTATAGGTGTTTAGCGGTAATATTTGGTTCACTTCAATTTAATGAATTGTTTTGAAAATTGGTTTTCAAATGGAAATGTTATGAAATGTTTTTCCTTTAAAAGAAATAAAAATGTTTGGTAATGAATATTTTTAAGTTATATTATATAAAAGTGATTTATATAATGAATGGTTTTATAAAAGTGTTTTATAAAACGGAAAGAATTTCGAGGACTAAACCCGATGATTTTAAGATTACTTTTGAACAGATTTGGGAAATGAAAATTATTATAGATTTGAAAGTACTTGTGAGTATTAGCGTGAAATGATTTATCGCTTGAGGATATAAAATGATTTGTTATGTTACCAATGATTCGGGTAACCCATAACTAAAAAGGTGGGCATGTGTTTTTGGTATAGTCTGCTCTTAGAAAAGAGGGATATACTTATTTATCGATTGTATTAAGGCTGTGACCCAGTTGCCCTATTATTGGGAGAAACCTCCCAATTTGGTTGCATATGGTTTGATATGTTTTTATTATAGTATTTGGAATTTCCAAATAAACTTTTCAAAAGTGATTTGATTTAAGGTCGCAAAGTAAAGTATAATTTGAATATAAATGATATATATATATATATATATATATATATTTCAAAAGTTTTGAAATAAGAATTCGAGAATAAAGTCCAAAGAGATGATTTCCTTAAAGGTAATTAGATTTGAAAATCTAAAATTGAAGAATAAGCCTAAGTGGGTAGTTTTGGAAATTTCATATTGTTTGTTGCATCGTAGGCTCTATGAGTCCTATTTGCGATAGAAGAACTACGTTGGCTTGATCCTATATCTAATTGGGTACCCAATTAGATAGGGGTACGTAGGCAGTCACAAGTGGTAGTGATGCAGCCCCTAAAATGATATAACCCTTTCATGTTTATTTGTTAATGGTTGTTGTTTATCTTGTGTTATTGTATTTTTCCTGCTTACTATTTTATTTCGCATTTGACATGTTTATTGAGTTAGCAGGAATGGCTATTGCTGTCTCCCTTATTAGAGTTCTGCAGCGTTAGATTTATTTGTATTTGGTTTGTATATAAGCGTACCTAGTAGATTAATTTGATTACTCTGATAACTTGTAAAATTTAAATTTTATCCTATACATTTAGTAATGTTGAATAATTGTCAAATATGGTGTACTTAGTTAGTAGTTTTCATTAGTAGTCATAGAACAGACGGATTTTTTGGCAATTTTAACTGGTTCGAAAATCCGGGTCGTCACACATGGTTTATTCCTGCAAATAGTGTTAGAGCAATATGTTTCGCCCCCTTTGTCATCGACAAAAAGGAGAGTTTATATGAAGATATAAATTATATTTCACATATGTGTGGCCGTAGAACAATATATACCAAAGTCACTACTACTTATAATGTAAGGTATCAGAAAAAATTAACATTTAAAGCATGCGATACCTAAGGTTCTTATAATTTCCTAATTTTTAGGAAACCATTCCCATTTGGGTGTGTTTGAACCTTTAAAAATATAATTTTTATTATTAACTACCATATCAAAATAATCATCAATGTATTTCTCTCCGTTTTTCCAATTAACAGGAACCCAAATACTTAGATAATTTTTATTCATATTTCCCGTAAATGATTTTGTACTTCTAGAGAAATTATAAACATTATTGGTTATAACAGTATTTGAATCTCTATAAAAACTGGATTTAGACTTTACTCGAAATTTAGTACTAGCACTAACATTTTTACCATACATGAAAGCGTATCTAGTGCTATATCTACGATTAGTTTTATTATATCCTAAGCCACTTTTATCATGTAAAGGTCTAGAACTAGATAAAATCATGTTTAAATTGTTTTGACCTTTATTAAATTTTGTGACTTCAGTGTTAATTTTATCAAATTTAGCTTTAAAGTCGCAATTATTATTTTCAAAAGAAATATTACTGTTTTTTAAAATATCAATTTGCTTGTTTAATTCAGATTTCTCCTTTTTTACATACAATTCTCATTTTCGAGAAGAATAATTGGAGATTCTGAATTATCTAAAGATAATTGTAATAAATCATTTTTTCTTTCCAAATCCATAATTTCTTTTGAAAAATTTTCTTTTTCTTTTTCAAACACAGTATTTTATTCCTCTAGAAAATCTTTAAGAGCCTCAAAATTATTTTTCAAAGCACCCTGTTGATTTACTAAATCTAATTTCTCATTTTTCAATTTCTCATTTTCAAGTTTGATTGATTTCATCTTTTCTAAAATAAGAAAAATAAGCTTTGAGATCTTCTCGCTTACACTAATTAGTTCATTATTCTCATATACTGAAATCTGTAAATCAGAAAGTACCTTTTTACAGTCCTCATTGGTCGTTGCTTTGATAATTTTGGCTTTTTATTTATTGTATTTCGACCGGATCTTTTTCTGGCCATTATTCCATGTCAAGTATGAGAGCAAAAGAAGAATATAAGATAGTTAGAATGATTTTCGGTGAATATGAAGTGTTTGGGGACATGTATTTATAGTAGATAGAGGGTTGTTGCCATTGGTGAAGAGTTCTGACCAAAAGAAGCAACCATTTTCGTTCAGAGAAGGATCACAACCTTTCGCACAATGGAAACGTCTTTTCAAAATATGACAGTTGGGTTCAGGTCAGTCGACTGGTTGAAAATGGTCAGTCGGCTGAATAGTGAAGACATGTAATCGTGCACAATTATGTTAAAATGCACAGATTCAGTCGACTGACTGACTGTATTCAGTCGACTGTATTCTGTTGTGTAGCAAAAATTGCAGTAGCTCATTTAGTTAGAGTACTTGCCTTCCAAACTAGTGACCCGGGTTCGAGCCTTGTTTCATACATTTTCTGAAAACTTAATTTTGATTAAAATATGCATGCAAGTTTATTTGTATGTGAATGATGATTCTTGAGGAAAGATTTTAACAAAGCACTAAACTAGACTCTATATACATATTTGATGACTCTTGTTAAAATATATAACTATGCAAACCATATATTGAGCCGATGAGTCTGGATGTTATCGTAGTCGTAGATTCGTAAATTGTTGTGTCTTGTCAGCAATCAAAACCTATGATTCAACATTCTCCCCCTTTTTGATGATGACAACTTCATTTGCTACGAACGAATCTTTGACAAGCTTGGTTGATCTTATCTCTCTCACTGAATATATTATTATAATTGTGCTATAGATTTCTCCCCTGAATCTATGCTATATATTCCTGTAAATAATTAATCTTATATTTCACATAAGTATTAACATAGAACAATATAAAACAAAATAACTACTACTTATAATGTAAGGTATCAGAAAAATTTATATTTAAAGCATGCGATACCCAAGGTTTTTATAATTTCCTAATATTTAGAAAACCATACCCATTTGGGCGTGGTTGAACCTTTATAAATATAATTTTCATTATTAACTACCATATCAAAAATAACCATCAATGTATTTTTCTCTATTTTTCCAATTAACAGGAACCCAAATACTTAGATAATTTTTATTCATATTCTCTGTCAATGATTTTGTACTACTAAAGAAATTATAAACATTATTGGTCATAGCAGTATTTGAATTCCTATAAAAATTAGGTTTAGACTTTTCTCGTAATCTAGTACTAGCACTTACATATTTACTATACATGAAAGCGTGTTTAGTGCTATTTCTACGATCTATTTTATTATATCCTAAACCACTTTTATCATTTAAAAGTCTAGAACTAGATAAAATCATGTTTAAATCGTTTTGACCTTTATTAAATTTTGTGACTTCAGTGTTAAGTTTATCAAATTTAGCCTTAAAGTCACAATTATTATTTTCTAAAGAAATATTACTATTATTCAAAATATCAATTTTCTCGTTTAATTCAGAATTCTCATTTTCTAACGTAAGGTTCTCAATTTTGAGAAGGGAATTTGGAGATTCTGAATTATCTAAAGATGATTGTAATAAATCATTTTGTCTTTTCAAATCAGAAATTTCTTTTGAATTTTTTTCTTCAAATATGGTGTTTTGTTCATCTTGAAAATCTTTAACAGTTATAAAATTATTCTTTAAAACACCAAGTTGATTTTCTAAATTTAACATCTCGTTTTCCAATTTCTTATTTTCAAGTTCAACAGATTTCATCTTTTCTAAAATAATAAAATTAAGCTTTGAAATCTTATTGCTTGTACTAACTAATTCATTATTATCTTTTACTAAAATTTATAAATCAGAAAGTACCTTTTTATAGTCATCACTGGTGGCTTTTACAGGGATTTTTCCTGTTGTATTTCGACTGGATCGTTTTCTGCCCATTATTCTATGATGTTGTGACGAGTGATAGAATTCCAGGCTCTGATACCAAATGAAAGTGACTACTATGTGGCTAGTTATCACTTAGGATCGTGTATTAAGGAATATAATTAAATCTAAATGCGGAAATAGATGATAATAGCAAAGTAAATAAAAATGAGCACACCAGGAATTTTTATACTGGTTCGAACTTTCCGTTCTACGTCCAGTCCCAGACTTCCCTCTGGAATTTCTCATAATAACCCTCTCTTAATCCGGATGAATAGGTATACAACACCTAAACAACCGAACATGATTTTTTCGCCTCTAACAACCGAAAGAGGACTTTACTCGTCTGAACAACCGAACAGGACTTCAATAGTTTCAATAGAATTGCTTTGACACTTTGTGTTCTTAATAATACTGATTTGTCTTTGATAGTACAACCTTTCTATAATCTTTCCTCAAGTATATATGTGTATATAAAGATTTAGAAAGGAAAATATTGTTTTGAATCAAAGAATAAGTTAATTGATTCAGAGATTCAAGCAATATATGGAAGTTGTGATTGCTTTTTAGAATACAGAGATAATAGAAAGTAAGATCAGAAAGTAATCGGAAAATTGGTGATTTGTGAAGTGGATTTTGTATGTTATATAATAGTTAAAGAGTTGCAACCGTTCATGAAGAGTTCTGATCAATAGAAGTAGCCATACCTCTTCATATTACAACGTGACTCTTGGCAATAGGAAGTGTCCATTCAGAAAAAATAGCTGTTGAAAGAAGTCAGTCGACTGACCCAAAACGATCAGTCAACTGAATATTCAAAGTTGTTTAAAAACAGAGCATTTCTGTGCACATGTACAGGTTCAGTCGATTGGCCATATACGGTCAGTCGACTGACCTGACAGTCAAAGCACAATTTTCGCATATTTTAAAAAGTTTAAAATTTTAAAACAACTTAACTACTTGAGGGTAGATTTTAACATTTCTAAGACTAAAAAACTTCAATAAATCAACATACTATACGCAGTTTTGTAGCCTTGTCTCCTTTATAGTTTGAACAACATAATTCCTTTTCTTTTTGTCGCTTATCCATATAGTATAATTCATTACTTTGTCATGAATAAAAAATATGCGATTCAACACAAACTACGAATATGAGGATATATACCTTACACACCATTTCCAAATTTTATTTTTCTTTTAGAATCCCTTCATCATAATAATATAAATAGTGGAATAGAACTTAAATAATTCAAATTGCAAGAGCAAATTAAATTCTACTATACCAATGTAAAATAATTGAGATTCTAGTTAATCCAAAAATGACATTTCATTTAGGGGAATTTTGGGGTTTTAGAGTTCAGGGTTTTAGTATATAAAATTTCCCAAGGCATAAAACCAATCCAAGCTTTTACTACACTAACTACTAAAATGTGAAAATCTAAGATTTCCACTCACCGATTATTTCCTTTCTTTCCCTTGGATTTGACTCACGCCAACGTCTAACCCTTGCTGCATGTTTATTCTTTTTGTAATATACAAAAATTCAATTATATATATATAGTTTTGATTCAGAATTAAGAGATTAGCCAATAATAAAAATAGAAAAACGTAAATGTGTACGTATGTATAAACCTAATACCCTTTTTCCTTGGATTTGAATTCTTTAATCTAATTGAAGAATCGAGGAAGAAGACTAATGGAGTTTCGCTAGTGTTCCAAATATCTTGTGAATAAAAGTGAGGGGGCTATCCTCTTATTTGTAGTGGTTGTAAGGCATCTGGACCATAGGATTTAAGTCCTTTTAAAACAATAAGATTCAGGCCATTTATAGCCTAATCAAACCCATGCCACCTCAACTAACTGGTCGATCGACCTACCATGGGCGGTTGACTAGGCCAAGATATAGGGACTTGATCGGCCTCCTACCGTTTGCCCTATATAATTACTTGCCCTTATATTTTTATTTGTTCCTTATTTTTACAAATAACGTTAACGTTTGTTTAAATGTTAAGTCTCCCTTAACATATAATATCTATTACCATTTTACTTTTAAATGTTAACATTATTTAATTTTTAAATTTAAATTCGTTTGAATTATTTTAAATTCGAAAAAACATCAATAAATTTTCCGTTTGAGCTTCGATCACAAAAATTTATATGTTAAAGTTGATCAAAAGATACCCATGAACAAAATCATTACAAGAAAATTTGCTTTTGGTTGCAATAATTGATGGCATTCGTTATGTAAGTGCAAGTAATATTATTTTACCCTATATTACTAACGCTGCAAAATTTTCCGCCCATCCCACCGTAAGTTGGAATTTTTCATGGAAATTTTTCATTTACTATCATGTTTCCCTTCCTCTTCAATACTTAGAAAATTTTCACGTTTCCCTTCCTATTCAACACTTAAAAAAAAATTCACGTTTCGCTCTAGCAAAATCCACCTCGCCCTCTACCAGAACCCACCTCACTTCATTGTCATCATTGCGGTAAACCTCATTCATTCTACTACTCTCCTTATCGTCATGATAGTCCTTCATCAAAAGTTTCTTTTTGTGTTACCCTAAATAGGTATATTTAGGTATGAATTTTATAAACCAATTTTGTGACTCTATATGGATTTTATATGATCTGTATGCATATTCTATCTGAATTTTTGTGTAAATCCTAATTGGAATAATTGATTTAACCCTAATTTGAGTAAACCCTAACTGGAATTTCTGCATAAACCCTAACTCGAATTTCCTATATTCTATTAATGCGATATATTTTCTTTGATTGTATCCAATTTAAGTTTCATGACTATCTTACGTTTGATAAATTTTCAATAAATATTATATAGGATCGTATACCTATTAATTTTGTGTCTATGTTTTTTTAACTTCCACTGTTTTCAACCTAAAAAAAGATGTAAATTATGATGTTGATTGTCTATCTAAATTTGCTGAAAATATGTATCGTAAGTATATCCTATCATCCTATTGTTTTCCTTTATCTCATGTATGTCCTGATCATATTGTAAGACCTTTTTATAAGGAAGTTGGTAACAAATTCACAAACTTCATTCTTTGACATGTCTTCCTTACTGGAGATACCATATCATTCATTACAAATATTGTATTATGCTTATAAGTTATGATGTGTCATCTCATATAAAAGCAGATGAGATGATATATTTGTTAGATAATTTCAATATGTGGGATACATATGTAAACTAAAAGTGTCATGCTATTTTGGTTTAAAGCCTAAATAAAATGATCAAATTATGAATTAAAGTTAAAAGGCTTACATGTATAATTGTCATGGTATTAATGTATAGATATAAGGGAAATTCTATTTTGTTAAAGGGCCAAACAAGAAAATGCCAACATTATAAATATGAGGTTATGGTCTCCAAATTACATAAGCTCCAGTTATTCTCCTAATCTTTTCTACGGAAATAATTCAGATCAAGGGTTTATGTCAATTTGGAAGATCAGATCCAACTGTTATCTTTTATGTGCATCTCTTTCTATTAATTAGTTTATGAAGGCTGCAACTATAACTTCAGATCTAATATAAGGTCTAGGGTTTGTGTTAATATGAAAAATCAAACCAAATTTACTTTTCCAACAGCAACTATGGATTCAGGTATGGCTTCCGCTAACCCGTTTACTTTCCTCTATTTCTTTTCAATTAAATCAATATGGATCATTATTTAGATCTAGGGTTTCTTAATTAATCAGTCTTAAAATATATTAAAATCCTAACAAGTGGTATTACAGCTACCCATCATTGATTTCATTGTATTTTTTTAAATTATGAGTAAGATTGAATTTAATTTTTTTTAGAAGTCTTGTGATAATCTTACTTTAGTTTCAGATCTGCTTGATCTATGCATCAAGGACTTTTTTATGATGATTTTGGATTTGGTTTATATTAATATTTTTGTAAATTGAAAGGCTAGTTTATGAAATTGTTTTGATGTAGAAAGATAAACAGATCTAAATGATCTGTATGTTATTCATGAAATAAGATAGAATTTTGAAATCATTAAATTATGGCAAATAATTCAACTTCTTCTAAATTTTGAAAAATAATAATTTATATTGGTTAAAGCATTCACATGTTTATTATTGTATATTGTATAAACAAGTTATGAATTTTTAGGAGAGGATTGTTTTGGATCTGATATGTACAGTCAGTTTTTAAATGTTTATAAATGGTATGAACAGATATATATAATTTAGAACCATTTATGTAACAAACGTAAATCCGGTTCTATGGTTATTTTACCTTACTTAACTTTTTATTAAGTAATTTGGATATATTTATAAGGTATTTTAGAAATTTTGGTTAATTAGAAATAAAGCATGCACCTTTAATGTGTTTATGTTTATTTTATTATTATTAAAATAAATTTTAACATGACACTAATTTAAATTTTGGGCCATATAACGGATCGATTGCATTAAATGTGGTTATTATGGTAGTAAATTAATTAATTATCATAAATGCATTTAATGTGTCAGTTGCAATAAATTTAATGATGCAGCATGTTTATATTTGAAATAAGAATGCTTATTGAAAACTAGTTTCACTTTTATGCTTTGGTTAGCATAAAATAAAAGGAGCATCAGTATCCATATTTTGCCAAAATACATGGTTACTGACCTTAACTAAGTATTCAAATAATAAACTAAAGATAAAGTGACACAGCAGCATACTGTATGGCTATATTATGGTTGATATGTACATTATAGCTACTGCATGTTATTTAATATGACAGTTACAATGTCATTTATGCATAATTTTATATGGCATTTAATTCCGGCGTTTATCTTGATAGTTTTTTTATGTGATTTATTTATGATATCTTGTATCGTATTTATTTAGAAAATATCATGAATGTAACCACATACCTAAAGTAAAAGACTTGTTTGGGACTAACTCAAATGATTATTAAGAAAACATCTGCCAATTTTAATGCTATCAACTTGTTTGGGACTAACTCAAAGGATTATTAAAATACATGTTGTTTGCTCTTAACTTTATGGGTCTAGCTCCTGCAATTAGGAGGGCCACACCCACTCATATTATGGTTGAATGCTCTTATAATATCATGAAGAACATTCAATGGTGAGACAATTCAAAAGGAAAGAGTCAAAAGATCATAAAGTAAAATATTTCAGAAGGTTTCAAGGATTTGGTACTTGTAAGGATAACCAATTTCAAGGAGTTCTTTATTTAGAATGAAAAGCGTTTTGTTAAAATGGTAAGGAGAAACAAGCATACTTTGTATTGCTTGATTCCATAAAGTCAAAATAAAGGAAACATAATTAAGCACTATATGGAAAATATTGCTTCAAAAGTTAAAGGCACACAAGTTATTGTTATTTTTTCTTGCACTCTCTTTATTCACAGTATATCCATTTTACGATTATTATTAATTCTCTAAGAAGAAAATGACATTTATTGAGCTCATTTCACATTGTGGTAAGATGAAGAGAGATTGAAGCATTTTAAGATAAAAAGTATTTATTTATCCTACACTGTACATAAATAAGGATAAAGAAGTCGCTAAGGATCTAGAAGAAAAGGAATAACATATAAATATATTTATACTTGTTTCTTTAATAAGATATACAAATATATAAATTAAAGTTTACTAGATATTTTTAAGATATTATTGAGATTTCGGTAATATTGTTTGGATTTATTTGATATTTTTATTATTATGACATTTAGAAAGATTTCGGTTCTCTATTTCTAATATGAAAAAATTGGGTTATTATTGTTCATTTAGAAAATACGATTGATTTATGAATAAATTCAAACATTGTTGGAATAAGAGTTCTTAATGTTTAAAATATAGCTTACATATCTACTTATGCTGAATACCTTTTATAATGAAGTCTTAAATTTTGATTCGATGATCAATATGATTATTTGTTTCAACTTACTAAATAATTATGGATTAAGTCACCAAAGATAGCAAATACTTTATTAGTATTCTAAGCGACTTAAAAGCTACAAGTTTTATAAACCTACACTAAGAAAAAATTAAAAGATGGGAAATGCTAATTTTTTTTAAGGATGTTGAGTTTGGGGGGAGAAATAAAGTACAGATCATTGTCTTTAAGGAGAATCATTATCTTCAACTACAGTTACTTCTTCTGATAATGCATATGATTTGTTTCCTTTCATTAATAAGAAGTAAATTAAGAACCATATTAAGACAATGTTAAATAAAAGTTCAAGGTATATATCATTGTCTCTAAAGAGAATCATTATCTTTGATTCAATTACAGTTACTTCTTCGTATAATATATACGATTTATTTCCTTTCATTAATAAGAAGTAGATTAAGAACCATAATCAGACAATGCCAAACTAAATTTTCTTCAAATTAAGGTTATTGTTTCAAGAAAACAAACTCAACAACCTCGAAGTGCAAGCTCACTAAGGAAATCCACTTGCAAAGAAGAAATACTATTTCGATAACTATACAGTATTTTTCACAAAGATATATATTGGATTAGCCAAGATGATATTCTGGACTTGCATTAATCCATATAAGGTACTAATTTGAAATATGGATTTAAGGTATGAATATACAGTCTAAATCTATAAGGATAATAAAATTTGAGATCTTTTCCACCACCTTAAGGTAACAAGATCATTGGTTATGAATAATTATTCAAAACAAAAATGGATTAAGTGAGTAACGTGGAAAGGTATAAGGCTCATTACAGTAAAGACTATACTGAAAAAGGAAAACAATGGTTTATTGTAAAAAGACTTTCTCTTTGGTTTTACTCAAAGACTCTTTAGAATTATTTTGGAACTTGTTGTAGATTATGATTTTAAGCAATATCGGAGGGATATTAAAATAGTATTACTTAATGGAGACATTGATGAAATAACTAAGAAAACAACATATGGATTACCCTTTTGTATTAGGGATTCAAATACACCATTATCATTCATGGAGTGCTATTTGGATTATCACAAAAGGGCTAGGCAGATAAGACTTTAAAAAAAAGGGAGGGGGGTTTGGTATTCAAACTACAAATCAATTCTCTTTTTCCAAAATAGACAAATATTATCTTATATAGTAATATAAGGACATCCTTGAAGCTAAAGAAATACAAAATATTCCTCATGCATTTGTGGTGTGGAGTCTAATGCATGCAAAAGCATATACACAAATGGATATTGCGTGTATTATTTAGTTGATATCTTACTGACATTAAAAGTGGATCAATTGGTAGTAACCAAAATGTTATGAGATATCTTTAAGAAACAAAGGATTATACGCTCAAGACGGATTGGTTGGAGATCATATAGGATTACAGTTCAAATATTTTAGATGCCAAGAGTACAAAAGGTCCACTTCAGATAAAAATATTATTATTATTATTATTATTGTTATTTTTTGGATGAAGCTATATAAGGAAAGTTGTCATACAAATATTATAGACTTCTTTGCAATTTTATCGTTATCATGCATCCAATGATGGAAAATAATTGTATAATTTTGTCACAAAGTAATGGAATATTGAATAAGGAAATTGAAAGATCATTAAAGTAAATATTATAACAATAAACAACATATTATTTTATAGTAAGGGGAGAGTGCAAAATAGATTATAATTTATAGAGCATACTATGACAAACTCCACTATGGCGGATCCGCCTACAAAAGGATTATCACCCAAGGTCTTGCATGAGCATCTTGCTCAATTGGTGTAACTTATATGTAAGAATATTTTATTTCAGGGAGAGTTTGTTTGGTATGGTCATATGACACATTTCTTAATACTTTGGTTACAGATATATATCAAGCTTTTTTTTGATCAGAAATAATGTAATAAAGTTTTGTTTGCACTCTAGGTTGTTCAAATATTGAACGTTTTGATCTCACTAAAGTAGGACCAGTTGGAAATAGACATGTATAGATCACATCTAATGTAATTTCCTTGCTACACATCCACGATTGATCTATGTCGTTTGATTATGTTGGTATATGTGACCATTGATTGGTTTAGTTACATTTAAGGTAACAAAAGCCATCTTGATCCTTTGTCAGCATAGTTAGTGGACGAGATTGTTTCAGAAATACCTTATGTTATAAATAGCAAATTTTGAAGCTCATAAAATTAAATCATTTATAAGGTTATTACATATATGACCCAAAGGGAGATTGTTGGAAAATTTCAATATGTGGGCCACATATATAAAATAAATGTGTCGTGCTATTTTGGTGTAAAGCCTAACTGAAACGATCAAATTATGAATTAAAGTTAAAATGCTTACAGGTATAATTGTCATAGTATTAATGTGTAGGTACTATGGAAATTCTATTTTGTTGAAGGGCCAAATTAGAAAATGCCAACATTATAAATAAGGGGTTATGGTCCCTAAATTACATAAGCTCCAGTTATTCTTCTAATCTCTTCTATGGAAATAATTCATATCTAGGGCTTATATCAATTTGGAAGATCAGATCCAACTCTTATCTTTTAGATCGATCTCTTTCTCTTAACGAGTTTATGAAAGCAGCAAACATGAATTCAGATCTAATATAAGGTCTAGGGTTTGTGTCAATATGGAAAACCAAACCAAATTTACTTTTCCAACAGCAACTATGAATTCAGATATGGCTTCCGCTAATCCGTTTACTTTCCTCTATTTGTTTTCAATTAAATCAATATGGGCCACCTATTCAGATCTAGGGTTTCATGATTAATCGACCTTAAAGTAAATTTAAATCCTAACAATATTTTGAAAAGGAATAATTTTAAAAATAGGAATAGCATTGAATGTGTTAGTTAAATTCATAAGTAATGTTTATAAGTTTCAAAAGTATTTGAATAATTATAAAAAGTAGATGGGATGATTAACTAAAAGCATAAGAAATAATTTACACGGTTGAGTACAAACCACAATGATTCTTTAGTTGTACTATTGTAGTTATTCTACATTTATCTATTCTTATAGTAAACCTCCATTAGAATAATATATAAATATATTGTATATTTTTGCAAAATTGTTAATAAACTTCCTATGGATGTGCACCATCACATTGTTGGTAGAACCAATATTATTCTCTGTGCTTTCTAATCATTTTAATTTTGTTTGTTTTTAACTATGAATTACTGAGTTATGCTAAATATTTGATTTATTTTATTTGCTTCCACTGATATTTTGCATGGAAAATATGCGAGAACATGTAATGTTTGGCAAAGTGACGCCAGCTTACTCAACTTCATGCTACTACCAGAAGTGGGTTCTACTCATGCCAACCTATATATACATATACATAAATATCTTATTATCAGAAACAAGAATATTTGTAATAATGATTCAATATGGAACTACATTTGTTTCATATACTTTGATATTTTATACATATTAACCTTATCCTTTCATATGGAACTAAAGAGACTTCATACGAGTTTTCTTGTGGCTAAAGTTTTATTCAGCTCTAAATATCTTCTTATCCATTCTTAATTCATCAGCAACACCTATTGGATTAATAAAACCCACAACACCTGAGACATTGTGTAATAGAAAACAAAATTCAAACAAGAAATGGTAATATGTATTGCCTTTGGATAAATGTTATTTTTTAAAGAATAACAGAAAATTATATAAAACCTTACTCCTGCGTAAATCAATATATGTCTTTATTTTTTATCTGAGCTCATCCCTGACATGTATAAACTGATGATTTTTTTGGTTAAGCAAATTTGGAGCTTATATGCTAACTATCTAATTCATGGGGGCAAATGAACTTCTAAAGTATTAATGAAAGATTCTAGAAAAACACTACCAATATACTAACTATTAAATAACAATAATAATAATAGTAAAACATTTACAGCGGTAGTTTTAAATATTGGGCCAAATAATTAATGACTAATTTAATTTGCAACATGCAGTAGTGAAGAAAAAGAAAAGCAAAAAATGTGTCGTGCTTATAAGGCTGCAGTAGACTGTTTCTATGCAGCAGCACTTTATATACAAAGGTTGTAATTTTGTTGGGTTGTGCCCTTGCATGTATGTTGTATTTGTTTTTTGGCTTGTTTTTTTTTGAGCTTGTGTAGTTGCATATTCAGCTGATGCCAGTTATATTTGTTGTAACTTCCATGTTATACGACTTATTACACATCTAGATGTAATAAGTTTACATATTACATATATGGATGTAATATTAAATACCTAAGTGTAATAATTTCAATGTGTGTAGTTTTTTGGTTGATCGTATCAGACAACCAATTTCTATGTCAAAGTTTGGAAACTTATTTCCCTTCACATATTGATGGTGAAAAAAGATTGGATTAACAGGTGACAATACAATGCTTAACTTAATATGTTTATTGCAAACTAAAACATGTATTCTAATATTAAAACTCAATTTTTTTCATGTTTTTTAACTTTTTCGTAGAACTAATAAAGAGTACAGACAAGAAGCATTGATTTTCTTGCATGCTACAAAGAGGAATATAAGAGATGTAGACAAAAATTTATGCCCATGCATAAATTGTCAGAACCTTAATCGTCATGATGACCACATCATCATTGAACATTTAATTATGAAAGGAATGGGTCTTAGATACAAGAGCAGTGTAAGGTGTAACCATGTCAAAGAGATAAATATAAGGAAGAAAACAAAGTCATTTGACGCATATGACTTATTCAAGATGATTCACTATGAGGATAAAGATTGTTTGAATCATGAATTTTTTTATAACGATAAAGATAATGCTGATTCTTAGAGAAGAGAGGATGAGTTACTTAAGAATTTGAAAGATGTAGAAAATCCATTGTATCTTGGTTGCATAGATCATACAAAATTATCTGCCATCACCGTCTTATATAATCTTAAATGTGAGATTGGCTTGTCCGATAGTGGGTTTAATAAGATTTTAACTATGCAAATTTTATTTTTGCCAAAGGATAACGTGCTTCCTAAAATTTATATGAAATAAGGAAATTTCTTAAAGATTTGAAATGAGTTTTGAAAAGATACATGCTTGTGAGAATGATTTTTGCCTTTGTAGAAAAGAATATAAAGATTAAATACTTGTCCAAAATGTGGTTCTTCGAGATGGAAGATAAATCAAGATACTAAAGAGATTATGCAAGGTTTTCTAGTTAAAGCATTGAGATATTTTCCAATAACTACGAGATTTAGAAGAATGTATAGACCTCAAATAATGACAGAAGATTTAAGATGGCATTTTAATAATAGATGCAATGATGGAAAAATGCAACATCCCATGGATTCTATGATTTAGCGAAATAAGGATCTTAAGGTTAAATTAACACTAGAAGGAAGGTGAAAGTATTTAATGGATTATATGAATATTTTTCAAATGCTTTAAGGTTCTAGTGATGTAACTAACAATCACATAAAAAATCATGGAATCAAATTGTAGATAAAAGTAAATGCAATAAAAGTAAAAAGGAAAGTACACACCAGGATTACATACTGATTTGGAGTTACCCTATATCCAATCCCGCACAATTCCTTATGCGGATTTCTTTTTAACTAGTAAATGAAAATACAATCTTGATTTCAAGGCTACGAGACATACCGTCCAAAATCCCGACTTCTTGGTAGAGTCACTTTATTTTCAGGCTACAAGCACACCCACTGATTTACGAGCTACTAAGCACACCCAATTGACTTTACGAGCTACAATCACACCCACAATTATAGCAGTATGAATTAATTGAGTTTTACAGACTCAAATCTTCGATCTTGATTACAATTAATCCTATAACTCTTGAATAACACTTTGATCTTGATTTGAGTCAAAGAGATGAGAGAAATTAGAGAGTAGATGAAGGAGAATCAAACTAGTAATGATTGAATTTGATTTTGGTTGAATTTCGGTAGAATTTGGGTACAATTTGATTTAGAAAATGAGAGAGTGGAAGAAGGAGAGATGGATAAGAAAATTATAATTAAAAATTAGTTTGGAAGTTTGGTATTTATAGAGGAACAACGATCGTATCCGTTCATGAAAAGATACGACGAAATGGCACTATTTGAAAATATCGGCCACTATGTCTGACATATATACATAGAGGATGTCGACATACTCTTTTTAAATTTTAAAAAATATTTTAAAACATTATTTTGAGAACTTGTTGCTACGTAAAATAGTTTGATACTTTGTAAAATTATTTAAGCATAGTTTATACATATTTTAATCATAATAAAACTTTATATAATAATTTTGAAAATTTTAATATAATGTAAATAATGTATATATATATATATATATCAATATAATTATAATTTATTAAAGTAAAAACAAAAATTCGATATAAATATAAAATCAAAAACACTAAAATAATATCTTTATAAGTGTAAGAGATTGGAAGTCATTTTGAGAAATATATGAAAAGATTATTTTAAAAATAGGATATTAGAAAAACAATTTAAAACAAAATTAGAGAAGGAGAGAAAGATTAGGAGAGTGAGAGAGATCTGGAAAGTGCTATCAAGGTTTTAACATAAATTCTACGACAATATAACTATCTAGAATATCTTGAACCCTTTAATGCTCATGAGTCTTCATTCTCCAACTCTTGAAACTCTATATCAACCTCTTGAATCTACTCTTAATACTATTCATTATTCTTAATCAACACCTGCTTAATATCCTACACTATATACTATATATATAACTTGATAAAACATTAGTATTTATATTGTATATAATGTCTATGGTTGTTATCATCTAAGCCAATACATAAGATACTAATAGATTCTATGATATGGAAAATGGTAGATGAAAAGTGGAAATCCTTTTCATTCGATCGATGCAATCTTATGTTGTAATAAATAAATAAATTCTAGATCTGAATACATACAACCCATATTGATTCTATCGAGAAACAAATATATGAAATTAAATAGTTCAGCAGAATTCGTACCTGAATCCATTGATGTTTGCAAAAGAAAAGAACAACTAGGTTTTAGATCTTCCAAATTGACACAAGCTTAGATCTGAAAATTCTCTTTAGAAGAGGGTGGAGAGAATATGATAAAACTTGTGTAATTTGGGGACCATAACCCCATACATATAGTGTGTGACATTTTTCAGTTCGGCCCTTCAACAAACTAAAATTGTCACTCTGGTATCCACGCATTATAAATTTACATGACGAATATACCCCTTAAGTCTTGTTGTATTCATTCCAAATAGATCACATAATTAAACTTAATCCCAAGATAGCCCATACATTTAAATATTAAAATATGTGGCCCCATAATGCTGAATTATTCCAACAATCTCCCCTTGCGCCACATATGTAACCTTATAGAATGTATTTAACTTTATGAGCTCTCAAATAGCTATCTTGAAAATATGGTATATCCAAAACAATCTCGTCCATTGATTGTGTTAACATAGGATCAAAGCGGTTTTCATTATCATTAGTGTAACTAAACCCATCAATGGTCACGTATATCAATACAATCAAATGACATAGATCAATCATGTATGTGTAGCATGGAAATTACATGAAATGTGATCTTTACATGTCTATTTCCAATTGGTCCTACTTTACTTTAATGGGATCAAAATCTAAACATATATAAATAATTTGAGTGCAATTAAAACTTTATTTCTGATCAGAAAAAATGAAGCATATCCACAATCAAAATATAGAGCAATGTCACAAAAGAAATGACTTAGTACAAACTCCCCTTAAACCAAAATATTCTTACATAAAAGATACACCCATTTTAGCAACATGCTTATGAAAGACCTTGGGTGGTAATGCTTTAGTAAGTGGATCCGCTAACATGGAATTTGTCCCAATATGCTCTATGGATATTAACCCATTTTGCACTCTTTCCTTCACAACTAGAAACTTGATGTCAATGTAATTTGACTTACTTGAGCTTCTATTGTTATTAGAATATAATACCGCTGATCTATTGTCACAAAACAACTTTAGTGGTCTTTCAATATTATCTATAATGTGTAGCCCAGTGACAAAATTTCGCAGTCATTTTCCATGATTAGATGCCTCATTGCAAGCCACAAACTTTGCTTCCATAGTGGAAGAAGCTATAAGCGTTTGCTTAATGCTCTTCCATGATATAGCCCTTCCACTCCACATAAATATGCATCCTGAAGTGGATTTTCTGCTATCCGGACATCCAACAAAGTCAGAATCAGAATACCCAGTGATCTCCAACTGATCTGATCTTTTATATGTAAACATATAGTCCTTTGTTCTTTGAAGATACCTCATAACCCTTTTTGCTGCTTTCCAATGATCCATTCCAGGGTTACTAAGATACCTGCCTAACACTCCTACAATGTATGCAATATCCGGACGCGTACATACTTGACATACATTAGACTTCCCATAGCAGATGCATAAGGGTTTCATTAACTTCAAGGATGTTATTAGGGCATTGTTTGAGACAAAACTTATCTCCTTTAGCGACATGGATATCACCTGGTTTACAATCTTGCAAGCCAAATCTCTTAAGCACCTTTTCTATATAGTTCTTTTGTGACAATCCAAGAATGCCTCGTGAATGATCACGATGTATTTGGATCCCTAATACAAAAGAGGCATCACCAAGATCTTTCATTTCAAAATTATTTGAAAGAAATCTCTTAGTTTCGTGCAACATATTTAAATCATTGTTGGCAAGCAATATATCATTAACATATAAAATTAAAAATATAAATTTACTCCCATTAAACTTGTGATACACACAGTTATCAATGATGTTTGCCTCAAAACCAAAAGAGGTAATTACATTATGAAATTTGTGGTACCATTGACGAGAAGCTTGTTTGAGTACATAAATGGATTTCTTTAGTTTGCAAACCATATTCTTTGGATCTTCGACCACAAAGTTTTCCGGTTGCACCATATAAATTGTTTCCTTAATGTCTCCATTGAGAAATGCAGTCTTAACATCCATTTGATGCAACTCTAGGTCAAAATGTGCAACAAGTGACAAAATTATTATAAAAGAGTCTTTCGATGAAACCAGAGAGAAAGTCTCTTTGAAATCAATGCCTTCCTTTTGAGTAAAACTTTTTGCTACAAGACGAGCCTTATATCTTTCCACTTTACCTTTTGCATCCCTCTTGGTTTTAAATATCCATTTACAACCAATGGGCTTCTTACCTTCAGGTAAAGGGACAAGATCCCAAACTTTATTGTCTTGCATTGATTTATACTCTTCATTCATAGCTTCAATCCACTTTTGAGAATTAATATCTTGCATGGCTTGGTGAAAGTTGATAGGATCATCTTCCATCAATCCATTATTATCCTCTAACTCTTGAAGAAATACAACATAATCATCCGAAATAGCATTTCTTCTTTCCCTAGTGGATCTTCTTAATGGCAATTCATTTTGAGGTTGTTGAATTTGTTCTTGTGGAACATTAACTTTAACTTGAAGAGGATTTTCTTCAACATTGTTTTGTTGGGGTTCTGGATTCACTTCTTGATCAATGACAGGAACAATAATCTGCACATTGTCTGAAGAAGTAACTGTAGTAGGAATCATGGACGATGATTCCTCCTCAAAAACAATGTTCCTTACTTCATTTCTCCCTCTCAACTCAACATCCTCAAAAAATGTTGCATTTCCCGTCTCAGATATTTTCCTCAGTATGGGATCATAAAATTTATAGCCCCTAGATCGCTTAGAATAACCAATAAAGTAGCTACTCACTGTTTTAGAGTCCAATTTTCTTTCATTTGGCCTATATGGCCTTGCCTCAGCTGGGCATCCCCAAATGTGAAAATGCTTTAGAGTAGGCTGTTTTCCTGTCCAGAGCTCATAAGGTGTTTTAGTAGCTGCTTTTGTGGGTATTCTATTAAGGATATAAACTGCTGTCTTTAATGCCTCTCCCTAGAGTGATTTTGATAAGGTAGAATGACTGATCATACTCCTTACCATGTCTTTAAGAGTCCGGTTTCGTATCTCAACAACACCATTCATGCTAGGTGAACCTGGCATAGTGTATTGTGGGACTATTCCACATTCCTCTAGGAATTTGGCAAATGGTCCTAGACATTGTTCACCTGATCCGTCAGATTTACCATAATATTCACCGCCACGGTCAGATCTGACAGTTTTAATCCTTTTGTTGAGTTGGTTCTCAACTTTTACCTTAAATTTCTTGAACATGTCTAAGGATTCTGATTTATCATGAATAAGATATAGGTAGCCATATCTTGAGTAGTCGTCTATAAATGTTATAAAATATTGTTGACCATTCCATGATGCCTCAGGGAATGGCCCACAAATGTCTGTATGTATTAATTCTAAGATGTCAGTTGCTCTATTGGCACTTATTTTCTTATGTTTGGTCTGTTTTCCCTTGATACACTCTACACAGACATCAAGGTCTGAAAAATCAACGGATTCCAAAATGCCATCTGACACGAGCCTTTGAATTCTATTTTTTTAGATATATGACCTAAGCGCTTGTGCCACAATGTGGCTGAAGTTTCCTTATTAGCTTTTCTTTTAGTACCACGTGACTCTACATGCAAGTCTTCATTATAAGAGGTATTAACATCAAGCATATATAAGTTATCATAAACATTAAGAGAACCAGTTCCAATAAGAGTTGAATTCATTGATAAACTAAAAGTACCATTCCCAAATGAACAAGAATAACCAAATTTGTCCAACTTAGAAATAGAAACCAAATTCCGTCTACATGACGATATAACAAAAGGATCAAATAAATCCAAATAAAACTGAGTTCTTAATAACAACTTAAAATGCCCAATAGCCTCCACTTCTACCGATTTTCCATCACCCACATAGATGTATCTTTCAGCATCAGTTGGATTTCGGTAGCTCAGGCAACCCTTTCTTAACACGCCATGTGTGGTATTTGGCACAATCTTTCTTCAAATGTCCAGCCTTTTTGAAAAAGTAACAACCATCAGTCTCCTTTTGTTGTTTCTTTTCAGTCGGACCCTTAGCAGTTTCTTTATCCTTCTTTCTCTTTTGTCTTTTCCCTTAGAGGTGTATGCTAAATGAGCACTTTCAGCCTTATCATGCTTTAATCTCTCTTCTTCTTGTACACAATATGAAATGAGCTCATTAAGAGTCCATTTCTCCTTTTGACAGTTATAACTGATCTTGAACTGGTTGTATTGTGAAGAAAGAGAGATTAATACCAAATGCATGAGCAAATCATCTGAAAGCTCAAGCTTAAGTGCCTTAAGTTTTGAAGCAGTGTTAGACATTTCCATAATGTATTCCCTTATGTTTCCTTTGCTTTGATACTTCATGGAAATCAAGCGTTGCAAAAGCGTGCTTGTTTCCGCCTTATCGTTTTTTAGCAAAACGTTTTTTTAATCTCAGCAAGGAAATCTTTAGCATTGGTTATCTTTTTAGATACCGCACCCCTAAATGCCTCCGGAATGCCACGCTTTATGATCATTAGACTCATGCGGTTTGAACGATCCCAGCTCTCAAAGTTCTTTATAATATCAGAAGAACTTTCATCCGCAAGAGGGGCGGGTTCATCTATCCTAAGTGCAAGGTCAAGATCCATGCAGCCAAGAACAAGCAATATGTTCTCTTTCCAATCCTTAAAGTTTATTCCAGTCAGAATAGGAATGTTGTTCAGATTGGCAGATACCGTAGTCAAATTAGCTGTAATTTTAAATTAATCAAATATGCTTACATTATAAAACAACTGTAGTAAATTTAAAACAATTGGTAAGTCTTTGCTCAAGATACCTAGCACAGCATTAATATCAAGTCTTTGGACAGTAATATTAACTGTAAGTGGTATTCTTGTTGTAATCATCAAGTATTAACAATAAATTCAAGTCAAATAATAATCTTCCTTTGGGCCGATTAATTATTTTCTTGTAAAACTTTATAATTGTTACATATTTATCATCACACATGTGTATCTAATTTGGCCAGATATTAACCTTCCTTTGGGCCGACTAATATTCGCATAAATAAATACACACAAATATCTAACATTTTTTCATGAGCAACTAGGTCACTTTGGTGACATATTATTTCAATTAGTTCACTTGTAATGTAGGATATTCACAATCAATTTGCAAAAGACGCCAAATAGTATATGAATTTATTTTAACTCCTTCATTTATAAATTTGCCATAAATATCAATGTCAAATTTGACATCAAGGAAACTGTAATAATACATAAATGAATAATACTTGCAATAATAATTAGTATCAGATTATTGCGTACTTTATTAACTGTTACCATTTGAAATAGAAGGTGAAACATATTAAGTAGTAACAATAAATTACAAAAAAATTGACATCAACTAAAACTGCAGCAATATATAACAAATGGTATTTGCAATAACAATTAATGATAAAATATTACATATTTTATTTAACTGTCAATATTCAAGGCAGAAGAAAAAAAAACAAATTTTAACATAGCATGGTCCATACATGTGATATTATATTATAGAAAGTGAAACTTTATTTTTTTAATCAGCGGGCCATACATATAAAATATATGTATTTATAAAATATAAATGCATTAAATAATAAGCAATATGTCGTTTCTTATTCCAAATACAAACATGCTGTATCGTTAAATTTATTGCAGCTGACGCATTTACTGCATTTATGATAATAAATTAATTTATTTATTATTAGAACAACCACATTTAATGCAATTATGATAAAAACTAAATGCAATTGACCGTTATGTGATCCAATACGTATTACAGGAACATTAAAAGGCATGAATATGCTTCCATATGTGTGGAAAAAAACTTAACATGGTAACCATCTATAGCAATAAAATAATTGTACAGTCACAATACCACTGACAATAAAATATGAATAATACAAGTAGTAACAATTAAAGGCATCAGATTTGAACAAGCGGAAATAATTCATGAATTATTTATATAGATCTGAAACAAAGGCATCAGATGAATCAATAAGAAAAGAGCAGATCTCACAGATCTAAAATAAAGGCATCAGATCAATCAACCAAAATTGTAAATCCAAGAACCCTAATTTCATATGTTCTTAAAACCAAAGAATTTCTTAATAAAATCAATGATGGATGGCTCTGATACCACTTGTTGTAATAAATAAATAAATTCTAGATCTGAATACATACAACCCATATTGATTCTATCGAGAAACAAATATATGAAATTAAATAGTTCAGCAGAAGTCGTACCTGAATCCATTGATGTTTGCAAAAGAAAAGAACAACTAGGGTTTAGATCTTTCAAATTGACACAAGCTTAGATCTTAAAATTCTCTTTAGAAGAGGGTGGAGAGAATATGATAAGAGTTGTGTAATTTGGGGACCATAACCCCATATATATAGTGTGTGACATTTTTCAGTTCGGCCCTTCAACAAACTAAAATTGTCACTCTGGTATCCACACATTATAAATTTACATGAAGAATATACCCCTTAAGTGTTGTTGTATTCATTCCAAATAGATCACATAATTAAACTTAATCCCAAGATAGCTCATACATTCAAATATTAAAATATGTGGCCCCATAATGCTGAATTATTCCAACATCTTAGACTTGATTTTGTTATAGATGAACTCAATCCATTTTCCATGTTGAGTTTGAAATATGGTTGATGGATGATAATGCTTGTGACATATAGTCTCCCGCCTATGTTGAGTATGAAGAAGGAAAATATTATGCTAACTTTACTTATTCTGGGTCCAAAGCAACCCGAGAATGATATTTATGTATATTTGACGCCTTCGGTGGAAGGCTTGCATTATTTGTGGTGTAATGGAGTAGAACTGATGATGCATTTGGTAAAGCATTGTTTAAACCGAATGCAGTTTTGTTGTGGACGATTAATGTTTTTTGGCTTATGGAAAACTTGTTGGATGTCATTTGAAGTGGGAAAAGGCTTGCCCATTATGTGGGGTCGATACTCATTGTCATTGGTTGAATAATAATCGAAAGGATGTCCACCTGGATCATAAAAGATTTCTACCTATTTCAAATCCATGGCGGAAACAAAAGGCTTGGTTTTATAACACCATAGAGAAAGGTAGCGCTCCTAGATATCTAACCGCAAGAAACACTTACGCATTTTTAAGGATTTTCCAAATGATTTTGGAAAAGAAAAAGAGGGAAAAGAAAAGTAAGAAGAGGAAGTGTGCTCATGATACAAAAGATAAATGTGATATGGCTAACGATCCTATAAAAATGAAGCTATCAAGGTGGAAAAAAATATCAATATTCTTTTATTTGTCATATTAATAGGTTAGTGGTTAATTTATTTACTTTTCAATGTTCTAAATGAAGAAAAATATAATAATGCATTACAATTTTGATTTTCATAAGAACTTTCATTATGTCATAATTTAGATGTGATGCATGTGAAGAAAAACATTGGTGAAAGCATATATGGCACAATGTTGCATGGTAATAAATCAAAAGATGGGACCAAATCTAGAAAGGATTTGGAGAATTAGGGAATTCAATGTGAGCTTCATGCACAACCTCATGGGAATAGAACATATCTTCCACCGGCTCCATATATGTTGTCAACATCTAAGAATATTTTGCTAAAGATTGTACGATTTCAAAGGGCATAATGGCTACTATTTAAATTTGAAGGATCAGATTTTGTTGCAGGATTGCAAAATTATTGGGTTGAATTCACATGATCATCATGTATTAATGCAACACTTACTACCAGTAGCATCAAGATGAATAATATCAAAGAAGGTAATAAAAGAAAATATTCGCTAATGTTCATTTTTCAACAAATTATGTCGATGTTTCTTGATAGATTCAAGTGGGAACAATTCTATGTTGAGATTAACAAAGTTTTATGTGAACTTGAAAAAGTTTCCACTATCTTTTTTTGAAACAATGGTACATTTGTCACTTCATCTTGGAAAATAAGCATTAACGTGTGGACCAGTTCATTTCATTGGATTGGATGTACCTATTCAAAAGTATATGAATATACCTAAAGATTAAGTAGAAACTATGCATGATTAGAGGGATGCATTGCAGAATCCTATTTTGTAGAAGAATGCATGAGGTTTTTCAATGAAAATTTAAAAAAATCAAGAAAAATTGAGGAGGAAGAAGCTTGAAATGTAGATTATGAAAGCATAGAATGCTCGATGGACGTTTGATTTCAATGTCCAAGGCAGTTTCATTGTTAGTCAATGAGAAAGAAAGTACTCATTTAGTCGTGTTAATGAATATGGTTATAGTCGAACAATTTAACGAGTAAGTTTATGTTACATTTTGATATGTTCGTAATGATAAACATAACTTATAACCACTTGTCATATTCTAGTTCGCATTTGGAGGAATTAGAAAATTCAGACCAGCGGATTGAAAAAAAAATGCGACATTGCTTTGGAAAACACATACAAAACAATTTGCCGATTGGATTAAAAGGAAGGTTCATTGGATTTTAAATCTACTCTTATTTAACTAATAATATTACTCTAAAATATTCAAGCTAAATGCAATTTGTTGTAGATACCTATTAACTCCAAGGATCACAATGAAATGTTAAGATGGATTGCCTTTGGTCCAAAGAATGATGCCTTTTCTTACAATGGGCATATCATCAATGGGCAGCGTTTTCACATAAAAGATATATAGTAGAAACTCATAATAGTGGGGTGACTATTGATGCGATTACTATGTGTAGAGAAAGTGCAAAAGATATGTCCCAAGTGGTTGATGTGGTCACTTATCATGAAGTATTGACCGGTATAATTTTATTAGATTATCATGTGTTATATATTCATGTTTTTAAATGTCACTAGGCACATAAAGGAAATGGAGTAAAAATTGATGAAGATGGTTCACTCTTGTTAATTTACATTAAAATCAAGCATCGTATTCAAGAGATCCATACATACTTACATCTCAAGCAAGACAAATATTTTTTTTCAAGAGAAAACGATTTTTCGAATAGGTACGTTGTAACGAAAGCACCATCAAGAAGTTTTTATGATTAAGAGACAAATGATTATGTCAAGGAAGATATCCATGTCAAGGAAGATTGAGAAATAATCGAAATGGATGATGAAGATGTTAGTTATGTTAGGGAGGATTGTGAAAGCATACGTGAGTAGATTATATATTATATTTGAATATGGTTATTACTTTTTCGGTGGCATTGTAATATGAGGATAAGTTGTTGATTATTATTTTTGGTTTAATAAAATTGACTTTCATAAGAAAATTATGTGACAACTTATTTATCCATTTTATATGTATGTTTTACCAAATTTAGAATTCGCATTTTGGATTAAATCGATTTATTGCTAATGTTAACTTTTGCCTTAATAAATTTGATATAGGTTTACTAATTAGGGAATAAATATGTTGTGTATCTTTTTTGTATCGGAAACTTGTTTCATTTTCATGCACCATAACTGGATAATAGGAATTTTTATGCTCGATTCTCTATAAAATCGAAATAGGAGTTGCTTTTCTCTTTGAATATTTTACCGATAGGAAGACATATTTTGTCCATGTGCAAGTTCCTATCTTGCTAAGTTCGCCTACAATAAATATTAAAATATTTTAATTAGAATCACCCAGTCTTAATGAATTATTTGAAGTATCTAGATTTTTTAGGAATTTACCAACGCATCCTCAGATGCCTTCGAATTTACAACAGAGATATAGCAAACAGGTTTCTGACATTATGGTTTTTTATGCTTCCAGATATTTAGTCTTCAAAATACTCGATTCCAAAGTATGCAATTTCCGGTATACTTTAAGCATAGGATATTCCAATACCTTAAGCATAATACTTTAAAGTCAGCTGTGCAAAGTTTGTGCTTTACAGAAATTTTCAGTTATTAATACTTTATTGTATTTTATTTCATTTGCAGAAAAGAGATGTTTACAAGCACTATACGTACTCGCAGCCTGAGAAAGGCTAAAAAGGAATTCCTGAGGTATAATTCAAAGTAGAAGTATAATTCAAAGGTCAAACATAAGAAGCCAACCGGTGCTTGCAATGAAAGCCAAGAACAAGCAGTCGATGCTTTCAATATAGGCTAAGAATAAGCACTAGGACATCATACAGAGCGAATGTATTGTGAAGAAAAGTCTTTATCAACTGAAGAAAGACTCTGCTCAGAAAATGAGATGTCTATTGACCTAAACGCTGATGCTGAATGGAAATTGAGAGAGCAAATGAAGCTCAAACTACAAATACATCTCAGAAAAGAGGTGATAGAGTGTTAAAAGCAAAAACACTCCCGTTAAACCATTAAAACCAAATTGAAGTTGAGTTCAATGATGTAGTGGTACTAATAAGACTAGGATCGATATATTTATCTTCTTTTCTTGGGTCGCTTGTGTGGGAGCACGTTCCATACACAATTGATGATTATAGGCTTCTAAGTGATGAATTAAAAGTTGTTTATTGGGAATTCATTTAGGTATGGACAAGAAAATAATTACATTAGTTGATTGAACATTGCATTACATATTTTTGGTCATTTTAAAGCTTTTATCAAATAATATGGTATAACCTTCAACATGCCTTATATACAAATTCGGTTAAAACGTTTCAAGTCACTTTAAAACATATATGACAATTTTCTAAAACACAAATTGCAGCCGACTAAAAGAAACTCGTCTTAATCTAGTTTGATGCACATCATTTTAATTAGTAATATATTTTCTATTAAAGAAAATAAATATTCAACTTTTACTTTAGTTAGTAATCATTAGTAAATTTTAAATTGTTATTGGATTATATAATTCTATAAAATTCACACTGTAGTGGATAAAAATCCAAACTGCATTAAATTTGTTCCAAATTACTACTATTATTAGTAATTTCGAATCGAACAAAATAAAAATAAGTAGCAATCTAGATAAATAAAGTGCTTATTAAGATAAACTCCAATGGTATTAGCAAAATCATACAGATCATTAAAGATAACAATATCAATGAATAAGTCTTAATTTTCATTGCTTTTACTTAAATATTGTATAGATTCGTCCGCCATCAAAGCATTAATTTTTTTCATAAACAACGGTTTCAAATGTCAATGCGTAAAATGGAGAGAAAAATGCTGTTTAATTGGAAAATCAACTTAGAAATGGTTCTTAATTTTTAAACAAATTAACTGCATTTGGAACTGACATTTTTTGATTTAATAGTTACTATAATTATCTCTTTAGCATATTTTCATGTGTTGTTGCAGGCTTGATTTAAAATGGAAGAGGATTAGCAAAAAAAGCCGTATTCCAACAAATAGGAACAATTTGAAGATCATCAAAAAGCAATTTGGTTCAAAAAATAAATAAAGCAGAGACCAAAGAGAAAAGGCTTAATTTGAAACCTGCCAACATCAAAAGCATGAAAGAATAGAGAAAATTTATGAAGGCGAAAATAATTTTGGAGTTTAAAGTAACATTAAGATATTGCTCGAAAATGTCATATTTTCATAATTGCGTTATTTCTTTTATATATTATTTTCAATTCACATTGCATTTATATTTAAAATATTATGTACTTATTTTTCTATATTTACTATAAAATTAATGTTCATAAAATTCACCATGTTATTTGTAAATTAAGCTAACTTTGTCTATTGCAGATATATAGGCCAATGTTGCTACAAATATATTGATTGACCTTTTCGTTTTTTCCTACTCTTTGCATTTCCAATATATCAACCATGAATTATAGAGAGCTATAAATTTACTAATCACCTTTGGTATCATATTTAAGTATATAATAGGCCAACCACTTTAGGGATTTTAACAAACTTCTTAAATTTAGATTTCAAAATGTATTTGTGATTCCTTGAAGGGATGCTAACTGCTCTCAAGTGGCCTGAAATTGAGCTGATTAAACATGTTGGACATGATTCTATTGTTTACTTGCATATTCACTTATTTGAGTACACCATTTAACTTTTCATTCATTTATTAAGTGGTAGTTGTCATAAAATTGATAACTATATGAAAATGCATTAGTCATAGTTTATATATTTTAATATTTCATCTATATGCACACAGTCATGTTCAATTTTGTAAGTCGATTAATTGTAGAAGATTAGTTTGTATAAACTAAAAATTAGTTTATTTGATGGTTTGTAGTACACAGTCATGCGCATAGTCTAAGAGATTGCATTTATCATTGTAACCTATCCAAATGGTCAGAATGAAAGAATGTATGGATCATATATGTATATTTAAAATGCAAGTATAATAAAATACTAACTTATAAATAACAAAGTGAAGTAAATAAAAGTAAAGAAACAATCACACCAGAGTTTTTATACTGGTTCGGACCTCCCATCCTACATCCAGTTCCAAAGCTCCTCTTCGGCTTTAACTAATAAACAACCCTCGCTTTGCTCGAAGGAATAGGCTTGATACAACAGTTCTTTCTAAGACACGTATATGTTCTAAGAAACACTGATTTTGACTGCTTAGTACAAATCTTCTATAATCTCCTTTAAGTATTATGTGTATGTGAGGCTTTGATTTAGGAAGCAATAAAGGCTGATATTGTTTGCTTTTAAAATCAGAGTATGCAAAGAATGTAGATAAGAGATTCAAAAAATTTCGGTAATTTTAAATCTTAAAATCTTTGCATATATATATATATATATATATATATATATATATATATATATATATATATATATATAGGCGATGAAGGGTTATCATTAAAAGTAGTATCTTTTCAGTTTTCTGATTTAATCTAGTGGTTGCAACTATTGATAGAGAAGAGATGTAATGAAGAGTTGTGAAAGTATCCATTATAATGATGAAGATGTATTTTCAAAACTAAATCCCGTTACCCAACATAGACGTCTGGGCATAAGTTCAGATGTCTGAGAAGTTGTATATTTTTTAGACGGAGCACGGACATAGATGTTTGAAATATCTAACAGATGTCTGATGTTGGTTTGAATTTAAAAACAGAAACTACAGTCGAACGTTTGATATGTAATGTCAGACGTATGACATTTGCAGTTTTCTCTTTTTCAACCTTTCGTTATAAAGAGTTTGAAAGAATTTTTTCGTGCAAATGTTTAAGTTTAAAAGTAACTATTAAAGGAGACTTTATAAATCATATTTATGACAATAATAACACTATATTAACTTTAATGATTCTTCTCCTTTGTTGAGCTATCTTCAATTTAAACTCTAAAAGCTTTTTCCTGCAAGTAGATAGACCATATATATTGTGTGTATGATTGTATAGTTGTTGTCATCGAAACAATAGAATAGTAGTTCTAAATTCTCTCCCTTTTTGATGATGACAACTATACAACTATTTTTACAAACATATAACTCCCCCTAAATGTGATTCCTCCCCCTATAAACATGTAATATGATATTTATCCCCCTTTGGCATAATAAAAAAGAATATGATGCTGTAGAGGATGAACATAATTAAATAATAGTGCACAGAATCTTCAACTAAGAGAGTTTTGAACTATTTATACAGTAATCCAAATAGTAAAAATCGACAAACAAAGATACATAAAAACAATCAATTGTACTAAATGCTTACATATAGTTATAATAACCCCAAAATCCTGACGAGTCTTCATTGTATGAACCATGTTGCCACTAAGACTGTTTGACATACTCATCATCTTTTTGAATTGACATACGTTGAAATGATGAGTAGTAGCCATAGTCTTGAGGATCGTGTGACACATGTGGATCTTCAGAAGAGAAAGATAAGCCTTCACTCTCCTCAGTATCAAGACAAATATGTTCTTTGCCAGGACGAGATTAATGTGGAGGCTGCTCTGAAGGCATGCTTCTGAAGAAGGTCCGGGTTAAAAGACTGGCGCAGATGGTGATGTAAGAGAAGGAGAAGATGACGACCGTGATGAAGAGCGACCATGAACTTTACAGAGAACTTTTCTCAAAGTTGAGACAACCTTCCCCAAGTCTATTCTACTTTTTTCATACGAGTAAAAAAAGATCGTTCCAACCGTGACGTCTTTTTATCAAGCGCTTGTTGGTTTAAGGAGAGAATACGTTGGTTTTGTAATGTAATATCTTAGTAGTTCTCTCCTAGACCTGTTGCTATACTAGCTTTCTATATTTTAGAATCAGAGTAATACTCTATTGCTACTGAAGCTCTGGTAGGTTGGGAAGGTCGAGCTGGAGGTGCTTGTTGATGTTGTTGAGGAGGTATACATTGGGTAAAAGGAATAATGTTCGATGATATTTCTGATAGATGTATTAAGGAAAGAAATCTAATGCAACTATTTTTGACAGTTATTTCTTCATATTGAGAGATATATGAAGGAATTCCTAATGACTATAGAATTATCATAACGTATGGTGCGTAAACAATGCTACGACGGGCTGGAGCTCAAATTTTTTTAATTTGATCAAAAATATATTGTGCCCAATTGAATTTTATGTGACCAAAAATAGCGTATAAAGCTTTATGATCATCATGTAGACTTGTTCATGACATCCTAATTAGGGATAATGGTGTTTATTATCATTTGGTTAAAAAGACATGCTTGAGGATGGAAATTAGATGGTTTTAATTTTCGGAAGCCATCATCCCAAATTTGGTGAGTGATTGCATCTCCAAAGGCGTAACGTTTGTCAGGGATTTCTTGTAAACGAGCTCCTTCATTTGAACAACTAAGTATTTGGCCAATCATTTCAACCTTAGTTTAATTACTTGACCATAAACACTAGTCCATATCTAATTATCGTCATCCAAAGGATTACAAATAGAAATTGAAAAAAGATTAATCAAAAATAGAAACACTGCTAGTTGGTCAATATTACCCGCATTGTCATCATAATCGATCAAGTGATAGAGACCAGCATCTTGAAGTAGTTCGCCGACATCATAGTGGACAAATCTATGGATTGGGTAGAAAGGACCGGTGTGGAATGGCTTCTTCTCTAATTCTTGAAGACGTTGTCTTCCATTTTGTTTCTCCAAGATCCATTCCTCTATATGATGGTCTGTGACAAAGTGTTGAGATGGAGCTTGAGAACTTTGTCCCGTAGAAGGCTTGCGGTGCTTTGGAACCAGGTTTCTTGGTTTTGGTGCCATTGATTTTGGGAATTTTGAGAGAAAATTAATTTGGGATTTAGGGTTTTGTTTGAAGTATTGAAGAAGTAAATGGTGAAAGGTTGAAGGAGGTAAAAGATAATTTATACTAGGGTGAATTGGCGGGGCAGAAAACCCAGTCATACATCTGGTCATATAGTAACAGACATTTGAGCTTAGAAATATTCGTATACAAAGAGTTTACTCAGACATGTGTATAGTAGACCAAACATCTGTATTTGGGGTTGTTTGATTTTCAGACAATGCAGATAGATTTCTGATAAAGTATACAAACGTCTATGCTGAAACCAGTTTTATTTGATATGTAAGTTGAACTGATTTTGAATCACTTTTTAGTGTAATCTTCTGGTTTATTTCATTTGATTGCTAGAGTTCCATACTTGTTCGTGAATTCATACGTAGGGTGTGTATGGCCTGTGGTCATATATGTTACTTTTATGTACATAAATTTTTATCTTTGTTTGATGAACTAAAATAACCGTAACTGTATATAAGTAAACTTCTATTCGAACTGGCTTTTGGGAAAAGGTTTTGATGAACTAAATGCCTTTTGACTTGCTGTCACCTCGTCCTGTTCTCTTTTAGAACTACTTCTTCTTCCAAAATAGAGTGGACCTCCTCCTCTCCTTTCCCATCCTTTTGCAATAGAATGTCAGAAGGTTGTCGTGCTTTTTCTTTTGCAACTAGTTTTTGTTTGGAAGCCACCTTTGTATGTGTGTTTACAACCTTACTCCTTAGTTTATTTTTGAAGGTTGCTATTCCTTTCCTTTTGCAACTAATTCCTGTTAAGAAGCCACCTTTGTATGCGTGTCTACAAGCTTACTCAATGGTTTGTTTTTTTCAAATGCGGCCTATCCTTGTCTAGCTGCAGTTGTGTGCATATCTGTCACCTAGGATTTTTTCAAATCTGTGTTAAGCGAAGCCTGTTCTTGCTTCCTGCTAGTTTCAAAAGCATAACTTTTATGTTGTTCCTTTCATTGCAGTAGTGTATGTGAAACAATAGTAATATTGTGTGCAACATGTCATTTTGACTGTTGTGTCTTTGATTTCTGATACCATCTTTTACTTGTAGAACTAGAACAATTTTTTGTAATATGTGATAGCAATCATTTTTGCGTATGAGTACCATAGGTTTTAGTTTCAAGTCCTTTCTAAGTACAGTTTTCATACCCATCCAATTGACACCAAGAGTTAACATACCTAAAAGGCCTACCCTTAACTTGTCATTGAAGATCAGTCAGTTGTAGCAGCAGTGGAGTATGGTCACTTTTTATACTTTAATGTCAAGATGTAAATTCTCAGTTTTGAGGAGAACTGAGCTCTTAGTTTTAAAACAAAACCGAGCTAATGCTCAGATTGTTTCAAAATTCAAAACCGATCTCTTGCTCAGTTTTGAGTCAAAACTGAGCCGATGCTCAGTTTTGTTTCAAAGCCGAGGTCTCAATTTTAAAACAAAACTGAGCTTATGCTCAGTTTGTTTCAAAACTGATCTCTCACTTGTTTCAATTCAAAACTGAGCGTTAACAACTTGTAATGGTGATAAAAAGTTGTCTTTATTGCATTCAAAAGTAAGTTAATGCTACAATGTAAATCTGTGTTGCAATTTTTTAGCATTTGAAAATTAAATATGATATTTTAAATGTGTATTTGATCACTAACTTTTAAATTTCATTGTTACAGGTAGGTGAAGATTTTAGATGCACAAATTGCACAAGATACTCTTTAGGTTTTTGGAGGTTCGGCCTAGTTAGCACATTAAAAGTTTTTGGTTGCATGTTTTGTCATTAATATTTGATGCAAACTTTGTAGATATTACGCCTTTATGAAGATGGTTTATAGATTTCATCGTTGTTTGAGTAAACTTTGTTCATGGATATTGTGTTTTTATGGAAATGATTAATTGTTATGCTTTTATTTTATAGTTTTTAGTTCGATTTGTATATGTTTTGTATATTATCCAATTGAAATATAATTAAATGCTATTAGATTAATGATATGTGAATATTGCAATGGTATAACATGAACGACAACGTTTAAAACGTGCAATCAGTTTTTCGAAAAAATAATTTATATTAATACGACAATGTTAATACCTTGCGGTGAATCCTTTGAAAAGATAAAGTATGTTGATACTACAACATTTAGGAACTGCGGATGAGATAAGTAATAATAGCGTTTATAGATTGTTGTTGAAAGCTAATGAATAAGCTTTAGACCGTGTATTTTAAAGGCTGTCATAACTTACTAACAATACTTAAAAACGCTGATGAAAATGTAAAATAATACCTAAACACTTTTTCACAGCAACTTGAAAACATTGTTTTAATTTTAAAACAACAAAAAATAAACGCCGTAGAAAACGAATTAACAACAACAAAATAACGCTGTATAAATTATTTTTGACAGCATTTTCTTTTAGCTCTAGAAATTGTATATCAACGACCGCACGTCATTAGACACTGTTTCTAACAATGTTGTTATATCCTTTAATAGTGGTTTTCAAACTCTGTTAAAAGGCTATTTTGTTATAGTACACTATAAAGGTTATGGTAGATATGTCCAATATAAAAGTTGTATTAGAATACGAATATAAAATTAATTAAAGAGTAAATTAATTAAAATTAGTTAAATATGATTTGATTAACATTAATTTATACATAAGACTATTGTATAAGTGACGTGAAATATAAAAGTTATGTAATAATAAAACTTATATGATATGAATGTGTAAATTAAAAGTGGAACATTAAAGAAACCCAAATAGACTTATAAGGAATAAATATATACGTAAATGTACATATACCGTGATTTTGAATATGTCTAAAACTTGAATCACGAGGGTATTTCATAAGAAATAAATTATTTCATATGTTGATATCACTCAATATAATATACTAAAGAATATGAATCTTCAATATAATATATTGAAGGTACATCGTCCTCTACCGTATATATACTAATAAATTACTTGCATACTCCTTGGTTGTTGGGCAGACCCAAGCTGGGGATATTATGTATAGTATTATTAATATATTGAATAGATGAGGTAAGATAACTATATATATATTTGTTGAGCAGACTCAAGGTATATGTACTATACATAGGCAGTCGCGATATGGTAGGTGCGAGTGAATAATTTTTTTTCGATTTATTGAGTAGACTCAAGGTTGAAATGAGACTAGGACAAGGAGTTATCCATCATTTGTAGGGCTGTGATTTGTTAAGTAGGGTCAAGGTTAGAATCCCAAGTCAAACGAGTCTTAGCACCTACTAGTGAAGTAGAAAACTTCTATGTTTCGTCTCAGGGTTTAATGAACCATAAAAGACTAGTGGAAGCCTTATTAGAAAAATGAAATGATAACATCTCACCTTTCTAATATTGTAAGAACATATGCTAAATAATGTTATAATTATCTACAATGATACATTTGTGCATTTAATATTATTTATCAAACGTTTATCAATTATCATATACAAATGATGTATCGACCGCCTTTCTTACTCCGAAAGACGAATCTGAGACGACCCGACTTTTTCTCCACAAAAAGTCGTATCATCCTTAAGAAAGAAAGGGATAGAAAAGAGAAAAGAAAGAAGCGAAAGAAGAAACAACACAAGAATCTCAACAGCGGAACGAATAAATTATATTAATAACAAAGTATTACATAGTATACATCAGATATCAGAGTTACATAGTCAATACAACACATACTAGACAGTTATAAACACCTGTCTAGTTATTACAACTCAATACACAACAGATAAACACACAGAGATACCAACACAGCGGAAAATTATATAACTATACGCAGAAGCCTCCTGCTCCATTTGCTCCATCACAATTCGTCAAAGCTAACCCTGAATCCTAACCTGAATTCCCTTGACTACTCATAAAAATTTGAGTACCCAAGAGTTATAGAAAAACAGAAATAACTCCGAGTCAGACATGGGTCTGGTGTGAGTAACAGTTAAAGTTGCTTAACTTTGAAAAACATTTGAAAAGAAAAGGTATCACGTAAGACTTCCCACACATAAACATGGAAAAAATTTTACCTTACGCTAACCAAAACATTAGATAGGAAATCCGATGATATTATAATAGTGTCTAGGGTTTTCAAGTAAATAAGAAATAGCCGAAATTGTTACATGATTAAATTCCAGCTACTAGCCACAAAAGTGGGTAATACAATCAAAACCGTTGGCACTTATTGGATTTTGGATTCCATCAATGGCTGGGCTACTGGGGTACCGCCCGTCACAGTACGTGGCCTAGATCACCGTACCGAGGATTACTCCCAATCCCCTGCAACACAAAGCCGGACCCGTTCCTTTTTGAACAGTTCCAAACAAGACAACCCCGCAGTTGTGATCAGCAACCGCACCACTAAGCCGAAAATAAAGGGACCTCTAGACAGGGATAAATCTTGCTCTCAAGTGGGGGCTACCCACGAAGCTTTGCTGCACCTCCCCTATTTTAGCAATTCCCGGTTGATGAGGCTTGAGGCTACGATTACCTTTATAGAACATATCACTTAGAATGCTCATCGTCCACCTGACGATGTTCTGAAAGCATTCAATCCATACAAGTTCGTTCGGGGTTCGAACGAAACCGAAGGCATTATCTCGTTACACTCGTATTGGAATCACCCTCAGAGTTAACGACAATAACCCTTGCACTCTAAATCACCATCTCGAATCTATAAGTGCTATTCCGTTAAACTCATTACGGAATCACCCACAGAGTTATACTGACGTATAGCCCTTACACCTCGAGTCTTCACTCGCTCCATTTGAATTAACGACCTAACGTTAATTTGGAATCGATGTGGTTTTCGGATTCCAATATGGAAACCTAATCCCGGTCTCATCGAAATCCAAAGTGTGTCTTTTAAGGTCCAAGTTGTTTTAGAGTTTAAAACAATTCAATTCATTATCTAAATATACACAGATAGATAATTCACAACACAATAGATAATCAACATTATCATCAACAGATAATTCATATCATAATCAGATAATCTATATTATCATCCAAAAGCAACCAATGCATCCATATCAATAATCATTTCTCATCTCATAACTGAGATTACAAACCATACCAGGCAATTACTACCAATCATCAAACATAAGCAATGATCTAATGATCACACCATTTATAATTAATTTAAAATGAATTAAATTAATTACTTAATCTCTAATTAATTTAAAATAAATTAAATTAATTACTTCATCATTAAAATTTTGCTTAACTTAACCATTAATTGATTACAAATCAATTAAATAACCACCATCTCAATATTTATTTCAATTAATCATTATTGATTAACCATCTCTAATTACAATAAGTAATTAGCATTTTAATTTTAATTACACAAGTTAATTACTTAAACCCCTTTGCAAATAATTAACTTGTAATTGCTTAATTAATTAATCATTTATTCATTATTAATTATCCCTTAATTAATCAATTCCAAATTACATCATTAATTAATTAATTAATGATTTCTAACCATATTTAATCAATCTCTAAATATAAATTAATTACATAAGTAATTAATCTTCAATTTAAACCATATATATTAATCTCCCATGATTAATAACCATTCAGTAATTAACAGCTTTAATTACTCTTCCCATAATTAATTTCTCATAATTAATTACTAAATTAATCCTTGATTAATTCTAAAGTAACTTAAATCAAATTACTTCTATAATAAATATCTTTAATTACATTTAGTAATTATTAACTAATTACTTCTCTAAGTAATTACAATCCATAAATTACATAAAGTAATAATCCAAAAATGTTTAAATTAATTTAATTTAATTAATCTAAACTAATCACATAAATCAAATTAATTACACCAAGTAATTAATTCATCAATTACTTCATTAAGTAATTAAATTAAACAATTGATTATTATTAATTAATTAATCAAATTAATTATCAAAATTAATCATATTAATTAATGTTAAATAATCTTAAGTTAATGACCTTCATTAACATTCCTTAATTACATAGTAAAGAATTAACTTATATTAACCATTATTAATTATCAATTAATTAATATTTAATTACAATTTAATTAACCTCTAATTATTAATTAATTAAGTGTTAATTAAAATCTAAATTAATCATTAATCACTTGATTAAATAAATCTTAATCATTAATTAAAATTTAATTAACCATCCCTAATTATAGATTAATTAACCTTAATTAATTAATCTCAAATCTTAATTAATTAATTTAAAAACAATTAATTACCTAATTAATCATCCATATTAATAATTAAATAATAATTAATATTCCATTCAAATTAATTTAATAATTTAAATGAAACCAATTTTCTTAAGTTCAAAATTAAGAAACATTCTTCTTTATACAAAGAATTTTAAAATATTTTTTTTCAAAACAAAAATTCAATTTAAAATTTCTTTTTAAATTTCAAACTGAAACACAATTCAAATTTTCATTCTAGATTCAAACTTAAAAATTTAAAAACTTTACTTACACTTCCATCTTCATTTTTAAATTCAAATTATTTAAACTTTCTAAAATAGTTAGAACAAATTTAAATTTAAAAACTTATTAAATTTTTAAAAACTTACATTAAAGTCAAATTCCATATTTTCAAAACTGAATTTAAACTTATTTAAATTTTATTTCATAAATTAAAACTTATATTTTTAAAATTCAAACAATGTTCTTTATACTGTAAAAGTTTAAAAATCTAATTTAAACTTTCCTGATTAGAATTAAATTCAAACTTGAGCTTCCTAAATCTGTTCCCAGATTTTAAACTTGTTTTTAAGTTTTCAGATGCATTTTAAAATTTGCTTTTAAATTAAACAGAAAACAGTTTTCTGTCTAGTTTAATCATCTTACATTTGAATTCAAAAGTGTCACAAATTCTCAGATTTAAATTATTGAATTCGAATTTAAGTTTCAGATTAAAAAAATTCCAGTTTGAACTTCATCCTTAAAATTTTTAAATTTTACTTTTTACATCAATTTGTAAAACCTGGAAAAAACAGGTTTCCTGTTCAAACTCTAAACTAATTTAAAATTTTCAAAATTTAATTTATTTCAAAAACCCAAAATTTAATTAATTGAATTTATACTTAAATTCAGCTTCAACTTTAGTATTCAGATATTTGTTTGAAATTTATTTTCATTTTGAAAATTTAGAAACCTGGAAAATAAGTTTCTGTTAAAACCTGAAACTTAGATTATACCCGAGCATCACATAATTTACTTCGAGTAAATCACTTCCTAACTTCGAGTCATTCCCCAATTTCCCCCGAGACCCACCCGAGGTGGAAACCCTGCAACCAAAAACACACTACCATCAACATGCACACACCTCTGCACTGTGCACCCAACCACCAACTCCGGCCATCACTACCATCACCAACGGCCCCCTTCCATCAACCAGAATCCTCCACATCTACCTTCAAACCTCAAATCCCCAATATTCAACTCGAATTTTGAATTCAAGTTTACAACCAGAACCTGGAAACAGACCATACCCCAAAACCACCAACCTGTCAACGCTTCAACCAATCACCTCCGACCACCGCTACCCCTAAAACTCCGGTGAAGTCTTCGACTACCCACCATCTTCCAATGCCCAAAGAACAGTTGAACTCGATCAACTGTAATGGCCGAAAAATTCGAACTTACCCAACTCAGTAAAACTAGGGCTCTTAACTAAAAATCCCAAATTCAACATTATAATTGAATTTCAATTCAAACTAAAAAATTTCCCTATGTCACTGATCATTACACTATCACCAAAAGAAATTTCAATCCAAACGGTCATCAAAATCCACAGAGTTCACTCAAATTATGAAATACAGAAAGGTTTAAACTGTTCCCAGTATAAGGAAACAAAATTTTAAAATTTTCTTTTGAAAATCAGAATGTTGGAAGTAGTTTTAATTTCTAATCCTGAACCATTGATTCATGATACTTAAATTTTTTTCCAATTTTACAAAATCTAGCTGTATTGTTAAGATCCAGGCAACATAGAACTATACAACTTATAAAACTTTTAAATTTTTGTTTTACCATGTAATAAACAAATTCCATTCAAATGCTAAACCATAATAGCAACCAGATCAAGTAAAAAAGACTATTTATCAAATTTTGAACTTAACTGTAATAATCAGAAACTTGGAAATCAGACATGCACTGCATATCATATATACACAGGCAGTTTAAAAAAAAAACATATACAAAAAATTAAATTCATCATATAACAAGCATGCAACCCTGCTTAATTTATTTAAATTAGGTGTTACTCACCTGAAATTGAATGCAGACAGAACCCAGATTCTTGAAAAGCCTTTTTGAAAATCTGCTTGAACTTTGCAAATTTTTTAATGCTCTTTGAAATTTGCTTTCAGATCTTAAAGAATTGAATGCAGACCCTTGCTTGAACATAGTTGCAGAACAATTTGAAGTTGCAGTTCAACACAGGTTGTATTTGAAAACATGCAGGCTTGTATTTAGGGAATGCAGATTTGTATTTTGAAAAAGAGGAGTTTGAATGCAAATGTTTACTTGTTTGAGAAATGCAATTTGAAGAGATGAACAAAATTTCTCAGCTGAAAGAAATTTTGATTTAGAATGAAAAAAAATGAGAAAGAGCTAAAGAAATGAATATATGCAAGTTCAAATAACAATGTTTTGAATTAAAGGAAAATAAAAACTAAAATTTGACACTTGTAAAAGAAATGGACACTTGTAAACTACCTGTCTTAAATACTTAACACATGTTTAACTTATATCCTAAATTACATACACATGTATCTTTAAGTAATTAATATTTATAATTAAGTGTTAATAAATGTTTAAACTTTGTTAACTAGTTCTTATACCTTTAAAAAATTAAAATAAATTTATAAAAGAGTTTGCAATTTAATGAATACATGTTTCATATTTTAAATTGTATTTTAAATTTCAAATTAAATTAACAAATCACATTTTATAAAACAATATTTTAAAAAGAATAACACAAACATTTTATAACTTATTTTAAATATTCAAACTTAAGTAAAAATGAATTTTTAAACCAATAAAACATTTATCTCACATTTAAAAATCATATAGTATTTTATTAAATATTTTTGAAAACCTGAATTTAAAAATAAATCACAATTCCTATTTTAAAATATTAAAACTATGCTATACTAATTTATTTAAAACAACTTATCTATTTAAAATATCTATAAATACATATACATTATTAAATAGAAAACAAATTCATTAGTTCATTAAAAATAAATTCACAAATTAAATATAAAGAAGATTATTAAATCAAATCCAATTTATTAACAAAATTCATCAATCCAATTTAGATTTAAACTCAGATTATTAAATTTAAATTGTCCAAAATTCCGGGATATTACAGAATCATTAAGGGTAGAAGAAAAAGAAAGATAAGAAGAAAGCTACACAATCACAGAATCTCACCACAAATCAGAATAACATATAATATATAACATAGGATATTACTCAGCCATTTCCACAATAATAATATGTCAGAGTCATTATATTACAGCCTTCAACTGGACAGTTATAACTACTTGACTGTACAAAATACATAGATCATACATAATATACAACGAAATAAGATAATAACTAGCTAATAGTGAAGCCACCTGCTCTAGTTCGTTCAAAATGCTTCCATGAGAAACATGGATCACTTAGCTACTCATATAAATTTGAGTACCCAAGAGTTGTAGGAAAAGAAAAGAAAATTCCGGGTCAGACATGGATCTGGTGTGAGTAAACTCAAACAACTTAATTTTTACTTCTATAAAACGCTTCAAAATCAAAGGTATCTCATAAGATCACACCGCACATAAACACAGACAGGTTTATAGTTTAGGATAATCAAAACACTTTATATAGTAATCCGGTGATATTATAATAATATCTAGGGTTTTCAAGGAAATAATCAACATAGCTGAAACTGTTACATTAAATAAATTCCAGCATAATAGGTATACAACTAAGATCGAGGCACTTATTGAGAAATGGATTCCATACAATAACTGGGCTACTGGGGTACCTCCCATCACATTACACCTCTAGATTTGTTTACCGAAGTCAAACCTATCAACCTCTTCCAATACAAGACCGGGCTACCCTTTACTAGACAATCCCGAATATGATCTCCTATTGGTTGGGATCAGCAACCATACCGAAGCATACATGAGTAGATATCTAGATGAGAGTGATCATACCCTAATAAGAGCGACCCACCTAGCCTTGCTGCTCTCTCTTGTTTTAGTCATTCCCGATTGATGGAGTTTGAGACTACGTTTACCTTTATAATAGCATTGCCACTTGGAATGCTACATTGCCCTCCAGATGTTGATACAATGTCAGCATTCATCCATATAAGTCATTCAGGAGATGAACGAACTGAAGGCACCATTTCCATTACACCCATTTTGGAATCACCCTCAGGGTTAGTTGCAAATAGCCCTTGCATTTAAAAGTCTTCAACTTGGACCTTGACTTTTCAATTTCGAATTCGAGTGCTTACATTGGTTCAAAGTGGTTTTCGGATTATAACTGCTATCTGATACCAGTCTTCCAAACCAATGTTCGATAATTTTTAAAGGGTCAAATTGTTTATAGTGGACTATTTCACTATCTAGGTATAAAATTTACATTTGGACATAAGTTCCATATGCTTAGATTATCATGACCCGCTTATCGAAATTAACTCTGTTATATTCATCACATTACAAAAGTATGGTATTTTTGATCAGTACAAGTCGACTTAGAAATACTTTAATTTATTTGGCTACTTATTGTCTTGGACAAGAGTTCCTATGTGTTTAAAACAATTTACTTAAAACAAAAAAGTTGGTTAAAATAAATAACCGATAGAGTTTTGAAAGAAACTTTAAAATAAATAAGCTTTAATTAAATCTTAAGTTTAAAACTCAACTAAAGTTTAATTAATCTTAACGAAATCAAAAATCATACTTTAAACATTAACTAATTAAAAATTTATTTATAATTAAACTTTAATTTAAATTAACCTTTAATTAAATAACTAACTCTAATTAAATAATTAATTAAAGTAAATAAAATTTGTTAAATAAATATTAATTTAATTTTATCTTAATTAATCATTATTTAAAACTTCCTTAATTAAAAATAATTACTTGGTTAATAATTTCTTAAAACTTTAATTACTTACCTTAATTACTCAATTAATTAATTAAATAATAATTACCCTGATTAATAAATTAATAATCAAATTATTAAATAACTAAAACTTAAAATTATGACTTAATTAATTTGAAATGAGTTTTCAAAAACAATCCAAAAGAAAACACTTTAAAACTTGAAATCGTGAAATTTTCCAAACCGCGTCCATAGCGACTATCGCTATGAATGCAACTCGCTAGAATTGATTTCTCGTTGAAAATCTCACTTTAACTCTAGCTACTACATGTTTCAAACACAAATAGAAGAGTTTTGAAAACTTAAACAATAGGTGAAAACATGAAAAAACATTTACTAAATTTAAAACTAGAAAACAAGCTTTTGTTTCCAAATCAGATCTGAAGTCCTTTGCGACTTTTCAAGGGGCTAACTTCACAATAATTACATCACATATACTTAGTTTTGTTGCATAAACACACCACCATTATATTATAATCAACCATTCACATATCCATACCCATACATAACATTTAACATCCAAATCATAAATCCAAGTTCAAACACAAACTTATAATCATATACCATCAAAACAACATGATATTTCAACATAATAACCACTATATTTTCATAACATATAGTTCATCAAAATGAGGTATTTTTCTTTCTAAAAATAAGAGGTTTACTCAACAAAACTTTATTAACTCAAGGAGAACTTTTGCTAAAACTTGAAAACAACTTAGGAACTTGCAAAAATTGAAACCTTGGATGTTCGAACACCGTAAATGGGTTTGTCCATGAGGGTTTTGGGCTTGCCATATGGAGTTTTGGCTCGGCTATGTAGGCTTTGGGAGTTTGAGTGATTCTATTTTGGAAGAGGAGGGTTGTAAAAATGAGAAACATGAATGGAAGTGGTATATATAGGCTTAGGAAAATAATTAAAAATTATTTAAGTGCTTATATTTAAAATAAATATGTATGCATGCACCTCCATACCTCCCCCTTCATTTCCATCCTCACTTGTGCTCCCTCTATCCCTCATCGAACTATGCATGCCATGCAATAAGTACTTTGAGTTGAAAATGGTATTTTTTTTATATGTTATGTATATATATTTTTCATAAATAAAATCTTCTTTTATCTTAGAAAACATGCACATACATATATTCATGTAAATACCATGTTAAAATAGATTGTAATGTGTATATAAGTGTATACAATAGCGCTATGACATTTTAAATAACTTTTAACCAATGAAAAATCAATATTTCGGAAAATAATTTTCGGCCACATTTTCTATTTCTCTATGAACTATATATATTGGTAAACTAATTTTGAAAATGATTTTATTGTTATTTAAAATAGTTTTATTTGTTAATAAAAATTCATTTACTAATTATTTAAAATATAATTAAATATCCATTTAAATAATGATCAAATTCTGGGTCGTTACACTCTTCCTCCTTAAAAGAATTTCGTCCCAAAATTAGCAAACAAGGAGATAATTCAAAATACCCAAAAATCTATATATTCATATTATAAAACACCTACAAAGACATGTACTAAGCATCCATAGCAAATAAACGTTCACTATACATAATATAGACAAACAACTAGCTATCCTCACATCAACTCGGGATAGGCTTCTTTTATACGATCTACAGTCTCCCAAATGCAGTCTCTTGAATCCTCACTCCACTGAATCTTGACTTGTCGCAGCACCTTGATACACAATCTCCTTTCACTCTAACCCACAACATAAACTAGAGTCTAACCACTGTCGAGTTCGATTCTATCTCCAATTCCTTCTAAACCGATGGTTCCACAATCAAAGATGGGTTATGAACATATTTTATCAAATGAGACACGTGGAACACATTATGAATACCCATCGATCTCTCTGGCAACTCGACCTTATAAGCAAGCGATCCGATTCTTTCAAGAATACAAAAAGGTTCAACATACCTTGGAGCTAACAGCTTTTCCAAATCTAACAGCTCCTCTTATGGGTGAAATCTTTATGAACACAAAATCTCGAACCACAAATTCCAAATCTCTTTTCCTCTTAACAACATAACTCTTTTGGCGGCTTCCTTTATTCTTTTCCTAATCACTGCAACTTTTTCGATAGCCTCTTAGATCATGTCCAACACAAGTGCTAATCTATCTCCTGTCTCAAGCCAACATGATGGTGGCTTACACGGTCTTCCATATAGGGCTTCATAAGGTGCCATGCCGATGCTTTCTTGGAAGTTATTATTATAGGAACTTAACTAAATGCAAATGATCCTTCCATGATCCACCAAAATCTAGAATACACACTCTCAAGGTATCATCTAGAATTTGATTCACTACCACTGTCCATTTGTGTGTTTGGGGCCGGTATGTTGTGCTTAAGCTTAACCTTGTTCCTAGTGTTGTTTGCAATGCCTCCCAAAATTGACTAGTAAATATGGTGTCTCGATCACTTACTATACTCATAGGAACTCCATGCAACTTGACTATCTCCCTCATAAAAATTTCAGCTAAAGGAGTAGCGTCCTCATTGGTTTTACCAGAATAAAATGTGCGCTTTTCGTTAGCCTATCCATTATAACCCATACTTCTTCATTTTCTTTTATGGTTCTGGGTAAATTGTTGATAAATTCCATTGATGTCATTTCCCATTTCCACTTAGGTATTTCCAAGGGTTGTAATAATTCGCTTGTCTTCTGATGATCACCTTTGATTTGTTAATAGCGTGAACACCTACTATCAAAGATAGAGATATCTCTCTTCATTCCCTTCCACCAAAATTCCCGCTTCATATTCCTATGCATCTTTGAGACACCTGGATGGATACTCAACCTAGAACGATGGCATTCTGACAAAAATTCCTATCTAAGATCGTTGACATTCAGTGCACAGATCCGTCCATTCGTCCTTAAAACTCATCAGCTATTAATCTTAAAACTAGTACACTGTCCTCCCCAACCTTCCTAATGATTGCCATTAAGCTTCTGTCCACTCTTAGTCAGCTTAGTCAAATGAGAGGAAATCTTATAATAATCTTGAATAAACCTCCTATAGTATCCAGCCAGTCCTAAGAAACTACAAATCTTGGTAAGAGTCCATGGTTGCTTCCATTCCTGAACAGCTTCCACATTTGCTGGATCAACTAAAATACCTTATCCTGTCATAATATGTTCTAAGAATCTTACTTCTGATTTCCAGAAATAGCATTTAGAAAATTTCGCCTTTAGGACATATCTCCTTAATGTTTCCAACGCCACTTTCAAATGATGTTTATGCTCCTCCTCAGATTTGGAGTAGACAAGGATGTTATCGATGAAAAATAATACAAACTTATTAAGAACATCTCGGAAAACATGATTCATGAGGTCTATAAAATATGGAGCTACATTAGTTAGCCCGAAAGGAATTACCAACCATTCAAAGAAAAAGTTAGGGCCTCTATACACTGTTAAGGGTATACTATCTTTAGCAACCCTCTATCAATGAAATCCAGTAGCTAGATCCATCTGAGAAAATACCGTAGCTCCATGAAGTTGATCAAAAAAATCATCGATGTAGGGCAACGGATACTTGTTCCTAATTTTCGGCTTATTCAACTGCCTATAATCCATGCACAGCCTTAATGATCTATCAGACTTAGCTACAAACACCACAACTGATCTTCAACCCGAATGGCTGGGTCTAATCAACCCACTTCTTAACAGGTCATTGGTTTTCTTTTCTAATTCATTCCACTCTTTCGAGGCTATCCTTCTCTTGGGTTGAGCCATAGGTCTTACACCGGGGACTAAATAAATACGGAACTCTTATCTCTCAGTGTAGGGGTAAGCTATCGACTTCTTCAAACATGTCCGAAAAATCCTTAACAAATTATACATAACTTAACTCATCCTAGGAAGATTCTATGGCATACAAGAAACTTCACATATTAATACCAGGATTCTTGTATGATACTTTAGTAATTCTTCCTAACTTAGTTTCTAATGATACAGTCCTTTCAGCACGATGGAAAATAGCTCCATACTTTGATAACTAATCAATACCCAGAATAATATTAAATCCTTTAAAGTCTAAGACATACGGGTCACAAGAAAAGTGATGAGAAATGTAGGAATTTTCACATTCTTACAAATCATATTCAAATGGGTTACCCCGCCTATGGGGTTAGATACACACAAAAGGTTTTTTACAATACTTAGAATTAGATGAAATTTATCCATTAATTCTAAAGAGATAAAACTATGAGAGGAACCAGTATCGAATATTGCTTGAACAAAAATACCATTAATCAGTAAGGTACCTTGAAGGATGCCTTTTCCATTCACATCCGTTGAGGTTGATGGTTTATTTTTAATGGCGTACACCTTAACTGACTGCACCTACTTCATGAGTGGGCAGTCTTTAATCATATGAATCGGTTGATGACAATTGAAATAAAGAGACTTCAGGACCATTGGAGAGATGGGTCCATTTTGCTGCTTAGGAGCTTCATAGTTCGGACAGGTCCTTGAAATATAACCTTTCTGCTTGCAAAGGTAACAACTAATATTCTTGAACTTTTTCCCCTTATTCTCTCCTAGATTGATCTTCCTGTTATTTAAATTGTTTCCACTCGCATTTCCATCGATTGATGCTACCGGAATAGGCTTCTTCTTTTCTAAAGCCTCGTACCTTAAAGCCATATCAACTAAACCCATAAAAGTACTCTTAACATGAGCAGTCATTCTCTCATGGTACTCTTCTGTCATACCCAAAACAAGCATCTTATTTTTCTTTAACGAAGTGTTGACCAATTCTTGTCCAAAACAAGACTACTCATTGAACTTTGTCTCATATTCTACTACAGGTAGATCCCCCTGCTTCAAGTCCATGAAGTTCCTGTACATCCTAGACCTTCCTGCTGTTGGCAAGAATTGGTCCTTAATTTTTTTTTAAAATCGGGCCCACGAAAACTCTTCTTCAATAACATTTGCAGTAAGGGAGTCCCACCAAGCTGCTACTCTCTCTTGTAGTTGCCATGCTACTAAGAACCTTTTATGTTCATTGGATAAACTAAGACCTTTAAAAACCTTTTTGAAAGTCACAATAAATTTGCACTTTCATGATAGTCTTGGTTCCTTTAAATGGATTCCCTCCTAGACCAGTGTAATCCTTGCATAAAGTTGCAAAATTCACTCTTGGCTGCTCTGGCGCTGCCTTTTTGACAATCCGAACTCCTTCATGATTAGGGTTTGACCATTTATCGTTGTAGTGCTACTTGCTCCCCAACCTCGTCTTTCTCTATTACGCATGTCTTACTACCTAGACATGGTAAGACAATTCTTAGAATACTTAGATGAGGTAAATCTTGAAAGAAGGGTGCTAATCAAACCTATCAAGTTGATCTATCTATCGCTTACAGGTGTACAAATAAAAATTACAAATACGCACTCTCAAAGTTGACCACAACCCAAAGTCCAGGTGTTCGCTCAACCTAAGCACCGACACCAAAATATAATGATAACCTTTCCATCTTCGAAAGATGAGTCATTAAGGGTAGAAGAAAATAAAAGATAAGAAGAAAACTACACAATCATAGAATCTCACCATGATTCAGAAAAACATATAATATATAACATAGGTATTACTTAGTCATTTCCACAATAATAATACATCAGAGTCATTACATTACAACCTTCAACTGGACAGTTATAACTACCTGCTCGTAAAAAATACATAGATCATACATAATGCATAGCGAAATAAGGTAACAACTAGCTAACGGTGAAGCCAACTGCTCCAGCTCCTTCAAAATTCTTCCGAGAGAAATTGGATCACTTGGCTACTCATACAAATTTGAATACCCAAGAGTTTTAGGAAAAAAATAAAATTCCAGGTTAGACATGGGTCCAGTGTGAGTAAACTCAAACTACTTAATTTTTACATTTATAAAATCCTTTGAAAATCGAAAGTATCTCGTAAGATCATGCAACACATAAACATGACTTTAGGATAATCAAAACACTTTATATAATAATCCGATGATATTATAATAATGTCTAGGGTTTTCAAGTAAATAATCAATATAGTTAAAACTGTTACATTAATTAAATTCCAGCATAATTGGTATACAACTAAGACTGAAGGCACTTGTTGAAAAATGGTTTCCATACAATGCTCGGGCTACTGGGTTACCGCCCATCACAGTACACCTCTAGATTTGTGTACCGAAATCAAACCTAGCGACCCTTTCCATGTTTATATGTTTATATGCTTAAGTAAGAAAACATATACATGCATATATACATGTACATACCATGTTAAAATAGTTTATAATGTGTATATAAGTGTTTACAATAGTGCTATGACATTTTAAATAACTTTTAACCAATGAAAATTTAATTTTTTGGAAAAAAATTTCCAATCGCATTTTCTATTTCTCTATGAATTATATATATTTGTAAACAAATTTTGAAAATGATTTTATCATCATTAGTTATTATTTAAAATAGTTTTATTTGTTAATAATAATTCATTTATTAATTATATAAAAATATAAAAATATAATTAAATATCCCTTAAGGCTTGAAGCGGTTATCCTCAATAAAACCTACAACCTGGTAGAGGATTGATGCTCTGGGCTGGGCTAGCTAAAAGGGGGATCAGTGTGGCAGACAGCTGTATTCCCTAGCTCTACTCTCCGAAGTAGGGTTTTATAAAAAAAAGAGTGATCAAATTCTGGGTACTTACAAATGAACTGGATTAAAAATTGACTAATAGAAATATAACATATACTGACTATTAAATGTCTATTGCATGTTAATGTTTTCTATACCCTTGCAAGTGCCTAATTTTACAACTACTTAATATGTTCGTAATATGGTCACTTATGTGTTTACTTAATCAATATCCTTTATTGCATTCAATGAGTTTCAAACTTTAAAATTCAATTTAAGAATATGGATATTTGATCCATATATTATCGCATATAAGTGTTATATAAGGAACAGTCATAGTTCGTAACGTATGATACTTCATTGAAATTAGTTCAATTGATTTAAGCCACTAAACGCTACTGTGTGATTGAGTATTCAATCTGATTGGTTATATAAAAGATCATATTGTGTTAAATGTAACATAAGGCCAAAGTTATAGTATAAATCTAACAACTCGATCATTGAAATGTTTACTCGATCAGTTTATGTAAAGTGCAACACATTTGGTTTCCTTAAATGTTAAGGATAATTGAATGCGCTTTTGTAAGGAGTTCGTTATGATACTGTAGTAAGAGTTTTCTTTTGAATGATTTGACCGTTTATAAGGGAAAACAAATGTATTAGAGTAAATGTGATTTAAGGTATGGTTGGGACGAAGAGGGTAAATGGTCACTTCTGCTTCATAAAGAAACATAAAAAATGAGAACTGTTATAATAATGATATGATACTTAACATTGGAGTAAGAAATACGATTTCTATTTCCAAATGTAATTTTGTGTAGAAAATTGTTTTCTATGAGATTTATATGTATGTGTTCAAGATATTTGATCAAAAAACTCTCCACTGTAAACTTGTTGCAATATATGAAATAAATAGTCTATATTAAGTGGGTGATGGGTCTCCATATTTGGTACGCTATTATAGTAATGGCAAAAATAGTGGGAGCATGTCATATAATAGTTATTGATTACATCAAGTTAAGAAAATTGTTTCTGTAAAACACGGTAAACATTATTTATGAAATAATGATTATTTTTCATTGTCGACTAAAACATAAATACATTTACATTTCAATGTGAATATTATGAATATTTATTATGAAATAAAACTATAATGTGGAATTTGGTTTCATAATAAAACGATGCATTGGAAATTAATAAAGTATCTAAAATTATTTACAATTATTTTAGAATTATAGAATAAGCCATAGTTTTGAGAAATAACTTTTATTATATGATTATGAATCATATGATACTGGCTAATTATATCTTAACTAATTAAGGGCTATGTAGCCATTTAGTGGGAACATTGTAAGAGTTGAAGAACTATTTGGATTGATAAATATTGATGCAATCGCAAGTCGATTAATATCAAATTGGTTTCACATACTTGGTTATATTCATTGACAATTTATTGCCGACATGGACATGTGTATTAGATATATATTGGTATGTCTATGATAAAATCAAAAAGTATAAAATGAAAGTAAATAAAATAATTTGCAATTCGATTTGATCGGATAAGTAAGTGTATTGGAAAGAGTTCTGAATGTACATAAAAATGAATAAAGATTCAATCTCAAAAGTCACTCCTCCACGTGATACGTAATGATGTATCGATAAAGAGTACTGTCCAAAACATGATTAATGATGAGTGAAGTTGTTTTTATTTCTTTCCATAGGCCATGTACTTAAGAGTAGTACACAAGATTAATATTTTTTCATCTAAATAATAGTTTACAAAATCATATAAGATATGGGTTTATAAGAAACCCTAACATATCTTAGGCTAAGGAGTTGGCGGGTTATGCGAATTGAAAGTCTGTACATAATAATTATTTGTAAGGGATCTTGTATGAATCTCCTAAAAATAATTTTGGTAAAAACTTGTTAGTCCTTAAGATGATGGTTTTGCAAAATTATAGCTTGTTTTCAAAAATGATTTCAAAATCTTCCTTTTAAAAGAATCAAAAATATCTATCCTGGTTTTAATACTTTTAGCCTTAAAATAATCTTTATTTTCAAAATCAAATTATCCTTGGTTTTAAACTATCTTTTAATAATATTATATTTAATTTTTAATATTTGTACTTAGATTTAAATATAAAATTATAGTAAAATTTTATATATACGAAAATATTATTCTCTATGTTTACTTATGTATTTTAACTATAGTTAAGTATATTTATAAAGTTTAAAATAGTTTTAATATAATAAAGAAGTTATTTTCAAAGAAAAACAAATCACAAAAATTTCCTTTGGCATTTCGACATACTCAAGTACCCCATGTCGACATGGTAGCAGTTGACTTCAAAATTTGAATTTCAAAAGAAGTGTCTATTCGTCATATCCCTTCACAAATGGATATGGCTGTTGTTCTACTATAAATAGGGGTGGTTTTGAATGAATTTTTATTCATATTTTTCTGGTTTTCACTCTTCTTCTTCCTCCACATTTTTTTATACATATTCTTACCATTACTCTGCCGAAATCAACATTGAATCTAACTAGATCATTTCAGTTTGATTCTCTATCACTATCTGAACAAGATCTCAGTGCTATTCAGAGTTATAGACTTCTTTGTAACCAATTTAGCATGAAAAGGTGTGATTGTAGCCTTGGAAATCAATCAAGCGAGAAAAGGTGTGATTGTGGCCTTGGAAATCAATCAAGTTAGAAAAGGTATGATTGTAGCATAGAAAATCGATTGGGCGAACTTGTTGCGCCTGAAATCAAGTATCTCTACCCAGAGATTGTGAATCTGGAGTGGTGTACCTCGTGGCCTTGAAATCGAGGGTGTAATTGTACAATTGCTTTTGAAAGGAAATCCATACTTGTGTGCGGAACTAGATGTAGGGTAACTTCGAACCAGTATAAAATCCAGTGTGTTTTTTCCTTTATTGCTTTTACTTTATTTCCGCATCTATGTTTGATTCTGTGATCGTATCTGTATCTGAATATTGCATACATTCGTGTTCAAATTAACAAAAACTCAAAAAGATTTATTAATTTCTTTAAACACTATTCACCCCCCCTCTAGTGTTAATTCTAGCCTTAAGATCCGTATTCCGCATTTCTCACATTTGGTATCAGAGCAAGGTTTTTAAAGTTTTCATAATCTGATTTTTGATTTTTTTTTAAAAATAGCTACCAACACTGGTACTGTTAACACTACCAACACTGGTTCTATTATCCCTGTCACTAGTTCATTTATAGAAGGTCAGTCTACTGTCAGATCACCACTTTTTAATGGCAGTAACTATGCATATTGGGCATGTAGGATGAAAATATATTTACAATCTATATGACTAGACACTTGGAATGTCACACAGACTGAATATTCTAAACCCACAACTGATTTTGCACAGTGGACTGCTGAGCAAAAGAATGTTGCACAAAATAAATCTAAAGTTATGAATATTCTGTTTTGTTCACTTGATAGAAATGAATTTAATAGAGTGTCAGTTTGTAAGTCTGCATATGAAATCTGGAAAACTTTGCAAGTTACTCACAAAGGAACAAGCAAAGTGAAACATACCAAAATTTCCATGCTCACAAACCAGCTTCAATTATTTAAAATAAATTCTAATGAATCTATTGCAGATATGTATAGTAGATTTCATAACATTGTGCATCCTCTAATATCCTTGAGAAAAGAATTTTTGGAAGAAGATCAAGTCAGAAAAATCTTAAATTCTCTTACTCCAGAATGGGATCAAAAGACACTTGCGATCGAAGAGGCAAATGACATTAGTACCTTAAAGATAGAAGAATTAATTGGAAATCTAATGTCATTTGAAGTCCAATTGATTGAGAGAAGAGAAAGCAAAGCATCTGAAAAGAAATCAATAGCGTTCAATGCCTTGACCGATGGATCAGACTCGAACATCGATAATGATGAAGAGATAGCACTTATGAAAAAGCATTTTCAAAAATTTCTGAAATACAGAAAGATGAATAATCTCAAAAGAAAAAACTATAAGAACTCTGAAAATCAGAATGTAGTGCCAAACAATATCAAATGTTTCAACTATGATGAACCAGGCCATATCGAAAGAGACTGTCCGTATCCAAATAGGCAAAATCTTCCAATAAACAATGATTCCGTAAAGAAACGAAAACATGCATTTACTGCTACTCTAGATTACTCGGACTCATCCTCAAGCGATGATGATCAGAAGACAGATAATTCAAATATGTGTTTCACGGCAGTTCACGACTCCGACGAATTCAGAGAAACGGACTCAGAAAAAGGTACACATTTACAATACAATTAGTTGAAATTGCATGCTTAGAATTGGATGCTTGAATGATTGATTTTGAATTGGTGCGTTGTTTGAAATTTAAATTTAAATTTTTTATTTTTTTATTATATTATTTTCATTTTTATTTTTATTTTTAATAGTATCATAATTTTTTATGGAATATAGTATAATTCTAGTAATATTCCAGATACATATAGACATTAAAAATAATATATATATATATATATATATAATAGAATACTTAAGAAAAATAATCATGGAAATTCAAAGGCACATGTCGACATGGTCCCAACCATGATGTCGACATGGGTACAGAATTTGAAATTCAAGATTTGAATTCAAATGGTTGAATTTCCCTCCACCTTTTCACTTCATTCAATTCTCTGAAAAGCTACCTTTCGACCAGAGAATATGTCCTTTGAGAATCTATTTATTCACTATCTTTTATCACATCTTTTCACTCCCATTTTCAAATCCAAACTCTCTCTTCAAAACTTCAAGCTCTCTACTCTCTGCTCTAAGGGCTTCTTCAAGCAACCCCTCCACAATGAGAATTTCCAGAAAGATAAAAGAGCAACTCTTCAATGATCCGGAGGCCATGAAAGCATACATCAATTATGCTAACTATGGAAAAGTTCATCCCAAAAAGTTTGCTTTATTTCATTTTTCCTCTTATGAAATTGATTCTCTTTTTGCAAGCAATCAAGTTCTTAGTCTTGTTGATGTTTTTCAAAATGATTTTGTTTGTTATCCAAGTCTTGTTAAAATTTTCTATGCAAATTTGAACCGTGGATTTTATAATGGAAATGATGATGAGATTTGGAGTAGTGTCAAAGGCACTAGAATCATTTTAAATTGTGATCTTTTGGGTATCATTCTCAATTTCAAAAGCACGGGAATGGATCTTTCTAGTTTTAATATCGATGAAAAATCGTGAGACATTTCATCACATTTTCGAAGGAAATGATGATTTTGAATTCAAAAATCGAAACTTTCGACCAAAAGCTAGAATTGTTAATCTTCTTTTGCAACATAATTTGACCCCAAGATCAGGGAATTTTAACAATCCAACTTCAAAAGTTTGCAAAGCACTTTTTGCTATTTCTGGAAATTATGATATTAATTGGACGCAAGTTATTTTGGATGAACTTCATCCCAAAAATCTTGAATTGGGAAAAAACACTTTGTATCATGGAATCTCTCACTCGGATTTTTAACTATTTTGGAGTAGATTTCAAAGGAGAAGAATTTGTTTCAAGAAAAGTTTTTAATCACTCAAATATTTCTCTTATGAAAATTCCATTTTTTTCAACCTTATAAGACTCTTGCCGAAAAGGAAGAGCGTTTAGCTCATGAGGAGATGGAAGAGGAGGAAGAGGAAAAAGAAGAAGGGGATGAAATGGAAATAGAAGAAGAAGAAGGTGAAACCTCTTTGGAAAGCATTGACTATCCTTCCAATCCAACCAACAAAACCCTTCTCAAAAATCAAAAGACTATTGTCGAGAATCAACAGATTCTTAAACGGTCCGTTAGTAAGAAATTGGATAAAATGTCAATGAAGATGAACAAGTTTTTCTCCAAAGTCAGCAAGAAGCTTGGATTATCTTCATCTTCGTCATCCTCTAACTAGTTCTATCTTTTCATTTCATGTTGTATTAGTTTAGTTTGTTTTGATTTGAATGTTGATGTAGTTCTTTATGATTAATCATTGTATCATTCTATTGTGCAATGAAATTGAATTTCCTTCTTGTTATCTAGCTTATCTTATCTCCAGAATAAATGTTAGTATATTATATAAATATATATATACACACAATTATTCACAAAATCAAAATAAGCCATCAAAATTCACTTGACCATGTCGACATCCCCCCTTGACCATATCGACATGTACTGGTCAGAAATGACACTTCATTTTAAATTTGAAATTTGAATAACTACCTTATGTCTATTCATTTCAAACGAATTTCTACACCTCTAAATACCTATTTCTTCCAGAATTCATCACTCAGGATTATATCTTATCTATTATATCTCTAGTTCTTCTCACAAACTCAATTATGGCCAATCCAATTCATAATTTAACCGAGAATCTTGAAGAAACTCTTAATTATTTCAAGAATATTCTCTCGTTCATTCTTCGTAACCAGCGAAACTTAGAGTTGAGTCAAATGCAGATGATCAAGGAGCAAGAAAAGCATTTCGATGCGATACGATGGATGTTTTCCTCCCTACACAAGGATGATAATGAAGCACATCCTCCCGTCTCTTTCACCAATGATAATGAAAATTGGGATGACATTATAGCAGACCCTATATTTGGAGAAGAAGGATGGATGGAAGTACCTCGTAATGTTTGATTTTATTTGATTGCTTTGTTTAATTTTAATTGATTGCTTGATTTGATTTGATTTGGTTTGGATTGATATTTGGTGTGCAAAACATGTATAAATATGCATTGATATTTATATGATATTTGATTAATTATTATGACTATCAGTATCATTATCTCTTAATCTATCTATTATATACTCCATTGTATAGTTTATTAATGGAGGTACTTTAGTACAAGAATGAGGGGGAGTTATATAGTTTGGAGTTATATAGTTTCGAGTTAGTTTTTGTTGATGACAAAGGGGGAGAAATATAAAATAGGGTAGTTAGACATAGATTAAGGGAGAGTTTATTAGTTTTAGGGGGAGTTATTAGGATAGAAGTAATATTTTATAAACAAAGGTTGTCATCATCAAAAAAGGGGAGATTGTTAGTCCTTGAGATGATGGTTTTGATGATAACAATCTTAGAATAAGATTATAAAATATAAACACTAATATTATAGTTTAGATATATATGTATATGTAGGATTTAACCATGCAGGTACCAAGAATGAAGACTGTACAGTATAGAGATTCAAGATATCAAGATTGAAGACTCATGAGTATCAAGATTATCAAGAGTTCAAGATTTCAAGATAAGTAATTTAATTAGGGATTTTTTTAAAACTCCTAGAAAAGCACTGGCATCTTAAAATCCAATTTATTTGCGAAATGGAATCCACTTCTAGCCCGTTAAAGGGATGGAACCTACGAAAAATCTAGTGGAACATTATTTTTCCGCTAACCTTTTATTCAAATGTTTTTGCAAAATTATAGCTTGTTTTCAAAAATGATTTCAAAATTTTCCTTTTAAAAGAATCAAAAACATCTATCCTAGTTTTAATACTTTTAGCCTCAAAATAATCTTTATTTTCAAAATTAAATTATCCTTGGTTTTAAACTATCTTTTAATAATAATATATTTAATTTTTAATATTTATACTTAGATTTAAATATAAAATTATAGTAAAATTTTATATATACCAAAATATTATTCTTTATATTTACTTATGTATATTAACTAAAGCTAAGTATATTTATAAAGTTTAAAATAGTTTTAATATCAGGAAATTATTGTTAAGGACAAAATTTCACAGCTTTTTAGCCTCAAGGACAGACCTTTAATATTTTATCCCGAAGGACAACTTTTTGTAGGCATCAGTTTTTAGTTATTGATAGCAGTTTTTAGGTATCGGTTTGTAGTCATCGGTAGCAGTTTTTAGGTATCAGTTTTAGCTTGGTAGCAGTTTTGTTGTCCTTATGAATAATTTTGGAAAATGTTTGTCCTTATGAATAAATTTTAGAAGAATGTTTGTCCTTGTGGTAAAAATATTGAGGTCGTGTCCTTGAGGCAAAAAATTTACAAATTTTTGTCCTTTAAAATAATTCCCCCTTTTAATATAATAAAGAAGTTATTTTCAAAGAAAAACAAATCACCAAAATTTCCTTTGGCATGTCGACATACTCAAGTACCCCATATCGACATGGTAGCAGTTGATTTTAAAATTTGAATTTCAAAAGAAGTGTCTATTCGTCAAATCCTTCACGAATGGACATGGCTGTTGTTCTACTATAAATAGGGGTGGTTTTGAACGAATTTTTATTCATATTTTTCTGGTTTTCACTCCTCTTCTTCTTCCATATTTCTTTATACATATTCTTACCATTACTCTGTCGAAATCAACATTGAATCTAACTAGATCATTTCTAGTTTGATTCTCTATCACTATCTCAACAAGATCTCAGTGCTATTCAGAGTTACAGAATTCTTCGTAATCAATTTAGCGAGAAAAGGTGTGATTGTAGCCTTGAAAATCAATCAAACGAGAGAAGATGTGATTGTAGCCTTGAAAATCAATCAAGTTAGAAAAGGTGTGATTGTAGCCTATGAAATCAATTGGGTGAACTTGTTTCCCTTGAAATCAAGTATCTCTACACAGAGGATTGTGAATCTGGAGTGGTGTATCTCATGGCCTTGAAATCGAGGGTGTAATTTACAATTTCTTTTGAAAGGAAATTTGTACTTGTGTGCGGGACTGGATGTAGGGTGACTCCGAACCAGTATAAAATCCGGTGTGTTCTTTCCTTTATTGTTTTTTCTTTATTTCTGCACCCGTGTTTGATTTTGTAATCATATCTGTGTCTGAATATTGCATACATTCGTGTTCAAATTAACAAAAACGTAAAAAGATTTAGTAATTTGTTTAAACACTATTCACTCCTCCCTCTAGTGTCAATCCTAGCTTTAAGATTCGTATTCCGCATTTCTCACAAAACTATCATTAGATGACATATTTATGTTTTGAACGTAAGTTTTGTAAACTAGAAACAAATCGGTTTTATAAATAAGGAAATTCTTAAAAATTTATGAATACCTATTTCGTTGCACTAAGAAACAATTGTTGTTTCAAGAAATATCAACTTCATAGTGATGGAATTTCTTTGAGAAATTATTGGTAGTAAAAGGGAATTGGATACGATCCAAAGAAAAAACTGATTACATGAGATGAAATGAAATTGATCGACCCAAACGAACAAATTGCATTAGAGTGTCTAACAAGTATTCTCACATATTGAAGAGAAACTATTCATTTTCTATCAATGCCAAAAATATATAATCTTCGGCTGTTTAATTAAACCATTAAAAGTATTGATTCTATGCTATGGTATGATACACAAATCCAAAAGGATTCCAAATATGTTATCAAAAACGATTTTGGTATCGCAACTGAAGTGAGGTGATCCATCGGTGTCTTTAAGAGACTAATGCAGTTGGAATTTAATGGGCAACGTTGATAAGAATAACCTCACAAATTGCAGTTGTTGAAATTAGCGTATTAGATTTGTTATTCAATGTGCTCATGTTAATTTAGATTTACTCACAAAATTATCGTCTAATAAGACTTTGGATGTTGGTGTGTGTGTGTATATATATATGTTGAAATAAAAAATTCTAAATACAAATTTAGACTAGACTGTTTGCACATACAAATTTAGGCTGGACTGCTTGATTCAAGGAAAAAGGCATGTACATTGCCTTTAATAGCGCCATAATAATATCAGTGTATATAAACGTATAAATTTGCAAATATATAACCGAGTTGAGGGTGATTCAAATGTAGAGAATCCTATGACATTGTTATATGATAACAATGTCATGATATTGTTCGTAACAGAATTTAGAGCTCACTTATGGTTGAGAGATATACTATGAATACTTCCACATAATAAAACAGTTAATCATCGTCGAAGAGAGTCGGTTGATAGAATAGATAATCGAAACATAATAACATACCCGTTCACCAAGAGACTGACCCAATTGGCTTTGAGAAAACTGATTGGAGAAGTTAGAATAAGATTCCATAATTGACCCTAAATGCAAGTGGTAGATTGATAGAGTTAGGGGTATGCCCCAGTGGGACTTATGTAATTTGTTACACATATTTAACATGATAACCAAATATAACGTGCTATATTTTTCAGTTAATTTAATAAAAATATATTAATAGAAAATCCATAAATGGTATATTTTGTGATAATATTTACAAGGTGTTGTAACCGTGAGTAATTTATCACAATGAAAATGAATATATCATTTTAAATATTTCTAGTCAAGATGCATCGAGACTGGATATCGATACATCCATTAAGACTAAAGTACGTAACACTCTTTCTAAATGTTGGATAGTGTATTACTCATGTCTGTTGGGGGCACCGATGGGTTACGTATTGATAGTTATTGGATAACTACGGAATGAATCACTCCATAGTTTTCTGTTGGTTAATATAACTAAGGTAAAAAAAAGATATCGATATGACTAATTTACACAGTTCTCTCGACTTGAGAAACTCTGCTTTGATTATAGTTAAATCGGGGTATGGCGTCTATCGAACGACTATAGTTGGGTCGATTGAAAGCATTGGAAGTAAAACATTATTCAAGAGAGGATTTGTCTCCTCAGTTATATGAGGTTTGTATCATGGTCAACTGATGTCAACTCAAAGTTAAAGTCTCCGACCAGAGCAATTTGGTTAATAACAGTTGTTATTTTGAACCAAGGACTTTGTGTTTAGACTATAAAGTTGAATGTGGACGATATTGGAATTTTGACCATTAGAAAATTTCATTAGTCCTAATGTGATATAGTTTTGACGAAGAGAATTGGTGTAAATAATTATCACTATCGGGTAATGCTTGTAACAAGTAAAATTATATTTTAGCTAAAGATGTGTAAGTGATAAATTCAGCCAAAAATGTCACACCACCTGCTAAGTGACCTGTGAATGTTACTATTGAATGGTTCGATATAAAGTGTTGACTAAATTTACACCGCTGAGTCACACAACCGTAATGGTGAATTTTTTGAAAAACTACATGATTTAACTAATTTACAAAATGTTGTAAACTGATCAAATTAATTGATATTTAAGAAATATTAATTATTATTTATTTGATGTTTGGAAGTAGTTTGTAATTATTTTAATGCATTTATAAATGTTATGTTTACGTGCACTGATATACGATATCGATGTAATTTAAAGATAATTGCATGAAATGATTTATGGAAATCTTATGTCATTTGATGCTTGATTGGTAGAGATTTTTTGCAATTCGGTGACATTTAATATGAAAGAAAGGATTTGTGAGAGAGAAACAATCAAGGGGCTTAATTAGGGAAGTGTTGACTAAAGAATGTGAAAAGTTTCATTCTTTCAAATAAAACATATTCTCTAATTCATTCTGTACGTACAATTCATTCTTTCTCATTCATCTTCTTTATCCTCTCCTAACTTTTCAGGGTAGAAAACGAAAAATAAAAATCAAATTTCCAAAATCCTTACTCCAAATAAAAACATCAAATAAAATAAAACAAAAGTGGTTCACCAATCTCTTGTAATGATATAATATGGATTTTAAAGATTTGAGAAGATGTCATCATTCAAGGTGTGGTTTCTTGGCAACATCCTAAGGCGATCCTCTAATTTATTTATTTATATGTTTTTTCCTTCATATGTTTGGATATGAATAGTTCATTACGTGCTTAATAGATTAATTTTAAACATGTGAATCAAAAGCCTTTTTATCTTAATTAATAACTTGTTTATTATTTGATTCAACTTAGACCTGCACATGTTTTTCATCCTTCTTTATTTATTTTAATTATTGTAAACATTGTTTATGATTTAACACCCTTTTTATCACATCTTCTTCAGTAATATCTGTTTGTAATATCAACTGATTTACATTAATGTTTTGCTACTCAATTTTTGATTGCATGTCAATATTCTTAGCAGTCAAGTTGTGAAATAATACATATCATTTTATTTTTATTCATGTTGTTCTTATAGTTCAAATCCGAAATTTTATTGTGAATTTATATGTGCCTAAGTTATCCCCTTTATTCATGTTTGAAACCATTTATTTATATGATTTATTTTGTTTCAACTTATTTAAATTACATATATTATCTATTTTAAATCATCGGAGAATTGAATATGATTTTATATGATTTGTATTTGATTTTTTTCTACTATTGTATACTTTTAAAAAAACATAATCGGACTTTTGTGTAAATTTATTAACTTCTAATTCTAACACATAATCAAAAACTTCACATATTCATTTGTTATTTTAAATTTTAAACTAGCTTGCAATTAATTATATATATGTGTGAATGTGTTGTTTTAATTTAAGATTTAAAATTTTACTTTTATATACAATCGAAATTTTAATCTTAAAATTCTTCTTAAAGTGAAGCTTTATTACATATGTTAATTCTAGATTTCAAATTATGATAAGGTCAAAATTTATTTTACATGTATATATGTTTTACAATTTAATTACTAATTTGAATTTACATTGAATTAATTAGTAAAGGAAGGAGGAAATGCTCCATCTTTCCTTTTTCATAAAGTTCTACTTAATTCCTTAACTGTTCTTTTTTTAATATAAGTAAATTTTTGTCTGTTAGTAAAATATTTCAATATATTATGCATTGGTGTAAATTGAACACCCACACATATATACATACACACACGCATATACATACATACATATATCACTTAGGCATGTATTAATTCTATAGTAAATGTCATTAATTTGTCACTTAACATAATTAGAGAGAGAGAAATGAAAGGTCTCCCACTCTACATGTATAGTCCATCTTTTTCTAGTTAATTATTCGTGTTAAGAGAAAAAATAAAAGATTTCTTTCTCTAACCTTTACACGTTTATTTACATACTTTTATGTGTTGTGCATATGCTGTCCTTCTCATTCAAACACATTAATATATTGGATACATTCATCATATTACATATTTATCTGAATTGAATTTAAATCTCCTTTAGTTACCAAATTAAATAAAATATCGATTTTATTTAAAAGAAAATTTAAATAAGATCTAAATGTATTTAGACTTCATAGACCCATTAATAATCCAAAATGGTTAATTTTTTTCACCCAGTTCCAATAGTTCTAAGGTTCAACGTCGTGCGGAAAGCTGATTGTAAACTCATCCAAAATTCACTACTGAACAAGGGGTCTCTATCACTAACAAATATTGACCAAACTCCATATAGTCATACCAATTCATTGATGTAGATCTGCGCTAGAGATGTTGTAGCCCTATTACTCATCATATGAATAAAGTCGGCACTTTTAGTGAGACAATAAACTATAACCCAAATAGCCTCGTTGCCTCTTTGACTCCTAGGCAACCCATCTATAAAGCCCATCGATATATGCTCCTACTTCCAAGTCGACACCTCTAGCGGCAATAACAATCCTCCAAGCTTCCCTTGTTCCGCTTTTATATTTTGGCACGTCAAACACCTAAAGACATACTCACTACCATTTTCTTCATCCTCGGTCAATAGAAAATCTTCTTCATATCTCTACACATTTTATCTTCACTAGGTTGAATATTCATCCTAGAATGGTGACACTCAAATAGTACTTCCTCCAAGATGTCCTCCACTACTGGAACTCATAGGCTTCCATCTCTCCTCAGACATCCTTTCTATCCATTTACGTATATATTGACATGGGGGAACGTTATCCTCCACTTGGCTTGCCAAAAATACTAACTATTGTTACGTCTTTCTTATGTTCTTGACCGACATGATCTAATAATGTCGGCCTAACTTCCATTCCTACTAGTAACCTATAATGTTTTCTAATGGTTGTTGGAAATTGAAATTCAAGAAAACTCCAATTTCCTCCACTCATGTATAGCAACAAGAATAACATGCCTCCAACTAAGGGCAACGACAACAACTTTCCCTTTTCTAGGGGTCACTGTATCTCAAAGTCATATGATGCTATAAACTCCATCTACCTTTGATGCCTAAAATTCAAATCTTTTCGAGAAAATGGGTATTTAAGAAATTTATGGTTGGTAAATAACTCAAACATTTCTCCTAAAAGATAGTGCCTCTATCTTCAAAAAAATTATAGCTGTTAAGTCTAAGTCATGAATTGGTGCCTTTTCCCATGGTTCTTCAACTGCCTGCTTGCATAGGCTATCGCTTTGCCTTATTGCATTAGAACATCTCTTGGCCCCATTCCACATGCATTGATGTAAACAATGAAAGGCTTTGTCCCATCCGAAATGGTAAGTAATAACACACTAGTCAATAACTCCTTCAGCTTCTCAAATGCTTCTGTGCATTTCTTATCCCATGCAAAAGCTAAAATTTTCTCGGTTAAGCAAGTCAGTGATATTGCTATCTTTGCGAAGTCCTTGATGAATTTCCTATAGTATTCGGCCAACCCAAGAAAATTTCTAAATTCCATTGCATTCTTCGGAATCTTCTAATCTCAAGCAGCTTCCATCTTTGTAGGACCAATAGACAATCCCTTCTCGAAAACAATATGACCGAGAAAACTTGCCTCCTTCTTCCAAAAATGGCACTTAAGAGAATTAGGTTTTTAGTTGGTGCTTTCTGAAGGTTCCTAGTACATCCCATAAGTGATTTTCATGCTCACCTTCACTTTTAGAGAATATTAGGATACCGTCCATAAATACTACGAAAAACTTATTTATCTTCCCCCTAAAGAATCTACCCAACAAATCATCAAAGTATGTGGTGCATTCGTCAACCCAAAAGGCATTACTTCCCATTCATATAGTCCGTCTAGAGTGTAAAACATGGGCTTCTACATGCTATCCTCGACTATTCTCAACTGGTGGAATCTAGTGGTTAAGTCCAATAGAAAAACGATTTTGGACCCAACAACTTGTCAAATAAGTAATCTATTCTAGGTAAGGGATACCTATTTTTCTAATTAGCTTGTTATGCTCTCTATAGTCAACGCATAGTGTGACGACCCACATTTCGAAAGGTTTAAATCAACAATAATCCATACGTGCCCAATCCAAATAATCCAGAACATAGATAATCAATGGATTTAATTAAGAAAAATAAAAAAAGAAGAAGAAAACAACCGTAGATTCTCGCAGCGGAACGATAAAATATAATAATCAAATAAACAATTCATGAAGCTGTTTATATAATACATTTGATTATAATCTATACAACATTTATCAGAGTTACATATACAATATATCAAATCAAATAATGCAGCAGAACAAACAATGATGGAATAATACTAGTAATAATATACCAATTCTTCATCTTCGTCCTCAAGAGAATAATCTTCGATAAGCTAAAAACTCAGGGCTGACCCAAGTGTAATGAAAAAACAGAACACTCGAGTCAAGAGTAAAATATCCTTATGTATGTCAAATCAATATCGCATATAACATGAATGTAATAACATCAGACTGTTTACGGGATTTCACATCTCCTATCCAGTGCATAACGTGCGTGCAATAACTCAAGAGATGTTACAGAATTTTCCATCACTTATGGATCCGTCAAAATATTTATATGTAGTAGAATACGCTACACATATAATGTCTGAATAATAAAATAAATATTTTTCTTATCGTTAAGGCTTTACATTGATCCCCCTTAACGCGTTTTCAAGCATTGTCGTACAGTTTACATATAAAACACCAGCAAACTGTCGGTGGATAGGGATGCACCATGATACGACAACGCTAAACCAAAATCATACGGGTCTCGTATAGGGATAAAAGTATGACAAGACACGTTAAGCAATGCTCAAGGTAGGATGCTACTAGTTTACCCTTCCCAGTTAGTGGTAGCGCATCATAGACAGGATCGCCCACCATGTTAAGCACTACTATAAAATCGAAGGGTGCGCACTAATCAATCAGAATATAAATGATGGTAATATGAAGAAGTGCGTCCACACAGGGTAGCTAACTCACTTGGCCGGTACGACTCATGTTTTAGTCATTTCAAATTGGCACAAGTGTCAGGCTAATGCATCATCGTTCTCTTTCTTCAAATCCAGCAAACGATGCCATATCCAATCCCTTCATTCTGGAGACTCCGCATAAACAGTTGTTAAAGTAGTTCCAATATTGATATAGAGTATACCAATAAGAGGCCCCAGTCTCTTTAACAACCAAACGTCGTTTTATACACTGGTTGGTGCTTATACATTTTGAAACAATTTTTACTTGATATCAAAGTATCATATTCGCTTCAAAATCAAATCCATTTTGAAATTATCATATTTACTCAGAATATACCATTTCACTTCAAAATCATTTTCGCCTCAATATTTCGATTTTGCTTCCAAAATCGTTTCAAATTTGAATTTGGGTTATAACTTCATTCGATCCAATTTGTATTTAAATCCAAGTTTTAGTTATAAACATTTCACCCCTTGAATGGTTTGAATTTTTGAAAAATAGTTTGAGTAGTTTTAAAATAGTTTAAATAATTAAAATAGTTAAAAATAGTTTAACTGTTTAAAGTAGTTAAAAATAGTTTAAATGGTTAAAATAGTTTAATATAAAATAGTTTAAGTATTAAAATGGTTTATATAGCAAAATAGATTGGAAAATCTAGTATAATTTGAATATCTAAAAAAAATAGTTTCAAAGTCAAACTGATTCAATTTTCAAATTTTCTAATCAAATCACTTTTAAATTTCCATTTCGATTTAATCAATTCAATTCCAAGTTCGGAATTCAAACATCGATTCAAAACACTTAAATCAATTTACTTTCAATACCCAATTTGAAATCCAAATCCTTAAATATAATTCAATTCCGAACTCAATTTCAAATCAGTTTGATTTCCATAAATTCGATTTTGATTTTCTTAAAATCAAATCATATAAATAAATTTCAAATCAAAATTTTAAAATTTTTAATTTAACTGATTTGGTGTTTGTATATATTTTTCTATCCTATTGCCAAGTGATCAGTTATTTCAATTAAATTTTCAGGAATGGACATATATCATTTCAATCCAAATCACAATGTCATAGGTATATATAACATTTGAACCTATTTCTTAATTTATTCAAAATAATTTGATTTACCGTTTTATATATTGTAAATAATTTATAGAGTGATAACAAGATATATAAAGATAAATAAACATCCAAATATCAACCAAGTGGCATCCATCACAATTAATCATTCAGACAGTCAAAATAATTCGCAACAATTTCATAGTTATTAATATCAGGTATTTTATTCCAATTTCAAATTTAACTGTTGATTTTAATTTTTAACAGTTAATCCAAATGACAATTTAGAGGACAATTTATCAACAACAATCAATAAATTCATATCACTTCATAATTTCAAATTTAACTAGCAAAAAAATATCCTGGTACTTGTAAGCATTATAAAACACTCACCTTGAGTTTTCAATTTTAAATCAAATCGAATGACGTTTGATTTGATCTAAAATTTTACTTAGCTCCAAACGTCCCCAAATCAGTTCTAAAAAGTAGTGCTCGTTGCTATGATTCCATCATCGCTTGTTTCTTCTCAATCGGACCTCATTTGAGCGAGATATACATTTTTATAAGATATCAATAATTTAATTAAATTAAACGCTAATATAATATTATTTCAAAATCCATACCCAAATGTTTCGAACCGGCCGCTGTCACACACGCTTCCTCTTTTTGTTGCATGTACACGAAATACAGCTCACGCAAATGACCGTGCACACCATCAATGATACAGAGCTTCAATGCTCCGTTTCACGAACCAATTTCACCGACGAATCCCCTCGAGATTATCGATCTGACCATACCCTAAAATCGAAACTCAAACGCTCTGTTGAAGTTGCGACCTACTACCCAAAATCTTAACCATACAATGACGCGGCCTCTAATCGAAGCCTGCACCTCACGAACCTTCGACCATAGCTGCTAATCGCCAGACCAAACTTGAATATCACGTCGGTTTCGACGCTCAATGCTCGAACCACCATGAAACCCAAACCTAGTAGACGTGCCTACACATCGACCACCGGAAACGACATCGTATTACACCAAAACATATCATCCTGAAGGCCTTGAGGAATCATGAATTTTAAAACTGGTTTTAGATTTATTTTTATTAAGTAGATTACACGAATTTCATTTTTAAAGTTTCGTTTCTTTTTTTTCTTGTGTGTTGCTCGGCCGCTATTTAAAATGTGAAGAGAGGGAAGCGAATAACAGAAAGAATATGCACTTGGGTGGCTAAAGGGATGTTAAAATAGCTGATGTGAAGGTGTGGTCAAGTCAAAAAACATACACACACGCACATATATATAAGTGTGCATGTGTGTGTATCATATATATATAATTTAAATTCGAAATATCTAGATTTAAGTAACTTAAAATTTCGAACCCTTATCGAGGCGTGCCGCCAGGCGTTCATAATGTCATATCCCTACTTCGAACACAATGGAACAAGTTTCAAGTCCTAATTCGATTGTATAAAGAAGATAGCCTTTTGGACCTAACTATAATATTAAATTTTCGATAATTAATTCAACGCGTTTCTATCCTACACGACCAAAGGGTAACTCCAAATGCTATGAAATTTGAAATCCGATAATAATACACTATTACGGATCCAATGAAAAATGTATCGTCAAATTCCGAGATTGTACCCCAGATCGCTATTTTTACTCGTTAATTTTAACAAGTTATTTTTAAAATCGAGTAAATCACATTTAAATTCAATTTAAAAGTTCTATCACCTTCATTCTTATGAATATAAATTAAATAAGCATTTCAACTTTTTTTTTCGAAATAAAAATCAAAGATCTAAATTATTATCACGATTTGAATTATTTAATTCAACAATTAAGTTATCAATAATTTATTATATTTGAAATTCAACCTATTAAATTGATAAAATTTTACTTTCAAATAGTTGAAATCAATTAAGCAAACAATTTCAAATAACCCAAAATTATGGGTCGTTACACATAGCCTTAAAGAGCCATCTGCCTTGGTGTCAAAGATAACATGTGCTTCCCATTCTTAGGTACTATGGAAAATAAATGCTTTACGCAATAGCTTATAAATCTGCTTATCCAACTCTCGTCTTTCTTTGGAGGGCCATATGCCTTAATGGCAATGCGACATGCTAGCATTTTTCTCCAAATCAATTCTAAACTCGATCTCCGTTCGTGGTGGGAGACCAAAGACTTCTTCAAAAACATCTAAAAAGACTCAGACTATAGGCACAGATAAGAGCTCATCTTATGATAGGCTAAGAAAATATAAATATCTTAACTCGACTAAGTTTAGGGGTGTACAACAAACATCAATATCTCACCCCTTATAACTCCTTAACCGAACGATCATCCTATCGCATCAAAGACAACCTCCTAGTGAGATATCCAATCCATCCCTAAAATAAGTCCGTACCTCTCAAAACCTAGAACATATGCATTACATGTAAAATCAACATTATATATATCCACTACAATATTTTTACATATCAAAGAAAGACGAGTCGCCTCCTAATAAAATTTTATACGACTAATGGGTTGGTGACAATTTGGGTTTTTCGACTCAAGAAGTTGACTACATTTCTAGCTATAAATGAATGTGATTCCCCTGAGTCAAATAAGATATGAATAATATTTCTAGAGATAATAGTCGTACCTTCCAATACATCTTTTCCTTTATCTTTAGGAGGAGGTCTACTTGAGACATACAGCTTCGATGGCATAAGCTTTCCCATCTTGACCCTCCATTGCTAGCTTCGGGCACCAGTTCTTATAGTGCCCTTCTTCATGGCAGTTCTAGCATCTCCCGTTGAACTTTTTCCTCATCAAAATCGCCTTATAGTCCTTAGCCACATGCCATTTCTTCTGACACCTACAGCATGTCATACTTATTTTCTTGATCTTCCTCTTGGCTTTCTTATCAATCAAGAATCCCCCTTTCTTTTGCTCTATCTTGATTTTGACATGTCCTACATTCTTCTCCTCCTCAGCACCAATAGTCTAAAGCAGGATCATTTCAACTATCATCTTATAAGTGGTGCCTACATGTACTTGGGTCAAAAGAAGCTCCATAGGTGGAGAACTTAGGCCTTTAACAAACTTCATTTATTCATTGGAGTGTCAATAAAACTGAATTTAAACTTAGTTAATTTCATGAACTTATTGATGTACTTATTCACGGTAGAGTCTCCTTGGCTGAGTTGCATAAACTTCTCCAATTGAAAACTTATTTCAGCCGTGGACATGATTCGCGACTCGAAGCGAGCCCGAAATTCAATCTAAGTAATTCCTTTCTCAACATTCTCTTCAACTACTATGGTTCACCAATCCAGTGTCTCCCCCTTTAAATGCCATGCAACCATCCTCCTCTCGATCTGGTCTTCCTATCCCATTTCTCAAAATATATATCCATAGTCATTAATCCAATCTTCAGCCCCCGTATATGCCCATCCTCCCATATTTTGAAAGCCTTTGCATATTTTGGGGAAGTTTATTGGGTGGGGTGCTGCTTTAATAGGAGGAGTAGCTAGTGCAGCATATTACGGAATGAGAACTTCCTTTCATACCTTAAGTATTGCTTGAACCATTCTGGCATTCCACGTATAATGGGTATTTCTTGGGTGGAGGGGGTTTCCAGCCTTCAAGCAAAAGTTTTTAGCCACAATCAACTATTTGTAGGTTTGATCTTTTAGTTACAACTTCCTAAGATAGTGTTATTTGATGAAATAAAAATTTGCCTAAGATGTTTGTGTATGTTCATAAAAGTGTGTGTATAGTAGGGTTTTGAAAAATACTTTCAAAAATAACAACTATGCTCTCTTACGTATGCATATTCTCGTTGATTGGATAACCTAAGCTCTAATACCAAATATAACAACCCTCTCCAAAACGGGCCTAATTTTCAACCCAATAAAAACCCATCGAATTTTAGGTCCATTCCAAAGTTAGCCATTAGTTGGTAAAATTGATATAATGAATAATATACAGAGCTATCTATCTATGCCTTAAGAATCTCATAGTGGAAGAGACAAAATACGATAGTAGAAATAAGTACCAATGTCTAAAATAAAATATTAGAAATATAATGTGTTAACCACATAATTTCACAGGAAGATACGATATTAGATTCAAGGCTTTAAAGAGATGAGATTGATCCTCATTACAAGAAGAGGCTCTTCGACAGAGACCAACAATGCCGAAGACATGAAGGTTGGCCAATTTAATAGGATTATGGCACTACTTCACATAAAACCATATCTCGTCACTTCGATGCTCATCAATCTCGCATCTCCTTAAAGTCTTTCCTCATTCACACCGCTTGTTGTCACTCTACAAGTCATTAATGCCGCATCACTTCAATAAGGAAAAAAAGAAGGTGTCAAATGTAACCGAAGAGACCTAAAACCACGCTAAACTAATAGAGCCAAGACCAAAGGTTGTTCTTCGATCCTCTTGCATATCATCACTATTGTCAATGACACGAGAGCATTAATACACCGACACTACCTCTTACCAACTTCAAAGATATATGAAAAGAGACATAGGGAGGACATCACCTTTCATGATTAATGGCACAAAGAGGTCAAGTATAAGCAACTCCAAGGGTCAAAATGAATGTCGAAGTAGTCTTAGCGCATCTCATTGACACTAAGCATCGTTACTCACTAATCAAAAACTTATTGTTAATCATCATGAAGTGCTGCACTTCATAGCTCTTTGAAGATGCTGCACTGTGCTTTAACAATGGTCAAAAGGACACTCTATTAGCATGTGTAATCAATATTTGAAGGACGTCGTGCGTCTACGCGAAGTGATATTGATGTTGGACACTATTAATATCCATAAAGACCTTAACATTACACTATGATAATACGAAAAGGATGCGAAGTAGCATCACTCTTCGTTATTATTCAACATAGCACTTCGATATTCGTATCACTTGAAGTATGTCGACATTACGCTTGGTATAGCCACTACTGTCGCCATAAATGTTGCTGCTAAAGTTAATGCCAAATATCTCCAAAAGAATCTAGGTGAAGACCTAACACTAAGCAACATTAAAGTCGAAAAAGACCTTTCAACTCCATCGCCGAGGCTCCACCCACGTCAAAGACCCTGCCACTCCACCACTATAAATACAACCTTAGGGGAACTGTTTTGTGGGATCGAATTTTCTCTCCTTATTTCTTTCTTTCTTAGGCATTGTAAAACCTAAATGGAATTAGGGATTTATTCAACTGTAGTACTTAACCTCGTACACGTAAGGAATTGGAAATCAAATAATTGTGTAGCCGATTTACATATTCGAACTCGAAATTTGCATACTTAACTGAGTTTGAACTAAGGCTTGGACATCGTCGAACATTGAGCATATTACTTGGATCATATCTTATCTATGGCATATTAATTCATACAATTCATTACCTTCGAAGTGACAAAGCCTTCAACACAAAGAATGATTACTTACTTGGAACAATGCACGCATCAACCTATGAATTTGATTAACCTCGAAGAAAACAACTTCGGCTTGCTTTGAAGAGGCTACCCTTTGATTAACCAATCTTTTACATGCTTTTGGGTGTTGACGAATTTATTCGTTAACAAAACATTCCAAAATATCCATAATACAGTATCTCAAAATAAAACATCTACATGTCTGAAATATGGGTACTTATGAATACAAAAAATAGATAAATAAATAAACTGCTACAAATATTTACCGACACCTTTGTCTTCTCCATCAGAGTCGTTTCCTCTTAACCTATGGGGTGTAATGAGGAGGGAGTCAGGATAACATTGTTTGATGAATTAAATTCTCAAGTATTACTGTGACGACCCGGAAATTTTAACAATTTAAATTGGAATAGTTAGTTGATTTTAAATATTTAAATGTTAATTTTAACTTGAATTCTAGATGTCAATATTTACTTGATAATTAAATCATTGAATTATATAGTTTAAATATTGAATTTAATGATTGAATTGGGTAAATTATTGAATCTGAAATTTCTAAGCCTATTTAAATAATTTGAAGGCTTATAAAATTTATAATGATGATACTGAAAATAATAGAATGGTTGAAATTTATTTTAAAGGTAACTTGTTCAATTTTAATAATATATCGTTTAAATTGAAATTTTAAAATAGCCTTCCGAGGCACAGTTTCGGATTTCGACGAAACCAGTTTCATTGGATCCGTAATAGTTAGTTATTATCGGATTTCAATTTTCGTAGCAATCTGAGTTGTCGTTTGACCCTGACAGCTCCAAACGCTTAGAACTATTTTAATCAATTTAATTTAATATCGATCGTTTAATTCCGTAACTCGCACATACGTTCAAATTAGCCTCCGAAACACATTCCATTGTGTTCGGAACGCGGGTAAAACCTTATGAACGTCTGTCGGCGTGTTTGATTCGGGTTTCGGGATTTCGCGTTATGCAACGAGATATTTTCAATATTTTATATTATAGTCTAGCGTACGTAGGAAGCTATTTTCCCCAATCGATATTTTATTTTCATCTTCCTCTCTAAGCTAAAACGTGATATCGAACTGGAAAAAATAAAATAAAAGAGGGAGCCGCCGTTGTTTTCCGAAACCCATTCTATTTTCCCCTCTAATTAATCGAAATCGTAAGTTAAAAAAAAGAGGCCGCATCTTTCTCCCTTCGTTCACAGATTGATTCGAACTTTCCCTTTTCCTTCAGAGAAAAGTTTTGCGACAAATCAAATTCAAACAGAAAAGAGGGGAAGTTGCGATTTTTTTTGGTTCGAGTCGTTCAAGCTCGAGGCGAGTCATTAATGGTGACTGGTGTGTTCGTTGGATATCGAGCATTGAGTCGCGATGTGGAATAGCGGCGCTAGGTCTTAGAGTTGCGTTCGAGCAGGGGATGAAGTGGGAAGTGGCAGCACTTCGATGCATGTGCGTGGACCGGAGGCAAGGCAACGCGTGGCGATAGGGGAGTGGTTCGTCTATGTTTAGAGTGGAGGCACGTGGAGTCTTTGGGAGGCGATCGATTGGAGCTAGGGTTTCGAAAGCTGCGACGTGGAGGAGCAATGTAGGGTTTCGTTCGATTTGGAGAAGCAGGCGCTGCACGCGCGTGCTAAGAGAAGAGTTCGTCGGAATTTCGACCAGAGGTGGATGTCGGCGTTCGTGTATTCGTCGAGACGTGGAGGTATTTTTCTGAAAATTAAAATTTATTTTATAATTAGTAGTTGAAAAAAATATGTATATAGATTTAGATAGCTAATAAAGTTTATGATCTATTCATACGAGGTTCAAATTTATGAAAACAAGTCGAGTTTGGCTCATAACGATGAAGGGGAACGAATTGGCAAATTTAAAGGAAATCAAAGGTGAGTAAACCTCACGCTTCTGGGTCTTATTTAAATTTAAATGGTTAGATTTAAATAATTAGTTGAATGATTAAATTGATTGGATGTGCACTGATGATGATGTGACTTTAGTTTTGGTTGGTTCTCGAGTTAATTGTGGTTTGACTCGAAGTATTTGGGTTTAAATTTTTTTTTTTGCAGAGTAAGCGGGGTTGATAACTGGTCCCCTACCAGATTTATTAAAAAGAAAAGAGATTACATCCAAGAGAATAAAAAAAGACAGACCTAAATAAAAAGAAAAAGAAAATGGAGCTGCGGAATCCATGGATCAATCTGATCATCAAAAAACTCTCTCATTCCACTTGATATTTCATGCCTAAAAACGGCCCAGAGCACATGCACAGGCCTGCATTGACCTTCAAATACCCTTTTATTCCTTTCACTCCACACAAATTTCATCAGTTTTTTTAATATGAAGAAAAAATATTGATTTAAACTTAAGTCATAAATAAGGAAATGTTTTCACTCTAATGTTGATAAGGGCTTGATGATTTGCGATTCATCAAACTAGTAGGGTAATTTTAAATGGATAATCATTAATTTAATTAATTTATGATTTGGGTGATTAATTTAGTAATTTAGGGTTTGAACCAATTAATTAAGGTATAAATTAATTTCTTAAGTTTAATTTATTTAACATAATCGATGGATGGTTGATAGGTAATTACTTAATATAATTAATAAAATATAATTACTTAGTGAAATTATCAAGAGGTAAATTAAGATAGTTAATTAAGAAGAAATTAATTTATTTAATGAAGTAAATAAAAATATAGTTAATTACAGATTGAAATTTATCGAGGGTGATATATATTGTGGTTGAATTAAAGTAATTATCTTAAATTAGCACAAATTACAATACAATTGGAAAAAATTAATTTATATAATTAATGATGTAATGAAAGATTGATAAATTAAGATATGATTAATCAATAATAAGAGACTTATGAGGAATTAGTTAATATAACTAAATAAGGATTAATGTAATTAATATAGTTAATTAATTTATGAAGAAATTAAAATTACTTATTGGTTTTGGGTTGAATAATTAATATCATGAAATTAATTAAAGATAATTACTTGAATGTAATTGAAAGATATTTAGTCCAGTGTGATTAATTAAGATGAATGGATAGGGAATGGTTGATCAATTAATTGTTTTGGAATTAATTAATGAAGGAATCTAAGTGATTGAGGTTTGAAAATTCAATGAGAATAAATTGGATTGATTTGTATGTGATTAAGCTTTGCTTATGGATGATAGAATGGTATTTGATGCTTTGAATGAGTTGATATCTCTGATATGAAATGTTGTGTATTTCATTTGGATAAATTGGGTTAGAATGACATGAAACTCAAAGAGGCCGGGATTGGGTATTAGGAAATACCCGAAACCACTTCGGATATTTTTATAGATTGATATGTGAAATCTATATGCTGAATTGAAATGACTTAAGTGAATTGGACTATTTAATCTAAATTCGGTAATTTAGAAATTGATGGGTGAAATCGGTGATGTTTATCGAAAAAAATTGTAGCTTTGTAAATTGAAAGGAGTTACCCGGGTTCTATATAAGTTATACGCTTTGTATTCCATATTAGATGGGTTTACTCATGCTGGTTACCAGCCTGACTCGGGTGTTACTTTGGTATAATGCTCGAGTCAGACCGAGTATTACAGATTTTCAGGTAGGGACGTTTTGGAGCTCAGGAGGCGAGCTGGATGACAGGAACGTGTGAAGTATTTCCGCTATAATATAATATTGTAAATCTGAGGCCTGATGAATTGTATATGTCCAGTGTTGAATATATGTGTAACTCTAATGTATTTAAATGTAATCGACAGATATAATATTTATGTAGACTGTTATTATTTATTATCATATTTTATCCGCTGCGAATGTGAGTTGTTGATGTTTCTGTTCTTCTTCTTCTATCTCTTTCTTCTTGTTCATAACTATCTGGAATTTTCGGCTTCGGAAATTTCGGGTCGTTACATTTGGTATCATAGCCGAAAGGTTAAGCAAGAACCTTGGCTCTGGTGGGGATTACTCATTAAATAGAGTCTGTAGTACTCTAGAATGAGTGGTATATATATATATATGGGCGCGTACTTGTTATTTTATATAAAGATTTTAAATGATTTTATATAAAAACATATTTTGATATATAAAGCAATATTTCCTTCTAATGAATATTAAGGTGATTGGTTGTAAATTATTGAAATTAAATTAAGAAGTAATCTAATACAACCAAATTGAAATCTTGAACTGGAGTTAAATTAAGTGGTAATAGAAATATAACCAAATTAAAATTTAATTGATTGGAAATGAAATTTTAAATCTGGTCCCAGAATTTGAAAATTTTGTTTCAAAGTGCTAAAATAATAAATAAGTATTATTTGGATAATTGGGATTTGTTGCAAACAATGGGTTGTTTGAAAATTTGATTTGAATTAAAAACCAAAAGAGGTCTAAAATTTTAGGATGGCCTCGTGTGTAAAGGAAATAATATGTATGGATAAGGAATATACATAAATCAAAAATAGTTTGAATAAACTCTAAATGATTGAGTTTAAAATTTGAAGTGTGATGTAAAACCCAAAGTGATATAGGTTTTAAACTTATATGAGGGAAAGAATTTTGAAGTTTGAAGCGGGAATTCAAATTGAGTAAGGTTGATTGGATTAAGTAAATTGGAACTTAACTTTGGGGAAGTTAAAAAAGTGTAGAAAAAGCAACCTGAATTGGAAATTTCAAGATGAAATTGGAATTTAACTTGGGAAGTTAAATGGTTGATTTGAATTAGGAATAAATCAAGTCCAATGGAATTTTGAGTTATTTGAATTTGAATTAGATCAATTTAAATGGAAATTTAAATTGAATTGTTGGGAAAGTGAACAGTTTTGACTCTACACTATTTTCAATATAAATTGTTTTAGTATCAACTTATTTTTTTCAAGCTATGAAATATATACAACCTTTCTTTCTTAAAGCCAAATTATTTTATACTTGTTTTACAATTTTCTTGGGAGCTATGTAACCATTTTTCAACTGTTTTCTAAATTAATTACTATTTTTCAACTATGTTACAAATTAATTACTATTTTACTACTATTTTGTAGTTGTCTTAAATTTCTGAAACTATTTAGCTATTTCTCAACTATTTTACAATTAGTTAACTATTTTATAGCTATTTTGCAAGCTATTAATTATTTTTCAACTACTTACCTATTTTTCAATTTTCAAGCTATTTTCTAAATATAAACTGGTCGGAGTTCAAACTGTTATGGATGTAATACCCAACTGGGATAAGAATTTAGGTGATAATCCAAATGGGGATTAAGGCAAATGAGAATTAAGTCAATTATAAATAAGTGAATGAAAATTTAAGTGAATGTGAATAGAAAGAGAAATTGATGTGGTTAATAATCAATGAAATTAAATACGTGGGATGTACGTATATTATTCTATTCGCATAGTAATTTGATCCAGATTCGAGCACAAAATTTCGAGATAGTTTATCGATCCGAGTTGGGATTTTTCACTCGATTTTCGACGGCGAACCTGGATGTGGAATTGTTGATTGGTTCTGGATATTCCCTATCATAGTTATAGCTATGCAAGGAGAATGACGGTTTCTGATCAAGAAATCAGATCTGTGTTCGCACTAGGAAGTCGTGGACGATGCTAGTTCAGAAGTGAAATTGTGTGATTGAGTGAGCGATCAGATTGGTATGAGTACGGATGATATGTGTACATCGTACGGATTTGAATAAAATTGATATTGGGAAGAGTAATCAAATTTGAATATTTGATTTTGAATAAACAAAGTTATATATCTTTGTTTTATATAAGATTAAGCTCCTCTTGTTAAATTTATTGCTGGAAGAAAAAGGATTTTTGAAAGTGTTTGAAGTATAAAAGGAGTTTTATACAAGTTTGAAAGGATCCCAAAGTTTTTAAAAATTATATATATATCTGAATATATATATATATATATAAAGGATCTTATGAGGATTTTGAAAAAGGTTTTGGGAACCTTTGGATTTGGAAAGGCTTTTGATTTTTGGGTAAAATCAATATTAAAAATTTGGAAAACCTAGTTTGAGAATTTATCGATTTTGGGATAATCGATTTTGTGTAAAGGAGCCTTGTATGAGATCATACTAGGTGTATGATTTGAAAGATACTATATGTATAGTATAAAATGTTTTGATGATGGCTCTGGGGAAAAAGGCGCTCCCTTGAAATGAACTTCTCAGGAGTACCACCGGGTGGTGCTGCCTTGCGCCCTAAGGGGGGTTCTAAAGTTGATCCTGTGAGAAGTCCGGACAAAACTAGTTCCTGGGGATTATGAGTAGATTATACCGTAGCGAAAGTCGTGTGTGCCGCTGAGAGCCAACAATCTGCATTTGAATTTATATCGGTAGACTGTGACCTATGGTATAACATAACGAAAGTCGTGTGTGCCGCTGAGAGCCAACAGTCTGCGTTTGATTTTATATCGGTAAACTGCGACCTATGTAGGAGTGGAGAAGTTTCATTTCAACAGCGAAAATCAGAGGCCGCAGAGAGCCTGCAATTACATGGACTTTTGCTGCGATGGCAACGTAACCCTGGAATGTAACTGTGATCTATTGTGGGTTCCATGGCGTAATCGAGAAGCCGCGGAGAGCCTACAGTTACATGGACTTTTGCTGTGATGGCAACGTAACCCTGGATGTAACTGCGACCATGGATGGGGTGATGATTTCCAGAGCATCCTTACCAAAGATATTTCCTCTATTTTCAAAAACCGTTTTCTATATTTTGAATAAAATTATTTTCCAAGTATCTTCACTGGGTGTTGAAAACGGGTTTACCAAGTACTTATAGATTTTCAGTCCTACGCCTGATCAACGTATGACTGAATTTCTGTGAGAACAAGGATGGACTGGTTGAGACATCGAGTTATAAGAAGTATTTTTCTTTTTTATAAAGAGCTATTTTATTAGTATGATGTGAATTTAAAAGCATTTCTAAAAATTTTAAATAAAGGTGTTGGAATTTTGGAAAATGAAGAAATCCAAACTGGAATTATGAAAATTTTTGAATTCAGGAAAAATTTAATGAAGTGATTTTTGGTAATAAAATCGAACATCGATTTAAAAATTGGAAGTAAGCTAATTGGCTAAATAATTATTTGATAGAGTATGTTAATAAAATTTAACTCGGTTAAATAAAATGGATTGTGAGTTAATAATGGAATTTGGAAATGAATTCAAATTTAAAATAGAATTCGACTTGGATTTGATAATGAATTAAATAAGAGGAGATGTTGTAAAATAAAAATAAAATAGAGTTGGATTGAAAAATGTGATGGTTTGAATTACAAATAAAATTCAAGGGTGATTTGAATAATATTTAATAAAATTTGCAAGTAAATTGGATATAAGAGAAGTGATCATAATAGAAATGTTTTGAGTTGCAAAACAAAACCTAAGTGAATAGAAATAAATTGAGAATGACTTTGTATTAAAATAAATTCGAAATGAGTTAAGTAAGTAAATTAAAATTTATAATGGGTTAATCGAATTAAATAATAAATGGATGAAGTCTGATTGAATAAAAACTAAATCAAAGTTGTGATTGGAATTGGATTATCAGACTGAACTTAAGCTCGGTGGCATATTAATTTGAAGTATAAATGAGTTAAATATGTGCTTGGATATTATTTTGGAAATTGAGAAGGTGAATTAAAATTAAAATTTAAAAGGGATGGGCTAACTGAATTTAATGGAATTTGATTAAATGAGAATTAAATAAAAGTAAACTTAAGTTTGATGTTAGAATAAGTTAAAGTAAATTAACTTAAGTTTAAAATTTATGGAAGAATAAGAGTGAAAGCCCATTAAATAAAAGCTTGGATTGAATTAATTTGGGAATGGCTAGAAGTATACATGAATGGAATGTATCGAGTTAAATGAATGGTTGGTGAATAAATTTGAAATGAAATGGAATTAAATATAAAATGAGTTGAAATTAATTTAAAGTAGTTATAAACTTAAATGGATACTCTATTAAGCAAATATCGCCAAAATTTTCATAAAAATAGTTGTCGTTGTTGTAAACAAAGGTAATTAAAATTATATGGGTTGAGAGAAGTTAAATAATATTGGTTTTGAATCATTTGAAGTGAATATGAGCTTATTTGGATTAAAAATTAATTGAATATAAGAAATTGAGTTGCAAACCATTAAAACTGAATGAAATGGTATATGAATTGGTCGGAAGCAATTGAATTAGTTTTGAAACATATAAATTGCTCATGGAAGTTATTTTAAATGCATTTCTTTTAGAATTGAAGTGTTATAGTTGTTTAAGTAAGAGAAATGTTGTAAACTTCATATATATAGTGCTTATATGTTTAAATTGAGTAAGTACAGGTACTTGAAGGCCGTTTGGCTGGATTTGGATGCACTAATTGCTAAAATAAATAAGCCGCATGCTTAAAATGCTAAATAAGGTACGCCTACGCAATAAAAATAGGAAATATGAACTATTTTTGCTTTTTCCGACCAGGTGGGTCGATGTATATATATTTATATCTCTTGTCAAATTGCAAAAGCTCCTCTGTACAAAGGAGACTCTGCCAAAAAAATTTCAAAATTTTGGGAGTTAGAAATTTTTTGAAATTTTTTGGGAAAAGTTTTGTTAACGACAAAACAATTTCAAATTGAAAATTTAAAGTAAATTTGTAGATGAACTAATATGAATCGGTTATACTTGAAAGATAAAATTTAATATTCAAAATTTAAAGTAAATTGAATTCGTATGAAAGTGGGGAAAACTAATTTGAATAAAAGTGGGTATGAAACTTATGTAGGAAAATGTATACAATGATTTGGAAGGGTTATGATTGGATATTATTGTCAAGTAAGATATGCATGTATTAATAGGGGAAAAGAAAATTGGATTTGATTCCAAAAGATAAATGTGAATCGCCCGACAAAAAGGTATGTATTTTAATTTCTATATGAATTGGATTGGGTTTTTGATCTAGCCACTTGGCTTTCTGTTTTCTTTTTGGAATTTGGGAACCCGTAGAGGTCTTTTGTAGTTGTACCGAGCTAGCCGCGCAAAGGAGACGTTGGCAAAAAAATTCGAAAATTTAGAGAGTTAGAAAATTTTTAAGAAAATTTTGATAATTCAAAAGTTGGTTAAATTTAAATTTAAATGATTGAGCAAAAGGGTATTGTTTGAAACTATAGAAGATTTTTGGAAGTTGGTTAAGATGATAGTGGGTCTTTAATAAAAGATAGTTGGTAGGATGTTGAATTGTGAGTTTTGGGAAAAGTAAACGGGTATTGGTCCATTTTTCATAACTAGCAAATCAGGGACGAATTCTTTTAAGGGGGGAGGAATGTGACAACCCGGAAATTTTAACAATTTAAATTGGAATAGTTAGTTGATTTTAAATATTTAAAAGTTAATTTTAACTTGAATTCCAGATGTCAATATTTACTTGATAATTAAATCATTGAATTATATAGTTTAAATATTGAATTTAATGATTGAATTGGGTAAATTATTGAATCTGAAATTTCTAAGCCTGTTTAAATAATTTGAAGGCTTATAAAATTTATAATGATGACACTGAAAATAATAGAATGGTTGAAATTTAATTTAAAGGTAATTTGTTCAATTTTAATAATATATCGTTTAAATTGAAATTTTAAAATAGCCTTCCGAGGCACAGTTTCGGATTTCGATGAAACCAGCTCCATTGGATCCGTAATAGTTAGTTATTATTGGATTTCAATTTTCGTAGCAATCTGAGTTGTCATTTGACCCTGGCAACTCAAAACGCTTAGAACTATTTTAATCAATTTAATTTAATATCGATCGTTTAATTCCTTAACTCGCATATACGTCCAAATAAGCCTCCGAAACACGTTCCATTGTGTTCGGAACGCGGGTAAAACCTTATGAACGTCTTTCGGCATGTTTGATTCTGGTTTCGAGATTTCGCGTTATGCAACGAGATATTTTCAATATTTTATATTATGGTCAAGCGTACGCAAGAAGCTATTTTCCCTAATCGATATTTTATTTTCATCTTCCTCTCTAAGCTAAAACGTGATATCGAACTGGAAAAAATAAAATAAAAGAGGGAGCCGTCGTTGTTTTCTGAAACCCATTCTATTTTCTCCTCTAATTAATCGAAATCGTAAGTTAAAAAAAAGAGGCCGCATCATTCTCCCTTCGTTCTCAGATTGATTCGAACTTTCCCTTTTCCTTCAGAGAAAAGTTTTGCGACAAATCAAATTCAAACAGAAAAGAGGGGAAGTCGCGATTCTTTTTGGTTTGAGTCGTTCAAGCTCGAGGCGAGTCATTAATGGTGACTGGGTGTGTTCGTTGGAGATCGAGCATTGAGTCGCGATGTGGAATAGCGACGCTAGGTCTTAGAGTTGCATTCGAGAAGGGGATGAAGTGGGAAGTGGCAACACTTCGATGCATGTGCATGGACTGGAGGCGAGGCAACGCGTGGTGATAGGGGAGTGGTTCGTCTGTGTTTAGGGTGGAGGCACGTGAAGTATTTGGGAGGCGATCGATTGGAGCTAGGGTTTCGAAAGCTGCGACGTGGAGGAGCAATGTAGGGTTTCGTTCGATCTGGAGAAGCAGGCGCTGCACGCGCGTGCTAAGAGAAGAGTTCGTCGGAATTTTGACCAGAGGTGGATGTCGGGGTTCATGTATTCGTCGAGACGTGGAGGTATTTTTCTTAAAATTAAAATTTATTTTATAATTAGTTTTTGAAAAAAATAATATATATATATATATATATATATATTTAGATAGCTAATAAAGTTTATGATCTATTCATACAAGGTTCAAATTTATGAAAACAGGTCAAGTTTGGCTTATAGCGATGAAGGGGAACGAATTGGCAAATTTAAAGGAAATCAAAGGTGAGTAAACCTCATGCTTCTGGGTCTTATTTAAATTTAAATTTAAATGGTTAGATTTAAATAATTATTTAAATGATTAATTGGATGTGCACTGATGATGATGTGACTTTAGTTTTGGTTGGTTCTCGAGTTAATTGTGGTTTGACTCGAAGTATTTGGGTTTTAAAATTGATTTAAACTTAAGTCATAAATAAGGAAATGTTTTCACTCTAATGTTGATAAGGGCTTGATGATTTGTGATTCATCAAATTAGTAGGGTAATTTTAAATGGATAATCATTAATTCAATTAATTAATGATTTGGGTGATTAATTTAGTAATTTAGGGTTTGAACCAATTAATTAAGGTATAAATTAATTTATTAAGTTTAATTTATTTAAAATAATCGATGGATGGTTAATAGGTAATTACTTAATGTAATTAATAAAATATAATTACTTAGTGAAATTTATCAAGAGGTAAATTAAGATAGTTAATTAAGAAGAAATTAATTTATTTAATGAAGTAAATAAAAAAATAGTTAATTACAGATTGAGATTTATCGAGGGTGATATATATTGTGGTTGAATTAAAGTAATTATCTTAAATTAGCACAAATTATAATACAATTGGAAAACATTAATTTATATAATTAATGATGTAATGAAAGATTGATTGATTAATCAATAATAAGAGACTTATGAAGAATTAATTAATATAACTAAATAAGGATTAATGTAATTAATATAGTTTATTAATTTATGAAGAAATTAAAATTACTTATTGATTTTGGGTTAAGAATAATTAATATCGTGAAATTAATTAAAGATAATTACTTGAATGTAATTGAAAGATAATTAATCCAGTGTGATTAATTAAGATAAATGGATAGGGAATGGTTGATCAATTAATTGTTTTGGAATTAATTAATGAAGGATCTAAGTGATTGAGGCTTGGAAATTCAATCAGAATAAATTGGATTGATTTGTATGTGATTAAGCTTTGCTTATGGATGATTGAATGGTATTTGATGCTTTGAATGCGTTGATATCTGTGATATGAAATGTTGTGTATTTCAGTTGGATAAATTGGGTTAGAATGACATGAAACTCGAAGAGGCCGGGGGTATTAGGAAATACCCGAAACCACTTCGGATATTTTTATAGATTGATATGTGAAATCTATATGCTGAATTGAAATGATTTAAGTTAATTGGACTATTTAATCAAAATTCGGTAATTTAGAAATTGATGGGTGAAATCGGTGATGTTTATAGAAAAAAATTGTAGCTTTGTAAATTGATAGGAGTTACCCGGGTTCTATATAAGTTATACGCTTTGTATTCCATATTAGATGGGTTTACTCACGCTGGTTACCAGCCTGACCCGGGTGTTACTTTGGTGTAATGCTCGGGTCAGACCGAGTATTACAGATTTTCAGGTAGGGACGTTCTGGAGCTCAGGTGGCGAGCTGGATGATAGTAACGTGTGAAGTATTTCCGCTGTAATATAATATTGTAAATCCGAGGCATGATGAATTGTATATGTCCAGTGTTGAATATATGTGTAACTCTGATGTATTTAAATGTAATCGACAGATATAATATTTTTGTAGACTGTTATTATTAATTATCATATTTTATCCGCTGCGAATGTGAGTTGTTGATGTTTCTGTTCTTCTTCTTCTATCTCTTTCTTCTTGTTCATAACTATCTGGAATTTTCGGCTTCAGAAATTTCGGGTCGTTACAATTACCATAATAGTATTCGGGCAGCATCATTTAGATAAGTAATGTCTTGCGCATCCTATACTTTAACTGACTAAGTGTACCTCCACTGTAAGCCGAAAGGCTTTGACAGTCCAACTTCATAACATACATTTAACTATAAAACAAAAGCCCTTTCCAGTCCAACTTCATAACTCTAACATGGGTACAATGTAACCACCGTCAATCATGCCCTAATGATGTGAGAGGAAGCACCTAGACCACTTAATACATCTTTAAGAGGAATTAGGCAGACTCTAATCATTTAATACCTATAGTCTAGGGAGATCCCCATCATTTACTATTAAACCCAAGGTGGACCCCTCCCTGGTACTTCCTAACTGACATTATAAGAAATTCCATCGGTCCATTTAATACTTTTTAATGGAAAGAGGTGGACCCTACAATATCCACTTAACGAAATGGACCCTTCCATAGATTTTCCACTACTGCACCTAAAAGATGATCCCGACCATTTAATATTTCTTAAGTGAGAAGGAGGGGGACAGTAGAATAGCTACTTAATACCTTCAACCCAGAAGCAGGCTCGTGCTAGGATACCCGTCTTATGACTCGTAAGCCAACCGTGATGTCTCACATTAGTTTAACAATTCGTTAAGTGCTAGTGGCCAGATTAGTTGGGCAGACTTATGCTACAACATCAGGACTAATCTCGCATCCATCGTTGGTACTTATTATAGAAAATGTCTCACATCAGTCCCAAAGTCAGAAGCTGGTAGCCAGATTAGATGGGTATACTTCGTTGTGCTTTTGACTAACCTTGCATCTCTGTAACTTATTCATACTTTTGATTTCCTAATATACTACCATAATTATTTACTATATATATATAGTATACTTCACCACATTTATGCAATTAGGCTATGTAAGGAAAACCCGTTAGTTAGCCTTTAGTTATTGACTAATTTCTATAATTATCCTTAACTTCCTTCATATGAGGTTTAATTCTATTTATTACCGTATTTATTCTATACGATATGATTTATATGTTACTATTTATATGGTATTATTATACTTATACATACGTAAATTTTAGGCTATCTAAGTATTCCTAAGCATGCGTAAAAATATTCGTATTCTAAGATTTCTACTTCATGTACTAATTGTTAAAATGTCAAAACTTCCATATTCGTACAAGTCTTAGTTCCATACAATAGTTTACAAATTAGCTTCTACTATGTTAATATTAAACAATTGAGATTCCAATCAATCCAAGAATTAACATTTCATTTAGGGGAATTTAGAACTTTTAGAGCTTAACATTTTCGTATATAAATTTCCCCAAGGCATAAAAAATCCAAACTTTTACTGCACAAACTATTGAAATGTGAAAAATGAAGGTAGTGTTTGGTTTACCTTTTTTAGTTATAGATTTTCGTCGATAACAAAAATGCGCACAACGCATGTACCTTGTGGAAAACAACTAGTTTAAAAAACTAAGTAAACATGCAAAATAGAAAATATATTATTTTTATTTTTCATGTTTTGAGAAATAAGAAAAACATGATAAACAATCCATCATTTCATCGTTCCCCCATCCCCTCCATGGTCCCATTCATCCTTCTTCCAGCCTATCCATCGTCCCTCCACTCCTCTCATATTTTGTTATTAATGTTGCAAATTTAATACATAAAACACGTTTAAACCAAATTCTACCCAAGATTTTCACTCACAGATAGTTTCCATGCTTTCTCTTGGATTCGATTCATACCTACGCTTAATGTACGACCCAGAATTTCACTACTTTGACTTATGAATATTCAATTAATTTCAAAATACTCAAATAATAAGTTTTACGATTAAAATAAAACACTTTTAAATGATAAATAATGATGGTGAAATAGCTTTCAATATTTGTTTACAAAAATATACAGTTCGATGAAAAACAGAAAATGTGACTGGAATTCGTTTTAGAATTTTCGATTTTTCGTCACACTTTGGTATACACACATACATACATTTAAAAATATTTTGACATGGAAATTCATATCTTTACATATATGTATACTAAAGTATGTATATGTGTGTATGTGTGTATAATATAAGATTTTATTCTAAAAATTTAATATATTATAAATATAAAGATGCTTTTTCTGACATAAGTACAATTAAGTACAAAACATTTTTTAACATGTTGAAGCATGAAATACTAGGAGGGAGACAAACTTGGCGAGGTGGCACAAGATAATGGGGGGTAAAGGACAAGGGTGCTTAGGTAAACTTTTTTCTTGCTTATAAATAGCCCTTTCCTCCTTTCATTTTTCCTCCTCTTCCTCCTATCATATCTTCCTCTTCTCTAATTAAAGCCATGTAAAATTCAAATGGCTACAACTTTCAATTGTACCACTTGTTCAAATTTTAAGCATGGCTATGTCAAAAATGCATTTCTTTTGGACTCATTTTTTAACTCAGATTTTCTAGCCCGAAAATAGCACTCCTTCTTTCAACCATATCTCCCTCAAAACAAATCCAAATTGAGCGATTCTTTTTGAAATGATAGAGAAAAGTCCAAGAACTTTTCTTTTGATTACTTTTCCAAATCCGAGAGTAACATGGCCAAAAATTGAGGAAAATATGACCTATTTTTGAGTTGATTTTGTGGTTTTCCAAGCTTTGCAAGTTCTAAAGTATTTCAAGTATTCAAAAGAATTTTGCAAAATTTTGGTGAGTAAACTTCTTGATTTTTGGAAAAGTTTTTGCCTTTGCATTTATTGACTATTGGGTGATAAAATAAGTTGATTATTTGGTTGGACTATTATATGGTTTGGATTCATATATATATTGCTTATATATGTAAATGCATGTGGTTAAGTTAGCGTGTGCTTGAATGTAAAGTCTAGATTTTTCCGAATGGTGTAAAAATGTGATCTTTTTTGTTTGGGTTTGTGGTATGAATAAGTTGTTATGGACATAATTATGTGATTGTTGTACGATGAAAAGTTTATAAAGTTAACAATTAGATTTGATTATCGATGAAAAATCCTTTGTGAAGAGTATGAGTTTTGGTTTGTAATCAAAATAGATTTTAAAGTTAGAAAATTGGTTTCAAATTATTTATTGTGTGTTTTTGAAAGTTAGTAGTTTTGAAAGTTAGTAAGCTTTTTTGTATTAATCTTCCAAAGAGAAAAGCTTAAATATTCGACGCAGTTTTGATAAAAGTCCGTTTTCTTGAAAATTCAATTTCATACTTTAAAATTATTTTGGAAAGATTTTATAAACTTAATAAAATTTTTATAGAAATTTAATTAAGCTTTTAATAATTAATTATTAATAAATTAAGCTTGGTAATTAATAATTAATTAAGTATTAAACAAGGTTCATTAATCTTAATTAAATAAAGATTAGTACTAGTTAATTATCCTTTAAAAGTAAGATTAGTTTTTAATTAATTATGAGTTAAGAATATAATTTAATTTTAATTAATTATTAATTTAATATAAGGTCAATTATTTATTTAATTAATCAAGTGTTTAACTATTTTTAATGATAAATTGATTAAGGTTTGATTTAAAATAATATTTGTTAAAGGTTTAATTTAATATTTAAGTTTTAATTAAAAGATTATCTATTTAATTAATTGAGATTAATTAATACTTAATTACTAATAAAGGTTTTATATTATTGTTTAGTAATTAATAAAGGATTAATTAAGGGTTTAAATTATAAATAAATTATTTATTTAAGGTTTATTTATTTATTAATTTATAAATAAATTAAGTTCAAATTTAACAAAGATTAATTATGATTTAATAAAGATTTTAACTTGTAATTAATCATTTTAGAAAGGAGCTTAAGTTTTAAATCCTTTGTTTCGAGAATCAAATTGTTTTAAAGGTGCTCCTTTTCCAAACATGGTTTTGAACAAAAGGGATTCAAATGTCGATACCATTAAGTAGACAAAAAATAGTGAACTAGTTATGTAAATGGTTTGATTGTGTGGACATATGTTAGCAGAATAAATCCCCATTCTGCTATAAGTTGATTGTCTGGACATCTGATAGCATAATAAATCCCATTTTGTTATAATATAATTGTTTATCGTGTGGACATATGTTTAGTAGAATAAATTACCATTTTGCTCTAAGTAGTGAATTGTTTTGGACATCTATTTAGCAAGACAAATCACCATCCTGCTATTATGTTATTTGAACTTGTATATGCTAGTTGAATTGTATTGACATGTTATTCCCTGATTTGGATATGAATTGCATTTACATATATGTTGACTTATGTAAATAAATGGTTAAGTGACTTGAAAGTGAATTTGATGTTAAATGGTAACTTAAATTGTAACGATCCCGGATTTTTACTGAGTTTAGATTGTTAATTAATTTAATTTTTGAATAAACATTTGTGAATAATTGGTAATTGACATAAAATAGTTGCTAAATTATGAATTAATTGAGATTAATTTGGATATTTGAGATAAATATGTATATAAAGATAGAATTTGTATTTGGATTTTTGATATGATTAACTTTGATGTTAGATAATTAAACTTTAAAAAGAATTGAAATAAAAATGGATAGTTAAGCTTTAAAAGAAATAAGAACAGGCAATAAATATCTTAAATAAATTATATGGCTATGTAAAATGAACATATTAAATAATTCTAGAATTCTATAAACTGTAAAAATAAATGTTTAAGTTAAAATAGAAGTAAACATACAAGGTAAGATAAAACAGAAACAATATGTACTTACAAAATTCACCAAAAATAAATATAAGGTGTAAACTATTTAAATAAATATATAAGAAGAATTATATAGTTTTGTAAAATAAAGTTAAACACATCGATAAAATTCTAACAACATATTAACAATAGGACTTCACTTATATTCCTAAGTATGTAGGCAAGATAATATATATATATATATATAAAATAAAAATCTGGGAACACAAGAAGCAATAGGGTAGACATAAGTAAACAAACCAGGATTTGTATATGTATGTAGCCTGTAAGTAATTATGCAAGAACAAAGTAAAAAGAAAAAAAAATCAAGTTGTACATAAAAGAAAAAAATATAAGATACGTATACGTACAAACAAGAAAAAAAATATAAGCATAAGACAGCAAATGATATTTAAGTTAAACAAATATATATAGGTAAGTATAGGCTTGAGATAGAAGACATAAAGTACCAAGGCATTTAATGCCACTATCTTTAGCCACCGAAATAAGATTATCAGCCTTCATTTGTTTGTAGGAATCTTAGCATAGTCAAACAATGTAAAGAAAAAATCTATGGCATTTGTACAAAGGCAATATAATCACTTGTACAAAATAATATTAACCTGCAACTTCATTTACTATATATGTCAATCTTCATTTAGTCTCGTCCATTCTAAACTATGCACAAGTGAAGTAAACATTCTCTAAAACTTCAACAAAGATTCAATTTAAAACAACATAATCAAGTCAAACCAGAGAATCAAGTGAAGGCTTCAGCAAGCAAAGTTTCACAGCCTGTTTCAAAACAAAAGCAGCTCTGTCATCTTAAAAAAATCCAAGTGAGTAACATCCCAAATTTAAATATTAAGTTTATTAATATGGTTATATGCTCATCTATGAAATTAAGTATGTTTGTGAATGGTTATATATATGTATGTTTCTCTTTGTATATATGTTGATGTGCAAAGGTGTGTATGCCTGTAATTGTTGATTTGCCTCTGTTTTTATTTTTCCCATACCCAGATTTACAAGATAAATCTTTATCTCTTGATCTACTCACTGATAGAACATAGAATATAAACAAAAGTTGATTGTTTGATTATGAACTTAATTTTAAAAATCAATTTAAATTAAAATAACTTGCACGTATCTCTGTAAACCAAAACAACAGTGCAAGTGTATATATAAGTGAAACTCAAACTTAGTAATTCATTGATTCAGGATTATGATTTGATTTCGTAAACTAAAACATGATTTTTAACACTAAAATCAAAATGTTTAGTTTGGGATTCAAGGTGCAGTTTAAGTTTGATCGAATTAAGTGTTTTGAGTCGCCTCTGGCGATCAAGTTGATCGGAAGAGCCGTGGTTCTTCCTAGAGGTGGAAGAACAATCGTGGATTCAAGGAAAAATGTGAGGAGTTGGTCAGAACCACTGTGGCGACAGCGGCGAGCGTTTGAGTTCTGGAAATCTAGTTTTGTCGTGGTTCTGTATTTAGTCTCGTTCGTCGTCCACAAGCGATCGAGTGCGACGTGTGTTTTGAGGATTGCAAGAGGGAGATAGGCGAGGTCGTGGCTGGAGTTGCGCGAATCCCGGTGGTTGGGGCGGCGAGTTCGAAGTGATGTCAGGTTTTTGGTTGTTGGTGGATTTTGATGTTCCAGGTTTTGAAATTTTCTCGATTTCAAATTCGAGGCTGATGGTGATGGTTTGATGATCGAAGTGTGTTGCGGTGATGAAGGGCGAAGTGCTGGAGGGTGTGGCGACGACCGGAGCTGGCCAACGACGATGTGCACATGCACGGCCCTAGGGTGTGTCAGGTGAAGTTTTGGGGGTTGCTGGATTTTGGACTCGGGTAATTCTCGAGTAATCCCTGTATTTGACTCGAAGTAGATTAGGTTTTTACTCGAAGTAAAAATTTTAGTTGCTCGGGTAAACATCCATTACAGGTTTTATCAACTAAAACCTGTTTCTGTTTAGATTTTTCAATTTAATTTCAAATTATAAACAAAGTTTAAACTAAGTTTTAAATGAAAGTTTTAATAATAAATTCAAGTTTGTCTAAAACTTAGTTTGTAAATAAATCAAGTTTTAAAATTTTAAATTGTTTTATTTATTAAAAGTGTTAGATAATTGTAAAGAATTTGAATTTAAAATGGAACTTGAAATTGTAAAGAAAGTATCTAACCAAAGTTTAAATCAACATTTTTAAAACCTGGACCTGAATCGAAATATGGAAATCAAGATGTTGAAATAAGATAAGTTTTATAAATTTAAAATGTTTAAATGAGTTTAAATAGTTAAAGCACACTTTAATATCTGAACTTAAAGAAAATTTGACTCTCACTCTTTAAATTTCTTTTATAACAAGATATTATTTTAACATGTAAATTTAAAGGGTTTGGAAATCAGTTTAAATTTTATTAAAAATAAATATTCATCTTAAAGCTTGAAATTTAAAATGAAATTTTTAAAGGTAAAATTGAAATAAATGTTTACAAATGTATAGATAAGAAAAGTTTTATCTAAATAAAATTTGAATTAATGATTTGTATTTCATTTAATTATTAAGATAATTTAAATGGATTAATTGATTTATAATTAACAAATGGAATGGATAATTTATCAATGTAATTGAAGATTAATAACTGGGCTCGTACCCTAATCCTTCCAAAGAAACTATTGCATATGCTTAGGTCTGCCATGATCAGATATTTTTGGACTGGCAGTATACATAACAGAAAATTAGTGCCTTGTTCCTTTACTAAAATTGAGACACCCCTAAGATTGGGAGGGCTTGGTGTCTTTGATGTTAGGATATGGAACATAGCTGCTATGAGTAAACATTTTAATGCACTTATCAACAAAAGGTGTAGCTTATGGGTTGACTGGTCATGGCAATACAATATAAAGAACAAGTACTTCTGGAGCATGGATATTCCTCAAGTATGCAGTTGGACATGGAGAAGTTTATTAAATCTGAGAGTTGTTTTCCTACCCATGATCCAGTATCCCATCAATGCTAGCAATGTTGTTAGCTTTTGGCATGATCCATGGATAAGTAATGGTCAAATTCTTTCCAACATTTGTGATCAATATCAAATGATACAATCTGCTATCCACTATCATGCTAAAGTGAAGGATTTTCTGCATTATAATCAAATTCAGTTGCCATACAACAGTAATCAGGTGATTAGGCAACTGTGGAGAGAAATTCAGCAAAAAACATTTAGCACAAACCAGGATGATACTGTTACTTGGCTTAACAAGACTCATACTGTTGCGGCAGTTTACACTTATGTTAGTTCCAGTGTGTCTCTGCCTGCTTCCAAATGGATAGCTGTTCTTTGGTCAGCTGATTCTTGCCCTAAGGACAATTTAATGATGTGGAAAGTCATCAATCAAGCTTTAGTTACCAGATGTTTGCTGAATAGTTATGGTATGACATGCTATGCTGAGTGTATTTTCTGTAATCAAGATGTTGAAACTACTGAGCATCTGTTTTTTGCTTGTCCTGCCCTTCAATACTTGATGGATAAGATAAGCATCATAACTGGTTTTAATTTTACTTGTTCAACATCAAGAATTCAATGGAGTTTAATCTATAAAGCAACAAAGTGGAGAAATGTGCAGGGCAGAGTACTAGCAGTTTGCTTGAAAGTGTGTATGTCTGTTATTTGGAGGGAGAGAAATGCCATAATCTTTGATAAAGTTAAAAGAACTGATGATCTTGTTTGGGTTGAAGTAAGAGACAGAACGAATTGGCAACTGCAAAACAGTGCAAGTGTTTTTCATCAAACCCTGATTGATGCCTGGACTTGATTTGCTTCTCATCCTTGCATTTTCATTGTATTTTCCTGTTTTTTTATTTATCTCTTTCTAATGTACTTTTTTATTGTTCTTTGCAATAAAACTGGTAGGGGTCCAGTTAACCCCGCTGGCTATCCCAAAAAAAAAAAAAAAAATAACTTTAAAGAATAATTAATTTATGTGGTTAATTAATTAAGGTAATTAAATTAAGAATGATGAATTTAAAGGTTAATTAATTAAAGTGATTAAGAAATAATTATTAATTGAAGAGTAATTAAATTAATTAATTATTGTGATTAATTAAGAATGAAATAGTTAAGAACTAATTATTAATTAAGGGTAAATAAGGGTTAATTAAAGGATAATTTATTAAATGTTTTGTAATTAATTGGTTACTAATTGACCCTAACTAGCAAAAATTTATTCATAGAAATTAATCTGATTTAAATTAATCAGATAATTAAATTGATCCTACTTATGGATGATTGATTTTATTGAATGGTTAAATTGTTTGATATCCCTGATATGTGATGCTTTGTGATACATCTTGATTTGTGTTGTGATTTGTAATTTATTTATCTGGGATGAATGTAATTAATTATCTGTGATATAATTCATTCATTTTATTAACCTGTAATCTGTGAATGAAGATAAGCGAAATAGTTTATACCGCTTATTAATTATACTATTGTATTTGATCTGTGATGATTGAATGATGTTGCACTATTGTGTGTGAAACCCCTGGACCACACTTATACACACACAAATATGGATTTCACGTGGAAATTGGTTAAGTCACAGATTTTTGAAATAGTTTGTAAATTGAATTATTAAATCCATAATAGTTTTGGAATTGAAATTGAAAGCTTTTTGAAAATGAGTTTCAAAAATAAAAATTATTTTGAATAACTTAATAAAACTTGAAATTTAAATAATTTGATTTAAATTTGAATTCAATATTCGAAATTGAATTCAATGACTTGGAAATTTTGGTTTAAAAGATTATTCAAATTATAAAGGCGTTTATATGGGTTTTTGACCAATTAAAAGAATATGGTTTTGGAAACTTGAATTTAAATCCAAATTTTATACTTAAATGGCCTTAACTCATGAAAATTATGAGCAGTTTCCAAAACGAAAATTATTTGCTTCAAATAATAATAGTTTTCATTTAAGGAAAAGGATTTCCAATTTGTGTTACAAGAATTTCAACTAAAAAAATTAAATTGTGTTGAAAGCTATGGATTAATCTTGGTGAAAGGTTGTTGAACTTTGTTTTGAAAACGAAGAATATTTTTAGTGGTGTATCTTTTGTATAAAAGATTTGAATTGGAAACGGTGGTGAAAGCTATGAATTAAATCTTTAATTGAAAGATTGGATGAGTTAATTCAATTTGAAAATGGAATTGTCTTGTAAAACCGAGAATTTATCTTTGTGAAACTTGGTGAACTTTGGGGAATAAATTTTTTGTTTAAAGGTTAAAATGGTATTTTGTTTAACCATTTGAAAGAAAAGTTTTGGGTAATAAGTTGTGACTTAACTGAAATCCCATATCCATATGTTTTTAGATATTGCGCTCATTATTCGGTTTAGCCGGCGAAGGACCTTTGTGTCATATAACCCATTTCGAATAATGATACATCGTTATGGATAGCATTTGAAGACCGGTGGTGAAGACCGGGTATTTTCGAGAATGAAAGGATAACTCGTTGATTGTCTTTGCACCGAGTCGCACCGGTATAGAGATTCCCTAAGTGATGGGAAGTCTGATCGGGATTGCGGATACCCGGATTGCAAGGGCTTCTTTGGAAGTGCCTTCGGTTCTGTTCAAACCCAGAACAGACTTGTATGGATTGTATGTCTGACATTACATTTTAAGATATAAAGCAGATTTCTTTCAAATACATTTTTGTTGGTGGCGGAGAATTTATTCTCTTAGCTTAACACCCTTTTCTGAGACGTACGAGCTCAGAGGTTATGTAGTTGAAGGTTATCAGCGATATACTCTCAATTTGGTAATGTGGCATGCCGAGTGCTGCTGATCATTTGTTGATCAAAGCGTGGCTTTTGTGAAAAGCGTAGCTTTGTGGACGTGACTTCGTCGAGCCTCACAAACCGGTAATGGTCGAAACAGGAAAGATGCGGCAAGGTTTCAGGGGTAGCTCCCCTAGGTATAGCCATTCTTTCTGGAAAAGGGTAGTATCATGGTATGGAGCCCAGATACTTACTCATGTGGACACTGTAGTATATTTATTACTTTGTGATGTTGTTGGATTGAGGCGCCTCGTATAAAGGTCCCTAAGGACCGAGGGTGGCATATCTGAGCTTTTTTTACTACCCGGGAAGGGGGTAGCCGGCCTTGTGTTGGCAGAGATCCGGTTAGGTTCTCCGGGCGTCCTTCCAGAGGTGTACCCATGTGGAAATGGGAAGTTCCTTGGCCTGACCATTTGTTGGAAAATCCAAAGAAACAATACGAACCCTGTACGGTTTTAGTTGTATAACCTGCCATGGAATGTGGTGACCTGCTATTGAACATGGTAGCTATAGTAGGCATAAGTGCGAAATGCCTATGCTGGTTAAGATTTATATTATACTTTCGAAATGTTTTCCTACACTTTGCACTTATAGTAATAATATCAAAGAAATTTTTCTGCGTATCAAGCATGTTTAACTATCATAAGGAGAAATCTCCTCCGATTCTGCGTTTGCATTGTGTGTGTGTGCGGAAGGTCTTATGGTAGTTCCATTTTATAAAAGCATTGCGAAACTATTTTAAAATATTTCTTTGTTTGTTTTTAAAGATAAACTGTTTTTGTTACTCATACCAGTCTCATGACTAATTTGGAGTTTATTGTTCCTTTCCTAAACTCTGGGTGCTCAAATTTTTTCCACATGGGCAATCTAGAGTTAGGTTTTTCAAATAGCTAGGTTTAGTAGATTATCTAGAGCTAGTTCAATCTTTGGATGCGGACGAGACTTTCTTGTCTTAGTGCATCGTGATGTTGTATCGAGCTGCTGCTGGAGTTCTCTCTGGAAGACTATCTTATAGTTATGTGTTCCGTTGCTGATGTTATCTATTTTCTTTTCCGCCGCTATTTTATTGTATCATATCTCTGATGTATATTGATATCTATTGTATCATCTGTTGTATCAGATATTGTATCAATGATGTATATCAATATATATTTTTTTCTTCCGCTGTGTTGTTTACTTAATTGTGTTATAAGCTCCGGCGACTCGGATTTGAACGGTCGAATCTGAGACATTCGAGTACGATGTAAAGTATGGATGTCGATTTTCGAACGCGAAAAATTCGTTTCGTTACATAAATTATTACCATTGGGATTGCTGAGCTCTTTTGAAATTATAAAGTATGGTTTTGAATTAACTTCAATTCTTTAATCAATTTGCGGTTAAGGTTCATAAATGATTTTTCAAGTTATATTATTATTTTATATAGGTATTTATAAATAATAACTTTTTTATAAAATGGGTTTTACTAAGTGAAAAGATTTATTTAAAGTGATTTTTCAAAAGGATGAGTTGCAAAGATATTTTTTTAAAGGATTTTTCTTGAAGAAGATTTATCAAAGGAGTTAAATGGAGAAATGTTTTATAAATAATTTTAGAGTTTCGTGAAGAGATTTTGTAAATTGACTTGTAGACTTACGAAAGTGTTTTATAAATTAATTTTGTAAATTTATAAAGGTATTTAAATGTAAAGTAAGCTTTTAAAAGGGAACTTTTTGTAAAGGATAAGTGGATTGATTTATAGTAAGTAACATTTTCAAAAGTAATTTGAAAAGAGAGAATTTTTCAAATGTTTTGATAATATACTTATACCCCTATGATATGTATAAATATTTTCCCAAGTGAAAGGGGAAGTAATGCTTTTGGAAATAGTGTTATGTAAAGATCGTTTCATCAGGTTTTATAAACTGAATTTATTAAATAAAGATTAATTAATTAAGGCTTTAGAGGATCCCATATGGAATTAAATCAATGTTTGAATGATTGTTTATTTAATAGTTAAATAACCAACTATCAAACCTGGATCAAAACATAACTTTGGAAATATCTCGGAGAAACACAAGAGTTAGATGGTACAATCATCACTAATGATCTTGTATTGTGCATATAAATCACATTTCGTTCTTCTAGGATAGATGATAAGGAAATCCATCCACAAACGATTAGAAGGTGAACTCTGCCCTTATCTTTTATGTGCTTATTTTCGGAAGAACCGGGGTTGACTTTACTGAAAACCGTCGGTAGTTGTTTTAAAGAGACCGAGATTAGATCTATTTCAATTGGTTGGATTAACGTGATAGGGGGTTCTCGCTTTCTGTTTGGTGGCGAGTAAGAAATTCTAACCCCTACATGTCTCGAGGTAGTATAAGGCCCTAATGGGTTGGTTTGCTAGGTGCTTATAGTTGTGAGGATGGCCGTAAAAGAAGATTCGAGGTACCAGCGTAATGCCACAGTGGTGCTGGGATGGTTGAAAAGCCTACCTTTTGTCACCGACAGATGGTTGAAAAGCCTATGTTTGTTACATTTGGTATCAAGGCGCAAGGTTAAGCGAGAACCTTGGCTTTGGTGAGGTAACTCATTAAGAGATAAGGTAATGGAATGCCTTATTATGAGCTTGAGTGTATATATTATATAAGAGCGCATATTTGTTAGTGATATACAAATGTTTTATATTGTGTTGATTTATCTGTTGAGCGGCTTAAAACCTCTGGTTAAGAGGTGGGATGCCATAGTGTCGATAGGGGTTCCTAAATACTTGAATAAGGCAAACTAACACAATACTGTTTTTGAAATTGAGTAAATGAAATAATTTTACCTAGAAATATATTTTGTATATGAAGAATGATTTTGAAAATAGTATAATATTTTAAGGTATTGTTGTTAGGAGTAATAATATTATATTATTATCATTAAGGATTTGTTTAGTCATGCTCGTCCATTTAGTAATAATATTATATTATTATCATTAAGGATTTGTTTAGTCATGCTCGTCCATTTGAGCATTGAGTATTGTTAGTGTGTATAGGTAGTTTTCCATTTTAAGATTTGGGTTGGGTAAATAAAAACAGGGAAAACACTGAAAACATCTTGAAGAGCATGGAGCTGAAGACGGATCCATTGAAGTGTGAGGGTTGCTTGCTATTAAGCTTGAGGATTATTCCAAAATGGATGTAGTACAGGTAGTGTCTTCAGTTTCGTTCTGGCCCAGAACTGTAACGACCCGCTATTTCGGACTATTCGCATCCGCACATGTCGGACTTGAATAATTCAAAATACCGAATTGTTAATTTAAATTTGGCAAAACTCAGTTATACAGTAAATAAATAATCACAGAATCACTGACACAGAGTAATAATATGCAGCGGAAGCAAAAGATAGTAGTTCATGAAGCTACTATATATATATATAACAGAGTTAAGTAGGTTACAACAGAAGTCTCGAATACAATAGTCAAATACAAGAATCAGTATACATCACTGGAATCCCTGAATATCTGAAAGCAGATAGATAGCTGGATCTCCAGGCGAAGCTCCAACTGCAAAGGTGAGTCCCGAAAGCTGAACCACTCAGTCTGACCCGAGCGTAAAGCAAAACACAAAACACTCGAGTCAGGATTAACATTCTTATATCAATAAATCCAACTCAAGTGAAATAACAATTGAAATACAATAACTCAAAGGACGTTGGAATAACCATCCTTTAAGGATCCATTAAACTATCTACTAAGTTGTAGTGTACGCTAAATAGATAATGCCTATCGGTAATGTAAAATATCAAAATAGTGTTAAGGCGTTACCATTATCCCCCTTAACACATTTTATATAAGCGTTATAGTCTATATAGCACTGTAAACTCCACCGTAAACTAGTGGGATATCAGGGAGTACTCCATAGGTATAACACAAAACAAATTCGTAGTGGTCGCGTATATAGGGATACAAGTATGACAAGGCACATGAGGCAATACCCAAGGCAGTGAAACTACCGTTTGCCTGATCCGGACTGGTGAGAACGCATCGCCGCAACGATCGCAACACCGCGAAACAACACCCCCAAAAGTACGGTGGTGCACCAATCAATAACAAGTAATGAGTAGTAGTTACGAAGAAGTGTGTTTGCTCGAGGTGGCTAACTCCATTTGGCCCGACACGGCTCCTGTTTTAGTCATTTCCAATTTGACACAAGTGTCAAGGCTATCCATTATTGTTCTCTTTCTTCAGTCATCAACGTACATCATTTCAACCACTTCATTCTGGATCACACTCTGCGTATAGTTATTAAAGTGGTTTTCGGTTTAGACAGAGAGTATGTCCATAACCGATTCCGGTTTCATTAATAACTTTCGTAATTATTACACCGATTGGTCGTTTAATAAGTTTCAATCAAAAAAAAAATTCAATTTCAATTAAAATTTGTAAAACCAACATTCCATTAGTCTTTCTAAAACAATATCCATAATTTGCGTTCAAACTTCCAAATTACTACTTCGAAATCTTATAATTCAATTTCAATATTTATTTAAACAATACAAATATTGATTCAAGTTCGTATATAAATTTCATTCCGAAATCATTTAAATTAATTTAATTTAACGCTCAAATCAATTAGATTCATTGATCGATTTCATTCAATATTCGTTAAGTAAATTTGTCATTCAAAACAATTTCTATTAAAATCCCAATTCATTAAATCAATTACTTAAGTTAAACTCCATTATATCAAAACTTCAAATTCAATTAGATTAAATTCGTCAAATCAAATTCTTAAATACAAGTCTTATATTTATTTCAATAAAACGCATTTTATTTCTTGTTAAGAAACTCAATCCCATTTATTTATTTACTTAGTTACAAATTTCAACTTAATTAATAAAGAAACCAACTTTCACATATTCGAGAAGTTCAATTTCACTTATTTACTTATTTAAATAATTTTCCAAACTTAATAAATAAAGAAACCCCTTTTCAATTATTAACAAAGTCCAAATTCACTTATTCAAAAGTTCAATTTCTCTTATCAAAGAATTCAAATTTTATTTAATTATCAATTAATTCAATTTTATTTAATTGTTAAATAATTTCAAAACTTAGTAAGTAAATAATTTCAAAACTTAATAATTTCAACTAAATCATTAAATAATTTCCAACTTAATTATTAAATAATTTCAAAATTAATTATTAATAATTCTAAATTTAATTATTAAGTAATAAATTTTTAAACACTTTCTTTCAATCAATTACTACGTTAATATTTTTTTCAAATTTCAAATATTCACATTTTGTTTCATTAAAATTTTAATTTCCAATTTTATTTCAAAACCTTATTATTATTCAAATAAAATCTTTATTTATTTAAATCAAATTATTGACCAATCGGGTTTAATTTAATTCTCTATCCTAAGTAAAGTTCATTTGGGTATTTATCATTTCAACCCGATTCCAATTCAATTCAAAATTCAAAGCATAAGAAAGGGAACTTGCAGTGTGATAACTGGGATGGTGTCAAAGTAAATAAACATGCAATAACAACAATCAATAACAATCCAATAGTTAATTCAAATAATCTCGAAATAATCGTATTAATTCACATTGTTGTTTGTGCAAATTAATATAATTATTTCTAGAATCTACACTATCATTTCATGTAGATTAAAGATTATTACATTGCGGTTCTTCGTTTGATATCTATTATTCAATTTCATACATCGTTAATTTAAACAACATACATTCAATGGTTCAAGGTGTAATTAACCAAATCCTACGTGTCAATTAATTTAACATTAAAGGGGTCATATTATATGAATTTAACAAATCCAATTCAACACATGTTTCAAAATTTTAAACTATTAACTATCCTACATCAAATTCAATTTTGCATAATATTTATCACTTTATACATAACTATTTAACATCCAATATAAACAACAAACAATCAATCAATTATCAATCAAACGGGATTATCATCGTGTAAATAACAGATAATGGTGTCAGACGTCAAAGGTGAACTGATACGTAAATAATAGTGCAATAAATAACAGCAGCATATTTCAATTGTCGTTTCAATTGAAATCAAATTTAATAAATAAAAGAACATTAATCCTGAGTGATTGCTCACCTTTCGAGGCTAGAGAATACAGAAGGTGACACAGATATGCACACTGATACGGATACTGAAATTAAATTTTGAATCCAAGCACGAGTCCCAAAACAAAGCTAGATTGGCACGAATTTGACGACAAAGCTGATAATAGAAATAAATGAAATAAATCAGAATCCGTTTGATATAGACTGAAATAAATTATATACGATTTTATCATATTATCTTCTTAAATTATTGTTAGATTAAAATACATAGAAAAATCTATATATATACATATATTCTGAAATCAATACCACATCTTTAAAACACGCACACACACACACACACACACATATTTGTATATAATTTTTTTTAGATAAACCTTTAAGAATGAAAACATAAAACAATGCATATCCAGTAAACATTATTATACTAAATATACCAAAAACATAGGCAAACTGTTATATTTAAACATTGATACCATGCAGCCTATAATATAAAGTAGACTATCATAACTTACTGTAGCTAACATATATAAAACCTATACCTTATATATAAGACATAGAATGTGTATACACTGTAAATAAATATGTGTAGATAATATGCCTTGTAACATATTACAATATATATATATATATATATATATATATTACAAATAGGAAAAACCATATACACCTGTATTGTTGTATATATCATAGCAGCAAGCACACGAAAATATCACTCAAACATACACATACATCAGTAGCGAAAATAGATGCGACATTACTTTTACAAATACCAAATACATATTATATTCAAAAGCTACTTGCACACTTTAAAACACACAACTATCTTAAACGCCAAGAATAACAAAAGAAAACAGAGCAGTTTAAATAAAAAAATAAACTTACACTAATATATTAAAACTATACTATATGTACGAACTCATATAGCTTCTCAAATAACAGATCAAAATAGAATTAAAAATATATATAAATAAATATATACATACAATTACTTAAAACAAAGACACTATATGCTGGGTACATATCAAATATCACTTTATATATACACTAGCTGACTATAGGTAGTTGATATATCACATACATATTTAAACTATTAAAACTTGTATACACTTACAACAGGCTATGCAGATATATATGTATATAATATAAACCATACCATCTCATATACAATATGCTGACATACTAACTATTAGATTATATAAAACATGCTTACGTAATTTATACTCTAAAATACACTAACCTGAATATATATACAGATGAAGAATTTGGGTTGATGAAACTTGCCTACACGAGATGGCGGACAAGCGAGCAGACATGGAGAGGAGGCGTAAGGCGGAGTCGAGGGGAGAGCTGGACCGTGTTGCACGCGATGCGGTGAGGGTGGCTGGTTGGGGTTTGTGAAGGCTTCAGGTGTTTGCGGTGGTGGAGGCGTGTGTTTGCAGACGTCGATCTGGGTTGGTCGTCGGTTGTGACTGGATAGGTGGGTTGGTGGAGTGGTGTTGGGCAGTGAAGGCCGCACGGAGGTGGGCGATCTGGAACAGCGGGCGGAGGTCAGCGTTTGGGTCGCTGCGCGTGGCTTCGTTGGTGGTTGGTTTGGGACGGAGGGCGAGTGGAGCACAAGGTCACAAGGCCGAGAAAAGAAAAAAAAATATAAGGGAAAGAGGAATAGTTTGGCTACAGGTAGACATGAAGAGGGTTGTGACGCCCCACCTCTATACCCACGCTAGCCAAGGATACTACAGGGTAATTCCGTCAACTAACACGGAGAATAAGGCTGGTTGGGAGCGACCATCTATAGCCTTGCTCTAACTATCTATTGAATACATCGACAATAGTCATACCAAGCAGGTCGACATACCCAATGAATACTTAAAACAAAACCATAGGTGGTTGGAGGATCTATCAGAACAGAATATAACAACTCAAATGTAATATACATCACAGAACAGTAGATCATCATATACACATATACAGATACATAACAGAGTATACAAACTAATACACTTCAAGTGGTATAGCAAACCACAATATACAGACGAACCAAAAGAATACATATATCAGAGTTACAATAAAAGGACTACACAAGAAGTTATGGAAAAAGAAAACTAGCGGAATAGTCCATGCGGAAGCAAAAGAGGCTAAGTCCAAAGGCACCTAACCTGAAACATCTCGGTCTGACCCGAGTATAAAATACACGGGTCAGTCTGGCTAAACAAATCAGTTAGATAAACTGAACAACAATAAACTTGCAAGGTTACAAAGTATAACAAATATCTCTAAAGGAGATAACACAATCATCAGCAAAAGATGAATCATAACAAAACAAGCCTCGTATCATCGGCAACTTAGAGAAACAAAGGATATGAATATCCCAAAACAAGCCAAAAAGGCACTAACAAATACCACTGAAGGTAACACAAGTTCCACAAGGTAATCGCTACATATCGTGCGGCTCAAAAAGACCTACACCGAAGGGTGATACCTAGGGAATATACATATCAATGAAACATAAGATTGCTCGAGCTCAGTACTGTATAAACAAGGATCCATGAGCCCGAAGGCTCCAAACCCAATATCACTCGCACGGTGACGAATGACCAACTCCGAAAGCGATACAATAGGGCAACAAACCCGAAGGCACAAACCCGAAGGTACAAACCCGAAGGCAACATACCCGAAGACAACATACCTGAAGGAGACAGTCCGAAGACACTATCCCAAAGGCAAAAAACCGTAGTGGTGAAGGTCGAAGACCCAGTACTGGACACCACTAACTGGCAGAATGTGTCATAAATCTCAAAAAGGAATCCGAAAAGTAGTAACGTGAGTCCCATAACCACTCATTCGTACTAAACGGTTTACTATCCGTTAGTTAATTTCACACTCAAAGCAGTACAAAGTTCACCTCATTTCATCGGTAAACCAGACCAAAGGTCAAAACGTTCAAACGAATAGATTGGGAATTAATTGAAAAGATGAACACACGTGTTCATTGCACGCGTTTTATCTAATCATTTAATTCTCCTCCCACATTGCTCGGAGTGCGAAATTGTGTGTGTGTTTTAAATAGAATTTATAAATTGGAGAAGCGAGCTCTTAATGCGATTTGAAGAAATCGTTTATAAAACCCGTGAATGAAGTCAAAAAGGAATCATCAAGGTCAAATATGCATAAACAACTAATTGGAAACAATATGCATCGATCAAATTTGGAAAACTAAGCGAACAAGGCCAATTGGAAAAAGACAATAGATTCAGACGTCTGAAAGAAGTGATTCAGACGTCTGAATATGGAAATTAATATGTTTTCCAGAACAGAATTCAGACGTCTGAACCCAAACTTTCAGACGTCTGAAATAGGCATTATTTTGCCTATTTCTTTTCTGGTTGAAATTTAGCACTTTCAGAAGTCTGAAATATAAATTCAGACGTCTGAATCTAGGAATAAAAATCTTCCCCAGAACAACATTCAGACGTCTGAAATAGGGTTTCAGACGTTTGAAACCTGATGATCAGGCATTTCCTGAACCTAGGCCATCTATGGCCAAACAAATCGAAAGCAATCGGATGCGTGTTGATTATGGGCTTACATCAAACGACTACCCAACCTTAACGACACACCCAAACACTCCGAACAACATAAACATCAACCATATAAGGTTTTACATAGATTTGGCTTCAAAAATCATAATTTGGCAATTTCACCTAATCAACCCAAATCGTAAGCAAATGGAAATGAACAAGGGTTAGGAATTCATACATAACAACCAAAGGTACTTATAGTCATAGATGTGAGATAAAAATCTCACCTTTTAATTCAAAACAAGAATAGAGAAGCTCAATAGCAAAGAAAACAACCAACCACTCTCCACTTCAACTCTACTAGCTTCAATCTAAGATCAAAACAAGTATTTTCCTAAGTTAGGTTTAGAAAATTTTCTGAAATTGAAGAGGAAAAGAGTCGGAGAAGATGAAGAGAAGGCTTACCAATAGCTTCTCTTTAATTTTTGGAGCAAGAATTCAAGTTTGCAAGTAAACTGGGGCTTGGAATTTCTATTTCCCTTTCCCTTCCACCATTTTCAGTCGAAGCTTAAGTTTGAGGAGTGGAAATGAGTGAATGAAGAGGAGAGGGCTGAGTTAGGGTATTTAGTTAGCTAGTAGGCTGAACCCAAACCCAAAATCCAATAGAAAAAGTAGCAAAATTCAAATTACTCCAAACATATCAAAGCTTATACTCAAAAAGATCGCAAACGATGTTTTGAACTCAATGGAAGTGGTCTTGAGACCCAATTCGACCGTTTGCAGAAGGTAACTTTTCGGACTATAATCCGACAAACGACGTTATATTTAAACAAAATATTTAAATATACAGCCGATAAATATGCGGGTTGTTACAAGGGAGGTGGCTGTTCAAGTATAGGAATGTGAACAGCGTTGTAGATTTGATATTCTTTCTCTTTTACAAAAGAAACAAATGAAGAGAACAGACCGATAAATTGAACGAACCAAAATAAATATCTACCAAATGTGAATAGTCACAGCTAATAACCAATGTTGAGAGTATCAAAGCAGTTCCCATTTGTTTTCCACCTGGTAGATAAGCCAATGGGCATAGGAAAACTTAAAAGGACCAACATAAACAAAGAATATTGGAACCAGTGAAATGCTTAGCAGTCGGAGAATTCAAAAGCCAGAAGATACAATCTAGGAACTTTAAAAAGGTTATTGATATTATACGGTGGAAATTAATAGTCAAAAGAAATTTGAAATGCTCTAAACCGTACCGATACTACAAATTGTTTCATGGATTTCGCAGCAAAATAGACTTCAAAACACATAAACGAATATACTGCGGAGATCAGCACGACGAGACGATCAAAACGGTATATAGATATTGGTGGTACGATTGAATTTTAAAAATTCGAATTTTCTAATAGCGCAAAAATGTAAGAAAAACGCTGAAAAATAAGATCGACGGAGCTAAAGAAGTCCGAATTTGGAAAAACGAAAAATGACGTCTTGCTCAGAAGACGTTTTAGAATTTTTCTATGTAAAAATATTTGGGTTTCGAAAACATTTTATTTTCATCGCTTTTTAACTGATTAAATTGAAATAAATTTACGCACGAAATAAACTTTCATATTTTTGGACGAAAATTTACCAGTTGCTATGTTTAACTAGACGCATCCCAAATATCAAATTTATATTTCAAAATTTTATCGTTTAAATTCCCACAAAATTTCAATTAATATCGTTATTAAAACCGGTGAAATCTACGGGTCGTTACACTCTCCCCCACTCAAAACTTTTCATCCTCGAAAAGGGAGGAGGTAGGAAAATAAAAACGACCAGAAGAAAATAGACTTGAATTTCATAATAAACAATTAATTTAAACCATATAAATTTCAATGTTAAATCATTAATATTCAACAATTTATTTTTAAATTCAAGGTATTTCATTTAGTTGATTTTTATTATTATTTTTATATATACAAAAGGTTTCTTTCAAATAATTTTTTTATTTAGTTTATCTGATTTACTATTCAATCAGCTTATTATTCCATTTATCTCTATTATCCTTTTATAATTGTAATTTAAGCGTATAACAATTATTATACCTACTCAAATTCCATTTATAAAATCATTTTATATTGTATATTATCCAATTATCATAAATTAACAATTTCTAAAATCAAAAATTGAATTGTCCATTATTATAATCATATTTTATTCGACAAATTTAATTCTTCTTTATTCCAAATTATTATTATTAAATTATTCTACTTAATATATCTTATCAGATATATATTAAGTATATTTACATTTATTATAACTACTCAAATTTATTTAAAATAATTCCTTTGATATCATTTATATTGTATAATATTCAATTACATTATTAGCCTTTGAAAATTTAGGTAAGTTATATATATATATATATATATATATATAATGCAATTGAGTATTATCCAAATATAATTTTACAATTCAGTTATTTCAAGTTAAATATTTATTCAAAATCTTTGCTTCAATTTATAATTTAAAATCATCTTTAATCATATAAGAATTAAATTTCCGAGTAACTTCAAATTTATTTAGAGGTAAATATATATATATAACATATCAAATCGGATTTAAATCATATATTACAAATCAAATCATAATTTAAGAATTTCAAATCAATTTATTTTCAAAACAAACCGTAGCAAAGCTACAGAATAGTCTCTCTACTTCGAAATTCGAAAATAAATGTCGATGATGCGGCTGTCATTACCGAAATTATTTTCCAGCGACAAAATATGAGAGATCTAATTTAATCATTTAAAATTCTTTGAAAACCATTTCTATTCGAAGATATTTTAAATAATATACATTTTAAACTTGAAAACCATAGTTCGAAATTATCGGAAATTAAATTCTCAAATTCTAATTTTAATTCACATCAAATTCCAAATCAATTTATAACCAAATTTTATAAATTCATTTATTTATTATTATGCAATAGTCAATGGCTTACAAACAATAAATGAAAATCAATATTATCATTTCTGACAACAAATTTAATTTCAGAAAACTTATACATAATATAATCATACAAAACTATTTTATTCGCCAAATTCAAAAATACTATTGTGTCAGTTTGCTCTGTTCAAGCGTTTTGGAAATCCTATCGATAACGTTGATCAGACGAATCAATCGAAAACCCAAATCAATATCAACAACTCAAACAACACAATATATATAACATTTTTAATATTAATTCACAAATACACTTTCTCGCTCGACGATACGACAATCGATTTGAAAGCAAGTATAGAGATTCAAATTTGATATAAATCAAATCAAAGAGAATTTTGGTTCGAAAATAGGTTCGATACAGAAGATAAGATAATTCAATTAACAGAACCGGGAGATGGGCAAGCTTATTTAATTTACGGGCAACCTTAACCGGGTCAACCGTAACTTCAAGAATAAGATCGATGCAGAATTCCGAGGCAAATCTACATATGGTCTCAAGAGATGGAATTCAGATATAGCAGGGAATAGATAGCATCGTAAACCAAGGATACAGAAATTTCCAGTAAATCAATGCTTATTGTAAAGGAGTTTCATCCCTTTACAAGTCATTCGAAATTTGGCGAGACCGCCGATTCATTATAAAGATCATTCGAAGAGGAGTGATGGGATACTCCTGAATTTAAAAGAAAACGAATAGTGAGGGATACGAATGAATTTTGAAACCGCAGGGAACGTTCCAAAATTCAAAGGAATTGAGTCAAAATAAAAATATTGAAACTCGAATGAGAGTGATTCTGTAAATTCATTTACCCTATATGCCAAGTTTTTCCTAGAGCTACCAAAAGCTCTGATACCAACTGTAACGGCCCGCTATTTTGGACTATTCACATCCGCACATGTCGGACTTGAATAATTCAAAATACCGAATTGTTAATTTAAATTTGGCAAAACTCAGATATACAGTAAATAAATAATCACATAATCACAGACATGGAGTAATAATATGTAGCGAAAGCAAAAGATAGTAGTTCATGAAGCTACTATATATATATATAACAGAGTTAAGTAAGTTACAACAGAAGTTTCGAATACAATAGTCAAATACAAGAATCATTATACATCACTGGAATCCCTTAATATCTGAAAGCTGTAGATAGCTGGATCTCCAGGCGAAGCTCCAACTGCAAAGGTGAGTCTCGAAAGCTGAACCACTCAGTCTGACCCGACCGTAAAGCAAAACACAAAACACTCGAGTCAGGATTAACATTCTTATATCAATAAATCCAACTCAAGTGAAATAACAATTGAAATACAATAACTCAAAGGACGTTGGAATAACCATCCTTTAAGGATTCGTTAAACTATCTACTATGAGTGTACGCTAAATAGATAATGCCTATCAGTAATGTAAAATATCAAAATAGTGTTAAGGCGTTACTATTATCACCCTTAACACATTTTATATAAGAGTTATAGTCTATACAGCACTGTAAACTCCACCGTAAACTAGTGGGATATCAGGGAGTACTCCATAGGTATAACACAAAACAAATTCGTAGTGGTCGCGTATATAGGGATACAAGTATGACAAGGCACATGAGGCAATACCCAAGGTAGTGAAACTACCATTTGCCTGATCCGGACTGGTGAGAACGCATCGCCGCAACGATCGCAACGCCGCGAAACAACACTCCCAAAAGTACGAGGGTGCACCAATCAATAACAAGTAATGAGTAGTAGTTACGAAGAAATGTGTTCGCTAAAGGTGGCCGACTCCTGTTTTAGTCATTTCCAATTTGACACAAGTGTCAAGGCTATCCATTATCGTTCTCTTTCTTCAGTCATCAACGTACATCATTCCAACCACGTCATTCTAGATCACACTCCGCGTATAGTTATTAAAGTGGTTTTCGGTTTAGACAGAGAGTATGTCCATAACCGATTCCGGTTTCTTTAATAACTTTCGTAATTATTACCCCGATTGGTCATTTAATAAGTTTAAATCAAAAAAAAAACAATTCAATTTCAATTAAAAATTGTAAAACCAACATTCCATTAGTCTTTCTAAAACAATATCCATAATTTACGTTCAAACTCTAAATTACTACTTCGAAATCTTATAATTCAATTTCAATATTTATTTAAACAATACAAATATTGATTCAAGTTCGTATATAAATTTCATTCCGAAATCATTTAAATTAATTTAATTTAACGCTCAAATCAATTTAGATTCATTGACCGATTTCATTCAATATTCGTTAAATAAATTTGTCATTCAAAACAATTTCTATTAAAATCCCAATTCATTAAATCAATTACTTAAGTTAAACTCCATTATATCAAAACTTCAAATTCAATTAGATTAAATTCGTCAAATCAAATTCTTAAATACAAGTCTCATATTTATTTCAATAAAACGCATTTTATTTCTTGTTAAGAAACTCAATCCCGTTTATTCATTTACTTAGTTACAAATTTCAACTTAATTAATAAAGAAACCAACTTTCACACATTCGAGAAGTTCAATTTCACTTATTTACTTATTTAAATAATTTTCCAAACTTAATAAATAAAAAAACCCCTTTTCATTTATTAACAAAATCCAAATTCACTTATTCAAAAGTTCAATTTCTCTTATCAAAGAATTCAAATTTTATTTAATTATCAATTAATTCAATTTTATTTAATTATTAAATAATTTCAAAACTTAGTAATTAAATAATTTCAAAACTTAATAATTTCAACTAAATTATTAAATAATTTCCAACTTAATTATTAAATAATTTCAAACTTAATTATTAATAATTCTAAATTTAATTATTAATAATAAAATTTTAAACACGTTCTTTCAATCAATTACTACGTTAATATTTTGTTTCAAATTTCAAATATTCACATTTGTTTCATTAAAATTTTATTTCCAATTTTATTTCAAAACCTTATTATTATTATTCAAATAAAATCTTTATTTATTTAAATCAAATTATTGACCAATCGGGTTTAATTTAATTCTCTATCCTAAGTAAAGTTCATTTGGGTATTTATCATTTCAACAGGATTCCAATTCAATTCAAAAATCAAAGCATAACAAAGGGAACATGCAGTGTGATAACTGGGATGGTGTCAAAGTAAATAAACATGCAATAACAACAATCAATAACAATCCAATAATTAATTCAAATAATCCCGAAATAATCGTATTAATTCACATTGTTGTTTGTGCAAATTAATATAATTATTTCTAGAATCTGCACTATCATTTCATGTAGATTAAAGATTATTACATTGCGGTTCTTCGTTTGATATCTATTATTCAATTTCATACATCGTCAATTTAAACAACATACATTCAATGGTTCAAGGTGTAATTAACCAAATCTTATGTGTCAATTAATTTAACATTAAAGGGGTCATATTATATGAATTTAACAAATCCAATTTGACACATGTTTCAAAATTTTAAACTATTAACTATCCTACATCAAATTCAATTTTGCATAATATTTATTACTTTATACATAACAATTTAACATCCAATATAAACAACAAACAATCAATCAATCAATTATCAATCAAACGGGATTATCATCGTGTAAATAACAGATAATGGTGTCAGATGTCAAAGGCGAACTGATACATAAATAATAGTGCAATAAATAACAGCAGCATATTTCAATTGTCGTTTCAATTGAAATCAAATTTAATAAATAAAAGAACATTAATCGTGAGTGATTGCTCACCTTTCGAGGCTAGAGAATACAGAAGGTGACACGGATATGCATACTGATACGGATACTGAAATTAAATTTCGAATCCAAGCACGAGTCCCAAAACAATGCTAGATTGGCACGAATTTGACGACAAGGCTGATAATAGAAATAAATGAAATAAATCAGAATCTGTTTGATATAGACTGAAATAAATTATATACAATTTTATCATATTATCTTCTTAAATCATTGTTAGATTAAAATACATAGAAAAATCTATATATATACATATATTCTGAAATTAATACCATATCTTTAAAACACGCACACACACACACACACACACACATATATTTGTATATAATTTTTTTTTAGATAAACCTTTAAGAATGAAAACATAAAACAATGCATATCCAGTAAACATTATTATACTAAATATACCAAAAATATAAGCAAACTGTTATATTTAAACATTGATACCATGCAGCCTATATTATAAAGTAGACTATCATAACTTACTGTAGCTAACATATATAAAACCTATACCTTATATATAAGACATAGAATGTGTATACACTGTAAATAAATATGTATAGATAATATGCCTTGTAACATATTACAATATATATATATATATATATATATATATATATACATATTACAAATAGGAAAAACCATATACACTTGTACTGTTGTATATATCATAGCAGCAGGCACACGAAAATATCACTCAAACATACACATCATCAGTAGCGAAAATAGATGCGACAGTACTTTTACAAATACCAAATACATATTATATTCAAAAGCAACTTGCACATTTTTAAAACGCACAACTGTCTTAAACGCCAAGAATAACAAACGAAAACAGAGCAGTTTAAATAAAAAAAATAAACTTACACTAATATATTAAAACTATACTATATGTACGAACTCATATAGCTTCTCAAGTAACAGATCAAAATAGAATTAAATATATATATATATAAAATATACATATAATTACTTAAAACAGAGACACTATATGCTGGGTACATATCAAATATCAATTTATATATACACTAACTGACTATAGATAGTTGCTATATCACATACATATTTAAACTATTAAAACTTGTATACACTTACAACAGGCTATGCAGATATATATGTATATAATATAAACCATACCATCATATACAATATGATGACATACTAACTATTAGATTATATAAAACATGCGTACGCAATTTATACTCTAAAATACACTAACCTGAATATATATACAGATGAAGAATTTGGGTTGATGAAACTTGCCTGCACGAGATGGCGGACAAGCGAGCAGACAGGGAGAGAAGGCGTAAGGCGGGGTCGAGGGGAGAGCTGGATCGTGTTGCACGCGATGCGGTGAGGGTAGCTGGTTGGGGTTTGTGAAGGCTTCAGGTGTTTGCGGTGGTGGAGGCGTGTGTTTGCGGACATCGGTCTGGGTTGGTCGCCGGTTGTGACTGGGTAGGTGGGTTGGTGGGTTGGTGGAGTGGTGTTGGACAGTGAAGGCCGCACAGAGGTGGGCGATCTGGAACAGCGGGCGAAGGTCGGCATTTGGGTCGTTGCACGTGGCTTCGTTGGTGGTTGGTTTGGGACGGAGGGCGAGTGGAGCACAAGGTGACAAGGCCGAGAAAAGAGAAAAAAAATATAATGGAAAGAGGAATAGTTTGGCTACATGTAGACATGAAGAGGTAGGTGGATGTTCAAGTATAGGAATGTGAACAGCGTTGTAGATTTGATACTCTTTCTCTTTTACAAAAGAAACAAATGAAGAGAACAGACCGATAAATTGAACGAACCAAAATAAATATCTACCAAATGTGAATAGTCACAGCCAATAACCAATGTTGAGAGTATCAAAGCTGTGCCCATTTGTTTTCCACCCGTTAGATAAGCCAATGGGCATAGGAAAACTTAAAAGGACCAACATAAACAAAGAATATTGGAACCAGTGAAATGCTTAGCAGTCAGAGAATTCAAAAGTCAGAAGATACATTCTAGGAACTTTAAAAAGGTTACTGATATTATACGGTGGAAATTAATTAGTCAAAAGAAATTTGAAATGCTCTAAACAGTACCGATACTACAAATTGTTTCATGGATTTCGTAGCAAACCAGACTTCAAAACACATAAACGAATATACTGCGGAGATCAGCACGACGAGACGATCAAAATGGTATATAGATATTGGTGGTACGATTGAATTTTAAAAATTCGAATTTTCTAATAGCGGAAAAATGCAAGAAAAATGCTGAAAAATAAGATCGACGGAGCTAAAGAAGTCCGAATTTGGAAAAACAAAAAATGACGCCTTACTCAGAAGACGGTTTAGAAATTTTCTATGTAAAAATATTTGGGTTTCGAAAATATTTTATTTTCATCGCTTTTTAACTGATTAAATTGAAGTAAATTTACGCACGAAATAAATTTCATATTTTCGGACTAAAATTTACCAGCTGCTATGTTTAACTAGATGCATTCCAAATATCAAATTTATATTTCAAAATTTTATCGTTTAAATTCCCACAAAATTTCAATTAATATCGTTATTAAAACCGGTGAAATCTACGGGTCTAAATGTCATAGTATGTAATTCGTTTTCCATTAAGCGCCATACGGTTTTGATTATGCCCAACTATGCTGAAATATGAGAAGTAAGCAGTTCAGCTATTTTCATATTTTTATTTGACATCTAGACATTATTATAATATCACTGGATTTTATATAAAAGTGTTTTGTCTATCGTAAGGTAAAAACCTGTCCGTGTTTTTGTGCGACGTGGTCCTACGAGATATCATTGGTTTTGAAAGGGTTTAAACATAGTAATTCAGATGTTTGAGTATACTCACACCAAACCCATGTCTGATCTGGGGTTTTATTTTCTTTCTCTAAAACTCTTGTGTGCTTAAATTTTTATGACTAGCCAAGTAGTTCGGGTTTCCCACAAATGCATTTTGGAGGAGCTTGGATCATGAGGCTTCAATGGTAATTAGTTATTATCTTGTTTCCACTGTCTTATATTATGTTGTATCAATTAGGTAGGGACAGATTGTTATAACTGTCCTAGGGTAGAATTTGTATTAGTATGACTCTGATGTATCATTTTGGAAACGACTTTGTAAATAATTATGTTGATTAATATATGTTATTCCATTGCATTATGAGATTTTGTGATTGTTTTGTTTCTTCTACCTTCTATCTTCTTCTTTCACCCATGTTCAACACGAAATATAGAAAAACCCCAGTTCATTACACTTAACGCTTCCTTCAGGTTTCTTTTTTTGGAATTTACAACAATTCAATTGTATATATAAATTAGATTTGGAATTTATAGATTATGGAAGAATAAAAATAGAAAATCATGTGTGTATATTTAAACTTATTACCTTTTTCCCTCGGAGTTGAATTCTTGTATCTAATTGAAGAATTGAGGAAGAAGAATGATGAAGTTTTGCTAGCTTCGAAATATTTTGTGAATAAAAGTGAGGGAGTTAGGCTCTTATTTATAGTGGTTAGAAGGCATTTGGGCCGTAGAATTTAAGTTGGTTTAAAATAATAAGATCCAGGCTGTTCGTGGCATAAACAAACCTAGCCACCTTCAACTAACCGATCGCTTGACCTACCATGGGCAATCGACCAGCCCAATATAAGCAGTCGACCACCTCCTGCAGTATAGGCAGTCAATCGGCCTCCTACCGTTTGCCTCATGTAATAACTTGTTGTTATATATATATATATATATATATATATATATATATATATATATATATATATTCTATTTTTACAAATAAGGTTAATGTTTGTTCAAACGTTAAGTCTCCCTTAAAATTAAAATATTTATTACCATTTCACTTTTAAAAGTTAACATTATCCAGTTTTTAAATTTAAATTCGTTAGAATTATTTTAAATTTAAAAACTTTAAACATCAATAACTTTTCCATTTAAGCTCTTATCGCAAAACTTTATATATGAAAGCTGATCAAAAAACCGCCACAAACACAGGATGTAACTTTCGTAGTCAAATTCCAACGTTTTTAATATTTTCATTTCTAATTTTACTTAATAAATTAATCTCTTATTAATTTTTTGGAGTGTTGCAGTTACATTTTTTAGCTCCTCTAGAACATGGCGTGGTTAGCACTATAGTCTACAACATTTGATAATTTGCTTTTTTATAACATATGGATTGTTCAATTAAACTTTTTTTATAGGTAAGCGGAATATGTAGTACTTTAAAAGTGACCAATGACACCGAAGATAAATTTTTTGAGCCTACAACAAGAGCCACAAGTAATGCGCCTAGATACTTTTAATACAAATGAGTGTCGTCAATTGAAAGTACATGACGATAGTGGGCAAAACCATTAATTGACAGTCCAAAATCCTAAAAATCACCATAAATAATACCATGGGTATGAATAACATCATATCATATAATGCTCCAGCTCTATTAACTAAAATATCAAATATATGAGAACCGCCTTTTGTAGTCCTTTCCAGGATCCATAAATTATTCCAACTGCCTTTTGTATTTCTTTCCAAGCTTGTGAATAAATTACTTTGATATGCAACATATTCGATATTATCTCTTGAGCTATTCTTGTAGTTATATTTGTCTCAGATTTGATTAAGGAGAGACTTTGCTACATACAAACTTTAATGTTGCCTACCGATTGTTTGAGTTGATGGTTGCATTTAAACAAGTGTGTTCCCCTACATATGTTTTTTTCCTTTATAAATTTTGAGATTTTCTCATTGATAGACTATCATGCACTCTCCAATAACATTTTCCATCCACATCACATTAAACAGTACATTGATTTACATATGCTTCACTGCTTGAAAAGATACCGAATATTTAATTCTCTATTCACATTATTTTTTCAATGACCTTATCTTTAGCTCCAAAAGTTAATCCCGCCCAAATTATTTTTTTAGCACATCCTCTTTTGAACATTTCCACTTCTAACCGAAAATTATCCATGGCAGATTGTGCCACCATTGTTGCAGTACAAAGATCATCGGCTAATGAATCTTCATATTTGATTGTATCTTCATCAGCATTTAGATCATTAACCAGTTGATTATCATCATATATGATTGCTTCATTGTTAACTTTCATGTTATCAACTAAAGTTTTACCTACATCATCTACACAAGCGACTTGCATGTTATCCAACCGCACTTCTCTATTGTTTGCATTGTATATGTAATCATCATCATCATTCACACGGGTATTCAATGCTTCTTCCACTTTATTCATTTTGAAACTACAAATAGAATTTTTTTGATAAGAGTAAAGGAAAATACTAAAGTTAAATTAATGCTCACTTGGTGGCTGTTTGAGATTGATTTGAGATATTGCAAGTTAGATATACAAAGTTATGATCCAAATATTGCGCTTGACTAGATGATCAAGTTAGATATATAAAGTTATGATCCAAATATTGCGCTTGACTAGATGATCCTCCAACGATTCAGCTACATCTATTTAATAAATTTGCAAACTCTTTACCACAACGAGTTGCCATATTAAAAGGAAGTGCCGAACATTTTGTTTCTTCAAATTGTGCAATTGGTATTGACTCCATCATTGTAGTATGGAATTATGTGTTTCATTCCAACAAAAATTTCTATCGCTTTCATTTTAACGAAAAAGGTATAATTAATATCATCGTCATATTCCACATCAATAGCAGATGAACCACCATTTTTGACTCATTTTGCTACTATTTTTAAATCATATTCATTGCGCATATAATATTTTTAATTTTCAACCCTTTTGTTAACCAACAACATATCTAGGTTTGTTGTCTTCATCAACCAACTTTTATCCATCATAGTAATTAGAACTGTTGACATTGTCGAATTTTTTCTTCACATATCATGAAATATTACTAGCAAAAATAATAGTTATAAAACGAGAATTAGTTTAAGGGAAGAACCTAAGATTGATTTTAGTCTGAGGAGTGTAAGTTTTAAAATTAAGTCTAAAGGACATCGAATGTTATATCAATATAGCATAATAAAACATAATGATATATTAAACTAGCATCGGATAAGCAAATTGCACAATGAAACTAGCATCAGATGAACTATAGTATATGAACTAAAATAGCATTCATTTTCAAAATTAAAGAAATATCAAATTAATATATCATCACACATATATAATGCTAAGTTCATATAGCATTACACATGTATAATGCTAAATTATATAACGATTGTTTTTATAGTTCGTACAACATCTGTTATATTCGATGTTATATTAATACAGCATTTAGTGTCATTAAGGCTAAATTTTAAAACTCATGTCCTTAATTCAAAAATATACTGAAGTTTTTCCTTCTTTTCATTTTACTGAATTAGAAATTATGTAAAATTTAATTTAACAACATTATCTACTCCAACCGAACTAAATAATATTTTTTGAAAAAAAACCATAAATACAAAATTTGAAAATTAATACCTTGATTTGAGAAAAATATATTATAGAATCTTTAACCGAAAGTACTTTTTTTGATAAAACCTTTGTCTATGATAACAAACTATGAAGAGCAGAAGAAATTGGAGCGGAAATAAGCTGGGTTTTTGATAATGAAAGAGACAAGGAAGGAAATAAGGGGTAAAACAACCCTCTATTTTATATAACAGCTGTATTGAACTTGCACAATCCAAAATTCTGCAAGCTTAATAAAGAAAAAAGTTCATGCAAGCTATAAATACAAAGGATATTATTATTGACACTCCAAATTTGGATATAAGGAAATTATTTTTTCAAAAAGTTTTTTTTTACTATGAGGGGTACTAACCAAACCAGCCTCCTTATAAAATTATAATCAAATTGATCCAATTACTCTTTCTTTTATTTACCTTAAATTTTTCCTTAATCATCATTAACTTTTAATCCAATATCATTAATCAAATAAATATAAGTTCAACTCATCTCTAGAATTGGAAATATGAAAGAGACGAGGTTGAATTTTTACTCAAAAAAGTATTCAACACGTAGATACACTACAACAAAAAGACCCTACGATAGCTCCCGAAAAACGCTATTAAAGGATATTATAGCGGTTCGATAAACGCTGTATAACGTCATGTGATTAAAAACAACCAACATTAGATAGCATGAAAAAAGCGCTACAAAAATTGTTAATTTCATAGCGCAAATATTGCGCTATGTTATTTATTTTTATAGCGGCAAAATAGGCGTTATTGATTAATATCACAACGCTTTTAGCCCGCTATGAAATTCGTTATTAGCCACAAAATACTTATTGTTTTTTCTAAGATAGCACTAACATTGCGCTATAGAAAGTGGTAATAGCGGATTATTAGCGCTATATTTGAACAGGTTATTGTAGACGGTGACTTGTCACAACTCCAATATGCCGCTATAAAAAGTCAGCTACAATAGCGCTTGTACTCTGTTATAATATCTTATTTTATAGCGCTTAACTAACCTATCATTCATCATTATTTATAGCGCTTTTTGTAATACCATAGCGCTTTTTATGGTCTGCATCTTTAATACTAACAGATTTGATAGCGGCCATTAGGCGCTATTAAATTTATAGCAGTTTTGAAGTGCTATAATTTAATTTCACAATTCAAAAATTTTCTACATCCTACTAATAATCTACAGTATTAAATACCAATATAAAAAAGCACAATAATAACCATAAAAGATAATAAATATAGAGATGTAACACATTACATTAAACATACCAAATATTCATACACATCAAAACGTAGTAGCAAATATTTTAAGCACACCCCAAAAAATAGTAGCATGGTTTAACAAAAAAACAAGTACATATTTGATTGTTTGCATTAAAATGAAGATCACAACTTTAGCATCTTCTTCTTTTACACACCTGCAAATAAGATAAATAATTACATTAAGAACGATACATAATTAATGATAGATGTTTTTACATGTAACAAAAAACTAAATTATTGCATAACATTGCATGTCTCATTTTGTATTCGTACATGCTACTATCCATTTGAATCTACATCAAAATTCCAAAATTATGTTTTTACATCATACTTGCACTGTAATTAATAAAAAAGAATAAGATATTAATTACTGAAAAAAGTTAAATAAAAATGATGTGAGATCAATAATACAACGTACAGAAGGTGTGTTTACTTCTGTCCAGCTGTCTCTACCTTGCAATATCATTGAAGGAATCATAGCGTTATGTTTTTAATGCAAGTTTAATTTGGAATGCAATATAATGTAAAAACTGCAACTGAAAATGCTTAACAACACACAAAAATCTAAATCTGCACCGTGAAAAGGAAATTTTGCATAATAAAATTGACTAACTGCACGTGAAATGCAAAAAAATACAAATAAAATGCAAAATACTGCAAATAAATGCAAAAAAAGGGATTATAGATGCAAAAACTAGAGCATAAGAATAAAAGTTTGAAAGATGACCCAAAGGATAGTCAAACAAGCATATTACAATATGAAATATGATTAGGAAAGCTGTTGAAGTAAAACTCGTTTGTACGGAATAAAGAATCATTAGCTCTTTAGAGTCTGATATTTCATGCACTTATTAAACCTTGCACAATTTTATTTTCTATTTTCCATTTTAAAAAAACTTGCTATTAATATCAAATCTGTTTGAATTTTTTAAATACAACAAATTTGGGAAACTCAATGTCATAATATGTGGAGAAATTAAAAGTATATACAACATGTTTTGCTACCTCTAATCGATAACTGTCATGTAATAAAAAAAATACCCACAGCATGTTTGAAGCAAAATAATCCGCACGACGAAAACATAAGACAACATTTCTGCTGAAAACCCAAAAAGAATGTGGCCAAATAAATGATTTGATTGTTGTGATACTACATACAATATGATACCTTGAAATGGGTCCACTAAAAAATTTAATTGTCCAATTGCACTTGTATATAACCTTTGTATATGCTTGTACTGTAGTGCACATATGCGTAGAAAACTTAGTGAGGACGAAGTAAAGTGTAGATCATGAATTAAAAAGTTCATATCATGTTTGGTAAAGTTTAAACAAGTATTAGCAAAGCAGCATCTATGTTTTTGATGACTTGGTGTGATTTTTGCTGTAAAAATGAAAGGCATGCCATGGTCTTCACAAATTAAATGTATAAATTTTTGAACTTGAACAATAATTTACAATTGAAGTTGTTATTTTCATATATATATATATATATATATATATATATATATATATATTGCTTAACTAGGTTTAGGGTTCATTGTGAACGTAAAAGAACTCAATGTGAAAGCAGAAGGTGTACAAGTGAGAACAAACCTGATTTTTCACCATCCCGAGAAATTTCTGCTCTAACTCCAAAAAAATTCTTTCGAGTTGCATTGTATGCTTATCCTTAACCTGTGCTAAAGTAGCCCTACTGATGGTCATATTTCTTCCCATTGCTCTTAATCGACCCGGTCTATCTTGTCCCAATACTTGAGAAAGTGCATCTTCTTTGTAGTTGATTACCAAGCTCGATTGTGGAACAGTTTCAACTTGTTTAATCTTTTTCTACAAAAGTTAACGCACATAGTTATAAATATTGTGTATGGAAAATCCCATAAGTATGTCCTACATTTAAGTAACATAAAAAAATATATCATTTAACATAAAGAAAATATCATTTAATTGTGTATGGAAAATCACAATATCATTTGTACTATCTCTTTCTTTAACCACTTTCATTTGTACATTTATTTACTAAGACTTTATTCAAAATCGAAACTTGTGTTTAGGAAGTGTCCATGGCGAAATACATAGTGCAGCGGTACATCGCAGCATATGGAGGAAAAGAAGCACCGAACTCGATTAAGAGCATGTACGCTATGGAAATTGCTTCACGTAAAACTATACTTCAGATTTATACATGCAAACTAGTCATATAGGAGACTCCACACTTTTAAAATAAAGATATTTGAAACTGAATGCTTTTAAATACATTTAAATATATGTTATAAACACAAGTTTTTATCAACTTACTATAGTATCTACAACAGTCATATTCACTGGTTCACCGTTTTTCCGTGTGCGAGATTTGATCCAAACTTGACTTCTCGTAACGGAAGAGCAATAGCCACTCTGCTTTTTCTGCATTCAAAAGAACATCAAATAACAAACGTATTAACTAAGAAGTTCGCAAATATTACAGTAAATAAAATTACTCTTTTTTTACCATATCTTCAGCAAGTCGAGCCATTCCTTTACGACTGCATGTATGTGGCAACTGTTTGTCTCTAATAGCTCTGTTCTTCATGCTTAATGCCTGAAATAAGAGATTTAAATACATTATCGATATCATTTATGTTATTAAACTTTTACAAAAAAAATAGATAACAGTAGTAAAAAATACCTGAAATTCCACACTTGTTTTTGACTTTACAAATTTCTTCCATTAAGTCATACTTTTGATGTTACTTGGTTTCAACTGAAGTTTTTCCTTCATGGACTTTGCTTTTACTATTTGGCGAACTAGTCTACATTTTGACGCCCTCCAAATACCTCCCAGTTGCTTAAATATCAATGTTTTTTGCCAATCTGCATCTAGTTTAAACCTCGCCTGCAACAATATAACATATTTGTTTGTACGTTTATTATAAATGGTATATATCTGATACCTGTTATGTATTCTAAAAGATTGCACTATTGGAAGAATAAAGCATCAAGACTTCAAAGGAAAGGTTGAAATTCTTAATGCATTATGCAACACTTCAAAGCTGTAAAATAATCGCAAAATAGGGGGAAAAGTTGTAAATGGAAAATAACTTTCAATTAATGAGTTAATTTGTGTATGTTAAATAACTCATTGATCAATCACTTCTCATATATGTTGCTTTGAAATCATATTATGATGTTCTATAATGTCACAGGTGGTGTGGATTACAGTTGCAAGCAAGAGAATGCGGTACGATGTTCATTTAATTTTTTGATTAACTTTATCTTTTGTTTGAATATTGGTTGATTATTGTTAATGGAATTCGCTCCCGTGTACCATTGTTCCATGGGGACATCTTGTTCAGTAACTTGATCAAATTCTGTTGGACTATGACATTCTGATTTTCTTACCTTATGACTTGAATGAAGTTTACTTATTATGTGCAAATACTTTTCAACTGTTGATCTTCCATTGAGGAAAGATGTTTGCAAATCAATCTGCAAGCTTAGGGGCAAAGTGTAAGGAATTCATCACGGCAAAGTGACATGACGAATAGCTATACAGACATGACGAATAGTGACATGACGATTTCCAGATGTTGTACAGACTAAGTTTAAAAATCAGTAAGTTTGTCTTATACAGACATAAGATGTTGTACAGACATAAATAGACTATTTTATTAACAAATTTTTTTGATTAGGACTTAGTGAGAGAAAATGGTTGTACAGACATAAGTAGTTGATTTTTAATAATAATAATTGAGCTTTTAACTACAGGAGAAAAAAGCAGGTAGCAGTTGAAGCATTAAAACCGTTGAAAATGAACATTGTAAATTTCTGTATGGGACAACTTGACTCAAACTGGTATTAAAACATATTTTCAGGTAAAACATTTATTAGTTAAATAAGCTGTAGATAAAAATATATATGTCACCTGAATGCTTTCCCATAGAACATCTTTCAAATCATCACCAAGCTGCCTCCAATCAGTTAATGTAACCGGAACCACTTCTCGTACAAGCGGTCCTAGAAAGGAAGACAACTTGATTGACCCATCTCCTATTGCTTCACCTACACCATTAAATTCAACTTCGATTACCTCCTGAGAGCTGAATGGAAGCCTTCTAACTTTAGTTGGTCCTCTACTCTTTTTTTCCCCATTTAGGCATGCATCGCAACCTTGCATATGTCTCTCATCATTCACTGCACCTTCAATATTTTCTTCTGGCTGAATTGCATTGTCTTCGACTATTTGTGGGTTGTCATGTAGTTGAGCATTGTTGTTTTGTTCGTTTTGCAACTGATCGTTTTCCAATTCTTGTGGGTTGTGTTCATTATGAATCTCATTATCTCTTGCAATGCGTTTGTTTGGTGTAGATTTGGGGTCTTTGACTTCTTTTTGCATGTCAGTGCGCTTTCTCTTTTTCATAATCCTGCCCATTTTCTATTATACAAATTGACCATGTTAAGATTCATGAATTCTAGTCATAAATTTAACAATGTTTATTATGTCAAATGAAAGAGTGATGCAATTTCGAAATAGAACCAGTGCTGGAGCTGCATAGATTTAATCCAGGTCACATTATGGCACGACAGCAATAAAACGCAGCATATAAAACTTTGTAATCCTAGCAAGCATGTTTGCAAGGTAAAATAACATCCTATTTAAATAATTTGATTATTATATACATATTGCCTTACATAGTGCTTTGTTACATTCCATCTATTCATGGCATTTTGTCAATTTCTTACATTATGCTCAAAATGTCATCAAATTTAAAATGGAACGTACAATCAATATTACATGTAAATCAATGAGCTAAACTGGAAGAAATCCAAAACAACTGAAATAAAAATACAAAAGGCAACAGCTGATCAACTTTAAGAATACATGATTTTAAACATGATTTTTTTTCAACATGTCAATTTTTTTTTTCAGTTCAAATTCAAAAACATGATTTTAAATTAAAAACAGACTAACAAACATGATTTTAAACAAAAGATTCATACTTCGAAATTTACTCAAATATGCCTTCACAATCTTCTCTAACATAACTAATATTTTCCATGGAATCAATATCCACATCAGTTTCTTCGCAATCTTCCCTAACAAAGCTAACTTCCGTAACATGATCATCTGTCTCTAATTCATGAAAACCTCTTGGTGGTGCCTTCATTACAACATACCAATTAAAATTATCATTCTCTCTTGAATAAAAAACTTGTTTCGCTTGAGATGCAATGATATATGGATCTCTTACAAATGAAGCTTGACTTTGATGTAAATTGACAAGAGTAAATCCGTCTTCGAAATTCACCCCGTTTCCTATATTTGCCCAATGACACTTGAATACGGGAATATAAAAAACATAATAGTTTAACAAGATTATATTAGTCACTATCCCATAATAAGTGACCACATCGACTCTTTGAGAAATATCTTTTGCACTTTCCCTACACATGGTAGTCGCATCATAAGTCACCACATAATTTTGAGTTTCTCTCTCGATGTCTTCTGTGTGAAAACGTTGCCCGTTAATTACATACCCTTTATAGGACAATGCATTACTACTCGGACCAAAGGCAATCTATTTTAATATTTCATCGCTCGTTGAGTGAAAAGGTATCTACAAAAAATTCATTAAATATAAATTTTGACAAATTTTTTTTCTTGCTAATGAAATGATAAATTAAAATTAAACTAACCTTCTTTTTAATCCAATTGGAGAAATTATCTGTATGTTTTTTCCAAAGCAATGTAGCATTTTTTCTAAACGCTTACCCAAATTTTGTAACTTCTCCAAATGCATACTGATGTTCAAAAAAAATTGTTTAAGTAATATTTAATGATATAATTTCACAAAAAAATAGAATCAATATATAATATATACTTACTCTAAATATGGTTCCACCGCAGCCATATTCATTAACACGGCCAAATGAGAAATATCTTTTTCATTAGATGACAATTCTATTGTCTTTGATTTCAAAAGTGGACGTCCTTCGAGTATCACATTGTTCTCGTAATCTTCATTTCTAACTTCTCTCTCCTCCATTTGTACTTTCTTTTTGTTGAAATTCACCAAAAAATCTCATTGACTCTTCTGCAAGATAAGATTCTGCAATACACCCTTCAGGTCGAGCATAATTCCTCACATAATCTTTAAGTGTTTTCATGTATCTTTCAAATGGGTACATCCAACGAAAATGAACTGGACCACACAATTGCGCTTCTCTTCCAAGATGAATTGTTAAATGTATCATTATAACAAAAAAAGAGGGTGGAAAACATCTTTCAAGCTCGCACAAAATTCCAACAATCCCATCATCAAGATGTCGTAACTTCTCTTGTTCAAGAACACGTTGACATATTTTATTGAAAAAAGAACATAGACGGATTATTGTTGTTCTGACTTTCTTTGGAAATAATCCTCTAATTGCAACGGATAACAATTGTTGTATTAGAACATGATAATCGTGTGACTTTAAACCACTAACTTTGTAGTCTTCTAATGAAACAAATCTTTTGAAATTCGAGCAATAGTCATCAGGACCCTTAAAATCATATAATCTTTTACAAAATAATTTTTTTCCAGACAAAGACAATGTATATGGAGCTGGTGGAAGATATGTTCTATTCCCACGAGGTTGTACATAAAGACTTTGTCGAATACCCCAATCCTCCAAATCCTTTCTAGAATTAGTTCCATCTTTCGATTTACTATCGTGCAATATTGTGCCTAACAGGTTTTCAGCAACATTTTTCTCAACATGCATTACATCTAAATTATGCCGCAAGGGAAGTTCCTACAAATATCAATAATATAACACTTCAATGAGATAAAAAATTTTATTGTTAGGCTAATGAGAAAAAGGTATAATTTAAATACTAACCTCCCAATATGGCAAATCAAAGAAGATTGATTTTTTTTTTCCACCTTAATAGCTCATCTTGCTCATCATCTTTTCTATTGTGCTTACTCTTCTTCTTTTTACTTGTTATCTTCTTATTCAACTTCATATTTAACTTCTTCTTGGTCTCCCGCCTTTTGGTTTCTCTATTCTTATCTTTTCCAAAAACATTTGGAAAGCCTTTCAAAATTACAGAAATGTTTCTTCCCGTGAGAATTCTAGGCTTGCTGCCTTTCTCTACGGTGTTATCAAACCAAGTTTTTTGTTTCCTCCATGGATGTGAAGGATCTATAAATCTTCTATGTCCCATATAAACAATCTTTCGACTATGTTTTAACCATCGATGATGCGTATTGACACCACATAATGGACAACCTTTTTCACCTTTCACACAACATCCTGCAAGATTTCCATAGGCCGGAAAGTCATTTATTGTCCATAGTAAAATTACTCTTAAATTGAAAACGGTTCTACTAAACGCATCATAAATATCAATTCCATTATTCCATAAATGATTCAAGTCTTCTATCAATGGTGCCAAATATACATCTATATCATTTCCGGGTTGCTTTGGACCAGGAATTAGTAATGTTAGCATAATATCTTCCTTCTTCATACACAACATAGGTGAGAGATTATATGTCACAAGCATGACTGGCCAGCAACTATATTTGGAGCTCATCGAACCAAATGGATTAACACCATCTATGGCAAGACCAAGTCTAAGATTGCGTGAGTCGGATGAAAATGATTTAAACCTCTCATCCACTACATTCCATGTTACAGAATCTACAGGGTAACGCATTTTTTCATCATTACTTTTATTATTAAAATGCCACCTTAGGTCTTCTTCCATTTTTTGAGATCTATACATTCTCCTAAATCTTGGAATGATTGGAAAGTATCTTAACACTTTAGCTGAAACTCCTAGCATAACCTCCTTTGAGTCATCATTTATCTTCCATCTTGAAGAGTTGCATTTTGGACAACTATCTAAATCTTGGTACTCATTTCTGAAAAGGCAACAATCATTCCTACAAGCATGAATCTTTTCGAATCCCATGTCAAATACTATGAGGAATTTCTTTACATCATATATAGTCTTAGGAAGTACATTATTCTTTGGTAACAACAACTGTAACAAGGCCAAAAGATTATCAAATCCATTATCGGATAATCCGGTCTCGCATTTAAGATTGTACAAAGCAGTTATGGCAGATAGTTTAGTTTGATCTATGCAATCAGGATATATAGGGGTTTCTGCATCTTCCAAATTTTTAACTAAATCATCCTCTCGTTTCTTCACATCCTCCTTTTCTTTATCATTGGAAAAAAAGTAGTATTCAAAAAATCTTCATCTTCATACCGAATGGCTTTAAGTAAGTCATATGTATTATCCAACTTGATTTCGTTGCCTACATTGACTTGTTCGCCATGATTATTCCACCTACCGCTCTTGTACTTAAGATCCATCCCTCTTATAATCAAATGTTCAACGATAATGTCATCATGATGTCGACTAAGATTCCGACAATCCACACAAGGGCATAAAAGTTTCTCCACGTTTTTTAACTTTCTCTTTGCAGCATCAACAAAACACCTAGCCCCTTGCTCGTACTCCTTAGTTGCTCTTCAATGAAAAATATAAAGACATAAATATTAATATTTAATATAAAATATATTTTTATTTTTGAAATTAAACATCATTTAAAATATTGTATTATCTATTCACCTGTGTAAATGAACCCAATCTTTTTCCATCAGCGTATATAATGTGGAAACAAGCAAGTTTCTAGAATATGAAGCATATCATTAATAATCAAATACAAATTTAAAAGTGATAAAAACTAACCTCTTGCCTGTTAATTTATAAAAAAACGGTTAGGAAGAGGGAAGGTTGTTATGTTGGGGTGGCATATTTTGAACGAAACATATTTGAACTATGTAGTAAAGCCATCATTGTTGGAAATCATTCATGCTATGCATCCACCAAAACAGTCTTACAGCATCCAAAGTGGTCTGCTATGTCGTAGGGTCATTACCCTATGCAACTCTTTATTCATCATAGCTACTAGGACTCTATTAAAATAAAAGTAGGCAGTTGAGATATTTTGACAATCAATGCTTCTTTCCACGCTTTTTAACCGTAAATTGGAATCTGCCAAAACTTTGACGATTACTTTTGTCATGTGTGCTCACATGCCTAATTGATTCATTTCAAAATCTGATAAGAGGTCATTCCTATATTATTGTTTCCCAATATTCATTATAATATAAGCAACATTCACATGTACTGCATTATATTATGATTCTAGTCTTAGTTTTACATAAAAAGTGCAAACTACAAACATAATATGTTATACGTATACTAATTTTTAATGTTGGAAGTTCATACTCATTTTTATTTTCTAGATACAATAGCTGTTATTTATTTATCAATAATAGTATTCATGCATCTACGATGAAATGTGTACATAGAAAAAAAACCACCTTTCCTTTTTTTAAAGATATTTTATTTCAAAAACAAGGAAATTGATAGCGTTATAGTTTTATTGTCGTCGATGTTTGAATTCAAGACCTCAAGAATCCGGGCTAGAGTTCTCGTCTAGACCGGGTATTCTTGTAATTTCAAAATGTTGTGTTATACAAAGATGAATAAAAGGAATATAAAATTTATTTTTCTTTCCCTGTATCAGAACAGTACATACAACTTAGTTTACATTTTCAGAAAACATTATAACTCAAAAATGAAGTGCTTGCTGGACTTCAAATATTAATCAACATTTTTGAACCTGTGGATCGTATAATTACAAATGAAATTTAGATCACCTGCATTTAAATTTAGCAAAACAAAAGAGCAAAATTTATCTCCCCGCACACACAATTCATCAAATTTAAATAAAAATGTCCAACTGAATTCTCATTGACATCAAGAAATGGAAAGCAACTACTTCATCATTTATTTATTATCGCAGCTCATATCTTACTTCACCTTAGCTTTAATTTCATAACCCAGGATTAATAATAAAAATACTTAGCTAATCCGAGATAGTAATAAAATGAAAAATAAGCAAGTAAAAAGTGAAGTAGCTAGTACTGGAAGTCTGGAACTAATTAATGTGAAGAACATAGCTCAATAGATAATCCAGAATCAAACAACTCTTCAATCATCTGCTCAATATGATGTTCTTCCAATTAGAAAAATCAAAAAATAAAATCGAGCGCTCACCTCCTCGTGACGCTTCTTCAATACAGGGAACGCGGCTAGTTGAATATAGTGGAACGCGGTCGCCTCTGGCCGTGAGAGGAGAGATCGAACAGCAGAGACGTGGAAATTGATTAAAACAGCGGAGATGAAAGATCGGAAGTTGTCAAATTTAGGGTTGGAAATTTGGAAATTTGGAATGAAATTGATTAAAACAGCGTCTGCGTGATGGAGGGAAATGAAGCGTGATGGAGGGAAATGTATATTTGGGGGGGGGGGCTCTCTTTTGCAAAGCGTTACTTAGGTTTGGGTTAGGAAATTGATTAAGTCAGTAGAGAGTTGAATGAGAGTTAACCACATTAATAGCGCTTTACCATATCGAGCTATCTATTGGCGTAATAAGTAGTGAATTTTGTTGTAGTGATATTGTTGAAGAAAATGATACAAGTTGATTATGATCGATCAAAATTTAACTATAATTTTAAATCCTAAGTTTTACTTATTTAAAAAACTACATGATAAATAGGTGAAAAAATAACCTTCTCATCACTTTCTCAACAATTTGGATCTGATTTTGATGATCAGATTGAATTTTTTGTTTTTCCAATTATTTTCTTCTTGAAAAGGTAGGAGAAGGAGAGAGTAAATTAAATACTTATATTTTTGATATTTTCACTAAGGGCAAAAGAGGTATGAATATTTGTTATATTAATATAATGTTTACCCTCATAACAATTTATTTTATATGAAGTTCTCATAAAATTTGACATTTTCATATTCAAAACTGGAGCGTCAATAATGATACCCAATACAAATTAAAGCTTGGGCAATTTTAAATTGCGCAAGTTATATATGTGTGGCTTTAATTTTTCAGTTAGTTTCCATTGAGGTATGAAGGTATAAACGTAGAATAAGTTATTTTGCAGCTTCTATATAAAATCTTTGTTAATAGTTGGCTTGGAAGCACAAACTTTTGGTCCGACCACGAACTTCCCAAAATACCCTTTATTCATATGTAACTTAATTATTATCAATTATAGGAAATTATTCCACGTATAAGTACCCTCAAAAATTGATAAATCCTAATTAAATGCAGCTGTTATTCCTAATATTTTTAGCCTATTATTTCTAGGCTAGACTGAACTATTCAATCTAAGTTAAAACAATTACATTTCTTTACAATGTCAAACAATTCCTTTATGCTTAAGAATATGATCTAATAAATAAATATCATTTGAACAAATAAACATCATTTACAAATTCGTTGTTTATTAATTAATAATTTTGCATTTTCTTTTGAATGTGTTAATCATATATAAATTGTAGAAGAATAACTAATGCGCAAAGCACATGCCACCATCATGCACGAAGCGTGTACCGCAACGCTCATAGTAATAATAATAATAATGAAAAAATGAAAAATAGTCACATAAAAAGCACTATTCTGAATTATTGTTTCTTCACAGTCCCATAGTTTAGTACTTTTTTCCTTTGCTTCTTCTCGCATTCCAGATCTTCCCTTTCATCGACCGAGAATTGCTGCCAGGTGAATAAAATCACGACTCTGGTACCAAATTGATATGACCTTTGCTATATTGATATTGAGATTTGGTGTGTGTCATGATGGAATGAACAATGATGTGTTTAGGTGCAGGAATGATCAGAGTGCGGTGATGCTATAACAGAAATGAGAAGGAGAAGATGATAACAGGAATTAGAATCAATAGAAGAAGGTTGTGAAGGAATTCAGTTATTGAATAATAGAATAAACAAAAGAGGTGAAAAATGAAAAGTAGTAAGAATAATTGCAGGAGTAAGAAACTTGTTATTTTTATTATATTTCTCTCTTCTTTATTACATGGCCTTCATTCTCTATTTATAATGCTGAACAAGTAGACTAATTCAAACTAGCCGTTACAGTAGTTTTGGCTAACACTCCTAATCATTTTGTATTTTACATTGCTGCATTGGCAAATTACAAAAGATAATTTGCCAAGAAAATAAGCGGTGCATGTACACGTGCACGACATGCACAGTCTTTAATTCAGCTTGTTCTTCGTTGTTTCATGCTTCAGTCAGTATAAACTTGCATCTGTATCCCTTCTAATTCCCTTAGCATCATTTTCTTTGGTTCCAACTAACCGAGGTGTATGGGGAGGCTTCTTTTCGCAAGTGTTTGATGAAATGCCATCTTCAGTTGAGTGCCCATCAAATGTTTATTGAATTATCTGAGCATAACAGCTCCCCTCCCTTTTAAAAAGAGACCTTGCCTCAAGGTCTAATGTCGGAAATTTCTTTATTAAATCCCAATATTCTTCCCAAGTAGCATTGGTAAGTGGTTTATTCTTCCATTTGACCAGGACTTGTACAATTGGTTTGTTGTTTTTTAGAACCATTCGCCTATCAATTATGCTCTCTGGTTCATAAACCATTGTATCAGTGAAGATGGTGTGTCTTGCTGTAAAATATTGTGTAAGCCTATTTTCTTATTGAGCTGAGAGACATGGAAAACATGGTGTATCTTTGCGGTTTCAGGCAGATCCAATTTGTAAGCAAATTCACCAATTTTTTGTATAATTTTGAAAGGACCATAATGTTTGGGAGATAGCTTTGTAGTATTTGTTGTACTTATTGAAATTTGTCTATAGGGTTGAAGTTTTAAATATACCCAATCATCAATGTCAGACTGTCTTTCTGTTATATGCACATCAGCCTGCTTCTTCATTCTATGTTGCATAAGATGTAAGTTATCCTTCAAAAATTGTAAAGTGACATCTCTAGAAAATAATCCCTCTTTCACTTATTGAACTTTTGCAGTGTTTGGTACATATGATAAAAGGGTAAGAGGTTGTCTTCCATAAAGAATTTCATATAGGGTTAATTTTGTAGATTCCTTCCAAGAAGTGTTGTACCAAATTCTGCTAGAGTCAACCATTTTGTCCAGTCCTTTGATTTGTGGCAGATGAAGCATATGAGGTAGTTTTGCAAGATTTTATTTATAATTTCAATTTGGCCATCGGTTTCTAGATGATAGGCTGAACTATATTTAAATGTGCAGCCTTGTAAAGTGAAGATTTCTTGCCAAAAATAGCTAAGAAAAATTGAATCTCTATTACTGATTATTGTTGCAGGCACGCCATAAAGCTTGAAAATTCCATCAAAGAAAACTCGAGCAACTTGCTTGGCTGTGAATGGATGTTGCAAAGCAAAGAAGTGAGCGTATTTTGAAAGTTATCAATTACTACATAAATAACAGTGGCTTTATTGCTTTTATGTAGATGTGTAATGAAATCCATTGAAATGTCAGTCCACACATGATCTGGAATTGATAATGGCTGCAGAAGACCAGGATAAGCAATATTTTTTGATTTTGCTCGTTGACAATCATCACACTGTTTAGTAAAAATTTCTACTGTGGATTTCGTATGTTTCCAAAAGAAGTTTTTGGAAATTTTTTCTTTGTTTTATTAACACCAGCATGTCCTCGAAGAGGTGAAGAGTGAAATTCAGCAAGTACTATATTTAATAAGGAATTGTTGCAATGATCTAAAAGTATTCTTCCTTTGTAAAATATAAAGCTGTCAACAATCTTGTATTTATCAGCCAATAATTCTCCATTTAATTTTTTTTTCATTCTTGACTTCATAGAATGGACTTTGTTGGATTTCATTCCTTATTTCCTCTATCCAGTCTGCTTGTACTAGAGAGATAGCTTGCACTGATGGTTTTTCATGTATTCTAGATAAACTATCTGCTACAATGTTTTCTTTGCCAACTTTATATTCTACTTGGTAATCGTAACCATGAAGTTTAGCCAACCACTTTGCTTGTATTCCTGTAGTTAACTTCTGTGATAATAAGTATAGTACTTTGATGATCAGTTCTGATAATAAACTTTATACCAATCAGATACCGAGACCATTTTTTGTTGCTAATAATAATGCCAGAAGACAAGCACCATTGTCCAAGTGGTTAATTGATTCGACTTTGGTGCAAGAGGTCACAAGTTCGAAACTTGCTTTCGAATGTTTATTGACATGGGATATGTTGTCCCAATGATTTGTTGTATATAAAGTACCATTTCAAAAAAAAAAAATGCCAGAAGTTCTTTTTCATAAGTGGATAACTACAAATTCTTTCCATGTAAAGCTTGGCTGATGTAAGCATGCGGCTTATTGTCTTGAAGTAGCACAGCTCTAGCACCTGATCCACTGGCATCACATTCGATTATGAATTCTTATTAAAGTTTGGCATGTCAAGGACTGGAGGATTGATAAGGCAAGTTTTTAATTTATAGAAAGTTTCTGTTTCCACTTCATTCCAATAAAATAGGTTTTTCTTTAGCATGGCTGTTAATGGCTTTGCAATAGTTCCATAATGTCGAATGAATTTCTTGTAATAGCCAGATAGTCCTAAAAATCCCCTGAGAGCTTTGATGTTTTGTGGTTGAGACCAATTTAATACCGCATTTGTTTTTTCCTTGTCAACTGCAATACCATTCTTTGAAATTATATGACCTAAATATTAAAGCTTTTCTTCAGCAAAAGAGCATTTTGATAGTATGACAAATCGCTGATTGTCTTGTAGAACTTGTAGTGCAATTCTTAGATGTTGAATGTGTTCATCCCATGATCTGCTAGACACAAGAATATCACTAAAAAAATACTAAAATGAATTGTCTTAAAAATCTTTTAAAAATAGAATTCATGAGTGCTTGAAAAGTTGAAGGGGCATTAGATAATCCAAAAGTCATTACCAGAAATTCATAGTACCCTTCATGAGTTTTAAATGTTGTTTTATGGATTTCATTTTCATGCATTCGAATTTGATGATATCCCGATTTGATTTCAAGTTTTGTAAAACACTTTGAACCATAAAGCTCATCCAGAAGGTCATCAATTAGAGAAATAGGAAATTTATCTTTAATTGTTGTTTTATTTAATCCTCTATAATCTATCCAAAGTCTCCATGAGCCATCCTTTTTCTTAACCATCACTACTGGAGTAGAGAAAGCACTATTACTATTCCTAATTATACCAGAGGCCAACATCTAATTAATTAATTTCTGAAGTTCATTTTTAATATGATATGAATGTCTATATAGCTTAAGACAAATAGGCTATGAGCCTTGTAATAGTGGTATTTGATGGTCACAATGTCTTTTGGGTGGCAAAAATTGAGGAGAGGAAGTTACAGTAGGAAAATCAGTAAGCAAGTTTTGAATAATAAGATGCATATTTATTTCTTTTGAAACAGATAGGGATGGAGTCCAAAGCATGACTTTTAAACTGGCATGGTTTATTTCTTTTGAAATATTTTTGTCATTGAGATGTTTAATATCAGAAGCCAATAACCCTTGCTAGTTAAATTCAGTGCCTTTATATAAAAAAACCTGACTTGAAGTTTTTCAAAGTTGAAACAAATTTCATCAAGTTCGCGCATCCATTGTGTACCTAAAACTATATTATGACCTTCCATTGGTAATATCAATAAATCTATAGGCATTTTGCAACCTTGACAATGTAATAAAATTTGAGAGCATAACTCTTTACCTTGAAGCCTTTGATCATTTTCTACCCTTACTTCCAACGATTTTGTTTGGTGCCTTGGTAGATTTAGTTTTTGGGCTAATTTATCATCAATAAAACCATGTGTTGACCCAATTAATAAAATAACAGTTTGTTATTAATTTTGCCTTTTACTTTGATAGTATGAAGTGTAGGAATTCCTAACAAGGCATTAATAGAAATAGAAAAAAAAGCTTTATCGGTTGGTCATCTTTTGATTTTGGAGATTGTATATTATTCTCAGAAAATTCATCATCAGTATTAAAATTGTTTCCCAAGTCTATATTTCCCTCTATAACATGAATCTGCTTAGTTTTACATTTGTGACCAAAATGATATTTTTCATTACACCCATAACAAATATATTTTTTCTTGTGTAATAATTCTTGAGGTGTTAATTTTTAAATTTTAAAAATTTATTAACAGGAGTAGGACCAGATTGGGGAACAAAGGGCTGGTCATTGTCTGTAGAATTTTTAAAGGAAGATTTTTTTTTTTGTTTTTCTTTTTTGCAAGCCACCTTGTTTCAAAATTTTTGCTCAAGAAACCGCTGAGTCAAAATCTATTGGGTTTGCAGCTATAATATCAAATTTAATTTCTTCTTTCAACCCTCCCAATTTTTTTTGTAAAAGATGAGTCGGTGTAATGTGTCCAATTAATCCTTCTAGTTGTTCAAACTGATTGACATAGTGCATAACAGTGGTTGTTTGTTTAAGATATGAGAATGTATCATATGGCCTAACAAGATCATTAGTGCTAAAGCCTACCTGAGTAGCTTTAGAGAAGACTGACCATTAATCATAATGAGTAGCAATATGTGAATACCTGTAGAACCATTGTAATGCTTCTTTTTTGAGATGGTATGAACAGATGTGAGCCCACTCTTGAATATATATTTTATTTTATTGATTTTTTTTTCCAATTGTCGAATCCAGTCTATTACTCCGTCCTCTCCTGTGTACCGTGGAAAATTCATTTTTATTTTGAATTTAGTATTGTCTTCGGGATGATTTTTGTGGTGAGCAGGGAGCTTAGAAGAAGAATTATCCACAATGAATGTGTCTGTTCTTGATAAGATTGGTGGCCTATTGATTGATGGCATATAGATGCTAGATCTATTATTGCATTGCTGAGTTGAAGTTTGTGGTAAAGAGGAAGATCTGTTGATATCTGATCTTTGAATTCCTTGAATTCCTTCAGAATATTTTTGAGATTTAATTTCCTTAATTTCTGAAAAAAATTTCACCATCATTTCTTGAAGATCTTAAATACCGTGAGTATTTCTTGATAGCCCAATTGATATTTCTTGTGAATTTTTTTTCTGGTTTCTTGAGTGATAATGCAGTCCTATTGTTAATCAGATCTTGCTTTTGTCACCTCTGTAGTTGTGATAGATCTTCCATGTTGACAGAATCAATTAAAGGTGGGGAATCTTCGTCATCATCAGAACTGTCTCGTGAGGAACTTTTTGTTAGAAGTTATATTTGTTTGGCTCAGTCAACACATTGTTTTACACGTGTTCCTATTATTAGTGCTAGTAGTTGGTCTTTCCTTATTTGCTGGGCAAGAAACAAGTAGTGGTTCTTTGCCTATTTATTTATCTGTATTTTCTTTGTTTTAAGTACTGTAAGAAATAACAATGTAGTTGTTTTGTGTTTTACCGTTATATCTCTCTCCCTTCTCTCTGCATCAAATCCTAACACTTTTGTGGTGAGGGACAATGTTGTGCTCACAAGAAGGCTCTAGTACCAAATTGATATGATCTTTGCTCTTTTGATATTGAGATTTGGTGTGTGTGTGTGTCATGATGGAATGAACAATGATGTGTTTGGGTGCAGGAATGATCAAGTGCGGTATGATATAACTGAAATGAGAAGGAGAAGATGACAGCAAGAATTAGAATCAATAAAAGAAGGTGGTGAAGGAATTCAGTTATCGAATAATAGAATGAATAACAGAGGTGAAAAATGAACAACAGTAAGAACAATTGCAGGAGTAAGAAACTTGTTATTTTTATTATATTTCTCTCTTCTTTATTACATGGCCTTCATTCTCTGGTTATAATGCTAATCAAGTAGATTAATTCAAACTAGCTGTTACAATAGTATTGGCTAACACTCCTAATCATTTCTTAATTTACATTGCTGCACTTGCAAATTAAAAAAGATAAATTGCCAAGAAAATAAGCTGTGCATGTGTACATGTGCACGACATGCATAGTCTTTAATTCAGCTTGCTCTTCGTTGTTTCATGCTTCAGTCAGTATAAACTTGAATCTGTATCCCCTCTTGTTCCTTCGGCATCAGTTCCTTTGGTTCCAACTAACCGAGGTGCATGGGGAGGCTTCTTTTCATAAGTGTTTGATGAAATGCCATCTTCAGTTGAGTGCCCATTAAGTGTTTGTTGAATTATCTGAGCGTAACAAAATTACTGCGGTGACTCACTACCATAAAACTCACCCAAATCCTATTCAACCTACCAAAAATCTCGTTTATGCAAAAGTGAAGTCCCTCAACGTATGCGCATCAAATCATCTTTTCAAAGTGTAATTGCTTTGATTTATTTGCCATAACCATGCAATGTCTGGTTAACTTACTAATGCGAAAGTTTTACTGTGTCCTTTTCCTCGACAATACTGCAATAATACAAATGAAGCTTCCTTGTTCAGCACTCCTTTACAATGTTTGGATTTCTTGTTATGGAACAAGAAGAGGAGGAGTTGTTTGCTTCAATCAATGTGATTTTGAAGCTTCATTGCAGTTATTGAAATGAAAATGCAAACAAAATTCAGCCGTTTCGAATCCTGCTTAGCGAATCATTAGAAATATGTTGACTTATAGTATATTATATACTACTTTTGATTTGTAGTACAACTGTGTACTATCATTCAAATACCCCACTTCAAACAAAGAAAAAAAAAGCACAAAGTGGTGGATGAATTTCAGCAACAGATTACAGAGCTTATAGACAGATCTTAGACTAAATTAGCAAGTAATTTATTCTCGCGATCTTAGTTATGTAGTTAAGGAGTTATCATCATCCATCACCATTCCTTGTTATAAGCAAATCTATTGGTGTAGTACTATAGAGTATAACCCATTTAACAGAAAGAAACACAAAAAAAAGAAGAAAACACCAATCCACCAATTAACTATTTATAAAAGCACAATCATACAAATAACATAAGACAATAAAAAACCCACAAAGCACATCTTAGCATCTCTCTTCCGCATTGGTGCTCTGCTCTGCACTATCTGTCATACCGGAAGGTTTACTCCATGCTGCCACCACGAGATATGCAACGAAATTCACTGTACATAAAGCAGCAAGTAGCCAATAGAAACAATCCAATCTCCCTCGATTGATGTCATCAGCCAACCATCCATCTCCATTTGTACCCGTAGAAGTTACATTCTTCACAATGATGACCAATGCGCTGCTGAAAAAGAACCCTAGAGATAGGGTAGTCAGAAACAAACCCGTGCTCATGGTTTTCATTCCTTTAGGAGCTCTTGTGATGAAGAAGTCGAGTTGGCCCGTGTATATATAGGCTTCCCCTGCCCCCACGAAGAAAAATTGAGGGATGAGCATGAACACACTGATTGGGAGAGTGTCGTTTGCGCTATAGGATGGCTTTTGAATCTCATGTTTTGCTATTGATAGCCTTTTCTCCTCCGCTATTGCCGCTGCCACCATGCCTAGTAGAGATAGAGATAGGCCTAGTCCTATTCTTTGTAGATCCGTAAACCCTATGTTTGTTCTAGATGTTAGTGTTTTGACTTAGTTGAAAGATGGTACAACACATTCAATTTTGCATGCGCACAGGGTTGGTATAAGATGATACCAAATGGGGAGAGTGCTCCATTTGGATTTTGCCAAAACTTATTAAAAAGATTGAAACATGGCAATTAGTCATAACTGAAACTAAATGTTAGCCTTATTTGGTCCAATAAATTACATTTGTAAATCCCAGTTTATATATTTTAGCAACAATTCCCCACCACTTCTTTTAAATACGCTTTTAGTATACATATTATTATTCTACAACGTGGGACTAAAACAGATTTTAATATCCTATACATCTTCATTCCTCTAATATTTTTGGTTCTTGTTTAAGGCAACATTTTTACTGATATTTTCAACTTTCTGAACCCATTTACTGGCTCTACCACTGCATGTTGAATTTTGCAACAGTAGGTGGTGGGCATATCATACATCTATGAACATGCATGCGTATTTTGAAGTGTATAGCAAATGAATCTTGCATGTCATACATGTAATTGATATCCAAGTAACTAGTTTTGAGACATGATCCACAGATATGTCTTGATTCTTTACTAAACTTCATTTATTGAAATTGAGTACCTTGTTTGCCTTTCCATTTCTTCATTATTGGAATGATTGCTCGATCGTAAAAGGCAAGAGCTATGAGAATTGCCCCCACGAAAAATGCTGTCAGTGACCCTGCTGGAATTTGAAAACTTCCAACTGACCTTTCCATCGTACTTGCTTGTTCTACTGAAAATGTGATCATTTGTGCATATGTGGTCCAAAACAGTATTGTTGTAGCCCAAACTGGAAGCAACCTGATCATCATCTTAACCTCTTCTACTTTAGTGACCGAGCACAGTTCCCATGGATTTGGGCTCACCACTTCGCCATTATTTGTCTTATCAAATTCCCCTTTTACTACCACTGCTGCCTTGTCCAAAAAACTGGCAAAACATGCGCCTTGCACATGTTAGTGTTCTGCATTGTTATAACATGTTTGGCAATACCATATATATGTATATATGTATAAGTTTCTTCTCTGGTTAGAGTGTCTGGTAACAACAAGAGTTTTTGATGCAAAAGCAGCAAGTTAATAAACCGCAAAAAACTTGCTTGCGGCTTATTTCATATTCTAGAAGTAAATGATATCAAAATTTTAACTTATGTATCCAAATAATTATATTATTTACTATTTACTGAAAACTATTTAAAAATAACAACTCAAAAGTCAAAACCACTTTTAAGCAGTTTTTTTAAAAAGTTTTTCTGAAGTGGCTCTTGGTATGTATGTTTATGGTCTATTGAATGGGTATAATTTTCTCACCTGAACTGATCCGTGTGATGAATCCTCGTCCCCTCGGGTTGATCTTCGTACAAATAGCCAACATTGGTTGGAAAACTCAACTTCCTTTTTTTCAAAGCAGCAGAACAAACCTGAATAATATGAACTACAGGGCTCCCAACACTCTTTTTATACCGGTATCTTTTTGTACCTGCCAAGAAAATAACAACTGCAGTAACCATACTAATGCAGCATATCCCATAAGCCCAACTTCTTCCAACTTCATCTTGTATGTAAACCAAAACAGTCACTGCTAAGAGTGTGCCCATGCTAATGAGGAAGAAAAACCTATTAAAAAAGTATGTCATTTGAGTTTTTTCTTTAGGGTTTTTCTCATCAAATTGGTCCGTTCCAAATCCTGATACACTTGATTTTAACCCTCCTGTTCCTAATGCAATTAAATACAGGCTTAAGTATAGGATGCTCATTTGTAACGCGTTTGCTTGTTTGCATGTTTCAGTTGTGCTGTTGCATGGTGGTGGCCGCAGCTGAGGCAGCTTTGTTGATAGTGCTAGCATGCCTGTACCCTGTATCCATGTGAGTTCAACTCTATCATTAGGTGTATATATGTGGATAATTTGTTAGTTGATGCCACGTCTGACAAATTATAACAAATTTAGACAAGCTTGTGAATTAACTACAAACATAATCCACTTTCTAACGGTGACCGAAACCATTTGAAGTGGTTAAGGATTAAGATACATTAATTTTTGTTCAAAAAGCATTGAAGCTATATAAAATAACATCAGTTCATTTTATTCATAAAAGTAAAACTGTGTGGCAGTTGCAATTTAAGTTAACACTACTTTCATTTTGTAATTGCGTTACTTGAGATGGTACAACACAAATAATCAACTTTTGTAATGGCCATGCTGGTAGAAAGTTGACTGTATATGTAATATGATTTAGACCATGGCTAAGTGTGCGATAACTTTGCAAAATTGGACCAAAATGTTTGCAAAAAAATCTATACTTTTTGATATCAACATATAATCAAGTCCGACATCTTAAGATAATTCAGTTTTGGCTGGCTAGTGACTTACCAGTGATTGTACAACTGCAAATATTGCAATAGTGAGAAATCGGCCTAGGAAGGAGTCGGCTATAAAGCCACCAAGCAAGCATAGAAGAAATGAAGTCCCCATGAAGTCCGTAACTATGTTAGCGGACTGTGCACTTGGTATATGCATTGTTCCGACTAAGTAGGTCACAAGGTTCACTGCTATTCCCATTGTCGACAACCTTTCACATATTTCAATTCCTGTATCCAAAACATTTGTTCTAAGCAAGAAGTCTTATTATTGAACGTTGATTAGTTTTAAATGTGTTTGTTTGCAATCAAAATTTAATGCTCATCAAGTATTTTTTTTTTTTTTAATAAGAATTTTGGTTTTCAATAAATAGGACTAAAATGCGTGATGTTTAATTGTAATATTAACTACAACATTTATTTAAATGGTTGATGTTTAATGACAATGGGCATTGCTACTAAGCCGGAGTGGATTTCGTGGGAAGAATAAAAGTGCTCCATGGGACCCACCACTTAGGTGGGGCCATTACATGTTTTACTCTCCTATGAAAATCTTTTATGTGTTGATAGCATAGTCTCAAAGACCGAAGCATCAGTCAAAGGTTTCAATGGTTTAACTGATCAGACTGTGAGAACCGCGTTGACCGCTAATTTTTATTTTATTGATTTAAATGTAAATTTTAATCAATTATGATTAATATATTGAAATTTCAAACAACTATTTTGACACATTTCATAATAAGTATTAATTGAAATAATTCTATAACAATTTTTTAGCGTAAAATTGTAAATTTTTTTATTTTTTAAGATGAAAAAGGTTCAGATCAATGATAATTTGTAAAATGTGCACTAATAATGTATTATGTCGTCCAAAATTGATAAGATAATTCAATAATTTAGTGGTTAAGGTTATGAAACTATTCGTTAAATTAATTATGTAAATAAAGAATAAGGCGATAAATTTTTCTCCAATTTGAAGAACCGTTGGATTAAAAGTGGTCGGTCCGAATCTTTTTTTAGGGTTTTGAGGTTAAACCGTGGGTTTATGCACACGTAATGTTATTTTATTTTCTCCAAGATCGAATGTTAACCGTGATCGAACCAATATTGGGTTTAGGGATGGTAATGGGGCAGGTCTAGGGTCTAAATCTGGTAGACTCGCCTCTATTTTGACCTACCAAGACCCGCCTCACTGGGTCGTTGGGGTGGGTAGAGGAGCTCCGGGTCTAGGGTCGGGTTGGGGTTTGGCCAACCCGCCCCAATCCGACCCGTACAACCGAGATTTCATAAAATCGCTTTATTACGATAACGATGATTTGTTAATCCTTTTATACATAAGCGGTTATAATATAGATTTTCTAATGTTTCATTTAATAAGTTATATGATTTTTATGATAATAAGCCGCATAACTAATAATTACATAATAACGTACGCATGTGTTTCTTAAACCGTTATCATACACCTCATTCTAACTACCTTACCTATCATTGTAAACACATTTGATGTTTATATTTATTTTATCGTTTAGTGACAATCCCTCTTACAACTAAAACAAATAAATACATGTACATTAAAATATAATTTTGAATGAATATGTCACTGGGTCTTGAAATGAGACGGGTCTATCCTGACCCATATAGGTTCTGGGTACGGGGCTAAAATTTTGACCCGCACACCGGGTTTATGGGGCGGATCTAGGGTGGGGTTTAAAAAATCCAGGATGGATCTGAGGCATACAAAACCCACCCTAACCCTCCCCATTGCCTTCTCTAATTGGGTTGGGTCTTTAAAACACTGGTTGATAGTATTTCTGAATGACAAATAATTATGTTTTACATGAAAAACAAAAGGCTAACTTAGGTACTAAACATGTGATAAAAGATAGTATAAGACTTAGATTCAATAATTTGTTAAGATGTCTGATTTAAAAGCAAAATAGATGTTATAAGCATGTATGTGTGCGCGCGCTCGCTCCTACACACGCGCACACATGCATATATCAATCATTCTATGTTTTGCACCTATAATAAAGTAAGTAAAAACACTCTGGACTAGTGCAATACTAGAATGATTTGGACTTGAATATTTTCGCACTATCTTTCTATGTAAAGTTGAACAGTAACCTGTCATGTCTTATTGAAATTATAGAGTTTAAAGTTAGGAACTGTAGTCTGCATTTGGCTACAGGTCCACTTTATTTCTACTTCAAATGTGTTGCACAAGAAGTGAAGAATCTCCAATTATTATTATTAGCTAATTCAGTGCATGGCGTGCCACGAGATTTTTTGTCATAAATGTGAAAGGTATCTTATTTATTTAATTATTTCTACTAAGGTTCATATATCCATTTTTCTACGTTATATATACATGTACATATACATCGATTCTCCGTTAAATTTATGAAATAAGTGCATTTGATTTCCAAGAGCATGAATTATGTAAGTACTCTCTTAATTAAATTTCAATGAAACATGCTATACATCTTGATCATAAATTTAATCCAACGGTAAGTTATATAATAAATAACTATAATGCAAGGTCATGAGGAAATAGTAAAAATTAAATGATACAAATGAAGTAATAAATAAACCTAGTATAAGAGCAGCAGGTATCCAACCCCCAGTCTTGGATCTATCAGCTGGAAATCCTTTGTAATCAACTGCATCAGCCACTGCCCAACTCATCTTGTCCTCCTAAAAAAAAACTTCAATAAATATAATTTGTACTTAAACAAATGATGTATAGAATGACCATGCAACCAAATTTCATGGTAAAGACATTTATTTATAGTATTGGATGTAACTCCTAGAATAAAGAGCATAGAAACTTGACATTTCCCCCAAACTATTCAAGCTAGTAGCTAGTGTTTCTACATATAAACAGAAAAATGACTCCATGTCAATCACACGGAAAGTTTCAATGTTATTGTATAGAAAATACCAAATTGCTCATGCATGATTAACTATGTTTTCATCCTTTCATGGACGATTTGGTAATTCTGTGCTATTGACACAGAGTCAGATTGCTCATATGATAAATCAAAAAGAGTTCACAAGGGTTGGTGAAAACTTGACTCATGATAGATATGAATCATAAGTATTCATGAATGCTAGCAAAATTGAAGTTGAAGCTCATTGACACTAACCATTAGGATGTTTCGAAAAGGAAGAAGTTAAGAAGCTTCGAGGAATTGTAAGGTAGCTAGAAAGATATTATATGATTCTTTTTCTTACACTCTCAGTTTTCCACAGATCATATAACACTTGTTGTGCGTTCTTATATAGACCAGAGCAGAAGCTTTTGCTCTCTAGCTAGTAGAGGGACCTCCACTAGCAATTTAATTATATTATTCAATTGGTTGGCCATATAAATTGTTTTAGGCTGGAGTAGGAATATTCTTGCGGTCAAGCACACTTTTGATTTGATTGCAGACATTGATGATTTACCTGCTATTCAATTATCACGATCAAACGTTCATGTATGTATAAATGATATGTATAATGATATACATACATAGGAAAACCAATCAATACATACAATCATAATCAAAACCAGTCTACATTTTTTTTTGAAAAGATAAATAAGCCCAAGGACTGCTTGAATCAAAACTTCGTCACACATACACAAATACACCCGAAAACACTTATCGAAAACACTTATCGAAAACATCACAAACCCTAGCCGCAACAATACTCACTACTAGAATACTTTAAAATGAGGACGGAGCCTGGAGTCGGCCGGAGTCGGCTTCGTCTTCATTATCGAGTTGGTTGGGGACGACGCAAAATTCTATTATAGTTTGCGTCGGCTAGAGATGGCCTGCAAAGACCTGAGTTGGCTAGCGTTGGCTATTTAATTATTTTCTCAATCTAATTCTTATATACACCTATTTCGTTTGAAAAAATAAAAAACACTACTAAAAAGCCAAAAAAATCAAATTGACATGTACGATTATTAATATTCACCCAATAACGGGTCGTGATAGGGGAAATTGGTATTTTCGATAATATATGTTCGTATAATTCGAAAAGTTATCGTTGTTTAAAATCTAACTCACACGACAATTCGATGCTACTTTTAGTCGATCCGTTAAATACATTCGACAAAGGTGGTTATAACTAACATTTTAAGGAATTAAAATAATTTTTTAAATCGTTGGGTAATCAATTATGAATTTTTAAATGTATTTGGTATAATAAAATTATATAAAATATGGGGCGTAAAAATAAATTCTTTGGATCTTATGTCGATATAAGGTATTTTGGACATGTTTTCAGAATATGGTTCAAAAATACACGAATCTGGGGTGTCGATCTTGAATTTCAAATTTATGGCCGTTCATGAACTTTCGAACAAAAAACCCTTCGTTCGAAGGCCGAACGACCTTCAAACGAAACTAAATTTGAACCATTGATGCTTCGTAGTGTTTTAATCGAATCCGTACGGTTGGATTCGCAAAAAATCATCGCCTACAAAATTATCCAAGAAATATGTCATTTTCTAGGAGTTAGCTATAACACCGATCATATAAGTGTTATAGCTAACTCCTACAAAATGACATATTTCTTGGATAATTTTATTTTCGATGATTTTTGCGAATTCAACCATACGGATTCGATTAAAACAATACAAAGCATCACTGGTCCAAATTTGGTCTCGTTTGAAGGTCGTTCGGCCGTCGAACGAAGGGTTATTTGTCCAAAAGTCCACCATAAATTTGAAATTCAAGATCGACGCCTCAGATTCACTTATTTTTAAACCATATTCTGGAAACATGTCCAAAATACCTTAGAACGACATAAGATTCAAAGAATTTACTTTTACGCTGCATATTTTATTTTATATAATTTTATTATACCAAATACATTTAAAAATTCATAATTGATTATCCAACGGTTTAAAAAATTATTTTAATTCTTGAAAATGTTACATATAACTACCTTTATCGAAGTTGTATAACGGATCAACTAAAAGTTGCATCGATTGGTCGTGCGGGTTAGATTTTCAACAACGAAAATTTTCGAATTATACGAACATGTATCATCGAAAATACTAATTTAACCTATCATGACCAGTCACTAGGTCAATAATTATAATAATAAATGTGAATTTTATTTTATTTTATATTGTAGTAGTGTTTTTTATTTTTTTAAAAGGAAATCGTTGAATTTGAAAGTGTGAATTGAGAATAATTGGGTGTAGGTATTTAGAATTTGAAAGTGTGAAAGTGCGAAAGTGTGAATTGAGAATTGGTAATTTGGAAATGTGAAAGTGTAAATTTGAATTTTATTCCTGATCGATCCCTTATATTTTATATTTGGATTGAGTGAGGACGACTTGGTCGTCGAGTGTTGTTTGACTGGCATGTACGCCTTGTATTTAGATTGAGTGAGGACGACTTGGTCGTCGAATGTTGTTTGACTGGCCTGTGCGCCATGTGTTTGGGTATTTATACCTGGAAAGTCTCAGTAGCCGGTCCATTCGGGTTGTGCCGATATTATACGAAGGGCGTATCGCCTCGATACGCTACCATTTATTTCTGACGCCTAGGTGAAGCGACTATTTGGGTGTTTATTGCTTTATATGCAATAAACATCTTAATAATGACTTAAAGAAAATAATTTATAAATAAACTTCTTACTTATTTTAGTCTATCTCTAATTAATATAAATAATTTAAATGAAAATAAGACAGCAACAAAGCCTTTAGTCCCAAAATGCTTTGGTAGATTAGAAAATACGATAATAATCACATAAAACTTCAGATGCAACTATATGCGTATAAGAATAGAAAAGAAATGCTGTCGAAATTTCTAATATATATATCTGTGTGTGTGTGTGTGTGTGTTTTTAAATTAGAAAAAATGTTCAACTATCTTCTCGACCGTACCTGGATGTATGAAAGTCGAACAAGAACGAAAGGTTCAACGAAAAAACATTTTGCTCCATATCCATCACTAAAACGAGATAAAGCAGACTGGCCGGCTGTTTCTAAAACAAAGGCAAGATTTACACTTGACGGAAATAATATTCCAAACGAGGCAGCTTATCAATCAGATCTTGAGCCAAATAATGAATTAATAATAACTGATGATCATGCGATATAGGGATTTTGAACGATGAATCAAATATTCTAATAAAAGCATTCGAGACTTTAAAGGGAAATGACGATATAGAGTGCGAGACCGAGTCAGAATCAGAAATGACGAAGATTGATTATTAACTAGTGATGATGTAATGTATATAAGATGGAAATTTATATCGTTTGTTGTATTATGTCAATTCTAAAACCTGTATTAATGTAATGGAAATTCGTATCGTTTGTTGTATTATTCTTTTGTTATTCTGCTGTAAGCTATATGTATGTGATTATTAATCAGACATGTTTTCTAATTATGAAATGATATATGCATTTTCATTATATGAAATGATATATATATATATATATGCATATTTCTAGCAGATATTATGTCACACGGCAAGCGGTCTCATGGTTCAGGAGGCCCTGCTCTTGGCGAGGGTAGTAGTGGTACAGGCGATAATCGCCAGAGAGCATACTTAGTGCCGAAGACCGATGGAGGGTAAGTATTTAATTTACTGCAACTTCATTATATTTAGTGCATGCTACTAGCATATTTATGATTTATTAACTGACAATATAAAAATGTATTCATGGGTTTCGATTTACAGCCGTCCGAGCCCATTCTAGCTGTATCTCGCAACTGCTACCGTAGTAGGATGACGGACTTGTGGGAGCAGTGGGATAGGATTCCACTTTATATAAGGGATGCCATATGGGCTGACCTTTAGGTAAGTATGAAATTCTAATTAATTTGAGATTGGCATATTTGATCTTTCAAAATTAATATACAATTTACATAATTCATTCAAATTTCAACATGCATGCATCCTTTATTGTGGATCTTGAAGATCTTGGGATGTTCAGGATGCACTGAGAGAGGAAGATGAGAAAAAACTATATAGGTACGCTCTCCAAGATGAAAGAGGCTGGTAAAATGCCAAATTGGATGTCTGAAAATTTGTATGCGCGGTTTGTGCAATACTGGAAAAGCGAAGACGCGAAGGTAAATTTTTTACTTTCATATGTCTGTGATTATAATTCGTTTAAATGTTTGTATAATAGCTAAATTATACAGGCGGTAGCATCGAGGAACTCCGCAAACAGACTTAGGAATCCTGCAACACTGTAACAGCCCTAGTTTTTCTAGCAAATTAATTCTTTTAATTATTAAATCTTGAAATTTATTTTTAAAAAATATATTAATTAAATCATTTTTCTTAAGGTCCAAAAATTTAAAATTTAAAGTTTTGAAATTTATAATTTTGTCAACTCCATTGTAATTGTAATAAAAAGGAATTATATATATATAAAATATGGAGAATGTAGACCAATGAAATTTTTGTAATAACTTTGTAAAAAAATTTAGTGTATTAATGAACTGTTAAATTTCGCGTTTAAAGGGCGCGTAAAATTTATGGTATAAGTAACGTGGTAAACGTATAAATTAAAAACGTTATTTTTATATAAATTTTGGGTGTTTTATATTACGTCAGTTTGACGTATTTTAAAAATCATATTTAAATATCTATAGGGATTAAAATATCAGTCAGTAGTTTTATAGCAAACGTTATTTTTCCATAACTGTCTATTTGGTTTTAAAAAATTTTGTATATAGCTTTTCATTCTAAATATGTTTTATCTTCTTGTCGTTCTTCTTATCTGCCTAAATATCATTCAAAGATTTATTACCCAGATTCGAAACTTCTCTGGTTATCCACTCAGCTACCATTCATATCACGTGAACATTATCTACCGTTCTATATGGATCAATAAATCTTTTGCCTAAAAACAACTCATGCATTCAAATTTAACCTTGCCTATCCTTTCAAATTTTCACATTCCCATTTATATCTCTCTATTTCCACTGCCTTTATTTTGTAATAAATTTTTCGTTCCTATGATCACGCTCTTCTGTTTTCCACGGCAAAATTTGTTTTGCAAATCTTCGAACCATTTAAAAAAAAAACTTTGTAAACATTTTATTCATTGTCTTTCCAGTTCAAAGCCTTTCTCCTTTTGCTTACCGTAATCACACAACTTTAAATGGAAAGGAGAGCAAAAGAATAACGTTCAAACGAAACCGGAAAGAGAAATCAACGCATGCATTTATCACAATTTTCGTATAACGTTCAAACATGAAGAAACTGGAAATAAATCTCTCTGCCTTCCTTTGTTTAATACGAAATGTATTGCTTTCTATATATATGCAACTCGCATCTCTGGGATTCTCACGTGTAAATCTCAGCTTGGTTCTTATATAAACTCCACCACAAAGCTTCATCTCTTCAAAGTTTTTCCCCCGGCATTGCTCTGACTCTTTCGTCCAAGCTTCAGGTATTGGTTTTATATTTTCTTTTCTTTTCTTTTCCTCTTCCGGTTTTCCTTCTTGTGTTCTCTGATTGCCTTTCTCGACCATTCCACCATTGTTTCACGCCCAGGCTCACCTTGCTTTTATCTGAAATACTTACAATATATCTTGAACATATACTTGTGGGATCTGGATATATAGAGTCTTTCTTTTGACAGTTCTCGTGTGCATATTTTGAATCAGAGACATTGTATTTAGGGACAGAGAGTTTGCTTTGAAAAAGAAAAAAAAGAAAAGGGAAGCCTATAATAACAGAGTGATGGTAGGATAAGCCTGCAATGCTTTGATTCATAGTGCGTGAGTCTTCAGTTTGCATGGGATGATGAACATGTATATAATAAGGCAAAGAAAAAAAAAGAAGAATAACAGAGGAAGGAGAGGAAAGAAAGAAGGGGAGCATGCATCTGTGCACGTCTGTGCACGGCCGTATCTCATATGCATGCATTTCTTTCTTTTTAGTTGAAGGATGGTGAGTTTTAGCTGGGAGAAGAAGAGGTAGGTTAGTGGATGATCATGTTGAAGCTAGGAAGAGCATGGGTTTGTTTAGGAATTTAATGGTGGCTTTGCTCATTTTTCCCTTTCAGACAACTGAATTATAATTTTGACCGTGTATTTGTGTATTTAGATTTGGGTAGGTATTTGGTTGAGGATAGTAATGGTTTTTAATGCAAAAATTTAAAAGAGAAATAAGTAGCTGTGCATGTTTTATATATAAAAAAAAGATATAAAAGCTTCAGATAACAGAGTAATGATAGGTTAGGTTGCAAAATGCTTGGACACATATAGTTGCGTGAGTTTTTCATGGGTGAGGAGAGGAGAGATTTTGAGTACCTGTATCACGGCCTATATAAGAAAAACTTCACCATTTTGTTTTAGTTGGCCTTTAGGTAAATTTTTATCTTGATTAGTGACGGCATGGTTCAGTAATGGGTAGAAATAGTTTTCGTTGTGTTTCGATCGTATACGCGGTGGAGTGGTCGAGCAAGTCGAACTAATTCTCGTCCTTTTTTTTTTTTTTGCTTTGTCCGTAAATTTCTAAAGTCACGTATTCGGTATTTGGATCTTGTTATAGATTTGAATCTAGGCGTGACATCCGGGGAAATTTGATCGTTACTCTCTGTTCGTTTCTTTTCCGATGGATTTTCGTTTTGAATCAAACTTTTCTGCAGCTTTCAGGTGAGTATTTCTCACCAGACAAACATGCCTATATATCTGTGAATTATCGCAAGTGTATTTGTAGATTTTTATTTAAATGTTATCTGTCTGTAATATAACGTAGGATGTTAAACCCATTTTAAATTGACACCTCATCAGTTGTTTATCTATTGTAATATTATTGCAGTTATACTATGTAATGCTTATTTACTGATTAAATCATCACTGTAAGTTCCCTGTAAATTTGAGATCGTTATAGGCTGAAATGATAGGCCTGAACGATAATCATTTGTTCATTTATTTAATTGTTTAATTATTTATTTGTTAACTTGGGATTGCGGGTTTGAAATGATAGAACCCGTGATTTTGTAAATTGCGCATTGAAATGATATAAATCCGTATCACTTGACCTAGGCTAGAAAACTATATACAGACCCGTGGTTTATATAATATTTTTCTGAAATGTTTAAAAGTATTTTAAATGGGAATTTATAATATTCTGGTTCAAATGTAAAGGATTTTTATAAAATTTAAAATGACTTGTCAAAATGTTAAATTAATAAATGTTTAAGTAATTTTTTTGGAATATAACTTATTTTGGGAAATTCTGAAATTTTGTTGAAAGTGAGTTTTAGTTAAGGAAATAATTGATAATAAGTTATATTTGGGAATTTAAAATTTGATTGTTAAGTTAATAATTTATTACAGCACTTAAATGCTGTCTTTTGTAAATGAACTGTTTTGACCTACAGACTTTAGGTGGCATTTCATAAATGCTACGGAAACTGAATTTTCGGATTGTTTAAAATAAATGGAAATAATCTTTAGGGAAAAAGGCTTAAATTTTGGAATTTAATATGTAATTAATAAAAAAAATAAGGAATTGACTTTAAATGGTTTTAAATGGAAGAATTTAACTTTTAAATGTGAGTTGAAAGGCAAATTAATTCCTAAATAAATTGAATAGATTTAAATGGTATTTTATATTAAATAAAATGACTGATGTTTAAATGATATTATGGTATTGAAATGTATTTGAAACTTATTTTGATTTTTAAAGTATAAATACCATTTCTAAAAGTGTAATCACGGGTTATAATAACGTTTGGTTGTTAAAGAGACCGGGATCGGATATCTGGCATACTCTCTGTCGATATCGAAAACCACTTTAACAACCGTGTACGCGGTGGAGATTCCAGAATGAAGTAGGATGGTGGTGACGTTTCTTTTAAGGTAAATACGTGGATCCGACTCCCGTGAGTTGGCATAAGGTGGCTAAAACAGGAGCGATCAACGGATTAATGAGGTAGCACCTCTGATCGGACGCACTTCTTCGTATGCCATTCTATTACTTTTGTGATTGTTTTGGTACGCACCTTTGATTTGGGAGTGTTGTTCGAGGTGGGCGGCAGCTGCGCGCTGCGCGTTTCCATCGGTCTGGAAGCGTAATTGGTATATCTACCCTGTCATTGCCTAGTTGTGCCGTGTCACCTACCCTAGCGCGCCTTATACGATTTTGGTTTTGTACCATACCTATGGAGTGCCCTTTGACGACGCCCAGTATGGGGGAGATTACGGTACTGTATAGACTATGGGAATATATTATGTGTTAAGGGCTATATGGGTAACCCCTTAACGCTATTTAAAAGTAAGTTTATTTTACAAATAGACACTATTATAATAGCGATGTATTATTACATAGTAAATAGTTTAACGGATCCTTAGAGGATGGGCGGTCCCAAGCATCCTTTAAGTTACTTGCTCTATATTACAGTACACTTGAATTAGCTTACAATTATATAAGTATGTATGTCCTGACTCGAGTGTTTGTGTTTATTTCTTACGCTCGGGTCAGCCTGAGTTGCAGTTTCAGCTTTCTTCCCGGAGCTAGGACATTCTGTAGATTTTTCGAGCTGCCGGAAATCTTTCAGTCTATATCTTATTTATGTAATCGAGACCTTGGAATATTTGGATTTCTATTAAAGTTTTAAACTGTATTGGAGATTTTAAAACTATGTAATTTCTAGTTGGTTGAGATTTTTTATAGTGGCTTCATGAACCACTAAGTATTTTAAATTCCGCTACAAGTTTTCTGATATCTGTGTCTGTGATTCTGTGATTTGATTTCATTTGCTCCTAATTTATTTACCATCTATTGTTTTGAACTATTCAAGCTTGACATGTTTTAATTTATTGTCGAATTTGAATGGTACAAAATAGTGGGTCGTCACAGTTGGTATCAGAGCCAGGTTTAACCATAGCCTAAGGAGCAAAAACTCATTAGAGATAGGGTAGCAATACCCTAGAATGAGTGAAGTCAAATTCTAGAATCCTTTACTTGTGAGAGAGCATATTTTAAAGTATAAAATGATTTTCGAAAAGGTTTTTCAAAGAAATATTTTGATATAAAAACTTCCTGTTTTAAGGTTAAATTTTCCAACTATTTCTTTCCTTTTCCCCATCGTATAATTAGAGCCTTTATTAAATGCTTGTCCAAGTTAAACTTTATCTTATCTAGAACACCTTGACATCTATGTTTTCCCTCTGTCCTTAAATTCATTCTTGTTGTCTCAGGATGAATCGAGGAAATATTAGAGGTAGGGGACGAGCTGATGCCCTAGCTCCTCCACCTGCTGCCCCTGTTAGATTTACTAAGCTTTGCAAGGATTAAACTGAGCTGGGTGGCACTAAATTCACGGGTTCAGAAACCATAATAGAAGCTCGGTAGTGGTTACGAGACTTGGAGAGAATCTTCTCTTGTCTTGAAATCACCAATGCCCAGCAGAGACAACTGGCGGCCTGGCAGATGAAGGGAGCCGCTTTAAATTGGTGGCTATCAATTACTTCTCACACTAATGAGGCTGACCTCACTTGGGAGCAATTTAGGGAGGCCTTTTTGGTCAAATGGATGCCCGAAGCGGGCAAGTCTCAGCTCTATCGAGACTTTATGGATCTGAAGCAAGGCGATATGTCCTTCACGGAATACGAGAGAAAGTTTAATGAGCTCTCCCAGTATGGCCTGAATTTGATTGACACCCCGCTGAAGAAGAACGAGAAATTTATCGCTGGTGCCCGCCTCGAGTTCTACGATCGACTTATTACCCACGTGCATGGGACGTTCACCGCTTTGATGGACATGGCTCTCCGGTACGAGAACCCTACCTCTAGGGCCACTCCAGCTGCCCAGTCTGCACCGGCTCAATCTTTTGGAAATTCCAAGAAAAGGAAGTCCAACTTCTACCGTCATAAGAAGAATAGGACTCAAGGGCTAGGATCATCGTCTTCTGCATCTCAGAGACCTACTGTAGATCTTTCTACCATCACCTGCCATAAATGCCATCAGAAGGGGCACTACGCAAATAGATGTCCTACTTTGGGTGCTGCTATTCCACCTCCTTCTCAGTTGGCTAGACGAGACCTCTGCCACATCTGCCTTTAGCCGGGACACTTCAAGAGAGACTGCCCTACGCAAAATAAGGGCACAGCGTCAGGGATCTTCGCGGTGACTTCTGCATCCTCTCCAGCCCCACAGCCTACACCCGCTCCAGCTCCGAACGACTCTCAAGGTACACTTCAAGGTTCTTTTACTTTATTCAAATCTCCTGTTCGCGTTTTATTCGATACCGGAGCTTCCCATAGTTTCATCTCGACGGATCTCTGTAATAAATTTGAGCATCTCCTTTCTCCTGAATTTTCTTCTGTACCTTTATGTGTTTCAAACCCCATCGGTGGTCCTGCGAACCTTAGTAAAGTTTGTAGGGATGTAAAACTCTTCCTTGGAAATTATCGATTCACTGGCGATTTTTATGTTCTGGGTTTTGACGCTTTCGATCTACTACTCGGAGGCGACTGGTTGGATAAGCATGATGCCCATATCTCCTGTAGTGCCCGAACTGTCTCGCTTGTAGGTGATAAAGGCGATTCTTTAGTGATTAGTGTAACTTACCTCAGGAGTTTGCTGGTAGCTTCATTTATTCTCTCGATATCTTCCATGGTGATATTGAGTCCACTCCGGTGGTTAGATTATTTCCCGACGTATTTGGTGAAGTCACTTCTTTACCTCCAAAACGAGAAATTGATTTCCGTATCGATCTCATCCCTGGAGCGCGACCTGTAGTACTTCCACCCAGAAGAATGGCACCATGAGAGAAGAGCGAATTAAGGAAGCAGATTCAAGACTTATCCTCCAAAGGTCTGATCAGACCTAGCTTCTCAGAATGGGGAGCAGCTGTAGTTTTTGTCACAAAATCTGATGGTTCCCTCCGGATGTGTGTTGATTATAGGGAACTCAACAAGCTTACTATGAAAAACAGATACCCCATGCCTCGCATAAATGATATGTTCGATCAACTCTATGGAGCGACTGTTTTCTCTCAGCTTGATCTAGCCACTGGTTTCCACCAGCTTAGAGTCGCTGAGGAGAGCATTTCCAAAACTGCTTTCCGTACCGAGAATGGTTTCTTTGAATGGCTAGTTATGCCTTTTGGTTTGACTAACGCTCCTGCCTTCTTCGTCGACTTGATGAATCGTGTCTTCCGCGATGTGCTAAATAAATTCGTTCTAGTCTTCATTGATGATATCCTTGTGTTCTCCAAATCTGAGGAAGAGCATAAATCTCACTTGAGCTTTGTATTGGGGACTCTTAGGAGGCACTAGTTAAAAGCTAAATTCTCTAAGTGCCATTTCTGGGAAGAAGAAGTCCGATTCCTCGAACACATTGTCTCTAGTGAAGGAGTTTCGGTTGATCCAGTCAAGATCGCTGCGATCAAAGATTGGGAAGAACCTAAGACTCTTACTGATATTCGCAGTTATCTAGGCCTTGCCGGTTACTACCGAAGGTTCATTGAGAACTTTGCTCGTATTTCTGCACCTCTGACTGCTCTGACTCGAAAGAATGCTAAGTTTATATGGAGCAATAAATGTAAAGCTGCATTCCAAGAGTTAAAAGATAAGCTCACCTCCGCACCAGTGCTCACTGTACCAAATGGAAATGAGAGATTAACGGTATTTACCGATGCTTGTAAGAGGGTTTGGGAGCAGTATTAATGCAAGATGGGAAAGTAATTGCATACGCTAGTCGTCAGCTGAAGACACATGAAGCTAATTACGCTGCTCACGATTTAGAGTTGCCGACTGTTGTTTTTGCTCTAAATCTTTGGAGACATCATCTCTTGGGAGCTAAGTTTGATCTCTTCACCGATCATTAGTCTCTGAAATATATCTTTACTCAGAAGGATTTAAATCAGAGGCAAATACGGTGGCTCGTGTTTCTAGCTTCTTACGATCTTGACATCAACTATACTCCCGGGAAAGCAAATGTAGTGGCCGATGCGTTGAGTAGAAAGAAATCTTTGTTGTGCCAGCTTAATGTTTCTTCTCCTCTAATGGATCGTATTAAGGCTAAGTAGGACGAGGATGAGATGCTTAGGCGTATGAAGGGAAGGGTCCGGAGCAGAAATGGTGGAAATAGTAGTATTGATGGTAGTGGAGCCCAGATTGATGATAAAGGGATTTTAAGGATTAATAATCGGATTTGTGTCCCGAATGTTGATGGTTTAAGGCAGGAGTTACTTCGGGAACACCACCAATCCCGACTTTCCATCCATCCTGGCGTAGCGAAGATGTATCAGGATTTAAAGAAACTTTACTGGTGGAAGGGTATGAAGCGCGATGTCTCTATCTTTGTAAGTAGGTGTGCGACTTGTCAGCAAGTCAAGGCTAATCATCAGAAGACACCGGGTTTGTTGCAGCCTCTGGAGATTCCCGATTGGAAGTGGGAGCAAGTTTCTATGGATTTCATCGATGGATTACCGAGATCTAGGAAAGGAAATGAGTGCATCTGGGTTATCGTGGATAGACTGACTAAGTCCGCACATTTTATTCCAGTCAGGTCTACCCGTACGGCTTCGAGTTTATCTGAGATTTACATGAGGGAGATCGTTCGCCTCCATGGCGTTCCCCTTAGCATTGTTTGTGATCGAGACCCTATTTTCACTAGTCAGTTTTGGAAAGCGTTCCAAGAATCCTTGGGTACTCGTTTGAACCTGAGCACCGCTTACCACCCACAAACTGACGGTCAAACGGAGAGGGTAAATCAGATTCTTAAGGATCTTCTTCGTGCTTGCATCTTGGATTATGGAGGATCTTGGGAAGATCATCTCTATCTTGTGGAATTCACCTATAACAATAGTTATCAGGTATAAATTCCAATCCTCTGTTCTTATTTTATCTTATTTTCCTATCTATCTCATTCCATCTTTTCAGGCTAGTCTTAAGATGTCCCCATTTGCTGCTCTATACGGAAGACCGTGTAGATCTCCTTCTTGTTGGATTGAGTCCGGAAACCGCTTAGTTCTTGGCCCCGAGATGATTTTGGAAGCTTCGGAGAAAGTGGAGGAGATTAAGAGAAGGTTAAAGGTTGCTCAAGATAGACAGAAAAAGTATGCTGATCGGCGTAGAAGGAGTTTGGAGTTTGAGGTTGGCGATTTGTTTTTTCTAAAAGTTTCCCCTTTAAGAAATGTGGTTCGGTTTGGGCGTAGAGGAAAGCTGGCCCCTAGGTTCATCGGTCCGTTCCGTATCTTGGAGAGGATTGGATCTTTTGCTTATCGACTAGATCTACCCGAGAAATTTGCTGGAATACACAATGTGTTTCATGTATCCCACCTTCGTCGCTGTCTTCACGATCCATCTCTTATCTTCCAGCCTACTGCTCTTGATGGTTTGGACATCGAGCCTGATCTAACTATTGAAAGAAAGCCGCTTCGTATCGTCGATCGAGGTACGAAACAGTTAAGAAGAAAGCCTGTCCGATTGGTCAAAGTGCAATGGAGCACTTATGAGCGAGATTGCACATGGGAGACAGAGGAGAGCATTCGTGCTTCGAATCCAGAATTATTCGTTTAAGGTACATTGCTTTACCATCTTATCTTCCTTTGTTTTTTTCTTTCGTTCCTTTTCGAGGACGAAAAGTTCTGAGTGGGGGAGAGTGTAACAGCCCTAGTTTTTCTAGCAATTTAATTCTTTTAATTATTAAATCTTGAAATTTATTTTTAAAAAATATATTAATTAAATCATTTTTCTTAAGGTCTAAAAATTTAAAATTTAAAGTTTTGAAATTTATAATTTTGTCAACTCCATTGTAATTGTAATAAAAAGGAATTATATATATATAAAATATGGAGAATGTAGACCAATAAAATTTTTGTAATAACTTTGTAAAAAAATTTAGTGTATTAATGAACTGTTAAATTTCGCGTTTAAAGGGCGCGTAAAATTTATGGTATAAGTAACATGGTAAACGTATAAATTAAAAACGTTATTTTTATATAAATTTTGGGTGTTTTATATTACGTCAGTTTGACGTATTTTAAAAATCATATTTAAATATCTATAGGGATTAAAATATCGGTCAGTAGTTTTATAGCAAACGTTATTTTTCCATAACTGTCTATTTGGTTTTAAAAATTTTTGTATATAGCTTTTCATTCTAAATATGTTTTATCTTCTTGTCGTTCTTCTTATCTGCCTATATATCATTCAAAGATTTATTACCCAGATTCGAAACTTCTCTGGCTATCCACTCAGCTACCATTCATATCACGTGAACATTATCTACCGTTCTATATGGATCAATAAATCTTTTGCCTAAAATCAACTCATGCATTCAAATTTAACCTTGCCTATCCTTTCAAATTTTCACATTCCCATTTATATCTCTCTATTTCCACTGCCTTTATTTTGTAATAAAATTTTCGTTCCTATGATCACGCTCTTCTGTTTCCCACGGCAAAATTTGTTTTGCAAATCTTCGAACCATTTAAAAAAAAAACTTTGTAAACATTTTATTCATTGTCTTTCCAGTTCAAATCCTTTCTCCTTTTGCTTACCGTAATCACGCAACTTTAAATGGAAAGGAGAGCAAAAGAATAACGTTCAAACGAAACCGGAAAGAGAAATCAACGCATGCATTTATCACAATTTTCGTATAACGTTCAAACATGAAGAAACTGGAAATAAATCTCTCTGCCTTCCTTTGTTTAATACGAAATGTATTGCTTTCTATATATATGCAACTCGCATCTCTGGGATTCTCACGTGCAAATCTCAGCTTGGTTCTTATATAAACTCCACCACAAAGCTTCATCTCTTCAAAGTTTTTCCCCCGGCATTGCTCTGACTCTTTCGTCCAAGCTTCAGGTATTGGTTTTATATTTTTTCTTTTTTCTTTTCCTCTTCCTGTTTTCCTTCTTGTGTTCTCTGATTGCCTTGCTCGACCATTCCACCATTGTTTCACGCCCAGGCTCACCTTGCTTTTATCTGACACACTTACAATATGTCTTGAACATAAACTTGTGGGATCTGGATATATAGAGTCTTTCTTTTGACAGTTCTTGTGTGCATATTTTGAATCAGAGACATTGTATTTAGGGACAGAGAGTTTGCTTTGAAAAAAAAGGGAAGCCTATAATAACAGAGTGATGGTAGGATAGGCCTGCAATGCTTTGATTCATAGTGCGTGAGGCTTCAGTTTTCATGGGATGATGAACATGTATATAATAAGGCAAAGAAAAAAAAAGAAGAATAACAGAGGAAGGAGAGGAAAGAAAGAAGGAGAGCGTGCATCTGTGCACGGCCGTATCTCATATGCATGCATTCCTTTCTTTTTAGTTGAAGGATGGTGAGTTTTAGTTGGGAGAAGAAGAGGTAGGTTAGTGGATGATCATGTTGAAGCTAGGAAGAGCATGGGTTTGTTTAGGAATTTAATGGTGGGTTTGCTCATTTTTCCCTTTCAGACAACTGAATTATAATTTTGACCGTGTATTTGTGTATTTAGATTTGGGTAGGTATTTGGTTGAGGATAGTAATGGTTTTTAATGCAAAAATTTAAAAGAGAAATAACGTAGCTGTGCATGTTTTATATAAAAAAAAAGAAGATATAAAAGCTTCAGATAACAGAGTAATGATAGGTTAGGTTGCAAAATGCTTGGACACATATAGTTGCCTGAGTTTTTCATGGGTGAGGAGAGGAGAGATTTTGAGTACCTGTATCACGGCCTATATAAGAAAAACTTCACCATTTTGTTTTAGTTGGCCTTTAGGTAAATTTTTATCTTGATTAGTGACGGCATGGTCAGTAATGGGTAGAAAGAGTTTTCGTTGTGTTTCGATCGTATACGCGGTGGAGTGGTCGAGCAAGTCGAACTAATTCTCGTCCTTTTTTTTTGCTTTGTCCGTAAATTTCTAAAGTCACGTATTCGGTATTTGGATCTTGTTATAGATTTGAATCTAGGCATGACATCCGGGGAAATTTGATCGTTACTCTCTGTTCGTTTCTTTTCCGGTGGATTTTCGTTTTGAATCAAACTTTTCTGCAGCTTTCAGGTGAGTATTTCTCACCAGACAAACATGCCTATATATCTGTGAATTATCGCAAGTGTATTTGTAGATTTTTATTTAAATGTTATCTGTCTGTAATATAACGTAGGATGTTAAACCCATTTTAAATTGACACCTCATCAGTTGTTTATCTATTGTAATATTATTGCAGTTATACTATGTAATGCTCATTTACTGATTAAATCATCACTGTAAGTTCCCTGTAAATTTGAGATCGTTATAGGCTGAAATGATAGGCCTGAATGATAATCATTTGTTCATTTATTTAATTGTTTAATTATTTATTTGTTAACTTGGGATTGCGGGTTTGAAATGATAGAACCCGGGATTTTGTAAATTGCGCATTGAAATGATATAAATCCGTATCACTTGACCTAGGCTAGAAAACTATATACAGACCCGTGGTTTATATAATATTTTTCTGAAATGTTTAAAAGTATTTTAAATGGGAATTTATAATATTCTGGTTCAAATGTAAAGGATTTTTATAAAATTTATAATGATTTTTGAATAAGTCAAAATGTTAAATAAATAAATGTTTAAGTAATTTTTTTGGAATATAACTTATTTTGGGAAATTCTGAAATTTTGTTGAAAGTGAGTTTTAGTTAAGGAAATAATTGATAATAAGTTATATTTGGGAATTTAAAATTTGATTGTTAAGTTAATAATTTATTACAGCACTTAAATGCTGTCTTTTATAAATGAACTGTTTTGACTTACAGACTTTAGGTGGCATTTCATAAATGCTACGGAAACTGAATTTTCGGATTGTTTAAAATAAATGGAAATAATCTTTAGGGAAAAAGGCTTAAATTTTGGAATTTAATATGTAATTAATAAAAAAAATAAGGAATTGACTTTAAATGGTTTTAAATGGAAGAATTTAACTTTTAAATGTGAGTTGAAAGGCAAATTAATTCCTAAATAAATTGAATAGATTTAAATGGTATTTTATATTAAATAAAATGACTGATGTTTAAATGATACTATGTATTGAAATGTATTTGAAACTTATTTTGATTTTTAAAGTATAAATACCATTTCTAAAAGTGTAACCACGGGTTATAATAACGTTTGGTTGTTAAAGAGACCGGGATCGGATATCTGGCATACTCTCTGTCGATATCGAAAACCACTTTAACAACCGTGTACGCGGTGGAGATTCCAGAATGAAGTAGGATGGTGGTGACGTTTCCTTTAAGGTAAATACGTGGACCCGATTCCCGTGAGTTGGCATAAGGTGGCTAAAACAGGAGCGATCGACGGATTAATGAGGTAGCACCTCTGATCGACGCACTTCTTCGTATGCCATTCTATTACTTTTGTGATTGTTTTGGTGCGCACCTTTGATTTGGGAGTATTGTTCGAGGTGGACGGCAGCTGCGCGCTGCGCGTTTCCATCGGTCCGGAAGCGTAATTGGTATATCTACCCTGGCATTGCCTAGTTGTGCCGTGTCACCTACCCTAGAGCGCCTTATACGATTTTGGTTTTGTACCATACCTATGGAGTGCCCTCTGACGACGCCCAGTACGGGAGAGATTACGGTACTGTATAGACTATGGGAATATATTATGTGTTAAGGGCTATATGGGTAACCCCTTAACGCTATTTAAAAGTAAGTTTATTTTACAAATAGACACTATTATAATAGCGATGTATTACTACATAGTAAATAGTTTAACGGATCCTTAGAGGATGGGCGGTCCCAAGCATCCTTTAAGTTACTTGCTCTATATTACAGTACACTTGAATTAGCTTACAATTATATAAGTATGTATGTCCTGACTCGAGTGTTTGTGTTTATTTCTTACGCTCGGGTCAGCCTGAGTTGCAGTTTCAGCTTTCTTCCCGGAGCTAGGACATTCTGTAGATTTTTCGAGCTGCCGGAAATCTTTCAGTCTATATCTTATTTATGTAATCGAGACGTTGGAATATTTGGATTTCTATTGAAGTTTTAAACTGTATTGGAGATTTTAAAACTATGTAATTTCTAGTTGGTTGAGATTTTTTATAGTGGCTTTATGAACCACTAAGTATTTTAAATTCCGCTGCAAGTTTTCTGATATCTGTGTCTGTGATTCTGTGATTTGATTTCATTTGCTCCTAATTTATTTACCATCTATTGTTTTGAACTATTCAAGCTTGACATGTTTTAATTTATTGTCGAATTTGAATGGTACAAAATAGTGGGTCGTAACAAACACACTGCGTGGATCCAAGTCTTTTCAGCAATATAGAGAAGAAATGGTAAATATAAAAATTATTATTTGTAATTTACTTATAACAGTTTTTAGTTATATATATGTAAATATGTGTATATATATACATTCTTTAATCATATTTAATTTCAAATGAGAGAGAGGTGATGTTGCACCGTCTCATTTGGACTTCTTCACCCGAACACACGCCGTCAAGCATACAGATGAAGATGGCGTTGTAACATATGAATGGTCAAACGCCAAATCAGCGAATATCCAGGTATAAAGACTATAAATTTTTTCTCTTATTTAACAGTACATTAAATTGAATATTCATCTTCTCAAAATTACATTTCTAAAAACAGGAGAGATGCGATCAGGAGATTACTCGCGTGTTTGCAGAGTCTGGCAGGGAGCAGTTGACCGTTGAGGAGACAAACATGATATTTGCTCGTATTACCGACACGCCGACCAAAAATAGACAGTATGGATATGGCAATCAAGCTGTAATATTTATTGAATTTAATTAATTCATTTACCTGTCTATTAGTTTTATTGAATATTACATATAAACTATAAATATGAATTTATTAATACACAGGCCGCGACGCAACCTGCTTACAATAAACAACAGGCTGAAGAAACAATAACGACCATGCAAACACAAGTCGCCGAGCTGAACAATTGGAGAAAGACTGCATTGAAGCAGTAACTAGACGAGGCGATTGCTGCTTACTTGGTAGAGCATGGGACGAATATGCCGCCATCACATGGATCTAGCGTGTTGATGATTGGGGCGAGTGGTAGTAAGTTTTTATATATATTTTCTGATGAACTTTGAATGCCTTGTATATTTGATGAACTTTTGGTTGAATTTTGTAAGTATTATGAATATTTGCGATGATGGACGTTTGAAGATGTATATTGATATTTTGTGGTTCTTAATTGGGCATATATGTGATGTATATTGTTGTTTGGTGAAGTATATTTGAGGAATATATATGATTGTGTGGATGGAAGGTAGAAATGGCCGTTGGAAATGCAGAAAAATTTACCCAGATTAGCGTCAGTTGGAGTCGGCTCGGGTCGGCCTATGGGTCATTTATTATTTTACACGTGTACTAAGTTTAGCGTCGGCCGAAGTCGGCCTGCCGACTCTAGCCGACGCTAAACTAGGGGACAGACCCGTCCCCATTCCCGTCACCATTTCACTTGACGACGAGCTATTAGCGTCGGCATATAGCGTCGGCTCGAATCGGCCGGAGTCGACTCGAGTCGGCTATATGCCAACGCTAAACAGCCTTTTCCTTGTAGTGACTCTTCTAAGAAGAGGGGAAAAAAAAATGGCGACCGACTTCAGCCATACCAACCACCACCACTCAAACTACACCTCGCGGAGGCTTCTAGAGCTTCTCCATCTCACTATTATCATCTTTGTCTATCCGGTTTCGAAGCTTATCACTGGAAAGTTGGGAATTGACGAAGTTATGTCTCTCCCTCTTCCGAAACTTGCTTCTTTTCTCCAGATCCGTGCTTTCTTCTTCATAATAGTGGCGATTAGTAAAGTTAGATGTTTTGTCCTTCCAAATATCGTTGCTATTCTTCAGATCTTCTGTTGAACAGGGGCTATTAGAAGGGTTGTGGCCAATTTGAGTGGAATCTTATGAAGTCTTACTGTTTCTCCCTTGCTCCAGCAAGATAAGTGATAAACTTTGTTGTTCAGTAAGCTTTTGTAAAAAATGCTCTCCTTTTTATTGTCACCGATATTTAATATGATGTATTCTTCCTTGGATAACAACACAATCTCCTTGGGAACGCTGCTAGACATGCGGTAGCTCCTCCGAGCTGTAACAGGTAAACAACCAGCCTCATTATTCATAAATCAGTAAAGATTGATATTATTACTAATATTATTATGTACACTTCCATTGTAGAAATTAATTTTGCTAGCAGCTCTGGAATGGCTGCCTCCAGTGAGATAGCTCCGGGAGTAGCTTTCCTGATCAAGGGAAGTTATGTCCTTAGCATAAGTGTGTGCATTTCTCTGACAGTATCTATGTCTCCTTAGGGAAATATCTGTAGAGGATTTCCCCCTAAGTAAGAAATATTCAACTCCAGTTTCATATATGTCAAGCTTGTTTAAATTAAGCTTTGTAGCTTCGTAGCTTTCATGCTGAATGATTGCTTTCCTGCTGAGAATTTGAAAGTCTGTATAAATGCTATTCCAAAGTTGATTGCTGCTTATCTCCATGTTGTGATGAAGTCTTTGATTTCTTTCTTTTCAAATCTGATATGTGACCGTGCTTAGCATAATAGGTGCTATTTTAAAGTCTTTTGTTTTGGGTTTGTATCTGCTCTGAATATAATGAATACTTTCTCCTATGCTTTGAATGGATTGATGCTGATTAAATCTTAAAGTATTCTTAGCAATGTACCAAACATGTTTTGAAAAGATACAATCAAAAAAAAGATGGTCTGCATTTTCCTTACCATTTTTACATAGCAGGCATCTGTTATCTGCATTTTAGTCCATTTGGCATATCTTTCTTTTGTTGGTAGCCCGTTGAGAATGGAAAAATAGGAACAATGAGATATTTTGGGACAATTTAATTTACACCAAATTACTTTGTGCCAACTGACTTCAGTGTCATCCCCCTTAACAAATTTCCAAACTTTTTTAAAAGAGAAATTTTCTTTTGAGTTAAGCTTCCAAATCCACGTATCCCTTTGAAGATTGTGATCTATTGAGATATTTTCAATAGCATTTCTGTAAATGTTAGCAACTTGATGCATTTTTATATTCCATGCTTAATGTTGAATGATTTTTTGAACCTTGTCAGTAGCACCTCTAAATAGATACATGTTGTTCCAACCAAGTAAATCGATTAAAGATTTTCCAAAAATCCAAGGGTCAAACCATAAGTTGGTCATACTGCCATTTTTAAATTCCTTTCTAAAAGAGTTTTACCTTTCTCCCTGTAGTTAAGGATATTTTTCTAGGTATATGAATGATGGTTTTCAACCTTAGCAGTCCAATTTTTTTTATTTCTAAGGTATTTTTTTCCTCTCCATCTGGCCCAAAGAGATTTACTATCAATAAATTTTCAAAAAGCTTGTAATTAGCTGCTTCTCTTAAGTCTCTGATATTTCTAAGTCCCAAACCATCTGCACTTTTAGGCATACAAACTTTTTCCCAAGCAGTTTTGTGCTGTGTACCTTGCCAAATAAAGTTAGCACACATTTTTTCAATTTTGAAAATTGCTTTTGCTGGAATATTATGGGTTTGAACCTAGTACATTACAATTGCAGTGATGACAGTATGGGTGAGTTCTAGCTTACCAGCTAGAGATAATATTTTACTAGACCACTCATCAAGTTTATTTTGAATAATGTCATACAATCTTAAGCAATCCCTATCATTAAGTTGATTTATACTTAATGGCAGGCCTAAATATTTGACTGGCAAACTACCTTCAATGACTTTAAGAATGTTTAAAATTTCCTCTTTGCATTTTCAACCTTTGCTGAAATAAATTTTGCTTTTGCACTCATTAACTTTTAAACCAACAAAGTTTTCAAATTTTTTTTTAAATGCTAGCAAAAGTATTAGCACTTTTAGCATCTGCATTAATAAACAAAAGCAAATCATCTACATATAAAAATGAGTAATATAAGACTTGATCCTATTTTTAGCTTTCAAATTACCCTTTTTATGTTTAGAATCTATTAAAAAGGTGAAATATTCCATAAGAATAGTGAATAAATAAGGAGAGAGGGGATCTCCTTGTCTAATTCCTCTATTGCTATGGATAAATCCTTTTGGGGAGCCATTAATCATCACAGAGTATGTTACATTGTCAATACATTCTTTTATTAGTTCACAATTTTTTTTATTAATACCCATTTGAATCATCATGTGAATAATGAAGTGTCTATTAATTTTATCAAAGGCTTTGTGTAAGTCAATTTTAATACACATGGCACTTTTATCTTTATTGTCAAAATTTCTAATTTGCTCATGTGCTAACAAAGTGTTTTTAGTAAATGAGCCTTCCTGGAATGAAGGCACACTGATTTTCAGCAATTAAAAATTTTAAAAACATTTTTATCCTGTTGCATAAAATGGAAGATATGATTTTATAAATGGAATTACAACATGAAATAGGTATATAATTTGTAATCTATATCTTGCGAATAACATAAACCCTAAGATCTAGAATTACATGATTATCACATATGCAATGAATCAATAAAATATACCTCCAGACATCTCGTATATGAATCAGCAATGGTTGTTGTCGAAAGCTATTTCAATGGATAAAGGAAATGGTTTCTCTCTCTTTTCCTATATCTTTCTTTATGTGTCTTTTCTTTATACTTTGTGATGGGCAAAGGTTAATATTTATAGGTAGAGAGAGGACCAAATTTTCAGATTTGTGAACTTAGTCTTGATCGTCCATCAAGATCAAGATGAGAGAAATTAAAGCTCTAGATTATAACCGTTTTATTGATTAGCATACTAATATGAAAATCCTTTAGATTATATTGACCACAAAATGAGGAAGGAAACATTTGAGGAAGGAAACAGTCAAATTTTCTTACAAAATAAGGAAGGAAAATCCATCAATGTTTTCGTATTGATTTCCTTACAAAACGGTCAAATTTCCTTACATAATCTTCCAACCCAACCGGATTGTTAATTTTTGGGATAATGAAACTGTGATTGAAGGATTTTAAAAGCTTACCAGTACTGAAAAATTCAGAAATAACCTCTAAAATATTATTATTAAAATCAGTCCAAATGAGTTTTATAGAATTTAGCACAAAATCTATCCGGTCTTAGACTTTTATCATTATCAGCATTGAAAATAATATTTTTAATATCCAAAATACTTACAGGAGCTAAAAGAAGGTCTTGACTACTTTCTTTTAATAAGTATTTTGTATTCATCTTAGGAAAGGTAGTCACATAATCATCAGAATTAAACAACTCTGTGAAATAATTAATGGCTTCCTCCTCAATTTCATATAAATTCTTTAAAACATTTCCATTTGCATCAATAAGTTTGCCTATGATATTTCTATTTTTCCTAATGGTCATTTTGGCATGGAAAAATTTACTAGCTTCATCCCCATTAGTTAGCCAATCAATTTTGGTCTTTTGCCTAATATTAACTAAATGAACATGTAGGGATGAGTTTAGCTTATTTTGAGCCTGAAAAAATTGTTTATAATATTACTGTTTGAGAAGTTATTATCATGATCATTCTGTTATTTCTCACAGTCTGCTCTTAATTGTTTAAGCTCATTTTTGTTTCTACTATTATCCATCTTTTGATATTCCCCTTAGCAATCTGTAGAAATTTAAAAAATTTGCACTGAGCGGATCCATGAATTTTGAATGTAAACATTTATTTATGATATCTTTATAATTATCTTCAAGCACCCATTCATTCATAAATCTGAATGGAATATTCTTTTTATATTGAACATTGTCTGTAAGAAAAATTTGTAAAGATATGTGTTCACTTGTAGCTTGAGCAAGAGTAAAACATTTGTAATGTGGGAAAAAACTTAAAAATCTTTGATTAAATAATATCTTATCAAGTATACAGTGTGGAATATACGCTTATATGATTTTTGTTTGATGATAATAAACATATATACATTCGTTTAAATGTATTTGGTAATGTACTATTTTGTTTTTCATAGATTAAATAAATATTTGTTGAATAAAATAAATTACACAGAATTTGAATGAAATTTGAATTCAAACAAATATTTTATTCAAACAAAAACAGTACAAATTCAAGCTCTCATTATACATATATATTTTTAATTACATCACAATTCAGTTTACATAAGTACCTCACTACATATCACTCACACTCGTATTTTGTCTTCAACTGCATTCCAGTCTTATTCTAGCATCTGAGCAATCTGCAAAAATATTCACTAACGCAGTAAAATTGAAAAATAAATATTTTTGCAATATAAAATGAAATATGATTTTTGAAAATATGATTTGCCTCAGTTATTTGGGTTGTTCGTCATCATTCACATTTGAATTCATCATACACGAACAAGGTGACATGCACAGTGTATCACTGTACATGCCACAAGGCCGTGCACATCGATATACACTTGATAATGCTACAGGGACAGGTGAGCACAGGTCAAACCCAAATGAAAAGCCGGGTTCAACTCACGTGCAATATATTTAAAATCACGACACGAGCACAAGGTCAAACCCGAGTTTTTGAAACTGGATTCAACTCAAGTGAAATTTCAAAAATCAACATGAATGCATTCAAAGTCCAAACCAGTTGCAACATGGATGCCATAACAAAATGTCCAGAGACAGTCTCATAAGACAGTACAGACATAAACACCATCATGCAAGCCATCAAGAATCAGTACACAATGACAAGTATGGCAGTGAAACTTAAGCAAGTGCACAAGCAACATGACAGCATACCAAAGTGCAAAAAGATGAACCAGACAGGTCAAGCAACAAGGCAGACCACAAAGAAATGCTCAATGCACCAAGTACAGACGACGGCTACTTAATGCAACTTAATCAGACAAGTGCATCCAGAAGTACAAAATGACCAAACAAGTGCACCACTGAGTTATTCAAATGAAACAAAGTGGCAACATCAAAATACAGGCCAGAAGCTCAAGTACACCAGTGACACAAGTGATACAAGTCAGACCAATTAGCAGTATGAAGCAACTGTGAAACTGAACAGTGTTCAATCCACAATGCAGACACAACTCAAATGAAACAGGCAGATTTGAAGAAATGAAACAATGCATGATGAATTGGATCAACACAGTCAAGTCCAAATGCATCAGTGAAGAAACTGCAGTGGACATGTTCAGTTACAACTACACAGACCAAATAAAGACACAGTGCAGAACAAGATTGCCACCAACACAACAATATGAATGCTATGTTCAAACATGAAACAAGACACAGTGCAGAGCAGTGTGCAACTCGAGCTTCAGAAAGATCAAAGACAGCAAACAATGTGCACCAGTCCAGGCTACAACATGAACAATGACCAAGCAATGACCAGAACAATGACCAATGAACAAAGATCAGAGACCAAGCAATAACCAGAACACAAGTACAGGGAACAACAACATGAATACTGCAACACTCAAACAACATGCCCAGTTACAACAGAAACCAAGTGCATGAAGACTGAATGAAGTACACAGATGAATCAAAACAAGTTCGATCAATATCAATAACCAATGTCACAGTAAAATCAACATCATCAAAGAAGATGGCCAGAGACGAAGCTCACCGTGATGATCAAGATGCAAAATCAAAGTCAGAAATCAAGTGTGTGTATTTTTGAAAAAGTCGTAAATTAAAAAAGGAAAGTCTCTGCCGTATCAATTAAGTAAATATCGAACGCTGCACAAACAAGGCCGTGCGTATCAAGGTGCAGCAATATCAGGAAATCAAATAATTTAGGAAAGTATCGATTTAATTAGGGTACAGGAATTCATATAAATACCAACCCGCAAATCATCATCAAGTGTGAAAAAAAATCGAATCAAATCCAAACATTCACCCAAGATCATCATCGGCAAGTGAGCAACAATTGAATTCAAGCATTCAATCCAGATTCGTAAAAAGGAAAGTTACATACCAAATTGAAGCCGAACTCCAGAAGCCCTAATTTCAAAATTGATCATCGGAGAAGCAAGAGCAACGCAAATAAGACAATTGATCATCAGAGAAGTAGCGCGCAAGAGCATCACAAACCAGTCAAAGCCCCAATTTGGATTGCAAGGGAACGAAGTCCTAATTCAGATTGAACGAAAAATCAAAGCCGCCATCATTTTCTCAAAGAAAATAAAAGTGGATCGGGATAGAGAAATAAAAGAGGGCCGGCCTTGATTTATAAAAGGGGTTTTATTTTTAGAGGGCTTTAGTTTATTTTTTTTAATAGGGTTTAATTTTTTTATTTGAGCAAAAATTATGGAGTCAAGTTTGTATTTTAATTTTTGCTCCTGCTTTTATTTTTGAAATCTGTTTTTTTCTTTTCAAGCCAAAGTCTTGGTAAATCACCACCTAGGTTGTAGGTAGTGTCAGATTGTCTAGTTAGAATTAGTTCAGTGAGCAGGGTGTGTGAGTTTGCAACACTCAATAGGCAGGAGCAGAGTTTGCGAGTTTGCAAAACTGTATAGGCGGAGCAGGGGGTGCGAGTCTAGTAGAGTGTTTGTGAGCGGGAGCAAGGGTTTGCGAGTCTGTTAGAGTGTTTGTAAGCGGGATACTGTTTAATTCTAATAGAAATCTGGGAATGCAGTAGTAGGCAGGGGTTGCCGAAGCTGGGTAAATTTTGTGTGTGATTTACTTTTCAGCATATTTATTTCTGCAGTTTATTTCTGTGTTTAAATCGAGAAAATTTTCTATAACCCTACTCACCCCCCTCTAGGGTTAATCTAGATCCTACAAGTGGTATCAGAGCACGATATTTTTCTTTAACTCTAGAGTCATGAATTCATCAAATAATGCTTTTTCTGAGGGGCAATCTATTGTTAGGCCACCCATGTTTAATGGGAGTGATTATGCTTATTGGAATGTTAGGATGGGCATTTATCTTAGTTTTGTTGATTATGATGTTTGGGATATTATTGAAACAGGCTATAAATCTCCCACTATAACTGTTGGTGATACTGAGATTCCTAAACCTAAGGATAGGTGGGATGCTAATGATAAGAGATTAAAAACTACAAATGCTAAAGCCATGAATGCTTTGATCTGTGCTCTTGATAAGAATGAATTTAATAGAATTTCTCATTGTAAGACTACACAGGAAATTTGGCATACCTTGGAGGTGACACATGAAGGAACTTCTCAAGTCAAGGAGTCTCGTCTAGCCCTATTTGGCAATGAATACGAGAACTTTGTGGTGGACAAAGGCGAGAGCATAAAGGACATGTTTGGACGCTTTTCAACTTTGGTGTACAACGCTAGAGCGCTTGGGAAGGTATTCACTGAGGTAGAGCTTGTGAGGAAGGTGCTACGAGTCTTACCGATGAACTTTGAGGCAAAAGTCACGGCAATCCAAGAATCGAAAGATTTGAGTAAACTAAGCATGGAGGAGTTGATTGGCAACTTGATGACATATGAGCTTGAGCTAAAAGCAAAAGAGGAACGCAACAACTCCGAACCAAAGAAGAAGACGATTGCCTTAAAGAGCAAAGAAGAGAGTGATGAAGATGAAGAAGATCCAATTGAAGAGCTTGCAATGGCTGTCAATAATCTTAGAAAATGGTCAAGATTCAAGCCACGCAAGAAGAAAACATCTGGTAATAGGTCAAGAGAGTCTAACAATTCCGATAATGAATTGACGTGCTATAACTGCAATAAGCCTGGCCACTTTAAACAAGAATGCCCACTTCTCAAATACAATCAAGGAAAGAAAAAGAAGAAAAAGGCCTTTGCAGCAATTTGGGATGATGAAGAAGGAGAGGAAGTTTCGAATAGTAGCTCAGAGGAAGCTAACTTGTGTTTTATGGCAAAATCGGATTCAGAAGCAAGCTCAGAGGAATCTAGTAAGGTAGGCGACTATTCTTATAAAGATCTTGTTTTTATGTGTCTTGATCTTACTAAAGTAGTTGATGCTCTTGAATCTAAAATTGAAATCTGATAGGAGAGAACTTGCTCGTGAAAATTTTAGGTTAGAAACTGAACTTGAAAATATTCAAAACCTAGAATGTAAAAAATGTAAAATTTTAGATTCAGAATTGACAAGACTTAAGAATAGCTTTGAGAATCTTGATAAAGAAAACTTGAGTCTTAAGGAAATCATTGACACTAGGAAACATGATTTTGTAAATAGATGCACCTCACTTGTCATTGAAAACACAACACTAAAAACCAAAATCCAAAATCTTGAGAAATCTCTGAATAACTTTTCAAGAGGCGAAAAATCTTTCAACATGCTATTGGGAAATCAAATTTTTGCTAACAACAGAAAAGGACTAGGCTTTGGGAAAACACAAGTTGAGGATAATGCAAAAGTAGAGAGTGTCTTTGATAGATGTGAAATTATTGGACATCGTGTTGAAAATTGTAGTCATAGGAACAAGAACACAAAATTTATACAAGTTTGGGTTCCTAAGAATACTACAATCAAATTTCATGTCTATTGGAACAAGAATAAAAAGACTAAACAAGTTTGGGTTCCAAAGGGATTGTTTATTCACAATGCTTCAGCCACTAACAATCATGGATGGATAAAAACAAATAGGTCACAAAAATCTTTCATCGTGTAGGTATGGTGGCAGGCTAAGGAACAACAATAGTGTTTTCTGGATTTTGGGCTGTTCCAGAAACACAACGGGCAACAAAGCAAAGTTTCTTAGCCTAGTACAAGGGTAACAGAATCACAATGGGCAACCATGAAAAATTATCGTAAAGGTAAAACAAGTAAAGGTATATTTATTTGATTGATAAATTAAATGTGATCATCTGCACTATATTCTGGATGAAATCAGCCAATATTGAGATGTTGTAAAGAGATGATCTTTTCTGGCTTGTTCAACATAGTTGACCAATTATATTTGTGCCAAAAACACTATTCTTTGATTTACTTCATATATAATAGTTTGGATTAAAAATAGTGTTTTGTTGGATGATAATATTTTTGGTTACGGGTAACTCTATATTCTCAGTTTCTGATTGTTTACATGGCTTCAATCCAAATTCAATTCAAATTCGAGAATGTCATTTAAATTGTTGTTAAAATTGAGTTTGAAATTTTTGATGCACACTTCATGGTCTGGTTTATCAATTTTAGTTAGTGATATTTTGGATTGAAAGAGAAACTCAGATGCAGATTACACTGGTAATCTAGTTGATAGAAAAATTACTAGTTGAACATGATTTTTGAGACATTTAGTAACTGCATCGTTTTTCATAGAAACTATCTGCATATTTTTCATTTTAAATAATTTTCAAACAGCAGATTTTTTTTTCATATAACCCCTTCGAGAAATTCATTTTTGACCATATTTTCAAATTAGTCATTTTTATTTGATTTTAAATGACAAATTTTGACTAATTCGACTCCCTACTAATTATCAAAAAGATAAATAGTGACTGAAAAGGTGATAAGTGTTGATATTTAACATACATTACTCAAGAGAGTATATTTGGAAAATTTCTTTAGGAATTCAAACAAGAGTTATAAAACTTTTTGTTGGGTAAAGATTCCATGACCATTTCTATATCTATCATATTTCTATCGACCATTGTTTATCAAATCTTAAATATAGTTTGTCGATATGTGGTACTATAATCAGGAATCATTTGTTTTCCATGTCACATTTTAAAAAAAATAAATAAATAAATATCCAAAGTATTCACTCTCATTTAAAAATCCTCACGGTTATGCATGGGTGAATTACTTGGATTTTTGATTATGTGCTTTCATGCTCATTTAAAAGTCCTTACGGTTATGCATGTATGGAACGCATATCAAAATTAATTGATTAAATAGACAAGTTGATTCTAATCCCATTTAAAAGTCCTCACGGTCATGCGTGGTTAGAAGATACTTGATTTCATTTTTTAAAATTAAATTGGAATACTACTAATCTCATTTAAAAGTCCTAACGGTAATGCATGATTAGTAGATATTCATATTCCTGATATAAATGTACCACAAGTAGATACATCTGTATGATTTTATATTAGAACATCATTTCCATTCTTTCTAAAAGGGGAATATGCGCCTAACAAGGGTAGTCATGATTTTTGTTTGATTTTTATTGAAGTTTAATATTTATATTCAATTTGAGTTTAATGTTGGATTAATATTGATCACTTTATCTCTAATTTTCTCAAACACTATTATTCTTTTGCTGATAACAAAAGGGGAAGAGAAAAGTTAAGATTTTGTCAAATAGAATCAAGCAAAGGTCAAATAATTTTTCATTTGCATATAGTCATTTGTATATTTCTATTTGTATGCATAGATGTAGGGGAGCATCATGTAGAGAGGAAGCAATTAAATAGGGAGAGCAATTAGTGTATATCATTGTTCAAATACATTTAACATGGTCAAAATCTTAAATATATGTTTGTTATCATCAAAAGGGGGAGATTGTGGAATATACGCTTATATGATTTTTGTTTGATGATAATAAACATATATACATTCGTTTAAATGTATTTGGTAATGTACTATTTTGTTTTTCATAGATTAAATAAATATTTGTTGAATAAAATAAATTACACAGAATTTGAATGGAATTTGAATTCAAACAAATATTTTATTCAAACAAAAACAGTACAAATTCAAGCTCTCACTATACATATACATTTTTGATTACATCACAATTACATCACAATTCAGTTTACATAAATACCTCACTACATATCACTCACACTCGTATTTTGTCTTCAACTGCATTCCAGTCTGATTCTAGCATCTAAGCACTCTGCAAAAATATTAACTAACGCAGTAAAATTGAAAAATAAATATTTTTGCAATATAAAATGAAATATGATTTTTGAAAATATGATTTGCCTCAGTTATTTTTGTTGTTCGTCATCATTCACATTTGAATTCATCATACACGAACAAGGTGACATGCATAGTGTATCACTGTACATGCCACAAGGCCGTGCACATCGATATACACTTGATAATGCTACAGGGACAGGTGAGCACAGGTCAAACCCAAATGAAAAGCCGGGTTCAACTCACGTGCAATATATTTAAAATCACGACACGAGCACAAGGTCAAACCCGAGTTTTTGAAACTGGATTCAACTCAAGTGAAATTTCAAAAATCAACATGAATGCATTCACAGTCCAAACCAGTTGCAACATGGATGTCATAACAAAATGTCCAGAGACAGTCTCATAAGACAGTACAGACATAAACACCATCATGCAAGCCATCAAGAATCAGTACACAATGACAAGTATGGCAGTGAAACTCAAGCAAGTGCACAAGCAACATGACAGCAGACCAAAGTGCAACAAGATGAACCAGACAGGTCAAGCAACAAGGCAGACCACAAAGAAATGCTCAATGCACCAAGCACAGACGACAGCTACTCAATGCAACTCAATCAGACAAGTGCATCCAGAAGTACAAAATGACCAAACAAGTGCACCACTGAGCTATTCAAATGAAACAAAGTGGCAACATCAAAATACAGGCCAGAAGCTCAAGTACACCAGTGACACAAGTGATACAAGTCAGACCAAGTAGCAGTATGAAGCAACTGTGAAACTGAACAGTGTTCAATGCACAATGCAGACACAACTCAAATGAAACAGGCAGATTTGAAGAAATGAAACAATGCATGATGAATTGGATCAACACAGTCAAGTCCAAATGCATTAGTGAAGAAACTGCAGTGGACATGTTCAGTTACAACTACACAGACCAAACAAAGACACAGTGCAGAACAAGATTGACACCAACATAACAATATGAATGCTATGTTCAAACATGAAACAAGACACAGTGCAGAGCAGTGTGCAACTCGAGCTTCAGAAAGATCAAAGACAGCAAACAATGTGCACCAGTCCAGGCTACAACATGAACAACGACCAAGCAATGACCAGAACAATGACTAATGAACAAAGATCAGAGACCAAGCAATAACCAGAACACAAGTACAGGGAACAACAACATGAATACTGCAACACTCAAACAACATGTCCAGTTACAACAGAAACCAAGTGCATGAAGACTGAATGAAGTACACAGATGAATCAAAACAAGTTCGATCAATATCAATAACTAATGTCACAGTAAAATCAACATCATCAAAGAAGATGGCCAGAGACGAAGCTCACCGCGCAAAATCAAAGTCAGAAATCAAGTGTGTGTATTTTTGAAAAAGTCGTAAATTAAAAAAGGAAAGTCTCTGCCGTATCAATCAAGTAAATATCGAACGCTGCACAAACAAGGTCGTGCGTATCAAGGTGCAGCAATATCAGGAAATCAAATAATTTAGGAAAGTATCGATTTAATTAGGGTATAGGAATTCATATAAATACCAACCCGCAAATCATCATCAAGTGTGAAAAAAAAATCGAATCAAATCCAAATATTCACCCAAGATCATCATCGGCAAGTGAGCAACAATTGAATTCAAGCATTCAATCCAGAAAAGCAAAAAGGAAAGTTACATACCAAATTGAAGCCGAACTCCAGAAGCCCTAATTTCAAAATTGATCATCGGAGAAGCAAGAGCAACGCAAATAAGACAATTGATCATCAGAGAAGCAGCATGCAAGAGCATCACAAACCAGTCAAAGCCCCAATTTGGATTGCAAGGGAACGAAGTCCTAATTCAGATTGAACGAAAAATCAAAGCCGCCATCATTTTCTCAAAGAAAATAAAAGTGGATCGGGCTAGAGAAATAAAAGAGGGCCGGCCTTGATTTATAAAAGGGGTTTTATTTTTAGAGGGCTTTAGTTTATTTTTTTAAATAGGGTTTAATTTTTTTATTTGAGCAAAAATTATGGAGTCAAGTTTGTATTTTAATTTCTGCTCCTGCTTTTATTTTTGAAATCTGTTTTTTCTTTTCGAGTCAAAGTCTTGGTAAATCACCACCTAGGTTGTAGGTAGTGTCAGATTGTCTAGTTAGAATTAGTTCAGTGAGCAGGGTGTGCGAGTTTGCAAAACTCTATAGGCGGGAGCAGAGTTTGCGAGTTTGCAAAACTGTATAGGCGGAGCAGGGGGTGCGAGTCTAGTAGAGTGTTTGTGAGCGGGAGCAAGGGTTTGCGAGTCTGTTAGAGTGTTTGTAAGCGGGATACTGTTTAATTCTAATAGAAATCTGGGAATGTAGCAGTAGGCAGGGGTTGCCGAAGCTGGGTAAATTTTGTGTGTGATTTACTTTTCAGCATATTTATTTCTGCAGTTTATTTCTGTGTTTAAATCGAGAAAATTTGCTATAACCCTATTCACCCCCCCTCTAGGGTTAATCTAGATCCTACATACAATGTATATTCCTGAACTTACCAGAATTCCAAGTGAATTTGTTATCTATAATATTAGCTTCAACAATGCCTGTCCTAAGAAAGAAGTTGTTAATAAAATCTAACTTCCTAAAGGGGACTGGAAGACCACCTCTTTTATCAGATGCATGCATTATGGTGTTAAAATCACTCATTATAATCCAAGGATAAGAGATTTGCTTATTTATTTTCTCAAGATGATCCCATAAAACAAGTCAATCATTTTTAAAGTTTGATGCATATGCAAAGGTGATTTCCAAATTCAGGCCACCTTTATTTGCAAACAGACCGTGAATATATTGGTAATTTAAAGAGTGACTAACTAAATTCCAACTGCTATCATCCCATAATATTAAAATTCGGCCATTTCCCCCCATTTGATTATTACGAATGATATTCCAGTTGGAGAGTTGTTTGGAATGATATTCAACAATTTTTGATTCATCTAATTTTTGCTCTAAAAGGCCTAATATGCTAGGCTTTTCAGTAACAATTAAATTAGAGATATCTTGTTTTCTGATAGGGGAGTTAAGCCCTCTAACATTCCATGAAATGATAGACATAATTAGAATAATGCATAAAAAGAGTAATAAAGGATACTCAAAGGATATGTAGATAGTTACAGTGAATCACTGTAACTATCCTCATCTTCCATCACTTCAAGCTTTTTCCCTTTCTTTTTGTATGTTGGATCGTTTTTAACCTTTAGAAGCTTTTCTCATTTATCATTTTCAAAAATATACTTCTCTCTATATTCTTTATCTACAGCATCCTTAACATATTCTATAGAAGAAATACCATTTAAGCTTTTGATTCTTGTTCTAGTTTTTTTCTTCTTTTTCTAGTATTTGTCTGCAGATGTTAGGGATGATACAGTGTTAACTGCTGCTTGGATAGCTTTTCCAGATATAGGCTTTTTATTATGTGGAGTTAGTGAGCCTGGAAGAAATACAATGCTAGTGCTATCTGGTGGGTTATGCAAATCAGGGAGAACTAGACTTTTTGATTGACAGTGATCCACAATCATAGAATCCTATGAATTATTTACCAGTGCTACAACTTTATTCTCTACTGTCTCTTTCATGTTGGTGATTGAAGTAATTGGAGCATTAGATTCAATAGCTTTATCTTCAATAACCTGGAATGCCCGAGGGAAACAATTTTCTTTATTTTGCAAATTATTCTGAGGGTCTGCAATTTCTGAACTGCTTGTGTCCATTGCATTTGTGTGAGCCTCCATATCATTACAAGAACCTGACTATAGTATAGATGTTGTTTGAAACCCATCCACAACATTCTGCGTATTTATGTTTTCCTCTGCATTTTTTATGTTGCATCATTATTTCCTCTAGATTTTTGTTTCCAGATTTTCTTTGCAGTACAATTTTCATTCGAATGTCCAAAACATACACAAGCTTTGCATTTTGGAGGAATCTACTCATATTCAATTTTTTGCACTATAGTATCTCTATCATACATAGTAATGTTAGCTTCATCGAGAAAATCTGCATCAGCTTTTATTTCAACAAGTATTCTTCCATAACTCAGTCTTGTTTCTTTAACAGTTGGTTTATCCAACTTTAGGGACATACCCACCACACTTGTAATAGCACTAAAGACATCTTTATCCCATAATCTTAGACTTAACTCAGGAAGCCTGATCCAAATTGGCATAGTGGATAATAGATCTCTGTTGAAATTCATTTTCTTGCGCCATTTTTTCAGTGTAATTAGTTTTCCATATATAAAATACGGCCCCCCATCAAGAATTTTAACAAAGTCATCTAGTTTTGAAAATCTAATATTGAAAAACCAATTGTTTCTAGTATTCAAAGCTACCCGTGAGATTCCAGTTGTGGGAAATATAATTCTTGAAATGATGATATGGTGGACGAGGACCGAATACATAAGCAATAACTGAAAACCCCATTTATTCTCTGTGCGTTTATCAATATCCTCTTTCACAGTAACAATTTTTTTATTGTTGAAATTGATAGGAGCAACATAATGCAAATCAAAATCAAAGTCTAACCCTCCTTTCTTTAGAAGATAGGCACAAGAAGATGCATTCTGTGTCTTCTGTGCAGTTTTTGCATTTACTGGAGCATTGGAAACTTGGCTTCTTGAATTCAACAGAGGCTTATATGCATTTCTTGAAAGTGGATTGAATTTTCTTGATTCAAAATTCCCTGTTATAATTGGGTTTTGGTGTGTAATTTCTGGTTTTCTTTGAATGTTTCTCTGAAAATTCAGAAGTACCATCCTTTTTGTTTGTTTTTCTGTTGTAAATAACTTTCCGAAACCCATTTTCATCAATATCCGTATTGCTTGGATTATGAGGGTTATCTCTGATATTGATTTGCTGCACAGGAAGATTAGGGATATACGCGGGAGGGGAAGAAGAAGGGAAGAAAGAGGAATCCCCAATCCGATCAAGATTATCGAAAATTGGATTATTTTGAATTTTTAGAGAATCTGCCATTAAAAATTTCTTAGCATTTGATATTGTTTCGATTATGTATCTAAACCAGTCTACATTTATTGCTTAGAAAAAACCATATTTACTTCAAAATTTTAACTTGATTAATAAAGTCAATTTTCCAATAACTAGTTATGCCATCAGTGTAGTAAAACAATATTTTTTTTTTCAAACCTATGACACAACTGAACTTTATATATTTACATAATTAATGTTTGTATCTAAGTAGTCTGAATATACAGTTAGGGCATTATACTAGCACAAAGTGAAGGGTCTTCCTTATAAAAATTCATATTTGAACATTAATGTAGGGTGCCTAATGCATGGACCCCAATGCTCGGGAAGAAGAAGGAAATTATTTAGCTTTTATAAAGTTGGATAATATTTCTCGTTATTCCAGCCGTCTATGCTATCCCTGTGTCAGAAATTGGACGAATAAAGAGGCTTTATGTTTTAACCAGCTTTTTAAAAGTCAGATAATTATACCCTCTTCCCCAACAATTATCCCTTCTCCTCTCGTTCTTTCTCTATTTTACTTCATCTTTTTCATTAGAATTACAATTTTTGCATATTATTATTTATTTATTTTTGATCGAAATTATATTTGAGAAAAAATTTATTCCTAAATTAAGGAGTACAAAGAAATTTCTGTAGTTTACTGATTTTTTAATTCAAAAAACACAAAAATATTTCTCTATTTCTGAAATTTTAAGTATCCCTTCGCAGCTAAATGAAAATAAACTTATAGAAAAGATAAAAGTTTTCCATTTTTAATGTTTTAGAAACAAATACAGGGATATTTTAAAAAACATGGACTTTGAAAGCAGATACATTGAAAAGGATACAAACACAATTAAACATGTACTAAAACCTTTCATTCCAATAAAGAAAGCCATCGGATAAATTAAATGCTTTGTGAGCGTTGAACGTCGTGCTACATGTCAATGAATCATAATTGTTGCCACTCAACTCAAACACGTCTTCACCATTCGTTTGTTGTATAAAGTTGAGGTGTAATGTACAATCTCTATTAAGCAAGATTCAATTATTTTTATTTTTTTATAAAACCATCGGCGGCGTAAATTCAAGGTGACAAATGAGTTTATGTTGCATTCATATCTAAGGTCCACGCTTTTGCTAGAACTTTTAAATCATGCGAACAAGGTAAGTTTGCCATTCTATGAGGGAAAATGTTCGATATTGGTATATGTTATGATTTCTATTCATATTCAATGAGGTCTGATGAAGATAATTATCATACTGAAAATAGTTAACATAGTCGGTACCTATGATGTTACAATTGCTAACTTCGAGTCTTTAGAAATAAGTTGTTATATCTGTCAACTTCAAGTCTTTAGGTTTAGGAACATGATTCTAGTGTTTTAGTGATAATCAAACATATGAAAATGCTACTAATGATTTTATTAAGTTTTTTCATGTACCAGCGGACTATCATAGAGCTGAGTTATGATGACAGTGTATATATAAGGATTCAATAAAAATGTAAATATATTAAAACATATCAAAATAAATCAAACCGAGACATTTACAATGAAGAACAAGCATTCAAAGACATCTAATGGAGTTGACAAATCTTCTAGAACACAATGTTGAAGAAATACTCGAAAATGGACAAACGGGTATAAAAGTCAAATATTTTATTTATTGAGTCCTTATCAAGTCTTGTTACTCTAGATTTGTTAAAACCCCACAAACGATTTCCAAATCACTCGAAATTTTGATGCATCATTCTAAACATTATAAAATATTTTTAAGAATTTTTGGGGATTTTCTAAGTGTTAAGAAGGCTTTAAAAAAATCAAAATAGTATAAAACCAAGTTAACTTTAAACACGATCAATTTTTTTGAAAATTTTGAATTTCGGGATTTTCCTTCATCTTCATCAAAGTTCCGGGCATCTAGATCCGAAGCTACTTCATGTTCTCATGCCTGGGCGTAAACCCATTCTCTGACTTCTTATCCTGCACCATGTCTGCTTTAAGTTTTCGCTAAGTTTCCCTAATGCGATTCGTGATTTTTTGTAAAGTTGTATTTCAAACTTTTGGTCGTGCTTCTTCACTTTGCTTTTCTTCCTTCTCATCCAATAACCGTTTCTCTTTACTTTAGATAGTTGCAACCACTCAGAGACATTCCTAAATCATCTATAAATGCTCTTAATCACTTCGAGGCAAATTCAACATTCCTTACTTAGTTATTTCTCTCCGATCTTTGATTTTTGCTTTATATATTCGAATAAATATTTTAATTATTTTTTATTTTCCAACTAGCGATCATTCAACTCTACATCCTCCGATTCTGGTTAGTAACTTTCTAAACTCTACATTTCCACTCAATATCGTTTGTGTGGGTTATAAGAATTTTGCACTACAGCGGTGACATATTCTTGAGGCACAATGAAGTCAAGTCAATTATTTTCTACTTATTAGTGAAATCCGAGAAGTCGGCAGAGGTAAATTCTGTTGCAATGTCCATTGGTAGTCGAGTTGAAGTCCAATTCGGTTGTTCTGGTGGTTGTAGAAACACGTTCCTCCAGAAATGAGAGTTGTTTAGTGAAACTTTAGAAAGAAATTCTACGACTGGACGTAAGATAGGAGGTCCGAACCAGTATAAATCAACGGTGTGATCTACTTCGCTGCATTTTCAGTTATATTCACTTATTATATACATTTGACCATATTCGATTCAAGCATTGCGACTTTAAACTTAGCAGTGAGTTATCATTTATAAATGGTGGTAAGTTGGTGCGATTGTTTTTGTCAGTGAGCTATCAACTTTAATTTTGAAACCTGGTAGAAATATCAACTCCATTTTCTCATAAATTGATAAAAAGATTATATACCATTGGAATCATCTGAAATAAAAATACGTTAATCTAAAAGAAAGTAATACAAAAGAGTTATCTCTTCTTAAAAAGAGGATCACTCATTTTTCTGAAAAATAAATAAAGTAATACAAAGATTACGATACAACTACTCTAAACTAAATAATGGTTCATAATCATAATTCAGTTACATGTTGTAATTATTGTTTGGAGTCGTCTTATATTTGCTTTGCATTTTTAATGCTAATTTTGTACCTCGACGATGAAGATGTGGATTAATCCACTTAAAAATCCATAACTTTATGATTGAGAGTTGAGATAATCAAAGTTCGATGATTGACATCTTAAAACATTTTAAAAATGATGACATGAATAACGTTCTACAGTGGCATTTTATGCTATTTAATTGTGCTTATTCTTCCTGTGGTAATATTTCAGGATCTCTATACAAATCTATTTTCATTCGCTCATGCAAACATGAAGCGTCGTAGTTGATTCGTGAGGGGGGTTTTTAAATTTGATTGTTTTTATGAAAGTTTGATTTCTATGAGAACGTTTATGGTGTACATATACAAGGAATTTCTCTTCCTCTACCACTCGATTATGTGCGACACATGACCATCATCCAACTTACTTAACAGGCACACTTAAATTATAGCAAGATCATGATTCACGTGATCTCATCTTCTACCATTCGATCATGACACATGGCTATAATCCAACGTAGCTTAACAATCACACTTCAATGGTAACACTTATCATAAATCTCAAAGAAAAAGTTATGCATTAGTGATATGATAAGCATTGTGAATTATCATTCAAAAAACCACCAATGCTCTAGGACATAGCGAAAAAAATAACCGAAAAAGCTTATGACAATTCTTAATGAACAAAGATGTGCACTAGTGACATAACAAATCATCGAGCATGTGTGAGCTACCTTAAAAAAGCACCAACACTCTTAACACATGATAAGACAAATATTGAAAAAACTTGTAACAAATATGAAAAATGCTATCCATGTGTGACATGTAAAGTCGCTAAGTACTTTCAATCTATCACTGAAGAAACTGTGCATTTTAAGACACGATAAGATAAATAATCGAGCATTTCTGGAGAATCTTAATAACAAACATTGTGCATTACTCACTTGTAACAAATCTTTAATATTCATAATGTGAAATCGAAAAAATCTTAAACCAACTATAACGACAGTTGAAAATCACATACTTAAATTACTATAAACTTCACATACACGTATTATTTTCCATCAAGATATTCTTTTGCTTCGTTGTTTCTTCCTCGTCTTCTTCTTTCCTATCTTCATTAAATGGAAAAACCATGTAACAACATTAATACACATCATTTAATGGGTCTATAAGAGATACGTGAATTGTCAAAAGCCTCATGTTGTAACTAAAAAGGTAGTAAATCAGGTGGAAAAGATATATGTCGAGGGAGAGATCACACCAATAGACATCAACACATATGAAAAACTACTTTGATCTGAATCTCGTCGATGATATCAAGAAGTTTCGCCAACAATTCTATATGTCACAAATAGTGTTCGACGAGATATTAAATAAATGAAAATAACTAATGATTATTTTATTCATAGGAAAATGTTTTAGGATAGCGTGGTCACTTTGTCAAAAAATGACATGCACACTCTACATGTTAACTACCATGATGTCGAGAGACTTCCAAGATGATTACATTGGACTAAGACACTCGGCTACAATATAGATCAACTGTAGGCAATTGGTGAACATCGTAATATTCCAGGCATGTTAAGTAGTCTATATTACATGCATTGAGATTGAGAAAATTTTCCAAATCGTTTTGCACAGACGATTATTTATCAATGTCAAAAAACAATTATAATTGCAGAAGCAATTGCATAACATAATATATGAATGTGGCATGCTTCCTTTGGACTTCTTGGATCTTTTAATGATATTAATGCCATAAAAGAATTCCAATCTATTTAATGACATATTCAGTGGTCAAAGACCACTAGCTCAAGTGGCAAATGGTATGATTCTTTGAAAGAAATCTATTTAGAAATCAATTTTGCTTCCATTGTATTCCATTTTCAATCATATATATATATCGTTTACAAGAGTTAAGATAGGTTACAAATTAGCCAATTGATTTGCTAAAACGAAGGTAACTAAATAAATACTTCCTAAATAAAGATATCGTCAAATCAACTGATTTGCTAAAAGAAAGGTAACTAAATAAATATTTCCCAAATAAAGAGTAAGTCAAATCAGAGAATAAATTCAGGGAATATCAGAGAATAAATGCAGGTAATATCAGAAAATATTCTAACGCCTAGAATATATGTAAAATATATTCTATCACACCCCCTCAGTCGAAGGGGGAGGTTCTCGTATGCTTAGACTGTCCCTGAAATCATTAAATAATACGCGCGGAAGCGCTTTTGTAAAAATATCAGCAATTTGGTAACGGGACGGTACATGAAGCACACACACTTCACCATGAGCTACTTTCTCATGGAAGAAATGAATATCCATCTCAATGTGTTTAGTGCGTTGATGCTGAATAGGATTGCCGGATAAGTATATAGCACTCACATTATCACAATAAACTAGAGTAGCCTTTTGAATAGGACAATGCAACTCTAGAAGCAAATTTCTGACCCAGTACGAATCAGAAACAACATTAGCAACACCCCTATACTCCGCTTCAGCACTACTACGGGAAAGAGTAGGTTGCCATTTCGAAGACCAAGAAATCAAATTATCTCCAAGGAATACACAATAACCAGAGGTAGAACGACGGAGTCAGGATAACCACACCAATCTGCATCTGTATATGAGATAATACGATTAATATTGGATTTGTACAAGTGGAGACCAAAAGAAAGGGTACCTTGGAGATAGCGTATGATACACTTAAGAGCTTTCATATGCTCATTAGTCGGGGCATGCATATGAAGGCAGATATGTTGCACGACATAGGAAATGTCTGGCCAAGTGAATATAAGATACCGAAGAGCACCTACAAGACTACGATACGTAGTTGAATCATCATAAGGAGTGTCTACGGTGGCACTTAGTTTGGACTTAGTGTCAACAGGAGTAGGACATGAACTGCAGTTAGACATCCCAGCACATTCAATAATTTTTGCAGCATACTGTGTCCGAGATAAGAAAAGACCATGGGCATGACGAGTGACAGCAATACCTAAAAAGAAACTCAAAGGACCTAGATCTTTCATAGCAAATTCAGAAGCTAAGAGAGTCATAATATACTTACGAAGACGATCAGAAGATGCTGTAAGTATAATGTCATCCACATATAACAGAATATAAGCAATATCTGAACCATTCTTGTAGATGAATAAAGAGTGATCTGATGTACTATGAGAGAACCCAATGGTAGCAACAAAATCAGCAAATCTTTGGTACCAAGCTCGAGGAGCCTGTTTTAATCCGTACAAAGATTTCTTCAAAAGGCAAACATGATTCGGATAATTTTTGTTACGAAAACCCATGGGTTGATGCATATAAACTACTTCATTGAGATGACCATGCAAGAAAGCATTCTTGACATCCATTTGATGAATGGGCCGAGATTTAGAAAGAGCAATGCTGAGAACCGCTCTAATGGTGACCGGTTTAACCATGGGGCTAAACGTTTCATCACAATCAATGCCCTGTTGCTGTGTATTTCCATTACCTACAAGACGGGCTTTATAACGCTCAAAAGAGCCGTCAAACTTATATTTATGACGAAATATCCACATAGACCGAATAACATTAATATTAGGCGGCTTAGGCACTAATTTCCAAGTCTTATTGTCAATTAAAGCATTAAATTCATCCAACATTGCACTTTTCCAACTATGGTCACTAAGCGCACTAATAGGATTTTTCGAAACAGGAGAAATATCTATAATGGTGGTAGTATGGTAATTAGAAGAGTATTTGGGGTTGGGTTTAAAAATGCCATTTGATGCACGAGTGGTCATGCGGGTTGAAATGGGGTTGGGAGGCATTGGAGTGGTGTGAGGAATGGTCAAAGTGGGGGAGGTCATAGACGGGGTTGGACTGTAGGGAAGAGAGGATGGGTCAGAGGAGGAAATAGAGGACCGAGTGTGGGTAGCAGTGGGGGATGTGGAATCTGGGCCTGTGTGAGACTGTGACCTAGATTGAGGAAGAGAGGACGAGTCGTTGGGCAGTGTTGTTAGGTCAAGCTGCATATTTTGTGGTGTGGTATTTTGAGATAAATGATGTATTAATTAAGGATTAATATTGTCATTCAAAAAATCATAATTCGAAGGTTTTGTTTTGTGGAGTTTGGAGAATGGAAATTCTGTTTCAACAAAACGAAAATGACGACAAATTATGATTTTACCACTAGACATGTCATAGCATTTGGAGCCACGATGATTAGGAGCCGGACCTAAATAAGCACAAGGAGTCGACCTTTCTTGTAATTTATGAATAGTAGAAGAGGGGAATAATGGGAACCATAAGCAACCAAAAACACGCAAACCTGAATAATCCGGATCACTTTGATAGAGGATTTTAGCGGAAGATTGGTAATTCAATACCTTGGAAGGAAGGATATTGAGAAGATATGTAGCCATGGAGAGAGCATGATGCCAAAAGGAGAGTGACATAGATGCATGAGTAAGAATAGTCCGGATGATATTATTTATGGATTTTATGTGTCTTTCGGCCTTCCCGTTTTGAGGAGATGTATGAGAACATGAGAGACGGAAAAACATACCATGGTTCTCAAAAAAATCCTTAAAAGTGCCATTAATGTATTCCATACCACTGTCACACTGAAAAGTCTTAATATTACATTCAAATTGTGTCTTGACTAAAGCATGAAACGCTAAGAAAAGTTGTTTAACCTGAGATCTTTTTGCAATAGGAAAGGTCCATAAAAATTTGCTATATTCATCAAGAAAAAGAACATAATAACAATGGCTGGAAGTACTAACAATAGGAGAAGTCCAAAGATCGCTATGAATAATATCAAATGGAAGAAAAGTATATGACACTGAATCATAACAAGGTAGCTTAGAATGTTTCCCAAGAGGACAAGAAGAACAAATTTTTTTACAAACCTTATTACAATCAATAAACTTTTTACTCCAAAGAGACTTAAGAATAGCATCGCCAGGATGACCTAAACGATTGTGCCAAATATTCGAAGGCAAAGCAGTAAAAGCAGAATGATTGTTGGAAGAAATGGCTTGAGAGTCGGAGAAAAGTGGATATAAGCCCTCAGTGCTATCACATCTCATTAGTCTGTTCCCGTTCTGTAAGTCATTAACAGAGAAACCAAAAGGGCCAAAAGAGATAGAAACCATATTATGTGTGGTGAATTTACGAACAGAGACCAGATTTTTAATGAGCCTAAGAGCATGTAACACATTGTTTAGGGTAAATGATGGATAAGGTGGAGGCAATGTAGTGTGACAGTGACCAATAATTGAAATTAAATGACCACTACCAATAACAATGTTATGATGCTTATTGCTTGAATTGAAGTAAGAAGAGAGAATACCTGCATCCGCCGTCATGTGAGATGTAGCACCAGTATCCATGCAGTAGTTTCCATCTGGTTGAGAGAACGAAAGAGCATGCATAGCGGCCTCAATGTCAGTAGGCATGTAGCTAGGAGCAGGAGGAGCAACTGCATTGAAAGCTTGAGGTCTGGACCCAAGTAAGCCTGATCCAGAAGAGGAAGGATGTTGGACCACTGGATTGGGCCTTGGCTGCCAAGAGTATGTGGAAAATGGGCAAGGAGGAATAGTCCACCCTCCCCAACCAGGCTGCTGCCCACTACACCAAAATAGGGATTTAGCAACATTTTATGTTTCTCAATTTCCAACACTTTTTAATGTTACAAATCACCAACAGTAAAAAAGTGTGAGGATAGTTAAAAAAGTGTTAGTAAAATTAAACAATTTTGTTCATAAATATTGCAACACAAAAAAGCGTTAGGATACTTGGCAAAATTGTAAATAAGTCATAATAAAGTAGATTGTTTTGTAATTTCTAACCCATTTTCTCATTTCCAACGTTACCTCATCTATTTCCACTTCAAGCCGATCTTTTTTTAATTTCGTCAAATCTCTAGGGTTTCTTGGCCCACATCAACCTCTCCGCCTCTTCTGACATCCCACTCTTCGCCCCTGACCCACTCAAGCTCCCTCCTCCAACTTCCTTTGCTTTGCAATATCGACCCGCTCTACGCACCCTCGACTTATTCAACATCGAACATCCCAACACATGTTTCTAGATCTAAGTGACGAGGCACATGCAAAATGAACCTAAGTCAGGTAAGCAACTCATATGATTTTTTTTAATTATAGATATATTTTATTGCAAACACTAAATCAAGGCAAGTAACTCAAATGAGCATGAATTTGGGGATTCTAGGTAATTTGGTATTTTTGGTTCTGATATTTGTTGAACTGGTGCTAGCATCAATTATTATGAGAGATATTGTCTTGTAATTTTTTACCTTTGATAGTTGAGCATTAATCAAAACTTCATTTTCTGCTGATTTGGGGAAAAAGTTGAATTCTTTTTGTGGGAATTTTTAGGCAATGAGAGCAAAAGAGTTGAATCAGCTATTTTCGATTGTTGATTCTGAAGCAGCGCCTACTGCTAATCCGAGATCTCATTTTAATCTTTTATGGAAACAGCTCGATCATCTTGGGTAATTGTTTTTTGAAACTCTCACTCAGTTTTAATTTAGTATATTTGTTTAGATTTATATATATGAAGCTGAGTACATGGACTGTTATTATTTTAGAATCATTTACTGCAAAACTTTGAGTTCGTTCATACATTTTTTTACAGTTTGATTAAAGCATCTACGATGCCATGTCACCATTTGCATCACCATTTTATTGTGATATAATAGATCTAATTGCTTGATCATCATGATCCAAATTTTGGACTTGATTTTGTTTTGTCATTCAGGTGCATGTTGTACATTCCATTTTGTATCATATCTAACGGATTCCTTGGTTCGAACCGAAGAAGTAATGTCACTCGATTATTATCAAACTGACTGCAATCCTTTTCTATCCATGAGGATCCCGCCAGAGCGCTTTCTACTTCTAATAGGCCACGAACTAGATCAGAAGCATATCCATAAGAAGTGATCCTATTTTTTTCACCGTATCCGGGTGTGCTCCTTTAAAAAGAAGATATTCTTCTTTAATTTCATTTGATTGAAGGATCTAATTCTCCTTTTACATATACCTAAACTATGCTCTTGAAATTATTCTATGTAAATTAAAAATGTAGTATGTTTCCAAGCCTGATCAAACGAAATTCATTCCTAAAAGTGAAAGGAATTGATGACGCATTCATCTACGAGTTTGTGAGCTAAAGGGATTTATCTGAGCTTTGAAACAATGCACGACTACTGCAGAATAACACTCTCAAGATATAATATTAGGTCCCATTACATTTACACATTACTGGACAAATTGATGGTATATTCACATATATTTTTCCTGTTCAAGTGGAAAAATGCAAACAGATATCCTGCTCAAAATAAAATGATATTACAGATAAGAGTTCATCATACCATGATGTAATTCGAGTATCAGAGATCCAGAAATATTTAGACATAACTGGAGTTCAGACTTACATCATAAACAGTGCTAGTTTCGTGTTTCTAAACGAGCGGCCTAAGCCTAGGCCTGAAAAAGGCGTCACCAACACATGTGAAGTCTGTGACCGCAGCCTTCTTGATTCATTCCACTTCTGTTCACTCAGATGCAAGGTATAAAGCAATCTTGATCTTATGCACAAACACACACACACACACTTATACATAAAAATACATTGTATATATGATTGATTGTTTGCAAGATGTTACATTGTAGATTATTGGTACATCAGAAGGTTTCAATAAATATGCAAACAAGATGAAGGTGAAGATGAAGGCAATGGCATTGGATTCGGAAGAAGAAGAATCACACTCTAGCAGCAGTCATGGAAGTGCAAGGTATAGTTCTTACTATATTTCTACACATTTACCAATTTAAAAAAAGAAAGAAAAAAAAATAGAAAATCCATATCATATCTATAATATACAGGGAAGTTCCGAAACCTGAAGCTACATTGCGTGTTGCATATATATAACATTTTTTAGGCTATATTTCAACATATTACCCTATCTATATATCTAAAAAAAACTGCAATCTGACAAATAAGAAAGTAATTCTGCTTAATAAACAAATATAAGATAGTAACTATGCTGCATGGTGTGTTGCCATTATGTCCTTATTTACCTATGGAATGTGCTTTCTATTGCCATTGGTGATGCTTTTTTGAGTGAGAATAATGACTTGATAATGTATTTTTTGGGCATAAGTATATCGACTTTTATATGTTTTTACTTTGCACTAAAAGGTACTATTTTGCACTTAAAAGGAGCTGACTTACATTTTTTCCCTTTGCACATCTCCGACCGACGTGTAAAACTTATTGAGCATAAATATATTATTTACCTATGGTCGTTCCAGCCAAGTGGGTTACAAAAGTCCACGGGCTCGGAATCTTAGTCATTGTGCCCACCATGGAAAGAAAATCCTAACCATCCTTACTGTATTCACTCATATCTCGTATTCAGGGTGCTTTCCCAGTAAAACTTTACTCGGTTTTGGTGTATGACACCAGAATTGGACAAGCAATCTCCACATCCGGTTTGTTTGTGCTTTTAAAAAAACACCTAGCACCTATTACTTCACTTCACTGCCTCATCACCGCCTTCACTTTCAACAACTTTATCACCCTCCTCCATTGCCTGCACAATTTCAAACAACATACACAAATACTCATCTGCCTCTAACTGCACCAAACAACATAGACAACTTCTCACACCAACTTCATCACAACAACTTCATCTGTGCACCAAACATACATACGTACAACATCTCCTTTAACCAATAGCAACTCACTGTCACTTCTGCACACTTTATATCTGCATATATGCATATCTTCCATTACACACAACTCACTGTCAACACTTCATTCCAACGACCCATTGCCCCATAAACTCCACCACCAACTATCTGCATATCTGCCACCATTCACCATCCTCAACCATTCAACCAAACTGCTGCTTCAACCAACACGCCAACCTGCACTTCCATCATACTGCCTTTTGTCAACACCATCTCTCCTACACATAAACACTACAGCAACATCAGCTGCTACCCACAACTTGCATTGCAATCCACAACCAACATCTTCATCACCCACAACAGTCATCACATACCTATTTCACTTCATCAACCATCTACCTGCCAAGTATAGCCTATTTGCATTGCTACCGCTGCTTCCTTGAACTGCCATTCACCTATCCCTGCCTCCTCAAATTCACCAAACCATCTCCAACATCCATACATACATACATCTCACTTCAACCCCTTCCATCGGCCTACAGATTCAACCAAAAGAATATCTTCTTTTTAGGTACATTTTGTTGGTCTTTATCGAAAAAGTCGGAATTAGTGTACGCCAAGTAGATATTAAGTAGACACTTATACACGATTCATGCTGAAATTACAAAAATTAGCGCATCTGTACAATTGTGGCTGTTTGGTTGTACAATAATTTAGAGAAGAAAAGGAAAATATTTGTTGTTTTCCATTAAGTTCAGTTGAACACGTAATGGTAATGATGACAATGACATTAAACTATTTACTATATTAGAAACATAAACGAATATGAGTTACTGCTAAGATTTATAGTTGAAAATAAACAAATTTTTGTTACTTGTCTTGCTAAGCTTGTTCACTCTCACTCACTAATTAATTTTAATGGATATAAAGAATTTCGTGAGTACAATAAAACATCACTTTGGCCTCATATGTTACAAGGTAAGTCAAATTATATAGTTGAAAATAAAACAAGTTTATGTAACCTTACGTACCTTGCTATTTTTCCTACCTTGCTGAACATGCTCCTAACTAAAAGCTGTGGATTGGTTGCGCAATATTGTTGTCATAAACAGTGAAACACCCAAGCATATATGTGATATATGCACATGGAAATGGTTTCATATATACTCGAGGTTAAACAGAGAACAACAATTTTGTTATTAGATATAATTTAGAACTTCCTTTCTTTTTTGCCTTTTTTATACTATGCTGCTGCAATGTAGCAGCGGTATGAGAAGCTGAGCAAAACCAAGCATGCAACCAATTTGCAAATTTAAGGATGCAAACTTAGTTTTTATCTACTGAAATATCTACTGAAATTAGTTACAGTGATTTCAATCATTTCAACCAATTTGTGGTTTTATTTTTTCTAGTGATTTCAATCATTACCCTTAAAATTCATGTTTCTTCTATGTTTGTTATTTTTTTAAGCATAACATTCCGCTCTGTATAGTATAGTTTATCTGATCAGTGTCCAATAGATTTCTTTAGTTTCACATAACACTAGATTATCTTCATTTTATTCGATCTACATTTCGGCTCATTATGCTAGTTTCACTCTCCATCTTATTGTACTAGAAATCCTATATGTCTAAACATATCCTTTTTTGTTAATCACTGAATTTAAATTGATGGTTTCACTGTTTATAATTCTTTACTATAGTTGCATGACGTATATTTAGTTTTAGACTTTTAGTCTTACCAAATTTCAATTTTTTTTATATATTTCTTCATATTTTTAGTTGTGATCAATTTTTATGTGTCAATTTGCACATTTGCAAACATCGTGCATCATATGGTATAACCTCTTGAATTCTTTTATTATTTCATTCAAGATCAACTCAAATAGATGTAGAATCAGAACTGACGTATGGCGCAACCCATCTTTACTGAAGACTCGCTAATTTCTTCACATGCAGGTAGTACTTTCGTCATGAAATTTTCATTCCTATCTTAGATAAACTTTATTATGTATATTGAAGTATATTAACTATTTGCTGAGCGAAATATACCAATTCTTTTTAGCCATTCAGCGAGTCCTAGTACTATACGACGACGACGACAAAGGATTATATAGTGTGTGCATAACATTGAAGGGCTTTGATACTTTCTTTTCAAGGTTTCTTTATTTTCGAAAAAGGTTTATGAAGCTATATTGTTTACATAAATATTTATTATCAATAGAAGTAACTAATTTTATAAGATTTAATGATGTCAGTCTGAAATGTCAAAATTATCATTTATATAGTTTCTATTACTCTATCTAATTTTATCATTTTTTTAACCATTGAGCCCTTTCAACGAGCTATTTGCACTCTACCGAATATTACTTACATTTTAATATGAAGTTCTATTTATACTGTAATTTTTTATGTCTATAGTAAATAAATTTTATTACAAAATTACACATACACGACTTCAGATAAATATTGATACAAGTTTTGTAGATATTTATATAAATATTATTTGAGTCTATTTATCATATACTATAATTCAATATAGAAGTTGAGTAGAATCACATGCCTTAGGTAATGTGAATATACGCACGTCGTGCATGTTTGTTTACCCAGGGTGAATATAAGTAAATAAAGATGCACTAGCATGTTATGTCTAACATTTTCTATAATTGCTTTGACTATATAACCTGGTCCATAATTTATGTTCTAGGTAGATGCTAAGATGATTGATTCATTTAGTTATTTTTCTGTAAGCTGTAACATTTCTATTAGAATCAGGCAGTTATTGTTCTTGCTGAAACTATTTCGCCTCAGTAGAAATCATTTACTTCTTGCATCTAATGAAATGGGATAACATGACGATGTTGGCAGTGACAACATGCGATATCCATTTTGGTCACAACACATTAAGTGGGTACCTCCAGCTCCTCATAACTTCTTAATAGCACTTAAATGACAATTATAAAAGCATAATACCAAATATTATGTGAAAATAAATTTAAAGGCTGTCATTTTGATAAAAGAGGGCTAAAAGGGAGAGCAAATAACTAATAATGATTAGTTGGATTGCTCCGAACAAAGGAATAAATTCAAGGGTTGGAGCTTTTTTCTTCCGATTCAAGAGAAGTAAAGTTTAGCTATAGTGGAGCATTCAAGTTTGTCAGATGATTTATTTGATTTACCTTGTTTACATATTTCTTGATTCCCTTACCATGCCATTTAAATGATGATACGAGCTATAAGTGAAGTTAAGTTGTAAAAATGCTATAAATTTGTTTGATCAGTAACAATCGATTTGCCATTTGACTTTCTTTGATATTATGTTCAAAATCTAATGAAATATGAGTAATATAAGTTCCATTTTTTGATAACTGATGTGCAGGCAGGGTATGAGCGGCTTTGTTGCCTTAGATGCATGCAACCACGAGATCACAATTTCAAAACGACTTGTGTCTGCAGAGTTCCTAAACATCTCAGGGAAGAAAAGGTCATAGAATGCGTCCACTGTGGTTGTGGTGGCTGTGCAAGTGGAGACTGAAGCTTCTTAACCGTGGTTCTTTTTTATTATTTTTTCCTTATGCTACTGATATCTGTAGGAATATATTGCTAAAAATGTACATTGTGGTATTATATATTGTAATAATATCTGAATATATGACATTGTGGTATTTGAAATATGTAAATAATTGTTTATGATATATTATACTACATTTGCAGAGCGTTTAAACTTTGCATTGAATATGTATGATGAATTATTTATGATATGGAAACCATTATTTGCATAGTGTTTATATTTAAACTTTGCGTTTAAGTTTTGGTATATATATATATATATATACGTGTTACTAAATAATCATTTTCCAACACTTATAAGCGTTACCGTATATTTCTGTACCAACACTTAAAAGTGTTGCGGTATATTTCTGTACCAACACTTATAAGTGTTACCGTATATTTCGTTACCAACACTTATAAGTGCTACCGTATATTTCTGTACCAACACCTATAACTGTTACCATATATTTCTATACCAACACTTATAAGTGTTACCGTATATTTCGTTACCAACACTTATAAGTGTTAGTAATACGTATGTTTGTAACACTTATAAGTGTTACAAATTTGGCCGCTCCATTCCTCACAGTCCATTAGTAACACTTAAAAAGTGTTACTGAAATTATTTGTAACACTTATAAATGTTAGAATTTGCCTGTTTTGGTGTAGTGGCCACTGTGGTGGTGGGGCCTGCTGACGTGACTGCCACTGGTGCTGCTGATATGGCGACTGATTAGGACTGGACTCATTAGTACTTTGATGGACCTTTTTCTTCCCATTGTTTTTGAATTTGTTCCTCCCTTTATTATTGTTGTTGCGTTTGTTGCTTGCAGATGAATCAGTGGCAACCATGGCAACACTACTGGACCGACTCCCAGAACCACCAGTTTCACGAGCTTGACGAGCCTTGGTAGTACGCTCAGCCATTTTCAACCTTGAACGACAACTCTCAAAGGATAGCAAAGGCTCTTGATTTTGTATATAGTCCACCGTACCATTATACGCTTCTGATAAGGACCCGGTGAGACGTAAAACTAGACGACCATTTGTCACCGGAGCATCAACATCAGCCAACCTATCCGCCAAAGATTGTGGATAATTACATTAATTGTCGATCGAGTTGAAAGCCTCAAAAGCAGCATTTGCGAAGTCCTCCTCGAGATGGGTAGCCCGAGAGGCTTTGTTGTCTTGAAAAGGAGCTTCAAGACGGTTCCATGCCCCCTCTGTCGTGTCATTATGTCTGAGAATAGCGAGGAGAAGATCGGAAGAAATGGTGCTGTAAATCCATTGCAAGACAACGACATCCAAACGCCTCCAAAGTGCTGGACCAGCGGACTTAGCCTGGACATAGGCAGCCATAGCCTTCTCCTCCGTTGGTCGAACCAAGTGATCGTAAAGATCATGAACCCTAGCAAGATTGGTAAGCAGAGTAGCCCAAGAATGATACATGGCTTGCTCATTGTCTAATGTTATGGGAATAAGAGATTTAGCATTAATGATGGTGAGTGCGGGATGAAACTTGGATGAGTTTGCCATGGAAAAGAATTAAAGATAGAAGAAGAAGAACGGAGAAGAAGATAGGTGAGGCTATGGTAAGGAGAATAGCTCTGATACCATGAAAGAAATCTATTTAGAAATCAATTTTGCTCCCATTGTATTCCACTTTCAATCATATATATATATATATATATATATATATATATATATATATGGTTTACAAGAGTTAAGATAGGCTACAAATTAGCCAATTGATTTGCTAAAACAAAGGTAACTAAATAAATACTTCCTAAATAAAGATAGCGTCAAATCAACTGATTTGCTAAAAGAAAGGTAACTAAATAATTTTTTTTTTTGAAATGGTACTTTATATACAACAAATCATTGGGACAACATATCCCATGTCAATAAACGTTCAAAAGCAAGTTTCGAACTTGTGACCTCTTGCACCAAAGCCGAATCAATTAACCACTTGGACAATGGTGCTTGTCAACTAAATAAATATTTTCTAAATAAAGAGTTAGTCAAATCAGAGAATAAATGTAGGGAATATCAGAGAATAAATGCAGGTAATATCAAAAAATATTCTAACGCCTAGAATATATGTAAAATATATTCTATCAGCTTTAGACCATGATTCTAGAGGTTATGAATTAGAACCCTCGAGACATCAAAATGAGTGCTCCATTTGAAAAAAATATTACTCTTAATATGAAAAGTATATTTAATGGAACAACTCCGCCATGCAATTACGAAATAGGAAATGTAGACATTGTTAGAGCTGCTACCTTGCAAATTGAATGCATGCGAAGTGAAAAACCTTGGTTTAAGATATTTGAAAAACCAAATAACCCAAAGGTAAGAAAGCATTACCTAAAAACAAGAGAAATTTTGAAACGACATAGAATGTGCTTTTAGAGTGCTTTAACGCAGGTTCTTTTCATTATCATGTTGCTGATATCATGTACCATTGCATAATATGATAGTTGAAGAAGAACATGGCAGATATGCTTGTGAGATGCGAAATTACCCAAATATTGCATATGAACTTGAAAGATGACAGTACAAAGATACGAATATAACTATCAGGTTCACACGGACAAAATGGTAGAAATAAGAGACGCAAATGCTCACATTGGTCCGTGGGTGGAAGTAGTTGACTTGACGAATGCGCGGAAATGATGGTCGAATATTCTTGTCTTTCTTAGTTTTTGTTTTGTAATTTTATAACAATGTAATGCTTGTGTTCTCATATTATTACGTTTGTGTTCATTCTTATTGTAATGTTTGCGTCTATTCTCATGTATAGAGCTGTCAATGAGTACCCGAAAAATTCGAAATCCATACGTATCCGTATCCGAAATATGAAAAATTATCCGATATACGAAAAAAGGATAAGGTTACAAATATCGCCATATCCGTATCCGATAATTATCCATTCGACTTTTATCAAAATTATAATTATTTTTTATATGTATTTTAGTACATAAAATGATTGTCGTTTACTATTATATTTTGGTAAAAAATAATATGTATATAAAAATCAATTTTTACTATTTAAAATTATTTTTCTTAGTGCATTTATTATTTCTATATATTTAGTACAAAAACGAATTATAGTAAATTAAAATTTTCTATATATTTGTTTAGATTTATCAGTTATGAATTGATCAAAGAATATCCGATAAATATCCGATATTCGTCCGTATCCGCGGATACGAATATCCGAAAATGATTTCAGATACAGATACAGATACAGATATAGCACTATCCGTATCTGAAAGTATCCGTTTACATGCCTACTCATGTAATATTTGTCTATTCTTAGTGTAATGTTGTGCCTATTTTTAGTGTAATGTCTATGTCTCGAAATTTTTCTAGTAATATAAGACTTCGTTTGTCTACAATGTTGATTGTTTAATATTGAACGACGACGCTTGATTGTTGAATATTGAATATTAAATTAGTTGTTTACTTACTTCTTTTGCAAAGTTCTGAATGAACTTTCCTTTACAAATATAAATAATTATGATAATATTACCTCTTCTTTAAAATATGTAACAACTTTCTATATGGTTTTGATCTAAATAATCAAAAAGTGAAATTATATTTTGATAAAATATGAGAAAAAAATATGAATTTTAATCAAATTAAATGTGATTAATTTTCTTAACAAACAAGATCTCAATATTTTCATTTAAGTTAATTAATAGATTACAAAAAAGATCACTAATTTGAAAAGAAAAATTTAAGAGTATAATTGTGATGAAAAAGAGAACAAAGCAAAAAATAATACATAAGCTCGGAAAATCACTACTTAAAATTGTACCTTAGAAATCATCTAAGGGATGATTGGAAACACTTACCATTCAACATTTAGATAAGTTGTGACAAGCACTGATATTTCACTTACTAGAATTGATTCAGAGTTATCATAGTGCGCACTAAAGCGCATAGCGCAGGGTGTGTGCTATCTGACTTATAATAGTGCACTTGTCATCTATAACGCAAAATAGCGTGCTATTTTTTTTCTTCCTTTTAGGCATGTATAGTGATTAAAGCCCAAAACTGGTTCAAAATATGTTTTTGGATTAGATCCATAATAAGAGAAGGAATATGCTTGAACATGAAAGACTACAAAGCCTTGTCTTTATCAAGTACAATCAAACTTTGAAAAATTGTTTCAAGCGATGAGATGTGGTGGATCCTATTTATTTAGAAGATATAGACGATTCAAATGAGTGGATGACCGATTTTATGAAAGGGGATAATTCAGACGTAGAAGACGATCAGTTGGTTTTTTAGAATGATACACTGACTTTGGGTAATGTATCACAGATGTCGGGAGTTGGAGAAAGAGTACACAAGGCTAGACAACACCAAACTAAGTTGAAATGAAAGGAATGATTTTAGCTACTAGTTCAAGGCCTACGTATATTGATGACGAAGAAGAGGCTAACTTTGAAGGTGATTTAGAGAAAGACAACGTAGATGATGATTCGAAAAAAGAAGAAATGGAGAATGATTTGGATAACGATGATAGTTGTGATTTGGATGACATTAGTGTTTAGGCTTTAGAAACTTAGAAGTATAATATAATTTCTAAGTTTTGTTATCGTAGACTTGAATCATGTTTGACTTAGTTAATTTGAATCTTGTCATTGTAGACTATGATATGTTGTTTTCGCTTGATCTTCATATTTCCAATTTGTGACCATTCTTACTTATATTTTTTCTTAGTTCTTCTCAATATAAAATCTTATGTATTTTATACAAAATTGTATTTCCCATGCATTTTGTTATAAATTTTTATCTCATCATAGTTTCACAACTCACAAATATAAGAATAAATTTCAAATTCTTTAAGACACAAATATGTTATACCTATCAATTATTTTGAATGTACAATATGGAATCATCAACTTTTTTCTAATAATTGCATTTTATATCAGATACTTTAAATACATACCTGTAGTATGGTAGTGTGTGTATTTGAAGCCTTGAATGGTTTGGATATGACACAAAATCTACAAAAAATAATATTAAATTCGAATAGGCATAATTTATTTGATTAATTGGAAAAATATGCAAAATTTGAAAAAGCGAAAAAATAGCGCGGGCGCTATAGCTCATAACGCAAGCCTTGCATCATTCTCTATTGACTACCTCGAATTGAACTAGATCTTTTATTATTATTATTATTATTATTATTATTATTATTATTATTTATAAACTCACTTTTTTTTCCTTCTTATCAAGAATCGCTGGTTGCGAACAGACACACCCCAAATGTTTATGGCAAAAACACAAAACAAGAGTTACCAAAGTAACTCACATAAATAGATACAGCAAACAAACATCACCACTACATAGATAAAACTAAATAGTAAATTGGATAAAATCACATAAATAACATACATACAACGTCATTGCGAAGATAAGTTAATTACAATCACCACACGTTTCATTAAATTCTTCTATTTTTCTTCATCATGAAATTAATTTTTGCTGAATTTGATTCAAACGGGTAAAGCTAGTTTCATAAAACACAAGTTATTATTTTGCTTCAGCTATTTGTTAACGACCTCCGTCTTCCGTCAAATTTCCAAGTTTTACTTCTTTTTTTAATTCAAGTTGACATTACAAAAGCAAGAAAAATTGAGATGAAAGTTTATTATCATTATCAGTATATATTTTGTAATTTTAGTATTTATTTAAAATTGTTTGATATTTTAGGAGAAGAGGATATGACGTTGCTTTATTCGACTTTTTTGAATAATAATGGACCTGTAGTTTCCAGTTTTATGTGCATCTAAAAGAGGCGCAAATACCTCCATCTGGTCTTTGCCTCCATTGGCAGTGCTTTTAGACGCAGTAGAAAGTTTATTGGTTTCATCTTTGGACGTTAAATGTGATAATTGGACAGGTTGACAAGATAAGCAAAAAAGTTACAGAATCATAGAACATGCCTTGCTTATGGCAAATACCTTTATATGGGTGGTTATATTTAATTTTGTTCGTGGAAAATATATATGATGATTCACCACATATTTCTATGCCGTTCTCTATCAAATTTATAGTGCTATTTCTACCCCACTATCGTAAAAGCAACCTCCTTTTGCATGTTCACCTCTCATTATTTTTAATATTTGTTTGGCAAAAAGAAAGTTAAATTTGTTTCTCTTCTTCTGCATTTCCTCCCCTTATACGTTTGTCAGTTTTCATAATCTGAAGAATCTAATAGTACTATCATGTGTTTTTGTTACACTGTTTATGCATCATTCATTTGTGGTGCCAAATATTATCCACAAAGTTACTAGCTCTTAATTACTCAGCTATTGCTTACGATATATTTGAAGCGGTTTAAATCTTGTTTGTCAACATCGGTAATGATTTTTTTTTTTTTTTTTTTTAATATATAGCAAAAGTGTCGATATGAAGAGGAATAGCAAAAAGAGACCTTTGTAATGCTATAATTATAGCCTTGTATAATTAAACAGAGAATGACTATAATTATTTGGGGGTTAATTAGATGAGACAAATGGGTCATTTAATTAATGAGATCGATATTTCCTGTAAGTTAATTAGATATGCTATCAGAGTACGACCTAAGTCAACATGAATTCTTTCATGTAAATGTGTGGATGAGAGTCAACTGACTTCGCATCCAATATATATGCAGAATTATAACTATCACAACAGTTGATATATTGATGTAAATAGTAACCACAATTTTATTTTCTTTCCTTTTATATACTAACTACACTGTACCCTTTGAAGTTCAAACGTTGATGCATAGTATGATAGTAATGCTAGAGGCTAGTCTAAGTAAGGAGTATATTGTTGAAATTCCAAGTTCGTCCTCACATCCCACCGTGGGGTATCATAGAGTTTAGTCGATATCCTTTAACAACAAGAATTGTGTGTGTATGCATGCAGCATCCCCTTAGCCCTATGATTTTTCATCTTTATTACTTTGCACAGCACGAGTTTGCAAAGTTGACTCCAATCAACTACTTTGGCCCCATTCATGTTTATATTGGCACCGCACCACCATCAATCATTTATTCTTAAGCCTATCACTTCTATACGTGTTATTATATGTTTGCATTGATAAGCTGTCCGCATACATTAAAAGGATAGAGCTAGAAAAGGTGGAATCTAAAATTTTGATCCCAAGTCAAATCTTCCTTTCCTTCTCGTAGATTGCCTTACAAACTATTGGTGTCTTGGACCCTCTAAATCAATTATTCCACAGTGGATGAATATAAAAAGACATATATAAAGATTGGATTATGTTAATCATTCAATTCTTAGATGATCTTTTAAAAGTCAAATAGTAGTTGATTATTTTCATTTTTAATGCAATTTCTGCTGCTTATATAATATATAATATAAGAGGTATATGAATCTGGACCAGTATTTTAGTATCTTATCTGTATTACACTATTACTAAAGCGGATCGTGGTTTATTCAACAGTTTACAAATTATTTATAACGTGTAATCTGCAATATAAACCCTGATCCACATCTGTATAACATATCTGAAAGAATATGCTCTTCTGTTGCATTTTCTTCTTTCTGATGATATGAAGTGTTGTATCACATGAATATGTTGGCATGGCTCCTGCAATTATTGGCTTATTTTGTCAACTGCTCCAACCCAACTCCAAGTTTAATTCTTATCATTTTAACTGGAAAGGTTGGCCATCAATATCAACATTCAACTCACATTATCAATCTTCAATATTCCATGCATCTTTATTCGATCTCTGTTGAAGTGTATTGCTTATGTGTATGCATGTCAATTGGTTTGCTGAATACTATTATATTTAATATAAAATCATAAAAATAACTGCATGGAAACGTTATTCAAAGGGGTAATTAGGTGTCACTTAGTGAATTTTTAAAGGATATAAAATTCTATTTGGTTGATCTTAATTTATATTTGTAGGTTAGTCAGGGTTCGTAAAGATTTGATATATTGCCCAAAAAGCCGCTATACTGAAAAGGTAAAATTTTAGTGTTCTTTCTACCAACTTATCATCAAACATTTTTAATAAAATATCGTGCAGCATATATTATTTGGTTCTTTAAGTCTTATTATTTTAAGGCAAAGTTTGAGTAAAAAGTGAAGATCTTAAGATTTTTATGCCACTTTTAGAATTTCTTTTATGGGCGAAGTGTACAAATGTTATTAGTTTTTAGGACACGCGTTATGTTGCTTAAATAGTGGCTTCTAAATATTCTCACGCGACCGCATTTTAGTTGTGCTCTAACATTCAAGAGATTTTGGTTTAAAGTTAGTGATCTTATTTTACTGATTTTTTTTCTTTATTTATGTGTCCATTATCAATTTTCTTAGCTTCCTTAATTGCTATTACAACTCAAATTTTGAACCCACCTTAAACATTTAACATGATCTTCTACAATGTGCCAACAATGTTTTGTCTTCTAAATCTGAGCATCATATTTTTAGTACATTAGATCAATACTGGATTTTTATAGAATATTTAAAAATAATTCGATAATGATTCATGAAAAATTGACAATATCCATTTTAACATCATTTTTAACAATAAATTTATGATGATGAATTTTATATTGAAGCTTCATAAAATATTCTATTCCAAGTACATGTTCAAAAAATTACAAAAATAGATTCGGTTTCACGAGACTGGAGTGTGCAATCACAAAACCTTATTTAGTGCAAAAAAAAAATCTACTTTTGAAATAATTATTAATGAGATCTACAGTCTTTCTCTCAAGCTTACTTGTAGAATTAGTCCATTTATGAATTCAAAACATGGATGTGTGACTTGTATTATTTTTATGAAAGAGGCGTGAGATTGATTTAACACCACTAGAACTACAGTGTATATCTACTAGGGTTTCAACGGCCGCCAACGGGAATTTACAACGGTTAATTATTTTTTAACAAGCCGTTGGTAGCCGTTGCAAAAATAACGTTTGCGGCCGTTGGAAGCTGTTGGAATTATCCGTGTAAACCTGTAGCCAAGCCGAGACAGTAATTAATTCATCTCTTCTTCCCCAAAACCACCCAAATCCATCTCCATCTTCCTCCACTCCTCTTTTCTTGCTCTCAGCCTCCCCACGCAACCGGTAGCCACTCTGACGCTATCAATCAACACCAGCGGCCTCTCTCCATTCAAATACATCTCCAAAATCAAGTTTTGCCTAAAATCCTAAAATTTTAAATTTTGCTAATTTTGTTTTTAATTTGCTATTATAGTTGTATCTAATGACCTATTAATTGTTTATTATACCGAACTAAGTGCTAATTACAATCCTTACCATCCAAATGTCCAAATTGTTTGTGTATATATATTATGCACACATACATACATACATATATATATATATATATATATTATGCACATATACACATATGTTGATAATTTAGTGTGAATGCACATTTGAGTTAGTGTTAGATTAGTTAGGACTGATTTAAATTATATTGTGTATGTTTTGTAAAATATTGGGCAAACATGAATTAGTTGAATATTTTACAAACATGAATTATAGCTTTACAAAATATATTAGCATTAGATAAGTATATAATTTAGTATATATACACACATGAATTATATATTTTGTGAAATAATAAAAGTCATATAATTTACTATATGTTTAATAAAATAGTAGAATATAAATAAAATAATGCATAATATGCTTTATTTTATATATTTAATAAAACGGTAACATATAAACAAAATTTATATCCCTTAGTGAATTTTTGGCCCCGTCTGACAAGTGTTGTATATGATCGTTGTATGGATATTCGTTTTTATTGCAAAATTCGGATATTCATATTCATCTGATACAATATTAGTTGGATTTGTCTCTGTATTGGACAAGTTACCAACACTATAAAGTAATTACGTTTCGTAAATCATATCGTTATAAATGGTTCATAAATTTCGACGGCATTTCCTTTTCGTTCCTTGTGTACATGCATATGTGTACGGTATAAGGAACACGGGGGAAGTGCTGCCGAAATTTTGGAAAATCGTTTATAATGATATGATTTAAGAAATGTAATTACTATTTTGTTTGTAATGCGAAGTAGGATGACCGACCATCATAAAAGGTACAAAAATGTGAACAAAATATCAAGAAATACAGCTTTGTATATAAACGAAAATGAATTATAAAAAATAGTAAAATCTAAATGTGTTTATCGAATTTGATTAATAATTTTTTTTACTATTGATTATAGATTTTACAGTAGGAAAAATGGTCATTCATTTTATTGATCGGAGCTGGATGTATCAATGAAGAGAAATGGGAGGCTCAATAAGTAAATATTTTCTTAAGGGGTAAATGTGTTTGTCGAATTTGCTTCAAGTAATATTGAAAACGACGTAGAAATTCATTGTCCATGTAGTAGATGCAAATTGTTGAAGCATTTAGTACCGAATATGGTTAGGATTCATTTGCGTCAATATGGTTTCGTAACCAATTATTTGGTATGTGATCGTCATGGAAAAATTGTAACACGTAACGAAGGACAGTCAATAAATGTCATTAGTGATGAAGTTAGTACGACGAATCTCATAGAACATATGGTTGAGGATGCAGCACAATCAATGTTCCATACTGTTGAAATTAATAGCGATGATGTTAACGTCGAAGATGAACCAAATATTGGAGCGAAAAGATATATGATTTATTGGATGCTGCTAAGAAACTTCTTTGGAATGGATGTACTAGCGGCACTCAATTATCGATAACTACAGAGTACATTGCGATGAAATCAAAGTACAACCTCACAGAAGACGGATTTACGGCTGTTATACAAGCTGCTAAACGTCATATGCCATCAGATAATTTAATGTGTGAAAATTATTATGAAGTGAAAAAACTTATGTCATCTTTCGGTTTGCCGTACCAAAAAATTGATACATGTCTAAATGGTTGCAAGTTGTTTTGGAAAGATGATGTCAGTCTTCGGAATTATAAAATATGTAATCAAAAACGACACAAACCAAGAAAAAAAAGGGAAAAGAAGTTCCATACAAGCGTATGCATTATTTACCTATCACTCCTAGACTTCAAATCTTATATGCATCATCTATAACAGCGCATCATATGAGATGACACAATGTGAGAACACCTGAAGAAGGTACGTTAACACACCCATCTGATGGAGAAGCGTGGAAGTACTTTGATAAGAAAATCCCGATTTCACAGCGGAGAGTCGTAACGTTGGACTAGGTTTGTGTACTGATGGATTTTCACCGTTTTCTCAGTTTGGTTCTAAATATTCATCTTGGCCTATAATCATTACACCTTACAATCTACCCCCGTGGATGTGTATGAAAACTCCATATATGTTTCTCACAATTGTCGTCCCTGGCCTTGATGATCCGACACAGGGTAATGATATTTACTTACAACCGCTAATCGAAGAGTTGAAAACATTGTGGTGTGAAGGAGTTGAAACATACGACGTATCGAATTTTTTTCCGGATGTTCGCTTCTTTGTTGTGGACTTTTAGCGATTTTCATACATATGCAATGCTTTCTGGTTGGAGTACGGTCGGTCATTTTGCTTGTCCTTACTATATGGAAGAAACACGAGCATTTTCTTTACGGCATGGAAAAGAAATTTTATGGTTTGACTGTCATCGACGTTTTCTCCATATTAATCATACTTTTAGAAGAGACAAAAAACCTTCATAGCTAATAGACATTAGACTTTACAACCACTAACGATTTGGTCAAGTGAAGATATATATGAACTTGTAAAAGATTATCCAAAGATACATAAAACCGGACAGCAAACTGAACCAAGGTAAATCGGCGTTTCATAATTGGTGCAAAAAGAGTATATTCTAGGAGTTGCCTTATTGAAAAAATATCTTATTCCGTCGTAACATTGACGTGATGCATAACGAGAAAAATGTATTCGATAATGTGTTTAATACACTTTTGAATGTTAAGGGCAAGACTAAGAACGATTTGAAATCAAGACGTGATATAGAAGAAATATGTAATCGTCCTGAGCTTCATATGAAGCCAAATGACACTAAAAAACCCAAAGCATGTTATGAACTAGATAACAACCAAGTTAAAGTACTGTGAAAATGGGTGGAAGGATTACGATTTCCTGATGGAATTTCATCTAATCTTCGTAGATGTGTCGACTATAAGAACGGAAGACTGAGTGGGATGAGTAGCCATGATTGTCATGTAATGATGCAAAATTTATTACCCGTCGCTTTCAAAGAATTATTGCCCTTAAAAGTTTGGAAGGTTATAACAGAATTTAGTTTATTTTATAAGGAGCTTTGTTCAACTACGTTAAAAGTTGACCATCTTTGTAAACTTGAAGTAGAAATCCCTATACTGCTCTGCAAACTGGAGAAAATATTTCCTCTAGGTTTTTTCAATGTAGTGGAGCATTTACCTGTTCATCTTTCATTTGAAGCACGTCTTCGAGGTCCTGTGCATTATGGATGGATGTATCCATTCGAGAAGTATGTTATTAATATTGAGTATGTAAATGTTAATTTAACTATGAATAAAAATCAATATTGATATGAAATATTTTTTATTAGGTACTTAAATCATTTAAAGAAAAAAGTGAGACAAAAAGCTCGAGTTCAAGGTTCGATTTGCAAATCGTATATCGAAGAAGAAGCATCGTTCTTTTTCTCTCATTATTTCAATGGTCATGTGAATTTATCATTTCAAAGTGTTGCGCGTAATGATGAGCCCGTTGAACAAGATTCTTCTTCTAAAGCAATGTTATCTATTTTTAAACAACATGGTCGACATGTTGGAAAATGTGTAGAAATATGGTTAGATGATAGAGATTACTATGTAGCACACACATATATTCTTCTTAATTGTCCAGAAGTTGCACCATTTATTAGGTAATTATCAGATTACAAGTTTTGATAAATTTAATTTAATACTGCATGTATAAATTAATAATAAAGCAACATATTATGTTTTTGTTTGCAGTGTTTATGAATCATAAAATCCAACGGCGATTCAAGCAAAAATTCCGCTACTTGGTTTTCGAACTACGTTTGTGATCCTACAAATAACATGGTCGATGAAAGATTAAAACATTTGGCGTTTGAACCGAAAGGGAAAGTTAAAACGTATCCAATATTTTTCGTTAAGGATATAAATTCAACACCAAAGAATACGGTGTTGAAAAATTAACAAACAATATCGGTGTATTTGTTAAAGACGATAATGATCCTAATAATCATATACATGATTTTTATGGCGTGTTAACCCAGATTTTGCAATTGACATATTTTATAAGACCCGTAGAGGAAGTTTTTTTTGTTTAGATGCAACTGGTTCGGCAATGTTGCAGGTTCTGGTATTAATGTGCATCCAAATTATAATCTTATAGAAATAAAACATACCTTCCGTTATCAGCAGTACGATCCTTTTGTACTAGCCAAACAAGCCCTACAAGTTTATTACGTCCCTTATCCATTTCTAAAAAGAGATAAAGCAGATTGGTCTGCGGTTCTTAAAACCAAGGCGAGATTTACATTCAATGGAAAGAATATTCCAAAAGAACAAGCCTATCAAGCAGATATCGAGGAAAATGTTGAAATTACAATTACAGACGATCAAACTGATTTTGGACAATTAAATGATGAGACAAATGTATTAATCGAAGTATTTGAGAGTGTAGAGAAAAATGATATAGAACACGAGACCGAGTCTGAATCAGAAAACGACGAGGACTGAGTAATATCCGGTAATTTTTACAATTATTCACGCATATGCATCACCTATCATTATCATCATCATTACATGCACTACAAATTAAAAATGACTTTATTACATGCACCACATATCATCATCATTTTATCTACGTCTATAATTAAAAATGAAACTTTCAACAGGTATTATGTTAGGCTCCAAACGTCGTAGCTCTTCTCACTCGGCCGGCGAGAGTAGTGGTGAGCCTCCGGCTCGACCACTTGTATATTTGCAGCCGAAGGCTGATGGAGCGTAGGTATCAGAATTAAAATGATAACAATATAAGTTTATTCATACATATATATACTTGTCTAAAGCTTTGTTTCATATTCAACACGGGATTTGATTTGGAGCCCTCAGGAGTTGTGCTTGGCGTTTTCAAGCAATCATATATGAGCAGGATGACAGATTGATGGCCTAAGTGGAGTAAGATCCCTGACCAAGTCAGGGAGGCCATCTGGCAGGATTTTCTGGTGAGTTTATACCACTTTACTATGAATAAGTATAAATGAATGATTAGTAATATTTTCTCTTTATACAGGGGCAAGTGGACTTAGCGGAGCCCGATGTCGCCATGGTTCAGCGCCACTGGAATTTGAAGGTCGTCAAAAATTACAGGGAGTAATGTCAGCTCTTAAAAAATCGAAGAAGAAACCGAACTGGATGGGTGCTTCCGTATGCGTTTCTTGGATGAGTTGGTGGAAGACCGACGAGTTCAAGGTAAATCTACCAAATATATAGTTAATTATTTTGCAATCAATAAATAGAATATTCAATTTAAATTGCAGGTGGAGTTGGAGAGGAACTCTGCCAACAGAAGTAGGAATCCTATAACGCATCGTGGCGGATCCAAGTCTTTTCAGCATCACCGTGAGGACTTGGTAAATTTATCAATTACGAATCTAAACCGTTATTACATTTTGTATATTAATCAGTTTAGTAATTAGCTATGAAAAATTAAAATATATAAAATATTTATTGCAGGAAAGATCGCTTGGACATCCCGTGTCTGTGATGGAGGTATTTACCCGCACCCACGCATCAAAACAAACAGACAATGCTGGCAATATTACATGTCAGTGGGATGATGATGACAAGGCGACGGTTGCATATGTATGCATATTTTAAATCTTATTTTATTAACATCGATAAGTTTAAATCCTATTCTACTAGTTTTAATCTGCAATTGTTTTTTATTTTAGCAAAGTTTCAGAAGACACGGGTAGAGCTGCTTTTGGAAGTGGACTGCGATGAGTTGATGGTAGAGAAGCAAGATAATATTTTCGATGTTATTATAGATTCGACGCAGCGGAACAGGCGCTATGACTATGGAAACCAAGTGGTAATCTTATAAACATTGCAATATTATATTTAATAAATTAACATATAGATACACTATACATATGATGATTTCTGCCTGAGTTAAATCTAACATATACATGATTTATAAATACTAGATAAGTAAAAAAGAAAAAATATATAAAGATATGCGATGAAAATTGATAAACAAAAAAAATATACAAGAATATTTTTAACACCTATATATTGTATTAAAAAGAATCCATTTACATGTGGTATATATTCTAAGAAAAGGGTTCGCTATTTTACATTAGGAACCAAAAACATGAACAAAAAAATAGTAGCAGTATTAACAATAATTAATGGAACTAAAAAGAACACACTAATGGAGGTCTTAAATGACAAAGTTAAAGGGAAACTCATGCTTTATATCCCTGCTATTTATGAAAATAGATGAAATCTCCATATCTCTTTGCATGCCGTAAATTAAATCCCTAAAATTTACAATAATGAAATCGCATTCAAATTCATAACGATAAAAAATCAATAATCCAAATTATAAATGCAAATAAAAAAAATCAAATTAATTTCATTGGTAACAATTCAAATTGCTTGTAATATTAAAATATAAGGTACAATCCAAATTTATAATATTTTTAATATCTAGTATGTTTATATTATATAATTTCATGACATGTATTATTGTTGCTGATATAATATCCAAACTATTTTACCAAAAACAACAAAATTTAAAATCATTTTATATCTTAGACTCTAATAATGCAATGAATAAAAGTAGTGACGGGTTTAGGTTGTGATATAAAAATGCAATGTACAATAAAAGTAACTCAAATTGTACAAAAGAACATTCTACGTTTGATACGTTATTTTAATTGAACAATGTAAGACATTATTGTAGGAATAAATAAATTCAAAAAAATTCCAATAGTTCGAATCAAGTTTGTATAGCTCTAACACATTCCATTTTTATTTTTCATCCAAAACCGAAACAAGTGGAAATGGATTAAGAATTTAATTAATTCATTGTAAAGTAGGGGAAAATCTAGTATTTTTGCATCATACACCAAAATTGATATTGAAAAGGTAATATTTTTTATCGTTTATCATCCTGCACTATTATCATTTAATAAAATATGCATTTCCTTGTGATATATGAATTGCTTTAGATCACGTCATTTACATTTCTATATTTTAAAATGTGCATTGCTTAAGAAATGATTATAATATAAATGTGAACATCTCACTTTCTATTTACAGGTTCGTGCAGCTCAAAAGGTGTGTGACAAAGCTGAAATAAAATAGCTTAGAGCCATGGTTGAGTGGCTACAAGAGCATGACCGTTTTCGCGCTATACAAATGGAGCGGCTGAATCAATGTTTAGCGGAGTACGCGCATAGACATGGTTCTTCCCTTCATCGTCTGGTGCTTCCGGAGGTGATGATGATGCTTGAGAGGTATGATGATTATTGTCTTTGTGGTTGGTTATTGTATATATTGACTTTGAGGTAGTGACGATTGTGTTTGATGGTTATTGTGTATATATTGACTTTGAGGTGGTGAAGTTTAAGTGTTTGCATTGTATATATTGTCTTGAATATGGAGTTGGAGTTGGTGTTGGTGAGAGTTTTGTTGTTTATGTACATATTGACTTGAAGTTTAGTTTGAAAACGTAATGTTTGATGTTGATTTTTGGTTGTTTATATTGTTTGTGGTATAATGTGTTGGATATGTGATATACATGTGAAATGGAGTGGAAATGTAATGGAAATGGATATATATTGATTGTGTGGCTGGAAGATGAATGACTTGCTGTTATAAAAAAATTTCACCCAGATTAGCAATGACTACCAACGGTTTACTAACGGCTTTTTGGTCATTTTAAATCAACGGCCTCCATCGGCTAAATGCTGTTTGAAGCCGTTGGAAAAACTGTTGGCATAGTCCCGTTTCTTCCATTGGAAGTCGTTGAAAAGTACGAATGCTATTCCAACGGTTTTTTCAATGACTTCTAACGGCCGCCAACGACTGGGAGCCGTTGAAATTGCCGGTTTCTCTTGTAGTGTATTATGAAAAAGTATGTGGATCAAAATATTCCTTTGGAATATTTAAGGAATATTTGATCACTAAAAAAGAAGATGATAAAATGAATTTTTTTCCCTTTCAAGTAAATGGTGGAGAACATGCTAGAAGCCTTTTGCCATGAATTAACTTTTTATATTTATGAATTATGTTGTATTAATAATATATATCCAATCGTCGCTTTATCAATTGTATGATACATATTGGTTGTCTTAAAGTTGGCTTCACATAATGGACGAGTAACAAAATTTGCGTCTGTTATGGTGTTCCCACTTTACATGTCGATCATTGATAAAGCAATCACATAGTTCTAGAACAGTGCATACCATCTTACTATTACTCAATGGGTCCATGTTTTAAAATGTATTTGAGGCCTGGACTTTGCTTTATCTTTGGTGTAATAATACAAACAGTTCATTCATTCATTCATTTATTTTGGATTGAATTTGGCATGGGGACTGAGCCTAAAATATCTGGTTACCTAGCAGAGTTTTTTATTACCATTATTAGTGCTTATCTGATTTGTTCATTTGGTATTAGTTTAGATGGAAAGTAGCCCAATTCTACAATCTCTAATTTTTCATGTTTCAATGTACACATCCACCGTCAGCCAGTCTTTTCTAAATTTAATTATTTAAAATTTTAAAAAATAAGTAAAAATAGATGACTGTGATAAGATGAGTACATAAGAATAATAGGTGACGTTTGTTCGAGGAAAGTAGATGGTTACATGAGTATCAATCTGTATATTTTCAATGGATTTGAAACTTAAAATTTTGGTTGAAATAAAATTACCAACGAGCGACGTTCTATGGTAATGTTTAGAAGACTCCATCCACGAAGAACTGATATCAGTATATTCAAATTTCAAACGTAAAACATTGGCGTATTGAATAAAAATAAAATCTGAATGTATTTTTTTCAAGCTACAAAATTAGCACCAGTACAAATTTTAAAATGAGTTAAAAAGTAAGTAATTCAAAATTCCGATCCTGTTGATATTGAGAAAAAGGATTTTTGTAAAGTTGTAAAAACCATAGAGTAATTTACCATCAGCAAAGAATGCGTGGAGAGGTGCACAACAATTATCTTCAATGAATAATTACCAGACTGAACTTTTGAACAAAGATTTTCGAAATGACACCAAGGATTGGTGAGCAAACAACACTGGTGGAACAAGATTTTCATTTGATGCGAGGGTGTTAGTTGTTTGTAAGTATTTGGTTTTATCTGCGTTAAGCGTTATGCATTATCATCCACATTGTTTGGCATTGATCTATTTGATTTTTAGTTGTAGCGTTTTTTTCTTCATCGATTATTAATTGGAAATTACTAATTGTTAACTATTTTGAGTTGACCTTATTTATTGTTTTATGATTGCTAGTTATTACTTAGTAATTATCTAATATTAATTGGAGTTGATCTCAAAATTATATTTCACACTCTCAAGTTTACACACAAATTATTGGTCATAGAATTTGAATTAAATCATCGATTAATCTCTAACGCACAAATATGTCTAATGCTTTATGGTACATGTACAATGCTCTATCCCTCATGCTGCTTATGATGTGCCTCTGTTGTTACACCTTGTCTAATAATTTATGGTATATGCGCAATGTTGTTACACCATGCTTATTCAAGTGCCTTTACAAGTTGTTCCATCCCTTGATAAAAAATTATGCATATTTGATAACTTTTGTTTCAAACCAGTTGGTTTAAATGGTAAATTACTGTACGATTGGAGATACGGCTTGCCGGTTGACTTACAGAGCACCTGGTGGAACGGTATCTCGGGTAAATCCTTACGCTCTGTCGTCTTTCGCTTGATTCCTTGTCTGATCTGTTGGCACCTTTGGTGTGCGCGAAATAAGGCAATATTTGAGGAATCTCCCATGGATCTCGCTTCCATTATTCGTCGGGTTAGTAATGATGTTTTTTTGGCTTTTCGTGGTAAACCTTTCAAGGGAGCGGTTAGTTCCCGATCTGGCCCCCTTGTGCCATTGCTATCTATTTCCTATACTCGGTCTTCCGCTAGAGAGGAAATTGGATGAGGCCTGGTTGCAAGCCAGGTGGTTCTAGCTTTCCCTTCCCCGTTCCCCCTCCTTTTTTTCTCTTATTTCTTTGCTATTGGTTTCAGGTCCTAGATGTTCATGTTTGGCCGGAGCTGGTTTTCCACTCTTACTGGTTATGAGCGATGGATTGCTTGGATCGCTTTCTTTCAGATCTCTGTTCCTCTGTCGTTACTGGGGTTCGATCGGTTTTTGCTTTTCTCTATGTCTGGCGTCTTCTGATGTTCCCCCGGCTTTGTGGTTTTCAGTTTTATCTTTTATACTGTTAGTTCTGGTTTGTTGGTTTTCTTCTCTTGGTTGCCTGTCAGGCATGTTGACGACTTTTGGGGTTTATTAATAAAATTCTTTTCTAAAAAAAAAAGAAGGTAAATTACTGTACGATTTCAAAAAAATATGACCTTGCTGCATGAGACCATGAATTTGCACTAGTACCATTTTGTAATGCACTAAACTAGTGTTAAGAGCCTAAATAGTGTCAAAATATTGCACTGGCACTCCTCTCACAAAATACTATGTTAATGTCTCTTCTGAAACCTACTAGCACCCACAATTTTAAATTTTTTTTGGTTTGAAAACAAGTTTTGTATTTTGCGTTTTCAATACTTGTGTGTGTTTGAGTGGAGCAGTTTGAAATAAATTTGTCAATCCAACAGTGGAAAAAAGAGACGTTAGAAGATAGATTTTGATACTAATTTCCAAAATGTGGAAAACATGAAAAATTCATTTTCTATTTTATATGTTAATACTACTTTCAAAGTCGATCTTTTTTCATCCATTTTCGATGTTTCGTGTATTTTAAGGTACACATTGAAAACGCAAAGCACAAAACTCAATTTTCAAGCAAAATACTACTTTAGTTAGATAAAATGCTCAATTTTACCCTTCTCTATTCTATAGTAAAACATATTTTACTTTAGTTTGCCTATATTCATAAACCCTATTTTTAATTTCAATTTGTTAAAACTAGTTTCTTTTTTCAAATTAATGTATATTGATAAGAATGGTGAAATATTTGAGCAATTGGACGTGGTAAACTCAATTTTTTTTGTTTTTAAATTTTAATTCGACTAAATTTTTTGCTATATTACAGAAGTCACAGCAGAAGTCAGTATGTGATTCGCATTTTTACCCTACAGTCCAACTATGGGATAAAAATCCAATTCACACAGAACAACTGCATGATTAGGATCTTTACCCCATAGTCTAACGGTGAGATAAAATGAAAATCATGCAATTGCTCTACATCATAATTATTCTGGAAAAAAAAACAACTTAGCTCGATTTTGAGAGTTTGAAGAATGATATTTTTCTAGAGATTGGCATCCATTGGCACTTGTCGTTGATAAGAGGAATGCAATGACAAGCTTCATATGATGATCTAGCGTTTAAGGTCGTGAAAATACAACGGATGTTGGGTTTTAATTTGAGAAAATGATATAGAATTTCACCTTTCATGAATGATAAAAAGAGGTGAAATTGGAATTATTTTAGTGATTTATGAGATTACAGGGGTACAACAATTTTACTAATTTTTATGCGGCTATTCAATGATTTTTTGGGTTGGAATCGAATTAGCCTAAGAAAATATAATTTGAAGTAAATCTAATTACAAATGCGAGTCCAATAATGAATTAATTTGAAGTGTTAAAGATCGTACATATAACCAGTATGTTAGTACAGTTGGAAGATGGATTGAATTTCCATTAGGCTAATAAATATGATGCATGATACTATTCGAAAAGTAAGATAATTCGGGAGTGGATGAATGATGCTAGGTTCTCACAGAAGTTCATGCATATAGAAGACAAAAGAGCTTGAAATTCACCTTAGAGATGGAATAATCGTTGAAAAATTCTCCAATAAACAATACGGTCAGATTTAAAAGATTTTACAAGGTATATTGGACAATTTTCGATCTTGGAGCAAACTGGAAATCTAGTCTACTGTATCAGATTGCATGATAAGTCATTGGTGTGCAAATATCTTTCATATTTCTCATCTAACAAAGTTTGTGCATGACCCAAAGGATATCGCGGAGTCAAAGAGATTTGATGATTTGAAGTTAGACCAAAATTATCAGACATAAGGATCATGCGAGTTATCACTAAGGACACAAGTAGTTAGAAATAAGTCAGACAAGTTAGTTAAATTTAATTGAAGTCCAAATGAGAACGATTATAGTTTGAAGACCGATGATAAGGACTAGATGGTGTATAATCATTCGTGCTTTATGAAGATATAAAGAATACTAATAATATTTTCCATGGCATATGTGCATATTGACTTGGTACATTCCCAATATCTTTTATAGTAACATTTACAAATCTAATTTACAGTATTAAAACAAGTAAAGCCGATTTTAGCACAAATACATCGTTAACAATCAGCAATGTGTTATTTCCTTATGGTTGAGAAATATTTATGTACCTTTTAATGTTTTTTCTTATGAACACACATTTACTCTTCATTTTTACTGATAATCATACTATTTGATATTTTATCAAAGCACTTATTCAATTTTGATGCTCTTATGAATGATACTTTTGTTTCTGTTCTCGGGTCGCATTCAAAAATCCACAAACTCAATATCGTTTCCTCTGACTTCGAGACACTTTGGTTATTATGTGTAAATAGTTTAATCTAAATCATTATTTAGAATTCTCTATTTTAACACATACATATCAGAACATAAGGTCATAACATGCAATAATTCTGTGGGTAAAATTCAAACCAACTTGAGCACATCGAATGATGAATCTATTATGTTAATTTCAACATTTGAAATTCACAATATTATTCTTATCAATGTGGCTCACTATATTCCAACTGCATTAGTTTTTCTCTTAAAGACACATTTGAGGTCAGTGGATCAAATCCTTTCGGATACAATTATCTAAATCATATTTAGCTAATGCATTTAAATCTATTACAGATTTGCGCATTGTACCGTATCGTAGAGTCAACACTCTTTATGGTTTAATTAAACAATTTATGATTATTTGTTCCTGACATTGATATGAACTCACAGTTTCTATTTGATGCACAAGAATACTCATTAGACGTTATAATGTATTTGTGTTCATCTAGATTCGGTTAATTTTATTTCATTCATTGTAATCAGTTTTATTACTGGATCGTATTCAAATTCATTCTATACCAATAATTTCTTAAAGAAATTCATTCGCTATGAAGTTGGTATTTGTTAAAACAACAGTTCTTTATCAGTGCAATGAAATGGGCATTCATAATTTTTTTATGAATTGTCTTATATAAAACTGATTTTGCATTAGTTCACAATATATTTATGTTCACAACATAAATTATTCATCCAATGACTATTGTACCCAAACTTCTTTTAGGTAATTCATACACAATCATTTATGTATAATTATTAGGTGTAGTCTTTCAACACACACAACCCACCAACTTTTTGGCCCATGACATGACGGCTTTTCTTATAATCGCATATCTTGTATGATTTTGTGAACTATTCTTTGGATGATATTAATTTTAACCTTGTGTATTAATCTTAAGCACATACCTTATAAAAAGAGTTTAACTCAAGTTCAATCTTTGTCAATCGTGCTTTGTCTAACAAAGTACGATTACTCTTTATCAACATATCATTATGTATTATATAATGAGCAACCTTTGAGATTGAATCTTTGCTCGTACTATGTACATACAGAACTCTTTCTAATAAACTCACACAATTGATCAAACCGAACCATTTTTGTCACATAATTACTTCCGTTTTACATTCTATGAGCTTATCATAGACTTATACATGTGTATCAAATACACATGTTCATGTATGTGGTAACTCATAAGTCAGTATGATTAAGTACGTGGAACCGTTTTGGTATAAATAGACTTACGATTGTATACATCTATATGTATCTATCCGAAGAGTTCATCAGCTCTTATGATGCTCCCACTAAATGGTGCATAACCCTTAAATGTTTTACATATAATTGACCAGTATCATATGATTCATAATCATATGATAAAAATTATTTCTCAAAACTATGATGTAGTCTATAATTCTAAAATAAGTGTAAATAATTTTAGATACTGCAGTATTTTCCAATGTAACACTTTTGATGTGAAAACAAGTACAATATTATAGTTTTATTTCATAATGAATATTCATAATATTCACATTGAAATATAACTATGTCTATTTTTCAGTCGACATCGAAAAATAGTCATTATTTCATAAATAGTGTTTGGTATGCTTTACAAAAACAATTTCCATAACTTGATGTAATCAATTAGTGCTATGTGACATGCTAATTGAATTGTAAAATATCAAATTCATATTCGTCGATGAAATACTATAGTTATTGATGATCATTTGGGTATTGTGGATAATTGGATATTTTTTGCTTTGTTGATACTGTATCATTAATTATTGCATCATTGAATGTTCATTTTTTGTCAATTGTGGATTTAAAATTTGGTAAAATTTTATTGAGATAAAATAGATGAGATTGATTAACAATGCGTAGATAAATGAATGATAAATAAGGATATTTACAGTTTTTATATGATATTTGTAGCCAATACTAGTTTAGTGAATTAAATAAAATTAATTCAAGAAATATAATAAAGTTATTATTTATGAATTTCTGGGGAAATTCATAATAATAAAGGAAAATATATTTTAAACTAAAATAAAAAAGTTTATCATTATCATGTAATAAAATGAGATTCTATAAATAATAATATGGTTTTTGTGAAAATTACATAGTTTTGGGTAATGCAACAAAGTAGTGAGATTACAATAAAATTGTTTGAAGTATATTGTCAAATTGGAAGAATTATTATTGTTTTGAGGTAAATAAAAGGTGCTTTTAACAATAATAAAAATGATTCTATACTTAAGAGAAAACAATGGTTATAAGTATGATAGTTTGATTGGAATAATATGTGATCAATAGTTGATTTTATTTATCACGTATGTTGTTTTATGATAACAAAATCGCATTTGGATGCAAGCGATATTTTACCATTGTTACCACGTGTGTGTAGTTAACTATGGCTTTATTATTGGTGTTTGTGTTATTAGAATAGCGGTTTAGTACACATTTGATTGGTTTATACTTACATTGATGGTGTATTACTAATAGTTGATAATTAGTTTATGTATGTTGTTATTGGCTTATTTGATGTTTAAGGTTGACATTATGTGTTGTCAAATGTTTGTAATGTTTAATGGCTAAGTGTACTATTGTTACCATATTTATGATGATTGTTTGAAATGGTTTAATAGGAGTTGTGTTTCATGCTTGCTTTGATTGTGTTGGTTGTAGTGGTTGCATTAGTTGTGATGATTGCACAAATGCTATGGTTGTCATGTGCTAACGATTATTTGGATGAAGGAGAAGAGCAAAAAACAGAACCGTGTGGGCTTAATCACCTGAAAGATGTATGTGGAAATTTTTTTCCTATGCAATAGTCACTGTTGTAAAAACCTTTTTGGGCCTCCGATAAGGCCCTCCTAGGTACTAGGCGAGACTTACTGTTCAACGATTTGCCTAGGCCCACCTAGATAAGATTTGCTGCCTCATGTAAGAATATAAATATGTATTTAGACACTGGTTAGACATTATTTAAGGCTAAGTTTCATGTACAAGCATCAATGTTCTAGTTTTAGATGGTCTTACTTCATTGGCTACTACGAAACGGACACTACAAGAAAAATATTAATTAATAGCATACCACATCAACGTTTCAAGCAGTAGCGTTGTTTTAAGTCCGATAAAAAATTGTAAACGCTGTATAATTAACCCAAACTAAATTCATATGGCGGGCTTCCAATAATTTTAGAGTCCGTGTTCTTTCACGATTAGTTCCGCCCTCCTATTCCCCACACTTTACATAATCTTCTCCTCTTCCCTGAAAACCTAAAATGGCTCTACTTTTAAAAAAAAAAAAATTCAAATGTGTAAAGATCAGATCTAAAATTGTTTTACGTGACAAAGTATCCCTCTTCATTTGCTCTGTCTTTCTCATCTCCACCCAAATTTCACTATTTTTCTGCTTTACTTCATCGCGCTTCAAAGATTCCATGCCACCCTCACTGATCCTTGCATTTGCTATTTATGCATTTTTATAACTAGTATAGTTTTGATTGTTAGCCGAAATTGTGTGGAGCGACGCATAACAAACTTGAGAATTCGAGGAAAATCCACTCGATCTAAAATTGGACTTCATCGCCCAATTTAGATTCCATTTTTCAGGTATTACCCATTTATTTTTTTTTCTACTTTTAGTTTGACTGTAATTAATATCGGTTCTATTCTTTCAATTGTTTTCTGCTTTTAACTTATAAGAATACAGATGCATAAGATTGAAAGATGGAAGTTGGGAGAATGTTTAGGTTATGAAGTCAAGGAAGTTCAAATTCATAAGATTCCTTATTTAGCAGGTTGAATTGATGTTGGTAGTATGGGTAGAACCAAAATAACTAAACTTACTCTCATTGTCGCTAAGATTTGCCGACTTCAGTCTATTTATTCCAGGTTTCTATGTTTACATGATGATGTTGTCCATTACTATATAGCTTTAATCTCAAGATAGATTTAGATTATATATTTTGTTTGTTGCCCGAATGATGGAAGATTAAATAACTCGTTGCAAGATTTCTTCCAATTTAATTCATTTCTTGATATACACTCTCTTTTGTAGTTTTCAATCAAAACCGAACACTTTAAAGTCTAACTGGCCCATTTATGAGTATAATTTTACTTTTATCAAATAAATTAACAATATAGATTAAACTTAATATGACATTTTCATTTTTTGCTCTGTATATAGTCGCACACAAATACGATAAATATGAAAGAGGAACTGTGGAACTAAATAACTCATATTGAAAATGATGCTTATACAAACATTTTCTAATAGTTTCCATAAATATTTTCTTTGTGCTTTAGGTATTGGTTCATATCCAAAATAATTTTTGTTTGAAAGATTTGCTGTGCGAAGTCATGACAATGCCGTCAATTAAATGCTTTCAAATTAAATTTTAGGATTTGGAGAATTGGGTTGTGTAAAATATTTTAGGAGAAATAGAAGTGGTATAACTTTACATTATAGTATATATAGCTCATATGCTTTCAAATTAGATGTTAAGTGGGTGTAAAGACGATTTACAAAGGAAATATCAATGATGTGTGATTTTTGACACACATACATTTAATATCGCAAGTGTTGTGAGTCTGTGGTCAAGTAATGGTCCAATTATTTTAGCATGCATGTAATTGTTTGGAAGCTCTTATTGTTTAACAACATAATAAGTAGTAGTTATATTTTTAAATACATTTTACGTACCCTTATTAATATTTATCATCCAAAGGTAGTGCTTTTATTGTTTTAGTGTGTATGTGAACTATATTAGTCTGCTTATGAATTTTGACAAGTGTGTGGGATTTTACTTCAAAGTTTCACATTTATTTGGACGATTAGTGTGATTGGGTTTCATTAAGAACTATCAAATGTGTAGAGATGCATATATACTTACCACTCTTTATATATGAATATCATTATTTTTTTCTCCAATTAACCATTTGCCCTTATGAAACTGAACGAAATGTTACCACGTCAGACATAGCTTATCATTTAGAAATGGCTTGACTATAGGATGGATTGCTATTCAGAAGCTATTACTTCCTCTAAAAATTATTTATCTAAAAAATGGGGGGTGTGGGTTTTTTGGATAAAATTATACAATGATAAAGTTCCATTTTATTGGCGTGTTTACTATTTTATACTGGCATTATTGTGCAACACAAGTATATTGTTTATAGCAATAATCACCTCCTTAAGGCTTATTAAGTTGCTATGAATTAATATAATGAGTTTAGTTTGATTATGTTTTTTATTTTAGGATCAACATAGTTTTTGGTTAGGTTTCCTTTTTCTTTTTTTTACTTTGTTTAAATTGAATGTTTTAGCTTTGTGCATTTGATAACTCATATTCCTCAATTTTTGTAGAGTATTTATTTTTTATTTTTATCATCATTTGGCTTATGTTGGTGGTGGCAACAAGTATGTGAGAGCAAACAATGTATATCCAAGGTTCATATTTTATGTTATTGGCAGGTAATATGAAAGATAGCTCTTAGTTTTAACATGTTACTCGGTTTATGGTTAAGTATGCCTATAGGAAATGGTGCAAATGGATGAACCCTTATGGATTAAGGATATAGGCAGCAGGAAAGAGAAACTGAATTATGAGACTTACATGCATGTTTTTCCTTAATGCATTGGAATGAAACCTGTTGAGTTTTTTATGAGGCCACAAGCGATACGGGCACGTTGACCATCAGGTGCATGGAATTCGTCGAAATTCTTATGGATTTTGTAAGTTGAATTTTCATTTTTTTTAAGTTTATTATTTTGCATTATGTAGTTGATAGCGAACATAATCTAATTATTTCAAAAATAATGGGCTGAAATGTTTCCAAGCATGATCACAAGTGCAACAGTCATCGACATAATCACTGGTGCTATTACTGGACTAGAGATGGTGTACTTCAAGTGGTGATTAGTTTATTCACACTATTTTATTTTTCCTTGAAGCCCAGTAATTAACCCAGTTTTGCTTGAAAATTTTAAGGATACATGATTGTCTTATACATCTGGATACTGTATTCATTTTAGATGAATACAGAGTTTCAAATCCTTTCACCATTCGTTCTCATGATGTCAGCTTTTTTAGATATTCCAAGATGCTCGGAGAAGGAATTTGAGTGTAAATGGAGAATTTCAGTCTGCCATCGACTATAGGAGACTGCCATCAGGTGTTCTTATTCAAGATATACCTAATGGCCACTACAAAATATATTATTTGTTTATGATTGATAAACGTGCATCATCGCTTTGGTAATTCTTCCCTTGTTTATTGGTAGATCTTCCTAAATAAAACATAAACTCCACATTTCATAGATTTGTCAGAAATAATTATGGAACAACGGTCTTGAATCATCATTTATTATATGCACAGCACACTCTAACCCTACTAGTAACCGATAATAGCTTGTCAAGTGTGCTAGATAAATATAGTATTACTCACCAATTATGGGCCACAAATATCTCTGAATGCAACGAATCTGGTCCTACCTTTAGCGTTGATCCATATTCTATACTATATTAGACCATTATTGAAGTATCTGAAAATGGAAAAGAAAGGTCAATAAAAACAGCAGAGACAAGGAAGAGCATATTAATTAACAGGATGGGCAATCTGCCTCTGCTGCAGACTGTAGTACCTGCTTTATCAATGACGGGGTGCTTGTTTCATTGTTTGGGTCCCCGGTTGTTATCCACTTGTTTTTTTTCCTTCTCTCCGCCCTTTTGCCCATTGGTGTGTACATAATATGCATTCTTCTTTTTGCCTTCTAAATTCTATGCTTAAGACATGCTAGCTTGTAACGACTCGCTATTTTGGACCATTCAAATCGACAATAATACTATACATGTCCGACTTGAATAATTCAAAATACCGAATTGTTAATTTAAATTTGGCAATAACATATAAAGTAAATAAATCAATCATAGAATCACAGATATATAGTAGTACAATAATACGCAACGGAATAAATGAATAGCAGTTCATGAAGCTACTATATAACAAAGTTAGAAATAAAATACATCAGAATATCCCAGATACAGTGAAGTCTCCAATGCAATAGATGACTTCTCTTAACGAATCAACTGGAAGTGCTGAAAGCTAAGCGATAGTTGGATCTCCAAGCGAAGCTCCAAACTCCAAAGGTGAGTCTCAATGCTGTATCACCCAGTCTGACCCAAGCGTAAAGCAAAACACAAAACACTCGAGTTAGGATTAACAATCTTATATCAATAAATCCAACTCAAGTGAAATATCAACTGAAATAAAATTAACTTAGAGGATGTTTGGGATAACCATCATCTAAGGATCCCTGGAACTATCTATAGGGTAGAAATATACACTATGTCACCGTGGTCATCTCAATTTTATTTATTATTCAAGAACAAATTATCATTTCACTTCAAATATATTTGTTTTCAAATTTGATCACTTTCACAGTTATGATTCAAATCTACTCCAATCAAAAATTCAAATCTAGTCAAATCTCAATTTATCAATTTGAAATTCAACTCAATTCCTAAATAACCACTTCAATTTTACAGATCTCAAAATTTGGATTTGTAATCACAAAATACCCCTTTATATTTCAATATATTTCAAACTTTAAGTATTCAACGTTTCAAACTAAATTTTATTCAATTTAGTTTTCTAAATAATAATTTCAAATTTTAAAATTCAACCTAAATTTTCATTTTTTTATTCAATTTAGTTTCTAAATAACAATTCAACTATATTGATTTCAAGTACAGATCTGAATCTCAAAATAACCCATTTAAATTCCAATATAGTTCAAAGCTTTAATATTTAAATGTTAAATTTAATGGTTTCATAAATATCTCGATTAACCTCATTATTATTTAGTCTTGAAATGCTCCCTCGTTTGATTCAATATCATTTAAGTAATCTTAAATTACATTTTACTCAATATTTTATTTTAATTTATTTAAACATGAAATATTCATTAAATCACTTAAATCAAAAATCCAGTTATAAAAATCATACCTTTAGATTTCCCATTTAATAATTTCAATTCGATTTAATTAAATAAATCCTTATTTAAATACCATTTTTAATAAATCCAAATTTACCTCCCAATCTTAATTATTCAATTTATTACAAGAAAATCTTTTTGAAATATAGATTTACATAAATACTTAACCATATTATGTGTATTAAATCAATTCTAATTTAAATCAAATATTACTACTAAACATATATATAAAATTTCCATCTTAAGAATCAATATTTATTAAGCCATATATTTCTTTCCACAATCATAGAAATTATTTCAAAATATTTATATATGGACCAACGGTGTCTGTATATATTTTCTATCATATGGTCAAGTGCTACGGATATTTATCATTTCAATCCGTCCACTAAATATATACGGGTGGATATCACTTCAACCCGTAATCCCAAATTCAATTAAATGAAAATCGATTGGGTTTGTCATTTCAACCCATAACGATTTTCTCCTATCCTAAAGTCCGTTCGGGTAAGTATCATTTCAACCCATAGTGAATACTGTACTAACATGGCACTTGCAGAGTGATAACAGATATGATAATAATATAACAACATGCATATATCATCAATAACAGTATAATATAAACAATAGGATATTGTGTCATATCCCACAAGTGAACAGTTATAGATAATAGCATAAATATAACAATTTAAATAACTACAGCAGCATACTTCAATTGTTGTTTCAATTGAAATCAAATTTAATAAATATAAGAACGTTAATCGTGAGTGATTGCTTACCTTTCGAGGCTAAAGAGAATAGACAATGAAGTTTAGTTACAAATTCCAAAGCAACGCCAGATAGACATGATTCGACGAAGAAAACAGGCACGAAGAACAAAGCTGATAAATGGAAGAGAAAAAAAACGAATTCAAATTAGAACTAGATCGATGAAGATTAATGATATAAGTGAACTTACAATTATATATAACTATTTACATATATAAAACATATTCTAAATTTAATATACATACATTTCAAATCATTATTTTTAAACCAAACACATATACAAAAACAAAACAAAAAACAAAAAAACCAAACATATATGCAATATATATGTTGAAATAATACTTATTAAAATAAAAAATTATATACAATGTATGTTCATTGCAACATATCAACTGCCACGTATATAACTTTTAAACTTTATCTTATAAAATATAAACCGTATAAACTTTTATAACTTAATAAACTTTATATTATAAATATACTATATACACTTAAAACCTGCGCATGTGATACTTATATTTAAATAATAATATAACCATTACGACATAAACCGCGTAGACATGCTTAAAATTTACTTTCAAAACCGTTATAAATACCATATGTTATCCCATTTTTTGGTCAAAACGGGAATAACAACAAATTGGCAAGGAATTATGGATATCAGGACTGGATATAAGGCTGCGATGGATATCGTCAAAATTTTTGTTGAACTCCGATCGGGACAAAATTGATTGGAGACGATGATAAGGGCTAGAAAAGGCTATGTTTCAAATTTCAGGTTAATCGGAGTTCGTATGAAGGAAATATGATGGATTCAAGGTAGGAATAGTACGTAGTTCGAATCCATCAAAAAAGGGATAGAGTGACGCTCGGTTCGAACCCATCAGGTTCGAACCCATCAGGTTCGAACCCATCAGGTTCGAACCCATCAGGTTCGCATCGATGACGCTTCGAATCGATGGGAACTAGATGGGTTCGAAAGGAGTAGTTTCAATGCATTGGACATGGATTCAAACGATGGACATGGACTCGAAGATAGTGGATTCGAACAATAGATATGGATTCGAAGATGATGGATACGAAGCAATGAAGATGGAATCGAAGAAGGAAATGGATTCGAAGTATGCATGGATTCGAAGATGAAGATGGACTCGAAGAAGGAAATGGATTCGAAGATGAAGATGGACTCGAAGAAGGAAATGGTTCGAAGTATGCATGGAGTCGAAGAAGAACATGGATTCGAAGATGACATGGATTCGAAGATGAAGGAGTTGAAGAAAAACATGGATTCGAGGATGACATGGATTCGAAGATGGTGGTTTCCGAGCAATGGACATGGATTCGAATAGGACATGGATTCGAAGATGATGGATTCCAAAGAGATGGATTCGAATAGAATGGTTTCGAAGGGATGGGTTCGAAGGAAGTGGTTTCGAAGCATGGGTTCGAACCATTCAGGACGCACGGATTCTTGAACTTGGATCGATCATATCTTCCAAACCGTTGATCCAAATGCAATGAAATTTTTGCAGGAGCTTACATACATGTTGAAGAATGTTCACACCAAATTTCAGCTCAATTGGATGGGTTCTTGATCGATTCGAACGTCACTTCGAATCGATCCCAAACTGGGCACGGATTCCGAGAACACGGGCCTGTGGGCCCCCCTCACGTGCCAGGCAGCCTCCCCAGGTTTTAGGCGGGATTTCAGCCTTCCACGCCTATAAATAGAGCCCCTGGTCATTCAGAAAAGGGGTCGGGGAAAATTTGAAGAAAAAAGGCAAGCCCAGACGCTGCTAGAATCATTCCATAGCATCATTACTGCTATTTTCTTCAGATTTGGTCACTACAACTGTTGTAATCACTTGTAATCTTCAAGGATAATCAATAAAAAGGAAAAATTGGAGTGGACGTAGGCCGGAGATAGCCGAACCACTATAAAACTTGTGTCTCTGTTCTTTACTTTTGGATTTCTGTCTATTATTTGTTGAGATTTGTTGTTTGCGTTTGAATATCACTAATTTATATTCATACACTGGTGCTTTCACGGTATTCGGTGTTTGTGACCAATTTTGGAGCAAACATTTTGGTGCTTTCATTGAGAGCAACTAGCACCCGCTACATCGGATTTGAAGAGTTTGAGGAATTTGGATTTGGAAGACAATGACTAGGCAGAATAGCAGAAGGCTAAGGGCTGAGAGAAGCCAACAAGGAGGAAGTCAACAAGCATCCTCCGGAGGTGAGGGAGGACAGGCTTCGGTCTACATAACTCGGGATGAAATGGAAGCTATGGCCAATTCTTTGCAGGAGAGATTGTTGAAAAGTCAACAGGAAATGATGCAAACTTTCTTGGAACAAATGAGAGCTGCAGGGATGCAGAACTTAGGAACGGCAACAGCAACTGCGGATGTAGGACAAGGAGCTAGGGTTGTGGAACCCAATGAAGGACAGGATACGGAGCCAGAAGGCAATCAGCAAGGGCTTGGGGGCAGGCCCACAGGATTCAATGCAGGAGAACCTTTGGAAGGAATTCAACAAGCTAGAGCTAATGTTGCTGCTAGTGAGCCACACGAGGAATATGTACCAGAGTTCCCTCGGGGGCATGGGGGGCAACCCCTACCAGACAGTACAGGATTAGTAGAAATGATTAGGAAGACTGTGCGAGGTGGTTTGACAAACGGAGATTTGGAAGGAGTGAATAGAAGTCCATTCGTTCGGGAGATAAGGATGGCTCGGAATCCACCTAAGTTCAAGCTACCTAGCGTGGAGGTATATGATGGTAAGACGGATCCAACAGATCACTTAATGAGGTACACTAGACACATGGAGGTGCTGGGGGCATCGGAGGAAGTGATGGCCCGATGTTTCCCTTTGTATTTGAAGGACTTAGCTGCAATGTGGTTTAGGCAGCTGGGAGAAGGATCTATCAGAACTTGGAAGGAATTAGTGGAAAAGTTTCTGGGACAGTTTCGGGTTCACGTCAAGAGGCCGAAGAACGTGATGACTTTAACATCAGTGAAGCAAAGGATGGACGAATCGCTTAGAGCTTTTCTAACTCGATTCAATGCGGCAGTCGCTTCGGTGGATCGGCCTGATCCATCAATGGTTTTAATGGCAGCAGTATCAGGAGTCAAGGAGAATTCGGATTTCAAGGTATCTCTGATACGAGATCCCCCGCAAAATCTCGACGAATTCTTTCATGAGGCAGAAAGATTCCTTCGGCAAGAAGATGCAAGTACGGATTTAAAGTTGAAGAAGGTTAATGCAATCGAGGTTGGAGCGGTATCCAAAAATGGTTTGGATAAGGATAAAGGAAAAAGGAAGTTAGATGATGACTCTGGAAACGCTAGGAAGCGATGGAAGGATCCAAAGTTTTCCACATACACAGGATTGAATGAAACACTGGAGCGGATATACCTGGATACTCGGAATCGCCTTCCCTACCGAAGGCCGGCTAGGAGGGAACCAACAGAACGGGAGAGGACATCAGGAAGGCACTGTCTCTTCCATGATCTGGAGGGACACGATACCAACAGCTACAGGCACCTAAAGGATATTATCGAGGAGCATGTAAGGAACGGACAGTTGCAGCAATACGTTGGAACTCGGAATGCAACGGTGGAACAGGAGCAACCACAGACCACCTCACGCCGTGATGATGGGAGGCCCAGGGATGATGGTCGACTGATCATCCATTAACCAGGATAATAAGGAATAAGTAACAAGCTAATAGCAAACGGTAAAGTCATTTACACATGTACGGGGACGGAGATAGCCCATAGGCATGCTCTGAATGATGATAAACCGGGACGCTATGGTTTGTGAAATTTATTTATTGCTTTTAGATTGGACATTGCTTTTCTTTTTGAATTTGGTTTTAGAGCTTGGATTGAGCTCCTGGTTTTTTCTTGCTTTTTTATGTGGATTTTCCTTTGGATGATTGTTTTTGGTTTTGGATGCTGGTTTGGATTTCTGGTTTTCTGGTTTCGGATTTGAATTTTGGTTTTGGATTTGGATTTTGGATTTGGATTTCGGATTTGAATTTCGGATTTGGATTTTGAATTTTGGAATAGATTTTGGTTGGACTTTTATCTGGTTTTTGATAAACGGTCGTCGGGTATGGATTATGCCTGGCAAGGGATGAGTCATTTTACCCAGACAAGGTGAATTGACTCATTCAGGTCGTCAAGTATGGATTGTGCTTGGCAAGGGTCCGGATCGACCAGGATTCGGCCTAGGACTTAGGCCCTTTATTATCATTTATTATTTTCAGGTCGTCGAGTATGGACTATGCTCGGCAAGGGTCCGGAGAGATCATGATTCGGCTTAGGACTTAAGCCATGGCATTTTACAGCGTCCAGGGACACTGGACCAAGGTTGTCAAGTATGGATTGTGTTTGGCAAGAACCCGGAGAGGTTGGCTCAACGTCCAGGGACACTGGACCAAGGACATCAAGTATGGATTGCGCTTGGAAAGAACCCGGAGAGGTTAACTCAACGTCCAGGGACACTGGACCACGGTCGTCGGATGTGGATCACGCTTGGCAGGAACCCAGAGAGGTTATGGATTTGAATATCGACCCGGAGAGGTCCTGGATTCGGTTATTGGCTATTGGATAAGGATGGATTGGAACTTGGCTGTCGAGTTCGAATGGATACAGAATTGGCTAAGGCTTTGGTTATTGGATGTGGAATTGGACATCGACTCGAAGCAGTCAAGGATGATATACTCTGGCAATATGGCTTTGGACTTCGAATATTGGATTCAGAACTATTCAAAACACGTCTTGTTATCACAAGGCATGTTTTGGGGGGCAAAGTGTTATCCCATTTTTTGGTCAAAACGGGAATAACAACAAATTGGCAAGGAATTATGGATATCAGGACTGGATATAAGGCTGCGATGGATATCGTCAAAAATTTTGTTGAACTCCGATCGGGACAAAATTGATTGGAGACGATGATAAGGGCTAGAAAAGGCTATGTTTCAAATTTCAGGTTAATCGGAGTTCGTATGAAGGAAATATGATGGATTCAAGGTAGGAATAGTACGTAGTTCGAATCCATCAAAAAAGGGATAGAGTGACGCTCGGTTCGAACCCATCAGGTTCGAACCCATCAGGTTCGAACCCATCAGGTTCGCATCGATGACGCTTCGAATCGATGGGAACTAGATGGGTTCGAAAGGAGTAGCTTCAATGCATTGGACATGGATTCGAACGATGGACATGGACTCGAAGATAGTGGATTCGAACAATAGATATGGATTCGAAGATGATGGATACGAAGCAATGAAGATGGAATCGAAGAAGGAAATGGATTCGAAGTATGCATGGATTCGAAGATGAAGATGGACTCGAAGAAGGAAATGGATTCGAAGATGAAGATGGACTCGAAGAAGGAAATGGTTCGAAGTATGCATGGAGTCGAAGAAGAACATGGATTCGAAGATGACATGGATTCGAAGATGAAGGAGTTGAAGAAAAACATGGATTCGAGGATGACATGGATTCGAAGATGGTGGTTTCCGAGCAATGGACATGGATTCGAAGAGGACATGGATTCGAAGATGATGGATTCCAAAGAGATGGATTCGAATAGAATGGTTTCGAAGGGATGGGTTCGAAGGAAGTGGTTTCGAAGCATGGGTTCGAACCATTCAGGACGCACGGATTCTTGAACTTGGATCGATCATATCTTCCAAACCGTTGATCCAAATGCAATGAAATTTTTGCAGGAGCTTACATACATGTTGAAGAATGTTCACACCAAATTTCAGCTCAATTGGATGGGTTCTTGATCGATTCGAACGTCACTTCGAATCGATCCCAAACTGGGCACGGATTCCGAGAACACGGGCCTGTGGGCCCCCCTCACGTGCCAGGCAGCCTCCCCAGGTTTTAGGCGGGATTTCAGCCTTCCACGCCTATAAATAGAGCCCCTGGTCATTCAGAAAAGGGGTCGGGGAAAATTTGAAGAAAAAAGGCAAGCCCAGACGCTGCTAGAATCATTCCATAGCATCATTACTGCTATTTTCTTCAGATTTGGTCACTACAACTGTTGTAATCACTTGTAATCTTCAAGGATAATCAATAAAAAGGAAAAATTGGAGTGGACGTAGGCCGGAGATAGCCGAACCACTATAAAACTTGTGTCTCTGTTCTTTACTTTTGGATTGCTGTCTATTATTTGTTGAGATTTGTTGTTTGCGTTTGAATATCACTAATTTATATTCATACACTGGTGCTTTCACGGTATTCGGTGTTTGTGACCAATTTTGGAGCAAACACCATATACTTACCGACCAAATGTATAAACTCGAATGCTTAGATATATATATATGGTTTTCGTTCTTTTTCTCACTCACCTATTTTGTTGTTTCTAGTACATTGCATTAAGAAAGAGTAATATATAACAAAACCAACAAAACCCCGATTCAAAAAAAAAGTATATATATTTTTAAATCACCTTATATTATTTCGTTTAATAACATGATACGAAAAGCTTTACTTAAATCAAATTCATGTTTAAAATATTATATATATAAAAAAAACAAAATACTAAGCTTAAACAAATTAGAAAAAAAAGCATCTTTACATACAGCAGCCGAAAAAGGGAAATTTTATTTTATAAACTAATATAACGGCATATATACATATATACACAAATACATTTATATATATAAAAGAATAACATTGACATATATTTATATAAACCATATAATAGACGCTGCAAAATTTGTATAATATATTATTAAACTGGAAACAGGGAAACCCAAGATAATATAACCCATGTAACAAATTCACTGATATATATATATATATATATATATATATATATATATATATATATATATATGCTAACAGACAGAAGTACTATACCTTATATATGCGAACGTATGCAAGCTAGTGGCGACCAGTGTCTGATGGGTGATGGCGATAGGGGTATCGGCTGTTATGGCCTTGAAGAGGCGCCATAACAACTTGGGAAAGAAAGAAAATAGGCTTCAGGGAGGAAGAGGAAGCAACAATAGGTATAAACCCAAAGTTATAAAGGCAGAGGAAAAAACGCTTTGCACAATTTAAGGTGAGCTTTAAATTTTTAATAAATACAAAACATATCTAAGTTTATACGTTTACAACTTTCCAGCTGTAGTGTATATATATATAATGAACGGTTATAATGAAAGAAGTGGAAACAGGGAGCGTAGGAAATGAAAGGTTAGAAAAATAAAATTTTCACCCTTAAATTCCGGAGATTAATAAGGTAACGTACTTCTTTAATGAAATATACAGCAACGGTCACAAGCTAAAATTTAGCTGAAAGTTTAAAGAAAAGAGGGAAAGATGGGTTTTTAAATTAATCACTTCCCAGAATTAATATGTCAATGAAAAAGGAAAGGAGATGAATCAGGGAAACATATTATAACTTGTATATAACTATTAAACGGATAGTTGGAAGAAAAGGTGAGCAGGTGAGTAAAAGTGGAAACTGATTTATAGGCAAAATGGAATGTGAGCTGTTGCCTGGGAAGAAAATGGCACATTTTAAAAATTAAAGGCAATGGATTGCTGAAATTAAATGAGTATAAAACGTGTAAAAGTTATATACTGAAACGGCAATAAATTTCAATTATTATTATAAACGGGGAATAACGAAAGGCAAGGACGATGATTTCAAAGTTTATTAATGGCTAGGAATGGGGAAGTCTATCTGTGAGTTGGAAAAATTATTAAGCAATTGAAATTTTAACGGTAGAAAAAGTAACAACTACACACTGTTTTAGAAACAATCAAAGCAATTAATAGCTTGATTGGACAGCAAGAATAAATATGGTAGGACACGTTATAAAGGCAAAATGAACCGTTTGAAAATAAATAAAATAAATGATGGCAAATAAAACAGCTATGCCTTGAATTTCCCAAAATAAATTATTTTATGAACATCAATTATTACTGACTTAAATTGAACAGAATCACACCCTAAAATATACCTTCTTAATTTTTGATGAGAATTTATCATTTGCCACATTTAACTATACATAATCCAAATGTAAAATTTTATTTCAAAATATTATTATTTAAAATTTCTCAAAAATCAAATTAAATACGCTAAATAAAACCATTAAAAATTATCAAAATTTTACGGGTCGTTACACTCTCACCACTCAAAATTTTTCATCCCCGAAAAGGAAGAAGGTAGGAGAATAGAAACAACCAGAAAGATAAATAGATTGAAAAACAAGGATAAACAATTAATTTAAGACCATATAAATTTTTCTAGAAATATTCATTTGAAAACTTTATTTGCAGTTTAATTATCTTTAATGCTTTAAAACTTTTCAAAACCCATTTGTAAAATTTCTTACTTCCCTTATAAATAACATTTATATGTTTAAATAACACGTTTATAAATATATATGAAAACTATTTGGAAACAGTTATTCACATCCTTGGTTATATTTTCAAGGAAGTTATTTGACAACATTAAATCCATAGTTTATAAATTTACTAATTTATCTTAAGACACTTTCAACATTATAGATAAATTAATACTCATTTCTTAAATATGTTATATTAAATTAATAACTTCTGAAATATTAATGACACTAATGATTTACTATTAAACCATGTAGTATATAAATAAACAATATTTTAAAGATTATATTCAAAAAGGAAAGGAGGGTAGATTTGAAAAAACGGAATATAGGTGAATAAATAAAGCTGAGCAGATAAGGTAGGTTCAAAGGGATAGTATCGGGCTCAAATAATTAAATCAAACCATAAAATTTTAATCTCAAATATTAATACAAAATTTCTTTGTTGGAAATACCTTTATAATAAAATACTTTTATATCGAAACGAATTTTTCCTTTCAAAAATACTTTTATAACTCGATGTTTCAACAAGTTTATCCTCGTTCTTGCAGACTCTGGCCATGCGTTGATCAGGCGCAAAGCTAGAATTCTTCAAGTACTTAGTAGACCTGTTTCAACCCCCAGTGAAAATACTTGAAAAACCTTAAAAAACAGATATGGAAAGTACAATCCAAACAAAACAATCAAATCAAAACCTTTGTCCAACCATGGTTCGCAGATACACAATGGTTATGCCTGGATCCCCCAGGAAACAATCTGTATCCGTAAGCTTTCTCAGCCCTGCGAGTTACGCCATGATGACTAGTAGGGTGCAGGATACACAATGGTTACACCTGGGTCCCTCAGGAAACAATCCGTACCCCTAGGCCATCTCAGACAGGCAGTTTCGCTACTAATGGGACCTACACAGATTGCAGGATACACAATGGTTATGCCTGGATCCCTCAGGAAACAATCCGTACCCCTATGCCAGACTCAGCCAGGCAGTTGCACTATGCAGTCGCGAGAAAAAAAACCATGGGTTACGCCCCGGTGGGAACACTCGAGTATCACATCCGGAAAACCAACAATCAGAGAGAATAATATTGATAGAATGAATCCACAATGTGGCCACAAAGCGGATATCAAGCAGAAGGCACTTTCCATATGTTTACTTTGAAAAAATATATATCATATAGTACCTTTCCAAATACTTTCAAATATCATACTTATATAAAGTCCACTTTATATAGGATTCCTTTTCCAAATCGAATACTTTCCAAATCAATAGTATATCAAATCATACTTATATAGACTTCGATTATAAAAAAATTCTCTTTCCAAATTGAGTATCTTTCAAATCAATAGATTTCAAATCAACTTCATACTTATACAAATCTATTTTATATAAGTTCGACCACTCCCGAATCAAGTATTTAGTAAATCAAGGTTCTCAAAAAATTTCTCGTTTCAATAACATTTCAGTTTCAAGATCATATATGATTTCACCAAATTTTCTTCCAAATTAAATATATTCAGTTTCAAAGTTTCTTAAACAATAGGTTTAGAAAATAATCCAAATTTCCAAATCAACAAAATTTAGGTCAAACAAATTCATTTCCAAAATCACCATATAAGTACTGGTTTTAATTCCAATAAAATTTCAAAACCAAATATTTTTCTCTAAATCATTTATACTCAAAATGGTTTCTAATTTTATAATTATCCCTTTAAAACCTTTAAACTATTTATTTCTATATGAAAAATCCAATTTTCCTTTTTCAAATTATTTATTTAACAAAAGTTTCAAATTTACTTAAGTCATACTCTTCATACTTTAAACATACAAAACTAAACTTATATTTTTTATCAAATATTTTATACTCTTTGAAATTTCTTAGTTTTAAAATTTTAAACCTTGATTTGGAAGTGCTCGAACCTTCAAAATAGTCGGTGAAATCAAATTTCAAATCCAAGAGTTGGAAATCAGCAACAAATCAGTAAATCAATTTTTATTTATAAATAGAGTTATACTAAATCAAATCGAAAACTCGAGGATTGAACACCGGCTTACTTTAAATTATTTCAAATATATATACCTATATCTTTCGAATATCAAATCATACTTCGGAATTTGAAATCAAAATTGGTTTCACAAAGTCACTCGCATAGCAAAGCTATTAAAGTGGCCTCTCCTCACTCTGAAACTCGAAAATCAATGTCGATGATGCGTGCACTCATCACCGAAATTATTTTCCAGTGACATAAGTGAGTTCTGGACTTCTATTTTCTTGAAAACTTCTTTGAATTTTTTTTTCGAAATCCTTGGAACTCATTTGAAGTCATTTGAAACATTTCTCATTCAGAAAATACTTTCAAATCTTATTATTATATATTTCAAAATCTTAAACCAATTTTCAAAAATACCGGAGTCCAATCTCTCGAATTTCAAATTCAAAACCTTTCAGTTATAAATCATTTTTATATAAATAAATTTTCTTATAATATTTTCAAAATTTCAAATCTTTTCGAAACTTCAAATTTTCGTTTTTTTAGGTATATAATCCTTATCAAAAACATTTTCTCTTTTAGATATAAATAAAATCATAGTTACCCAAATAAAAATTTCGTCATATAAAACAATTTTAAAATACAAACAAAACCCGATTTTCAAAGGATGATTCAAGAATGGATTTTAAAACAAAGATAGAGATTTAATTTAGGGGAACTCCAATCAATAGAATCTTGATTCGAAGATAGACTCGATCGAAGATGAGATAATTAAATTACAAAATAGAAGATGTGTAAATCGCGGGCGACCTTTACCGGTCAACCGTGATTCCAAAATTAGATCGGTGTAGAATTCTGAGGCAATTCGACATTCGATCGCCAGAGATATAATTCGGAATAACAAGAGATAGTAGCATCTAAACCGAGGGATACATAAATCTCCGGTGAATCAATGCCAATTGTAAAGGAGTTTCACCCCCTTTATAAATCATTCAGTGGAGTCATTGGATACTCCAGAATCAAAAGAATATAACTAGAGAGAGACAAGAATGAATTTTGAACCACAGGGAATGTTCCAAAGTTCAAAGGAAATCGAGTCAAAAGGAAGAGATTCAACTCGAACGAAAGTGATTCTGTAAATAATACCATATATGCTAAGTTTTGCCTAGAGCCAAAGCTCTGATACCAACTGTAACGACTCGCTATTTTGGACCATTCAAATCGACAATAATACTATACATGTCCGACTTGAATAATTCAAATACCGAATTGTTAATTTAAATTTGGCAAAAACATATACAGTAAATAAATCAATCACAGAATCACAGATACAGAGTAGTACAATAATACGCGGCGGAATAAATGAATAGTAGTTCATGAAGCTACTATATAACAAAGTTAGAAATAAAATACATCAGAATATCCCAGATACAGTGAAGTCTCCAATGCAACAGATGACTTCTCCTAATGAATCAACTGGAACTGCTGAAAGCTAAGCGATAGTTGGATCTCCAAGCGAAGCTCCAAACTCCAAAGGTGAGTCCCAATGCTGTATCGCTCAGTCTGACCCGAGCGTAAAGCAAAACACAAAACACTCGAGTCAGGATTAACATTCTTATATCAATAAATCCAACTCAAGTGAAATATCAACTGAAATAAAATTAACTTAGAGGATGTTTGGGATAACCATCCTCTAAGGATCCCTGGAACTATCTATAGGGTAGAAATATACACTATGTCACCGTGGTCATCTCAATTTTATTTATTATTCATAAACAAAATATCATTTCACTTCAAATATATTTGTTTTCAAATTTGATCACTTTCACAGTTACGATTCAAATCTACTCCAATCAAAAATTAAAATCTAGTCAAATCTCAATTTATCAATTTAAAATTCAACTCAATTCCTAAATAACCACTTCAATTTTATAGATCTCAAAATTCGGATTTGTAATCACAAAATACCCCTTTATATTTCAATATATTTCAAACTTTAAGTATTCAACGTTTCAAACTAAATTTTATTCAATTTAGTTTTCTAAATAATAATTTCAAATTTTAGTTCAACCTAAATTTTCACTTTTTATTCAATTTAGTTTCTAAATAACAATTCAACTATATTGATTTCAAGTACAGATCTGAATCTCAAAATAACTCATTTAAATTCCAATATAGTTCAAAGCTTTAATATTTAAATGTTAAGTTTAACAGTTTCATAAATATCTCGATTAATCTCATTATTATTTAGTCTTGAAATGCTCCCTTATTTGATTCAATTTCATTTAAATAATCTTAAATTACATTTTACTCAATATTTTATTTTAATTTATTTAAACGTGAAATATTCATTAAATCACTTAAATCAAAAATCCAGTTATAAAAATCATACCTTTAGATTTCCCGCTCAATAATTTCAAATCGATTTAATTAAATAAATCCTTATTTAAATACTATTTTTAATAAATCCAAATTTACCTCCCAATCTTAATTATTCAATTTATTACAAGAAAATCTTTTTGAAATATAGATTTACATAAATACTTAACTATATTATGTGTATTAAATCAATTCTAATTTAAATCAAATATTACTACTAAATCTATATACATAATTTCCATCTTAAGAATCAATATTTATTAAACCATATATTTCTTTCCATAATTATAGAAATTATTTCAAAATATTTATATATGGACCAACGGTGTCTGTATATATTTTCTATCATATGGTCAAGTGCTACGGATATTTATCATTTCAATCCGTCCACTAAATATATACGGGTGGATATCATTTCAACCCGTAATCTCAAATTCAATTAAATGAAAATCGCTTGGGTTTGTCATTTCAACCCATAACGATTTTCTCCTATCCTAAAGTCCGTTCGGGTATGTATCATTTCAACCCATAGTGAATATTATACTAACATGGCACTTGCAGAGTGATAACAGAGATGATAATAATATAACAACATGCATATATCATCAATAACAGTATAACATAAACAATAGGATATGGTGTCATATCCCACAAGTGAACAGTTATAGATAATAGCATAAATATAACAATTTAAATAACTACAGCAGCATACTTCAATTGTTGTTTCAATTGAAATCAAATTTAATAAATATAAGAACGTTAATCGTGAGTGATTGCTCACCTTTCGAGGCTAAAGAGAATAGACAATGAAGTTTAGTTACGAATTCCAAAGCAACGCCAGGTAGACACGATTCGACGAAGAAAACAGGCACGACGAACAAAGCTGATAAATGGAAGAGAAAAAAAACGAATTCAAATTAGAACTAGATCGATGAAGATGAATGATATAAGTGAACTTACAATTATATATATAATTATATATAACTATTTACATATATAAAACATGATATTCTAAATTTAATACACATACATTTCAAATCATTGTTTTTAAAACAAACACATATACAAAAACAAAAAAAACAAAAAAGCAAACATATATGCAATATATATGTTGAAATAATACTTATTAAAATAAAAAACTTATATATAATGTATGCTCATTGCAACATATCAACTGCTGCGTATATAACTTTTAAACTTTATCTTATAAAATATAAACTGTATAAACTTTTATAACTTAATAAACTTTATATTATAAATATACTATATACACTTAAAACCTGCGCATGCGATACATATATTTAAATAATAATATAACCATTACGACATAAACTTCTTAGACATGCTTAAAATTTACTTTCAAAACCGTTATAAATACCATATACTTACCGACCAAATGTATAAACTCGAATGCTTATATATATATATATATATATATATATATATATATATATATATGGTTTTCGTTCTTTTTCTCACTCACCTATTTTGATGTTTCCAGTACATTGCATTAAGAAAGAGTAATATATAACAAAACCAACAAAACCCCAAAAGATTCAAAAAAAGTATATATATTTTTAAATCACCTTATATTATTTCATTTAATAACATGATACGAAAAGCTTCACTTCAATCAAATTCAAGTTTAAAATATTATATATATAAAAAAAACAAAATACTAAGCTTAAACAAATTAGAAAAAAAAGCATCTTTACATACAGCATCCGAAAAAGGAAAATTTTATTTTATAAACTAATATAACAACATATATACATATATACACAAATACATTTATATATATAAAAGAATAACTTTGACATATATTTATATAAACCATATAATAGACGCTGCAAAATTTGTATAATATATTATTAAACTGGAAACAGGGAAACCCAAGATAATATAACCCATGTAACAAATTTACTGATATATATATATATATATGCTAACAGATAGAAGTACTATACCTTATATATGCGAACGTATGCAAGCTAGTGGTGACGAGTGTCTGATGGGTGATGGCGATAGGGGTATCGGCTGTTATGGCCTTGAAGAGGCGCTGTAACAACTTGGGAAAGAAAGAAAATAGGCTTCAGGGAGGAAGAGGAAGCAACAGTAGGTATAAACCCAAAGTTATAAAGGCAGAGGAAAAAACGCTTTGCACAATTTAAGGTGAGCTTTAAATTTTTAATAAATACAAAACGTTTCTAAGTTTATACGTTTATAACTTTCCAGCTGTACTGTATATATATAATGAACGGTCATAATGAAAGAAATGGAAACAGGGAGCGTAGGAAAGGAAAGGTTAGAAAAATAAAATTTTCACCCTTAAATTCCGGAGATAATAAGGTAACGTACCTCTTTAATGAAATGTACAGCAACGGTCACAAGCTAAAATTTAGCTGAAAGTTTCAAGAAAAGAGGGGAAGATGGGTTTTTAAATTAATCACTTCCCAGAATTAATATGTCAATGAAAAAGGAAAGGAGATGAATCAGGGAAACGTATTATAACTTATATATAACTATTAAACGGATAGATGGACGAAAAGTGAGCAGGTGAGTAAAAGTGGAAACCGATTTATAAGCGAAATGGAATGTGGGCTGTTGCCTGGAAAGAAAATGGAACAGTTTAAAAATTAAAGGCAATGGACTGCTGAAATTAAATGAGTATAAAACGTGTAAAAGTTATATACTGAAACGGCTATAAATTTCAATTATTATTATAAACGGGGAATAACGAAAGGTAAGGACGATGATTTCAAAGTTTATTAATGGCTAGGAATGGGGAAGTTTATCAGTGAATTGGAAAAATTATTAAGCAATTGAAATTTTAACGGTAGAAAAAGTAACAGCTACACACTGTTTTAAAAACAATCAAAGCAATTGATAGCTTGATTGGACAACAAGAATAAATATGGAAGGACACGTTATAAAGGCAAAATGAACCGTTTGAAAATAAATAAAAGAAATGATGGCAAATAAAACAGCTGTGCCTTGAATTTCCCAAAATAAATTATTTTATGAACATCAATTATTACTGACTAAAATTGAACAGAATCACACCCTAAAATATAATTTCTTAATTTTTGATGAGAATTTATCATTTGCCACATTTGACTATACGTAATCCAAATGTAAAATTTCATTTCAAAATATTATTATTTACAATTTCTCAAAATCAAATTAAATACGCTAAATAAAACCATTAAAAATTATCAAAATTTTACGGGTCGTTACATAGCTCCTCCTGCTTTTAACTCTTATTCCTTTACTTTTTACTTCTATGTTAGATAGTAAAAATCAACGAAAATGGAACAGCGATGTTATTTCCAATCATCTTAATAAAATTATTTGTTTATTGGAAATTTTACTCAATTTGTGCATACATTTATTTCTAAGGAACATGTTTTTTTCTTGAAAAACCAATAATTTTGTTTGTTGATGTTTAAATTCACTTTAGTATACAAATATCAGTTGTACAAGCTTCTGTAAAACCTGTATCATACATGTATGTGATTTTTTTAAACTTTTTTAGTACATGATCAAGTATACGAGTTTGATAGGCTTTCTTTTCTAGTGAATAACCATGATATGTTAAATCTTCCCGTAGACTGTAACTGTTTTTTCATGTTAAGGAGTATCTAATAGGCCACTCATACAAATTGTTGTTCACTTGAAGTCGGCATGTTTTTGTTTGGAATATAGCTATCCTTCTAGTAACCATGCGACATTTTAAGTTAAGCTCAATTCATGTAGCATTGTGAGTTCTTGTCGATCATACTTGACAATAGCTGCACCTTTGTTTTGTTACCTTATGCTGCACTAAAAGTATTGAATTTTACCTTTGTTTTGTTGCCTTATGATGCACTGGAAGTATTGAATTTATTTTCCAAGTCCACCCATGTATTTTTTGTCGTTGTTTTAAACCATTCGATGAAGTTCAATGCATTAACATAACATTAGGGACATAAAACGGAAGAACAATTTTTTTATATTACAAGTTCTATCATTTGTTTCAGAATAATTTGAGTGTTTTTCCAATGAAAGTGCTTTCCCTTCCTCTGAAGATGCTACTCTTGGTTCATCATTCACATGTTCCTAATCTCAATCATCTGCTTTTATATCTACTGTACAAAAATTTATTAATTTATTAATTTTTCTACTGTGTTAGTTTAGGCGTGTATGCCGTGAAGAAAATGCTTCTAATCCATGTTGGATATTAATATAACTTGCAGCTAATCCTTAAATGTTGGTATACCAAGGTCAGCTAATTTATTTAATTAAATTTTCTATTAATATTACCAGAATAGGGTCTGCTACACTGAAGAATTCGAGTTGGTGAGCGGCATATATAACAGTTTTTGAAGGCAAGAGGTGTATTAGACATTCCTAGACAAGGTAGATGTGTATAGAGACATTGGTTTCTTTACATAAATCTCAGGTGTAGAAATCAATTTTATCTATATTGTTATATGTTACATGCACAATGTGTATAAAGATATGAACCGAAACAAACTCAGTATTGCACATGTAACATCCAAGTTTAGTTAGAGGAATATTTGATCATTGATCTCAAAATTTTGTTAGAATTAACCTAATAAATCATCTTAAAATTAAATTTAAAATCATTATTCATACATTTTAAAATCATTATTTCTGTAATCCTTCCGGTAAATTTAAATGCAATATATTCCTAAGACTTTACTATATCAGCAATGATCATTGACTCCTTGTTGTCTTTGCAATTGTAGTGATCATAAGTTATTTCACAATTTAGTTGCCTGGAAAAGACAGAAAGAAAGATAGATATAGTAGTTGTAATATAACATAGGAATATTCAAGTAAAGAATTCTCCAATTAAGAACAAGTGATGCATGCAAATATGCATGAAAACTAGTTGATCTCATATATCAGCTTATTGATCTCCTAGCAACGAAGATTGCACAACAGCAGCTACAAAGGATCCATGAACAAATATATAGTGATCTGAAACAAGCTGTAAGTACTCTTTAATAAACACCGATTGAATTTCAAAAGTATGAATTTTGACACTAAACAAGTGTGCATTTGCAGTGGGATGACTGGATTTCGAACTGGAGTGCAGCTGAGACTGATATAGGGATGTTATGTGTACATACAATAGAGGTCTGCAAAGGAAACACAAATCCGATGGCTCAAACAGAGCATGCACAGTTGGCCCTATTCACCTCTTTGGTTTGCAATCGCCTTCAAAATCGTAAGCATCTTTTAATGGTAAATATTCATACCATAACGCAATCTTAGAATCAATATGTATAGGAAAATAAATATAGGAAAATACAAATTAAATAATACTACTCTGGTATAGATTTATTATTTGATGTAAACATTATAGCCGTTTATACACATCTTGCAAAAATAACATACACATTCACTGATACTGTGTAAAGAGAATAACGTAACTGACAGTACTCAAGTGAAGGTAGTCATTATACAATGGTTATTTGGTCTTCTTCTTATTATCTTCTTGTATTATTAGCTGTAGTATTGAGTGTTGCAAGGATAAAACTTTCTGGCATAGCTGATTTACCTACTTCATACGTCGATAATATGCAGCTTGATTTTACTTCAAGTAAATTACCGAGTTCATTTATTATTTTTTTACTCTACTTCACTTGTAAATGCTATTTGATTTTATGGCATGTTGTTTACTTTGTATTAGTCAATCGCCTAATGAAATAGTGTGATGAATATTTAGTGTTTGCATTATGAATTCGATTTAACTTTGTGTACACTTTTTTGATGAACTGATTCTCAAGCATTACTTTTGATTTACAGGTAGATAGATGATTATGATGCGAAAAAAGGTTGCAAGAGTTATGAATCGAAGTTATTTTTGCTGCTAGAACTACTTTTTGGTTTTAACGTACGTATTACTTGCTTTTGTTTTGCTATTGCTACTTGTTCTATATTTTGTTTTGAACTATTGGTGACAAACTATTTATGCTTGGTGTAAGAATATTGTGTATTTTGATTATGAAATTTCATACGTTGGTTATCAAATGTGTCCAAAATGTGGTATTGATATAATATGTTGATTTTGAAATGTGATATTGATATAATATGCTAATTTTGAAATGTGGTATATATGCACATTGTGGTGGATGTTTGCTGAAATGGAATTAAAACATTCCACAGCATTTTAAAATGCTGTTAAAACATTCCACAACGTTCTTAAAACGCTGTTAAAACATTCCACAGCGTTTTTTAAACACAGTTAAAACTTTCCATAGCGTTTTTAAAACACCGTTGAAAGTTTTAATAGCGTTTTAAAAATGCTGTTAAATCGTATCTAAAAACAAAAGCACGATCTATTGCAACAACGAAACGCTGTAAATAAATGTCACTGCATTGAAAAAACGCTATAAAATCTTATCTTAGCACGAAACAAATGCTACAAAAGATCTCCAAATGCACCCAACCAAACACTGTTAAAAGATTTCATGGCACCAGGGAAACGCTGTTAAAAAGAACATTTAATAGCGTTTATTTCTTGTCATTGCATATCCCTGACATATAACTGCATGTCTATATACAACATACGTGAAAATGCTGTCGAAAGCTTTTGTAGCGTTTTTAAAACGCTGTTAAAGGTCCTGTTTGTTGTAGTGACACCCAAAATTCCAAAAATTCAATTTATATCAATCGACACTAAACACTAAAATTTTATCCAAAATAAATGAATTATTGAAAACGCCTAATTTCGATTAATCATCATTAATTATCGCCAAAACGATTAATACATAATCCATGCTTAATGTCTAGCGTCCACTTAGCAATTTTATGACTTGCCAATAGTTATCGAGCCTATGACCGTAGTGTATAGGGTTAGGTGCAGCCCAAACATAGTTGAAACCTTTTTTCCTTTTTATTATGTATATATTTGTATAGTTATGAAGTTGCAGGTAGAAGCAGAAGAGTGAGTGGAAAGTGGATGCATACTAGATTTGGTATATTCTATTATATCATTGTTACATTGTTCATATGTTGGTAATAATTGATGTATTTGAAATGTAAATTGATGTGATCATGTCTTAATATAACTATTGAGATAATGTTCTTTTTATGTTGATGTTTGATTCCATTGTAAGTTTTCTCTTTTCCTTTCTTAGTTATTGAAAAATTAAATTTTAAAACAAATGATCCATTGCTTTTAATATTAGAAATTAGTTGCAATCGTATTTTGTGGCATTTGTAATTGATTTTAGATGTTGAAAATAATGGGTCAATACACAATGGGTCGACTAAATGTACATGTTGTTGCACAGTATTTCAAATTTCTAAAAGGATGAAACATTCCTTTTCTTGCTGTTCGAGTTTTCTGACCTTTTGGAGCATCGCGACCTCTCAAATGGCATCCCTACATTCCTATACAAGGCACCCATTATCCGCAATGCCAAAATAATCAATTTCTGTGCTAATTCTATTCTAATTGCTCTCTCATTGCTTTCCATGCTCTAAATTCTTGTTCGATCCACAAAGAAAACTTAAATCAACGATTTCCCATTAAATCTGGTTCTTAAACACTTCCTAATGTTTGTACATTTATTCTTCATCATTTGTTAGAGTTGTAGGAATTTGTACTTCAAGTGACTAATCATTTTTGATAGTGTATTAAAGACATAGTCTACCACCAAGTTATTTCTTTAAAAAAAGATCAAAGTTCCATTGGAGTTCTTCAGGCAAAGTGTTGATTCGTGTTTGGTAGTTTAGGTAAAGTTGTTGTAACATCCCACCACTATGTCCATGTTATCAATGAGTATTACTCGGTAATACTATCCGATAATACTGAGAATGACACGATATTGGGCTGTCATACGTAATTTTTTTTTGGCTAATGCCAATACGTACCTCAATATCATTTACAACATACGTACTTGAAAACGATACAAAGTAATAAACACATGCGATACTAGGATAAAACAATACACAATACTGAATAGATAAAAGAGTTCACAAAGTCATAACGCTACGATAAAATACAATACTTCAAATATAATTTTCTTGATGGAACTACAAAATATCAATCTGTAGCCTACTATATACATACATCATAGCCAATACATCATCATGCATACATAAAGGAGGCTATAAAATATATAAGGAAAATATCATCATAACACATCTGCTAGCCTCCAAAAGTGTATCTCACAAGTCAAGCAAGCTACTTAGTCCATGTGCCTGGAATATCTAAGACTAACCTGGGTATTATAAAATAATATATAGGTCAGACTATGTCTAAAATGCAAATGTCAATATGTGATAATAATTTCCTTAGTATGTAATGTATCTCACAAAGTAACATATGATCATTACAAGTATAAGAAGTATATCTCGATCTGTGCACAACATTATCACCCAAATTCAAGTAAATGAACTTCTCGATAAAACAGTGACACGGTGGGTGAATCAACTAAACATCCTAACATTATCTAACACACCAATATCACAAAAAGAAATCAACTATCAACAAGCACACAATCAAGTGAGGTGTTACAAGTATGGTATAGTATGTTTATGTATTTTTAATCGCCTATTCCAGATAAGAGTCGAACAGAAAACAACACCGCTCCAAGAGTTAAATTGCACACGACACACTCCATAGTCTTAAGCTACTCTCAGTCATCATGACCCTATGTCCATCTACATGCTATGGTCATTAACCTACTGCCTAATGGTAATAGAGGGTTTGGCTAGTGTGGCATATGAGCATATTTACACACGACTAGTTATCAACATACATCACATATAATAGTGATTCCATAGATCAGGGACGTACCCCACGATTAGCTAACTAGGATGCATACTAGTCTACCTAGATAAACAACAGACGATACTAATAAGAACACAACCAATAGACATATTTAACCATCTTCACACATTAATGGTAGCATACAACTAACCGTGCCTTATATAAATGTGTCAATCACATCCAAGAGGTAACTAAATAAATAAACGCTCGAATGTCCCATGCACTTAATGCTACTCACTTATTTATGAAACTGTAACGACCCTGACTCGACCTTCAAAAATCGGCACCGAATACGACACTCGTATTCAAATGCCACAAATCCAAACGTCGAATCTGGTTCGTCGAAGCTTATAACACATTAAGTAAAACAACACAGCTGAAGAAAAAGAATAATACATTTGATATAAAACATTTGATACAATATTCAGATACAATGATGATACAATAGAATGATACAATAGATATAAATTCTATCAGGGATATAAGAAGTAGCAGCGGAAAGATAATATCTTCAATGCCAAACTCCAAAAAGTCCATCTTCAATCCAAAGCTAGCTCGAACCCTCATCAAGTTGCACAAAGCTAAGCAAGTGTAGTCCATGAATGCTGAGTGTAGCAAATGCGATCCACAAATCCAAAAGGTTTCGAAGGCTATTGAATCGACTCCTACTATTCGATTATCTGAAAAACCCAACTCTAGACTGCCCGTGTGGAAAATTATAGACCCAGAGTTTAGGAAAGGAACAATAAACTCCAGGTCAGTCGTGGGACTGGTATGAGCAAACAAAAACGCTTTATCTTTAAAATAAACAACAAAAGCTTTTAAAGTTCAAATCCGCAATGCTTTTTGGAAAATTAAACTACCAAAAGGCCTCCCGCCACACACCATGCAAACGCAGAACTGGATGAGATTTCTCCTTATAATAGTCAAAAATGCTTGATACGCGAAAACTATTTTGATATTATTATTAGTGCATAGTGGAAAACATTTAGAAAGTATAATATTAATCTTAGCCAACATAGACATTTCGAACTATGCATACTATAGCTACCATCCAAACAGTGGGGCGCCATCATAAGTAGATGGAAGGTTATACAACTAAAACCATATAAGGCGCGTATTGGATGATTGGATTTCCAACAAATGATCAGGCCAAGGAACTTCCTATTGCTACATGGGAAAGCCTCTGGAGGGACGCCCCGAGAACCTACCCGGCTCTCTGGTAACACAAGGCCGGTGTCCTCCCTTTCCAAGAGTAACACCTAAGATATGCCACCCCCGGTCGTTTGCGACCTTTATCCGAGGGCCCTCTATACTAACAACATCACACAGTGATAAATATACAGTGTCCACATGAGTAAGTATTTGGGCTCCATACCATGATACCACCCTTTTCCAGAAGGAATGGATATACTCTAAGGGAGCTACCCTTGAAACCTTGCCGCATCTTTCCTGTTTCGACCATTACCGGGTTGTGAGGCTCAATGAAGTCTCGTCCACAAAGCTACACTTTTTCACAAAGTCATGCTTTGATCAACAAATGATCAGCAACATTTCGTATGCCACATTACTAAATTGAGAATGTATCACTAGTAACCATCAACTACATAACATCTGAGCTCGTACGTCTCAGAGAAGGGTGTTAAGCTAAGAGAATAAATCTCCGCCACCAAACAGAAATGTATTTGGTAGAAACCAGCTTTACATCTCAAAGTGAAATGTTAGACACACATCCATACAAGTCTATTCCGGGTTCGAACAGAACCGAAGGCACTTCCGAAGAAACCCTTGCAAATCCGGGTATTCACAATCCCGATCGGACTTCCCATCACTTAGGAGATCTCTATACCGACGCGACTCAGTGCAGAGACAATCGACGGGTTATCCTTTCGTTCTCGAAAATACCCGATCTTCACCACTGGTCTTCAAATGCTATCCATATCGACGTATCATTATTCGGAATAGGTTATATGACACAAGGTCCTCTCCCGGCTAAACCGAATAATGAGCGCAATATTTAAAAACATATGGATATGTGATTTCAGTTAAGTCACAACTTAAAACCCAAAACTTTCTTTTCAATTGGCTTAAACAAATTACCATTTTAAATCTTTTAAATAAAAAGATTTATTTCACAAAGTTTACCAATCTTCCACAAAGGTTAATTCATAGTTTTAAAACTATTTACAATTCCATATCTTTTTATATAAAGATACACCCCGAAGGTTCTCTTCAATTTGGAAACATGTTTACAATTCTTTCACAAAGATTTATACATAGATTTCAAACAAGATTTAATAATCTTTCATAGTGGTTAATTCATAGTTTTTTTTCAAAACAATTTGCAATTTCATTCAAACTTGAAATCTTTCGATACAAATTGGAAATCCTTTCCTTATATAAAAGCTTTTATTTGAAACAAATAGTTTTCGTTTTGGGAAAAACTGATTACATTTACATAAGTTAAAGCCATTCAAGTATAAAACTTGGATTTAAATTTAAATTCCCAAAACAATAATTTTTTTGAATGGTTACAAACCCATATAAACACCTTTATAACTTGTATAATCTTTTTAAACCATAATTTCCAAATTTTTGAATTCAATTTCAATTATTGAATTCAAATTCAAATCAAAATATTTAAATTTCAAAACTTTATTAAGTTATTCAAAATAACTTTTATCTTTAAAACTACTTTTCAAAAGTTCTTCATATTAATTCCATTCCATTTCCAAAAATCATTTGATTTCAAAATTTAACTTTAAAATCATTTTAAAATATTTAATTCAAATATCTGTGACTTAACCGATTCCCAAGTGTGATCCATATTTGTGTGTGTAAAGTGTAGTCCAGAGGTTTCACACAATAGTGCAACAACATCAATCATCACAGATTCAATCATAACAATATCGATAAGCGGTATATTCCGATAACGCTTATCTATATACACAGATTCACAGATAAATAAGTTACATCACAAATAAATAAATTACATCACAGATGAATAAATTACATCACAATTTACAACGCAAATCAGAATTAATTCGTTTCACAAAGCATCACATATGAGGAATATCAAACCATTCAAACATCCAATAGAATCCAAACATCCATAAGTAAAAATAAATTAAATTATCTGATTTAAATTAAATCAGATTATTACTTATGAATAAATTTCTAATCCTGGTTAATTAATATTAATTAATTACAAATCAATTTGATTAATTACTCTTTAATAATTTATTAATTAAACTTTAATTTATAATCAATCCTTTGATTAATTATCCTTAATTAATTACAAAAATTAATTAATCCTTAATTAATAATCACCTCTTAATCACTTTCATTAATTAATTAACCTTTAATTAATTATCTTAATTAATAAATTCATCTTTAATCATTACATAGTTAATCCCTAATTATTTAATTATTCTTAATTAAAACGCCCTTAATTAATTCATAAATTAATTAACTTTAAATTAATCACCATTTAAATAATTATAAAAAAAATCATCCTTTAATTATTAATCATCAAGTAGTCAATCTTTAATTGTACTTAATTATTCTTTGATTACTTGATAAATTAAACTTAAATTATTAACAAATTTACCTTAATAACTTTTATTAAGTAATTAACTTCAAGTGATTAATTTCCTTTAATAAATAGTTTAATTAAACTTTAAAATGTTAATTAACCATTATAACGTTCTTTATATTAATTAACTAACCTTTAATGTAATTGAGTTTATTTGAAATAAACTTTTAAAATAAAAGTTTATGTATAATTTAAATTATTTTAAAACTTGACTAATTTTAAACAATTTTAATCAAGAAACCTTTTTAAACAATTTAAAACGGGGATAGCATCAAGTATTTAAAGAAAAATGGTATTAACAAAATTTTGTTTATAATAACTTGATATTCTTTAAAATCTGAAAACTGTTTTTTGTTATTACATAGATAACCCGAGCCAACTCACGTTTTACCCGAGCCCTTCTTTGGGTTTCCTGAGTATTTTCGCGAATCCCTTCGAGTTCGACTCGAGAATTTCCCATCCTCCTCAACCATTTAAGCAACATAGGTACACATCACCACTCGTGCACATGCACCACTACCCCGGCCATCTCCGATCGAGTCGCCACCCACCACCAAGTCTACGTTGGCCCCCCTGAGCTTCCCAAACACCCAGAACTTCAAAATCGTTCGCGAATCAAAATCGAACATGCACGTACTAAACTGGAACCAACCCATAATCGAAATACCTCCCCTTGCCTTCGCCACGGACCACCGAAGGTCACGCCGTCCATACCAGAGATGCGTCTCACCACAACACGCTGTTCCCCCCGGTGCGATGCATTCCGGAGCAATGACGAGACACCAGCAATGCGAATTCCGACCCTAATAAAAATATGAACTTAAACCCTAAATCGTCATCGCCTGGCAACTACGACGATCAAGAAATTCAAGTACTAATTTTCCAATATTCATCACCATCCAATCTTCCTCCAACATAAACCCCCGAGACCAAATATGTCTCGATTTTCAGAATTTGCCCAAAACGTTCTTCTCAATGAACCCCGAGATTCTCGTTCGATACTATTCTAAAAATCCTAATTTTGTTCTTAAAAATCATAATTTATAAACACAAATCCATTCATATATTCAAAACTCAAAAATAAAATTATCAAATTTTCAAGTTTGAAGAGATCTTACTGTAATTCCCAAATTCTTAAATATTTCCATACGAAATTATTTTAAAAAAATATGTTACATCCTTGTTCGCATTTCATCTTCAGAGATTCTAGCCTATTTTTGATTATAGGAGGAGAATTTAATTTATTATTATTTTTTAAAACAGATTTTGAAAACCTATAGACAATACTATAAACAAGGCAGAGGAAATCTGCCTAATTCATAGACATGCACACACTCAATCTATGTATACATACAACATGCAGGCACATTCAAATCCATACCAAAACATTATCACAATCTTATCTTCAATTGCAAACGGTTTTGAGGTTGAAAATTTTGCTCACCTGGCAAAACAGAGAAGCAGAGAACAGATTTCTAGCTTTTAAAACTTGGAGCTACTTTTGTTTTTATGATTTGAAACCTTGCTTATTGTTTGAATTGAATCCTTGCTTTGACCTGAATCGAACTTGTTTTGGCTTCAGGTTGATTGTCTTGCTTTCAAAAAAGAAGTTGCTTTGATTAAACCCAAGCTTGTAAATTTGATCTGATTTCCAGATTTAGATTTATTTCAAGCTTTTGAAGATTTTGAATTGTTGTTGATTTTTGTTAATTTTTTTAAACAAATCAAGAATGTTACAGAAACATTCATGAATACCAAATCCGTGAATCCCACTCTACCACGCACAATAATCTATAGAACAAGTCCAACATTATGGAAACAGATTTTCAAATTCCTCATTACGCCAAAAGTATATTTGGGCAACATTATTGTTAATAAAGATGTTTTATTTATAGAAATACTTATTTACTTAGCTCAGGAGCTTCCATTTAATTTACTAGTAAAAATATAATTTTCCTTATTTGTTTAAAATCAAAATAATGGTTTCAAACCATAGAAATAATTTTAAAATCTCTTTCTCATTTCAAATTATGGAAAAACTCATTTTGAAACCAAATAATCTTTATTAGAAACCTTTCTGGATTTTCTAGAATTTAATTTGTTACTTAAATGAATTTTACAGTGTGAAATCAATTTCTATTTTTTTATGAAAATAAATTTCTGTTTAATTTAAACTATAAATTCTGCTACTAATTTGCTTTTAATGAATATAAATTATTTTTCACAAAAAAACTTCGTATTGTAAAACACTCGTTTCTACTTTCCAAATCAAACCTTTGTTCCATTTTCAAAAAAAATTCATAAAGCGTGCACACAAGGACCTAGTGCTTCTCGCTTTAGGCCTTGGGACTGATCGATCAGTCCCTGCCTGACTGGTCAACTTGTCAAGCGACCACAGGTGCACCAGTGGTAACACCGATGCCGCGATTTCTATAGCAACTTCTTCTCGAAGCTGCTACATTTTACTGCCTTCTCCCTGCTCCCTGTGGAAAACAACCCAACATCGATGCAACTCATTCAACAATCATTTTAGCACCTAAATACATTCACTAAACAATGCAATTCATATGTATGGGTGGTATTTGAATATGGATAGCAATGTGTTCATTTATAGTGAGGGGCATAGAGCAACATAAATCAATGTCTAGACCTGTTCTAAGCATAAATAAAAGTGTATAAACTATCAAGCATTGCATTCCATAGCACATTTCGTATTTGAAACTTAGGCATGCAAATGTTAATTCACTCACCTGAAAGTAGCAGTAGATTTCCTTGCTCAAAAATTACTTCAGCTCCTTCTTTCTGTTTTTCCACTTATTGTGAATTTCTGAATCACCCAAACTTGATCAAGACTCCAACTTCTTTACTTCACAAGATGTAGCATAGTGTTGATAAGTATATGTTTCAATTTGGAGATTTTAGAGATCTTATTTTTATTTTATTTTGATTTTGAAAAGAGGGTCATGGTTTTAATTATTTTTACAGGAAATCAAAAATCCTGTAGGATAATCCAAAATGGTCATGGAATGAGATTTTGTATGCAAAGAAATGTTTATGGACAACATAAGAAATGTAGAGAGAAAATATTTTTACAGGATAAGTGAATATGGGCTAATGGGCTCATCTTTCATTCTTTTATGGAATCAATTTTCTTCTTATTCAAATTAGCTCAATTCTCTAAATAAAAATCATAATTACTTTACAAATTTTTATATGAATCATTTTCCATAATTTACTCCGTTAAATTAATTGTTCTTCTTAATTACATTTTTACACCCAATCAAAAATAAATTTCAAATCTTTTTAAATGAAGTTAAAATTCCTTTCTTTTGAAAAATAAATTTCTAAACTCTTTCATTTAATCATTTTAATTTGTTAAATTATTTAACCATTATATCCATTTCTAAAAATCATTTTGGATTTTAAAATAACCACTTGAATAAAATCAACATTTTCTTCAAATAAATACTTTTCACACTTTATAAAATTTTTCTACTATTGCATTTCCAAATTACCTCGATTAATCCATATATATTATTTAAAACCCTTTTTAATTAGTTAAATCTTGGTTAAGATCTCAATTAATTACTTCTTAACAATGGGTTGTTACAGTTGTATTCGTATTCTTATGAATTAAGCAAGGGACCTTCATATAGTGAAATCTCGAAGGTGGGCTTCAAGAATGGAAGCTGGACGAGTGGTTCGAACCGATATAAAATCCATGTGTGTATGTTTTTACTTTATTATCCCGATGACTATATTTAGCTAATATTATACTATTATCTTTATAAGTTAGATTTAGCACACTACTTACTAATCGTTTGAGATACACACACGGTCCACCCTAAACTTTCATAGCCTACTATGACCGAACATGTAGTCTTGACTATGGATGTGATTTCAGTAAACATGTTTTGTTGTCACAAAAAAGCATGTTAGGGCAACAAAATGTGTTTTTGGGTGCAAGTGTTATGGGGAAATTTTTCTGTAGCTAAGAATTGAACATGTGAGTATTATAATTATTCTTATACCGAGTTGAACCTTGTAGTTGAAGTTTAGCTAAAATCCGACTTCATATGAGAAGTTATAACCACTACAAGTGAAAGCCAAACTATCCAGTAGACAACGGTCCCTCAAAGGAGTTTATATGACTTTAATGACCCAACCTTTTTGTAGATGATACTTAAGGACATCCATATAATGAAGAAAGTTTCATTGAGTGCCGACTTATAACTAAAGAGATATCACTGTGTAAGGAGAGGCTAGGTGATCTGAACTATCATGTAACCTGTTAATCCCACCTGGAGAATAAAATATTACAGAGTGGTAATAGTGTGAGAAATCAAGGAGATGACTAGAAATGTAGTATGATTAGTGTAGAAGAGCAAGGAAAAATATGAGAAGAAAAATAGATTTTAAACAAAGAAGATACAAAGGTTGAAATAGGAGACGAAATGGCCGGAAGCACCCAAAGTGGCTAGTTCGGCTAGGAGGCTCACTAGAAAATTGACCCAAGAAGTTGGGTTGGTCTAGTTAGCACTCGATCGACCCTATTCCCTAGCTTGTTGACCCATTACCCTAATTAGTCGACCCTCTCCCGTTGCAAACCCATCACATTCTTCCACTTCGATCCTCTCCTCTTAGCTTCTGTATCTGGTCCACCCCACTTCCATAGCTACTTCACCTACCTATCCAAACCACTTCAAAATAGAGCTAAATCGGTCAATAGAGACCAATTTTCACTCCTTAATCCTTAGATCTACATAGATCCGTATTCATCCGTATTCCTAAAAAAATTGAAGACTTCTTTGACACGTATAACAACTACTATGTCGCACTGCTAGGCCTTTAAATACCAAACCATAATCGACTGAAATAAATCAATCAGGCATTGTGGGAACTCTACCAAACTCAAAACTCAAAAAAAAATTGTATTTGCGAATATTGTACTGTAAACAATCCAGGTATAGTGAAACCATTAATAATATCGATAAAGTGGACATAGATCTCGCAAACGATCAAACCACTAAAAAAATCTTATGTTCCTTACCTTTGTTCTCTTGTTTTTCATATTATATTATATCATATATTAAATTATGTTATAAATCCATTGTTGTCTAAATAAACAATGGACGAGCGATAACCCTATGGTTTGACAGCCCACAATAGCCATAATAAAAGTCCAGGATCATCAATTGGACATTGGGTTTAGTAGGAAACCATTATTCAAGTGTTTGTCCAGTTTTGGCGGTGATTAAGATTAATACAGGAGTTCATGCAACAGTGTGGTGTAGATGGAAGTGAACCTTCGCACAGTATGTGTGTCATGTTTATATCAGGACATATGGACTTGACGTTATTATTAATATTTGGACTCGATGTTGGATATGTATATATTTTCATATTGTTGGGACATGTTGGACTTGCATGATTTTGGACATATTATGGTATTGGACACGTGTGTTTATATTGCTAGGTGTATGCTAGGCGGCAAGCATGTACCAGGGATTAATCTTTTGGGCGAGGACTAATCGAAGATTAATCAAAGTTAGATGTTTTTGATAAACTTATGTATTTCGATGAAACTTTAGTATATTTTGTTAGTATTAATTGATCGAAAATGAAAATATAAGGGATGAGTTTGGAAGAATCCAACGAGACAAATCAGTTTAAAACTAGTATGTAAATACTGAAAAAGGACATCAAGCCTTAAATAGTTCCTGAAAAGTGTTTATGTGCCGATTTAGATGCTCGGATAACGTGGTATGCCTCATCTAAGTGGGCCTAGGTTGATTACTAGGCGACAAGCCTCGTTTAATGCATAGGCAAGCCCTAGGTGGAGGCCTAGAAGGATTTTTACAATAGGGGTATTGGATATATGAATTTCCTTGTTATATATTTGTAGGAACATGAAGTTAGTTATTTGATGATTACAACCATATATCAATATCGTTAATGAGTTTTTTGACTTTCTGACTGATTAATAAGTAATTACAGCGTACAGAAATAAAGTACGATATAACATATACATGCAAAAATGTTTATATACATGATCATAGGTCAAAAATGGAAAAAATAAGGTTACAAAGGAATTTACAGGCTTTTAAAGTCAATAAAAGGAGTTTATAAATCTAATCTATTGAAACACAAGTAAGTAGAAGATAGACTTGAAGGTGAACTTAAGATCTATAAGTAAAGTATGTGCTTTTATATAGTCTATGTTAAGTCCTTATATAAAAGGTTTATTGAAACTCCATAAATGATTTTAGAATCACTCCAAACTTTACATCGTTAGTTCCTACTTAAATATCATCCACGAATTTTTTCAGAATTTTTTTTTGAATTTTGCAAATTAAAAAACACTTTGTATAAAGTACCTTTTCAAGCTATGGTTTTAATGAATTTAAGAGCTTATTTGATTTTATATAATATGTTAGCTTTAACATTCTACTTCAAAATTTTGTACATATGTTCCTGAGATAACATGTTGCATGATTTAATTTTATTCCAATAAAGATATAATTCTTGAATTTTATATTTTTTATAACAGAACAGTTGTAAAATAAATACAGTTTGTCTTTCAAATATATTTGAAAATTTTAAATTTAAACTTTGAACCTCAATATTCTTGTGAAGATTCCTGACACATATGTATACCTTCAATAAAAAAATTCTAAATTTACTAACTGCTCGACTGGTCCTAAAAAATGCGGTTGATTTGTGATAGTGCTAAAACGATATATCGGGCACAAACTTAAAAGGTTATGACTTTTTGCTTCTTGCATCTCTTCCATAACTTTTCCCTCGTGGGTTGTGACCATTTGAACATCCAAATACTTTTATATAAATAGCCGTCACCCTAAAGAAATCAACACATGAATTTTAATTATATGCTCTCCTTGGTTTACTATTCTTCAATTTCTGAATCAATTTCATAAGCGGTCAAGACCAGTGTTCTACCATTTCTACTCATTAGAATATGGTCTTAAATAATTCAAGTCTCGACACATTATTTAACATCCCACATTTTAAAGTGCCATAATATGAGATTAATTAATAATTATTATTATTGAATGGTAATTAAATAGATTTACTGAAGGAATTTCAAAGAATTTTCTTTTATTAGTTTGTATAAGATCATATTTTGTGTTTATACGATTGATACATTTATACTTAATCATATATAGTACTTATTAATAAAAAAGTTTGGGTATATTTTTAATTTATTTAATTTGTATTTAAAATATTTATTTATTTATTACTGTTTAATAATAACACTTTATTATTAATTTGATTTAATAATTTAATTTATTAATTTAATTTTAATTTAATTTTATGTTTTAATATTTTGATATATTTTCGTATTCATGATACAAACTCAATTATCTCTACTATTGATAATTAAAATTCAATCCATTAGTTTTCATGGCGTCCTTTTCAAATTCCCAAATTCCCTCTACATTTTTCCATTACGTGCATTTGTACCTTCCATATCTAAACTCCGATTAGGCATAAGTCATTATTTTTTATGTTCAAACCGTAGCGACTTTATTATGCCGACTCGGAATTAGGTGAAACTTTGACTAATGAACTTGCATCACATTACAGACGAAGTGGAATACTCGAATACTTTATATTTTGAATTTATGATGTAGTTCTCCATGATTAATTTTAGTTAGAAAATTGTAGGCTCTATCCCCATATTATCAGGCAGAAGTCGCTATTTTTTCTATTTAAATGTAGTAATTTCTTCATACTTAATCGGAATCGGATGAAATTTTTGACAAATGAGCTCACATCTACACTACAGATGATGTAAAACAATCAGTTACTTTATATTCTAAGCTTTCGCATAGTTCTCCATGGTGATTAACAGTTGTACTTAGCAAAAAACAAGCTACATCCTTGTATCCTAACTTTGACTAGGTAGAAGTTATGTTTCTTGTCCAAACTCAATTATCTTCTTCAAATTGACTGTAGCGCCACACCTCGAGACCCATACCAATAAAGGGTATTACCAAGTAATATTGCCTGTTAGCGTAGGGAATAGTGCTTGTTAGGAGTAACATCCATGAATTTTGCTTTAAGAGAGCATTGATACGTCAATTTAGGTGTTGTATATATATATATATATATATATATTCTTTTCTTCTTCTAAAGTGAAATCAACGTATGCAGTCCAGGCTTAAAACAAAAACTATGATGGCTCTAATAATAATCCAGAACAATATACGAAAAATACATATCACAAAATCACATATCACATATATACACGGTGGAATACAAATAGATACAAGCCGATCAAGTGGAATAGATAATAATACCAAAGACAAGATTGTGGTCAAAATGATCCATATAATACATCTGTACTACATCTTATAAATGAATATGTATACAAAAGAGTCTAAACTCGATATAAGATACAACAATACATGGGTATGCACACATGTACAAGATGAAGGTAAGATGGATGATAACTAAATAACTGGAGTGAATGCTCTCTAGAACTATCAAATTGTAGCAGCCGAAATATCTCGGTCTGACCGAGTATTATAAAACAATAAACGGGTCAGTCTAGACTATAACGAATATGTTAGCAAGATAAATGATAAATAAAGTGAACTAGATCTTAGATATAGTCCTATATCGACAAATATCAAACATGCATCAATAACTTCAGATCACCAATTACTAAAACTTAAAATGGCTCATTAAAAGCAAAAATCCACGAAATGATTTGGTGATAATTCAAACAACATCAAATCCAGAAATCTCACAAATAGAAATCCAGAAATCTCACTAAAAGGGGGAAGGCACCACACTTCAAGATTGGTGAATTTAATTTCACCTACATGCATGTAACTATAAGATAGACATATAAGTCTATAAACATCAAGATAGGTATGAGACCTTTAAACATCAAGATAGGAACAAGTCTTATAATCTTTGAAATAGGTACGTGGCTTATGAACTCTAAGATAGGTAAGAGACCTATAAACATCATGATAGAAACAAATCCTATAAACATCAAGATGGGTACGAGACATATAAACTACAAGATAGGAACAAGTCCTATAACTTTGAAGGCGAGTCATAAACTCGTTGATAAGTGACGTATACCTCCAAATAGTAACCGAATATATAACAACCGTATGTTCCATACCATACAGGTTTATTTAAACGTTTACTATAGGATAGTAAACTCCACTCACATGTATAAATGGATCAACTGAACAAGTTTGAGAATTATTCGAAAAAATAAACCGAGCGTTCCATACCACTTGTTTTATTAATTCGTTTAAATCAATTCCTCGTTCGCTTAATGTCGTGCAATTTTATAAAAGTATTAAGCTTTGAAAAACCTTCTGTATATATTAGTGTATAAACTAATCTTTATATGAAAAGGAATTCGTTAAACTTTTAAATACATAAATATATTTAGACGTTGCTTTGTAAGTAGTATATATTGGAAAGCCTTTGCGAAATCTCTTTAGACATATGAGGAGTCCCATATCAATTTTAGAACCGTTATTATTATAATAAATAATTATATATATACTATAGTGGTCCTGACTCGACCTTCGAAAATCTACACCGAATACGACACCCATATTCAAATGCCGCAGATCCAAACGTCGAATCTGGTTCGCCGGAGCTTATAACACATTAAGTACAATACAGCGGAAGAAATGAATAATACATTTGATATACAATATTCAGATACAATGATGATACAATGAATATCAATACATATCAGAGATTTGATACAAGATAATAGCAGCGGAAAGAAAAGATAACACCAACAGCGGAACAATATCTCCAAGATGGTCTTCAAGAGAGAACTCCAGTATCGGTAATCTCCATCTCCATGGTGCCAATCTAGAAATAGCTCGAACTCCCAATAACGATGCACAAAGCTAAGCAAGGTCAGTCATCCAAAGACTGAACTAGCTCTAGATAATCTACTAAACCTGATTATCTGAAAAACCCAACTCTAGACTGCCCGTGTGGAGAAATTATGGACACCCAGAGTTTAGGAAGGGAACAATAAACTCCAGGTCAGTCGTGGGACTGGTATGAGCAAACAAAACAGTTTATCTTTTAAAACAAACGAAAAAAGAATTTAAAAAAAATCCGCAATGCTTTTTGGAAAATGAAACAAACATAAGGCCTCCCGCCACACACACAATGCAAATGCAGAATTGGAGGAGATTTCTCCTTATGATAGTCAAATATGCTTGATACGCAAAAGTCATTTGATATTATTATTAGTGCATAGTGCAGAAAACCTTTCGAAAGTATAATATTAGTCCTAGCCAGCATACAACCATTATTGTATGCCTACTATAGCTACCATCCAAACAGTAGGGCGCCACCATAAGTAGATGGCAGGTTATACAACTAAAATCGTACAAGGCACGTATTGAAGATTGGATTTCCAACAAATGGTCAGGCTAAGGAACTTTCTACTGCCACATGGGTATGCCTCTGGAGGGACGTCCCGAGAACCTACCTGGCTCTCTGCCAACACAAGGCCGGATTACCTCTGTAACTAGGTAACTACTACTCGAGCATGCCAACCCCAGTCCTTTGGGACCTTTATCCGAGGCGCCTCTCAACCACAAAGCAATCACAAAGGACTAGATTTGCAATGACCACATGGGTTAAGTATCTGGTCTCCATACCATGATACCGCCCTTTTCCAGAAGGGAATGACACACCCTAAAGGGAGCGACCCTCATAACCTTGCCGCATCTTTCCTGTTTCGACCATTTCCAGGGTGTGAGCTCCTGATGCAGTCTCATCCACAAAGCTACGCTTTAAACAAAAGCCATGCTTTGATCAACAAATGATACACAGCAGCACTCAGCATGCCACACTACCGAATTGGGAGTATATCACTGATAACCATCAACTACATAACCTCTGAGCTCGTACGTCTCAGAGAAGGGTGTTAAGCTATGAGAATAAATTCTCCGCCACTAAACATAAATGTATTTGATAGAGATCAGTTTAATTTCTCAAAGTGTAGTGTCAGACATACAACCATACAAGCCTGTTCCGGGTTCAAACAGAACCGAAGGCACTTCCGAAAAATCCCTTGCATCAGGTATCCACAATCCCGATCGGACTTCCCATCACTTAGGGAATCTCTATACCATAACTACTCGGTGTAGAAACAATCGATAGGTTATCCTAACGTTCTTTCTAATACCCTATCTTCAACATCGGTCTTCAAATGCAATCCACAACGTCGTGTCATTATTCGGAATGGGTTATATGACACAAGGTCCTCTCCCGGCTAAATCGAATAATGAGCGCAATATTTTAAAACATATGGGGATTTCAGTTAAGTCACAACTTAAAAAAAACCCAAAATCTTCCTTCAAATAGTTTAAAAAAATTACCATTTCAAATCTTTAAACAAAAAGATTCATTTCACAAAGTTCACCCAGTTTCACAAGGATCCATTTACGGATTTCAAAACAATTTCCATTTCGATTATGATTAAGCTTTCAAACCGTTTCCAAAGATTTATTCATAACTTGGAAGACCATTTTCATTTTAGACTTGAAATCCTTTTAACATAAATTGGAAGTTAATTTCTAAGTTAATTTCTAATGTGAAAGCTTCTATTATTTGAAAACAAATAGTTTTCGTTTCGGAAAAATCCGATTTCATTTATACAAGCTAAAAATCTTCAGGTTAAATTCAAAGTCCCAAAACAACACTTTTAAAATGGTTTAAAACCAATATAAACTTGTATAACCATTTTAAATCATAAATAGAATTCAATTTCAAATTTTTGAATTCAATTTTTAAATCAAATTTCAAACTAAATCAAATTATTCAAAATAACTTTTATCTTCGAAATTCCCTTTCAAAAGCTTTTTACTTTAATCCCAATCCATTTCCAAAACCATTCAAAAATTCAATTTTAAAATTATTTCAAAAATCTGTGACTTAACCCATTCCCACGTGCAATCCATATTTGTGTGTGTATAAGTGTGGTCCAGGGGTTTTACACAATAAAAGTGCAACATCATCAATCAGTACATATTCAAATACAGCAATATATTTGATAAGCGGTATAAACTATAACGCTTATCTTTCATTCACAGATCACAGATATATATCAAAGATAATAAATTACATTAAACACAGCTCAAATCAAAATAGAGCATCACAATCAAGGGTATCAAACAATTCAATCATCAAATAGAATCCAAACATTCATAAGTAAGATCAGATAATTGTCCGATTAATTCCAATCAGATTAATTACTTATGTATTACTAATCCGGGTTAATTAACATTAATAAATTACAAATCATTTTGATTGATTATTCTTTAATTATTCATTAATTAACCATTAATAATAATTTAATTAACCTTTAATTATAATTCAACATCTTTTAATTATTAAATAATTAACATGTAATTATTTAATTTACCATTTATTTAATTATCTTTAATTAATTAATTACCCTTTAATTAATTAATTACCATTCAATTTATTATATTTAATAATTAATCAAACCTTAATTAATAATCATCCCTTAATCACCTTCATTAATTAACTAGCCTTTAATTAATTAATCATTTCTTAATCACCTTCATTAATTAATTAGTGCTTAATTAATTATCTTAATTAACCTTTAATTGTTAATTAATTAAATCTTAATTACTTTTATTAATTAATTACTCCTTAATTAATTAATAATTAACTACAAATTAATTAACCTTAATTATTTATTAAATTAATCTTAATATTAAGTAATTACTTCTTAAGTAATTATATTAACAAAATTATTAATTAATTGTTTAATAAACCAAAAGATAAATTAATTACTTTGAAAATAACTTTTTTAATCCTTAATTGATTCAATCTTTCAAATCAAACCATCATTTGAAAACATCTTTTAAAATGTTTAAAAGTTTGAGAATTTTTCAAAACAAAAAAACTGTTTTGCATATGAGCTCGAGACCTGCTTCGAGTCACCCTTGAGAGAATTTCCTGTTTACTTCGAGTTTTATGGAAAATCAACCCGAGTGCTACATTTTCAAACTTGAAATTTTTTCTAAGTATTTTTACTCGGCGCGTTAATCTTTTTACTCGAGTTATAACTCGAGCTCGAACCCTTCTCTCCCGATACATGCTTCGAGTCGACCCTCATTTTCACATGCCTGAACCCGATAACTCTTCTCCTTCCTCAAACTTAAATCAACCCAGATGCATACTATCACGCGTGCACGTGCTCCAAGTTTCTGATCATCTTCGATTGCCACCGAGGCCACCCACACATCACCGTTAACTTCCTCTACCAGTCCCGACCACCCATCTCCGGTGACCACATCAGAAACAAAATTTTGCAACTCGACCCCTTCCTGGACTTGAACCACCATCAAGAAAACACTTCGCCACACCACGTCGAGCCTCTGGCATCCCTGAATCACCGACCATAGCTTCATCACATCACCACGCCCCTATCCCCCTCGATGAGATCGACCAGATTGCCACGTCGATGACAAAAACTTCTCGTGAACAACAGCAAACCCAACATACCCCAAAACCCTAAATCGACGTCCAACGACCACCCTGGCATATTATAAAATTTGCGAGTATTTTTCCATGATTCTACCACATCCATGCCACCTTCGGAAGCAACCACGATCACACATTCAACTACGATCGCCGTGAATTTTCAATAAACCCAATTCTGATCAACTAAAAATATCTCACTTGATCCTAAATTAAAAATCTGGATTTTACCCTTAAAATTCATGGTTCCAGATGGTGATTTCGATCATATAAGTTAATCGAAGAATCTTGATGCTTAAATTTTCATGTCTTGTAAGTTCTTACTGCCTTTTCTTATTTTCCAGAAATATACTAACTTACCAAATCTTAAAAATAATTTTTTAAACTTAGTTTACATTTAAGCAAACATAATTTGTTTGAATACTAAGACCTATAAGAGATTGGACGAAGAGGTTTGGAATTTTGATCTTAAAAATTTGAACTCTGTGATAAAAACAGAATTGAACACAGACATACTGACGTATATACTGATATCACTTCATATTTAACATGTGGGTCTAATTTTCTTCATGCAAACAATCACCACAACATTATTTAATAAAATCATCACATGCAATAAGTAGGTTAACTAGATTTAATTTTTTTTTGAATGTAGTTTGCTCACAGTTGATGTTTTTGAAACTGTATAATGTAACAGAGGTGTATATATACATATACACAGGCATGCATCAATTATCCTATCACATAAATCCATTCATCGAAACTTTGATGAATTTATCACGAGCAACAACATATAACTGGGTTGAAAATTTGCTTACCTGGTTGATGAAGCAGAAAACAAGAACTTGATATTTGAAAACTGGAAGTTTGAACAGAGAAGCAAAGATGAATTTGAGCCTGGAACTTTTATTTTTGTTTAGCTTGCCTGAAGCTTTGAATCTGGAACTTGTAAATAAAAATCCTTGCTTATTCACTATTGTATTTGTTTATTCAGTTCATCAATGATATACAAACTTAAATTTACTTACAGTTTGCAAAATTTTTTTTATACAACAGAGAAAGCTTTCTCCTTCTCCTGCTACTTGAAGTCCAGAAACAAGTTTAATCTTTGAACTTGAATTTCTTCCTGCAACCGATTAATTTAATTGATTAATTCTTGCTTTAATATTGTTTAGCAACTCCAAATTCAAATTTAAAAAAAAAGAAATCCACTTGCCTTAATTTATTTCATAAATCTTGCACTGTTTCCTGGCCAAAAACTGCAGCTGTGTTTTCTTTTGTAAATCTGCAGTTTTGAACTTGTGTTAAAACATGATTTTGAAACCATAAATTTATTAAACTATAAAGTATAAAGTTTTTACTTGAGAGATGGAAACATAAGCTACAGCTTGATGTTTAAAAAGATTTTTTAGTTTTTTTCCAACTTTGTATCCAAGAAAAATGTTTCAGCCTTTTATGTTTTTTTTCTTTCTATTTTTTTCTTTCTTTGGGTGTTGGAGTTTGAAATGCCCAAATCGTTGTTACTGCTCTTTCTAGAAATTGGGAGGCTAAATAAATTTGAAAGTGGAAGCTAAAGAGTTTTTATGATTTTTAAATTTTATTGTTTTATTCAATCAATCATAGTGAATGCCATTTGTAAAAAATAATAATGAGACCTCAATATGTGTTAATTTCTTTACTCCATCTCCCATGTGTATGTTTAACATTTATAATTTTTACAAAAACAAAAGAATTTTTTTTCTTTGAATAGATTTCATATCATATTTACTTTATAAATAAGCATACCCTTATTCATTTGTATATACATATACACAATGGTGAAAGAAGAATTGTTTTAACCAATATTTACGTTATATAAATTTCACCTTAATGATTTTAAAAGCCAATTTTTTTCAAAAACATTTATTTTAAATCTAAATTCAAATTTCAATTCACTTGAATTATAACCATTTGTGTCCATTTATATACTCATATCCATACTTATGCAATTTAAATTCAAATTAAATGTTGATATTCAAAACTACTCAAGTGTGCATTATAAAATTTTAAACTCAAATGACTTTTTAAAACATTCATTATTCCAAAAAATTCAAACTCAAAACAAATTGGAATTTTATTTATATATAATTTATTACTAATTTTATTTGTCTTGAAACTTTTCAGTTTATTTTCAAATTAAATTCCAAAAGTTTAAATGTGTTACTAATTTAAATTGATAATTTTGGGATGTTACTTTTTATTTGTAAGATATTAAACATAGAATTTCAAAGCCCCAATTAAATCTTAAAATCAATGTCCAAATAAATAAATATCCTATTTAATCTTGGAAAAATTAGTTTAATTTACAATTTAAATTCACAAATCTATGTCGGTTACTAAATTTAATTTTACTCAAAAGTTGGCATCGTTACAGATTCCCCCCTTAAGAAAATTTCATCCTCGAAATTTGCAAGTGAGACGACAAAGAAAAGATGAATACACAAAGATAGAGAAACAGTTTCCAAATCAACTGAGATATCCATTCTGCATTTGGCTTACCAAATCAGAATATCACCAATAATTATGAGAATGAACTCATTCAATATTACCTATGATATTTGGGTCCACCGATCTACGAATATGCAAGGGAATTGATTAGTTCGAAGGGATAACTAATCGTTCGTAGAATATATCGGATCCCAGAGAATAGATAGATAGATTCAACCTTCTACAATTCCTCAAACACTAGGTATGGATCCCAAATTCAGGTTGGAATACCTCAAAGTATATACAACTTGTCCCTCTTCGGACTTCAGTCTACACAGGAAATTACAATAGAATTTCAAATTTAGTTTTAACCGATATCGTTTTATTGATGTAATTCAAATTTAGCTACATATTCTATTAACCAATTTAACTCAAGTTAAAATTTCCAATTTATTTAAAATTTTCAATTTATTTAAAATTGTCAATTTCAAATTTCAAATTCATTAGAGTTTAAATGGAAAAACTGATAAGAAACCGATGAAGATACGAAGTAAGGATTTTCTACAATGATTCGTAGGGCCACCATCACACCGAAGCTTCTTCTTGTAGCTACTACGAAGCAATCAATAGAATTTGAAATCGAATCAAAGGAGATTGATAGAGAAAGGTTGTTTCCGCTGTTACAGGGTATTGACCATTTATAGTGGTACTTCCCTGTCTTCTATCTCTTCCTCTTCTTGCACTCATACTTACTATCAGTGGATAGTAAGAGAATTTACTGAGTCATTCGAACGGATATCTTAAGGATATACTCATTCTAGGGTACATTTCACCCTATCTCTAATGAGTTACTTAATGTGTTATACTCCTGAGCTAAAGTTTCAACCTTCAGCTCTGGTACCAAATGAAACGACCCTAACTCGACCTTCAAAAATCGGCACCAAATACGACACCCGTATTCAAATGCCGCAGATCCAAACGTCGAATCTGGTTCGTCGGAGCTTATAACATATTAAGTACAACACAGCGGAAGAAATGAATAATACATTTGATATACAATATTCAGATACAATGATGATACAATGAATATTAATACACATTAGAGATATGATACAAGACAATAGCAGCGGAAAGAAAAGATAACACCAGCAGTGGAACAATATCTCCAAGATGGTCTTCAAAAGAGAACTCCAGTATCGATAATCTCCATCTCCAAGGTACCAATCTAGAAATAGCTCAAACTCCCAATAACGATGCATAAACCTAAGCAAGGCCAGTCGTCCAAAGACTGAACTAGCTCTAGGTAATCTACTAAACCTGATTATCTGAAAAACCTAACTCTAGATTGCCCGTGTGTGGAAATTGTGGGCACCTAGAGTTTAGGAAGGGAACAATAAACTCCATGTCAGTCGTGGGACTGGTATGAGCAAACAAAACAGTTTATCTTTTAAAACAAACAACAAAAGAATTTAAAACAAATCCGTAGTGCTTTTTGGAAAATGAAACTACCATAAGGCCTCTCGCCACACATACAATGCAAACGCAGAATTGGAGGAGGTTTATCCTTATGATAATCAAATATGCTTGATAAGCAAAAGTCATTTGATATTGTTATTAGTGCCTAGTGAAGAAAACCTTTCGAAAGTACAATATTAATCCTAGCCAGCATACAACCATTATTGTATGCCCACTATAGCTACCATCCAAACAGTGGGGCGCCACCATAAGTAGATGGCAGGTTATATAACTAAAACCGTACAAGGCGCGTATTGAAGATTGGATTTCCAACAAACGGTCAGGCTAAGGAACTTCCTATTGCCACATGGGTACGCCTCTGGAGGGACGTCCCGAGAACCTACCCGGCTCTCTACCAACACAAGGCCGGGTTACCTCTGTAACTAGGTAACTACTACTCGAGCATGCCTTCCCCCGGTCCTTTGGGACCTTTATCTGAGGTGCCTCTCAACCACAAAGCAATCACAAAGGAATATATTTGTAGTGACCACATGGGTTAAGTATCTGGGCTCCATACCATGATACCACCCTTTTCCAGAAGGGAATGACACACCCGAAAGGGAACGACCCTCATAACCTTGCCGCATCTTTCCTGTTTCGATCATTTACGGGTTGTGCGGTCCTGATGCAGTCTCATCCACAAAGCTATGCTTTATACAAAAGCCATGCTTTGATCAACAAATGATACACAGCAGCACCCAACATGCCACACTACCAAATTGGGAGTATATCACTGATAACCATCAACTACATAACCTCTGAGCTCGTACGTTTCAGAGAAGGGTGTGAAGCTAAGAGAATAAATTCTCCACCACAAACAGAAATGTATTTGATAGAGATCAGTTTAATTTCTCAAAGTGTAGTGTCAGACATACAACCATACAAGTCTGTTCTGGGTTCGAACAGATCCGAAGGCACTTCCAAAGAAGCCCTTGCAATCCGGATATCCACAATCCCGATCGGACTTCCCATCACTTAGGGAATCTCTATACCGTAGCTACTCGATGCAGAAACAATCGATAGGTTATCCTAACTTTCTTTCTAATAGCCTGCCTTCAACATCGGTCTTCAAATGCAATCCACAACGTCGTATCATTATTCAGAATGGGTTATATGACACAAGGTCCTCTCTCGGCTAAACCGAATAATGAGCGCAATATTTTAAAACATATGGATATGGGATTTCAGTTAAGTCATAACTTTAAAAAAAACCCAAAATCTTCCTTCAAATGGTTTGAACAAATTACCATTTCAAATCTTTAAACAAAAAGATTCATTTCACAAAGTTCACCCAGTTTCACAAGGATCCATTTACGGATTTCAAAACAATTTCCATTTCGATTAGGATTAACTCATCCAATCTTCAAATTAAAGATTTGACTTATAGCTTTCAAACCGTTTTCAAAGATTTATTCATAACTTAGAAGACCTTTTTCATTTTAGACTTGAAATCCTTTTAACACAAATTGGAAGTTCATTTCTTATATGAAAGCTTTTATTATTTGAAAACAAATAGTTTTCGTTTCGAAAAAATCCGATTTCATTTATACAAGTTAAAAATCTTCGGGTTAAATTCAAAGTCCCAAAACAACACTTTTAAAATGGTTTAAAACCCATATAAACTTGTATAACCTTTTTAAATCATAAATACAAAATTTTGAATTCAATTTTTAACTCAAATTTCAAACTAAATCAAGTTATTCAAAATAAATTTTGTCTTTGAAATTCCCTTTCAAAAGCTTTTTACTTTAATCCCAATCCATTTCCAAAACCATTCAAAAATTCAATTTTAAAATTATTTCAAAATTCTGTGACTTAACCCATTCCCACGTGCAATCCATATTTATGTTTGTATAAGTGTGGTCCAGGGGTTTTACACAATAAAAGTGCAACATCATCAATCAGTACATATTCAAATACAGCAATATATTTGATAAGCGGTATAAACTATAACGCTTATCTTTCATTTACAGATTGCAGATATATATCACAGATAATAAATTACATTAAACACAGCTCAAATCAAAACAGAGCGTCAAATCAGGGGTATCAAACAATTCAATCATCCAATAGAATCCCAACATTCATAAGTAAGATCAAATAATTGTCTGATTAATTCAAATCAGATTAATTACTTATGTATTACTAATCCAGGTTAATTAACATTAATAAATTACAAATCATTTTGATTGATTATTCTTTAATTATTCATTAATTAACCATTAATAATAAGTTAATTAACCTTTAATTATAATTCATCAACTTTTAATTATTAAATAATTAACTTTTAATTATTTAATTTACCATTTAATTAATTATCTTTAATTAATTAATTACCCTTTAATTAATTAATTACCATTTAATTTATTATCTTTAATAATTAATCAACCCTTAATTAATAATAATCCCTTAATCACCTTCATTAATTAATTAGCCTTTAATTAATTAATTAATCATTTCTTAATCACCTTCATTAATTAATTAGCGCTTAATTAATTATCTTAATTAACCCTTAATTGTTAATTAATTAAATCTTAATTACTTTTATTAATTAACTACTCCTTAATTAATTAATAATTAACTAAAAATTAATTAACCTTAGTTATTTATTAAATTAATCTTAATATTAAGTAATTAATTAAGTAATTACTTCTAAAGTAATTATATTAACAAAATTATTAATTAATTGTTTAATAAACCAAAAGATAAATTAATTACTTTGAAAATAACTTATTTAATCCTTAATTGATTCAATCTTTCAAATCAAACCATCATTTGAAAACTGTTTTAAAAATGTTTAAAAGTTTGAGAATTTTTCAAAACAAAAAAACTGTTTTGCATATGAGCTCGAGACCTACTTCGAGTCACCCCCGAGAGAATTTCCTGTTTACTTCGAGTTTTATTGAAAATCAACCCGAGTGCCACATTTTCAAACTTGAAATTTTTTCTAAGTATTTTTACCCAACGCGTAAATATTTTTACTCGAGTTATAACTCGAGCTCGAACCCTTCTCTCCCGATACATGCTTCGAGTCGAACCCTCGTTTTCACGTGCCTGAACCCGAGAACCCTTCTCCTTCCTCAAACTTAAATCAATCCAGATGCATACTATCACGTGTGCACATGCTCCAAGATTCTGATCATCTTCGGTTGCCATCGAGGCCACCCACACATCCCCGTTGACCTCCTCTACCAACCCGACCACCCATCTCCGTTGACCACATCAGAAACAAATTTTTGCAACTCGACCCCCTTCCTAGACTTGAACCACCATCAAGAAAACGCTTTGCCACACCACATCGAGCCTCCGGCATCCCTGAATCACTGACCATAGCTTCATCACATCACCACGCCCCTATCCCCCTCGATGCGATCGACCAGATTGCCACGTCGACGACGAAAACTTCTCGTGAACAACAGCGAACCCAACATACCCCAAAACCCTAAATCGACGTCCAACTACCACCCTGGCATATTATAAAATTTGCGAGCATTTTTCCACGATTCTACCACATCCAAGCCACCTTCAGAAGCAACCACGATCTCACATTCAACTACGATAGCCGTGAATTGCCAATAAACCCAATTCTGATCAACTAAAAATATCTCACTTGATCCTAAATTAAAAATCTGGATTTTACCCTTAAAGTTCATGGTTCCAGATGGTGATTTCAATCATATAAGTTAATCAAAGAATCTTGATGCTTAAATTTTCATGTTTTATAAGTTCTTACCGCCTTTTCTTATTTTCCAGAAATATACTAACTTACCAAATCTTAAAAATAATTTTTAAACTTAGTTTACATTTAAACAAACACAATTTGTTTGAATACTAAGACCTATAAGAGATTGGACGAAGAGGTTTGGAATTTTGATCTTAAAAATTTGAACTCTGTGATAAAAACAGAATTGAACACAGACATACTGACGTATATACTGATATCACTTCATATTTAACATGTGGGTCTAATTTTCTTCATGCAAACAATCACCACAACATTATTTAATAAAATCATCACATGCAATAAGTAGGTTAACTAGATTTAATTTTTTTTTGAATGTAGTTTGCTCACAGTTGATGTTTTTGAAACTGTATAATGTAACAGAGGTGTATATATACATATACACAGGCATGCATCAATTATCCTATCACATAAATCCATTCATCGAAACTTTGATGAATTTATCACGAGCAACAACATATAACTGGGTTGAAAATTTGCTTACCTGGTTGATGAAGCAGAAAACAAGAACTTGATATTTGAAAACTGGAAGTTTGAACAGAGAAGCAAAGATGAATTTGAGCCTGGAACTTTTATTTTTGTTTAGCTTGCCTGAAGCTTTGAATCTGGAACTTGTAAATAAAAATCCTTGCTTATTCACTATTGTATTTGTTTATTCAGTTCATCAATGATATACAAACTTAAATTTACTTACAGTTTGCAAATTTTTTTTTATACAACAGAGAAAGCTTTCTCTTGCTACTTGAAGCCCAAAAATAGGTTTAATCTTTGAACTTGATTTCTTCCTGCAACTGATTAGTTTAATTGATTAAATCTTGCTTTAATATTGTTTATCAACTTCAAATTCAAATTTCGAAGAAAAAAAAGAAATCCACTTGCCTTAATTTATTTCAGAAATCTTGCACTGTTTCCTGGCCAAAAACTGCAACTATGTTTTCTTTTATAAATCTGCAGTTTTAAACTTGTGTTAAAACTTGATTTTGAAACCATAAATTTATTAAACTATAAAGTGTAAAGTTTTTTCCTGAGAGATGGAAACATAAGCTACAGCTTGATGTTTAAGAAGATTTTTCAGATTTTTTCCAACTTTGTATCCAAGAAAAATGTTTCAGTCTGGTTTTTCCTATTTTTTTCTTTCTTTGGGAGGTGGAGTTTGAAATGCCCAAATCTTTGTTACTGCTCTTTCTAGAGATAATGAGGCTAAATAAATTTGAAATCGTAAGGTGTAGAGTTTTTATGATTTTTAAATTTTATTATTTTATTCAATCAATCATAGTGAATGCCATTTGTAAAAAATAATCACGAGGCCTCAATATATGTTAATTTCTTTACTCCATCTCCCATGTGTATGTTTAAAATTTATAATTTTTACAAAGACAAAAGAATTTTTTTTCCTTGAATAGATTTCATATCATATTTACTTTATAAATAAACATACCCCCTATTCATTTGTATATACATATATACAATGTTGAAAGAAGAATTGTTTTAACCAACATTTACGTTATATAAATTTCACCTTAATGATTTTAAAAGCCAATTATTTTTTTTCTAAAACATTTATTTTAAATCTAGATTCAGATTTCAATTCACTTGAATATAACCATTTGTGTCCATTTATATACTCATATCCATACTTATGCAATTTAAACTCAAATTAAATGTTGATATTCAAAACTACTCATGTGTGCATTATAAAATTTTAAACTCAAATGACTTCTTAAAACATTCATTATTCCAAAAAAATTAAACTCAAAAGAAATTGGAATTTTATTCATATATAATTTATTACTCATTTTATTTGTCTTAAAACTTTTCAATTTATTTTCAAATTAAATTCCAAAAGTTTAAATATGTTACTAATTTAAATTGATAAATTTTGGGATGTTACTTTTTATTTATAAGATATTAAATATAGAATTTCAAAGCCCCAATTAAATCTTAAAATGAATGTCCAAATAGACAAATATCCTATTTAATCTTGGAAAAATTAATTTAATTTATAATTTAAATTCACAAATCTATATCAATTACTAAATTTAATTTTACTCAAAAGTTGGGATCGTTACATATACATATATTCTCTTTCAAAAATACTTATTATAGAAAATAAGTTGTACCTGAAAAGATTTGGATAAAACACTTTAATTTAAAATCTGCTTTTTGTGAATTCTGATTGAAACTGTGCTAAAAAACTTTGTGTACAAGTCCACGAACCCATAAAGCATTTCTATGGTACAATAACTCCAAAATGAATTCTCAAATTCATAAATCAAAATCCATAAGTAACTTTGAAATCGGCATAGGAAACGACATCAAAATTAAGCAAATAGAGAAAATAAGCCAAGCGGACGAACGTACGGGTGAACGGTGCAAACCGAGGGCTGAACGGGATGACCTGGGAATCAGTCTAGGTCATCGTCGATGCACCGGTATGTTGGGACTGGTCCATTACTGGGCATGCCTGGAGCAAGCTCCTGGTGGCTCCTGCGGCACTTCTTTGGTCCGTCGTCGCTCGTTTCTTCGTCTTTGTTTCTCTTAACTTCTAAGGTATTAATTTAGCTCTCATTCAAGCACAAAAACATCTACTAATGGATTTTAATTGGGATCACACAAGGAGGGTTTTAGCAAATAGAATGTATCATAGCAATTGATGAAAATAACACAAAAGATTGAGATCATTTCAGCACAAGATTCGTCTAAATCGATAAACAGCCACAAGCATTCAAAGATAGTCTAGAAATGTGAGTTTAACTCACTATATAAGGTGTAATCAATGGTAATAATCCATATTATCCTAGGCCAAAAACTTCCATCAATTAAACTAAGTTAATCTCAAAAATTTGCTAAATGAAGAATTACCGACTTTCACAAAATTGAAATTAATCAACGATTTACACATGCTAGAATTTGGGAGAGATTACCTGAGATTAATTTATGCATTAGTCATTCAAAACCCTTTGATTTAGTAATGATTTGGGGAAGATTTTGTGTTCTAGGGTTTTAGAAAGAAATTTTAGATTTTGGCTGGAGATAAAATAAGAAGGAATGAACATATTTCCTTCCTCATTTCACTTATTCACTTTTACATGGGCTTTTGGGTATGGTTTGGACCCAATAAGGAGTATTATTATTTATTCCTATTTCTCTTTTATACCAATTTACAATTAAAACCATGTTTTATTAATCATAAATTTAATTTCTCAAAATTTCAATCAAAACAATATGAAATTCTAGTCCAAAGACGCAACCTAATAGTTAGCCGATTACCTTATAAGAATCCCAGACCAAAACCCTTTCGATTTAGAAAATTTGATCAAAGTATGCCCAATCGGTGCACCCGTTGTGCCCACCGATGCACCGGTTGTGCCCGGCTGAAATAGGCAGACTGGTACATGTGTTTTTCTGATTTTTGTTTTGCTTGTATCTCACTCGTTTTTAATCGGATTCTCGATCTGTTTTCTTCTAGTTTAGATAAGATTCTCTTACTTTTGTTTCATCAAAAAGTTTGAATAGAAATCATTTCAAAATTGTTGTACAAATCAATTTTTTAAGTCAGTTTCTAGAAAATATAAATATAACATTTTCATATATATATATATATATATATATATATATATATATATATATATATATATATATCGTTAAACCTTTAAAAATCATTAAAAACTCAAAATAAAATCATAGTAAGACCTAATATATCAAATTGCAATTTATAAATATTTTTACATAATATATATATGTATACATATTTTATATTTAATTCAATATTATTCATTTCATAGCTCAAAATAATTGTTTAATTTCCATTTCTCACTAAATAAATCATATCTCTTAAAACATATATCTATAAATCCATAATAAAATTTATAGATTCATATATACATATATATATATATGTATCTTAACTTCCAAAATCATTTTATATCATTTTGATGTGATTTTACATCCCAAATCATTTTTACACAAAACTAAGCTAATTTTCAAATATTTTGAAATCGCATCTTTATAAATTCATATAATTTAAATAAAATTCCATAAAAATACTTTATAGACTTGATACCTCCATTTATCAAATTTTAGAAAATAATTTTGTAGCAATTTGGCATGATTAAATGTCACAAATAGTTAAAAATACAATTTCATGCATGTTTTCACATATTATGAAATATAAGTATATAGATTCATATAAATTATATAAAATGCACAAAAATTATATTTAGGTTTATTAATTTGATATTCATCTTAGAAATTTATTCATATGAATTTCAAATCATTACACTGTGAATTTCCCATTTAGATTTATCTCATATGGAAAATTCATTTAATAAATTGTTATTTATTTAATTCTAAATTTATTTCAAATTGGAAACAAAACCAAATAAAGTTCCCTAGTTTCATCTTAAAATTAGTTAAGATACATCAAATTATATTTTATGTTTAATTTCAAGAAATCTCGACCAGTGTTGTTTCATTTACTATGAATTATAAGAAATTTTGGCTAATGAACTCGCATCCAGATGATGCGGAACACTCATATACTTTATATTAAGTATGTACATTATATTTCTCCATGATGATTAATAGTCATACTTAGCAAATAATTGACTACATCCCCAAATCGCTAGGTAGAAGTCAATACTTTTCTAGTTAAAATGCAATAATTTCTTCATGCTAACAATGAGTTAGGCGAAACTTTGACCAATGAACTCACATCTACATTCATTACGGATAATACAGAACACTCAAATACTTTATATTCCGAGCGTACATTGTGGTTCTCCATGGTGACTAATTATTGTACTTAGCAAATAATAGGCTATACCTCCATATACAAATTCCACTAGGCAAAAGTTGATATATTTTTTCATTCAAACTCCATTAAATTCTTCATATTAACTTGGAATCAAAGAGACTTTGACTTAACTAGCATTTACATTAAATGATAAAGATTCTCAAATAATTATATTCTAAATGTGTACTGCAGTTCTCCAGGTGGACGGTCGTAGCTGCGATGCGTTACCACCAGCCCTGCGACTCGAACTGGTAGTATCCTACATTGGGCATTGCTTCACGTGCCTTGTCATACTTCTATCCTTATACGCGCCCACAACGATTTTGTTTTAGCGTGGTACATATAGGGGACTCACTGGTTGTGTTACAGGACCTGCATAGACTACACGCTTAAAAATGTATTAAGGGGGATTAGTATAAAGCCTTAACGCTATTTTAATACTTTACTTTATTGATAAACACTATATATAGCGTATCTCACTACACATAGATAGTTTGATGGACCCTAAGGAGATTGAAAATCTCGCAACGTCTCTTGAGTTAGTACACTCACGTTGTACATTTGATAGGAGATGGAAAATCTCATAAATACCTCTAAAGCTATTACATTCATATTTATGTGTCATTGATTAAACTTACATAAGAACTTTTAGTTCTGACTCGAGTGTCTAGTCTTTTCATTACGCTCGCATCAGCCTAAGCATTTCCGTGTTTGAAGATATTATTTCTGGAGGACGAAGATGGAGTTTGGAATATTATATTATTAGTATTATTCCGTTGCATCATTATTGGTATCTTGTTTTTTGTACTCTGATTATGTTGTTAAAAATGTGTAATCAAATGTATATTGTAAAAATGCTTCATGAACTGTTTATTTGATTATTATATTTTGCCATTCCGCAACGAGATTCTATGTTCTGTTTTCCTTCTTTTCTCTTATTTTCTCATTAAACCCCATTGACAATCCTCCCTTTTGAATGGTTTGAGTTAGACATGTGTGGTTTATTGTCGATTTAAAACATACAAAAGGGTGGGTCGTTACATGTATTATAATACCTTTACAAAAAATAAATTCTCAAACCCTCTCTATTCTTTTCAATGCTTGAAATATATTAATATACTTATCTCAACTATATAAGTGTACCTACAAAAAATTTCACTTCAATACCTAAGGAACTTCTTCATGTACTTATATCAATAGTACAAATATTTTCACAAAAGTTAAGGAAGATTTTCCATTTTCCAAAATCATATTTAAATGGCCCAAAACAAATGTTATTTAAAATCACTGTCTACAATAAACCCCAAATCACTTTAATTTTTGGTGTAAGTAAATAGATAATATGGAAATTAGATCAAATATGCTTACCATCACTTTCTGATTTCAAACTTTGACCATGCCTCAACTAATAATAAAGTCGAACAAGTTAGGAAACTATCCTTGTCTCGACATACATTCTTAGTTGTAACAAATAGATACGAGTTTCCCTATATTTGAATTTGGTGTTTAAGTATGGAAAGAATGCTTTCCATACCACCATAATTTTCAAAATGATTATTCATAGAAACCAATCTCCTACACTTACCACGTTTTCGACAATTCGGCATACTCTATCTATCGCCTAGAAATGAAGCTAGGTAAGTTAAGGCACTAGTTGCACCAGGCCTTGCCTTAATTAGTCACTCTGAATCTAAATCTCACAGATTTAGATAATTATACTCATCTTTTTTTAGTGCCAAGCATAGAACTGTAGGATCGATTTCACCCTAGAGGGGGGTGAATAGGGTGATACTAATAATTATAAAAATTCAATGTAGAAATATATAAAATAATCGTAGCACGGATAATAGCAGAATAATAACAACACAGATAATAACAGAATATAAAAATGCAGAAATAGAACAACACAGATTTACTTAGTTTCGGCAAAACCCTACCTACATGTTGCTCCCAAGGTTTCTACTAGAAATTAAGTAGTCAGACGCTTACACGTGTAAATTCGCGACACCTGCTATCGACTAACCTAATTCTACGCTCAAAACCCTGCCACAACTCAGCCACTGAGTTGCAAATTCTCGAACCACACCACCGTAGCTCGTCCCCTATTCACATGACTAGACTTTACAAAAGTTTAAAGAGAAATACAAAATTTAAAAACAATTCAAAAAAAGAACCCTAATTTTAAACAATAAAGCCCAAATAATATTTTAAAGAAGCCGGCCCAAATAAAAGTGAATCCCATTTTGATTTTTATATTATCTTCAGCGGGTATCCTTGCGTTGAGAAGATTATGGCCGCTTCCTTTATTACTTTCATTCCTCCTCTTCGTTCCTCTTTGATAAATTAGGGCTTTGGATAATTTAAAGTCACCGCTTATAGTAGATTGATCGAGTAGATGTTTTTACGTTGCTTGCTTTATCGATCGTTAGTTTCTCGGATTTGCACACAGCTCCTTCAAATTCGTCGAGTTCGGTATGAATTTGATATGTGATTTTCTGTATTATTTCGTTGATATGCTTGAACTCGATTGAGATTCCCTACCGATGATGATATGGGTTATATAGGATTCGAATTCCTATAATTTGGTTCGTATTTATTATGATTTGATTTCTTCCTAACTCTTTCTTAGCCATATGATTTTGATTCAATGCTCATGATGATTTCCGACCTTTTCAATTTCTATATTTTCGTTGCTTGTTTAACAGGGCTTTGATTTTGACATGGAAGTTGGTTCCATTCTTTTTTCTGTTGACATCGGCTACTTCTGAATTTTTGATAATCTAGACTCAGTCATAGGTGTTTTCATTTGACTTTGATCCCGATTTGTTCGAACTTGTTGTATATCATTATTCACTGTCTTTGTTCAAAACTGCTACTTTGATTTTGAGCTTTTACTATTAGCGTCAAAATTGGTCATTAACACCCAAATCCAAATGAAAGCATCAAATCACAGTCACTTACCACAGATAGAATGTATGTGGGGAGTATAAATATTAAGAACAGTAAAAATTAAAAAGAAAGTAGTAATAACAGAGGATTTATAGTGGTTCGGCTGACTCCGGCCTACGTCCACTCTAAAAATTTCCTTTCTATTGATATCAGAATCAAGTACATTTACAATCCAGAGTTTTGAAAACAATAATGGCAGAGCATCCTCAGCGGAGAAGAGGAAGGAAAAATGAGGATCCTCTTTTCCAAAGCCCCACATGTTGTATTTATAGGCAAAACCCGAGTTACTGCGCTTCTTGAGTAATCCGGGCCCATCAAGGCCATAGCCGAACCAGACTCAACACTACGACTGAACCAGGCAACCTGAGCCACATCCACTGATCCACTTCAGTACGACCGAACCCGAACATGACGAACCACTAGGACCAATCCCATCGAGGCCGAACCACCAATGCCGATACCATATAACCGATCCACGAAGGCCGATCCCATCGAGGCCGAACCACCGATTTCGATCCCGATTAACCAGTCCACCAGGGTCAATCCCATCGAGGACGAACCACCAATGTCGATGCCATATAAACAGTCCACCAAGGCCGATCCCTTCGAGGACGAACCACCATTGCGATCCCCTCCAAAGCCGAACCAGACCCGACCGTCCTATCTTGGCCGACCCACCTAGGCCGCCATGCATGACCTTTCATCCTTGGCTGAGTAGAACCTGCCGAACCACCTATGCCGAGCCATATACACTGAACCATCTAGGACTGGCAGTCTATCCATCCAGTTGGCTCAAATCCATCGTATTCCAGTCTCGACAAAGGAGAAGTCGATTTAGTTAAATCCACCTGTATACGGCCTTGCCAAAAGGCGGGTTAACATTGCCCCCTAAAACATGCCTTGCTATTGGAAGGTGTGTTTTGAATAGCCTCAAATCCAATATTCGAAGTCCATATGTTATCCATAGCCATACCTTCCGATTCATAATCCAATCCATTTTGTCCAAGTGCCTTTGCCATATTCTTATCCAAATCTACGATTACTCCGAGTCTATATCTAATTCTTATCCAGTAACCAAATCCTTATCCAATTCCATATCCATCCGAACTCGACAATCGATTTCTAATACATCCACATCCAATAACCACATCCATGACCTCTCCGGGTGATGTCCAAATCCAGGACCGCACTGGAGCCATGCCTAAATCCTTAGCTGTTCATAGCCAATATCCAAATCGATAACCTCTCCGGGTTCTTGCCAAGCGCAACCTACACCTAAAAGCCTATGTCAAGTAATGCCATGGTGTTCCTGGTTCAATGTCCCTAAATGTTGAGTAATGCCATGGCTTAAGTCCTAAGCCGAATCCTGGTCGCTAGAGATCCTTGCCGAGTATAGTCCACACCCGAGAACCTGTGATAGTAACCAATAGGTGACACAAGGCCTAAGTCCTAGGCCTAATCCTAGTCTCTCCCGACCCTTGCTGAGCATAGTCCATACTCGACGACCTTTTAGCCAAAAACCACATAAATGTAACGACCCAAAAATTTCGATCCCGAAATTTCCAGATAGTTAGTGAAAAGAAGAAAAAGAAAGAAGAAGAAACAGAAAACACAAACTCAGAATCTCACATTCGCAGCGGATAAAATATAATAGCAAATAAAATAACAGTTTACAAAGAAGAACTCTATCAGTACATTTATATTTTACATCAGAGTTACAACAATTTCACAACACTGGATTGTTTTAAACTACAAGTTCTAGATAAATAACAATATAACACAGCGGATAAACACTCAATACGTTTCTGGTCTTTCAGCTCTCCTCCTGAGCTCCAAAACGTCCTTACCTGCAAATCTGTAATACTCAGTCTGACCCGAGCATTACATCAAAGTAACACCCGGGTCAGGCTGGAAACCAGCGTGAGTAAACCCATAAAATTTGAAATACTAAGTTCAAACCATAGAAGAAAAACCCGAGTAACTCGTATCTCACTATGAGTTCCTTACTTGATATGCTCAACACTTATTCCACAACTCAAATTCTAAGTATTCTAACTTAGTTCAAGGGTCCATATTATTCCATTTCAGCCTATTGACATCACGTATAAAGAATTATTACAAATTCTAATTGAAGTGGTTTCGGGTATTTATCAATATCCGACTCCGGACTCTTCGAAACCAATGTCATCTTAACTTAAATTATTCAAGTGAGTTCAATTTACTTTTAAATACTGGATGTCACTCTACATAGCACTTCATCATAGATAACTACACTTCCACTTTTCAACCCAGCATATCATATTACAAAAATATTTCATATCACAAAGCATCACGAACACACACCAGTGATAACAATTAATCCAAGGTATTCAAATATCGTTCAATCATCCATAAGCAAGATAAATTAGTCATGTATTTTTTTTTATAATCTAATTAATCTAATTGACTTCCATTGATTTAAATTAAATACTTTTACTTATAAATCTTGCTAACTAAACATTAATTAATTATAATCAATTAATTATCCATCCCTTAATTATTCAACTTGATTAATCATTCTAGATTAATTATTCATTAATTACATTAAGTAATTTGCCCTTACTTAATTAAGCAAATTAATTAATCTCAAACCCAACTTATTCATTATCCTTTAACAATTACCTTACTTAGTTACCCAAATTTGATTAGCCGACAATCTCATTGATTAATTATCCTTATTAATTAAGACTCGATAATTTCAGAAATTAATCAATCCTTTAACTCATTACACTAAGTAATTAACCCTTAATTTCTCCCATTTAGTAATTATCATTAAATAAATCTCCTTCCGTAATAACTCATTAATTACCTATCTTAATCAATAGCATCAAATAATTACCTTATTATTATCATTGATTAATTAAGGGATTAACATTTAATTACTAATTAAACTGATTAATTCTTAATAATTAATCCTTTAAATTACTTACATTAAGTAACTATCATTAACTCAATTATATTACGTAATTTAGCTTTAAATATATTAAATCACCCTTTAAATTTTCCTAATTGATCAATCCTTAAATTTTTTTTTTCACTTAATTACTTATTAAGAAATTATCCTTTAAAAACTGGTTTCGAAATATTTATTTTAATCCTCATTCCAAATATAATTTTGGAAGATCAATATGTTTGGATCTTGATTTCCTTTGAAAACATATTCTTTGCTTAATAAATCTTATTAATATACAAACCATATCACCGGCCTGCCCCTAAACCAAAGACAAATCAACTGACTAATCAAATAAATGACCGCAAGCAACGGCCCAAGCCCAACCCAAACAGTGACTAACCCTCCAAACCCAACAATTTAGTTCTTCTTCTCGCTACCCCTCTCCACACCAAAACATCTCTCCCAAATCATCCAAACGCAAATTCCTCACCGGAAAATCATCTCCAGTCAACGCACCGAACATTTTCTGATGATCGCTGCACTGCCACGAACCAACCTAACCATATCGAACTCGATTTCTTCTTAACGTTCACTTCTAGTTCCAGCAAACATCCCTCGTGCACGCCGTGCATATGCACGCCCCAATCTCCGGCCATCACATCATTGCGACCTCGCCACCAAATCACTCGTCATCCTTCGATCCAAAAAAACCCATCACCGAAGATCCACTAACTTCGGATCGAAATTTCGATCAATTGCTCAAATTTTCGAAAACCAAAAAAAATAAATAAACATCTATCCCTACAAATCGTCCCACCTCAACGACGATTGACCATAACTTCGCACGACACCTATTTCGAACGAAAGCTCATCCATGCCACTACCTCCATATCAAATTTCATGACCTCCGGTAGCCCCAAACATCTCCCAGATGGTCGCGTTTCCCATCGAAACCCAACCATCCTTAAACCCTAAAAATATCAACGCACCCCAAATCGAAGCTAAACTCGAAATTCAGCTTCGGTGAAACTCTGATTCATGAAGCTAGGCTTCTTCCCATCCAAAACGCAACATCTCCAGTCAATCCTATCACCACAAATAATTTTTCGAACGTAATGCGTTCATCTCTAAAGGTCTTACAATATGGGATGCTAAAAATCGCTATTCCAATTCCAAAAATTATATTTTTACTATAGAAATTCCCTCGCATGCTTAAATCATGGATTCCATTTTATTGAAATTTTACCAAAATAGGATATTCTCTGTAAATATTGACATAACTGAACAAATCAATAAGACTTCTACACACATAATTTTTTAGCTAAAACTATATTAAGAAATAAACAATTTCTTAGTTTATGTCAACATGCATTATCAACTAGATTATGTGATCTAGATTTTTGAATACTAAATGAACCAACTTTTCACAGTACATATAACAGAGCAGTTTAAATTCCTTGTAAAAATTTAGTTTTCTCACTTTTCAGAGAATATACAAACTTGTTATTATAAAACAAATTTTAAACTTTAGCTTGTTTTAACAACAATTAAAATTTGTTTAAACACCTAGTCTTAGCAAAGATCAAAGAGAAATTGAAATTTCTAAACTAAGTTATAGGGCGGAACTCACAGTATCTCTGTTTATAGACATATATTCACTTAAAATAACATGCATACAAAATTTTCAACCATACATCACAACTTTAAATTTAACATTTATCACATGCATATAAACAAAACCATTTTGTGTTCAGTTTACTCACCTTTGAAGAAAAAAAAATGCAGAGAGTTTGAAAGCTGGATTTGAAACTTGCATGCTTTTTTTTTGATCCAGAAAACTTTGTATTGCTTGAGTTTCTTTAAATTGTAATGCTTTATCAATGAACTGGTCTGGAATATGATGATCCAAGACTTGCTTCTAAGTTGCAGTTTTGAAAATGTTCCAGCCATTAAAAATGCTTTCTATGTTGCAATTTTGAAATGGAACTTTGCTTGAAAATTTGTTTACAGGCCTAAATGACAGGGTTTAATTTTGAACTCCCTTGTCTCAGATTTGGTTTCAGGTTTATTTCCTTTGAGCTTTGATTTCAGATTTCCCACTTCTTTTTATTTCAGCTGAAATTTCTTTAGTAATGAAGAAAAAAAAATGTATATTTCTTCCTTTATCTATTATTCATTATTTTAAAAGAAAATGTTGACACTTGTTCAAATCTCATATTACAAATGTTACATTTGTTAATTTGGGGTTTTTTTTTCTTAACACTTGTCCTTTGTTTGAGAATTAAATAATATACTAATATGTTTTATTCACTTTTATATTAATTACAATTTAGTTATATATATTTATATCTTATGTTATGAATACTTTCTATTCTTAATAAATGCATTTTTATATATCTAAATGTTTTCCATAAAACCTTTATATTAAATTTCTATTTAGTAGCTACTTTCCTTTATTTATATTAATATGAATTTTAAAAGGAAATAGCAAACTATATACAAATAAAATCATATACATATAATTTTATATTCAATTTATTTAAGATATTTATTCTTCGGATTTCCAATTTTTAATTTAGAACTAACTCATATGTATATATACACTTAAACATACCCATGTTTCATTTGTTTGAAACTAAAGAAAATTTGTCAAATATTAAATAATTATATTAGAAGATTATATCATTTATTTGTTTTAGTTTGCAGAATTATTATTTTAATAAATCAAATTCTGCTAATTACAAATTAATAGATGTCAAAAATTCAGGGCTATCACATTCTTCCCCCCTTTTGAATCTTTTCGCCCTCGAAAAGGAACGAAGACAAAATTTATTAAAATGCTTGTAATTAGATAAATTTCTCTTTGATTATTTTAAAACACTTTTAAAATCTATATAGTAAAATAGTATTTATGAAAATACTTTTTATAACTCGATGTTTCAACAAGTCCATCCTCGTCCTCACAGAAATTCGGTCATACGTTGATCAGACATAGGACTGAAAATCTATAAGTACTTAGCAGACCCATTTTCAACATCCAGTGAAAATACTTTGAAAATAATTTTATTGAAAATATAGAAAACAGTTTTTGAAAATAGAGGAAATATCTTTAGTGAGGATGCTCTGGAAATCATCACCCCCATCCATGGTCGCAGTTAACCCGATGGTTACGTTGCCGTCCCGACAAAATCCATAGATAACTGTACGCCTCCGCGCCCCTCGATTACACCATGGAACCCGCTACAGATCGCAGCTACAACCGGAGTTACGTTGCTATCACAGCAAAAACCCATATAACTTTAGGCATCAGCGCCCTCGAATTTCGCTGCCAAAAGAATGAAACTTCTCCACTCCACTCGACCATAGATTGCAGTCTACCGATGTTGCATTGCCTTCCTGGCAAAATCAAGTGTAGACCGTTGACACTCATCCTCCATTTTCGCTATGGTCCCCACACTAGATCGCAGTGACATCGACTTACACTGTCGTCACAGCATAACCCAAATGCTCCTGTAGGCATCAGCGCCCTCGACTTTCGCTACCCAATAATCCTCACGAACTAGTTTGTCCGGACTCCTCACAGGAGCAACTTTAGAACCCCCCCTTGGGGCTCAAGGCAGCACCACCCGGTGGTACTCCTGAGAAGTCCATTCCAAGGGAGCGCCTTTTTCCCCAGAGCATCATCAAAACATTTTATACTATACATATATAGTATCTTTAAATCATACACCTAGTATGATCTCATACAAAGCTTCTTTACACAAAATCGATTATCCCAAAATCGATAATTCTCAAATTAGGCTTTCCAAATATAATATTGATTTTACACAAAAATCAAAAGCCTTTCCAAATCCAAAGGTTCCCAAACCCTTTTCCAAAATCCTCATATGATCCTTTACATATATAGATATATATAAAAATCTTTGATAAAAAATCTTTGGATCATTTTAAACTCGTATAAAATCCTTTTATACTTCAAACGCTTTCAAATTCCTTTCCTTCTGGCAAAAGATTCAACAAGGGAAGTTTCACTTTATAAAACAAAGATATTTAACTTTGTTTACTCAAAATCAAATATTCAAATTTGATTACTCTTTTCAATATCAATTTCATTCAAATTCGTACGATGTACACATATCATTCGTACGCCATACCAATCTGATCGCTCATTCGATCACACAATTTCACTTCCGAACTAGTATCGTCCAACCGACTTTCTAGTGTGGACACAGATCTGGTTTCTTGATCAGAAACCGTCATTCTCCTTGCATAGTCATAACTATGATAGAGAATATCCAAAACCAATCAACAACTCATATCCAGGTTCGCCATCGAAAATCGAGTGATAAAATCCCACTCGGATCGATATAACTATCTCGAAATTCTGTGCTCGAATCTGGATCAAATCACTATGCGAATAGAATAACATACGTATACCCTACGTATTTATCTTATTAGTTATTAGCCAAATCAATTCTCTCTCTATTCACATTTACTTTAAATTTCATTCACTTACCCACAATTGCTTCAATCCATTTGGATTATCACCTCTATTCTTATCTCGATTGGGTATTTAACCAATAACAGTTTGAACTCCGACCAGTTTATTTAGAAAATAGCTTGAAAAATTTGAAAATAGATAAGTAGTTGGAAAATAATTACTAATTCGTAAAATAGGTGTAAAATAGTTAGAAAATAGTTAAAATAATTATAGAAATTTTAGATAATTGCAAAATAATATTAAGATAGTAATTAGTTTATAAAACAGTTGGAAAATTGTTAAACAGTTTCAAAAATAATTGTAAAACAAATATAAGATAGTTTGGCTTTTAAAAGAAAGGTTGCTTCTATAATGAATAGCTTGGAAAATAAGTTTATATTAAAACAATTTATATTAAAAAATAGTCCAGAGTCAAAGCTGTTCAATTCCCAATCAATTCAATTTAAATTCCACTTTCATTTAAATTGTCTTAACTCCAATTTAAATAACTTCAATTTCCATTGAAATTGATTCAATCCCAATTCAAGTTGAATTATTCTTAATTTCCTTATTCTATTTGAATTTAAAACTATTCAACTTTTAATTATAATTCCAAATTATTCAAATCAATTTGGACTAATTTCAAATTGAACCCACTTCAATTTCAAATCGTTTCCAATTAATCCAATTCAATTTTCCTTTTGAATCTTATACTCATACATCTTCAATCACCATTTCAATTAATTCAAATCAAATTCAATTTGAACCAACTTCAAATTGCAGTTCACTATGAACCATCTCGAATTACATAAATTCGAGTTAATACTTCAATTATTGATTTAATTTCTTTAAATCAATTTACCTTTTTATCCCAACTATGGATTACCATACTCCATTTCTCATTCATTTAAACAAATCCAATTCACATTTTAAAGATTATTAATAACAATAGGATGATATCATCCAATTCATTTTAAAACATCCATCAATTTCCAATTTCCAAATCCCAAACCCTTTTGAGATCACACAAACTCCCCGTTCAGATTAACCATTTAATTTCCCAAGTTAAATCTTAATTTCATCTTCAAATTTCGAAATCAGGTTGATCATTCCAACTTATTTAACTTTTTCCTCAGTTAAACTCAATTTACTTAATCCAGTCAACCTTACCCAATTTGAACTTCCATTTCAAATTTCAAACTTCTCATAAATAATCTTCCCACTTATTAAGTTCAAAAACTTATCACCTTGGGTATCACATCTTATTCCAAACTCAAAACTCACCATTTAAAGTTTTATTTCCAACCACCTTTGATATTATGTATATCCACATGTATACATATTAATTTCTTCTACATACCAAGTTATACTTTAAAATTTTAAACCACCCTTGGTTTTAATTCAAAACAAATTTCTTTTTAAATTTTCAAACAACTCTTGTTTGAAATAGGACCATTTCATTCAATTTCCTTAAATAATAATATTTATTATTTCTTTAAATTAATTACATCATTAATTAATTCCAATTATTCACATTCGGTACTTAACTTATTTCTTAATTACCTTCATTAAGTATTTGTCCTTTAAATTGCTCATCTCTAGTTACTTCATTAAGTAACTCCCTCTTTATTTATCATTTCTAATTATTATCCACTAATTAATCTCATCAAGTTTAATTAATAACATAAATTAATTGATTATTCTTATCCTGAAACTTTTTCCCAAATTTAATTTCGGTTTGAATCCATTTCAAACTTGTCTTTAAATTTAATTTCAATTTGGTTGTAATTATTACCACTTAATTCTTACTATTACTTTTAGTTTAATTAATACTACAATCAATTTCCTTAATATATTAGATAATCTATTTCTTATATAAGATTCATTTACTTTTGAAATCATTTAAAATCCTTTATATAAGAAAATAACAAATACGCTCTCTCATATTTATACACTCAACTCATTATAGGGTGCCACTTACCCTATTCTTAATGAGTAATCCCACCAGAGCCAAGGTTCTCGCTTAACCTTCTGCTCTAATACCAAATGTAACGACCCGGAAATTTCGATCCCGAAATTTCCAGATAGTTCGTGAAAAGAAGAAAAAGAAAGAAGAAGAAACAGAAAACACAAACTCAGAATCTCACATTCGCAGCGGATAAAATATAATAGCAAATAAAATAACAGTTTACAAAGAATAACTGTATCAGTACATTTATATTTTACATCAGAGTTACAACAATTTCACAACACTGGATAGTTTTAAACAACAAGTTCTATATAAATAACAATATAACACAACGGATAAACACTCAATACGTTTCTGGTCCTTCAGCTCTCCTCCTGAGCTCCAGAACGTCCTTACGTGCAAATTTGTAATACTCGGTCTGACCCGAGCATTACATCAAAGTAACACCCGGGTCAGGCTGGAAACCAGCGTGAGTAAACCCATAAAATTTGAAATACTAAGTTCAAACCATAGAACAAAAACCCGGGTAACTCGTATCTCACTACGAGTTCCTTACTTGATATGCTCAACACTTATTCCACAACTCAAATTCTAAGTATTCTAACTTAGTTCAAGGGTCCATATTATTCCATTTCAGCCTATTGACATCACGTATAAAGAATTATTACAAATTCTAATCGAAGTGGTTTCGGGTATTTATGAATACCCGACTCCGGACTCTTCGAAACCAATGTCATCTTAACTTAAATTATTCAAGTGAATTCAATTTACTTTTAAATACTGGATGTCACTCTACATAGCACTTCATCATAGATAACTACACTTCCACTTTTCAACCCAGCATATCATATTACAAAAATATTTCATATCACAAAGCATCACGAACACACACCAGTGATAACAATTAATCCAAGGTATTCAAATATCGTTCAATCATCCATAAGCAAGATAAATTAGTCATGTATTTTTTTTATAATCTAATTAATCTAATTAATCTAATTGACTTCCATTGATTTAAATTAAATACTTTTACTTATAAATCTTGCTAACTAAACATTAATTAATTATAATCAATTAATTATCCATCCCTTAATTATTCATCTTGATTAATCATTGTAGATTAATCATTCATTAATTACATTAAGTAATTTGCCCTTACTTAATTAAGCAAATTAATTAATCTCAAACCCAACTTATTCATTATCCTTTAACAATTACCTTACTTAGTTACCCAAATTTAATTAGCCGACAATCTCATTGATTAATTATCCTTATTAATTAAGACTCGATAATTTCAGAAATTAATCAATCCTTTGACTCATTACACTAAGTAATTAACCCTTAATTTCTCCCATTTAGTAATTATCATTAAATAAATCTCCTTCCGTAATAACTCATTAATTACCTATCTTAATTAATAACATCAAATAATTACCTTATTATTATCATTGATTAATTAAGGGATTAACATTTAATTACTAATTAAACTGATTAATTCTTAATAATTAATCCTTTAAATTACTTGCATTAAGTAATTATCATTAACTCAATTATATTAAGTAATTTAGCTTTAAATATATTAAATCACCCTTTAAATTTTTCTAATTGATCAATCCTTAAATTTTTTTTCCACTTAATTACTTATTAAGCAATTATCCTTTAAAAACTGGTTTCGAAATATTTATTTTACTCCTCATTCCTAATATAATTTTGGAAGATCAATATGTTTGGATCTTGATTTCCTTTGAAAACAAATTCTTTACTTAATAAATCTTATTAATATACAAACCATATCATCGGCCTGCCTCTAAACCAAAGACAAATCAACTGACTAATCAAATAAATGACCGCAAGCAACGACCCAAGCCCAACCCAAACAGTGACTAACCCTCCAAACCCAACAATTTAGTTCTTCTTCTCGCTACCCCTCTTCCACACCAAAACATCTCTCCCAAATCATCCAAACGCAGATTCCTCACCGGAAAATCATCTCCAGTCAACGCACCAAACGTTTTCTGATGATCGCTACACTCACGAACCAACCTAACCAGATCGGACTCGATTTCTTCTTAACGTTCACTTCTAGTTCCAGCAAACATCCCTCGTGCACGCTGTGCACATGCACGCCCCAATCTCCGGCCATCACATCATAGCGACCTCGCCACCAAATCACTCGTCATCCTTCGATCCAAAAAAACCCATCACCGAAGATCCACTAACTTCGGATCGAAATTTCGATCAATTGCTCAAATTTTCGAAAACCGAAAATAAATAAATAAACATCTATCCCTACAAATCGTCTCACCTCAACGACGATTGACCATAACTTCGCACGACACCTATTTCGAACGAAAGCTCATCCATGCCGCTACCTCCATATCAAATTTCATGACCTCCGGTAGCCCCAAACATCTCCCAGATGGTCGCGTTTCCCATCGAAACCCAACCATCCTTAAACCCTAAAAATATCAACGCACCCCAAATCGAAGCTAAACTCGAAATTCAGCTTCGGTGAAACTCTGATTCATGAAGCTAGGCTTCTTCCCATCCAAAACGCAACATCTCCAGTCAATCCTATCACCACAAATAATTTTTCGAACGTAATGCGTTCATCTCTAAAGGTCTTACAATATGGGATGCTAAAAATCGCCATTCCAACTCCAAAAATTCTATTTTTACTATAGAAATTCCCTAGCATGCTTAAATCATGGATTCCATTTTATTGAAATTTTACCAAAATAGGATATTCTCTGTAAATATTGACATAACTAAACAAATCAATAAGATTTCTACACACATAAATTTTTAGCTAAAACTATATTAAGAAATAAACAATTTCTTAGTTTATGTCAACATGCATTATCAACTAGATTATGTGATCTAGATTTTTGAATACTACATGAACCAACTTTTCACAGTACATATAACAGAGCAGTTTAAATTCCTCGTAAAAATTTAGTTTTCTCACTTTTCAGAGAATATACAAACTTGTTTATTATAAAACAAATTTTAAACTTTAGCTTGTTTTAACAACAATTAAAATTTGTTTAAACACCTAGTCTTAGCAAAGATCAAAGAGAAATTGAAATTTCTAAACTAAGTTATAGGGAGGAACTCACAGTATCTCTGTTTATAAACATATATTCACTTAAAATAACATGCATAAAAAATTTTCAACCATACATCACAACTTTAAATTTAACATTTATCACATGCATATAAATAAAACCATTTTGTGTTCAGTTTACTCACCTTTGAAGAAAAAAAAATTGCAGAGAGTTTGAACGCTGGATTTGAAACTTGCATGCTTTTGTTTTGATCCAGAAAACTTTGTATTGCTTGAGTTTCTTTAAATTGTAATGCTTTATCAATGAACTGGTCTGGAATATGATGATCCAAGACTTGCTTCTAAGTTGCAGTTTTGAAAATGTTCCAGCCATTAAAAATGCTTTCTATGTTGCAATTTTGAAATGGAACTTTGCTTAAAAATTTGTTTACAGGCCTAAATGACAGGGTTTAATTTTGAACTCTCTTGTCTCAGATTTGGTTTCAGGTTTATTTCCTTTGAGCTTTGATTTCAGATTTCCCACTTCGTTTTGTTTCAGCTGAAATTTCTTTAGTAATGAAGAAAAAAAATGTATATTACTTCCTTTATCTATTATTCATTATTTTAAAAGAAAATGTTGACACTTGTTCAAATCTCATATTACAAATGTTACATTTGTTAATTTGGGTTTTTTTTCTTAACACTTGTCCTTTGTATGAGAATTAAATAATATACTAATATGTTTTATTCACTTTTATATTAATTACAATTTAGTTGTATATATTTATATCTTATGTTATGAATACTTTCTATTCTTAATAAATGCATTTTTATATATCTAAATGTTTTCCATAAAACCTTTATATTAAATTTCTATTTAGTAGCTACTTTCCTTTATTTATATTAATATGAATTTTAAAAGGAAATAACAAACTATATACAAATAAAATCATATACATATAATTTTATATTCAATTTATTTAAGATATTTATTCTTCGGATTTCCAATTTTTAATTTAGAACTGACTCATATGTATGTATACACTTAAACATACCCATGTTTCATTTGTTTGAAACTAAAGAAAATTTGTCAAATATTAAATAATTATATTAGAAGATTATCTCATTTATTTGTTTTAGTTTGCAGAATTATTATTTTAATAAATCAAATTCTGCTAATTACAAATTAATAGATGTCAAAAATTCAGGGCTATCACAATAAAAGTCAATCAAAATTGAATCTGAGACCCATATTCAAACCAGAAAACCATATCAAAAGTCCAAATCAAAATCCAAATCAAAAATCAAGCATCCAAACCAAAATCAAAACCAAGAAACCAACAAAACCATGAGTTTAAACCGAACTCCAAAACCAAAGCAGAAAAAGCAAATGTCCAAGCCAAAAGGGAAAAATAGATTTCACAAACTGGAGTGTCTCGGTAAACCATCATCTCAGAGCATACCTAAGGGTTTTCTTCGACCCCATACATGAGTAAGTGATTTAGCCATTTTTCCAGAGTTTGTTTCTTATTCCAAACCATCGCGATTAGTTGATGACCAACCGACCACTATTCCTGGGCCTCGTGCCATCGTCGTTCAAGGTAGGCAGTGGCTGCTCCTGTTCTACCGTCGCATTTCGAGTTCCGACATATTTCCGCAACTGACCATTCCTTACATGTTCCTCGATTATATCCTTTAGAAGCCTACAGCTGTTAGTATCATGCCCATCCAGGTCATAAAAGAAACAATGCCTTCCCGATGCCCTTTTGCGTTCTGAGGGTTCCCTCCTTGTCGGCCTTTGAAAAGGAAGGCGATCTCGAGTATCCCAGTATATCGGTTCCAATGTCTCATTTAGTCCCGTATAAGTGGAGAACTTTGGTTCTCCCTAGCGCTTCCTCTTCCCTTTATCCTTATCTTTACCTGAGCCCTCACCGAACGGTTCTCCATCCTTAACCATGTTTACTTACTTTGACCTCATATCCAAACATGCATCCTCTTGTCGAAGAAATCTCTCAACTTCGTGAAAGAATTCTCCGAGATCCATTGGTGGGTCCCATATCAACGATACTTTGAAATCTGAATTATCCCTGACTCCTGACATCGCTGCCATCAAGACCATTGATGGATCCGACTGATCCACCGAGGCAATTACTGCATTAAACCGAGTTAAGAAAGTCTTGAGCGATTCATCTTCCCTTTTCTTAACTAACGTCAGTGTCATCATTGGACTTTTTATGCGAACTCGAAACTATCTCAAGAACTTATCCACCAGTTCTGTCCATGTTCCAATAGATCCATCATCTAGTTGTCTGAACCACATAGCAGCTATATCGGTCAAGTACAGGGGAAAACACCGGGCCATGACCTCCTCTAATACCCACATCACTTTCATATGCCCTGTGTATCTCATCAAGTGGTCAGCGGGATCCGTCTTACTGTTGTATACTTCTAGAGTGGGTAGCTTGACATCGGGTGGATTCCTAGCCATCCTAATGTTATGGGTAAACAGAGTTCTATTTACTCCCTCTAAATCCCTGTTTGTCAGACCTCCACGCATAGTTCGCCTGATGATGTCAGCCAATCCAGTGTTACCTGCCAAGGGTTTCCCTCCATCAACATTTCCTACGCGCCCTCCAAGTCCTTGAGGGAATTCCGATACATACTCCTTGTCACGTACTTCTTCATTCTTGTTGGCATCGGGCAGTGCAGTGTTATCTGGTATCCTTTCATAGATTGGTCCAGCATCACCCGTGGCATGCCCCCGGAGTCTAGGTCCAGTCGGATTGATAGTTATTTGCTGATAGGGTGCCTCCCCCTGCTGAACTGCTCCATCTACTAGCCGGTTGAGTCCTTCTAATCCAGCTCCATGTATTTGAGCTCCTGCAGTTCCTGCTTGTCCAAATTGTCTGAAAAGTGCCTACATCATTTCCTCTTGCCTTTTCAATTATTCTGCATGGAATTCATCATGACCTGCATCTCGTCCCTAGTGATGTAGACGGAGGCCTGATTAGCTCTAGAGGAAGCCTTCTGACTTCCCTCCTACTGACTTCTTTCCGTCCTCTGCCTCTTAGTTGATAGCTTTGTCATAGTCTCCAGAATCCAAGTTCCTAAGCCTTTATATCCAAAATCCAAGCTTTAGAATCCCTGAGTGCTAGCTTTCTCAGTGAAAGCACAAAATGTTAGCGCCAAAATTGGTCACAAACACCTAAATCCAGATGAAAGCCCCAAATCACAGCCACAGATCACAGATGGAATGTATGTAGGGAGTATAAATATAAAGAACAGGAAAAATTAAAAGAAAGAAGTAATAACAGAGGATTTATTGTGGTTCGGCTGACTCCGGCCTACGTCCACTCTAGAAATTTCATGTCTATTGATATTAGAATCAAGCATAGTTACAATCTGGAGTTTTCAAAACAATAATAGTAGAGCAGCCTTAGCGGAGAAGAGGAAGGGGAAAATGAAGGTCCCCTTTTCCGAAGCCCCATATGTTGTACTTATAAGCAAAATCCGAGTTAGTGGGATTCCTGAGTAGTCCGGGCCCATCAAGGCCATAGCCAAACCAGACTCAACACTACGACCAAACCAGGCAAGCCGAGCCACATCCACCGATCCACTTCAGTATTACCGAACCAGAACATGACGAACCACCAAGACCGATCCCATCAAGGCTGAACCACCAATGCCGATCCCATATAACCAATCCACCAAGGCCAATCCCAGCGAGACCGAACCACCAATGCCGATCCTATATAATCAGTCCACCAAGATGGATCCCATTGAGGCCAAATCACCAATGCCGATCCCATATAACCAGTCCACCAAGGCCGATCCCTTCGAGGCCGAACCACCAATGTCGATCCACTCCAAAGCCGAATCAGGCCCAAGTGTCCTATCTTGGCCGACCCACCTAGGCAAAGCCATGCATGACCTTTCATTCTTGGCCGAACGGCACCTACCGAACCACCTAGGTCGAGCCATATACACCGAACCATCAAGGACTGACCGTCTATCCATCCAGTTGGCTCAAACCCATCGTATTCCAATCTCGACAAACAAACAGTCGATTTAGATAAATCCGCCTGTATACGGCCTTGCCAAAAGGCAGGTTGACATATACACTATATTATTCTATGATTTCTTCGGTTAGATCAATTTGAGAAATAAAAACTGCTTTAACTGTAAATATGTGACCATGGCTTTGATCTGTGTCTACACTTCATATTGAACTTACATGAACCACAGCTGTGTTATGGTCTAGTCCATTCTGGTTCGAGTGAATTTGAGGCTTTGTTGAGTTCATGTACATATGCATATGTATATAGTTGTTGTGTGATTTTAGTCTGGTTGCATTGCTTGCATATCCATAACTTGGTGTCTGCACTGCATATGATGATTTTCACTGCATATTAGTCCTGACTACATATGCACTGACTATATATATATATATATATATATGTGTGTGTGTGTGTGTGTGTGTGTGTGTGTGTGTGTGTGTGTGTGTTTGCATGTGTTTAAATGTATGATTGTTGTACTATGTCTTTTTGAGATCCTATGATCTGTAGTTGCATATACATATGTCTGTGTATTTGCATTTACTTCACTTGAGTTTGCACTGGTTTGAGAGCCTGAACTGTTTTTGATTTGAAACTTGCATTTGAGTCTTAGCCTCGAGCTAGTTTGCATATGAACTTGACTACCGAGGCTTCACTTGGTATCTCTTATATCTGGTCTTCAAGCCAGTTCATTTGTCTGCACTATGCACTTTGTTGCACTGTACATTACAGTGTACCTTTGTTTGTAATCTGGTCTTGGCTATGGTTTCTGTTTGTGTTGAGTTGTCTTGTTAGATGTGTTATTCATGTAGTCTGCTTTAAACTTGGTTTTGAAGTGGTTTCATGACTCCACTGTGTACATTTGTTTGAGTCTGGTTCCATTGGTCATTGTTAGACTTCATGTAGTCTTGTGGCTTCACTTTGGTATTCGCAGTCTTCATTTCTGTCTTTGTTGTTTGAATCCATGCTTTATTTTGTTCTGATGTATATGTGTGTCACACTGTTGCACTGTGTCTGGTTCAACTGTGTTTGAGTTGGTTCATTGAGCTAGCTGTCATGATTTTGTGGGCTTTGGAATTACATTTGTGGTCTAATCATTTTTCTGTTTCATATTTCCTCGAATCTGAGTACGGTCCATTGGTTCACGATGTCTTAATGTGTACTCGAGTCTAATTGGACTGTCTAGCCTCTGTTTTCATGTGTACTTACTGAATTCTTGTTCGAGGCTTGTTTTATGTGTCTTGACCCATTATTTTGTATTGCACGCACCTGAGTTGAACCTAACTTTGGCGTGGGTTTGACCTTGTGCTTGTATCATGACTTTATTTGTATTGCACGTGAGTTGAACCAAGCTTTAGCTCGGGTTTGACCTTGTGCTCACCTATCCCTACAATTTTGTCAAGTGTATATTGGTGTGCACGACCTTGTAGCATGTACTATTTTCAAAACACATTTTATTTTACACTGCAAAAATATTTCTTTTTCAATTTTACTGCTTCAGTATATATTTTGCAGATAATTCAGATGCTGGATTCAATCTGGAATAGAGTTGAAGAGTAATACTAGTGAATGAGTGATATGTAGTGAGGTGAACATTGTAAATGGAAAATTGTGATGTAATCAAAATTGTATTGTAATTGAAATTGCGTATATATAGTAAGAGCTCATATTTGTACTATTCAAAATTTTAATAACATATTTGTTTAAATAAAATATCTCTTTGAATTTAAATTCCGTGTTATTTATTTTATTCAGCAAATATTTATTTAATTATGTGAAAAAAAAAAATAGTACATTAACAAATACATTTAATTGAATATATATACATGTTTATTATCATTAAAAAAATCATTTACTAGCATATTCAATAAGAACTACTTGTTTCCTATAAGTAACTGAATTCGTATATGGAAATAGTACTTCATAAACTTACCAACAATCTTCAATTTCAAATTTAAACCATCCTTTGGTTAACAATTAGGCCGTTCAAATCGGCGTATTATTACCTCTCAAATCTTGACTTGACAACATTCTTATCTTTTAAGATAGGTAGAAGTTTTCCTACTCGAAGCTTAATTTCATGAATAAGACTTCATAAATTTCGTATGTTATTTATAATCAATAAAATATTATAAACAAATCCTTTCCACTTTTTCTAGAACTGTTTACTATAACAAGATTGTTGTAGTTTATAGTCTTTTCCTACTTTCCTAAGACATTTAATACAACAAAACTTTTGTTGTAATCTATGACTTCTTTCCTCTTTAACATTTCACTCAAAACCCTTATAATACACTTTAAAAATCCCATATAAAATCTAACTTGAAAGTCTTTGTTAAAAACTGAGTTTGATTTGGAAAGTCAAGGTTTCCCTTTTTATAAAAGTACCATTAGCTTTATTATATCAAATAACTCTTTAAATCACTTATATAAATTTCAAACGTCCTTTAAAACACATTTTAAAACAAAGTTTAAACTCTCGTCCAAATCATAACTTAAAGTCCATCACCTTTGAAAGAGAATTTTAACTTTTAAAATGTAAAGATATTTCCTTTATATAACCCACCCATTTAAATATCTCAAAATAAATCCTTTAAATCTCAAAACTCTCTTAAAACACCTTTAAAACATAGTTTGAAAACTTCATCACTTATAACTTTTGTCGCTTCTTTAAAAGAGAATTTAATTTTAAATGGTAAAGGAGTTTCCTTTATCTAAAATAAACCACTTACTTCCATGCTCCAAAAAACAAAACTTTTATATGTATATTTAAAATTCCAAAATACTTTTTTAAAGCACTTCTCTGTGTTAGGAAAGACTAAAAAAAGGTTGAAAAACGAATTCAAGTTCAAAAAAATCATTGCACATATTTTAGATTAATCAAAGCGACAAAGTTACATTAAAGAGAGCTAAGGAAATCCAATGCCGTATTTAAAAACATCCTTGAAAATCCAAGTAGAAACCAAAAGTATTTCAAAAGGAAAATCAAAGTCATATATCGAAATAGCATATCAAAAGTTGTAAGGAGGCTTCAGAGCTACATTATCTCTTAACAAATGCCACTACTACCTTTATCACTAAAAATGTTCAAATTTTAAAACATATCACTATTTACGTACGATATAGACAAGCTTCTAGGTTTTTGGCATACAAAAATGTCACATAATAAATATATAATGAAATTAAAACCAATGGGGTGAGAAATCCTCTTGGATCCCTCTATAAATTTTCTATTCATCGAAGTGTTTTCGTCGTGATCCATTTGCTCCGAAAAACACTTCAACTTTCATTCACTTTTGTTAGTCCCCGTCTAGTCCTTATGTGTTATATTTAAGGCCATACATATAAATGTATAACAAAAGTCCCATATAAATCAAAATGTCATAAGTCTCCGCTACCAAAATGGGAATAAATTTCCAAACACATCATAACGCCACATATACATACATACAACAATATAAAAAATAATTATTACAACAATTTTCACCCTAATAAATATGAGACTTTAAGGTAAGTTTCTCATTTTTACTCTCGACCCACATCTTTCAACAAGCTACCACTTCTTACTATTCTCCTTGTAAATAACACTACACTACACCTATGCTTTAGCTAGCTTCAAAATCCAAGGATGGGCCCTATAACTCACGATCAAGGCTTGGGGAGTTGTTTTGGCCCAAAGTTTGAATCTTTGTGATGGTGGTGGTGTTAGCTTTGTTGATCTAAGGTCATATAAGAATTTTGAGGAGAAAATGAGGTGTTTTTGAGTAGTTTTGATAAATAATATGGAGTAAATGAAAGTGGAGAAAGCAAAAATCAATTGGTGAAATGGAGTCCCTTTTTTGTAAACCGTCAAAAATGGCAAAAGACTCCTTTAGCAAATTGACCATCCTATCCTCCTCTCATATTTTCGACCATAAGTACCCCCCCTAGGCCACCCTACCATGCCTTAGTGTACAACCCATCAAATCTTCTTAAATAGAGGCACAAGTTTAGGAAAACTAAATATTTTTAAGTCACCTATAACTGGCTTCTAAAAACACTTAAGGAACTTTTTTTATTTAATCTCTTTGGTACTATTTGACTTGCTATTATATATGTTTGTGTATGTTACAAAAGCGTGCATATATGAGCAACAATGTTGCAACAACTTTCGTTCAATAAAGTCGAAAATCTGAAAAGTGATTTTTGATCCCATTTTCAATTTTTTCACGAGCTATTTATTTATGTGAACAAATATTCAAAATGAGTTTACCATCATTATTAAATAACAAAAATGAATTATTTAAGTTTTTAAATCAATTATTTAAATATTTAAAATTAATTAAATATTCATAATCAAAGCGATACAATTCTGGGTCGCTATAACATAGTTCTCTCTTTATGATTAACAGTTAGCAAATAACAGCTATATCCCCATATTAAAACTTCGACTAGGCAAAAGTTCCTTTTTCATTCAAACTGCAGTAACTTCTTTATGTTGATTCAGAATTAGACGAAATTATAACGACCCACCTTTTCGACCATCGAAAGTCTGCACTCAATACATCCATCATATTCAAATGTCAAACATCCAACTGCCAAAAAGGAAGATTGCTATGGGAAAAAGAAAAATAATGGGAAAACAAAATTTCATAGCGGAACAACAAGATATAACATAGTAATGACAGTAAAACCCATCACTCTAAAATACATTGTACATCAGAGTTAAAATCAAACCTCATCAGCCTGGACGGTTATTACTTCCTTACATTACAATTGTTGTAATGACCCACCTTTTTGACCATCGAAAGTCGACACCAAACACTAGCACTGCATTCAAATATCGTGCATCGAATCAACAAAAGGGCAGATTTTTAGGGTAAATAAAAAGAAAAGAATAGAGAATAGAGGAAAATAGAATCGCACATCGGAATTGACAACATATATATTACAAGAGCAGTGGAACTATCACTCCAAAATACAGAGTATATCAGAGTTAAAAAAAACCTTATCAGCTGGACAGTTAAAAAATCCTGGCCTCACAATTGCCGATAGGGATACTATAAAATACAGCGGAAAGTAAAACACTACAGTAAGTGAATCTTCATCTCTCCTTCAAGAACTCCATATTACCAAAGCCAACCTAGAAAAATACTCAATCTAACTCGAGAATTATAATAAAATAATACCCGGATCAGTCTGGAAATACCAGCATGAGATAACTCGAATAATGGGGATCATATAAAAGTTCTGCAAGACAATGCCGCTAATGCGGGACATGTTTTTATCATAAGAATAACATCCATACAGGCAAGAGCAGAAATAAACATTAGGAAACAAATCCAAATAAGAATGAACATAAATAATATTAAAAACCGGACATAAAAGAATGAAATAATCTGAACAAAATCTAAACTAGGCGGGAAGGATAAAACAAGATAATAGTCCAAACTTGATAGAATGGACTAAATATGATAACTGTCTAAACGTGATAGAATGGATAAAAATTAAAATTAAATATCCTGAAGAGTGATTGACTCTTCTCGTTATAATTACAGAAAAACAATTCGAAGGTTCGAATCAAATAAGGAGAATGGATTTATCCAACTTAACTAGGAGGATGCTCTGCCATTCAATGAAAGTATACCTCTAGATAAAATATACTTGAGAGAACACCGTCGTTCTTAGGAACTTCCAAGATGGACCCCGCTTTACACGAGCATCCGAATATTCACATCAATGCATGCATGCCAACACCTATCTAGATGATGCGAACATATTTTGATGTGTGCGAACAACATGGCTTGGCTCCCACTTGCGCTTTGGTTTTAGTTTTTTCAGTGTTGGGTACCAATGCTCAAAATGAGCGATAAATCATCTTAGAATGATGAAGCACAACAATGACTTGGAGGGCGCACCCCCTTTTCCGCGCTTTGGTTTTTGTCATTTTCGATAAAAGGATAACAAAGCTCAAAGAGCAGCAAATTGTTTTTAAGGTGACGATACACGATGGAGAAAGCTGAATCCAATAATTAATAAATCAACAATCGGTGTTAATAAAAAATGATCGTATATGGAAATTAAATATCATATATTTACCGCTACTTGCTAATACCAAACAAGTGCCACCTCTTAGTTAAAAATGAACCAGGACAAGTTGAGGTAGTGTTACCTCTAGGCATTGCTTTGATGATATTTTTAACCTTCGAGATAGAAACGAGTCCAAATCCCAACATTTAGCATTAAAAGTATGACTAAATCCTTTCCATATAAGCGATATCGACTATGGAACTATTTTTCCATAACCGAAATCGAATTTTAACTTTTAAAATAACTGAACTTGTGCTTGATTTCCATATTATATTATTGGTAAAACACTTTAGAAATACTTTTTCAAAATGTTCTTTTACAAGACAAAAATTATAATACTAAGTGTATTAAAACAAGGGTCAAAATCAATCGTTGTTAAAATATTGTTTATTGTAAACCCAAAAACAATTTACACTTAGCTTTATTTATAAATAATTCCTTTTAAAGGATTTTCTCATTTATAAACCATTATTTATAAATTTAAAATAATGTTTATTATCCCAAAAGGTAACAAAACAATTCAAATACCTTTTTAAATTTTAAAACAATATTAATTATCTCGAAAATAACTAATTACATTAATAATCTCTTTTAAGTAAACAGACCCATTATATTTAATAAAATAGATAATTATTTCCAAACATGTTTATGTTATCAGTAAATTAACTTTTAGACCTTTATTACTTTAAAACACTTTTATTATATTAGGTAATTTACTTAATTCACTTTTTATAAATTAAATTAATTAACTTTAAATATCATTAATTAAAAAGATTTATTCAATTCAAATAATCGTTAGTTAAAAAAATTAATCCACCTTAAACATCATTAATTAAAATGATAAGTAAATTTTAAAGACCATTAACAAAAACAATTAATTAAGTTCAAATAGTCATAAATTAATTGGATTAATTAAATTCAAACCTCATTTAAAACAAATATCATTTGTCAAAATGATTTATTTAACTATAAAACATCATTTATTAAAATGATTTAACTAAATTCCCAATATTGTTAGTTAAAACAATTAGTTAAATTTAAAACAATCATTAATTAAATGATAAATTAAATTCGAATATCATTATTTAAAATGATTAATTGCTATTAAATATCATTAATAAAATGATTATTAATTTCAATTATCATTAATTAAAATAATTAATTAAACTCAACTAATCATTAGTTAAAATGATTAATTAAATTCGAGCTCACTTAAATCAAAAGATAACCAATGTTGAACACCGTAAATAAAAATGGTTAAACAATTTCAAAATCATTAGTCAATTAAGTAGGAGGGCGCTCTCCTCTTCAATGAAAGTATGCCTCTAGATAAAATATACTTGAGAGCACACGTTTCACTCTCGGAAACTTCCAAGCTGGACCCCGCTTCACACGAGCATCCTAATATTTCACATCAATGCATGCATGGCACCACCTCTCTAGATGATGCGAACATACCTTGTTGGGTGCGACTATCATGGCTTGGTTCCCACTTGCGCTTTGGTTTTAGTATTTTCGGTGTCGGATACCAATGCTCAAAATGAGTGAAAAATAGTCTTAGAATGACGAAGCACAACAATGACTTGGAGGGCACACCCACTTTTCCGCACTTTGGTTTTGGTCATTTTCGATAAAAGGATAACAAAGCTCAAAGAGCAGCAAATCATTTTTAAGGGGACGATACACCATGGAGAAAGCAGAATCCGATAATTAATAAATCAACTATCGGAGATAATTAAAATGATCATATATGGAAATTAAATATTATATATTTATCACTACTCGTTGATTCCAAACAAGTGCTATCTCTTGGTTGAAAATGAAGCCAGACAAGTTAAGGTAGTGCTTCCTCTAGGCATTGCCTTGACGATATTTTTAACCTTTGAGATGGAAACGAGTCCAAACCTCAACATTTAGCATTAAAAGTATGACTAAATCCTTTCCATATAAGCAATATCGATTACGGAACTATTTTTCGATAACCAAAATCGAATTTTAACTTTTAAAATAACCGAACTTATGCTTGATTTCCATATTATAGTGTTGGTAAAACATTTTAGAAATACTCTTTCAACACGTTCTTTTACAAGATAAAATTTATAATACTAATTGTACTAAAACAAGTGTCAAACACAATAATTGTCGTTAAAACATTGTTCACTATAAAACCAAAAAAAATTTACACTTAGATTTATTTATAAATAATTCTTTTTAAAGTATTTTCTCATTTATAAACCATTACTTATAAATTTAAAACAATGTTTATTATCCCAAAAGATAATAAAACAATTTAAATATCTTTATAAATTTTAAAACAATATTAATTATCCTGAAAAATAACTAATCACATTAATATCTCTTTTAAGTAAACAGATCGATTATCTTTAATAAAATAGATAATTATTTCCAAACACTTTTATATTATCAATAAATTAATTTTTAGACCTTTATTACTTTAAAACACTTTTATTACACTAGTTAATTTACTTAATTCACTTTTTATAAATTAAATTAATTAACTTTAAATATCATAAGTTAAAAAGATTTATTCAATTCAAATAATCATTAGTTAAAAAATTAATCCACCTCAAACATCGTTAATTAGAACGATAATTAAATTTGAAATAACATTAACTAAAACAATTAATTAAGTTCAAATAGTCATAAATTAATTGGATTAATTAAATTCAAACCACAGTTAAAACAAATATCATTTATCAAAATGATTTATTTAACTACAAAACATAATTAATTAAAATAATTAAACTAAATTCCAAATATCGTTAGTTAAAACAATTAGTGAAATATAAAATAATCATTAATTAAATGATGAATTAATTTCGAATATCATTATTTAAAATTATTAATTCCTTTTAAATATGATTAATAAAATGATTATAAATTTCAATTATCATTAATTAAATAATTAATTAAACTCAACTAATCATTAGTTAAAATGATTAATTAAATCCGGCCTCACTTAAATCAAAAGATAACCAATGTTAGACACCATAAATTAAATTGGTTAATTAATTTCAAAATAATTAGTTAAAATGATTGATTAATTTAACTTATCATTAATCAAAATAATTAACGAATTCTATTATTCTATTTAGTGAAATCACAAGCTTAAGTTCAAAAACATACAACAGGGATTTGGGAATGAAATTTAATAGATGTTGATATAGCGAAATCGCTATAACGACACTTAACAAATAAAAAAGAAATTTTCATGATTTTATTTCAATTACTATTGATATAACAACATAGGGATGTAAATAATAATTATTGATGAGAAACCCTTCAGGGACTCTCTATGGATTTTCCTGCAAAATAATGGTTATGGATAATATATATAATCGTTTGGGTTCATAATGATCAAATTAACATGTCATCCGTTTTCTTAACGGAAAGACAACAAAACAGGCAATTAAATAATTTAACTAACATCAGAGCAATCAATTAACATTTATAATATAATAGATATGATATAATAAAATTTAATATGAGTTAAACTCACATTGATTTTCGTTTTCACCGAAATGTCCTGATTTTGGACAAAAACCGAACGGCCGTCCGATTTTAGCATAAAATTCAACAAGCTCCAAATCCAACCGAACCAACTCTATCGCATAGATCTCAATGGCACGGGCCTAACACAAAAAAGGCGTTCGAATCCGACCTCATATGAATGAGATACACGTTTTAAAAGCTATCAAATTAACTTAAATAAATAACAACTTTATATTACAATATAACCCTCCACTCTATCTTCTTCTTCTCCCCTAAATAAAATATGCACAGATAACACAACCCATCCCCCCATTGTACATGCACACTCAACCACCGCCGATACCCAACGAAACACAAATCCGACTTCGCCTACAAATCAAGCTTCGAATTCTCCACTATGTCGACCCAACAAACTCATCTCCGCACGCATTAGTTGTAACGCGACCTGTTATGGTCGAATGCAACAAAGGAATGTCGCGTTTTCCAAACGGTCCCTACAGCACCCAAAAATGACGTGACCCACACTCCTCGACAAGATAAGCTCACCGCAAACCTCAAATCGCGCCAACCCCGCTTCCATCCTGAGGGAAAGCAAACCCTAGGCCGCACTGCAAACATGGATCTCCCAAACCCACCTTACACAATGGCCATGGAATGAAGATCTTAAGCCCACAAATGCGACGGAACGAATGACATGATTTTTCGTTGAGAAACAATTTTAATTTTGATTTCTGAAGTGGGGAAATACTCTTATTTGTGTTATAGGAAACAATGATATAAAGGAGAGTAAGTATGGTTTTAAAACGTGGGGGTATCGCCTGGTAATGAAGGGATATGTGGTAAGTGTGGTCGAACATAAGAAATTTATACATTATTAAATTTTAAGATACTCATCTTTCCGATAATCCCAAACTCTAAACGAGGCATGACACCTAGTGTTCTACATGTTATACCCTTATTCCGAATACAATAGAAATAATCTCGAAACCTCATTCGACCATATGCAGAAGATAGCTTTTCCAACCCAATTATTATATAGATTTCCAAAAATTAATTTCTGCGCATTTCGCTTTCGCATGATCAAACGATACGTCTTATTACTTTAAAATTTAACGGCATATAATAATTCGCTATTCTAGATCAAATGAAAATGGTTTCGTCGAAATCTTAGATATTGCTCCGAAAGGCAAATTTAATAGATTTAAATATCGTTTATATTTAATTATCGATATTTATCCGATCTATTCCTATAATATTCAATTTTATTTAAGTTTTAAAATATTCATTTAATCACCTTTAATCAAATTTAATCAAATCAGGTTATAAAATCATTCCTTTCAAAATCTCCAAATCGATAAGTTTCTAATCAATTCTTATTTATTAAATTCTCAAACAAATTAAATTACAAGTTAACTTAATTTATCCTTCAAACCTTTATTTTATTTAAGTTACTACAAAATCTATTTTCAAAATATTAATATAATTTTATATAAATGCTAAATATATTATACAAACTGATTAAATTAATTTTTATTAAATTAAAGTTTTATTAAATTTTAATAAATTAAATCTTATTATTAAATTCAATTTAAATCTAATTTTATATATTTTAAAAAATAATAAAAGTATAAGTAAAATATTAAAATTTACATTTTTATAAGTTAACTTAAAATCTTAAAATTTCCAAAACATATAATTTAAAATTAAAATTTACACATAAAATAAAATTAAAATCTTTCTATTATATTTAAAAATCAATATTTAATAAAACCCATATATTTCCTTTTAAACATTGGAAATCATATTCGAAATATAGACCAACAGTGTCTGTATATAGTTTTCTATCCTATGGTCATGTGATTCAGATATTTATCATTTCAATCCGCAATTCAAATTTAATATTTTATCGGTATAAATCATTTCAACCCACAATCCTAAAATTTCAAAATCAATGAAAATCGCTTGGGTTTATCATTTCAACCCATAACGATTTTCTCCCAATCTATAAGATCGTTCGGGTATGTATCATTTCAATCCATAAGGAATTCCTAACAATAGGGAACATGCAGTGTGAGAACAATATAATAATAATATAAAATGGTGTATATATATATCAATAGCAGGCATATATCATCATTAAAAATTTAATTATACTATATATACAACAAGTTATGGTGTCATACGTCATAGATAAACAATTGCAGATAATGGCATATCATATTTAACAATTAAATAACCAACAATTCAATTTTTTTAACAACATATTTCAACCATCATTTCATGTGAATTAAATTTACTAAATATAAGAATGTTAATCGTGAGTGACCGCTCACCTTTCGAGGCTAGAGAACAACGATGGCGAAGATGGTGACACGGACACGGATATGGACGCGAGCAAAGAAAGTCAAAAGTTACCGAGCTTTCCGAACAACGACGAACAAAACAACAAACTGGACAACGACGAAGTCAGCAAGCAAACCACTTGAATTTGACGGGAACAAAATATATACATATTTGTATGAAATATATATATCTACATAAATTATCCTATAACTCAATATACAATTCAAAACGCATATCAGAATAAAATCATCATATATTTCGAAACCGGCATTTAGTTTAAAACACATTAAAATAAAACATCTTCGTATTATATTGAAAACCAATATTTATTAAAATACATATACTTTCCTTTCAAAATTCACAAATGTAAATTTAACCATAATATATACATTATGTTATACCAAAATCTATAATAAAACATTTAAACATATACATATACCTTTAAAACAATATATACTTTTTTTCATAGACAACACACACAAAATGGTACTGGATAATATATATATATATATATATATATATATATATATAAGTAAATATATATGTATACGAAAGCTAATATATAACGTACGCAATATATATATATATATAACTTTATCATATTAATTAAAACACACACAATAAGCTTTATAATATATATTGCTTTTTATACAAAAGAAGGATGGGAACTAAAGGGGTGAGTTGTGCTCGTGCATGATCAGGAGGGTGTTAGGAGATGGCGGTCAAGCTACTTTGGGTGTCACGTGCATCAGCGTGAAGCTATGAGTTGCGAAGGCGGGTTGCACGATGGGGATGAGTGTGAAGTGCATGCTGCGTGGGTTTGGATCATGCGACATAAGCTGGTGGCCGAGGGTGGACAGGCGATTGTGGAATCTCAGGGTAGACACGGTCAGATTGGGGTTGTCGGGTCTAGGCGGCTGCTAGGAGTGAGATTGTGGCGGAAATACAAGGGATCGTGTTGTTCGAAGGGAAGGATCAGCAAGTTAGGCGGTGTAGGTGAGGTTGGTTGGAGATGGTGTATGGGCGGCATAGAGGCGTTTGGAAGGGAAAAAGTCACGGTGCTCGAGATTTGAAGGGTGCGACAACGGGTTTGGAATAAAGGAGCAGCTCGCATGTGGGTTGTAGTGTGGAGCATTATGCTAGGTGAAGGGGTGGGAAGATTGAACTCGGCCGTCACGGAGATAATGGAGGCGGGTTGGACTGGGAGAGAGAGGGGATGAACGACACAAAGAAGAATACAAGCAGGCTCAAACAATAGCATGCAAACTTTATACGTATTATTATCTTTTTTTTCCAAACTGAACTGAGCAAAAAATGAAGAAGAGACACAAAGGAGAGAGAATGAAGGAAGAGGAGAAGATGAAACCAAATTAGTAAATAAGGCGACCGGTTAAATAAAAAGTCACGTATTAAATTCTAGAAATTTCAATGGTTAGTGACTATTAGCTTCTTAGGGTTGAACAATGGAAGGACACAGAAAGCCCAAAAGGTTAAATTTGGGTACCAGTACGGGTAAGCGTTTTATCGATTTCGCCGTGTATCGGACTCTGAAATAAACAAATGAATATACTACGAAGATCAACATGACGAGACGAACAGAATGGTATATAGTTATCAGCGATATGATCATCTTATCAAAAGTCGATATCCATTGCCAAAATGTTGTTAATTCGTCGAAAATAAGGTAAAGGTGTTGTAGCAGTCCAAATTTAGCGAAACAAAATAAGACGACTCATTCAAAAAATGATTTATATTTTTATTATATAAAAATATTCAGATTTAGAAAACATTTTATTTTCATCTAATTTCAACTGATTTTAAATTGAATGGAAAATTACCCAACAGAATTAATTTATATATTTTCCAATAAAATTTTACCACTTGCTATGTTTTAAATAGACATATTCCAAATATCAAAATTTCATGTTAAATTTAACTGTTATATTTTCAAGGAAAATTCAATTAATCACGTTATAAAAATAGTTAAAATTTATGGGTCGTTCTCCTCCACTCAAAACTGTTTGTCTCCGAAAAGGAACGAGATAGGAGAATATAAGCAACAAAAAGGAAAGATAGATTCGACATATAGTACTAGATACAACAACTGATTCACAACCATATAAATTGTATAGTTCTATAAATTTACTTATATTCAACAAGTTTGGTTTCAATTCATTTATTAAATCAATAATTATTCATTGTATTTACATTTGGTTGATTTCAATTCAAGGTATTTTCATACAGTTGGTTTGATTTCAATTTATTATCACTTGTTACAAAATCTTTTTTTCAAACAAAATTTATTTTATTTAACTCATTTATTTAATCCATTTGACTCCACTTAAGTTAATTCCACTTATAATCGATTACAATTATTCTTAAGTTCATATTTATTTATTTATTTAAATAGCATTTTCTTTATATTTTTAAATTTATTTCAATTAACACATCTTATAACCTAAATTAAGTGTATAGCATTCATCATAACCACTAAATTTATATTTATAACTTTCCTTAACAAAATTTTATTTTTGGACATCTTATCGCTTACATTTTTATATTGTATATTATTCAATTATATATTCACATTACATTCAAACTTTTTGAATATTTCAGGCAAGCTATATATGTTTTGAATTACAATTGAGTACCATACAAATTAATTTTATCCTATTTCAACTGTTTCAAGCTGCTTAATATCATTTTCAATTTAAACACTTCAAATATTTCAAAAAATTTGATTCATTTTAATAATTTAAATACATCACTTTACCTAAAACTTAAGAATTAGATTTTCGGTTTCACTTCAAATCTTTTTGAAATATACATACATACATACATATTTATATATATATATATCAAATCGTACACAAGAGATTCAAATCAAAATCCAATTTTCAAAACAAAAGTGTGGCAAAGCTACTAGGTGATCTCCCCACTTCGAGACTTGAAAATGAATGTCGATGATGTTGTAGTCATCATCCAAATTATTTTGCAACGACAAAAGAGAAGAGTACCGACTTACTTCTTTTAAATCCATTTGAAAACAAATTCCATTTGAAAATACTTTCGAATAATATATTTCCAAAACTTTGAAAACCAAATTGGAAAGTACCGAAAATTTAATTCTTAAGTACTTAATTTAAATTCATTGCATTTGCTTATCGGATTCATAAACCATGCATTATAATTTATCTCCTTATAACATACAACTAGGGGTGGGCATTTAACCAGCCGAACCGACTTAACTGACCGAACCGACCTCAATCGAACCGCTTTAACCAAAAAAATTGGTTAACCGAACATTAGGTTAACCGTTCAACATTAACCGATCAAAATTGGTTCGGTTAACGGTTAACCACGGTTATATATCGGTTAACCGTTAACCGAAACCCATGTTTAAATTATCTTTTAAAACCCAAAACTATTAGTATTCGCTTCGCAACCCGGCCCAAAAAATATTAGGTAACCCTAATCAAGACTTCAGCCAACAGCCGATATTAACTATCTTCGTACTTTAGTTGAGAGAAATCGAAATCGTTCCCAAAAATAAAATAGTTATCTACTTTTCTATCATAATCACTGAATCCGCCATAATCGAATCGATCCTCCGTCGCCTTAGTCATAATCGAATCGATCCGCCGCCGCCTTGCTCTTCAGTCTTTGCAATCCAGATCGTCGATTTAAGCGATGATGAATGCTAAAAGGAAGAGGAAAAACGGGAGTTTGATTTAGTTTTTACAAGTCATTTTTCTGACTTATTACTTATAGTTTATTACACGTCATTTTTCTGATTTATTACTTAGTGAGTAATATTAACGGACCATGAGTTTATTCCGAATTAGTTTACAAATGACTGTATACATATGTTTGCTACTGTAACTCCAGACCATAAAACATGAAAGTGATACTTGTTGAAATATATATACGCGCCTGAAATATGATTTCATGGCCCTGGCTTGAAAATTATTCAGTTACTTCTAGGTGTTATTTCTAAAATTAAATGGTGAGTTGAATTTATTTATTACACACATTGTTATTAGATTAGTTGAACTCATCCATTAGGTATTGCAGTAGCCTGTAGTTAATGTGCATACAAGATGCAATGTGTGTATAAGTTGTTCCAGATGCCCGAAACATAATTTGATTGACTTGAAATATAATTCAATAGGCTGGAACAAAATTTAATAGCCTGAAACATGATGTAGTTACCTAAAATAGAAATTGATTATTGTGTTTTATAAATAGTGAAACGTATGACAGTTATGTGTGCAAGTAAATTGTATATGACATTGTTAGTTGGTAGTTACTAGTTATTACTTATGTTGGAATGGTTAAGCATGGTTAAGGTTTATTCAATTTTTTTGTTTAGCTTGAATGTTTTGAAAACAATGAAAAGGATCCGTCTATAGTAGGTTTGTTCATTTTTAATAATTTCTGAAACCAATTTTTGTTAACTTCGGTCCAGTCGATCACCGGATTTTTGAAAACAATTTTTGTTGATCAACTAATTTTTCAAAAATTGGTGGTTCCAAGTTCCAAAAATTAGTTGATCATCGATGTTTTGAAAACAAGAAAAATTGGTTTCAAAAATTAGAGCTTCACGAAAATTTTGAAACAACGCAAATTTTTGTTGATCACTGGATTTTCCAAAATAGTGGTTCCAAGTTTTGAAAACAATGAAAATTCATTTTTACATCATTACATACATGATCTCAAAAATTAGAGCTTTACGCAATAAATCAACAAATCATGTTTAGATGTGAACGGTGCAGTCAGTATAAGTTTGGTTGAGCTACGAAACTTTTTCTGTTTCATTTTCCATTTTATCAATGATTTTGGTGGTCTACTCACTTCTGTTCAGAAATATAAGAATGATTTTGAAATATTTGATTTGGCACCATAGTCTTGATTTCATTGACATGGTCACATGAATTTGTGCAAACTGCTTAACAAATTTAGTATCAGTATCAGTATACATGATTAATAAATTTAGTATATGATTTCATCTTCTTTGGCCTGATTTCTTTATACATGATTAATAGCCTGATACAAATGAAACAATGGATTGTGCTCATGATTAATAGCTTGATTTCTGCTTATAATTAATAGCCTGGTATACATGATTAATAGCCTGATTTCAGCTCATGCATTGTGCAAGATCACTAGCCTGGTACAAATGCAAGGAGGTTGTCTATTATGAGAAGTAATTATTTAACTTGCTGGTTATTTGATTTTTTGTGTAATTACAATTTACAAATAGTAGTCATCTATCAACTATTTTGACAAGCCATTATGTTCCCACTTCCCACTACTTCTACTAAAAAGATATTAATAATATTATAATTAAATTTATAAATTAAACCTGCAATTTGTATATTACTATGTAGTTTACATACAACAATTTATTGTCAGCTCAACTCATTTTTGTTGTTGTTGATATCCTTAGAATTAGATTTCAGACCATTGATGAGCACACACCAATGAACCATTTTACCAATTATTTGATGAATGGCAGTTATGAGTTATATTTGTTTTGTTTTCTTTGGTTTTGTTTTGCTATTTAGTATTTAATATGAAGTAGGATGGTTTATCTTTATAGTTACCAGTTTGGTTTTGTAAAACAGGTGGAAATATGTGGAACTTCTAGAGAAACAATGGATGATGATGAGTAAGTAGAAGAAGCGGACGATGAGGAAACCAGGGACGAAAACATCAATGTTGGAAAACCACCTCCACACCCGAATCGCAAGCCTTCTTCTAGAAAGCCTTCTCCGGTATGGAAACATTTTACTAAAGATATTAATCCCAAAGTTAACAAATGTGCTTGCAATTACTGTGGTCAACAATTTGCATGCGATTCTAGATATAATGGCACTTAACATTTGAATTATCATGTAGCAAAATCATGTAGGTCAATTCCACGTGATAGTGATAAAAGACAAAAAACTTTATCTTTTGGAAAAAATAGTGATAGTGAAGATAGTTGCACTCTCACCACGTGGTCATTTAACAAAGAGGAATGTAGAAAATCATTATCTCGAATGATAATTATTGATGAACTCCCTTTTAGTTTTGTGGAGGGTGAAGGTTTTCTTGAATTTTGTCGGCAATTGAGTCCTAGTTTTGAAGTTCCTTCACGTAGAACAATTTGTAGGGATGTGCTTCAACTATATTGGGACTCAATAAATTCTCTTAAAAAATTGTTCTCCGAATCTTTGCATGGTGTTTGTCTAACTACCGATACATGGACTTCTATTCAAAATGTAAATTATATGGTTTTAACCGCACACTTTATTGATGGAAACTGGAATTTACATAAAAGGATTATAAATTTTTGTGTGATTACTAGTCACAAAGGAGAAAATATTGGAAAACTTATTGTCCAATGTATCAAAAAATGGGAACTCAAAAGAATAGTGTCGATCACGGTTGATAATGCTAGTGCAAATGAAGTGGCAATCAATTATGTGAAAAACAAATTAAAAGATTATAATGGTGGTTGTGTTTTGAATGGTGAATTCATTCATATACGTTGTTGTGCCCATATAATCAATTTAATTGTTCACGAAGGGCTAAAAGAAATTAGTAATAGTATAGGCGGAATTCGTACTGCAGCTAGATTTGTGAGATCGTCTCCAGCACGATTTTCTAAATTTAGAGAGATATGTTCAAGTTTGGGAATTGAGAATAAATCTATGCTTGTTTTAGATGTACCCACCAGGTGGAATTCAACGTATTTGATGTTGGAAGCAGCTTTGAAATACAAAAGGGTTTTTGATGATATGAAAGAAAATGATGGTATTTTTGTCGCTTACTTTGATGAAGAAATTCATCCTCCGGGTACTATAGATTGGAAAAATGCCGAATTATTTGTTAAAATCTTAAAGAATTTTTATGATATTACTTTAAAATTTAGCAAAACTTTATCTATTACCTCAAATGATTGTTTTGCCGAGCTAAGTGGAATTCAAGAAGAATTACGAGCATTGATTGCGGAAACGAATCCTTATGTTGGAAGAATGGGATTTAATATGAAAGCTAAGTTTGACAAATATTGGGGAAGTGTACGTAACATGAACAAGATTTTACTTGTTACGCGTGTGCTTGATCCAAGATATAAATTTCAATTTTTGAAGCTATGTGTTGAAGACATGTATGACAAAGTAGTTGCAGATGATATATTAAAAAGTGTGAAAGATATTTTGATAAGGTTATTTGACTTCTATGTGAGCGATACTACATTTGGAACACAAACATGTGATGAACCGCCATCTAGAAATTCCACCGATAGTGAAAATATTATGAATGCTAGTGATGTTCTTTCTAGAAAAAGGAATACTTTTTTAAGAAAAATTCGACAACGAGATATTGAAGGTAATGAACTAGAAAAATATTTAAATGCACCGATTGAGGATGCACCAAATGATTTTGATGTTTTACTATGATGGAAGGTGAATAGTTCCAAATATCATGTTTTATCTCTAGTTGCTCGAGATCTCCTTGCTATACCCGTGTCCACGGTTGCTTCCGAATCTGCTTTTAGCACCGGAGGAAGGGTTATAGACCCTTTTCGTAGCATTTTGAGTCCACGAATGGTTGAGGCATTGGTTTGTACTCAAAATTGGTTAAGGTCCAAACCAATTTTTGTTGATCACCGGATTGAGGTTCCTGTCGATGATGTTTACTATTATGGTGATGCATTCGCAGGTGATATTAGCATTCATAAAATAATCTAGCTCGACATTTGTTTGATTTTACATATAATACTCTAACTTATTTATTTTCCATGTAGAATTTGTGCATGGACATCAATGTGAATTGCCATTATCTTCAATTTTCAAGTTGGATAGTCCATCTCCATCGCTGTTTTCACCATGGTTAGTATCTTCCATTGCTGTTTTCACCATGGTCTGAGAATGAGGTCTTATATTACTTGAGCATTTAGTTTGATGCCTCTTATATTGACCATAGCCTACAGTAATTAGATCGCTCGATTGTTTTTATGCATATGTTTTTATGTTAAAGATTACCTGACTTTGTTAAAGATTACCTGGCCATAGCCTACAGTTTGATGCCTCTTATATTAACCATAGCCTACAGTATATTACTTGAAATTTAAATAAAATTACCTGACTTTGTTGACATTTATGCATATGTTTTTATGTTAAAGATATGAATATGAATTATAGTTTCCCACCTTAGCTTAGTCTGATATTGTGCATTCAATTCATATAGTTCTGTTACTTCCGTACATGGTGCAAATGACATTGTGCATTCATGTTTGATTGTTTGTAGTTTTGTACATATTTCACGATATCGCGTGTTTTCAGCTTTGTTCTGTTACTTCTGTACAAGGTGCATTCATGTTTGTAATTCTGCAACTTCTGTACAAGCTGCAAACAGCAATAACATATTAACATTGTGCATTCAGACTTTGTTGTTCCTTAAATCTGCATTCAAATCATATATAATATAGCTCAAAATGTAAATCAAAATTGAATGTATGTTACACATTTTAGATCACTGCTGGTAACCTTTGGGCTATATTATATCACTGCTGTTACACTGAATGTCAAAATGTTACACAAAATTGAATGTATGTTACACATTTCAAATCAGCTAACTTCCATTTGTTTACCTTTGGGCAGAGAGACTTGGAGAATGGAGAGTGCTCACTGCTGGTTGTTAGCTCGTGGCTGACAGGCTGTGTAATGGTTGAATCAGTTGATGGCTGCTGTAGAGTAGACTACAGTTGTACTTGTAATGTTTGATTGTTTATGAAATTGGTGTAGACATGTAGTTCTACTGTTTGATTGTTTGTACTTTGTAATGTGGCATGTATAAACTATGAAATACGAATGCTTGTAGTTGTAGCTTTGTAATGTTGTGTCTGTGAGTCACGACTCACTGAGTCTGCTGTGATTGTTAACGACTTGTAATGGTCTGGTCCATGGTAGTTCCATGTTGTTATGTCTGTACTCTATTGTGGTTGTATTTCTATGGTTATATTTGTCATTTTCTATTCAATGCATGTTTTAATTTCAGTGCTATGGTTATAACTTGGCCGGTTAACCGCTGTAACTTGACCAGTTAACTGATTAACCGTTGAACCGTGAATAACAACCGGTTAACCGTTCTATTTGAATGGTTAACCGCGGTTTAAAAGTCACAGTTCGGTCGATACATCTGACCATGGTTAACCGCATATTGGTTAACCGAACCGCTTAGTAGTTTAGGTTAACCGCAAAAATTAACCGATTTGAGCGGTTAACCGACCGCGCCCACCCCTACATACAACAATAGTTAATGGTTAACAAAACAATAAATGAAAATCTAGTATTATCATTTCTAACAACCAATTCTTAAACTATCAATTTTCAGAAAATTATACTTGTATATATATAAAATATAATCACACTTAAAATTATTTCATTTATCAATTTCAAAAATAAAATTGTGTCGGTTTGCTCTGTTCAAGTGTTTTGGAATTCCTATCGATAGCGTTGGCCAGACGAACCGATCGAACCCCAAATCAACTAAATGACTCAAACAACATAATATATGATATTTCATATTAATTTACAAATACACTCTCTCACAGGATGATTCAAATATAGATTTCAAAACAAGGATAGAAATTCAAATTTAGATGGACCTTAGTCAACGAGAGTTCTAACTGAGAAGATAAGTTTGAAAGGAAGATAAGATAATCAAATTACAAATGAAGGAAGATGGATAGACATATTAATCATGGCGATCTTAACCGGGTCAACCAAGACTTAGAAGAGACTAGAATATCATCAACAAAAACTAGGACAACTTGATGAGAACATCATGGAAACACGATTCATGAGATCGACGAAGAAGTCAGGAGCATTGGTTAATCTAAAGGGCAAGACTAAGCATTTATGGAAACCATTTGTCTGAGGAAAAACTACAGGTAGAGCTCCAGAAATGCGATCGATGCAGAATCCAATTTCCCATCGAGAACGTGAGAAGTGACTTCACCAAAGACATATGAAAATAGATGGACCATAGGGGATGTCAAGATCACTGGGCTGAGAATCAAGCTAAAGGATAAAACTGCCTGCCAAATCATGAGGCAACTGACATTCGATCATAAGAAAATTACTCTAGTCGTCTACTATAGAAACGATTCAAGCTTTGTAAGAGATAACAGCATCAAAACCGAGGACATAGAAATCTCCGGTTAATCGACGTCTGTTGTAGAGGAGTTTCACCCCTTTACAAATCATACAAAGGCCGGCGGGACAGAAATGGAGCTACGGGATGCACCAGTATCGAAAGTACATGAACAAGAAAAGACAAGAATGGATTTCAGGACAAAGAGAATAGTTCCTAGATTCGAAAGAATCCTAATCCAGGATGAAGAATTTTAAGCTCGAATGAAGATGATTCTGTAATTGATTCTACTCATTCTAAGGTACCACTACCCTATCTCTAATGAGTTTTGTTCCATATGCTAAGTTTTTCCTAAACTTGCTCTGCTACTAACTCTAATGGTCTAGGCTTTTCACACCGTTCAAATCGATAATCGGACACACATGTTGGACTTAAATTGCTCAAAACAGCAGATTGTTAATTTATACTTGGCAAAACTTAGCACATACAGTAAATAAAATCAATCATAAAATCACAGATACAGAGTAGTATAACAATAAGCAATGGAATAAATAAATAACAATTCATGAAGCAACTATATAAACAATAGAATTTGAAATAAATACAACAGAGATCTCAAATACACTGTAGTCTTGAGTATATAAATAGATGATAAGTCTGAACATAAAAACTGGAATAAACTGAAAGAAAAATAAATAAAGACATATCTTCAAGCAAAGCTTCAAGCTTCAAAGGTGAGTCTCAAATGTCGTGGCACTTTGTCTGACCCGAGCATAAAGCAAAACACAAAACACTCGAGTCAGGATTAACATTCTTATATCAGTAAATTCAACTCAAGTGAAATGTCAACTGAAATATAATATAACTTAAAGGATGTTTGGGATTCCCATCTTTAAGGATTCGTTAAACTATCCACATACATTGTAAAATATGCTACATAGATAATGTCTACAGTAAAGTAAAATATTAGAATAGCGTTAAAGCATTACCCATATCCCCCTTAACACATTTTATATATTCCTGTAGTCTATACAGATACTATAAGCCCCACTAAACTGATGGGATACTCAGGGAGCACTCCATAGGTACGGTACAAAACAAACTAGTAGAGGGCACGATAAGGCATGTGACAAGGCACGTGAGGCAATGCCAGGACATGATTCTACCGTTTGCACCCCCCCGACTGGTGGTAACGCATAGCAGCTACTACCGCCCACCTCGAGACATACTCTCAAATCAAAGGTGCACCCAATCAAATCAAAAAGTAATAGAATGGTATCGATGAAATGTGCCCAATTAGAGGTGAGACCTCACTTGGCCCAGTATAGCTCATGTTTTAGCAAAGAGTCAGGGCTGTTTAAATACCTTATACATAATCGTTCGCCAAACCATCCTACTTCATTCTGGAATCTCCACCATATATACAGTTGTTAAAGTGGTTTTCTGTACTGGCAGAGAGTATGACAATATCTAATCCCGGTCTCTTTAATAAACAAACGCTTATTTCACACCATGGTCATTTATTTTCAAACAGTTCATAATTTATATAAAAATATCGTATTCATTTCAAAATCATATCACTTTCGAAATCATATACACTTTCAAAATCATATCACTTTCAAAATCATATTCATTTTCGAAATCATATTCATTTTAAATTTTAATTCACTTCTAAAATCATAACCAAAAATAGGTTAAACCATAATATAAAAGTATTCGTATTTAAATCCATTATATCTAAGTCATAACAGTTCTAACTTAACAGTGTAAATATTGAAAGCAGTCTATATATATTAAAAATAGTTTATATATTAAAAAAGGTTATAGATTAAAATAGTTTATATATATATATATATATAAAGTTTATACGAAATAATTTCAAATTAGAATTGTTTCTTTCAATTTCACAAAATCAATTCAAATCAACTTTAGTTCCACCATTCATATCAAATCAGTTTAGTTCGACAATTTCAATTAAAAAGGTTAGAGGTTCAATCCAAATTCTTATAAAAATCATTTTTAATTTATATCGATTTCGGATCCAGGTTTGAACTACAAGTTTAAACCGCTTCCAATTCAATAGGTTTCAAAGTTAAGTATTTAAATATTTACAATAACTCAATTTGATATATTTCATTTATATTTCGAAAATTCAACTTTAACTTTATTTAAATTTGAAAATACTCATATAATTATTTTTAATAACATTTCAATAAAATCTCGAATTACTAATTTAAGCAAAAATTAAATATTCAATTATATTTAAATTTTAAAATATCCATTTAATCACCTTTACTTAAATCAAGTTATAAAACCATACCTTTCAAAATCCCAAAATCAATAAGCTTCCAATCAATTCTTATTTATTAAATTCTCAAACAAATTAAATTACAAATTAACTTAGTTTATCCTCCTAACCTTAATTTTATTAAAGTAACTACAAAATCTATTTTCAAAATATTAATATAATTTTATATAAACGCTAAATATATTATATAAACTAATTAAATTAAATTTTATTAAATTAAAGTATTATTAAATTTTATTAAATTAAATCTTATTATTAAATTCAATTTAAATCTTATTTTATATATTTTAAAAAATAATAAAAACATAAGTAAAGTCTTAAAATTTACATTTTTACAACTTAACTAAAAATTTTAAAATTTCCAAAACATATAATTTAAAATCTAAATTCACACATGAAATAAAATTAAAATCTTTCTATTTTATTTAAAAATCATTATTTAATAAAACCCATATATTTCCTTTTCAAACTTTGGAATCATATTCAAAATATAGACCAATGTTGTCCGTAAATAATTTTCTATCCTATGGTCATGTGATATTTTTTATCATTGCAATCCGCAATTTAAATTTAATATTTCACGGGTATATATCATTTCAACCCGTAATCCCAAAATTTCAAAATCAATGAAAATCGCTTGGGTTTACCATTTCAACCCATAACGATTTTCTTCTAATCTATAAGATCGTTTAGATATATATCATTTTAACCCATATGAAATTCCTAACTAGCAAGGAACTTGCAGTTTGTGAAAAATATAATAATAATATAAAATGACATACATATTAATAGCAGGCATATTCATCATTAACAATTTAAATACGCTATATATACAACAGGTTATGGTGTCATATGTCATAGGTAAACAATTGCAAATAATGGCATGTCATATTTTACAATTAAATAACTAATAATTAAATTTGACAACATATCTCAATATTCTTCCTTTCATGTGAATTAAATTACTAAATATAAGAATGTTAATCGTGGGTGATTGCTCACCTTTCGAGGCTAGAGAACAACGATGGCGAAGATGGTGACACAGATATGGACACGAGCAAATCAAAAGCTGCTGAGCTTTCTGAACAGCGATGAACAAAATTACAAACTGGACAGCGACGAAGCAAGCAAGCGAACCACTTGAATTTGATGGGAAACAATATATATATATATATATATATATATATATATTTGTATGAAATATATATATATATATTATATTTTAAATCAATATACAATTCATGTTTAGTCTTATTTAGGTTTTATTTCATACCTCATATATATATATACATATATATATATGTATGTATATTACTTATATAAATATACATATATATGTATAATTCTTACTTTTTCCTTAGTCATCCTTCAGATACAGGTATGGGTGATAGGGTATCAGGCTCATTTTGCAGGTTCTCATGTCTTCAGATTGTAGGATTACGGTTTGCAGAGAGGCCATCAGAGTAGAGTTTTCCACTCAGGATTTCTTGCAGTTCCACCACTGATGCAGGATACTTTCATCTCTATTGTGGCGTATTATCTTTAGGAGGATTCATTCTTCTACTTGACACTTCTTCTTTTGTACAGAGTCTCCAGAGCAGTTTTTCCATTCAGCATCATATCAGTTCCACTTCAGAGTAGATGCTTTCCATTCCTTCAAATCCAGATGCATGGAGCTTCCTTCTTAGTTTGTGATGCATAGAGCTCCTAACTCAGATGCGTGGAGCATCATATTCTTTTGTTTCTAGGTACTCCTAACACCTTAGTATTGGGTGGTGGCCATGCCGGAACTCGATATCGGGGTGTAATGGGTGGTGGCCTTGCCCGAACTCATCTTAGGGGTATTTGATTTATCTTTCATACTTGTATTTATTTTTGTTACCTGCCAGGCATGTTGGCAGTGCCTTATTATTGTAATATATATAGTCGCATGTATGCTCTCCTCTGTTTATAGAGGATTACACATTTTTCTCAAAAAAAGTCAGTATGAAATTCAAAACACATATCATAATAAAATCATCATATATTTTGAAACCGACATTTAATTTAAAATATATATTAAAATAAAATATCTTTATATTATATTAAAAACCAATATTTATTAAAATACATATAGTTTTCTTTCAAAATTCTCAAAAATAAATTTAATCATAATATATACATTATGTTATACCAAAATCTATAATAAAACATTTAAACATATACATAAACCTTTAAAACATATAATATACACACACACACACTTTTTTTAGTAAACAGCACATGCAAAATGGAACCAGATAATATATATATATATATAAAAGTAAATATATATGTATACGAAAATCAATATATAGCATGTGCGGTATATATATACGTAAATAACTTTATAATATTAATTAAAACCCACACAACAAACTTTATAATATATATTGCTTTATATACAAATTAAGGATGGGAACTGAAAGGGTGAGCTATGCTCATGCACGATCAGGAGGGTGTCAGCAGATGGCGGCCAAGCTTCTTTGGGTGTCACGTGCATCAGTGTGAAGCTGTGGGTTGTGGAGGTGGGTTGTGCGATGGGGATGAGTGTGAAGTGCAGGCTGCATGGGTTTGGGTCACGCGATAGGTGCTGGTGGCCGATGGTGGACAGGCGTTTGTGGGATCATTGGTTGGATTCGGTCAGACTGGGGTTGTCGGGTCTGGGCGGCTGCTAGGGGTGAGATGGTGGTGTAAATGGAGGGGGTCCAGTTATTCGAGGGGAAGAAAAGGCATGCTAGGCGGAGGCGGTGCAGGTGAGGTCGGCTGGAGATCGTGTATGGACGACAAAGAGGCGTTTTGATAGGAAAAAGTTGTTGTGCTCGAGATTTGAAGGATGCGGCAATGGGTTTGGAATGAAGGAGCCGCTCGTGTGTGAGTTGTGGTATGGTGCATTGTGCCGTGTGAAGTGGTGGGAAGATTGAAATCAGCTGTTAGGGAGATGATGGAGGCGGGTTGGAGTGGGAGAGAGAGGGGTTGAACGACACGAAGAAGAATACAAGCAGACTAGAACAATAGCATGCAAAATTTATACGTTTTATTATCTTATATATTCAAACTGAACAGAGCAAAAGAAAACGAAGAACAGAAATAGAGGAGAGAGAATGAATGAAGGGGAGAAGATGAAACCAAATTAGTAAATAAGGTGATCGGCGAACAAAATAAATAGTCACATATTAAATTCTAGAAATTTCAATGGTTAGTGACTGTTACCTTCTCACGGTTGACTAGTGAAAGGAAACAGAAAGCCCAAAAAGTTAAAATTGGCTACCGGTAGGGCTAATCGTTTTATCGATTTCGCCGTGTACCGGACTGCAAACTAAACAAACGAATATACTGCGGAGATCAGCACGATGAGACGAACAGAATGGTACACTGTTATCAACGATATGATCATCCTATCAAAAATCGATATACGTTGCCAAACTACTACTAATTCATCGAAAATAAGGTAAAGGGTTATAGCAGTATAAATTTGGCGAAACGAAATAAGACGTCTCACTCAGAAAATGATTTACATTTTTATTATATAAAATATTTAGATTTCGATTTTTTTTATTTACATCTAATTTCAACTGATTTTAAGTTGAAATTGAAAATTACACAATAGAATTGTAACGACCCAGAATTTTTGTCAATTAAAATTTGTATATTTAATTGAATTTAAATATTAATAAGTGAAATTTATAAGTTGAATAATTTTTATTTCGAATAATTAGATTTAACTGGATAATTAAATCGTTTATTTAATATTTGAAATTGTAGAAATAATTGAAAATCGAGTTTGATATGATTGAAAATAATTTGTAAAAGTTTATTTAATCATATTGAAGTTATAGAGAAGTTATAGAACTTTTAAAATTGAACTAAAAGTTTATTTGTGAAAATTGAATATTTTAATATTTAATTATCGACTGAAAAATAGCCAATTTTCGAACAGTCTCAGAATTGGACGAAACTAGTTCCATTGGATCCGCAATAGTTTGTTATTATCGGATTTCAATTTTCGTAGCAATCAGAGTTTTCGTTTGACCGTGGCAGCTCGAAACACATCGAAATTGTTTTAATATTAATTTAGCGAGTTAAAATAGTCATTTTTGTCCGCGGGCTTGGTGCGGTGGTGGGATGATGCGGCTCCCAAGTGGGAGGTTTGGGGTTCGAGTCCCACCTTGTGTGGAAGGAGAAACGACTTTTCACTTGGGAGGTATCCGGTTCATTTTCGCGCCTCCTGCCCCAAGCCAACCGAAAGGTCTGGCTGCCCGGAATAGTTGGTTGTGTCGGGCCTTCCGGTTATTCCCTAGGTTTACTGTTCAGGAATCGCAGGTCGGTAGTGATTGAACAGGTTTCCCTAGTTCCCAAAAAATAGTCATTTTTCAAACAGTCTCGGATTTCAACGAAACCAGTTTCATCGGATCCGTAATGTGATATTATTGTATGGTTTCAAATTTCGTGTCAATCGGATTTACAGTTTGTCCGAGGCAAGCCAAAACGCATAGAAATTCGTTTAATCGATTTAATTTAAAATCGATCGTTTATTGCCGTAACTCGCACAGATGATCGAATTGGCTCCCGAAACCTATTCCATTGTGTTCGGAACGTGGGGTAAACCTTAGAAACGCCAACCGGCACGCTTCGTTTGGAGTTCGGAAATTTTTCAATGAATTGTGATTTGGAGAATTTTCTATAAAAGCCCATTTACTTTCATTTTTGCAAATTAAATCAGCCCTAGGGTTTTAAAACGCAGCCGCCTCCATTTTGATTTAATGGCTGAAACACTCCCACACTTTTCATCACTTATCTCTCCATCCAGTCGATAATTTTCAAAACTTCCAACTACGGAAATGAAGAGCATGTCATGCTCTTCAAACTCAACGGTTGTGATTGTATATAGGCGAGTAGATCATTGGGAATTTTAGCTCGAAGGCCACGTTTTCACGCACGAATTCCCATGCAATGGAGAGGCCGAGCTTCTTGATATGGGGCCGAAGGTAACTCTTGTCACGAGCATTCGAGTGGTGTAACCTGATCGCCTTCAAGTGGCCTGTGGTGGGGTGCGAAATTCATGAAGTAGATGGCGGCCGTGGGTTTTTCTTTTGCGCGACCTGGAATGAGGAACGTGGGGAGAAGATGTAAAGGGCGGCTCAGATTTCTGGGCAATGAAATCAACGGCTGATAATTGATGTAGGGTTTTAAATTGTAAAATAATTTGTAGAATTATTATTTTATAATTCGTTCTAACTTTAAACTACTATAACTTTGTGATACGAGGTCGAAAAATCACGAAATCAGTTGCGTTGGGTTCATATGGACGAACACTACGTTATGGAGCTAGATTGGAGTCGATTGGAGTCAGTGAAAATTTCGGGTAAAATTAAACGCGCGTTTAATTTTATTCGAAATAAAACGCTGGAAATTGAAAATCAAGGTGAGAATTTCTCACTCAATCGAATAGTTTCGATTTAAATTTTAAATAGTTATATTTAAATTTTCTTGATTGTATGTTTGAATGATGATTTCTATCTATTGATTGTTAAAATAGACATTATGCGCCGTTAGTAAGCGGAGGTTATTTATTAAAAACATATACCGCGATAATTCCATCTTGTTTGGAATTGCTATTATATATGTACTTGGAGTTGATTTTCCCGCATTATATAGCGGATGAGACCCTATTGCGCCGTCTATTAAGCGGACAATATTTTATCAATCCCATAAACCGCGATAATTCCGTACTGGAACGGAATTGGTATTGTGCTAATGTTTGTGGATGCAGGGATCCAACTGGATTCCTCAACAATATTGATTTATTTACAGATATTGAAATGTTTGTTGATTATCATATCGATATATGATATTTAGATGTCGTGATTGACTATTTGGTGCTGTTGCATCATCGGATCCATTTTTGAAGTTTTAAAATAATGGTTTTTGATATTAAAAAGAATTTTAAAGTGATTTTTGAAAGTATACGTTTTATTAAATTTTGAATTGTTAAAATAAATAAATATTATAATTATATTGTTATAAAAGTTATGATTTTTGGAAAATAATACTTAAGTATGATTTTGAAGTATATAAGCTTTAAATAACGATTTGTAAATTATTAAAAGAATAAGTTTAGTTAAAATTGAGATTTTTGAATTATTTTAAACGGTTTATTTAAAAGATTTCTAAAATTAATATTTATAAATTAAAAATATAGGAATTATAAAACGAGTTTTATAAGTGTTAAAAAGAAGTATAAATGGATTTCATAAGTTAATGAAATCTATAGATTTATAAATTGTGAAATTTTAAAATAAATAGATTTCGTAAAAAAAAAGATTATAAGTAATTAACTTATAAATTAGATTTTTGGTATAAAATTGAGTTATAAATTAAATTGGTAAATAAAAGTGATTTTTATAAGTTGAAGTTTTTAGGAAATGAATATATATATATATATATATATATGAATTTGTAAACGTTGTTTATAAATCCGAAATCAATTGAATTTGGTGAAATAAACATAGAAGTTTAGTAAAGGGGATATATTCGCGATTTTGGATAGCGAATTATCTTTTGTATAATATGTGTCATAATAAAGAGTTTGGATCGGGAGTAATATTCACGATTTTGGACAGTGAATATATTAATTAAGTAAAATCGGTATGTTTTGGGAAAGTGACATTAAAAATGAAGTTAATTGTTTTAACGATGTTTTAAAACGTGTTAAATATCGAAACCATAGATTTCAACATTCATTGTTGAAATGAACGTTTTCGAGAAATAGAAGGAAATGGTGGACTATAACACTGTTGTTATAGTAAATGATTTCCGAAAGGAAATGTTTTGTATAGTATTGGGATTTATATATCTATTTTAATTTCGAATCCCTATACTAGTGATTTTGGGTTGTCGTAACAATGTTTTACGCAACATTCGTTTTGGCCCAAACAAATGTGTTTAAGAGAATGATTTCTTAAAGAATGAAATATATACTTAATTTCGATTTAAGTATATTGAATATCTTCCAAGTGTTGAAAATAAATGGATTTGTAAATTACTTATTATTAAATAAGTATGGAAATGTTTTCCAATATGAACTGAATATTTTGAGATTTTATCTTTTAAAGATAAATTAAAAATGAATATTAGAAATCGATTTGAAAATCGTATATTCATAGATATTTTGGAATTGTAAATTCACTATGGAATTTATAGAATAAAGGAAGATTTATTTTTGAAGTGTGGGAATTAATTTACGGATTTGGAATGTAAATATAAAGTAAATCGTTAAGGATTTATTTAATTGGTTTAAATGAATCATGTTGAAATGAAAGTATTTCCGCGTAAGGAAAATGTTTGAAATTTGTTTTCAAAAGTAATAAAGGTGAAAAGTGATTTGAAAATTTGTTTTCAAATGGTTGAAGTGTGGAAATTATATATCTAGTAAAGATATTTTGGAAAGTAAATAATTTGGGAAATTATTTGGAATTTGGTGATGTTGAACATGCCTATTGATAGTTAAATAATCCGACTATCAATATTTACCTTTAAATAGGTATTTGTTGTGATTTGCTTGAATTTGAATGCCACACTTATTTTTAAAATAAGCGCTCACTATTCGAGTTAGCCGGGAAAGGACCTTGGGGTCGTATAACCCATTCCGAATATGTGATACGTCGTTATGAATTGCATTTGATGACCGGTGTTGAAGACTGGATATTTGTGAAAACGGAAGGATTACTGTCGAATGTTTTTGCATCGGCTGATCTCCGATATAGAAATTTATTACCCTTTGTGATGGGAAGTCCGGTCGTGATTAGTGAATATCCGGATTGCAAGGACTTCTTTGGAAGTGCCTTCGATTCCGTTCGATCCCGGAACGTACTTGTATGGATGTGTGTCTGACGTTACAATTTGAGATGTAAAGCTGGTTTCTATCAAATATATTTCCGTTGGTGGCGGAGAATTTATTCTCTTAGCTTAACACGCTTAGAGGTTATGTAGTTGATGGTTACTAGTGATACATTCCCAAATTGGTAATGTGGCATACGAAGTGCTGTTGAGCATTTGATGATCAAAGCACGACTTTTATATAAAGCGTGGCTTTGTGGACGAGACTTCGTCGTACCTCACACCCCAGAAATGGTCAAAACAGGAAGGATGCAGCAAGGTTATTAGGGGGTAGCGCCCCTTTAGTGTATGTCATTCCTTCTGGATAGAGGTGGTATCATGGTATGGAGCCCGGATATTTAACCTATGTTGTTGCTACAAATTTATTGCTTTGTGGTTGTTGGAAATCGAGGATCCTTGGATATAGATCGGTTACGATCGGGGAATGACATATTTGTGTCAGTATTTACCTAGTTTGGAAGGTAACCCGGCCTTGTGTTGGCAGAGATCCGGTTAGGTTCTCGGGTCGTCTTTCCAGAGGCGTACCCATGTGGCAATGGGAAGTTCCTTAGCCTGACCATTTGTTGGAAATCCAAAGAAACAATACGATCTTGTACGGTTTTAGTTGTAGAACCTATCATTCACTTATGGTGGCGCCCCACTGTTTGGATGGTAGCTATAGTAGGCATAAGCGCGGAATGCTATGCTGGCTAATATTTATATCTTTACTTTCGAAATGATTTTTCCTACACTATGCACTAGTAATAATATCAAATGTTTCCTTTTAATACGTATCAAGCATATTTGACTATCATAGGGAGAAATCTCCTCCGATTCTGCGTCTACATTGTGTGTGTGAGTGCGGGAGGCCTTATGGTGGTCTCGTTTTCTAAAAAAAACATTGCGAATCTATTTTAAAATTATCCTGTACTATGTTTTAAAAATAAATTGTTTTAGTTCCCATACCAGTCACATGACTGACTCGGAGTTTATTGTTTTCCCTCCTAAACTCTGGGTGCCCACCAATTCCACACGGGCAGTCTAGAGTTAGGTTATCAGGATATTCTGGAATTCAGAAGTTGCTGGAGGCAAGCTGGTTGGCATGGCGTATTCACTAGTATATAGTATTTCTTTTCCGCTGTTTGTTGTTTTACACTCTGATGATGTAATGTAATGTGATGTAATGTAATAACTGATATAGTTCTTTGTTTAAAGATTATTCATTTATCTATTATATGTTGTTCCGCTGCGATTGTGAGATTCTGATATTGTTCTGTTGTTTTCTTTTCTTTCTCTCTTCTTCTATCTTCTACCTCTTCTTTAACCCTAACGGTACGGTTTTCCGGCATTCGATTGCTCGGCAGTTGATACAGTGGACGTATTGATGTTGGTTTTCGAGCGTCGAAAAGTCGCAAACGTTACATTTGGTATCAGAGCATATGGTTAAGCGACAACCATGGCTCTGTTGGGAATTACTCATTAGAGATAGAGTCGGTAGTACTCTAGAATGAGTGTGAGTGTAATAATAGATACGAGCGCGTATTTGTTAGTGAATATAAATTGTTTTGTATTGTGTTGACTTATCGGTTGATTGTTTATGAATTTGGTCGGTGCGGGAAGTACAACCATGATCGATATGGGTTTCTAAACTCTTAAATAAGATAAACTGACACAGTATTGTTTTAAATTGGGTAAAAGAAATAATTTTACCTTGATTATATTTTGATATAGAAGGAATAATTTTCTAAATATATTATATATCTTTAGATGTTTGGTTGTTAATGAAATAATCAAATATAAGAACCTAGAGTTTGAAAGGGTTTATAGCCAAACAAAATTCTATATATGATTTATCTAAAGGAAGAATAACTAAATTTGATTTAAACCAGAATTTAAATCCCGAGAAATTTGAAAAGTGTTTTAAATGTAATGAAAACAAAGGTTTGGGGATTTAAAATTCTTGGGAAGGTTGAAATGTTTTCCAAAGTGTTTGAAGGAAACGATTGAATATTATTTTAGGTAATATTTTTGAATGAGAATTGTTTTAAAATGAATTCGTGGAAGTGAGGAAGCACTTAACTCACTTCGGTCGCTGGAAAATAATCCCGATGATGATGGCCACATCATTAGAATTCATTTTCGAGTTTCTAAAGTGATGGATTGCTTCCATAGGAAATTGGGTTTGAGTTGATTATAATTTCAAAATGGTTTTGGGGTAAAACCAGGTAATTGAATTCTGGAAGCTCTATCTAGATAATGTGAAAAGTTAAAATGAACCAACTATTGAACCTATTAAGTGATGTTGATATTAATAAAATAAACAAATTAAGATGAATGAAAATTTTAATCCTGGAATTAAAGTTTAACTTGAATGAATGGAAGTGAATAAAAATGTATTTGAATTTAACTTAAGATGAGTTGAATAAAATTGGAATTTGAAATTGAGAAATGGAAATATAAGTTAAGTTAAACGAATGATGGTTGAAATGGAATATAACTTAAATAATGTTGAATAAAGTTGATTTTGGTGTCAAAGTAAATTAATCAAGAGAAGTAATGAATATGAACTTGAGTTATATAAATGAAATTCAACTTTATATTGTTAAAGGAATTAGCAATTGAATTAATGAATGGATTGAATGTTAATCAATAGAATGTAAATAATTGATATGGAATAATGAATGTAAGTGTAAATTCATTAAAAGTTAATGTTATTGGAAGTTGAATTATTGAATGGAAATCAATTTAATATGAACCAATTGGAACTAAAAGTGTTGGACCAAATAGAATGTAAATTAAATAATTTGGTTATGTTAAATAAACATTGGTTATTATTTGATTTTTAATTGATTGTATATAAATTCATTAAGTGTTAATGAAAGTGAATTAGTGAAATTGGAAGCTAAAGAATTTGAATCCAACTTGGAAGAAAATGAACTTGAATAGAATTGAAATTTGATTTGGAAATGAACCAACTTGAATGTAAATTATTAAATGCAAACTAATTGAAATTGGGTATGAGTAAATGTTAGTAAAATCCAATTTTAATGAATCAATTGGAAAAACAATTCATTAAATGTTAATGAGAAGTAAATTTATATTGATTTGGTAGTTGCATTTATTGCTATTGAATGCATTCCTATGTTGGCACATGTAGTTATTATGTTGCTATATGATGTATATTGGTATTATTTTCATATATACATGTTCTCATTTGTTTGTTGAGTATTTAGTAGTTGCAGATTGCGCTTGCTTCGCATTTGGAGTTCGCTTTCGCGCTATATTAGCCGTATATGCTCGCTAATAATATATAAGGTACATATCTCGGATAAAATATCGTACTTTTACACTTTTTTCCCTGCGGGATGCCTAATCACTTGATGAGATGTATATTTGTGATATATATACTGTCATTTTTTTCGGATCGAGCCGCGCAAAGGAGACTATGGCGAATTTTTCTGGAAAATTAAGGCGTTAGAATATTTTTAAGAAAATTGGGAAAATTTTGAAAACTATAAATTTGATTTGGAATTGGGAGTTAAACGATATAGTTGATTTTGAAAAAGATAACTAAGCATGATTTGAAAACTTAGTAAAGTATTGTACGAAGTTTAACTATAGATTTTGGAAAGTTAATGGATTCTGTAACTTTTTCTTACTTGGCACTTTCGAGGACGAAATTCTTTTAAGGGGGGAAGTATGTAACGACCCAGAATTTTTGTCAATTAAAATTTGTATATTTAATTGAATTTAAATATTAATAAGTGAAATTTATAAGTCGAATAATTTTTATTTCGAATAATTGGATTTAATTGGATAATTAAATCGATTATTTAATATTTGAAATTGCAGAAATAATTGAAAATCGAGTTTGATATGATTGAAAATGATTTGTAAATTTTTATTTAATCATATTGAAGTTATAGAGATGTTATAGAACTTTTAAAATTGAATTAAAAGTTTATTTGTGAAAATTGAATATTTTAATATTTAATTATCGACTAAAAAATAGCCAATTTTCGAACAGTCTCAGAATTGGACGAAACTAGTTCCATTGGATCCGTAATAGTTTATTATCGGATTTAAAATTTTGTAGCAATCGGAGTTTTCGTTTGACCGTGGCAGCTCGAAACGCATCGAAATTGTTTTAATATTAATTTGGCGAGTTAAAATAGTCATTTTTCAAACAGTCTCGGATTTTGACGAAACCAATTTCATCGGATCCGTAATGTGATATTATTGTATGGTTTCAAATTTCGTATCAATCGGATTTACAGTTTGTCCGGGGCAAGCCAAAACACATAGAAATTCGTTTAATCGATTTAATTTAAAATCGATCGTTTATTGCCGTAACTCGCACAGATGATCGAATTGGCTCCCGAAACCTATTCCATTGCGTTCGGAACATGGGGTAAACCTTAGGAACGCCAACCACACGCTTCGTTTGGAGTTCGGAAGTTTTTCGATAAATAGTGGTTTGGAGAATTTTCTATAAAAGCCCATTTACTTTCATTTTTGCAAATTAAAACAGCCCTAGGGTTTTAAAACGCAGCCGCCTCCATTTTGATTTAATGGCTGAAACACTCCCTCACTTTTCATCACTTATCTCTCCATCCAGTCGATAATTTTCAAAACTTCCAACTACGGAAATGAAGAGCTCGTCATGTTCTTCAAAATCAACGGTTGTGATTGTATATAGGCGAGTAGATCGTTGGGAATTTTAGCTCGAAGGCCACGTTTTCGCGCACGAATTCCCATGCAATGGAGAGGCTGAGCTTCTTGATATGGGGGCCGAAGGTAGCTCTTGTCACGAGCATTCGAGTGGTGTAACCTGATCGCCTTCAAGTGGCCTGTGGTGGGGTGCGAAATTCATGAAGTAGATGGCGGCCGTGGGTTTTTCTTTTGCGCGACCTGGAATGAGGAACGTAAGGGGAGAAGATGTAAAGGGCGGCTCAGATTTCTGGGCAATGAAATCAATGGCTGATAATTGATGTAGGGTTTTAAATTGTAAAATAATTTGTAAAATTATTATTTTATAATTAGTTCAAACTTTAAACTACTATAACTTTGTGATACGAGGTTGAAAAATCACGAAATCAGTTGCGTTGGGTTCGTATGGACGAACACTACGTGATGGAGCTAGATTGGAGTCGATTGGAGTCAGTGAAAATTTCAGGTAAAATTAAACGCACGTTTAATTTTATTCGAAATAAAACGCTGGAAATTGAAAATCAAGGTGAGAATTTCTCACTCAATCGAATAGTTTCGATTTAAATTTTAAATATTTATATTTAAATTTTCTTGATTGTATGTTTGAATAATGATTGCTATCTATTGATTGTTAAAATAGACATTATGCGCCGTTAGTAAGCGGAGGTTATTTATTAAAAACATATACCGCGATAATTCCATCTTGTTTGGAATTGGTATTATATATGTACTTGGAGTTGATTTTCCAGCATTATATAGCGGATGAGACCCTATTGCGCCGTCTATTAAGCGGATAATATTTTATCAATCCCATATACCGCGATAATTCCGTACTGGAACGGAATTGGTATTGTGCTAATGTTTGTGGATGCAGGGAAACAGGTTGGAGGGATCCAATTGGATTCCTCAACAATATTGATTTATTTACAGATATTGAAATGTTTGTTGATTATCATATCGATATATGATATTTGGATGTCGTGATTGACTATTTGGTGCTGTTGCATCATCGGATCCATTTTTGAAGTTTTAAAATAATGATTTTTGATATTAAAAAGAATTTTAAAGTGATTTCTGAAAGTATACGTTTTATTAAATTTTGAATTGTTAAAATAAATAAACATTATAATTTTATTGTTATAAAAGTTATGATTTTTGGAAAATAATACTTAAGTATGATTTTGAAGTATATAAGCTTTAAATAACGATTTGTAAATTATTAAAAGAATAAGTTTAGTTAAAATTGAGATTTTTGAATTATTTTAAACGGTTTATATAAAAGATTTCTAAAATTAATATTTATAAATTAAAAATATAGGAATTATAAAACGAGTTTTATAAGTGTTAAAAAGAAGTACAAATGGATTTCATAAGTTAATGAAATTTATAGATTTATAAATTGTGAAATTTTAAAATAAATAGATTTCGTAAAATAAAAGATTATAAGTAATTAACTTATAAATTAGATTTTTGGTATAAAATTGAGTTATAAATTAAATTGGTAAATAAAAGTGATTTTTATAAGTTGAAGTTTTTATGAAATGAATATATATATATATTTATGTGAATTTATAAACATTGTTTATAAATCCGAAATCAATTGAATTTGGTGAAATAAACATAGAAGTTTATTAAAGGGGATATATTCGCGATTTTGGATAGCGAATTATCTTTTGTATAATATGTGTCAGAATAAAGAGTTTGGATCGGGAGTAATATTCACGATTTTGGACACTGAATATATTAATTAAGTAAAATGGGTATGTTTTGGGAAAGTGACATTAAAAATGAAGTTAATTGTTTTAACGATGTTTTAAAACGTGTTAAATATCGAAACCATAGATTTCAACATTCATTGTTGAAATGAACGTTTTCGAGAAATAGAAGGAAATGGTGGACTATAACACTGTTGTTATAGTAAATGATTTTCGAAAGGAAATGTTTTGTATAGTATTGGGATTTATATATCTATTTTAATTTCGAATCCCTATACTAGTGATTTTGGGTTGTCGTAACGATGTTTTACGCAACATTCGTTTTGGCCCAAACAAATGTGTTTAAGCGAATGATTTCTTAAAGAATGAAATATATACTTAATTTCGATTTAAGTATATTGAATATCTTCCAAGTGTTGAAAATAAATGGATTTGTAAATTACTTATTATTAAATAAGTATGGAAATGTTTTCCAATATGAACTGAATATTTTGAGATTTTATCTTTTAAAGATAAATTAAAAATGAATATTAGAAATTGATTTGAAAATCGTATATTCATAGATATTTTGGAATTGTAAATTCACTATGGAATTTATAGAAGAAAGGAAGATTTATTTTTGAAGTGTGGGAATTAATTTACGGATTTGGAACGTAAATATAAAGTAAATCGTTAAGGATTTATTTAATTGGTTTAAATGAATCATGTTGAAATGAAAGTATTTCCGCGTAAGGAAAATGTTTGAAATTTGTTTTCAAAAGTAATAAAGGTGAAAAGTGATTTGAAAATTTGTTTTCAAATGTTGAAGTGTGGAAATTATATATCTAGTAAAGATATTTTGGAAAGTAAATAATTTGGAAAATTATTTGGAATTTGGTGATGTTGAACACGCCTATTGATAGTTAAATAATCCGACTATCAATATTTACCTTTAAATAAGTATTTGTTGTGATTTGCTTGAATTTGAATGCCACACTTATTTTTAAAATAAGCGCTCACTATTCGAGTTAGCCGGGAAAGGACCTTGGGGTCATATAACCCATTCCGAATATGTGATACGTCGTTATGAATTGCATTTGATGACCGGTGTTGAAGACCGGATATTTGTGAAAACGGAAGGATTACCGTCGAATGTTTTTGCATCGGCTGATCTCCGATATAGAAATTTATTACCCTTTGTGATGGAAAGTCCGGTCGTGATTAGTGAATATCCGGATTGCAAGGACTTCTTTGGAAGTGCCTTCGGTTCCGTTCGATCCCATAACGTACTTGTATGGATGTGTGTCTGACGTTACAATTTGAGATGTAAAGCTGGTTTCTATCAAATATATTTCCGTTGGTGGCGGAGAATTTATTCTCTTAGCTTAACACCCTTAGAGGTTATGTAGTTGATGGTTACTAGTGATACATTCCCAAATTGGTAATGTGGCATACGAAGTGCTGTTGAGCATTTGATGATCAAAGCACGACTTTTATATAAAGCGTGGCTTTGTGGACGAGACTTCGTCGTACCTCACACCCGGGAAATGGTCAAAACAGGAAGGATGCAGCAAGGTTATTAGGGGGTAGCGCCCCTTTAGTGTATGTCATTCCTTCTGGATAAAGGTGGTATCATGGTATGGATCCCAGATATTTAACCTATGTTGTTGCTGCAAATTTATTGCTTTGTGGTTGTTGGAAATCGAGGATCCTTGGATATAGATCGATTACGATCGGGGAATGACATATTTGTGTCAGTACTTACCTAGTTTGAAAGGTAACCCGGCCTTGTGTTGGCAGAGATCTGGTTAGGTTCTCGGGTCGTCTTTCCAAAGGCGTACCCATGTGGCAATGGGAAGTTCTTTGGCCTGACCATTTGTTGGAAATCCAAAGAAACAATACGATCTTGTACGGTTTTAGTTGTAGAACCTATCATTCACTTATGGTGGCTCCCCACTGTTTGGATGGTAGCTATAGTAGGCATAAGCGCGGAATGCCTATGATGGCTAATATTTATATCTTTACTTTCGAAATGATTTTTCCCACACTATACACTAGTAATAATATCAAATGTTTCTTTTTAATATGTATCAAGTATATTTGACTATCATAGGGAGAAATCTCCTCCGATTCTACGTCTGCATTGTCTGTGTGTGCGGGAGGCCTTATGGTAGTCTCGTTTTCTAAAAAAAAACATTGCGAATCTATTTTAAAATTATCCTGTACTATGTTTTAAAAATAAATTTTTTTACTTCTCACACCAGTCACATTACTGACTCGAAGTTTATTGTTTTCCCTCCTAAACTCTGGGTGCCCACCAATTTCCACGCGGGCAGTCTAGAGTTAGGTTATCAGGATATTCTGGAATTCAGAAGTTGCTGGAGGCAAGCTGGTTGGCATGGCGTATTCACTAGTATATAGTATTTCTTTTTCGCTGTTTGTTGTTGTACACTCTGATGATGTAATGTAATGTGATGTAATGTAATAACTGATATAGTTCTTTGTTTAAAGATTATTCATTTATCTATTATATGTTGTTCCGCTGCGATTGTGATATTGTTCTTTTGTTTTCTTTTCTTTCTCTCTTCTTTTATCTTCTACCTCTTCTTTAACCATAGCGGTACGGTTTTCCGGCATTCGATTGCTCGGCAGTTGATACAGTGGACGTATTGATGTCGGTTTTCGAGCGTCGAAAAGTCCCAAACGTTACAAGAATTAACTTATATATTTTCCAATAATTTTTTACCATTTGCTATTTTTTAAATAGACGTATTCCAAATATCAAAATTTCATTGTCAAATTCAATTGTTATATTTTCAAGGAAAATCCAGTTAACTACGTTATAAAATTCGTTAAAATTTATGGGTCGTTGCAGCAGTTGAAATTACTAACGTATATTTTCAAATCAGGAAAAAAGTTCGATTATTTCCTCGACCGTACTTGGATGTATAAAGTCAAAACTAGTAGGAAAGATTCAATAAAGGAACATTTCTTTAACGGTGTAAAGAATTTATTAGATTCGCTAAATCTAATAATCGAAATAACGAAGAAATTTGTTGCTCGTGTAGTAAGTGCCAACATTTGAAGTATTGAAAACTAGATATAGTCGAAGTATATTTGTATAAATATGGTTTCGTGCTGAATTATTATTTCTAGGATCGTCATTGAGAACTTATTGAACCTACACCTAATCCTATAGTGTTAGATGATGATAATATTATGACGAATCTGATAGAAAACATAGTGGAAGATGCAGCACGATCAGTGTTTCCTACCATTCAAGCTGACAACGAAGACGTAAAGGTAGAAGAAGAACCGAGTGTGGGAGCTAAAAGAATATATGATTTATGGATTATGCTAAGAGGTCGTTATGGGACGGTTGTGAAAGTGGAACCGAGCTATCAGTAACCACCGATTACATTATTATTAAATCAAAATTCAACCTTACAGAAGCTGCATTTACAGCAGTTGTACAAGCTGCAAAACGACACATCCCACACAATAATCTTATGTGCGATAGTCATTATAAAGTGAAAAAACCGATGTCCGTTTTTGGTCTGCCATACGAAAAGGTAGATACATGTGTATTGGAAAGATGACATTGACCTTAGAAAATGCAAAATATGTAACGAGGAAAGATACAAATCAAGAAAGAAGAAAGGAAAAGAAGTTCCATACAAGAAAATGCATTATTTACCTATCACTCCCGGACTTCAAAGGTTATATGCATCTTCTGCTACGGCATGTCATATGCGAAAGCACGGTGTGAGCACATCAGAAGAAGGAACTTTGATACATCTATCCGACGGAGAAGCATGGAAACATTTCGTTAAGACTTATCTCGCATTTGCTGCAGAAAGCCGTAATGTCAGACTTAGTTGATGTACGGATGGATTTTCACCATTCTCTCAATTTGGTAGTAAATATTCATCCTGGTCAATTATCAATACTCCACATAATTTACCTCCATGGATGTGTATGAAACACCATGTAGTTTTTCACTGTTGTCGTCCCTGGCCCTCATGATCCAACACAAGGAATCAATGTTTATTTACAACCATTGATCGAAGAGTTGAAAAAAAATGTGGAATGAAGGAGTTGAAACATACGACATTTCGTGTGACAACCCGAATTTTTCAGACATCGGATAATTGGATAGTTATCTGATTTAACTTCTGAAGATACTGATTTATAAATTAAACAAATAAATGAGATAATCTCCTTTATAATTATTTAAAATTGATAAAACTGATTATTTTCTAAACAATAATAATAATGTGTTATTTATATATATATATATAGATGGATTTTAGTACAATTATTATTCACAAATTGAATTTGTAATTGTTTAAAAGTGTATATTTATATATTTGAGTTGATTTTTAAATTGGATTTTTAATTGAATTTGGAATTGAACTTGAAATTTAAAAAGATTGCTATCTTAAAAATAAATTGGATTTGAAAATAAAATATGTATGAATTTATTTATATATATATTTAGTTTTATAACATATTCTTTGAAATTTTATAAATGTAAGAGAATATATTTAATAAGGATATAAATTGGTAAAACATATACATATATATAAACTAAATATAATTTATCATACAAATTACAAATGTAAGTGTTTAAATCATGGGAAATAACAAGTGCAATAATTCTAGCATAAATTTTAACAAGTGTCATTCGTATATTTATTTTGAGAAATTAATAGGAATAAAATTCAAAACTATATGATACTACATCTTCTCCTATTCTCATTTTTTTTCTTTTATTCAAAAACCTATATCAGCAAGTTAAAGTTAAAGATCAGAAAAAAAACCAGAATTCATCTAGAAATTGAAAACCATTTCAATATCAAAACAACAAATCAAACTGTCTCAAGTTATCAAACCAGAAGGAAATCAGCTTCAAAATAAAAGAAACTCAACAACAATCAAGTTCAGAGCAAAGCAAGAAAATTCAATATCTATGCAACCCAAAGTAAATCAAGTTTCAGTTTTAAATTCAAAGAACAGATTTCAAATTTTTCAAAGGGCTGACCTCTGTTATTCTACAGGTGAGTAAACATTGATTTAATATGTTTATATTCTGAAATATATGAAGAATCATAGTTGTAATGTAGTGTAATGTTTTGATTATGTCTGTATCAAAATATGTGTATGAAAATTTTATGTGCATGTTGAGCATATGATATCTTGACTCTGATTTGGCTTACAGACCAAATGAATCACTCAAAAACTCAATATCTCTTCACTAAATCAATTATAGGATATAGTGTTTAAAGGGAAGATGTTTAAATTGGTGAAATCCTAATTCAAAAGTTAACTCAAGTAAAATTTATTGATTTATTGTCTGAAATAATAAATTTCCAGTAGAAAAAAAGTAAATAAGTGCAGGAATGAACTGTTCTCTGTTTTTCAAACAAAGCGAGTAAACTAATTCCTTAAGACTTTAATAAGTGTATATAATTTGTTATACGTGAATTAAGTAGTGAAAGTTGTTTGCGGAAAAGTAAATGCATTATACATATGTTTATATTTTGTAAAATTTTTTTTGTATGCATGTCTGGGAAAGGTAGATGAATGCCTCTGTCTGTGTTTACATGTTTCCAAAAAAATAAAAAAATAACAATAAAAATCTGATCAAAATTTAAACCATCCTATCTAGATGATTTTAGAATTCGATCCCTAAATGGAAAATGACTATGGCAATGTAATACAAATTTCAAAAAGGATTTCTAGTATATTTATTGAATAAATATTTTTTTAAATTGAAATTTACTGTTGTTATCCCATTTTTTGGACAAAACTGGAATATCAATGTTGTGTGCATTTCCACCACGACCGGAACAAGAAGAAGCAGCCAGCAAGCCATACGAGAGCTCATTCGGCATACCTTGGTTCATCCGGCATCTCCAACATTCAAGCCCCTTTCGGCATCTACAACGTAAAGTCCATTCGGTATCAAAGGATTAAAGTTTCATTCGGCATTCAAGGCGCTTTGTTTCATCCGGCGTTCCCAATACAAGAAGCATTCGGCAGAAGCATTCGGCACCTCATTCGGCAGAAGCATTCGGCACTCCCCTTCCCACCGAATCAACTACAACCGAAGCTCCATCCTTCTCCATCACCTACCTATCACTACCGAGCCATGATATCACCGGACCAAACCCACCATCACTGGTCCAAAATCCACCGAACCATCTCATCCTCCATCCTCCTACCGAACCCAAGCTCCACTGGACCATACTCCTACCACCGAACGAGCTCCACTCAACCTACCACCGGACCAACCTACCACCGGTCCAACCATCCTTCTCTCCAAGCACCGCCGAACCGAAGAACGCCGAACCAAAGTTGCCAGTCCAGATTGCTTCGGCCCAAGCCCACCAGCAGCTATAAACATACAAGACCCCTGCCCCCAGCCTCACTCTATAAATAGAGGGGCAGGGGTACAACAATGGGGGACGAGTTTTGGGGAAGTTTGAGAGCTCAAGCCTGGAAGGAACTCTCAAACAACTTTAGATACTTGTAATCACAGCCTTGTACTTGTAATCTAAAGAAAAAAGGAGAATAACATATAAAGTGGACGTAGGCACGTTCTGGCCGAACCACTATAAATCTGTGTGTCTTTTACAGTTTAGTCCCTGCTTTTTATATATTTGCATAAATCACCCAAATCACTAAATACAACATAAAATCAACCAACTCATACGACTTTGGGTGTTTGCGACCATTTTTTACGCAAACAACTGTAATGGACATTTTAAATCTGAAAATTTAAGTACTAAAATTTCTGGTTATGAATGCATGTTTAAATTCAAGCTTCAAAACCATGATTTTTGGTATGAATTTTATGATTTTTAAGTTTGCGAATTGGGGGATATTATGAGTTGATCAAATTTGGTACTTTTGTCGAATGCTGGCGATCTCGTGATTCTGTGGCTTCGGGCTTGGAGTATATGGTGGCTTGTCAACCATTGATCGATGGAAAATTAGTGGGAAAACTTATAATCACTCGTGGTGGTCAGTGAATGATGATTTAGGGTTTGTTTTACCTATTGGGTTCGTTTGAGTTCTCGAACAATTTCTCCGTCTTGAGTGTTTCGAGTTCGATCGGATCAAGGGAAATGCTGCTTAAGTCGATGATAAGTTGTTGTCGTGGTGGCATGATTTCTTAAGGGAGGGTTTGACGGCGATCGGAGGTTTTCCGATGGTGATGGTTCCAGTTTTTGGTGCGAGTGGCTCGATTTCGTTCGACTATCGAAATCATCATTCTGGTTGTATGTATGGGTCAGCGAGATGATGGGCACTGGGTTGATGATCGAGAAGTTGATCGGAGAGGGGTGAAGTTGCTGTGCACGTACACGAATTCACATTCGTGTCAGTGGTGGTTTTGGCTTCAGGAAGATGAAGATTGCACGGGTCGACTCAAGGGGTTTGGCGTGTTGAACTTTAAGTTGTTGAGTATCTTGGTTAGCTAGGGGTTCGTTTCGGGGAGGGAACGAAGCAGGCTCGGTTTCGTTCTGTGTAGAATTTGGTTCCCAGATTTATTTGTTTGGTGTGGAGTTTGAATAAGTATTCAATAAAGTTAAAATGGGGTTTCAAACCAAGATTTTAATTCAGTTACCAAGGAAGACTCAAAAGCTAAATTTCAAAGATAAATTGTTTTAAAATTTAGCTGATTTTTGTAAATCATATGTTGGGAAATTATGAAATCAAATCTCTAAGTATTCCGAGAGAAAAAGAATATGTAAGAGATGAGTTAATGTTTTGTCTTTAATTAATTAGAGGTTAATGGAAGGGTCATTAATTAGTAATTTATGGGAAATTACTAAATGAGATTTATTCATAAATGAAGTATAATCACTTAGAGTAAGTAATTAAGGGATAATTACTTGAGAAAGAGAATAATTACTTTATGGAAGTAATTAAGAATTAATTACTTAGTGTAATTAATTAAAGAATTTATTAATTAAGGAAATTAATCAAGGGTTTGTTAATTAATGAGTATGATTTATTAAAGGATAATTAATCAATATAAGTGGTTATAGAATAATTAGTTTGAGTAATTAATTAAAGACAAAAGTAATTAATATTGAATGGGTAAAGGTTAATTAATTTGTATAATTAATTAAGGACTGTTCCTTAATATAATGAAGAATAATTAATCTAGGGTGATTAATAAAGATGGATAATTGAGAGATGATTAATTAATTGATTTGGGATTAATTAATGTTAAGAAAAGGTAATCTAAGTGATTGAGGTTAGTAATTTAATTAGAAATAATTAAATTAATTTTGGGAGTGATCAATTTTTTCTTATGATGATTTAATGATGTTAAACGCCTTAAATTGATTGTAATCTCTGGAATGAAATGTTTTATGACATGATATGCTTGGGTGAACTATGATTGTGACGCCCCACCTCCATACTCACGCTAGCCAAGGACACTACGAAGTAAGGCCGTCAACTAGCACGAAGAATAAGGCTGTTTAGGAGAAACCATCCATGTAATTACTTTGTGCGAGCACCGATATGTCAGATAGAAAAACATGCATTTCATTTCAAGAGGAAATTCGACATACCGATACAAACTCAAAATTACAACACAGTGGCTATATAATCTTCGAAAACAAATATAGAAATAAGCATAACATAAGTTAGTCAAAGATATCTATATCACAAAGGCGGAAATAGATATGAATATAACACATAGAAGTGTATATTAGAGTATTGGTCAAACAAGATCCATAATATAACAAAAGAATAGATACAAGTGCTAGACAAAAGAATATGTATACATCAAGAGTCTCTATCTCGAATGTATAAAACAAAAACAACTAATCTAAAGTAGTTAGCCAAAAGTCAGATAATAACCCCCAAATGAGGAGTCAAGCAGAAGCACCTGTAACATCTCGGTCTGAACCAAGTATTATTTAATAAGAAAATCATAAACGGATCAGTCTAGCTATAATTATCAGATAAAAATGAGATAGAATAAGAGATATGACAAATACGTATGATAACAATAATGTCATACTGTGATAAGTATGCAATTGAAAATCAACCAAAGATTAATCAATATCACAAGAATCTTCTCATAGATTCAAAAAGAATATCGTATTCTTTATTTTATTCACCAAACAAAATATATTGACATCATATCGATGCCAATCATCAAACTGGTGAAACACAAATTTTAGAAATCATCAATTAGAAATCCAAAAATCACAAAAAGGGGGAGGCCTATCACAAAACGGGAGCATGATAACTCACCAACACGTGTATAACGGGACGCTATCCCATGGTTGCTAACCATAGAGCCGGTGCAACGACGTAGTACAATATCGGTACACCTGAGGAACTAGAAACTCAAATAATTCGAAACAACGACGTAGTACAACAGTACACCCGATGATCCTGATAAGTCGGTACAACAACGTAGTACAAAGGTACGTCTGATGAACCGAACTCCATAAAGAAAAATGGGTCGCTAGCCCATAAGAATTGAGTCGAAACTCCAAAGGACTATTAGGCCGTTAGCCTATATAAGAAATGAGATGAAACTCAATAAAACGAGGTACCATCCCCTACGTGGACAGAGAGATATAGCATATCGCTAGTCTAAATCACAAAAATGATCATCAATGATCAATGAAAAGTGTGAATTACACTAAGCTAGTAAATAAATGAGTTTAGCTTCATGTCCCATAACCACTGGCTTAACTTAAGTATTTATGAAAAAATTATAGATTTCCACTCTAAAAATTATCACATGAGTTTCAATCGAACAAGTCAAAGAATTAACTGACGAAGTGAACGCAAGCGTTTCATACCACTTATTTTGCTAAGTCGTTTAACTGGATTTCTCGAACGAATGAGGTAGAGGTTTGTATATACTAATAGATTGGAAAATGGTTTTATAAACGAGTTTTGTATAAAAATAGAGTTGAAATCATCTTTGAGAAAGAGTTTGAATATTTACTATTAGTACAGAAACATTTGCATTTAAACGTGACAAACCATAGAAATGATTGTAAGAACAATCAATCATCAAAATTTCACGTTCAAAGACGTGAATTAAATCCAAGAAATCGATTCCAAATCCATCAAAATGGATAAACCCAAAAATTCCATAATGGAAGTCATCAAAGTCGATAATAAATGATAACAACAAATCGGAAAACCATGAATCGATAAAAATTGGAATTTCAAGAAAAATAGGCTAAATAGGCAAAATAGACTGAATACAAGCAGGTTAGTCGACTGGCACTCTGAGAACAGTTGACTGACCAATGCCTGGAAAAACTCTCGGGTTCCAAGTCAGTCGAATGGACTCAGAGGGTCAGTTGACTGGTGCATGTTTCCCAGTATTTCCAACCTATACAAATGAAGAGCAAACTCAACCAATTCGCGACCGGACGAGCAATGGCGTTAGGGGTTTATGACAATCGACAACCCGACCTTATAGGCTCTTCAATGCATCACAAAAACATGTTCAAACAACAAAGTTAGGATTTTTAAAGATTTGACTTCAAAGTACCAAAAATTGGAACATTCATAAAACCAATTCAATCCAAAGCCAATGAACATGGAATAGGAGTTAGGAATTCATACCTAACAACAATGAAGCTTATAGACATAGATGTGAGATAAAAATATCACCTTTTGCACAAAAACAAGGAAGAAGAAGCTATAGAGCAAGGCAAGAACAAGCACTCTTCAATTCCAACCCAAGAAGCTTGAATCTAAGCTTAAAAGAAAAACATTTCCTATGTTAGGGTTTAGGAATTTCTGAAATTGAAGGTAGAATGAGTTGGAGAAGAAGAGGATGCTTACTAATGGCTTCTCTTTGAATTTGGAGTTAGAGCTTGGATTTGCAATGGAATAAGGGCTTAGGAATTCTAATTCTTTTTCTCTTCTCCCATTTTTACCTAAAGCTTGAAGGTATTAGGAAATGAAAGTGAAAAGAAGTGGGGGTGGAGCTAGAGCTAATAGTTTTGGCTAATCCGAACCCAAAGTCCAAAGTGCAAAGGTCAAATTTTTAGCTAGCTCCAAACATATCAAAGTTTATACTCAAAAAGGTCGCAAACACCATTTTGAACTCAATGGAAGTGGTCCCAAGTCCTGATTCTATCATTTGCAAAACGTAGAATTTTGGACTAAAATCCGACTAACGATGCTGTATTTAAATAAAATATTTAAATATACAATCGTAAAATATGCGGCTTGTTACAGACTCCCCTCCTTAAAGAAATTGCGTCCTCGCAATATTTGAGAAGAAAATAAAAAGTAACAACCATAAAAGCATATCAACACAAAAGAAATTTGAAATAAGAAGTTCACCTCAAAGAGCACGAGAGAGTAAGTCCGGATGTGTTCGCTCGATGAATTCTCTAGATTCCCAAGAACAATCTTTAGGATTTGAGGACCATTGAACTTTCCCAAGAGGGACATCTTTATTTCGAAGGCCTTTTACCTCCGATGCAATGATACGAATAGGATGCTACTCATAAGTCAAACTAGGTGAAACTTCAATTTCTTCCACAACACTGGACTCAAGAATAGAATCAGAATCTCGAAGGCATTTCCATAGTTGAGAGACGTGAAATACGTCATGAATAGCAGAAAACTGAGCCGGTAATAAAAGGCGATAAGCCACGGAACCAATACGTTCGGTGATGGGAAATGGACCAATATATCGAGGTGCTAATTTTCCCGATCCATTGAAACACACAACACCCTTCATAGGTGAAACACGAATAAACACAAAATCTCCCACAGAAAATTCCAATTTCCTTCTTCGGTTATCGGCATAGGATTTTTGCCTACTTTGAGCCTCTTTCATCCTATGGCGGATAAGATCAATCTTTTCTGTGAAATCACGAATAAAGTCTGGACCTAAAACCAGCTTCTCACCGGCCTCAAGCCAACAAGAAGTAGATCGGCATGGCCTTCCATAGAGTGCCTCAAAAGGTGCCATACCAATACTAGATTAGAAACTATTATTATAGGAAAACTCAACAAGAGAAATATGATCTTCACAACTTCCACCAAAATGAAGAACACATGCACAAAGAAGATCTTCAAGAGTTTGATTCACACGTTCGGTTTGTCCATCGGACTGTGGATGATAAGCGGTGCTAAAATTAAGCTTCGTTCCCTAAGCTTTTTTAAGACTCTTCCAAAATCCACTAGTAAACAATGGAACACGATCACTAATAATAGAAGTAGGAACCCCATGCAATTTAATTTCTTTAATAAAGAGTTTGGCCAAAAGAGGTACGGTCCGGTTGGACCAAACGGGAATAAAATGGACGGATTTTGTAAGTCTATCAACTATCACCCAAAGACTATCATGACCCGAACGAGAACGGGGAAGTCCGTCAATAAAATCTATGGAAATTTGATCCCACTTCCAAATTGGAATGTCCAAAGTTTGCAACAACCCACCGGGCCTTTGATGCTCGGCCTTAACAGGTTGGCAAGTCATGCAATGCTTAACAAATTTAGCATTATCAGATTTCATTCCATCCCAATAATAATGTCGCTTCATATCCGCGTACATTTTTCTAATACCGAGATGAATGGTAAATTTAGAACGATGTGAATCTTCTAAAATATCTTTACGAGGATTATCAATAACTGGCACGATAAGTCTACCAAATTTTCGAATGCCGCCACGAGCATCAATATCAAAGTCTTTCAAACCTTCAATATCAATTTTATCCCTACATTTTTGGCTAAGAAGAGCCAATTCAGGATCTAACTTTTGAGCTTTAAGGATGCGGTCAAGAAGAGAAGGATAAGCCTCAAGGCTACATAAAACGAGAGATGCACGTAAATCGGATTCATGATCTCAAATCTCACAACTGGATAAAGTCTCGAGATTGTTCCATTCAGATATCATCATAGAAACAACCGCTTGTTGCTTACGGCTAAGTGCATCGGCAACACGATTTCCCTTTCCGAGAGTATAAAGAATACCAAGATCATAAGATGCAAGGAATTTGAGCCAACATTGTTGATGCAAATTAAGTTCCTTTTGAGAGAATAAATACTTCAAAGATTTATGATCGGTATAGAGAATAAATTTCTCTCCCAAAATATAATGATGCTAAATTCGAAGGGCAAAAATAATAGCCGCAAGCTCTGAATCATGAGTGACATATCTAGTCTTGGCTGGCTTTAATTGCCTAGAAGCATAAGCAATAACGCGTTCTCTTTGCATAAGAATGGCTCCCAAACCAATACGACTAGCATCGGTATAAATAATAAAATCTTGGTTCCATTCGGGAATTACAAGAATAGGAGCATCAGAAAGGAGTGCTTTTAATTTCTGAAAAGAAGCTTCACATTTGTCCGACCAAATGTATTTAACTCCTTTCTTTGTCAATCTAGTAAGAGGCACTGAAATTTTAGAAAAGTCCTTTATGAACCGGCGGTAATAACATGTCAATCCAAGAAAGCTACGAATTTTTGTCATACTCTCCGGTCTCTTCCAATTTTGAATCGCTTCAATCTTTGAAGGATCCATGGAAATTCCGGATTCGGAAATAATATGACCGAGAAACTCACCCAAGATTGCCAAAAGTGGCATTTAGAAAATTTTGCTTTCAATTGATTGCTCCTAAGAGTATCCAGCACAATCCGAAGATGCTTTTCATGCTCCTCCTCGGTTTTAGAATACACAAGAATATCATCTATAAAGATGAGAACAAATCAATCGAGGAAGTCTTTGAAAACTCGATTCATAAGGTCAATGAAATAAGCCGGAGCATTCGTTAAACCAAATGGCATAACAAGCCATTCATAATATCCATAACGAGTACAGAACGATGTCAAAGGAATGTTATCCTCTGAAATACGAAGCTGATGAAAACCGATTGCCAAGTCTAACTGTGAAAAGACTCTAGCACCACTACGTTGATCGAATAGATCATCAATCCGAGGTAAGGGATATTTATTCTTGATGGTGAGACCATTAAGCTTACGGTAGTCAATGCAAAGCCTAAGTGTACTATCAGCTTTCTTCACAAAAATAGCCGAAGCTCCCCAAGGAGAGGAACTAGAGAGAATAAAATACTTCGTCTCCAATTCGGATAATTTTTTGCGCATCTCCTCATTTTCTTTATTGGACATACGATAAGGAGGACGAGTAATAGGCAAAGCTCCAGGAATTAGATTAATCCTGAACTCAATTGCTAGCTTAGGGGGTAATCCTAAAACGGGCTCAAATATGTCGATAAATTCACGACAACATGAATAAGAGAAATGACATCTTCCTCATCATCATTATCGTCACCATGAGGATTTAAAGAATATAAAGATGCTGCCAAGTTGGAGTCTGAATCTTTAACAACAATAGAAAGCTACTTAACCGATTAAGGATGTCGAAGATGAATAGTCCGCTTAGGACATAGGATATGGACTTCATAACGGTTAAGCCAATCCATTCCCAAAATCATTCCGAAGCCTAAGTAACGCATGACATGCAAATTGACTCGGAAAGAAAAATCACGTAAAATAATCTCGACATCTTTACAAAGCAAACTGAGTGTTGCAGATCCACCAACCGGACTCGCAATTCTCAAAGAAGTCATTAAAGACATAACACTTAAAGAAAAAGTGTCAACAACCTCTTTTGATATAAAAGAATGGGATGCACCTGTATCAAAAAGAACTCGAATAGGTTGATCACGAAACATAATAATTCCATCAAGGATAGAATGAGAAATACCTTGACCACGAGAAGTATTACTAGGGGCTTGCACAACATTTAGCTTTCCCTCCTTCTTGCCTTGAAGTTTGGGACATGAAGATAGAAGATGACTCGAACTTTTGCAATAAAGACAAAAGAGAGGTTTCGGACATCTATTGACATAATGGTCCTTAGAACCACAATTGTAGCACTGCCCACTACTAGGGGTAGGAGTCTTTGCTACCGAAGTTGCTTGCTTCCCTTTCTTGTTCGGATTTGGGCCTTTGAAATTAATAGTCCTTTTCTTGTTGCTATTGAAGTTCGGTTTGGCACTAACAACTTCAACATCACTCTCTTTATCAGCCTCTTCAAGTTTAAGAGCGATATCTATAAGTTGGTCAAAAGAAAATTTCAATTTCAGAAGTAATGGCTTCTTGAGATTTTTATTCAAGCCATAAAAAAAATCTCTGATTCTTCTTCAATGGAGTATTAATAATACTCAACCCCGTATTTAGAAAGAGATTCGAAAGATGCGACATATTCCATCACAGAAGATTCACCTTGAACAAGGTCAATAAAACGACGGGCCAAAGTCACTTTTTCACCTTTCGGCACAAACTTTGATTCGAATCTTTCCCGGAATTTCTCCAAAGTAAGATCCGCTTCAATAATTTTAGAAATAAGAAGCTCATACCAATCTAATGCTCTTTCTTGGAGCATGCTAGAAGTCACTTGGACTCGATGAAGGTCAATAAGTTTCATGCGAGAAAAGATGCGATTGCATGTTCTAAGCCAAGCTTGGACTTCGATATCGCCCTCGGAACCCCTGAACGGCCTTCCATCCAAATTGGTATAGTCACTGCAAAAGCGTGCAAACCTAGATTTAGGGTGAGTAGGCCCTGGAATGGGTCCGGCGGCCTGACCATTCTTTACTAGATGTAGAAGTTGTTGTGCAGACATAAACACTCCATCCTGGGAGTAGCACTAGATTGATGGCGCTGGGACGGCCAGGTCTAACCATTTCTCTTCTTTAAGAAAGAAAGAAAGAAGAAGAAAAAAGGTTATTCACAAAATGAATATCAAACAATAATGATTGATAAAACAAGGCATGACAAAAGAAAATAGGATAAGACGATACAAGACTCGAATTAAATCCTAAGGCACGACTCCTAAGATGGACTTAGGACGATGATCCTTGTTAAATTATTCTACATTGTTCCAAAGTTTGGCTCTGATACCATGCTGTGACGCCCCACCTCTATACTCATGCTAGCCAAGGACACTACGGAGTAATGCCATCAACTAGAATAAGGCTGTTTAGGAGAAACCATCCATGTAATTACTTTGTGCAAGCACCGATATGTCAAATAGAATAACATGCATTTCATTTCAAGAGGAAATCCGACATACCGATACAAACTCAAAGTTACTACACAGTGGCTATATAATCTTCGAAAACAAATATAGAAATAAACATAACATAAATCAGTCATAGATATCCATATCACAAAGGCGGAAATAGATATGAATATAACACATAGAAGTGTATATCAGAGTAGTGGTCAAACAAGATCCACAATATAACAAAAGAATAGATACAAGTGCTAGACAAAAGAATATGTATACATCAAGAAGTCTCTATCTTGAATATATAAAACAAAAACTACTAATCTAAAGTAGTTAGCCAAAAGTCAGATAATAACCCCCAGATGAGGAGTCAAGCAGAAGCACCTGTAACATCTCGGTCTGACCCGAGTATTATCTAATAAGAAAACAATAAACGGATCAGTCTAGCTATAATTATCAGATAAAAATGGGATAGAATAAGAGATATGACAAATACGTTTGATAACAATAATGTCATACTGTGATAAGTATGCAATTGAAAATCAACCAGAGATTAATCAATATCACAAGAATCTTCTCATAGTTTCAAAAAGAATATCGTATTCTTTATTTTATTCACCAAACCAAATATATTGACATCATATCGATGTCAATCATAAAACTGACGAAACACAAATTCTAGAAATCATCAATTAGAAATCCAGAAATCACAAAAAGCGGGCGGCGTATCACAAAACGGGAGCATGATAACTCACCAACACGTGTATCACAAACGGGACGCTATCCCACGGTCGCTAATCATAGAGCCGGTGCAACGACGTAGTACAATATCATTACGCTTGAGGAACCAGAAACTCAAATATTTCAAAACAACGACGTAGTACAACAGTACGCCCGATGATCCTGATAACTTGGTACAACAACGTATTACAAAGGTACGTCCGATGAACCGAACTCCATAAAGAAACATGGGTCTATAGCCCATAAGAATTGAGTCGAAACTCCAAAGAACTACTAGGTCGTTAGCCTATATAAGAAATGAGACGAAACTCAATAAAACGAGGTACCGTCCCCTACGTGGACAAAGAGATATAGCATATCGCTAGTCTAAATCACAAAAATGATCATCAATGATCAATGAAAAGTGTGAATTACACCAAGCTAGTAAATAAATGAGTTTAGCTTTATGTCCCATAACCACTGGCTTAACTTAAGTATTTACGAACAAATTTTAGATTTCCACTCAAAAAATTGTCACAAGAGTTTCAATCGAACAAGTCAAAGAATGAACCGACGAAGTGAACGCAAGCGTTTCATACCACTTGTTTTGCTAAGTCGTTTAATTGGATTTCTCGAACGAATGAGGTAGAGGTTTGTATATACTAATAGATTGGAAAACGGTTTTGTAAACGAGCTTTGTATAAAAATAGAGTTGAAATCATATTTAAGAAAGAGTTTGAATATTTACTACTAGTATAGAAACCTTTGCATTTAAACGTGATAAACCATAGAAATGATTGTAAGAACAATCAATCACCAAAATTTCACGTTCAAAGACATGAATTAAATCCAAGAAATCGATTGCAAATCCATCAAAATGGATATACCCAAAAATTCCAAAATAGAAGTCATCAAAGTCGATAATAAATGATAACAACAAATCGGAAAACCATGAATCGATAAAAATTGGAATTTCAAGCAAAATAGGCTAAATAGGAAAAGTAGACTGAATACAAGCAGGTCGGTCGACTGGCACTCGGAGAACAGTCGACTGGCTAATGCCTAGAGAAACTCTCGGGTTCCAGGTCAGTCGACTGGACTCAGAGGGTCAATCGAATGGTGCCTGTTTCCTAGTATTTCCAGCCTATACAAATGAAGAGCAAACTCAACCAATTCGCGACCGGACGACAATGGTGCTAGGGGTTTATGCCAATCGATAATCCGACCTTATAGGCTCTTCAATGCATCACCAAAAACATGTTCAAACAACAAAGCTAGGATTTTAAAGATTTGACTTCAAAACACCAAATATTGGAACATTCATAAAACCAATTCGATCCAAATCCAATGAACATGGAATAGGATTTAGGAATTCATACCTAACAACAATGAAGGTTATAGACATAGATGTGAGATAAAAATCTCACCTTTTGCACAAAAACAAGTAAGAAGAAGCTATAGGCAAGGAAAGAACAGTCACCCTTTAATTCGAACCCAAGAATCTTGAATCTAAGCTTAAAAGAAAAATATTTCCTATGTTAGGGTTTAGGAATTTCTGAAATTGAAGGTAGAATGAGTTGGAGAAGAAGAGGATGCTAACCAATAGCTTCTCTTTAAATTTGGAGTTAGAGCTTGGATTTGCAATGGAACTAGGGCTTAGGAATTATAATTCTTTTTCTCTTCCTCCATTTTTATCTAAAGCTTGAAGGTATTAGGAAATGAAAGTGAAGAGAAGTGGGGGTGGAGCTAGAGTTAATAGTTTAGGCTAACCCAAACCCAAAGTCCAAAATGCAAAGGTCAAATTTTTAGCTAGCTCCAAACATATCGAAGTTTATACTCAAAAAAGTCACAAACTCCATTTCGAACTCAATGGAAGTTGTCCCGAGTCCTAATTCGATTGTTTGCAAAAAGTAGCATTTTGGACTAAAATCCGACTATTGATACTATATTTAAGTAAAATATTTAAATATACAATCGTAAAATATGCTGGTTGTTACAATGATATTGTGGTTATCTATCGATGACGACTTGCTGTATAAAAAGTGACATCTTGTATTTAAAGGTTGAATTGTGTTTCACTTGAATAACGTGGGTTAAGATGGTATTGAATTCAAAGTGACCGGAGTCGGGTATTAGTAAATACCCGAAACCACTTTGATTCTTTATGGATTGATATGTGAAATCAATAGGCTGGAATGGAATGATATAAGTGAATTGGACCATTTAATCGAATTTTTGGTACTTAGAAATTGATATGTGAAATTAGAGATGTCTATCAAAAATTGTGAATTTGTAAATTGATACGAGTTACCCCAGGTTTTGTGTAAGTTTTATGCTGTTGTATTTCATGTTAGATGGGTTTACTCACGCTGGTTTCCATCCTGACTCGGGTGTTATGGATTTACTCACGTTGGTTTCCAGCCTTACCCGGTTGTTACTTTGATGTAATGCTCGGGTCAGACCGAGTATTACAGATTTCCAGGTAAGGACGTTCTGGAGCTCAGGAGGCGAGCTGGATGGCAGGAACGTATGGAGTGTTTTCGCTGTGTTATATTGTTTGTATTTCTAGGATAAGTTATTTTAACTGTCCAATGATTGTAAAATATTGTAACTCTGATGTAATAAAATGTAATTGAATGATACAGCTTTCTTTGTGTAAAGTATATTATTTGATATTATATTTTTATCCGCTGCGAATATGAGATTCTGGGTTTGGTTTTCTGTTTTTTCTTCTTCTATCACTCTTCTTCCTTTCCTAACTATTTGGAATTTTCGGTATCGAAAGTTTTGGGTCGTTACATCTGGTATCAGAGCGAGGTTAAGCGAGAACCTTGGCTCTAGTGAGATTACTCATCAAGGATAGGGTCAATGGTACCATAGAATGAGTTGAGTGTGTGTGTGTGTGTGTGTGTGTATGAGAGTGTACTTTTTATTTTCTTATATAAGGATTTTAAATGATTTTATATAAGATTATATTTTGATATATAAAGCATTATTCTTTCCAATAAATATTAAGGTAATTGGTTGTTGAATTATTGGAATTAAATTAAGTGGTAATAGGAATACAACCAAATTGAAATTAAATAAAGATAAGTTTGAAATGGATTCAAACTGAAATTAAAATCTCGAATTTAGGAAGGAATTTTAGAATAAGATAATAATGAATTGGTTTCCAGATATGATAATCTTGGTTATTATCCTAAAATGATGAAATGTTTCCTAATGATTAAGCAAAAACAAATGTTTTAAGGAAGTAACCATTTGATGGGAATAACTTGTAAATTAGAAAGGATGTAAATTAAAGTTGGTTTCAAATTATGAAGTTCTGAATTCTAAATTTTAAACATTTGAAATTGTTTTCAAAATGTTAAAGGAAATAATATTATTCAAACTATTTTAAATGTAATCTTATTTTAGAATAAGATGTTGTTTGTAAACTTTAAAAGAATTTGTTTGAATTAAAACCAAGGGTGGTTTAAATTTTAAATTTGGCTTGGTGGGCCAAGAAATAAATATGTGTGGATATACCTAATGTCAAAGATGGTTTGAAAAAACTCTAAATGTTGGGTTTTAAATTTGGAATGTGATGTAAAACCCAAAGTGATAAGTTTTTGAACTTATAGGTGGGAAGATTATTAATCTGAAGTTAAATAAGTTTGAATGATCAGCCTTATTTGGAAATTTCAAGATGAAATTAAGATTTAACTTGGGAAGTTAAATGGTTGATTTGAATTGGGAATTTGAGTGATCTAAAATTGGGTTTGAGATCCAAAAATTGGAAGTGGATGGATATTTTAAAATAATTGGATAATATTACCATATTGTTATTAATAATCTTTAAAATGTTAATTGGATTTTTTTAAAGAAATGAGGTGTGGTAATATATCCATTATTAAAATAAAATGGAATTATTTTGGACTTAAGATTTGAAAGTTTAAGATAAAAATTCAAAGGTTTGGTTTCAAAATTGAAATTTGACGATAAATTGTATTTCAAAGATGTAGTTGCTTAAAAAGGATTTGAATTATTTGAACTTTGAAATAAGTTAAAAATAGAATTTGAATTCAGAATTAAATGGTTTAAAGATATAAGTTGATTTGATTTAAAGTATTAAATCAACATTTAAAAAAAAATTAACTTGAATCTATATAATTCGGGATGGTTTAAATTTGGAATTTGAATTGAATTAATTCAAATTGAATTTGATTTGAATTAATTGAAATTGTGAATGAAGATGGATAAGTTTAAAAATTCAAATGGAAAATTTGAATAGGATCAATTTGAAATGAAATTGAAGTTGAATGAGTTCAAATTCAAATGAGAATTGGGATTAATTCAAACCGAAAATGTTGTGAATTGAAATTGGTTCAATTTGAAATTTATTTGAATTATTTGAAATTGTGATTAAAGTTGAGTAAGTAAATTCAAATGGATTTTGATGAAATTGAGGATTAATTCATCTTGAATTGGGGTTAAATCAATTTCAATGGAAATTGAAGTTATTTAAATTGGAATTGAGTCAATTTAAATGGAAGTGAAAATTTAAATTGAATTTATGGGAATGGAGATTGGGAATTGAACAGTTTGGCTCTGAACTATTTTTCCAAATAAAATATTTTAATATAAACTGTTTTAAATCTATTTTCCTATCTATTTACTATACAACTTTCTTTTTAAAACCCAAACTATCTTATACTTGTTTTGCAACTACTTGGAACTATTTAACTATTTTACAGTTATTTTATAAACCAATTACTGTTTTTCAACTATTTTGCAAATTAATTACTATTTTGCAATTATTTAAAATTATTATAACTATTTAACTATTTTCCAACTATTTAACTATTTTACAGATATTTTACAAACTAATAATTATTTTTCAAATACTTACCTATTTTAAAAAATTTCAGGCTATTTTCTAAATTTAAACTGGACAGAGTTCGAACTGTTTATGATTTAAACATCCATTTGAAATAAGAATTGAGGTGATAATCAAATGAGGATTTAAGAAATTGTGAATAAGTGGATAGAAACTAAAGTGAATGTGAATAGAAAAGAAAATTGATTTGGTAAATAATCAATGGAGATAAATACGTAGGATGTACGTATATTATTCTATTCGCATAGTGATTTGATCCAGATTCGAGCATAGAATTTCGAGATAGATATATCGATCCGAGTTGGGATTTTTCCCTCGATTTTCGACGGCGGACCTGGATATGGATTGTTGATTGATTTTGGATATTCTCTATCATAGTTAGGCTATGAAAGGAGAATGATGGTTTCTGATCAAGAAATTAGATCTGAGTCCGCATTAGGAAGACTGGTGGACGATACTAGTTCGGAAGTGAAATTGTGTGATCGAGTGGGCGATCAGATTGGTATATCGTACGGATGATATGTGTACATCATATGGATTTAAATGAAATTGATACTGGGAATTTGTGGATAAGAAATGTGAAATGGTTTTTGAAATATTTTGTGAAATATATGATGAAGTAAGTGGAAATTGGATATTTCCATGGTAAAAATTTACTTTATTGAAGTAAGTAAACTGATAAGTGACTTTATAGAGTAATCAAATTTGAATATTTGATTTGAAATAAACAAAGTTATATATCTTTATTATATAAAATAAATCTCCCCTTGTTGAATCTGTTGCCGGAAGGAAAGAATTTTGAAAGTGTTTGAAGTATAAAAGGGAATTTATACAAGTTTGAAGTGATCCAAAGATTTTTAAAGTTATATATATATATATATATATATATATATATATATATATATGTAAAGGATCTTACGAGAATGATTTTGAGGAAAGGTTTTTGGAACCTTTGGATTTGGAAAGGATTTTTGATTTTTGGGTAAAACCAATATCCGAATTTGGAAATCCTAGTTTGAGAATTATCGATTTTGGTATAATCGATTTTGTGAAAAGGAGATTTATATGAGATTCATATTAGGTGTATGATTTGGAAGATATTATATGTGTATAGTATAAAGTGTTTTGAAAATGGTTCTGGAGAAAACGGCGCTCCCTTGAATGAACTTCTCAGGAGTACCATAGGTCGGTACTGCCTTGAGCCTCGAAGAGGGGGAGGCTCTAAAGTTGATCCTGTGAGGAGTACGGACAAAACTAGTTCCTGAGGATTATGAGTAGTGTGTAGCGAAAGTCGAAGGCGTCGATGCCTACAGAGGCATTTGAGTTATGCTATGATGATAGTTTAACTCGATGTCATTGCGATCTACTGCAAACCATAGCGGAAGTCGTGTGTGCCGCTGAGAGCGAACAATCTACGTTTGATTTTATATCGGTAGACTACGACCTACGGTGACATAGCGAAAGTCGTGTGTGCCGCTGAGAGCCAACAGTCTATGTTTGATTTTACATCGGTAGACTGTGAACTATGTGGGAGTGGAGAAGTTTCATTCTTTTGGCAGCGAAATTCGAGGGCTCTGAGGCCTACAGTTATATAGGTTTTTGCTGTGACAGCAACGTAACCCTGGTTGTGGCTGCGATCTGTAGCGGGTTCCATGGCGTAATCGAGGGGCGCGGAGTGCCTACAGTTATCTATGGATTTTGCCGGGAAGGCAACGTAACCATCGGGTTAACTGCGACCGTGGATGGGGGTGATGATTTCCAGAGCATTCTCACCAAAGATATTTCCTCTATTTTCAAAAATGTTTTCTATATTTTCAATAAAATTATTTTCCAAGTATTTCCACTAGGTGTTGAAAATAGATTTGCTAAGTACTTATAGATTTTACGCCTGATCAACGTATGACCGAATTTTCATAAGAACAAGGATGGACGTGTTGAAACATCGAGTTATAAAAAGTATTTTTATAAAACTATTTTGGCAATATTATATAGATTTTTTAAAATGTTTTAAAATTGATCAAAGAATAATTTATCTGATTTTGGGTATAGAATAAATTCTGGCTTCGTACCTTTTCGAGGACGAAAAGATTCAAAGGGGGGGAGGAATGTAATAACCCAGATTTTTCAGACATCAGATAATTGGATAGTTATCTGATTTAACTTCTGAAGATACTGATTAATAAATTAAACAAATAAATGAGATAATCTCCTTTATAATTATTTAAAATTGATAAAACTTATTATTTTATGAACAATAATAATAATGTGTTATATATATATACAGATGGATTTTAATAGAATTATTATTTACAAATTGAATTTGTAAGTGTTTAAAAGTGTACATATATTTGAGTTGATTTTCAAATTGGATTTTTAATTGAATTTGGAGTTAAACTTGAAATTTAAAAAGATTACTATCTTAAAAATAAATTGGATTTTAAAATAAAATATGTATGATTTTATTTATATATAATTTAGTTTTAAAACATATCCTTTGAAACTTTATAAATGTAAGAGAATATATTTAATAAGGATATAAATTGGCAAAACATATACATATATATAAACTAAATATAATTTATCATACAAATTACAAATGTAAGTGTATAAATCATGGGAAATAACAAGTGTAATAATTCCAGCATAAATTTTGACAAGTGTCACTCGTATATTTATTTTGAAAATTAATAAGAATAAAATTCAAAACTATATGATACAACATCTTCTTCTCTTCTCTTTTTTTTCTTTCTTTTATTCAAAAACCAATATCAGCAAGTTAAAGTTAAAGATCAAAAAATAAACAAACCAGAATTCATCTGAAACTTGAAAACCATTTCAATATCAAAACAACAAATCAAACTGTCTCAAGTTATCAAACCAGAAAGAAATCAGCTTTAAAATCAAAGAAACTCAACAACAATCAAGTTCAGAGCAAAGCAAGAAGATTTAAGGTCTATGCAACCCAAAGTAAATCAAGTTTCAGTTTTAAATTCAAAGAACAGATTTCAAAATTTTCAAATGGCAGACCTCTGTTATTCTGCAGGTGAGTAAACGTTGATTCAATCTGTTTATATTCTAATATATACGATGAATCATAGTTGTAATGTAGTGTAATGTTTTGATTATGTCTGTATGCATATATATGTAAGAAAATTTTACGTGCATGTTGAGCATATGATATCTTGACTCTGATTTGGCTTACAGACCAAATGAATCACTCAAAAACTCAATATCTCTTCACCAAATCAATTATAGGATATAGTGTTTAAAGGGAAGATGTTTAAATTGTTGAAATCCTAATTTAAAAGTTAACTCAAGTAAAATTTATTGATTTATTATCTGAAATAATAAATTTACAGTAGAAAAAAAAGTAAATATGTGCAGGAATGAACTGTTCTCTGTTTTTCAAACAAAGTGAGTAAACTAATTCCTTAAGACTTTAATCTGTGTATATACTTTGTTATACGTGAATCAAGTAGTGAAAGTTGTTTGCAGAAAAGTAAATGCATTATACATATGTTTATATTTTGTAAATTTTTTTGTATGCATGTCTGGGAAAGGTAAATGAATGCCTTTGTTTGTGTTTACAGGTTTCCAAAAAATAAAAAAATAAACCATCCTATCTAGATGATTTTGTTTGTGTTTACTGATCAAAATTTAAACCATCCTATCTAGATGATTTTAGAATTCGATCCCTAAATGGAAAATGACTATGGCAATGTAATACAAATTTCAAAAAGGATTTCTAGTATATTTATTGAATAAATATTTTTTTAAATTGAAATTTACTATAATGAACATTTTAAATTTGAAAATTTAAGTATTAAAATTTCTGGCTATGAATGCATGTTTGAATTCAAGCTTCGAAACCATGATTTTTGGTATGAATTTTATGATTTTTAAGTTTGCGAATTGGGGGATATTATGAGTTGATCAAATTTGGTACTTTTGTCGAATGCTGGCGATCTCGTGATTCTATGGCATCGGGCTTGGAGTATATGGTGGCTTGTCGATCGTTGATCGATGGAAAATTAGTGGGAAAACTTATAATCACTCGTGGTGGTCATTGAATGATGATTTAGGGTTTGTTTTACCTATTAGGTTTGTTTGAGTTCTCGAACAATTTTTCCATCTTGAGTGTTTCGAGTTCGATCGGATCAGGGGAAATGCTGCGTATGTCGATGAGGAAGCTGTAGTCGTGGTGGCATGGGTTCTTAAGGGAGGGTTCGACGGTGGTTGGAGGTTTTACGATGGTGATCGTTCCAATTTTTGGAACGAGTGGCTCGATTTCGTTCGACTATCGAAATCATCATTCTGGGTGTATGTATGGGTCGGCGAGATGATGGGCACTGGGCTGATGATCAGGAATTTGATCGGAGAGGGGCGAAGTTGTTGTGCACGTACACGAATTCACGTTCGTGTCAGTGGTGGTTTTGGCTTCAGGAAGATGAAGATTTCATGGGTTGACTCAAGGGGTTTGGCGTGTTGAACTCGAAGTTGTTTAGTATCTTGGGTTGCACGGGGTTCGTTTCGGGAAGGGAACGAAGCAGGCTCGGTTTTGTTCTGTGTAGAATTTGGTTCCCAGATTTGTTTGTTTGGTGTAGAGTTTGAATAAGTATTCAATCAAGTTAAAATGGGGTTTCAAACCATGATGTTAATTCAGTTACTCAGGAAGACTCGAAAGCTAAATTTCAAAGATAAATTGTTTTAAAATTTAGCCGATTTGGTAAATCATATATTGGGAAATTATGAAATCAAATCTCTAAGTATTTCGAGAGAAAAAAATATGTAAGAGACGAGTTAATGTTTTGTCTTTAATTAATTAGAGATTAATGGAAGGGTCATTAATTAGTAATTTATGGGAAATTACTAAATGAGATTTATTAATTAATGAAGTATAATCACTTAGAGTAAGTAATTAAGGGATAATTACTAGAGAAAGAGAATAATTATTTTATCGAAGTAATAAAGAATTAGTTACTTAGTGTAATTAATTAAAGAATTTCTTAATTAAGGAAATTAATCAAGGGTTTGTTAATTAATGAGTGTGATTTATTAGAGGATAATTAATCAATATAAATGGTTATAGAATAATTAATTTGAGTAATTAATTAAGGATAAAATTAATTAATATTGAATGGGAAACGATTAATTAATTTATATAGTTAATTAAGGGCTATTCCTTAATATAACGAAGAATAATTAATCCAGGGTGATTAATTAAGATGGATAAATGAGAGATGATTAATTAATTGATTTGAGATTAATTAATGTCAAGAAAAGGTAATCTAAGTGATTGAGGTTAGTAATTTAATTAGAAATAATTAAATTAATTTTGGGAGTGATCAGTTTTTGCTTATGATGATTTAATGATGTTAAATGCCTTGAATTGATTGTAATATCTGGAATGAAATGTTTCATGATATGATATGCTTGGATGAATATGATATTGTGGTTATCTATCGATGATGAATTGCTGTATAAAAAGTGACATCTTGTATTTAAAGGTTGTATTGTGTTTCACTTGAATAAGTGGGTTAAGATGGTATTGAATTCGAAGAGTCCGGTGTCGGGTATTAGTAAATACTCAAAACCACTTCAATTCTTTATGGATTGATATGTGAAATCAATAGGCTGGAATGGAATGACATAAGTGAACTGGACCATTTAATCTAAGTTTTGGTACTTAGAAATCGTTGTGTGAAATAAGAGATGTCTATAACAAATTGTGAATTTGTAAATTGATAAGAGTTACCCCGGGTTTTGTGTAAGTTTTATGCTGTTGTATTTCATGTTAGATGGGTTTACTCACGCTAGTTTCCAGCCTGACCCGGGTGTTACTTTGATGTAATGCTAGGGTTAGACCGAGTATTACAGATTTCCAAGTAAGGACGTTCTGGAGTTCAGGAGGCGAGCTGGATGGCAGGAACGTATGGAGTGTTTCCGCTGTGTTATATTGTTTGTATTTCTAGGACAAGTTATTTTAACTGTCCAGTGATTGTAAAATATTGTAACTCTGTTGTATTAAAATGTAATTGACTAATACAGCTTTCTTTGTGTAAAGAATATTATTTGATATTATATTTTTATCCGCTGCGAATGTGAGATTCTGAGTTTGGTTTTCTGTTTTTTTCTTCTTCTATCTCTTTTCTTCTTTTCCTAACTATTTGGAATTTTCGGGATCGAAAATTTCGGGTCGTTACATTTCGAAAGAATTTTTTGTATGTTCACTTCTTTATTATGGACTGTTAGTGATTTTTCGGCATATGGGATGCTTTCTGACTGGAGTACGGCCGTTCGTCTAGTCTGCCCTTATTGCATGGAAGAAACACGAGCATTTTCTTTACAGCATGGGAAGAAAGTTTCTTGGTTTGATTGTCATTGGTGTTTTCTCCATCCCAATCAAACTTTTGGAAGAGTTAGATATTTTTTATAGCTAATAGAGAAGATAATATGCAACCACCAAAGATTTGATCAAGCGAAGAATTATATGAAATTGTTAAGGACTATCGAAAGATACATGAAACTGGAGTATAGCTTGAAATTCCAGGAAAATCGAACATTCGTAATTGGTGCAAACACAGTATGTTTTGGTAGTTACCATATTGGAAAGATCTCTTACTCCGACATAATATTGACGTGATACACAATGAAAAAAACATGTGTGATAATGTGTTTATTTTGATTGTAAAGGGAAAAACTAAGGACAATTTGAATTTGAGACTTGATATAGCACACTATTGTAAATATCCTAAACTTCATATAAAGCCCAATGTGATTTCTTATAATCTTTGTAGATGTGTTGACTTCAAAAACAGTAAATTGAGTGGGATAAAAAGTCACGATTGTCATATCATGATGGAATATTTACTACTCGTGGCTTTCAAAGAACCGTTGCCCGTAAAAGTATGGAGTGTTATAACAGAATAAAGTATGTTTCATAAACAACTTTGTTCGATGACATTAAACGTAGATCGTATACAAAAACTTGAAGTAGGAATTCCCATACTACTCTGCAAACTGGAGAAAATATTTCCGCCGGGTTTCTTTAATGTAATGGAGCATTTACCTATTCATCTTCCATCCGAAGCACTTCTTCGAGGTCCTGTGCAACATGGATGGATGTATCCATTTGAGAGGTAATATTGAATATCCGCAATATTTATGTTAGTTTAAAATTTAGATTTCTATATCTAAATATAAATTAAATTTATGTTGTAATGAGTACTTGAATCATTTTAAGAAAAAAGTTAGACAAAAAGGACGAGTTGATGTTCGATTTGCAAATCATATCTTTAAGAAGAAGCTTCATTCTTTTTCTCTCATTACTTCAGTGACGATGTGAACTTACCGTTTATACGCGTTCCTCGCAATGATGAAGTCAATGAACAAGATTCTTCTCAAACAATGTTATCCATTTTTTGACAACATGGCCGACCTGTTGGAAAATGTGTGGAAATATGGTTAGACGATAGAGATTACCATGTAGCACACACATATGTTCTTCTAAATTATGCTGAAGTTGCACCATTTTTTAGGTAATAATAAATTCATATTTAATTCACTTATACGTACATATTAATTACAAGCCATATTACATATTTGCAGTATTTACGAATCATAGCATCCATTTGGCGATCTCAGTAAAGAATTTGTTAAATGGTTTTCAAACTACTTTTATGATCCAAGAAACTGTGTCATTGATTAAGGTTTACGACATCTTACGATCGGACCAAAATGAAATGTGAAGACTTATCCAATATTCTTCGTCAATGGATTTAAGTTCAACATGAAAGATTACGGGGCTGAAAAATTAACATATAACAACGGTGTATTTGTCAAATGTAGTGATGATCCAGATGAGCATATAAAATATTTTTATAGTGTCTTAACACAAGTTCTAGAGTTGATATATTACGTAGAACCTATAGAAATTTTTTTTATTCAAATGCAATCGCTTCAGCAATGTTCCTGGTTCTAGAATCAACGTGCATAAAGATTATAAGCTTATTGAAATAAAGCATACATCACGTTATTATAGGTATGATCAAGCATTACAAGTTTATGTTGCTCCATATCCACCCTTAAAAAGAGATAAAGCAAATTGGTCGGCTGTTTTTACAACAAAACAAGGTTTACATTTGACAGAAATAATATTCCAAACGAAGCAGGGTATTAAGTGGATCTTGAACAAAATATAGAAATAATAATAATCGGTGACATTGATTTAGGGTCGTTGAATGATGAATCAAATGTTTTATTAACTGCATTTGAAAGTACCGAAGAAAATGAGATAGAGTATGAGACTGAATCTGAATAAGAAAATGACGAAGATTGAAAATTTTGATTGTATAATATATTATTCTGAGCTATGTATCAATAATTATAAATAATGATGACTATGTTATGAGCTATGTACTATCTTGTTTTGAAATTTCTATACATGTATTCATGAGATCTTGTCCCATTTATTATGATTTAGTGGAAGTTTTATGTGATGATTATTGAAACATGCTTTGTACTAGTAAATTTATGCCTTTCATTCTATGATATTGTTTGTTTGTGGTAGATATGTCTGGCAGGAGACACAACTGGAGATCCGAGCCTTCTCCTTCTCCCAATGCAGGTGCTAGTGACACGACACCGGATTTACGCCCACTTGCGAAGGTAGTTCCGAAAAGCGCAAGTGTAACGACCCGTAAATTTCGATAAATAAAAATAGTTAATTTAATAAGGTTTTGTGATTTAATGTTGGAAGAATTAAAAATCTATGATTTAATAATGAAAATATAACTGGAATGAAATATAATAGTATTAATTTAAGATAGTTGATGACTGCGTTAAATGCAATTCCAATTACTTGAAATAATTAAAGAGTTATAATTGGTTATAGATTGTAAATTAATTGTCATAACATGTATTAATTGATAATTGGATTAAATGAGTAATTGTTAATTTAAAGGTTGTATTAATCAATGAAATAGTATGTAACTAATTGTAATTAATAAAGGTAGTGTTGTGGTAATAGTTATGATAGATAACAAACTTACAAATGTTATTAAATTAAGTAAAGGTGATTGTTGTCATTTGTTGCCTATTTGTTTAACTTGTTGAATTCAAATTAGAAATAAATTGCAATAAATGAAATTAAATATAGCGTAAAATGAATTAAGATAATGAATGTAGAATATTAAAGTAATTAGATAGAAACCAATGTTAAATGTATACATAGAACAATGAATGATTGAATTAAAGATTTAAATCAAGTTTGATCAAATTTTTGGAATTTAAATTATAATAATTTGATTTATTGCAATTAAATGCAATTAAATATTACGTTAATGAAAATTAAGATGATAACTATAGATTATTAGTGTAATAAGATATAAACAAATGTTAACTATAGCCATGAGATGACAATTGATTGAATAAGAAGATGAAAATGCAAACAAATGGATTTATTGGAATTTTAAAGTAATAATTACTGTATTTATTTAAATTGAAATTAAACACTGTAATGAGTAAAATAATTGACACTGAATTGATATGGAATTTTGTTTTAAATTATTGTAAATGTCCAACTAATCAAAAATTATGAAAATTTTTAGTTATTAAATTTGAAATTAAAAAAGTGATTTAATTAATTTAATATCAATTTTTTTTAATTAATGTAAAAATAGCAATTTTTCCACTGTCTCGGATTTCGACCAAATTAATTTCATCGGATCTATAATGGTGAATTATTGTAAGGTTTCAAGTTTCATAGCGATCAGACTTGTCGTTTGATCGTGCGGATTCGAAATGCGTAGAAATCCATTTAATTAAATTCAGTTGAAATCAATTTATAATAAGCTGATTTTAAGCTAACTTTTTTACACGATGGAATTAGGTATTGAAACCTGTTCCATTGAGTTTAAAAACATCAAAAACATCTATTTTGATATATAGGATGAACCACTTTCGTTTCAGAAGCGAAACGGGCTTTTCGGGTCGTCATTGTCCATTCGAACCAATTCGGTATGTTATTTGATTTCTTATCGGGCTTTGTTAATATAAATAGTCTTGTTTCCCAAACCCTAGTAGTCGTTTTTCTTATTCTGTACATACATCAACATATGTCTGTTCATTTTTCTCAAACGGTAGAAACCCAAAATCCTAGATTTCAATTGCAAATCAAAATCAGATTGAAAGATTTAAAACTCCTCAAGCAATATCATATTATATATCATTGGAAAGCTCTTAACGAGCGTAATCCACTGCAATGATTTGTTTCTCAAATCGGATCATCCTGTATCCAGAAATCGATGAATTAATCTTGGTTGTTCATCGTGTTGAGATCAACTTCATCGGATCGTTGAACGGAGGGTACTGGGTTGTGGAGAGTGGCGAGTAGAGTGTATCGGTGAGGGTATTTCGTCGTATCATTGGTTGGATCGGCCGATAAAATTCATTTAGGGTTGCAATTAAAGCGGCGGTGGTTGATGGGTTAAGGCATCGATGGCGCCTGAGGGTGTTCGCAGAGGTCGAGGGGGGCTAGGCCGAGGTCGCGGTGCTTCTTGGGGTGGCGCGATCGTGGATGAGGCTGGTCGTGCTAGTGGAGGTGGCGGCCCTGTGTTAGTGTGAGATCAGGGTTTTCTTGGGGATGTGTTAACGAAGGTGACGTGTATTATATTTTATATATGTTATTAATTCTAATGTAAATCGTATGATGTTCTAATATTAATAACTTTTGCATACGAACTCAGATTTAGGCACGGTTTGTTTCGTTGGGATCGTATTGAAATTCAGGACATTTTAACACTAGATTGGACAAATTCTGAGGCCGTTCAAATTTGGGCCCTATTTTGGATTGCAAATCGATTTGAAATCAAAAGGTGAGTGTTTCGACCCACTCACAACTACTATATTATCTTGTGTTAGTTAAATAAAATTTATGATGTGATTAGAGATTATTTGATTGACGTTTGGTATGTTTAAATTGCCATTCTAGTTAAATTTGACTTTTATCGCATTTAATAATCGTTTAATTTAATATTGAATTTAATTGTCAATTTAATACCTGCAAATGATAATCAATTATCTATTGATGTTTATTGGTTGACTTGGATGATGATTTCGATGGATGTTTGATTGTTGATATTAGATGATTGGATGTTGTATTTTACATTGTTATAACATTGCAAGTTCCCTATGGGTTGAAATGATACATACTCAAACAATCTATAGATTAGGAAAAAATCATTATGGGTTGAAATGATAGACTCGAGCAATTTTATGGATTTTATTTAATTTAGGATTGCAATTTAAAATGATACATAACCATAAAATTTTAAATTGCGGATTGAAATGTTAAATATCCGTATCACTTGACCATAGGGTAGAAAATTATACACTGTCACCAGATGGGTTCAGTTTAATGATTTTAAATCTTTAAATATTGAATTCAGTTAATTGGCATTTTGAAATAGAAATTGATTTACATAAACTGAATTATTTTCGATAATCCAAGCGCTAATATTGAAATTGGAATTGATTTAATGAATAGTTCAAAGGATTTAAATTGGAATTTCAAAGTTGAAGTATCAAATATAAATGAATTTATCGGAACTGAGTTATTAAAAATGTTTGGACATAACTTTGAAATCTATGTTAAACTAATTTAGACTATTTTAATTTATTTAAACTATTAATCAATTTAAACTATTTTAATTTATTTTAATTTATTAGAACCTCTTTAATCTAATTTAATCTATTTTACATATTTTAAACAAATTAAATTAATCTATTTTAAATCTATTCAATATAATTTAAATCTATTTAATCTACTTTAAATTTATTTAATCTATTTAAAATCTACTTAATATAATTTAAATCTATTTAGTCTACATTTAATCTATTTAAATTATTTTAAATCTAATTAAATCTATTTAAATCATTTTAAATCTAATCAAATCAAATTTAAATCTATTTAAATTATATTTTGCTAGTTAAACTATTTTAATCTAATTAAACTATTTTTAAACTATTAAAACTATTTATGACTATCTAAACTATTTTCTAAAATATCAGATTGTGTAAAGTTGAAGTATTTATATTTAAATCATTGAGATGATACAACCTAAGTAGGGATTTGAAACCGATACCTTTTTTGTGAAATGACTTAATTGAGAAAAAATGGTGATTTTGGAATAAGGATTTAATTAACCTATCTTATCCGTAATTTTGAAAATGAATATTGTTTTGGAAGTGAATATGATTTCGAAATTAGTATGGTTTGAAATCGAATATGATATTTTGAATATTAATTATAAACTGATTTTATGAAATGTAAAAGAACCATCTAGGTGTGAAATGAGCATTTGGTTGTTCAAGAGACCGGGATCGGATATTGTCATACTCTCTACCAATACCCAAAACCACTTTAACAACTGTGTACGTGGTGGAGATTCCAGAAATGAAGTAGGATAGTTGGTGAATGATTCTATATGAGGTATTTACATGACCCTACGTGAGTCAGATTAGATGTAACTAAAACAGGAGCCAGTCCGGGCCAAGTGAGGTCGCACCTTCGATCAGACACATTTCTTCGATACCATATTATGACTTTGGGATGATTTGGTGGCCACCCCTTGATTTTGATTATGGGATTGTGTTCCGAGGTGGGCGGTAAAAGCTGCTATGCGTTACCACCAGTCTGGATCCGCAATCGGTATATCTACCCTGGCATTGCCTCGAGTGCTGTGTTCACATGCCCTAGCGCGCCTTCTACGAGTTTGATTTGCGCCATACCTATAGAGTGCCCTCTGATAGCCCTCTTATTTATGGAGTAGTTACGGTACTATGTAGACTACGGGAATATATAAAAATGTGTTAAGGGGGATATGGGTTGTTAGGAACTGAAGATAGTGGTTTTGATGACAACAACATTTGTCACTTATTTTATTATAACTTATATACTAACACTATTATCTAGATATATATGAATGTTGTTATGCAGGATATATATACTGATTATTGAAGATTGTACAGTATAAAGATCAAGAATGAAGAAATCAAGTTTGAAGACTCATGAGTACAAGATCAAGATTTCAAGATACGTGTCTAGTTTTTGTCAAAACTTCATAATAGCATGGAAATCTTCATTTCGAATTTCATTTAGAATGGAACCCATTTCTACCTTATTAGTGGCTTACAAACCCACGACAAATAGCTTACAAACCTACGATAAGTGGCTTACAAACCCACGAACATTCTGGTTTTGTACAAGTTCTCGAGTCCTGATGTGATGAGATATTCTACAGGAAGAAGCTTCAAAAACTACTTCAAAATGGTATTTCAAAATGATTTTCAAAACTTCTTTTCAAAATATTTCAGCCTTAAAATTATCTTTTCAAATGATTTTTCAAAAAGATGTTTTAGCCATAAAATATTATTCGTTTTTGTTTTAAAATAAAATCTTGTTTTAAACTACATTTTCAACACAAATTTTACATTGTTTTTAACATAGGGATGTCGACATCATGGGATACCCCATGTCAACATGATGGCCATTGAATTCAAATGTTTCAATACTCAAAAGAAGGGTATATTCGTTTAAATCTCTTCACAAATGGTTATGACCGTTGGTGCTTTATAAATGCCTTCACAAACGAATTTTTTAACTAACTAATTTCTTATTTTCTTCACTTCTTCTTCTCCACAAATCCATATTCCATAATTTTCATATTTTTAAGATCATGCTGAAATTTTGCCGAATTTTCAAGCGAATCAAATTAGAATCTCATTCTTGTTTGATTCTTTGCCCTCTCTCGAAGATCAAAGTGCTATTCAGAGTTATAGGATCAATTTGTAATCAAAACTTTATCGAGTCTCTCTATAAGGTGTGTTTGTGCCTGAAAACCAATTGGGTGATCTTAAGTCCCGTAAATTAAGAGAGTTTGCTCCGGACTCGTGAGACAGGAGGGTACCTCAAGGCCTTTAGAAATTGAGGATTGTAATCTCGACATTGGTATAATAAAAATCTGTATGAGTTGGTTTGCCTTGGTACATGACATGATGTGGTGTAACTCCGAACCAGTATAAAATCCAGTGTGTTCTTTCCTTTTACTGCTTTTTATTTACTTTTTGCATCTGTGTTTGATTCTATGATTGTTCTATGATCAAGTTCTGCATTTTCTTTTGTCATAATTTTAAATTAGTCCATACCATATAAGTCCTAGAATCCATTGATCACTATTCACCCCCCTCTAGTGTTAAATTAGCCTTAAGATCCTTAATCCGCACTCCCTTTGAATTTGTATTAGAGCATAGGCTTTCATAGTTTTCATAATATGAAACTTGAAAAGTTAAAAATGGCATTTTTAGGAAATTTTGTTAATACTAGTTTAAATTTATGCATTTCATCAAAGTATCATAAGTCTGCATATAGTTTATATAAAAAATCAAGTTATCTACCGAATTGGTTTGTTATACAGGAACAGACATGTTACATGGCTTTTGAAGAATCAACAACCAATGGATAAACTGTGCAAATTGAGAAAGATAAATGGAAACTTTATAGTGGCTGTTCAATGCACATGATCAGATATCTCGAGATACTCAATGACATTATATATCAAGATGGTGGATTGGTCAACTTTGGAGATAACTCAAAAGGATATGTGATTGGAATCGGCAATGTCGGTAATTTTAAAACTCCTCTTATTTTTGATATTTTTCTAGTTGGGAATTTAAAACATATTTTTCTTAGTATAAGTCAACTATGTAATAAAGAATATAAAATTATATTTGGAAAAGATAAGTGTCACATCGAAGATAATAAGTCAAATATTATCTTTGAAGGAATTAGGAAGAAAAACATTTACATCCTTAGTCTGAAAATTTCAAATGATAACTTATGTCTTTTGGCTAATACAAGTGACCCCTGAATTTGGCATAAAAGATTTGGTCATTTAAATTTCAAATTGTTATCTAGGTTATCAAAACATGACATAGTTAGAGGTCTTCCGAAGTTAAACTTTAAAGTAGATAGTATATGTGATGCTTGTCAATTAGGAAAACTTGAGAAAAGTTCATTTATGATTTCTACTTCTACCTCTAGAATTACTTCATTTAGATTTATTTGTTCCATCTCAAGTTCAATCAATTAATCACAATAAATATGTTTTTGTAATTGTAGATTATTATTCTAGATACTTGGACAATTTTTCTTAAACTTAAAAGTGATGCTTTTGAATTATTTAAAAATTTTGCTTAAAGAATTTAAAATCAACTTTCTAACTATTCGTAGTGATCACAGTGGAGAATTTGAAAATGAAAATTTTGAGAATTTCTGCAATCCTAAAGGAATTACTCATAATTTCTCTTTTTTAAGAACTCCACAACAAAACGGAGTGGTAGAACGTAAGAATAGAACGATTCTAGAGTGTTCTAGAACAATTCTTTCTGATAGTAACTTATCTAAAAAAAATTGGGCTGAAGCAGTCGCCATAGCTTGTTATATATTAAATAGGATTTTAATTAGACCATTAACTACCATATGAATTACTTTACAACTAGAAACCCATAGTAGCTTATTTTAAAGTTTTTGATAGTAAATGTTTTATTCTTAATATAAAAGATAATTTAGATAAATTTGAACCTAAATCCGACAGAGGTATCTTCATCGGATATTCTAATAGAAGTAAAGCATTTAGAGTTTATAATTTAAGAACTAATACTGTTGAAGAAACAATGCATGTATCTTTTGATGTAAATTTTAAAGAACTGTACAAATAGAAGATGAAGAAGATTTTATAACTTTAAATAATGAACCTAATTAAACTAATTGTGAAATCATCCAACCGAATAAAAGAACTAGGCTATTAAAAATCGTCCTATAGAAAATATACTGGTAAATATTGAATCTATAGTTAAAATAAGAAATCAACTAAATAGTATGAGTGATGTAGCTTTCATATCAACTATTGAACCTAAAAGTTCAAAGGAAGCATCATCTGATGATTCGTGGATTCTTGGTATGTAAGAAGAATTGAATCGGTTCACCAGAAATGATGTTTGGGAAGTTGTTCCTAGACTTGAGGATAAAAGTATAATTGGAACAAAATGGGTTTATAAAAATAAAATGCACGAACTTGTTGAGGTCGTGAAAAATAAGGGTCGTTTAGTCATGCGAGGTTATTATCAAGAAGAAGGAATTGATTATGACGAAACCTTTGTACCCGTAGCAAGAGTAGAAGCTATCAGGATTCTACTTGCTTTCGCAAACTACAATAATTTCAAGTTACATCAAATGGATGTTAAAAGTGCTTTTCTAAATGGTTTTGTAAAAGAAGATGTTTATGCTGAACAACCTCCACTTTTTAAAGATAATAAATTTCCTAATCATGTACATAAATAAAAGAAAGCTTTATATGGTCTGAAACAAGCTCCTAGAGCCTGGTATAAAATACTAAGATCTTATTTACTACAATCTGGTTTTCAAATTGGTAAAATAGATACAACTCTTTTTATTAAAAGAAACAAAAATGATATTCAATCAATACAAATATATATAGATGATATAATATTTGGATCAACTAATAACATAATGAATAAAGAATTTTCAGATATAATGACTAAAGAATTTGAAATGAGTCATATGGGAGAACTAAGTTTCTTCGTAGGACTTCAAATCAAACAACTATAAAGGAATTTTCAGTAGTCAAGAAAAATATGCCAAGGATTTAATTAATAAACTTGGATGGACCACTACTGATGGAAAATCAACCCAATGATAATTAATGTAGATTTAAGTGAAGAAGATAAATCAAAAGATGTTGATCAAAAATTATATAGGGGAATGATTGGTTCACTGCTTTATATAACAGGAAGTCGTCCTGACATCATGCATAGCGTCTGTCTCTGTGCAAGATACCAACCTCAACCTAAAGAAACTCACTTAAAAGCTGTTAAAATAATTTTAAGATATGTAAAACATAATTTTGATTGTGGTTTATTTTACCCTAAAAATGATATATTTGATTTAATTTCATATTGTGATGCTGATTACGCTGGTTGTAAATCGGACCGAAAAAGTACAAGTGGAACTTGTCACTTTCTAGGACATTCTCTGGTTTCCTGGTTTAGTAAGAAGCAAAACACTGCATCTTTGTCAACAACTGAAGCAGAATATATATCCACTACTTTGGCTTGTTCTTAAGTTATATATATGCAACAAACTTTAAAAGATTTTGGATTAACTATGACTAAATCATCAATTTATGGTGATAATACTAGTGCAATAAATCTATCTAAGAATCCAACTCATCATGCTAGAACAAAACATATTGATATTAGACATCATTTTCTTGGAGATAATATAAGTAAAGAAGTCATAAGTCTTGAATATATTAATACTAAAAAACAAATTGCTCATATATTAACGAAACCATTAAATGAACAAAACTTTACTAAATTTAGAAGAGAATTAGGTGTATATATCCATTAACTGGAATATAAATTATAAATAATACAAGTATAGTTAATAATTAATATAAATAAAAATTACTCAAAAATTAAACTAGGCATGTCAACATGACCCAATCCCATATGTCGACATACTAGCCATGATTTTCAAATTTAAATTTCCCTCTAAAATTAGTTATTAAGTTATATATTTATATATTCGACTTTTTCTCCTTTTCTCTGTTATATTCTCTGAAACAAACTTCTAAAACAGTAAATTAATGGCTTCCTCTTCTAATAATGAACCTTCTTTGCCCACTTCTCCTCATTCTGGTCCTTTTCAATGATCCATACATGTACGAGTCATCAAATTACAAGAGAAGATGAAAGATTTGCTTCAAATGATGAAAAACATGAATTCCAGTTAGGATGCTATATTTCATATGTTATTATTCTTATGTCATATGTTTGTTTATCTCTTTTACTATCAAGTTCACGGTTTATAGGTTATTTTTTTGTTGATGACAAAGGGGGAGAGGTTATATAAAATAATAGGCTTTGAGTAAAGGGGAGTTGTTGGAGTAAGGGGGAGTTATGGTATGATCAAAGTGGTAAGTATATTTTATAAGGTTGTCATCATCAAAAAGGGGGGATTGTTAGGAACTGGAGATAGTGGTTTTGATGACAATAACCTTTGTCTCTTATTTTATTATAACTTATATACTAACACTATTGTCTAGATAAATATGAATGTTATTATGCAGGATATATATAAGGCAGGTACTGATTATTGAAGACTATACAGTATAAAGATCAAGAATGAAGAAATCAAGTTTGAAGACTCATGAGTACCAAGATCAATATTTCAAGATACGTGTCTAGTTTTTGTTAAAACTTCATAATTGCATGAAAATCTTCATTCCAAATTTCACTTGGGATGGAACCCATTTCTACCTTCTTAGTGGCTTACAAACTCACGACAAGTGGCTTACAAACCTACGAAAAGTGGCTTACAAACCTACGACAAGTGGCTTACAAACCCATGAACATCCTGGCTGTGTACAAGTTCTCGAGTCCTGATGTGATGGGATATTCCACAGGAAGAAGCTTGCAAAACTGCTTCAAAATGGTTTTTCAAAATGATTTTCAAAACTGCTTTTCAAAATATTTTAGTCTTAAAATTATATTTTCAAATGATTTTTCAAAAAGATGTTTTAGCCTTAAAATATTATTTGTTTTTTTAAAATAAACTCTTGCTTTCATTTTCAAAACAAATTTTATATTGTTTTTAACATAGGGATGTCGACATCATGTGATACCCCATGTCGACATGGTGGCTGTTGAATTCAAAAGTTTCAATTTTCAAAAGAAGTGTCTATTCGTTTAAATCTCTTCACGAATAATTATGACCATTGGTGCTTTATAAATAGCCTACACAAACGAATTTTTTGACTAACTATTTCTTATTTTCTTCACTTCTTCTTCTCCACGAATCCATATTCTATAATTTTCATATTTTTAAGATCGTGCTTGTAACGACCTAGAATTTTAAACACTTGAAATCGAAATATTTAATTGATTTTAAATATTTGAATGATGATTTAGCTTGAATTTCGAATATAAATATGTATATATAAATATTCTGGGTTGTTTATCTAACAGGAAAAAAAATTTATATAGGGTTGAAAAGGGATTTTAAAACGTTTTGATTTGGATAATTTATAAAAAAATTGGACCTTTGGTTTATATAGATTATTAAAGGAAAACTAATTAAATTAAAGTTAATAAAAAGGGATAGTTGATTGTTCAATTTATTTAAGCTATTAAGTTGGTTAATTATCTTATTAAATTTATTTTTGATACTAAAGGATAATTTAAAGGGAAGATTAATTTAAACTAAATTATTAGTTGACTAAATTAAATCCCAAGTTTAAAATTAAATTATTAGTTGAATTAAAATTATAAAATGCTGATAGATTGTTCGATTGGTTCGAATATTAATAAATTGTATAATTGCTTATACAAGGTCAAAACCATGAAATCAAGTCGGAATGGAAATGGAATTGCAAAATAAAAGCAAAGGTGAGATCTTCTCACTCAAACAAAGGGTTTTGTTAAATTTTAAATAGTTAAATTTAAGATTGTTGATTGTGTGCTTGGGTGATGGTTGTTATTATTTGTTTTGAAATAGACCATATTGCGCCGCATAATAACGGATAATATTTTATAAATCCCATATACCGTGATATTCCACCTCGAAGTGGAATTGGTATTTAATTGTTGTGCTAACGTCTATGGATGTAGGGAAACAGGTTGGAGGGATCCAACTGGATTCCTCAAAACATTTTGATTTTTTTTCTAAATTTTGTGTTGATTATTTATAATTCGTGTTTGACTATATGTGATTGAAACCATTGAAGGCTAAAATTTAGCCGAATATATTTTTGGTATCGTAGGATACCATAAATATGAAATTGAATTTTTTGGAAATTAAATTAGAAAAGCCTAGACCGTTACAATTAAAGTATTAATTTTGATTTTTTTATAATCTGATCGAATTAATTCCAAAATTATGGGAAAATATTTTAATAAAGGAATTTCGAGTAATATCGTTTAATAGTTGAAGAACTTATTTAAGATACAGACTTTAAATATTTGAAAAAGATAAAGGAATTTATATCAAAAGTAAATAAATTTAGAAATTAAATTTGGAATTTAATTTGGAGTTGAAATTAATTTTAGAAATCGATTCGAGAATTAATTTAGAGTTAGAATAAATCTTAGAAATCGATTTGGAAATTTGGTTTGGTGTTTTGGAAATAATTTGGGAAATCAATTTGAAATTGATTTGATATTTGAAAATAAATTTGGGAAATCAAATTGGAATTTTATTTTGTGTTTGAAATAAATTGGAAATCAATTTGGGATTTGATTTGGTTTGAAGGTGATATTTGGAAATGTAAATTCACAACAAAAATTTGTAAAGAAAAGGGAATTGGAAAAAAAAATGGTTTATTTTTAAAGTTTGGTAAGGAATTACAGATTTAAAATGTAAAATTGAAGTAAATCGAGAAGGGTTTATTAATTGGTTTGAATGGACCATTTTGAAGTGAAAGTGTATTTTCCCTGAAAAGCTGAGTATGTTTTGAAAGTAGCTTTTAAAGTATAAATTAAAAGTTCTAAAGTTGGATTTAAAAGAATATTTTAGAGAAAATTATTTTCTTAAGTTATTTTGAAAATCTTTAGAGTAAAGATTTATTTAGTAAATTGTAGAAGTGATTATTTGAAGACTTAATTGATAATTGTTTTAGAAAATAGTTATACTCTATCTACTAATTTTATTTTAAAATTAGTTTGGGACCTGGATTTTTATACGAGATATTAGCATAATATTTTTCATAACTAATATTTAAGCAAATATTCTAAAATAGTTTATTTTAAATGTTTCCAAGTATATTTTGAATAAGTATTTTATATTATTATTTTAAAATATTTGAAATTGGCAGATTTTTAGTGGAAATGAATAAATATTTGAAAATGTTTTCCGCGTAAGGTAGAAAACTGATTTGGAATTTTTTCAAAGGATTGAAGTGTGAAAAAAATTGATTTGAATTTATTTTCAAAGGGTTGAAAAGTGAAATTTTATCTTGCAAAGATATATTGAAAATAATAATAATTGAGGGAAATTTATTTGAAATCCAGTGACTGTTGTGAAGGATGATTGATAGTTAAATAACCGACTATCAATATTGGACTTTAATCGGCATTTGAATTTCGATGCGACCGGGTGTCGAATTCCAACAAGATATTCGAAACGCACATCGAACCTTTGTGATTGTGATGGATCTTTATTTAAAAGATCGAAGTGGAATTTGTTGTGATTTGTTTGAATCTGAATGTAACACTTATTTTTAAAATAAGCGCTCGTTATTCGGAGTAGCCGGGAGAGGACCTTGTGTCATAAAACCCATTCTGAATAGCGATACGAAGAAATGGGATTGCATTTGATGATGATGTGGAAGACCGGGTATTTTCGGAAGCGAAAGGATTACCTGTCGAATGTCTCTGCACCGAGTTGCTTTGGTATAGAGATTTTATCACCCATTGTGATGGGGATTCCGGACGTGATTAGTGAATATCCGGATTGCAAGGGATTCTTTGGAAGTGCCTTCGGTTCCGTTCGATCCCGGAACGGACTTGTATGGATGTGTGTCTGACGTTACACTTTGAGATGTAAAGCTGGTTTCTATCAAATAAATTTCTGTTGGTGGCGGAGAATTTATTCTCTTAGCTTAACACCCTTCTCTGAGACGTACGAGCTCAGTGGTTATGTAGTTGATGGTTACTAGTGATACATTCCCAATTTGGTAATGTGGCATACGAAGTGCTGCTGATCAATTGTTGATCGAAGCATGGATTTTGTGAAAAGCGTAGCTTTGTGGACGAGACTTCATCGAACCTCACACCCCGAAATGGTCAAAACAGAAAAGATGCGGCAAGGTTATAGGGGGTAGCGCCCCTTAGGGTATGTGCATTTCCTTCTGGATAGAAGTGGTATCATGGTTTAGAGCCCAGACACTTAACTTATGTGGATATCGCAAATATATATTACTTTGTGATTTTTGTTGTTGAGGATCCTCGGATAAAGGTTGTTTACAACCGGGGGATGACATACTCGTGTCAGTAGTTACCTATTTTTGTAGAGGCAACCCGACCTGTGCTGGCAGAGATCCGGTTAGGTTCTCGGGGCGTCCCTCCAGGGGCGTACCCATGTGACAATGGGAATTTCCTTGGCCTGACCATTTGTTGGAAATCCAATTCCCAATACGAACCCTGTACGGTTTTAGTTGTATAACCTGCCATCTACTTATGGTGGCGCCCCACTGTTTAGATAGTAGCTATAGTAGGCATAGTTCGGAATGTCTATGCTGGCTAAGATTAATATTATACTTTCGAAATGTTTTTCACACTGCACTAATAATGATAATATCATTGGATTTTGCGTATTAAGCATGTTTGACTATCATAAGGAGAAATCTCCTCCAATTCTGCGTTTGCATTGTGTGTGTGGCAGGAGGCCTTATGGTAGTTTCATTTTCCAAAAAGCATTGCGGATTTCTTTTAAATTCCTTTGTTTTCTTTTGTAAAAGAATAACTATTTTTTTAAGATCTCACACCAGTCCCATGACTGACCTGGAGTTTATTGTTCCCTTTCTAAACTCTGGGTGCCCATAATTTTCCACACGGGCAGCCTAGAGTCAGGTTAGCAGTAATTCGGGAGCAAAGTCAAGAAGTTGCTGTGAGAGTCAGGAGTTGGAGCTGGATGGCGAGGCGTATCTCTATATATGTAATATTTCTTTCCGCTGTTAGTTGTTGTACACTCTGATAATGTAATGTGATTAATGTAATAGCTGATATAGTGATTCTGTTTAAAGATATTCATTTATCTACTATATTTGTTCCGCTGCGATATGTGAGATTCTGTTGTTGTTTTCTTCCTTCTTCTTCTACCTCTTCTTCTTTAAACCCTAAAGATTCGTAAGTTTGTTCCACTTTGGATGAATTGTTGTGGGATTTTGCCAGCTTAAAAGGGGTACGGATTTGCGGGCCTTTACATTTGGTGTCAGAGCATTTGGTTAAGCGACAACCTTGGCTTTGTTGGGTGTTACTCATTAGAGATAGAGTCAGTAGTACTCTAAAATGAGTTTGAGTGTAATAATAGATATGAACGCAAATTTGTTAGTGAATATAAAATTATTTTATATTGTGTTGACTTATCGATTGATTGTTTATAGATTCTGGTCGGTGCAGTTTGGCCAACTGTATCGATAGGGGTTTCTAAACTCTTAAACAAGATAAATTCAACACGATATCGTTTTTAAAATAGGATAAATGAAATAATTTTACCCAAATTATTTTCATATATAAAAGAGAAAAAATTTCTGTGAATTATTATTATAGTATATGGTTGCTTGATTGTTAGGAAGTGATAATAATATTATCATTTGAATAAGGAATTGAAATCGTAACTCCAAATTTAAGAATTAGATTCACATACAAATGGAATTTGAGAATATAAATTGTAAATGTGATTTATAATTTGAAATGGAATTCCAGAGAAGTATTTGGAAATGTTTTGAAAGGAATTTGAAAATTTTGGAGATTTGGAAAGTTTAAATCCCTTTTGATTTTGAAAATGAATTTCAAAGGTTTGGAAAAGTGTTTTTGAAGGGAATAAAGCTCTAAACTCTTTTCGGTCGCTGGAAAATAATTCCGATGGTGATCGCGACATCATCGGTATTCATTTTCGAGTTTCCAAGAGAGGAATTGCTGCCGAACGATTTTAAATTGAAAATTGTTTGCCAAAGTTGGGTTTGTTTTGGAAATACAAAGGGTTTTGGATATAAAATTGACTTCAAAATGATTTAAGAAATTGTTTAAAACTTTGGATCCTATTTAAAAATAGTTATGGAATAATAAATAAATTCGAAAACTTAGAAAATTGTGAATGAATGAATAAATTTACAATTCCAATTAAATGAAAGTGAGATTGAAAGTTGAGATTCATTTCGAATTTGTAAGCAAATAGAATTGAATTGGAATTGAAAACTGGAATGAGATTTGACTTGGATCAAGTTGAATTTATTTTCCAAACTTGGGAAGAAAAATAAAATGGATTGAATTCAAGTAAACTAATACGATAATTAATTAATTTATGAAATAGGAAAGTTGAATTAGTTAAATTAAAATTCAAATGTTAGTTAAATTTGCAGATAAATTCAAGTAACTTGAAATAAATTGAAAATTTCCTTTTTATTAATAAAATAAATTTGAGATGAATTAAGAATTGAAATTTAAAATGGATAAGTGAGTAAAACTAATTTAATTAAATTAGTCGATGAAATGGATTTGATAAATGAAAATCAAATCAAGGATTTAAGTTTGGAAGTGTCACAAGGAAAAACAAATTTGAGTTTTGAATTGAAATAACTTAAGTAAATATTGGATCAAATGGAGTTAAATGTTAATAAAGGAATTAAAATTAGTTAGTGAAACTAATTAAAAGAATGACAAATTAATATGGTTTAAAATGAATTGAATTCAATATTTTATAAATGAAAGGTAAAATGAATTCATATGGAATTTGGAATCCATTTTAAATATAAGTGGTTATAAACCATAGTGGTGAATTGGAAATAAATATAAGAAGTATATAGAATAATTATCTCGAACTTAAGAAATAAATGGTAAGATTCTTAAGTAAAATTTAGTGTGGGGAAATATTCTAAATTAATAAATGGAGGATAAACTGGAAATTGTGAAATGGTTTTAATTGAAATGAATGTGAATATGAAATGCAAAATGAATTGAATGGAATCAATTGGAAATGAAATAGAATAAAGAGTAAATTGAGTTTTCATTAATTTAAATTGATTATAAACTAGATTGGATATTCTATTTGGTGAATATCGTCGAAATTTGCATAGAAATGGTTGTTGTTTGACGCAAACGGGTATGTATAAAATTCTAAGAGTTAATAAAAGCAAATCAAATTGATTTTTGAATCAATTGAAATAGATATGAGTTCATTTCGCTTAAAAATAAATTGAATGAAAGAAGGTGAGTTGTAAATCACTTGAATTGAATAAAAATGGTATGTGAATTGATTGTAAGCAATCAAATTGCATCGAAACTATATAAATTTCTAATGGAAACAATTTTGAATATTTTGCTTGTGAAAACTAAGTGGTTGCTATTGAAAATGAGTGAAATGTAAATGAATTTCCTATATATGTCACTTATGTGTTTGAATTGAGTAAATACAGGTACAGGAAAGCCGTTGGCTGGATTTGATTGCGCAAAATGCTAATTAAATAAGCCGCTTGCTTAAAAATGTTAAATAAGGTACGCCTACGCAATAAAAATAGGAAATATGAACTGTTTTTATTTTTCCGACCGGGTGGGTTGATGTATATATATTTATATCTTTTATCAAATCGCAAAAGCTCCTCCATACAAAGGAGACTCTGCCAAAATTTTCTAAAAATTTTGGGAGTTAGAAATTTTTTGAAAATTTTTTGTTAGCGACAAAACAATTTCAAATTGGAAATTGAAATAAATTAGTGAATGAAACCAAATTTAAAATAATGATATGAATCAGTTATAAATAGAAGATAAAAAAATTCAGTATTCAGAATAGAAGATAAATTGAATTTAAATAAAGTTGAAATTGTGAATTGAATTCAAATAAAATTGAAAATGCAAGATTGAATGATAATGGATATATAACTTTGATAGTAAAGTGAAGTAAAAATGGTATAAGAAGTGAGTATTGAAATTTTTGTAAAGGAATGTGCAAAATGATATTTGAATGTTGTAATTGGATATTATGGATATCAGAATATATAGGTGTGTACAGGGAAATGGAATTGAGATTTTGATTTCAAAGATAAAATTTGAATTGCTCGAAAAAAAGGTATGTATTTCAATTTCAGTATGAAATTTGGTGATTTTCTTGTCTAGCCACTTGGCTTTTTGTTTTTCTTTTTGAAATTTGGGGGCCTGTGGTGTCATTTTGTAGTCGTATCAAGCTAGCCGCGCAAAGGAGACGCTGGCGAAATTTTTCGAAATTTTTGAAAGTTGGAAATTTTTTTAGAAAAATTTGAAAATTTGAATATAAATTTAAATTTGAATTGTTAAGAAAACAATATTGTTTGGAATCTATGGTGGAAAGTTTATTGAAATGAATGGGTCTTTAGTAAAAAGATTTGTTTTGGTAAGTTGATAAAACTGTTAGTTTTGGAAAGATAGCAAATAGGTTAAGGATCGTTCTTCTTAACTTGTAATTTCGGGACGAAATTCTTTTAAGGGGGAAGGATGTAACGACCCAGAATTTTAAACATTTGAAATCGAAATATTTAATTGATTTTAAATATTTGAATGATGGTTTAGCTTGAATTTTGAATATAAATATGTATATATAAATATTCTGGGTTGTTTATTTAACAGGAGAAAAAAAATTCTATAGGGTTGAAAAGGGATTTTAAAACGTTTTGATTTGGATAATTTATAAAAAATTGGACCTTTGGTTTATATAGATTATTAAAGGAAAACTAGTTAAATTAAAGTTAATAAAAAGGGATAGTTGATTGTTCGATTTATTTAAGCTATTAACTTGGTTAATTATCTTATTAAATTTATTTTTCAAACTAAAGGATAATTTAAAGGGAAGATTAATTTAAACTAAATTATTAGTTGACTAAATTAAATCCCAAGTTTAAAATTAAATTATTAGTTGAATTATAATTATAAAATGCTGATAGATTATTCGATTGGTTCGAATATTAATAAATTATATAATTGCTTATACAAGGTCAAAACCATGAAATCAAGTCGGAATGGAAATGGAATTGCAAAATAAAAGTAAAGGTGAGATCTTCTCACTCAAACAATGGGTTTTATTAAATTTTAAATAGTTAAATTTTAGATTGTTGATTGTGTGCTAGGGTGATGGTTGTTATTATTTGTTTTGAAATAGACCCTATTGCGCCACATAATAGCGGATAATATTTTGTAAATCCCATATACCGCGATATTCCACCTCGAAGTGGAATTGGTATTTAATTGTTGTGTAAACGTCTGTGGATACAGGAAAACAGGTTGGAGGGATCCAACTGGATTCCTCAAAACATTTTGATTTGTTTTCTAAATTTTGTGTTGATTATTTATAATCTGTGTTTGACTATTTGTGATTGAAACCATTGAAGGCTAAAATTTTGCCGAATATATTTTTGGTATCGTAGGATACCAGAAATATGGAATTGAATTTTTGGAACTTAAAGTAGAAAAGCCTAAACCGTTACAATTAAAGTATTAAAGTTGATTTTTTTATAATCCGATCGAATTAATTCCAAAAATATGGGAAAATATTTTAATAAAGGAATTTCGAGTAATATTGTTTAATAGTTGAAGAACTTATTTAAGATACGGACTTTAAATATTTGAAAGTGATAAAGGAATTTATTTCAAAAGGAAATAAATTTAGAAATTAAATTTGAAATTTAATTTGGAGTTGAAATTAATTTTAGAAATCGATTCGGGAATTAATTTGGAGTTAGAATAAATCTTTGGAATCGATTTGGAAATTTGGTTAGGTGTTTTGGAAATAATTTGGAAAGTCAATTTGAAATTGATTTTGTGAGGACCCGCAAATCCGTACTCCTTGAATAGACACTAATCTCCATTGATTAACTTAAGATGGACGGAAATACGAATTTTTAGGGTTTAAAAAAAAGAAAAAGATAGAAGAAGAGAGAAAAGATAGAACAGAACAGAAAGAAAACAACAGAACAATATCAGAATCTCACAATCGCAGCGGAACCACATATAATAGATAAATGAATAATCTTTAAACAAAGAACTATATCAGTCATTACATTACATCACATCACATTACATTATATTATTAGAGTTTACAACAACAACAACAAACAACAACAAACAGCGGAAAAGAAATACTATATACTAGTGATACGCCATGCCATCCAGCTTGCCTCCAGCAACTCCCTAATTCCATAATATCCTGATAAACTAACTCTAGACTGTCCGTGTGGAAATTGGTGGGCACCCAGAGTTTAGGAAGGAAAACAATAAACTCCGAGTCAGTCATGTGACTGGTGTGAGAACTTTAAAACAGTTATTTATCTTTAAAACAAAGAATAGGATAATTTTAAATTAGATTCGCAATTCGTTTAAAAATGAAACTACCATAAGGCCTCCCGGCACACACACAATGCAAACGCAGACTTGGGGGAGATTTCTCCTTATGATAGTCAAAGATGCTTACTACGTTAAATCAAATCATTTTTGATATTATCATTAGTGCATAGTGTAGAAAACATTTCGAAAGTAGAATATAAATCTTAGCCAGCATAGGTACCATTATATTATGCCTACTATAGCTACCATATTAGATGGCAGGTTCTACAACTAAAACCGTACAAGGCTCGTATTGTTTCTTTGGATTTCCAACAAATGGTCACGCCAAGGAACTTCCCATTGCCACATGGAAACGCCTCTAGAATGACGTCCCGAGAACCAAACCGGATCTCTGCCAACACAAGGCCGGGTTACCCCTAACTGGGTAACTACTGACACGAATATGCCATCCCCCGATCGTAACCGATCTATATCCGAGGATCCTCGATTTCCAACAACCACAAAGTAATAAGTTTGCAGCAACAACATAGGTTAAATATCTGGGCTCCATACCATGATACCACCTCTATCCAGAAGGAATGACATACACTAAAGGGCGCTACCCCTAATAACCTTGCTGCATCCTTCCTGTTTTGACCGTTTCCGGGGTGTGAGGTCCGACGAAGTCTCGTCCACAAAGCTACGCTTTATACAAAAGCTGTGCTTTAATTCAACAAATGCTCAACAGCACTTAGCATATCAAACTACCAAATTGGGAGTATATTACTAATAACCTTCAACTACATAACCTCTGAGCTCGTATGTCTCATAGAAGGGTGTTAATGCTAAGAGAATAAATTCTCCACCACCAACAGATATGTATTTGAAAGAAATCAGCTTTATATCTCAATTTGTAATGTCAGACATACTATCCATACAAGTCTGTTCCGGGATCGAACTGAACCGAAGGCACTTACAAAGAAGTCCTTGCAATCCGGATATTCACTAATCACGTCCGGACTTTCCGTCACATATGGAATCTTTATACCGGGGCCATTCGGTGCAGAAACATTCGACGGTAATCCTTCCGTTTTCAAAAATATCCGGTCTTCAACACCGGTCTTCAAATGCAATTCAAAACGACGTATCACATATTCAGAATGGGTTATACGACCCCAAGGTCCTTTCCCGGCTAACCCGAATAGTGAGCACTTATTCAAAAATAAGTGTGGCATTCAAATTCAAGCAATCACAACAAATACCCATTCAAAGGTAATTATTGATAGTCGGTTATTGGACTATCAATGGATATGCACAACATCACCAGATTCCAAATAATTTTTCAAATTATTTATTTTCCAAAAATATCTTTACAAGATATATAATTTCCACACTTCAACCATTTAAAAACAATTTTCAAATCACTTTTCACCTTTACCACTTTTGAAAACAAATTTCAATCATTTTCCTTACGCGGAAATACTTTCATTTCAACATGGTTCATTTAAACCAATTTAAATAAATTCTTACCGATTTACTTTATATTTACGCTCCAAGTCCGTAAATTTATTCTCACACTTCAAAAATAAATCAACGTTTATTTTTAAACAAATTCCCCTTTCTTTTATAAATTCCGTAGTGAATTTACAATCCCAAAATATCTATGAATATACGATGTCCAAATCGATTTCTAATATTCATTTTCAATTTATCTTTAAAAGATAAAATCTCAAAATATTCACTTCATATTGGAAAACATTTCCATACTTATTTAATAAGTAATTCACAAATCTTTTTATTTTCTACACTTGGAAAATATTCAATATATTTAAATCGAAATTAAGTATATATTTCATTCTCTAAGGAAATCATTCTCTTAAACATATTTATTTGGGTCAAAACGAATGTTGCGTAAAACATCGTTACGACAACCCAAAATCACTAGTATAGGGATTCGAAATTAAGATAGATATATAAATCCCAATACTATATGAAGCATTTCCTTTCGGAAACCATTTACTATAACAACAGTGTTATAGTCCATCATTTCCTTCTATTTCTCGAAAACGTCTATTTCAACAATGAATGTTGAAATCTATGGTTTCGAACCTTAACACATTTAAAACATCGTTAGATAGTTTTAATTCTATTTAAAACATCACATCCAAAACATTTTCTTTAACATATTATTCACTATCCAAAAACGTGAATATACTTCGTTAACCAATTTCATCATTTCTATACGTTTGATTTTAAAGGATTATTCACTGTCTAAAACGTGAATATAACTCCATTAATAAGTTATAACAATTTACTTATCAAAATAAGTCGTTTGCGGATTTATAAAACAATGTTTATAAATTCCATTTCTATTTATTTTATAACAACTTCCTTTTATAAATCTCCTTTATTAACCTCTTTCAATTTATAACTCAATGATATACTAAAAATCCATATTATAAGTTAAATACTTATAATTTATTTGTTTACAAAATCGTTCTTTTTAAGACTTCCCAAATTATAAATCTTATAACATATAAGATTCATTTATTTACCCAAAACTATTCTTTTAATAACTTTACAAATTTTATAAATCTACTGCTTATAAAATTCCATTTATAACTTCACCGTTTATAATTCTATGAATTTCATTCATTTATGAAATTCATTTACACTTCATTCTAACACTTATAAAAACTCGTTTTATAATTCAAATATTTTAATTTATAAATATCAATTTATAAATCTTTTATATAAATCAATTTATATTATTATTTTAAAACGTCTTTAAACTCCTTTATAATTTCATCATTTTGATTTATAAAATAATCAAATTTCATAAATCCTATATTTAAACTTTTTATAATAAATGCAAAAATCCCAATTTAAACTATTTTATAAAATCATTAACCCCGTATTTTCAAAAATCAACTTTTAACTATATTTCTCAAAAATCATAATTTTTATAACCTTAAAATTATAAGGTTTATTTATTTAAAATGAATCAATTGCAAAAATATTTTATAACGTATACTTTCAAAAATCACTTTAAAAATCCTTTTAAAATTCCAAAATTAGCCCAATGATGCTACACACCAAATAGTCAATCATGACAACAACGACATCATATATCTGTATATGATAATCAACAAATATCAAAATATCTATAATCAAATAAATACTGTTGAGGAATCCAGTTGGATCCCTCCAACCTGTTTTCCTGCATCCACAAATATTAGCACAATACCAATTCCGTTTCCAAACGAAATATCGCGGTATATAGGATTTAAAATATTATCCGTTATTATACGGCGCAATAGGGTCTCATCCGCTATATAATGTGGGAAATCAATTCCAAGTACATAAATAATACCAATTTCACCGTACTGTGAAATATTCGCGGTATATGTTTTTAATAAATAACCTCCGCTTACTAACGGCGTATAATGTCTATTCTAACGATCAATAGATAACAATCATCATTCAAACATAAATCAAGAATTTTAAATCTAACTATTTAAAATTAAAATCAAAACCGATTCGATTGAGTGAGAAGTTCTCACCTTGATTTCCGATAGCAATTTGTAGCGTTTTATTTCGAATAAAATTAAACGGGCGTTTAATTTTACCCAAAATTTTCGCTAGCTCCAAACGATTCCAATCCACTTCCATAGCGTAGTGTTCGTCCATATGAACCCAACGCAACTAGTTTCGTGCGTTTTCGGCCTCGTATGAAAAAGATATGAATTTTTAAAGTTACACGAATTTATAATTATAAATTTACAAATTTTATTTATATTTCTTCTAAACCTAATTTGCATCAAGCCATTGATCTTTACCCCTGCAACATCGTGGCCGTCCCGGGAGCTTCTTCTTCCTACAGGTTGAACGCACACCAAACAACCCATAGCCGCCCCCATCTCACCAATTATCGCCACCTCCACGCTCTTCAACTTTCGTGTTGAACACTTCGCGTAATTGCTTGTGAATTGAGAGTAATTGAGGAGGAAAGAAACGAGATTTTCGGCCATTCATTAGGTTGGAGGCGGCGGCTGGCTTGAGGGGAAACCCTAATTTATTTTCCTTTGCAAAAAATGAGAACAAGGGGGCTTTTATAGAAAAAACGACGAACACTATTCATCCCGAATTTTACGAACTCCAAACGAAGCGTGCCGGTTGGCGTTGCTAAGGTTTACCCCGCGTTCCGAACACAATGGAACGTGTTTCGGGAGCTAATTCGATCATCTGTGCGAGTTATGGCAATAAACGTTCGATTTAAAATTAAATCGTTTAATCAAATTTCTAGGCGTTTTGGCTTGCCCCGGACAAACGATAAATCCGATTGACACTAAATTTGAAACCATACAATAATATCACATTATGGATCCGATGAAACTGGTTTCGTCGAAATCCGAGACTGTTTGGAAAAATGACTATTTTTACTCGCCAAATAAATATTAAAACAATTTCGATGCGTTTCGAGCTGCCACGGTCAAACAAAAACTCCGATTGCTACGAAAATTGAAATCCGATAATAACAAACTATTACGGATCCAATGAAACTAGTTTTGTCCAATTCTGAGACTGTTCGAAAAATGGCTAATTTCACTAGTCGATTTAAATATTAAAATATTCAATTTTCACAAATTAACTTTTAGTTTAATTTTAAAAGTTCTATAACATCATTATAACTTCAACATGATTAAATAAAATTTTACAAATCATTTTCAATCATATTTAACCCAAATTTCAATTATTTTAATTTCAACTATTAAATTATCGATTTAATTATTCAATTAAATCCAATTATTCGAAATAAAATTTATTCGACTTATAAATTTCACTTATTAATATTTAAAATTAATGAAATATACGAATTTTAATTCATAAAAATTCTGGGTCGTTACAAACTTCCCCCCTTAAAAGAATTTTATCCTCGAAATTACCAAATAAGAAAAAGTTACAGAATCTATTAACTTTCCCAAAATCCATAGTTAAACTTCTTACAATAACTTTACTAAGTTTTCAAATCATACTTAGTTATCTTTTCAAAAACAACTACTATCGTTTAACTTTCAATTCCAAATCAAATTTTAGTTTTCACAAAATTTTTCAATTTTTTTCTCAAAAATATTCTAACGCCTTAAATTTTCGGAAAAATTCGCCAGAGTCTACTTTGCGCGGCTCGATCCGAAAAGAAAAATGTCAGTATATATATCACAAATATACATCTCATCAAGTGATGAGGCATCCTGCAGGGAAAAAAAGTGTAAAAGTACGATATTTAATCCGAGATATGTACCTTATATATTATTAGCGAGCATATACGGCTAATATAGCGCGAAAGCGAGCTCCAAATGCGAAGCAAACGCGATCGGCACCTACTAAACACTCAACAAACAGATGAGAAACATGTATATAGACAATAGTATCAATATACAACATATAGCAACACAATAACTATATATGCCAACATAGAAAATACAGTAAAAGCAATATATTCAACCATCAACTAACTAGCATTCAACTAACATCCATAACCAATAAATATTCATTCATATTCTCATTAATATTCAATGAAATGGGTTCTCAATTTAATCACATTTGATTCATTTACATTGGATTTACTAATATTCATTCTCAATTAGTTTATATTCACTAATTCATGTTCAAGTTGGTTCACTTCCAAATCAAATTCAATTCTATTTGAGATTCACTTAACTTCCAATTTGATTTCAATTACTTTAGCTTTCAATTTCATTAACTCTTAATGAATTATATACAATCAACTAATTATCATATAACAACCAATGTATACTAATTACAACCAAATTCCTTTGCTTATATTCATTTTGGTTTAACACCTTTACTTTCAATTGGTTTAATTAAATTGATTTTCATTCAATTATTCAATTTTTTTTCAATAACATTAGATTTTAGTGAATTATACTTACATTCATCATTTCATATCAATTTTATTTACATTCAATCGATTAACATTCAATTCATTCGTTCAATTCAATTACAAAAGTTGAATTTCATTACATAACTCAAGTTCACATTTATCACTTAACTTTATTAATTTACTTCGATACCAAAATCAACTTCATTCAACATCTCTTAAGTTATATTCCATTTAAAGATTATTTGGTTTTACTTAACTTAAATTCCCACTTATAAATCCAATTCAGATTCCCAATTCTGGAGTAAATTTTATTTAACCTTTACCAAAGTCAAATTTCATCACTTATTCAAACTCATTTTTTTATTTACAACTCATATTCATAAATATATTCATATAGTTTCACTTCATATATATATAAGTTTATTTCACAATTGTAAATCACATTGATTATAATTTCATATTCATATAATTCTTTTGCTTATACAGTTATTCTTTTTCAACTGTTGTTTTTATTTAGATTATTCAAACGTCTTTTAAATTTACTTATATATATTCTTACATTTTCAATCAACCAAACAATCAACTTATATACATTTTAATAATTCTGAAATATTATTCCTTTATATATAAAATATACTCAAGGTAAAATTATTTCATTTACCCAATTTAAAACAATATCGTGTCGAATTGTTCAGTACAAGTGTTTAGAGATCCCTATCAACAACGTTAATTACTCGTATTAAACAGAATCCATATACCACTCAACAAACCAATCATCACAATATAAAAAAATTTTATATTCACTATCAAATATGCTCTCATAGCTATTATTACACTCAAACTCATTCTAGAGTACTACTGACTCTATCTCTAATGAGTAATACCCAACAGAGCCATGGTTGTCGCTTAACCATATGCTCTGATACCAGATGTGAGGACCCGCAAATTCGTACTCCTTGAATAGACACTAATCTCCATTGATTAACTCAAGATGAACGGAAATACGAATTCTTAGGGTTTAAAAAAAAGAAAAAGATAGAAGAAGAGAGAAAAGATAGAACAGAACAGAAAGAAAACAATAGAACAATATCCGAATCTCACAATCGCAGCGGAACAACATATAATAGATAAATGAATAATCTTTAAACAAAGAACTATATCAGTTATTACATTACATCACATTACATTATAATATCAGTGTTTACAACAACAACAACAAACAACAACAAACAGCGGAAAAGAAATACTATATACTAGTGATACGCCATGCCATCCAGCTTGCCTCCAGCAACTCCCTAATTCCAGAATATCCTGATAAACTAACTCTAGACTGCCCTTGTGGAAATTGGTAGGCACCCAGAGTTTAGGAAGGAAAACAATAAACTCCGAGTCAGTCATGTGACTGGTGTGAGAACTTTAAAACAGTTATTTATCTTTAAAACGAAGAATAGGATAATTTTAAATTAGATTCGCAATGCTTTTAAAAATGAAACTACCATAAGGCCTCCCAGCACACACACAATGCAAACGCAGACTTGGGGGAGATTTCTCCTTATGATAGTCAAAGATGCTTACTACGTAAAATCAAATCATTTTTGATATTATTATTAGTGCATAGTGTAGAAAATATTTCGAAAGTAGAATATAAATCTTAGCCAGCATAGGTACCATTATATTATGCCTACTATAGCTACCATATTAGATGGCAGGTTCTACAACTAAAACCGTACAAGGCTCGTATTGTTTCTTTGGATTTCCAACAAATGGTCACGCCAAGGAACTTCCCATTGCCACATGGAAACGCCTCTGGAATGACGTCCCGAGAACCAAACCGGATCTCTGCCAACACAAGGCCGGGTTACCCCTAACTGGGTAACTACTGACACGAATATGCCATCCCCCGATCGTAACCGATCTATATCCGAGGATCCTCGATTTCCAACAACCACAAAGTAATAAGTTTGCAGCAGCAACATAGGTTAAATATCTGGGCTCCATACCATGATACCACCTCTATCCAGAAGGAATGACATACACTAAAGGGCGCTACCCCTAATAACCTTGCTGCATCCTTCCTTTTTTGACCATTTTCGGGGTGTAAGGTCCGACGAAGTCTCGTCCACAAAGCTACGCTTTATACAAAAGTTGTGCTTTAATTCAACAAATGCTCAACAGCACTTAGCATATCACACTACCAAATTGGGAGTATATTACTAATAACCTTCAACTACATAACCTCTAAGCTCGTATATCTCAGAGAAGGGTGTTAATGCTAAGAGAATAAATTCTCCGCCACCAACAGATCTGTATTTGAAAGAAATCAGCTTTGTATCTCAATTTGTAATGTCAGACATACTATCCATACAAGTCTGTTCCGGGATCGAACAGAACCGAAGGCACTTACAAAGAAGTCCTTGCAATCCGGATATTCACTAATCACGTCCGGACTTCCCATCACATATGGAATCTCTATACCGGGGCCATTCAGCGCAGAAACATTCGACGGTAATCCTTCCATTTTCAAAAATATCCGGTCTTCAACACCGGTCTTCAAATGCAATTCATAACGACGTATCACATATTTGGAATGGGTTATACGACCACAAGGTCCTTTCCCGGCTAACCCGAATAGTGAGCGCTTATTCAAAAATAAGTGTGGCATTCAAATTCAAGCAATCACAACAAATACCCATTCAAAGATAATTATTGATAGTCGGTTATTGAACTATCAATGGATATGCACAACATCACCATATTCCAAATAATTTTCCAAATTATTTATTTTCCAAAAATATCTTTACAAGATATATAATTTCCACACTTCAACCATTTGAAAACAATTTTCAAATCACTTTTCACCTTTACCACTTTGAAAACAAATTTCAATCATTTTCCTTACGCGGAAATACTTTCATTTCAACATGGTTCATTTAAACCAATTTAAATAAATCCTTACCGATTTACTTTATATTTACGCTCCAAGTCCGTAAATTTATTCTCACACTTCAAAAATAAATCAACGTTTATTTTTAAACAAATTCCCCTTTCTTTTATAAATTCCATAGTGAATTTACAATTCCAAAATATCTATGAATATACGATGTCCAAATCGATTTCTAATATTCATTTCCAATTTATCTTTAAAAGATAAAATCTCAAAATATTCACTTCATATTGGAAAACATTTCCATACTTATTTAATAAGTAATTCACAAATCTTTTTATTTTCTACACTTGGAAAATATTCAATATATTTAAATCGAAATTAAGTATATATTTCATTCTTTAAGGAAATCATTCTCTTAAACATATTTATTTGGGTCAAAACGAATGTTGCGTAAAACATCGTTACGACAACCCAAAATCACTAGTATAAAGATTCGAAATTAAGATAGATATATAAATCCCAATACTATATGAAACATTTCCTTTCGGAAACCATTTACTATAACAACAGTGTTATAGTCCACCATTTCCTTCTATTTCTCGAAAACGTCTATTTCAACAATGAATGTTGAAATCTATGGTTTCGAACCTTAACACATTTAAAACATCGTTAGATAGTTTTAATTCTATTTAAAACATCACATCCAAAAACGTGAATATACTTCGTTAACCAATTTCATCATTTCTATACGTTTGATTTTAAAGGATTATTCACTGTCTAAAACGTGAATATAACTCCATTAATAAGTTATAACAATTTACTTATCAAAATAAGTCGTTTGCGGATTTATAAAATAATGTTTATAAATTCCATTTCTATTTATTTTATAACAACTTCCTTTTATAAATCTCCTTTATTAACCTATTTCAATTTATAACTCAATGATATACTAAAAATCCATATTATAAGTTAAATACTTATAATTTATTTGTTTACAAAATCGTTCTTTTTAAGACTTCGCAAATTATAAATCTTATAACATATAAGATTCATTTATTTACCCAAAACTATTCTTTTAATAACTTTACAAATTTTATAAATCTACTGCTTATAAAATTCCATTTATAACTTCACCGTTTATAATTCTATGAATTTCATTCATTTATGAAATTCATTTACACTTCATTCTAACACTTATAAAAACTCGTTTTATAATTCAAATATTTTAATTTATAAATATCAATTTATAAATCTTTTATATAAATCAATTTATATTATTATTTTAAAACGTCTTTAAACTCCTTTATAATTTCATCATTTTGATTTATAAAATAATCAAATTTCATAAATCCTATATTTAAACTTTTTATAATAAATTCAAAAATCCCAATTTAAACTATTTTATAAAATCATTAACCCCGTATTTTCAAAAATCAACTTTTAACTATATTTCTCAAAAATCATAATTTTTATAACCTTAAAATTATAAGGTTTATTTATTTAAAATGAATCAATTTCAAAAATATTTTATAACGTATACTTTCAAAAATCACTTTAAAAATCCTTTTAAAATTTCAAAATTGGCCCAATGATGCAACACACCAAATTGTCAATCACGACAACAACGACATCATATATCTGTATATGATAATCAACAAATATCAAAATATCTATAATCAACTAAATACTGTTGAGGAATCCAGTTGGATCCCTCCAACCTGTTTTCCTGCATCCACAAACATTAGCACAGTACCAATTCCGTTTCCAAACGAAATATCGTGGTATATAGGATTTAAAATATTATTCGCTATTATACGGCGCAATAGGGTCTCATCCGCTATATAATGTGGGAAATCAATTCCAAGTACATAAATAATACCAATTTCACTGTACTGTGAAATATTTGCGGTATATGTTTTTAATAAATAACCTCCGCTTACTAACGGCGTATAATGTCTATTCTAACGATCAATAGATAACAATCATCATTCAAACATACAATCAAGAATTTTAAATCTGACTATTTAAAATTAAAATCGAAACCGATTCGATTGAGTGAGAAGTTCTCACCTTGATTTCTGATAGCAATTTGTAGCGTTTTATTTCGAATAAAATTAAACCGGCGTTTAATTTTACCCAAAATTTTCGCTAGCTCCAAACGATTCCAATCCAGTTCCATATGTAGTGTTCGTCCATACGAACCCAACGCAACTGGTTTCGTGCGTTTTTGACCTCGTATGAAAAAGATATGAATTTTTAAAGTTACACGAATTTATAATTATAAATTTACAAATTTTATTTATATTTCTTCTAAACCTAATTTGCATCAAGCCGTTGATCTTTACCCCTGCAACATCGTGGCCATCCCTGGAGCTTCTTCTTCCTACAGGTTGAACGCACACCAAACAACCCATAGCCGCCCCCATCTCACCAATTATCGCCACCTCCACGCTCTTCAACTTTCGTGTTGAACACTTCGCGTAATTGCTTGTGGATTGAGAGTAATTGAGGAGGAAAGAAACGAGATTTTCGGCCATTCATTAGGTTGGAGGCGGCGGCTGGCTTGAGGGGAAACCCTAATTTATTTTCCTTTGCAAAAAATGAGAACAAGGGGCTTTTATAGAAAAAACGACGAACACTATTCATCCGGATTTTCCGAACTCCAAACGAAGCGTGCCGGTTGGCGTTCCCATGGTTTACCCCGCGTTCCGAACACAATGGAATGTGTTTCGGGAGCTAATTCGATCATCTGTGCGAGTTATGGCAATAAACGTTCGATTTAAAATTAAATCGGTTAATCAAATTTCTAGGCGTTTTGGCTTGCCTCGGACAAACGATAAATCCGATTGACACGAAATTTGAAACCATACAATAATATCACATTATGGATCCGATGAAACTAGTTTCGTCGAAATCTGAGACTGTTTGAAAAATGGCTATTTTAACTCGCCAAATAAATATTAAAACAATTTCGATGCGTTTCGAGCTGCCACGGTCAAACGAAAACCCCGATTTCTACAAAAATTGAAATCCGATAATAACAAACTATTACGGATCCAATGGAACTAGTTTCGTCCAATTCTGAGACTATTCGAAAAATGGATAATTTTACTAGTCGATTTAAATATTAAAATATTCAATTTTCACAAATTAATTTTTAATTTAATTTTAAAAGTTCTATAACATCATTATAACTTCAACATGATTAAATAAAATTTTACAAATCATTGTCAATCATATTTAACCCAAACTTCAATTATTTCTATAATTTCAACTATTAAATTATCGATTTAATTATTCAATTAAATCCAATTATTCGAAATAAAATTTATTCGACTTATAAATTTCACTTATTAATATTTAAAATTAATTAAATATACGAATTTTATTTAATAAAAATTCTGGGTCGTTACAGATTTGATATTTGAAAATAAATTTGGGAAATCAAATTGGAATTTGATTTTGTGTTTGAAATAAATTGGAAATCAATTTGGGATTTGATTTGGTTTGAAGGTGATATTTGGAAATGTAAATTCACAGCGAAAATTTATAAAGAAAAGGGAAATTTTAAAATAATAATAATAAAAATAATAAATATTGGTTTATTTTTAAAGTGTGGAAAGGAATTTACAGATTTGAAATGTAAATTGAAATAAATCGAGAAGGGTTTATTAAGTGGCTTGAATGTTCCACTTTGAAGTGAAAGTGTACTTTCCCTGAAAAGCCGAGTATGTTTTGAAAGTAGCTTTTAAAGTATAAATTGAAAGTTCTAAAGTTGGTTTTAAAAGAATATTTTGGAGAAAATTATTTTCTTAAGTTATTTTGAAAATCTTTAGAGTAAAGATTTATTTAGTAAATTATAGAAGTGATTATTTGAAGACTTAATTGATAATTGTTTTAGAAAATAGCTATTTAAATATTTATACTCTACCTACTAATTTTATTTTAAAATTAGTTTTGGACCTGAATTTTTATACGAGATATTAGCATAATATTTTTCATAACTAATATTTAAGCAAATATTCTAAAATAGTTTATTTTAAATGTTTCCAAGTATATTTTGAATAAGTATTTTATATTATTATTTTAAAATATTTGAAATCGGTAGATTTTCAGTGGAAATGAATAAATATTTGAAAATGTTTTCCGCGTAAGGAAGAAAATTGATTTGGAATTCATTTTCAAAGGATTGAAGTGTGAAAAAAATTGATTTGAATTTATTTTCAAAGGGTTGAAAAGTGAAATTTTATCTTGCGAAGATATATTGAAAATAATAATAATTGAGGGAAATTTATTTGAAATCCAGTGACTGTTGTGAAGGATGATTGATAGTTAATAACCGACTATCAATATTGGCCTTTAATCGGCATTTGAATTTCGATGCGACCGGGAATCAAATTCCAACTGGATATTCGAAACCCACATCGAGCCTTTGTGATTGTGATGGATATTTATATAAAAGATCGAAGTGCAATTTGTTGTGATTTGTTTGAATCTGAATGTAACACTTTTTTTTAAAATAAGCGCTCGTTATTCTGATTAGCCGGGAGATGACCTTGTGTCATAAAACCCATTCCGAGTAGCGATACGAGGAAATGGGATTGCATTTGAAGATGATGTTGAAGACCGGGTATTTTCGAAAGTGAAAGGATTACCTGTCGAATGTCTCTGCACCGAGTTGCTTCGGTATAGAGATTTTATCACCCTTTTTGATGGGGATTCCGGACGTGATTAGCGAATATCCGGATTGCAAGGGCTTCTTTGGAAGTGCCTTCGGTTCCGTTCGATCCCGGAACGGACTTGTATGGATGTGTATCTGATGTTACACTTTGAGATGTAAAGCTGGTTTCTATCAAATACATTTCTGTTGGTGGCGGAGAATTTATTCTCTTAGCTTAACACCCTTCTTTGAGACGTACGAGCTCAGAGGTTATGTAGCTGATGGTTACTAGTGATACATTCCCAATTTGGTAATGTGGCATACGAAGTGCTGTTGATCAATTGTTGATCGAAGCATGGCTTTTGCGAAAAGCATAGCTTTATGGACGAGACTTCGTCGAACCTCACACCCCGAAATGGTCAAAATAGGAAGGATGCGGCAAGGTTATAGGGGGTAGTGCTCCTTAGGGTATGTGCATTTCCTTCTGGATAGAAGTGGTATCATTGTATGGAGCCTAGATACTTAACTTATGTGGATATCGCAAATATATATTACTTTGTGATTGTTGTTGTTGAGGATCCTCGGATAAAGGTTGTTTACAACTGGGGGATGACATACTCGTGTCAATAGTTACCTATTTTTGCAGAGGTAACCCGGCCTTGTGTTGGCAGAGATCCGGTTAGGTTCTTGGGGTGTCCCTCCAGAGGCGTACCCATGTGGCAATGGGAAGTTCCTTGGCCTGACCATTTGTTGGAAATCCAATTCCCAATACGAACCCTGTACGGTTTTAGTTGTATAACCTGCCATCTACTTATGGTGGCGCCCCACTGTTTAGATGGTAGCTATAGTAGGCATAGTTTGGAATATCTATGCTGGCTAAGGTTAATATTATACTTTCGAAATGTTTTTCACACTGCACTAATAATGATAATATCAAAGGATTTGTCGTACTAAGCATGTTTGACTATCATAAGGAGAAATCTCCTCTAATTATGTGTTTGCATTGTGTGTCCGGCGGGAGGCCTTATGGTAGTTTCATTTTCCAAAAAGCATTGCGGATTTCTTTTAAATTCCTTTGTTTTCTTTTGTAAAAGAATAACTGTTTTTTTTTAAGATCTCACACCAGTCCCATGACTGACCTGGAGTTTATTGTTCCCTTTCTAAACTCTGGGTGCCCATAATTTTTCACACGGGCAGCCTAGAGTCAGGTTAGCTGTTATTCGGGAGAAAAGCCAAGAAGTTGTTGTGAGAATCAGGAGTTGGAGCTGGATGGCGAGGCGTATCTCTATATATGTAATATTTCTTTCCGCTGTTAGTTGTTGTACACTCTGATAATGTAATGTGATGTAATGTAATAGCTGATATAGTGATTCTGTTTAAAGATATTCATTTGTCTATTATATTTGTTCCGCTGCGATATGTGAGATTCTGTTGTTGTTTTCTTCCTTCTTCTTCTACCTCTTCTTCTTTAAACCCTAAAGATTCATAAGTTTGTTCCGCTTTGGCTGAATTGTTATGGGATTTTGCCAGCATAAAAAGGGTACGGATTTGCGGGCCTTTACAGTGCCGAAATTCTACCGAATACTCAAGTGAATCAAATTAAAATCTCATTCTTGTTTGATTCTCTGCCCTCTCTCGAAGATCAAAGTGCTATTCAGAGTTATAGGATCAATTTGTAATCAAAAGTTTATCGGATCTCTCTATAAGGTGTGGTTGTGCCTGAAAATCAATTGGGCGATCTTGAGTCTCGTAAATCAAGGGAGTTTGCCTCGGACTCATGAGACAGGAGGGTACCTCAAGGCCTTTAGAAATTGAGGATCGTAATCTCGACATTGGTATAATAAAAATCTGTATGAGGTGGTTTGACTTGGTACAGGACTGGATGTAGGGTAACTACGAATCAGTACAAAATCCTATGTGTTCTTTCCTTTTACCGCTTTTTATTTACTTTCTGCATCTGTGTTTGATTCTGTGATTGTTCTGTGATCAAGTTCTGCATTTGTTTGTGTCATAATTTTAAATTAGTCCATATAAGTCTTAGAATCCATTAAACACTATTCACCACCTCCACTAGTGTTAAATTAGCCTTAAGATCCTTAATCCGCCCTCCCTTTCATGGGTAACGCCTTAACGCAATTTTAATACTTTACTTTACTGTAAACACTATTATAATAGTGTATTGTACTACATAATATATAGTTTAACGGATCCTTAGGAGATAGTAATCCTAAACATCTCTTAAGTTATTGCACTCGTGCTGACACTAGATAGGAGATGTCAAACCTCGTAAACATCTCTGACGCCATTACACTTGTATTTATTTACTGTTGATTTAACTTACATAAGATCTTTTAGTTCTAACTTGAGTGTTTTGTTTTTTCAATTCACTTGGGTCAGTCTGAGCTTTTCAGTTTATCGAAGACTTCTTTCTAGAGGATGAATACGAAGATTTTGTACTATTATTATGTATTATATATATATTCCACTACATCATGTTGCTTTGCTGCATTTATTTATTATTTGTTCATGTTGTATGCAACTCTGATCTGTATTATAAAAGTATCATCAATGTTATTTGTAAACAGCTTCATGAACTGTTTATTTGATTATTATATTTTGTCATTCCGTTGGGAGATTCTGTATTAGTTTTCTTTCTTTCTCTGTCCTTTTCTTATTTACCCCATAACAATCTGCCATTTTGAATGGTTTGAGTCTGACTCAAACGACCCTGACTCGACCTTCGAAAATCAGCACCGAATGCGACACCCGTATTCAAATGCTACAGATCCAAACGTCGAATCTGGTTCACCGGAGCTTGTAACACATTAAGTACAACACAGCGGAAGAAATGAATAGTACATATATCATATACAACATTTATACAATATCTGGTACAACAGAATGATACAATGAATATCAATATACATCAAAGATATGATACATGATAATAGCAGCGGAAAGAAAGGGTAACACCAGCAGCGGAACAATATCTCCAATATGGTCTTCAAGAAAGAGAGATAGAATCCAGAAATGTAACTCCTCTTCAATGCACCAATCCAAAAGTAGCTCGAACTCCCAATGAATATGAAGTGAAGCAACTCGGTCCAAATGCGATTGCCAAATCCTAAGGCTGAAAGCTATCGAATCTACACCTACTATTCGATTATCTGAAAAACCCAACTATAAACTGCCCGTGTGGGAAAATTGTGGGTACCCAGAGTTTATGAAGGGAACAATAAACTCCAGGTCAGTCGTGGGACTGGCATAAGCAAACAAGAACAGATTATCTTTAAAACGAACAACCAAGGATCTTTAAAATTTAAACCTGCAATGCTTTTAAGAAAATGAAACTACCATAAGGCCTCCCGCCATACACGCAATGCAAACACGGAATTGGAGGAGATTTCTCCTTATGATAGTCAAATATGCTTGATATGAGAAAATTTCTTTGATATTGTTACTAGTGCATAGTGAAGAAAACATTTAGAAAGTATAATATTAATCCTAACCAGCGTAAACATTACGAACTATGCCTACTATAGCTACCATCTAAACAGTGGTGACCACCATAAGTAAATGGCAGGTTCTACAACTAAAAACGTACAAGGAGCGTATTGGAGATTGGATTTCCAACAAATAGTCAGGCTAAGGAACTTCCTACTGCCATATGGGTACGCCTCTGGCGGGACATCCCGAGAACCTACCCGGCTCTCTGCCAACACAAGACCGGGTTACCTCTGTAACTAGGTAACTACTGCACGAGCATGCCATCCCCCGGTCCTTTGAGACCTTTATCCGAGGTACCTCTAATCCAACAACCACAAAGCAATCACAAAGTAATAGATTTGCAGTGACCACATGAGTTAAGTATCTGGGCTCCATACCATGATACCACCCTTTTCCAGAAGGGAATGAAACACCCTAAAGGGAGCGACCCTCATAACCTTGCCGCATCTTTCCTGTTTCATCCATTTCCGGGGTGTGAGGTCCTGATGCAGTCTCGTCCACAAAGCTATGCTTTATACAAAAGCCATGCTTTGATCAACAAATGATACACAGCAGCACTCAGCATGCCACACTACTAAATTTGGGAGTATATCACTGATAACTATCAACTACATAACCTTTGAGCTCGTACGTCTTATAGAAGGGTGTTAAGCTAAGAGAATAAATTCTCTGCCACCAAATAGAAATGTATTTGATAGAGATCGGTTTTATATCTCAAAGTGTAATGTCAGACATACAACCATACAAGTCTGTTCCGGGTTCAAACAGAACCGAAGGCACTTCTGAAGAAGCCCTTGCAATCTGGGCATCCACAATTCCGATCAGACTTCCATCACTTAGGGAATCTCTATACTGTAACTACTCAGTGCAGAGACAATCGATAGGTTATCCTATCGTTCTCGCAAATACCCGGTCTTCAACACCGGTCTTCAAATGTAATCCATAACGTCGTATCATTATTCGGAATGGGTTATATGACACAAGGTCCTTTCTCGGCTAAACCGAATAATGAGCGCAATATTTGAAAACATATGGATATAGAATTTCAATTAAGTCACAACTTTAAACCCGAAAACTTTTCTTTCAAATGGTTTAAACAAATTACCATTTCAAATCTTTTAACAAAAAGATTCATTTCACAAAGTCCACCCAGTTTCACAAAGATCCATTCATAGATTTTCAAAACAATTTCCATTTCAATTAGGATTAACTCATCCAATCTTTAAATTAAAGATTTAACTTATAGCTTGCAAACCCGTTTCCAAAGATTTATTCATAACTTGGAAAACCGTTTAATTTCAAATTTGAAATCCCTTTAATACAAATTGGAAATTCATTTCTTATATGAAAGCTTTTATTATTTGAAAACCATTAGTTTTTTTATTTCGTAAAAGTCTGATTTTTATTTATACAAGTTAAAATCTTTGGGTTAAATTCAAATTCCCAAAACAACACTTTAAAAATGGTTTAAAACACATATAAAACTTGTATAACCCTTTCTAAATCATAAATAGAATTCAGTTTCAAATATTTTTGAATTCAATTTTAAATCCAATTTCAAACTAAATCACATTATTCAAAAATAACTTTTATCTTTGAAATTCCCTTTCAAAAGCTTTTTACTTTAATCCCAATCCAATTCCAAAACCATTCAAAAATTCAATTTTAAACTATTTCAAAAATCTGTGACTTAACCAATTTCCACGTGCAATCCATATTTGTCTGTGTATAAGTGTGGTCTAGGGGTTTTACACAATAAAAGTGCAACATCATCAATTAGCACAGATTCAAATACAATAATATATTTGATAAGCGGTTTAAACTATAACGCTTATCTTTCATTCACAGATCACAGATATATATTACAGATAATAAATTACATTAAACACAGCTCAAACTAAAACATAGCATCACATATCAGGGGTATCAAACAATTCAATCATCCAATAGAACCCAAACATTCATAAGCAAGATCAGTTAATTGTCTGATTAATTCAAATCAGATTAAGTACTTATGAATTACTAATCCTGGTTAATTAACATTACAAATCATTTTGATTAATTATTCTTTAATCATTTATTAATTGACCATTAATAATAAATTAATTAACCTTTAATTTTAATTAATCAACCTTTAATTATTAAATAATTAACCCCTAATTATTTATTCTTAATTAACTATATTAATTAATCCTTAATTATTTACCACTTAATTAATTACAATAAGTAGTTATACTTAACCACTTGATCAACTTTAACCATAAATTAATTACTATTAATTAATTACAAACCGCTTTAGTTAATTAACCTTTTTATTATTAAATAATTAACCTTGAATTATTTAATTATTCCTTAATTAATCTCCCTTATCAAATAAATCTCAAAATAATTTTTTACCACTTGATTAATCAACATTTAATCATAAATTAATTTTTCTTTAATTACCCAGGGCCTTAATTAGCTTGAGATACATCACTTATCTTAATTACTCACATTCATCGGATCACGTTCGAAAACACTTAAATATTTTAATTAAAAAATTATCCATATATAATTATTTAAAAACAAAACAATTTCAAAACATTCAATTAAACATTTAAACTTTAAAACTTACTTTTAAACACTTTGTTTTGGAACTTTGTAAATTATCTTAACTAGGAAATTTGCTTATATTTTGCTTTTAAACTTTGAAGCCTTTGAAAAACTTGAGTTCTTTCTTTTATAACCCGGTATACTTAAATTACCTGAGCAAAAGCACTTCAGCCCCGAGCTTATACCCTAGCCTCATCTCTTTTATATCTTAAAAATTGTTTTGATTCAAATTATTAAAATCTGGTTTATAAACAAAAGCTACCCGAGACAACCCCTGTTTCTCCCGAACCCAACAAACATCTACTTCGAGACAAACTCAAATTTCCCCAAGCTAACTCCACGTCTCCTTCTTCTTCCACAATCTTCATAAAATAATGTCCACAGTGCACATGTACAACTCATCCGCCAACTCCGGTCATGGCCAGGACCGCCGACCAGTCAACGATGGTCACCTCTCCCTAAACAATCGTCCAATTTGATCAAAAACATCTGGAATAAAAATCGAGCATCTCGGTTTAAATCTGGAACCAACTCCGATCAACAAAACACCTTGCCTGAAAATTGTTGATCACCTGCAACTACGCAGACCCGTCCCCGCATTCGCCAAAGCTTCCCCCTTCTGTTCCCGCTGGTGCGATCGGCTTCAGTTGACCCACGACCGATCGAAAGTACTCCAAAACTAGTCGACAAAAACTGCTGCTCGAACCCTAGTTTGCCACATTCCGGCCACCATGGTCATCAAGTAAACCCCTCTCTATTTTTCTCGTGACCACCAGATCGCCTTCTTCCTCCAGCCTTCGTCACGGCCGCCAATATTTCCTCGATCGTCGTAAATCGACGAACAATCAGTTTCTGATTATCTGATAATATCCCATCATCCATGCGCTTAAAAATCATAAAACTTATGTCAAAAATCATCATTTTACACAATGTTTCAGATTATGTATTTAAAGATTGAAATTGACTTGATCGATTTCTTGACCATTCTTTGATTTTACTGTAATTCTTAAATTTCCGAGGTGAATACTTAGTATAACTTCTCGAAGTTATTTTTAAAAGTGATGTTACACAACTTCAATCAACTTTCTTTTGTAAATCAAAATCTAATATTGATTATAGGATGAGATATTGAATTTCTTTCGATTTTTGTAGACATGTTATACTCAGCAGAGCCACATATATACATATATAGGCATGCACACCATTCACAGATATATATACATACATCCAAACATATTTCACTTCCATATAAATACATGCAGGTCAAAAATTCAACCCAGATTCAAAACTTTAAAATATATTTTGCTCACCTGGCAAAGTAGAACAGAGGACCTGATATTTGCAACTGCAGATTAACTTTTGAACTTGATTGTTTGTTGCAGTATGAATTGATCTGAATGCTTGCTTAATTTGTATTTGTTTGAATCCTAGTTAAAGTTGATTTCCAGGCTTGATTCAAGATAAAGATTATTTGATCAGGCTCTGTCCAGATGTGAAAATATGGAAACTTGAACTGGAAAATGTTTTGAAACTGAAGTTGTTGATTTGAATTTGATTTGTTTTTGATTTCTGGTATAAATCTTGCATTTTCTTTTACAGGTTTATTTTGATCTTGAACTTGATCAGTTCCCTTTACTTTTGGAAGCTGAGTTGATCGTTCCAGGTTGTTGATGAGATATATTTTATTGCTTTCAGGGTTTGATTTTAGGCAGGCTTTGATTTTTAAATTGCTGCTTGAATCTGAATAGCCGGTTCTTCCTTTCTTTAAATCTTTAAAATAATTTGTTTTGCCACTTGTTAACCTTGCATATTGCATGGTTTACACTTGTCCATCCCTTTGTCTAAATTGCTTACAAATGTTAAAGATTATCAAATTTATGTTTATGTCCCTCTTTTAAATTATTTTATAAATTTTGTTTTTAAACCCTTTCATTTAAAATTTCACTTAAGTCTTATATGTACATAAGTTTGTGTTTTACATTTTCATGTAAATACTATTATTAGTTTGGCCTTTTTATACTTATACTTTCAAAATATACACTCATATCAAAGTCATTGGAATATAAATTTCGACTTTAAACAACTTTCGAAAATTATTCATATTTAATCATACTTTTATTATTTTATTTTATTTTATTTATGTATTTTTGCATACAAACCTTTTCATTATTCAAAAATATATATTTAATCTATATACATTTACTTTCATAACTATTTACATATACTTAAGAAAATGATCTTAAAACTAATTTTATTAATAAGTGAATCTTTTTTTTAAAAGAAAGTATGTATACTTATTTTGTTTTCAAGATATTCATTTTAGTATTCTCAAATCAATAATATTCATTGTCAATAAATTAATTAAATTTCAAAATCAAATTTCCAATTATAATTCATTTATACAACTGTATATCTTATTTAAATTTGGAGAATTCAAATATACCCAAAATTTTATTTACAATATATTTTATTTTTCTAGAATGTCCAGCTTAAAATTCAATTAAGTTTTATTTTTATATTTCAAATCCAAAATTCTATTTAAAAATCTAAAATATTTTGTTTATTTTGGAAATTTTCTAATTGATTCACAAATAATTTTAGAATTAAACTCCAAAATTAAATTAATTGCCAAATTAAACTCGGCTAAAATTCAGAAATATTATAGATTCCCCCCTTAAGAAAATTTCGTCCTCGAAATTTGCAAGAGAGACAACAAGGAATGGATAGATACACAGAGATAGAGAATCGACTCATAAATCAAGCCGATTATCTATTCTGTATTTGGCTCACCAAATCAGAATATCACTAATAGATACGAGAACAAACTCATTCAATACTATATGAGATGTTCGGGTCACCAGATCTACGAAATATGCCGGGGCACTGGTTAGCTCAAAGGAATAACTAACCACTCGTAGAATATATCTTAATCCAAACAATAAATAAATGGATTTAATCTTCCATAATTCTCAAACACTGGGTATGGATCCCAAACTCAAGTCGGAATACCCAAAGTATACACCAACTTGTCCTCTTTGGACTTCGATCTACACAAGAAGTTACAATAGAATTTCAAATTTGGTTTTAACCGATATCGTTTTATTGATACAATTCAATTTTAGCCTTATATTTAATTAACCAATTTAACCCAATTTAAAATTTCCAATTTATTTAAAATTTTCAATTTCAAATTTCAAATTCATTAAAGTTTAGATGGAAGAAAACTGATAAGAAACCGATGAAGATACGAAGTAAGGATTTTTCTACAACGATTCGTAGGGCCACCATCACACCGAAGCTTCTTCTTGTAGCTGCTACGAAGCAATCAAAAGAATTCGAAATCGAATCAAACGAGATTGATAGAGAAAATTATTTGCACTATAGCAGGGTATTGACCATTTATAGTGGTACTCCCCTGTCCCCTATCTCGTCCTCTTCTCACATTCATACTCACTATTAGTGGATAGTAAGAGAATTTACTGAGGCATTTGAATGGATATCTTAGGGATATACTCATTCTAGCGTATACTTCACCCTATCTCTAATGAGTTATTTAATGTGTTATACTCCTAAGATAAAGTTTTAACCTTCAGCTCTGATACCAATTCTAACGACCCTGACTCGACCTTCGAAAATCAGCACCGAATACGACACTCGTATTCAAATGCTGCAGATCCAAACGTCGAATCTGGTTCGCCGGAGCTTATGACACATTAAGTACAACATAGCGGAAGAAATGAATAGTACATATATCATATACAACATTGATACAATATCTGATACAACAGAATGATACAATGAATATCAATATACATCAGAGGTATGATACAAGACAATAGCAGCGGAAAGAAAGGATAACACCAGCAGCGGAACAATATCTCCAATATGGTCTTCAAGAAAGAGAGATAGAATCCAGAACTGTAACTCCATCTTCAAAGCACCAATCTAGAAGTAGCTCGAACTCCCAATCAAGATGAAGTGAAGTAACTCGATCCAAATGCGATTGCCAAATCCTAAGGCTGAAAGCTATCGAATCTACACCTACTATTCGATTATCTGAAAAATCCAACTCTAGGCTGCCCGTGTGGGAAAATTGTGGGCACCCAGAGTTTAGGAAGGGAACAATAAACTCCAGGTCAGTCGTGGGACTGGTATGAGAAAACAAGAACAGTTTATCTTTAAAACGAACAACCAAGGTTCTTTAAAATTCAAAACCGCAATGCTTTTTAGAAAATGAATGTAATAACCCGGGATTTCGCATCAATTTATTTATCGTCATTAAACGGTTAATGTTGATAGCTAATTGCTGTTGGGATTTTATCGGGTTGAAATTCTTTTATAAATTTGTTAAGTGGTTATGTGGACTCTACAAATTTGAATATTAGGCCACGTTTCTTTTTGGTGTTGTGATACTTATCAAGGCCAATGCCCGTTCCTTCATTTTCATTGGGCAAACCCTAAACTAAATAAAGCGAAGGAAATAATGGCGGCTCGTTCTTTCGTTCGTTCCTCTCTGATTATAAATTAGGGCTTTTGTTCCTTCTTCGTTGCAAGTTAGGGTTATTGATGAAATTGAAGCGCCGCTTCGAGCTGTTCGATCGAAATAGATGTTTTCCAGTTGTTTCTTTCGTTGATTGTTTGGCTGCTCGTTAATATAAGCAGAGTGATTTTCTTCACTCACATCTAATTCAAGTTTTAATGATTTTCGACATGTTCAAATTCACGACTTTTGTTGCTTGATTTCTTGACAATCACGGTGTTGATTTTAGTTGACATCGGCCACTTCAATTTTGTTGACATTTGAACTTGTTCGATCCTTTTATTTGAAACTGTTGCTTCATGAATTTGTTTGCATTTGGCCATATGAAGCTATTTTGATTTCTGGACTCCGGCTGTTGCTTAGAATTATTTCTCCGTGACCATTATTTTCGTTCGAACTTAATGCTGTGACGTAGGATATTTTTGAAATCCCTTGTGACTTTTTCTTTACTTGAATTTCTCTGTGCCTTGTCGGGTTCATTGTTTCATGTATGCACCTAACATCGACTTTACAATTGCTTTGTGTATTGGCATCGGCTATTATGCACTTGTTTTACTTGAGGCCTTGACTTTGTATGCTATGCATATACTCTCTGATACATGCATATTTGTTCGAACTGTACACTGGTTTTGATTTTCATGCTCACTGCTTGGTTTTGATTTCTGGTAGCACTCGAGTCTTTCTTGATTCACTGTTGATACCTGGTCGTCATTGCGTACATGTTGCAGCTTGATTTTATATTGTCACTGCTTGCATACATGTTGTACCTGTTTTTGGCTGTGTCACTGTATATAATTTCATTTTTGTACAAATATACATCTCGTCCCTGAACATGATTTTGCACTGTGATTGTTCATCTCGGCTGTGTCTTGGTCTTTGATGATTTTTTTGTATTGCAATTTGGTCTGATGCCTCAAGTTCCCACCTCTGATCAGTTGCATTTGTCATGCTGTAGCTTGATCTTCGGTGCACTTGGTCATGCGAGCCTTTGTGCTTTGCATTTTAGTTGAGTAGACTTTGCATTTTTCTTTGTGTTCTTACTTCGGCCATTATATCTCTGACCTGCAACTTGAAATTGCAATATGTATATTTTCACATACAAACCAATGTGCTCCAATTGTTCACTGAACTGTTGTATCACTTGGTGTTGTAGTTTCATTGTTGCATTCATGTGTACATCACTTGTTGCTGTTGCATATGTTTGCTTCTCCGACCTGTTGCAGTGTAACCTTCGTGGGTATATTTTTTTGAAGCTTGCACTGTCAAGTTTCACTGTCGCATACAGGTGTATCTTTTGGAGCTCAAGTTGCCTGACCACGTCCTTTGTGTACTGTTTGGTTCATGTTGCAATTACTTGCATACTTGTTGACATCACTGATGCACTGATTTTTGTTCGGCTGTGTCTTTGATGCTGGCTTGCATTGTCATTTGATCTATTTGCTTTTGCACTCCTATGTGTACTGTCAAGTTTGCAGTTGTATATGTTTATTGGTTTGGTTTCAGGGTGGTCCACTGTACTACTGTTGTCATCTTCTCTTGACATTTTGGAACTTGAACTGTTACATTCATGTGGTGACTGCAGTTTCGTTTTGTACGCAGTCTTGCCCTTGTTGGTCTGCAATGCATTAATGCAATTGGATTTGTTTTTCTAATTACATTTGAGTTGAATCCAGCTCGTAGCTCGAATTTGACCTCGTGCTGAAAGTTGTGACATTATTTTATTACACTTGAGTTGAATCCAGTATTTTGGGTTTGACCTTGTGTTTGATTGTAACGACCCAGAATTTTTAGAAATTAAAATTTGAATATTTAATTAATTTTAAATATTAATAAGTGAATTTATAAGTCAAATAAATTTTTATTTGAATTTTTGAATTTAATTGGATAATTAAATCGATAATTTAATACGTTAAATTATGGAAATAATTGAAAATTGAGTTAAATATGATTGAAAATGATTTGTAAAATTTTATTTTATCATATGGAAGTTAGAATGATATTTTAGAACTTTTAAAATTGAATTAAGAGTTAAATTGTGAAAATTGAATATTTTAATATTAAAATCGACTAGTGAAAATAGTCAATTTTTGAACAGTCTCAGAATTGAACGAAACCAGTTTCATTGGATCCGTAATAGTTAGTTTTTATCGGATTTCAAATTTCGTGTCAATCGGAGCTATCGTTTGATCGTGGCAGCTCGAAACGCATCGAATTATTTTTAATTTTAATTTGGCGAGCTAAAATAGCCATTTTTCAAAAAGTCTCGGATTTCGACGAAACCAGTTTCATCGGATCCGTAATGTGATATTATTGTAAGCTTTCAAATTTCAAGTCCATTGGATTTACCGTTTGTCCGTTACAAATTAAAACGCCTAGAAATCGACTTAAATCGGTTTAATTTAAATTGAGCGTTTATAGCCATAACTCGCACATACTTCCGAATTAGCTTCCGAAACCTGTTCCATTGTGTCCGGAACGCGGGGTAAACCCTAGAAACGCTGGTTACGGTGCGTAAATCGGAGTTCGGAATTTCCGGGATGAATAGTGTCGCTCGTTCCTTATAAATAGCCCTACCCCTTCACAAAAATTAAAATAAAAATAAAATAAAACACAAACCCTAGCCGCCGCCCCCCCTGAACGGCCAGCAGTTCACCTTCTTCCTCCACGTTTTCCTCCCAATCTAGGCGAAATTAGATGAAGGCTCCAACTAACAAAACGTAGAGCATATCGAAACGGAGAGATTCAACGGTTATGATCGGAAACGGAGTCGTGTGGAGGGAGCTACAGGCCCGCGTCCCTGGGGTGTTGCGCACGCTTTTCGAGGCACTGGGGGGGTGTGCGCGTGGCCGGTCTTGGGCAGATGGTGTGTGGTGGAAGGGGCTTCACGATGATGCTAGCTGATCATGTCGGAGTTCAACGTAGAGGATGCAAAAATTCAAACCCTAATTGTTGTAATGGGTTCGGCCTCTTCGTGTACAACCTGTAGAAGTTGCGTGCAAATGAGAAGAAGAGGAGGATGTTAGGGACGACCTGATGTGGTTGGAGTTGAGATGGAGGGCTAAGATTTGCTTTGGTATAAAAATTAGTTAAGTTAATGTTGTAATTTATATAAATAAACACGTGTAACTTCAAATATTCATAACTTTTTCATACGAGGTCGAAAATGCGCGAAACCAGTTGCGTTGGAATCGTATGGACGAGCACTACGCGATGGAGTTGGTTTGGAGTCGTTTGGAGTTAGTGAGAATTTTGGGTAAAATTAAACGTCCGTTTAATTTTATTCGAAATAAATAGCTGAAACGGGAATTAAAATCAAGGCGAGAATTTCTCACTCAATCGAATCAGTTTCGATTTTATTTTAAATAGTTAGATTTAAAATATTTGAATGCATGTTTGAATGTTGATTGATATCTATTGATTGTTAAAATAGACATTATACGCCGTTAGTAAGCGGATGTTATTTATTAAAAACATATACCGCGAATATTTCACAAACAGTGAAATTGGTATTATATATAGTAGCAATATATATATATTGGCATATGTATATATTGGAGTTGATTGATTTCCCGTATTTTTTAGCGGATGAGACCCTATTGCGCCGTCTATTAAGCGGATAATATTTAAATCCCATATACCGCGATAATTTCGTACTGGAACGAAATTGGTATTGTGCTAATGTTTTTGGATGCAGGAAAACAGGTTGGAGGGATCCAACTGGATTCCTCAACAGTTTTTATTTGATTTCAGATATTTTGATATTTGATGGATTATCATATCGATATATGATGGATCGTTGTAGTCGTGATTGACTATTTGGTGTGTAGCATCATTGGACCCAGATTTTGGGATTTTAAAATGATTATAAAGTGATTTTTGAAAATATAAAATAATTTTGGAATTGATCGATTTTAAATAAATAAACGTTATAATTTTTAATGTTATAAAAATTATGATTTTTGAGAAATATAGTTAAAAACTGATTTTTGAGAATATGATGCTAATGATTTTATAAAATAGTTTAATCGGGATTTTAGAATTCATTGTGAAAAGTTTAAATATAGGATTTATAAAATTTAATTATTTTATGAATCAAAAATGGTGAAATTATAAAGGAGATTAAATATGTTTTAAAAGAATAATATAAATTGAATTATATTAAGAGATTTATAAATGGATATTTATAAATTGAGATATTGAAATTATAAAACGAGTTTTTATAAGTGTTTGAATGGAGTGAAAATGAATTTCATTAAAGAATGAAATTTATAGAACTATAAACGGTGAAATTATAAATGAGATTTATAAATAGTAAGATTTATAAATTATGAAGTTATTAAAAGAATAGTTTTGAATAAATCATTGAATCTTATAAGTTATAAGATTTATAATTATGAAATTCTAAGGAACGATTTTGTAAAATAATCGTTTTATAAGTAATTGACTTATAATATGAACTTTTAGTTTATAATTAAGTTATAAACTGGAGTAGGTTAATAAAGGAATTTATAAAAGGAATTTTTTTATAAATAAATAGAAATGGAATTTATAAACGTTGTTTTATAAATTCGCAAACAACTTATTTTGATAAGTTAATTGCTGAAACCTATAAATGGAGTTATATTCACATTTTTGACTGTGAATAATCCTTTGAAATAAAAGGCATAGAATTGATGAAATTTGTTAACGTAGAATATTCACGTTTTTGAATAGTGAATAATATGTTAAAGAAATTGTTTTGAATGTGATATTTCAAATAGGATTTAAAACGATCTAACGATGTTTTAAAATGTGTTGAGATTCGAAATCATAGATTTCAACATTTATTGTTGAAATAGACGTTTCAAGAAATAAAAGGAGATGATGGACTATAACACTGTTGTTATAGTAAATGATTTCCGAAAGGAAATGTTTTGTATAGTATTGGGATTTATATATCTATTTTAATTTCGAATCCCTATACTAGTGATTTTGGGTTGTCGTAATGATGTTTTACGCAACATTCGTTTTGGCCCAAATAAATATGTTTAAGAGAATAATTTCCTTAAAGAATGAAAAATATATACTTAATCTCAATTGAAGTATATTGAATATTTTCTAAGTGTTGAAAATAAATGAAATTTGTGAATTACTTATGAATAAGTAAGTATGGAAATGTTTTCCAATATAAAGTGAATATTAGAGAATTTATCTTTTTGAAGATAAATTGAAATGAATGATCGAAATCGAATATTCATTGATATTTTGGAATTATAAATTCACTAAGGAATTTATAAAGGAAGTGGAAGTTGTTTAAAAAAAAAAATATTGATTTATTTTTGAAGTATGAAATTATATATCTAGTGAAGTTATTTTGGAAAATAAATAATTTGGAAAATTATTTGGAAACGGGTGATGTGTGCATATCCATTGATAGTTCAATAACCGACTATCGATATTTCCCTTTGAATGGGTAATTGATGTGATTTGTTTGAATGTGAATACCACACTTATTTTTAAATAAGCGCTCACTATTCGGGTTAACCGGGAAAGGACCATGGGGTCGTATAACCCATTCCGAATATGTGATACGTCGTTATGAATTGCATTTGAAGATCGGTGTTGAAGACCCGGTATTTGCGAGAGCGATAGGATGACCTATCGATTTACTCTGCACCGAGTTGCTCCGGTATAGAGTTCTCCATATGTGATGGTGAATCCGATCAGGATTGTGAATATCCGGATTGCAAGGACTTCTTTGTAAGTGCCTTCGGTTTTGTTCGATCCCGGAACAAACTTGTATGGATTGTGTGTCTGACATTACAAGTTGAGATGTAAAGCCGATTTCTTTCAAATATATTTCTGTTGGTGGTGAAGAATTTATTCTTTAGCTTAACACCCTTCTCTGAGACGTACGAGCTCAGAGGTTATATAGTTGAAGTTATCAGCGATATATTCCCAATTTGGTAATGTGATATGCTGAGTGATGCTGAAATGATCATTGTGTTGATTATTGTGATAGGATCGTTTATTTGATCGTCTATCTTAGTGATCATTGTGTTGATCATTTGTTGACCCAAAGCATGGCTTTTGTATAAAGTATGTTTTTGTGGACGTGACTTCGTCGAACCTCACACCCCGGAAATGGTCAAAAAAGGAAAGATGCGGCAAGGTTATGAGGGGTAGCTCCCTTTAGGGTATGTACATTTCCTTCTGGATAGAGGTGGTATCATGGTATGGAGCCCAGATATTTAACCTATGTGGTTACTACGAATTTATTACTTTGTGGTTGTTGGTTTTCGGGATCCCGTGAGAAAGGTCGTTTACGATCGGGGAATGGCATGCTCGTGTCAGTAGTTACCCAGTTAGGGGTAACCCGGCCTTGTGTTGGCAGAGTTCCGGTTTGGTTCTCGGGGATGTCTTTCCAGAGGCATTCTCATGTGGCAATGGGAAGTTCCTTGGCCTGACCATTTGTTGGAAATCCAAAGAAACAATACGTGACTTGTACGGTTTTAGTTGTATAACCTGCTATGGAATGTGGCGGTAACCTGCTATTGAACATAGTTAGCTATAGTAGACATACGATAATGGTCGTATGTTGGCTAAGATTTATATTCTACTTTCGAAATGAATTTTTCCTACACTATGCACTAGTAATAATATGAAATGTTCTTTTAATGCGTATCAAGCATCTTTGACTGTCATAAGGAGAAATCTCCTCCGATTCTGCGTTTGCATTGTGTGTGTGTGCGGGAGGCCTTATGGTAGTCTCATTTTTAAAAGCATTGCGAATTAACTTTAAAAATATTCCTCTATTTTGATTTTAAAGATAAATAAACTGTTTTGAGTTCTCACACCAGTCACATGACTGACTTGGAGTTTATTGTTTTCCTTCCTAAACTCTGGGTGCCCACCAATTTCCACACGGGCAGTCAAGAATAAGGTTTATCAGGATATTTTGGATATTCTTGAGTTGCTGGAGGCAAGCTTGATGGCATGGCATATTACTTATATAGTATTTCTTTTTCCGCTGCACTATTTGTTTGATGTTGTATACTCTGATGATATGATGTAATGAAATGTAATGTAATAACTGATATAGTTCTTTGTTTAAAGATTATTCATTTATTACTATATGTTGTTCCGCTGCGAATTGTGAGATTCTGATGTTGTTGTGTTGTGCTCTGTCCGTCCTATTTTCTTCTGTTTTTCCTTTTCCTCTATTCTCTTTTTCTTTCTATTTCTTCTATTTTTAAAATTTCCTATCTTCTCTTCTCTCTATTTTAAAATTCTGTTCTATTCTCCTTATTTTCTATTCTCTCTAATTTCTATTTTCTTTTCCCTATCTAAATTTTCTATCTTTTTCTTTTTCTTTTCTTTCTTTCTTCTTTCTTAAACCCATAACTATTCGGTTTTTCGGCAACGAAAATCCGCGTACGTTACAATTTGGTATCAGAGCTTATGGTTAAGCGACAACCATGGTTCTGTTGGGTATTATTCATTAGAGATAGAGTCAGTAGTGCTCTAGAATGAATTTGAGTGTAATAATAGCTATGAGAGCGTATTTGTTAGTGAATAAAAAAAAAATTGTTTTATATTGTGATGATTGGTTTATTGAGTGGCATATGAACCTTCGTCAGCACGGTATGTACAACTATGCCGAAGGGGTTTCTAAACACTTGAATAGAACAATTCGACACAGTATTGATTTTAAATTGGGTAAATGAAATAATTTTGCCTTGATTATATTTTATATATAAAGAAAATAATTTTTCCGAATTATTAAAGTGTATATAAGTTGATTGTTAGGTTGTTTGAATAATCTAAATAAAAGAATAATTGTATAAGTAAAATGAATTATAAGAGTTGAATTATAATTAAAGTGATTTACAATTGTGAAATAAACTTATATATATAAGAAGTGAAACTTTATGAATATGAGTAGTAAATAAAAATGAATTTAAAGTTAAATGGAAATTTACTTTAGAATTGAATTGAGTTGAATAATTGAACGGAATGAATGGAATGTTAATCAATTAAATCAAATTGATATGAAATAATGAATGAAAGTGTTAATTCATTAAAATCTAATGTTATTTGGAAGTTGAATAGTTGAATGAAAAATCAATTAAATTAAACCAATTGTAAGTAAAGGAATTTGGTTGTAATTAATATACTTTGGTTGTTATATGATTGTTAGTTGATTGTATATAATTCGTTAGGAGTTAATGAAATTGAAAGCTAAAGTAATTGAAATCCAATTAGAAGTTAAGGGAAATTTGAATAGAATTGAATGTGAATTGGATTTAATTAGTGAATGCAAACTAATTAAATTTGAAAATGAATGTTGATAAAATCCAATGTAAATAAATCAAATGTGATTTAAAATTGAAAACCTAATTCATTAAATATTAATGAGAATATGAATGAATATTTATGATTATGGATGGTAGTTGGTTGATGTTTGCATTTGTTGTTTTACTACATTTGCTATGTTAACATATATAGTTATTATGTTACTATATGTTGTATATTGAGATTATTTTCATATATGCATGTTCTCATGTTGTTTGTTGAGTGTTTAGTAGGTGCGGATCGCGTTTGCTTCGCATTTGGAGCTCGCTTTTGCGCTATATTAGCCGTATATGCTTTCTAATAAAATATAAGGTACATATCTCGGATTAAATACCGTACTTTTACACTTTTTTCCCTGCGGGATGCCTCATTACTTGATGAGATGTATATTTGTGATATATATACTGTCATTTTTTTTTCGGATCGAGCCGCGCAAAAGAGACTATGGCGAATTTTTCCGAAAATTTAAGGCGTTAGAAAATTTTTGAGAAAATTTGGAAAATTTTGAAAACTTTAACTTTGATTTTGGAATTTAAAGTTAAACAATAGTAGTTGTTTTGAAAAGATAACTAAGTATGATTTGAAAACTTAGTAAAGTTACTGTAAGAAGTTTAACTATGAATTATGGAAAATTAATAAATTCTGTAATTTTTCTTACTTGTAATTTCGAGGACGAAATTCTTTTAAGTGGGGAAGATTGTAACGACCCAGAATTTTTAGAAATTAAAATTTGAATATTTCATTAATTTTAAATATTAATAAGTTAATTTATAAGTCAAATAAATTTTTATTTGAATTTTTGAATTTAATTGGATAATTAAATCGATAATTTAATACGTTAAATTATGGAAATAATTGAAAATTGAGTTAAATATGATTGAAAATGATTTGTAAAATTTTATTTTATCATATGGAAGTTAGAATGATATTTTAGAACTTTTAAAATTGAATTAAGAGTTAAATTGTGAAAATTGAATATTTTAATATTAAAATCGACTAGTGAAAATAGTCAATTTTTGAACAGTCTCAGAATTGAACGAAACCAGTTTCATTGGATCCGTAATAGTTAGTTATTATCGGATTTCAAATTTCGTGTCAATCGGAGCTATCGTTTGATCGTGGCAGCTCGAAACACATCGAATTATTTTTAATTTTAATTTGGCGAGCTAAAATAGCCATTTTTCAAAAAGTCTCGGATTTCGACGAAACCAGTTTCATCGGATCCGTAATGTGATATTATTGTAAGGTTTCAAATTTCAAGTCCATTGGATTTACCGTTTGTCCGTTACAAATTAAAACGCCTAGAAATCGACTTAAATCGGTTTAATTTAAATTGAGCGTTTATAGCCATAACTCGCACATACTTTCGAATTAGCTTCCGAAACCTGTTCCATTGTGTCCGGAACGTGGGGTAAACCCTAGAAACGCTGGTTACGGCGCGTAAATCGGAGTTCGGAATTTCCGGGATGAATAGTGTCGCTCGTTCCTTATAAATAGCCCTACCCCTTCACAAAAAAAAAAAAAAAAAAAACACAAACCCTAGCCGCCACCCCCCCCTGAACGGCCAGCAGTTCACCTTCTTCCTCCACGTTTTCCTCCCAATCTAGGCGAAATTAGATGAAGGCTCCAACTAACAAAACGTAGAGCATATCGAGACGGAGAGATTCAACGGTTATGATCGGAAACGGAGTCGTGTGGAGGGAGCTACAGGCCCGCGTCCCTGGGGTGTTGCGCACGCTTTTCGAGTTACTAGGGGGGTGCGCGCGTGGCCGGTCTTGGGCAGATGGTGTGTGGTGGAAGGGGCTTCACGATGATGCTAGCTGATCATGTCGGAGTTCAACGTAGAGGATGCAAAAATTCAAACCCTAATTGTTGTAATGGGTTCGGCCTCTTCGTGTACAACCTGTAGAAGTTGCGTGCAAATGAGAAGAAGAGGAGGATGTTGGGGACGACCTGATGTGGTTGGAGTTGAGATGGAGGGCTAAGATTTGCTTTGGTATAAAAATTAGTTAAGTTAATGTTGTAATTTATATAAATAAACACGTGTAACTTCAAATATTCATAACTTTTTCATACGAGGTCGAAAATGCGCGAAACCAGTTGCGTTGGAATCGTATGGACGAGCACTACGCGATGGAGTTGGTTTGGAGTCGTTTGGAGTTAGTGAGAATTTTGGGTAAAATTAAACGTCCGTTTAATTTTATTCGAAATAAATAGCTGAAACGGGAATTAAAATCAAGGCGAGAATTTCTCACTCAATCGAATCAGTTTCGATTTTATTTTAAATAGTTAGATTTAAAATATTTGAATGCATGTTTGAATGTTGATTGATATCTATTGATTGTTAAAATAGACATTATACGCCGTTAGTAAGCGGATGTTATTTATTAAAAACATATACCGCGAATATTTCACAAACAGTGAAATTGGTATTATATATTATAGCAATATATATATATTGGCATATGTATATATTGGAGTTGATTGATTTCCCGTATTTTTTAGCGGATGAGACCCTATTGCGCCGTCTATTATAAATTCACTAAGGAATTTATAAAGGAAGTGGAAGTTGTTTAAAAAAAATAAATATTGATTTATTTTTGAAGTATGAAATTATATATCTAGTGAAGATATTTTGGAAAATAAATAATTTGGAAAATTATTTGGAAACTGGTGATGTGTGCATATCCATTGATAGTTCAATAACCGACTATCGATATTTCCCTTTGAATGGGTAATTGATGTGATTTGTTTGAATGTGAATACCACACTTATTTTTAAATAAGCGCTCACTATTCGGGTTAACCGGGAAAGGACCATGGGGTCGTATAACCCATTCCGAATATGTGATACGTCGTTATGAATTGCATTTGAAGATCGGTGTTGAAGACCCGGTATTTGCGAGAGCGATAGGATGACCTGTCGATTTACTCTGCACCGAGTTGCTCCGGTATAGAGTTCTCCATATGTGATGGTGAATCCGATCAGGATTGTGAATATCCGGATTGCAAGGACTTCTTTGTAAGTGCCTTCGGTTTTGTTCGATCCCGGAACAAACTTGTATGGATTGTGTGTCTGACATTACAAGTTGAGATGTAAAGCCGATTTCTTTCAAATATATTTCTGTTGGTGGCGAAGAATTTATTCTTTAGCTTAACACCCTTCTCTGAGACGTACGAGCTCAGAGGTTATATAGTTGAAGTTATCAGCGATATATTCCCAATTTGGTAATGTGATATGCTGAGTGATGCTGAAATGATCATTGTGTTGATTATTGTGATAGGATCGTTTATTTGATCGTCTATCTTAGTGATCATTGTGTTGATCATTTGTTGACCCAAAGCATGGCTTTTGTATAAAGTATGTTTTTGTGGACGTGACTTCGTCGAACCTCACACCCCGGAAATGGTCAAAACAGGAAAGATGCGGCAAGGTTATGAGGGGTAGCTCCCTTTAGGGTATGTACATTTCCTTCTGGATAGAGGTGGTATCATGGTATGGAGCCCAGATATTTAACCTATGTGGTTACTACGAATTTATTACTTTGTGGTTGTTGGTTTTCGGGATCCCGTGAGAAAGGTCGTTTACGATCGGGGAATGGCGTGCTCGTGTCAGTAGTTACCCAGTTAGGGGTAATCCGGCCTTGTGTTGGCAGAGTTCCGGTTTGGTTCTCGGGGATGTCTTTCCAGAGGCATTCTCATGTGGAAATGGGAAGTTCCTTGGCCTGACCATTTGTTGGAAATCCAAAGAAACAATACGTGACTTGTACGGTTTTAGTTGTATAACCTGCTATGGAATGTGGCGGTAACCTGCTATTGAACATAGTTAGCTATAGTAGACATACGATAATGGTCGTATGTTGGCTAAGATTTATATTCTACTTTCGAAATGAATTTTTCCTACACTATGCACTAGTAATAATATGAAATGTTCTTTTAATGCGTATCAAGCATCTTTGACTATCATAAGGAGAAATCTCCTCCGATTCTGCGTTTGCATTGTGTGTGTGTGTGCGGGAGGCCTTATGGTAGTCTCATTTTTAAAAGCATTGCGAATTAACTTTAAAAATATTCCTCTATTTTGATTTTAAAGATAAATAAACTGTTTTGAGTTCTCACACCAGTCACATGACTGACTTGGAGTTTGTTGTTTTCCTTCCTAAACTCTGGGTGCCCACCAATTTCCACACGGGCAGTCAAGAGTAAGGTTTATCAGGATATTCTGGATATTCTTGAGTTGCTGGAGGCAAGCTTGATGGCATGGCATATTACTTATATAGTATTTCTTTTTCCGCTGCACTATTTGTTTGATGTTGTATACTCTGATGATATGATGTAATGAAATGTAATGTAATAACTGATATAGTTCTTTGTTTAAAGATTATTCATTTATTACTATATGTTGTTCCGCTGCGAATTGTGAGATTCTGATGTTGTTGTGTTGTGTTCTGTCCGTCCTATTTTCTTCTGTTTTTCCTTTTCCTCTATTCTCTTTTTCTTTCTATTTCTTCTATTTTTAAAATTTCCTATCTTCTCTTCTCTCTATTTTAAAATTCTGTTCTATTCTCCTTATTTTCTGTTCTCTCTAATTTCTATTTTCTTTTCCCTATCTAAATTTTCTATCCTTTTCTTTTTCTTTTCTTTCTTTCTTCTTTCTTAAACCCATAACTATTCGGTTTTTCGGCAACGAAAATCCGCGTACGTTACATTGATTGTGAATTTTCATTGTGCCTTCATGTGCACTTTGTTCATTTGATGGTTACTGGATGGGTGCTATGCTTGCTGTGCAGTTCCATCTGGTTTATTTTGATCTCGAGATGGTTCCATTTGCTTTTGATTCATTGAGCTTTTGTGTATTTAATCACTGTAGTGGCGAGGCAGTGCACGTGAACGTGTACTGCCGCCTTATCAAAAGTGACGCTTTAATTGATATATCAATTGTTTGAATTGTTTCGTGTGTCCAATTCAATAATTTGAAATTGTACTTTGATTTGGTTTAATTTGATCATTTTGTGATATCTAATTATCTAATTGATAATTAGATTATGTGTTTTCTAATTATCGTATCGATAATTAGATTTTGTTCTTCATGATGTCTCCCTGGCTTGAGTTTTGCTTTAGCCACTTGCTGTTAATTGCCGTTTAGGCAATTCTGTTGTTTTCTAAATTTTCTTCATTGATAATCCTTTTATTTATCTTTGTTGATGATTTGGCTTTGCTGACTTGCTGTTTAACACTGTTACGTGTTATATTTACCGTTATCTGATTCCTTATTGAAGGATTGGATAGGTGAGATTTATTGTGACTGTCGTCTATTTGTTTTTTTTAATTATTACTGCTTCTGTGCATTAATAACTGAGTTTGAATTAGACTGACCCGCGTATTATTTTCTTTTGAATTTAATACTCGAGTCAGACCGAGTTATTTCAGGTTGTAGATATCTTACTTTGGGTTGTTGCTTGAGCTATGTAGTCTCTTCATATCTTTTAGAGTAGTCGTTGTCATTTTATAGGATGATATGTATTCATGTATGTTATTTACGATAATGTACTTGTATATGTAACTTCCAGTGTCGACTGTTGTAGTTGTATCATATGTATTGTATCTGACTTCAGTTATATACATATGAGATTTTATATTATCTGTGTTCCGCATTTTGCTTATCTGTGTTGTTATGATATATATTGTCCTAAACTATTATGAACCATCGTAGTTCGTTTTATACTGAAAATGGATATGTCGATGGGAGTATATAAACAAAGAGAAGAAAAATATATATACCACTCCTATCGAGATAACCAATACTAGTGTAAGGCCTAACTACGGATGGCCGCTCCTATCCTGCCTTATTCTTCGTAATAGCAGACAGTATTTTCTTTTAATACTCTTTGTTATTGTGAGCATAGAGGTGGGGCGTCACAGTTGATATCAGAGCGACGGGTTTATGGACATAATGTATAACTTAACTTAGATGGAACATGTGTTACAACTATTTGTTGATGTTTTTATTTATGCCTTGAGCCAAAACTAAGGTTTTGAAATTTTGATGAAATTTTTAAATTTCTTTATTTAAAAATAAAAGTGAAATTGTGTTTTGATGATTGAGTAATTTGTGTTCTGTTTACCAGAGTGCGCAGCGAAAACAGTGAGACTGTCTTCGCTGAGTACAGCTGGTAACCTTTTGATCTAAAAATCAAAAATATGAAAATGAAATTAAATTCATTATGTTGTTACATAGATGTGTTTATTTTGTTTTCTTTGAAAATTTCGAATCCGATTTGAGGATCCGAAGCGATTGCAGTTATGTGATTTTGTTGAGATTTTTGTTGTTTTAAATTATCTTCATTGAAGATATAATCGAGTGATTTCTTTGTTCATTTTGTAGTATGCATATAAATATGAGTTGCACGTTACTGCATTAATTTTACGTTGAACCGGTGTTTTGTTTTAAACGTATTTTGTTGCCGTTATTTTTATAACGGGATTTTTACACCAGTGCAAGATTTTTGAAGCACAGTGTTTTGTTGACATTTTTAATGAATGAAAATTCACTGGTACTATATTTTGATGCGAATTATTTTGATGAGATTTTGACGTATAAAAATTACTGTCGCTTTGACTTCAGTAACTGCCAAATTTAAAGTGGATTTTCAAGCGGTTATCCCGCAATGCTGATTTTGAGATCCGCTTTTACGGTGTTTTGAGAAGTGCAATTTCCTTATCGAATTTGCTATAGATGTTGCTGTTTTAATCACGTGTTTTAAAAATCATTTTAAAATAAAATTGTTTTCCAAAATTTCTATAGTTTGCGCTTTCAAATGAATGAGGAAGCGATTTGAATGCTTCAGCAAAATTAAGGACTATGAACCCTCACTTTTAGTGATTCGACTAATTCCGGACTTGTCCGTTTGAGAACGTAAAATGTTATTTATTTAAATTACATAATTTTGCATTTTCAAGGAAACGATGAAGAGAATTTAACGATTTAGTAAAACTCGTGGTATGGGACATGTGGGTTTGCTATTTCGATTAATTCCGGACTCGTTAATTGAAATATTTGCTGTTTGATGATTTTGTGTGCTTTCGAGCAACTATGATGGACCTTCGGGTCATATGTTGGACCTTCGGGTCCTATGATGGACCTTCGGGTCAAATACCAGTAGTAGACCTTCGGGTCACTCTGCGGACCTTCGGGTCATTTGTTGGGCGCCAAAATTATGATGACAGTAATTGGTAGGCTTCGGCCATATGTTGTTGCACGTGCGGCATAGCTTAGACTCGCCATATGATGGGATCGATCCACCTTTTATGTTGATTTTCTAGATCATCTTAATTGATTTCTAGATATTTGTTGTTTCTAATTATCTATATGTAATTAGATATTTGCTGTTATGAGTTCTAATTATCTTTGTTGATAATTAGATATTTGCTATTATGAATTCTAATTATCTTTATTGATAATTAGATATTTGCTATTATGAGTTCTAATTATCTTTGTTGATAATTAGATATTTGCTGTTATGAGTTCTAATTATCTTTGTTGATAATTAGATATTTTCTGTTATGAGTTCTAATTGTCACTGTTGATAATTAGATATTTGTTGTTATGAGTTCTAATTATCTTTGTTGATAATTAGATATTTGTTGTTATGCGTTCTAATTATCTTTGTTGATAATTAGATATTTGCTGTTATGAATTCTAATTATCTTTGTTGATAATTAGATATTTGCTGATTTGAGTTCATTTGCTGATTTGAGTTCTAATTATCGTTTTTGATAATTAGATATTTGTTGATTTGAGATTTCTGATTATCGTTTTTGATAATTAGATTTTTGTTGATTTGAGATTTCTGATTATCGTTTTTGATAATTAGATATTTATTGATTTGAGTTTTCTGATTGTCTATTTGATAATTAGATATTTGTTGATTTGAGATTTCTGATTTTCGTTTTTGATAATTAGATATTTGTTGATTTGAGATTTCTGATTATCGTTTTTGATAATTAGATATTTGTTGATTTGAGATTTCTGATTATCGTTTTTTATAGTTTTTGATAATTAGATATTTGTGTTTTCTGATTATCCTTTTTGATAATTGGATCTTTGCTGTTTTCTGATTATCGTTTTTGATAATTGGATATTTGATTTTTTTCTTCTGATTATCGTTTTTTATAGTTTTTGATAATTAGATATTTGTGTTTTCTGATTATCCTTTTTGATAATTGGATCTTTGCTGTTTTCTGATTATCGTTTTTGATAATTGGATATTTGTTTTTTTTTCTGATTACCGTTTTTGATAATTGGATCTTTTCTGATTTCTGATTATTGTTTTTGATAATTAGATATTTGTTGATTTGTGATTTGTGATTTGTGATTATCGTTTTTGATAATTAGATATTTGTTGATTTGAGTTTTCTGATTATCTATTTGATAATTAGATATTTGTTGATTTGAGATTTTTGATTATCATTTTTGATAATTAGATATTCGTTGATTTGAGATTTCTGATTATCGTTTTTGATAATTGGATATTTTTTGATTTGAGATTTCTGATTATCTATTTGATAATTAGATATTTGTTGATTTGAGATTTCTGATTATCGTTTTTGATAATTAGATATTTGTTGATTTGAGATTTCTGATTATCGTTTTTGATAATTAGATATTTATTGAATTGAGATTTTTGATTATCATTTTTGATAATTGGATCTTTGCTGTTTTCTGATTATCATTTTTTATAATTCGATATTTGTTGTTTTTTTATTATCGTTTTTGATAATTAGATATTTATTGTTTTCTGATTATCGTTTTTGATAATTGGATCTTTGCTGATTTCTGATTATCGTTTTTGATAATTAGATATTTGTTGATTTGAGATTTCTGATTATCGTTTTTGATAATTAGATATTTGTTGATTAAAGGTTTCTGATTATCGTTTTGATAATTGGATAATTGTGTTTTCTGATTATCTATTTGATAATTAGACTGTGTTGAGGGTTTGTGAATTTCTTTTATGAAATTAAAAGATTCTTTGGCGTTTGTATTCTTGACCATTATTTTTCTAGCTTAGCCAGTTTATGTTAGAAAAATAATTGTTATTGACGCCTTTAATTATGAAAATTGCGGGGACGCAATTTTTATAAGGAGGGGAGTTTGTAACAACCCGGGATTTCACATCAATTTATTTATCGTCACTAAAAGGTTAATATTGATAGCTAATTGCTGTTGGGATTTTATCGGGTTGAAATTCTTTTATAAATTTGTTAAGTGGTTATGTGGACTCTACAAATTTGAATATTGGGCCACGTTTCTTTTTGGTGTTGTGATACTTATCAAGGCCGATGCCCGTTCCTTCATTTTCATTGGGAAAACCCTAAACTAAACAAAGCGAACGAAATAATGGCGGCTCGTTCTTTCGTTCGTTCCTCTCTGCTAATAAATTAGGGCTTTTGTTCCTTCTTCGTTGCAAGTTAGGGTTATTGATGAAATTGAAGCGCCGCTTCGAGCTGTTCGATCGAAATAGATGTTTTCCAGTTGTTTCTTTCGTCGATCGTTTGGCTGCTCGTCAATATAAGCAGAGTGATTTTCTTCACTCACATCTAATTCAAGTTTTAATGATTTTCGACTTGTTCAAATTCGCGACTTTTGTTGCTTGGTTTCTTGACAATCACGGTGTTGATTTTAGTTGACATCGACCACTTCGATTTTGTTGACATTTGAACTTGTTCGATCCTTTTATTTGAAACTGCTGCTTCATGAATTTGTTTGCATTTGGCCATATGAAGCTATTTTGATTTCTGGACTTCGGGAATTATTTCTCTGTGACCATTATTTTGGTTCGAACTTAATGCTATGACGTAGGATATTTTTGAAATCTCTTGTGACTTTTGCTTTACTTGAATTTCTCCGTGCCTTGTCGGGTTCATTGTTTCATGTATGCACCTAACATCGACTTTACAGTTGCTTTGTGTATTGGCATCGGCTATTATGCACTTGTTTTACTTGAGGCCTTGACTTTGTATGCTCTGCATATACTCTCTGATACATGCATACTTGTTCAAACTGTACACTGGTTTTGATTTTCATGTTCACCCTTGATTTTGAGTTCTGGTAGCACTCGAGTCTTTCTTGATTCACTATTGATACCTGGTCGTCATTGCGTACATGTTGCAGCTTGAATTTATATTGTCACTGCTTGCATACATGTTGTACCTGTTTTTGGCTGTGTCACTGCATATAATTTCATTTTTGTACAAATATACATCTCGGCCCTGAACATGATTTTGCACTGTGATTGTTCATCTCGGCCGTGTCTTGGTCTTTGATGATTTCTTTGTACTGCAATTTGGTCTGATGCCTCAAGTTCCCACCTATGATATGTTGCATTTGTCATGCTGTAGCTTGATCTTCGGTGCACTTGGTCATGCGAGCCTTTGTGCTTTGCATTTGAGTTGAGTTGACTTTGCATTTTTCTTTGTGTTCTTACTTAGGCCATTATATCTCTGACCTGCAGCTTGAAATTGCAATATGCATATTTTCACATACAAACCAATGTGCTCCAATTGTTCACTGAACTGTTGTATCACTTGGTGTTGTAGTTTCATTGTTGCATTCATGTGTACATCACTTGTTGCTGTTGCATATGTTTTCTTCTCTGACCTGTTGCAGTGTAACATGGGTATATTTTTTTGGAGCTTGCACTGTCAAGTTTCACTGTCACATACAGTTGTATCTTTTGGAGCTCAAGTTGCCTGACCATGTCCTTTGTGTACTGTTTGGTTCATGTTGCAATTACTTGCATACTTGTTGACATCACTGATGCACTGATTTTTGTTCGGCTGTGTCTTTGATGCTGGCTTGCATTGTCATTTGATCTATTTGCTTTTGCACTCCTATGTGTGCTGTCTAGTTTGCAGTTGTATATGTATAGTGGTTTGGTTTCAGGGTGGTCCACTGTACCACTGTTGTCATCTTCTCTTGACATTTTGGAACTTGAACTGTTGCATTCATGTGGTGACTGCAGTTTTGTTTTGTATGCAGTCTTGCCCTTGTTGGTTTGCATTGCATTGATGCAATTGGATTTGTTTTTCTAATTACATTTGAGTTGAATCCATCTCGTAGCTCGAATTTGACTTCGTGCTGAAAGTTGTGACATTATTTTATTACACTTGAGTTGAATCCGGTATTTTGGGTTTGACCTTATGTTTGATTGTGAATTTTCATTGTGCCTTCATGTGCACTTTGTTCATTTGATGGTTACTGGATGGATGTTGTGCTTGCTGTGCAGTTCCATCTGGTTCATTTTGATCTCGAGATGGTGCCATTTGCTTTTGATTCATTGAGCTTTTGTGTATTTAACCACTGTAGTGGTGAGGCAGTGCACATGAACGTGTACTGCAGCCCTATCAGAAGTGACGCTTTAATTGATATATCAATTGTTTGAATTGCTTTGTGTGTCCAATTCAATAATTTGAAATTGTACTTTGATTTGGTTTAATTTTATCATTTTGTGATATCTAAATATCTAATTGATAATTAGATTATGTGTTTTCTAATTATGGTATCGATAATTAGATTTTGTTGTTCACGCTGTCTCCCTGGCTTGAGTTTTGCTTTAGCCACTTGTTGTTAATTGCCGTTTAGGCAATTCTGTTGTTTTCTAAATTACTTTCATTGATAATCCTTTTATTTATCTTTGTTGATGATTTGGCTTTGCTGACTTGCTATTTAACACTGTTACGTGTTATATTCACCGTCATCCGATTCCTTATTAAAGGATTGGATAGGTGAGCTTTATTGTGACTGCCGTCTATCTGTTATTTAATTATTACTGCTTCCGTGCATTAATAACCGAGTTTGAATTAGACTGACCCGCGTATTATTTTCTTTTGAATTTAATACTCGGGTCAGACCGAGTTATTTCAGATTGTAGATATCTTGCTTTGGGTTGCTCCTTGAGCTATGAAGTCTCTTCATATCTTTTGGAGTAGTCGTTGTCATTTTATAGGATGATATGTATTCATATATATTATTTACGATAATGTACTTGTATATGTAACTTCCAGTGTCGATAGTTGTAGTTGTATCAAATGTATTGTAACTGACTTCAGTTATATATATGAGATTTTATATTATCTGTGTTCCGCATTTAGCTTATCTTTGTTGTTATGATATATATTGTCCTAAACTATTATGAACCATCGTAGTTCATTTTATACTGGAATTGGATATGTCGATGGGAGTATATAAACAAAGAGAAGAAAATATATATACCACTTCTATCGAGATAACCAATACTAGTGTAAGGCCTAACTACGGATGGTCGCTCATATCCAGGCTTATTCTTCGTAATAACAGATAGTATTTTCTTTTAATACTCTTTGTTATTGTGAGCATAGAGGCGGGACGTCACAATGAAACTACCATAAGGCTCCCCCCCCACACACAATGCAAACGTAGAATTGGAGAAGATTTCTCCTTATGATAGTCAAATATGCTTGAAACAAGAAAATTTCTTTGATATTATTACTAGTGCATAGTGCAGAAAACATTTTGAAAGTATAATATTAATCCAAGCTAGCATAGACATTCCGAACTATGCCTACTATATCTACTATCTAAACAGTGGTGACCACCATAAGTAAATGGCAGGTTCTACAACTAAAACAGTACAAGGCGCATATTGGATATTGGATTTCCAACAAATGGTCAGGCTAAGGAACTTCCTACTACCACATCGGTATGCCTCTGGAGGGACGTCTCGAGAACCTACCCGGCTCTCTACCAACACAAGGCCGGGTTATCTCTGCAACTAGGTAACTACTACATGAGCATGTCATCCCCCGGTCCTTTGGGACCTTTACCTGAGGCACCTCTAATCCAACAACCAGAAAATAATCATGAAGTAATAGATTTGCAGTGACCACATGAGTTAAGTATCTGGGCTCCATACCATGATACCACCCTTTTCCAGAAGGGAATGACACACCCTAAAGGGAGCGACCCTCATAACCTTGCCGCATCTTTCCTGTTTCGACCATTTCTGGGGTGTGAGGTCCTGATGCAGCCTCATCCACAAAGCTATGCTTTATACAAAAGCCATGCTTTGATCAAAAAATGATACACAGCAGCACTCAGCATGCCACATTACCAAATTTGGGAGTATATCACTGATAACTATCAACTACATAACCTCTGAGCTCGTACGTCTCTGAGAAGGGTGTTAAGCTAAGAGAATAAAATCTCCGCCACCAAACAGAAATGTATTTGATAGAGATCAGTTTTATATCTAAAAGTGTAATGTCATACATACAACCATACAAGTCTGTTCCGGGGTCGAACAGAACCGAAGGCACTTCCGAAGAAGCCCTTGCAATCCGGGCATCCACAATTCCGATCTGACTTCCATCACTTAGGGAATCTCTATACCATAGCTACTTGGTGCAGAGACAATCGATAGGTTATCCTATCGTTCTCGCAAATACCCGGTCTTCAACACTGGTCTTCAAATGTAATCCATAACGTCGTATCATTATTCGGAATGGGTTATATAACACAAGGTCCTCTCCCAGCTAAACCGAATAATGAGCGCAATATTTGAAAACATATGGATATGGGATTTCAGTTAAGTCACAACTTTAAACCCAAAAACTTTTCTTTTAAATGGTTTAAACAAATTACCATTTCAAATCTTTTAACGAAAAGATTCATTTCACAAAGTTCACCCAGTTTCACAAAGATCCATTCATAGATTTTCAAAACAATTTCCATTTCAATTAGGATTAACTTATCCCATCTTTAAATTAAAGATTTAACTTATAATTTTCAAACCCTTTTCCAAAGATTTATTCATAACTTGAAAAACCGTTTAATTTCAAATTTGAAATCCCTTTAACACAAATTGGAAATTCATTTCTTATATGAAAGCTTTTATTATTTGAAAACCATTAGTTTTTTTATTTCGGAAAAATCCGATTTTTATTTATACAAGTTAAAATCTTTGGGTTAAATTCAAATTCCCAAAACAACACTTTAAAAATGGTTTAAAACCCATATAAAACTTGTATAACCCTTTTTAAATCATAAATAGGATTCAATTTCAAATTTTTTTGAATTCAATTTTAAATCAAATTTCAAACTAAATCAAATTATTCAAAAATAACTTTTATCTTTGAAATTCCATTTCAAAAGCTTTGTACTTTAATCCCAATCCATTTCCAAAACCATTCAAAAATTCAATTTTAAACTATTTCAAAAATCTGTGACTTAACCAATTTCCACGTGCAATCCATATTTGTGTGTGTATAAGTGTGGACTAGGGGTTTTACACAAACATCATCAATTAGCACAGATTCAAATACAATAATATATTTGATAAGCGGTATAAACTATAACGCTTATCTTTCATTCACAGATCACAGATATATATTACAGCTAATAAATTATATTAAACACAACTCAAATCAAAACAGAGCATCCCATATCAGGGGTATCAAACAATTCAATCATCCAATAGAACCCAAACATTCATAAGTAAGATCAGTTAATTGTCTAATTAATTCAAATCAGATTAATTACGTATGAATTATTAATCCCGGTTAATTAACATTACAAATCATTTTGATTAATTATTCTATAATCATTTATTAATTGACCATTAATAATAAATTAATTAACCTTTAATTATAATTAATCAACCTTTAATTATTAAATAATTGACCCCTCATTATTTATTCTTAATTAACTATATTAATTAACCCTTGATTAATTACCATTTAATTAATTACAATAAGTAGTTACACTTAACCACTTAATCAACTTTAACCATAAATTAATTACTATTAATTAATTACAAACCATTTTAGTTAATTAACCTTTTTATTATTAAATAATTAACCTTGAATTATTTAATTATTCCTTAAGTAATCTCCCTTATCAAATAAATCTAAAAATAATTTTTTTATCACTTGATCAATCAACATTTAATTATAAATTAATTTTTCTTTAATTACCCAGGGTCTTAATTTGTCTGAGATACATCACTTATCTTAATTACTCACATTCATCGGATCACGTTCGAAAACACTTAAAGATTTTAGTTAAACAATTATCCCTATATAATTATTTAAAAACAAAACAATTTCAAAACATTCAATTTAACATTTAAACTTTAAAACTTACTTTTAAACACTTTGTTTTGGAACTTTATAAATTATCTTAACTTGGAAAATTTGCTTATATTTTTCTTTTAAACTTTGAAACCTTTGAGAAACTTGAGTTCTTTATTTTATAACCCGGTATACTTGAATTACCTGAGCAAAAGCACTTCATCCCCGAGCTTATACTCGAGCCTCATCTCTTCTATATCTTAAAACTTGTTTTGTTCAAATTATTAAAATCTGGTTTATAAACAAAAGCAACCCGAGACAACCCCTCTTTCTCCCGAACCCAACAAACATCCACTTCGAGACAAACTCAAATTTCCCTGGGCTAACTCCACGTCTCCTCCTTCTTCCACAATCTTCATAAAATAATGTGCACGGTGCACATGTACAACTCATCCGGCCAACTCCGGTCATGGCCAAGACCACCGACCATTCAACGATGGTCACTTTTCCCTAATCAATCGCCCAGTTTGATCAAAAAAGCCTGGAATAAAAATCGAGCACCTCGGTTTAAATCTGGAACCAACTCCGATCAACAAAACTCCTTGCCTGACCACTGTCGATCACCTGCAACTACGCCGACCGTCCCCGCATTCGCCTAAGCTTCCCCCTTCTGTTCCCCCTGGTGCGATCGGCTTCAGTTGACCCACGACCGATCGAAAGTACTCCAAAACTAGTCGACAAAAACTGCTGCTTGAACCCTAGTTTGCCACGTTCCGGCCACCACGGTCATCAAGTAAACCCATCTCTATTTTTCTCATGACCACCGGATCACCTTCTTCATCCAGCCTTCCTCACGGCCGCCAATATTTCCTCGATCGTCGTAAGTCAACGAACAATCGATTTCTGATCATCTCATAATATCCCATCATCCATACGCTTAAAAATCATAAAACATATGTCAAAAATCATCATTTTACACAATGTTTCAGATTATATATTCAAAGATTGAAATTGACTTGATCGATTTCTTAACCATTCTTTGATTTTACTGTAATTCTTAAATTTCCGAGGTGAATACTTAGTATAAATTCTCGAAGTTATTTTTAAAAGTGATGTTACAAAACTTCAATCATCTTTCTTTTGTAAATCAAAATCTAATATTGATTATAGGATGAGATATTGAATTTCTTTTGATTTTTACAGACCAGTTATACTCAACAGAGCCACATATACACATATATAGGCATGCACACCATTCACAGATATATATACATACATCCAAACATATTTCACTTCCATATACACACATGTAAATCAAAAATTCAACCCAGATTCAAAACTTTAAAATATAATTTGCTCACCTAGCAAAGAAGAACATAGGACCTGATATTTGCAACTGCAGATTAACTTTTGAACTTGATTGTTTGTTGCAGTATGAATTGATCTGAATGCTTGCTTAAGTTGTATTTGTTTGAATCCTTGTTGAAGTTGATTTCCAGGCTTGATTCAAGATGAAGATTATTTGATCAGGCTCTATCCAGATTTGAAAATATGGAAACTTTGAACTAGAAAATGTTTTAAAACTGAAGTTGTTGATTTGAATTTGATTTGTTTTTTATTTCTGGTTTGAATCTTGCATTTTCTTTTACAGGTTTATTTTGATCTTGAACTTGATCAGTTCCCTTTACTTTTAGAAGCTGAGTTGATCATTCCAGGTTGTTGATGAGATATATTTTATTGCTTTCAGGGTTTGATTTCGGGTAGGCTTTGATTTTTAAATTGCTGCTTGAATCTGAATAGCCGGTTCTTCCTTTCTTTAAATCTTTAAAATAATTTGTTTTGCCACTCGTTAACCTTTCATATTGCATGGTTTACACTTGTCCATCCCTTTGTCTAAATTGCTTACAAATGTTAAAGATTATCAAATTTATGTTTATGTCCCTCTTTTAAATTATTTTATAAATTATGTTTTTAAACCCTTTCATTTAAAATTTCACTTAAGTATACGCAGATAAGTTTGTGTTTTACATTTTCATGTATATACTATTATTGGTTAGGCCTTTTTATGCTTATACTTTCAAAATATACACTCATATCAAAGTCTTTTGAATATAAATTTTGACTTTAAACTACTTTTGAAAATTATTCATATTTAAACATACTTTTATTATTTTCTTTTATTTATATATCTTGCATACAAACCTTTTCATTATTCAAAAAATTATATTTAATCTATATACATTTACTTTCATAACTATTTACATATCCTTAAGAAAATGATTTTAAAACTAATTTTTATTAATAAGCGAATCTTTTTTTAAAAAGAAAGTATGTATATTTATTTTGTTTTCAAGATATTCATTTTAGTATTCTCAAATCAATAATATTCATTGTCAATAAATTAATTAAATTTCAAAATCAAATTTCCAATTATAATTCATTTATACAACTATATATCTTATTTAAATTTGGAGAATTCAAATATACCAAAAATTTTATTTACAATATATTTTATTTTTCTAGAATTTCCAGCTTAAAATTCAACTAAGTTTTATTTTTATATTTCAAATCAAAATTCTATCTAAAAATCTAAAATATTTATTTATTTTGGAAATTTTCTAATTGATTCACAAATAATTTTAGAATTAAACTCCAAAATTAAATTAATTGCCAAATTAAACTCGACTAAAATTCAGGAATGTTACACTAACACGTGTGGTTTGTCATCGATTTAAACTATCAAAAAATGCAGGTCGTTAGAGTTGGTATCAGAGCCAGGTTTAGCTATAACCTCAGTTTTGTGGGGTTTGACTCGTATAAAATAGGGTAGTAATACCCTAGAATGAGTCGCTAAGTGTATATATATGAGAGAGCGTATTTGCTAGTGTTATAAAGGTTTTTGTATTATGTTAATTTTTTCTGTTTTGTATTTATAAATTCTGATCGATACATATGACGCTATGACATTGATAGGGATTTCTAAACACTTAATAGTGCAAACCGACACAATATTGGTTTTGAAATACAGGTAAATGAAATAATTTTACCTGGCATATGTCTGTATATAAAAGAATAATTTTATAAATGATATAATTGGTTGTAATATATTTGTTTGTTAGGTGGTGAAATTTATAAATATTGGTTGAAAAATGATATTTGTAAATAAAATAAATATGAATTGGAAATTTTAGAATTTAAGTTTTGGGATTTAGAAAATTTCTTTCAAAAGGGTTTTGGAATTTAATAATAGTAGTATTTAGAAATATTTTCTGATATAAATATTTCAAGATGATTTGAAAAAATGATTTAGAAGATATTTTGCAGAAAATATGTTATGTACTCCCCTCTTTGTCGTTGGAAAATAATTTCGGTGATGAATGCACGCATCATCGACATTCATTTCGAGTTTCAAAGTGGGTAGAAGGATGTAGTAGTTTTACTACACCTTGTTTTGATAAACGAATCTAAATTTTTAATTCCTAAATAAGATTTGATCTATAAATGATGAATATATATATATATATATATATATATATATATATATATATATATATATATATAATTTTAACATGATTTTGAAATATAACCCGGAGGTAGTTCTTAAACCTTCTGATAATTAGTAGTAGTTTTCCGTTAATGTAATAAAATGAAACCTTAACTATTTTAATGTGTGGAAACTAATAAGATGGGAAATAAGAAATTAGATGTTAAGAGATTAATGAAATATAAAAAAACTGAAGGTTGTCATTTATAAATTAAGAAATGGAAATAAGAAAATGTAACTATTGAACATTTTGTTAATTAAAAATAAATATGATAACCTAGGTAACTTTCTATTGCATTCTAAAGACATATATATAATTACCAAAATGAAAAAAAAGTTGTAATTTTAAATGGGAATATGTAATAGAATACTATATAAGTAAACTTTAGTAAATCAAAGTGTTCAATGGAATTTTTTCTGTAAATAAGAAATCTGATGTTATAAATTGTTATAAACTAAAGTTAATAGTTTGAAATGCCATTGATTAAAGGTAATAAAGGTGAATAATGTAAGAAAAATGATTATAAACCTAAGTTACCATTTTAAGTTATTTATAATCAGATTGAATAATAAAAGGTGAATATTATAAGTAAATAATTATAACTTAAGTTAATGTTGAAGCCATTTATAATGACTTTAGAAAACATCGAAATGATTTAAAAATGGATTTAATAATCAATAATACCGTATATGGAAGAAATGAATGTTAAAAAAATAACAATCTATTAATGGTGAATTAAATTGTAAAGAGACTTACATAATAATGAATAATCTAATAATTGAAATGGAAATAACTTATGTAAGCAATGAATGTAAAGTAATGAAAAGAAAAACCGTATTGTATAAGTGAAAGGAAAATGAATTTTGTAAGTGATAAATAAAGGAATTAAACAAGCATTGTATCAATAAATGAAAATGGATAGTGAATAATGTGAAAAAGAAAGAATAATAAGAATAAAACATAAATATTATTTGAAATTGTTTTCGTTTGACTTATGGAATGGTTGGGAAAGGATACTTATATTATGTAGGATGTATAAATGATCTATTGAGTTTTATCTAAGACTTTTGAGTGTATGGTATACCTAGTAGTTTATTTATCATTTTATACGATTAAAAGTTTCTAAACCCGAACAAACTACTTGTTTTGGTTGCTATGGATGTATAATTGTTATCTTTGTTGAAAATGATGTTTGTACTGTTTGTTTTCGAATGATTATTGTTACGATGTGATTGTTTTGTCATCATTAATTGAAACAATGTAAATATTCTCTTTTATATGATTATTAACTCTTTTGGATTATAAAAGTGAAATACAGGTTATGGAAGCAATACCTACTGCTTTTGGTTTCATAAATTAAGCGTTGTTTGTCCAACAAATAGGTACGTTCTCGGATTATGGTTTTCTAGCGATATTATATTGTTTTTCCCATTGTTTGGGATATATTATTTTGAAATATGCGATATATTTTGTTATTATTGATATTATTATTTCTCTCGGACCTCTTCGCATAAAGAAGACTCGGCCGAAATTTTATTTATGAATTTTGAACTTAGAAAAAAATTTGCGATATGATTTTTCAAACTTTTATTAACTTGAATATAAAAGAGTTTAATTGTTATACATTGATATATTTAATTTAAATTATTTAATTATGTAAATTAGTTGTTTATAAATTTAATATTTTGAATAAGATATATTAATTACTTAATTCTTTCTTTCCCTTCTTTGCCTTTTCGAGGACGAAAAGTTTTGAGTGGGGAGAGTGTAGCGAGCCGTAAATTTCGATAATTAAAAATAGTTAATTTAATAAGGTTTTGTGATTTAATGTTGGAAGAAATAAAAATCTATGATTTAATAATGAAATATAGCTGGAATGAAATGTAATAATATTAATTTAAGGTAATTGATGACTGCTTTAAATGCAATTCCAATTAATTGAAATAATTAAAGAGTCATAATTGGTTATAGATTGTAAATTAATTGTAGTAACATGTATTAATTGATAATTTAAAGGTTGTATTAATCAATGAATAGTATGTAACTAATTATAATTGATAAAGGTAGTGTTGTGGTAGTAAATATGACATTTGTATATAGATAACAAACTTACAAATGTTATTAAATTAAGAAAATGTAACGGTTGTTATTTGTTACCTATTTGTTTAAATTTTGAATTCAAATTAGAAATCATTACCTCGAACAACTCTCCAAAAATTCTCGATCATAAAAATTCAGCAACGTCTGTCTATCACACCGGATATGCTCCGCAAAAGAAAAAGGAGAAGAGGACTATTGATATTTCTCTAAATACAAAACGAAACATCGACGATCTCCACCATTATCAGTAAGAATCTCTAATGCTACAACGGGAGATGTATTATGAACAAAAAATAAACTCCAGACGGATAGGAATCATTGAGGACATCGCTATGAAATTCTATGGGGCATCGTCACATCCGATAGACGAACATTTTGCTTCGCCTATCAAAGACCATCGACTTCGTCTCCACCGCGGCCACCATACTCACCGAATTCATGGGATTGCAACGAAGAATTGAATGTTCATCGTAAGCAACTGAAAAAATTCAAGACGACTAGCCCCTCGAAATAATCATAGTTTTCATTGTCTTTCGTTGTATTTTCGAATAAATTCTCTACATATGTACATTTCTTTTTGGAATAAATTAATTTCTGGTGCATTAAATTGAAAATATTAACATTTCACGGCAAATTAAATTTATTTCTGTATCATTCATCAAAAGAAAAACTATTAATAATAGAATTAACATATATAATATATTAACTTACAACATTCAAATAAAATTCACTGTAGAAAAACTTACAGGTCAGTCGACTATCTCAGATGGTTAGTCGACTGACACAACAAGTTAAAAAATTTATATGCATGGCCAGTCGACTGTCCTAGGGCCTCAGTCGACTGGACTAGAAGGTTGGATATTTTCGAACTTCAGCTTCAGTCGACTGAAGCCCTGAGCCAGTCGACTGACGCAGCGATATAAATTTTTATATAACATGTCTAGTCGACTGTCTCAGAGCCTCAGTCGACTAGACTAGGAGATCGAAAATTTTCAATCTTCGGCTTTAGTTGACTGAAGCCCTGAGCCAGTCGATTGATCCATAGATTTAAGTTACTTTTTAACTTCTACCTACCCAATTCACTCCTTTTGTCTTTCACTTTACCTTCTCTCCTCATTACCATTTCAGATTTCCAAATTTTCAAAAACCCTAGGCTCTCCAAAACTCAATTTTTATTCTTCAAAATTAAAATTAAATGGCTCCTAAATGAAAGGGACAAGCTTCCTCATTATCTCAACCTCCATCGAATGAACAAATTTAAAGGTGGCTGTTTGATGACACCGCGATGAGAAGGTGGAGATGAATGCAAGACTCAAGGATTATAAAAGTGTTTTAAAATTAACTAAGTCAGTCGACTGAACACATGAGACAGTCGACTGACACTGGGTATTTTGTGCAGCATGCCCAGTTACATAAATATACGAATTTTAAATTTAAAAATCACTTTGAATATTCATTCGACTGACCAGAGACTCGGTTGATTGAATTTCTATAACAGCCATTTTTCGAAAAGACACAACTTTTACGAAGAGTTGCGAACCGTTAACGAAAAGATTTGGACACAACTCTTCGATCTAAACTCTTCACCAACAGTCGCTACTTTCTAATCTTTATAAATACAAGCTTCAACTTGATTTCAAATCAATCAATCACAATCAATTTCTCTTATTCTCTGATCTTACTATCTAAAATCTATTTGCTTTCATACTTTCAATTATTCTGCATTAAAGTAACACTATACCTTTCTATTCTTCGTACACATCAAATATATATATTTATACTCGAGGAGAAGGTTTTATGAAGGGTGTACTACAAGTGACAAATCTGTGTTATCAGAACACACAAAAGTCATAACTATTTTCTATATTTGTTGAAGTCTTGTTATGCTGCTCAAGCGAGTGAAGTCCTCTTCGGCTGTTGAGGCGAAATCCTGTTCTGCTACTCTGGTCCCCGTTCGGCTGCTCAGGGGTGTATAAACCTATTCCTCTGGGTTAAGTGAGGGTTGTTGTTTTAGTGAAATTCCAGAAGGAGTCTGGGACTGGACGTATGACGGTGCTCCGAACCATTTTAAAAATCTCTGGTGTCATTTTACTATACTGCTTTTATATTCCACACTATTTACAATATTATTATTATCATCACTATATTTTGTATTATTGTAAATCCATATTACACGATCCATAGCACACTTTTACGATCAAACGACAAGTCCGATCGCTATGAAACTTGAAACCTTACAATAATTCACTGTTACGGATCCGATGAAACTAGTTTCGTCGAAATCCGAGTCAGTGGACAAAATGGCTATTTTCCTGTTAATTTAATAAATTATTATTAAATTGATTAAATCACTTTTTAATTCCACTTTTAATAGCTAAGAAATTTTATCATTTTTGATTACTTAGACATTTACAATAATTTAAAAAAAAATACATATCAATCCAATGTTAAATATTTCACTAATTACAGTGTTCAATTTCAACTGTAATTAAATACAATTAATTATAATTTAATTCTAATAAATTAATTATACTCGATTCCAGTCCTTTTTATTTCATCATTCATTACTTTATGCATATTTTAACTGTTTGCGCAAAAAATGGACAAACACCTCAAAGTCGTATGATTTAGTTGATTTTATGTTGTTCTTAGTAATTTGGGTGAGTTATGCAAATAAGTAAAAAACAGGGGCTAAATTGTAAAAAGACACGCAGATTTATAGTGGTTCGGCCAGAACGTGCCTACGTCCACTTTATATGTTATTCTCTCTTTTCTTTCAGATTACAAGTACAAAGCTTTGTATACAAGTATATGAAAGTTGTTTGAAAGTTCCTTCCGTGCTTGAGCTCTCAAACTTGTCCGCCATTGTTGTACCCCTGCCCCTCTATTTATAGAGTGAGGCTGAGGGCAGGGGTCCTGGATGTATATAGCTGCTGGTGGGCCTGGGCTGAAGCAATCTGGCCTGGCATATCTGGTTCGGCGGAGCTTTGTTCGGTCGTGGTTGGAGTGGCTTTGGTCCGGTAGGACGTTGGTCCGGTGGTGAGATGAAGGGGAGTTGGTCCGGCATTATTGGACTTGGGGGTTTGGTCCGGCAATTGGTTGATCCGGTGGTGAGATGGAGGTGAGGTTGGTTCGGCCATGCATGGGAATGGAGATGGACCGAATCATAGTTAATTGCCGAACCAGGTGAGCTTGCTCTTGCCGAATGTACTTTGAGTTTGGGCTACGGATTGTCATTGAGAACGTAAGTGCCGAATGGCCCTTAGCCTAGATCTGTCGAATGACTCTGGTGATGATTACCGAATGAACCTTATGTTGTAGATGCCGAATGGGCTTGAGTGTTGGAGTGCCGAATGGACTCTCGCATTGTTTTACCGAATGAACTTTTATATTTTTACCTTGAGTGAAATCCTAGACTTATATACGCTTGCTGGCTGCTTCTTCTTGGTTCGTTCGTGGTGGAAATGCACACAACATTGATATTCCAGTTTTGACCAAAAATGGGATAACACTTTGCCCCCCAAAACATGCCTTGCGATAGGAAGGCGTGTTTTGTAATGCCATGAGCTGGATGTTCATATCCTGTTGATGTCCTTGCGGTAGGAAGGCGTGTTTTGTAATGTCATGAGCTGGATGTTCATATCCTGTTGACAACCTGTAAAGAGCTTGATATTTTATATGGCCCCAAATGACGACCGTTCGGGATCGAGCTATTTGGGATGAAGCGCGGCCGTTCACGGTCAAGCGCCTAACTTCTAATGACGACCGTTCGCGATCGAGTCATTTGAGGTGAAGTGCGACCGTTCGCGGTCATGCGTCTAAATCCATGCGACGATCGTTCGAGATCGAGTCATTTGCGGTGGAATGTGATCGTTCACGGTCAAGCGCTTTACTTCAAATGACGACCGTTGGGGATCGAGCCATTCGAGGTAAAGTGCGACCGAGCCCGGTCAGAGGGCGGACCTAAAATGGCGACCGTTCGCGATCAAGCCACTTGGGGTGAAATGTGACCGTTCACGGCCGGTGCCGTTCGCGGCAAAAGATGAAATGGGACCGTTCGCGGTCAAGCGCCTTACTTCGGATGACGATCGTTTGAGATCGAGCCATTCGTGGTAAGATGCGACTGTTGACGGTCAGGAGGTGGACCTCAAATGGCGACCTTTCGCAATCGAGCCATTTGTGGCGAGACGGGTTGTGCCGTTCGAGGCGAGTTTGTGACTGTTCGAAGTCGGGTGCCGTTCGAGGCGAATTGTGACTGTTCGAGGTCGGGTGCCGTTCGAGGCGAGTTGTGATCGTTCGCGATCGGGTGCCGTTCGAGGCGAATTGTGACTGTTCGAAGTCGGGTGCCGTTCGAGGCGAATTGTGACTGTTCGAAGTCGGGTGCCGTTCGAGGCGAATTGTGACTGTTCGAAGTCGGGTGCCGTTCGAGGCGAATGAGTTGCCCGGGGGGGACTTAATAATATTAGTGCCGGAGTTATTGTTTGGGGGAGTTTCCGAATCAAAGACTTCCGCAGTTCGCTGCCATGCAAGAGGTGCTCGTGGACCGTTCGTGATCCACGGGCATACAAGTAATTTTTCCATAGAATTGTAAATGTTAAAGCAATAATCATATGAATCTTACAGCAGAAATGTTCAAACAGGAAGAATTTAAATGTTCAAATCAAAATCAAAGCAAAAAGCAGAATGAAGATGTCAAAGCATAAACTCTTACTATAACGCGGCTGGTAGTCATTCAGAGCATGCCTATGGATCGTGCGCGATCGCTCACATGTGTAAATGATTTAACCGTGTTAGCGAGAGGTTTACAACTTGTTCATCGTTATTTTAATCAAGCAATCAATGGATAATCAAACGGTGCCCCGATCCAGGGTCACCTCTAGCCGATGTAGACTGTGGTCACTCTGGCTCCACTGCTGGAGTTCGCCTCCTCACGTACTGAAGGAGCATACCTTTCCTGATATGCCCTTCCACCTCGTCCTTCAAATGCCTACAATCATTAGTGTTATGACCATTTAATTCATGGAATACACAAAACTTATCTGATTTTCTTTCGTCAGAGGTTGGATCCCTTCGCATTGGTCTACGATACGGAACCTGCCCCTTGGTATCCTGATAAATTCGTTCTAGACTCTCATTCAGCTCAGTGTGAGTGATGAATCGCGTCTCCCTCCTTTGCCGCTTTGACCTGTCATCATTATCCTCAGCCTTTCTCTTTCCTTTGCTAGTCTCCGCACCCTTTCCAGGTGGGTTTCCGCTCTTGATTGCGTAAATGTCATCTTTTTCCTCTCTTTCTGCACTAGCATCTTCCAAACGCGGAAACTTTTCAGCCTCATGATAGAACTCTTCCAAATTCATAGGCGGGTCCTTGGTTAATGAATTCTTAAACTCTGTGCTATCAGCTATTCCAGATACAGCCGCCATCATGACCATAGATGGATCTGGTCGATCCATTGATGCTGCCGCCGCATTAAATCGCGTTAGAATGCTCCTCAAAGTCTCTCCGGTTTTCTGCTTCAAGGTTGCCAAAGTCATCACATTCTTGGGTCTCGCAATATGAACCCTGAATTTGCCTCATGAATCTCTCAGTTAAATCTGCCCACGTTCTTATGGAGCCGCTCCCCAGTTGCCTAAACCATAACGCTGCAATGTCCGTCAAATACAGTGGAAAGCACCGGGCCATGATCTCTTGTGATGCCCCCAGCACTTCCATGTGCCTCATATACTTAGTAAGATGGACCACAGGGTCTGTCCTCCCATCGTACATCTCTACTGATGGTAGCTTGAATTCTGGTGGGTTCTTAGCCATCCTAATTGCAGAAGAAAAAGGACTCCTGTTTACATCTTCCAAGTCTTTGTTTACCAAACCGCCTCTCATAGCTCTTCTAACCATCTCCGCCAATCTGTCATCGTCTCCGAGATGCAATCTTCGTTCATCACTTTCAACCTGCCCCCCGAGTTCACGAGGGAACTCTGGCATCTGCCCCCTTGACTGAGCGTTCACTCCTCTATTGCCACCGGGTTGTTTGGATGCCTCCGTCTCTCTTCCCGGGATCGGATTAACATGCTCTGCGTGTGTGCGTCCAAGCTCTGGTGCTACGCCAGATGGTCCTGCTCCGTTCTGAACTCCAGTTGCTCCTTGGTTTTGTGCTCCAAGTTGCCCAATTTGCTGAAGCAAGTTCTACATCATCTCTTCTTGTCTTCTCATCATAGCCTCCATCTCATCCCTAGTGATGAAGGCTGAAGCTTGGTTTGCTCTTGAGGAAGCCTCTTGACTCCCTTCATGTTGACTCTGCTCTGGCCTTGGCCTTCTGCTTGATTGTCTTGCCATGACTCTTCCAATCTGAATCTCTAAACTCTCGAATTCAACTTCCAAGCGGTAGGTCCTTGAGTTCAATTCTCAGTGAAAGCACCAAAAATGTTTGCGCAAAAAATGGACAAACACCTCAAAGTCGTATGATTTAGTTGATTTTATGTTGTCCTTAGTAATTTGGGTGAGTTATGCAAATAAGTAAAAAACAGGGGCTAAATTGTAAAAAGACACGCAGATTTATAGTGGTTCGGCCAGAACGTGCCTACGTCCTCTTTATATGTTATTCTCTCTTTTCTTTCAGATTACAAGTACAAAGCTTTGTATACAAGTATATGAAAGTTGTTTGAAAGTTCCTTCCGTGCTTGAGCTCTCAAACTTGTCCGCCATTGTTGTACCCCTGCCCCTCTATTTATAGAGTGAGGCTGGGGGCAGGGGTCCTGGATGTATATAGCTGCTGGTGGGCCTGGGCTGAAGCAATCTGGCCTGGCATATCTGGTTCGGCGGAGCTTGGTTCAGTCGTGGTTGGAGTGGCTTTGGTCCGGTAGGACGTTGGTCCGGTGGTGAGATGAAGGGGAGTTGGTCCGGCATTATTGGACTTGGGGGTTTGGTCCGGCAATTGGTTGATCCGGTGGTGAGATGGAGGTGAGGTTGGTTCGGCCATGCATGGGAATGGAGATGGACCGAATCGTAGTTAATTGCCGAACCAGGTGAGCATGCTCTTGCCGAATGTACTTTGAGTTTGGGCTACGGATTGTCATTGAGAACGTAAGTGCCGAATGGCCCTTAGCCTAGATCTGTCGAATGACTCTGGTGATGATTACCGAATGAACCTTATGTTGTAGATGCCGAATGGGCTTGAGTGTTGGAGTGCCGAATGGACTCTCGCATTGTTTTACCGAATGAACTTTTATATTTTTACCTTGAGTGAAATCCTAGACTAATATACGCTTGCTGGCTGCTTCTTCTTGATTCGGTCGTGGTGGAAATGCACACAACATTGATATTCCAGTTTTGACGAAAAATGGGATAACATTAACATTGGGTTATATCCTACTACGTTAGTATTCCACCATTACCGTCTTTTATTTATTAATTGCAATTTTCCAATTATATTGAATTTTTTCGATTTTCACATTAATTAATATTTTAGTATCCCAATAAATTAATTTATCTTGGTTTCACTCTTTTTATTAAATCAATTATTGCTTAATTAATATAATTGACATTTCTATATACTATATTGCATTCACCTTTTACAATTATCGTCTGAACTCATCTTACGTAACATTTAATTTCATTTAATTATAATTGATTAATAAATTGGTAACAATAACAGTTGTCACCGTTTCTATATTTAATCACATCTGTATGTTTGTTATCTACGCACAAATGTTATACTTATTTACACAACATAAATTTTTTTCAATTACAATTTATTACTTACTATTTCATTAATTATTACAACATTTAAATTATCGATTACTCTTTTAATCCGATTATCAATTAATACACACATTATTACAAGTAATTTACAATTTATAATCAATTATAACTCTTTAATCATTTCAGTTAATTGGAATTACATTTAAAGCAATTATCAATTTCCTTAAAGTTGTACTATTACATTTCATTCCATTTGTATTCTTATTATTAAATCACAAATTTTCATTTCTTCCAACATTAAATCAAAAAACTTATTAAATTAACTATTTTTAATTATCAAAAATTACAGGTCGTTACACTCTCTCCCACTCAAAACTTTTCATCCTCAAAAAGGGAAAGAAGGGAAAAGAAGGAATTTATATACCTTACTAAAAATATTAAATTTATAAACAATTAGTTTACATAATTAACTAATTTAAATAAAACGTAAATTTTTAAATAATTAAATCCTTTTATATTCAAGTTAATAAAAATTTGGAAAACATTTCAAAAAATATTTCTAAGTCCAAAATTCATGGAAAATTTTGGCAGAGTCTCCTTTGTACAGAGAGGTCTGAAAGAAATAGTAATATCAATAATACAATATATATCACATATTTTCAAAATAATATATCCCAAGCCACATGAAAATAATATAATATTGCTAGAAAACCGTAATCTAAGAACGTACCTGTAACGATATGGATTTTTTCACGTTCGAAAATCGACATTCATACTCCACTTGTACTCGAATGACGCAGATTCGACCGTTCAAATCCGGGTCGCTGGAGCTATAACACAATTAAGTAAAACAACACAGCGGAAGAAAAGAAATGAATATCATTGATATACAACATTCGATACAGCAATGATACAATACGAATCAATATCAGAGATACAATAAATATCAAGACAATAAACAAGAGCGGAAAACAAATAGCCAATAGATAACTCCAATCCAATGCTCCAAAGCTAAAACTCCAAACCACGAGCTCGAACCACCATCAGATTCACCAAGCTCAGCAAGTCTCGTCCACCAAAGACTTCAATATCCAAAGTCTTCAAAGAATACCAATGAGAAAGCCGAAAGCTACAGAATCGGTCCTATATCTACTATCTGGAAAACCCAACTCTAGACTGCCCGTGTGGTAAATTATGGGCACCCAGATTTTAGGAAAGGAACAATAAACTCCGGGTCAGTCATGGGACTGGTATGAGCAAACAAAAACAGTTTATCTTTAAAACAAACAAAAGAATTTAAATTTTGAAATTCGCAATGCTTTTGGAAAATGAATCTACCATAAGGCCTCCCGCCACACACACAATGCAAACGTAGACTTGGGGAAGATTTCTCCTTATGATAGTCAAATATGCTTGATACGCGAAAACCATTTGATATTATTATTAGTGCATAGTGAAAAACATTTCGAAAGTATAATATTAATATTAGCCAGCATATGTACCATTATATTATGCCTGCTATAGCTACCATTTTAAATGGCAGGTTCTACAACTAAAACCGTACAAGGCGCGTATTGTTTCTTTGGTTTTCCAACAAATGGTCAGGCTAAGGAACTTCCTGGGCCACATGGGTACGCCTCTGGAGGGACGCTCCGAGAACCTAACTGGATCTCTGCCATCACAAGGCCGGGTTACTTCTGTAACTAGGTAACTATTGACACGAGTTTGCCATCCCCCAGTCGTAACCAACCTTTATCCGAGCGCTCGATACCAACAACCACAAAGTAATGTATTTGTAGTAACCACATAGGTTAAATATCTGGGCTCCATACCATGATATCACCTCTGTCCAGAAGGAAATGAACATACCCTCAGGAGGCGCTACCTTCAAATAACCTTGTTGCATTCTTCCTGTTTCGACCATTTCGGGTTGTGAGGTTCGACGAAGTCTCATCCACAAAGCTACGCTTTTCACAAAAGCCATGCTTTGATCAACAAATGATCAGCAGCACTTCGTATGCCACATTACCAAATTGGGAATGTATCACTGGTAACCATCAACTACATAGCCTTTGAGCTCATACGTCTCAGAGAAGGGTGTTAAGTTAAGAGAATAAATCTCCGCCACCAAACAAAAATATATTTGATAGAAATCGGTTTTACATCTTAAGGTGTAAATGTCAGACACACATCCATACAAGTCTGTTTCGGGTTCGAACAGAAACCGAAGGCACTTCCGAAGAAGCCCTTGCAAATCCGGGAATTCCCAATCCCGATCGGACTTCCCATCACTTAGGGAATCTCTATACCGTAGCTACTCGGTGCAGAGACAATCGATAGGTCATCCTATCATTCTCACAAATACCCGGTCTTCACCATCGGTCTTCAATTGCTATCCATTTACGACATATCACATATTCGGAATGGATTATATGACACAAAGGTCCTCTCCCGACTAAACCGAATATTGAGCGCAATACTTAAAAACATATGGATATGGGATCTCAGTTAAATCACAGCTTAAAGCCAAAAACTTTCATTCAAATGGTTAAAACAAATTACCATTTCCAATCATTTAAACAAAAGATTCATTTCAAAAACCTTCAATGGTTTAAACAATTTCTACATTCAAATCTTTTAAAAAAAAAGATTCACTTTTCAAGATCCCCTTTCAATTTAAAAACAAGATTCATCAATATTTGACAAAGATTCATTCATAGCCTTTCAAAACAATTCCCTTTCAAATTGGATTAATTCATCCAGTCTTTAAATCAAAGACTCATTTTATCGTTTTCAAAACAATTCCCGTTTCAATCTTATAAAAGATATTCTACTTAAAATCTTCTTTGATTTCGAAATAGGGTTCATCTATCTCTCACAAATATTCAATTATAGCTTTTGAAACAATTCAATTTCAAACTTGAAATCTTTTCATCATAGTTGGGAAATTCTTTCCTTATATAAAAGCTATTATTATTTAAAGTCGCTTGTTTCCGATTCGGTAAATCTAATTATATTTGCACGAGTTAAGGCCTTTCAGATATAAATATGAGTTAAATTCAAATTCTCAAAACCATACATTTTAAAATGGTTTAAAAAAACCATATAAGTACCTTGTATAACTTGTATAATCTTTTACATCATCCATAGTATTTAATTTCAAATTTTGAATTCAAATTCTAAATCAAATTTCAAAACTAAATTAAGTTATTTAAAAATAACTTTTATCTTTGAAATTCCTTTTCAAAAGTCTTTTCAAATTCAACCCAATTCCAAATTTAAAAATTCAAATTCAAAACTATTTTAAAAATCTGTGACTTAACCGATTTCCACTTGCAATCCATATTTGTGTGTGTGTAGGTGTGGTTTAGGGGTTTACACACAATAGTGCAACAACATCAACCATTATAGTCCAAATACAACAATATCAATAAGCGGTATAAACTATACTTATATCAGACAAGCGGTACAAACCAATTGTAACGCTTATCTTTTATTCACAAATCGCAGATGTATATATCACCAATAATAATTTACATTACAGATAATTAATTTCATCACATAATAAGTTACATCACAATTCACAAAACAAAATAATTCATATCACACATTATCACAAATCAAGGATATCAATCAATTCAAAGCACTCCATTGAATTCTAACATCCATGAGTGAGATAAATTAATTATCTGATTTATTTAAATCAGATAAATTACTTATGAATAATTTTTCTTTAAATCCTGGTTAAATAATCATTGATAAATTTTCAATCCACTTTGATAAATTTTCTTAATTAATTACAACAATTAATTAACCCTTAATGAATAATTATCTCTTAATCACCTTCATAAATTTATCATTCTTAATTGACCATCTAAATTAATTAACCCTTAAATTTAATAAATTAAAACATAATTATTTTTATTAATTAATTCATTTCTTAATTAATTACTTTAATTAATAAACCTCATTAATTAACTATACTTTAAAGTAATTAACTCTTTAATATTTGATAAATCAATCTTCAGTCATTAATTACTTTAATTTCTAAATCTCCAATTATTAATTAATTAAATCTTAATTATAACTAACTATCCTTTAATTGATTTTCTTAATTATTAATGAATTAATCTTAATTACAAATCATTACTTACTTGATATCATTAACGATATACATCAACTCACTTTTAAGTTAAAAATTTGAAACGTTTGATTTTTTTATTTCTAAACCACTTAAGAAGTTTAATTTAAAGTAACTCGTTGCAAATATAAATTCAAAACTTTTAATTATTACTTTCTACTTACTAAATAAATCGTTATTTTTAAAAAAGGAATTTGTTTCAGAAATTTATTTAACAAATTCCCTAAAGTTTCAAAACTAGAAAACATAAGAATTCTCAGCCCACCCGAGTGTTCCCCGAGCTGAACCCCATCGTACTCGAGCTCTCCTTCGAGATTTCCAGAAATTGTCTCGAGTGACTCAAAATTTTACATTTTAAAATTTTTTCTAAGTATTTCGCTTAACACCAAACCCTACTCCGAGTTCGGCTTTGAGTCGAATTGTTGTTCCCTCGTGCTTGAACACGAGACTTCTTTTTCTTCCATCATTCTTCTTTCCCAATCTACTGATACACCCAACCCACCCGTGCACGGTGCACGACGTTCTGGCTACCTCCGATCCATGCCGAAGCCACCTACAAGTCAACTATAACCATCACAAGCTAGCCGACCCCCCAGCTTGAAGAAAATGATGACAGAACGAAATCGAGCACTAAGACCCAATCTGTAGTTTGTAACCCAACCTATAACAACCTTGCCCAAACGCCTCCGACCACCGGAGCATCAACAACTCCGGCCACACCTTCAACAACCTCCCAGCTAACATCTACCTGAATGTCATCAAGCTCGATCAACTACGGACCCCACACGAGCACGAGAACCGTGCTAACCAGAAACTTCACCTTAAACCCTATAATCTCACCGTGCCTCCACCATGGTTATCAATAAATTAAATGAGGATTTTTCCTATCATCTTCAAACTAAGAGTCTCCCTTGACAAAAATTTCAAGCTCCAATTTGGTCTTAATCAATGGCAATTGACTGAGAAACATTTCCCGTTCATCTCGTGATTTCGCCTTAATCTCGCAGCTCTAAATTCTGGATTTTATTGTAAAAACATCACTTCCAAAATATTTTTAGATGATGCAACCCAAATTCGATTTCATGAAATTCTAAAATGATGTGAAACTTTAAATTCCTGCTGTTATTCCTACTTCCAGGCAACAACCTTTCATTTTTAATTTGAAATGCATTTTTAAAAATGGCATTAGGTTAATATAAACAAAATTTCTTGAAGCTTAACATCAATTTTTGGAAGAGATGTGGAATTTTTTTTATCTTGTTTCTAAACCCTATGAACTAGAACTGAACCTGCTTCCTATGTACAGATGAATGCACTCAGATAAATACACATGCAGGCCAATATACACATCATTCAAACACATTTCATTATCACACTTCAGGACCGTCAAGATAAAATCAGAAATAGATGGTTTGCTCACAGATTTTGAAGTCTGGACAGAGACAGGCTTTGATATTTTGTGATTTAAATCTGATTCACTTGCATTTGCTTGCTTGTGTGTTTTCCAGGTTTGCTCCTTTGTTGTGTTTACAGGCTTGCATTTGTTTTGCATAGCTTCAGGTTGTATTGCCAATCTCATATTTGAAAAATGGCTACAGACTTGATACTTCAGGACTTGAGTTAGCTTTGATAAATGTTTACAAAGTTTGCTTGATAATTTGTTGGATTTCAGGTTTTGATTTGTTTATCTTTTGTTTCCAAATTTTGAAAATTTGTAAGACTTTGTTGCCTTTGTCTTTAATTCCTGGTTTGAATATTTACAAAGAAAAGATGAAGCCTATTTTTTTCTCTTTTGTATGTTATATTTACATTTTAAATTTAAGAGAATGCCACTTGTAACATTCATTTACACTTGTGCTTTAGTGATATTCCTTATCATACATTTGTAAAATTTTGTATATTTATGTTTTTAACCTTATCTTGAATTTATTTTATAATTTTTTTTGTTGGTCCTTTAGTTCAATTAATTTACAACTTAGTCCATAGAAATTTTAAAGTTTAGTTTTAAATCCTTGCTTTATTTTATTTTTACAATCATGTTCATGTTTTATTATTTATTATTTTAGAAGATATATATAAATATTTTAAACTTTGTATTAATTCTTTTACATACATATACACCTTCTAATTTTGGATCGAAGTTTCAAGTTTTTATTTTCAATCTTTTTTTATAAAACACATATTTTATTTACAATTTAATAACACATGATTTGAAATCAAACTATCAAATCCTATTCAAGATGAACTATTATGTTTTAATGTTTTAAATACATTGATAAATAAACCTCTAATAAATTTACCTTAAATTAATTTCATAAATTAACTATTTTGAAATTAAGTAATAGTTTTTAATTACTTACAATCCAATTATCAAAACAATTCAAAGATATTTAACTTTAAGCATTTTAAATCTTCTTGTAAATACTTGTTCTTAAATGTCAAATTAAAGTCTATTTATAATCCAATTTATTCATTTATTCTAGAATTTTCAAATTAATTCATAATTAAATTCACAATTTAATTTTCAAAATTAAATAAATTGTCAAACTAAACTTGTTCAAAATTCGGGAATGTTACAGTACCTATTTGTCAAACAAACAATGCTTATTTATGAAATCAAAAGTAGTAGTTATTGCTTCCATAAACCTGTATTTCACTCATGTAATACAAAGAAGTTAATAATTAAGTAAAAAAAGAAATACTTAAGTTTTTTCAATAAGTAACAAACAAAACATCCCAACATAACAATAATCATTTGCAAACAAACAGTACAAACATCATTTCAACCAAGAAATCAATCATCTATCCATAGCAACCAAAACAAATGGTTTGTTCGTTTTCAGCACTTCTAATCATATAGAATGATAAATAATTATGAAGAAAATCATACACTCAACAGTTATGGATATAACTTTATAGATTATTTATACATATCTATACAAAATAGAAGTATCCTTTCCCCACCAATCCATATGCCAAACAAATAATAATTTCCAATAATATATAGGTTTTATTCTTATTACTCTTCTTTTTCACATTATTTACAGTTCTTTTTCATTTGTTCTTACAATGTTTATTTAAATTAATTTACATTCATTACTTACAAAATCCATTTCCCATTCGTTTATACAATATCATTTTCTCTTTTCATTACATTGCATTCATTGTTTACATAAGTTATTTCCATTTCAATTATTTGATTATCCATCATTACGTAAGTCTCTTTATAATTTAATTCACCATTAATAGATTATTCTTTTTCACATTAATTCTTCCATATATTGTATTATTGAATATTAAATCCATTTCTAAGTCATTTTAATGTTTTCTGAAGTTATAATCATTCAATTAATATAGTAATTACTTTAATTATAAATGGCGTCAATATTAATTTAGGTTTATAATTATTTACTTACAGTATTCACCTTTACTATTCCATCTGATTATAGATAGCTTAAATGTTAACTTAAGCATATAATTATTTTTCTTACATTATTCGCTTTTATTACATTTAATCAGTAGCATTTCAAACTATTAACTTTAGTTTATAACAATTTATAAATTTTGAATTCTTATTTATAGAAGCAATTCCATCGAAAACTTTCATTTTTCCAAGTTTTACTTGTATAGTATTCTATTACATATTCTTATTAACATTACAACTTTTAATATTTTCGTAAGTTATATATATGTCTTGAGAATGCAATTGAAAGTTACACAAGTTCATCTTGTTCAACTTTTTTCCTTCAAAGTTTAATAACTCATCCTCTAAATTTTCATTATTCTTAAGTTTACAAGTTTCCAATTTCTCATATATACCATTAATCACTTAGCATCTAATTACTTATATTCTTCTACATTCTAGAATCTTCCAATTATTAAAATAATTAGAATTCATTCATTTCAAAAATTGAAAACCACTAATTATCAGAAAATTTAAGAACTAAACTCCTGGTTCATTTTAGTCACTTAGAAAATAATATATATATATATATATATATATATATATATATATATATATATATCCTTTATAGATCAAATCATATTTAAAAATTCAAAATTTAGATTTTATTCATCAAAAGAGATGTGTAGTAAAATCACTACAACAGTCTCCCCACTTTAAAACTCGAAAATGAACGTCAATGATGCGTGCACTCGTCACCGAAATTATTTTTCAGCGACTGAGAGGGGAGTATAGAACTTATTACCTTAAAAAGTTCCCTTTAAAACTTTCTTTCAAATCATCTTGAAATATTCATACCAGAAAATACTTCTAAATACTACTAATATTATATTTCGAAACCTTTTTGAAAGATATTTCAAAAATCCTGGAACTTCAATTCTAAATTTCTAATTTATATTTTCTTTATCCGTAAATCCTATTTTTCAAACAATATTCATAAAAATTTCTACCTAACAAACAACATATTACATCCAATTATATCATTTATAAATCTATTATTTTATATACACAATATATAATAGGCAAAATTATTTCATTTACCTATATTTTAAAACAAATATTGTGTCGGTCTGCCCTATTAAGTGCGTAGAAATCCCTATCGATGTCATAGCATCCTATGCACCGACCAGAATTTTGTAAATACAAAAGGGAACAAATTAACGCAATATAAAAACCTTTTATAACACTAACAAATATGCTCTCTCATATATATACACTCAGCGACTCATTCTAGGGTATTACTACCCTATTCTCTAATGAGTCAGACCCCACAAAGTTAAGGTTATCGCTAAACCAAAGCTTTGATACCAACTGTAACGACTTGCCTTTTTGGGCGGTTTAAATCAATGATAAACCACACACATCAGACTCAAACCACTCAAAAAGGCGGACTGTTATGGGGTAAATAAGAAACAATAGAGGAGGAAAGAAAACAAAACACAGAATCTCACTGCGAAATGACAAAATATAATAATCAAATAAACAGTTCATGAAGCTATTTTACAAATAACACTTGATTACACATTTACACGACAGAATCAAAGTATATACAATAGTAGTAAATAAACAATGCAGTGGAACAACATGATGTAGTGGACTAAATAAATAAAATAATAGTACTATATCTTCGTCCTCTAGAAAGAAGTCTTCGATATAATGAAAAGCTTGGACTGACCCGAGCGAATTGAAAAGACAAAACACTCGAGTTAGAACTAAAAGATTTTATTTAAGTTAAATCAAAGCAAATAAATATGAGTGTAGCGGTGTCATGTTTACGGGGTTTGACATCTCCTATCCAGTGTCTAACGTGAGTGCAATAACATAAGAGATGTTCGGGATTACCATCTCCTAAGGATCCGTTAAACTATCTACAATGTAGCACAATACGCTATTATAATGATGTCTATAGTAAAGTGAAGCCTTATAATAACATTAAGGCGTTACCCATATCCTCCTTAACACATTTTTATGTTATCCCATAGTCTATACAGTATCGTAATTCCTCCGTAAAGTGGAGGACTATCAGAGGGCACTCCATAGCTGTGTAGTTAATGCCCCGCAATTACCCCGCTGCGACCCCGCTATATCTCATAGCGGATTTCTACCGCTACGATTTTTCCATATAGCCCCAGAATATAGCATTTCCGCTTTAATCCCCGCTATTTCCGCTATATCCTGTTATTTCCGCTATATTCCGCTATTCCCGCTATATCTTTTTTAATAAAATGAATTGAAAAATTGCGTTTGTACATTATAAAATTAAGAAACTAATTTATTTGATTTAATTTTTAATATATTTTCAGAAATGAAAATACTCTAATATTCTACCAAATTCAATTATGTTATATAACAGTTTTTTGTTTATTTAAAGTATATTCGCACATGTTTTTATTTAAAATTATTTATTTATTATTTATAATTCAATTGAATGATAATTTTTCATTTAATTACCATTTATATATTTGTAAAAACATTAAGTATGAGTTTTATATGCTATTTTAGAGCCATTCGCTATATCCCGCTATATCCTTACTGTATCCCCGCTATGACTTTTTGCACCTCCACTGCTTCGAATCTACCGAGCGCATTAACTGCACAGCTCCATAGGTATGGTAAAAACCAAACTCGTAGAAGGCGTGCTAGGGCATGTGAACATGGCACTGGAGGCAATGTCAGGGTAGATATACCGATCGCGGATCCAGACTGGTGGTAACGCATAGCAGCTACTATAGCCCACCTCGGAACAAACTCCCATAATCAAAATCAAAGGGTGGCCACCAAATCATCACAAAGTCATAATATGGTATCAAATAAATGTGCTCGATCAAAGGTGCGACCTCACTTGGCCTGACATAGCTTCTGTTTTAGTCACATCCAAGCTGACTCACGGGAGTCAGGGTCATGTAAATACCTCATACATAATCGTTTGCCAAATCATCCTACATCATTTCTAGAATCTCCACCACATACACAGTTGTTAAAGTGGTTTTCGGTATTGGTAGAGAGTAATGACAATATCCGATCTCGACCTCTTTAACAACCATACGCTTATTTCACACCGGATGGTTCTTTTACATTTCAAAAGTCAATTCACCATTGTTATCAAAATACCATATTCTCAAAACCATAGCATTTTCGAAATCATATTCACTTTTTAAATCATATTTTCAAAATAGATTAAACCCTCATTCAAAATCACTATATTCCTCAAATATGTCATTATATTCCAACTTAGATTATTACATCATTTAGTCGTATTCTACTTAAAAATCAAGGATTTAAATATAAACTTCCACTTTACTAACCTGAAATTCAGAAAATAGTTTCGATAGTTTAAATTAGTTTTAAAAATAGTTTAATATAGTTTAAAATAGGTTAAAACATATTAATATAGTTTAAAATAGGTTAAAATGGATTAATATTATTTAAATAGATTAAATAGTTTTAAAATAGGTTAAATAGATTAAAATAGGTTAAAATAATTTAAATAGATTTAAAATAGATTAAAATACTTTAAATAGATTTAAAATAGAATAAAATAAATTAAAATACTTTAAATAGGTTTAAAATGGTTTAAAATAATTAGAATAGATAAATTTAGTTTAAAAGTTGAAAATCTTAGTAATTTTGAATTTTTGAAGAACATTTGCAGTTTATATTAAGAAAGTAAATTTGAATTCAACATCAAATTTAACCATTTCTTCCATTTCAACCAATCTGGACCATATCTGAATTCAATCAAACCCAATTTTACGTCTTGAAATATCAATATTAGCTATTCCAATTCCAATGGATTTCAATGTTCTAAAATTTCAATGTTTCAATAAATAAATTTCGATAATTTCATTTATACTTCAAAATCAACTTTCGAATTTCAATGTAAATCATTTAAATACTTTCTTAAAACAGTTCAATTTATATAAATCAAATTCTATTTCAAACATCATTTTACTGGGTTCAAGGTTAAAGATTTAATCTCATTTAATTTAACCAATCCGGTGTCCGTATATAATTTTCTACCCTATGGTCAAGTGATACAGATATTTATCATTTCAATCTACAATATAAAATTTTACGGGTATATATCATTTCAACCCGCAATCCTAAAACTTATTTCAATGAAAATGGCTTGGGTTTATCATTTCAACTCATAACGATTTTCCCCTATTCTATACGATCGTTCGGCTATGTATCATTTCAACCCATAGGGAACTTGCAGTGTTATAACAATATAAAATATAGCATCTGGTCATTCAATATCAACAATCAAACATCCATTACAATCATCATCCAAATCAACCAGTAAACATCAATAGATAAAATATTATCATTAACAGGTATTAAATTAGTAATTAAATTAAATATTAAATTAAATGATGATTAAATGCAATAAAAGTCAAATTTAACTAGAATGCCAAATTTAAACATACTAAACATCAATCAATCAATTCCAAAACACATCATAAATTTAATTCAACTAACATAAGATAATTAAGTACTCGTGAGTGGGTTAAAACACTCACCTTTGCTTTTAAATCGAATTAAAATCCAAAATAAGGCTCAAAATTCAAAAGTCTTAGAATTTATCCAAACCGGGTCAAAATGTCCTGAATTTTGATACTGTCGCAACGGAGCAAACCGAGCATAAATCTGACTTCGTATGCAAAAGTTACATAAGTTAGAACGTTTAAAATTAAATTAAAATCCAAATAACATAATAAAAAGAGAAATCATGCGTACCAATCCACTTCATCTCACCCCATCTATTTCTCGCGTGCCTATACACAAATCATACGGTCATACGAACCCTAACCCTAGCGGAGCCGCCACCACAGATCGATCACCACACCGCCTATGTCAGTCACCTACGCCACTAGAGGAAGCCTCGACCACACAACCCCACTCAACTCAGCTCAACCATCGATCGACATCAACGAGGAGTAGCCGCCGCCACTATTCTCATGAAGATAAACCCTAATCGAATTTTTCAAGTCAATCCAACCACTGATTCACCAAATGAACTGCATCGATAAACTACGCGTGTCTCTCTTCACGCGATGGTATCTTCGATTCGTCGACGATGATCAAACCCCAATGAACGGTCGAGATTTAATTGTCAAATTCTGGACACACATAGACCCAATTCGAAGAATGAACTGCATATCTAACTTACGCTTGTCGAGAGCTTCCAATCAGTATATAATATGATAGGGTTTCGAGGAGTTTGATTTTGAAATTGGTTTAGAGATTGAATTGTAGGGTTTGTATTTGAAATTTTGTTTCTGCCATTAGAAGAAGAAGATAGCTTGAGATAGCTGTACGTACAAAAATGAGAATAAGAAACACCTAGGGTTTATAACAGCCTATATATATGCAGATTAGAATATAGAAAGAATGGAGCAGATCGATTTAATGTGAAATGATAAACGACCCGAAAAGCGCGTTTCGTTCCCGAAACGAAAATGGGTCATCCCATATATCAAACAGTTAAATAGGCACAAGGAAGAAGTTGCAAAAAAATTTAGTCTCGAAAACAACAAGTTTGCATTTTAGTCCGAACGACACTTTTTATTGTAAACTGAAAATGATAGTTACAACTATCATTTTGTGATTTACACTAAAAAGCGTCCTTCAGTCCAAAAAAAACTTCTTGTCCCTGAAACTAAATTATTCTCCAACTTTTTCTTTGAACCTAAAAACCCCTATATCAAAATAGATGTTTTCGATATTTCTAAATGCAATGGAATATGTGTCGAGTCCTAATTCCATCATATAAAGAAGTTAACTTTAAAATAATCTTATTTCAAATTGATTTCAATTAAATTTTATTACATTTATTTCTGCGCGTTTCAAGTCCGTACGATCAAACGACAGGTCCGATTGCTATGAAACTTAAAACCTTACAATAATTCACTATTACGGTTCCGATGAAATTGATTTTGTTAAAATGCGAGTCAATAGCCAAAATGGCCATTTTCCTGTTAATTTAATAATTTATTATTAAATTGATTAAATCATTTTTTAATTCCATATTTAATAACTAAGAAATTTTACCATTTTTGATTACTTAGACATTTAAAATAATTTAAAACAAATTTACATATAAATCCAATGTTAAATATTACACTAATTACAGTATTCAATTTCAACTGTAATTAAATCCAATTAATTATAATTTAATTCTAATAAATTAGTTATACTTGATTTCAGTCCTTTTTATTTCATCATTCATTACTCTATGCATATTTTGACATTAGGTTAATCTTGCCATCTTTTATTTATTAATTGCAATTTTCCAATTATATTGAATTTTGTCGATTTTCACATTAATTAAAATTTTAAAATCCCAATGAATTAATTTATCTTGGTTTCACTTTTTTTATTAAATTAATTATTGGCTAATCAATATAATTGACATTTCTATCCATTTTATTGTATTCACCTTTTACAGTTATCGCCTTAACTCGTCTTACGTAACATTTAATTTCATTTCATTATAATTGATTAATAAACTGGTAACAATAACAATTGTCACCATTTCTATATATAATCATTGTATGTTTGTTATCTACACACAAATGTTATAGTTATTTACTCAATATAAATTTTATTCAATTACAATTCATTACTTACCATTTCATTAATTAATACAACATTTAAATTGTCGATTACTCTTTTAATCTGATTATCAATTAATACACACATTATTACAATTAATTTACAATTTATAATCAATTATAACTCTTTAATCATTTCAATTAATTGGAATTACATTTAAAGCAATTATCAATTTCCTTAAATTTATACTATTAAATTTCATTCCATTTATATTCTTATCATTAAATCACAAATTTTCATTTCTTCAACATTAAATCACAAAACGTTATTAAATTTACTATTTTTAGTTATTGAAAATTATGGGTTGTTACATGCTCTATTTTACAAAGAACTACCCATTACTTCGACAGACCTGAATGTCCAGACCACAATTGTTTGGCTTATTGTTTTTCCTACAACTTTAATGTTAGGTGAAAAGTCTAATATTGGGTGTGGAGAGAGTTACTGATTTAATTAAATGGAAATGGAAATGTAAATGGTTTGATGTCTATATATAATTGGAATGAAAAGGAAAAAAAGAAAAGAAGAAAAGCATGCTTGCATGTAAAATGTGTACTGTTGTTCTCTTTTTTTATCTTACATGTGAATGTGTAGATATATTTATAATATCCAAATACTCAAATGCCAAGCAATCCTAAAAATCAATAACCTTAAACCATATGCAAGTGCAAGGACAAGGGGAAAAAGATACGTGCGTGAATATTTAAATTTTGGTTTGTAAAAGTTTTAGCGGTACGCCACTGCACAATAACGCATTTGCTTACGAGCCGCAAACGATAGAAATAAAAATACAATTGCACATTCTGTGCAGTTTCAAAATTCTGATGTTTGCCATAAAATGCATCAAATAAAATTTTAATTAATTTTCAAACTAAAATCATGGAAAATTTATATAAATTAAACTAAAACATGTCAATAAAAATCACATCATTTCACTAACAATTTATTTCTGGTTATTTATTTGAACTATTTTTTATTGTAAATAAATTTACAAAATGAGTTCACCATTATTATTTATTAATAAAAATAGTTAAATAAGGTTGTTAAATCCATTTAACGTTTAATTCACAATTCAAATATTTAAATAACACCTATTTTTGAATATACGTTATTTAGGTATTTAAACATTTATTATTTAAATATTTAAAATTAATTAAATATTCAAAAATAAAATGATAAAATTTCAGGATGTCACATTCTCCTCTACCTTAAAATAATTTCATCCTCAAAATTCCCAAAGGAAGAAAGTGTCATCAAACCTTTAAGAACTAAAAACTATTAATTAAAATGAGTTACTGAACTTTTAAAGTCCTTTATGTCACGGAAAATTTCGACAGTGGCTCCTTTGCATAGCTCATCTAAGAAACCTACCACTCGCTACAACTGGACCAAATCAACAAAGAAAACAAAAGCCAGGTGGCCATCCATGTAACGACCCGATATTTTCAACTATTCGCATCCGCACATGTCGGAGTTGAATTGCTCAAAATACCGCATTGTAAATAAAATTTGGCAAATCTTAGAATATACAGTAAATAAATAAACATAGATCACGGACATAGAGTAAATAATAATGCAGCGAAATTAAAGAGATAATAGTTCATGAAGTTGTTGAATATGCGACTATATGATTTTTTTTGATGATAATAAACATATATATATATATATATATTCATTTAAATGTATTTGTTAATGTACTATTTTATTTTTTCATAGATTAAATAAATATTTGTTGAATAAAATAAATAACACAGAATTTGAATTCAAACTGAAATTTTGTTCAAACAAATATTTATTACAATTTTTGAATAGTACAAATTTCAAACTCTCACTATATATACACACACACACAACTTCAATTACAAACACAGTTTTGATTAAATCACAATTTCTAATTTACGTTTGACCTCACTATATATCACTCATTCACTCAACTCGTATTTATCTTCAACTTCATTCCAATGTGAATCCAACATCTGAGCAATTCGCAAAAATATACATCGACGCAGTAAAATTGAAAATAAAATATTTTTGCAGTATAAAATAAAATGTGGATTTTGAAAATAATATTTGCCTCAGTTATTTGGGTTGTTCGTCGTCATTTAAATTCGAATTCATCATACACGAACAGCTTGTGACATACACAATGTATCACTGTATATGCCACAAGGCCATGCACACCAATATATACACTTGATAAAATTACAGGGACAGGTGAGCACAGGTCAAACCCAAAATGCCGGGTTCAACTCAAGTGCAATAAAAATAATGTCACAATATCAGCACAAGGTCAAACCCGAGCTTTAAGCTGGATTCAACTCAGGTGTGATTTCGAAAATCAACATGAAGTTCAAAGTGAATCAAACTAAATTGAAGCAAATATCAAATCAGTACAACACAAACCAAAGAGGGGCAAAACTGCAAACAAATACAAAGTACCTCGATGCATACATATGGCCAAGCGATGCATCACTTGACAATGCACAAATATATATACATATGTATATACACATGTATACATTCAAGTAGTGACTCAATACAACTAGACCAGTTCAGGTTAAAGAGGCAGTGGTACAAAATACGTGAAATTGCACCAAAGGCAAGTATGCAACGTTAAGAAGACAAGCTACTGAATCCAAACAAAACTCAAAGGCAAGTACAATTCTAACTGGAAGTACACATAAAGTATACAAGCTACCAAACTCAAAGAAGCAAAAATCAAAACCAAGTTCAAGATCAATGCACATAAAGCAACCAGACCTAACTGGTAGACATGAACCATAAATACAATATGATATGCCTCAAAGTTCAACATGATGAAGCATGGTCCAACCAGATTAATATGGCAACACAGCAATTCATATAAACCAGTGCCAACAGATCAAAGTCGAGCACAAAGGAATGCAACACTGCTTCACATAAATGAATGACCAGACAAATAAGCAAGCACATGCACCAGCAAACAAAACTACAACATCAAGTGATATTAAGTACAACAAGAAACAGTGGAGAAGAATACATATATGCAGCAGTAACCAAAGTCAAAGCAAAACCAGAACTTCAAAAGAACAAGTGCAGCCTGTAACGACCCGAAATTTCCGATCCAGAAAATTCCGGATAGTTAAGGAAAAGAAAGAAAGAGAAAGAAGAAGAAACAATAACAAGTCACAGAAACCTCACATTCGCAACGGAAATATATAATATCAATAATAATAGTTATACCAAAGAAAACTGTATCTATCAATTTACATCGATATATCAGAGTTACAACAATTTTATACAAACATTAGACAGATACAATTCACATGACCTAGATATACAACTATATATCACAGTGGTAAATACTCCATACGTCCCAGCAATCCAGCTTGCCTCCTGAACTCCAAAACGTCCTTACCTGAAAATCTGTAATACTCGATCTGACTCGAGCATTACATCAAAGTAACACCCAGGTCAAGCTGGAAACCAGCGTGAGTAAACCCAACTAACATAGAACACAAAAGCATACAACCTATATGAACCCGGGTATCTTATATCAACTTACAACTTCACAAGTTGTTATAGACATCACCTATTTTACACATAAATTTCTAAGTGTCAAAAATTTAGATTAAGTGGTCCAATTCACTTAAATCATTCTAAACCATCCTATTGATTTCACATATCAATCCATAAAGAATCGAAGTGGTTTTGGGTATTTAATAATACCCGACTCCTGTCTCTTCGAATGTAATACCATCTTAAATACAGTTTAAGTGAATACAATCAATTTAAATGTAGGGTATCATAATTCTCACAGCAATGCATTAATGATAAATAACCCTATAATATCATTGTTCAATCCATCATATCATGTCATAGTACATCACATATAGCATCAAGGATATTCAAAACCCAAGTCATCCAATATCATTTAACCAACATAATCAAGATTTAATATATTTATATATATTTCTTAATTAATTTAATTAATCTCTAATTAAATTAATTACCAATTTTAATCACTTAGATTATCTAAACCCTTCTTACTTTATTAATTTATCACATCCCAGTTTATTTATCATTCTCAAATCATCCATCTTAATTAATCATCCTTGATTTAAACATCCTACAATTTCATTAAGTAATTAGCCCTAAATCAATTACATAAATTAATTATTGTTTAATCATTCACTTTAATTACTCTCCACAACTAATTAATGATCCTCTAATTCTTTTCATGAATTACTCTTAAAATTAATCACATTTAGGATAACAATCCTTTAATTATATACATTAATGAATCATTCACTTAATTACACTGAGTAATCCTTCTTAATTATTTTTTATGAATTAGTTATTCAACTTAGGTTAATTGCAAACCTTTTGTTATTAATTAAATTAACCATTTTAATTAACCAACAAATCCTTAACTAAATCTTAATTAATACTTAATTACATAATATTTAGTTAATTACACTTACTAATTATCTTACTTAATCAGTCAATCCGCCTTAATTACATTAATCAATTTTAACTTAATTAACTAGCTTAAATTAACTACATTGGTTAATTAATCTTAATTAGTTAACCTTCATCACATAGCTTAATTAAGATTATAAATAAGTATTAACTTAAATATAATCTTCTCTCAACTTTAATTATCGAACATTAATAAATCAATTATTCCTTAAAATAGTTTCAAAGATAAATAAATTTAAACTTAACTAATACAACTTAAAAACTTGAGGACCACACAACCTTTGGTGGAAAATCCTGGTTTAATTCAAACAGATACACGAGACCTCTTCAACTTAATTCCGAGATCCTTCCTCCTCTTCTTAAAATCTTATACTTTCAAAACTTACAACTAAAAAAAATAAACTATCCCGCAACAACAATGAAGCATCACTCCAGTATTCCCATCCTTTACACGAGCTTCAACCTTAAGTAACTCCATAGCCAATACTGACACACTACGACCCTGCGTGCACGTGCACAGTCATCGACGGCATTCTGATCACCATCGCTACCTTCCACACATCGCTACTGACCTCCCCAATCCATCATGCTGCCCAGATCAAAGAAAAATGCCACATATCAAAAACGAACATGATCGAGGACATAGTGATGGAACTGGTCACCCAAAACAGTCTCGCCTTCCCACCACCAGTCGCCAAAAACCCCATCGTCCCTGACCATGTCATTGTCATAGACTAAAGCTTCCACTCCAATCACCCTTATGAATTCCGATGCTTTCTCGACATCAAACCTACCTTAAACCCGTAGCCAACCAAAACAGGATTCTAAACCCTAACTCCACCCCTTGCCGTCGCCTCGGTGACTAATAAAATCATCGAACAATTTTCCCCGATTCGTCAACCCTTCCCCTTCCTCTGACAACAAAATTGGGCTTCAACACGTCACAGATCGATGGCAAACGTTGAAATTCCCAAAATCAAACAATCCCATATTCTCTGGCAAATACCATTCTAAAAATCACGAAATCTATATTAAAATTCATGATTTCTAAGCACGAATTCATAACTAAAATCAAAACTGGAAGATCCAAAAATCAAATTTTTTTCTTGAACTGATTTTTCACTGTATAATCCTATTTCCCAGTTAATTTCTTTCTAATTATACTGGCGAACAAAATTTTTCAAACAATATTTAGTTAATACCAACAGCTCTACTTTAACATCATATCTTAATTTAGTTTATTTGAAAGAAATTGCATTTAAGGTATGTTTAGTCTGTTGCAACTGAACAGAGTCAGGTTACAGATACACACAGAACTCATTCTTATTTACATACATGCATATACATACATTCATGGCAACATTTCACAAAAATATTTCAAGAATTTACTCACATGCATCAGGGAAAGATAGGTAGATTTGGTGAAAAGGATGAAATGTTTACTCACTTTGCAATTTCTTTGAACAGAGGACATCTTGATTTGTGCTTATATTATTTTTTCTTCTGAAATCAGGATGTTTTTTATCTGAACTCTTAATATGATTTGTTGACCTTGAATTGCTTATGTGAAAATTGAACCGAATCTTCTACTTGCCTGAATTCTAGGTTGAACTGATTTTGCTTAATACCTTGCTTTCATTTGTATTTGAACTGATTTTTTCTTCTTCTCTGCTTCCTCTTTTTTTTTTTCAGATTTCTGTTGTAAGAAGTTTGTGCTCCTTAACTTGATGTTTTATTCATATTATAGATTTAAAAAGAGGAAAAATAAAATATATCCTTTTTGCCACTTGGATATTTTCTAAGCTAACACATGTTTGAATATTAAAAGAGATTTTTACATTTGTCTTAATGTTTATTAAGATTTGTTGCACTTGTTATCAAGCAAATTTTATATACTAACACATGTATTTGTGCATTTTCATTTATTTTTTTTAAATTGATTCAAAAAGCTTTTATATAAATATCCTAATTGGTTAATACATTTCAAGTTTAATAAATGCTTTTGTAATAAATTTTCTAACTTATATATATATTCTAATTTATATAAATAAATTTCTTTAAAAAGAAAATAATACGAACAATTTATGTTTTCCATAAAATCAAATAAAATACATTTTAGAATCAAAGTATAATTTAAGATATACATATATATATATATATATATCTATCTTTTGAACTTCAATTTTAAATATCCAAATTCAAATTAAATTTCTAATTAAAATTAAAAATCCAATTGATGGATACATACTATTTTAAAAAATTCAAATTCCATTTTTATATAATAATTCTAATTTAAAATTAACTCCAATATATGTTAATTTTAAACAAACACAAATTAAATTTAAAAATACTAACTTTATTTAAAATATATATATACACACAACACAATTACAAACATAAATATTTACTTAATTATATTCATTTGTTCAATCTATAATCCAATATTTTTATTAATTAACCAATTATATTATCAATTACAGGTGTCCAGAAAATTCAGGTTATCACATTCCTTCCCCCTTTGAATCTTTTCGTCCTCAAAAAAGAGCGAAGCCAGAATTTATTAAATATTTTTAAAACCACTTAAAATATTCTTTGCTCATCATTTTTTTTAAAACACTTTTTAAAATCTGTATAATACTATAAAATAGTTTTTATAAAAAATACTTTTATAACTCGATGTCTCAACCAGTCTATCCTTGTTCTCACAGAAATTCGGTCATACGTTGATCAGTCGTAGGACTGAAAATCTACAATTACTTAGCAGACCCGTATTCAACACCCAGTGAAAATACTTGAAAAATAATTTTATTGAAAATATAGAAAACATTTTTTAAAAAAAATAGAGGAAATATCTTTGGTGAGAATGCTCTGGAAATCATCACCCCCATCCATGGTCGTAGTTACATTCCAGGGTTACGTTGCCGTCACAGCAAAAGTCCATGTAACTGCAGGCTCTCCGCGGCCTCTCGATTACGCCATGGATCCCACACGACAGATCGCAGTTACACTTCAGGGTTACGTTGCCATCGCAGCAAAAGTCCATGTAACTACAAGCTCTCAGCGGCCTCTGATTTTCGTTGTCGAAATGAAACTTTTCCACTCCTACATAGGTCGCAGTCTACCGATATAAAATCAAACGCAGACTATTGGCTCTCAGCGGCACACACGACTTTCGCTATGGTATACTCTACTCATAATCCCCAGGAACTAGTTTGGTCCGGACTCCTCACGGGATCAACTTTAGAACCCCCCTTGGGGCTCAAGGCAGTACCACCCGGTGGTACTCCTGAGAAGTTCATTTCAAGGGAGCGCCTTTTTCCCCAGAGCCATCATCAAAACATTTTATACTATACACATATAGTATCTTCAAATCATACACCTAGTATGATTTCATACAAAGCTCCTTTACACAAAATCGATTGTCTCAAAATTGATAATTCTCGAACTAGGCTTTCCAAATTCAATATTGATTTTACCCAAAAATCAAAAGCCTTTCCAAATCCAAAGGTTCCCAAAACCTTTTTCCAAAATCCTCATATGATCCTTTATATAAATAGATATATATAAAATCCTTGATAAAAATCTTTGGATCATTTTAAACTTGTATAAAATCATTTAATACTTCAAACACTTTTCAAAATCCTTTCCTTCTGGCAATAGATTCATCAAGGGGAGTTTTATCTTATATAACCAAGATATATAACTTTATTTATCCAAAATCAAATATTCAAATTTGATTACTCTTTTCAATATAAATTTCATTCAAATCTGTACGATGTACACATATCATTCATACGCCATACCAATCTGTTCGCTCACTCGATCACACAATTTCATTTCCGAACTAGTATCGTCTACCCGACTTCCTAGTGTGGACACAGATCCAGTTTCTTGATCAGAAATCGTCATTCTCCTTGCATAGTTATAACTCTGATAGAGAATATCCAGAACTAATCAACAATCCATATCCAGGTTCGCCGTCTAAAATCGAGTGGAAAATCTCAACTCGGATCGACCTACTATATCGAAATTCTGTGTTCGAATCTGGATCAATCACTGTGCGAATAGAATAACATACGTACACCCTACGTATTTATCTTTATTGGTTATTAGCCAAATCAATTCCATTTCTATTCACATTCACTTTGCTTTTCATTCACTTACTCTCAATTGCTTCAATCCATTTGGATTATCACTTCTATTCTTATCTTTATTGGGTATTTAACCAATAACAGTTTGAACTCCGACCAGTTTATATAGAAAATAGCTTGAAATTTTTTTAAAAAAAAAAGTAGTTGGAAAATAATTACTAGTTTATAAAATAGGTGTAAAATAGTTATAAAATAGTTAAAATGACTATAGAAATTTTAGATAATTGCAAAATAATAGTAAGATAGTAATTAGTTTTGTAAAACAGTTGAAATATAGTAATTAATTTATAAAACAGTTGGAAAATTGTTAAACAGTTTCAAAAGTAATTGTAAAACAAGTATAAGATAATTTGGCTTTTAAAAGAAAGGTTGTATACATAATGAATTGCTTGGAAAAATAGGTTTATGTTAAAACAATTTATATTAAAAATAGTCCAGAGTCAAAACTGCTCACTTCCCAATCTCCGTTACCATCAATTCAATTTAAATTTCCACTTCCATTTAAGTTGACCCAATTTCAATTTAAATAACTTCAATTACTATTGAAATTGATTCAACCCCAATTCAAGTTGTATTAACCTCAGTTTCTTTCCAAATTTAACTTTATTCAATCCTTGATCTCAAATTCTACTAATTCAAATAAATTTCAATTGAACTAGTTCCAATTTCAATTCATTTCAACTCCAGTTTGAATTAATTCCAATTTCGAACTCCATTTCCAAATCAATTTGAATTATTCTTGATTTCCTTTCAAATTCAATTCAAATTCCATTTGAATTTAAAACTATTCAACATTAATTATAATTCCAAATTATTCAAATCAATCCAATTCAAATTTTCCATTTGAATCTTATACTCATACATCTTCAATCACAATTTCAATTGATTCAAATCAAATTAAATTTGAACTAATTCAAATTTCAATTGTAAACCATCTCGAATTATATAAATTCGAGTTAATACTTCAAATGCTGATTTAATTCCTTTAAATCAAATTAACCCTTACCTTTTTAATTTAATAATCCTAAATCTTATACAATTTAATTCTGAGTCCAAATATCATATATTCTAATTTAAATTACCCTTTACTTCTACATAAACTTATTTCTAAGTTCAAATCATAGATCAAACCCTTTTAAACAACTCATTCTTTAAAATTCAATTTATTCCCAAATTTAAAAGTTTGAAACCAATCCTTAACAATTTGAACTTCCAAGTTCCTTTGATCATTCAAAACTTATGTTCAAAGTGATTTCACTTTCACAAGCTCACTTTTAATCTTATAATTCAACTTATTACCTATTAATCTCAAGAATGGATGTATTACCACACTTAATTTTCTTCATTCATTTAAACAAATCCAGTTTTCAGCTTAAAGGTTATTAATAACAATGGGATGGTATCATTCAAATTATTTTAAAACATCCATCCATTTTCAATTTCTAGATTTCAAACCCATTTGGAGATCACACAAACTCTCGGTTCCAATCAACCATTTAACCTCCCAAGTAAAACCTTAATTTTATCTTCAAATTTCCAAATCAGGTTGATCATTCCAACTTATTTAACTCTTTCCCCAGTTAAACTCAATTTACTTAATCCACTCAATCTTACCCAATTTGAACTTCCATTTTAAATTTTAAACTTCTCATAAATAATCTTTCCACCTATTAAGTTCAAAGACTTATCACTTTGGGTGTCATATCTCATTCCAGATTTAAAACTCAACATTTAGAGTTTATCTCAAACCATCTTTGATAGTATGTATATCCACATATATACATATTAATTTCTTTTACATACCAAGTTATACTTTAAAATTTTAAACCACCTTTGGTTTTTAATTCAAAACAAATTTCTTTAAATTTTCAAACAACTTTTTTTTGAAATAGGACCATTTCATTCAAATGCATTAAATAATATTATTTATTATTTCTTTAAATTAATTACGTCATTAATTAATTTCAAATAATCATATTCGGTAATTAACTTATTTCTTAATTACCTTCATTAAGTAATTATCCTTTAAATTACTTACCTCTAGTTACTTCATTAAGTAACTCGCTCTTTATTTATCATTTCCAAATATTATCCATTAATTAATCTCATTAAATAAAGTTTACTTAATTACATAAATTAATTGATTATCCTTATCCTGAAACCTTTTCCAAATTCAAGATTTAATTTCAGTTTGGTAGTATTTCTTTTACTTCCTAATTTAATTCAATAATTTGACAACCAATTCCTTTACTATTTGTTAGAAAGAAATATTGCTTTATATCTCAAAATATATTTTTAAATAAAATCATTTAAAATCCTTATATAAGAAAATAACAAGTACGCTCTCATATATATTTACTCAACTCATTCTAGGGTACCATTGACCCTATCCTTAATGAATAATCCCACCAGAGCCAAGGTTCTCGCTTAACTTTCTGCTCTGATACCAAATGCAACGACCTGAAATTTCCGATCCAGAAAATTCCGGATAGTTAAGGAAAAGAAAGAAAGAGAAAGAAGAAGAAACAATAACAAGTCACAGAAACCTCACATTCGCAGCGGAAATATATAATATCAATAATAATAGTTATACCAAAGAAAACTGTACATATCAATTTACATCAATATATCAGAGTTACAACAATTTTATACAAACATTGGACAGATACAATTCACATGACCTAGATATACAACTATATATCACAGTGGTAAATACTCCATATGTCCCAGCCATCCAGCTTGCCTCCTGAACTCCAAAACGTCCTTACTTGAAAATCTGTAATACTCGGTCTGACCCGAGCATTACATCAAAGTAACACCTGGGTCATGCTGAAAACCAACGTGAGTAAACCTAACTAACATAGAACACAAAAGCATACAACCTATATGAACCCGGCTATCTTATATCAACTTACAACTTCACAAGTTGTTATAGACATCACCTATTTTACACATAAATTTCTAAGTGTCAAAAATTTAGATTAAATGGTCCAATTCATTTAAATCATTCTAAAGCAGCCTATTGATTTCACATATCAATCCACAAAGAATCGAAGTGGTTTCGGGTATTTAATAATACCCGACTTCGGTCTCTTCGAATGTAATACCGTCTTAAATAAAGTTAAGTGAATACAATCAATTTAAATGCAGGGTATCATAATTCTCACAGCAATGCATTAACGATAAATAACCCTACAATATCATTGTTCAATCCATCATATCATGTCATAGTACATCACATAAAACATCAAGGATATTCAAAACCCAAGTCATCCAATATCATTTAACCAACATAAGCAAGATTTAATATATTTATATATATTTCTTAATTAATTTAATTAATCTCTAATTAAATTAATTACCAATTTTAATCACTTGGATTATCTAAACCCTGCTTACTTCATTAATTTATCACACCCCAGTTTATTTATCATTCTCAAATTATCCATCTTAATTAATCATCCTTGATTTAAACATCCTACAATTTCATTAAGTAATTAGCCCTAAATCAATTACGTAAATTAATTATTGTTTAATCATTCACTTTAATTACTCTCCGCAATTAATTAATGATCCTCTAATTCTTTTCATGAATTACTTTTAAAATTAATCACATTTAGGATAACAATCCTTTAATTATATACACTAATGAATCATTCACTTAATTACACTGAGTAATCCTTCTTAATTATTTTCTATGAATTAGTTACTCAACTTAGGTTAATTGCAAACCTTTTGTTATTAATTAAATTAAACATTTTAATTAACCAACAAATCCTTAAATAAATCTTAACTAATGCTTAATTACATAATATTTAGTTAATTACACTTACTAATTATTTTACTTAATCAGTCAATCCGCCTTAATTACATTGATCAATTTTAACTTAATTAACTAACTTAAATTAACCACATTGGTTAATTAATCTTAATTAGTTAACCTTCATCACATAGCTTAATTAAGATTATAAATAAGTATTAATTTAAATATAATCTTCTCTCAACTTTAATTATCGAACATTAATAAATCAATTATTCCTTAAAATAGTTTCAAAGATAAATAAATTTAAACTTAACTAATACAACTTAAAAACTTGAGGACCATACAACCTTTGGAGGAAAATCCTGGTTTAATTCAAACAGATACACGAGACCTCTTCAACTTAATTCGGAGATCCTTCCTCCTCTTCTTAAAATCTTATACTTTCAAAACTTACAACAATAAAAAAATAAAAAATCCCACAACAACAATGAAGCATCACTGCAGTATTCCCATCCTTTACACGAGCTTCAACCCTAAGTAACCCATAACCAATACTGACACACTGCGACCCCGCGTGCACGTGCACAGTCATCGGTGGCATTCCGATCACCACCGCTACCTTCCACCCATCGCTACTGACCTCCCCAATCTATCATGCTACCCAGATTAAAGAAAAATGCCACATATCAAAAACGAACATGATCGAGGACTTAGTGCAGGAATTGGTCACCCAAAACAGTCTCGCCTTCCCACCACCGGTCGCCAGAAACCCCATCGTCCCTGACCATATCATTGTCATAGACTAAGGCTTCCACTCCAACCACCATTATGAAGTCCGATGCTTTCTCGACATCAAACCTACCTCAAACCCGTAGCCAACCAAAACAGGATTCTAAACCCTAACTCCATCCCTTGCCGTCGCCTTGGTGACTAATAAAATCATCGAACAATTTTCCCCGATTCGTCAACCCTTCCCCTTCCTCTGACAACAAAATTGGGCTTCAACACATCACAGATCGATGGCAAACGTTGAAATTCCCAAAATCAAACAATCCCAGATTCTCTGGCAAATACCATTCTAAAAATCCCGAAATCTATATTAAAATTCATGATTTCTAAGCATGAATACATAACTAAAATCAAAACTGGAAGATCCAAAAATCAAATTTTTGTCTTGAACTGATTTTTCACTGTATATTCCTATTTCCCAGTTAATTTCTTTCTAATTATACCGGTGAACAAAATTTTTAAAACAATATTTAGTTAATACCAACAACTCTACTTTAACATCATATCTTAATTTAGTTTATTTGAAAGAAATTGCATTTAAGGTATGTTTTGTCTATTGCAACTGAACAGAGTCAGGTTACAGACACACACAGAATTCAATCTTTTTTACATACAGGCATATACATACATTCATGGCAACATTTCACAAAAATATTTCAAGAATTTACTCACACGCATCAAGGAAAAATAGGTAGATAGTGTGAAAAGGATGAAATGTTTACTCACTTTGCAATTGCTTTGAAGAGAGGACAACTTCATTTGTGCTTATATTTTTTTTTGGAAATCAGGATGTCTTTGATCTGAACTCTTAATATGATTTGTTGACCTTGAGTTGCTTATGTGAAAATTGAACCAGATCTTCTACTTGCCTGAATTATGGGTTGAACTGATTTTGCTTAATACCTTACTTTCATTTGTATTTGAACTGATTTTTTCTTCTTCTCTGCTTCCTCTTTTTTTTCTTCAGATTTCTATTGTAAGAAGTTTGTGTTCCTCAACTTGATGTTTTATTCATATTATAGATTTAAAAAGAAGAAAAATAAAATAAATCCATTTTTCCACTTGGATATTTTCTAAGCTAATACGTGTTTGAATATTAAAAGAGATTTTTACATTTGTCTTAATGTTTATTAAGATTTGTTACACTTGTTATCAAGTAAATTTTATATGCTAACACATGTATTTGTGCATTTTCATTTATTTTTTTAAAATTGATTCAAAAAGCTTTTATGTAAATATCCTAATTGGTTAATACATTTCAAGTTTAATAAATGCTTTTGTAATAAATTTTCTAACTTATATATATATATATATTTTAATTTATATAAATAAATTTCTTTAAAAAGAAAATAATACGAACAACTTATGTTTTCCATAAAATCAAATAAAATACATTTTAGAATCAAAGTATAATTTAAGATATATATATCTATCTTTTGAACTTTAATTTTAAATATCCAAATTCAAATTAAATTTCAAATTAAAATTAAAAATCCAATTGATGGATACATACTATTTTAACAAATTCAAATTCCATTTTTATATAATAATTCTAATTTAAAATTAACTCCAATATATGTTAATTTTAAACAAACACAAATTAAATTTAAAAATACTAACTTTATTTAAAATCTATATATATATATATATATATATATATACAACACAATTACAAACATAAATATTTACTTAATTATATTCATTTGTTCAATCTATAATCCAATATTTTTATTAATTAACCAATTATATTATCAATTACAGGTGTCCAGAAAATTCAGGTTATCACACAGCCTCTACATGAAGGTCTGAAACAAATGAAACCAGAGGCAACTGGCAACAAATACTGCAATGAACCAGCAGTGTAAACATCGACATGAACAAGGCTCGAACTCAAGTCAGTGCACAACAACCCAATTCAAACAACAATACCAAACCAGATGGAAATGCAACAGCAGGTACAAGTTAAAAATGAGCACAACATCCATCCAGTAACCATCAAGTGAACGAAGTGCACATGAATGCACAATGAAAATTCACAAACAAGTCAAGTTTGCTACAGGTTGCAAATGACCAGAGGCAATAAACGTAAATGGCCAAAGTCGAGTATGAAACAGAATAATCATGCTAGAGTCATGGAATCGCATCAACAAATTCAAGTGACCGAAATCAACGTCGTTAAAATCAAGTCAAAACTATGGGTCAAAAATCAAAGCCAAAGTCAAGTAGGAAATTCACTACCGTAACTGTGATGACCCGGTATTTCGGCAATATTATTTTAATAAATATTTAATCCAATTAAATAAATTGTAAACTTATCATTTTAAAAAGATAAGACTTTTGGAAATATTTGCCAATTTGTTTATTTAGATTTGTATTTTTTAAAAAGGAAAATTTGATTTGAAAATTTAAAATAAAATCTCTTAAAAATATTTAAAATAAAATCTATCTTATTCATAATTAAACATAAGTATAAAAGAAATAAATAGCATTCATGTTAAGTAATATCTCAAATAAATTTATGGTCAAGTAAAATATAAAATAAACATAAAAGAATTCTAGAAATATCTATATAATTGGAATACAAGTAAGTATGAGATGATATAAGGTAAAGGAAGTAAAATGAACCATGTGTACATAAAAAAAAAGAGAAGGAGAAAGAAAAAAAGAAAGATAAGTGGAAGCTTATGAAACAAGATAACCTGTATATGAAATGTGCTCACAATAAAGTGTATATAAGTGTACATAATGTAAATATCTTTAAACATGGATTAAAATGAAAACTTGAATCAAAACAAGTTTAATCAATGCTGCACCCCACAATTATCATTTCAGCCTCCATTGAAGAAAAATCTCTCTGACCAAATTTATCAAAAAAAAAAACTGAGTAGCTTATAAAAAAAATTATAGCAAACCTGAACTAAATAAAACAATTACATCATCTTCAAGAACAAATCAACAGAAAGTTAGAAGTAAATGAAACAAACATCTTTATACAAAATATATTCATTCCCAAAGACCAAAGGTCCCCTGCAAAGTGAATATTTACACACAAATATCTATATACAACAAAACATAATAATAATGTCTAAACATGTTTGGAAACCAAGGCATTAAATGCCACCATCTCAGTCTAAAATAGGTCAATTCAAATATTTAGAAAAATCTGATCAAATCTACCTTCCCTGGTTACAAACTATTTTCTTATATATGTGTATATATCTAAGCTATTCCAGTTCATTCAAAGCCTAAGCAATACCTGAGAATAAGGAAATAAACATCTTCATCTTTTTCAAACTAAGAACATCATTTAATTAAAACAAAAACAGAAAAATACTAAGAGCAGATTCAAAAGAAAACACAGCTTTTCAAAACAGGGTTTTTTCTCTGTTCAAACTCTTGTTACAGGTGAGTATTCCAACCTGTTTTCCCCTGAAATGGTCTGAAGTGCTTGTGAATAACATCACCATTTAAATGTTTAAGTATAAGATTTTGTGGCATGCTCATCTCTGAAAAAAATAGTTTGTTTAGTGAGTAATCATTTCCTTTATAAAACTTAAGATTGTTATACAGGTTCATTCAGTAAACTAAATATGTTTCTGATATGAAATATTTGTTGCATGAATTTATTTACTTGGATTTAAAATCAATCTGCTCTGTTGTTATTCATGACTGTGTACCTATATAACAGGCTCTATTATATTTTCTGGTTCGTCAATCCACTATAAAATTCATACCTCATTATACAATCAGTATTATGTGATGATTTCTAAAGAAAACTTGTTGGTAATAACTAAAACTGATTTTTAAAAATATTTTTATGTTTAAATAATAAGTATAATCTTCGAAAATCAAGAAACCACAGTAAGAATAAATTTAAATCAGAATATTAAATGTTTCAATTCCTTGAATTGAATTTGTAAATTGGTTTATCATTGTAAATGATGATTTTTGGGATGTAAATCATGATTTTTAATGTGGGATTGAGTGTGATAAACTGAGTTGTTCGGTTTTGGAGTTTTCTGCAACTACCGATGATCTATGCCGAGATGAAGCTCGGGATTGTGATCAAGAATGGCTTATGGGTTGTCGAACATGGGAAAATTGTCGAAGTTGTTTAACGAAGACTAGGGTGGTCGGAAATTGATAATTTAGGGTTTAGTGTAGCTTTGGATCGTGTGGAGTTCCGAGTCGTTCTCGACGACATTGTCGCATCGGACTTGCTTGCGAGCATTGAAACAGTAGCGTTGGTCAATGACAAGATAGATGACCGAGGGACGTTGTTTACGGTTGCCTGGATCGTCGTGGCGAGCACTTTTATGGTCGAGATGGTTTGGGGTCTGGGAGGTTCAATTGCTCGTTTTCGATTCGAGATAGAATTTTGAGATCTGGGTGATGGGAAGGTTTGGCGAACTCATCGGTGATGTGCGGGAGGTTTCGCAGATGGTCGGTGTCGAGAGGTTCGCCGCGCACCATGCACACTTGTATATCCATCGCTGTTATTGGACTTCGGGGAAGATCGAAGTTTTTCCCGGGAACGTCACATGTTTTACTCGAAGAGGTGAGGGGTACGTATGGATCGAGATGGTGAGTGAGTCTTCTGATGCTTTAAATTATACTTAAGTTTTAAACTAAATATACTGGAAAAAAAAGAGAAGAAGAAGGCGTGCAGGAGAGTGACCTGGGAAAATGGAAGAGCAGCTCGAAGTGTAACTCGAGTTTGATCAAGGGAGTCTCGGGTTTTTACAGAACTTTGGTATTATAAAAACAAGGTTAATAAAATTGTATTTCGACCAATTTAAGCACTGCGAAATAATAAAGGTTTAACAAATTTGAATTAAGACTTTATATAAGTCTTAATTATTTTAGTTAATATTTTAAAATGTTTTTAACTCTTAATTAATCATTTTAATTAAATAATTAAGTTAAGTTAGGTACAAAGAGTATTAACATTTAAGTTTTGTAGTTAATAATAATTTGATTTTCAAAAGATTAAAGAAGATTTCTTTTAAATGATAATTAAGTCGAATAATGAATATTAATTGATTCTTTTTAGGAAAGCAATTAAGAATAATTACTTTATAATAGTAATTAGAGTTTGGATTAATTAATGATTGAGTGATAAATAAATTTGTAATTAACTACTTGAAGTTAACCGATGTATGATTAGTAGTTAACTAATTAAGTAATTTAATTACGAATTAATAATTGATTAATTAAGTAATTAGTGGTTAATAAATGGGTGATTAGGTTGTATTGATTGGTAATTAATGCCACAAATTGATAATTAATTTAGGTTAATTAACTGATTTAAAGATAATGAAGAGGAGATTATCGATTTGGGAATTTGCGACATTGGGGTATCATAAAAGACTACAGATTTGTGAATAATTCATTATTATTTTTAATACTTTGTTAATGGTAATTCAATCATAAGTAAGAATAAGATTTATCTTAACATTAAGTAGGATTTGAGATTTATTAAATTTATTCAGGTAATTAAAAGGGATAATTAATTTATTTAATAATAAAAGAATTTAAGTTAATCAATTAAGGTTTAAGATAAATTGATCGAGGATAATCAATCTGTAATTAATAATGGTACTTTAAATTTAATTACTATAGAGAATTAATTAAAGAATTGTTAATGAAGAACGTTAACTGAAGATTGTTATAAATTAATTAAGGATAATCATTTATGGAATGTGGTTAAGTATAATTACTTAATGGATGTAAATAGATAATGATGATCATCTTAATGTAATTAGAGAATAGTTAATCAAGGAGGATTAATTAAGATGAATGATTATGGGATGGTTAATCAATTGGGTTGAAATTAATTAATAAGTTAAGGATAATTAGGTTTATTCGAGATGGTATGATTGTTTTATCTTGCTTATGTATGATTAAATGATAATTAAATGCCCTGAATTGATTGATACCCCTGATATGAAATGGTTTGTGATATGATGTATTGGGTGGGCAATGATAATATGGTTATCTGTCAATGATAAATTGCCGAGTAAAAAGAGTGTCATTTTTTATTTAAAAGTGAAATTGCATTTCACTTGAATAACATGTGTTAAGATGAACTGATTTTGAAGAGACCGGGGTCGGTTATTGGTTAATACCCGAAACCACTTCGATTCTTGATACGTGGAATCAATGGGCTGTAATGGAATGATTTGAGTGAATTGGACCATATAATCTAAGATCTGGCACTTAGAAACTGATGTGAGAAATAATTGATGTCTATAACAACTTGTGATGTGAAAATTGATATAAGATACCTGGGTTTATATGAGTTGTAAACATTTGTATTCCATGTTAGATGGGTTTACTCACGCTGGTTTCCAGCCTGACCCGGGTGTTACTTGGAATGTAATGCTCGGGCCAGACCAAGTATTACAGAATTTCAGGTAAGGACGTTCTGGTGCTCAGTAGGCGAGCTGGATGGCAAGAACGTATGGAGTGTTTCTGCTGTGTTATATTATTGTATATTTGAGGCATGGTGATTGTGTATACCTAGTGACTGTATATATGTGTAATTCTAATGTATTAAAATGTAATCGACAGTACAGTATTCCTTTGTAAATTGTTATTATTTATTATTATATTTGTCCGCTGCGAATGTGAGATTTGTGTTGTGTTTTCTGCTTCTTTTCTATCTCTTTCTTCTTTTTCATAACTATCTGGAATTTTCGGGTTCGAAAATTTCGGGTCGTTACAGTTGGTATCAGAGCTGAAGGTTTAGCGAGAACCTTGGCTCTGGTGGGTGTACTCATTAAGGATAGGGTCAATGGTACCCTAGAATGAGTTGAGTGTGTGTGTGTGTGTGTGTGTGTGTGTGAGAGAGAGCGTACTTGTTATTTTCTTATATAAGGATTTTTAATGATTTTATATAAGGTTATATTTTGATATATAAAGCAATATTTCACTCTAATAAATATTAAGGAAATTGCCTGTTAAATTATTAGGATTAAATTAAGAGTAATATAATACAACCAAACTGAAATTAAATAAAGATAAGTTTGAAATGGATTCAAACTAAAATTGAAATCTTGAATTGGAGAAGTATATCAGAATAAGATGATAATGGATGGTTTTAGATATGATAATCTTGGTTATTATCATAAATGATTGTTGTGTGTTTAATAATAAGATGTGTATTAATGAATAAGCAAAATGAAATGTTCTAAAGAAATAAACATTTAGGTAAAGTATGACTTATAAATTGAAATTGAAAATACCTAAATTGTGAAACTTTAAATCTAGGTCCAGAAATTTGACAATTGTTTCAAAGTGTTAAAAGAAATAATAAATAAGTATAATTTGAATAAAAGAGACCGGTTGCAAACAATGGGTTGTTAGAAAAGTTTGATTTGAACTTAAAACCAAAGGTGGTTTAAAATTTAAAAGTAACCTGGTGTATAAGGAAATAAATATGAAATAAACACTAAGGTTGAGTTTTAAATTTGGAATGAGATGTGATACCCAAGGTGATAAGTCTTTGAACTTACCAAATTATTAATTTTAGGTTTAAAATTTATGGGAATTCAAATTTTTTAGATTGACTGAATTAAGTAAGTTGGATTTAACTTTGGAAAGTTAGATAATTTAATAAGCAACCTGACTTAGAAATTTCAAGATGAAATTAGAATTTAACTTGGAGAGTTAAATGGTTAATTTGAATTGGGAATTTGTGTGATCTCAAAACGGTTTTGAGATCTAGAAGTTGAAAATGGATGGATGTTTTTAAATAAATTAGATGATATCATCCTATTGTTGTTAAAGATTTTTAAATTGTGGATCAGATTTGTTTAAATGAATGAGAAATGAAGTGTGTAATATATTCATTGTTGAAATAAAAGGGGAAATTAAACTTTAAATTGAAATTAAGGATATGGAATTACTTTGAACTAAAAATTTGAATAATTGAATTTGTAAATTAAACTTGTTTAAGAATTGGTTTCAAACTGGATGATAAAATTGGGTAATAAATTAATTTTTTAAGTTAAAATTGTTTTGAACTCTTATGTAAACTTTGAAATAAGTAAATGAAGATAATTTAAAATGAAAATTCTAGAATTTATGCTCAGAAATTAAATTGTTTAAAAACTTTCAATAAAGGTTAATTTGGTTTAAAAGGATAAACCAACCTTAGAGAATTTAACTCGAATTTATATAATTCGAGTTGGGTTAAAGTTGAAATTTAGATTCCATTAGTCCGAATTGAATTTAGTTTGAATTAATTAGAATTGAAGATGAATAAGTAAGGAATTCAAATGGAAAATTTGAATTGGATTAATTGGAAATATAAATAAAAATGATGATTTCAAATTCAAATGGGAATTGGAATTAATTCTTATAGAAATTTAAATGATTTGAAATTGAAGTGGATTCAGTTTGAAACTAGTCGAAATTTGGAATAGTAATTAAAGTTGAATATGTTTAAAATCAAATGGAATTTGATTTGGATTGGGAATAAATCAAGTCCAATGGAAAATTGGAGTTATTTAAATTGAATGTGGATTAATTTAATAAATTGAATTGTTGGGAAAGTGAACAGTTTTGACTCTGGAATATTTTCAAAATAAATTGTTTTGGTACAAATCTATTTTTTCCAAGCTATTTATTATATACAACCTTTCTTTTTAAAGCCAAACTATCTTATATTTGTTTTACCATTATTTTTGGAATTATTTAACAATTTTTCAGCAGTTTCATAAACTAATTACTATTTTTCAACTATTTTACAAATTAATTAATATTTTACAACTATTTTGCAATTATCTAAAATTTCTATAATTATTTAACTATTTTCCAATTATTTTTACAATTAGTTAACTATTTTACAACTATTTTGCAAACTAATAATTATTTTTCAACTACTTATCTATTTTTAAAATTTTCAAGCTATTTTATAAATATAAACTGGTCGGGTTTCAAACTGTTATTGATTTAAATACCCAACTGAGATAAGAATTGAAGTGATAATCCAAATGGGAATTAAGGCAATTGTAAATAAGTGAATGTGAATTAAAGGAAATGTGAATAGAAAGAGAAATTGATTTTGGCTAATAATCAATGAAGATAATTACGTAGGATGTACGTATATTATTCTATTCGCATAGTGATTTGATCCAGATTCGAACACAGAATTTCGAGATAGTTATATCGATCCGAGTTGGGATTTTTCACTCGATTTTCGACGGCGAGTCTGGATATGGATTGTTGATTGGTTCTGGATATTCATTATCGTAGTTATGGCTATGCAAGGAGAATGACGGTTTCTGATCAAGAAACTAGATCTGTGTCCGCATTAGGAAGTCGGGTGGACGATACTAGTTCGGAAGTGAAATTGTATGATGGAGTGAGCGATCAGATTGGTATCGCGTACGGATGATAAGTGTACATCGTACAGTTTTGAATGAAATTGATATGGGAAGAGTAATTAAAATTTTAATATTTGTTTTGAATAAACAAAGCCATATATCTTTGTTATATAAGATAAATCTCCCCCTTGATGAATCTATTGCTGGAAGAAAAGGATTTTGAAAGTGTTTGAAGTATAAAAGGAGTTTTATACAAGATTGAAATGATCCAAAGTTTTAAAGATTATATATATCTGAATATATGTATATATAAAGTATCTTATGAGGAATTTTGGAAAAAGGGTTTTGGAAACCTTTGGATTTGGAAAGGCTTTTGATTTTTGGGTAAAATCAATATTGGAATTTGGAAAGCCTAGTTTGAAAAGTATCGATTTTGGGATAATCAATTTTGTGTCAAAGATCCTTGTATGAGATCATACTAGGTGTATGATTTGAAAGATACTATATGTGTATAGTATAAAGTGTTTTGATGATGGCTCTGGGGAAAAAGGCGCTCCCTTAAAATGAACTTCTCAGGAGTGCCACCGGGTGGTGCTGCCTTGAGCCCCAAGGGGGTTCTAAAGTTGATCCTGTGAGGAGTCCAGACAAAACTAGTTCCTGCGGATTATAAGTAGTGTATACCATAACGAAAGTCGTGTGTGCTGCTGAGAGCCAACAGTTACATGGACTTTTGCTACGATGGCAACGTAACCCAGGATGTAACTGCGACCTATGGTAACATAGCGAAAGTCGTGTGTGCCGCTGAGAGCCAACGGTCTGCGTTTGATTTTATATCGGTAGACTACAACCTATGTAGGAGTGGAGAAGTTTCATTTTGACAGCGAAAATCGTGTGTGCCACTGAGAGACAACAATTACATGGACTTTTGTTGCGATAGCAACGTAACCCTGGAATGTAACTGCGATCTGTTATGGGTTTCATGGTGTAATCGAGGGGCGTGGAGTGCCTACAGTGACATGGACTTTTGCTGCGATGGCAACGTAACCCAGGATGTAACTGCGACCATGGATGGGGGTGATGATTTCCAGAGCATTCTCACCAAAGATATATCCTCTAATTTCAAAAACTATTTTCTACATTTTCAATAAAATTATTTTTCAAAATATTTTCACTGGATGTTGAAAACGGGTCTACCAAGCACTTATAGATTTTCAGTCGTACGCCTGATCAACGTATGACCAAATTTCTGTGAGGACAAGGATGGACTTGTCGAAACATCGAGTTATAAAAGTATTTGTATAAAAACTATTTCAGTAATATTATATAGATTTTTAAAGTAGTTTAAAAATGATCAAAGAAAATTTATATGATTTTAAGCATTTTAATAAATCTGGCTTCGTTCCTTTTCGAGGACGAAAAGATTCAAAGGGGGGAGGAATGTGATGACCCGTTATTTTGGCAACATTATTTCAATAAATATTTAATCCAATTAAATAAATTGTAAACTTATCATTTTAAAAAAGATAAGACTTTTGGAAACATTTGCCAATTTGTTTATTTAGATTTGTATTTTTTAAAAAGGAAAATTTGATTTGAAAATTTAAAATAAATTTTTTTAAAAATATTTAAAATAAAATCTATCTTATTCATAATTAAACATAAGTATAAAAGAAATAAATAGCATTCCTGTTAAGTAATATCTCAAATAAATTTATGGTCAAGTAAAATATAAAATAAACATAAAAGAATTCTAGAAATATCTATATAATTGGAATACAAGTAAGTATGAGATGATATAAGGTAAAGGAAGTAAAATGAACCATGTGTATATAAAAAAAAGAGAAGGAGAAAGAAAAAAAGAAGATAAGTTGAAGCTTATGAAACAAGACAACCTGTATATGAAATGTGCTCACAATAAAGTGTATATAAGTGTACATAATGTAAATATCTTTAAACATGGATTAAAATGAAAACTTGAATCAAGACAAGTTTAATCAATGCTGCACACCACAATTATCATTTCAGCCTCCATTGAAGAAAATCTCTCTGATCAAATTTATCAAAAAAAGACAAAAAACTGAGTAGCTTATAATTTTTTTTATAGCAAACCTGAACTAAACACAACAATTACATCATCTTCAAGAACAAATCAACAGAAAGCTAGAAGTAAATGAAACAAAAATCTTTATACAAAATATCTTCATTCCCAAAGACCAAAGGTCCCCTGCAAAGTGAATATTTACACACAAATATCTATATACAACAAAACATAATAATATGTGTAAACATGTTTGGAAACCAAGGCATTAAATGCCATCATCTCAGCCTAAAATAGGTTAATTCAAATATTTAGAAAAATCTGATCAAATCTACCTTCCCTGGTTACAAACTGTTTTCTTATATATGTGTATATATCTAAGCTATTCCAGTTCGTTCAAAACCTAAGCAATACCTGAGAATAAGGAAATAAACATGTAACGACCCGGGATTTTGGACATCCCGAGTTGTGAATATTATTTATAATATTCAATGAAATTGTATTTTTAATATACAATATTTGTATTAATCAATCATTTATCATTATATATTTTTTTTTCTAAAAACAATATAACATGGGTTTTCAGAACTACATTAAATTATGGAGTTGATTTTTTAAAATTTCTTAAATATATATATATTTTGTTTCAAAGTAAAATATGTATATATTGTTTAGATTTAATATATGTATTTGTTTCAAGGATAAATATATATTTATTCTAAAGATTGAAATATAATAAGAATTTAAATTTATTGTGAATCCATATTTTCATATATAGAATGATAAATTAGAAAGAAAATTTATAATTGTTGTTTGAGAGAAATGTTATTAATTGATACGTATAAAAATCACATAAATAAATAAGGGAAACTATTTATACATAAATATTGATGAAACCTAGTGTTTGAAGTTATATATTTTTATATTATAAAGAGGAGAGTGACTTGATTTATTTGAAGATTTAATCTATGGTATAGATTTTTATTTTTATCAAAGTTTCATTTGATATAAATTATACGAAAATATAATTGTTATTTTATTTCTTTTTGTTTAAAGTAACAATATATGTATTTAAAAGTATAAATCAAAAAGAGGGGGTTATTTTAATTGAATTATTCCTCGTCTTTATTTTAAAACAAATAAGGATACATACTTTAAGTCATATTTAATTAAGTTTTTATCTTTGTTTAAAATTTAAAAAATGATAATCACATTTATACTTGGTTCAATCTTAAGAATGGGCTGATTGCAATTTTAAATATAATTGCATATGTATTAATATGATATGGCTTATGTAAACAATATAATAAGGAACCTCCAAACTATTTACTATAAATGTAAGTGTAGATTAACAAAAAGGAGTAAATAAACTAAACTAATCTAATTTAAACTATGGGTAAAAAAGTAGGAAATTACATCAGTAAAACAAACTTACACTTGGCATTTAAAAATTATGGAATCCAACATAATCATGTAAGTTTCTTTTCAAATATTTTCTTTGTTTTAAAAAGATACTACTTCAGCCTTTAAAGGGCTATTTCTGTTCAACATTCATATTGAATTTTTTTTTACAACTATATAGAATATATAATCAGTAGCTTAAAGAACATCACAGTTCACACTCTTTTTAAAATATCAAAACAAAAGAAAAGAAAAGAATGGAAGCACTTGGAAAAATTCTGCAAGTTAAAATTTGCTCTGTAAAAACAAAATCTGGAAGGCTTTAAAAGGGTGATCTTGAAGCAGTTTCTTAAAGAATTTATTTTCCTGGAAGCAAGTCAAGGATTTCAAGCTTTTAAAATTCAATTTTCAAGTTTTAAAGGGAGCTAGAACCAGATGTTTAAGGTGAGAAACTGTAGATTTCAACTTAGAATTTCATGCATGCTCTGTTACAGTGAATATCATGCTAAATTTTATTTCTAAAATTCCTATCTGTTGATCCAGCTTGAATTTGAAGATATTGTGAACTGGAAGTATGTTCATTTACTAGAATAGCTTAAGTTAAAATTTATGATTTACTTTTTTATGCTATATAGTTAGTATGGGTTGGGTTTTACAGTAAAAATCGAATTTTTATGAAATTTCAAAATGATTGAATCAAAGATTCAAGCATGCATGTTAGTTTCACTGATAAAAATAGGATTTTTGGTGGTTGAATCGTGATTTTTAATCACTTTGATTGTGAGAAATGTGAAGTTGAACTTTTTCTGTTCAAAAATTATTTTCCAGCGAATTCTTCGTCGAGGGGTGGTGCGGCCTGGACAGGTAGGTGTTGGGTGACGTGGATAAGGCGATGAACGTGGCGGAATGTGCGATTTCGCTTTTAATTGAGCGCGCATGGGGTTTTAGGGTTTAAGGGAAGGTTGTAGCACTATGTATAACATGGTGGGTTTGAGGAGCAAGGGGGCGACCGGAGGATCTGGAATTTGGTTCATAGGTCGCTGCATGTGTTAGCTTTCGATGATGGTGGATGAAGATCGTAATTGAGGTTAGTGTTCAATGCAGTAGTTGGATTTGTTGGGGGTGCGTGAGTTCCACGTTCTGGATAATTTTGGCCTGCAGTTCGAAAAATTATTCGCCGGTGATTTTTGCTTCATCGTGTAGCTAGTGGCATTCGAGCGACATTGTAGGATCGTTTTATGGCGTCGCGACGGCATGTTGGCCGAAGTCACGGCCGTACACGTGCACGCATATCAGTGCATGCGTTTCTTTCTGTTGGATTTTTTTTGGAGAGTGGGTTGTCGTTGTGTTGGAGTGTGGGTGACGATCGGTTTCGGCGTGGACGACGTGGTTCGAAGGTTGGTGCTTCAGGCGTTGTCATTGTTTCGATTGAGTTTGTTGCTGAGAGTGGAATGTTGGTTTCAGAAAGATTTTGGGGAAGAAGAGTTTGGGACTTGGGTTCATTCTGTTGGATTGTGGATTGGGCTTCGGCCCGTAGCGTGTTTGTTTGTTTTGTTTTAAAGGGTATCAGCTTGATTTTTTTTTTGGGCTTGTGATTGCGAGCCGTGTGCTTTGGGCTGATTGTTTTAGGGTTCGGTTGTTTTATATAAGGCCATTATTTTTATAAGCGGTATTTTAATAGTTTTCAAATTATAATGCTTCTTCACATCTAACAATTATAATAATTTATGTGAACCTTCAAAACAATATCTTTAATATTAAATATTATATAAGTTTAGATTTGAGACAATGATTTTTAATAATAAACGAATTGTTTATATAAATACTTAATTTAGTTATTAAGTAAAATTGATATTAGTATTTGATTTAATTTAAATAAATTACTTTACTTAAGTTTATTTGAATAGATTAAGTAAAGTAAAAATGATTTTCAGAAATCATTATAATTGAGCTTTGAATTAATCAAGTGCTTAAGATTTTTAATTTATAATAATTAATGGGGGGATTAAGGGTTGTTTACTTAAGAAATAAGTAATCAAATAATTAATTATAATTAATTAAGGGATTATGTAATTAATTAAGCAATTAAGGGTTAATTGCTGAAATAGTTAAAATAATTAATTTGTATAATTAATTAAAAGTTAATTACTGAATGTAATTAGAAAATAATTAATCAAGGATGATTAATTTAAAAGTGGAATATAATTGAAATAATAAAGAGGAATAATTACTTATACTCGGAAGTGAATTCGAGTTCTTATGTTATATTTTATTTTAATTATTTCATAAATAAAATATTATGAAATGAATGGTTTGTATCGACGAATGTCATGTCGTCATATGATCCATTGTGAAGTTGATATGTGAATTTGTATAAGCTTGTTTAGATAGGATCTAATATGTCAATCGGGAATGAAAGCCATTTAATAATCTTATGGCCAAACTGTTGAAATGATTCCATATTTGATTGGTTGAGTTTATTTAGATTGTTTAATCTAGATGACATTGAGACAGCGGGAACTGACACCATTCCGCTGTATAATTGATATAATTGTTGTATAGGGTGTAAGCCATTGACTGGATTGTGTTGAATGATTATTCTGGAAATGATAATCTCTAATATGTTGTTATTGCATATATCTGTTATGTGCCTATTAAATATATTGAGAATATATTGTGAATCGATCTATGGTAATGGATTGATTTGAATATCTGAGATGTGAATTATGAACTGTGAATTGATAAGTACCGTTTGGACTGATAAGCCTTGTTTGATTTGAATTCACTTATGAAATTAGTTTTGTTTTAAAAATAAAGTAATATAATAATATTATTTTTTGAAATGTTTTTAAGATTTATAAATATTTGGAATATTTAAAGTAGCTATTTATTTCTTCCTTTGAAAATCTTTTTAAGTTATAATTTTCAAATTGTTTCAAGTATTAACTCATTTTGTATAGATACTTTAAAGAACAATTTTTATTAATATTTAAGTTTATTTTCTTCAAATTAAAATTTTCCTTTAATAAAAAGTAGTTTAAATAATTATAATAATCTTTATGAAGGATATTTTATCTATTTAACTTGAAATAATATTTGTAAATTTATAAGTATGATTTGGAAGGAAATAGTTTTATATATATTTCAAATGAAATAAGTTTTCTTAAATAAATGATAATTCACTTAGATTTTAAAGATGGACAAGGTTTAACGGTTAAAATGGGAAAGAACTTTGTGTATTGATTGATTTGCTTTGATAGTTAAATAACCGACTATCAAAATTGGACAAAACCTGACTTTGGAAATATCTAGAGGAGGCTCGAGAAATATATGGTACGGTTACCGATCGAGGAGCTATACCGTACGTATAAACTCGTTTGTTCTCTAGGACGAATTATAAGGAGACCCGTACAATAACGGTTAGGAGGTGAACTCTGATCTTGTATTTCGTCGGAGTATTTCCTAAAGAACTGGGGTAGAGTTTACCGGGAAATAGCGAACGTTGTTTCGAAGAGACCGGGTTCGGATTTGAAATCCGAAAACCACTTCGATTCAACGATACGTTTTCGGGATGAAGACAAGAGTTTGGAGTCGAAGATGGAGCAGTGATGTGCAAGGGCTACTCGCCACTAATCCAGAGGGTGATTCCAAAATGGATGTAGTAGGAATAGTGCCTTCGGTTCCTTTCGAACCCAGAACGGACTTGTATGGACGAATGCTTTCAGACCATCGCCAGGTAGACGATGAGCATTCTAAGGGATATGTTCTAAAAAGGTAACGCTTAGCCTCGAGCCTCATCAACCGGGAATGACTGAAAATCAGGGGTTATGCAGCAAGGCTTCGTGGGTAGCCCCCACTTGAGAGTAAGGTCATCCCTGTCTAGATGTCCATTTTTATTTCGGCTTAGTGGTGCGGTTGCTGATCCCAACCGTGGGGTGATCTTATTTGGAACTGTCCAGTAAGGGATGGTTCCAGTCTTGTGTTGCAGAGGAGCGGGCGTACTCCTCGGTACTGTGATCTAGGCCACGTACTATGACAGGTGGTACCCAGTGCCTAGTCATTATTTGGAAATCCATTTTCCCTACGCTCCTTGTATGAGTTTTGTTTGTATTACCCACTCTATGGCTAGTAGCTGGAATTTAATCATGTAACAATTTCGGCTATTTTAATAAGTATTTGTATATGGACCCTATTATAATATCAGAGGATTTCATAAAAATGTTTTAGCTATCGTAAGGTAAAAACCCGACATGTTTATTTGGGGCGTGGTCTTACGAGATGCTTTTGCTTCAAAAGGAATTTTTAAAATTTAATAATCAAGTTGATTGTGTTTTCTCACGCTGGTATACCAGACTAACCCGGGCTTTGGTGTTTTCCTATATGCTCGGGTCAGACCGAGCATATTCCCAGGTTTAACTGGAAGAGGGGAAGCTTCAGAAGGAAGAGCTGGATCATGAGACGTATTCTCGTAATTGTTTATATGTAATCCTTTGGTCGTGTGATTATGATTGTATGGACAGAATTGATATAACTGTCTGAGTTGTATGGTTGTAATTTTGATGTAAAACTTGTATATGATATATATAAAGGTAACTGATTTGGTTTCATGTAAAGATTGTTCATATTATAAATCATTCGTTCCGCTGTGAGATTCTGATTTGTTCTCTTTTCTTCTATCTTCTTTATATTTCTTTCTTCTTTCTTTCATTATCCGTCTTTCCGCATGATTTAACTGACAAGAGTGGTTCAAAGTCGGTTTAAATTGGTATGGGAAAAATGGGTTGTGACAAAACATCTTCATCCTTTTCAAACTAAGAACATCATTTAATTCAAACAAAAATAGAAAAATACTCAGAGCAGATTCAAAAGAAACTACAGCTTTTCAAAACAGGGTTTTTTCTCTGTTCAAACTCTTGTTACATGTGAGTATTCCAACCTTTTTTCCCCTGAATTGGTTTAAAGTGCTTGTGAATAACATCACCAATTAAATGTTTAAGTATAAGGTTCTGTGGCATGCCCATCTCTGAAAAAATAGTTTGTTTTGTGAGTAATCATTTCCTTTATAAAACATAAGATTGTTATACAGGTTCATTCGATAAACTAAATATGTTTCTAATATGAAATATGTGTTGCATGAATGTATTTACTTAGATTTAAAATCAATCTGCTCTGTTGTTATTCATGACTGTGTACCTATATAACAGGCTCTATTATACTTTCTGGTTCATCAATCCACTATAAAATTCATACCTCATTATACAATCAGTATTATGTGATGATTTCTAAAGAAAACGTGTTAGTAATAACTAAAATCGATTTTTGAAAATATTTTTAAGTTTAAATAATAAGTATAATCTTCGAAAATCCAGAAACCACAGTAAGAATAAATTTAAATCAGAAAATTAAATGTTTCAATTCCTTGAATTGAATTTGTAAATTGGTTTATCATTGTAAATGATGATTTTTGGGATGTAAATCATGATTTTTAATGTGGGATTGAGTGTGATAAACTAAATTGTTCAGTTTTGGAGTTTTCGGCAACTACCGATGATCTATGCCGAGATGAAGCTCGGGATTATGATCAAGAATGGCTTATGGGTTGTCGAACATGGGAAAATTGTCAAAGTCGTTTAATGAACACTAGGGTGGTCGGAAATTGATAATTTAGGGTTTAGTGTGGCTTTTGGATCGTGTGGAGTTCTGAGGCGTTCTCGACGACATTGTCGCATCGGACATGCTTGCGAGCATTGGAACGGCAGCGTTGGTCAATGACAAGACAGATGACCGAGGGACATGGTTTACGGTTGCCTGGATCGTCGTGGCGAGCACTTTTATGGTCGAGATGGTTTGGGGTCTGGGAGGTTCAATTGCTCATTTTCGATTCGAGATAGAATTTTGAAATTTGGGTGATGGGAAGGTTTGGCGAAGTCATCGGTGATGTGCGGGAGGTTTCGCAGATGGTCGGCGTCGAGAGGTTCCCTGTGCACCTTGCACACTTGTATATCCATTGTTATTATTGGACTTCGGGCAAGATCGAAGTTTTGGCTGGGAACGTCACATGTTTTACTCGAAGAGGTGAGGGGTACGTATGGATCAAGTGCGTGAGTGACTCTTCTGATGCTTTAAATTATACTTAAGTTTTAAACTAAACATACTCGAAAAAAGAAGAAGAAGAAGGCGTGTAGGAGAGTGACTCGGGAAAATGGAAGAGCAACTCGAAGTGTAACTTGAGTTTGATCAAGGGAGTCTCTAGTTTTTACAGAACTGTGGTATTATAAAAACAAGGTTAAGAAAATTGTATTTCGACCAATTTAAGCACTGCAAACATAATAAAGGTTTAACAAATTTGAATTAAGACTTTATATAAGTCTTAATTATTTTAGTTAATATTTTAAAATGTTTTTAACTCTTAATTAATCATTTTAATTAAATAATTAAGTTAAGTTAGGTACAAAGAGTATTAACATTTAAGTTTTGTAGTTAATAATAATTTGATTATCAAAAGATTAAAAAAGTTTTGTTTTAAATGATAATTAAGTTGAATAATGAATATTAATTGATTCTTTTTGGGAAAGCAATTAAGAATAATTACTTTATAATTGTCATTAGAGTTTGGATTAATTAATGATTGAGTGATAAATAAATTTGTAATTAACTACTTCAAGTTAACCAATGTATGATTAGTAGTTAAATAATTAAGTAATTTAATTACGAATTAATAATTGATTAATTAAGTAATTGGTGGTTAATAAATGGGTGATTAGGTTGTATTAATTGGTAATTAATGTCACAAATTGATAATTAATTTAGGTTAATTAATTGATTTAAAGATAATGAAGAGGAGATTATCGATTTGGGAATTTGCGACATTGGGGTATCATAAAAGACTAAAGATTTGTGAATAATTCATTATTATTTTTAATACTTTGTTAATGGTAATTCAATCATAAGTAAGAATAAGATTTATCTTAACATTAAGTAGGATTTGAGATTTATTAAATTTATTCAGGTAATTAAAAGGGATAATTAATTAATTTAATAATTAAAGAATTTAAGTTAATCAATTAAGGTTTAAGATAAATTGATCGAGGATAATTAATCTGTAATTAATAATGGTACTTTAAATTTAATTACTATAGAGAAGTAATTAAAGAATTGTTAATGAAGAACGTTAACTGAAGATTGTTATACAATTAATTAAGTTCAATAAATTAATTAAGGATAATCATTTATGGAATGTGGTTAAGTATAATTACTTAATGGAAGTAAATAGATAATGATGATCATCTTAATGTAATTAGAGAATAGTTAATCAAGGAGGATTAATTAAGATGAATGATTATGGGATGGTTAATCAATTGGGTTGAAATTAATTAATGAGCAGGACTTAAAGGTAATTGATTTAATTTAATCAAGGATAATTAGGTTTATTCGAGATGGTGTGATTGATTTATCTTGCTTATGTATGATTAAATGATAATTAAATGCCCTGAATTGATTGATACCCTGATATGAAATGGTTTGTGATATGTGTGTTGGGTGGGCAATTATAATGTGGTTATCTGTCAATAATAAATTGCCGAGTAAAAAGAGTGTCATCTTTTATTTAAAACTGGAATTGCATTTCACTTGAATAACGTGTGTTAAGATGAACTGAATTCGAAGAGACCGGGGTTGGGTATTGGTTAATACTCGAAACCACTTCGATTCTTGATACGTGGAATCAATGGGCTGTAATGGAATGATTTAAGTGAATTGGACCATATAATCTAAGATCTGGCACTTAGAAATTGATGTGAGAAATAAGTGATGTCTATAACAACTTGTGATGTGAAAATTGATATAAGATACCGGGTTTATATGAGTTGTAAACTTTTGTATTGCATGTTAGATGGGTTTACTCACGCTGGTTTCCAGCCTGACCCGGGTGTTACTTGGATGTAATGCTCGGGTCAGACAGAGTATTACAGAATTTCAGGTAAGGACGTTCTGGTGCTCGGTAGGCGAGCTGGATGGCAAGAACGTATGGAGTGTTTCCGTTGTGCTATATTATTGTATATCTGAGGCATGGTGATTGTGTATACCTAGTGACTGTATATATGTGTAACTCTGATGTATTAAAATGTAATCGACAGATACAGTATTCCTTTGTAAGCTGTTATTATTTATTATTATATTTTGTCCGCTGCGAATGTGAGATTTGTGTTGTGTTTTCTGCTTCTTCTTCTATCTCTTTCTTCTTTTTCATAGCTATCTGGAATTTTCGGGTTCGAAAATTTCGGGTCGTTATAGTAACGACCAAGGAAAGATCGAATGGTTCTGAATCAAAGCCGTATCAATCAAGGAAACAAGCAAGTTCGTAATCAAAACCGTGTGAATCAAGTAAACGAAATTATTCGATATGAACAAGTCAGAAATTATCACATGCATTAAAACAAAATCGAATGGCCGAGATAAATCAAGTGACGAATTCAAACAACTGTATACAAACGAAAACCAAGGATCTCGAATCCTATATAAACAGGTAACATCATCGGATCGAGTTCAAGCAAGCAAATCAGTAGAAGCAAAAGAAAAATTTACAGACCAAATCAAAGTCAAACTCGATCAAGGAGGAGAAGCCGCGAACGATTAAATTGAAGTAAGCAATCGAAGCATCAACCATCAATTAAGCAGCGACTTCACAAAGCCCTAATTTCAGAGCTAAAAGGAACGAATGGAAGAAGGAACCAAGCCGACATTGTTTTTATAGAGTAAAATAGATAAAGGAGATAACGGGGACGCATTTTCTTTATTGATAATACTTTGGGTCGGGTTATATTAACAAAGGCTTTAGTTTATAAAATTAGGGTTTTTGTTTTTAATTGGTTTTTACATTTCATTTTGCTTTTAAACCGTTGTAATTTCTAGTGGTGTGACTAGGGGACAAACTACGTGGCGTAGTTTGAGAATTCGCAACTCAGTGGCTGAGTTGTGGCAGGGTTTTGAGCATAGGTTAGGTTAGTCAGTAGCAGGTGTCGTGAGTTTACGTGTGTAAGCGTGTGACTACTTAATATCTAGTAGAAACCTTGGGAGCAACACGTAGGCAGGGTTTTGCCGAAGCTGGGTAAATCCTGTGTCGTTCTATTTCTGCATTTATTATTCTGCTATTATATGTGCTGTTATTGTTTTGATATATCTGTATTGAAATAATTTTATAAGCTTCCGCAATAATTTTTATAATTAACAGCATCACCCTATTCACCCCCAGGGTGAAATCGATCTTACAAGTGGTATCAGAGCTAGGAATAGAAGTCGGCTTTTGTTTTTAAAAATTTGATTTTTTTTTCAAAATCAATTTCTGTTTTAAAAAGTCTAATTTTTAAAATGGATTCTTTTAATAATGCTTTTGCTGAGGGTCAGTCCATAGTTAGACCACCAATGTTCAATGGTGAATACGCCTACTGGAAAAATAGAATGAAATTTTTTCTGAAAACCATTGACGCTTGGAATATTGTTGAGACAGGTTATAGAGCACCAACTATAATTGTAGATAATCAGGAAATAGATAAACCGATGGATCAATGGACAGAACTAGAAAATAAATTACAAAACACTAATGCAAAAGCTATGAATTCTATCATCTGTTCATTGGATCAATTTGAATTTAATCATGTCTCACATTGTCTAACTGCGCAGGAAATATGGCACACATTAGAAGTGACTCACGAAGGAACATCTCAAGTCAAAGAATCTCGCCTTGCCATGCTAAGCAGCGAATACGAGAATTTCACAATGGACAAGGAAGAAAATGTCAAAGAAATGTACGGACGACTTTCCAATATCGTATACAAATCAAAGGCTCTTGGAAAATCATACACAGAATTGGAGATAGTTCGAAAAATCCTCAGAGTCCTTCCACGAAGTTTTGAAGCCAAAGTAACTGTCATTGAAGAATAAAAAGATTTGAAACAAATGAAAGTCGAAGAACTCATCAGAAACCTCACCACTTACGAGCTAGAGATGAAATTCAAGGAAGAGCGTGAAGGAGGAGACACTCAAAAGAAATCAATAGCTCTTAAAGGGACACCTGAAAGTGAAGATGATGGTGATGGTGAAGCAGAACTTGTAGGATCGATTTCACCCTAGAGGGGGGGTGAATAGGGTGATAGTGTTAATTATAAAAATTAATTGCGGAAGCTTATAAACTAATATTAACACAGATCACAGAATACTACCAGCACAGAAATAAATAGCAGAATAATAAAATGCAGAACAGAACAACACAGAATTTTCCCAGCTTCGGCAAAACCCTGCCTACGTGCTGCCCCCAAGGTTTCTACTAGAAATTAGATAGTCCCTCGCTTACACACGTAAACTCGCTATACCCGCTATTGACTAATCTAACTCTACGCTCAAAACCCTGCCACAACTCAACCACCGAGTTGCGAATTCTCAAACTACACACCGTAGTTTGCACCCTAGTCACACGACTAGAAAATTAAACGGTTTAAAAGTAAATACGAAGTTAAAAACAAATTAAAATAAATAACCCTAATATAATTAAAAGCCCTTAAAATATATAGGCCGGCCCCTTTTATTATTTTGACCCGTCTCCTTTTGCTTTACTCCGTTCGTTTGCGTGTATAATGGTGGCCGTTCCTCTTGCAAATTTAGGGCTTCATTCCTTTTCCAGATTTAGGGCTTTTGAAGTGCCGATAGTATGTAGATTGATTCTATGATCTCTTGCGTGTATCCTTGATTGATTGATGCTCACTTCGGCTACTTCTTTGATTGAATTCCTTCTTTGATTCGGTATGTAATTATTTGCTTGTGCTTTTCTGATTTTATGCTTTCTGGAATTCGATACTAAAATTTGCCGATGATGAATTGTTTAAATAGGAATCGAATTCCTATATTCTCGTTCGTATAAAATATGTTTGAATTTGTCAAATATTCATCTCGGCCACTTGATTTTGTTTTGATGCTGAGATTGATCTCTGACTTCTTCAGTTCGTATTTACTTCGATTGCTTGACATTCACGGCATTGATCGACTCCTTGGTCATCACGTTGTTGACTACGGCTTCCACTCCGTTCCTTATTCTGTTGACTTTGCTACCTCGATTATGTATGCATTTGCATACTGCTGTTGTTTGAATATTGTTGGATGCCATCTTCATGTACTCGATATTGTGGCATGTGGTCTTTGCATTTGCTGGCTTGAATCTCTGCATCCATGTTCTTCACTATTTACATCATTGGACTTGTCTGGTCTGGTCTTGAGTGTGCTATTGATCTGGTTCGGTCTGATCTGCACTTGATCATCTTGGTCTGGTGCATCCTGTTGTTGTTGAGTTGATATAGTCTGACCTGTGTTCCCTGTTGCACACTGTTGTTGGTCTGATCATTCCTGTAGCTTGCCACTGACTTTGGTTTTTCGAATCTGTTGCACTTGGTCTGTCCACTGTCGAGTTCCTGTGATACTCATGTTGATTCCATTGCTGTTGACATGCCTTGTACTGTTTCTGGGCCTTGAGTGTGCTTCATATATGCACAGTTGGTTCATGTTGTTGCTTATGTTGGTGTTGTACACTGTCATGTTGAATTCACTGATGTATCACTGGTATACTTCACTGTGTTGATTGTTGTGCACTTGCTTGACTGAACTACTCTGGTCTTTCATGATGTATTTGCTGTGGCATTTTGTGGTCTGCACTGAGCGCTTGAACTTGTATCTGTGCACATTGTTCTATGCACTGTTCTTGTATTACTTGGGTTACTTGTATGCACTGCATATTTGGATTGCACCTTTTCTGGTTGGTCTGGCCATTGTAGCTGTATTTATGTACTTGTTCAGTTACATTGCTGTCGTAGATGTTGCACTGTATCACCACTGTTCTTTGCATTTGTACATATGAATGTGCTCGAGCTCTTTGCATACTTCATGACTGCCTTGTGTTGAACCCAGTTTTAAAAACTCGGGTTTGACCTTGTGCTGAAGTTGTGATATTTATATTATTGCACGTGAGTTGAACCCGGCTTTTTATTTGGGTTTGACTTGTGCTCACCTGTCCCTGTAAATCAATCAAGTGTATATATCGGTGTGCACGGCCTTGTGGCATATACAGTAATACACTGTGTATGTCACAAGTTGTTCGTGTATGATGAATTCAAATTTAAATTATGACGAACAACCCAAATAACTGAGGCAAATCTTATTTTCAAAATCATCTTTTATTTTTGAATTGCAAAAATATTTCTTTTTCAATTTTACTGCGTTAGTGTATATTTTTGCAGATTTGCTCAGATGCTGGATTCAAAAACTGGATTTGAAGTTGAAGACAAAATATGAGTGTGAGTGATATGTAGTGAGGAAATTTGTAACTAAAAGATTGTGATGTATTGTAATCAAAGTTGTATAGCTATAGTGAGAGATTGAAATTGTACTATCAAAGTTGTAATAAATATTTGTTTGAATAAAATATTCATTTGAATTCAAAAACTGTGTTATTTATTTTTATTCAGCAAATATTTATTTATTCTGTGAAAATTAAAATAGAATAGTATATTAACAAATACATTTAAATGAATGTATATATGTTTATTATCATCAAACAAAAATCATATAAGCGCATATTTAACAATCTCCCCCTTTTGATGATAACAAACATATATTTAAGATTTTGAATATATTAAATGTATTTGATAATTTCAATTACTCCCCCTATTTGAATACTTCCTCTCTATATGATACTCCCCCTACATATATGACTCCCCCTACATATATGCATACAAATAAAATGTGCAAATGAGCCTAGATGTATATTGAAAAATTGTTTGACCTTTTCTCTCCTTTTCTTTACAAAATCTTAACTTTTCTCTCCCCCTTTTGTTATCAGCAAAAGAATAATAGTGTTAGAGAAAATAGAGATAAAGTTATCAATATTAATCCAGTATTAAAATTCAATTGAGTATAAAATATTAAACTTCAATAAAAATCAAACAAAAATCATAACTACTTCTTGTTAGGCGCATATTCCACTTTTAGAATGAATGGTAATGATGTCATCATATAAAACCATACAGTTGTGTCTATTTGTGATTATTTAAATCAGGAATTTGAATATCTACTAACCATGCATAACCGTTAGGACTTTTAAATGAGATTAGTAGTATTTCAATTTTATTTTTAAAAAAAATGAATTTAAGTATCTTCTAACCACGCATAACCGTAAGGACTTTTAAATGGGATTAGAATCAACTTGTTTATTTTAAAAATCAATTTTTGATATGCGTTCCATACATGCATAACCGTGAGGACTTTTAAATGAGCATGGAAGCACATAACAAATTCCAAGTAATTCACCCATGCATAACCGTGAGGACTTTTAAATGAGAGTGAATACTTTGGTATTTTATTTTTATAAGATTTTCTATTTTATTTTTAAAAAAAAAGTGTAAAATGAAAAATGAATGATTCATGTTTAAAGTATCCACATATTGACAAAGTATATAGAATTTTGATGAGTGATGATCGTTAGAAATATGATAGAAATAGAGATGGTCATGGAATTTTTACCAACAAAAAGTTTTATAACTCTCGTTTAAATTTCTAAAGAAATTTACTAATTATACCGTCTCGAGTTATAATATTTGATCAATATCAACACTCATCTTATTTTCAATCACTATATATCTTTTCGATAATTATTAGGGGGTCAGATTAGTTAATATAGTTATTTGAAATCAATTTCAAAAATAGTTATAAAATCAAGTTTTCTTAAATAACTAATCTGATACAAGGTCAAAACTAATTTTCTAGAAAGGGTTTCAAAAGAAAATTTTCTGCTATAAAAAATAATTTCAAATGAAAAATATGCAGACATTTTCTTTGAAAAACGATGCAGCAAATGAATGTGTCAAAAATTAATCACGTTCCACTAGTAATTTTTCTATCAACCATATTACCAGTGTAATCTGCATCTGAATTTAAATTTCACTCAAAATTCACTCGTTGAATGTCAAAGACCAGATTAAGAAATTTCAACAAATTTTCTCATGATTATTATCAACAAATTTTAAATGAAATTCTCTTGGATTTGAAATGAAAACCGTGTCAACAATCAAACATATATTAAAGTGTCAATTTTAGAAGCCATCAAACATTATTTTTATTTCAAAGCAATTTCTTAAAAGTTTCAACAATTTCAAAAAAAAATTTAAAATCCTTTTTACAATTTTTAAAATAGAATTCATTAGGATTTTAAATCGAGGCCGTGTCAAAACATGAATATAGATTTAGCCAACAATATTATTGTCCAATCAAAACACTATTTTTCTCTCAAACTTATATATCAAGTAATTCTAGAGAATTTTATAGTGTTTTTGGCATAAGAATATAAATGGCTAACAATTTTGAATAAAGTCAGAATCAAAATCATCATTAAATCATCATCATATCATCATCGCATAATTGGCTGATTTTATTCAGAAAATGGTACAGATTATCACATTTAATATATCGTACAAATAAATATACCTTTACCTGTGTTTACCTTTACGATATTTCTCGTCGTTGTCCATTGTGATTCTGTCACCCTTATACTAGGCTAAGGAACTTTGCTTTGTCGCCCATTGTGTTTCTGGAACAGCCAAAATCCAGAGAACGCTATTGTTGTTCCTTAGCCTGTCACCACACCTACACGGGAGAAGATTTATGTGACCTATTTGTTTTTATAGGTCCATGATTGTTAGTGGCAGAATAATTATAAGAATAATTTTGAGGAGACCCAAAACTATTTATAATTGTTCCCTTCGGCACCCAAATTCGTTTAACTTTAAGAGATTTTATATTTGTGCCTTTTGGAACCCAAATTGGAATTGTTTTCACGTGTTTGGGTCTATACCAACAATTATTTTGATTGTGTCCATATTTTCTACAAATTGTGCACATAGAATTGACTTGATTAATATTGCTTTCAACAATTTTCGATTTATTATATCCAAGTCCTTGTCTATCCGTATTACTAGTTTGCTTTCCTAATAGCATATTCAACGATTTTTCACTTTTTGAAAATTTATCTAAAGTCGTTGACAATTGTTGGACTTGTGTTTTGAGAGATTCATTTTCCTTTAACAATTGTGTGCATTTTTTAATAGAATTCTCTCTCCTAATATTTTCATTCTCTTTTAAAATCAGAATTTCATTTTCAAGTGATTTTATATTAGTTTCTGATTTTTTAATTTCCTCCTCGAATGTTGGACACTTATCACACTTAGGGATCCTACTCTGATAGGTTTTAACTAATTGGTCAAGTTGTTCATTACATTCTATCAAAGTATCTTTTTGTGATTCAAGTTTAGCATATTTTTCCCTAAGTCGTTCATAACAACCGTTTACTTCATGAAAATATATAAGCAACTCAGAATGGGTAAGTTTTGATACCTCACTTGGCTCGTCATCGTCACTGTCAGTTGTATCACCTTGAAGACACAATTCTGCCTTTTCGCTTTCACTGCCAGTGCTTTGATCATTCTCGTCTGTTTCATCCCAAGTGGCTGCAAAACTTTTCTTTTTCTGTTTCTTTCCATGGCTGAATTGATTCTGCGGGCAATTTGGCTTGATATGTCCAGGTTTGTTGCAATTATAACAAATGAACTTCTGTTCTTCTGAGTGGTCAAATGCTTTGCATATTCTGTTTTTCAATTCCTGATTTTGAGCTGAATTTCCGTGTTTGCGATGCCATTTTTTTAATTTCTTTATTAACAACTCTAGTTCTTCTGCACCATCATCATCGTCATCGTCATCACTTTTAGTTGTTCCTTTGAGAGCTATCGATTTCTTTCGAGTATCTCCTTCTTCACGCTCTTCTTTGAATTTTATCTCTAGCTCATATGTGGTGAGATTTCCGATGAGTTCTTCAACTTTGAGTTGTTTTAAATCTTTCGATTCTTGTATGGCAGTTACTTTTGCTTCAAAGCTTCGTGGAAGGACTCTGAGGATTTTTCGGACTATTTCCAATTCGGTGTATGTTTTTCCGAGAGCTTTTGATTTGTATACGATATTGGAGAGTCGTCCGTACATCTCTTTGACATTTTCTTCCTTCGCCATTTTGAAGTTCTCGTATTTGCTGCTTAGCATTGCAAGGCGAGATTCTTTGACTTGAGATGTTCCTTCGTGAGTCACTTCTAGTGTGTGCCATATTTCCTGTGCAGTTAGACAATGTGAGACACGATTAAATTCAAATTGATCCAATGAACAGATAATAGAATTCATAGCTCTAGCATTAGCATTTTGTAATCTATTTTCTAGATCTGTCCATTGATCTTTTGGTTTCTCTATTTCCTGATTATCTACAGTTATAGTTGGTATACTATAACCTGTCTCAACAATATTCCAAGCGTCAATGGTTTTCAGAAAAATTTGCATTCTATTTTTCCAGTAAGCATATTCACCATTGAACATTGGCGGTCTAACTATGGATTGACCTTCTGCAAAAGCATTATTAAAAGAAGCCATTTTAAAAATTCAAATTTTTAAACAAAAACCGGTTTTTTTTTTTTAAAAATCAAATTTTTAAAACAAAAAACTGATTTTTGAAAAATTGAATTTTTAAAACAAAAACTGATTTTTGAAAAATCAAAATTTTAAAACAAAAACTGATTTCTGAAAAAAATCGATTTTTTTCAAAATTGACTTCTAATCCTAGCTCTGATACCACTTGTAGGATCGATTTCACCCTAGAGGGAGGGTGAATAGGGTGATAGTGTTAATTATAAAAATTAATTGCGGAAGCTTATAAACTAATATTAACACAAATCACAGAATACTACCAGCACAGAAATAAATAGCAGAATAATAAAATGCAGAACAGAACAACACAGAATTTTCCCAGCTTCGCAAAACCCTGCCTACGTGCTGCCCCCAAGGTTTCTACTAGAAATTAGATAGTCCCTCGCTTACACACGTAAACTCGCTATACCCGCTATTGACTAATCTAACTCTACGCTCAAAACCCTGCCACAACTCAACCACCGAGTTGCGAATTCTCAAACTACACACCGTAGTTTGCACCCTAGTCACACGACTAGAAAATTAAACGGTTTAAAAGTAAATACGAAGTTAAAAACAAATTAAAATAAATAACCCTAATATAATTAAAAGCCCTTAAAATATATAGGCCGACCCCTTTTATTATTTTGACCCGTCTCATTTTGCTTTACTCCGTTCGTTTGCGTGTATAATGGTGGCCGTTCCTCTTGCAAATTTAGGGCTTCATTCCTTTTCCAGATTTAGGGCTTTTGAAGTGCCGATAGTATGTAGATTGATTCTATGATCTCTTGCGTGTATCCTTGATTGATTGATGCTCACTTCGGCTACTTCTTTGATCGAATTCCTTCTTTGATTCGGTATGTAATTATTTGCTTGTGCTTTTCTGATTTTATGCTTTCTGGAATTCGATACTAAAATTTGCCGATGATGAATTGTTTAAATAGGAATCGAATTCCTATATTCTCGTTCATATAAAATATGTTTGAATTTGTCAAATATTCATCTCGGCCACTTGATTTTGTTTTGATGCTGAGATTGATCTCTGACTTCTTCAGTTCGTATTTACTTCGATTGCTGACATTCACGACATTGATCGACTCCTTGGTCATCACGTTGTTGACTACGGCTTCCACTCCGTTCCTTATTCTGTTGACTTTGCTACCTCGATTATGTATGCATTTGCATACTGCTGTTGTTTGAATATTGTTGGATGCCATCTTCATGTACTCGATATTGTGGCATGTGGTCTTTGCATTTGCTGGCTTGAATCTCTGCATCCATGTTCTTCACTATTTACATCATTGGACTTGTCTGGTCTGGTCTTGAGTGTGCTATTGATCTGGTTCGGTCTGATCTGCACTTGATCATCTTGGTCTGGTGCATCCTGTTGTTGTTGAGTTGATATAGTCTGACCTGTGTTCCCTGTTGCACACTGTTGTTGGTCTGATCATTCCTGTAGCTTGCCACTGACTTTGGTTTTTCGAATCTGTTGCACTTGGTCTGTCCACTGTCGAGTTCCTGTGATACTCATGTTGATTCCATTGCTGTTGACATGCCTTGTACTGTTTCTGGGCCTTGAGTGTGCTTCATATATGCACAGTTGGTTCATGTTGTTGCTTATGTTGGTGTTGTACACTGTCATGTTGAATTCACTGATGTATCACTGGTATACTTCACTGTGTTGATTGTTGTGCACTTGCTTGACTGAACTACTCTGGTCTTTCATGATGTATTTGCTGTGGCATTTTGTGGTCTGCACTGAGCGCTTGAACTTGTATCTGTGCACATTGTTCTATGCACTGTTCTTGTATTACTTGGGTTACTTGTATGCACTGCATATTTGGATTGCACCTTTTCTGGTTGGTCTGGCCATTGTAGCTGTATTTATGTACTTGTTCAGTTACATTGCTGTCGTAGATGTTGCACTGTATCACCACTGTTCTTTGCATTTGTACATATGAATGTGCTCGAGCTCTTTGCATACTTCATGACTGCCTTGTGTTGAACCCAATTTTAAAAACTCGGGTTTGACCTTGTGCTGAAGTTGTGATATTTATATTATTGCACGTGAGTTGAACCCGGCTTTTTATTTGGGTTTGACTTGTGCTCACCTGTCCCTGTAAATCAATCAAGTGTATATATCGGTGTGCACGGCCTTGTGGCATATACAGTAATACACTGTGTATGTCACAAGTTGTTCGTGTATGATGAATTCAAATTTAAATTATGACGAACAACCCAAATAACTGAGGAAAATCTTATTTTCAAAATCATCTTTTATTTTTGAATTGCAAAAATATTTCTTTTTCAATTTTACTGCGTTAGTGTATATTTTTGCAGATTTGCTCAGATGCTGGATTCAAAAACTGGATTTGAAGTTGAAGACAAAATATGAGTGTGAGTGATATGTAGTGAGGAAATTTGTAACTAAAAGATTGTGATGTATTGTAATCAAAGTTGTATAGCTATAGTGAGAGATTGAAATTGTACTATCAAAGTTGTAATAAATATTTGTTTGAATAAAATATTCATTTGAATTCAAAAACTGTGTTATTTATTTTTATTCAGCAAATATTTATTTATTCTGTGAAAATTAAAATAGAATAGTATATTAACAAATACATTTAAATGAATGTATATATGTTTATTATCATCAAACAAAAATCATATAAGCGCATATTTAACAGAACTAGCACTATTAATAAGAAGATTGAAAACCTGGAATTGCAAATATGGCAATCCGGTCAAAAATCAACAAGTAAAAAGAAGATTAAACAAAACACTAGACAACCCAAAAGAACAGAAAATCATTTGTCACAAATGCAATAAACCCGGTCATATCAAGCTAAATTGTCCCCAAAATCGACTCAGCCAAGAAAAGAAACTGAAGATGAAAAGTTTTGTAGCTACTTGGGATGAAATCGATGAAGATGAAAGTGATAGCACCAGTAGTGAGAGTGAAAGAGCAAATTTGTGTCTTCATGGTGAAATAACTGACAGTAATGACGACGAGCCAAGTGAGGTATCAAAACTTACTCATTCAGAATTACTTATATATTTCCACGAAGTAAATGGCTGTTTTGAACGACTTAGGGAGAAGTATGCCAAACTTGAATCACAAAAAGATACTTTGATAGATTTAAATAAACAACTTTACCAATTAGTTAAAACCTATCAAAGTAGCATACCTAAGTGTGATAAAGTTCCATTATTTGAAGAAGAAATTAAAAAATCAGAAATTAATATAAAATCACTTGAAAATAAAATTCTGATTTTGAAAGAAAGTGAAAATACAAGAAGAGAAAATTCTATTAAAAGGTGCACACAATTGTTAAACAAAAATGAATCTCTCAAAACACAAGTCCAACAACTATCAACGACTTTAGATAAATTTTCAAAAAGTGAGAAATCGTTGAACATGCTATTAGGAAAACAAACTATGAATACAGTTAGACAAGGACTTGGGTATAAATCTAAAAATGTTAGAAATAAGGTTAATCAAGTAAATTCAATGTGCACAATTTGTAGAAAATTTGGACACGATCAAAAAAATTGCTGGTACAGACCCCAAACACGTGAAAATGATTCCAATTTGGGTTCCAAAAGGCACAAATATAAAATCTCTCAAAGTTAAACAAATTTGGATGCCGAAAGGGACATATATAAACAGTTTTTGGTCTCCACAAAATTATTTTTCAAAATCAATTACCACTAACAACCATGGACCTATAAAAATAAACAGGTCACCAAACTCTCTTCTCGTGTAGGTATGCTGGCAGGCTAAGGAACAACAACAATGGTACTTGGATTCTGGCTGTTCCAGGCACATGACAGGCGATAAATCAAAGTTGCTTAGCCTAGAAAAGTACAGAGGTGGCAGAGTCACAATGGGTAACAATGACAAGTGTAGAATTTTCGGTAAAGGTAAAGTAGGTAACAATACATTTACCTTGAATGACGTACTATATGTTGAAAATCTGCACCACAATTTGATATCAATCAGCCAGCTATGTGATAAAGGTATGAATGTTATTTTTGATTCTAACTTGTGCAAAATTATTGACAAATCATCAAAAGAAATCTTATTTTCAGGTAAGAGGAAAGGTAATATATATTCTCTATCTTTTGATGATCTCATACTTTCAAAATATATGGTAGCTAAGGATATAGAAGTAAATTTATGGCATAGACGATTAGGGCATGCTAGCATGAATTTGTTAAACAAATTTAAAAGGAAAAATTTGGTAAGAGGGTTGCCATCACATGATTTCGAAACGGAAAATTTATGTAAAGCATGTACCTTGGGAAAACTTAAAAATCATCATTCCATGCCAAAAACAATGTAAGCACTTCTAGAGTTCTTGAACTAGTTCATATGGATCTGTTTGGACCTAACGACATTGCTAGCTTAGGTGGTAAGAAATATTGCTTTGTGTTAGTTGATGATTACTCAAGATATACATGGGTATATTTCTTAGCTAAAAAATCAGAAACATTTTCATACTTCACAAAATTCACAAAATTAGTTCAAAATGAAAAAGGAGTTCCTATTGTTTCGTTAAGAAGTGATCATGGTGGATCATTAGAAAATTATGAATTTGAAAACTTTTGTGATGAAGATGGATTTAAAAAAATATTTCTACACCACGTACTCCACAATAAAATGGAGTAGTTGAGAGAAAGAATCGAACATTGCAAGAGTTGGCTAGGTCTATGATAAATGAGTATGAGCTACCTTTGCATTTTTGGGCAGAAGCAGTAAATACAGCTTGTTATGTAATGAATAGAGTTATGATTAGACCAATTCTTAACAAAACACCCCATGAGCTATGGTTCAAAAATAAACCAAACATTGCTTACTTCAAAGTATTTGGGTATTCGTGCCATATTCTCAATACAAGTGATCAATTAGGAAAATTCGAAGCAAAATCCAATGAAGGCATATTCATGGGATACTCTTCTAGAAGCAACGCTTATAGAGTCTACAACAAAAGGAATAAGACGATTGTGGAGTCAATCAATGTGAAGTTTGATGAAGGCATTAGTGAACAGGGAATGGTCAAAAGCAATGTTGAAGAGGAGAACGAAAAAGATGAGAATGAAAAACAAAAAGAAACTGCAACAACAAAAGAAGTCCGAAGGAATCTAGATCCAGAGAGATTAAAATTCAAAGCTGATCATCCTCCAGAATTAATAATAGGAAATCCTATCACAGGTGTTCAAACTTGTTCCTCCTTTAGAAATTTGTGTGATTTGTGTCTATATAGTGGATTTATTTCAGAAATAGAACCCAAAGACATGGATACAGCTCTTAATGATGAAAACTGGTTTATGGCTATGCAAGAAGAGCTAAATCAATTTAAGCGTAATGATGTTTGGAATCTAGCACCTAGACCTAAGGATTATCTAGTTGTAGGAACAAAATGGATTTTCAAAAATAAATATGATGAATCTGGAAATGCGATTAGAAATAAAGCTAGATTAGTAGCTAAAGGATATAATCAAATTGAAGGAGTTCACTTTGATGAAACTTTTGCACCAGTAGCTAGACTAGAATCAATTAGGATATTGTTAGCTTTTGCTTGCTACGAAGGATTTAAGTTAAGACAAATGGATATTAAAAGTGCCTTTCTAACGGAATGTTAAAAGATGTATTTGTTGAACAACCAGAAGGTTTTGAAATTCATGAATATCCTAACCATGTATATAAGCTTAAAAAGGCATTATATGGATTAAAACAAGCTCCTAAAGCTTGGTATGAATCCCTTTGTACTTATCTTCTTGAAAATGGATTCAAAAAGGGCTGTGTAGACACCACACTATTTCTGTTGCATGAAAACGATGATCTTTTAATTGTTCAAATATATGTTGATGACATCGTTTATGGTGCTACTAACAATTTGTTGTATGAGAAATTTGAAAAAGTTATGCAGGAAAAGTTTGAAATGGGCTTGGTTGGAGAGTTAAAATTCTTTTTAGGATTTCAAGTCAAACAAAGCGATATAGATACATTCATTTCTCAAACAAAATATATTAGGGAACTTGTCAACAAATTTGGATTAAAAGATGCTAAACCAGCTAGAATCCCCATGAGCACAACAATTAAACTTGACAATGATGAAAAAGGTAAGGCAGTTGATCAAAAACAATATAGAGGTATGATTGGATCACTCCTTTACCTTACCGCTTCTAGACCTGACATCATGTTTTCTGTCAGCTTGTGTGCGCGATTTCAATCTAACCCAAAAGAATCTCATTTAAAAGCCATTAAAATAATTATAAAATATTTGTTGCACACCCGACGATTTGGTCGTTGGTATCCAACAAATGATAATTTTGAATTAAAAGGATTTTCAGATGCGGACTATGCTAGAAGTCTAGTTGATAGAAAAAGTACTAGTGGTGCATGCTTTATGTTAGGACATTCATTAGTTGCATGGTCAAGTAGAAAATAGAATTGTATTGCGTTATCCACCACAGAAGCAGAGTATATTGCTCTGAGTGGTTGCTCTGCTCAAATCTTATGGATGATACAAACTTTGCAAGACTATGGTCTAAATTTTAAACGTGTACCACTAATGTGTGATAGCAAAAGCGCAATTGATCTCACAAATAATCCTGTACATCACTCACGAACAAAACATATAGATGTTAGACATCATTTTATTAGAGATCATATTTCCAAGGAAAATATCTGCATAAATGTCATTTCAACCGATTCTCAATTGGTAGACATTTTTACAAAACCCCTACCAGAAAATAGTTTTTGTAAACTACGTCTCAACTTTGGTGTTTTAGAAATTTGATTTTCTAAATATTTAACATTTTTTTCTGCCTACTAATTATCGAAATAGTAAATAGTAATTGAAAAAGTGATGAGTGTTGATATTTATCATATATTATGACTCGAGAAGGTATAATTAGTAAATTTCTTTAGAAACTTAAACAAGAGTTATAGAACTTTTGTTGGTAAAAATTCCATGACCATCTCTATTTCTATCATATTTATAATGACCATCACTCATCAAAATTCCATATAGTTTGTCAATATGTGGTACTTTAAACAAGAATCATTCGTTTTTCATTTTACATTTTTTTTAATAAAAAAATGATAATGATGATGATGATGAAATAAAATAAAATCCAAAGTATTCACTCTCATTTAAAAGTCCTCACGGTTATGCATGGGTGAATTACTTGGAATTTGTTATGTGCTTCCATGCTCATTTAAAAGTCCTCACGGTTATGCATGTATGGAATGCATATCAAAATTGATTTTTTTTAAATAAACAAGTTGATTCTAATCCCATTTAAAAGTCCTCACGGTTATGCGTGGTTAGAAGATACTTGAATTCATTTTTTAAAATAAAATTGGAATACTACTAATCTCATTTAAAAGTCCTAACGGTTATGCATGGTTGGTAGATATTCAAATTCCTGATATAAATATACCACAAATAGTGTAGCGACCCGACTTTCTATCACCAGAAAATCGCATCACTAATTAAGAAAGAAAGAGATAGAAGAAGAAAAGAAAGAGAAGAAAGAACAACAACACATTAGAATCTCACAGCGAAACGATTGAAAATATAATATAAAACATATACATAGTATCATATACATCAGAGTACACAACTATACATCCTAATTTAGACAGTTATAACATTTCTGTCTACTACAATACAAGACATCATACAGAATAACAACACGGCGGAAACTCTAACTTTATATCTACATGCTGAAACCTTCGGCTCCTAAGTTCCTCCAGAATTCGTCAAGGATAACCTGAATCACTTGACTACTCATATATAATATGAGTACCCAAGAGTTTAATAAAACAGAAAATAAACACTCGGGTCAGACAGGGGTCGGGTGTGAGTAAACGGTTTAAGATGGCTTAACTTTAGAAAATCCTTTGAAAAGAAAAGGTATCACGTAAGACTTCCCACACATAAACATGGAAAAGTTTTTACCTTACGCTAACCAAAACATTTGATAGGAAATCCAGTGATATTATAATAGTGTCTAGGGTTTTCAAGTAAATATGAAATAGCCGAAATTGTTACATTCATTAAATTCCAGCTACTAGCCACAAAAATGGGTAATACAAACAAAACCGTAGGGTCTCGTAGGGAAAATGAGTTTCCAACAATGGCAGGGCTACTGAGGTACCGCCCGTCACAGTACGTGGCCTAGATCACCGCACCGAGGAGCCACCCTAACTCCCCTGCAACACAAGGCCGGGACCATTCCTTACTGAACAGTCCCGAACAAGACCACCCCGCAATTAGCTGCAGACCAACTGCCCACAAAGCCGAAATAAAAGGGACATCTAGACAGGGATGTATCTCGCTCTCCAGTGGGAGCTACCCACGAAGCCTTGCTGCACCTCCCCTGTTTTAGCCATTCCCGGTTGATGAGGCTTGAGGCTGTGATTACCTTTATAGGACACATTTATCTTAGAATGCTCATCGTCCACCTGACGATGTGCTGAAAGCATTCAATCCATACAAGTTCGTTCCGGGTTCGAACGAAACCGAATGCACTATCTCGTTGCACTCATTTTGGAATCACCCTCAGAGTCAACGACCATAGCCCTTGCACTCTGAATCACCATCTCGAGCCTATAAGTACTATTCCATCAAACTCATTACAGAATCACCCACAGAGTTATACTGACGTATAGTTCTTACACCTCGAGTCTTCACTTGCTCCACTTGGATTCACGACCTAACGTTTATTTTGGATCGGTGTGGTTTTCGGATATCCAAATATGGAAACTCGATCCCGATCTCACCGAGTCCAAACGCCATTTTAATGTCCAAGTTGTACTTAAGGGATTTAAACAATAGATAATCAGAAATATCATTTAAACATAAATGGATGATTCACAACACAGATAAATAATCTTCTATTATCACATTCATCCATATATCACAAAGAAACATATATCACATCTCAGATTTATCACATTCATATCATCACATATCAACAAATGACATATAATATCATTAACTCATCCAATGATACTTATCAATCAATCATTCATCATCCATAAGGTTGGTCCAACTTTAATTAATTTAATTCATCCTTAATTAAATTAATTCTTTTTTAATCACTTGGATTATCATCAATCCATCTTACCATTCATTAATTAATTACAAATTAATTAATAAACTTCACTTACTTCTCCACTTTGAATTAATCTTCCATGATTAATTATCTCTTAATTTCTTAAAATAATTATTCCTTAATTACAATATTAATTAATCATCTTGATTAATTCCTTCTTAATCATTCCAAGTAATTATCTCTTAATTACCCTTTTAAAATTAATCACACTTGATTAATTATTCCTTAATTAATCTGATAATTATTCCTTAATTATCCTTTAATCACACCTGATTAATCACTTTTAATTAATCACGCTTGATTAATTACTTTTAATTAAACACTCTTGATTAATTACTTTTAATTAATCACATTTAATTAATTACTTTTAATTAATCACCTTTGATTAATTACTTTTAATTAATCACCTTTGATTAATTACTTTTAATTACATTTAGTAATTAAAACTTAATTATAAATTTATTATTCTTAAATTATTAATTAACAATTAATTAATTATTTCCATTAATTAACGATTTCTTCATTAATTAAAATCTTAATTAATTACTTAACAAGTAATTAACCACTTAATTAATTACTCTTAATCCTTTATTAATTAATCATTAATTAAATATTTTAAACCTTTAATTAATTTTATTAATTAATACTTTAATTAATAACTCAAGTGATTAATCCTAAATCATATTCACTTAAATTCTTTCATAAGTAATTATTTCTTACTTACTTACTTCCAGAAATCAATTACTTAATTACTTTCCAAGTAATTACACTAGATTAATCCTTAAGTGATTATCTTTAATTAATCACTAATAAATTTCTTAATTAATTATTTAAGTAATCATTTAAATTAAATTAAATAATTCTTTAACTTCTTATTCTAAAAAGATTCTTAATTAAGGAAACCATTATTTAAATCAAATCATTTATAATAACCAATCTTTTCAATGGTTGATAATTTAGTTATCTTAATTATCTTTACAAATTTAATTATCTTTAATTAAATCAAAATTCCAATTTACATAAGATAAATCTTTATTATAATTGATTATTAAATTCTTAATCATTAAACTTTTTTTAAATAAAATATAACATTTAGAAATCAATTATAATTAAACACATTTTAAATTGAACTTTTAAATCTTTAAAACCTTTCCAAAGTTCTTTAATAAAAATTTAATACAAACTTAATTTCAAAATCCACTTATTTTAATTTTAAAACTTCCCTAATTTAATATATATAAATTTGTTTAAAACTATAACTTGAAACAAATTAGTTTTATTGGTTAAAACTTGTTTAACTTTTGTTTAAAACTTTAATTATTTACAAAAATCAAATTTCTTTGTTTCAAGCCTTTTAAAAACATTGCTGACAAATACCCAAAACTTGTTCGACCTAAAACCCAAGCCATCCCCTACACAAACCCGAGCAAAACCCACGTTAGTCTTCCCTACCCTATGCCTGCTTCGAGTCAAGGCCTCAATCACCCGATGCCATCTTCGAGTTTTCTCCCCCTTCTCTTCCCAAAGCCCAACAGTGACACGAGATCGTGCACGTCGCCGAAGGTCGACGGCGAACTTCACGCCGACCATCCCCAAGTCGCACATGACCTCCACTTCAAATCGCGCCACCCAGAAAATCAAGTTCGAACGAAAATTGAAATTTCACCTTCGAACCCATCAGCTCGAAACACATTTGCCAGAAAATTCAACATCCACGTCGACTCAAACTTCGAGAAAACCCACCGGCACCACCAAAGCTTCATCATGATTCTCTAAACCCACGGCTTCTCTCGCGATTCACTCCGGTAGCCTCATAATGCCGCAAAGACGCGATGAACCATGATGAAAAAACGAGGTACAAAACCCTACTTATTCAAATTCCGATCAATCCCTTCATCTATAATTTTTCCAAATAATTTTCTGATGGACGTCGCTGCCTCCTCCACCTTCGAGCACAGTCACGTCCTCTGATTCGTCGCCGTTCGTCCCAAATTGACCAAAAATGTCAAAAACATTAAACCGCGAATTCTCCCGAATTACCCAACTAAAAATCGTGATATTACTATTAAAAATCATGATCTTTAATATGTAATCCCATTATGAAATCAAAACTCAAAATTGATTTAATATATTTTTGACCCAATTTACCATTTAACTGTAAATTTGAAAATTTTAAGCCAATTATTCAATTTAAAAACTTACAATTATTTTTAGATAAAAAGTTACATGGTTACAAACAACTTTTGTTTACAAAACATAAGCAAATTTGAATTCAACATTGTTTTGTTGAATTTATTATGAAGTTTAAAACCTGTTCAAGCATACTAGGCATATTTTTAGGTATGCAGGTAACTCACAATCATCAAACACCCATGCATCTATATTCATTAGTTTAAATCTAATAATCCAGACAGACCATCATAATTACACATGAACAAGATAAATTTCAAGATTCAAAACCTGTTTTTAAAATTGCATTTACTCACCTTTTTATTGCAGAGAACAGAAACTGTTCTTGACTTCCAGGTTTTAGAATTTGTCTGCATGTTAGTTTAATTGCTTGCTGACTTCAGATTGCATGTTAATGTCTAATTTCCTTGATTGACTTGAAGATCTTGCAATTGAAATTTATTTCTTGCTTTTTGCTATTGAAATTTTCCTGCATATGCTCTGATTTGAACATGCTTCCCTCTTCATGTTTTCAGATTGAATTCCAGAATTAACTTCTTTCTTCTTGTTTTCATATTTTCTACAGATTTCTCTTTTTTCTTTCATTTTTTGAACTTTGTTTTTGATTTGCATTTACATTAATTTTAGTTGAGAATGAATAAAAGAACTAGCTGAAAATTAAAACTCTTTCTTAACCATTTTTTTCTTTTTTTTTAGATTTTTAAAATAAGTGACACTTGTCCCATTATTACTCTAATTTTCTAACACCTAAGCCCAAAGATTAACAAGTGTTTTTAATACACACCATAATATTTACAAGTGTTAAATGTTTAATTAATATTTATAAATGTTACTTTTCCTATTTGTAAATTTATTTAAGTTATATACATATATTTATGTAATGTGTATATGTAAGTAATGTGTATTTTATCTTATATAAATAAGCTTTTAAATTTAATAGATATACAAAAGTGAATTCATGTTAACAATTATAAATTATTTATGAATTTGAATTAAATTTTAATGGTATTATGAATTTTACACTTGAGAAATTGATTTTAACTCTTTATATAAAAAATTTAAAACAATTTTATCTTATGTTAAAATTAAAATGAAAAACTATTAAAACAATGAACTTTTAGTTTAAATCTTATTTAGAACTTAAGTACAAAAATATATGTATCTATATTAAATAAAAAAAACTTTGTTATTTTAAATCTCAAATATTATTTTCAAAAGCATTAAATCAAATTAACATTTTAAATTACAAATTATATATTATTAAAGTTTGCAAATATTTATTAAATTCAAATCAATACAATTTTCCATTTCTATTATATACAAATATTTATATATTTCAAATGTAAAAACATTTTAACATGAAATTTGAAAATTACCGTATTAAATTTGAACACAAACCAAAACATAATATATACATTCATATATATTACAAATTGAATAAAAAGTTTTATTTCATTAAAACTTCCTATTTACAATATATATCAATACATATATATTATAAATAGAAAATATTTTGATTAGCTTCTGGAAAAAAAATCTTATCAATTTTAAATTGCCAAAATAAATATTTCCAAATTAAAATATTAAAAAGTTTCAAAAGAATTAAACTTACCAATTTATACTGTTAAGAGAATTGTCGATAGACCTCATCAAATTATTATTATCAGCCTTTGAAATAATTTTAACTTGTCAATTTATAATGAAAAATGATCAAATCAATTTAATTATTAACAAAGATTATTAAATTGATATTGCTCAAAATTCAGGGTCGTCACAAATAGACACAACTGTATGGTTTTATATGATGACATCATTCCCATCATTCTAAAAGTGGAATATGCACCTAACAAAGTATTTATGATTTTTTTATTGAAATTTAATATTTATGTTCAATTGATTTTTAATGTTGGATTAATATCTATCACTTTATCTCCATTTTTCTAACACTATTACTCTTTTGCTAATAACAAAAGTGGGAGAGAAAATAAAATCAAGCAAATGTCAAATTTTTCTATTTGCATCTAGGATAATTTGCATATTTTTAATTGTATGCATATACGAAGGGGGAGCTTTGTGTAGAGAGAAAGCATTTAAATAGGGGGAGCAATTAGAGTATATCAATGATCAAATATATTTAACATATTCAAAATATTAAATATATGTTTGTTATCATCAAAAGGGGGAGATTGTTGAATATGCGACTATATGATTTTTGTTTGATGATAATAAACATAAATATATTCATTTAAATGTATTTGTTAATGTACTATTTTATTTTTTTCATAGATTAAATAAATATTTGCTGAATAGAATAAATAACACAGAATTTGAATTCAAACAGAAATTTTATTCAAATAAATATATATTACAATTTTTGAATAGTACAAATTTCAAGCTCTCACTAACTATATACACACAACTTCAATTACAAATACAATTTTGATTACATCACAATTTCTAGTTTACATTTGACCTCACTACATATCACTCATTCACTCAACTCGTATTTATCTTCAACTTTATTCCAATGTGAATCCAGCATCTGAGCAATCTGCAAAAATATACATTGACGCAGTAAAATTGAAAATAAAATATTTTTGCAGTATAAAATAAAATGTAGATTTTCAAAATAATATTTGCCTCAATTATTTGGGTTGTTCGTCATCATTTAAATTCGAATTCATCATACACGAACAGCTTGTGACATACACAGTGTATCACTGTATATGCCACAAGGCCGCACACACCGATATATACACTTGATAAAATTACAGGGATAGGTGAGCACAGGTCAAACCCAAAACGCCGCGTTCAACTCAAGTGCAATAGAAATAATGTCACAATATTAGCACAAGGTCAAACTCGAGCTTTAATGTAACAACCCGCATATTTATCAATTGTATATTTAAATATTTTATTCAAATATTTTATCGTTCGTCGGATTTTGATCCGAAAATCTACTTTTTGCAAACAGTCGAATTAGGACTCGAGACCCCTCCCATTGAGTTCAAAACGCCGTTTGCGACCTTTTTGAGTGTAAACTTCGATATGTTTGGAGTTAGTAAAGTTTTTCTACTTTTTCACTTTGGGTTTGAGTTTGGGTTTCAGCCCAATGTTCCACCTTAAGACTCTAGCTCCACTCCAACTCTTCATTACTTCATTTCATATTCCTAACACTTCAAGCTAAAGTAAAAATGGTGGAAGAGGTTGGAAATGGAAATTCCTAAGCCCTAGTTTTCTTTGCAAATCCAACTTCTAGCTCCAAATTCAAGAGAACCCATTGGTAAGCCTTTTCTTCATCTTCCCCAACTCATTCTCTCTTTGATTTCAGAAAATTCCTAAACCTAATTTGGGAAATATTTCTCTTTTAAGCTTAGATTCAAGCTTCTTGAGTTGGGATTGACGGTGGTTGATCTTCCTTTGCTTTAGAGCTTCTTCTCAATTGTTTGGGTTCAAAGGTGAGATTTTTATCTCACATCTTAGTCTATAATTATCTTCGATTGTTAGGTATGAATTCCTAACACTTATTCTTGTGCAATTGATTTTGGTTTGGATTGATTTGGTGTATATTCCAATTTTCGATGTTTTGAAATCAAAATATATGAAAATCCTTTTATGGATATTTTTGGACATTGATATTTGAGGCGTATCGAAGAGCCGTTAAGGCTGGATTGTTGCTAGGCGTAAATCCTTAGTCGTTGTCGCTCGATCGATCGCTTCCGGTATCCGTTTGGCCATTTTTGGCCTAGGTTCAGGGAATGCCCTGAACCCTTGATTCAGACGTCTGAAACGTAAGATTCAGACGTCTGAATATTATATTGGGAATTTTTATTCCCCATTATTCAGACGTCTGAATCTATATTTCAGACGTCTGAAGTGGTTCATTTGGAACCAGAAAGGAAATAGGCTAAAAAGTGCCTATTTCAGACGTCTGAAATCAAAGATTCAGACGTCTGAATTCTGTTTAGGAAAACATTTTATTTTCCAAATTCAGACATCTAATCCTTGATTTCAGACGTCTGAATCTGCACTCTTTTTGCCTGTTTGCCTATTTGCTTGAGAATTCCAACGTTAATCGATTCGTGTTGATTCCCTTTTGTTATTATCACTTATTATCGACTTTGATGACATTTTCTTCGTGATTTTGGGAATATCCATTTTAATGGATTCGGTATCGATTTCTTTGGATTTTATTCATGTCTTTTAATGTGAATTTTAGTGATGGATTGTTCCTACAATCTTCTTTGTGATTTGTCACTTTAAAAATATAAAGGTTTCAATACTAGTAGTAAATATCAAAACTCCTTCGTCAAAACGATTTCAACACTATTTTATTACAAAACTCGTTTCTTAAAACCGTTTTCCAATCTACTAGTATATACAAGCTAGACTGATCCGTTTATTATTTTCTTCTTAAATAATACTCGGGTCAGACTGAGATTTTACAGGTGCTTCTGTTTGCCACCTTATCGGACCATCATATGATCTTTTGGCTAACTACTTTAGTTTGGTAGTTTTTGTTGTATGCATTTGAGAAATAGACTCCTTGATGTATACATATTCTTTTGTCTAGCACTTGTATCTATTCTTTGTGACATTGTGGATCTTGTTAGACCACTACTCTGATATACACTTTTATGTGTAATATTCATATCTATTTCCGCCTTTGTGATATGAATTGTCTGTGACTGATTTATGTTATGTTTATTTCTATATTTGTTTCCGAAGATTATATATAGCCACTGTGTAGTAGCTTTGAGTTTGCGTCGGTATGTCGGATTTCCTCTTGAGATGAAATGCATGTTATATTTTATCTGGCATATCGGTGATCGCACAAAGCAATTACACGGATGGTCGCTCCTCAACAGCCTTATTCTCCGTGCTAGTTGACAGCATTACTCCGTAGTGTTCTTGGCTAGCGTGGGTATAGAGGTGGGGCGTCACAGCTTGGTATCAGAGCCAAACTTCGGAACAATGTAGAATAATCTAACAAGGATCATGTCCTAAGTCTTTCTTAGGAGTTGTGCCTTAGGATTTAATTCGAGTCTTCGTACCGATTCATCCTATTTTCTTTATGATTCCTTGTTTTATCTATCAAGATTGCTTGATATTTATTTTGAGAATAATTTTTTCCTCTTCTTTCTTTCTTTCCTAAAGAAGAGAAATGGTTAGACCTGGCCGTCCCAATGCCGGTCAATCTAGTGCTACTCCCCAAGATGGAGTATTTATGTCTGCCCAGCAGCTTCTTGATCTAGTAAAGAACGCTCAAGCTGCCGGACCCATTCCAGAGCCTACTCATCCTAGATCCAATTTTGCACGCTTGTGCAGAGACTACACCGATTTGGGTGGAAGGCCATTCAGGGGATCCGAGAGTGTTATAGAAATTCAAGCTTGGCTCAAATCATGCGATCGCATCTTTTCTCGCATGAACCTTATTGACCTTCATCGAGTCCAAGTGGCTTCTAGCATGCTCCAAGAAAGAGTGTTAGATTGGTATGAGCTTTTAATTTCTGAAACCGTTGAAGCGGATCTCACTTGGGAGAAATTCTGGGAAAGATTCAAATCGAAATTTGTGCCGAGGCTGAAAAAGTAACTTTAGCACGGCGTTTTATTGACCTTGTTCAAGGTAAATCTTCTCTGACAGACTACGTCGCATCTTTCGAATCTCTCTCTAAGTACGGGGTTGAGTACATTAATACCCCATTGAAGAAAAATCAGAGATTTGTCTATGGCTTGAATAAGAACCTCAAGAAGCCATTACTTCTGAAACTAGAAGTTTCATTTGATCAGCTTATTGATATCTCTCTTCATCTTGAAGAGGCCGATAGAGAAAGCGATATTGAAGTTGTGTGTGCCAAAAAAAACTTCAACATCAACATGAAGAGGCCTATTAAATTCAAAGGTCCCAATCCCATCAAGAAAGGGGAGCAACAAACTCCGGTAGCAAAGACTTCTACCTCTAGTCGTGGACGATGCTACAATTGTGGTTCTACGGACCACTATGCAAGGGAGTGCCCGAAACCCCTCTTTTGTCGTTATTGCAAAGGTTCGGGTCATATTTTATCTTCGTGTCCTAAGCTTCCAAGCAAGGGAGAAGGAAAGCTGCAAGCCCCTAGCAACTCTTCTCTTGGTCAAGGTATTTTTTACTCAATCCTTGATGGCATTGTTTTATTTCGTGATCTTCTTATTTGAGTTCTTTTTGATATGGGTTCCATCTCACTATTTTATATCAAAAGAACTTGTTGATTATTTTTCTTTGAAGATATTTTAGGCTTGATGACTTCTTTGAGAGTTGCGAATCTGGTTGGTGGATCTGCAACACTCAATTTGCTTTTTATTGATGTCGAAATTATTTTATATGATTTTTCTTTCCGAACCGATTTTTTTACTTAGGCTTCGGAATTGATTTTTGTAAGGATTGGCTCAATCATTGTGAAGCCCATATCCTATTTTCCGTGTGGACTATTCATCTTCGACATTTTCTATCTGTTAAGCAGATTTCTATTTTTTCTTGAGATTCCGATTTCAAATTTTTGAAGGCATCATTTTATTATTTAAGCCCTCAAGATGAGAAAAGAGTTATTTCTCTTATCTAAATAATTTGTGAAACTTTTCCGATAATTTTGAGTTTGTCTTAGGATCATCACCTAAGCAATATCTTGAGTGGTGTTGAGGTCTTTTCAGCTCGACCTTGCCACCGATTTTCATTAGTTACGAGTAGCGGAAGTTAGCATTCCACTTACCGCATTCCGCACTCATTATGATTCTTATGAATAACTTATTATGTCATTCGATTCGTCTAGCTTATTTCATCCATTTTATGAATCGAGTATTTTATGAATATCTCGATGAATCCATTCTAGTATTTATTGATTTTGGATGAAATTAGCAATTTAAAATTTTTGCAAATCTTTTTCATAAGATTTATTTATAAGTACGATTTGATTTTGCTCTTAAACGAGCAAAGAATATTCTTAAAGGTTTTTAAGAAACATTCATATAGAAGATGATTTTGTGATTGTATTGCCCGTTGAGTGCTTTAAGAATTCTGGTCGATGCGCTTGATCAACGTTATCGATAGGAATTTCCTAAACGCTTTGATGAGACAATCAGACACGATATATTGACTTGTAAAATGTAAATTTTTCTGAAAAGATAATTACATAAAGATAATTGCACTTTTGAAAGTTTTATCTTTTCGGGAAAGAATATTATTTAAAACAACTCTTTTCCGATACTTCTATTCTTGTGATTCCCGATGGGAACCAAGACTTTATCTTATGTACCAATGCTTATCGTATTGGTTTGGATGCCGTTCTCTTGCAAAAGATAACGTGCTATCACTTGTGCTTCTAAATCATTATAGCCTATCGAGACTAGATATGCTACTCATGATCTAGTGCTCGCGGCTATTGTTTTTGCTTTTAGAGTTTCGCATCATCATTTTTGGGGGAGAAATTTGTTCTCCACCTCGATCATAAATCTTTAGAAAATTTATTTTCTCATAAGGAACTTCATGTTGACTCGAGTTCCTGGCATCCTATGATCTTGGTAATCTTTTTATTCCCGGAAGGGAAATCGTGTTGCCAATGCGCTTTGTCGTAGGCAACAAGATGTTGATTCTTTGATGTTGTCTGAATGGAGTTATCTTTTATCAAATTCATCGGACGTTTTGGTATACATCATTTTATTGAGCTTTATCTCATTTCTTTTATGGACTAGCGTACGATGTTCTTTTATGGTGCTCGGTTCATCGGATGTACTGTTATTATACTACATCGATGTTCCGTCTTATTTGGATCAATGAATGTACCATTATTATACTACATCGTTGTTCTGGTTTATCGGTTCATTGGACGTACCATTTTTGTACTACACCGGTGTTCCAAATTATTCGAGTTTCTAGTTTCTCGGGCGTACCGTTTTTGTACTACGCCGTTGCACTGGCTCAATTTTCTGCTATTCTTGACGTTTCTATGTCTTTTAACTATGGAAATGCTTTTAGGTTTCCTATTTTTATTCTCGAGCCGGTGTTATTGATGAAATTGAAGTCTCACCAGTTTTGACTTATGAGCAACATTCCATTCGCATCATTACTTCGAAGGTTGAGCACCTTCGGAATAAAGATGTTCTTCTTGTGAGAGTTCAATGGTTCTCAAATCTTAAGGATTGCTCTTGGGAATCCAGAGAATTCATCGAGCGATCCCGTTCAGGCTTACTCTTTCATGCTCCTTATGGTGAACTTCCTATTTCAAATTTTCTTTTGTGTTGATATGCTTCTATGGTTGTTACTTCTTATTTTGTTCTTAAGTATTGTGAGGACGCAATTCCCTTAAGGAGGGAAGTCTGTAACAACCCGCATATTTATCAATTGTATATTTAAATATTTTATCGTTCTCGGATTTTGGTCCGAAAAGCTACTTTTTGCAAACAGTCGAATTAGGACTCGAGACCCCTCCCATTGGGTTCAAAACGCCGTTTGCGATCTTTTTGAGTGTAAACTTCGATATGTTTGGAGTTAGGAAAGTTTTGCTACTTTTTCACTTTGGGGTTGAGTTTGGGTTTCAGCCCAATGTTCCACCTTAAGACTCTAGCTCCACTCCAACTCTTCATTACTTCATTTCATATTCCTAACACTTCAAGCTAAAGTAAAAATGGTGGAAAAGATTGGAAATGGAAATTCATAAGCCCTAGTTTTCTTTGCAAATCCAACTTCTAGCTCCAAATTCAAGAGAACCCATTGGTAAGCCTTTTTTTCATCTTCCCCAACCTATTCTCTCTTTGATTTCAGAAAATTCCTAAACCTAATTTGGGAAATATTTCTCTTTTAAGCTTAGAATCAAGCTTCTTGAGTTGGGATTGAAGGTGGTTGATCTTCCTTTGCTTTAGAGCTTCTTCTTCAATTGTTTGGGTTCAAAGGTGAGATTTTTATCTCACATCTTATTCTATAATTATCTTCGATTGTTAGGTATGAATTCCTAACACTTATTCTTGTGCAATTGATTTTGGTTTGGATTGATTTGGTGTATATTCCAATTTTCGATGTTTTGAAATCAAAATCTATGAAAATCCTTTTATGGATATTTGGACATTGATATTTGAGGCGTATCGAAGAGCCGTTAAGGCTGGGTTGTCGCTAGGCGTAAATCCTTAGTTGTTGTCGCTCGATTGATCGCTTCCGGTATCCGTTTGGCCATTTTTGGCCTAGGTTCAGGGAATGCCCCGAACCCTTGATTCAGACGTCTGAAACGTAAGATTCAAACGTCTGAATATTATACTGGGAATTTTTATTCCCCAGTATTCAGACGTCTGAATCTATATTTCAGACGTCTGAAGTGGTTCATTTGGAACCAGAAAGGAAATAGGCTAAAAAGTGCCTATTTCAGACGTCTGAAATCAAACATTCAGACGTCTGAATTCTGTTTTGGAAAACATTTTATTTTCCAAATTCAGACGTCTAAATCCTTGATTTCAGACGTCTGAATCTGCACTCTTTTTGCCTGTTTGCCTATTTGCTTGAGAATTCCAACGTTAATCGATTCATGTTGATTCCCTTTTGTTATTATCACTTATTATCGACTTTGATGACATTTTCTTCGTGATTTTGGGAATATCCATTTTAATGGATTCGGTATCGATTTCTTTGGATTTTATTCACGTCTTTGAATGTGAATTTTAGTGATGGATTGTTCCTACAATCTTCTTTGTGATTTGTCACTTTAAAAATATAAAGGTTTCAATACTAGTAGTAAATATCAAAACTCCTTCGTCAAAACGATTTCAACACTATTTTATTACAAAACTCGTTTCTTAAAACCGTTTTCCAATCTACTAGTATATACAAACCTTTACCTCACTCGTATGAGAAATCTAATTAAACGACTTAGCAAAACGAGTGGTATGAAACGCTTGCGTTTACTTCGTCGGTTAATTCTTGGACTTGTTCGATTGAATCTCTTGTGATAATTTTCTAGTGGAGATCTACAATTTGTTCGTAAATATTTAAGTTAAGCTAGTGTTTATGGGACATGAAGCTAAGCTCATATATTTACTATCTTACTGTGATTGACACTTCTTGATGATCATGACGATCATTTTTGTGATTTAGACTAGCAATTGTGCGATGTCTCTTTGTCCATGTGGAGGTCTGTACCTCAAATCATTAAGCTTTGTCTCATTTCTTTGTGGGCTGGCATCCCATGTACTTTTAATGTGTTTTGATACATTGGATGTACCGTTTGCACTACATCAATGTCTTTGCTTTTGATACATTGGATGTACCGTTTGCACTACATCAATGTCTTTGCTTTTGATACATTGGATGTACCGTTTGCACTACATCAATGTCTTTGCTTTTGATATATTGGATGTACCGTTTGCACTACATCAATGTCCTTGCTTTTGATACATTAGATGTACAGTTTGCACTACATCAATGTCTTTGCTTTTGATATATTGGATGTACCGTTTGCACTACATCAATGTCTTTGCTTTTGATATATTGGATGTACCGTTTGCACTACATCAATGTCTTTGCTTTTGATTCATTGGATGTACCGTTTGCACTACATCAATGTCTTTGCTTTTGATACATTGGATGTATCATTTGCACTACATCAATGTCTTTGCTTTTGATTCATTGGATGTACCGTTTGCACTACATCAATGTCTTTGCTTTTGATTCATTAGATGTACCGTTTGCACTACATCAGTGTCTTTGCTTTTTGATTCATTGGATGTACCGTTTGCACTACATCAATGTCTTAGCCATCCTTTTCTTGTGATTTCTGGATTTCTTGTGTTGATTTCTGGAGTTTATGTTTCACCACCTTTTTCGATTGGCATTGATAGGTATGTCATTTATTGTGGCTTGGTGAAGAAAATAAAGAATATGATATTCTTTTTGGTGCTATGAGATCCTTGAGATATTTGTATGATTTTCCTTTGTTGATTTTCCTATGTATACTTGCCGAAGTATGACATTTTTGGTTATCATACGTTTTTACTACATCTCTTCTTATATCTCATTTTATCTGATAATTATAGCTAGACTGATCCGTTTATTATTTTCTTCTTAAATAATACTCGGGTCAGACTGAGATTTTACAGGTGCTTCTGTTTGCCACCTTATCGGACCATCATATGATCTTTTGGCTAACTACTTTAGTTTGGTAGTTTTTGTTGTATGCATTTGAGAAATAGACTCCTTGATGTATACATATTCTTTTGTCTAGCACTTGTATCTATTCTTTGTGACATTGTGGATCTTGTTAGACCACTACTCTGATATACACTTTTATGTGTAATATTCATATCTATTTCCGCCTTTGTGATATGAATTTTCTGTGACTGATTTATGTTTTGTTTATTTCTATATTTGTTTCCGAAGATTATATATAGCCACTGTGTAGTAGCTTTGAGTTTGCGTCGGTATGTCGGATTTCCTCTTGAGATGAAATGCATGTTATATTTTATCTGGCATATCGGTGCTCGCACAAAGCAATTACACGGATGGTCGCTCCTCAACAGCCTTATTCTCCGTGCTAGTTGACAGCATTACTCCGTAGTGTTCTTGGCTAGCGTGGGTATAGAGGTGGGGCGTCACATTTAAGCTGGATTCAACTCAGGTGTGATTTAAAAAATCAACATGAAGTTCAAAGTGAATCAAACTAAACTGAAGAAAATACCAAATCAGTACAACACAAACCAAACAGGGGCAAAACTGCAAACAAATACAAACTGCCTCGATGCATACATATGGCCAAGCGATGCATCACTTGACATGCACAAATATATATACACACATATATATACATATATATACATATGTATGTACACATGTATACATACAAGTAGTGACTCAATACAACCAGACCAGTTCAGGTTAAAGAGGCAGTGGTACAAAATACATGAAACTGCACCAAAGGCAAGTATGCAACATTATGAAGACAAGCTACTCCAAACAAAACTCAAAGGCAAGTAAAACTCTAACTGGAAGTACACATGAAGTACACAAGCTACCAAACTCAAAGAAGAAAAAATCCAAACCAAGTTCAAGATCAATGCACATGGAGCAACTAGACCTAACTGGTAGACATGAACCATAAATACAATATGATATGCCTCAAAGTTCAACATGATGAAGCATTGTCCAACCAGATTAATATGGCAACACAACAATTCATATAAACCAGTGCCAACAGATCAGAGTCGATCACAAAGGAATGCAACACTGCTTCACATAAATGAATGACCGGAAAAATAAGCAAGCATATGCACCAGCAAACAAAACTACAACATCAAGTGATACTAAGTACAACTAGAAATAGTGGACATACCCTCCGCCACCTAGCAGCAGTCCTTCCTCTATCGGCCTATCACCGGAGCACGCAAACAAGTAGCCAAACCATGCAAAAAACTGACAACCATGCCAACCTTCAAACTGCTCCATCGCTTTTCCTCCATCAACCTGTCCGTGCCTCTCTACTCAAGCCATGAAACCCATAGCTAGTCCCCTCCGCCTATCTTCCACCTCGTCTTCCAGCAGCACCCACACCAGTGTCGATCCACGCCCAGTCTTCAAACCCTCTCCATCCTCTCACTGCTCCGCTTCCATCACCCCGCTGCTCAAAACTAAACGCTACAACCTTGCACCCCATGGCAACAGCCTTACTCGCCGGGAACTCTCCCACTGCTTTTCTTCTTCGATCCAAGGCAAGTTCATATATATATATATATATATATATATATGTATATGTATGTATGTATGTATGTAAAATTTGCTCATATATATATATATATATATATATATTGCAAGTTTGATATATGTTATAAGCCTACTTGTTACTTTTTCTTTCTTTCTATTTTGCCTATAAAATATATAGGTTTCGTATAGGTTATATTTTAAAAGTAGTATATTATAAGGTCCTAATCTTTTGTTTATATATATATATCAGTTTATACAGGTTATATATGATTTATTTGAGTGTCTGTGCGTGTGTGTGTGTGTATATATATATATATATGTATATATATATATTATAATAAATAAGTTTATATTGATCTTTATAATAAATATTGATTTAAAAAAATAATATGTATGTAAGTTTATATATATATTTATAAATTAGTTTATATAACAATTATACATGAGTTCGGTCTCCAAAAATATATATAGATTTTATTTTATAGGTGTTTAAATTTGATGTTGATTTGAATAATATATGTGTATGTGTATGTATATATATATATATATATATATATATATATATATATATATATATATATATATATATATATTATTTTAAATATGGGTTTTCAAATTGAATATTGGTTTTAAGAAAAATATATATTATAATATAATATACATTTCGTTTCATTTTATATCAAGATGATATTTATTAGTTTCATCGATTCCTAACTATCAACTTTGCTCGTCAAATTCGTATTCATCGTGCCGTTCTTTGGAATTTGTGCCTAGATTCGTTGCTTCTCATCCATGTTATTCTTCTAGCCTCGAAAGGTGAGCAATCACTCATGATTAACTTTCTTATATTTAGTAAATTTAATTCATATGAAATGACGATTGAAATATACTGTTAAATTTAAATTGTTAAGCTATTCAAAAATATATCATCAGTAACATATATTACTCATGTTTACCTATGATATATCACACCATAACCTGTTGTATATATTATATTTAATTTGTTACTAGTGATACATGTCTGTTGTCGATGTGCTACGTTATTATTATATTTGTTCTCACTCTGCAAGTTCCTTATCGGTTGAAATGATGCATACAAGAACGATCTTACAGATTGGAGGAAAATCGTTATGGGTTGAAATGATAAACCAAGCGGTTTTCATTGAATTTGAATTTTGGGATTGTAGGTTGAAAAGATATATACCCGTAAATATTTAAATAATTACATATTAAAATGATAAATATTTGTATCACTTGACCGTAGGATAGAAAAATTATATATGGACACTGTGGTCCATATTTTGAAAATGATTTCCAAAGTTTGAAAGGAATTATGCGGATTTTAATAAATATTGATTTCTAAAATTGTAATATATAAATTTTATTTTATATATGTGTAAAATTTAGATTTTAAAATTATATATCGGAAAATTTTAAATTTATAAGTTAAAATATGAAAAATGTAAATTTTAAGATTTTACCTACAATTTTATTATTTTTAAATATATAAAAATATTTAATTTAATAATATTTAATATAATAAAATTTAATAAAATTTAATTAGTTAATATATATATCTTATATATAAAGCAAATACTTGAGCAAGTGAAGCCTTTTTCACACTCTCAAAACTGCCCTTCGTTTCCTATTTGAAAATGATAATTCGTGTCATTAATAGAAGGACATATACATCTTTTATGTTTTACACGTCTCACCCCGTTTCTATTCCATGTATTCTGCTCCTCTCTTTCCGGCCCATTTCTTCAATTGCTGATTACAATTATTCGTCTTCTCATCTCCTAATCCAAAAAAATATTCCAAAATTGAATCTAATTAGAAATACATCATTTGCGAAAATCTCAAAAGAGTCATTCATCCCTCATTTTTACAGCCACATTTTACAAATCCTAATTTTATTTTGTTTTCATAGCCATAGCGGCAATGACTTATGTTCCATCACTGTGAAACCGTAAACCTAAACTTGATGACAATTCGTTTGCATTCGAAATAAGTGGAGGAGTGGAGCCGATATCCAGCTTCGATCAGATAGGGATTAACGAGGATTTGTTGTGAGGAATCTATGCCCATGGGTTCAAAAAACCATCTGCTATACAACAGAGAGCATTTTTGCCTATTGGATGTGATGTGATTGCTCAAGTGCAGTCTGCGATAGGAAAGAGTTCTATGATTGTTGTTACTGTTTGTCAAATGGTTGATACAAAAGTTAATGAGTAAGTGTTTCCCATCCCTTATTCTAAACATAAAAGTACAAATTTAACTCTAAATGTATTTGTTATTTGTTTGTTTGGTATTAGTTGTTTTGAGGATTTAAAATACCTCAGGGAGCTTACGAAGCAAACTGATGTAGAATTATAAGTTGAAAGCAGTTTTAAGATACAATAGGTATGTGTCGATAAACAAATATTTTAGAATTAACAATGAACGTTGTTTAATTCATATACAATTCTTGTAGCTATGTTCTTATTTTAAAGAAAACAAATCTCCCTTGCATTTGACTAATAACTCTTTTCGATTCATATGGGAAACACATGGGTGGTGAAATGGATCATGAGGATTTGATGAAGGAAAATGGCTGATATGAATCTGAAATATATACCAGAGACGAAGAAAGGTACTTCGTTTTTCACCCACGCCCTTTCAGTGACTTTTGTGAGAGTCGATAGTAAAGTTTTATCTCTTTAGTTTATTTCATGGTTGAAGCAATACAAACCCCATGTACAAGGATAGAATAAATAATAAATAATAGGAAATTTTGTTCTGACCAAACACTCAATATCTAAATGGTTGGAGTGGGGCCAAAATCTAGCTTCGATTAGATGGGGATAGACGAGGATTTTTTGTGAGGAATCTTGCCCATGGGTTCGAAAAACCATATGTTATACAGCAGAGAGCATTTTTGCCTATTATCAGCGGACGTGATGTGATTGCTCAAGCGCAGTCTGTGATAGGAAAGAGTTCTATGATTGTTGTTACTGTTTGTCAAATGGTTGATACAAAAGTTAATGATAAGCGTTTCCCATCCCTTATTTTAAACATACACAGTACAAATTTAACTCTAAATGTATTTATTATTTTGTTTGTTTGGTATTAGTTGAGCAAACTAATATAGTGTCATACGTTGAAACCAGTTTTAATACACAATTGTTATGTGTCCATAAACGAATATTTTAGAATTAACAACGAACATTTTTCAATTTATACACTGCTTGTTTATATGTTCCTTTTTTAATGAAAAAATGGCCGATATAAAGCTGAAAAATAGAGATGAAGAAAGGTATGCCATTTTTCATCCATGCCCTTTCATTCATAACTTTTTATAAAAGAGTTGATAATAAAGTTTTATCTCTTTAGTTTAATTCATGGTTGAAGCAGAACAAACCATGTACAAGGATAGAAAAAACAATAGGAAATTTTTAAACTGACCAAACACTCAATATCTAAATGATTGGATTATCAAAAGGGACGTTAGCTCAATGTTATGTTATGAATTTTAATGGTATGTTAAAAGATGGCTTACTTATACGGTCATTCTTTTGTTCATTAAATTGTAATATGATACACTAATGTTATATTACCCATTTGAATTTTTAAGGGCTGATGCATTTACATCCTTTGGAATAGTTTTTCAATTTCTATATCCATACATACCATTTGCAATTGCACTTCACTTTCTCAGTGACATTTATTACTGTTTTCAAATAATATCATTTATGTCAAGACATAACAAGTAACAATGTGCCTATAACTTAAAATTCCTTTTTCGTTTCCATTTTTTTGAGAAATTTTTAACTTCCTTTTGCTGTTTGAATGTCCATGTTTAAATTTTACTATAGCATTTTTATGCATATTTTCTTATAGTAAACAATCCTTCTTAAAGGCAACACTTACCCTACGAGTCAAAATGTGTCTTTAGAGAGCTTTAGGAGTGAGAAAAGCTTGCTAGAGAAGCTTTTAATCATCTAACCAAGATTCTAGAATCTACAGGTTTAAAAGTTGTATGCAGACGGTCTGAAAATTTGAGGTTAGTCTCATACGCTGTATCGTATTGTTATGCTCTCTTTTCTTTTTAGTTTGTTTTTCACTTAATAGGCATACAATATTCTCAACTTTTAACATAAACAATTGTCTCATGGATGAATGTCCCACGGTATAAATGGTTATCTTAATCCTATGTAAAATGTAGCAGTGTGTGATGGAAGAGTATTGGGCCTGATAAAGTTCTAATATTCATTAACTGGCCTATTCTAATTAATGCCTAAGCCTCCTACAACACTGAACCGGTGCTCCAATGCTTAAATCAGGACTGAAACCTATTCCTTTTTGTAACGACCCTAAATTTTCGATCCCAAAAACTTCAGATAGTTAGGGAAAGAAGAAAGAGATAGAAGAAGAAGAAGAAGAAGAAGAAGAAGAGACACCACAAAGATTCTCACATTCGCAGCAGATGAAAATATAATATCAAATCATATCAGTTTACAAAAGAATTTTGTATCTGTCAAATACATTTATAATACATCAGAGTTACACATATATATATAGACACCGGATATATACAATCATCATATCTCAGATATACAACAATATAATATAGCGGAAACACTCCATACGTTCTTGCCATCCAGCTCGCCTCCTGAGCTCCAGAACGTCCTTACCTAAAAATCTGTAATAATCGGTCTGACCCGAGCATTACATCAAAGCAACACCCGGGTCAGGCTGGAAATCAGCATGAGTAAACTCATCTAATATGAAATACCAAAGCATAAAACTTACTTAAACCTAGGGTAACTCGTGTCAATTTTCAAATTCACAATTTGTTATAGACACCACTAATTTCACACATCAATATCTAGGTACCAAAAACTAAGGTTAAATGGTCCAAATCACTTAAATCATTCCATACGAGCCTATTGATTTCACATATCGATTTATAAAGAATCAAAGTGGTTTCGGGTATTTACTAATACCCGACTCCAGTCTCTTCGAATTTAATACCATCTTAGCCAAGTTATTTAAGTGAACCACAATTCAATTTTAAATACAAGATGTCCCATTTTACACAGAAGTTCATCGTCATTAATAACCACATTATAAATGTCCACCCAAACATTTCATATCACAAAACATTTCATATCACAGAATAACACAGCATATCATCCAATAGATATCATCCAATTCAGATATTTCACTCAAACAATCATTCATAAGCAATTATTGTTAATCCCTATTATAATTAATTTAATTACATTAAATTAAATCAATTATTTAAGAATAAATCACCTAACTTTTCTTAATTAACCATTAATTACAACCTTTTAATTTATCATTCGTTCTTCAAATATCCATCTTAATTACTCCCCTTTAATTTATCTTCAATTACATAGAGTAATTATGCTTCATTAATTTCACAAATTAACTATCCTTAACCATTTACAGTAATTAACCATTAATTACTCTCATTGTATTACATTAATTAATGATCCTTAATTACTTTTTCAATTAATTATTAATTATATTTAATAATAAATCTTAACTTTATTATTCATTAATCAGCCTTGATTAATCACAATTAGAAATTACTTTCTTAAATTACTCCATCAATTAAACCAACTCCTTGATTAATTATATTAATAAATCCTTTAATTACTCTGAGTAATTATCACTTAATTCCTTCCACCCAGTAATTATCCTAAATTACTTCCCATCAAGTAATTTTTTTTAATTAATTACATCCAGCAATTATCCATTCATTACTTCACTAAGTAATTACACCTCATTAATTACCTTAAGTAATTATACTTAATCTTTAATTAATTACATCTATTAATAAACTTCCCATAACTTTTATCAGTTAATTCTTAAATTAATTACACTAAGTAATTAATTATTAATTACTTCTACTAAGTAATTATTCTTTATATTAATCACACCAGGTATTTAATCCAAAACTACTTCCAATCTTCAATTAATTACACTCTGTCATTACCATAACTATTTACTTCATTAGGTAATTATCCTTAATTACAAATAAGTAATTAACCTTTAATTTACTTGATTAATTAATTACTCTTAATTAATCTCAACTTACCAAATTAAGAATACACATGCATTTATATTAAATATCTTCATTAAGACCATTTTAGAAATCAACTTGAAATATGATTTTTACTTTTAAAATTAAACAATTCAAACACTTAAGTTTTAAATAAACTTAAAATCTTAGAATATCCTTTTCAAGCATATTGGATTAAAACAACATTTAACCTTGAAATCCAAATGTCATATCCTTTAAACTTATTCATTTAAAATGAATTTTTATAATTTCTTTGAATGTAACTTTAACTTGAAACATTCATATTTCAATCTCATTTGAATTTCTTAATCTTGATCAAATATTTTAAATCGAAGATATATTGAATTAAAAAGTCAAAATCAATTTAATTAACCACTTTAAAATCAATAATCTTATACATTTGAATTTGAAATTATATTAAATTAAAGTACCCTTAAAATTTGATTTCCACTTGTTTGAAAACTTGTTTACAACTTAACCCTTAATTTCTTCCTACAAAACTTTGATTTAAAAATCTACAGGCTTGATTATCTTCCTACAATCTTGCATCTACTTAGCTCAGATGTACAAAACATCGTACCCAAGTTAACGCTTCAACAAACCCGAGCTAACCCCTCCACCAACCCGAGCTTGCCTTCGAGATAGACCCCACTCAAAAACTTTGAGATCATCTCGTGAAAAGTCGAAGAAATCCTGAGCTCGTCCTTCATTCCCAAACCCAATTCTTTCGCCAGACACCGAAATCGTGCACGTGCACGGGCACCGGCCACTCCGTCGATCGTCGCGATGCTCCTCAACAACTCCACTAACCCACGCGATCACGAATACAAACCCAGATTTGAAGATACAACTCAAAATCGAAAACGAACCTTTCGAACAAAATCTAGAACACACGCAGACGACAAATCATCTCGTCGTCGATGATCATGGTGACCGGAACTCACAGGCTTCGCTCCAGAGCAGCACCACGTCCCCATGCAGCGATCTCTCGTCAACGACGAAGTAGACTCATCAACGCAGACAACCCAAACCCAATACAAAACCCTACTCGACCCAATTCCGCTCGACTCAGCCATTGGAAAATTTTTCCAGTATTTTTCCTGCATGCATCCTCCTACCAACCACCTTCGACTAAGGTATCATCCCGACCATCACGCCGATCAACGACAAACCATCAAAACCCCGAATTCGAACAACACGCGAATTCTCAAGAATTGCTAATCTAAAAATTACGCAATGCCTATCAAAATTCACGATTTTCAATCATGACACATTCAAGTAATTCAAATTATAATTAAAGATAGTTGATTTTTAACAAGAATTTTAGTGTAACGACCCAGAATTTTTATCATTTGAAATTCGTATATTTAATTGATTTCAAATATTAACAAGTAAAATTTATAAGTCGGATAAATTTTATTTCGAATATAGTGATTTAATTGGATAATTAAATCGACAATTTTATATTTGAAATTACAGAAATAATTGGAAATTGGGTTTAATGTGATTTAAATTGATTTATAAAGTTGTATTAAATCATATTGGAGTTAGAATGACGTTATAGAACTTTTAAAATTGAATTATAAGTTAATTTGTGGAAATTGAATATTTTAATATTTAATTGACGAGTTAAAATAGCCATTTTTTAAACAGTCTCGGATTTCGACGAAACCTGATTCATCGTATCCGTAATGTTTTATTATTATATGGTTTCAAATTTCGTGTCAATCAGATTTACGGTTTGTCCAGGGCAAGCTAAAACGCACTGAAATCGGATTAAGTGGATTTTTAAATTTAAATGGTCGATTTGAAATCATATCTTCCAAATTGGATCGAATTGGCTCCTGATATATATTCCATTGCGTTCGGAATAGGGGTAAAACATTATAAATGCCAAGCGACACGCTTCGTTTGGAGTTCGAAAAATTTCGGGAAGAATAGTGTTTCGATATTTTCTATATAAGGACCTCACATCTTCTATTTTGCAACAAATCCTAATGGCAAACTCTAGCCGCCGCCTTCAGATTGAAGGCCGAAAATTTTCAATTCTTCTTCCATTAATCTCCTTCAATCCGTGCAATATCTCAACAAACTTACAACTAACAAATTATAGAGCTAAGTGAGATCTACAAATCAATACGGATGTGATCAAGTATAGTCTTGTGAATCGATGGCAATTTCCATTTGAAGTGCCGGCGTTCGTTCACATTTTATGAGGCAAAGGTGAAGCTGAGCTCAGTGATACTCACGGCGAGAGTAGGCGTGGTGATGGGCTTCGAGATGGCGTTGCTTGATCGTGGTAGAAGTCAATGTGGTGGGTCGCGGCTATTAGGGTTTTTGGGGGCTTCATGGATTCGGTTGCGCGTGCGTTACCTGGAAGGGGAGAAGGAGATGTGTGCGGCTGTATTTTGCTTAGTTGAAACATGTGGCCAAGATCAAGTTTAGGTTTAAAATTTAAAATAAAAGTTGAATTTGTTTATACTATAATTCCGTTAAACTTTAAACTATCGTAATTTCTTCGTACGAGGTCGAAAAATGACGAAACAAATTGCATTGGTTTCGTATTGACGAATACTACACGATGGAGCTAGATTGGAATCGATTAGAGCTAGTGAAAATTTTGGGTAAAATTAAACATGCGTTTAATTTTATTCGAAATAAAACACTACAACTGTTATTGGAAATAAGGTGAGAACTTCTCACTCAATCGAAACTGTTTCGATTTAAATTTTAAATAGTTAGATTTAAAATTGCTTAATTGTATGCTCGGATGATAAATTATTATCTATTGTTTTGAAATAGACCCTATGCGCCGTATATTAAGCGGATGTTATTTATTAAAAACATATACTGCGATATTCCATCTTGATTGGAATTGGTATTATATATGTACTTGGAGTTGATTTTCCCGCATTATATAGCGGATGAGACCCTATTGCGCCGCATAATAGCAGATAATATTTTATATAAACCCATATACCGCGATATTCCGTATTGGAACGAAATTGGTATTGTGCTAACATCTATGGATGCAGGGAAACAGGTTCGAGGGATCCAACTGGATTCCTCAACCATATTGATTTATTTACAGATATTGTGATATATTCTGTTATCATATGATATATGATGTTTTGGATGCCATGATTGTTTTATTTAGTGTTGTTGTAGCATTGGGCCTATTTTTGGAGTTTTAAAAAAGTTAAAGTAATGATTTTCAAATTTAAAAGGATTTTAAAGTGATTTTTGAAAGTACACGTTTTATTGAATTTTGGAATTGATTTGTATTTAAATAAATAAACGTTATAATTTTTATGTTATAAAAATTATGATTTTTGTGAAATATAACCGAAATGTGACTTTTTTGAAATAAGTAGTTGATTAATTTGTAAAATGGTTTCAATTGGGATTTTTGAATTATTATAAATGGTGTATATAAAAGAATTATAAAATTGATATATATAATAAAAATTTGGAATTATAAAACGAGTTTTCATAAGTGTAAAATGAAGTATAAATGGATTTTATAAGTGAATGAAATTTACAGATTTATAATTTGTGAAGTTATAAAATGAATAGATTTTGTAAAATAAAAGATTTATAAGTAATTAACTTATAAATTGGATTTTGGCATTTAAATGAGATTTAAATAGAATTTGTAATTAAGGGATTTTGTATGTTGAAGTTTTATAATCTATAAATGTGAATTTATAAACATTGATTTATAAATTCAAAATTTGATTGAATTTGATAAGTAAATATGAAAGCTTATTAAAGGAGATATACCCACGATATTGGACAGTGGATAATCCTTTAAATTTAAATAAAATGTGTAGAAATGTTGAATTTAGTTAACGAAGTATATTCACGATTTTGGATAGTGAATAATATATTAAAGGAATGTTTTGGGGAAGTGATATTTTAAATAGAATTAAAACGATTTGAAGTTGTTTTAAAATGTGTTAATTATCGAAACCATAGATTTCAACATTCATTGTTGAAATAGACGTTTTCGAGAAATAAGGAAATTGTGGACTATAATACTATTGTTATAGTAAATGATTTCCGAACGGAAATGTTTTTGTATAGTATTGGGATTTATATGTCTATCTAAATTTCGAACCCCTATACTAGTGATTTTGGGTTATCGTAACGATTTTTTAACCAACATTTGTTTGGACGCAAATAAATGTGTTTAAGAGAATGTTTTCCTTAAAGAATGAAATATATACTTAATCGTGTTTTAAGTATATTGGATATTTTCTAAGTATTGAAAATAAATAGATTTGTGAATTATTTATTATTAAATAAGTATGGGAATGTTTTCCAATATGAAGTGAAATGTTTTGAGATTATATCTTTTAAAGATAAATTGAAGTGAATATCTGGCCAGTTATTAATTTATAGAAGATTTATAAAAAGGGCCTAGTGATTGTTTTGGTGCTGGATATTTGTTTGTTGGCCTTGATAGTTAAATAACCGACTATCAAAATTTACCTTTAAATGGGTATTTGATGTGATTTGCTTGAATTTGAATGCTACACTTATTTTTAAAATAAGCGCTCATTATTCGGTTTAGCCGGGAGATGACCTTTGGGTCATAAATCCCATTTCGAATAATGATATGTCGAAATGGATAGCATTTGAAGACCGGTGTTGAAGACCGTGTATTTTCGAAAACGGAAGGATTACCGTCGAATGACTCTGCATCGGCTGATCTCCGATATAGAGGTTTTATCACCCTTTGTGATGGGAAGTCCGGTCGTGATTAGTGAATATCCTGATTGCAAGGGCTTCTTTGGAAGTGCCTTCGGTTCTGTTCGATCCAAGAACGGGCTTGTATGGATGTGTGTCTGATGTTACAAATTAAGATGTAAAGCTGGTTTCTATCAAATATATTTCTGTTGGTGGTGGAGAATTTATTCTCTTAGCTAACACCCTTCTCTGAGATGTACGAGCTCAGAGGTTATGTAGTTGATGGTTACTAGTGATATATTCCCAAATTGGTAATGTGACATACGAAGCGCTGTTGAGTATTTGTTGATCAAAGCGTGGCTTTTGTATAAAGCATAGCTTTGTGGACGAGACTTCGTCAGACCTCACAACCCGGTAATGGTCAAAACAGGAAAGATGCGGCAAGGTTATTAGGGGATAGCGCCCCCTTAGTGTATGTCATTTCCTTTTGGATAGAGGTGGTATTATGGTATGGAGCCCTGATACTTAACCTACATTGTGCTACAAACTTATTATTTTGTGGTTGTTGGTGAATCCCGGGATTTAGGTCGGTTGCGACCGGGGGATGGCATATTCGTGTCAGTAGTTACCCAGCTAGGGGTAACCCGACCTTGTGTTTGCAGAGATCCGGTTAGGTTCTCGGGGTATCTTTCCAAAAGCGTACCCATGTGGCAATGGGAAGTTCCTTGGTCTGATCATTTGTTGGAAATCAAACTCCAATACGTACCTTGTACAGTTTTAGTTGTAGAACCTGCCATTTACTTATGGTGGTCACCACTGTTTACATGGTAGCTATAGTAGGCATAAGTGCGGAATGCCTATGCTGGCTAAGATTTATATTATACTTTCAAAATGTTTTCCAACACTTTGCACTTATAATAATAATATCAAAGAAAATTTGATATCAAGCATATTTGACTATCATAAGGAGAAATCTCCTCCGATTCTACGTTTGCATTGTGTGTGTGTGTGTGCAGGAGGCGTTATGGTAGTCTCATTTTCTAAAAAGCATTGCGAATCTAATTTAAAATATTTCTTTGTTTGTTTTAAAAGAATAACTATTTTAAGTTCTCACACCAGTCCTATGATTGACCTGGAGTTTATTGTTCTCTTCCTAAACTCTAGGTGCCCACCAATTTTAACACGGACAGTCTAGAGTAAGGTTATCAGGTTATTCTGGAATTTAGGAGTTGCTATAGAGATCAGGAGCAAGCTGTATGGCATGGCATATCAACTAGTATATAGTATTTCTTTTCCGCTATTGGTTGTTGTAAACTCTGATAATGTAATGTAATGTGATGTAATGAAATAACAGATATGATTCTTTGTTTTAAAGATTATTCATTTATTTATTATATGTTGTTCCGCTGCAAAATGTGAGATTCTGTTATTGTTTCTGTTTTCTACTTCTTTCTTTCTTCTTCTACCTTCTACCTCTTCTTTAGCCCTAACGGTACGGTTTTTCGGCATCGATTGCTCTGCAGTTGATACAGTGGACATAATAATGTCGACCTTCGTGGATGAAAAACCGCAAACCATACATTTAGTTTCACTGTTAATCCCCTATTTAAAATTATCAGTTGCATTTAAAATCATGAAACTATTTTTATGATCTTCATTATACATTTTCAAATAATTTTCATTTACATAATCAAGGCTAATATGGATCTGATAGAGAGATTTGCAATAAAAGTTTAAAAGCTTTTACTCACAGTAAAAGTTTGAGCAGAGAATAAATCTTTCTTTTGAAAAACTGCTAGCCTGAATTCCATTTGATCTTCTTGTTTGATTGATGAAGTTGTTGTTTAAGGTTACAAGATAGTAGTGCTTATGTGTTTCTGAGACAACCCTAACCTAACTTGTCATTTTGATTGAATGACACAATTTAGTCTGAGCTAAATTCAGGGTTGCCCTCTTTTACAGACCAACTATATATTTTTTTTCTTTTTATTTATTTTTCCAAGATCCAATCTTATCAATATAGAAATACTGATATACTACTTTGTAAAAACTATTTGAATGTTCATGTAAACATTCAGATCATATAGTTTTTCTTTCAAATATCAGAGTACTTTTGTAAAGAATAACTCAGCCTATTTTAAACTAAAATTAAACTGAGGTTATTCACAATAAAAGGAATTGAGAAGATCCTTTCTACCTGAATCTCTGTACAATTTAATTAACCAATTCCTACTTATTTTCTTGTGCTTAGCATTTGTGTATTTTTTTATAAGTAAACTATCTCATAGCATTTAAATTTATCAAAGTTTGCTTTTCAAACAGTTGAACCGGGGTTATGCATGTTGTTGTGCACTTGTGTGCACATAATTATGTTCAACTGCTATTTGCTTCACCTTAGTCCTCAGGTGGCTAATTTGTTTAAATAAGGTTTTTGAATTAACTAGTTATAACCAACAAGCTTTACTTATTCATATGATCATCAAACTTTTCTTTAAATCTGGGTTCATGTTAACTGCCTATAGTTTCTTTTCCTTACTTTACAATACTTACAGTTATTATGTGAATAGTTTCTAGTCTCTAAAACAATCTTGTACATAAGCATACATCACTAGTTCGCCTATGCTTCAGATCTACTATAAGACTTATTACTTGAGGCAACAAAGATTTCTTACTGACAGGTTATAATATAAAGCTAAATTTCATTATCTTTTTCTTCACTGAGACTAGTTCCACCACAAGTAGTTTAAACCCTCCAATACATTGCAAATTTGGGTTACAACATAATTCAAACATTACCACAAATCGGTTTTTTTAGCAAAAGAAACAAGGAACATAAAGCAACATTCTTCTACAAATCACAAATTTAGTTAACTAGCAAATTCATCTTAGCATCATGCTCCTGCCCCTTTTCCCTTAGCTTCCTTCTTCCCTGTAGACACCATATGATCTGCTCCACCATGAGAGTGGAGCACCCATTTGATGCAAGCAACAAACAGGTCAGACTAAAGTCTGGTATGAGTAAATTCAATTGACACTACATAAGATTTATGAAGTTAGTTCCACATCCTTTATTTCAGAAATTAAGTGTTCTACTCAGGTTATTAAACTACTTCCTCATATACACCTTTTGTATCCTTACAGTGAAGTGAGTAAATTGCTAAATACATATACTTGTGTTTAAACTAATTTCTTAGCAGAAATTCTCATTTCAAGAATTCATAGCAGCCATCACACAAATCACACAAGCATCTCATAAACATGAACAAGCAAAACCCATATCATTGAGCTAAGGCATCAAAACTGAGTCCGCATACTAGAACTCACCATACCCCTAACATATTCACCTCTGCTTGTAAGTTCATTTCATATCATTTTTAAGGGTCCAATATCACATTCATGGTTGCACTGGTGCACACTGCCTGGAACTACTGTTTGATTTCTAGTGCACTACAAGCTATTTGGACATGAACATGCCATGTGCAAACTCACACCCCATCCTTGATGCAAGCCAACCACCATGTCATACCCACTTCCCTCATACCCAACCTGATAGAGGTGACCCAATTCCTTAGTTTAATTACTAAGTTTTCCTTCCATGTGTGCAGGTATCAACTATACTATGTCATGCTCAAAACCTTTATGTACCTAACCAGTATATGCAAGCAGTTTTCATGCATCCATGAAACATTCATCCATTCATACATTTCAACAATCAATTAATCACATCTGTGTATCATTTCAAGTCAGTTTTGTTCAGAGATGGCCTTTGGCTAAAGCATAGATCAAAATATTTTAGGAGATAAAATACTACTGTAGTTCCCAGTAACAAGATCCTTGCAGTCAATTTATATATATATTTTTCTTTGAAATGTGTTCACTTATTGCTCAACCTTTTTTTTCAGAGAGTACTTAATGGTGGATCAAGATTTAGCATATGGAAATTCCACTGCATGTCAATCATCCTTTCAAAATACAAGACATAAGCCAGAGGACCCCTTCCTCTTACTGCCTTGCACCTTACTTTTCTTATTAGTTTATGCTTTAACTAAAAACATTTTTCAGGTTTATAATCATATAAATAAATCAGTTATTATCATCCTATCATTAGATATACACCATGTGTAAACTATCATTAGATTAAATGATAACTAACAATATACTTCAGGAGTATCAGAAAAATAAAATGGTAACTAAAAATGCAAGAAAACTTCAAACATAAGTAAAATGATTTAGAGGTTAAATGGCTGCCTTTCATAGGTCTTAATGCCTTGCCAAGTGAGGGTTTACTCACCAAGTTTCTTCTTCCCAAGTCTTGATTCAGGTCTGCCATTATTTTCCTCAAACTGCTGCCTACTTTCTTTTCTATATTTTGTTTTCTGGTTTTCTAATGTGTACCCGTAGGAGATAATGTGGTATATGGTGGAGTTGTTAGGGTTTTAAGGTTAGTTAGGTAATTTATTTTCATCAGAAATCCCATTATTATTTCTGATCTCACCCAACAGTTTACCCTCTCCACTTTCCCTCTCTGCCATTTTCCCCCTTTTTCCTTGTCTCAACTCATTTTGGCAAATTTCTTTACACACTATATGCATGATTTCTTTAGCTCGGGCATTTCTTGTCTTTTCTGGTTTTAATCATGCATATAAGTTTAATTGTATGGCCAGCTATGTGTGTGTTTCTACTAAATGCTGGGTACATGCATATATATTCATATGTATTTTTTTTTTCTACCCACACAAGCCACTGTGCTTGTACTTATGCTATGGAAGTTAGAGTTAAAGTCTTCCTTAGGTTGTTTATGCATTTTGTTCAAACTATTGTGCATTCATACTTAATGGTCATGCACTAATTCATTTCTTATTTGCTTGCAAGATTCTTACTGAATTACTTGCTCAGGCTGTACACTGCAACAGTGTGCACATGCACCAGGACATAAATTCTCATTTTCACACAAGCATTTCCCAGAAAATTGTATTTATATTTTTTTTTCACATAACTAAAATAAAATTTGAATGACTTAAATTTTCTACATGCTTGCTTAACTAGGGCTGTCACAATTTCTCTGATATGTTAGCCTTGAACGAACTGGAACAAAAAGATATATATATATAAGGGGTTTTGTACAAGGTAGGTACTAACAGGTGCATTCTTTTCTTTGGTCAGATATTTTTTTTTCTACTTTGACTAAACAAGATTTTTTTTATATTGAAACTGAAATGATTCATACACATTTTCGAAATGACTTTTTTGTGCTGAGATGATATCATTTAATGCAAATGTCTCCATCTATGTTTACATACTTATTCCATTTGATTTTGTATGTAGATATTTTTTCTTTATTATTGCCTTGCATATACAAAATTCACATACATATATCCCTTGCCTGGTTTTGCTTTTATGTCTTATATGCTCAATATAAAATTGTTTTAGTTGTTTGTATTGGTTTAACTTATGTTGCATATGCACAAATAACCACTTATATACTTTTTATTTCTATTCTTTCACATATACCTTGAGTTTAAGTTATTAATACTTAATCTATGTCCATATATTTTATTTTATACTTATATTTAGTATTGATATGGTTGACTTTATTTCAAGCATTATTATCTAGATTACATCCATATATATATATCAAATGTTAATAAAGTAGAGCTTTTTAATTTAATTCAATGTGAATAAGATAGATTTTACTTTAAATATTTTTGAAAGGCTTTATTTTGAATTTTCAAATCATAGTCTCCTTCCAAAATACACATATATATATGTAAATAAATAGTAAATGGCCAAAAGTCTTATTTGTTTTTTAGAATGACAAGTTTGTATTTTTTAATTAGATTAAATACTTATTAAAAAATATTGCCAAAATTCCGAGTCGTTACATTCCTCCCCCCTTGAATCTTTTCGTCCTCGAAAAGGAATGAAGCCAGAATTATTAAAATGCTTAAAATCAGATAAATTTTCTTTGATCATTTTTAATCTACTTTAAAAATCTATGTAATATTACTAAAATAGTTTTTATACAAATACTTTTATAACTCGATGTTTCGACAAGTCCATCATTATTCTCACAGAAATTTGGTCATACATTGATCAAGCGTACGACTGAAAATCTGTAAGTGCTTCGTAGACCCGTTTCCAACATCCAGTGAAAATATTTTGAAAAATAATTTTATTGAAAATATAGAAAACAGTTTTTGAAAATAGAGGAAATATCCTTGGTGAGAATGCTCTGGAAATCGTCACCCCCATCCATGGTCGCAATTACACCCTGGGTTACGTTGCCATCGCAACAAAAGTCCATGTAACTGTAGGCACCCCGAGCCCCTCGATTATGCCATGAAACCCACAACAGATCGCAGTAACATTTCAGGGTTACGTTGTCATCGCAGCAAAAGTCCATGCAACTGTAGGCATCAGTGCCCTCGATTTTCGCTATCAAAAATGAAACCTCTCCGCTCCCACATAGGTCGCAGTCTACCGATGTAAAATCAAACGTAGACCGTTGTTTCTCAGTGGCACACATGACTTTCGCTATGTTACCATAGGTCGCACTCTACCGATATAAAATCAAACACAGACTGTTGGCTCTAAGCAGTACACACGACTTTCGTTATGGTCTGCAGTAGATCGCAGTGACATCGAGTTACACTATCGTCACAACATAACCCAAATGCCTTTGTAGGCATCAGCGCCCTCGACTTTCGTTGCACACTACTCATAATCCTCAGGAACTAGTTTTGTCCGGGCTCCTCACTGGATCAACTTTAGAACCCCCCTTTAGGGTTCAAGGTAGTACCAACCTATGGCACTCCTCAGAAGTTCATTTCAAGGGAGCTCCTTTTTCCCCAGAGCCATTTTCAAAACTCTTTATGCTATACACATATAGTATCTTCCAAATCATACACCTAGTATGAATCTCAAGTAAATCTTCTTTCTCAAAATCGATTATCCTAAAATCGATAATTCTCAAACTAGGCTTTCCAAATCCAATATTGATTTTACCCAAAAATCAAAAGCCTTTCCAAATCCAAAGGTTCCCAAAACCTTTTTCCAAAATCCTCATAAGATCATTTTCATATATATATATATATATATATATATATATATATATATATATATATATATATATAACTTTAAAAATCTTTGGATCACTTCAAACTTGTATAAAACCCTTTTTATACTTCAAATATTCTCAAAAATCCTTTCCTTCAGGCAATAGATTCAACAAGGGAAGATTTTTCTTATATAACAAAGATATATAACTTTGTTTATTCAAAATCAAATATTCAAATTTGATTACTCTTTTTTTAAAGTTGTTTCCATCTTACTTATCATCATAAAAATATCCAACTTTCACTTTTATCCATCGTATATTTCACAAAATGTACTTTCATTTCAAAAGAAATCATTTCACATTTCTTATTCACAAATTTTCAATATCAATTTCATTCAAATCCGTACGATGTACACATATCATTCGTACGCTATACCAATCTGATCGCTCACTCGATCACACAATTACACTTCCGAACTAGTATCATCCACCCGACTTCCTAGTGCAGACTCATATCTGGTTTCTTGATCAAATACCGTCATTCTCCTTGCATAGCCATAACTATGATAGAGAATATACAGAACCAATCAACAATCCATATCTAGGTTCGCCCTCAAAAATTGAGTGAAAAATCCCAACTCGGATCGATATAACTATTTCGAAATTCTGTGCTCGAATCCGGATCAAATCACTATGCGAATAGAATAATATACATACATCCTATGTATTTATCTTCATTGATTATTAACTAAATCAATCTCCTTTTCCTATTCACATTCCCTTAGGTTCTTATTCATTTATTCATCATTGCTTCAATCCCATTTGGATTATCACCTCAATTCTTATCTCTAATGGATATTTAATCATAAACAGTTTAAACTCTGTCCAGCATAAATTTAGAAAATAGTTTGAAAAGTTTAAAATAGATAAGTAGTTGAAAAATAACTAATAGTTTGTAAAATAGCTGTAAAATAGTTAAGTAATTGTAAAATAGTTGGAAAATAGTTAAATAGTTTCAGAAATTTTAGATAATTGCAAAATAGTTGTAAAATAGTAATTAATTTGTAAATTAGTTGAAAAATAGTAATTAGTTTATAAAATAGTCGAAAAAAATTGTTAAATAGTTTCAAAAATAATTGTAAAACAAGTATAAGATAGTTTTAGGTTTAAAAAGAAAAGTTGTATAGTGCATAGTTTGGAAAAATAGATTTATATTAAAACAATTTATTTTGGAAACAGCCTAGAGCCAAACCGTTTAATTTCCAAATCTCCATTCTCATCAATCCAATTTAAATTTCCACTTCCATTTAAATTGACTCAATTCTAACTTGAATAACTTCAATTTCCCTTGAACTTGATTTATCCCCAATTCAAGTTGAAATAATCTCAGTTTCTTTCAAAATTCAAACCAAATTCCATTTGATTTTAAGCATATTCGCTTTAATTACAATTCCAAATTATTCTAATCAATTTGGACTAATGTCAATTGAACCCACTTCAATTTCAATTCATTTCAATTTCTGCTTGAATTAATTCCAATTCCCATTTGACTTTGAATTTATTCATTTTCAACTTCATTTCAAATCAATCCAATTCAAATTTTCCCTTTGAATTTTATACTTATCCATCTTCAATTCAAATTAATTTAAACTAAATTCATTTTGAACTAATGCAATTTAAATCTCAACTTTAAACCATTTCGAATTATATAAATTCGAGTTAAAGCTTTAAACGTTGATTTAATCCTTTAAATCAATTTAACCTTTACTTCTTCACAAACCTATTTCTAGGTTCAAATAATAATTCAAATCCAATTCACAATTTAAAGATTATTATTATCCAAATTATTTTAAAACACCCATACATTTCAAATTTACAGATCTCAAACCCATTTTGAGATCACACAAACTCCTAATTAAATTAACTATTTAACTTCCCAAGTTAAATCCCAATTTCAAATTGAAATTTCCAAATCAGGTTGTTAGTTAATCTATTTAACTTTCCCAAAGTTAAATTCAATTTACTTAATCCAGCCAACTTTACCCAATCTGAATTTCCATTTCAAGTTTCAAACTTCACTTTAACAATCTTCCTACTTATAAGTTCAAAAACTTATCATTTTGTGTGTCACATCACATTCCAAGGAAAACTCAAAACTCAACCATAGAGTTTATTCCATATTTATTTCCTTTGCACACTAGGTTACCTTTAAATTTTAAACCCCCTTTGGTTTTAAATTTAAACAAATTTATTTTAGCATTTTGAAACAATTCAAATGTTTCTAGACTTAGGTTTTTAAAACTTCACAATTTAAAACCCTCTTTAATTCACAAGTTATACTCAACTAAGTTTACTTCCTTAAAACCTTTCATTATTTTAGGATAATAACCGAGGTTATTATAACTGGAAACCAATTCACTGTTATCTTATTTTGAAAACCCATCTCCAAATTTAAGATTTTAATTTCAGTTTGAATTCATTTCAAACTTATCTTCATTCAATTTCAGTTTGATTGTATTTCTGTTACCATTTAGTTCTCATTATTTCTATTTAATTCCAACGATTTAACAACCAATTAACTTAGTATTTATTTGAATGAAATATTGCTTTATATATCAAACTATAATCTTATATAAAATCATTTAAAATCTTTATATAAGAAAATAACAAGTATGCTCTCATATATACACACACACTCAACTCATTCTAGGGTACCATTCACCCCATCCTTAATGAGTATCTCCCACCAGAGCTAAGGTTCTCGCTTAACCTCGCTCTGATACCAACTGTAATGACCCAAAATTTTCAATCTCGAAAACTTCAGATAGTTAGGGAAAGAAGAAAGAGATAGAAGAAGAAGAAACACCACAAAGATTCTCACATTCGCAGCGAATGAAAATAAAATATCAAATAATATCAGTTTACAAAAGAATTCCGTATCCGTCAAATACAATTATAATATATCAGAGTTACACATATATACATACACTGGATATACACAATCATCATATCTCAAATATATAACAATATAATACAGCGGAAACACTCCATACGTTCTTGCCATCCAGCTCGCCTCCTGAGCTCCAGAACGTCCTTACCTAAAAATCTATAATACTCGGTCTGACCTGAGCATTACATCAAAGTAACACCCGGGTTAGGCTGGAAACCAGCGTGAGTAAACTCATCTAACATGAAATACCAAAGCATAAAACTTATTTAAACCCGAGGTAACTCGTGTCAATTTTCAAATTCACAATTTTTTATAGACACCACTAATTTCACACATCAATATATAGGTACCAAAACTTAGGTTAAATGGTCCAAATCACTTAAATCATTCCATACGAGCCTATTGATTTCACATATCGATTTATAAGAATCGAAGTGGTTTCGGGTATTTACTAATACCCGACTCCGGTCTCTTCGAATATAATACCATCTTAGCCAAGTTATTTAAGTTAACCACAATTTAATTTTAAATACAAGATGTCACATTTTACACAGAAATACATCACCATTAATAACCACATTATAAATGTCCACCCAAACATTTCATATCACAAAACATTTCATATCACAGAATAATACAGCATATCATCCAATAGATATCATCCAATTTAGATATTTTACTCAAACAATCATTCATAAGCAATTATTGTTAATCCCTATTATAATTAATTTAATTAACTTAAATTAAATCAATTACTTAAGAATAGATCACCTAACTTTGCTTAATCAACCATTAATTAATTACTACCTTTTAAGCTATCATTCATTCTTCAAATGCCCATCTTATTTAATCCCCTTGATTAATTTATCTTTAATTACATAGAGTAATTATCCTTCAATTAATTTCACAAATTAACTATCCTTAACCATTTACAATAATTAACCATTAATTACTCTCATTGTATTACGTTAATTAATGATCCTTAATTACTTCTTCAATTAATTATTAATTATATTTAATAATAAATCTTAAATTAATTATTCATTAATCTGCCTTGATTAATCACAATCAGAAATTACTTTCTTAAATTACTCCATCAATTAAACCAACTCCTTGATTAATCATATTAATAAATCCTTTAATTAGTCTGAGTAATTATCACTTAATTCCTTCCACCCAGTAATTATCCTAAATTACTTCCCATCAAGAAATTTCTTTTTAATTAATTACATCCAGTAATTATCCATTCATTATTTCACTAAGTAATTACACCACATTAATTACCTTGAGTAATTATACTTAATCTTTAATTAATTACATCTATTAATTAACTTCATATAACTTTTATCAGTTAATTCTTAAATTAATTACACTAAGTAATTAATTATTAATTACTTCTACTAAGTAATTATTCTTCATATTAATCACACCATGTATTTAACCCAAAACTACTTTCAATCTTCAATTAATTACACTCTGTCATTACCTTTACTAATTACTTCATTAGTTAATTATCCTTAATTACAAATAAGTAATTAACCTTTTATTTACTTGATTAATTAATTACTCTTAATTAATCTCAACTTACAAAATTAAGAATAAACTTGCATTTATATTAAATATCTTCATTAAGACCATTTTAGAAATCAAATTGAAATATGATTTTTTTACTTTTAAAATTAAACAATTCAAACACTTAAGTTTTAAATAAACTTAAAATCTTAGAATATCTTTTTCAAGCATATTGGATTAAAACAACATTTAACCTTGAAATCCAAATGTCATATCCTTTAAACTTATTCATTTAAAATGAATTTTAAATGAAATTTACATTCCTTTATAATTTCTTTGAATGTAACCTTAACTTGAAACATTTATATTTCAATCTCATTTGAATTTCTTAATCTTGATCAAATATTTTAAATTGGAAATATATTGAATTAAAAAGTCAAAATCAATTTAATTATCCACTTTAAAATCAACAATCTTATACATTTGAATTTTAAATTATATTAAATTAAAGTACCCTTAAAATTTGATTTCCACTTGTTTGAAACTTGTTTACAACTTAACCCTTAATTTCTTCCTACAGAACTTTGATTTAAAAATCTACAGGCTTGATTATCTTCCTATAAATCTTGCATCTACTCGGCTCAGATATACAAAAGATCATACCCGAGTTAACCCTTCAACAAACCCGAGCTAACCCCTCCACCAACCCGAGCTTGCCTTCGAGACAGACCCCACTCAAAAACTTCGAGACCATCTCCTGGAAACACGAAGAAATCCCAAGCTCGTCCTTCGTTCCCAAACCCAATTCTTTCGCCAAACACCGGAATCGTGCACGTGCACGTGCACCGGCCACTTCGGCCATCGTCGATCGTCGCAATGCTCCTCAACAACTCCACTAACCCACGCGATCACGAATACAAACCCAGATTCAAAGATACAACTCAAAATCAACAACGAGCCTTTCGAACAAAATCTGGAACACACGCAGACGACAAATCATCTCATCGTCGATGATCATGGTGACCGGAACTCACAGGCTTTGCTCCAGAGCAGCACCACGTCCCCACGCAGCGATCTCTCGTCAACGACGAAATAGACTCGTCAACGCAGACAACCCAAACCCAATACAAAACCCTACTCGACCCAATTCCGCTCGACTCAGCCATTGGAAAAATTTTCCAGTATTTTTCCTGCATGCATCCTCCTACCAACCACCTTTGACTAAGGTATCACCCCCGATCATCACGTCGATCAACGGAAAACCATCAAAACCCCCAATTCGAACAACACGTGAATTCTCAACAATTCCCAATCTAAAAATTACGAAATGCATATCAAAATTCACGATTTTCAAACATGATCACATTCAAGTAATTCAAATTAGAATTAAAGATAGTTGATTTTTAACAAGAATTTTAGTTTCACTGTTAATCCCCTATTTAAAATTATCAGTTGCATTTAAAATCACGAAACTATTTTTATGATCTTCATTATACATTTTCAAACAATTTACATTTACATAATCAAGGCTAATATGGATCTGATAGAGAGATTTGCAATAAAAGTTTAAAAGCTTTTACTCATAGTAAAAGTTTGAGCAGAGAATAAATCTTGCTTTTGAAAAACTGCTAGTCTGAATTCCCTTTGATCTTCTTGTTTGATTGATGAAGTTGTTGTTTAAGGTTACAAGATAGGAGTGCTTATGTGTTTCTTTGATATGTTAGCCTTGAACGAACTGGAACAAAAAGATATATATATATATATATATATATATATATATATAGAGAGAGAGAGAGAGAGAGAGAGAGAGAGAGAGAAGAGGTTTTGTACAGGGTAGGTATTAACTGGTGCATTCTTTTTTTTGGTCAGATATTTTTTTCTACTTTGACTAAACAAGATTTTTTTTATATTGAAACTGAAATGATTCATACAAATTTTTGAAATGACTTTTTTTATGCTGAGATGATATCATTTAATACAAATGTCTCCATCTATGTTTACATACTTATTCCATTTGATTTTGTATGTAGATATTTTTTCTTTATTATTGCCTTGCATATACAAAATTCACATACACATATCCCTTGCCTGGTTTTGCTTTTATGTCTTATATGCTCAATATAAAATTATTTTAGTTATTTGTATTGGTTTAACTTATGTTGCATATGCACAAATAACCACTTATATACTTTTTATTTCTATTCTTTCATATATACCTTGAGTTTAAGTTATCAATACTTAATCTATGTCCATATATTTTATTTTATACTTACATTTAGTATTGATATGGTTGACTTTATTTCAAGCATTATTATCTAGATTACATCTATATATATATATATATATATCAAATGTTAATAAGGTAGAGCTCTTTAATTTAATACAATGCGAATAAGATAGATTTTACTTTAAATATTTTTGAAAGGCTTTATTTTGAATTTTCAAATCATAGTCTCCTTCCAAAATACACACACACACACACACACACACACACACACATATATATATATATATATGTAAATAAATAGTAAATGGTCAAAAGTCTTATTTGTTTTTTAGAATGAAAAGTTTGTATTTTATTTAATTAGATTAAATGCTTATTAAAATAATATTGCCAAAATCTCGGGTCGTCACACTTTTTCTTTATAAATTTTATGAAGTTGTGGTTCGATTGCCTTTACAAAAAGTCCTTGCACTGGATCCATAAAGCGATGCGTCAAATGATAAAGCTGACCCTGGGCTTTGTGGTAATGTATGTGCAAGAACAGTGTTATGAAATTTCATGGATGTCATTCGTTCTCTAAAGGGTGCAGGATAATACTTATTCTATTAAAGTTGTTTAGTGTGCATAAATTCTGATAATTACATTTGGTTTGAAAGGTTTTGTGAAATTATTGATTATCTTTTATACATTTCACAATTGCAAATTTTTAAGGGTACGAGAATTATAACAATCATATGGATTTTACTTTGCAGTAATGTTGTGTCGTTTAAGGCCTTTTTTATTTATATAGTTCATTAATGCTATAGAAATGAAATTAGAATTAGATTTTTGGATCCACTAACATATACTGCTTCAACGACTACCAATTTGAACTTATATGCATAAAATAAATGTGCACATCTTTTAAACACATTTCCCATGTTGAGTGGCTCTAATGCCTACTCGCAAAATGTCAGGTGGTATATCATAAAATTATAATATAAAAATTTCCATTCATCTTCATACAATTGGTGTTCAACGTCTAAGTTAGCTACTACTATTGACAACAACCTAGAAAATGCATGAAGAAAAATTATTACATCAATTTAACTACTACAAAATTTTATATCAATATTACGATAAACTATAATTCGAAATCTATACATTAGCGTCAAGTAGTTTTATACTTCAACAAGTATTGAGCGTTCGTGAGGAAGGGAGTATCATGGGAGGTGTGACCTTTATGGTTTAAAAGAAAATTTCCTTATATATTAACATGCTGATTTATTAGTTTTTAAAATATAGAAGATGCAAGTTTTTTAAGTTCCAAACTATTGAAAATGCTGATTTTAATAATTATTACATTTATCTACATATTGACGCAATGGTTGATTACTCTGTTTACCTATTTAATTATTTCCTAAAATAACTTAGTCACATTTATATTTTGATAAATGATTCATTTGTGCATGTGTGCACATAGAAAATGCAACATTTCATGCATATCAAGATATTTCGTAAGATTAAAAAAATTCTTACAATCAATGTTTTATAACACCAATTCCTCCCATGCACGTGCATCGCACATGCCAAAGTACTCGTGTGTGTGTGTGTGTATGTTTAAACTATTTATTTAAATTTATGTTAATATTTTGAAAATAAATTTTGGTAATAACTTTAATATATATATAATATGTTGATATTATTTATTTAAACTTATGTTATATTTTAAAAATAGATTTTGTGATAAATTTTAATAAATAAAAGTGGAAGGTAAACTAGAGTTGTTTGGAATTAAATTTGTTTAAGAATTTAATATAAATAAGAATTTATTTGAAAATTATTGATTTTGATATGTTAAAGATATGATTTTTATAACTTGATAACTAGATTTTGAGTTAAGGTGATTAAATGAATATTTACAAATTTAAATAAAATTGAAACTGAATATTTAATATTGATTTAAAATTTGTAATGTGAAATTCATTTAAAGGCTATAAAAAATGATTTAGTTGAATTTCGAAATATTAGAAGAAATTTATCAAATTGAGTTATTGTAAATTATTTGAATATGTAAATATTGAAATCTATTAAAATTGGAAGTAGTTTCAATTTGTAGTTCAAACTTGGATTTGAAATCGATATAAATAAAAATGGTTTTAATGAGAATTTGAATTGAACCTTTAATCTTTAAATTGAAATTGTTGATCAGGGACTGATTTAAATTGAATTTTAGAATTAAAATTGATTTGAATCGATTTGTGAAATTGAAAGAAATTATATTTTAATATATATATATATAAAGTGTTTTAATATATATATATATATAAAGTGTTTTAATATATATAAATTATTTTTAATATATAAACTATTTTTAATCTACAACCTATTTTTAAATATAAACTAATTTCAATTTATAACTATTTCAATATATATATATATATATATATAAACTATTTTCAATGTTGATACTATGTATGTGGGAATTGTTATGATTATATTTAGTTTAATACTTATATTTTGATATGATGGTTTAAACTATTTTTGTGAATAGGATTTCGAAAGTGAATACGATTTTGAAGCGATATGATTTTTTTTGAAAAGAATATGATATTTTGATATGAAGTATGAACTGTTTAAAAAGTTATAAAAGTGATTTTGTAAAATGCTCACAGTGTGAAATAAGCGCTTGGTTGTTAAAGGGACCGGGATCGGATATTGTCATACTCTTTGCCAATACCGAAAACCACTATAACAATCGTGTATATGGTGGAGATTCCAGAACAAAGTAGGATGGTTTGGCGACGATTCTATATGAGGTATTAGCATAGCCCTGATTCTTGTGAGTCAGCTTGATGTGGCTAAAATAGGAGCTATACCGGGCCAAGTGGGTCGCTCTCCCTATCAGGCACATTTCTTCTATGCCATTCTATTACTTTTGTGATTCGATTGGGTGCACCATTTATTTGGGAATGTGTCTTGAGGTGGGTGGTAGTAGCTGCTATGCGTTACCACCAGTTCGGGTGTGCAAACGGTATTTGTACCGTGGCATTGCCTCGCATGCCTTGTTACATGTCTTATCGCGCATTCTACGAGTTTGGTTTGTACCATACCTATGGAGTACCCTCTGATAGCCCTCTAGTTTACGGAGGAATTACAGTACTGTATAGACTATAGGAATATATAAAATGTGTTAAGGGGGATATGGGTAACGCCCTAACGCTATTTTAATAGTTTACTTTACTATAGACATTATCTATGTAGCGTATTGCACTATGTATGTAGATAATTTAATGGATCTTTAAAGGATGGGAATCCCAAACATCATTTAAGTTATTCTGTATTTCAGTTGACCTTTCACTTGAGTTGATTTACTTGTATATATAAGAATGTTAATCCTAACTCGAGTGTTTTGTGTTTTGCTTTATGCTTGAGTCAGATTATGTATCACGGTATTTGAGAATAACCTTTGGAGCTTGGAATTTTGCTTGGAGATCTATCTTTTATCGTTCATCTTTCCAGTTATTTCAGCTATTTCCAGTTACTTAAGTTCAGTCTTGTCAGTTACTTTTGTATTTGAGACTACTCTGTATTTGAGATATCTATGATATTTTGTTTCAGACTCTAATGTTTATATAGTAGCCTAATGAACTACTATTTATCTAATAGCCTAATGAACTACTATTTATCTATTCCGCTGCTTATTATTATATTACTCTATGTCTGTGATTCTATGATTGATTTTATTTACTATATATGCAAAATTTGGCCAAATATAAATTAACAATATGTTGTTTTGAGCAATTCAAGCCTGACATGAGTGGATGATTGTCGATTTAAATGGTTCAAAATACCAGGTCGTTACAAGAGGTGTTGGGAAATTTTGCACCAAATTGGCTAGATAATATCAAAATTGAATCTGAAACTTTAAGACCTCATAGGCCTATTCATATCGTGGGACGTTATATGGAAGATGCCAGGATGAAGATGATGGTAAAGGTTCAGTAGAGTGAAGACGAAGGCGATCGCATATGAAAAATCGGTGAGAGCATGAGAACAACTTTTCCGGAGCTCTCTACTGGGTGAGATTTCAAATTGTCATCAGCTTTCATATTGGATATCATATTAGATATTTTATACTGGATATTTCAGTATCCTACATACTAGGATTGATGTGGATGTTACTTTTCGATGTTGATCTTATGTGTGCCTATTTGATGTTTGACGATTAGTGTTTGATATGATTACTTATGATTATACTGTTGTTAGGTATGTAGGATAGCTACAGTTGATCTTAAGTTATTCGATTTGGGGATTTCAGGGATGAAATTCCTATGGTGGAGGTGAGTGTAATGACCCGTATTTTACGTATCGGAAAATCATAAAATATATTTTTTCGTTCATGTTGGTCTATATGAATCTATAACTTTAGACGCCATCGAGTATTGACATTTTTGACCCTTAGTAATTTTATTGGACAATTTGGACCTAGATTTATTTTCTGACATTTTCAGTGGTTGTACATATTTCATCGATATACGCGCACCGATGCGCCATAAAATTTGGACTAACAGAAAATATTCCCGGTTCAAGGAGATAGTGTATGAGCTAAGAAGTCGAAATTTTTTGAGATCGAACATTGCGGTAGCTCGTACTACTTAAAAACTTCCAAAAATAGTGTCCTATAGCACAATTTCAGATTTCGACAAAACTTGTGCCTTGGAAAGGGAAAAATACGATGATTCGTGTAGTCCACAATTGGAATTCCTAGAAATTATACGAGCACAAAACGCACGTTGGAATTTCAAAAATTCAAGAAAAAGGTTTCAAATAAACTCTAACCCTATCCCTACCCTATATATATCTCCATTCATTATTCTAGCCGCATGATTCCACCTCCTTTATGTATTTCCCTCCTTCATGAAACCCAAAACCCACCTCCCACACCTATCTTCCTCCTCCTCATTCTCTATGAAATCATCACCATTTTTGAAAAAATAAAATCCGGGTCTTTATATTTTACAAGGGCTACGCAGCAATGTCTTCGAATGAACCTAGATTTGTCTATGATGGCTGAAAACTACGGATCCGGCAAGGAGGTGATTTTGGAGGTGATCAGAATAGGAAATAATTTATATGGGTTTGTTCATCTTGGCGAGGATAGTCTAAAAATATAGATCATTTGGGCTATAGATGGACATGGTGCATCAGCTTACTTAGAAAATTATAGGAATAAATGGGTTGTTCACATTCTAATGGCTAAGAGTGTCACTGTGAGTGAAACGACCCGACTTTCTCACCATAGAAAATCGCATCATTTTTAAGAAAGAAAGGGATAGAAAAGAGAAAAGACAGAGAAGAAGAAAGAACAACATCAGAATCTAAACAGCGGAATGAATAAATTATATTAATCACATAATACATTACATAGTACCATATACATCAGAGATACACAGCTAAAACAACACATACTAGACAGTTATAAACACATGTCCAATTATTACAACTCAATACAACACAAAGACAAACGACTCAGAGAACACATAGCGGAATACTATACAGCTATATGCAGAAGCCTCTTGCTCCATTGCTCCTCCAGAATTCGTCAAGCCAACCTGAATTCCCCTGGCTACTTGTAAAATTTTGAGTATTCAAGAGTTTAAGAAAAACAGAATAAACTCCGGGTCAGACATGGGTCTGGTGTGAGTAAACGGTCAAAGTTGCTTAACTTTTAAAAACCTTTGAAAGAAAAGGTACCACGTAAGACTTCCCACACACAAACATGGAAAAGTTTTTACCTTACGCTAACCAAAACATTTGATAGGAAATTCAATGATATTATAATTGGTCTAGGGTTTTCAAATAAATATGAAATAGCCGAAATTGTTAGATTTATTAAATTCCAGCTACTAGCCACAAAAGTGGGTAATACAATCAAATCCGATGGAACTTATTGGATTTTGGATTCCATACAATGGCAGGGCTACTGGGGTACCGCCCGTCACAGTACGTGGCCTAGATCACCGTACCGAGGTGTACGCCCGCTCCCCTGCAACACAAAGCCGGAACCATTCCTTACTGAACAGTTCTGAATAAGACAACCCCGGCGGATGTAGCTATTCAGCTGCCCACACAGCCGAAATAAAAGGGAATCTAGAAAGGGATTAATCTCATCCTACTTGGGCATGACCCACTTAGCCTTGCTGCACCTCCCCTGTTTTAGCCATTCTCGGTTGATGAGGCTTGAGGCTACGATTACCTTTAGTGAACACATCACTTAGAATGCTCATCGTCCACCTGACGATGTTCTGAAAGCATTCAATCCATACAAGTTCGTTCTGGGATCGAACGAAACCGAAGGCATTATCTCGTTACACTCATTTTGGAATCACCCTCAGAGTTAACGACAATAACCCTTGCACTCTGAATCTTCCTCTTCACTTGAGATTCACGACCTATCGTTAATTTGGATCGATGTGGTTTTCGGATATCCAAATATGGAAACCCGATCCCGGTCTCGTCGGAATCCAAAACGTATCTTTTAGGTCTAAGTTGTTTAAGGTTAAATAATTCAATTCAACTATCTATATACACACAGATAGATAATTCACAAGTCACACTTGATAATCACATTATCAAAATAAACAGATGATCCGTAACAAAATAGGTAATCCATATCATCATCACTATAGATAATCTATATTACCATCACAATGCAACCAAGCATTCATACCACACAACATTACTTATCTCATTTCTGAGATTACATCCATTCAATACAATCAATGTCATCCATTCATACATAAGCAACGATTTACTTAATCACAACATAATTAATTAAAAATGAATTAAATTAACTATCTCTATCTCTAATTAATTTAAAGTGAATTATAATTACTTCATCTCCTAATTAATTTAAAAATAATTAAATTAATTACCTTTATCACAATAATCTTGCTTACTTATCCATTAATTAAACCAATTAATTAATCATCATCTTAATTAATCAACCTTGATTAATTAACTCTTAATCAAGTAATTAGTCCTTAATTATTCTCATTAATCGCATTAATTAATGAACCTTAATTAATTACTTCCATTAATTAATTAACTATAATTAATTACATTATTTATTAATTAATTACATTAATTAATAATGCTTAAATTAATTGTTTTCAATTAATCAACTTTAATAAATATAAACAGTAATAAATTATTCTTAATTACTTCTTAATTACTTTTAAGTACTCTTATAAATTCTTTGATTTATTACACCAAGTAATAAACCCTTAATTACTTTAACAAGTAATTATCCATTTAAAATTTATTTCCCAATAAGTAATTTCACTTATCTTAATTACCCCTGTAATTTATTCATCAATTACTTATCTTAAGTAATTTCTTTTATCAAAACTCATTAAGTAAACATACTTAATCATTTATCAAGCGACTTCTTAATTAATTAACAAATTAATTAACTTACTTGATCACACTCATCTCATAAATCAAAATTGAGTAATTCATCCCTTAATTACTCTCTGACCCAATTAATCATTAATTACAGATTAATTATCCTTCAACTATAGACTAATAAACCTTAATTATTAATCAATCCTTTAATACAAAGTAATCAATCACTAATTACTTTTATAATTAATTAATTAACCTTAATTAACCAATTAATTATCTCTTAATCATTATTTAATAAAACTTAATTATTAATTAACAACCTTAATTACAAATTAATTAATTCATAATTAAAATTAATCAATCCTTAATTACAATTAATTAACCTTTAATAATAGTTAATTAATTCTTAATTAACTTGCATTAGATTGATAACCTTTTTAATTATTAATTAAGAAAACCCAATTATTACTTAATAAAACCTTTATTAAGTATTAATTAATTACTATTTTAATTAACCCCTAATTACTTAATTAATAAGTAATTATAATTTAATTAATCATTAGTCATTAATTAAATCATCATAATTATTAATTAATTAAATTAATAATTATACTTAATTAGTTACTTAATTAATCCTTTAAAATAATTAATTTAATTAATTAATTAAACTTAAAAAAAATTAATTAACTAATTAAATTTATTCATTAACACTTAATTATTCTTTAAGATAAAACATTATCCTAAATTAACCTTGAAAACTTTGCTTAACTTAATTCATTAAGTAGTATAAAATATAAAGTAATCATTAATTACTTCCTTTTAATTATTAATTAACTAATTTAAAAACATTTCCTTATAATCTCATTTTTATATTTCAAATAGGTTTGAAAAATAACATTAAGGTTTTAACTTAAAAGTTAAATCCATTCATACAAATTCATTTGTATAAGCAAATCAATTCAAAGAAATGAATTTCAAGGATTAATTTAGCTTAAATTATTTATAGTTAAAAACTCACTTTATTTCAAATTATAAAATCTTGTAAAACATTTCAACTTGCGTTCAACTCATGTATACTTGAATCAAGAAACAAGTACACCATCTTTTTTTATTATAAAACAATTTGACTTTAAAATTTTAAAAACTGTTTTAGTTAAAACTTTAAAACTGTTAAACTTAACAGTTTAACCAGCATGCAAAAGACCCAGAAATAACGCGAGTTTTCCCCCGAGTCATCCACTATATGTCCCGAGACCTCCTCGAGAAAAACAAGCAAACCCAAAAAAAAAACCACTAACACCCAACAACGCCTCGTGCACCTGCGCTAGTGCCGTAACCACCTCCGGTCAACGACGAACCCACCGACACGTCACTCAACAACCCTACAAGCATCTACGATCAACCAAACATCGACACATGCCTTGATTCAAAATCGAGCTCCTTAGGGTGAACTGAAACCCAAACCATCATCAGAAAAATCCCTGAACTCACATCTCCGATCACGATAACCGCCTCGATTCTGGCTATGGTTTGCCGACCCACCGCGCCTCCTTCTCCCAAAATTTCTTCAAGCTCGATGCAAAAATGAAGATGCAGAAGACAAATTCTGTAATGACCCGCTATTTTGGACTATTCGCATCCGCACATGTCGGACTTGAATAATTCAAAATACCGAATTATTAATTTAAATTTGGCAAAACTGAGATATACGATAAATAAATAATCATAGAATCACAAACACAGAGTAATAATATGCAGTGGAAGCAAAAGATAGTAGTTCATGAAGCTACTATATAAATAACAGAGTTAAATAAGTTACAACAGAAGTCTCGAATACAATAGTCAAATACAAGAATCAGAATACATCACTGGAATCAACTGGATATCTAAAAACTGGATAGATAGCTGGATCTCCAGGCGAAGCTCCAACTCCAAAGGTGAGTCTCAAAAGCTGAACCACTCAGTCTGACCCAAGCGTAACGCAAAATACAAAACACTCGAGTCAGGATTAACATTCTTATATCAATAAATCCAACTCAAGTGAAATAACAACTGAAATACAAGTAACTCAAAGGACATTGGAATAACCATCCTCTAAGGATCCGTTAAACTATCTACCATGTAGTAGTGTATGCTAAATAGATAATGCCTATCGGTAATATAAAGTATCAAAATAGTGTTAAGGCGTTACCATTATCCCCCTTAACACATTTTATATAAGTGTTATAGTCTATACAGCAAAGTAAACTCCACCGTAAACTGGTGGGCTATCAGGGAGTACTCCATAGGTATAACACAAAACAAATTCGTAGTGGTCGCGTATATAGGGATACAAGTATGACAAGGCACATGAGGCTATACCCAAGGTAGTGAAACTACCATTTGCCTGATCCGAACTGGTGAGAATGCATCGCTGCAACGATCGCAACACCGCGAAACAACACTCCCAAAAGTACAAGGGTGCACCAATCAATAACAAGTAATGTGTAGTATCGAAGAAGTGTGTTCGCTCGAGGTAGCTAATCCCATTTGGCCCAGCACGGCAACTGTTTTAGTCATTTCCAATTTGACACAAGTGTCAAGGCTATCCATTATCGTTCTCTTTCTTCAGTCATCACGTACACCATTTCAACCACTTCATTCTGGATCACACTCCGCGTATAGTTATCAAAGTGGTTTTCGGTTTAGACAGAGAGTATGTCCATAACCGATTCCTGATTCTTTAGTAACCTTCGTAATTATTTCACCGATTGGTCGTTTAGTATATTTCAAAACCAAATCAAATTCAATTCAATTGAAATTTGTAAATTATTATTTCCATTGTCTTTCTAAAACAATTTCCATAATTTACGTTTCAAAACTTCCGAAATTACCATTTCAAAATCTTATAATTCAATTTCAATTTTTATTTATAACAATTCAAATATTGATTTAAATTCTTATATAAGTTTCATTACATAATCATTTAAATTAATTTAATTTGACATTCAAATCAATTTAAATTCATTGATCGATTTTATTTAATATTCATTAAGGAAATTTGTCATTCAAAACAATTTCTATTTAATTTCCAATTCATTAAATCAATTACTTAAGTTCAACTTTATTATATCAAAACTTCAAATTGAATTAAACTAGATTCGTCGATCAAGTTCTTTAACTTACAAGTCTTATATTTATTCCAAATAATCACATTTTATTTCTTGTTAAAGAAATTCAATTTCACTTATTTATTTACTTAGTTACAAATTTCAAAACTCAATTAATAAAGAAACTAAGTTTCACATATTCAAGAAGTTAAATTTCACTTATTAATTTACTTAAATAATTTTCCAAACTTAATAAAATAAGAAACCCAATTACACTTATTAACGTAGTTCAAGTTCACTTATTCAAAAGTTCAATTTCTCTTATCAAAGAATTCAAATTTTTAATTATCAAATAATTCAATCTTATTCAATTATTAAATAATTTCAAAACTTAATTATTAAGTATTTCAAGACTTAATCGTTAAATAAATTCAAAACTTAATAATTAAATAATTTCAAACTTAATTATTAAATAATTTCAAACATAATACAATGAATAATTTCAAATTTTTACTGTTAAATAATTTATTATAAAACAACGTACTTTCAACAACTACTTGTTAATATTTTGTTTCAAATATTAAATATTAACATTTTCTTTCATTAAATTGAAATTCCAACTTCCTTTCAAAACTTATTATTTATTCAAATAAAATCTTCATTTTATTTTTATTTTTCAAATCAAATTATTGACCAATCGGTTTTTTTTTAATTCTCTATCCTAGGTCAAATTCATTTGGGTATTTATCATTTCAACCCGATTCCATTCCAATTCAAAAATCAAAGCATAACAAAGGGAACTTGCAGTGTGATAACTGGGATGGTGTCAAAGTATATAAACAAGCAATAACAACAATCTATAACAATCCAATAATCAATTCAAATAATCCCGAAATAATCGTATTAATTTACATTGTTGTTTGTGCAAATTAAATAATTATTTCTAGAATCTACACTATCATTTCGTGTAGATTAAAGATTATTACACTAATTATTCTATACAATTCTACACTTGACATCAATTATTCAATTTCATACTTTATTAATTAATACAACACAAATTCAAATGGTTCAAGGGTAATTAACTATTTTTCTACATGTCAATTGATTTAAACATTTAAGGGGACATATTACACAAATTTAACCAATCAAATTCAACACATATGTCGATTCAAATTTTTAACTATTCTATGTCAAATTCAATTTCGTCATATTTATCACTTTATACCTTACAATTTAATGTCCAATATAAATAACAAACAATCAATCAATTATCAACCAAACTGAATTATCATTGCATAAATAACGGATAATGGTGTCAGATGTCACTGGTGAACTGATACAGGTAATAACATATATTACAGTGTAAATAACTAACAGCAACATATTTCAATCGTCGTTTCAATTGAAATCAAATTTAATAAATAAAAGAATATTAATCGTGAGTGATTGCTCACCTTTCGAGGCTAGATGATGAACGAGAAGATGACACGGATACGCATACTGATACAGATACTGAATTTGAATTGCGAATCCAAGCAAAACAAAATTGGCATGAATTCGATGGACAAGCTGATAGATAAGAAATAGAAGAAATCTAATCAAACTAGATCGATACAGATAAACATGAAACAAAAGCATATTATATTTGTTTTCTCAAAACAATATTCAAATTTAAATTGCATATTATATTTCAAATCATATTATAACAAAGTATTAACATACATGCAGTTTTAAATCGAAATAAAAGTACGAAACAACTTATCTACAACGTATATACTTATAACATATTATATTTATTTTTCACTATCAATCGTCATTAAAATTGTATATGTGTATCAATATATCTATATATACTATAACAGTATATTAGTATATCTCTAACATGCAAAACTTACCTAAACTAATGTATACAACAGTAAAATGAAAAATAAAGAAACCGACATCTCCAGGCTAAAATATATTTGACTATAGGCTTGAATATACAACTCATACTCATATAGTAACACAAATATGATTCACTTCTACAATGCCACTTGATATCCAACATATATATAAAGTATTATGTAGTATAAACTAATATATTATGAACTAATATTACCAGTTAGACGTTCACTGATAGAATACAAACTCATAAATTTTAAAGTAACGTATATAGTACTTGTAAGATATATAGAACATTATATAAATTCTACCATATAAAACTGTTATTTAGATATAGATAAATATAATATACGGCTAATATACAGTAACAAGTTAACGCAACTATGAACACAGGTTTAAAACATATAATATGCAGACTCATATATATAAAAAACATAGTATACAAAGGTTGCAGAGCTAGAACCTGACTTATACTATTATTATTACACATAACCTTTAAAAATTTATAAATAACTAATATATGACTAACAACAAATAAATAGCTAATAAATAAATAACTATAAATAAAACGAATATATATAATTCAACGCATACAATATAACCAAAACGCGAAACTAGAAGCACAGGGAAAATATGGATGCAAGGAAAAATATATAAACTTTACTTCCATATATGAGCACAAAATGTATTTATCAAATTTTTTGATGTAAATAGGTGTAGATGCAAAATCGAATAAAATATGTATGCAAGCTTCCTTTCATGCAGACTCAAAGTCTAATACAATTTATACAACATATATAACAAAAAAAGAGATTTTATTACCTAATATCAATGAAGAAGAGGCTGCCTCAAGTTTACATGGCAAGGTTGAGGCACTCGAAAACGTGGGAGAGTGAAGGCCTCACGACCTGCATTGTACGTCGGAGGTGGTGGCAGCGTCCAGCTATGGTGTTTGTTCGCGTGATTCCTGCCGTGGAGGGGTGATGGTACGGCTTGGCGAGGGGCCGGAGAGTGTTGACGTGATGAGGGAATGGCTACCGTGCGTGAGCTCGGGTTGGCTGCGAGTAGGGTGTGGGCTGTGGCCGATCGGCTGGAGGTGGAGGCGACTTCGGTGGAGGCACGGGAGGAGGCTGAGGTCGAGGTGGTTGCAGGGGTTCGCGGCTCGGCATGTCAAAGCAGGTGGTGGAGAGAGGAGGGGATAAGGTAGTTTGGATGGAATAAAATGAGGCATGGAGGAGGAAGAAACTTCAGGTTCTCTAGAATATGAATGAAACTCAATTTATGTAAATGTCCTTTTTCTTTCCAATGAAGATAGAACAGAAATAAGATGCAGAGGAATATGAACAAATGACCAGTTTGAATTTTTGAAAGGTTGGGATAATAATAGTCAGCAATGTGAATTCCAATAAGTAATAAAACGGCAGGCCATTGGTTTTGGGAACAAGAGACGATCAGCCTTACAAAGTTGTACATGAACAGACACATCTAGAATATTTATATAATGCAACTTCTTTCAACAGAAAAGAAAGTGAATAGCTCAAATAATAATAGTCAAGTGTGAATTTAAAAAAAATGTGAAAATGAATGGTTGTTATACTATGGCGATGACAATTGAAAGGACACCGTAAAACAAAAGATTTAAATTTCGTAACCGATAGGATTATACATTTTTCATGGATCTCAATGCATATCGGATATCGAGATACACAATTGAATATATCGTCGAGACTGTGACGATGAGACGATCAAAACGGCATATGGATATCGGTGATACGATTGAATTATAAAAATTCGAATTTTTCTACTAGCGGAAAATGCAAGAAAAACACAGAAAATTAAGATCGACGGAGCTAAAGATGTCTGAATTCGGAAAAACGACAAACTGACGGCTTGCTCAGAAGATGGTTTAGAATTTTTATGCAAAATTATTTAGGTTTCGAAAGCGTTTTATTTTCATCGCTTTTTAACTGATTAAATTGAAGTAAATTTACGCACGAAATAAACTTTCATATTTTCGGACGAAAATTTACCAGTCGCTATATTTAACAAGACGTATTCCAAATATCAAATTTATATTTCAAAATTTTATTTTTATATTTTTATTAAATTTCGCACAAATTCAGTTAATTAAATTAATTTAAAACCGTTAAAATATCCGGGTTGTTACACTCTCCCTGTTATGCCCCACCTCTATACCCACGCTAGCCAAGAAAACTACGGAGTAATGCTGTCAACTAGCACGGAGAATAAGGCTGTTGAGGAGCGACCATCCGTATAATTTCTTTGGGCGAGCACCGATATGCCAGATAAAAATATAACTTTTCATCACAAGAGGAAATCCGACATACCGACACAAACTCAAAGCTACTACACAGTGGCTATAGTAATCTTTGGAAAAAAATATAGAAATAAGCATAACACAAATTATTCACAGATAATTCATATCACAAAGGCGGAAGAAGATATGAATATATAATTAACACATGAAAGTGTATATCAGAGTAGTGGTTAAAAAGATCCACAATAATACAAAAGAATAGCAACACGTGCTATACAAAAGAATACAACTATGAGTCTATATCTCAAGTGTATACAACAAAATAAACTACTAATCTAAGTAGTTAGCCAAAAGTCAGAGTAATGAATCCCTGGGGAGAAGTCAAGTAGAAGCACCTGAAACATCTCGGTCTGACCCGAGTATTATTTAATAAGAAAATAATAAACGGATCAGTCTAACTATAAATATCAGATGAAACGATATAGAGTAAGAGATATGACTAAACACATAATAATCACAATGCCAAGCTGTGATATATATAAGTAATTGAAAATCAACAAGAGATTAATCAATATCACCAAATCTACACAAGAATCAAAGGAAATGTCATACTCCTTATTTCGTTCACCAAACCACAAATATTGACGATTATATCAATGTCAATCACAAAAGTCAATGACACACAAATTCACCAATGCACAAATATTGATAAAACTTATCAATGGAAATCACGAAAATTGGTGAAGCACAAATTCTAGAAATCATCTCAAGAAATCCAGTCAATGATACACGAATTCACCTATGCACAAAAATTGATAAATCATATGAATAGAAATCACAAAAATAGGTGAAGAAGAAAGTTTCAGAATTTGACACACGAAATCCAGAAATCACACAAAATAGGGGGAGGCCTATCACACGAACGGGAGCATGAAAACTCACCAACATATGTATCACACGAACGAGACGCTATCTCATGGTAGCTAGCCATTAATTTTTGACACACGAACGACCCGAAGACCATGGGGCACTACCCCATCAATTTGAGTCGAAACTCCACAAAACGGGGTTTAGTCTCCCTCGCAGACAAAGAGACATCGCACATTGCTAGTCTAAATCAGAAAAATGATCGTCATAATCATCAAGAAGTGTCAATTACAGTAAGCTAGTAAATATATGAGCTTAGCTTCATGTCCCATAACCAATAGCTTAACTTAAATATTTACGACCAAATTGTAGATCTCCACTAGAAAATTGTCACAAGAGTTTCAATCGAACGAGTCTAAGAATTAACCGACAAAGTAAACACAAGCGTTTCATACCACTTGTTTTACTAAGCCGTTTAATTAGATTTCTCATACGAGTGAGGTAAAGGTTTGTTTATACTAGTAGATTGGAAAACGGTTTTAAGAAACGAGCTTTGTAATAAAATCGTGTTGAAATCATTTGAAGAAAGACTTTTGATATTTACTACTAGTATAGAAAACATTTAAATTTTTTTAAAGTGACAAATCACAAAGAAGATTGTAAGAACAATCAATCATTAAAATTCACATTCGAAGACGTGAATAAAATCCAAAGAAATCGATACCGAATCCACCAAAATGGATATTCCCAAAAATCACGAAGAAAATATCATCAAAGTCGATAATAAGTAATAATAACAAAAGGGAATCAACACGAATCGATTAACGTTGGAAATTCAATCCAAAAAGGCAAAATGGACCGAAACAGCAGGTTCAGTCGACTGAACAGAGTTTTCAGTCGACTGACCCTGTACCTGGGAATTTTTCAGGTTCAGGAAACTTTCTGTTTCCAGGTTCAGTCAACTGAACAGAGGATTCAGTCGACTGAATCATGCCTCAAAACTTTCGGGTTCCAGGTTCAGTCGACTGAACAGACTTTTCAGTCGACTGAATCTTGCCTGGGCTGTTTTTTAGCCTATCCAAATGAAGAGAAAACTCTTCCAAAATGCAACCGGACGAACATTGGCTCTAAAGGTTTATGCCAATCGACAACCCGGCCCTATATGCTCCTCGATGCATCACCAAAAGCACGATCAAACATCCATATAAGGATTTTCACACAAATTTGACTTAAAAACCCAAAAATTGGAATATTCACAAAACCAATCCAAATCAAGAGCAAATGCACATGAAGAAGTGTTAGGAATTCATACCCAACAACCAAAGATAATTATAGTCATAGATGTGAGATAAAAATCTCACCTTTGAACCCAAACGATTGAAGAAGATGCTTGAAAGCAAAGAAGAATCAACCACTCTTCAAATCCAACTCAAGAAGCTTGATTCTAAGCTTTAAAAGAAGAACATTCCCAAAGTTAGGTTTAGGAATTTCTGAAATTGATAAGAAAATGAGTTGGAGAAGAAGAAGAGAAGCTTACCAATGGGTTCTTCTATTAGTTTGGAGCTAGAGTTTGATTTGTAAAAGAAAACTAGGGCTTGGATTTTTAATTTCCTCTTCCACTCTCCATTAATATAAAAGATTGAGTATAAGGAAATGAGGAATGAAGTAATGAAGAGGAGAAGGGGTTGGGACTGAATACATAAGTGGGCTCAGCCCAAATCAAAACCCTACGTGAAAAAGTAGCAAAAATCAACTTACTCCAAACATATCGAAGCTTATACTCAAAAAGGTCGTAAACGGCATTTTAAACTCAATGGGAGTGGTCCCAAGTCCTAATTCGACCGTATGCAAAAAGTATCTTTTCGGACTAAATTTCGAGTATCGATAAAATATTTAAATATAAAAATCGACAAACTTGCGGGTTGTTGCAGACTCCCCTCCTTAAAGAAATTGCGTCCTCGCAATATTTAAGAAGAAGATATATAGTAACAACCATAAAAGCATATTCAACACAAAAGAAATTTGAAATAAAAGGTTCACCTTAAAGAGCACGGGAAAGTAAGTCCGGATGTGATCGCTCGATGAACTCTCTAGACTCCCAAGAACAATCCTTAGGGTTTGAAGACCATTGAACTTTCACAAGCGAAACATCTTTATTTCGAAGTCGTTTGACCTCCGAAGCAATAATTCGAATAGGATGCTGCTCATAAGTTAAATTAGGCGAAACTTCAATTTCTTCCACAACACCGGGCTCAAGAATAGAATCGGAATCTCGAAGACATTTCCGTAATTGAGAAACGTGAAACACGTCATGGATAGCAAAAAATTGAGCCGGTAATAAAAGGCGATAAGCCATGGAACCAATACGTTCGGTGATAGGAAATGGCCCAATATATCGAGGCGCTAATTTTCCCAATCGACTGAAACGTACAACACCTTTCATAGGTGACACATGAATGAACACAAGATCTCCCACAGAAAATTCTAACTTCCTTCTTCGGTTATCGGCATAGGATTTTTGTCTACTTTGGGCTTCTTTCATCCTATGACGAATAAGATCAATCTTTTCTGTGGAATCCCGAATAAAATCTGGACCTAAAACCAACTTTTCACCGGCCTCAAGCCAACAAGAAGGAGATCGGCATGGCCTTCCATAGAGTGCCTCGAAAGGTGCCATACCAATGCAAGATTGGAAGCTATTATTATAGGAAAATTCAACAAGTGGAATATGATCTTCCCAACTTTCACCAAAATCAAGAACACATGCATGAAGAAGATCTTCAAGAGTTTGATTCACACGCTCAGTTTGTCCATCGGACTGTGGATGATAAGCGGTGCTAAAATTAAGCTTCGTTCCTAAAGCTTTTTGAAGACTCTTCCAAAATCCACTAGTAAACAATGGATCACGATTACTAACAATAGAAGTTAGAACTCCATGTAATTTAACAATCTCTTTAACAAAGAGTTTGGCCAAAAGAGGAACGGTTCGGTTAGACCGAATGAGAATAAAATGGGCAGATTTAGTAAGTCTATCAACAATCACCCATAAGCTATCATGACCCGAACGAGAACAGGGAAGGCCATCTATAAAATCCATGGAAATTTGGTCCTACTTCCAAATTGGAATTTCTAAAGGTTGCAATGACCCACCGGCCTTTAATGTTCGGCCTTAACGAGTTGGCAAGTCATGCAACGCTTAACGAAGTTAGCGATGTCAAGCTTCATTCCCTCCCAATAATAGAGTCGCTTCATATCCGCGTACATTTTACTACTACCGGGATGAATGGTAAATTTAGAGCGATGGGAATCTTCTAAAATATCTTTACGAAGATCACTAATGTTTGGTACGATAAGTCTACCAAATTTCCGAATGCCGCAACGAGAATTGATATCAAAGTCTTTCAAACCTTCAATATCAATTTTATCCTTAATATTTTGGCCAAGAAGAGCCAATTCAGGATCTAGCCCTTGAGCTTCAAGAATGCAGTCTAAAAGAGAAGGATGAGCCTCAAGGCTACATAAAACAAATGATGATCATAAATCGGATACGCGCTCTCGAATCTCACAAGTGGATAAAATCTCGAGATCGTTCCATTCGGATATCATCATAGAAACAACCGCTTGTTGCTTTCGACTAAGTGCATTTGCAACGCGGTTTCCCTTTCCAGGAGTATAAAGGATATCAAGATCATAAGGAGCAAGGAACTCGAGCCAACGTTGTTGACGCAAATTAAGTTCCTTTTGAGAGAATAAATACTTCAAGGACTTATGATCAGTATAAAGAACAAATTTCTCTCCTAAAAGATAATGACGCCAAATACGAAGGGCGAAAACAATAGCCGCGAGCTCTAAATCATGAGTGGCATATCTAGTCTCAGCAGGCTTTAATTGCCTAGAAGCATAAGCAATAACACGTTCTTTTTGCATAAGAACGACACCCAAACCAACACGACTAGCATCGGTATAAACAACGAAATCCTGATTCCCCTCGGGAATAACAAGAATAGGAGCATCAGAAAGGAGTTCTTTTAATTTCTGAAAAGAAGTTTCACATTTGTCCAACCAAATGTATTTAACACCTTTCTTCGTTAAGCTAGTGAGAGGCACGACAATCTTAGAAAAGTCTTTGATAAAACGGCGGTAATAACCCGCCAATCCAAGAAAACTACGAATCTCCGTCACACTCTCCGGTCTCTTCCAACCTTGAATCGCTTCAATCTTTGAAGGATCCACGGAAATTCCGGATTCGGAAATAATATGACCGAGAAACTTCACACGGGATTGCCAAAAATGGCATTTAGAAAATTTTTCTTTCAAACGATTACTCCTAAGATTTTCCAACACAATCCGAAGATGCTTCTCATGCTCCTCCTCGGTTTTTGAATACACAAGAATATCATCAATAAAGATGAGGACAAACCGGTCGAGGAAGTCTTTGTAAACTCTATTCATAAGGTCAATGAAATAAGCCAGAGCATTCGTTAGACTAAATGGCATAACAAGCCATTCATAAGATCCATAACGAGTACGGAACGATGTCAAAGAAATGCTATCCTCTGCAATACGAAGCTGATGAAATCCAGTAGCTAAGTCTAATTGTGAAAAGACTCTAGCACCACTAAGTTGATCGAATAGATCATCAATCCGAGGTAAATGATATTTATTTTTGATAGTAAGATCATTAAGCTTGCGGTAGTCAACGCAAAGCCTAAGTGTTCCATCGGATTTCTTCACAAAAATAGCTGAAGACCCCCAAGGCGAGGAATTAGAGCGAATAAATTGCTTCGTCTCCAATTCGGATAATTGTTTACACATCTCCTCGTTTTCTTTATTGGACATACGATAAGGAGCGCGAGTGATAGGTCGAGCTCCAGGAATGAGATTAATTCTGAACTCAATTGCTCGCTTAGGTGGTAATCCTAAAACGGGTTCGAATATGTCGGAAAATTCACGAACGACGTGAATAAGAGAAATAATATCACCCTCATCATCATCGTCGTCATCACGAGTATTTAAAGAATATAAAGATGCAACCAAGCTGGAATCCTAATATTTAAGATTAATAGAAATCTGCTTAACAGATTGAGGATGTCGAAGATGAATAGTCTGCTCAGGACATAGGATATGAGCTTCATAACGGTTAAGCCAATCCATTCCCAAAATAATTCCAAAGCCTAAATAACGCATGACATGCAAATCGGCTCAGAAAGAAAAATCACACAAAATAATCTCGACATCTTTACACAATAAACGGATTTTCGCGGATCCACCAACCGGATTCACAATTCTCAAAGATGTCATTAAACACAAAACATCCAAAGAAAAAGTATCAACAAGTTCTTTTGATATAAAAGTATGGGACGCACCCGTAGTAAAAAGAACTCGAATAGGATGATCACGAAATATAATAATACCATCAAGGATAAAATGAGATATACCTTGACCACGAGATGTGTTGCCAGGGGCTTAAGCAACATTAAGCTTTCCCTCCTTCCTATTTTGAAGTTTGGGACATACATGCATAAAATGGTCCGGGCTTTTACAATAGCGACAAGTACGAGGCTTTGAACACTTGTTCGCAAAATGGTCTCTGGAACCACAGTTAAAGCATTTCCCTTTAGTAGAGGAAAAGGTCTTTGCAGCAGGAGTTGCTTGCCTCCCTTTCTTATTGGGATAAGGACCTTTGAATTTATTTGGCCTCTTCTTGTTGTTGAAGTTTGGTTTGGAACCCACCACTTCAACATCATTCTTCCTATCCGCCTCTTCAAGACGAAGAGTGATATTAATGAGTTGGTCGAAAGAAACTTCTAATTTAAAAGTAATGGCTTCTTGGGACATTTGTTCAAGCCATAGACAAATCTCTGATTTTTCTTCAATGGGGTGTTGATGTATTCAACCCCATATTTGAAGAGAGATTCAAAAGACGCGACATAATCTGCCACGGAAGATTCACCTTGAATAAGGTCTATGAAACGCCGAGCCAATGCCACCTTCTCTGCCTCTGGCACGAATTTTAATTCGAAGCGTTCCCGGAATTGCTCCAAGGTGAGATCCGCTTCATTAATCTCAGAAATAAGAAGTTCGTACCAGTCCAATGCTCTTTCTCGGAGCATACTAGAGGCCAAATGAACTCGGTGAAGGTCAATAAGATTCATGCGAGAAAAGATTCGATCGCATGACCTTAGCCAAGCTTGTAATTCAATAATAGTTTCAGAACCTTTGAATGGCTCCCCACCCAAATTAGTGTAATCGCTGCACAAGCAAGAAAACCCTGACTTTAGGTGAGTAGGTTCCAGGTTAGCTCCAGCTGCTTGAGCATTCGTCACTAAATCGAGAAGCTGTTGAGCAGTCATAAAAACTCCATCCTGGGGTGGAGTGCTAGATGGTACGACTCTGGGGCGGCCTGGTCTAGACATTTCTCTTCCTTTAGAAAGAAAGAAGAAGAAGAAAAAGGTTATTCACCAAATTGAATATCAAGCAATCGTGATAGATAAACAAGGAATCATAAGGAAAATAGGATGAATCGGTACGAAGACTCGAATTAAATCCTAAAGCACGACTCCTAAGATGGACTTAGGATGATGATCCTTGTTATAATATTCCATATTGTTCCGAAGTTTGGCTTTGATACCAAGCTGTTATGCCCCACCTCTATACCCACGCTAGCCAAGAACACTACGGAGTAATGCTGTCAACTAGCACGGAGAATAAGGCTGTTGAGGAGCGACCATCCATATAATTTCTTTGGGCGAGCACCGATATGCCAGATAAAAATATAACTTTTCATCATAAGAGGAAATCCGACATACCGACACAAACTCAAAGCTACTACACAGTGGCTATAGTAATCTTCGGAAACAAATATAGAAATAAGCATAACACAAATTATTCACAGATAATTCATATCACAAAGGCGGAAGAAGATATGAATATATAATTAACACATGAAAGTGTATATCAGAGTAGTGGTCAAAAAGATCCACAATAATACAAAAGAATAGCAACACGTGCTTTACAAAAGAATACAACTATGAGTATATATCTCAAGTGTATACAACAAAATAAACTACTAATCTAAGTAGTTAGCCAAAAGTCAGAGTAATGAATCCCTGGGGAGAAGTCAAGTAGAAGCACCTGAAACATCTCGGTCTGACCCGAGTATTATTTAATAAGAAAATAATAAACGGATCAGTCTAACTATAAATATCAGATGAAACGATATAGAGTAAGAGATATGACTAAACACATAATAATCACAATGCCAAGCTGTGATATATATAAGTAATTGAAAATCAACAAGAGATTAATCATTATCACCAAACCTACACAAGAATCAAAGGAAATGTCATACTCCTTATTTCGTTCACCAAACCACAAATATTGACGATTATATCAATGTCAATCACAAAAGTCAATGACACACAAATTCACCAATGCACAAATATTGATAAAACTTATCAATGGAAATCACGAAAATTGGTGAAGCACAAATTCTAGAAATCATCTCAAGAAATCCAGTCAATGACACACGAATTCACCTATGCAAAAAAATTGATAAATCATATCAATATAAATCAAAAAAATAGGTGAAGAAGAAAGTTCCAGAATTCGACACACGAAATTCAGAAATCACACAAAATAGGGGGGAGGCCTATCACACGAACGGGAGCATGAAAACTCACCAACATATGTATCACACGAACGAGACGCTATCTCATGGTAGCTAGCCAATTTGAGTCGAAACTCCACAAAACGGGGTTTAGTCTCCCTCGCAGTCAAAGAGACATCGCACATTGCTAGTCTAAATCACAAAAATGATCGTCATGATCATCAAGAAGTGTCAATTACAGTAAGCTAGTAATTATATGAGCTTAGCCTCATGTCCCATAACCACTAGCTTAACTTAAATATTTACGAACAAATTGTAGATCTTCACTATAAAATTGTCACAAGAGTTTCAATCGAACGAGTCCAAGAATTAACCGACGAAGTAAACGCAAGCGTTTCATACCACTTGTTTTACTAAGCCGTTTAATTAGATTTCTCATACGAGTGAGGTAATGGTTTGTATATACTAGTAGATTGGAAAACAGTTTTAAGAAACGAGCTTTGTAATAAAATAGTGTTGAAATCATTTGAAGAAAGAGTTTTGATATTTACTACTTGTATAGAAAACCTTTAAATTTTTTTAAAGTGACAAATCACAAAGAAGATTGTAAGAACAATCAATCACTAAAATTCACATTCGAAGACGTGAATAAAATCCAAAGAAATCGATACTGAATCCATCAAAATGGATATTCCCAAAAATCACGAAGAAAATATCATCAAAGTCGATAATAAGTAATAATAACAAAAGGAAATCAACACGAATCGATTAACGTTGGAAATTCAATCCAAAAAGGCAAAATGGACCGAAACAGCAGGTTCAGTCGACTGAATAGAGTTTTCAGTCGACTGACCCTGTACCTGGAAATTTTCCAGGTCCAGGAAACTTTCTGTTTCCAGGTTCAGTCGACTGAATAGAGGATTCAGTCGACTGAATCATGCCTGGAAACTTTCGGGTTCAAGGTTCAGTCGACTGAATCTTGCCTGGGCTGTTTTTCAGCCTATCCAAATGAAGAGCAAACTCTTCCAAAATGCAACCGGACGAACATTGGCTCTAAGGGTTTATGCCAATCGACAACCCGACCCTATATGCTCCTCGATGCATCACCAAAAGCACGATCAAACATCCATATAAGGATTTTCACACAAATTTGACTTAAAAACCCAAAAATTGGAATATTCACAAAACCAATCCAAATCAAGAGCAAATGCACATGAAGAAGTGTTAGGAATTCATACCCAACAACCAAAGATAATTATAGTCATAGATGTGAGATAAAAATCTCAGCTTTGAACCCAAACGATTGAAGAAGATGCTTGAAAGAAAAGGAGAATCAACCACTCTTAAAATCCAACTCAAGAAGCTTAATTCTAAGCTTTAAAAGAAGAACATTCCCAAAGTTAGGTTTAGGAATTTCTGAAATTGATAAGAGAATGAGTTGGAGAAGAAGAAGAGAAGCTTACCAATGGGTTCTTCTATTAGTTTGGAGCTAGAGTTTGATTTGTAAAAGAAAACTAGGGCTTGGAGTTTTAATTTCCTCTTCCACTCTCCATTAATATAAAAGCTTGAGTATAAGGAAATGAGGAATGAAGTAATGAAGAGGAGAAGGGGTTGGGACTGAATACATAAGTGGGCTCAGCCCAAATCAAAACCCTAAGTGAAAAAGTTGCAAAAATCAACTTACTCCAAACATATCGAAGCTTATACTCAAAAAGGTCGCAAACGGCATTTTAAACTCAATGGGAGTGGTCCGGAGTCCTAATTCGACCGTATGCAAAAAGTAGCTTTTCGGACTAAATTCTGAATATCGATAAAATATTTAAATATAAAAATCGACAAACATGCGGGTTGTTACACTCCCCCACTCAAAACTTTTCGTCCTCGAAAAGGGAGGAGGTAGGAGAATAGAAACAATCGGTAGAAAATAAATTTGAAGTCCAAAATAAAACATTTAATTTAAACCATATAAATTTCAACTTAAATCAATTTATATTCAATAATTTATTTTTAAATTCAAGATTTTCATTGAATTGATTTGATTTCACATTTATTAATGTTAGGTACAAAAGGTTTCTTTCAAATGAATTTCGATTTAAATTCAATTAATTCAAGATATCTCATTAAGTTGATTTAATTTCAATTTATAAATTTTCAAAACAAAAATTTTATTTTATTGACCACGTCTATTATTCAATTAACCTATTATTCTATTTATTTCTATTAAAATTTTATAATCAAATTAAGTGTATAACATTTATTATAAACACTCAAATTTATTTTAAAAATCAGTTTATATTTTATATTATCCAATTACATATTCAACTTTTGAATAATTTAGGTAAGTTTTATTAGAATGAAATCGGGTATTATACAAATAAAGTTCTCCAATTCAATTAGCTTAAGTTTAAATGTTTGTCCAGAATTCCGGCTTCATTTAATAATTGAAAACATACTTTAAGAAAAATTAAGAATTAAATTTCCGATTAAATTCAACAATTTAGAGATAATTGTGTATATACTATATATATCAAATCAAATTAAATTTAAAATAATATACCTATATATATAAGTCAGATCATACTTGAGAAATTAAATCAATTTAATTTCTAAAACAAGACTGTAGCAAACCTACGAATTTGCCTCTCCACTTCGAAACTCGAAAATAAATGTCGATGATGCGGCCGTCATCACCGAAATTATTTTCCAGCGACAAAAGAGAAGAGCTCTAATTTAAATATTTAAAATTCTTTGAAAACCATTCTATTTGAAAATATTTTAAATAATATACATTTTAAACTTTGAAACCATAACTCGAAATTATAGAAAATTAAATTCTCAAATTCTAATTTTTTTAATTTCACTTCAAATTCCAAATCCAATTATAACTAAGTTTTATAAATTCATTATATTATGCAATAGACAATGGTTTACGAAACAATAAATGAAAATCAAATATTGTCATTTTGACAACAAATTCATTAACAATTTAATTTCAGAGAAATTTATACTTATATATAATATAGTCATGCAAAATTATTTTGTTTACCGAATTCGAAAACAATATTGTGTCAGTTTGCTCTGCTCAAGTGTTTTGGAAATACTATCGATAGCGTTGATCAGACGAATTGATCAAAAACCTAAATCAACATCAACAACTCAAACAACACAACATATATAAAACATTTTTAACATTAATTTATAAATACACTTCCTCGCTCGACGATACAAGGATGGATTTCAAAATAAGTATAGAGATTCAAATTTGATGGAAATTAAATCAAAGAGAATTTTGATTCAAAAATAGGTTTGAAACAAATATAAGATGATTAATGTCAAAATAGAAAGATTGATAAGTTTACTAAATCGTGGGCAACCATAATCGGGTCGACCGTGACTTTAAAAATTAGATCGATCCAGAATTTCGAGGCAAATCTACATTCGATCGCAAGAGATAGAATTCGGGTATAGCAGTAGATGATAGCATCGTAAACCGAGGATACAGAAATCTCCGGTAAATCAATGTCTATTGTAAAGGAGTTTCTCCCATTTATAAATCATCGAAGTTTGGCGAGCCCGCCGATTCATTTTAAAGATCATTCGAAGTGGAGTTATGAGATACTCCAAAATTGAAAGAAGTCGAATAGTGAGGGACGAGAATGAATTTCGAAACCGAGGGAACGTTCCAAAATTCAAAGGAATTGAGTTAAAAGGAAAATTGAAACTCGAATGAGAGTGATTCTGTAAATACATTTACCATATATGCTAAGTTGTACCTAGAGCTACCAATTGCTCTGATACCAACTGTAACGACCCGCTATTTTGGACTATTCGCATCCACACATGTCGGACTTGAATAATTCAAAATACTTAATTGTTAATTTAAATTTGGCAAAACTGAGATATACAGTAAATAAATAATCACAGAATCACAGACACAGAGTAATAATATGCAGCGGAAGCAAAAGATAGTAGTTCATGAAGCTACTATATAAATAACAGAGTTAAATAAGTTACAACAGAAGTCTCGAATACAATAGTCATATACAAGAATCAGAATACATCATTGAAATCAACTGGATATCTGAAAGCTGGATAGATAGCTGGATCTCCAGGCGAAGCTCCACCTCCAAAGGTGAGTCTCAAAAGCTGAACCACTCAGTCTGACCCGAGCTAAAGCAAAACACAAAACACTCGAGTCAGGATTAACATTCTTATATCAATAAATCCAACTCAAGTGAAATAACAACTGAAATACAAGTAACTCAAAGTACATTGGAATAACCATCCTCTAAGGATCCGTTAAACTATCTACTATTTAGTAGTGTACGCTAAATAGATAATGCATATCGGTAATATAATGTATCAAAATAGTGTTAAGGCGTTACCATTATCCCCCTTAACACATTTTATATAAGTGTTATAGTCTATACAGCACTGTAAACTCCACCGTGAATTGGTGGGCTATCAAGGAGTACTCCATAGGTATAACACAAAACAAATTCGTAGTGGTCACGTATATAGGGATACAAGTATGACAAGGCACATGAGGCTATACCCAAGATAGTGAAACTACCGTTTGCCTGATCCGGACTGGTGAGAACGCATCGCCGCAACGATCGCAACACCACGAAACAACACTCCCAAAAGTACGAGGGTGCACCAATCAATAACAAGTAATGAGTAGTATCGAAGAAGTGTGTTCGCTCGATGTGGCTAACCCCATTTGGCCCGGCACGGCTCCTGTTTTAGTCATTTCCAATTTGACACAAGTGTCAAGGCTATCCATTATCGTTCTCTTTCTTCAGTCATCACGTACACCATTTCAACCACTTCATTCTGGATAACACTCCGCGTATAGTTATTAAAGTGGTTTTCGGTTTAGACAGAGAGTATGTCCATAACCGATTCCGGTTTCTTTAATAACCTTCGTAATTATTTCACCGATTGGTCGTTTAATATATTTCAAAACCAAATCAAATTCAATTCAATTGAAATTTGTAAATTATTATTTCCATTGTCTTTCTAAAACAATTTCCATAATTTACGTTTCAAAACTTCCGAAATTACCATTTCAAAATCTTATAATTCAATTTCAATTTTTATTTAAAACAATTCAAATATTGATTTAAATTTGTATATAAGTTTCGTTACATAATCATTTAAATTAATTTAATTTGACATTCAAATCAATTTAAATTCATTGATTGATTTTATTTAATATTCATTAAGGAAATTTGTCATTCAAAACAATTTCTATTTAATTTCCAATTCATTAAATCAATTACTTAAGTTCAACTTTATTATATCAAAACTTCAAATTGAATTAAATTAGATTCGTCGATCAAGTTCTTTAACTTACAAGTCTTATATTTATTCCAAATAATCACATTTTATTTATTGTTAAAGAAATTCAATTTCACTTATTTATTTAGTTAGTTACAAATTTCAAAACTCAATTAATAAAGAAAATAAATTTCACATATTCAAGAAGTTAAATTTCACTTGTTAATTTACTTAAATAATTTTCCAAACTTAATAAATAAGAAACCCAATTACACTTATTAACGTAGTTCAAATTCACTTATTTAAAAGTTCAATTTCTCTTATTAAAGAATTCAAATTTTTAATTGTCAAATAATTCAATCTTATTCAATTATTAAATAATTTCAAAACTTAATTATTAAGTATTTCAAAACTTGATCGTTAAATAAATTCAAAACTTAATAATTAAATAATTTCAAACTTAATTATTAAATAATTTCAAATTTAATACAATAAATAATTCTAAATTTTTACTGTTAAATAATTTATTATAAAACAACGTTCTTTCAACAACTACTTGTTAAATTTTGTTTCAAATATTAAATATTAACATTTTCTTTCATTAAATTGAAATTCCAACTTCCTTTCAAAACTTATTATTTATTCAAATAAAATCTTCATTTTATTTTTATTTTTCAAATCAAATTATTGACCAATCGGGGTTTTTTTAATTCTCTATCCTAGGTCAAATTCATTTGGGTATTTATCATTTCAACTCGATTCCATTCCAATTCAAAAATCAAAGCATAACAAAGGGAACTTGCAGTGTGATAACTGGGATGGTGTCAAAGTAAATAAACAAGCAATAACAACAATCAATAACAATCCAATAATCAATTCGAATAATCCCGAAATAATCGTATTAATTTACATTGTTGTTTGTTCAAATTAAATAATTATTTCTAGAATCTACACTATCATTTCGTGTAGATTAAAGATTATTACACTAATTATTCTATGCAATTCTACACTTGACATCAATTATTCAATTTCATACTTCATTAATTAATACAACACAACTTCAAATGGTTCAAGGGTAATTAACTATTTTTCTACATGTCAATTGATTTAAACATTTAAAGGGTTATATTACACAAATTTAACCAATCAAATTCAACACATATGTCGATTCAAATTTTTAACTATTCTATGTCAAATTCAATTTCGTCATATTTATCACTTTACCTTACAATTTAACGTCCAATATAAACAACAAACAATCAATCAATTATTAACCAAACTGAATTATCATTGCATAAATAACAGATAATGGTGTCAGATGTCACTGGTGAACTGATACAGGTAATAACATATATTACAGTGTAAATAACTAACAGCAACTTATTTCAATCGTCGTTTCAATTGAAATCAAATTTAATAAATAAAAGAATATTAATCGTGAGTGATTGCTCACCTTTCGAGGCTAGGTGATGAACGAGAAGATGACACAGATGCGCACACTAATACGGATACTGAATTTGAATTGCGAATCCAAGCAAAACAAAATCGGCACGAATTCGACGGACAAGCTGATAGATAAGAAATAGACGAAATCTAATCAAACTAGATCGATGCAGGTAAACATGAAACAAAAGTATATTATATTTGTTTTCTCAAACCAATATTCAAATTTAAATTGCATATTATATTTCAAATCATATTATAACAAAGTATTAACATACATGCAGTTTTAAATCGAAATAAAAGTACGAAACAACTTATCCACAACGTATATACTTATAACATATTATATTTATTTTTCACTATCAATCGTCATTAAAATTGTATATGTGTATCAATATATCTATATATACTATAACAGTATATCAATATATCTCTAACATGCAAAACTTACCTAAACTAATGTATACAACAGTAAAATGAAAAATAAAGAAACCGACAGCTCCAGGCTAAAATACATTTGACTATAGGCTTGAATATACAACTCATACTCATATAGTAACACAAATATGATTCACTTCTACAATGCCACTTGATATCCAACATATATATAATGTATTATATAGTATAAACTAATATATTATGAACTAATATTACCAGTTAGACGTTCACTGACAGAATACAAACTCATAAATTTTAAAGTAATGTATATAGTACTTATAGAGATATATAGAACATTATATAAATTCTACCATATGAAACTGTTATTTAGATATAGATAAATATATATATGGCTAATATACAGTAACAAGTTAACGCAACTATGAACACAGGTTTAAAACATATAATATGCAGACTCATATATATAAAAAAACATAGTATACAAAGGTTGCAGAGCCAGAACCTGACTTATACTATTATTATTACACATAACCTTTCAAAATTTATAAATAACTAATATATGACTAACAACAAATAAATAGCTAATAAATAAATAACTATAAATAAAACGAATATATATAATTCAACGCATACAATATAACCAAAACGCGAAACTAGAAGCACAGGGAAAACATGGATGCACGGCAAAATATATAAACTTTACTTCCATATGTGAGCACAAAATGTATTTATCAAATTTTTTAGAAGTAAATAGGTGTAGATGCAGAATCGAATAAAATATGTATGCAAGCTTCCTTTCATGCAGACTCAAAGTCTAATACAATTTATACAACATATATAACAAAAAAAAGATTTTATTACCTAATATCAATAAAGAAGAGGCTGCCTCAAGTTTACGTGGCAAGGTTGAGGCACTCGAAAACGTGGGAGAGTGAAGGCATCACGACCTGCATTGTACATCGGAGGTGGTGGCAGCGTCCAGCTGTGGTGTTTGCTTGCGTGATGCCTGCCGTGGAGGGGTGATGGCACGGCTTGGCGAGGTGCCGGAGAGTGTTGATGTGATGAGGGAATGGCTACCGTGCGTGAGCTCGGGTTGGCTGCGAGTAGGGTGTGGGCTGTGGCCGATCGGATGGAGGTGGAGGCGACTTCGGTGGAGGCGCGGGAGGAGGCTGAGGTCGAGGTGGTTGCATGGGTTCGCAGCTCGGCGTGGCAAAGCAGGTGGTGGAGAGAGGAGGGGATGAGGTAGTTTGGATGGAAAAAAATGAGGCATGGAGGAGGAAGAAACTTCAGGTTCTCTGGAATATGAATGAAACTCAACTTATGTAAATGTCTTTTTTCTTTCCAATGAAGATAGAACAGAAATAAGATGCAGAGGAATATGAACAAATGACCGATTTGAATTTTTGAAAGGTTGGGATAATAATAGTCAGCAATGTGAATTCCAAAAAGTAATAAAACGGCAGGCCATTGGTTTTGGGAACAAGAGACGATCAGCCTTACAAAGATGTACATGAGCAAAATGAACAGACACATCTAGAATATTTATATAATGCAACTTCTTTCAACAGAAAAGAAAGTGAATAGCTCGAATAAGAATAGTCAAGTGTGAATTTAGAAAAATGTGAAAAGGAATGGTTGTTATACTATGCCGATGACAATTGAAAGGACACCGCAAAATAAAAGATTTAAATTTCGTAACCGATAGGATTATACATTTTTCATGGATCTCAATGCATAACGGATTCCGAAATACACAATTGAATATATCGTCGAGACTGTGACGATGAGACGATCAAAATGATATATGGATATCGGTGATACGATTGAATTATAAAAATTCGAATTTTTCTACTAGCGGAAAATGTAAGAAAAATACAGAAAATTAAGATCGACGGAGCTAAAGTTGTCCGAATTTGAAAAAAAACGACAAACTAACGGCTTGCTCAGAAGATGATTTAGAATTTTTCTATGCAAAAATATTTAGGTTTCGTAAACGTTTTATTTTCATCGATTTTTAACTGATTAAATTGAAGTAAATTTACGCATGAAATAAACTTTCATATTTTTAGATGAAAATTTACCAGTCGCTATATTTAACTAGACGTATTCCAAATATTATATTTCAAAATTTTATTTTTACATTTTTATTAAATTTCGCACAAATTCAGCTAATTAAATTAATTTAAAACCGTTAAAATATCCAAGTTGTTACAAATTCCAAAGTTCGAACAGAACTAGGTTTAAAATCAAAATCGAGCAATTTCAACCTCCACAATGGATTACAAACTCTTCAACAATTTTTACCTTACTTTCCAATACTACCCCTAGCTCCATCAAGAATCCCGAGCAACCCAGATACAAAGATCAACAGATTTTGGCAGAAACCCAATTTCCAGATAATACCCTATTTCTCATTCAATACATTATTAAAATTTGAGATTTTCATTTTAAAATTCATATTTTCCAGTGGTACTTTAGTTTGTATAATTATTTTATCCAAATTCAGCATTTGGTTTCAAACATTGATGTTAATTTGTTGCTACATTATTTGCTTCCAGATAAATTTCAAATACCAGAACTTAGTTTTATTTTTAGTTCTTAGTTTATACTTAATCTAACTTATTTTGCTTGAATCAAAATCCTAACTGTTGTTTAAATAAAAATAGCTTGAAGATTTGATTTTTAACACGAACTTTACAGTAAGGAAACAGAGAGGAAAATGAAACCAAACATACACAGTTTCAAACATAACAAAACCCATTGCATAATTATATCTACACAGAGGCAACTTCTATGTATATAAAATAAACATCAACTCAAAATTTCATGCAACAGAAAATTACTACTTAAATTTTTAGTAAATTGTTTACTCACCTCTATTTAAAAGAAGTGCACAGGTTTGAAAATGAACCGGAACTTGCAAAATACTTGGAACTTGAAGCTTTAAAAACAGAAATGCTTTATTCCCTTGATTTGATTTAAACTGGAATGTTTCAGGCTTTTGTAAACAGAGAGTGGAGTTTGAGGAATTGATGGCAGATTTGAGAACATTACAGATCTGCATTTGAACTTAAGAGATTTTACAAGATATTGATTTGAGCATGGTTTTGAGGATTTTCTGGTTTGTTGAAGAGTGAAAGTTACATGGATATTTCTTGTTTTCTCTTAGGAATGAACAAAAATTTAAAGAAAAAGAAGATGGAGAAAGATGGTGTTTAAATAGGTAAATTTTCAGTTTTATTAAATTAAAAGAAAATTCGAAAAAAACATGGACACTTGTCTTAAACTTAGATTAAATGTTAAACACTTGTTATCTAAATGGTTTAAAAACCCTTTTAAATTAATTTCCTAATTACCTAATATGTTTTCTTAATTTTAAAAATACTTTTCTAATTAGATTCCTAATTAACAAATACATTTATACATTTGTAAATGTTTGCTAAATTTATGTAAAATACAATCTTTAAAAGAAAATAAAATAAAACCAATTATAATTTAATAAAATTATATATAATATTACAAACTCATTTTAAAATGCTATTTCAAAAAGCCTTGTATTTATTCTTATTAAATAAATACAATTCCAAATTTCTATAGATAAATTTCTATAAAAAGAATATAAAACAAATCTTATTTTTAATTAAAAATATTATCTATATATTTTAAAAACAAATTATATTATTATTTTATTTGTAGATGTATGTATATCTTCTTGAATTCAAATTTATATTCAAATTCAAAGTCAAATTTAAAAATCCAAATCTAAAATCAATTTAAATAAATATAAATATCTATTTTTAAATAAGCTCATTATTATTTAAAATAATTTATCCTATTTTAAAATCAATTTAAAATACATAGAAATATATATATAACACACTTATTAATTTTGAAAATAATAAGTCTATTTAGAATTTATTTACACAAACAAAATAATTAATCTTGTTATAAAACCAATTCATAACCAAAATTAAGACATTATATTATTATTACTTGGTTATTTAATTTTGAAAATAACAATTTTATCCTTTTCAAATAATTTAAATTAAGAGATTATCATATTTTAAATTCCTGGAAATTCCGGGATATTACATTCCTCCCCCTTAAAAGAATTTCGTCCTCGAAATTTAAAACAAAGATAATCCAAAGTTTTATTTTATTTCAACCAATTCAAACATACATATCAGCCACACACTATCAATCAAACAATAATTGCATCCAAAAAACCAATTCAATCAAATAAACAACACTAGCTATCCGGACACAGATCCGGATAAGCTTTCTAAAATTATCTCGAGTTTCCCGGGTACAATCACCGGGATACTTATTCTACTAAACCCAAACCAGCTATACTGCTAAGCTACTGAGTTCCTACTCAGCTAGATCTATAATTTACACAAGATACCAGATCACAGACAAGTCTGATCGACCACTAAATCCTTCACAGAACTACTGGTCTCAAAAACAGTGATGGACCAAACACGTACTCCCTCAGAGACACGTGAAATATTTTGAATTCCAATCTTCCAAACTGGCAATTCAACTCTTCAAACCAAAGCACTGATCTTTACAAAATTCATAAGAATCCAATATACCTCGGAGATCACCTCATAATCTCACCAAATCTTATTGTTCCTTTTACCAGAGAAAACCTCAACAATATCGAAGCCTCCAACTTCGAATTCCAAATTCTTCCGTTTCTTAACCTTAAAATTTTCCGGATGATCCGGGCTGCCTACAGATCCTTCCTGATCAGCTCAACCTTCGCTGGTGCTCCTACAAACAAACTGGATCAATTTAACAAACTGATCCTCACAAGATCTACCCAAAATCAAAACCAAACTTTACTATCAACAGTAGAAAACAACTTCTCCCATCTGGAAAAGATAGAACAGAATCACTTGCCAACTTATCTCAGATTCTGAAAAATTTCAGTAGAAACTCTCTAATCCAAAACACTGCAACTTCCAGTTGCTTCTACTTAGGAACAACAGCCACCATGCTTCTGCTGCACAACTCTGATCTGGAGCAGATGAGAATGCCGTTGAATGAACACAAGCACAGACTAAACATCACATCTCGGAAATAAGGTTCAACAAAAGTTCCAAGAAATACAGAGCTGCTTCACCAAACAATCAACCTAGGAGACAACCTTCTACCCAGCTGAATCACCAGTATCACTCCTGTCATCAAGTCGATTCAGAATTCAATCTCCAAGGCGGGCAAATCTCTAACTTTCCTGAAGATATATCCGAAATTTTTTTGACAATTCCATAACTTCTACATCCCCTAGAAATGCCGCAAATCCAATACCAACCGGAACGACCCGACTTTATCACCACAGAAAATCGCATCATTTTTAAGAAAGAAAGGGATAGAAAAGAGAAAAGACAGAGAAGAAGAAAGAACAACATCAGAATCTAAACAACGAAACGAATAAATTATATTAATCACATAATACATTACATAGTACCATATACATCAGAGATACACAGCTAAAACAACACATACTAGACAGTTATAAACACCTGTCTAGTTATTACAACTCAATACAACACAAAGACAAACGACTCAGAGAACACACAGCGGAATACTATGTAGCTGTACGCAGAAGCCTCCTGCTTCATTGCTCCTCCAGAATTCGTCAAGCCAACCTGAATTCCCCTGGCTACTCGTAAAAATTTGAGTACCCAAGAGTTTAAGAAAAACAGAATAAACTTCGGGTCAGACAAGGGTCTGGTGTGAGTAAACGGTTAAAGTTGCTTAACTTTTAAAAACCTTTTGAAAGAAAAGGTATCACGTAAGACTTCCCACACATAAACATGGAAAAGTTTTTACCTTACGCTAACCAAAACATTTGATAGGAAATTCAGTGATATTATAATAGGTCTAGGGTTTTCAAATAAATATGAAATAGCCGAAATTGTTACATTTATTAAATTCCAACTACTAGCCACAAAAGTGGGTAATACAATCAAATCCGATGGCACTTATTGGATTTTGGATTCTATACAATGGCAGGGCTACTGGGGTACCGCCCGTCACAGTACGTGGCCTAGATCACCGTATCGAGGAGTATGCCCGTTCCCCTGCAACACAAAGCCGGAACCATTCCTTACTGAACAGTTCCGAATAAGACAACCCCGGCGGATGTAGCTATTCAACCGCCCACACAGCCGAAATAAAAGGGACTCTAGACAGGGATTAATCTCATCCTACTTGGGCATGACCCACTTAGCCTTGCTGCACCTCCCCTGTTTTAGCCATTCTCGGTTGATGAGGCTTGAGGCTACGATTACCTTTAGTGAACACACCACTTCCTGACGATGTTCTGAAAGCATTCAATCCATACAAGTTCGTTTCGGGATCGAACGAAACCTAAGGCATTATCTCGTTACACTCATTTTGGAATCACCCTCAGAGTTAACGACAATAACCTTTGCACTATGAATCTTCCTCTCCACTTGAGATTCACGACCTATCGTTAATTTGGATCGATGTGGTTTTCGGATATCCAAATATGGAACCTCGATCCCGGTCTCATCGAAATCCAAAACGTATCTTTTAGGTCCAAGTTGTTTAAGGTTAAACAATTCAATTCAACTATCTATATACACAAAGATAGATAATTCACAAGTCACACTTTATAATCACATTATCAAAATAAACAGATGATCCATAACAAAATAGGTAATCCATATCATCATCACCATAGATAATCTATATTACCATCACAATGCAACCTAACATTCATACCACACAACATTACTTATCTTATTTCTGAGATTACATCCATTCAAGACAATCAATTTCATTCATTCATACATAAGCAACGATTTACTTAATCAAAACATAATTAATTTAAAATGAATTAAATTAACTATCTCTATCTCTAATTAATTTAAAGTGAATTAAATTAATTACTTCATCTCTTAATTAATTTAAAATTAATTACCTTTATCACAATAAGTCTTGCTTACTTATCCATTAATTAAACCAATTAATTAATCATCATCTTAATTAATCAACCTTGATTAATTAACTCTTAATCAAGTAATTAATCCTTAATTATTCTCATTAATCACATTAATTAATGAACCTTAATTAATTACTTCCATTAATTAACTAACTATAATTAATTACATTATTTCTTAATTAATTACATTAATTAATCATGCTTAAATTAATTGTTTTCAATTAATCAATTTTAATAAATATAAACAGTAATAAATTATTCTTAATTACTTCTTAATTACTTTTAATTACTCTTATAAATTCTTTGATTTATTACACCAAGTAATAAACCCTTAATTACTTTAACAAGTAATTATCCATTTAAAATTTACTTCCCAATAAGTAATTTCACTTATCTTAATTACCCCTGTAATTTATTCATCAATTACTTATCTTAAGTAATTTCTTTTATCAAAACTCATTAAGCAAACATACTTAATCATTTATCAAGTGACTTCTTAATTAATTAAAAATTTAATTAACTTACTTGATCACACTCATCTCATAAATCAAAATCGAGTTATTCATCCCTTAATTACTCTCTAACCCAATTAATCATTAATTACAGATTAATTATCCTTCAACTATAGATTAATAATAAACCTTAATTATTAATCAATCCTTTAATACAAAGTAATCAATTACTAATTACTTTTATAATTAATTAATTAACCTTAATTAACCAATTAATTATCCCTTAATCATTAATCAATAAAACTTAATTATTAATTAACAACCTTAATTACAAATTAATTAATTCATAATTAAAATTAATCAATCCTTAATTACAATTAATTGACCTTTAATAATAGTTAATTAATTCTTAATTAACTTGCATTAGATTAATAACCTTTTTAATTATTAGTTAAGAAAACCAATTATTACTTAATAAAACCTTTATTAAGTATTAATTAATTACTATTTTAATTAACCCCTAATTACTTAATTAATAAGTAATTATAATTTAATTAATCATTATTCATTAATTAAATCATCATAATTATTAGTTCATTAAATTAATAATTATACTTAATTAATTACTTACTTAATACTTTAAAATAATTAATTAAATTAATTCATTAAACTTAAAATTTTTTAATTAACTTATTAATTATTATTCATTAACACTTAATTATTCTTTAAGATAAAACATTATCTTAAATTAACCTTGAAAACTTTGCTTAACTTAATTCATTAAGTAGTATAAAATATAAAGTAATCATTAATTACTTCCTTTTAATTATTAATTAACTAATTTAAAAACATTTCCTTATAATTTCATTTTATATTTCAAATAGGTTTGAAAAATAACATTAAGGTTTTAACTTAAAACATTTAAATGCATTCATACAAATTCATTTGTATAAGCAAATCAATTCAAAGAAATGAATTTCAAGGATTAATTTAGCATAAATTATTTATAGTTAAAAACTCACTTTATTTTAAATTATGAAATCTTGTTAAACCTTTCAACTTGCGTTCAACTCATGTATACTTGAATCAAGAAACAAGTACACCATCTTTTTTTTATTATAAAACAATTTGACTTTAAAATTTTAAAAACTGTTTTAGTTAAAACTTTAAAACTGTTAAACTTAACAGTTTAACCAGCATGCAAAAGACCCAGAAACAACGCGAGTTTTCCCCCGAGTCATCCACCATATGTCTCGAGACCTACTCGAGAAAAACAAGCAAACCCAAAACAAAAACCCACTGACACCCAACAACACCTCGTGCACCTGCACCAGTGCCGTAACCACCTCCGGTCAACGACGAACCCACCGACATGTCACTCAACAACCTTACAAGCATCTACGATTAACGACATCGACACATGCCTTGATTCAAAATCGAGCTCCTCAGGGTGAACTGAAACCCAAACCATCATCAGAAAAATCCCTGAACTCACATCTCCGATCATGATAACCGCCTCGATTCTGGCTAGGATTTGCCGACCCACCGCGCCTCCTTCTCCCAAAATTTCTTCAAGCTCGATGCAAAAATGAAGATGCAGAAGACAAATTCCAAAGTTCGAATAGAACTAGGTTTAAAAACAAAATCGAGCAATTTCAACCGCCAAAATGGATTACAAACTCTTCAACAATTTTTACCTTACTTTCCAATCCTACACCTAGCTCAATCAAGAATCCCAAGCAACCCAGATACAAAGATCAGAAGATTTTGGCAGAAACCCAATTTCCAGATAATACCCAATTTCTCATTCAGTACATTATTAAAATTTGAGATTTTCATTTTAAAATTCATATTTTCCAGTGGTACTTTAGTTTATATAATTATTTTATCCAAATTCAACATTTGGTTTCAAACATTGATGTTAATTTGTTACTGCATTATTTGCTTCCAGATAAATTTCAAATACCAGAACTTAGTTTTATTTTTAGTTCTTAGTTTATACTTAATCTAACTTATTTTGCTTGAATCAAAATCCTAGCTGTTGTTTAAATAAAAATAGCTTGAAGATTTGATTTTTAACTCGAGCTTTACAGTAAGGAAACAGAGAGGAAAATGAAACCAAACATACACAGTTTCAAACATAACAAAACCTATTTCATAATTATATCTACACAGAGGCAACTTCTATGTATAAAAAATAAACATCTTCTCAAACTTTCATGCAACAGAAAATTACTACTTAAATTTTTAGTAAATTGTTTACTCACCTCTATTTAAAAGAAGTGCAGAGGTTTGAAAATGAACTGGAACTTGCAAAATACTTTGAACTTAAAGCTTTAAAAACAGAAATGCTTTATTCCCTTGATTTGATTTAAACTGGAATGTTTCAGGCTTTTGTAAACGGAGAGTGGAGTTTGAGGAATTGATGGCAGATTTGAGAACATTACAGATCTGCATTTGAACTTAAGAGATTTTACAAGATATTGATTTGAGCATGATTTTGAGGATTTTCTGGTTTATTGAAGAGTGAAAGTTGCATGGATATTTCTTGTTTTCTCTTAGGAATGAACAAAAATTTAAAGAAAAAGAAGATGGAGAAAGATGGTGTTTAAATAGGTAAATTTTCAGTTTTATTAAATTAAAAGAAAATTCAAAAAAACATGGACACTTGTCTTAAACATAGATTAAATGTTTAACACTTGTTATCTAAATGATTTAGAACTAAACACTTGTCCTAGTTTATTTTTATTTATCCTAAAAGAAATTTAAAAGCCCTTTTAAATTAATTTCCTAATTAACTAATATGTTTTCTTAATTTTAAAAATACTTTTCTAATTAAATTCCTAATTAACATATACATTTATACATTTGTAAATGTGTAGCATCCCGCCCTTTTGACCGCCCCTAGTCGGTAATTAAACTAACTTGAAACGTTCAAAATGACGGATTGTTATTTAGTTTATAGAGTTTAATCAGAATCAGCCACAGAAACACAGAATAATAATAATATTATTTCGCAAGAAAGAATTATTTTTTTCCTACAAATATAAGAGTTTATACAATGCATTAAATTTATACAACGGAATATTTCTTTAAATACAAAATCCCCGAACTAAAGTGAGCGTTTTCCCCCTCTCTCTAACTTTGCTGCCCGAAAATCTTCAAGCTGCAAAACACTCGGTCTGACCCGAGTATTACATTCAAAAGAAAATAATACACGGATCGGTCTAATTCAAACTCAGTTATTGGTGCATAGAGGAAATAATAATCAAATAACAATTAGACGACAGTCAAAACAAATTCACCTATCCGATCCTTTTATAAAGAAATCAGATAACGGTAAATATAACACTTAACAGTGTTAAACAACAAATCAATAGATTCAAATTATCAACGAAGATATATGAAAGGATTATCAATGAAGATAATTTAGAAAACAACATAATTGCCTAAACGGCAATTAACAACAAAATCATCAAATTAAACCAAACCAAAATACGATTCAAAACATATTGAATTGGCAACATAAAAAAATTCTAGCAATAGAGAACATCAATTAAAACATCAGATCTAGTAGGGCTGTAGTACACGCACGCGTGCACTGCCTCGCCAATACAGTGAGGAAATACACAAAAGATCAACGGAAGTTCCAAACGAGCACAAGGTCAAACCCGAGCGTCTAAGCTGGATTCAACTCAGGTGTAATTAGAAAAAAAAATCCAATTGCATCAATGCAACGCAAACCGACAAGGGCAACTGCAACCAAAAACGAAACTGCAGTCACAAGTGAATACAAGGCCAAACTGCAACAAAAAACGAAATTGCAGTCACAAGTGAAACAAGGACAAACTGCAACAAAACTGCAGCCACCACAAGATCACAAGGTCGAGACTGCAACAAAAACTCAGATGCAACCATCAAAACAATGCAGCAGTGGATAAGGTTGCACAGTGAACCTGTATGCAACCCAAGTGCACTAATACAAAAGTGCAGTACACGAAACCAAGTGCCCAAACTAATCACAAACATGTAGCAAGGTAAAACTGAAACACAAGGTTTGACAAAAGACATATACAAGTGTATATATACAAATGCAGTCCAGTTCATGCACAGGAGCTCAAGAGCAGCCCAAAATCAAAACATATACAGGCAAAACTGGAACAACAACATGCAAAAGCACACTAGTGAATCATGACCGAGGGCAATAGTATCACTCAATTCAAATATAAAGAAGAATACCCTAATCTTAGTAAAAATAACAAGAGTAGTGGCAACATAGAGTATACCAGAATGAAAGGAATATTACTGCAACATGCACAGGGCAGTGTTGCAAACAACATGAACACGTATATAGGCAGTGAACATGTGAAAATCAGGCTACAGGAGCAAACCAGTATCAAATACCATCAAGTAAACAAGACTCAAGACAGTACAAATCCAATAATATATACATACACACATATAAATATATGTATGCCTATATATGCAGATTTGAACAACAGGTGACAGATCAAGGCCACCATTTAAAACAAATTGACGCAGCAAAAATGATTCAAGTTCAAATATACAAGTATAGATAGTAAAAATCAAAATGGACAGCAGCTACTACACAAATGCAAGAAGGTCAAGCCACTTGACTCAACACAGCTGCAAAGCAAAAATGCTATCAAGACTTCAAGTCCAGAGCAACAGAGAATTCAAAGAAACAGGAATAAGCAAGCACAAAGGCTCGCATGACCCAGTACACCGAAGACAAATTATATTATGGGAAAAAAATGTAACCGATCAGAGGTGACAACATTGGACATCAGACCAAGCAGTGCAATGAAGATAAATGCATAGCATACATAAAAAAATGAATAGCATCAAGGCACAAAGGCCATAGGTTGACAAAAATTGAAATTTGCATGCAACCTGTACTCGGCAGTTGGGATAACAAGGACACACAAGTGCATAGTGCACAATTAATGTCCAGCAAAAACAAGCACATAGGCAAGGCACCAGTACAACTACATGAACACAGCAGTATGAAGGTGAGGGAACCATAGATATGGCACCACAGCACACAACAATTAAAGGTCAATGCCGATGCCATTGAACAGCAGGCCAAAGTCAACAACCAAATTCAAACAACAATACTGAACCAAATGAATGACAATCCCAAGTACGTATGTACAACGGCAAGGAAATCAATATTAGACCAAATTCAAATTCCACAGCGAACATGGTTCAAAAAAACATACACCTATATACATACATGAATGTATATATACAAATGATCAATATAACATGAACTAGACCGAATCAAGAATTCAATAACTACAACATGAAGGAAACAAACTACAAAGACACCAGTAATGCCAGCGAAGCAGTGCCAAAAGACCACCAGTAAACCAAGATTCACAATGAACATCTCAATGAATTTAAGATGTCAAAGTCAAAGTAAATTATCCTCCAAAAATATTTTCACAGCTAAGTTTGCAGATTTCAAAAGTGATCAACTGCAGTCCAGAGAAACAAAATGGTGGTGACAAGTTCGAGCAAAGCTCGACAGCACAAGATCAAGCAACAACAATGTACCGGTCAATGAAGTTCCAAGTCAAGGCCGAGGTCATAAGAAAATTCACGAAATCAAAATGCCCAAAAAAACAAAACAATAGCAAGTTCAACCACGACCGAAGTCATGCATGATCACATATACAATATCACAAAATTTAGTCTGTATTTTTTTTCTCAAACCAAAGACAGTGTCGAAGACAACAAGACAAACGAAATCAACATCAGAAAATCCAAGCAAAAATAGGAAAGTTGCTGCCGTAACGATCAAGGAAGGATCGAACGGTCTCAACTAATATCGTGACAGTGAAGTAAGGGAAACTATTCGATATGAACAAGTCAGATAAATCATCAACGTCCAACAATAATCAAAAGGCCGAAACACCATGTTGAACAAATTAGACGAACGAATTAAAGGAAATTGAATCCATACATAAACCAAAAAAAATAATTCATCATCGGCATTCAAACAAAAAAGGAAACTGTCGAAGCAAGAGTGGAATTAGATGTGAATAAATCAAATTACTCACCTTAGTCGAAGCAAGTAGGAGTAGCCGCGAGCAAGGCGAAGGAAGCGTCGATTGATCGAACTACTGAGGTCGGCCGCCTTCGAATTAATCAAGCCCTAATTTGCAAGCAAAGGAAAACAAAAACAAGCCGCCATTATCAAGAGCACAGGAAAAAGGAACGGGCCCTAGCTTTGAAATGAGGAATGAACGACGATAGATGAGCCGCCATTTTTTTATTCTTTCGTTTGATTTTTTTCTTTTTGACATCGAACGAGACTTCTGCCATGCTTTGAAATAAAGGTTGCGTGATTTTGGGCGTAGGTTAAGGCATGATTTTAGGCGAAGCTGAAAAGAATAAAGAATATTATTATTATTTTTATTTTAAATTCAATTTGTTTTCGACACAAATTTCAACGCGTTTATGTGTCGTATGCTCTCATAACAACTCCGGTCAATACGAAATTTGAAATTCGATAATAATTCAACATTACGGACCCAATGGAACTGGTTTCGTCGAATTCCGAGACTATGCCTCGGAAGGCTATTTTTAAATTCAATTTAAACGATAAAATTTCAAAACTGAAAAAATCACTTTCAAATTCAATTCTGAAGCTTATATTATCTTCAGTATTATCAATAGAATATTACAAGCCTTTGAAATATTTTTAATCAGCTCAAAATTGAAGATTCAAATTTTTATTCAACTTTCAATAGATTAAGTTTTAAATTTTAATTGCCAAATTCATTTTGATAATTTGAAATTCAAGTCAAACCAATATTCAAATATTTAAAATTAATTAAATATTTTCAATTTAAATTGTTCAAAATTCAGGGTCGTTACAAAATGTTTGCTAAATTTATATAAAATACAATCTTTAAAAGAAAATAAAATAAAACCAATTATAATTTAAATAAAATTATATATAATATTACAAACTCATTTTAAAATTCTATTTCAAAAATCCTTGTATTTATTCTTATTATATAAATACAATTCCAAATTTCTAAAGATAAATTTCTATAAAAAGAATATAAAACAAATCTTATTTTTAATTAAAAATATTATCTATATATTTTAAAACAAAAGTACATCATTATTTTATTTTAAGATGTATGTATATCTTCTTGAATTCAAATTTATATTCAAATTCAAAGTCAAATTTAAAAATCCAAATCTAAAATCAATTTAAATAAATATGAATATCTATTTTTAAATAAGCTCATTATTATTTAAAATAATTTATCCTATTTTAAAATCAATTTAAAATACACAGAAATATATATATAACACACTTATTAATTTTGAAAACAATAAGTCTATTTAGAATTTATTTACACAAACAAAATAATTATTCTTATTATAAAACCAATTCATAACCAAAATTAAGACATTATATTATTATTACTTGGTTATTTATTTTTGAAAATAACAATTTTATCACTTTCAAATAATTTAAATTAAGAGATTATCATATTTTAAATTCCTGAAAATTCCGGGATATTACAATGAGTGATCACCGGAGTGGTATGCATAGAGAGAGAGGCTAGTGGTGGTCGCTGGTGATGGCTGGTGGTGTAGAGGCGATGCTCGGGCAGTTTGCTATTGCATACAGTAAAGGAAAAAAGGGGAAAAATAAAAAGGCAAGAGACCCACAAGTGGAAGCGTTGGTTGGAAGGGGAGAAGGCCAAGTTAAAGTGATAGGCGAAGGCAGCAAGTGGTGGAAATTGGTTGTCTTGAGTATTTTTGTAGAGGAAGCACGTGTGTATGGATATGGGTGTAGATGTGCGTGAGAGATGCTGCAAGTTTTGGGAGTGGAAAATTACATTGGCTATAGGATTTGTAAAGTGAATGGTGACATGTCAATGCAATTATGAAACTGATTATGAAAGGTGATTAGCTAAGTTTAATACTTATTAAGTTATTAGTTAATTAATAGGATAATTTATTTATTTGTTAAGTAATATATACTGATTTCTTATACCGACCTTACCTTTTCATATGAGGTCCGAGTTAGACGTGGTTTCTTGCATTGCGCTCATGATAGAGAGCTCTATGACTTGGTATAGGATTACATTGCTTTTATCAAGGTGATTGAGCACTTTAATTATGAAAGGATGAAGATTAGGTCATATGAAGTACAAATCAGAGTAACTTAGGAACACTAAAAACCAACCAGTCTTGAGAAGAGTATTATTTTGCATACATTTTTTCAATTGCTCATCACTTTACCAATTCCTATATTTCAAATTCGAATAAGGCCAATTCAATTAATACACCACTTAGGCCTTTTCCATCCATTAGAAAATTTTGAAACTAATTGATTAATTTACCCTTATAATTACTTAGCCTAATATTTATATGTATTTCCATATTCTTTAAATTTTCTTCTCTTTTCTTTTACTGTAAACTTGGATAAATATAAGCATATAAGTTTTAAAGAAGATAATTTATTAGAAGAAGATATCCCAAAATATTAATGTGAAATATCTGTGAATCTCAATGACCAAGAGTTACCATTATAGACTAAGAATTAATCATTGACATGGGAAGTTACCACACAATACCTAAAGGAGAAATATTTATTTTTATTAATTTGTTCATTCAATTCATTTCAAATAAGTGTATCTTGTTCAATCCTATCAATAGAGCCGGAGTTATAGTTTAAGCAACCAATAAAAAACCAAAATGAATCTCGGGTATTTGCTAACTTGCATGTTAAAGTTTTTGCAATTGAACATATTTTTTGTAGGTTTTTATACAAGGTAACTAAGACTTGAGAGAAAACAAGCATATTCCTAGCTTGCATTATTAGTATACTTAGTATGTAATGCACTTCATAAGTTTCTTTTCGATTTTTTTACTATAATAAACTCTAACATAATTTTTTACTTAGATTGCATTGTTGGATGAAAAATAAGCTGGAAAAATTATTAAACAACATTTGAACAGCTTAAACCAAAATCCAACTGCTATCTTAATGAAATGCTTAGCAAACTGTAACATCCCACCTTTTTGTATGTTTTAAATCGACGACAAACCACACATGTCAGACTCAAACCATACAGGAGTGCGGATTGTTATAGGGTACATAAGAAAAAGCAGAGAAAGCAAAAGTACAAAATAGAATCTTACAGCGGAACGATAAAATATAATAATCAAATAACAGTTCATGAAGCTGTTTTACAAAACATTTGATTATACTTATACAATGCATATCAGTGTTACACATACCAGAGAATAAATAAATAATGCAGCGGAACAGTATGAATGCAGTGGAATAATATAATAGATAATAGTAACACAATCTTCGTCTTCGTCCTCCAGAAATGAATTCTTCAAATCCTGAAATGCTCAGGCTGACCCAAGCGAATTGAGAAGACAAAACAGTCAAGTCGAAACTAAAAGATCTTATGCAAGTTAAATCTACGGTAAATATTACGAGTGGAACGGCGTCAGAGATGTTTATGGGATTTGACATCTCCTGTCCAGTGTCTAACGTGAGTGCAGTAACTTAAGAGATGCTCGGGATTCACATCCCCTAAGGAACCGTTAAACTATTTACTATGTAGTAATATTTCGCTATTATAATAATGTCTATAGTAAAATAAACTTACTTTTAAATGGCGTTAAGGAGTGACCCAATATTCCCTTAACACGTAATAGTCTCAGTAGTCTATCCAATATCATAGTCCCTCCTCATCGGGAAGCCACCAGAGGATACTCCACGGGCTACGGGAGAAATCTAAACTCGTACAAGGTGCGATAGGTAGGTGACACGGCACAACTAGGCAATGCCAGGGTAGATATACCAATTGCTATTCGAACTGGTGGTATCGCATAGCCACAGCTACCGCGCACCTCGAGCCACACCCCCAAATCAAAATCAAAAGTGGCCACCAAATCAATCCAAAGTCAGAATATAATATCGAAGGAGTGTGTCCGATCAGAGAGGCAACCTCATTGGCCCGAGAATCGCTACTGTTTTAGCCACCTTATGCCAACTCACGAGAGTCGGGTCCACGTATATACCTCAAAGGACCGCCGCCACCATCCTACTTCATTCTGGAATCTCCATCGCGTACACGGTTGTTAAAGTGGTTTTCGGAGTTGGCAGAGAGTATGACAACTTCCGATCCCGGTCTCTTTAACAACCAAACGTTATTATAACACCGCGGTCATTTCAAAATAATTAAACTTCAAAACCAGAATATAATATCCATTTCAAACCATATAAATACGATATCATTTCCGTTTCAAAAACCAAATCAATATGATATCATTTTTGTAAAAACCCAAATCAATATAATATCATTTTTATTTCAAATATATCCTTTTCGAAAATCATAGCACTTTCAAAGTTATAACGCTTCGAAATCAAAACACTTAAAATATAACACTTTCAAATCATAATACTTTGAAACTCATAACTTTGAAACATAACTTCCACCACTTAAATGGTTTAAAAATTTAAAATACTTTATATAATAAGATAGCTTATTCAATTTCAGAAATCAATTCCAAAACAACTCAAATTTCTAAATTTCAAATTTAACCAAATCTCAAATCATAAATTCCAATTCAATTCTGTTTCCAAATAAACCATTCCAAACTATATTGATTTCAGAACAGAATTGATCCACAAAATAAACCATTTCAGATTCGGTATATTTCCAATTTATCTTCCAACCTTAATTAATTAAGTTATTATAAACTTTTATTAAAATAAAATTTAAATACTTAACCATATTATCTTCTATAAAAATCAAACTTATTATTAAGCTTATGCTATAATTATTCATAGCTTAAAATCAAGGATAAAGTAACATTTACATAATATCTAAAATCAATATTTAACTAAAACATATATTTCTTTACAAAACCATAGAAATCATTCCAAAATTTTTATATATAGACCACGACGTCTGTATATAATTTTCTATCCTATGGTCAATTGATACAGATATTTATCATTTGAATTCGTAAATTAAAAATATAAATACGGTTATATATCATTTCAAACTACAATCCAGAACGAAATAAAAATCCATAACAAATTGCAGTTTATAACAATATAAATGCAACATCCATTCATCCAATATCAATCATCAAACATTTATCACAATCATCATCCAATTCAATCAATAACATCAATATAGAACAGATAAAAAATAACAAGTATTTACTGGCAGTTTATATTCAATAGTAAATTAAATAACTATTTTATCCAAATAAATTCAAATAAATTGAGACGATGATTCAAAATATGCCATACAGTCATAAATAAATTTTTAATCACATCATAAATCAATTTAACAAACATAAGAAATTTTAGAAGTTGTGAATGTGTTAAAACACTCACCTTTTGAATTTAAATTGAATTTAAATCCAATTTAAACCCAAAATTTAAGCAGTCATAGAATTCGTCCAAACCAGCTTTAAAATGTCCAGAATTCCAATACAATCCAAGTGGAGAAAACTACACATGACTTAGACCTCGTATGAAAAAGTTATAAGCATTAGAAGATATACGAATTTAATTTAAAACAAATAAATGATAACACAAAGTTGAACACATCAGCAGCACTCACGCAATACCGAAGCCGATCGAACCCTTACATCTCGTTCGACCCCGTTAGCAGCCGCCACCAAATCGCTCATTCCTCCAATATTTATCGTGCCTCTATCAATCTTCAGCCCAATCTCGACGAAAACGATGACCTCTGACATGAAATGACAGTACCGATCGAACCTGCTAGCCACTCTCAATGCCCCCATGCCTTCCGATCGAGCCAACGTTGAAGATCTGTCGTTGATCGAGAAGCCGTACAATAGACGGTCGAGAATTTATCGTTTTTTCTAGCCACACAAAAACCCAGATCAAAAAACGAATTTCAAATCTGAGATGCGCTCGTCAAGAGCTTCAGATCGATATATAATTTGATATTATTAGAGGAGTTTGAATTTTTAATGTTGAATTTTGAATTAAAATTAGCTTGGGAAGATTAAGGTTTTCGGCCATTAAGGAAGAGAAGCAACAGAAGTTTATGTACGTATAGAAATGAGAAATAGAAAGGCCGCTTGGGTTTATAACTGGATGTATATAGGCAGAGCAGAAAATTGAGGAACAGATACGATTGGTTCACACGTTGAACGATAAATGGCCCGGAAAGCCCGTTCTGACTCTGGAACAAAATTGGGTCAACCCATATATCAAAATAGATGTTTCTAAATATTTTAAAATCAATGAAATAGGATTTTTTTTTCCTGGAGATTTGGCCGGACAACTCGGTACTCGGCTCCTCTGGATCGTTCGGCGTATCATCACGGTCGGCATCCAGCAAGTACTCGACATTTAGGAGCGCTCGGCATAAGGGGACACTCGGCAGAAAGGAGCGCTCGACACTTAGAAGCGTTCGGCATTGGGAAGTGTTCATTAGACAAGTTTGTTCGACATGACAGAGCACTCGACATCTGGAGAGTGTTCGGCATTGATAACGCTCGGCATTCAGGGTGTCCGGCACTCAGAACGTTCGGCTCCACTTCACTCGGCATGCCTCCATACTGCTCAGCATCCTAGGTGTTCGGGACCACTACGTTCGGCATGCAAATAAAGCTCGGAATTCATGCTTCACTCGGCATTCCTGGACCATTCAGCATTCTAGCCTCGTTCGGCATCAATTCTCGATCGGCCTGCACCCTCACTCAACACATCACACCGTTAGGCACAAGGATGATGGTTCGGCATTTGACCGTTCGGCATGTCTGGGTCGGCACATAGAGTCTACCCCATTTGGGCCATGATATCCAGCTACCAGGCCCACCAGGGAAGTCCAACCCACCTTCGTCTATAAATAGAGAGGCAGGGGCACAGTGAAAGGGAGGAGGTTTTTGAGGACACTGGGGAAACTCTGCCGTATTCAACGCTCTTTCAAGACTTAGTCTTTGGTTTTGCAATTGTATTCAAGTAATTAGAAACGGATTGTATCTGTAATCAACTATTAAGGAAATCAATAGAAATCAACTTCAAAGTGGATGTAGGCAGTTACGCCAAACCACTATAAATTTGGTCTTCTTGTTCTCTGCACTGAAATTTACATATTTTTCTCTATTTTAATTTACCTTCTTCATTAATCTCTCTACACAATATTTCTAAGAGTGTTAGTGACCAATTTTGGTGCTAACATTTTGGTGCTTCCACTGAGAATTGAACTCAGGCTGTTAGGATCTACTTTGTAGCTACTGGATTGCATAAATCCCCTAGAGGAGATCCAAGATCATTGACAATGCATTCTGTTGATTCTATTCAGAGTTATAACCAACAACTTTACCATGGGAAGACCACGAACCAGATCGGCCTCCCATAACGCAGATGTCCACGAAACTGCTAGCGTACAACAAGTTAGACCTAGAAATCAGCAAGCAACAAGAGGTGCAGGGCCCTTCACCCAAAACCAAGCGGAAGTCGTTTCTCGAACAGAGTTCAACGACTTGATAAGAGAACTCAAGGAAAGTAGAAGGCAACTTGCTGAGCAGATTCAAGCCAACACTAACCTCATGACTCAGCTCGCTCAGCAACAGCGCCAGAATGCTGGAGGTAACCCTGCCCTTATTCTAAATCTGATAGTTCAACGTCAATTGACGAACCTCCTAGGCGTAGACGCCGTAAGGATGAAGGTGCACAAGCAAGCGTTGGGAATCAAGCCCGCGAAGAGACCGGACACCCGAATCTCTAAGACCCAAATCAAGCGAGACATCAACCCGCACGGTCCCGTGGAATGAAAACCAACCTTCCATCCTCCATACCAACTCCGGACTTGATAGCTATGGTCAGGAAGTTGATGAGAGAGAACCAAAGCTTGACCAATGAAGATTGGGGAGTGACCAGAAGCCATACTCCTTTTACGGATGGTATCCTGCAGGCTGAGTACCCCAAGAAGTTCAATATGTCGACTATCCCAGCCTACGAAGGAAAGCCTAATCCCAGGCAGCATGTGATGAGGTACGGATGGATGATGGATTCTGCAAGAGCTAATGATGCAACCAAGTGTAGGTGCTTCCCAATCACCCTGTCCGGAATTGCCACCATATGGTTTACTCGACTTCCCCCACGGTCTATATCCGGCTTTGACGAATTGGCAATGAAATTCATAGAGCAATTCAGGATACACACCAATCGTCCAAGGGATGTGATGTTCTTATCAAGCGTAATCCAGGCCCTAGGAGAGTCATTGAAAGCATACTTGTAGAGATTTCATGTTGCTGCTAATGAGGTGAGCAATCCAAATGACCACGCAATTTTGATGGCGGTAATGCATGGAGTGGATCCAGACTCTGAATTTGGAGAAAGCTCCCGGCCACGCTGGAGCCTTTTTATTCGAAAGCTCATCGGTTCATAAGAAGGGAAGAAGCTCGATGGACAAGACGAGACAAGGCACCAGGACCTGCGCAGGGGACTGAGAAAAGTACCGTCGCCATGAAGCAAACCAGCGATAATTCGAGGAAATCCCAAGTCAACGTCTAAAACAAGCCTGGGCAGTCTAAAGGATCCGGAGGTGGAAATCCCGGAAAGAAGAGAGAGACAGGGAAATGGAAGTCAAGGATCCCGACCTACATGAAATACACCCCGCTCAACGCATCACTTAAGAACATCTATTTGTCAACTTGCAACACTTACCAGTATATGAAACCACACCCAAAGGAATCAACGGAGGAACAGAAGCGGACTGGGAAATACTGCCGCTTTCATGAGTCTTATGGGCACAACATAGAGGAGTGCAGGCACCTTCATGACACTATTGAAAAGTTGATTAGACAGAAGAAGCTGCAGGAATTCGTCAAAGACCCACTAGATGGAAGACAAGAGACATCGGAACCGGACGTGGGCCAGCTCCACGCCAACCAAAAAAAGCTGCTCGAACTGTGGCTAGATTGGTGATCAACACAATTGCGGGTGGACCTCAACCTGCGGATAAGAATTGGCAGGAGATGGAGCGATATGCTAACTCTTTAAGACATGCGGAGTATGAGTGCTGTTTGAATGTGGAGGATGGGACACCTGCAAAGCAGCAACGAACGATGGATGATGATATTGTATTCAGGAACCGAGATGCGGATAAGGTGGAGACCCCTACCATCGACCCGATGGTCATATCTGTGATAATCGGGCTGCCGTTTGTGAAGAGAATTCTAATTGAATGTGGAAGTTCCGTTAACATCATCTTTAAGAAGGAATATGACCAAATGAAGCTGGAAGATAAGGATTTGAAACCATCCAGTGCCAGAATCCATGGCTTTAAAGACGCAGCAACGGATGTAGTGGGATATGTGGAGTTACTAGTTGAACCGGGCAAGACGAGCGTAGGAGGGTGCGAATCCTACCATTCATAGTGTTGGACGTTGACTCTCCATATAACGTATTTCTAGGACGCCCAGCCTTGGCAGAATTTAGGGCAGCATTGGCCCCTTGGTGTCTGACGTTAAAATTTCCCACAGACAGTGGTGTTGGAGTGGTACACGACGATCAGGTGACTGGACGTGCCTGTTATGTGGCTGAGCTGAGAGAGGCTCGGCGCAGGGAGAAAGGAAAGGTTGCGGACCGCTCCGTCCCCATCCGAAATGTTGATGATTGACAAGTAGAGCCCGAGCCTTGGCTCGGGCAACATTCTCGGATCTATAGAGACATAGATCCGAGAGACGATGATTGGGGACCCAGGGAAACCAATGCAGCATCGGCTGAACTCACAATTGACATCCTAGTCAGCCGGGATGACCCGTCACGAATTCTTAAAATTGGATCACAACTCGACCCCGTGGTGGCCGAGAACCTCACTGACTTCTTCCGAGCGAATCTTGATGTTTTCGCTTGGACTCGCTCCGATATGTGCGGGATTTCTCCGACAGTTGCGAGTCATATGTTGAACATAGACCCCAAGTACGTTCCTGTAAAACAGAAGAGGAGAGGTATGGACCTGGAGAGGTCCGCGGATCTCAAAGAGGAGGTGGAAACTCAAGGCCAATGGGTTCGTCCGCGACGCCCTCTATCCCGAATGGGTATCCAACCTAGTGCTGGTGAAGAAAGCGAATGGAAAGTGGAGAACTTGTGTCGATTATTCTGATTTAAACAAAGCATGCCCGAAGGATAGTTTCCCGTTGCCAAGGATTGACCAACTGGTCGATTCTACTGCCGGACATGAGTTACTATCGTTCATGGATGCATACTCTGGATATAACCAAATCCCGATGCACCTCCCGGATCAAGAACATACCAGTTTTGTCACAAATGTCGGGTTGTATTGCTATTTAGTGATGCCTTTTGGATTGAAAAACGCGGAAGCAACTTATCAGCGTCTGGTAAATCGGATGTTCAAAGACCAGATTGGAAAAACAATGGAAGTTTATGTGGATGACATGCTCGTGAAGTCACGACAGTCAAACGACCACATCCAAGACATAGCGAAAATGTTTGACATACTCAGGCGTTATGGAATGAAGATCAATCCTTTGAAGTGTACGTTCGACGTAGCATCAGGAAAGTTTCTGGGTTTCATTGTGAATGCGCGGGGAATCGAGGCTAAACCGGAGAAGATCCAGGCTATCCGAGATATACAAGTGCCCAGAACCATAAAACAGTTGCAAAGCTTGAATGGAATGGTAGCCGCGCTGAGCCGATTCATATCCATGGCCACAGATAAGTGTATTCCTTTTTTCGATGTCATAAAGAAAGGAAAGAGGAATTTCAAGTGGACATCCGACTGAGGAAGAATTCCAAGCTCTTGTAAGGCACTTGGAAAGTCCCCCGATATTATCAAAACCAATAGACCATGAAATGTTGTATGTATACTTGGCTGTATCCCAGCACGCTATAAGCACAACCCTGTTTCGCGAGGAAGACCGGGTTCAGAAGCCAGTTTACTATGTTAGTAAACGCTTGACGGGGCCAGAAAGAAATTCTCCAAAGATTGAAAAACTAGCTTATTGCTTGGTGATTGCGTCATGCAAGCTTCGTCCGTATTTTCAGGCACACTCAATCAATGTCTATACCGATCAACCTTTGCGACGGATACTCCAACGACCGGAAACTTCCGGAAGAATGTTAAAATGGAATATTGAGCTAAGTCAGTTCGACATTACCTACCTACCACGAAGGACCATACAAGGACATGCAGTAGCTGACTTCATTGCCGAATTCACTATGACAGACGAATCAAACGATCACAATGCCATACCTCCCGTTCGATGGAAGAAGTACACCGATGGGGCATCTAATGACCGTTGTTCGGGGGTTGGCATAGTTCTTGTAACTCCTAAAAATCGATCAGTTTGCTACGCTTTGAAGCTCAAATTCACAGCCACGGATAATGAAGCCGAATATGAGGCGTTGATCACTGGCTTAAGACTTATTAAAGAATTGGGAGTAAAATCGGTTGAGATTTTTAGCGACTCTCGGCTGGTGGTATACCAAGTGCGAGGAGACTACCAAGCGAGGGTGCAGAGACTTGCCCCATATTTGGTTCGAGTCCAGGAGCTGCTAGCGAGGTCTCGAGTACTATGATATTTTACATATCCCGCGTGAGCAAAACAGAGCAGCCGATTCATTGGCAAAATTCGCAAGCACAGGCGATGCGCAACAAATGGGACTATTTTCTGTTGAAACCCTCCATGCTCCGAGTATAGATACGATGGAGGTAGATTTCGTGTTAGAAATAGAAATCGAGAAGGAATCATGGATGACCCCAATCAGGCAGTACTTGCTATTCGAGACCTTACCCAAAGAAAGGAGCGAAAGACGACAAGTCCTTCGTAAGGCTTCTCGTTATGTAATACAGGACGGAAGAATGTATCGAAGGGGATTCTCAACCCCATTACTCTGATGCATTTCCTATGATGAGATAAAACGAGTCTTGAAGGAAGTACATGAAGGAGAGTGCGGTGACCATACTGGGGGGTAGACACCAACGAAGAAAATCCTCCGTTATGGATACTATTGGCCAACGATGAATCGGGATGCTGCAGACTATGTGCGAAGATGTGAAAAATGCCAGATATATGCAAAAATCCCAAGAGCTCCACCGACGGAACTCACGCAGATGGTTAGTCCCTGGCCATTTGCAATGTGGGGGATTGACCTAGTTGGCTCTTTACCCTTAGCCAAAGGTGGAGCAAAATATGCAATAGTTGCGGTCGACTACTTTACCAAATGGGCAGAAGTAGAGCCTCTGGCCACAATAACCACCAAGAAGGCTATTAATTTCGTCGTACGAAATATCATATGCCGTTTTGGCCTTCCACGGACCATCGTCACAGACAATGGAACTCAATTCGAGCGCAAGGAGTTCAAAGATTTTTGTCAGAAATACGACATTGAGAAGAATTTTGCAGTGGTTGCTCACCCGAAAGCCAACGGACAAGTGGAAGCCGTAAACAAGATAATCAAGTCCATATTGAAAAAGTGTCTGGAAAAGGCTAGAGGAAAGTGGGTGGATGAACTTCCAACGGTGCTTTGGGCCTATAGGTCCACCCACAAGACCGCGACTTGCCACACTCCCTTCGCATTGGCATATGGCGCGGAAGCTGTCTTACCCGTGGAACTTGAAGTCCCATCACATCGGGTAACTCATTACGACTCCGAGTCGAAACAGAATCTTTTATTAGAATCGTTGGACTTCATTGACGAAAAACGCGAAGAAGCCAATTTGAGAGCGGCCGCATACAGACATAGAGTCGCTAAATATTATAATGAAAAGGTCCGACCGAGAATTTTTGTTGTGGGAGACCTCGTTTTCAAACGAGTTTTTTCGGTCCCATCTCATATGAATCCCTCATGGGAGGGTCCATTCGTCATCGAACGGAAGCTTGGAGAAGGAACTTCAAGCTATCGACCGTCGATGGTGCAACGCTCCCTTGAGCATGGAACAGCGAGCACTTGCGGCATTATTATACTTAGTCTATTTCTTTCATGTATTAGCTGCATTTATTTCCAATATGCTTTTATTTCTAGTTTTTGACATGTAGTAAGACAATTCAACTTGCTCTCATTAATAAGGGCTCGAAGCCATCTTTTCCATAAATGACTAATGTTTCTACGTATAATGATCCTGTGACAGGCAAACGAAACCGTATTATTCTGACCGACGTACGAATGAGTATAAACGACTTAAAATTTCTAAGTCCCCGGAGCACGGACTGGAGTACTCTAAGTCTCCGGAACGCGGACTCGAGTATAAACGACTTAAAATCTCCAAGTCCCCTGAGTGCGGACTGGAGTACTCTAAGTCCCCGGAGCGCGGACTCAAGTATAAACGACTTAAAATCTCCAAGCCCTCAGAGGGCGGATTGGAGTACTCTAAGTCCCCGGAGCGCGGACTCGAGTATAAACGACTTAAAATCTCCAAGTCCCCGGAGCGCGGACTAGAGTACTCTAAGTCCCCGGAGCGCGGACTCGAGTATAAACGACTTAGAATCTCCAACTCTCCGGAGCGCGGACTGGAGTACTCTAAGTCCTCGGAGCGCTCTAAGTCCTCGGAGCGCGGACTCGAGTACAAATGACTTAAAATCTCCAACTCCCCGGAGTGCGGACTGGAGTACTCTAAGTCCTCGGAGCACGGACTCGAGTATAAACGACTTGATATCTCCAAGTCCCCGGGGTGTGGACTGGATACTCTAAGTCCTCGGAGCGCGGACTCGAGTATAAACGACTTAAAATATCCAAGTCCCCGGAGTGCAGACTGGAGCACTCTAAGTCGCCGGAGTGCGGACTCGAGTATAAACGACTTAAAATCTCTAAGTCCCCGGAGCACGGACTGGAGAACGCTAAGTCCCCGGAGCGCAGACTTGAGTATAAACGACTTAAAATCTCCAAGTCCCCGTAGCGCGGACTGGAGTACTCTAAGTCCCCGTAGCGCGGGCTCGAGTATAAATGACTTAAAATCTTCAAGTCCCCGGAGTGAGGACTGGAGTACTCTAAGTCCTCGGAGCACGGACTCGATTATAAAAAACTTAAAATCTTCAAGTCCCCGCAGTGCGGGCTGGAGTACTCTAAGTCCCCGGAGCGCGGACTCGAGTATAAACGCTTCAAAATCTCCAAGTCCCCGGAGTGTGGACTGTAGTACTCTAAGTCCTCGGAATGCAGACTCAAGGATAAGCGATTTGAATGACCAAGTCCGCTAAAGGCGGACTGGATGTAAATGACTCGAAGTCATCGAGCCTTCGGCGTATGTATTAGAAAATATTCTAAGTGCTTGGAGCACGGAAGAAAAAACAGACAGCTCTCATAGAATTTCCGAGATATATGAAGATGAACCGAATGGTCTATTTTATTCACAACAGCTTGGATTTGGATCACAATCACAAAGAAAATCGAACGATAAGAGCCATGGAAAGACAGAAAAACTAAGTTTTATTCATCGAAGATAAGTTTCCATTACAACTCCTTTGAAGCTCGGAATCAAAAGTTTATTTACACAAATTAAGAAAGCAAAAGTACTTGCATAATCTAAACTTACTCTCGTTGAACGAGAGTAATGATTACTTCTTATACTTCTTCGCCTTCTTCACCTCCGTTGTCTTCTCAGGCGACTCCTCTCCTCCACGTTTACCCTTGGTACCCTTCTTTGATGGAGGAGTGACGGCCGAAGAAGTATGAGGGACGTCCATGGGTTTGGACCTGCCGGGGAGAATGATCTTCAGCGGCTTATTCAAAGGATCGTCGGGGTCCACGGCTTGAGGTTCGACCTTGATCTTGGTCGTTTCTCTCTTCTCCTTCTCGAGCCGCTCGTTCATACTCAACTCAGATATGTGTTCGGAGGCGTCTGTGATCTCTACTTCATAACTCCCCTCGATGGGAGAAGAAGTCTCAGATTTGTCTTCATCTAGCTCCCCAATCACCTGAGCATCTGGCCCGGGAGCTTCTCCTGCCTGACAGGCATCACCTATCTTTTCCTCCACCTCCTTGGTGACATTGCTCTTCGGAGTGGGCTCGGGATCAGAATGACCTGCGCAAAACCATGAAAAACAAGCATTAGAATACAATAGTGCTTCGTAACGAATGTCAGCTTTCAAAATTTTAAAGCAAAGAGTTATCTACCAAGTTTCGGTAGGCTCTCAGCCGTCAAGGGGGTCTCGCCCTCCAGAATGGGAGACAGAATATAGACGCCGAGGCTGGGGTCCTCTGGATTGTAACCAATATGTTGCTCAAATGGATCGAGTATCGGCCAATCGAGTAGGCGTAGGAGTTGGAGGCACGGCCCCAGATGGACCAGTAATAACTTCTTTCGCTTTCTTTGAGGGGGGAGCCTTTGCAATAGATCGTTTTGGTCGCCGACAAGTCCGAAGGCTCATTTCCCTTGAGATGTTCTTTTATCAATGCCCCCTCATCAATCTCTTCAGTGTCGTGCTTGGCCTTCCTGATTTCTATCAAAGCCTCCCATGCCTCAGCTAAAGATTCAAGATAGCCCTCGCCCAAAAAAGTCAAGTCTCGATGCATAAGAATGTGGGAGTTGAATTCAGCGATTAGAGGGTCAAATATGACCTCTTCCCTGCCTTTTTCTCTAGCTGCCTCGAGACGCGAGTCAAAATCCATGGACGCTATCCTCTTGCCCTCTTCTCGGCTTCACTCTTTATCGCCTCAACTTTGGAAAGCTCGGCCTCAAGTTTTTCTTTTAAAAGTCGAATGGCAACGATCTCATCATAGTATCGTTGTGACTCTTCGTGGGCGGCCTCTTTCTCTTCTCTCTCCCTGTGGAGCTGTTCCTCAAGTTCCCTGACTTAAAGGCTGAGTGCGTCCCTCTCCTTTTGAATTGAGTCCTTCTCCAGAGCCAAAACCCCACATCGTTGAACCGCCTCGTCGAGTTCTTTCTTATGAGTTGATTCCAGCCGAGTGACATCCTCAGCAGTGTCCTTGGCGCCCTGATGGGTGACCTCAAGTTCAAATTTATAAGTTGCAATCTCTTCATCTTGAACTTTAATGATATCTTTGTCGTGGATAGCTTCAAGCTTCAGAAGATCTATTTCATGTTGGCGCTCCATGGAGACTTCAGAAAGTTTTTCAGCCAAATGAACAAACGTGTCGTGTTGAACATAGACGTCATTTGTACAGGCGATGGCGCTCTGCTTGACGTGTCCGGGGATAGGATGAATCGCCGGGAGGAATTTCAGGCCGTTGAAGCAGATTTTTGAAAATTTATCTTTAAGCTCGTCCAGCCTCTCCGGTACTGATGGGTCTGTTGCAGGAGCGGGAGGAGACGGCTTTGAAAGTTCGGCTCTCCTATGAGAATCTCGGGACTGTCGAGTGGAGGAGGAATAAGAGTGTTGGTCCCAGGGAGCATCAGGTTGCGACCTCTTGTAGCCGCGCTTGTCTTTACTTTGCTCCGCATGAGAAGAGGTATCCTGGTGGTATTTTGGCTGAAAATAAGTCTTCCTCCGAGATGACGAGTCCTGGGAATGATAGTCTTTATCGCCGTCACCATCCCTATCTTGACGTCTTCCGGAACCCGAGTCCCATCCAGAGTGATGAAGAACATACGAACCACGAAGGCGATCGAATCCATGTGAATGCCCCATACCACCTGTACAGAATTCGAATAACAGCGAATTAGCAAAGAGTAGTGTGACGACAAAATCTAAGCAAAAATTGAAGTGCAAGTGTTTGTGTGTGTCCTAGTGTTTCCCCCCAACGGACCGGTCGCTTTGCTAATAGGAGTTTTCTCTCCCAGACTCTGGGTTAGAGCGCCCGTGTCGCCTCTGATGGGCGAATGAAGTTGGAATGCCTCCTTATCGTCAAAGTCATAATTGAGCAGATCATCCGAAATGGATAGTCCCTTTAAAGAACTTTCTACGTGCTGCGAAGAAGCCTCTTTCTCCGTCGGAATAAGCGTAACTTTCAAGGTTCCGCTAACCTTCTCCTTTCTAATCTTGTACGTCAGTCCCTTTTTCCTCTACGAAGGAGAAGATGACGTTTCGATATCGTGCACTTCGACTATATGATCTTGAGCGGGACCCAAATTCTCACCTTGTGCTTCGGGTGTTTCACCCTCCTTGATTTCCCCCTCTTCTTGTACATCAGGGGTGTGGCGTGCTGACGACTTAGCTAATTTTTTCCCTTTGCCAGAGACCGGCCTGGGTACGGTAACGCCTTCGGGAAGGCTTATCCGACGGCCTTACGCCAAAGCCCGAACCTTGCGAGTGACTCATTTGAAATGAGAGTTCGGATGTCCCGTTCCTCGGCAGGAAGCGCTCTAATGGCCTCAACGGCTTCAGAATACCCGCGACCGTCAGGGCGTGGGTTGATACCTGAGAAGAAAAAAAAGAATTAGAAAAGGCATGGCTTTGACCAAGCATGAATATCGATCCAGAGAAGGAACTTACTTCCTTCAACCCATCTCCTCGCAAAACCAGAGGGGCAACGCACATAGGACCATTCCTGTTTGTACAGGGCAAATTTGCTCCATGCCCCGGTTATGATTTGACATTTACGATATGGCTCGAGGAACATGTAAGATGGGCTATCTCCTCGCTTCTTGATCATATATATGTATCTGATGTCGCTAGGAGTTGGAGGCCGAGAGAAGATAGTCATGAAGAGTATGTAAGTGCCATAGATGAAGGTGTGACCATTTGGATTCAGCTGCGACGGGGTGATGTCGATGTATTGCAGCACGTCCCGAAGAAATAGATTGAACGGTGGCACGCTGCCAACCCAGCACATGAATTTATTACACGCTGTGTATCCGACAGAGGGGAGGTGTGGCCAACCGTGCCCCGATGGAACCAACACGGCGTCAAAAGGTATTCCGTGAATGGAACATATTCGCCGGAGTGCTATTTCAATGATTTTCGAAGCCTATGAATCGATGGGGTTGTCCGATAGAATCGATGCCTCCAGGGCATCGGGGGCTAAGTTATGTGCAGGGGAGGTTGATGGATTTGAGACATCTGCGACTTCCTGTCCAGAGGATGGCCCCGGCTTGTCAGAAATCATGGCAGAGCTGGATTTTTTAGATATCTTAAATAAATAGTGAATTCGGCTAAGCACCTGTGTGAACTATACTTGAAAAATGTTCGATGTTAGAATTAACAACACAATTATTCCCGCCATGTGGTGTGTGAACTAGTGCGATCAATCGTGTATAAGCATTCAAAAGTTGTAAGTCACAGAGTTAATAATATGAAATTGAGCTCCGAATCATCGCCTTCGAAGACCGTCATCGCTGACCGTCTCCAAAAGCCTGCCTTATGGTGATTACAATTTCGGATTCAGAAAACGTTAGAAGAATTTATCCGATTATGTCATTTTAAGTTCTGGTTTATGTCTGTTAAAACTAGAGGGTTATCAGTCCAAGTCAGTTTGATACACTAGTATGCTGAAGTTTCTGTCCTTGTTTTGTTATGTAATTAGGCAAGACAATTGATCGTTCGGCCTAAGTTCGGTTCGTCCTTGATATGGTTCGGCATCCATGACTATTCGGCCTATAAAATGTGGTTCGAAATTTATGTTTGTATGGCCTAAGTATTGTTCGGCTGAAATATGGGTCGGCATTCATGATCGTTCGGCCTAAAGGTTGTTCGGCTTAACTGTCGACCGGGCAAGCTATCGTTCGGTCGAGCTATCATTCGGAAAAACTATCGTTCGGCCTAAATAATGCCCGACCTTATTCCTGCTCGGCCAAAGTAACGTTCGGCATCCCCACTAATTCATGCTTCCTCCCTAACCTTCCATTCCACTGTTCGGCAAATGGTGAGTCACGCCGAACCAGGGTTATGACGAGCTTTAACACTCGGCACTCCGCCCTTGACTACAGTTCCATTTTTTCCCTCTCCTCCTCCATCCACGCCGAACAACAAGAGAAGATCGCTCGACGAGTCATTCCAAGTCATGCCATCTGGCATCCTAACCACCTACTACTCCTCCTCTATTCTTTCTTTTCTTCTAGTCTTGTTCAGCACGAAGAGACCGAGCCGAACCACAACACATCACCCAACAACTCCTACGTGTGATCATCCCCGGTAATTTCTCCTTACCTCACATCATTCAGCCCTAAAGATATCCTAATCGAAGTGTGATTCCTCCATCCACGTAACCCTTTCGGCTACGGTCCTAATTTACAAACTTAAGCCTCTTATTTAAATTGTTTAATCATGGAAAGGATATATAGAGGAGACAATACCTAGTTGGTAGATCGAGACTTAGGAAGGATTGATTAAGTATTTAGTATCTGATCAACAGGCGAAGTTTGCAAGTATAAGATAGCGGAGGTAAAAAGTGAAAAGAGAAGAAGGGGGAAGACGCTGGCCTTTATAGGGAAGAAGAAGAAGGCGAAACGACGATGACCGGTAGAACCGGTCAAAGCAACATCGTTCGGCATCAGTTTGTTTGGCCTACGTGGGATGTTCGGCTTCCGTGGTATCGCTCGACCTTCACACTACATTCGGCACACACCTCCACAACTGGAATTCACAAGAAAAACAAACCCCAAGTGTGATGGACCAGGGTTCGAAGCAAAGCACAAAGGACACGTAGTACAAAGCGCAACACGTTCGGCCACGCGATACGCTTTGAGGGAGGGCAAGTGTTTCCTGGAGATTTGGCCGGGCAACTCGGTACTCGGCTCCTCTGGATCGTTCGGCATATCATCATGGTAGGCATCCAGCAAGTACTTGGCATTAACGAGCACTCGGCATAAGGGGACACTCGGCAGAAAGGAGCGCTCGGCACTTAGAAGCGTTCAGCATTGGGAAGTGTTCGGCAGACAAGTTTGTTCGGCATGACAGAGCACTCGGCATCTTGAGAGCATTCGGCATTGATAACGCTCGGCATTCAGGGTGTCTGGCACTTAGAACGTTCGGATCCACTTCACTCGGCATGCCTCCATATCGCTCAGCATCCTAGGTGCTCGGCACCACTACGTTCGGCATGTAAATAGCGCTCGGCATTCAGGTTTCAATCAGCATTCCTGGACCATTCAGCATTCTAGCCTCGCTCGGCCTCTTCCTCGTTCGACATCAATTCTCGATGGCCTACATCCTCACTCAACACATCGCACCGTTCGGCACAAGGATGATGGTTCGACATTTGACCATTCGGCATGTCTGGGTCGGCACACAGAGTCTACCCCATTTGGGCCATGATATTCAGCTACCAGGCCCACCAGGGAAGTCCAACCCACCTTCGTCTATAAATAGAGAGGCAGGGGCACAGTGAAAGGGATGAGTTTTTTTTAGGACACTGGGGAAACTCTGCCGCATTCAACGCTCTTTCAAGACTTAGTCTTTGATTTTGCAATTGTATTCAAGTAATTAGAAACGGATTGTATCTGTAATCAACTATTAAGGAAATCAATAGAAATCAACTTCAAAGTGGATGTAGGCAGTAACGCCGAACCACTATAAATTTGGTGTTCTTGTTCTCTGCATTGAAATTTTCATATTTTTCTCTATTTTAATTTACATTTTTCATTAATCTCTCTACACAATCTTTCTAAGAGTGTTAGTGACCAATTTTGGTGCTAACAGGATTCAAGTTCAAATTCCATCGCATGAAGAAGTTATGCTAAAATCAAGTTATTTCAAATTGATTTCAATTTCATTGATTTCTAGGCGTTTCAAGCCTGTATGATCAAACAACAGGTCCAGTCGTTAAGAAACTTGAAATTCTACAATAATTCACCATTGCGGATCCGATGAAACTGGTTTCATCGAAATCCGAGTCAGTTGCCAAAATGGCTATTTTCCATTCAATTAAATAATTTAATATTAAATTAATTAATCACTTCTTCAATTCAAATTTAATTATTTACCATTTCTATCATTTCTGATTACAAATAAACTTCTAATTCATTAACCAAAATTTCCATATCAATCAAATAAGGATTTATTGCAAAATTTATAGTGTTTACCTTCAATTTAAGTAAATTAAAATAAATTATATTTTTACTTTCAATTAAATTAATACAATTTGTATTCAATTAATGGATTTAATTCCGTTTAATTGTGATGGATTTAGATCTAATTCAAATGATTAAATAAATGGGTAAACAATTAATGGTTATCATCATTTGCCTAATTTATTCCCATTCATACTTTATTATTAAATAACAAATATTATAATTACTTATCTAACATTGATTCTATCAAATTACAATTTATTACGTATTATTTCATCAATTGATATAACTTTAAATTACTGGAAATTAGGGATGCATCCCTATCATACTTTCATATTGTAAAGAGGGTCCCTGTCAAAGTTTCGGGTGCCTGTTTTCTGGAAATGAAGAAAATTATTGTTGAAATGTTAGCAACTTTTATAAATAAGTGCTGATATTTCAGCAACTTTCCCTGTCAAAGTTTCATTGCAAATCGGGTCCCCGTTTTCTGGAAACAAAGAAAATTATTGCTGAAATATCATCAACTTTTATAAATAAGTGCTGATATTTCAGCAACTTTCATAAACTGTGTTCACAGTGTACATAAATGTCGCTGAAATGTCAGCAACTTTTATAAATAAGTGCTGAAATTTCAGCAACTTTCATGCACTATGGTCACAGTGTACAGAAAAGTTGCGGAAATGTCTGCAACTTTTATGAAAAGTTGCATCATGCTTTGCAATAGTCGTTAATAAAAAAAACATGGACCTACTTTACACTGAAATTTAGTGAAGGACTTTTCGTGAATTTTGAAACTTAATAAGGACCTGTGCCAAAAGTACCCTTGAATTTATTTTCCAGTTTACTAATTACCATCAATTATAACCTTATAATTGGTTTCAATTAATAGGATTGCACTAAATTAATTATTTATTAACGTGCATTAACATAATTACCTAAATTTACATTCAATTACTGTTAACAATGTGTTATTTCATTAATTAATTCAATACTTACTTTTATTTTCTCATGTTCAATAAATATAATAAATAAACTAAGAACTCCAAAATTTCATTTATTTGATTTTTAATCTTGTTGTTCAACAAATTTATCATCCTATGGGTATAATTTCCATTAGTACGTATCTTAGGGCATTAAAATTTCCAATTTCATCTTAATTCCAATTACGTAGTATTTAATTTCATTTACTACAATAAATCCAATTATTATAGACTGAATTTCAATAAATTAATTTGATTCAATTCCAAATCTTTTTATTAAGTCCAATACTACTCTACAAACCTAGTTAACCTTTCATTCCTTAATATATTCCAATTTAACAACTTCTAAACGTTGTATTACATTTCACATTCATGTAACTTTTGTTTATACTCATTAAAATTGATTTCTCATTTCAATTAACTAATTAAACAGGTAACTTATAATAATTGTTTACAAGCCAATGTGACACTTAAGTTTACTATTTTCAACCAATTATTATAATTACATACATAATACTGAATTCATTTAATTACCATTAATTATATATAAATTCCTTTATTTGTACAACACTTACATTTATTTACCTATAATCAATCTTGTAACCAAGTGCAACAATTTACACTATTTGATTATTGAGATTTCACTCAAATTGAAAATAATTGGCTTTAATTACAATTACTACATTTCATTTTCAACATTCACTTCATTATAAATTATAAATTTTTATTTCTTTCCATATTAAATTACCAAAACTCATTAATTTAACAATTTAATTATTGAAAATTTTTGGGTCGTTACACTCTCCCCCACTCAAAATTTTTCATCCCTAAAAAGGAAAAAGAAGGGAAGAAAAAGAATTAAGTAAACAATATATTTTTTCAAAAATATTAACTTTATAAACAATTAAATTTACAAAAGTAATTAACTTAAATAAAATATACCAATTTATAACCATTAGATCTTTCTATACTCAAATTAATAAAGTTTGGAAAACATTTTTCAAAATTTTTCTAAGTCCAAAATTTACAGAAAATTTTGGCAGAGTCTCTTTTGTACGGAGAGGCTCAGGAGAAAATATAATATCAAATATAACAATATATAACATATATCTTCCAAAATAATATATCCCAACACGGGAAAAATAATATAATAGCGCTATAAAACCGTAATCCGAAAACATATCTATTTGTCGGGCAATTAACGCTTAATTATGAAACCAAAAGCAGTGGCAATTGCTTCAATAACCTATATTTCACTTATATAGTCCAAAAGGTTAACAATTATATAAAAATGAAATATTTAAAGTTGTTTCAACCACTAACAAACAAATCAATATAAACAACAATCACTTGCCACAAAGTATAAATCATCACATAAAGTCAACACAAATCAATCATCCATTCATATCAAACAAAACAAATAGTTGTTCGGGTTCAAAACTTTAAATTATACAGAACGAAAAATAAACTACTAAGTGCACCATTTACTCAATAGTCTTAGATGAAACTAAATAGATTATTCATACATCCAAACAATTTTAAAGTATCCTTGCCAAACAACCATAAACCAAACATACAACAATTCCAAGCATAAATTAAGTTCATTCGTATTAATTTCATTTCACAACATTTATTGTTTCATTTCCTTTTCATTTATATAATGATTTATCTTTTAATCTACATTTATTTCTTGCAAATTTACATTTCCATCATTGATTCAGTGTTTATTTCACTTATTTGCACTTATACTTACATAAATTCATTTTTTTTTACTCATATCATATAAATTTTCTTTTTATTGCATTACATTTCTTATCAAACATTACAACTTTAAATATTTGGTAAGTTATATATATGCTTTAAGAATGTAATTAAAATTTATACAAGTTTATCTCATTTCTTTTAAATTAGTTTAATGTTCAAAAATCATATCTTTTGTTTTTATAGGTTACAAATTTCAACTTAATTGTTATTTCATTTATAACCTAGCATTTAATCTCTAATTTCATTTAGAGGTCCCAATTATTAATTAGTTACATTCCATTTTACTACAATAATTGAAACTGTTAACTAATAGAAACTTAAGAACTAAATACCGGGTTAAATTTCAAATCATTTAAAAATAATAGATAAATGTGTACACTTACAATTTATATATTCAATTACATTTAAAAAAATTAAAATTTATATTTGTTTATCAAAATAAATTTGCAGTAAAACTACTACAGTGGCCTTCCTACTTTGAAACTCGAAAATGAATATCGATGATGCGTGCACTCGTCACGGAAATTATTTTCCAACGATAGAGAGGGAAGTACATAACAATTATTTTAAATTATATTGAAATATTTATATCAGAAAATAGTTCTAAATAATATTATTATTATATTCCAAAATCATTTGAAAGAAATTTTCAAAACCCTGGGACTTAAGTTCTAAATTACCAATTTTCATTTATTTTATTTTCAATCTCATTTCAACTATTATTTATAAATTTCATTACCTAACAACCAATATATTGCAACCAAATATATATATTATTTATAAAAAAAATTATTTTATATATATAGAAAATATAATATGCAAAATTATTTCATTCACCTATATTCAAAACAAATATTGTGTCGGCCTGTCCTATTAAGTGTTTAGAAATCCCTATTAATGTCATAGCGTCCTATGCACCAACTAGAATTTATAAATACCATACGGAACAAATTAACACAATATAAAAATCTTTTATAACACTAACAAATAAGCTCTCTCTCACACACACACACACACACACACTCGCTCAGCGACTCATCATAGGGTCTTACAACCCTATTAATAAAGAATCATACCCCACAAAGCTAAGGTTTATCGCTAAACCAAAGCTCTGATACCAAATGTAACATCCCGACATTTTATACGTTTCAAATCGACGGTCAACCATACACGTCAGACTCAAACCATACAGAAGGGCGGATTGTTATGGGGTACATTAGAAAAAGCAGAGAAAGAAAAAAAAAATAGAATCTTGCAGCAGAACGACAAAATATACTAATCAAACAACAGTTCATGAAGCTGTTTTTCAAAACATTTGATTATACTTATACAACATATATCAGAGTTACACATACCAAAGAATAAATAAATAATGCAGCGGAACAGTATGAATGCAGTGAAATAATATAATAGATAGCAGTAACACAATCTTCGTCTTCGTCCTCCAGAAATAAAGTCTTCAAATCCTAAAATGCTCAGGCTGACCCGAGCGAATTGAGAAGACAAAACACTCGAGTCAGAACTAAAAAATCTTGTGCAAGATAAATCAACGGTAAATATTATGAGTGGAACGTCAGAGATGTTTACGGGGTGACATCTCCTATCCAGTGTGTAACGTGAGTGTAGTAACTTAAGAGATGCTCGGGATTCACATCTCCTAAGGATCCGTTAAACTATTTACTATGTAGTAATATTTCACTATTATAACAATGTCTATAGTAAAATAAACTTACTTTTAAATAGCATTAAAGAGTGACCCAATATTTCCTTTAACACGTAATAGTCCCAGTAGTCCATCTAGTATCATAGTCCCTTCTGATCGAGAAGCCACCAGAGGATACTCCATGAGCTACGGGAGAAATCTAAACTCATACATGGTGCGATAGGGTAGGTGACACGGAACAACTAGGCAATGCTAGGGTAGATATACCAATTGCTATCAGGATTGGTGGTAACGCATAGCTGTAGCTACCGCCCACCTCGAGCCACACCCCAAAATCAAAATCAAAAGTGCCCACCAAATCAATCCAAAATCAGAATATAATATCGAAGGAGAGTGTCCGATTAGAGGGGCTACCTCATTGGCCCGAGAATCGCTCCTGTTTTAGCTACCTTATGCTAACTCATGAGAGTCAGGTCCATGTATATACCTTAAACGAACGCCGCCACCATCCTACTTCATTCTGGAATCTCCACCGCGTACACGGTTGTTAAAGTGGTTTTCCGAGAGTATGACAACTTCCGATCCCGATCTCTTTAACAACCAAACGTTATTATGACACCGCGGTCATTTCAAAATAATTATACTTCAAAACAAGAAAATAATATCCATTTCAAAACCATATAAATACGATATTATTTTCGTTTCAAAAACCAAATCAATATGATATCATTTTTATAAAAACCCAAATAAATATAATATCATTTTTATTTCAAATACATCCTTTTCCAAAATCATAGCACTTTCAAAGTTATAACGCTTCTAAATCAAAACACTTGAAATATAACACTTTCAAATCGTAATACTTTGAAACTCGTAACTTTGAAACATAACTTTCACCACTTAAATGGTTTAGAAATTTAAAATACTTTATATAATAAGATAGCTTCTTCAATTTCACAAATCAATTCCAAAACAACTCGAATTTCTAAATTTTAAATTTAACCAAATCTCAAATCATAAATTCCAATTCAATTCAGTTTCCAAATAAACCATTCCAAATTATACTGATTTCAGAACAGATTTAATCCACAAAATAAACTATTTAAATTCAGTATATTTCCAATTTATCTTCCAACCTTAATTTATTTAAGTCATTATAAACTCTATATTAAAATAAAATTTAAATACTTAACCATATTATCTTCAGTAAAAGTCAAACTTATTATAAAGCTTATTCTATATTAAAAAAATTATTCATACTTAAAATCAAGAATAAAGTAACCTTTATATAATATCAAAAATCAATATTTATCTAAAACCATATATTTCTTTACAAAACTATAGAAATCATTTCAAAATATTTTATATATAGACCAGGGTGTCTGTATATAATTTTCTACCCTATGGTCAAGTGATACGGATATTTATCATTTCAATCCGTAAATTAAAAATATAAATACGGTTATATATCATTTCGTACCACAATCCCGAATGAAATAAAAATGCATAACAAATTGCAGTTTATAATAATATAAATACAACATCCATTCATCCAATATCAAACATTTATCACAATCATCATCCAATTCAATCAATAACATCAATATAGAATAGTTAATAAATAATAGGTATTTACTGGAAGTTTATATTCAATAATAAATTAAATAACTATTTTATCCAAATAAATTCAGATAAACCGAGATGATGATTCGAAATATGCCAAACAGTCATAAATAAATTTTTAATTACATCATAAATCAATTTAACAAACATGAAATTTTTTATAATTTAAATTGAATTTAAATCCAATTTAAACCCAAAATTCAAACGGTCTCAGAATTTGTCCAAACTAGCTTTAAAATGTCCAAAATTCCAACGCGGTCCTAGTGGAGAAAACTACGCATGAATTGGACCTCGTATACCGAAGCAATCACGCAATACCGAAGCCGACCGAAGCCGACCGAACCCTAACATCACGTTCGACCCCGTTAGCAGCCGCCACCAAATCACCCGTTCCTCTAATATTTGTCGTGCCTCTGTCGATCTTCAGCCCAATCGAACACCACTGCCGACCTCGCCATGGCCGGCCGCCCCTACTCCCATCGCGTCGCCACCTGCGGTGGTTCCTAGTTCACCCGCCGTCGCACGAGAATATGGCCAATCACGGTGAAAATGATGGCCTTTGATACGAAGTGACCATATCGATCGAACCTGCTAGCCACCGTCAACGCCCCCATGCCTTCCGATCGAGCCAACATTGAAGATCCGTCGTTGATCGAGAAGCCGTACAATGAACGGCCGAGAATTTATCGTGTTTTTCTAGCCACACAAAAACCCAAATCCAAAAACGAATTTCAAATCTGAGATGTGCTCGTGAGAGATTCAGATCGATATATAATTTGATATTATTAGAGGAGTTTGAATTTTTGATGTTGAATTTTTAATTGAAATTGGCTTGGGAAGATTAGAGTTTTCAGCCATTGAGGAAGAGGAGCAACAAAAGTTTCTGTACGTACAGAAATGAGAAATAGAAAGGCTGTTAGGGTTTATAACTGGATATATATAGACAGAGCTGAAAATAGAGGAACGGATACGATTGGTTCACATGTTGAACGATAAATGTCCCGGAAAGCCCGTTCTGACTCCAGAACGAAATTGGGTCAACCCATTGTATCAAAATTGATGTTTTTAATTATTTTAAAATCAATGGAACATGTTTCAAGTTCAAATTCCATCGTATGAAGAAGTTATGCTAAAATCAAGTTATTTCAAATTGATTTCAATTGATTTCAATTTCATTGTTTTCTAGGCGTTTCAAGCCTATACGATCAAGCGACAGGTCCAATCATTACGAAATTTGAAATCCTACAATAATTTACCGTTGCAGATCCGATGAAACTGCTTTCGTTGAAATCCGAGTCAGTGGCTAAAATGGCTATTTTCAAGTTAATTAAATAATTTAATATTAAATTAATTAATCACTTATCCAAATTTAATTATTTACCATTTCTATCATTTCTGATTACAAATAAACTTCTAATTCATTAACCAAAATTTCCATATCAATCAAATAAGGATTTATTGCAAAATTTATATTGTTTACCTTCAATTTAAGTAAATTCAAATAAATTATATTTTTAATTTCAATTAAATTAATAAAATTTGTATTCAATTAATGGATTTAATTACGTTTACTTGTAATGGATTTAGATCTAATTCAATAGATAAAATAAACGGGTAAACAATTAATGGTCATCACCATTTTTCTAGTTTAATCCCATTCGTACTTTATTATTAAATAACAAATATTATAATTACTTATCAAACATTGATTCTATCAAATTACAATTTATTACATATTATTTCATCAATTAATATAACTTTAACTTTATTTTCCAATTTACTAATTACCATCAATTATAACCTTACAATTGGCTTCATTTAATTGGGATTGCACTAAATTAATTATTAAATAACTTGCATTAACATTGTTACCTAAATTTACATTCAATTATTGTTAACAATGCGTTATTTCATTAATTAATTCAATACTTACTTTTATTTTCTCATGTTCAATAAATTTAATAAATAAAATAAGAACTTCAAATTTTCATTTATTTGATTTTTAATCTTGTTGTTCAACAAATTTATCATCCTATGGGTATAATTTCCATTAGTATGCATCTTAGGGCATTAAAATTTCCAATTTCATCTTAATTCCAATTATGTAGTATTTAATTTCATTTACTACAATAAATCCAATTATTATAGACTGAATTTCAATAAATTAATTTGATTCAATTCCAAATCTTTTTATTAAGTCCATTACTACTATACAAACCTAGTTAACCTTTCATTCCTTAATATACTCCAATTTAACAACTTTTAAACGTTGTATTACATTTCACATTCATGTAACTTTTTCTTATATTCATTAAAATTGATTTCTCATTTCAATTAACTAATTAAACGTGTAACTTATAATAATTGTTTACAAGCCAATGTTACACTTAAGTTTACTATTTTCAACCAATTATTATAATCACATACATAATACTGAATTCATTTAATTACCATTAATTATATACAAATTCCTTTATTTATACAACACTTATATTTATTTACTTATATTCAATCTTATAACCAATGCAACAATTTACACTATTTCACTATTTCATTATTGGGATTTCACTCCAATTGAAAATAATTGGTTTTAATTACCATTGCTACGTTTCGTTTTCAACATTCACTTCATTATAAATTATAAATTTTTATTTCTTTCCATACTAAATTACCAAAACTTATTAATTTAACAATTTAAATTATTGAAAATTTATGGGTCGTTACACAAACATTATTTGAATTGAAATAGCTACAAAATTAAATAAAAATACCTTGTTTGTGTTGTGATCTGGTTTCCTTTCCCATGGTGGCTATGGTTTTGTTTCTAATAAAGTGAGGAGACAGTGAAAAAGGTCAGGGTATTATGGTAATGAAATGGAGTGGGAAGCAAAAAAGTGCAGTTGTGTGTTTTTGTAAAAACACTGATGTGGGAAGGACAAAGGTGGTATGTTAATAGAATTGGCATTGTGATAATTTATAAAATAACTCTCAACAACAAAATGGGTCAGAACTTAATAATATATTTTTTGTTTCACTTTCAAGCAAATGAAGCAATCCCTAGAAGTTGGGTTTTTTTATCAATCAAAGTTTAGTGGTCAATACGAAGAGGCATGGAAAGTTATTGCATATGAGTTTTAGGCTGTGTTGCAGGAAGGTTAGGAGGTGTTCTCAAAGTTGTAAAGAGAAGGTTATTTCTAAAAATCTTAATTAATTACATTAATATTTAATTTGTAATGAAATGAAAATATCCATATATCCGTGACAAATTCTAATTATAAACTGAAAAAGAAAATAAATGGCATCTTTTATATTTTTACTGCTTAAATATTTAGAAATGGAGATTAACTAAGATAAAATCAATAATTATAGCATTTCTCAGGATGAAAACAAAGTGTATCATCATTGCACTATCTTAAATGTTAGATTTTTATATGTTTCTGTTTATTTTGTGAGTTTTTGATTTGATGTCTCCAATCTGATTTTTGAGTTACTACTTTAATTTATATTTTATAAAACTAAATATTGTAACATTTAAACTCGACTTTGGTTAGAGTGCCAATGAGATCCAGGGATGTCAAGACAATTAAGCAACAAGGCAACGGTCTAAGGCCCAAAATTGTTTGAAGGCTCCGATCTTATAATTGAAATACATAAAGTATTTACTATATAATATTATATATAGTGTTTAAGTATGCAAATCCTATAGTTAAATGAGCTAATGTTATATTTAATTATCTATGAGCTATGTATTTGATTTATAGCAACTAAATGTTTTTATATAAATTTTTTCCCTAATTCAAAAGGGGTCTGTAGATTTCTACAAATGACACTCTATTATTATAAATTTTCTTCATATTTTGGAAACAAGAGGCTTTTATAATTGAATATTCATGAACATTACTCAGAAAAACATTCATTGATTTGTTTATATGTATGTCCTCAAAAATCCTTGGGATGACCCAAATAAGATCTTTATTGTTCTTTCATTTCCTTCATTTTTTCACTATTTGAAAGAAAATTTAGGCAACTTGTAAATATAGTCTTCATGCAAATGTGTCTATGTAGCGTTAATTGATAGTTATTTTATGGATGTAACACATTAATGTTTTAAACATTACAAATGAAATATAAAACAATGAATTTGCAAATGCATATAAAATGTAAACATTGACACTTTATATAGTTAGTTCACAAGTTTATTTTCATTAGATAACCTAGCTCTTTATCAATAAACTTAGTCTTTCCAAGATGGACAACGACAAGTTGATTAGTCTGGATGGGGGAAGAAAAATATTAGAGGAATTAACTCATTTAAGAGGAATTAACTCATTTAAGGTATAACATAACCTTCATAAGATGGAAATTGACATATAATTATTTTGGCCAAGGCTATGATTCCATAAAAAATTAAAATTAAAAGTTAAAATTAAAAATTACACAGCATATACATGGTTCTTATAAATGGTAGCTAATACATTCTAAATCCATGCAAATGATATTTGAACTCATATATAATTTTATTTTATCTTAATTGGGTTGCTACATTTCTAACGTGGGGCGTAAGTTGCACACTGGTTAGTGTAATTAATTTATCTTTAGAGTAACATATCATCCTAAACGTCTATTTATACCATCATCAAAAGATTTATTATGATACATATATATCCATCTGCATGAGTTTTCATAAAAAAAATGATAGGATTATATCGGTATTTTTAATTCAAATTTAAGCAATTAACCAAAGGAGAAATATTTAGCGCAATTATTTTTGAGTAGCAATACCTTGATGTGTAATATTTCATTTACATATTGAAGCTTAGTTTGTAAAGCAATTTCACTCAGACATGAGCGATGATTATCTCAAAATGTTTTCTTATATTTTCTACGACTAATTTTTACTGCAAGTACATTATATTACAATATTCTAGATAATACTACCTTTTCCAATTCTTTATCAACTAAAAGTACTTGTAGAATTTGATGGTAATCTTATGGAGTGTGAGTTTTCAGATATTAGCCATATCAGACGTAGATATTCACATGACTCTAAACTTGGTAGTAAATTAGCTTACCTTAAAGGAAATATCATAAAAATGAACACACATAATATTAGCTATTTTCATGTTTTACTGCTACCACTTCATTATTGTTGTTCATCTTCTTTCTAATTTAGCAGTGTGCTCTTTGAATGTTTTTTGTTGAGCTCACAAGCATAACCATTTATAATTATCACTTTCGGGTGAAAAAAATATAGCTTCATTCCCGCCTCTATTCCGGTACAAAATATTTGATTTTATACCTCAAATACTATTTGGTATTTATCAAGAAAGTGAAAGTAGAAATGAAACCGTACTTTGTAGAATAGATTTTTTTTGCTTGAGTTGATTGTCTAAAAAAGCATGGCATATGTATACATGAACTTATGACTCTTTAGTAGAGATGCAAGTCTTCAATTTTGACAATATATAATTTATAAATACACTGATATTTTGAATAGTGGCTCTTTACAGAATAAAATAATTTTATATGAAATGATATAACTTGACATTATATTGATCGTGTATTATTAAAGTATTGCAAAGCAAATTTCCCAATATTATATAACCATTGCAGGGTATATTATTTATTCTTTGGAACACTTCTACATGCACTTGGCAGATATAGCATGTTGATGACATTTAGACGAATCATCCCATTTCAGGTATATTTTCTAATCTTTCTTAATATATTATGCGTATAAGATAACCGAGTTAAGTTATTAGTCACTTTGAAGTATTGTGTTTCATCATGTTCTTACTACAAGAAAGCATATAAATAAGATCCAATGCCTACCATTACTTGTCTGATTACCTCACTTCGCTTTGTTTGCATGAAGCCATCCATCACATCAGCTTATCGATTGAACGTCCTAAAATTGATATCAAGAACATATATAACGTAGCTAACATTATTTCAACAAAAAAGTCAATTTGTTTCATGCGACCAATATCATATTCATACTACACTTCTTCCTTTAAAATTAGAGTGTAAAAATTTTCTCATTCAGTCCATGCACACACTCCTATAAGCAAGTCATACCTAAACCTCCTTTACTAATGGTCTTGCATGCATCATATAATGTTTTCTTAAACCATTGATGTCAAAATCATATAGTGTGATTCGGTCTATATTAGATCAAATTGATTATTGATGTTTGATTCATTAAATGATGGTACCAATTCTTCAAGGATTGGTACCGACAGTTTTATGTCGTTATACTAAAGAAACAAATGATTTTTAGGACATCGAAACTAAAGGTGAAAATGGTTCTAAACAAAATAAATGACTTAAAGCATAGTTTCTTTATTTAAGAGGATAAAGGATATTGCTAGGTTGAGTGATTAAAAAGTAAAGTGTTATTTTAATGTAAGATTTTGCTAAGTAATCTAATAGAAGAAGCACTAAGATTGAAAAATACTTCACCCACCCATACCCAGATTTTCATTATCTTTTAATTTTGTTAAAATCATAACTCGACTTCTCTTCTGTGACGGCCTGTCGAAAATCGACATCAATACGTCCACTGTATTACATGCCGAAAAAAATCGAATGTTGGAAATACCAGATCGTTAGGGAAAAGAAGAAAGAGGTAGAAGAAGAAGATAGAAACAACAACATAGAATCTCACAATCGTAGCGGAACAAATAGATAATAGATAACAATTAGCTTTATGAAAAAGAGTTTAATTGTTATTTATACATTACATCATCAGAGTACAATACATCAATAACACAACACCAGATAGTTATAATAACTTGTCCTCATAAATTCTGAATATACAGCCTAAAATACACAGTGAAATAAAATCAAATACGGATAATACATCTTCGTTATCTAGCTCGCCTTTTGAGCTTCATAACATCCTATCCTTTTTCTGTACACTCGGTCTGACCTGAGCATTATAATAAAATAACACCTGAGTTGGTCTAGAAAACCAGCGTGAGAAAACACACTCAATTTGAATTATTAAAGTTTTTAAAATCATTTGAAAATTAAGGTATCTCGTAAGACCACGCCACACATAAACACGATGGGGTTTTACCTTACAGTAACCAAAACATTTCATATCAAATCCTCTGATATTATAATAGTGTCTAAGTACAAATTATTATTCAAATAGCTGAAATTGTTACATTAATTAAATTCCAGCATACTAGGCTCTACAATCAAAACCGTAAAGGCACGCATTGGAGAATGAATTTCATACAAGTGACTAGGCACTGGGGTACCACCTGTCACAGTACACGTCCAGAAACAGTGTACCAAGGACCACGTCGGGATCCCTGCAATACAAGACCAGACTACCCCTTACCAGGATAGACCGAATATGCTATCACCCCGGGTGTTCCCTGTGACGACCCGGACCTCGACGTCCAGTACATCACCCGTATTCGAATGTCGGAGATTCAAACATTGGATTCTAGTTCACCGGAGCTTATAACACATTAGGTGAAAACAACACAGTGGAAATAAAAAAGATTTTTTATTGATACATAACATGGATACAACATCTGATACAAATGCCCAACAATATCAGAGCCAAAATATACAACAGCGGAAAAATAATAGCAAATGTGACGGTCAAGCTTTACAATAATCAACAGGGGCTCCAAGAGAGAGAGAGAGAGAGAGAGCGATCCAACAGACTGCATCTTCATTTTCAAAGATCCAAAGACCAATCCAAAAAGCTCAAAACCAAAAGCTCTATTACCAAAAGCTTCCAAACTTCCAAACTTCCAAACCAAAGACTTCAAAGATTTCCAAAATCTACATCTACAGGTAACTTGACTCTAGGTTGCCCGTGTGGAAAATTATGGACACCCAAAGTTTAGAAAGGAAACAATAAACTCCAAGTCAGTCATGGGACTGGTGTGAGCAAACATAAAACAGTTGTTTTTATAAAAGAAATCAAAAAAATAAATAAAAGAAATCCGTTATGTTTTTTGAAAAATGAAACTACCATAAGGTTTCCCGGCACACACTCAATGCAATCGCACACATGGGGGAGGTTTTCCCCTTATAGCAGTCAAACATGCTTGATACGCGAAAATCCTTTTGATATTATTATTAGTGCATAGTGTGAAAAATATTTCGAAAGTATAATATTAATATTAGCCAGCATACGTACCATTATAGTATGCCTACTATAGCGACCATTTTAAATGGCAGGTTCTACAACTAAAACTGTACAGGGCTCGTATTGAGTGATTGGGTTTCCAATAAATGGTCAAGGCTAAGGAACTCCCTTTATCCGAAGGGTACGCCTCCGGAGGGACGTTCCGAGAACCTAACCGAATCTCTGCCAACAAAAGGTCGGGTTATCTCTGTAACTAGGTAACTAACTATCACGAGTATGCCCTCCCCCGGTCGTTACCGACCTTTACCGAGGCGCCAACACAAATTCCAACAACCATATAAGTAAAATATCATGACTCCATACCATGATACCACTTTTTATCCAGAAGGAAATGCACATACCCTAAGGGGCGCGACCCCCGTAAGCTTGCCGCATCCTTCCTGTTTCGACCATTTCCAAGGTATGAGTTTCGACGAAGTCTCGTCCCACAAAGCTACGCTTTTCACAAAAGCCATGCTTTGGTCATCCTATGCTCAGCACTCGGCGTGCCACATTACCAAATTGGGAGTATATCACTAGTAACCATCAACTGCATAACCTTTGAGCTCGTACGTCTCAAAGAAGGGTGTTAAGCTAAGAGAATAAATTCTTCGCCACCAAAAAAACAATCTATTTGATAGAGACATGCTTTACATCTCAAAGTGTAATGTCAGACATACATCCATACATCCATCCTGGATCTGAATGGAACCGAAGGCACTTCGTCCAATTAAGGAAAAAGTCCTTGCAAATCCGAATATCCCCTAATCACGTCCGGACTCCCCATCACTTAGGGTAATCTCTATACCGGAACCACTCGTTGCAGATACTATCAACAGGTAATCCTTTCATTTTTGAAAATACCCGGTCTTTAACCACCGTCTTCAAATGCCATCCCATTTCGTCGTATCATTATTCGGAATGTGTTTTATGACTTAATGTCCTCCCCTGGCTTAACCGAATAATGAGCGCTTATTTAAAAATACGTGGATACATTTAAATCATAGTTAAGTCACAACAAATTTCCACTTTTAATCTTTTAAACAAAAGATCCATCTTTAAGAATCGATGTGGTTTTCGGATAACCATTTGGAATCTGACCCCCGGTCGCATCGAAATTCAAATGCCGTTTTAAGGGTCAAGTTATTTAAGTAAACAATTTCAATTCAATTTAGAAGTTCACATTCACACAGCAATCAATCACAGATAAATATTTACCACAGCTCAATCCAAAACAATTCATATCACAGAACATCACATATCGGAGATATCAAACAATTCAAGGCATTTGATATAATGCAATCATCTATAAGCAAGGTTAATTAATCACCTGATTATAATTAATTTAATTAACTCAAATAAATTAATTACTTATGAATTAATCACCTAACCCTACTTAATTAACATTAATTAATTACAAACCATTTGTTATTAATTTAATTAATTAATCATCCTTAATTTTCCATCTTAACTAATTATCCCCAATTACTTACATTAATTAATTATCCCTTAATTAATCACATTAATTGATTATCCTTAATTAATTACATTATATAACCATTAATTATCTACATTAACAAATTAACCTTTTAATTACTTACACTAAGTGATTATCCTTTAATCACTTGATTAATTAACCTTTAATGATTAATTAATTATCCTTAATTACTTATATTAAGTAATTAACCTTTAAGTAATTAATTATCCTTAATTACTTACATTAATTAACCTTTAATTAATTATCCTTTAATTAATTTCATTAAGTAATTATCCTTTAATTACTTACATTAATTAATCAACCTTTAATTAATTAATTATCCTTTAATTACTTACATTAAGTAATAATTAATTATCCTTTAATTAATTTCATTAGGTAATTGTCCTTTAAGTAATTAATTATCCCTTAATTACTTACATTAATTAATTAACCCTTAATTAATTACATTAAGTAATTATCCTTTAATTAATTTTATTAAGTAATTATTCCTAATTAATTTAATTTAATCACCAAATAAATTAAATCAGTTACCTCTAAATCCTGCTTAATTAATAAATAAATGATCCTTTAATTAATCAAGACCCCAATTAACTTAAGATAATCCATTTATTTATTTATTTATTTATCGTTTAAACCGTATTAAATAAACCTTTGAAATTAATTATCATTAACACATGAATTAACTAAGATCTTTAAAATTGATAATTAAAACATTTACCCTAAACACTTACATCGTTAAATTCTTTGAAAACACATAGGGATTTAAATCAAATGATTAACCTAATATATAATTATTTTAAAACCAAATCAATTTAATCTTAAAAACAATTAACTTTGAAAAATTTAACCTTTGAAATAAATTTATTATTAACCCATAAATTAACTTAGGCCTTTAAGTTAATTAACAACTATAAACATCTTTATCATTTTAATTAACTTCTTAGTTAAGCTATTTAATTTTATTTAAAATAAGCTTAAGAATTAATTAATGAAAGTATATATATATATATATATATATATATATATTAAAACACTTTAAACTTGGTTAATTTTAAAATATTTTTTTAAACCTTTATATATTTCCAAATTTAAATAAAACACTAACTATTTAAAAAAATGGGTTAAAGATTTATTCAAACTTTTAAACTTGTAATTATACTTTCAGATTTCTGACCCGAGATAACTTCAAGTTTCCACCCGAGCCATTTCAAATTTTTCCCAAGCAAAACCCCGAGCCATCCCTTTTTTTTCTTTTTAACTTTGTTTGGCTTTTAAACTTTAAAAATCTGGAAAACATATGCGAACATCTTGGAAAAAACTCGAGCCACCATCCCAATTCCTCAAGCTCTTCCCCGAGACACATCTTCTTCCCCAAGCTCAAACAACACCAGACATCATCGTGCACATGCACGCATCACCATCGCCATTTTGATCGACGCTACGACCATCAACAAGTCGCCAATGATCTCGTCGACAACCCAGACCACCCAGCACCTACGATTCCACCTGGAATCGAAATCGACCAATTCGTGCATCACTGGCACCCAACGCGATCAACGAGAAGTGCCTCGCGCCGCCAATCCCGACCACCAGAAACCTCGCCAATCGACCCAAAGCTTCGCCACAAAACAACGCTTTGATCCCTCATACCCCGATCAAGTCCGATGTACCCACGTCGGAGGAATTGCCTCGGAAACAACGACGAGCCCAACAGGTTCTTAAACCCTACAACATCGACGTTCGGCCACCTTGGTGCAACAATAAACCCTCCAGCCATTTTTCCATTGATCTCCTCCACCTAGGCTCCCTCCAGCACTAGGCCCGAAGCATATCTTCCCTCTGGTCGTCGGGAATCGACGAAAAATCGATTACCGTTCATCTCAACAATTCACCTCAACCACACACTTAAAAATCATGATATCTATGTTAAAAACATTGTTTCTAAGCACGAATCCAAATATACAATCAAAAATAGGAAATTTAACAATCAAAATTTTGACTTGAATTCACTTTTCACTGTATATTTCTATTTTCCGGTTAATTACTCATTAAATTCACTTGAAACTATTTTCAAAAATAGAATCTGGTTGAAACAAATATATTTCATTCAAAGATCAAATCCTAAAAGAGACTAGGGGAAGATAAATTGATTTTTGAATTTGTTTAGGTCTGCAAAACCAAACAAAGGCCCGTATATATGTATTACACACACACACACACACACACACACAAACATGCACATCAATGTACACAGTAGTTTAACTCTATTCTAGGCAAAATGCATCCATGCAAACATTTCTCACAATATTATTTCAATGGTTTATCACATACAACAGATAATTTAGTGTACATGATTCAAGTTTACTCATCTGTAAATTAAAAGCAGAGAAACAGGCTTGGAACTTGATTTTTTTGTGAAAATTTGGAAATAGAAGATGATCTGCAACTTGTTGAGTTTGAACTAAATCCATATATTTGCTTTGCTTCAGCTTTGAAATTTGAAAGGATTGTTTGTTAATTTGTTTCAGGTTTTGAGATACTTTTAAACAAAAATCTGGAACTTTGTTTTGACTTTGAAAATCTGGAAAAAAGTTTTGATCTGCAATTTGATGTTTGAAGTAATCTTTGCTTTGATTATGCTTTAGGTTGAAATTTGCTTGTTTCAGGTTTAATTTTCTAGTTTCTAAGTTTTGAAATGTATGAAAGAGGATGAAGTGTAGGAGTATATGTGTATATATATAGGAATGTTTTATTATCTTTAAAATGAAAGAAAATAAATAATTGACACTTGTATATTTGCATGCTACTATTAACTTAGAAATGTTGAATTATATTTTAAATGGTTTACACTTGTCTTTTTTTACATGTATTCATATTTTTATATAGTTTATATTTTTCAATTTAGTTATATATATATATATATATATATCATATATAGTTTTATAAGTTTTATATTTTTATATTAACATATTTATATATATATATATATATTCAAACTATACTTATTCATGTATAATTTTTAAAAGAAAGAATATAAACCTTTTATTAGTTTTAAAGTAAAGAGTTTTTAAATTCAATTTATTTTTAAGATATTTATTTTTTGAATTTCAAATCAAAATTCTATTTACAAACTATTAATATATATATATATATAAACACATTTCTTATTTGTTCTAGAAAAAATTTCAAATTAATTCTCAAATTAATCCTGAAAATTATATTAATTGCAAAATTAAATTTGGCTTAAAAACGGGATCGTTACAAATTCACCCTTAAGAAAATTTCATCCTCGAAATTTGATAGACAGGGAGACAAACAAAGAACATATGAACACATAAAAAGATAGAGAGATTGACTACCAGATCAAACCTAGAGAAGTCCTATCCCAAATTTAGATTGGATATTTCGGCTTACTAAATCAGAATATCATCAATAAATATGACAACAAGCTTGTTCAATACTTCACGAAATACTCGGGTTATCAGATCTAAGAAATATGCAGGGGCATTGGTTAGTCCGAATGGCATAACTAACCATGCGTAGAATGTATTGGGACCCCCAAAAACAATCAAATGGATACAATCTTTCGCATATCTCTGCGGATGGAATCCTTAAGCTGGATCCATCTTGGAAAAGAATCGAGCACTATGCAATTGATCGAACAGGTCGTCGATTCAGGACAAAGGAAATTTATTTTTAAAAGTTAACCTATTAAGATCACGATAATCTACGCATAATCTTAAAGATCCATCGGACTTGGCTATAAATACTACAGCTGAATCCCAACTGGAACGACTAGGTCGTATGAATCCTTTCTCCAGTAAATCTTGGGTTTGCTCAACTAGCTCTTTTCTTTCCCCTGGTGCCATCCTACGACTTGTATGCACAAATGAACATTGGGAACCAAGTCGATTCTAAATTTGATTTCCCTATGTGGAGATAAAGACTTAACTTTTCAAATATGTCAGGAAATTCTCGAACAATAGGTATGGATTCTAAACTCAGGTAAGAATACCCTAAAGTATACTAGCTTGTTCCTCTTTGGACTTGGATCCCCACAAGAAATCACAACAAAATCTCCAAGTTTGGTTTTAACCAAAATCATTCTATTGGTGAAATTTAATTTAGCTTCATATTTTGTTAACCAATTCATTTCAATAAAATTTCAAATTCATTAAAGTCAAAAACGAAAATGCTGATAGGAAATTGATGATGAGAATACGAAATAGAAATCTTTCTATAACATAAACAAAGATTCGCAGGGCCTCCTACTGGGTTCTTCACACAAATAGGTTCGTTTACGAATTTCGTTTCAAAATTTAACTCTTCTACGGTTTGCTGGGAAATAAAATTATGCATGGCTCCAGTGTCGAATATAACACTAACAATTTTATCATAAATAAGAAAATTACTTTACTTTTGATTTACATCCTGGAAATACTAGCGAAAAGTATATAACGTTGCTCAAATACTTGCTTGAATTTACCCATGTAATCTCATACTCCGATTCAGCCAAAGTAAAGGTCTCCACCTTACCCAAGCTTTTTCCTGGAGCTACCAGGAAGCCATCAAAGTTCTTTTGAAATTGGACGATGATCAAAGGAAGTGGATGGAAAAATTTGTTCCTTTCGTTACTGTTGCTGCATGGTATGGACCATTTGTAGTGGTACTCCCCTATCCCCTACCTCGTCCTCTTCTTGCACTTATTCTCACTATCAGTGAATAGCAAGAATATTGATTTGGGCGTTCGGACAAGATATCTTAGGGAATATACTCATTCTAGGGCATTTCTAACCCTATCTCTAATGAGTCACCAAATGAGTTATACTCCAAAGCTAAAGTTCTTACTCAACCATCAGCTTTGATACTAGATGTGATGACCCAGGATCCACCGCTCGAAAATCGATATCCTATACATCGCACGTATTCGAATGCCGGAGATTCAAACGTTGGAGTCCAACTCGCTAGAGCTTATAACACATTAGGTGAAAACAACGCAGTGGAAAAAAAGAAGAATTTTTATTGATACATAACATGGATACAACATCTGATACAAATGCCCAACAATATCAGAGCCAAAATATACAACAACGGAAAAATAATAGCAAATGTGATGGTCAAGCTTTACAACCATCAATGTAACGACCTAGAATTCTCGATCCCAAAAATTCCAAATAGTTAGGAAAAAGAAGAAAGAGATAGAAGAATAAGAAGAACAAAAACACCAACATCTCACATTCGCAGCGGATAAAATATAATAACAATTAATAACAGTTATACAAAGGAAGACTGTACTTGTCAAATTTCACTTTAGTACATCAGAGTTTCAACATACATACATATACAATTGACATGACTCAGATATATACAACAATATAATATAAAGGGAACTCTCCATACGCTCCTGTCATCCAGCCCGTCTCCTTAGCTCCAGAACGTCCTTACCTAAAAATCTATAATACTCGGTCTTACACGAGCATTACATCAAAGTAACACCCGAGTCGGGCTGGAAACCAGCGTGAGTAAACCCATCCAACATGGAATACAAAGCATACAACATATAAAACCCGGGGTAATTCGTATCAATTTACAAATTCACAATTTGTTATAGACATCACTTATTTCACACATCAATTTTCTAAGTACCAAAATTTAGATTTAATAGTCTAATTTACTTAAATCATTTCATTCCAGCCTATTGATTTCACATTTCAATCTATAAAAATTCGAAGTGGTTTCGGGTATTTTCTAATACCCGACCCCGGTCTCTTCGAGTCTCATGTCATTCTAACCCAAGTTATCCAAGTGAAATACACTTCGACCTTTAAATACAGGATGTCCCTTCCACAGTAATTCATCATTAATAGATAACCACAATGCCATATCCGTCCAAACATATGATACTACAAAACATTTCATATTAGAGATATCAATTCAATCAAGGCATCCTATACCATTCAATCATCCATAAGAAAACTTGATCACTTTCAAAATAAATTTAATCACTTCAAATTGAATTACTGATCTCAATCACTTAGATTCCTTTACTTGACATTAATAAATTTCAAATCAATTAATTAATCATCCCATAATTATCCATCTTAATTAATCACCCTGGATTAATTATCCTTCAATTACATTCAAGTAATTATCATTAATTAATTACACAAATTAATTATTCTTAACCAAAAACAGTAATTAATCTTTAATTACTTCACAAATTAATTATTTATAATTAATTACATTAATCCTTAATTACTTATTAATTAATTTCTCATATATCTCTTATCATTTTAATTTATACCGATCTAAAATTAATTACATTAATTAAACCACGGTATTAATCACTCTTGATTAATCTCAACCTGTAATTAACTATCTTTTTATTTATTTCATTAAATAAATTAATTACTCATTTTATAAAGGAAGTTTAAAGGAATTTAAAACCAAATTCATTTTTAAATTCAAATCAATTTAAAAATGCACTTTAACATTCATGTTGTTAAAACAATTTAAATTTTAAAAACTTTATTTGTTTAAAAACTGAGATTCACCAACTTGAATCCCAGATTTAATTTTTGATTTAAAACTTGTTTTAAATCTCTACTTTACAATTTAAATTCAGTTTTTTTTATAAAAATCACTTTTATTTCTTTCCAATTCATTCTTATTTTTATTCTATAATTATTTCACTTCCAAATTTTACTCTGATATTTTTTTCCATAAAAAATCCAATCCAATATTCCAATTATCAATATAATTCATCACAGAATATCAAATATTCATAATACACAGAATATTAAACGGTCTAAATAATTTTGAGGAATCCAGTTGGATCCCTCCAACCTGTTTCCCTGCATCCACAAATGTTAGCACAATACCAATTCCACTTCAAGGTGGAATATCACGATATATGGGACTAATATAATATCATCCGTTATTATGCGGCGCATAGGGTCTCATCCGCTATATAATACGGGAAATCAATCACTCTAATATATACTATATATACTATATATATAGCAACATCAAATCAATTCAATCATCTAACCAATTATTTAAATTTAACCATTTAAATTTAAATAGCAACTAGATAAGTGAGATTAACTCACCTTTGATTTTGCAATCCAAATCCAATCTCGACTTGTTTCCTTTCAGTAACCTTGTATAAACAGTTATACGATTTATTAATATTTTACATAATCGAACAATCAACTATCCTTTTTAACAATTTTAATTAACTAGTAATTTAATTTAAATTAATTACTTCATGTGATAATTTAAATTGACTAATGATTTAATTAAAATATTAATTTCTCTCTTAAAACTACATATAGAAATAAATTATAGATTTAAAAATTTACTTTTTATAAATTCCTCAAACATTTTAAAATCCTTATATATATATATATCAAAATCTTTTCTACATATCAAATTAACTAAGATAGGCATGTATATAATTTTTCTTTACTACAAATTTTCTCTTCTAACCTATATATAAAAAATATAGAAATCTGACTTTATCTAAACTGCTCAAAATCACTTTCTTTTCCAAAGTTTTATACTTGTATTAAATAGTAATTCCTTTATAAACCTTACTGTTAAAATATATTCCTCTATATGCTTTTCTTCTGTGTATATAAATACACAAATTTAAATTTTAAATTAAATTAAATTTAGCTAAGAAAACAAATACCTAATTGCCGAAACCACCAGATCGTGGCCTTAACCATCGAGATCCATCACACCTAGGTCATGGTTCCACTTCATCCCACGGCCGACCCATCACATGCAGCCACAACCAGAATCGCACATGGCAAGAAACTTCGTCGAAACCCATATTTTCGATCGCAACTCGAGCTTAGACCGCCGCCTCCCTTCTCGTTGTCCATAAAAATCGATCGCGGCCACAAGCAAGACGAACCTCGAGACTTCGAACCCAACCCTAGATCACCTCGAGCTCGCGAATTTCCATCCCATCGTCTTGAGTGACGGCGAGCTCGAGTTTCCCCACGCGGAGATTTCGATTCATTCGATTAAGAGGATTTAGGCACGATCGATTTAATACTAAACTTTCGAACAAATTAACAAAGAGGAGCAAACTATCGATCGACCATTATAAATTTCTATTTGAACGAAATTGGTTTCATTTGTTTTGCCCCTTTTTTCCTCTGAGTTGAAGAGGGAATGGGAAAAAGAAGAAAGAAAATAGCTTGACAAAAAGGAGGCTACGTGATATAAAGTTGAGGGAGGCGTGTTGGAGAAGGGAAGCTGTAGTGCTTCTGAAATGAGGTGAAAAGTTTTGATGTGAGAGAAAGTAGGCTGATGTTGAGATGAATTCGACCACTCAAAATATATTATATTTTAAATTTGAATCGTCTTGAATTCATAGCTTAAATTCTTGACAACCTATCGAGGCGTGCCGCTAGGCGTTATAATGTTATACCCCTATTCCGAACGCAATGGAAAAGGTTTCGAGGCCTAATTCGATCGTATGGAGAATATAACTTTCTTGAACCCAGTTATTAAATTGAATTTTCGATATAGATTTAAGCACGTTTATATATCGTACGCTCACACAACAACTCCAAATATTACGAAAATTGAAATTAGATAATATTATAATATTACGGATCCAATGGAACTGATTTCGTCGAATTCCAAGACTGTGCCTCGGAAGGCTATCTTTAAATGTCAATTTAAACGGTATATTTTCAAAACTTAACAAAACATTTCCAAATTCAATTTCAACACTTTTACTATCTTTAGTACTATCAATATAAATTTTATAAGCCCTTAAATTATTTTTAATAGGCTAAAGCCTCCAGATTCAACATTTTACCCAATTTCCAGTAATTAAATCCAATAATTAAATTTCCAAATAATGGTGATATTTGAAATTTAAGTTACAAACTAACTTTTAAATATTAAAATCAATTAAATATTCCAATTTAAATTGTCAAAAATTTCGGGTCATCACAATCAACATGGGCTCCAAGAGAGAGAGAGAGAGAGAGAGAGCGTGATCCAACAGACTGCATCTTCATTGCCGAAGCTCCAAAGACCAATCCAAAAAGCTCAAAACCAAAAGCTCAAAGACCAAAAGCTTCTAAACTTCCAAACCAAAGACTTCAAAGAATTCCAAAATCTACATCTACCGATAACCTGACTTTAGGCTGCCCGTGTGGAAAATTATGGGCACCCAGAATGTAGAAAGGGAACAATAAACTCCGAGTCAGTCATGGGACTGACGAGAGCAAACATAAAACAGTTGTTTGTACAAAAGAAATCACAAAAAAATAAAAGAAATTCGTTATGCTTTTTGTAAAATGAAACTACCATAAGGTCTTCCGGCAAACACTCAATGCAATCGCACACATGGGGGAGGTTTCTCCTTATAGTAGTCAAACATGCTTGATACGCGAAAATCCTTTTGATATTACTATTAGTGCATAGTGTGGAAAATATTTCGAAAGTATAATATTAATCTTAGCCAGCATACATACCATTATAATATGCCTACTATAGCTTCCATTTTAAATGGCAGGTTCTACAATTAAAACCGTACAGGGCTCGTATTGAGTGATTGGCTTTCCAACAAATGGTCAAGGCTAAGGAACTTCCTTTATCCGAAGGGTACGCCTCTGAAGGGACGTCCTGGGAACCTAACCGGATCTCTACTAACACAAGGCCGGGTTACCACTGTAACTAGATAACTAACTGTCACGAGTATGTCATCCCCCGGTCGTAACCGACCTTTACCGAGGTGCCAACACAAATTCCAACAACCACATAAGTAAAATATCTAGGCTCCATGCCATGATACCACTTTTTATCCAGAAGGAAATGCACATACCCTAAGGGGTGCGACCCCCATAACCTTGCCACATCCTTTCTATTTCGACTATTTTCGAGGTGTGAGGTTCGATGAAGTCTCATCCCCAAAGCTACGATTTTCATAAAAGCCATGCTTTGATCATCCAATGCTCAGCACTTAGCATGCAACATTACAAAATTGGGAGTATACCACTAGTAACCATCAACTACATAACCTCTCAGCTCGTACGTCTCAGAGAAGGGTGTTAAGCTAAGAGAATAAATTCTCCGCCACCAAACAGAAATGTATTTGATAGAGACCAGCTTTACATCTCAAAGTGTAATGTTAGACATACATCCATACAAGTCCATCTTGGGTCTGAATGGAACCGAAGGAACTTCGTCCAATTAAGGAAAAAGTCCTTCCAAATCCGGATATCCCCTAATCACATCCGAATTCCCCATAACTTAGGGTAATCTCTATACCGGATCCACTTGGTGCAGAGACAATCAATGAATAATCCTTTCGTTTTAAAAAATACCCGGTCTTCAACCACCGTCCTCAAATGCCATCCCATTTCGTCGTATCATTATTCGAAATGGATTTTATGACTTAATATCCACCTCTGACTTAACCGAATAATGAGCGCTTATTTGAAAACATGTGTTCAGATCATAGTTAAGTCACAATAAATTTCCACTTTTAATCTTTTAAACAAAAGATCCATCTCTAGGATTTGATGTGGTTTTCGGATAACCATTTGGAATCCGACTCTCGATCGCATCGATATTCAATGCCGTTATAAAGGTCAAGTTGTTTAAGTAAACAATTTCAATTCAATTCAGAAGTTCACATTTACACAGCAATCAATCACAGAAAATATTTATCACAGCTTTATCCAAAACAATTCATATCACAAAACATCACATATCAAAGATATCAAACAATTCAAGGCATTCGATATAATCCAATCATCCATGAGCAAGATTAATTAATCACCTGATTATAATTAATTTAGTTAACTCAAAATAAATTAAATACTTATGAATTAATCACCTAACCTTGCTTAATTAACATTAATTAATCACAAACCATTTGTTATTAATTTAATTAATTGATGAAAATTAATTAACCAAATTAATTAACCATCCTTAATTTTCTATCTTAACTAATTCTCCTCAATTAAGGACTTAGATTTGGAAAGCAATGGTGAAGCAATCAGCAAGGAGGCCAAGAGCAGAAAGAAGCAAGCATGAAGGAAGTTAGGAGGCTTCCTCGGGAGTAAATCAAGCCTTAGTCTTCATCACTCGAGACGAGATAGAGATGATGATGGAAGATATGCAGGAGGGAATGCTAAAAAGAAAGAAAAGATGATGCAGAACCTACTCCAACAAGTTGGACAAAGTAAAATGCAGAATGAAGGGAACACTACGGTGGGAAATGCTAGAGACAGAGGTCAGGAGCATGGAGCAATCAGAACCCAGAATAGAGAGGGACCATCAGGAGCGACCTCAGAGCTGGGAGGCACTCCGAAGGAGCAAGTTGATCCAACCTCAGGTAGGCTACTAGGTGGAGTTGTTCAATATGGCATTGATAGAGGAACGGACGCCTATCTAAGAGAGCATATTCCAGGATTCCCTCACGAACTCAGGGGTAGATCGAAGGCAACGGACAAGGACTATGGCTTGACGACAGTGAAATATTGGCGGAGATGGTTAAACGAGCCATGAAAGGCAGACTAGTGAATAGAGATCTAGAAGATGTTAATAATAGCCCCTTCGCTCCCGCAATTAGGCAGGCCAGGAATCCACCAGAATTCAAGCTACCGACATTAGAGACATATGATGGAAGGACGGGTCTTTCTATTCATTTAGCGAGGTATATGTGGAATATGGAAGTACTGGGGGCATCGTAGGAGGTCATGGCGCGATGCTTCCCTTTGTATTTGGTGGATATAGCGACGTTATGGTTCAGACAGTTGGAAAGTGGCTCTATTGGCACATGGATAGAGTTGATTGAAAGGTTTATGAGACAGTTTTGGGTCCATATAGCCAGACCCAAGAACGTGATGACTTTAACATCAATGAAACAATGGAAAGGAGATTCGCTTAGAAATTTCTTAACCAGATTCAATGCGGCAGTGGCTTCGGTGGATCAACTTGAATCATCGATAGTTTTGATGGTGGCAGTTTAGGGATTTATAGATAATTCAGATTTCAAGATATTGTTGGAACGGGACCCACCAAGGGATCTCGGGGAGTTCTACCATGAAGCAGAGAGATTTCTAAGGCAGGAAGATGCGCATGCTGAGAGAGAAGGGAGAGAAGCTGAAACTTATGCAGTAAGGGGTGGAGGTCCAACCAGGGAGGACCCAGTCGAAGATGATACAAGATAAAGGAAAACAACTGACAACGTTAGCACTTCGAAAAGACTAGCGATGGAGTCAAAATTTTCTTCTTACATGGATCTAACTGAAACTCTAGAAAGGATTTACTTGGATACTCGAGGGCGTCTCCAGTATCGAAGGTCGGTAAGAAGGGAACCTTATGAATACGAGCAAGTATCAGGAAAGCATTGCTTATTTCATGAGCTGGATAGGCATAACATGAACGACTGCAGGCATGTGAGGAATGGTCATTTTCAACAGTGCATAAGGAATCGAGCTATGGCAATAGGACAGGAGAGACCACCGCCCATCGCGAGCAAAGATGATACTAGATCCAAGCAACGTCGTCAGTTTATTAACAACTAAATAAATTTCTGACTTTGAATAAGAAATAGGGCTTGAAGTAATATGGCTGAGTCACTTACACATGTACGGGATCGAGGACGATCCCTAGGCATGCTCTGAGGCAATGATAAATCGCGTTGCTCGGCCTATGAAATTTTGTTTTTCTTCTTGTTTTTCCAAAAAAATTGGTTTTTTCCTTGGATGTACAAACGTTTATTTGGTTTTCACTGGCTGTAAAAACTCTTATTTTGAATGATTGAATATTGGATCAATGTGATAAATTATACAGGTCTCGCGATCATGATCCCGATCGGAGAGACGGGGCAGTAATTGCAAAGTACTAGTCCCTTCGTCGAAGAGCGATGGGAAAGCACAATATAAAAGTCCTTGGTCGGAAAGCTGAGGCTGGAGAATATAAAAGTCATTGGCCGAGAATATAAAAGTCCATGGGCGAAGAGCCGAGGCTGGAGAATATAAAAGTCATTGGCCGAGAATATAAAAGTCCTTGGCCGAAGAGCCGAGGCCAGAGAATATAAAAGTCGTTGGCCGGAGAGACAAGGCCGAAGAGCACAAAACCCTTGACCAGAGTGCCGGGGTCAAAGCAGGATAAATCGACCCGGCGAGGTCTATGGATTTGAAATCAAACCCGGAGAGGTCATGGATTCAGATTTTGGCTTGGATAAATGGACCCGGGGAGGTCCTGGAATTAGCAAAGGACTCGAAGCGGTCCTGAATTTGGATATCAACCCAGAAATGTATGGATTTGGTTATTGGATATGGATGGATTAGAACTCGGTTCTTGGATTCAAATGGATATGAAATTAGCTAAGAATTTGGTTACTGGATTCAGAATCAAATGTTGACTCGGAGCAGTCGTGGATTTGGATCAAGATATGGTTGTGGTGCTCAGATAGGATGATTTGGTAATGGATTGGACTATGGATCGGATGGTATAGTTATGGATGGAATATGGACTTCAGATGTCGGAATCGGAGCTTTACAAAACACACCTTCTTACCACAGGACATGTTTTGGGTGGAAAAATGTTATCCCACCTTTTGGTCAAGGCCGGGATATCAACAAATTGGTTGGAAAGGATGGATATCAGGATTGGAGATCGATTGGAAACAAGGTTATGATCGAAGTCGTCAAAATTTTGCCGAGCTCCAATCAAGACGGGATCGATTGGGAACCAACAACAACGCTAGGAGAGGCTGCGTTTCAAATTTTAGGTCAATCGGAGTTCGTATGCTCAAGTTATGGATGGATTATAGTTCATGGAAATTGGTTCGCATCGAAATGTTCGTATCTTTCGTATCCATCAGGATCGATGCGTAGAAAGGAAGTTTGAATTGATACAAGGAGCAGATGGCTATTGGCAGAAACGTCTCGTATCAATCAACATGTGATCGATATGAAGATAGGCGCAAGGGATAGTTCCGAAGAGCATAGCCCAGTATCGATATGAGGCGTATAACCAAAATGATGGATACGAACAAGGAAGGTTTGATGGATACGAAGGCATGTGCTTTCAGGGTGCTCAAGGATCGATACGAACAACGGCATAGGATCAATACAAATAGGACATCAGGTATATGTTGATCGATATGAAGGATGGTTCGTCGATGGATACGAGCAGCTGGATGGATGCGAATAGGGATAACACATATGGCTTTAGATTGGTGGTAGTTCGTATCGATCAAAGATGTACTCGATGATTCCGTATCGATCGACATTTGGTATAGATTGGTAAGTCTTCGTATCGATGCATTTCATATCGATCAAAGCATGGGACCGATACGAAAAGCATTGTGCCCAACGATACGAAAGCTGTGGTGCTAGATGGATACGAAAGATAAATGGGTAAGAAGACTCTGTATTTCGAATCGATGAGTGCTAAGGAAGAGATCGTCAAGGTGCGCAGGATGTGGATCAAAGCACGTGAAGTTCGGACCGATGCGAAAGCTACAGCTATGGATATGGGACCGATGGACAAGTAGATGAGGGATACGAAGGCAATCGATAGGACCAAAGTATCGATACGAACGATTCAGCCTTCATACAAACAATACTTACATCGATCATATCTCACAATCTACATGTCCAAATGCTACCCAATTTTTACAGGAGCTTGCGTACCACCTCAAGAGTGTTAAGGAGCGATCTCGACTCGATTTGGCAAGATTTGGATCGATACGAATCTCGTTCGCATCGATCATGGATCGAGTCAAAATCACCAGGGATCGATCGCGTGGGACCACTCGCGTGCCAGAAGAGGTCTTCCGAGATCTGAGCGAGGTATTTGCATCCTACGCCTATGAATAGCGTCCCAGAGTCTACAGAAAGGGACTTTTGGAGCTCTCCTACAGCCAGACTCTGCCAAAACTATTCTTGTATTCAAAGATCACTGTTGCACGCGGAATCCACTATTGTAATCTTTTGCAACCAGTTGTAATTAGCAAACAAACATCAATAAAATCACCAATTTCAAAGTGGATGTAGGCTGGATTGCTGAACCACTATAAACCTTATGTTCTTTCCTGCTTTCTTCTTTTTAATTTTATCGTTTCTTCACTTTTACTCTCACATTATCAAGATCTGAGATGGATCAGTGTATAAAAACTGGTGCTTTCATGGCTATTTGGTGTTCGTGACCAATTTGGCGCAAACATTATCCGATCTCGATCTCTTCGAAACAACGTTCGATATTTCCCGGTAAACTCAATGTCGGTTCTTTAGGAAACAAACAGAAGAAAATAAGATCGAAGATCGCCTCCTAACCGTTAGTGCATGGATTTCCTTATAAACATTCTAGAAGAACGAAACGAGTTTATATGTACAATATAGCACCTCGAATGGTAGCTATACTATATAATTCCCGTGTTTCTTTCAGATATTTCCAAAGTTATAGTTTGGGTCCAGATTTGATATTCGGTCATTTAACTATCAAATAAACAATTATTCCACCAAATATTTCATTTCCACTGAAACACCAAGTTTCATTTTTATTTAATTTTTTATATAAACTAAATCTCTTATCAAAATTCATATACTTATCTTACCGAAGTAAGTGCATTTACTAACCATTCTTTCAAAATATTTGAAAACTTTTCATAATAAATATGGAAAGTACCACTACGGTATCAACCATGGATTCACAGCTCAATGGTTACGTCTTTATCCTAGAGAAATCCAAAACTTAACTGCAGGAACTCATTGCCTCCGATTTCGCCACGAAAGCATACCATTTCTTTTTGAAAACTTTATTAAATAATTTCTTCCAAAATAATACTTATAAAATTTGTATATAATTTCCATGTTAATTTAAGCAAATACTCTTTAAGTGAAAGTTATCATATCGTATAAATATTGAATAATTTGTCTTTTAAAATAATTATACTGGTTAATTCTTAAATAATAATTAACGTAATATAAACTAACTTGATTAATAACTAAATATACTTAGAACAATTTTAAACAACTAAATAATTAGTTTTTTCGAAATATTCTTAAACACTTTTAAATTTTCTAGTTAATACTTAAAAATCCCATTCTAAAATAAACTTAACTTCTCAGAAAAAAATATTTTTCAACTCCCAAATAGACAGTCTAAGATTTGTAAATCTCTCTCGACTTATTTCCAATTTATTTACGTCCTAATTCTGTAATTTGCCTTTTCACATTTCTAAAAATAAATCTACCATTTATTTTTAAGCCGATTACATATCTCCTTATAAATCCTCACCGTGAATTCATAACTTCAATTTATCCATTGATCATCACTTTACTTCATTTATAAACCTTGTTTATAGATTTCATAGTCTCATGTCCCGTTTATAACGGTTTCACAATACTTACCGATTTTACATCAGTTTCTAAATTAAATTCCATTTTTAAACAATTCCTTAATCAACCCAACTATATTCCAAAAACCCAACTAAATCCGATTCCACTTCCATTTCATAAATTTTAAATCTTATTTAAAATCTAGTATAATAATTCCATATTTTATTTTCAAATTTTTCTCTTTATTCTCCCAACTATTTAAATCTCGAATTTAAAAATAAATCCTTTTATACTTAAAAAATATCACCTAAGTTCTATTATTTAAATCCTCTTATTTACATTATTCACAAATATCTATTTACCATATTCCAGGATCTTTATTTACAATATTCCAAAATTATTAAGTACAAATTGAATCACACTATTAATTTTTTCCAAATTCATTTCTTTTAATTTATCCAAACTTCACTATAAATATTTTACTTTCAATTTCCCTTTTTATTTTCTTTTAAAAATTCAATATTCATATTTATGGTATTTTAAAATGCTAAAATCTATCCAGTAATACCATAACATCCAATAAATTCAAATTCCATTATAATCTATCACAGATTATTCAAACAAATCATATCACGGAATATGGAAAAAAAATTCAACATTTTTGAGGAATGCAGTTGGATCCCTCCAATCTGTTTCCCTGCATCCATAGATGTTAATACAATATAAACATACCAATCCCACTTCGAGGGGATATCGCGGTATATAGGATCATCTGCTATTATGCGGGGCGCATAGGATCTCGTCCGCTATATAAATGTGGGAATATCAATCACTCCAATATAAATACTACTATATATATAACACCACATTCAGTTGATAAAATATATCAATTCAACCAATCAATCAATAGTTAATTTTAACTATTTAAAATTTATTACGGTAATCCAAAATTGAGTGAGATGAACTCACATTTATTTTCCTGTTGCTTTCGCGTTCCGATTCCGATTGAATCCGAACGCATTTGAATTTATTTGAAAATTTCCGAAACTCCATTTTCATCTAATCTAGTTTAATGGCAAAGCAATCGCCATCATGACCACAATGCATATAGTCTCGTCCAAAACGGACCTTGTACGTGAGAGTTACAAATTTCATAAGCTATCGATTTTTAATAAAATTAATTAAACATTAATCACCGTCTTTAACTAATTACCAAATAAACTATCTTCTCCCCTAACTCTCTCCTTGCATGCACGCGAAGATACCCAACCCAAATGGCCGAACCCTGCATCCATCCCTCGCTCCTCATCTCTCTACCAAATCACCAGAAACCACCACCATCCCTCCTCTCTTCGTACAAGCTTCCACCTCCACCCATCGAACTAGGCTCCGCCTCTTCCTACCAAAACCCATCCTCAAGCCTCTTCCGTTCGTATACAACAGATCGCTCTTCCCCATTCCAAGCCGAGCTCCACCAGAATCTCACCGGAGGTGTTAATTGATATGCTAAACCCAAAACTAACCCCTTTGTCACAAAATAATGACCATAACTCAAAACAATCCAAACCCAAGCGTTGTAAGCTCCTTGCCACACACGACTGAACACCATAGACAAGTGTCGCTGCGAATGAACCAGAAGATAATCTCGAATGGAAATTTTTTAAGGCTCTGTTCCATTTTTTTATCGAATAATTTTTTTGCCTACTGCCAAGTATATTGTGTTTGGCTCCTGCTTTTTAAAAAGAGGAGGGAAGAGTGCTTTACACGGCTAGGTACATTGATTTGAGTGACGGAAAGGAAGTTGATGTGAATATGGTCAAAATCAATAAACATATACATTTATTTAAATTCAAATCGTCTCGATTTTGCAGCTCAAAATCTTGAACTCCTATCGAGGCGTGCCGCTAGGCATTTATAGTGTTATACCCCTATTCCGAACGCAATAGAAAATGTTTCGAGTCCTAACTCGATCGTATGGAGAAGATAGCTTTTTGGACCCAGTTATTATATTGAGTTTTCGATATAAATTTCAACGCGTATATATCCCGTACGACAAATGGCAACCCCAAATTCTATGAAACTTAAAATTCGATAATACACTATTACGGATCCAATGGAACTGGTTTCGTTAAAATCCAAGACTGTGCACCGGAAGGATATTTTTAATGTCGATTTAAACGATATAGTTTAAGACTGAACAAATCACTTATAAATTCAATTTTAAAACTTTTATTATCTTTATTATTATCAATATAAATTTTATAAGCCTTTAAATTATTTTTAACAAGGTTAAATTTCAAGATTTTTTTTATCAAGTTTACAATTATTAAGTTCAATAATTAAATTGTCCAATAAATAGGTATATTTGAAATTCAAGTTAAAAATTAATTTTTAAATATTTAAAATCAAATTAATATTCCAATTTCAAATAACCAAAATTCTAGGTCGTTACATTCCTCCTCCCTTGTAAAAATTTCATCCTCGAAATTGCTAAGGTAAGAAGAATGGCCCAAAACCCGTTAACTATTTCCCTAAAACCAAACAGTTTTAAACAACTTCCCGAAAACAATTTTCATTGAAAATACTCTATCACTTTTACTGATTTTCAAATTCATCCATAGCTTACAACTAATATTATCCCCTCAATCATTCAAATTATAATTTAAAACCAAATTTTAAATTATTACAATTTTCTTCAAAAATTTTCTAACACCTTAAATTTCGAAAAATTTCACCAGCGTCTCGTTTGCGCGGGTAGATTGGAACAACTACAAATCATCTCTATGGGCCCAAATCATCAAATAAAACAAAAGCCAAGTGGCTCAATCAGAAAACCATAAAATTGCAAACACAATTTAAATAGGTACCTTTTGTCGGGTAGTCAATTTTACTTTTGAAATCGAAGACGTCAATTTAGCTTTTTCTTTTAAACACCTGCACCTTACTTACCAATAATATTCAATCATATCATTCAAAATCGTTTATTCAGCATTTCCAATTTTCAACATTTATTTCACCAAAAACCATACGATGTACATATATCATTCGTATGCAATATCAAATTCGATCGCTCACTCGATCACACAATTTCACTTCCGAACTAGAATCGTTCACACGACTCTCTAGTGCGGACTCAGATCTGGTACCTTGGTCAAAAACCATCATCTTCCTTGCATGGCCATGTACTATGATAGAGAATTCCAGAATCAATCAAAAATCCATATCAAGGGTTCGCCGTCCAAAATCGAGTGAAAAATCCTATCTCAGGTCGATATACTATCTCGAAATTCTGTGCTCGAATCTGGATCAAATCGTTATGCAAATAAGATAATATACGTACAACTTATGTATTAATTGCAATTGATTCTTACCTATATCAAATTCTTTTATTCACATTTATTTCATTTCTATCAATTATCCACACTTATCATTTTACACACCTTTTATTTAATCTTCATTCAAATATTTACTCAGTATATTCCCTTCCATACTAATTTCACTTAAGAATTTATCCCATCAACTTTCTTAAGTCAATTTATAACATTTTATACAAATGTTCTTAGATTCATTTTCACTTCACCATTTAAATTTATGTCCACTTTAACTCAATCAATTCTTTTTCCAGAATTTAGTTTATTTACTCCAACTCAAAATAGTTCTTTAATTTCACTTTATTTAACATAATTATAATTAAATATCATTCCAATATTCAATTTCAATTCCATTTACTTACAAATCAAATTAATTTGTTCATCCACTAATTTATTTCCAACTTAATAAATTCTATTTCAATAGCTATTCCATTTAGCCTATTTAGGCTAATTTTTTCCAAATTCTCTTATATTTAACTTAATTCAAGTTAATTCCCATTCCAAATAAAATTCCAAATTTTATAGAGTTTCAAATTTATTCATATTCCACAAACATTTTAGATCAAACTCTAGAGTTTTAAACAATTACTTAAAATTTCAAAAATCAATTTTGAAATCAATCACATATAAACAATCCATTTGTATATTAAATTATTCCTTTGCATTTCAAACCAAAACCAAATTTTCCAAAATATAACTCCAATTGCTAATCATTAAGGTAGAAATTCCTCCCTTGGAAAGTCGAAAATGAACACCAATGATGACGCGATCTTCATCAGAATTATTTTCCAATGACCAAAGTGAGTTCAGTGCTTTTATTTCCTTTTAAAACCATTTTTAAATATTTTATTCCAAATCTCTATAGATTTCATTTCCAATTCATAAAAATTTCCAACTAATATTACTATTATTTTCCAAGAGTCGAAAAACATTTCAAAACAAACAGGAACTAAATTCCCAAATTTCCAAATTTCAAATCCTTTAAATCTATATTTAATTATTACTCTAGAATTTTATCCCATTTCAATTTATAAATCACATTTATAAAATCATATATACAATCTCCATTTTGTTATATGAATTAATTTCTTAACTTTCAGTTATAATATCAACTATTCAATCTCTACAACAACAACTGATAATGGTTTAATATTACCATTTCCTAACAACCAAGCACACCATATATAATAATTTCTTGAAAAATTAATCCTTTATATATAAAAATAATTTGGGTAAAATTATTTCATTTACCTCATTTCAAAACAATACTATGTCGAATTATTCTGTTCAAGTGTTTAAAGATACCTATCAATAACGTTAATTACTCATATTGACCAGAATCCATAAGTCACTCAACAAACCAATCAATACAATATAATTTTTTTTTATATTCACTAACAAATATGTGCTCATATCTATTAATACTTTCAAACTCATTCTAGGGTGCTACTGACTCTATCTCTAATGAGTAATCCCCACCTGAGCCAAGGTTCTCGCTTAACCTTCAGCTCTGATACCAAGCGTGACGGCCCGGATTTTTGACCATTGAAAATTAACATCAATACATCCACTGTATTACATGCCAAAAAAGTTGAATGCTCGATATACCAGATCATTAGGGAAAAGAAGAAAGATGTAGAAGAAGAAGATAGAAACAACAACACAGAACCTCACAATCGCAGCGAAACAAATTTATAATAGATAACAACAGGTATTTATACAAAAGAACTTCAACTATTATTTATACATTACATCATCAAAATACAACACATCAGTAACACAACACTGGGCAGTTATAATAACTTTTCTTCACAATTTCTGAATATATAGCCCACAACACACAGTGGAATTTAATCAAATACTTATAATACATCTTCGTCATCCAGCTCGCCTCCTGAGCTCCATAGCATCCTATCCTATATCTGTATACTCGGTCTTACCCGAGAATAATAATGTCTAAGTACAAATACTTGTTCAAATAGCTGAAATTGTTACATTAATTAAATTCCAGCATGTTAGCCTCTATAATCAAAACCGTGAAGGCACGCATTGGAGAATAGATTCCATACGAATGACTAGGCACTGGGGTACCACTTGTCACAGTACACGTCTCGAAATAGCATATCTGGGACCACGCCGGGATCCACTACAACACAAGACTGGAATACCACTAATCTGGACAGACCGAATATGCTATCACCCCTGGTGTTCCTATCCTTTTTCGAGCTCCTTCCATCTATCGTAGTAATAATATCCAGGGGTATCTAGAAAGGTGATAAACATACCCTAATTAGGTGCTACCCACTTAGCCTTGCTACATCTCTCCTGCTTTTCAGTCATTCCAAATTGATGAGGCTAGAGGCTATGATTACCTTTTAAGGAAATTTCACTTAGAATGATCATTGTTCTCCAACGACAATGTACTGATAGCATTCATCAATACAAGTCTGTTTTGGGTCCGAACAGAACCGAAGACACTACTCCTACTACATCCATTTTTGAAAAAAAAAACCTCAAGATTAATAGCGATTGGCCCTTGCACTTCACTGCTCCATTTTTGACTCCATGCTCTTGTTTTTACATCGAAAACGTACTCACTGGATCGAAGTGGTTTCCGCATAGGTTATCCGATCCCGGTCACTTTGAAACAACATTCGATATTTCTCGGTAAACTCCATCCTGGTTCTTTAGGAAATAAATAGACGAAAATAAGGTCTGAGATCACCTTCTAACCGTTAGTGGATGGATTTCTTTATAAACATTCTAGAAGAACGAAATGAGTTTATACGTACAGTATTGCACCCCGAAAGGTAACTGTACCAGAGAATTCCCGTGTTTCTTCCAGATATTTCCAAAGTTACATTTTGAGTCCAGATTTGAAAGTCGGTTATTTAACTATCAAATAAACAATCATTTAACCAAATATTTCATTTTCCACTGAAAAACCAAGTCTTATTTTTATTTAATTTTTTAAACAAATTCAATCCCTTATCAAAATTCATATAATTATCTTTCCGAAGTAAGTACGTTTACTAACCTTCTTTCAAAATATTTGAAAACTTTTAAAAATAAATATGGAAAGTAGCACTGCGGTATCAACCATGGATTCACAGCCCAATGTTTACTTCTTTATCCTTGAGAAATCCAAAACTTAAGGCACTTACTGCTTCCGATTTCGCCACGAAAGCATACCATTTCTATTCGAAAATTTTATTAAATAATTTCTTCAAAAAATAATGCTTATAAAATTTCTATATATATTTCCATGTTAATTTTAGGCAAATACTCTTTAAATGAAAGATATCATATCATATAAATATTGAATAATTTATCTTTTAAAATAATAATACTTGTTAATTCTTAAATAATAATTAACTTAATATAAACTAACTTGATTAATAACTAAATATACTTAAAATAATTTTAAACAACTAAATAATTAGTTTTTACAAAATATTCTTAAACACTTTTAAATTTTCTAGTTAATACTTAAAATCCCCTTTTAAAATAAACTTAACTTCTCAAAAAAAATATTTTTCAACCCCCAAATAGCCACTCTAATATTTATAAATATCTCTCGTTTATTTCTAATCAATTTATGTCCCAATTCCGTAATTTCCCTTTTCACGTTTCTAAAAATAAATCTACCATTTTTTTATGCCGATTTACCCATCTCCTTATAAATCCTCATCATGAATTTATGACTTCAATTTATCCACTGATAATCACTTTACTTTATTTATAAACCGTGTTTATAAATTTCATAGTCCCGTGTCCCGTTTATAATGGTTTCATAATAATTAATCGATATTACATCGATTTCTAAATTAAATTGCATTTTTAAAACAATTCCTTAATCAGCCCAACTATATTCCAAAAACCCAACTAATTTTGATTCCACATCCATTTCATAAATTTTAAATCTTATTTAAAATCTAGTATATCAATTCCATATTTTATTTTCAAATTTCCCTCTTTATTCTCCCAACTACTTAAATCTCGAATTTAAAAATAAATCCTTTTATACTTAAAAAATATCGCTTAAGTTCTATTTTTTAAATCCTTTTATTTACGTTATTCAAAAATATTTATTTACCATATTCCAAGATCTCTATTTACAATATTCCAAAATTATTAAATACAAATTTTAATCAAACTATTTATCTTTTTCTAAATTCATTTCTTTTAATTTATCTAAACTTCACTATAAATATTTTACTTTCAATTTCCCTTTTATTTTCTTTTAAAAATTCAATATTCTAATTTGTGGTATTTTCAAATGCTAAAATCTATCCAGTAATACCATAGCATCCAATAAATTCAAATTCTACTATAATCTATCATAGATTATTCAAACAAATCATATCACTGAATATAAAAAAAATTCAACATTTTTGTGGAATCTAGTTGGATCCCTCCAGCCTATTTCCCTACATCAATAGATGTTAATACAATATAAAAATACCAATCCCAATTCGAAGGGGATATCACGGTATATAGGGTCATCCACTATTATGTAGGGCGTATAGGGTCTCATTTGCTATATGTATGCAAGAATATCAACCGCTGAAATATATATATACTACATATATAAAACATCACGTTCAACTAATAAAATATATCAATTCAACCAATCAATTAATAGTTAATATTAACTTCTTAAAATTAATTATGGTAATCCAAAATTGAGTGAGACTAACTCACATTTATTTTCCTATTGCTTTCGCGTTCCGGTTTCGATTGAATCCGAACGCTTTTGAATTTATATGACAATTTTAGAAACTCCATTGTCATCTAATCTAGTTTCATTACGAAGCGCTCGCCATCACGATCGCAATGCAAAAAGTCTTGTCCAAAACGGACCTCGTATGTGAGAGTTACAAATTTCATAAGCTATCGATTTTTAATAAAATTAATTAAACATTAATCACCATCTTAAACTAATTACCAAATAAACTATCTTCTTCCCTAACTCTCACCTTGCCTGCATGCGATGATACCCAACCCAAATAGCCGAACCCTCCATCCATCCCTTGATCCTCATTCCTCCACCGAATCACCAGCCACAGCCATCCCTCCTCTGTTCGTACAAGCTTCCGCCTCCACCCATCGAAGTATGCTCCACTTCTTCCTTCCAAAACCAATCCTCCAACCTCTGCCGTTCGTAGACAGAATATCGCTCCTCCCCATCCCAAGCTGAGCTCCACTAGAATCTCGCCGGAAGTGTTAATCGATACGCTTAACCCAAAACTAACACCTATGTCGCAAAATAATGACCATAACTCAAAACAATCGAAACCCTAAATTTTTAAGCTCCTTACCATACATGGCTGAACACCACAAACAAGTGTCGCTATGATTGAACTTGAGATAATCTTGAACGGAAAAATTAAGGCTTTGTTCCATTTTTTTCCTTTATCGACCAAATTTCGTTTTTTTTTTTTTCTTACTGTCAAGTATTATGACGACCCACAAATCCATACCCTTTGAATCGACAATAATCCATATATGTATGACCCAAAAAGCACAAACTGACGGAAAGTCAAGAGATAGAAAAGAAGAGAGAAGAAGAGAAGAGAAGAAAGAGATAGAATCAAACAGAACAATACAAAATCTCACATCGCTGCGGAAAATATATAATATCATATCAATTATCTTTACAAAACAGAAACTGTGTATATATACACATCAATCAGAGTTCAACCATCAATCAATAGTTATCAACCTGAACTGTTATAATAACCTGTCCTTACAAATGCCGATAATAACAACAACTAAGTACAGTGGACAATCAATAATCAAAACAGATACGCATATACGAAAATGAAGATCTCCAGCTCTCCTGCTGAAGCTCCAAAAGCATCAAATCTAAACCTGTAAATATACTCGGTGTAACAACCATGTATTTTCTGATTATTTTAATTGTGTATTTTAATTATTTTAATTTAATTTTTGATTTAAAAACTTATTTTATTTTTTTGGAATGATTAAATTTTGTTACTTTAAATATAAACTTTGATTTTGATATGAATTATCATTCCAAAAAATGACTAAAAAGAATATTTTCCAAAAAGTGAATTTTGGTCAATATGGTCAAACTATGAATTTTAAATTTTAAATTTGAAAGTTTGAAAATTTGAATTTTATCCTTTATTATGAAAGTAAATAAAATTTTAAGAACACTGCTTTTCGTTTAGTTGAAATCTGATTTATAATGTGAAAGTTATGTCTTTTTAACTATTGTGTGAAATTTGTTGTATTTAGCAAAATTGTTTATTTTAAATTATATAAATAACATTTTATTTGGTCATGTAATGTTTTAATTTATGTTTATATGGGTAAATAACATGTATTATATATATTTTGGTTTTAAAACATTTTTGAAAGTGTAATTGACATTTTCCAGTGTCGGTTGTATTTTTTTACAAATTTTAATTTCCAGCTTCAATTAATTAATGAAATTCTTTATTTATTTTTCTATTTTCTCAAGATCTTATTTTATTCTCATTCCCACTTTAGTTTGTTCCTTATTTATTTTATTTATTTGAAATTTTATTTGTTTTAAAGTGAAGTAGGAATTTTTCTAGAGTTAATGGTTATTTTGTTGTAATTTTCATGCCCTATTTTCAATTTTTAAACAATTTCTTTAGTTCTTTTTCTATTTTTCTTCAATTTAATTATTTATTTCATTTTACAAATGATAAATAAATTATTTTATTTCAAGTTTTTACTTTATAATATTTTTAAAATGAAGTGGATAATTTTCCACAGCCATTGATGATTTAATTGAAATTTTTGAACCCTGTTTTGAACTTTTAAGCAATTTCCTTAATTCTTTTTATATTTTCTTTAAATTTAATTATATATTTTCACTTTGTTTCGGTTTTTAAAAGTATTTGCTGAATTATATTTTGTTTTATTTGAATTTAAGAAAAAGAAATATGAAAGGTTTTAAAAGCTTTATTGACTTAAGTCTTTTCATCTCCAATGTCCTTTCATTTGCTATAACCCCTCATTTACTTGCTTTGGCTACGTATTTTGTTTTGAGCAGCCATGTATTCTATCATTTCTCATGCACAAAAACTTCCTTTTTCATTCTATTCACAGCTTGGAAACAAAAGCTTGGTAATGGCTTCACTTTTTCTTCCTTTTCTTCTTACTTTTCTATGTTTTTGCCTTGCTTCTTTGCCTTGTTTGCTCGGCCTCCACTCCTTAGCTACGGCCACCACCTCCACCATCACCCACCTACCCCTCTGATTTGAGCAGGCCGCAACACTCCATGATGAACAATGTTACCCGATAATTTTCAATAATTGAAATTGTTAATTTAATGAGATTTTGAAATTTTAAAATTTGAGAAAATAAAAAAATTTGTGAATTTTTAATAAAATTTGTGATGCAATAATGAAAATAACTAAGAGGAAACGTAACAGGGTTATTTAAAGTTAATAATTTATGAATTTGAATGAATTTCCAATTTAAAGAAAGAAATTAACTGTTACTTTATGATGATTTATGAAATAACGGAAAGAGTGAATAATAAGTGAAGTAATTAGTAGTATGAAATAAATGGCAACATTGATGTGTAAGTAATAAAGGCTTATTTATGTGATTAAAGGGTAACAGTAATGTTTATTGTATGTTACCTATTGTTAATTGAAATTTGAAATAAATTTTTAATAAATGTAAATTAAATAGGAATATAGATTTATTTATAAGGTAGTAATTGATGTAAAAAACTTATGAAACCAAGTATATAAATTGATTGAGAATATAAATTGTAATTAATGTACATTTCTGGCAAATATAATAAAATGGAAACAGTATTAATGCAAAGAAAAACAAGATTTTGAATATAGTAGTTTAATGAAAGACAAACAAATCATTCCATTTAAATCTAATTTATATTAAAATGTAATTATTGTAGCATTTGAAATTAAATATTATGCGATTGAAATAAATACGAAAATGGAAATATTAAAGTATGTAATGCAATGGATATCATAAATAGAATGGAATAAATTAGGGTATATATGGAATAATAATCTGGGTTGATAAGTAACGAATTTATAAAGGCAATGGAAAGGAAATAGGTGACAAATTAATATAGGTTTATTTATTTAAAGTGTAAATAAAATTTGGTAATCGATTACAATAAATCCAAATTTAACGTTTTGTCAATGTAAATTTAAGTAATATAAATTTTATTCATAATATGAATTGGTTGATTTAATAAATGGAAACTTTGATTTGTGAATAATAAAAGCTTATTAATGCGACTAAAATATTAACGGTAACGATTTTGGATGTTACCTATTTTGTAGCTGGTTGATTTTAAATTGGAAATCAGTTGCAAAAATTTATAATCTAATATTACGTTAATGTAATTAAGGTAATTATTAATAAATTGAATACGAGTCAAATCAACGGAAATAATACAGATGTATACTTAGTTACAAATTGAATATATGAAAGCAAAATGTAAGCATTGAATTAAATTAAGGAAATGGTCATTGAATAAAATCAATGTCCGTTAAGTAATTATAATGTTTATGGGTGATAATAAACATTACTTTAGTGATTATTAATATAATAACGGAAGTGTGAATTGACCAAAATATAGTAAATGGAGATATAATAGTCGATAAATAAAGGATGGAATGGGAGCACTAATGTAATGAATGTAAAATAATTATTATAAGTGAACCATTGATTTAGTCTATTGAATTAAAATGGAAAATCAATTGCAATAAAATTCAAATTGAATGTTACCACAATGTAAATTAAATGTTATGCAATTGAGATAAAGAAATTGGAAAAATGTTAATGTATCTGGATATATACCAAAAATAAATGGTACCTAAGATGATAATATGATAAATAGTGAATTTAAAGAATGGGAATCAGGATTTATTTATTTATTTGAAATTGAAGTTAAATGATTGAGTTTATTGAAATAAGTAGAATTAAACATTAAATTTTTCGTTAATTGAAATGAAGATGGAAAAAGAAAATATTAATGCAATAGTTTTGAATCCAATGATAAATCCATCTATTTGACAATAATGAATGGATATAATTTAAATTGATGTAATTAAATGGATTTTTTTATTTATTTACAAATTCTGAATTCAATAAATTGAGGTTAATACTAGAATTGATGAATTAATAAACTCTAAATGGACACTCGAATTGTTTAAATTAGTATAAAGGACTAAGAAATTTAAAAATGATTAAATTGGTCAATTATAGAATTTAAAATGAAAATTTGATTTAATTGATCAATTATTTATTTAATTAATTAATGTAAAAATAGCCATTTTGGCCACTGATTCAGTTTTCGACGAAACCAGTTTCATCGGATCCGTATCGGTAAATTATTGTAGGGTTTCAAGTTTCGTAGCGATCGGACTTGTCGTTTGATCATACGAACGTGAAACGCCTTGAAATCAATGAAATTGAAATCAATTTGAAAAATATTGATTTTAGCATGACTTCTTCATACGATGCAATTTGAACCTGAAACCTTTTCCATTATGTTTAAAATATTTTAAACCATCTATTTGGATATGTGGGTTGACCCAATGTCGTTCCGGAGTTAGAACGGGCTTTTCGGGACACTTTAGCGTTTAACGCGTATACATATCTGATCCATCTATTCTTTTTTCAACCTTGTCTATAAATATCCTGTTATAAACCCTAGCCTACCTCTATTCTCATTTGTTTGTGCATACAATCCCTCTTCACTTCCTCCTCAATGGCACACAGCAAAATTCCAGATCCAATTCCAAATCAAATCCAAAGCTAAAATTCAAACTCCTCAAAAAAATTCAGGAAAATTATATATCGAAGCTCTCGACGAGCGCATCTCAGATCCATGATTCGTTTTTCGTTTTGTTTCATTATCTGATCAGTAAAAATCGAAGAAATCTCGGACTTCCGTCTTGTCGAAATCAACTGCAACGGATCTTCGATTCGTTGATACAGCATGGTAGAGAGGACCGCATGCAGTTCATCGGCGGTGTTCGTACAAAGTTTTAATGGTCTGATCAATGGTGATAATTCGATTAGATCTTTAGAGATAGGCGGCGACTGGAGCAAATTGGGCTCGATCTGGTTGTCGCGCATGGAGGTGGGGACCGAAGGCTTCGTGGCAGCCACGGATCGGCGTTCGTAATAAGGCGGCGGCAGTTTCTGTCGCATGCGATTGAAAAGTGCGTTAAATTAGGGTTGCTGGGTACGTGGTTTGCGCGTATGGAAGGAGAAGGCACGTGGTAAAGTTTTTATGTTTACTTTTTTTTGTTTTGTTTTATTTAAATTTTTATTTCAATTGTTCTAACTATCGCTATATCTTTCACATACGAACTCGGTTTTACGCGTGATTTTCTCCGCTAGGTTCGTATTGGAATTTCGGACACTCTGGCGCTAGTTTGGATGAATTCTGAGAGAGTGCAATTTTTGGGTTTAAATTGAATTCAAATTCAAAAGGTGAGTGTTTTAACCCACTCACAACTTCTAAAAATTCTTATGTTTGTTAAATTAATTTATGTTGTGTTTGTGAATTTATTTATGACTATTTGTATATTTTAATCATCATCTTAGTTAATTACATTTATTTAAATTAAATCATTATTTAATTTATTATTGAACATAACTGCCAGTTAATTACCTATTATATATTATCAGTTATATATTGATATTAAATGATTGTTTTGTATGATGATTGTGATGTATGTATGATGTTATGGTGGATGAATGGATGTTTTATTTATATCATCATAATCTGTAAGTTGTTATGCATTTATTTTGATTTGAGATTGCGGTTTGAAATGATATACAACCGCATTTCTATTTTTAAATTGAGGATTAAAATGATAAATATCCGTATCACTTGACCATAGGATAGAAAATTATATACAGGCACCGCCATATATATATAAAATTATTTTGAAATGATTTTTATGGTTTTGTAAAGAAATATATGAGCTATACCGATATTGATTTTAGATGTTTTAAAAATGTTATTTTATTTTTGATTTAGCTATGTATAAATTTGTTTTGAATTATAAAATAAGCTAAATAATAAAGCTTAATTTCTTTTATATAATATGGTTAAGTATCTATTTAAAATTCTATTGTATATAGAGTTTATAATGACTCAAATAAAATTTAGGTTGGAAGATAATGTGAATTTGATTTGAATTAAAGTATATAAGAATTTTTCTCGAATAAATTTTTTTTGAATTTAAATAAATTGAGATTTTAAAAGGTATGATTTAACAACTTGATTTTGGTTTAGAAGATTTAAATGAATATCAAGTCGTTTTAAATGAATATTCTCAAATTAATTAAATTGAAAGAATATCCAGTTATTTGAAGTTTAAAGGTTTTACTTGGATGATTTTTGATTTATTAAGTAAGCATTTCAAATCTAAATAATAGTAAATGAATTTGATATATTTGAAATTATCAAAGAATTCGTTTGAAATGGTGGAATGTTTAAAGCTTTGAAATATATGGAAATTGAAACGGTTTAATTGAGTATTTAAATCTATATTTGGAATTGATTTGTGAAGGTGAAGAAACTATTTTATTATATAAAGTAATTTAGATTTAAACCATTTAAGTGGTGGGGTTATATTTCAAAGTATGAAATTGAAAGTTTTATGTTTAAAGGGCTATAGGTCAAGCGTTTGGTTTAGAAATATTATAACTTTGAAATACTATGATTTTTGAAAAGGATATATTTGAAATAAAATGATATTATATTGATTTGGGTTTTAAAAAAAATATCATATTGATTTAGGTTTTTAAAACAGAAATGATATTATATTTATATGGTTTTGAAAGGGATATTATATTATGGTTTTAAAGTATAAATTATTTTGAAATGACCGCGGTGTTATAATAACGTTTGGTTGTTAAAGAGACTGGAATCGGAAGTTGTCATACTCTCTGCCAACTCCGAAAATCACTTTAACAACCGTGTACGCAGTGAAGATTCCAGAATGAAGTAGGATGGTGGTGGCGTTTCTTTTGAGGTAAATACGTGGACCAAACTCCCGTGAGTTGGCATAAGGTGGCTAAAACAGGAGCGATCGACGGGTTAAGAAGGTAGCCCCTTTTGTCGGACACATCCCTTCGATATTCTACTCTGACTTTGCATTTATTCAATGACCACTTTTGATTTCTTTGATTTGGGGTGTGGCTCGAGGTGGGCGGTAGCTGCGGCTATGCGTTACCATCGACCGGGAAGCGTAATTGGTATATCTACCCTGAAATTGCCTAGTTGTGCTGTGTCACCTACCCTAGCGCGCCTTATACGATTTTGTTTTGTACCATACCCAAGGTTTTAAATATCGGATTTCGATCACGTTTCCTCTCGGAATTTTTACACAAGTTATCTCGTATCGGGAGAGATCTCGGAGGAGATGAGTACATATCGGGTGTGCATCTCGGATTGACATCTCGGGTCTTATAATGCATCTCGGGAATATCTCGGATGTACTTATGTATTTAAAATTGATGTGTCAAAAATTTATTTAACGATTATAACTTTCTTAGTAAAAATAAAAATGGTAACATACTTGATTTACATGGAAAAAGAAATATTTTTAGAAGAGTAGTAGCTTGATTAGCTTAATTGATTTGGTAATGATTGAATAATATCCCTATATTTGAACGTAATAAAAAAGTGAAACCTTTGGCTATGACTCATTAAGATAAAAAGTAAACAATATATTCAAGAAGTTGGTAAATTATAATTGGATTGAGTAGTTTCTTTTGAATCAATATGAAAATAAAAATTATTATGGAAAATAAGAAAAATGTATAACTTCGGGTGAGATCTCGGATTTAGATTTTGATCCATATATCAGGTAAGATTTGAATATCTTGGACGAGATGAGTGTCGAGGGAGATATGGAGGAGATTTGATGTCTCGTATCGTTTAAGTGTGAAAATGAGATCTCGGGCGAGATCTTGGGTGAGATATAGGAGATTTAAAACCATGACCATACCTATGGAGTACCGTCTGACGACGCCCAGTACGGGGGAGATTACGGTACTATATAGACTATGGGAATATAAAAGTGTGTTAAGGGCTATATGGGTAACCCCTTAATGTTATTTTCAGTATAATATACTTTACTATAGACATTATTATAATAGTGTATATTACTACATAGTAGATAGTTTAACGGATCCTTAGGAGATGTGAATTTCGAACATCTCCTAAGTTACTGCACTCACGTTAGACACTGGATAGGAGATGTCAAATCCCGTAAACATCTCTGGCGCCGTTTCACTCGTATTATTTATTATTGATTTAACTTACATAAGATCTTTTAGTTCCGACTCGAGTGTTTTGTCTTTTCCATTCGCTCGGGCAAGCCTGAGCATTTCAGGGTTTGGAAGACCGTATTCTGGAGGAGGAAGACAAAGATTTATTATTATTTATTATTATATTCCACTACACACTTTATTCCGCTGCGTCAATTATTATTCGTTGGTATGTGAACTCTGATATTTATTATATAAAGAAAAATCAAATGTTTTGTAAAATAGTTTTATGAACTGTATATTAATTATTATATTTTATCATTTTGCTGCAAGATTCTGTTTTTTTTTCTTTCTCAACTTTTTCTTATTTACCCCATAACAATCCGCCCTTCTGTATGGTTTAAGTCTGACGTGTGTGGTTTATCGTCGATTTAAATCGTGCGAAAAGGCGGGATGTTACATCTGGTATCAGTGCGAGGTTTAGCGATAAACCTTAGCTTTGTGGGGTTTGACTCTATGTTAATAGGGGAGTAATACCCTATGATGAGTCGCTGAGCGTATACATATGAGAGAGCGTATTTGTTAGTGTTATAAAAAGGTTTTGATATTGTGTTAATCGGTTCCGTTTTGTATTTATAAATTCTAGTCGGTGCCTGGGACGCTATGACATCAATAGGGATTTCTAAACACTTAATAGGACAGACCGACATAATATTTGTTTTTAATATATGTGAATGAAATAATTTTGTCTATTATATTTTCTATATATGTATAAAATAAATTTTTATAAATGATATATATATATATATTTGGTTGCAATATATTGGTTGTTAGGTAAGGAAATTTATAAATAACAGTTGAAATAAGATTGAAAATAAAATAAATGAAAATTGAAAATTTAGAACTTAAGTTCCGGGGTTTTGAAATTTCTTTTGAATGGTTTTGAAATATAATAATAATTTTATTACAAGTATTTTATGATATAAATATTTTAATATAATTTGAAAGAATTGTTTTAAACAAATTCTGGAAAGAAATAAGTTGCACTCCCCTCTCTGTCGGTGGAAAATAATTTCGGTGATAGCGGCCGCATCATCGACATTCATTTTCGAGTTTCGAAGTGGGAAGGCCACTGTAGTAGTGTAACTGCAGATTCATTTTTGATAAACAAATATAAATTTTAAATTGTTTTAAATACAATTAAATATATGAGTTGTAAGGATATACATTTATCTATTATTTTAGATGATTTTTAATTAAAACCCGGTATTTAAATTCTTAAGTTTCCGATAATTAATAGTTCAAGTATAGTAGTGAAACAAAATAAAACTAATAGATAATTGGAGACTTTAATTAAAATAAGAAATTTAATGCTTGGTTATGAATGACATTAAAGGAAGGTTGAAACTGTAACCTATGAAACGACGAATAATGTTATTGAACATTTAGTAATTTTAAAGAAATAGAAATTAACTTGGGTAACTTCTATTACATCCTTAAAAGAATGTATATAACTTACCAACTATAAAAATTAGAATGTTAAAAGAAATTATAATGGATATTATATAAGTAATAAATTTAAGGAAATAGGAAGTAAGTATTGAAAGCATAAGATTGTCCACTTAGGTAAATGAATTAATATGCGAAGAAGTTGAATTAAAGATGGATACTTTAAATAAATGAAAATTATAAGAAAATATAAGTAAGAAATTTTAAACTTAAGTAATGAAAAAAATATGAAGGTAAATATTAATTGAATAAAAAGGAAATCAAACAATATGTGTTATGAAATGAAATCTAAAAGAATGAACTTAATCTGTTGTTTGAAATCGTTGTTTGTTGGTTTATGGTTGTTTGGGGAAGGATACTTTAAACTTGTTGGATGTATGAATAATCTATTTAGTTTCACCTAAGACTGTTGAGTGAAGGGTACACTTAGTAGTTTATTTTTCCTTCCGTACAATTTAAAGTTTGAACCCGAACAACTATTTGTTGTGTTTGACATGAAGGAATGATTGAATTGTGTTGATTGTGTATGCCTTGTTGCAATTGATTGTTGTTGTATTGATTGTTGTTTGTGGGTGAAACAACGTTAAATATTTCATTTTATATAATTGTTAACCTTTTGGATTATATAAGTGAAATACAGGTTATGGAAGCAATTACTACTGCTTTTGGTTTCACAATTAAGCGTTAATTGCCCGACAAATATGTAACGACCCACTATTTTGTGCCATTCGAATTCGACAAATATGATAATTGTCGAGCTGGAATAGTTCAAAATAATAGATTGTAAATATAGCTAAGGAACAAATGAAACCAAATACACAGAATCACAGACACAGATATCAGAATCTCACAGCGGAATATAAAATACTACAGTGGTTCATGACGCCACTGGAAACTTTTACAAACAGAAATACATTGTTCAAAACTTTAATACAAATTTTTAAGCCATAATAAAACATAGTCTTCCAAAATGTCTTGAATTACAAAATAGATAAAGACGAAGAAGCTTCCAACTAGCAAGAGTGATCTAGTCCTAGCTCCAGAAAGAAAAGCTGAATCTGCAACTCAGGCTGACCCGAGCGTACAATAAAACAAAACACTCGAGTCAGGACATACATACTTATATGAGGTAAGCTAAATCAAGTGTACTGTAATGTAAAGAGCAAGTAACTCAAAGGATGCTTGGGATCGTCCATCCTCTAAGGATCCGTTAAACTATTTACTATATAGTATATTGCGCTATTATAATAGTGTCTACAGTAAAATAAACATACTTTTTAAATAGCATTAAGGCTTTACATTTTCCACCTTAACACGTTATAGTCCCAGTAGTCCATCCAATATCATAGTCCCTCCTGATCGGGAAGCCACTAGAGGATACCACACGGGCTACGGGAGAAAACCAAACTCGTACAAGGCTCGATATGGTAGGTGACACGGCACAACTAGGCAATGCCAGGGTAGATATACCAATTACGCGTCCGGACCGATGGTAACGCGAAGCCGCAGCAACCGCCCACCTCGAACAACACTCCTAAATCAAAGGTGCGCGCACCAAACAATCACAAGAGTAATAGAATGGCAACCGAAGAAGTGTGTTCGATCAGAGGAGCTACCTCATTAATCCGTCGATCGCTCCTGTTTTAGCCACCTTAAGCCAACTCACGGGAGTCGGGTCCACGTATATACCTTTCAAGAAACCGTCACCACCATCCTACTTCATTCTGGAATCTCCACCACGTACACGGTTAGTCAAAGTGGTTTTCGGTATCGACAGAGAGTATGTCCATATCCGATCCCGGTCCCTTTGCCAACCAAACGTTATTATAACTCGTGGTTATAGTTTTGAAAAATGGTATTTATACTTCCAAATCATATATATTACGAAATACCTTTAATTTCAAATCCTTGATTAAAACATTTCCTTTGATAATATACCATTTCAATTTATTCAATTAAATTTGGAGTTAATTGCTTTTATCAAAAGAATAGAAATCAATTTCTTCTTTTAATTCTTTCCAAACTCAATTTCTTATTTTATTAGCAATTTCATATTTTAAATTCCAAATCTTAACGTATTCCCAAAATAGATATGAAATTTTATATAAATCAATTTCAATTTCTACAGCATCTAGGAAATGCTATCTAAAGTTACGGGTTTAAAATGGTCAAATTTTAAAGGACAGCATTAAATGCTGTAGTAGACCTTTAGCTAAAAATCAAATTTCAAATATAACTTATTATTTATTATATCTTAATTGAAATCCTTTCCTTTTCGAAAATACAGAATTTCTAAACAAGTTATATTCAAAATTTTAATTCAACATTTATTTATTTAACCCCTTTTTACATCATATAAATCTTATAAAAATCCTTTATATAAATTAAGCCAAAATATCATCAATTTCTAAATTTAAAATAATTTAAAAATAATTTCAGAAAATAATATATAAACCACGGGCCTGTATAAGATTTTCTAGCCTAGGTCAAGTGAAACGGATTTATATCATTTCAATCCGATATTTATACAACCCCGGGTTCTATCATTTCGAACCCGCGATCCCAAGATAATTTTCAGCAGTTATATAAAGAGTGAATAACAATCAATCTGGCCTATCATTTCAGCCATAACAATATATATATAACAGGGAACTTGCAGTGTGATTTAAGCAGTAAATAATAACATAATATAACTGCAAATATCATATAACATATAAATAACTGATGGGGTGTAAATTTAATGGGGTTTATCATTCTATATTACACTACAGACAGACAATAGTGAAATACAAATTTACACATACACTTGTAATAATTTACGAAATATAAATACGTATGTCTGGTGAGAAATACTCACCTGGATTTTGCAGAAAATTTTGAAATTTTTAAAACGACTGTTCACCGGTACAGAGTAACAGAAGGTAACGATCAAAATTCCCGGACGTCGCCTAGATCCAAATCTAGAATAAAATTCAAAATATTGAAACGCGACTTTAGAATTTTTAGTCAACGAAAGATTAAAAAGAGAACGAGAATTCGTTTGCTTGCTCGACCACCCTACCGCGCATAAGATCAAACAACACATTTTTAACTTTACTGTTGCCTATCCTATTTCAACCTATATTCACGTTTTCCAGAAAATACTACACCTATTATATCATGCTTTCTCAATCCCTCACCAATCCGCCTTCCAGACTTTACACAATCATCCTCCTGCAAGCCTACCCCAACCCACTGACACTGCCTCACTGCCGTGCCTCCCACTTCCACCAAACCCTATGCCTTTGCCAAACATAGTCCAGTTCCAAAGCAAATCAAACCCAGCAACTCATAGATATATCCAGCTATTGAAAGTGCACAGGTGAAAACTGAAATGTACATGCACAGACTTCACTCTCTTCCTATATGCCGGCTGTGTTATGTTTTCCCCCTTTTTTTTTTTTTTTTCTAATCTTGACTCTTAACTTATTTTACACTGGTTTATAATATTTTTCTTTTTATCCTAAATCTACTCTCCAGATTCAACTGAAATATGCAGATGACAAAAGTATGCAGAGGTCTCTCCTACTACCCGAGCCACCACATATTTGCTTCGAGTCACCTCCTCCTCTACTTCGGGTCAATCAGTGAATTTCTTCGGGAAATTTTGTAAAATCTCCGAGTCAAATTTTTTTGAGGCCTCACCTGTGTCTCAACAACACTGATCTGAATGCTCACTTCTTATATTTTTTTTTCTCACAAACTCTCCCCTTCTCTGAACTTCCCAACTAACTAACCCCTTCCCTTTTTATTTGCATCAACCCCTCACTTCAATTATGTATCACAATTCCAGGCTTCAACAGACTTCCAGGTTTCACCAAACTGTCATGTGTACATGCACTTCCTCAACATGCACAGGGACCCTCTCCAACTCCACTACTCCAGATGTCTACACTGTCCAGCCTTCAAACTAAAATATGCAAGACAACTACCCAAACCCAGTGCTACCAAACCCACTGTCATGCCCATGTTTTATGAATGCACAGACTCACTGAACATGTATGCATGACCTCTCACTGTTCCAGACCATCAAGCTACTCAATCTTCCTTCCTTAATTCTTATAAATATGTTTTTTTTTTCAGCATGTCCTATAACATGAATGCAGACAAATTCCTAAAACCAATTTCAGCCTATCTCAAAATCAATGCAGACTGGAAAACAGCACCTCTGCCTATACCATACACACCAGATCTCGCCATCTATTAGTGGCCGAGCAAACAAAAGGCAGAGAAACTTAGAAGAGAAAAGATGAAATAAAATTTACCTGATGGCTTTGAGCAGAGGAAAAGAATGAAAAGCAGATCAAAATGTGGAAGACTGATGGGTGGGTATATGGATATATATAGGCAGTGCTTTGCGAGATTTGAGGAGTGTCAGTTTTATTTGTATTAATACTATTGGTGTGGACGAGAATTCATTCTCATCAGTTACACAAGAATAACACAAGCATTGATCTCTGATTTATGGAAGTCAGGCTTTGAATTTGATTTGCCATATGGTAAAATTCTTGCTCACATTTATCAATTCATTCAAGGCCGAGATAAATGCTTTGATAACTGAAAGGCTGAAGTAAAGGAAGGATTGATGCTTGTTTCAGTTTATATTATTTTCCAGTGCATGTGTATATTCAAATTTCAAACACAATCAGGGTTTCTTTTAACTCATTTATGTGAGAATGGTGTCAGCTTGGTCACGCATGAGATAGGGAAGTTGATGTGCATGTTTTCAGTTTGAATATGAACGTGTACGAGATAAAAAGAAACTGCCGAGAGAAGAATACAAAGAAATGCTTGACGTTTTTACCAATTAAATGTGGATTCATTTTTGTTTAAGTTTTACCTGATTTAGTTTGACATTTTAAATGCAAATGTTAACGTTTTTATGTATTCAGTTTAAAATATTAACGTATGTCAAAAATATATAAAACAACGGTCCTTTAAAACGAACCAACGTCCGTCTTAAAACCACTGACCAAAAATTTTCTTCAAAAAAATTTGAAAATATTATTTTTACACTGCGTTAAACAGACGCAGTCTAAAATATCAAAAATTTTCACAAAAATGACATTTTGAAAACACACGTTTTATAACGTCACTTTTACCCTATAAATCACGCGTCTTTCAAACGCGAAATTTAACGGTTCAAACCTAGCTTAAAATTTTGCAGTTATTGTTTAAGTTTATTGACATATAAAATTTTTCAAAATATATCTCAAAATTTAATATTCAAACTATATTATTAAACACAATTTATACAATATATTATTTAAAAATTAAAATAAATTAAATAAAATAACTAGCTGAAACTAGGGTTGTTACACTCTCCCCCACTTAAGAGCTTTTCGTCCTCGAAAAGGAACGAAAGAAAAAGAAACAAAGGAAGAATAAGCTAGATAGATAAGTACCTCAAACGAATAGCTCTGGATTTGAAGCACGGATGCTTTCCTCCGTTTCCCATGTGCAATCTCGCCCATCAGTGCTCCATTGCACTTTGACCAACGGGACTGATTTTCTTCTGAGCTGTTTCGTACCTTGATCGACGATACGAAGCGGCTTCCTTTCCATAGTCAGATCAGGCTCGATGTCCAGACCATCGAGAGCAGTAGGCTGGATGACTAAAGATGGGTCGTGAAGATAGCGGCGAAGGTGAGATATATGGAAGACATTGTGGATTCCGGCAAACTTCTCTGGTAGATCTAGTCGATAAGCCAGAGATCCAATCCTCTCCAGAATACGGAATGGACCGATGAATCTAGGGGCTAGCTTTCCTCTTCGACCAAACCGGACCACATTCTTTAAAGGAGAGATCTTTAGAAACACCAAATCACCAACATCAAATTCTAACTTCCTTCTACGCCGATCAGCGTACTTCTTTTGTCTATCTTGAGCAACCTTTAATCTCCTCTTAATCTCCTCTACCTTCTCTGAAGCTTCTAGAATCATCTCAGGACCAAGAACTAGACGATTACCAGACTCAATCCAACACGAAGGAGATCTACATGGTTTCCCGTATAGAGCAGCAAAAGGGGACATCTTAAGACTAGCCTGATAACTGTTGTTATAGGTGAATTCCACAAGATGGAGATGATCTTCCCAAGATCCTCCATAGTCTAAGATGCAAGCACGAAGAAGATCTTCAAGAATTTGATTCACCCTCTCTGTCTGACCGTCAGTTTGTGGGTGGTAAGCAGTGCTCAGGTTCAAACGAGTACCCAAGGACTCTTGGAATGCTTTCCAAAACTGACTAGTGAAAATGGGGTCACGATCGCAGACAATGCTTAGAGGAACGCCATGGAGGCGAATGATCTCCCTCATATAAATCTCAGATAAACTCGAAGCTGTGCGGGTAGATCTGACTGGAATGAAATGAGCAGACTTAGTCAGTCTATCCACAATAACCCAGATACTTTCATTTCCTCTCCGGGATCTCGGCAATCCATCAATAAAGTCCATAGAAACTTGTTCCCACTTCCAGTTTGGAATTTCCAAAGGCTGTAACAAACCGGGTGTCTTCTGATGGTCTTCTTTGACTTGCTGACAAGTCGCACATCTACTCACAAAGATTGAGACATCTCGCTTCATACCTCTCCACCAATATAGCTTCTTCAAATCCTGATACATCTTGGCTATGCCAGGATGAATGGAGAGTCGGGACTGATGATGTTCCCGGAGTAATTCCTGTCTCAACCCATCAACATTCGGCACACAAATCCTTCCATTTATCCTTAAAACTCCTTTATCATCGATCTGAGCTCCCTTTCCATCAGAGCTATTACCACCAATTCTGCTACGAACACTTCCCTTTATACGCCTAAGCATCTCGTCTTCATCTTGTTTAGCCACGATACGATCCAAAAGAGGGGAAGATACAAAAATCTGACATAACAAAGATTTCTTTCTACTCAGCGCATCTGCCACTACATTGGCTTTCCCGGGAGTATAGTTGATGTCGAGATCATATGCAGCAAGGAACTCGAGCCATCGCACTTGTCTCTGATTTAAATCTTTCTGAGTAAAGATATATTTCAGAGATTTGTGATCGGTGAACAGATCAAACTTAGCTCCTAAGAGATGGTGTCTCCAAAGCTTCAAGGCAAAAACAACAGCCAACAACTCTAAATCGTGGGCAGCATAGTTAGCTTCATGTGTCTTCAGCTGACGACTAGCATAAGCAATTACTCTCCCATCTTGCATTAGCACTGCTCCCAAACCTTCTCGACAAGCATCGGTGAATACCGTTAATCTTTCACTTCCATTTGGTACAGTAAGTACTGGGGCGGAGGTGAGCTTATCCTTTAACTCTTTGAAAGCAGCTTTACACTTATCGCTCCATACAAACTTGACATTCTTCCGAGTAAGAGCCGTCAGAGGTGCCGAAATCCGAGCAAAGTTCTCAATGAATCTTCGGTAGTAGCCGGCAAGGCCTAGAAAACTACGGATATCGGTGGGAGTCTTAGGTTCTTCCCAATCTTGGATTGTAGCAATCTTGACTGGATCAACAGAAACTCCTTCTCTAGAGACAATATGTCCAAGGAATCGGACATCTTCTTCCCAGAAATGGCATTTAGAGAACTTAGCCTTCAATTGGTGATTCCGGAGAGTCTCTAAAACATACTTCAGATGGACTTTATGTTCTTCCTCAGACTTGGAGAAAACCAGGATGTCATCAATAAAAACAAGGACAAATTTATTGAGCACATCTCGAAAAACTCGGTTCATCAAGTCGACGAAGAAAGCAGGGGCATTTGTCAAACCAAAAGGCATAACTAGCCATTCAAAGAAACCATTCTCCGTTCTGAAAGCAGTTTTGGGAATGCTTTCCTCAGCAATTCTTAGCTGATGGAAACCTGTGGCTAAATCAAGCTGAGAGAAAACAGCTGCTCCATAGAGTTGATCGAACATATCATTTATGCGGGGCATAGGATATCTGTTCTTCATGGTAAGCTTGTTGAGTTCTCTATAATCAACACACATCCTGAGAGAACCATCGGATTTTGTGACAAAGACAACAGCTGCTCCCCATTCAGAGAAGCTTGGTCTGATTAGACCTTTGGAGGATAGGTCTTGAATCTGATTCCTTAATTCGCTCTTTTCTCGTGGTGCCATTCTTCTAGGTGGAAGGACTACAGGTCGTGCTCCCGGAATAAGGTCGATACGGAAATCAATTTCCCGTTTTGGAGGTAAAGAAGTGACTTCACCGAACACATCGGGAAATAGTTTGACTACAGGGGTCAAATGGATATCATCCGGGAAAGTGTCGAGAGAATAGATGAAACTACCAGCAAACTCCTGAGGCAATTTACACTGGATCACCAAAGAATCACCCTTATCACCAACAAGCGAAACAGTTCGGGAACTACAGGAAATTTTGGCATCATGTTTATCTAGCCAGTCGCCTCCGAGTAGAAGATCGAAAGCGTCAAAGCCCAGAACATAGAAGTCTCCAGTGAAACGATAATTTCCAAGAAAGAGTTTCACATCCCTACAAACTTTGTTAAGGTTCGCAGGACCGCCAATGGGGTTTGAAACACATAAAGGTACAGAAGAATACTCGGGAGTAAGAAGATGTTCAAATCTATCACAGAGATCTGACGAAATGAAGCTGTGGGAAGCTCCGGTATCGAAGAGAACTCTTACAGGATGAAAATGCAAGGTAAAAGAACTTTGAAGGGTACCTTGTGAGTCATCTGGAGCTGGAGCTGGAGCTGGTGCAGGTTGCGGAGCTGTAGGAAGTGCAGAAGTTACTGCAAAGACTCCGGATGTTGTGCCCCTCTTCTGAGTGGGACAATCCTTCTTGTAGTGTCCTGGCTGGAGGCAGATATGACAAAGATCTCTCCTAGCAAACTGAGCTGGTGGTGGAATGGCAGCACCCAAAGTAGGACAACTACTAGCGTAGTGTCCCTTTTTGTCGCATCGGTAGCAAGTAATGGTAGACAGATCTACAGGTGGCCTCGAAGAAGCAGAAGATGATGATGATCCCAACCCTTGAGTCCTGTTCTTCTTATTACGGAAGAAATTTGACTTCCTCTTTCTTGAGTTTCCAGAGGACTGGGCTGATGCAGACTGGGCAGCTGGAGTGGTCTTAGATGTAGGGTTCTCATACCGGAGAGCCATATCCATCAATGCCGTGAATGACCCATGAACATGAGTAATGAGTCGATCGTAGAACTCGGGTCGAGCGCCAGCTATAAACTTCTCGTTCAGCTTGAGCGGAGTGTCAATCAGATTTAGACCATATTGAGAGAGTTCGTTGAATTTCCTCTCATACTCCGTGAAGGTCATATTACCCTGCTTAAGATCCATGAATTCCCTATAGAGTTGAGACTTGCCCGCTTCGGGCATCCATTTGGCCAGAAAGGCCTCCCTAAAGCACGATAAGAGATTAAAAGATAGATTCAAAAATGGGAAATTTGAATCCGAATTTGGACAACCAAGAAGATACCTAAATTGCTCCCAAGTGAGGTCGGCCTCATTTGTTTGAGCTGTAATAGATAGCCACCAATTCAAAGCAGCGCCCTTCATTTGCCAAGCTGCGAGTTGCCTCTGCTGGGCATTAGTAATCTCGAGACAGGTGAAGATCCTTTCTAAGTCCCCAAGCCATTGTTGAGCTTCTATGATGGTTTCTGTTCCCATAAATTTTGTGCCACCTAGCTCAACATAGTCCTTGCACAATTTAGTGAATCGGACTGGGGCAGCAGGAGGAGGAACAGCTTGCCCTCGACCACGATTATTTCTTCTATTCATCCTGAAAGATTCGGGATCGGATACTAAGGATAGAGGAAAATATATTAAGATGTTCTAGGATAAGATAAAATTAAGAAACTACAAAAGTTCGACTTTAACGATGGAGAGAAAGAAGAAGTGTTTGGAAGCTTATTTTTAAAATAGGAAGTTTTTTTTTTTAATAAAATACTTCTTTAAATTTTTTTTTTAAAATCATTTTATACTTTTAAAATACGTTCTCTCAGAAGGAAAGATTCTGGAATTTGACTTCACTCATTCTAGAGTATTGCTACTCTATCTCTAATGAGTTTTTGTTCCTTAGGCTATGGTTTAAACCTGGCTCTGATACCAACTGTAACGACCCACTATTTTGTGCCATTCGAATTCGACAAATATGATAATTGTCGAGCTGGAATAGTTCAAAATAATAGATTGTAAATATAGCTAAGGAACAAATGAAACCAAATACACAGAATCACAGACACAGATATCAGAATCTCACAGCGGAATATAAAATACTACAGTGGTTCATGACGCCACTGGAAACTTTTACAAACAGAAATACATTGTTCAAAACTTTAATACAAATTTTTAAGCCATAATAAAACATAGTCTTCCAAAATGTCTTGAATTACAAAATAGATAAAGACGAAGAAGCTTCCAACTAGCAAGAGTGATCTAGTCCTAGCTCCAGAAAGAAAAGCTGAATCTGCAACTCAGGCTGACCCGAGCGTACAATAAAACAAAACACTCGAGTCAGGACATACATACTTATATGAGGTAAGCTAAATCAAGTGTACTGTAATGTAAAGAGCAAGTAACTCAAAGGATGCTTGGGATCGCCCATCCTCTAAGGATCCGTTAAACTATTTACTATATAGTATATTGCGCTATTATAATAGTGTCTACAGTAAAATAAACATACTTTTTAAATAGCGTTAAGGCTTTACATTTTCCACCTTAACACGTAATAGTCCCAGTAGTCCATCCAATATCATAGTCCCTCCTGATCGGGAAGCCACTAGAGGATACCACACGGGCTACGGGAGAAAACCAAACTCGTACAAGGCTCGATATGGTAGGTGACACGGCACAACTAGGCAATGCCAGGGTAGATATACCAATTACGCTTCCGGACCGATGGTAACGCGAAGCCGCAGCAACCGCCCACCTCGAACAACACTCCTAAATCAAAGGTGCGCGCACCAAACAATCACAAGAGTAATAGAATGGCAACCGAAGAAGTGTGTTCGATCAGAGGAGCTACCTCATTAATCCGTCGATCGCTCCTGTTTTAGCCACCTTAAGCCAACTCACGGGAGTCGGGTCCACGTATATACCTTTCAAGAAACCGTCACCACCATCCTACTTCATTCTGGAATCTCCACCACGTACACGGTTAGTCAAAGTGGTTTTCGGTATCGACAGAGAGTATGTCCATATCCGATCCCGGTCCCTTTGCCAACCAAACGTTATTATAACCCGTGGTTATAGTTTTGAAAAATGGTATTTATACTTCCAAATCATATATATTACGAAATACCTTTAATTTCAAATCCTTGATTAAAACATTTCCTTTGATAATATACCATTTCAATTTATTCAATTAAATTTGGAGTTAATTGCTTTTATCAAAAGAATAGAAATCAATTTCTTCTTTTAATTCTTTCCAAACTCAATTTCTTATTTTATTAGCAATTTCATATTTTAAATTCCAAATCTTAACGTATTCCCAAACTAGATATGAAATTTTATATAAATCAATTTCAATTTCTACAGCATCTAGGAAATGCTATCTAAAGTTACGGGTTTAAAATGGTCAAATTTTAAAGGACAGCATTAAATGCTGTAGTAGACCTTTAGCTAAAAATCAAATTTCAAATATAACTTATTATTTATTATATCTTAATTGAAATCCTTTCCTTTTCGAAAATACAGAATTTCTAAACAAGTTATATTCAAAATTTTAATTCAACATTTATTTATTTAACCCCTTTTTACATCATATAAATCTTATAAAAATCCTTTATATAAATTAAGCCAAAATATCATCAATTTCTAAATTTAAAATAATTTAAAAATAATTTCAGAAAATAATATATAAACCACGGGCCTGTATAAGATTTTCTAGCCTAGGTCAAGTGAAACGGATTTATATCATTTCAATCCGATATTTATACAACCCCGGGTTCTATCATTTCGAACCCGCGATCCCAAGATAATTTTCAGCAGTTATATAAAGAGTGAATAACAATCAATCTGGCCTATCATTTCAGCCATAACAATATATATATAACAGGGAACTTGCAGTGTGATTTAAGCAGTAAATAATAACATAATATAACTGCAAATATCATATAACATATAAATAACTGATGGGGTGTAAATTTAATGGGGTTTATCATTCTATATTACACTACAGACAGACAATAGTGAAATACAAATTTACACATACACTTGTAATAATTTACGAAATATAAATACGTATGTCTGGTGAGAAATACTCACCTGGATTTTGCAGAAAATTTTGAAAATTTTAAAACGACTGTTCACCGGTACAGAGTAACAGAAGGTAACGATCAAAATTCCCGGACGTCGCCTAGATCCAAATCTAGAATAAAATTCAAAATATTGAAACGCGACTTTAGAATTTTTAGTCAACGAAAGATTAAAAAGAGAACGAGAATTCGTTTGCTTGCTCGACCACCCTACCGCGCATAAGATCAAACAACACATTTTTAACTTTACTGTTGCCTATCCTATTTCAACCTATATTCACGTTTTCCAGAAAATACTACACCTATTATATCATGCTTTCTCAATCCCTCACCAATCCGCCTTCCAGACTTTACACAATCATCCTCCTGCAAGCCTACCCCAACCCACTGACACTGCCTCACTGCCGTGCCTCCCACTTCCACCAAACCCTATGCCTTTGCCAAACATAGTCCAGTTCCAAAGCAAATCAAACCCAGCAACTCATAGATATATCCAGCTATTGAAAGTGCACAGGTGAAAACTGAAATGTACATGCACAGACTTCACTCTCTTCCTATATGCCGGCTGTGTTATGTTTTCCCCCTTTCTTTCTTTTTTCTAATCTTGACTCTTAACTTATTTTACACTGGTTTATAATATTTTTCTTTTTATCCTAAATCTACTCTCCAGATTCAACTGAAATATGCAGATGACAAAAGTATGCAGAGGTCTCTCCTACTACCCGAGCCACCACATATTTGCTTCGAGTCACCTCCTCCTCTACTTCGGGTCAATCAGTGAATTTCTTCGGGAAATTTTGTAAAATCTCCGAGTCAAATTTTTTTGAGGCCTCACCTGTGTCTCAACAACACTGATCTGAATGCTCACTTCTTATATTTTTTTTTCTCACAAACTCTCCCCTTCTCTGAACTTCCCAACTAACTAACCCCTTCCCTTTTTATTTGCATCAACCCCTCACTTCAATTATGTATCACAATTCCAGGCTTCAACAGACTTCCAGGTTTCACCAAACTGTCATGTGTACATGCACTTCCTCAACATGCACAGGGACCCTCTCCAACTCCACTACTCCAGATGTCTACACTGTCCAGCCTTCAAACTAAAATATGCAAGACAACTACCCAAACCCAGTGCTACCAAACCCACTGTCATGCCCATGTTTTATGAATGCACAGACTCACTGAACATGTATGCATGACCTCTCACTGTTCCAGACCATCAAGCTACTCAATCTTCCTTCCTTAATTCTTATAAATATGTTTTTTTTTCAGCATGTCCTATAACATGAATGCAGACAAATTCCTAAAACCAATTTCAGCCTATCTCAAAATCAATGCAGACTGGAAAACAGCACCTCTGCCTATACCATACACACCAGATCTCGCCATCTATTAGTGGCCGAGCAAACAAAAGGCAGAGAAACTTAGAAGAGAAAAGATGAAATAAAATTTACCTGATGGCTTTGAGCAGAGGAAAAGAATGAAAAGCAGATCAAAATGTGGAAGACTGATGGGTGGGTATATGGATATATATAGGCAGTGCTTTGCGAGATTTGGGGAGTGTCAGTTTTATTTGTATTAATACTATTGGTGTGGACGAGAATTCATTCTCATCAGTTACACAAGAATAACACAAGCATTGATCTCTGATTTATGGAAGTCAGGCTTTGAATTTGATTTGCCATATGGTAAAATTCTTGCTCACATTTATCAATTCATTCAAGGCCGAGATAAATGCTTTGATAACTGAAAGGCTGAAGTAAAGGAAGGATTGATGCTTGTTTCAGTTTATATTATTTTCCAGTGCATGTGTATATTCAAATTTCAAACACAATCAGGGTTTCTTTTAACTCATTTATGTGAGAATGGTGTCAGCTTGGTCACGCATGAGATAGGGAAGTTGATGTGCATGTTTTCAGTTTGAATATGAACGTGTACGAGATAAAAAGAAACTGCCGAGAGAAGAATACAAAGAAATGCTTGACGTTTTTACCAATTAAATGTGGATTCATTTTTGTTTAAGTTTTACCCGATTTAGTTTGACATTTTAAATGCAAATGTTAACGTTTTTATGTATTCAGTTTAAAATATTAACGTATGTCAAAAATATATAAAACAACGGTCCTTTAAAACGAACCAACGTCCGTCTTAAAACCACTGACCAAAAATTTTCTTCAAAAAAATTTGAAAATATTATTTTTACACTGCGTTAAACAGACGCAGTCTAAAATATCAAAAATTTTCACAAAAATGACATTTTGAAAACACACGTTTTATAACGTCACTTTTACCCTATAAATCACGCGTCTTTCAAACGCGAAATTTAACGGTTCAAACCTAGCTTAAAATTTTGCAGTTATTGTTTAAGTTTATTGACATATAAAATTTTTCAAAATATATCTCAAAATTTAATATTCAAACTATATTATTAAACACAATTTATACAATATATTATTTAAAAATTAAAATAAATTAAATAAAATAACTAGCTGAAACTAGGGTTGTTACAAAATAGGTACGTTTTCGGATTACGGTTTTATAGCGTTATTATATTATTTTTCCCGTGTTGGGATATACATTATTTTGGAAAATATATGTTACATATTGTTATATTTGATATTATATTTTCTCCCGAGCCTTCCTGTACAAAGGAGACTCTACCAAAATTTTCCGTAAATTTTGGGCTATGAAATTTTTTGAAAATGATTTCCAAACCTTATTAATTTAAGTATAAAAAGATTTAATGGTTATAAAATGGTATATTTTATTCAAATTAATTTATTTTTTAAATCTATATGTTTATAAATTTAATATTTTAAGTAAGATATATTGATTTCTTAATTCTTTTTTCATTTCTTTTTCCTTTTCGGGGACGAAAAGTTTTGAGTGGGGGAGAGTGTAACGACCCGTTAATTTCAATAATTGAAATTGTTAATTTAATAAGATTTTGAAAATTTAAAATTTGAGAAAATAAAAAAATTTGTGAATTTTTAATAAAATTTTGTGATGCAATAATGAAAATAACTAAGAGGAAACGTAACAAGGTTATTTAAAGTTAATAATTTATGAATTTGAATGAATTTCCAATTTAAAGAAAGAAATTAACTGTTACTTTATGATGATTTATGAAATAACGGGAAGAGTGAATAATAAGTGAACGTAATTAGTAGTATGAAATAAATGCAACATTGATGTGTAAGTAATAAAGGCTTATTTATGTGATTAAAGGGTAACGGTAATGTCTATTACATGTTACCTATTGTTAATTGAAATTTGAAATAAATTTTTAATAAATGTAAATTAAATAGGAACATAGATTTATTTATAAGGTAGTAATTGATGTAATAAATGTATGAAACCAAGTAAATAAATTGATTGAGAATATAAATTGTAATTAATGTACATTTCTGGCAAATATAATAAAATGGAAATAGTAATCGATGCAAAGAAAAGCTAGATTTTGAATATAGTAGTTTAATGAAAGACAAACAAATCATTCCATCTAAATCTGATTTATAATAAAATGTAATTATTGTAGCATTTGAAATTAAATATTATGCAATTGAAATAAAGATGAAAACGGAAATATTGAAGTATGTAATGCAATGGATAACATAAATAGAATGGAATAAATTAGTGTATATATGGAATAATAATCTGGGTTGATAAGTAACGAATTTATAGGGGAAATGGAAAGCAAATAGGTGACAAATTAATATAGGTTTATTTATTTAAAGTGTAAATAAACTTTGGTAATCAATTACAATAAATCCAAATTTAACGTTTTGTTAATGTAAATTTAAGTAATGTAAATTTTATTCATAATATGGATTGGTTGATTTAATAAATGGAAACTTTGATTTGTGAATAATAAAAGCTTATTAATGCGACTAAAGTATTAACGGTAACGATTTTGGATGTTACTTATTTTGTAGCTGGTTGATTTTAAATCAGTTGTAAAAATTTATAATCTAATTTTACGTTAATGTAACTAAGGTAATTATTAATAAATTGAATGCGAGTCAAATTAATGGAAATAATGCAGATGTATACTTAGTTAAAAATTGAATATATGAAAGCAAAATGTAAGCATTGAATTAAATTAAGGAATTTAAATTATAATAAATGGTCACTGAATAAAATCAATGTCCGTTAAGTAATTATAATGTTTATGGGTGATAATAAACGTTACTTTAGTGATTATTAATATAATAACGGAAGTGTGAATTGACCAAAATATAATAAATGGAGATATAATAGTCGATAAATAAAGGATGGAATGGGAGCACTAATGTAGTGAATGTAAAACAATTATTATAAGTGAACCATTGATTTAGTCTATTGAATTAAAATGGGAAATCAATTGCAATAAAATTCAAATTGAATGTTACGTTAATGTAAATTAAATGTTATGCAATTGAGATAAAGAAATTGGCAAAATGTTAATGTATCTGGATATATACCAAAAATAAATGGTACCTAAGATGATAATATGATAAATAGTGAATTTAAAGAATGGGAATCAGGATTTATTTATTTATTTGAAATTAAAGTTAAATGGTTGAGTTTATTGAAATAAGTAGAATTAAACATTAAATTTTTCGTTAATTGAAATGAAGATGGAATAAGAAAATATTAATGCAATAGTTTTGAATCCAATGATAAATCCATCTATTTGACAATAATGAATGGTTGTAATTTTTGATTGATGTAATTAAATGGATTTTTTTATTTATTTACAAATTCTGAATTTAATAAATTAAGATTAATACTAGAATTGATGAATTAATTAACTCTAAATGGACACCTAATTTGTTTAAATTTGTACAAAGGACTAAGAAATTTAAAAATGATTAAATTGGTCAATTATAGAATTTAAAATGAAAATTTGATTTAATTAATCAATTATTTATTTAATTAATGTAAAAGTAGCCATTTTGGCCACTGACTTGAATTTCGATGAAACAAGTTTCATCGGATCCGTATCGGTGAATTATTGTAGGGTTTCAAGTTTCGTAGCGATCGGACTTGTCGTTTGATCGTACGAACGTGAAACGCCTTGAAATCAATGAAATTGAAATCAATTGAAATCAATTTGAAAAATCTTGATTTTAGCATAACTTCTTCATACGATCTAATTTGAACCTGAAACATTTTCCATTGTGTTTAAAATATTTTAAAACATCTATTTGGATATGTGGGTTGATCCAATTTCATTCCGGAGTTAGAACGGGCTTTTCGGACCACTTTATCGTTTAACGCGTATACCTATCTGATCCATCTATTCTTTTTTCAACCTTCTCTGTAAATATCCTATTATAAACCCTAGCCTACCTCTATTCTCATTTGTATGTGCATACAATCCCTCTTCACTTCCTCCTCAATGGCAGACAACAAAATTCCAGATCCAATTCCAAATAAAATCCAAAGCTAAAATTCAAACTCCTCAAAAAAATTCAGGAAAATTATATATCGAAGCTCTCGACGAGCGCATCTCAGATCCATGATTCATTTTTCGTTTTGTTTCATCGTCTGATCAGCAAAAATCAAAGAAATCTATGCCTTCCATCTTGTCGAAATCAACTGCAACGGAACTTCGATTCGTTGATACAGCATGGTAAAGAGGACCGCATTAGTTCATCGGCGGTGTTCGTACGAAGTTTCAACGGTCTGATCAACGGTGATAATTCGATTAGGTCTTTAGAGATAGGCGGTGGCTGGAGAAAATTTGGCTCGATCTGGTTGTCGCACGTGGAGATGGGGACCGAAGGCTTCGTGGCAGCCACGGATCAGCGTTCGTGAGCAAGGGTCGGCCGGCGTTCGTAATTAGGCAGCGGCAGTTTCTTTCGCATGCGATTGAACAGTGCATGAAATTAGGGTTGCTGGGTACGTGGTTTGCGTGTATGGAAGAAGGAGGCACGTGGCCGGTGTGTGGTAAATTTTTTATGTTCATTTTTTTTTGTTTTATTTAAATTTTTATTTCAATTGTTCTAACTATCGTTATATCTTTCACATACGAATTCGGTTTTACGCGTGATTTTCTCCGCTAGGTTCGTATAGGAATTCCGGACATTTTGGCGCTAGTTTGGACGAATTCTGAGGCTGCAATTTTTGGGTTTAAATTCAATTTAAATTCAAAAGGTGAGTGGTTTAACCCACTCACAACTTGTAAAAATTCTTATGTTTGTTAAATTAATTTATGTTGTGTTTATGAATTTATTTATGACTGTTTGTATATTTTAATCATTATCTCAGTTAATTGCATTTATTTAAATTAAATCGTTATTTAATTTATTATTGAATATAACTGCCAGTTAATTAGCTGTTATATATTATCAGTTATATATTGATATTGATTGATTGTTTTGTATGAAGATTGTGATGGTTGTACGATGTTATGGTGGATGAATGGATGTTTTATTTATATCATCATAATCTGCAAGTTGTTATGCATTTATTTTGATTCGGGATTGCGGTTTGAAATGATATACAACCGCATTTCTATTTTTAAATTGTGGATTGAAATAATAATTATTCATATCACTTGACTATAGGAAAGAAAATTATATACAGGCACCGCGGTATATATATAAAATTATTTTGAAATGATTTTTATGGTTTTGTAAAGAAATATATGGGCTATACAAATATTGATTTTAGATGTTATAAAAATGTTATTTTATTTTTGATTTAGCTATGTATAAATTTGTTTTAAATTATAAAATAAGCTAAATAATAAAGCTTGATTTCTTTTATATAATATGGTTAAGTACCTATTTAAAATTCTATTGTATATAGAATTCATAATGACTCAAATAAAATTTAGGTTGGAAGATAATGTGAATTAGATTTGAATTAAAGTATATAATAATTTTTCTCGAATAAAGTTGATTTGAATTTAAATAAATTGAGATTTAAAGTTCATCCCTTATTATCTGACCACTCTCCTCTAATACTTACCCTGGGTCCCCATTTGAGAAAAGAAAAAAGAAGTTTCAAATTTTTTGATGCTTGGCTCAAGCATGACCACTTTTCTGAATTAGTTTCACAAGTTAGCAATGATTTTACTTGCTACGGTAACCCCATGTATAAGTTTTGCAGGAAGTTGAGAAGAATGAAGCAGGAAATCAGAAAGTGGGCCTTTGCAACCTTTGGAGCTGGCAGCCTACTTTCCACAACTTTAAAGGAACAACTGAAGAAGCAACAAGATTACATGATGGAGCATCCCCTTGATGAGCAAGCGGCAGCTGATGAAAGCAAACTATTTTCTGATGTGAACAATGCCTTAAGCTTGGAAGCTAGCATGAAGAAGCAGCAATTGCATGCTAAGTGGATAGTTGATGGTGACAAGAACACCAAGTTCTTCCATGATTCTATTAAGGTCAAACACACAACTGAGAACATTTTTAATATCATTGATGAGCAGGGTATCTTTTGTGACACTGTTGAAACTGTTGACCATGCTTTTATTGTCTACTTCACCACCTTGCTTGGTAATGAAACTGGTTTCTCCCCTGACCTTGAACGAATCTCTTCACTTGCCTTGCCTAGAATTTCTTCTACAGCAGCTCTTGAATTAATTAAGCCTATAACCAATGAGGAAATAAAAAATACATTATTTTCAATGAACAAGCAATCTGCAGGAGGGCCTGATGGTTTTAATGTGTCATTCTTCATTGCTACTTGGGGTGTTCTTGGTCATGAATTTTGTCTAGCCATCCACAACTTCTTTTCAAAATGCAAACTGCTTGGAGAAGTTAATAGCACTAACATAGCCCTGATCCCTAAAGTTTACCCTCCAACTTGTGTGACATCATTCAGACCAATATCATGTTGTAATGTCTTATACAAGTGTATCACGAAAATACTTGCCACTCGTATGCTTAGTGTTTTGCCAACTGTAGTCTCTTTGAACCAGGCAGCCTTCATTCCTTCTAGAAATATACTTGACAATGTTCTGCTGACACAAGAATTGCTTAATGGTTATTCTAGAGGTAATGTGTCACCTGCTGCTACACTTAAAATTGACATAACTAAAGCCTATGATTCTATACATTGGTCTTCAATTGTGAGGATCATGGCTGTCATGGGTTTTCCCAAAATTTTTGTGTCATGGATATATGTGTGCATCTCCACCCCTAGTTTCTCTATTGTATTGAATGGTAGACCAGTTGGGTATTTCAAGAGTAGTAAAGGAATTCGCTAGGGAGATCCCATTTCTTCCTACTTGTTCTTGTTAGTCATGGAAGTATTCACTGTAGTGCTTAAAGAGAAATACTCTCAGAAACTAATCAGGTATCACCCCAAGTGCTCTGCTCTCCAAATCCAATCTTTGATGTTTGCTGATGATGTCTTAATTTTTTCAAAACCTGATTTTCCCTCTATGACTGAAATTGTTGATGCACTTCACACTTTTTACTGCATGACTGGTCTCACAATAAACAAAGCTAAATCTTCACTGTTACTTGCTGGTGTCAGTGATATCCAAGCTGATGCCCTTCATCTTCACACTGGGTTCACCAGAATGGACAATGACATGAGGTATCTTGGGCTACCCTTGCTTACCAAAAGAATTACTAATGCTGACTGCGTGCCTTTATATAACAAGATCACTTCTGCTATGGGTGCTTGGACCAATAGGCAACTGTCTCAAAGTGGTAGGCTAGTTCTTATTAAGTCAGTGGTTTTTGCATCTTTAGTCTATTGGGCTAGATGCATTTTTCTTCCTTCCAACCTGCTGCACATGGTTCGATCTGCTTTGCTCAGATACTTCTGGACCGGTAGCATTCATAACCGGAAGTTGATACCATGCTCTTTCACTAAATTTGAAACTCCAATCAAACAGGGTGGGCTGGGAGTTATTAATGTTAGAAAGTGGAATAGTGCAACCATTAGTTACCTTTTTGAGGACCTCATAAATAAAAGAAACACTGTTTGGGCTAAATGGGTGTGGCAATTTTACATTAAGTCTAAGTACTTTTGGTGCATGGAGATCCCACAATGCTGCAGTTGGATTTTCAGGAGCATTCTGAAACTTAGAAATGTCTACCTGCCTTTGATTCAATATCATGTCAATGTTAAATCTGATGTTAGTTTCTGGCATGATCCCTGGCCAGGCAGTGGTATTATCCTTTCCAAAGTTACTGCTTTCTTACATGTTCAACAGTCTGGAATACAAATTGATGCTAAAGTTAACAGTTATGTACACGATGGGTTGTTGCAATTGCCTAACAATAGTAACCAAACAATCAGGCAGTTATGGGATGAGGTTCAAAACAACTACAGAAACAATAATCAAATGCAAACTGTGACTTGGGACATGAGGCCACATACCATTAGAGATGTATATAAAATGATATCTGTGCATGACACTCTGCCTTCGTCAAAATGGTGCTCTGTGATATGGTCTGATGATTCTCCTCCTACAGATAACTTGATGCTGTGGAAGGTTTTAAATCATGCTCTTCTGACTAGAAGTAAGTTAAAGAATTTTGGTATGGCATGCACATCTTTATGTCTTTTCTGTGATATGCATGAAGAAACAACTGATCATATTTTTTTTGAATGCCCTGCGCTTCAATCTGTGTTGGTTAGTCTCAGTTCCTCAACTGGTTGTCTTTTAAATGCTGGGGGATCTGCTGTAATATGGAATATCATATACAAAGCAACAAGGTGGAGAAAGCTTGAGACTAGAATTATGGTTGTGTGTTTGAAAAAATATCTCACTGCGGTTTGGAAGGAAAGGAACTCAGCTGTGTTTGATAATATCAGAAGGAGGAATGAAGTTATATGGCAAGAAGTTAGGAGAAACACTCACTGCCAATTGAAGAATTGCAACACTAAATTTCCTGACTCGTTGATCCATGTTTGGGGTTGAAGTTTGTTGTTGTTTCTTCAATTGTTTTCTTTTCCTTTTTTTATTTTTTCCTTTTCTGCTCTCTTGTAGTTTCGCTTTTATTGTGTTTCAATAAAACTGGTAGGGGTCCAGTCAACCCCGCTGGCTATGCCAAAAAAAAAAAAAAAATAAATAAATTGAGATTTTAAAAGGTATGATTTAACAACTTGATTTTGGTTTAGAAGATTTAAATGAATACCAAGTCGTTTTAAATGAATATTCTCAAGTTAATTAAATTGAAAGAATATCCCGTTATTTGAAGTTTAAAGGTTTTACTTAGATGATTTTTGATTTAATAAGTAGACATTTCAAATCTAAATAATAGTAATTGAATTTGATATATTTGAAATTATCAAAGAATTCGTTTGAAATGGTGGAATGTTTAAAGTTTTGAAATATTTGGAAATTGAAACAGTTTAATTGAGGATTTAAATCTATATTTGGAATTCATTTGTGAAGGTGAAGAAACTATTTTAGTATATAAAGTAATTCAGATTTAAACCATTTAAGTGGTGGGGTTATATCTCAAAGTACGAAATTGAAAGTTTTATGTTTGAAGGGCTATAGGTCAAGCGTTTGGTTTAGAAATATTACAACTCTGAAATACTATGATTTTTGAAAAGGATATATTTGAAATAAAATGATATTATATTGATTTGGGTTTTTAAAAAAAATATCATATTGATTTGGGTTTTTAAAAAAGAAATGATATCGTATTTATATGGTTTTGAAAGGGATATTATATTCTGGTTTTAAAGTATAAATTATTTTGAAATGACCGCGGTGTTATAATAACGTTTGGTTGTTAAAGAGACCGGGATCGGAAGTTGTCATACTCTCTGCCAACTTCGAAAACCACTTTAACAACCGTGTACGCGGTGGAGATTCCAAAATGAAGTAGGATGGTGGCGGCGTTTCCTTTGAGGTAAATACGTGGACCTAACTCCAGTGAGTTGGCATAAGGTTGCTAAAACATGAGCGATCGACGGGTTAAGAAGGTAGCCCCTTTTATCGGACACATCCTGTCGATATTCTACTCTTACTTTGGATTTATTCGGTGGCCACTTTGATTTCTTTGATTTGGGGTGTGGCTCGAGGTGGGCGGTAGCTGCGGCTATGCGTTACCACCGACCCGGAAGCGTAATTGGTATATCTACCCTGGCATTGCGTAGTTGTGCTGTAACGACCCATGAATTTTGTTAATTAAATTTGTCATATTAATAAGATTTTGGAATTTTAATTTATAAAGAATTAAAATTTTACAATTTGTAATGAAGTAAGTGTCGAGAATTAACCTATAAAATATTATATTGATTAAAATAGACTTAATTAAAAAGGTTAAATTGAATAAATCCTATTTATTGGAACCTAATTTATTGGTATGCAAATTTATAATAAATGAGTTATTGCGAGAAATTGAAATTTGAATAGAATTCTAATGAATGTAAGTAGTGAAAAGGTTATACCCGGATATAATTGTATATGAGAAATAAAGGAAAGTATTAAATTGATTAATGTATATATTAGGCAATTGACAATTTATGGATTTGTTAATATTGCAAAGTTATAATTGAGTGCAAATAGGAATATTTGGTATTAATTAAAATAAGAAAAATGTAAATGTTATAACTTGGTTACAAAAATTTATATACGCAAGTGGATGTAAATATGAATTAATTAATGAGCGCATTAATTTATAATGGTATAAAACGTAAATGAATGTAATAAGGATGATGCAGGTTGATAAGTACTCATAATGTTTGAGTCGTTGATAAACGTTACTTTAATGATTGTAATATAAAATAACGGAAGTGTGAATGGAAATTAATTGAAACGTAAACTTATTTTTAGGTAGTAACTGGATGTAGATTTATGGAATGGAGTTAATGCAAATAAACGGAATTAATGAAGACGTTTACGTAGCTACACGTTGAATATATGAAAACAAAATATAAGCATTGAATTAAATTAAGGAAATTAAATATTAATAAATGGTCATTTAATAAAACCAATGTTCTGGGAGTAATTATAATAAGTTGTTTGAAATACGTGTAAACTTTGATTTGGAAATCAATTGGATTAAAAATGAAATTTGGTATTACGTTGATGAGTTTAAATGTTATTTTATTTTTTAAAGTAATAAATGGTGTAAATAAGGAATGAAATCAAGATAATTAAAAAAAATTGAGATTTTAATTATAATAATGAGTGAAATAAACGTTAAAGGGCAACAAGTATTGTAAGTTAACCTTTTAGACAAGTATATTAAATTTTAACTCGTAATCAATTGCAATAAGTATAAACAAAATTTTACGTTAACGTTAATTTAAGTAATTTTTGAAAATAATGACAATTCCATTTATAATAGGACTATTGGTTGAGGTAAAGATTGTAAATCAAGATTTATTGACTTATTTGAATGAATTTAAAGTATAAAACCAAGTAAATAATTAATGGAGAATAAATAATAATTAATGTACGCATTTGGCAAATACAGTAAAATTGGAATAAAATGTTATGCAATTGAAATAAAGATGAAAATAGAAAGAGAATAAAGCTTTACTAATTTATTGGAATTTAAAATTAAGTAAAAGGATTAATTAAAATTAAATGAATTAAATATTTTAAATGGGAATTTAGATGAAATGTGAGAAAATTTTAGTTATAGTTTTGAATCCAATGTTTAATCCATCTATTTGGAAATAATGAATGAAATAATAATTAATTAATTTAATTAAATGGAATTTTTTTGAAATTTAATTTAGAATTATGAATATAATGAAATTAAGGTTAACATTGCAATTGAGGAATTTATCAACTCCAAATTGACATTAATTTTGGGTAAATTTGGGTAAATGATTTCGAAGTTCAAAAATTAATTGAAACGTAAACTTATTTTTAGGTAGTAACTGGATGTAGATTTATGGAATGGAGTTAATGCAAATCAACGGAATTAATGAAGACGTTTACGTAGCTACATGTTGAATATATGAAAACAAAACATAAGCATTGAATTAAATTAAGGAAATTAAATATTAATACATGGTCATTTAATAAAACCAGTGTTCTGGGAGTAATTATAATAAGTTGTTTGAAATACGTGTAAACTTTGATTTGGAAATCTATTGGATTAAAAATGAAATTTGGTATTACGTTGATGAGTTTAAATATTATTTTATTTTGTAAAGTAATAAATGGTGTAAATAAGGAATGAAATCTAGATAATTAAAAAAAATTAATTGAGATTTTAATTATAAATAATGAGTGAAATAAACGTTAAAGGGCAACAAGTATTGTAAGTTAACCTTTTAGACAAGTATATTAAATTTTAACTCATAATCAATTGCAATAAGTATAAACAAAATTTTATGTTAACGTTAATTTAAGTAATTTTTAAAAATAATGACAATTCCATTTATAATATGACTATTGGTTGAGGTAAAGATTGTAAATCAAGATTTATTGACTTATTTGAATGAATTTAACGTATAAAACCAAGTAAATAATTAATAGAGAATAAATGATAATTATTGTACGTATTTGGCAAATACAGTAAAATTGGAATAAAATGTTATGCAATCGAAATAAAGATGAAAATAGAAAGAGAATAAAGCTTTATTAATTTATTGGAATTTAAAATTAAATAAAAGGATTAATTAAAATTAAATGAATCAAATATTTAAAATGTGAATTTAGATGAAATGTGAGAAAATTTAGGTTATAATTTTGAATACAATGTTTAATTCATCTATTTGGAAATAATGAATGTAATAATTAATTTATTTAATTAAATGGAATTTTTTTGAAATTTAATTTAGAATTTTGAATATAATGAAATTAAGGTTAACAATGCAATTGAGGAATTTATCAACTCTAAATTGACATTAAATTTGGGTAAATTTGGGTAAATGATTAAGAAGTTTAAAAATGGTGAAATTTGTTAATTATATATTTGAAATTGGAGATTTGAATTTATTTGTTTATTTATTTATTTATTTATTTAATTAATATAAAAATAGCCATTTTGGCCACTGACTCGGATTTCGACGAAACCAGTTTCATCGGATCCGTAACGGTGAATTATTGTAGGATTTCAAGTTTCGTATCGATCGTACTGGCCATTTGATTGTACGGACTCGAAACGCCTTGAAATCGATAAATTGAAATCAATTGAAATCAATTTGAAAATATTGTTTTTAGCATAACTTCTTCATATGATGGAATTTGGACTTGAAACCTTTTCCATTGCATTTAAAATATTTTAAAACATCTATTTTGATATACGGGTTGACCCAATTTCATTCCGGAGTCGAAACGGGCTTTTTGGGCCACTTTGGCGTTAGCGCGTATATCTGTTTTATCCATCTATTCTATTTTCAATTCTGCCTATAAATATCCTGATATAAACCCTAGCCTCCCTAATTCTCATTTGTCTGTGCGTACATCTCAATTCTCTCCTCCTCAATGGCAGACAAACAAACTCTAGATCCAAACACAATTCCAAATCAAATCAAAAGCTAAAAATTCAAACTCCTCGGAAAAATTCAGAAAAAATATATGTCGAAGCTCTCAAAGTGCGTAATCTTTTGGTGAAATTCGTTTTTCATTTTGGATTGTCGTTTGACCGGTAAAAATCGAAGAATTCTCGGCCGTTCAATAGGGTCGTAATCAATGTCGATGGATCGGGAAACCCTTTCTGGGTTTTGGAGAGGAAGCCGAGGGGATCGCATCTAGGTGATTGGTTTGACGAATCGAAGGTTGGATTGGGGACAAATTACAATTAGGGTTAAATATATAAACCGGCGGTTGATGCAAGTTTGGGCACGAGGTTCGCATGGCGTGTGTAGCGAAGCAACCGCAGGGGATGGGCGACGCGGCGGCGGCAGGCCGTGAGGTGATCGACGGTAGTTTTGGGCCTGGTGAGGCGCGTGTTTTTTTTGCGTGCGTTTTCCTGTAGAGGGGAGTTTTCTTGTTGCGTGATTACGTGAGAGAGAGGAGAAGCACATGCTGACGTGGCAAAGGGATAGAGGTAATGTGTTCTCATTTTATTTTATTTTTATAATTGATTTTAATCGTATTTATCGTCATAACTTTTGCATACGATATCCGTTTTACGCGCGATTTCTTTTGTTAGGATCGTATCTGAATTCCGGACTTTTTAGCATTGGTTTGGATGAATTCTGAGATAGGTCAATTTTTAGGTTTAAATTGAATTTAAAATTCAATTTAAATTCAAAAGGTGAGTGTTTTAACCCACTCACAACTTCTAAAATTTCTTATGTTTGTTAAATTGATATATGATGTGATTTGAAATTTATTTATGGTTGTTTGTCATATTTTAATCATCATCCCAGTAAAATTAAATTATTTAATTTAATTGTTACTTAATTATTCATCACATATTAGCTGCCAGTTAAATTGTTATTTATTTCTTGCATATTAACAGCCAGTTAAATTGTTATTTATTTTATTGCATATAAACTGCCAGTTAAATAGTTATAATTTATTTTTGAATATAAACTGATAGTTGATACCTGTTATTTATTACCTGTTATATATTGATGTATTGTCTGAATTTGGATGATGATTGTGATAAATGGTTTATGGTTGATGATGGATGAATGGATGTTTTATTTATATCATCATAATCTGCAGGTTGTTATGCATTTATTTTGATTCGGGATTGCGGTTTGAAATGATATACAACCGCATTTTTTATTTATAAATTGCGGATTGAAATGATAAATATCCGTATCACTTGACCATAAGATAGAAAATTATATACAGGCACCGCGGTGTGTGTGTGTCTATATATATATATGTATATAATTTTTTTTGAAATAATTTTTCTATGGTTTTGTAAAGAAATATATATATGGTTTTATGAGATATTGATTTCGGATATTTGATAAAGGTTATTTTATATATAGTTAAATTCTTGGTTTTAGGCTATGTATAAAATTGTTTAAATTACGAAGTAAGTTTAATAATATAGCTGACTTTATTAAAATATATTATGGATAAGTATTTACTTAAATTATATTCTAACATAGAGTTTATATTGATTTTTATAAATCAAAGTTGAGAAGATAGTTTTGAAATGGATTTGAGATTTTATTTAATTAAGATCTTATTGAAATTTAGATTTAAAAAGAATATGGTGTTATAACTAAATTCGGGTTTAAGATGATTTAAGTGAATAAATCTAGTCTAAATAAATTGAGGAATATTCAATTATTGAATTTGATAATTTTGTATAAAGGATACTGGATTTATTAATTAAGTATTTCAAAACTAAATAATAGTAAAGTGAATTTGGCATATATATATATATATGAATTAAAAATTCAGCTTTGAAATGGTGGAATATTTAAAACTTTGAAATATATGGAAATTTAAATGGTTTATTTGGGAATTCAAATCTGTATTTGGAATTGGTTTGAGAAAGTAAAAAGCTAATTTACTTTATAAAGTAATTTATTATTAAACCATTTAATGAAAATTATGTTTTGAAGCTATGGGTTTAAGGTATATATATTTGAAAGTACTATGATTTTTGAAAAAGATATATTGAAATAAAAAATGATATCATATTGATTTGGGTTTTAAAATAGAAATGATATCGTATTTATATGGTTTCGAAATGGATATTTTATTCTGGTTTTAAAGTATAAATTATTTTGAAAAGACCGCGGTGTTATAATAACGTGTGGTTGTTGGAGAGACCGGGATCGGAAGTTGTCATACTCTCTGCCAACTCCGAAAACCACTTTAACAACCGTGTACGCGGTGGATATTCCAGAATGAAGTAGGATGGTGGCGGCATTTCCTTTGAGGTAAATACGTGGACCCGACTCTCGTGAGTTGACATAAGGTGGCTAAAACAGGAGCGATTCTCGGGCCAATGAGGTAGCACCTTTGATCGGACACATCCCTTCGATTTTATACTTTGACTTTTGGATTGATTCGGTGGCAACTTTTGATTTTCTTTTTGGGGGTTTGGCTCGAGGAGGCGGTAGCTGCGCGCTACGCGTTACCACCAGCCCGGATGCGTAATTGGTATATCTACCCTGGCATTGCCTAGTTGTGCCGTGTCACCTACCCTAGCGCGCCTTGTACGAGTTTCTATTTATGTCGTACCTATGGAGTATCCTCTAGTAGCCTCCCGATCAGGTGGTATTACGGTACTGTATAGACTATTGGCATTATTACGTGTTAAGGTGGAAAATGTAAAGCCTTAACGCTATTTAAAAGTAAGTTTATTTTACAATTAGACACTATTATAATAGTGAAATATTACTACATAGTAAATAATTTAACAAATCCTTAGGAGATGTGAATCTCGAGCATCTCTTAAGTTACTGCACTCATATTTATTGCTGATTTAACTTACATAAGGTCTTTTAGTTCTGACATGAGTGTTTTGTCTTTTCAATTCGCTCGAGTCAGCCTGAGTATTTTAGGATTCGAAGACTCTAGCTCCGGAGGACGGAGACGAAGATTTTATTTCTATTACCTATTATATTATTCCACTACACTATTGTATTCCGCTGCATTATTGATATTCTATGGTATGTATAACTCTGATATATATTGTAAGTATAATTAAATATTCTGAAAAACAGCTTCATGAACTGTATATTTGATTATTATATTTTATCCTTCCGCTGTGAGATTCTATTTTATGGTTTTATTTCTCTTTTTTTTCTTATTTACCCCATAGCAATCCACCCTTCCGTATGGTTTGAATTGGCACGTGTGTCGATTTAAAGCGTGCGAAAAGGCAGGACGTTACATCTGGTATCAGAGCTTTAGTTTAGCGATAAACCTTAGCTTTGTGGGGTCTGACTCTTTACTAATAGGTTAGTAATACCATATGGGAGTCGCTGAGTGTGTATATATATGAGGAGCTTATTTGTTAGTGTTATAAAAAGGTTTTAATATTGTGTTAATCTGTTCCGTTTTGTATTTATAAATTCCCGTTGATGCATGGGATGCTATGACATCAATAGGGATTTGTAAACACTTAATAGGACAGACCGACATAATATTTGTTTTTAATATAGGTGAATGAAATAATTTTTGCCTATTATATTTTCTATATATATAAAGTAAATTTTTATAAAGGTTATATTTGGTTGTTGGGTAATGAAATTTATAAATAATAGTTGAAATAAGACTGAAATAAAATAAATGAAATTGGAAATTTTAGAACTTAAGTTCCGGGGTTTTGAAAATTTCTTTTGAATGATTTTGGAATATAATAATAATATTATTAGAAGTATTTTCTGATATAAGTATTTCAATATAATTTGAAAGAAATGTTTTAAAAAGGGAATTTTGGAAAGAAATAAATTTTGTACTCCCCTCTTTGTCGTTGGAAACTAATTTCGGTGATGAGTGCACGCATCATCGACATTCATTTTCGAGTTTCGAAGTGGGAAGGCCACTGTAGTAGTTACTGCAGATTTGTTTTGATAAACCAAATATAAATTTTTAATTTTTTTTAATTATAATTGGATATATAAATTTGTAAGTATATTTTATCTATTATTTTAAAAATGATTTGAAATTAAACCTGGTATTTAATTCTTAAGTTTCCGCTAACTAATAGTTTTACTTAGGGTAGTGAAATGGAAGTTAACTAATAATTGGAATTTAAATAAAATAAGAGATTAAATGCTAAGTTATAAATAAATTTTAAAGAAAGTTGAAATTGTAACTTATAAAACAAAGATGTAATTATTGAACATTAAATTAAATTAAAAGATGATGTAAAACTTGTATAAGTTTCATTTGCATTTTTTAACATATATATAACTTACCAAAAGATGTAAAAAGTTGAAATGTTAATAAGAAAAATAACGGAAGTTGTACAAGTAAACTTATGAATGAAAGTGTTCAATGAATTTCTTTAATAAATAAGAATTTGATGTTGAAATGGTTATAAACTTAAGTTATAATTGAAATGTACTATGATAAAATATAATAGAAATGTAAGTATTATAAATAAATGATAATAAATTTAAGTAAACAGTTGAAGTCATTTATTTTGAAAATTAGCGGATAGATGAATACTGTAATTAAATGAAGTTAAACAGTGAATAAATGAATGTAATATAATAAAAAGGAAAATTTCATGATATGAATAAGTGAAAATGAGATATTGGTAGAAATAAATAAAAGTAAATGAAACTGTAAGAAATAAAATGTAAACTAAAAAAGAAATCAAACAACTAATATATGAAATGAAATTAATAATAAGTAAATTTGATTTGTTGTTTGGAATTGTTGTTTGTTTGGTTATGGTTATTTGGGTAAGGATACTTTAAAATTGTTTGGATGAATGAATAATCTATTCAATCTCATCAAAGACTGTTGAGTAAATGGTGCACTTGACAGTTTATTTTTCATCCTGTACAATTTAAAGTTTTGAACCCGAACAACTATTTATTTTATTTGTTATGGATGGATAGTTGAATTGTGTTGATTCTGTATGATGGTTGTATGTTGGTTGTTGCAATTGATTGTTGTTGTATTGATTTGTTTGCTTGTGGTTGAAACAACCTTAAACATTTCGTTTTACATAATTGTTAACCTTTTAGATTATATAAGTAAAATGCAGGTTATGGAAACAATTGCTACAACATTTGGTTTCACAATATAAGCGTAAAGTGCCCAACAAATAGGTACGTTTTCGGATTACGGTTTATAGCGTTATATTATTTTTCCCGTGTGGGATATATATATTATTTTGGAAATTATTATGTTATATATTGATATATTGGATATTATATTTTCTCCTGAGCCTCTCCGTACAAAGGAGAATCTGCCAAAATTTTCCGTAAATTTTGGACTTAGAAAATATTTTGAAAATGTTTTCCAAACTTTATTAATTTGAGCATAAAAAGATTTAATGGTTATAAATTGGTATATTTTATCTAAAGTAATTAATTTTGAAATTTTAATTGTTTATAAAATTAATGTTTTGAATAGGATATATTGATTTCTTAATTCATCTTTTCCCTTCTTTTTCCTTTTCGGCGACGAAAAGTTTTGAGTGAGGGAGAGTGTAACAACCCGTGAATTTCATTAATTAAATTTGTCATATTAATAAGATTTTGGAATTTAAATTTATAAAGAAATAAAATTTTATAATTTGTAATGAAGTAAGTGTTAAGAATTAAGCTATGAAATATTATATTGATTAAAATAGACTTAATTAAAAAGGTTAAATTGAATAAATCCTATTTATTGGAACCTAATTTATTGGTATGCGAATTTATAATAAATGAGTTATTGCAAGAAATTGAAATTTGAATAGAATTCTAATGAATGTAAGTAGTGAAAAGATTATACTCGGATATAATTGTATATGAGAAATAAAGGAAAGTATTAAATTGATTAATGTATATATTAGGCAATTGACAATTTATGGATTTGTTAATATTGCAAAGTTATAATTGAGTGTAAATAGGAATATTTGGTAATTAATTAAAACAAGAAAAATGTAAATGTTATAACTTGGTTACAAAAATTTATATACGCAAGTGGATGTAAATATGAATTAATTAATGAGCGCATTAATTTATAATGGTATAAAACGTAAATTAATGTAATAAGGATGATGCAGATTGATAATTACTCATAATGTTTGTGTTGTTGATAAATGTTACTTTAATGATTGTAATATAAAATAACGGAAGTGTGAATGCAAGTTAATAGAAATGTAAACTTATTTTAAGGTAGTAATTGGATGTAGATTTATGGAATGGAGTTAATGCAAATCAACGGAATTAATGAAGACGTTTATGTAGCTACACGTTGAATATATGAAAACAAAATATAAGCATTGAATTAAATTGAGGAAATTAAATATTAATAAATGGTCATTTAATAAAACCAATGTTCTGGGAGTAATTATAATAAGTTGTTTGAAATACGTGTAAACTTTGATTTGGAAATCAATTGGATTAAAAATGAAATTTGGTATTACGTTGATGAGTTTAAATGTTATTTTATTTTTTAAAGTAATAAATGGTGTAAATAAGGAATGAAATCAAGATAATTAAAAAAAAATTGAGATTTTAATTATAATAATGAGTGAAATAAACGTTAAAGGGCAACAAGTATTGTAAGTTAACCTTTTAGACAAGTATATTAAATTTTAACTCGTAATCAATTGCAACAAGTATAAACAAAATTTTACGTTAACGTTAATTTAAGTAATTTTTGAAAATAATGACAATTCCATTTATAATATGACTATTGGTTGAGGTAAAGATTGTAAATCAAGATTTATTGACTTATTTGAATGAATTTAAAGTATAAAACCAAGTAAATAATTAATGGAGAATAAATAATAATTAATGTACGCATTTGGAAAATACAGTAAAATTGGAATAAAATGTTATGCAATTGAAATAAAGATGAAAATAGAAAGAGAATAAAGCTTTATTAATTTATTGGAATTTAAAATTAAGTAAAAGGATTAATTAAAATTAAATGAATTAAATATTTTAAATGGGAATTTAGATGAAATGTGAGAAAATTTTAGTTATAGTTTTGAATCCAATGTTTAATCCATCTATTTGGCAATAATGAATGAAATAATATTTAATTAATTTAATTAAATGGAATTTTTTTGAAATTTAATTTAGAATTATGAATATAATGAAATTAAGGTTAACATTGCAATTGAGGAATTTATCAACTCCAAACTGACACTAATTTTGGGTAAATTTGGGTAAATGATTTCGAAGTTCAAAAATGGTGAAATTTTTTAATTATAGAGTTGAAATTGGAGATTTGAATTTATTTGTTAATTAATTTATTTATTTAATTAATATAAAAATAGCCATTTTGGCCACTGACTCGGATTTCGACGAAACAAGTTTCATCGGATCCGTAACGGTGAATTATTGTAGGATTTCAAGTTTCGTATCGATCAGACTGGCCGTTTGATCGTATGGACTCGAAACGCCTTGAAATCGATATACTGAAATCAATTGAAATCAATTTAAAAATATTATTTTTAGCATAACTTCTTCATACGATGGAATTTGAACTTGAAACCTTTTCCATTGCGTTTAAAATATTTTAAAACGTCTATTTTGATATATGGGTTGACCCAATTTCATTCCGGAGTCGAAACGGGCTTTTTGGCCCACATTGGCGTTAGCGCGTATATCTGTTTTATCCATCTATTCTGTTTTCAATTCTGCCTATAAGTATCCTGATATAAACCCTAGCCTCCCTAATTCTCATTTGTCTCTACGTACATCTCAACTCTCTCCTCCTCAATGGCAGACAAACAAACTCTAGATCCAAACACAATTCCAAATCAAATCAAAAGCTAAAAATTCAAACTCCTCAGAAAAATTCAGAAAAAATATATGTTGAAGCTCTCGAAGAGTGTAATCTTCTGGTGAAATTTGTTTTTCTTTTTGGATTGTCGTTTGACCAGTAAAAATCGAAGAATTCTCGGCCGTTCAATGGGGTCGTAATCAATGTCGATGGATCGGGAAACCGTTTCTGGGTTTTGGAGAGAAAGCCGAGGGGACCGCATCTAGGTGATTGGTTTGACGAATCGACGGTTGGATTGGCGACAAATTACAATTAGGGTTAAATATATAAACTGGCGGCTGATGCAAATTTGGGCACGAGGTTCGCGTGGCGTGTGTAGCGAAGCAATCGCAGGGGATGGGGGACGCGGCGGCGGCGGCAGGCCGTGAGGTGATCGGCGGCAGTTTTGGACCTGGTGAGGCACGTGTTTTTTTTGCATGCGTTTTCCTGTAGAGGGGAGTTTTCCTGTTGCGTGGTTACGTGAGAGAGGAGAATCACATGCTGACGTGGCAAAGGGATAGGCGTAATGTGTTCTTATTTTATTTTTATAGTTGATTTTAATCGCATTTATCGTCATAACTTTTGCATAAGATATCCGTTTTACGCGCGGTTTCTTTTGTTAGGATCGTATCTGAATTTCAGACTTTGTGGCGCTTGTTTGGACGAATTCTGATATGGGTCAATTTTTGGGTTTAAAATGAATTTAAAATTCAATTTAAATTCAAAAGGTGAGTGTTTTAACCCACTCACAACTTCTAAAATTTCTTATGTTTGTTAAATTGGTATATGATGTGATTTGAAATTTATTTATGGTTGTTTGGCATATTTTAATCATCAACCCAGTAAAATTAAATTATTTAATTTAACTGTTACTTAATTGTTCATCGCACATTAACTGCTAGTTAAATTATTATTTATTTCTTGCATATTAACTGCCAATTAAATTGTTATTTATTTTATTGCATATAAACTGCCAATTAAACAGTTATAATTTATTTTTGAATATAAACTGATAGTTGGTACCTGTTATTTATTACCTGTTATATTGATGTATTGTTTGAATTTGGATGATGATTGTGATAAATGGTTGATGGTTGATGATGGATGAATGGATGTTTTATTTATATCATCATAATCTGCAAGTTGTTATGCATTTATTTTGATTCGAGATTGCGGTTTGAAATGATATACAACCGCATTTTTTATTTTTAAATTGCGGATTGAAATGATAAATATCCGTATCACTTGACCATATGATAGAAAACTACATACAGGCACCACGGTATATATATATATAAAATTATTTTTGAAATAATTTTTTTATGGTTTTGTAAAGAAATATATAGATATATATATATGGTTTTATGAGATATTGATTTCGGATATTTGATAAAGGTTATTTTATATATAGTTAAATTCTTGGTTTTAAGCTATGTATAAAATTGTTTAAAGTATGATGTAAGTTTAATAATAAAGTTGATTTTATTAAAATATATTATGGATAAGTATTTACTTAAATTATATTCTAATATAGAGTTTATATTGATTTTTATAAATCAAAGTTGAGAAGATAGTTTTGAAATGGATTTGAGATTTTATTTAATTAAGATCTTATTGAAATTTAGTGTAACAACCCGGTATTTCGTACCGATTAATGTTCGTCTTTGGAAGATAACTTTTCTTAACTAATTGCCTATTGAAAATTTTAAAATTTGAATTAAAATTCTTTTATAAATTGTTAAGGAAATTGAAGGGCTTTGAAAATTTGATAGTGCCCATTTTTCTTTGTGATGTCGTGACCATTAACATAGGCATGTGGCCGTCTCCTTTTTGTTTCAATTCGACCGGCCCCCTTTTCTATTTTCGTTTGCAGAACCTAAAACCACCGAAAAATAAAAAAATGGAGGCGCTTTCGTTCGTTCCCTCTTCGTCCAAATTAGGGATTCGATTTCGCTCGTCTATGTGGTGCTCGGCCGCTTCTATTAGGTCGAGTTCGTTGCCGCTTCAAAGCAAGGTGAGTAATTTATATTGCTCACATCTAATTCAAATTCTTGTTCGAACTTGGTTGCTTTTACTGTTCTCGTGGTCTTCGGCTTCAATTTGATTTTTTTTCGTTTTCGTGGCCATCATGTTCGATTTTTGGTTTGACTATCTTGAGTTGTTCGTGACCACCACGATTTCGGTTCCGGTTGAATTTGGTCACTTGAATTGAGTATGTTGATTTATGTAAATATTTTGGTACAGCTATGACTTTTAATCCTCTGATGCCATGGCTTTGATTCTGTTATTATTAATTTCGGGCTTGTTGTGTTTTCATCTGTACATATACATATGTCTTTCCATTATCAAGTATGTATGCTTGTACCTTGATATCTGTTGCTGACTTCAAGTATATATGCCTGGACCTTGATATGGATATTTACTATCACTTGTTGATGTTATTTTATTGCTTCACCATGCTTCTGTATTTTCATTTAGCATTGATTCTTGTAATCATGCATAGTACACACTTCGGCCTTTATGTACACTTGATGTACTTGTTACTGCATTTGGATAAGGTTTGGTCGACACTTATTCTTGGTCTTTGGTGCTTCCCTGTTGATTGCCATTCTGAACTGCTTCACTATTACATGTTCCATTATGTAGTGGTTGTTTCATTGCATCGGGTTCGGTCATTTCACCGTGACCTGGGTTGCAGTCCCTCTGTCCCTATTGTATTTGCATTGGCACTTAGTTGAAGCTCATTCGTACGAGCTTGCTCTGGTCACTGTCCCCATGTGGGTTCAAGTCTGCATTTTTAAGCATGTTGGCACTGGGTTGCCTATTGTTTCGACCTCTGTCTTGGGTATGTGCATTCATACATGTGCATACGTGCACTCTCTGTAGCCTTTATTTGAATGTTGCACTTAGTATCATTTATGGTACGTCTCTTTGCAGTCATGTGTTTTTATCCCAATCGTGTTTTCAACCTGATTAGTTTTTGCAGTTGCCATCCCTGTCCACTCTAATTCATTGTTGCAGTCATGTGTATATTACTCTGATTGGTTGGGCACTGAGTTGTTTGGTCGACTCTTGCATTCCTTTTGTTTGGCCTGGACCACTGTCGAGTTCATTTGCTGTGGGACTTCATGCACCTATGTACTCCACTGTCCCTGTTTTAATGATACTGTAACTTGGGTTTGGTACCATTTGCTTGATGCTTTCATGCTATATATATGTATGTTGCTTCATTTTCTTAGTGCATTGCTCACTTTTCTGATCTTTGCATTTGTGAAACGGTTTTGTCAAAATTGTCGTTTCATATCTGGTTCATATGTACTTAGTTGGGCTTCTTTCTGATCAGTCTGCATTCATTGTTGTTGTAGATGTATTCATAAGTGTTGACCATCTTCTTTGTTTTGTGTTGTTACACTGCCTCCATTCAAAAGTATTGTTGCATGGAGCTCTGTTGTATATTTGATTATTTGACCTTGTACACTCATGTTGCCCCTGAGTTGAACCGTAATTTATTTGGGTTTGACCTTGTGCCCGGTTGTGTACATTATCACTGTAGTGGCAAGGCAGTGCACGCAAGCGTGAACTGCAGCCACACGGTATTCATTGGGTACATCGTCATTGTAGTGGCAGGGCAGTGCATGCAAGCGTGAACTGCAGCCACACGGTATTGGTTTTATTGTTATTTCTTTTGCTTTTGATTTATGGAACTATTTCGTATTCCATATGTTGTAGTGGCGTGGGTACACGCTTGCGTATACTGCAGTCCTACTCGAGTTGACGTCTTAATTGATGTTTCCAATTGTTTGAATTGGTTCGCGTTGTATTTACCGTATCCGATTTCTTTACTTGAGAATCGGATAGGTAAATTTATTTTGACTGTCGTCTAATTTCTATTTAATTATTATTGCTTCTGTGCACTAATAACTGAGTTTGAATTAGACTGACCCGAGTATTATTTTCTTTTGAATTTAATACTCGGGTTAGACCGAGTATTTTCAGGTCGTAGATATTCTGCTTTGGGATGCTGTTTGATCTATGAAGACTTTTCATATCTTTTGGAGTTGTCGTCGTCATTTTTAGTAGTCAGTGTAATTGTATTGGAAGATGTGTATTCATGTATATTATATGCGTTAATGTACTTGTATATGTAACTTCCTGAGTCGACTGTTGTAGTTGTATCACATGTACCGTGTAAATGTATTGTAACTGACATCAGTTATTATATATGTATATGAGATTTTCTGTTTCATCTGTGTTCCGCATTTATATTCTCTGTGTTATTATTTTATATTTTTGTCCTAGACTATTATAGCCACTGTGTAGTAGCTTTGAGTTTGCATCGGCATGTCGGATTCCCTCCTGAAATGAAATGCATGTTTTTACTATCTGGCATATCGGTGCTCGCACGAGGCAATTACACGGATGGTCGCTCCTCAACAGCCTTATTTTCCGTGCTAGTCGACAGCACTACACCGTAGTGTTCTTGGCTAGCGTGGGCATAGAGGTGGGGCGTCACAGCTTGGTATCAGAGCCTGGGTTTTAGGACGAATATAAAACATAACTTAGATGGAACATGTGTTACAACTATTTGTCGATGTTTTGTCTCACATCTTTGTCTATGATCATCTTTGATTGTTAGGTGTGAATTCCTAACACTTATTCATGATGCAGTGCATTGATTTTCTGCACTTTGTCTTGTATCACTTGTGACACTTGATTGTTACACTTGCTTGACCCAGTTTCATTCCTCTTTGAGTCTGTTGTGCTTTGCATTGACTTATACACTTCTGGTTTCAATGTGGTCCACTATACCACTGTTGTCATTTTCTCTTGACCACTTTGGCATTTCTCTGCCTGGTTCGAACCTGTATGGTTGCTGTTGCTTGAGACAGTCAACCACTTCAATTCACTTGGTTGAAGCTTTCCACTACTGTCACTTGCTTATTGCATTTGTTGGCACGGTGAATTCTTGAGCATTGGCCTTTGTGCCTTGTTGCTATTCCTTTATACGCTGTTGTGGCGAGGCAGTGCACACGTGCGTGCACTGCAGCCACACAGTATCGACAATTGGAATTGATATTTCAATTACTTGAATTGTTTTATGTGTTCAATTCAATATTCTGAAATTGATGTTTTTATTGGTTTCCAAATTATAATCGATTTCATTCGATTCTATTCACGTCTTCGTATGTGAATTCTTGTGATTGATTGTCCCTACAATCATTTTTCTGATTTGTCACTTTAAAAATATAAAGGTTTTAATACTAGTAGTAAATATTAAAACTCTTTTATCAAAATAATTTCAACACTGTTTTTAATTATAAAGCTCGTTTTCTTAAACCGTTTTCCAATCTACTAGTATCTACAAATCTTTATTTCACACGTACGAGAAATCTAATTAAACGGCTTAGTAAAACAAGTGGTATGAAACGCTTGCGTTTACTTCGTCGGTTAATTTTTGGACTTGTTCGATTGAACCTCTAGTGATAATTTTATTAGTGAAGATTTACAGTTTGTTCGTAAATATTCAAGTTAAGCAAATGGTTATGGGACATGAAGCTAAACTTTTATATTCACTAGCTTAGTGTAATCGACGCTTCTCGTTGATCTTGACGATCATTTATATGATTTAGACTAGCAATTGTGCGATGTCTCTTTCTTTGTGAAGTTAGCCTAGACACCATATGTGTGATTCCACTCACACATGTCTTTTTGTTTACGAGGATAGACTAGACACCATTTGTGTGATTCCATTCACACATACCTTTTTGCTTTTTGGTTAGTCTATACCTCATCTGTGTGATTCCACTCACACATGCTTTTTGTTTGCGAGTGTTAAGTCGCTAGACCTTAACACACATAGTTAGGTCATGTGACCATTTATTCGATAGGTCGCTTGGCCTATTTGCCTTAACTCGATAGGTCGTAGGTCGTTCGACCTATGTAACTTTTAGCCGTTCCATTCTATGTTTACTCGGCCACGTTTGGTCATTGGGGAACTTTCACTTTGATGCTTTTAAGCTGATTTTCCTTGAGTTTATCTCACATCTCCATATGTGATCTTTGTGACTGATTGTTTTCATCATCGATTCTGTGATTTGTCACTTTAAAATATGAAGGTTTCAATAGTAGTAGTAAATATCAAAACTCTTTCAATAAAATGATTTCAACCCTACTTTTAATAACAAAACTCTTTTCTTATACCGTTTTCTAATCTATTAGTATATACAAACCTTTACTTCACTCGGATGAGAAATCTAATTAAACAACTTGGTAAAACAAGTGGTATGAAACGCTTGCGTTTGCTTCGTCGGTTAATTCTTGGACTTGTTCGATTGAACCTCTTGTGACAATTTTATTAGTGAAGATTTACAGTTTGTTCGTAAATATTTAAGTTAAGCAAGTGGTTATGGGACATGAAGCTAAACTTTTATATTTACTAGCTTAGTGTAATTGACACTCCTCGTTGATCATGACGATCATTCTTATGATTTAGACTAGCAATTGTGCTATGTCTTTTTATTTGCGAGGTTAGACTAGACACCACTTGTGTGATTCCACTCATGCATACTTTTTGCTTTTTGGTTAGTCTTGACCTCAATCTGTGTGATTCCATTCACACATGCTTAGTGTAATTGACACTCCTCGTTGATCATGATGATCATTCTGATGGTCAGACTAGACACCACTTGTGTGATTCCATTCACACATACCTTTTTGCTTTTTGGTTAGTCTTGACCTCAATCTGTGTGATTCCATTCACACATGTGGGGTAGCTCCCCTTGGTCTTCGGACCGTCATGTGATAGGCCTCTTTCCCTTTTTCTATGATTTCTAGATTCCTTATGTTGATTTCTGGAAATTTTATGCTTCATCTATTTTTGTGCATTGGTGAATTCATATGTTATTGATTTGTCATGAGTACAAATTTGGGGTATGATACCTCTTTGGATCTTTGAGAAGATTCTTGTGATATTGATTATCTCTTATCGGTTGATCTTCTGTTGATCATTATTTGCATACTTATAGTCGTATGTCAGTATGGATATTTCATATTTATGCCATACCTCTTATCGGTTGATCTCCTGTTGATCATTATTTACATACTTATAGTAGTATGTCATTATGGATATTTTATGTTATGCCATATCTTTTATTCTATCATACTCCCGTTGGAGTTTTCATACTCCCGTTGAAGTTTTCATACTCCCGTTTGAGTTTTCATACTCTCATTTTGTAATTTCTGATTATCGTTTTTGATAATCAGATATTTCTTGTTTCTGATTTATCGCTTGTGATAATCAGATATTTGAGGTTTATTATCGTTGGAGATAATTAAATATTTTTTTTGATTTGATTATCGTTTGAGATAATTAAATATTTGTGATTTGAAATTTTCGATTATCGTTTTTGATAATCTTGTTGATTTGAAATTTGATTATCGTTTGTGATAATTGAATATTACTGATAATTGCATTTATTCAGTTTATTTCATCCATTTTTAGAAGATGATTATGTGCTTGTATTGCCCATTGAGTGCTTTAAGAATTCTGGTCGATGCGCTTGATCAACGTTATCGATAGGAATCTCCTAGACGCTTTGATGAGACAATCAGACACAGTAAATTGAGTTTTAAAATGTAAATTTTTCCGAAAAGATAATTAAATAAAGTAAATTGCAAATTTCGTAAGTTTTAGCTTTTCGGGAAAGAATATTGTTTAAAACAACTCTTTTCCGATACTTCTATTCTTGTGATTCCCGAGGGAACCAAGACTTTATCGTTAGTACCAATGCTAATCGTATTGGTTTGCATGCCATTCTCTTTCATAAGAGAACGTGTTGTCTCTTGTGTTTCTAAATCATTGATGCCTATTGAGACTAGACATGACACTCATGGTCTAGTGCTCGTGGCTATTGATTTCGCTCTTTAATATTGGGCATCATTATTTTTGGGTGAGAAATTTGTTCTCTACCCTGATCATGAATCTTGGGAATATTTATTTTCTCATAAGGAACTTAATTTACGCCAACCATGTTGACTCGAGTTCCTTACATCTTATGATCTTGATATTCTTTACCACTCCCGTATGGGAAATCGTGTTGCCGATGCACTTGTCGTTGGCAACAAGTGGTTGTTTCTTTGATGATGTCCGAATGGAATCATCTTTTTACCAAGTTCATCAGACATTTCGATGTACTTTGTTTTATTGAGCTTCATCTCATTCCTTTTATGGACTTGCGTCTGATGTTCTTTTATGTTGATCAGTTCATCGGATGTACCGTTATTGTACTATATCGATGTGCCGACTTTTTGGTTCATTGGACGTACCGTTTTTGTACTACGTCGGGCTTCCGAATTAATGAAGCTTTGATTCATCTGGCGTATGGCTATTGTACTACGCTATTGTTCCAAATTATTCATGTCTCACCTATGAAAGGTATTGTGCGTTTCAGTCGGTCTGGAAAGTTAGTGCCTCGATATATTGGGCCATTTCCTATCACTGAACGTATTGGTTTCTTGGCTTATCGCCTCTTATTACCGGCTAAATTTTCTGTTATTCATGACGTGTTTCACGCGTCTTCCTTCTACGGAAATGCCTTAGGAATTCCGATTTTATTCTTGAGCCCGGTATTATTGAAGAAATTGAAGTTTCACCAGATTTGACTTTGAGCAAACACGTTCAGGCTTACTCTATCATGCTCTTTATGGTGAACTTCCTATTTCGAATTTCTTCATCTTGTGATGATATGCTCTTATGGTTGTTACCTTTCTTCCGTTTATTCCTTATGATTGCGAGGGCGCAATTTCTTTAAGGAGGGGAGTCTGTAACAACCCGGTATTTCGTACCGATTAATGTTCGTCTTCGGACGATAACTTTTCTTAACTAATTGCCTATTGAAAATTTTAAAATTTGAATTAAAATTCTTTTATAAATTGTTAAGGAAATTGAAGGGCTTTGAAAATTTGATAGTGGCCCATTTTTCTTTGTGATGCCGTGACCATTAACATAGGCATGTGGCCGTCTCCTTTTTGTTTCAATTTGACCGGCCCCCTTTTCTATTTTCGTTTGCAGAACCTAAAACCACCGAAAAATAAAAAAATGGAGGAGCTTTCGTTGGTTCTCTCTTCGTCCAAATTAGGGATTCGATTTCGATTTCGCTCGTCTCTGTGATGCTCGGCCGCTTCTATTAGGTCGAGTTCGTCGCCGCTTCAAAGCAAGGTGAGTAATTTATATTGCTCACATCTAATTCAAATTCTTGTTCAAACTTGGTTGCTTCTACTTTTCTCATGGTCTTCGGCTTCGATTTGATTTTTGTTCGTTTTCGTGGCCATCATGTTCGATTTTTGGTTTGACCATCTTGAGTTGTTCGTGACCACCACGATTTCGGTTCCGGTTGAATTTGGTCACTTGAATTGAGTATGTTGATTTATGTAAATATTTTGGTACAGCTATGACTTTTAATCCTCTGATGCCATGGCTTTGATTCTGTTAGTATTAATTTCGGGCTTGCTGTGTTTTCATCTGTACATATACATATGTCTTTTCATTATCAAGTATGTATGCTTGTACCTTGATATCTGTTGCTGACTTCAAGTATATATGCCTGGACCTTGATATGGATATTTACTATCACTTGTTGATGTTATTTTATTGCTTCACCATGCTTCTGTATTTTCATTTAGCATTGATTCTTGTAATCATGCATAGTACACACTTCGGCCTTTATGTACACTTGCTGTACTTGTTACTGCATTTGGATAAGGCTTGGTCGACACTTATTCTTGGTCTTTGGTGCTTCCCTGTTGATTGCCATTCTGAACTGCTTCACTATTACATGTTCCATTATGTAGTGGTTGTTTCATTGCATCGGGTTCGGTCATTTCACCGTGACCTGGGTTGCAGTCCCTCTGTCCCTATTTTATTTGCATTGGCATTTAGTTGAAGCTCATTCGTACGAGCTTGCTCTGGTCACTGTCCCCATGTGGGTTCAAGTCTGCATTTTTGAGCATGTTGGCACTGGGTTGCCTATTTTTTCGACCTCTGTCTTGGGTATGTGCATTCATACATGTGCATACGTGCACTCTCTGTAGCCTTTATTTGATTGTTGCACTTAGTATCACTTGTGGTACGTCTCTTTGCAGTCATATGTGTTTATCCCAATCGTGTTTTCAACCTGACTAGTTTTTGCAGTTGCCATCCCTGTCCACTCTAATTCATTGTTACAGTCATGTGTATATTACTCTAATTGGTTGGGCACTGAGTTGTTTGGTCGACTCTTGCATTCCTTTTGTTTGGCCTGGACCACTGTCGAGTTCATTTGCCGTGGGACTTCATGCACCTATGTACTCCACTGTCCCTGTTTTAATGATACTGTAACTTGGGTTTGGTACCATTTGCTTGATGCTTTCATGCTATATATATGTATGTTGCTTCATTTGCTTAGTGCATTGCTCACTTTTCTGATCTTTGCATTTGTGAAACAGTTTTGTCAAAATTGTCGTTTCATATCTGGTTCATGTGTACTTAGTTGGGCTTCTTTCTGATCAGTCTGCATTCATTGTTGTTGTAGATGTATTCATAAGTGTTGACCATCTTCTTTGTTTTGTGTTGTTACACTGCCTCCATTCAAAAGTATTGTTGCATGGAGCTCTGTTGTATATTTGATTATTTGACCTTGTACACTCATGTTGCCCCTGAGTTGAATCGTAATTTATTTGGGTTTGACCTTGTGCCCGGTTGTGTACATTATCACTGTAGTGGCAAGGCAGTGCACGCAAGCGTGAACTGCAGCCACACGGTATTCATTGGGTACATCGTCACTGTAGTGGCAGGGCAGTGCACGAAAGCGTGAACTGCAGCCACACGGTATTGGTTTTATTGTTATTTCTTTTGCTTTTGATTTATGGAACTATTTCGTATTCCATATGTTGTAGTGGCGTGGGTACATGCTTGCGTATACTGCAGTCCTAATCGAGTTGACGTCTTAATTGGTGTTTCCAATTGTTTGAATTGGTTCGCGTTGTATTTACCGTATCCGATTTCTTTACTTGAGAATCGGATAGGTAAATTTATTTTGACTGTCGTCTAATTTCTATTTAATTATTATTGCTTCTGTGCACTAATAACTGAGTTTGAATTAGACTGACCCGAGTATTATTTTCTTTTGAATTTAATACTCGGGTCAGACCGAGTATTTTCAGGTCGTAGATATTCTGCTTTGGGATGCTGTTTGAGCTATGAAGACTTTTCATATCTTTTGGAGTTGTCGTCGTCATTTTTAGTAGTCAGTGTAATTGTATTGGAAGATGTGTATTCATGTATATTATATACGTTAATGTACTTGTATATGTAACTTCCTGAGTCGACTGTTGTAGTTGTATCACATGTACCGTGTAAATGTATTGTAACTGACATCAGTTATTATATATGTATATGAGATTTTCTATTTCATCTGTGTTCCGCATTTATATTCTCTGTGTTATTATTTTATATTTTTGTCCTAGACTATTATAGCCACTGTGTAGTAGCTTTGAGTTTGCATCGGCATGTCGGATTCCCTTCTGAAATGAAATGCATGTTTTTACTATCTGGCATATCGGTGCTCGCACGAGGCAATTACACGAATGGTCGCTCCTCAACAGCCTTATTCTCCATGCTAGTCGACAGCACTACACCGTAGTGTTCTTGGCTAGCGTGGGTATAGAGGTGGGGCGTCACATTTAGATTTAGAAAGAATATGGTGTTATAACTAAATTCGGGTTTAAGATGATTTAAGTGAATAAATCTAGTCTAAATAAATTGAGGAATGTTCAATTATTGAATTTGAAAATTTTATATAAAGGATACAGGATTTATTAAGTAAGCATTACAAAACTAAATAATAATAAAGTGAATTTGGCATATATATATATGTATATATATGAATTAAAAATTCAGTTTTGAAATGGTGGAATATTTAAAACTTTGAAATATATGGAAATTTAAATGGTTTATTTAGGAATTCAAATCTGTATTTGGAATTGATTTGAGAAAGTAAAATGCTAATTTACTTTATAAAGTAATTTATTATTAAACCATTTAAGTATTGAAAATTATGTTTCGAAGCTATGGGTTTAAGGTATATATATTTGAAAGTACTATGATTTTTGAAAAAGATATATTCGAAATAAAAAATGATATCATATTGATTTGGGTTTTAAAATAGAAATGATATCGTATTTATATGGTTTTGAAATGGATATTTTATTCTGGTTTTAAAATATAAATAATTTTGAAAAGACCGCGGTGTTATAATAACATGTGGTTGTTGAAGAGACTGGGATCGGAAGTTGTCATACTCTTTGCCAACTCCGAAAACCACTTTAACAACCGTGTACGCGGTGGAGATTCTAGAATGAAGTAGAATGGTGGCGGCGTTTCCTTTGAGGTAAATATGTGGACCGACTCACGTGAGTTGGCATAAGGTGGCTAAAATAGAAGCAATTCTCGGGCTATTGAGGTAGCACTTTTGATCAGACACATCCCTTCGATTTTATACTTTGACTTTTGGATTGATTCGGTGGCCACTTTTGATTTTCTTTTTGAGGGTGTGGCTCGTGGTGGGCGGTAGCTGCGCGCTACACGTTACCACCAGCCTGGATGCGTAATTGGTATATCAACCCTGGCATTTCCTTGTTGTGCCGTGTCACCTCCCCTAGCGCGCCTTGTACGAGTTTCAATTTGTGTCGTACCTATGGAGTATCCTCTGGTAGCCTCCCGATCATGAGGTATTACGGTACTGTATAGACTATTGGCATTATTACATGTTAAGGTGAAAAATGTAAAGCCTTAACGCTATTTAAAAGTAAGTTTATTTTACAATTAGACACTATTTTAATAGCAAAATATTACAACATAGTAAATAGTTTAACGGATCCTTAGGAGATGTGAATTTCGAGCATCTCTTAAGTTACTGCACTCATATTTATTGTTGATTAACTTACATAAGGTCTTTTAGTTCTGACTCGAGTGTTTTGGCTTTTCAATTCGCTTGGGTCAGCCTAAGTATTTCAGGATTCGAAGACTCTAACTCTAGAGGACGAAGATGTAGATTTTATTTCTATTACCTATTATATTATTCCACCACACTATTGTATTCCGCTGCATTATTGATATTCGATGGTATGTATAACTCTAATATATATTGTAAGTATAATTAAATATTCTGAAAAACAGCTTCATGAATTGTATATTTGATTATTATATTTTATCCTTCCGCTGTGAGATTCTATTTTGTGGTTTTCTTTCCTTGTTTTTTTTCTTATTTACCCCATAACAATCCGTCTTTCCGTATGGTTTGAATTGGCATGTGTGTCAATTTGAAGCGTGCGAAAAGGCGGGACGTTACATGTGCTGTGTCACCTACCCTAGCACGCCTTATACGATTTTGTTTTGTACCATACCTATGGAGTACCCTCTGACTACGCCTAGTACGGGGGAGATTACGGGACTGTATAGACTATGGGAATATAAAAGTGTGTTAAGGCCGATATGGGTAACTCCTTAACGCTATTTTCAGTATATTATAATATACTGTAGACATTATTATAATAGCGTATATTACTACATAGTAGATAGTTTAACGCATTCTTAAGAGATGTGAATCCCGAATATCTCTTAAGTTACCGCACTCACGTTAGACACTGGATAGGAGATGTCAAATCTCGTAAACATCTCTAATGCCGTTTCACTCATATTATTTATTGTTGATTTAACTTACATAAGATCTTTTAGTTTTGACTCGAGTGTTTTGTCTTTTCAATTCGCTCGGGTCAGCCTGAGCATTTCAGGGTTCGGAACACCGTATTCTGGAGGACGAAGACGAAGATTTATTGTTATTATTATATTCCACTGCACACTTTATTCCGCTGCATCAATTATTATTTGTTGGTATGTGAACTCTGATATTTATTGTATAAAGAAAAAACAAATGTTTTGTAAAACAGTTTTATGAATTGTATATTGATTATTATATTTTATCGTTGCGCTGCAAGATTCTGTTTGTTTTTTTCTTTCTCTACTTTTTCTTATTTACCCCAAAACAATCCGCCCTTCTGTATGGTATAAGTCTGACGTGTGTGGTTTATCGTCGATTTAAATCGTGCGAAAAGGCGGGACGTTACAAACAACTCCATAAAAACTATGCATCATGCCTTGAAAACATGCTAACCGACCACTTTTGCCTTCACCACTTCATTTTTCACCACCACCACCTTACGCGACCACCACCACTTCTGTCCAGACCCTTACTCACCCCTCCAGCTCCTGGCCAGACCCATACTCCACTGGCCGAGCCCATACACCCCACGGCCGAACCTCCTTGTTGAACCAAACCATGCTTTTAGCCTAAAACCTCTTCACATTCTACCTTGTAACTTCCTCCCCATGTTCTAACACCTAGGCTGTGCATTTCTATGACCCAAACTTGAGCTAAAGCATGTCCAAACCTGAACCAAAACATTTCCTAAGCCGTGCATGCAAATGTAGAAAGAAAGGCAAAAGATTTGACATTCAAATCTCTTTTCATTTATAAGTTACATCATTTCAAAGTATATTGAATTTATGGTTTGTTTTAATTTTTGTTTGGGTCGTAACATAAGATTTGTAGCTTGGATTTTCTCTCCGCTCAAGTCCGTAGTCTTGTAATCGTGCTTTTGATTCCGTTGTATCATTGGTTTTGTTATCTCCATCATTTAGAGGTGAGTAAATCTCACACGACACTATATACTTACGCAATTGTAAAGCGACAACATTTGAATGTATAGAATTATAAATGATGCTATAACTGCTTGTGATTATTTATGTATGATGTTAAACCTGTTAATTTACATGTCATCTCATCTGTCACTGTTATATGTTGTTAACTGGTCATTTATATCTGTTTATCACACTACAAGTTCCCTATAGATTAGGTTCACTCTGGGTTGAAATGATACATACCCGAACGGACTTTCAAATAGGGAAAAATCGTTATGGGCTGAAATGATAGGCATGAACGGTTTTTATTTATTTTGTTTTAACTTGGGACTACAGGTTTGAAATGATGGAACCTGGATTTTTATTTTTAAATTGCGGATTGAAATGATATATATCCGTATCAGTTGACCTAGGTTAGAAACTATATACAGGCCCGTGGTTATTTTATAAAGTATTTTGAATATTTTAAAAGTGTAAAATTATGAAAATTTGATTTAAAATAGATTTTACACGTTTCAAATAAAGAAATTTTGATTTTTCTCCAAGCTAAAAATGTTGAATAATTAAATGATTAAATTGAATTTTTGAAATATAAGTTAAATCTAGAAATTTGGACTTTGACTTTTAAGATGACCTTAAGTTTATATAAATTAAATTTTAAGTGGTTTAAAATGTGAATTTATGATAATTTGATTTAAATAGATTTCAAAGTGTTTTAAATAAAGGATTTGTGACTTTTTTCTATAAGTGGAAAATGTTAAATAAATAAATGGTTAAACTGGATTATTGAAATATAACATAAGTTTGGAAATTTGGAATTTTGGTTAAAAATGATATTCTAAGTTATATGAATAAAATGGAAATTTAATTTAATTTGGAAAATGGTAAATATGATAATTTGATTTAAATTTGAATTTAAGTGATTTATTAAAGTATTATTGATTTTTCTATGAATTTAAATGGTTAAATAAATGAATGCTTAAATGTGAAATTTTAAAAATATTACTTGACTTGGAAATGTTAAATTTGGGTTTTAATTAAAGATTTGAGTTAATTAAATAAATTGGAAATTTAGTTAAATTTGTGAAATGGTAATTTAAAGTTTAAGTGTTAAGTTTATTTGTTGAAAAGTGAAGAAAAGGAAATTTTATACTTGAATTTATTAAGTAAATTATTGAAGTTTGATTTAATTATGAAATATTACTTTATAAAAATCATAAGTTGAAATAGTATGTTTAATGAACATTTTTGAATGTTAAAAAAGTGATTTTAAAACATTTAAAGGGTTTAAATTGAAGTTTATTAATTGCTGGAAATACACTAAAATCTGGAAATCACTTTTAATAGTATTCAGAATTGCTATGATTTCTGAAAATGAACTAAAAGAGCTATTATAGCATTTCTGAAATGCTGTAGTTGCTGTAGTAAATTTAATAGGCTAAAACTTAATAAAGTCCTCTTACAGCAGTTCTGTAAATGCTGTAGCGGTCTGCTGTCTTTGCTGAAATTCATTAAAACCTTAATTTGGAAACCTGAGCTATTACAGCATTTCTGTAAATGCTGTCTTTGCTGTTTTAAACTAAAAATTCACTAAAATGAGATTTAACAGCAGTTTTAAATGCTGTCTTTTCTGAATTAAAATGTTTTCAAGTATAACTTATAACAGCTTTTTCTAAATGCTGCATAAGGCTGAAATTTTCAATGTTTATGGTTTTTAACCAAGTAAATGAGCTCAGAATGGTTTGAAACTTTGGGAATTTAATACTTAATTTGAAAGTATAATAACTCCACTTTTAAATTGTTTAAATGAGTTAATTTAATTGGAATATAAACTATTTAAAAGGTGATTTGAAAGGATAATAAATGAATGTTACCTTGAATTTAGAAGGTTTTTAAAATTGAATATTTGGATTTGAACTTTTATAATGATTTGAAATGAAGTTATGAAAGATATGATATTTTGATATTAAAATGATTTGAAATGAAGTTCTGAAAGATATGATATTTTGATATTAAAATGATTTGAAAATGATGTTCTGAAAGATATGATATTTTGATATTAAAATAATTTGAAAATGAAGTTCTGAAAGATACGATATTTTGATATTAAAATGATTTGGAAATGAAGTTTTGAAAGGATGTGATATTTTTATGTATTAAAATGATTTGCAAGGAAGTTTTGAAAGGATATGATAATATAATATATTGAAATGGTTAGAAATGACTTGATATTTATTTTGATAAATATTTGAGTTTGAAAGATATGGTATGTTGATATATTGAAATGGTTTGGAAATGATTTAATCTTTATTTTGATAAAGATTTGGATTGAAATGATATTTTATTTTGAAGTATAAAATATTATTTTTAAGTTATAACCACGGGTTATAATAACAATTGGTTGGCAAAGCGACCGGGATCGGATATGGACATACTCTCTTTCGATACCGGAAACCACTTTGACAACCTTTGTACGCGGTGGAGATTCCAAAATGAAGTAGGATGGTGGCGATGTTCTTGAGGTATATTACGCAGACCCAACTCCCGTGAGTTGGCATAAGGTGGCAGAAACAGGAGCGATCTCGGGCCAAAAGGGGTAGCTCTATGGTCGGACACATTTCTTTGATACCATTCTATTGCTTTTGTGGTTGTTTGGCCCCCCCTCCAATTTCGGGAATGTGTTCAGAGGTGGGCGTATGTGGCTGCTGCGTTACCACCAACCCGTGTGCGTAATTGGTATATCTACCCTGGCATTGCCTTGTGTGCCGTGTCACCTACCATATCAAGCCTATACTATGAGTTTGGCATTTTACTCTAGACATTATATTAATAGCGCAATATTACTACATGGTAAATAGTTTAACGGATCCTCAGAGGATGGGCGGTCCTAAGCATCCTTTATGTTACTTGTACTTTTACTACAGTTCGCTTGAGTTGGTTTACATTGTATAAGTATGTATGTCCTGACTCAAGTGTTTGTATTTTTTATTTACGCTCGGGTCAGCCTGAGTATTCACAGATTGGGATTCCAATTTCTGGAGATTTGAAATCGCTGGAGATTATCTGCTTGTCTAGTTTTATCTATTTCACTTCCAGCTATCCTGTTGATCCTAGTATTGTATTCATTTTATACTTGGTTATCATCTTGGGACTTCTGTTGTACTCTATTTCTTATGTTGTACTCTATTTCTTCTGTTGTATCTTATGTAACTCTGATATATTTATATAGTAGTTTCATGAACAACTATTTCTTTTACTTCCGCTGCACTATTATTACTCTGTGTCTGTGATCTGTGATTTTTATTTACTGTATAATATGAGATTTGCCAAATTTTATTTACAACGCGGTATTTTGAGCAATTCAAGTCCGACATGTGCGAATGCGAATGGTTGAAAATATCCAGGTGTTACAGTTAGTATAAGAGTTATGGCTTTGAGGCAAAACTTAGAATATAAGGTAAATTATTTACAGAATCACTTTCATTCGAGTTTAAATCTTTCCTCTTTGATTCGAATTTCCTTTGAATTTTGGAACGTTCCCTACAGTTCCAAAATCCATTCGTATCCCTCACTATTCATCTTCTTTTGATTCTGGGGTATCCCATAACTCCGCTTCGAATGATCTTTTTAGTGAGTCGGCGGACTCGCCAATTTCAAATTGATTTGTAAAGGGGGGGAAATTCCTTTACAATTAGCATCGATTCACTAGGGATTTATAACAATCTTTGGTTTAGATGCTAATATCTTTTGTTATTCCAAACTCTATCTCTTGAGACCGAATGTAGATTTACCCCAAAAAAATCCACATTGATCTTATTCTTTAAGTCACGGTTGACCCGGTTAAGGTTAGCCGCGATTTACTTACGCTTACCCATCTCCCTACTCTGTTATTTAATCATCTTGTCTTTTATTCCCAATCTATTCTTCCAAACATTATGAATTGTACTTGTAAATCTATAATTAATGTTTTGTTTTATATTGTGTTATTTGAGTTGTTGATGCTGATTTGGTTTTTCGATCGATTCGTTTGATTAACGCTATCGACAGGATTTCTAAAACACTTTGATATAACAAACTGACATAATATTATTTTAAAATTTGGTTAATGAAATAAATTTTGATATATAACTAAATTTATGGAACTTAATAAATTGATTTAATTTGATTATTTGAAATTATAATACTTGATTTATCATTACTGTTCTATAAATGAATTTATAAATAGTTGTTTGTAAATTGATTTGGGAACTGAAATGAATTTAAAACAAGAAATTTGAGAATTTAATTTTCGATGGTTTGAAACCTCGTGTTCAAGTTTTAAAGCATACTATTTAAAGCATTTTTGAATAAGAATATGTTTCCGAAGAATTTTAGTGTTTAAAAATCAGTACTCTTCTCTTTGTCACTCGGAAATAATTTCGGTGATGACTGCAGCATCATCAATATTCATTTTCGAGTTTCGAGCTGAAGAGACCGCTCTGTAGACTTGCTACAGCTTTGTTTTGGGAAATCAAATTGATTTGAATTTCTAAAATATGACTTGATTTATAATATATAGATATATGATATAAATTTGATTTGATAAATTATATACATACATTTATTTATCTTTAAATGGTTTGAAGAAATGGGAAATATAATTCTTAAATTTTATTCTAAAGAATAATTTCAATTATAAAAAGAAAATCAAATTTTGGATGAATATTCAAGCATGAAATGGTTTAATTAGAAAGTTTTATTTGTATAATACAATTGCATTCAAATATAACTTACCTTAATTTCAGAAGTTAACAATGTAATTAAATAATATACAATATAAAAAGATTTTATAAATAAAATTTGAGTGGTTATAATAAATGTTATACACTTAAACTTTAGTTATAAAATGATTAACAGAGGTAAATATAAAAAATGGTAATTGAATAACTTACAATAAAATAATGTTAAAAGAACTAAAAATAAAATAAAGTAGTTATAATAAGTGTAAGTATATTTAACATAAGTGATGAATATATTGAGAGGAATAAATTTAATTTTTATTAGGAATAAAGAAGAATTAAATTTAAATTTATTAAGTACATTATGAGTATAATAAATGATTATTTTTCAAACCCATAGTTTTAAAATTGTTAATTTAAGATGATTGGATGATAAGATAATGAAATTTGAGATAGCTAAGATTTATTTAACTTGTGTAAAAATTTATTTTCTATTTAAGTTGAAATTTCCATCGTTTCAAAATTATTTCCTTATTTTGTTTTTCAAACTATATTTTGGTTGTCCTTATTATCCTTATCTTGCTACAGATTGGTATATGCATCATTCTTTAATTTTTCGATTTAGAAATCTTTATATAATCTTTGATAATCTTTGGTACTCATTTTGAATCCACCTTTTTCGTGCTTGTGTTCTTGATACTGGAGGATCTTGGAAAGATCATATCCACCTTGTTAAACTTACCTATAACAGTAGTTATCAGGTATAATCTCAATCTTCTTATCACCTTATCATAATCTTATCTCATTTCTATCTTTTCTGTGCTTTTCCGTATCTCATTCCTTTTCGGGGATGAAAAGTTTTGAGTGGGGGAGAGTGTAACAACCCTGTATTTTCTGATTATTTTAATTGTATACTTTAATTATTTTAATTAAAATTTTGATTTAAAAACTTATTTTATTTATTTGGAATGATTAAATTTTGTTACTTTAAATATAAACTTTTATTTTGATATGAATTATCATTCCAAAACATGACTAAAAAGAATATTTTCCAAAAAGTGAATTTTGATCAATATGGTCAAACTTTGACTTTAAAATTTGAAATTTGAAAGTTTGAAAATTTGAATTTTATCTTTTATTATGAAATCAAATAAAATTTTAAGAATACTGCTTTTCGTTTCGTTGAAATTTGATTTATAATGTGAAAGTTATGTCATTTTAACTATTGTGTGAAATTTGTTGTATTTAACAAAATTGTTTATTTTAAATTATATAAATAACATTTTATTTGGTCATGTAATGTTCTAATTTATGTTTATATGGGTAAATAACATGTATTGTATATATTTTGGTTTTAAAACATTTTTGAAAGTGTAATTGATATTTTCCAGTGTCAGTTGTATTTTTTTACAATTTCTAATTTCCAACTTCAGTTAATTAAAGAATTTTTTTATTTATTTTTCTATTTTCTCAAGATCTTATTTTATTCTCATTCCCACTTTATTTTGTTCCTCATTTATTTTATTAATTTGACATTTTATTTGTTTTAAAGTGAAGTAGGAATTTTTCTAGAGTTAATGGTAATTTTGTTGTAATTTTCATGCCATGTTTTCAATTTTTAAACAATTTCTTTAGTTCTTTTTCTATTTTTCTCCAATTTAATTATTTATTTCATTTTATAAATGATAAATAAATTATTTTATTTCAAAGTTTTACTTTATAATATTTTTAAAATGAAGTGGATATTTTTCCAAAGCCATTGATGATTTAATTGAAATTTTTGAACCCTGTTTTGAATTTTTAAGCAATTTCCTTAATTATTTTTATATTTTCTTTAAATTTAATTATATATTTTCATTTTATTTCACTTTGTTTCAGTTTTCAAAAGTACTTGCTGAATTATATTTTTTTTATTTGAATTTAAGAAAAAGAAATATGAAAGGTTTTAAAAGCTTTATTAACTTAAGTCTTTTCATCTCCAATGTCCTTTCATTTCCCATAACCCCTCATTTACTTGCTTTGGCCGTGTACTTTGTTTTGAGTAGCTGTGTATTCTATCATTTCTCATGCACAAAAACTTCCTTTTTCATTCTATTCATATCTTGGAAACAAAAGCTTGGTAATGGCTTCACTTTTTCTTCCTTTTCTCCTTACTTTTCTATGTTTTTGCCATGCTTCATTGCCTTGTTTGCTCGGCCTCCACTCCTTAGACACAGCCACCACCTCCACCATCTCTTCCCTGCCACCATCACCGACCTACCCCTCAGATTTGACCAGGCTGCACCACTCCATGATGAACAACTCCACAAAAACTATGCATCATGCCTTGAAAACATGCTAACCGACCACTTTTGCCTTTACCACTTCATTTTTCACCTCCACCACCACCGTAGGCCACCACCAACACTTCTGTCCAGACCCTTACTCACCCCTCCAGTCCCTAACCAGACCCATACTCCACTAGCCGAGCCCAGACACCCCATGGCCGAGCCTCCTTGTTGAACCAAACAATGCTTTTAGCCTAAAACCTCTTCACATTCTACCTTGTAACTTCTTCCTCATGTTCTAACCCCCAGGCCGTGCATTTCTAGGACCCAAACCTGAGCTAAAGCATGTCCAAACCTGAACAAAAACATTTCCTAAGCCGTGCAAGCAAATATAGAAATCAAGGCAAAAGATTTGATATTCAAATCTCTTTTCACTTATAAGTTACATCATTTCAAAGTATATTGAATTTATGGTTTGTTTTAATTTTTGTTTGGGTTGTAACACAATATTTGTAGCTTGGATTTGCTCTCCACTCAAGTGCATAGTCTTATCATCGTGCTTTTGATTCCGTTGTGCCATTGGTTTTGTTATCTCCAGCATTTAGAGGTGAGTAAATCTCACAGGACACTATATACTTATGCAATTGTTAAGCGACAACATTTGAATGTGTAGAATTATAAATGATGCTATAACTGCTTGTGATTATTTATGTATGATGTTAAACCTGTTAATTTACATCTCATCTCATCTGTTACCGTTATATGTTGTCAACTGTTCATTTATATCTGTTTATCACACTGCAAGTTCCCTGTAGATTAGGTTCACTATGGGTTGAAATGATACATACCCGAACGGACTTTAGAATAGGGAAAAATCGTTATGGGCTGAAATGATAGGCCTGAACGGTTTTTATTTATTTTGTTTTAACTTGGGACTGTAGGTTTGAAATGATAGGACCCGGATTTTTCTTTTTAAACTGCGGATTGAAATGATATATATCGGTATCACTTGACCTAGGTTAGAAAACTATATACAGGCCCGTGGTTATTTTATAAAGTATTTTGAATATTTTAAAAGTGCAAAGTTATGAAAATTTGATTTGAAATAGATTTTATATGTTTTAAACAACGAAATTTTGATTTTTCTGTAAGTTAAAAATGTTGAATAATTAAATGATTAAATTGAATTTTTGAAATATAACTTAAGTTTGGAAATTTGGACTTTGGCTTTTAAGATGACCTTTAAGTTATATAAATAAAATTTTAAGTGGTTTAAAATGTAAATTTATGATAATTTGATTTAAATAGATTTCAAAGTGTTTTAAATAAAGGATTTATGATTTTTTTCTATAAGTGGAAAATGTTAAATAAATAAATAGTTAAATTGGATTATTGAAATATAACTTAAGTTTGGAAATTTGGAATTTTGGTTAAAAATGATATTTAAGTTATATAAATAAAATGGAAATGTAATTTAATTTGGAAAATGGTAAATATGATAATTAGATTTAAATTTGAATGTAAGTGATTTATTGATTTAAAATGGTAAAATGGTAAGTATTATTGATTTTTCTATGAATTTAAATGGTTAAATAAATGAATGCTTAAATGTGAACTTTTTAAAGTATAACTTGACTTGGAAATGTGAAATTTGGGTTTTAATTAGAGATTTGAGTTAATTAAATAAATTGGAAATTTAGTTAAATTTGTGAAATGGTAATTAAAAGTTTAAGTGTTAAGTTTATTTGTTGAAAAGTGAAGAAAAGGAAATTTTACACTTGAATTTATTAAGTAAATTATTGAAGTTTGATTTAATTATGAAATATTACTTTATAAAAATCATATGTTGAAATAGTATGTTTAATGAACATTTTTGAATGTTAAAAATGTGATTTTAAAATGTTTAAAGGGTTTAAGTGGAAGTTTATTAATTGCTGGAAATACACTAAAATCTGGAAATCACTTTTAATAGCATTCAAAAGTGCTATGGTTTCTGGAAATGAACTAAAAGAGCTATTATAGCATTTCTGAAATGTTGTAGTTGCTGTAGTAAATTTAAAAGGCAAAAACTTAATAAAGGCCTGTTACAGCAGTTCTATAAATGCTGTAATGGTCTACTGTCTTTGCTGAAATTCATTAAAACCTTAATTTGAAAACCAGACCTATTACAACATTTCTGGAAATGCTGTCTTTGCTGTTTTAAACTGAAAATTCACTAAAATGAGATTTAACAGCAGTTTTAAATGCTATTTTCTGAATTAAAATGTTTTCAAGTATAACTTATAACAACTTTTTGTAAATGCTGCGTAAGGCTGAAATTTTTAATGTTTATGGTTTTTAACTAAGTAAATGAGCTCAGAATTGTTTGAAACTTTGGGAATTGAATACTTAATTTACAAGTATAATAACTCCACTTTTAAATGGTTTAAATGAGTTAATTTAATTGGAATATAAACTATTTAAAAGGTGATTTGAAAGGATAATAAATGAATGTTATCTTGAATTTAGAAGGTATTTAAAATTGAATATTTGGATTTGAACTTATATGATGATTTGAAATGAAGTTCTGAAAGATATGATATTTTGATATTAAAATGATTTGAAATGAATTTATGAAAGATATAATATTTTGATATTAAAATGATTTGAAAATGAAGTTCTGAAAGATATGATATTTTAATATTAAAATAATTTGAAAATGAAGTTTTGAAAGATATGATATTTTGATATTAAAATTATTTGGAAATGAAGTTTTGAAAGGATATGATATTTTAATGTATTAAAATGATTTGAAAGGAAGTTTTAAAAGAATACGATAATTTAATATATTGAAATGGTTAGAAATAACTTGACATTTATTTTGATAAATATTTGAATTTGAAAGTTATGGTATGTTGATATATTGAAATGGTTTGGAAATGATTTAATCTTTATTTTGTTAAAGATTTGGATTGAAATGATATTTTATTTTGAAGTATAAAATATTAATTTTAAGTTATAACCACAGGTTATAAAAATGATTGGTTGGCAAAGAGACAGGGATCGGATATGGGCATACTCTCTATCGATACCGAAAACCACTTTGACAACCTTTGTGACGACCCGCAAATCCGTACCCTTTGAATCGATAGCGATCCACACATGTACAACCCAAAAAGCACAAACTGATGGAAAGTCAAGAGAAAGAAAAGAAGAGAGAAGAAGAGAAGAGAAGAAAGAGAGAAGATAGAACCAAATAGAACAATACAAAATCTCACATCGCAGCGGAAAATATATAATATCATATCAATGTTCTTTACAAAACAGAAACTGTATATATATACACACATCAATCAGAGTTCAACAATCAATCAATAGTTATCAGCCTGAACAGTTATAATAACCTGTCCTTACAAATGCCGATAATAACAACAACTAAGCACAGCGGACAATCAATAATCAAAACAGATACGCGTATACGAAAATGAAGATCTCCAGCTCTCCTGCTGAAGCTCTAAAAGCATCACATATAAACCTGTAAATATACTCGGACTGACCCGAGCAATGAAAGGGAAGAACGCCTGGATCAGTCTGGTAAACCAGCGTGAGAAACACACTCAATTGAATTTATTAAGTTATCAAAACTTTTTCCTTATCAAAACAAAAGTATCTCGCAGGACAAGTCCACAAATAAACATGGACATGTTTTTACCTTACGATAACTAAAACATATCATATCAAATTCATGTGATATTATAGTAGTGTCTACTATATATAAATAATACTAATCATAGCCGAAATTGTTACATTGATTAAATTCCAGCATATAGCCCAATTGGGTAATACAATCAAAATGGCAAACACGTAGTGGGGTTTGGATTTCCATACAAATGACCAAGTGAATGGACTACCTTCCGGCAGTACATCTCTAGAAGAATGTACCGAGGACCATCACAAAGGATCCTCTACCAACACAAGACCAGTCCACCTCTATAACTAGATGGTATCGAATATATCATTCTTCAGTCGTTACCGACCTTACCGAGGGCCCTCTAGTATACAAACCACAATAATCAGATACACGACGTCATAACGTGCAAAGATATATCTAGAAGAGGGTGATCATACCCTGATGGGAGCGACCCACTTAGCCTTGCCGCATCTAACCCTATTTTGGTCATTTTCGGTTGATAAGGCTAGAGGTAACGACTACCTTTCACAATCACTTATCACATCACTTAGAATTCCACACGGCCATTTCCGTTGACTACAAATTGCCTTCCACAAAAATACAACCCTTAAGATCATACGTCTCAAGGATGTTGTTAAGCTAAGAGAAGTTGCCTTCTCCGCCACCATCGATGTACGTTCGTAAAAACCAATGTATGTAATCTTTAGAAATGCAATGTCAAACAAACATCCATACGAGTTGTCCAGGAACAGGACAAACCGAAGGTACTTTCCTACCACATCCTGTCGGAAAATCCTAAGGATTAGTAGCGAATAGTCCTCACATTGGCTATTTCATAATGAAGAGACCACTGCTACTGTATGTATATTGGGATTTTAACCCCAAACGATCAACAAGCAGTCCCCCACTATGAAAATCCAGAATATCAATATCAACACAAGCAACCTGCACAATCTCGCATATACGTTGGACCGAAGTGGTTTTCAGATAAATCTGATCCTGGTCTCTTCGCACCAACAACGCAAAAGCGTTCCTCAACTTCACCCAGATACTAAATCTCATAGACTTATCACGTCTCCAACTTTCAACTTGCTATCCTTCGAGGCAAGAAGGAAGCTTGATAGATTGGAGTAAAACTCCGCACTATACGAATCAACATCCTCAACACAAACGATAATCAAGCCTACATAGAAGGCTGCGTACTAAATATACAACTAAATAGTTTCCACATCAAGTCGAGGAACTAAAATTTTGGCCAATGTTTGATAGTCGGTTATTTAACTATCAAAACGAACAAACAAATATTCAGCACTATAATAATCACTAGGCCCTTTTAATTAATCTTTTATTGATTGAATCACTTGCCAAATATTCACTTCAAATTATCTTTGAAAAGATATAATCTCAAAACCATTTAAAATTCTATATTGGAAAACATTTCCAAATACTTATTTAATAATAAGTAATTCAAATTTTTTTTTCCAACACTTAGAAAATATTCCATATACTTAATCAAGGTTTAGTATATACTTCATTCTATAAGGAAAACATTCTTTTTAAACACATTTGTTTGGGTCAAAACGAATGTTACGTAAAACATCGTTACGACAACCCAAAATCACCAGTATAGGGATTCGAAAATAAGATAGATATATAAATCCTAATACTTTTCAAAAACGTCTATTTCAACAATGAATGTTGAAATCTATGTATTCGATAGTTAACACCTTTAAAACATCTTTTTATCGTTTTATTCCATTTAAAATATCACTTCCCAAAACATTTCTTTAATATATCATTCACTGCCCAAAATCGTGAATATAAATCGTTTAACAAATTTAATATTGTTTCACATTTAATTTAAAGGATAATTCACTGTCCAAAATCGTGAATAAAATTCCTTTAAATAAACTTCTATATTTAACTTAAAAAAATCAATTGATTTCGAATTTATAAAACAATGTTTATAAATTCATAATTATATTGTATAAAAACTTCAACTTATAAAATCCCTTTATTAACAAATCTCATTTACATTTCATTTATATGCCAAAATCCGATTTATAAGTTAGTTACTTATAAATCATTTATTTTACAAATTCATTCATTTTATAACTTCACAATTACAAATCTTATTCACTTATAAACTCCATTTGTAACTTCATTTTGCCACTTGTAAAATTCATTTTATAATTCTAATATTTTAATTTATAAAATATCAATTTTATAAATCTCCTATATAAACCATTTTACAAAATCATTAACTCCATATTTCACAAAAATCACATTTCAATTATATTTCCCAAAACATCATAATTTTTATAACATAAAAATTATCACATTTATTTATTCAAAATAAATCCATTCCTTTAACACTTCAAAATTGAACAAAACGTATATTTTCAAAACAACTTGAAAATTCATTTAAATTTGGAAATCATCACTTTAACATTTTTAAAATTCCAAAAATAGGCACAATGCTACAACAGCACCAACTACATCAATCACGGCATCCATAACATCATATATCATGTGATAACACAATATATATCAATATCTGTAAATTAATCGATACGGGTGAGGAATCCAGTTGGATCCCTCCAACCTGTCGCGTGCAACAAATATACATATTAGAATATGCGTATAATGTCCACTTCGAGGCATACGCGCGTACAAAGGGTCATCCACTCATACACAGGAACGTATAGGGTCATCTGCTCCACTAGGCAGGTATATATCCAAATATCAATCAATATATCATATATCATCCAAAAAATCATCAATCATCATATAACAAATTATTTCTCACTTATATAAAAATATCAATGAGTAAGAAAGAGCGAGTTGTACTCACATTGCTTGTAGTCGTCGCGTTAGCGATTTCTTCCGATTAAAATTAAACAAGCGTTTAATTTCAACCATAATTTTCACTAGCTCAAATAAATCACAATCTAGCTCCATAATGTAGTGCTCATCAATACGGTCCCAACGAAATTCGTTTCATGCGAAATGGACCTCGTATGAAGAAGTTATAGTATTTCAAAGATTGAACGATTTATTATATATATAAATTCACAAATTTATTTTATCTTCAAACCCTATATTCATATCAGCCATTCGATTTGCATTCTTTCCATAGGGCTGCACAAGCCATCTTCATCCCTGGGTCAATAAAAAAAAACCACGCAAGAAACCAAATGTGCCGCCACTTGCCCTTGATTTTCACGGCCATCCCAATGATCGAGACGTCGATCAACGACCATCAACCGATGCGCCATGCTCCCCTATGCTAACGCCTTGAACCATGTGGCACTCGACCATCTATTGACGTCGATAAACGCGTGTGAAGGTCGCATGAACGGAGGCGAACTGTTGCCACCCCGCAATGTCATGGATGATCTCCACCGTTGGATTGAAACGTCTCGAGGAGATCTTCATTTTTGTAGTTGATAGTTTATGGTAATTGTAGATGGATCGTGAGTTATCGAGGGGGGAATTTGATGATTTTCGGCCATAGAAAATGAAAGTGGCGCCCTGACCTAGGTTCGTTACGGTTTTGGCAAAATGAAAGTGTTGAAGTCCTTATATATAAAATTGCAAAACACTATTCATCTCGAAAAATTTTCCAAACTCGAAACGAAGCATGTCGCCTGGCACTTATAATGTTTTACACCTATTCCGAACGCAATGGAATATATATCGGGATCCAATTCGATCGTATTTGAAAGATAGGTTTTTGAACCGACAAATTTAAAATTCACTTAAACCGATTTCCTACGCGTTTTAGCTTGCCTCGGACAAACCGTACATCCGATTGACAGGAAATTTGAAATCTTATGATAATTTAACATTACGGATCCAATGAAACTAGTTTCGTCGAAGTCCGAGACTTTTTGAAAAATGACTATTTTCACTCGCTAATTAAATATTAAAATATTCATTTTTTACAAATTAACATTTAATTCAATTTTAAAAGTTCTGTAACATCATCCTAATTCAAATAAGATTTAATTCAACTTTATACAACATTTCTATTCATATTTAATTATTTCAGCAATTTTAAATATTAAATTAATAATTTAATTATCCGATTAAATAACTATATTCGAAATATTACATTCTCCTCTACTTAAAAGAATTTTGTCCTCGAAATTACCAAGTAAGAAAAAGTAACAAAATCCGTTACCTTTTCAAAACAATTCGTTAAAACTAGATTTACCAAATCTATTTAACCTTTTAACTTTTTCCAAAAATCATTAGTTAAACTTCTTGTAAAAACTTGACTGCGTTTTCGAATCCTTTTATAGTTATTTTTCCAAAACCAACTAATATCGTTTACCTTTTATAACTCAAAAATCAAAATTTAGTTTTCATAAATTTTTCCAATTTTTCCAAAAATTTTCTAACTCCTTAAATTTTCAAAAAAATTGGCCGTAGTCTCCTTTTCACGGTTCGATCCGAAAAATATAACAATGTATATATCACAAATATACATCTCATCATCGAGGATGAGGAATCCTGAAGGAAAAAAAGTGTAAAAATACGATATGTAATCCGAGATATGTACCTTATATATTATTAGCAAGCATATACGGCTAATATAGCGCGAAAACGAGCTCCAAAAGCGAAGCAAGCGCCATCAGCACCTACTAAACACTCAACAAACAATGAGAAACACATATATATGGAAAGTAATATCAATATAAAACACATACCACTACAACAACTATATATGCCAATATAGCAAATGCAACAAAAAGCAACAAATCCAACCATCATACAACTACCATTCAACCAACCAAAATCTACATCCAATCAATTCATGACCAAATCAATACACTTTCACTTCTCATTAATATTTATTTAATTGATTTTCAATATAATCATATTTGATTTATTAACATTGGACTTTACTAACATTCATTTATCCGGATTAGTTTACATTCACTAATTACATTCAAGTTAGTTCACTTCCAAATCAAATCAAATAACATTCAATTCTATTTACTTCCACTTCCAATTTGGATTCAATGATTTATATCTTTCATTTTCATTAATTTAATTTCATATGGATTTTCTATACAATCAATTAACATCCATTTAACAACCAATGTATAACCAACATTTACCAAATTAATTTACTTTACATCATTTAATTTAGTTTAATATCTAATTTGAATTGAACTCTAGTATTCACTATATTCACATTTCTATGCATAATATTATTATTATTTCACAACTTCTTAACAACAACATTTTTAATGCTAATTCATTTTACAAATAAAGTTGAATCTCTTTATATAACTCAAGTTCATATTCATTTAATTCACTTTATTAATTTACTTCAATACCAAAATCAACTTCATTCAACATACTTAAGTTACCTTTCATTTCAACTTCATTTACCTTCACTTTCACCATACTACATAAGTTCATCTCTAATTCATTTCAAATTCTATTTTATTTAACTTTTTACTTAAGTCAAATTTCATTCTGCTATTCAAATTCAAATTTTGTTTTGCTTAACAAAATTGTGTTTAACCATTTTGACAATTCGTTTTACTTACATTTTGTCATTTTATAAGTTATACCACTTACTTATTCATAATTCCGTGAACATCTACCTAAGTTCACTTCCATTCACTAAACTCATTCTTTATAATTTCAAATCCAATTCACTTTATTAACTTTCCTTTAGTAAATTATCAAATCATATATTTAATATGCCAACTCAAATTTTATTTCAGCTCTACCAAATTAAATTTTATTATCTCATATTATAAGTCCAAATCTCAGTTTCACTTATTTTTATCAATTCTAACTTGGATTCTAAATCAAATTTGCTTATCAAAACAAAACTAAAAATTTTAATTTACTATTGGTAGCAAATTCATCACATAGAAACTCAAAAATGATACTGATGATGCTGCAGTCATCACCCTTATTATTTTTTAGCAACAGTAGTGAATTCAGTGCTTTTTATATTCTTTTAAAGATTTCTTTTACATTTACAAATCACATTTGTAAAATCTTTACTTATATAATTTCACTATTTTACTTCACTTACATAATATTCGTTTTAAATTTATTTATCTTATTTAGATTTATAACAAAATAACTCTTTAACTTTTGAAAAATAACTCCCAAAATCAACAGAATTCAAATTTTCAAATAATTAGTCAAAATCCATTTTTATTTATAACTCATATTTATAAATACATGCATATAGTATCACTTCTTATATATAAGATTATTTCACAATTTTAAATCATATTAATTATATTTCCATACTTATAATTCTTTTGCTTATATAATTTATTCTCTTACAATTGTTGTTTTTATTTAGATTATTCAAACAGCTTTTATTAACTTATATATATTTTTACATTTTAAACAACCAACAATCAATTTATATAAACTTTATTAATTCCATAAAATTTATTTCTTTATATATAAAATATAATCGAGGTAAAATTATTTCATTTACCTAATTTAAAATGATACTATGTCGACTTGCCTCGTTTAAGTGTTTAGAAATCCCTATTGATAACATGGCGTCCCACATACCAACCAGAATTCACAAACAGCTCAACGGATAAGTAAACACAATATAAAACATTTTATATTCACTAACAAATATGCGCTCATATATATAATACACTCAAACTCAATCTAGGTGCTACTGTCTCTATCTATACTGAGTACACATCAAAGCTTAGGAATATATAAAATCTAAGCTCTGATACCACGTGTGACGACCCGCAAATCCGTACCATTTGAATCGACAATAATCCACACATGCACAACCCAAAAAGCAAAAACTGGAGGAAAGTCAAGAGAAAGAAAAGAAGAGAGAAGAAGAGAAGAGAAGAAAGAGAGAAGATGGAACCAAATAGAACAATACAGAATCTTACATCGCAGCGGAAAATATATAATATCATATCAATGATCTTTACAAAACAGAAACTGTATATATATACACACATCAATCAGAGCTCAACAATCAATCAATAGTTATCAGTCTGAACAGTTATAATAACCTGTCCTTATAAATGCCGATAATAACAACTACTAAGCTGTAACGACCCAATTTTTTCCACCCTCGAAAGTCGACATTAATACGTCCAATGTATCGAATGCCGAACAGTCGAATGCCGAAAAACTGAACTGTTAGGGTTTAAAGAATAAGAAGGTAGAAGAAGAAACAGAACCAATAACAGAATCTCACATATCGCAGCAGAACAAATATAACAGATACATGAATATCTTTAAAACAAAGAACTATATCAGTTGTTACATTACATCACATTACACTATCAGAGTTTATAACAACAAACAGCGGAAAAGAAATATTACATATATAAGTGATACGCTTCGCCATCCAGCTTCAACTCCTGTTCTCCACATGAACTTCTTGACTTCGCTCCATAATAATCGACAAACTGACTCTAGGCTACCGGTGTGGAAAATTGTGGGCACCCAGAGTTTAGAAAGGGAACAATAAACTCAGGTCAGTCGTGGGACTGGTGTGAGATCTTAAAAACAGTTTTTTTCACAAAGAAAATAAAAAGAAATTCGCTATGCTTTATGGAAAATTAAACTACCATAAGTCCTCCCGCCACACAGACAATGTAAACGCAGAATTGGAGGAGATTTCTCCTTATGATAGTCAAACATGCTTAATACGCAAAATCTTTTTATTATTATTATTATTATTATTATTATTATTAGTGCATAGCGTGGAAAACATTTCGAAAATATAATATTAATCTTAGCCAGCATAGGCACTTCGCACTTATGCCTACTATAGCTACCATGTTCAATAGCAGGCTACCACCACATTCTATGGTAGGTTATACAACTAAAACCGTACAGGTGCGTATTGTTTCTTTGGATTTCCAACAAACGGTCAGGCTACGAAACTTCCTACTGCCACATGGGTACACCTCTGGAGGGATGTCCCGAGAACCTACCCGGATCTCTGCCAACACAAGGTTGGGTTATCTCTGTAACTAGGTAACTACTACTCGAGTATGCCATCCCTCGGTCCTTTGGGACCTTTATCCGAGGATCCTCAACCACAAAGTATAATAAATTTGCGGCAACAACATAGGTAAAATATCTGGGCTCCATGCCATGATACTACCCTTTTCCAGAAGGAAATGACATACCCTAAAGGGCGCGACCCTCATAACCTTGCCGCATCTTTCTGTTTCGACCATTTCCTGGGTGTGAGGTCCGATGAGGTCTCGTCCACAAAGCTACACTTTTCACAAAGTCATGCTTTGATCAACAAATGATCAACATCACTTCTTATGTCTCGTTACCAAATTGGGAATGCATTACTAGTAACAATCAACTACACAACCTCTGATCTCGTATGTCACGGAGAAGGGTGTTAAGCTAAGAGAATAAATTCTCCGCCACCAACAGAAATGTATTTAATAGAAATTAGCTTTACATCTCAAAGTGTAACGTCGGACACACATCCATACAAGTCCATTCCGGGATCGAACGGAACAAAAGTCACTTCAAAGAAGCCCTTGCAAATCCGGTTATTCACAAATCACATCCGGAATCCCCATCACAAAGATGATAAAATCTCTATATCGGAGCAACCAGATGTAGAGACATTCGACAGGTAATCCTTTCATTTTCGAAAATACCCGGTCTTCAACACCGTCTTTAAATGTAATCCCATTTCGTCGTATCGTTATTCAGAATGGGTTTTATGACAGAAAGTCCTTCCCCGATTAATCCGAATAACGAGCACTTATTTTAAAAATAAGTGTTACATTCATATTTCAATAAATTACAACAATTTTCACTTTGATCTTTTAAACAAAAGATCTATCACAATCACAAAGGTTCGATGTGGTTTTCGGATATCCACTTGGAATCCGACCTTCGGTCGCATCGAAATTCAAATGCCATTAAAAGGCAAATATTGACAGTCGGTTATTCAACTATCAATCAACATTCACAACAATTACCAGATTTAAATAATTTTTCCAATTATTATTTTCAAAATATCTTCACAATATATATATATTTTTAACACTTTAACCATTTGAAAACAAATTTCGAATTACTTTCTGCATTTCAATACTTTGAAAACAAATTTCAAATCACTTTTCCTTACGAGGAATACATTTCCAAATATTTATTCATTTCCACTGGAAATCTGCCGATTTCAAATATTTCAAAATAATATAAAATACATATCCAAAATATACTTGGAAACGTTTAAAATAAAACTATCTTAAAATACTTGCTTAAATATTAGTTATAAAAATATTACACTGATATCTCATATAAATATTCAAGTCCAAAAACTAATTTTAAAATAAAATTAGTAGATAGAATATAACTATTTAAATATCCAATTCCTAAAATAAATATCAATTTAAAAGTTTAATTACTCACTTCTATAATAGCTTAAAATATATTTTACTTTAAAGATTTCCAAAATAACCTAAGTAAATAATTTTTTCCAAACATTCTTTCCTTAAAACCATTTTTACAACTTCAATCTATATTTATAAACTATATTGAAAACATTCTTGGCTTTCAGGGAAAATACACATTCCATTCTAAAATGGTTCATTCAAATCAACTTATAAATCTTTCTGGATTTATTTTAAATTTACGTCCCAAATCTGTAAATTCCTTTCCAACTTTTAAAAATAAAACAATATTTATTTTTAAAACAAATTTCCCTTTCCTTTATAAAATTCCCATTGTGAATCTTAAATTTTCAAATATCCACAGATATACGATTTTCAAATCAATTCCCAAGTATTCACTTTCAACACCAAATCCATTTTCAGAATTGGTTTTCCAAATTTTTTTTAAACATCAAGTCGATTTTAGATCGATTTCCCAAATATTTATTATTTTTACCAAATCAATTGATTTTCTAATTTATTTTTCAAACACCAAATCAAATTTCAAATTGATTCTCAAATATATTTCAAATACCAAATTTATTATCTTTTGAAACAAATTCCTTCTTTATAATTTATTCAATTTTCTAAAATTAATTTACTATATATTTTCTACTAAATTTCAAAAATCAAATTATATTTATTTCTGGTATCCTACGATACCAAAAATATATTCGACTAAATTATAACATTCAACGATTTCAGTCACAGTATAATTACACATAGATTATAAATGATAAACACACAATATTGAAATAAATTTGATTATTTGAGGAATCCAGTTGAATCCCTCCAACCTGTTTTCCCTGCATCCACAAACGTTAGCACAACAATTAAATACCAATTCCACTTCAAGGTGGAATATCATGGTATATGGGATTTATAAAATATCATCCGCCATTATGCGGCACATAGGGTCTCATCCGCTATATAATGCGAGAAATCAACAACTCCAATATATACTATGTACTAATATATATATAAATATATATATAATCTCATCCAGTGAATAAAGATTATAATTTAATCATCCAAGCACACAGTCAACCAATTTTAAATCTAACTATTCAAAATTTAAATCAGAACAATATTTGATTGAGTGAGAAGATCTCACCTTTGCTTTGCATACAATCCATTTTCCATTCTGACTCGTTTTCTCGATTTATAGACCTTGTATAAACAATTTATACAATTTATTAACACTTTAAACTAATCGAAAAATTAATTTCTTTGAAATAGATTTAACCACTAATTATTTAATTTAAACTATTCCTCCTTGTAAATAAATTATTTTATTTTCATTTTAAAACTGCATATAAACAATTTATATAAGTCAAATTTCCCATATATAAACCCTTATATACATATATGAATGCCGATATGGATTTCAAAGACAAATTTTAAATAATCTTTTCAACATTTAAAATCCTATATATAATTTTTTTTTAAAATCTTACCTATCCCAAATATTTTTCTTTTTTCACTTGTAAAATAAAATCCTGTTTTTCAAACTTATATACATATTTTAAACTAAACAAAAACTCCCTTTACTATTTTACTTTTCACCGTAGAACAAAATATATTTACTACATGTGTTTTCTGCCAATATCCAGATATATTTCTACATATATACATATATATATATATATATCAGAAATTTGTATATATATATATACCTACTGTAAAATAAATTTTTCTATATAGAAATAAATATTTATTTATTCTATTTAAATTTACCAAACATGAATTACCTCACTGTTAAGCTCAAGACGATTGAAACCCTAGCTCGAATGCAACGTCGCCACCAAAATCTCGCGCGTGCCTCCCTCAAGATGCCGAAGACAGAGACATTGAAAACCCCCTCCCATTTGCGAGCTCGATGTCGCCATACTTCGTCGCCGAGACCAACCTGCTCACTCGAGCACGACATGCAAAAGGAAAACCCCAAGTTCCTTCACGCGAAATCGAACTCGCGAAAAGCCAAACAAATCAATGCGGCCCCACACAAATTGCACATGAACCACATCGAGTCTCGCCGCCATCTCCTCTAGCTCGTAGCTGCACATGACGGCTCATGATTGGGAGGCGTTCTGAAGGGAAGAGCTGCAGCATTACTTAATCGATTTTCGTTGATTCGTTGAAACTGAAATAGCTGCCCGTTTTTTCTTTTTCTTTTTCGTTTTTGAACAAAGGGTTTAAAAAGAAGGTTCGGCTGTCAATAAAAGAAGGGACGTGATGTGAAAAGGAGGTGGCTTGCAGGAGAAGGTTTATTTAGAAATATTTTTATCTAAAATTCCAAACGCCTCGATAAATGCAACTTCAAATTTTGACATTCTATCGAGGCTTGCCGCTAGGCGTTTATAATGCTATACGCCTATTCCAAGTGCGTTGAAAAAGGTTTCGAGTCCAAATTCGATCGTATGAAGAAGATAGCTTTTTGAACCAGCTAAAGTATCGAACTTTCGATTTAAATTTAGCGCGTTTGCTTATCATACGGCCAAACGATCACCTCAAACACTACGAAAATTGAAATCTGATAACAATACAATATTACGGATCCAATGGAACAAGTTCCATCGAATTCCGAGACTGTGCCTCGGAAGGCTATTTTTAAATATCGATTTAAACGATATAAATTCAAAACTGAATAAATCGTTTCCTAAGTTCAATTCTAAAGCTTCCATTAACCTCGGCATCATCAATATAAATTTTCTAAGTCATCAAATTATTTTTAACAAACTTAAAATTGAAAATTCTAATTTTTACCCATCATTAATAAAATAAATTCAAAAATTAAATTGTCAAATTCATAATTATAATTGAAATTCAAACTAAACTAACTTCCAAATATTTAAAATCAATTAAATATTTCTAATTTCAAATGTTAAAAATTTCCCGGTCGTCACATAAGCACAGCAGACAATCAATAATCAAGACAGCTACGCGTATGCGAAAATAAAGATCTCCAGCTCTCCTGCTAATGCTCCAAAAGCATCAAATCTAAACCTGTAAATATACTCGGTTTGAACCAAGCATTGAAAGGGAAGAACACCCGAATCAGTCTGGTAAACCAATGTGAGAAACACACCCAACTGAATTTATTAAGTTACCAAAACTTTTTCTTTATCAAAACAAAAGTATCTCGTAAGAAAAGACCACCATAAACATGGACATGTTTTTACCTTAAGATAACTAAAACATATCATATCAAATTCATGTGATATTATAGTAGCGTCTACTGTATACAAATAATATTAATCATAGCCGAAATTGTTACATTGATTAAATTCCAGCATATAGCCCAATTGGGTAATATAATCAAAATGGAAAACACGTAGTGGGGTTTGGATTTCCGTACAAATGACCAGGTGAAGGGACTACCTTCCGACGGTACATCTCTAGAAGAATGTACCGAGGACCATCACAAAGGATCCTCTACCAACACAAGACCAGCCCACCTCTATAACTAGATGGTACCGAATATAACATCCTCTGGTCGTTACCGACCTTACCGAGGGCCCTCTAGCATACAAACCACAATAATCAGATACACGACGTCATAACGTCCAAAGATATATCTAGAAGAGGGTGATCATATCCTGATAGGAGAGACCCACTTAGCCTTGCCGCATCTAACCCTATTTTGGTCATTTCCGGTTGATGAGGCTATAGGTAACGATTACCTTTCACAATCACATATCACATAACTTAGAATGCCACACGGCCATTTCCGTTGACTACTAATTGCCTTCCACAAAAATACAAACCTTAATTTCATACGTCTCAAGGATGGTGTTAAGCTAAGAGAAGTTACCTTCTCCGCCACCACTGATGTACGTTTGTAAAAACCAATGTACGTAATCTTTAATAATGCAATGTCAGACAAACATCCATACAAGCTGTCCAGGAACAGGACAAACCGAAGGTACTTTCCTACCACATCCTGTCGGGAAATCCCTAGGATTAGTAGCGAATAGTCCTCACATTGGATATTTCATAATGAAGAGACCACTGCTACTGGATGTATATTGGGATTTTAACCCCAAACTATCAACAAGAAATCCCCCACTATGAAATCCAGAATATCAATATCATCACAAGCAACCTACACAATTGTCACATATACGTTGGTCCGAAGTGGTTTTCAGATAAATCCAATCCCTGTCTCTTCGCACCAACAACGCAAAAGCATTCCTCAACTTCACCTAGAAACTAAGTCTCGTAGACTTATCACGTTTCCAACTTTCAACTTGCTATCCTTCGAGCCAAGAAGGAAGCTCGATAGATTGGAGTAAAACTCCGCACTATACGAATCGACATCCTCAACACAAACGATAATCAAGCCTACATAGAAGGCTACGTACTAAATGTATGACTAAATAGTTCCCACATCAAGTCGAAGAACTAAAATTTTAGCCAATGTTTGATAGTCGGTTATTTAACTATCAAAATGAACAAACAAATATTCAGCACGGTAATAATCACTCGGCCCTTTTAATTAATATTTTATTGATTGAATCACTTGCCAAATATTCACTTCAAATTATCTTTGAAAAGATATAATATCAAAACCATTTCTACTTTCTATATTGGAAAACATTTCCAAATACTTATTTAATAATAAGTAATTCACAAATCTATTTTTTTCCAACACTTAGGAAATATTCCATATACCTAATCAAGGTTAAGTATATACTTCATTCTATAAGGAAAACATTCTTTTTAAAAACATTTGTTTGGGTCAAAACGAATGTTGCGTAAAACATCGTTACGACAACCCAAAATCACCAGTATAGGGATTCTAAAATAAGATAGATATATAAATCCCAATACTATGCAAAAACATTTCCTTTCGAAAATCATTTACTATAACAACAGTGTTATAGTCCATCATTTCCTTACACTTTTCGAAAACGTCTATTTCAACAATGAATGTAGAAATCTATGTATTCGATACTTAACACCTTTAAAACATCCTTTTATCATTTTATTCCATTTAAAATATCACTTCCCAAAACATTTCTTTGATATATCATTCATTGTCCAAAATTGTGAATATAAATTGTTTACGAAATTTAATATTATTTCACATTTAATTTAAAGGATAATTCACTGTCAAAAATCATGAATAAAATTCCTTTAAATAAACTTCTATATTTAACTTATCAAAATCAATTGATTTCGGTTTTATAAAACAATGTTCATAAATTCACAATTATATTTTATAAAAACTTCAACTTATAAAATCCCTTTATTAACAAATCTCATTTACATTTCATCTATATGCCAAAATCCAATTTATAAGTTAGTTACTTATAAATCGTTTATTTTAAAAATTCATTTATTTTATAACTTCACAATTATAAATCTTATTCACTTATAAACTCCATTTATAACTTCATTTTGCCACTTATAAAATTCGTTTTATAATTCTAATATTTTAATTTATAAAATATCAATTTTATAAATCTCCTATGTAAACCATTTTACAAAATCATTAACTCCATATTTCACAAAAATCACATTTCAATTATATTTCCCAAAACATCATAATTTTTATAACATAAAAATTATCACATTTATTTATTCAAAATAAATCCATTCCTTTAACACTTCAAAATTCAACAAAACGTATATTTTCAAAATCACTTGAAAATCCTTTTAAATTTGGATATCATCACTTTAACATTTTTAAAATTCCAAAAATAGGCCCAATGCTACAACACACCAAATACATCAATCACGACATCCATAACATCATATATCATGTGATAATAGAATATATATTTCAATATTTGTAAATATATCGATACTGGTGAGGAATCCAATTGGATCCCTCCAACCTGTCAACTGCAACAAATATGCATATTAGAATATGTGTACTATGTCCTCTTCAAGGCAGACGCGCGTACAAAGGGTCATCCGCTCATACATGTGAACGTATAGGGTCATCTGCTCAACTAGGCAGGTATATATCCAAATATCAATCAATATATCATATATCATCCAAAAAATCATCGATCATCATATAATAAATTATTTCTCACTTATATAAAAATATCAGTGAGTCAGAAAGAGTGAGTTGTACTCACATTGCTTGCAGTCGTCGCATTAGCGATTTATTCCGATTAAAATTAAACAAGCGTTTAATTTCTTCCAAAATTTTCACTAGCTCGAATAAATCCCAATCTAGCTCGATAATATAGTGCTCATCAATACGGACCCAACGAAATTCGTTTCGTGCGAGACGGACCACGTATGAAGAAGTTATAGTATTTTAAAAATTGAACGAATTATTATATATATAAATTCACAAATTTATTTTATCTTCAAACCCTAGATTCATATCAGCTGTTCGATTTGCATTCTTTCCAACAGGGCCGCACAAGCCATCTTCATCCCCAGGTCAATAAAAAAACACGCAAGAACCCAAACGTGCGCCACTTGCCCTTGATTTTCGCGACCATCCCAATGATCGAGACGTTGATCAACGACCATCAACCGATGCACCATTCTTCCCTATGCCAATTCCCTGAACCACGTGGCATTCGGACATCTATTGACGTCGATAAATGCGTGTGAAGGTGGCATGAACGGAGGCGAACTGCTGCCACCCCGCGATGTCGTGGACGATCTCCACCATTGGATTGAAACATCTCGACGAGATCTTCGTTTTTGTAGTTGATAGTTTCTGGTAATTGTAGATGGATCGTGAGTTATCGAGGGTGGAAGATTAATGATTTTCGGCCATAGAAAACGAAAGTGGCGGTCTGACCTAGGTTGGTTAGGGTTTTGGCAAAATGAAAGTGTTGAGGTCCTTATATATAAAATTGCAAAACACTATTCATCTTTAAAATTTTTTCAAACCCGAAATAAAGCGTGCCGCCTGGCATTTATAATGTTTTGCCCCTATTTCGAATGCAATGGAATAAATATCGGGAGCCAGTTCGATCATATTTGAATGATAGGTTTTCAAATCGATAAATTAAATTTAAAGTTCACTTAAACCGATTTCCTACGCGTTTTAGCTTGCCCTGGACAAACCGTACATCCGATTGACACGAAATTTAAAATATGACAATAATTTAACATTACAGATCCAATGAAACTGGTTTCGTCGAAATCCGAGACTGTTTGAAAAATGACTATTTTCACTCGCTAATTAAATATTAAATATTCAATTTTTTACAGACTAACTTTTAATTCAATTTTAAAAGTTCTGTAACATCATTCTAATTCAAATAAGATTTAATTTGACTTTATACAATATTTTTGTTCATAGTTAATCCAATTTACAATTATTTCAGCAATTTCAAATATTAAATTAATAATTTAACTATCCATTTAAATAACTATATTCGAAATATTATTTATTCAGCTTATAAACTTAACCTTTAGATATTTAAAATCAATTAAATATACGAATTTCAAATGACAGAAATTCTGGGTCGTTATATTCTCCCTTACTTAAAAGAATTTTGTCGTCGAAATTACCAAGTAAGAAAAAGTAACAAAATCCATTACCTTTTCAAAACAATTCATTAAAACTAGATTTATCAAATCTATTTAACCTTTTAACTTTTTCCAAAAATCATTAGTTAAACTTCTTGTAAAAACTTTAATAAGTTTTCAAATACATTTATAGTTGTTTTTCCAAAACCAACTAATATCGTTTACCTTTTATAACTCAAAAATCAAAATTTAGTTTTCACAAATTTTTTCAATTTTCCCAAAAAAATTCGCCATAGTCTCCTTTGCGCGGTTCGATCCGAAAAAAATAACAATGTATTATCACAAATATACATCTCATCATCAAGGATGAGGCATCCCGAAGAGAAAAAAGTGTAAAAGTACGATATGTAATCCGAGATATGTACCTTATATATTATTAGCGAGCATATACGGCTAATATAGCGCGAAAGCGAGCTCCAAAAGTGAAGCAAGCGCCATCCACACCTACTAAACACCCAACTAACAATGAGAAACACATATATATGGAAAGTAAACAACTATATATGCCAATATAGCAAATGCAACAAAAAGCAACAAATCCAACCATCATACAACTATCATCTAACCAACCAAAATCTACATCCAATCAATTCATAACCAAATCAATACACTTTCACTTCTCATTAATATTTATTTAATTGATTTTCAATATAATCATATTTGATTTATTAACATTGGATTTTACTAACATTCATTTATCTGAATTAGTTTACATTCACTAATTACATTCAAGTTAGTTCACGTCCAAATCAAATCAAATCAAATTCATTTCTATTTACTTCCCCTTCCAATTTGGATTCATATCTTCATTTTCATTAAATTAATTTCATATGAATTTTCTATACAATCAATTAACATCCATTTAATTAACAACCAATGTATAACCAACATTTACCAAATTAATTTAATTTACATTCATTCAATTTGGTTTAATATCTAATTCGGATTGAATTCTAGTATGCACTATATTCACATTTCTATACAACATTTCTAATATTATTATTATTTCACAACTTCTTAACAACAGCATTTTTAATGCTAATTCATTTTACAAATAAAGTTGAATCTCTTTATATAACTCAAATTCATATTCATTTAATTCACTTTATTAATTTACTTCGATACCAAAATCAACTTCATTCAACATTACTTAAGTTATCTTTCATTTCAACTTCATTTACCTTCACTTTCACTATACAACTTAAGTTCATCTCTAATTCATTTCAAATTCTATTTTATTTAACTTTTCACTTAAGTCACATTTCATTCTGCTATTCAAATTCAAATTTTTTTTTGCTTAACAAAATGGTGTTTAACCATTTTAACAATTCGTTTTACTTACATTTTCTCATTTTATAAGTTATACCACTTACTTATTCATAATTCCGTGAACATCTACCTAAGTTCACTTCCATTCACTAAAATTATTCTTTATAATTTCAAATCCAATTCACTTTATTAATCTTCCTTTAGTTAAATTTCAAATCATATATTTAATATGCCAACTCAAATTTTATTTCAATTCTACCAAATTAAATTTTATTATCTCATATTATAAGTCCAAAACTCCGTTTCACTTATTTTCATCAATTTTAACTTGGATTCTAAATCAAATATTTTTTATCAAAATAAAATTAAATTTTTTAATTTACTATTAGTAGCAAATTCAACATAGAAACTCGAAAATGATACTGATGACGCTGTAGTCATCACCCTTATTATTTTCTAGCAATAGTAGTGAATTCAGTGCTTTTTATATTCTTTTAAAGATTTCTTTTACATTTACAAATCACGTTTGTAGAATCTTTACTTATATAGTTTCACTATTTTACTTCACTTACATAATATTCGTTTCAAATTTATTTATCTTATTTATATTTATAACAAAATAACTCTTTAACTTTTGAAAAATAACTCCCAAAATCAACAGAATTCAAATTTTCAAATAATTAGTCTAAATTCATTTTTATTTATAACTCATATTTATAAATACATTCATATAATTTCACTTCTTATATATAAGATTATTTCACAATTGTAAATCATATTAATTATAATTCCATACTTATAATTCTTTTGCTTATATAATTTATTGTCTTACAATTGTTGTTTTTATTTAGATTATTCAAACAACTTTTATTAACTTATATATATTTTTACATTTTAAACAACCAAACAATCAATTTATATATACTTTATTAATTCCTGAAAAATTATTTCTTTATATATAAGATATAATCGAGGTAAAATTATTTCGTTTACCGAATTTAAAATGATACTATGTCACTTGCCTCGTTTAAGTGTTTGGAAATCCCTATCGATAACATGGCGTCCCACATACCGATCAGAATTCATAAACAGCTCAAGGGATAAGTAAACACAATATAAAATATTTTATATTCACTAACAAATACGCGCTCATATATAATACCCTCAAACTCAATCTAGATGCTACTGTCCCTATCTATACCGAGTACACATCAAAGCTTAGGTATATATAAAATCAAAGCTCTGATACCACATGTGACGACCCGCAAATCTGCACCCTTTGAATCGACAATAATCCACACATGGACAACCCAAAAAGCACAAACTGACGGAAGGTCAAGAGAAAGAAAATAAAAGAGAAGAAAAGAAGTGAAGAAAAAGAGAAGATAGAACCAAACAGAACAATACAGAAGCTCACATCGCAGCGGAAAATATATAATATCATACCAATGATCTTTACAAAACAGAGACTGTATATATACATACACATCAATCTGAGTTCAACAATCAATCAACAGTTATCAGCCTGAATAGTTATAATAACCTGTCCTTATAAATGCCGATAATAACAACAACTAAGCACAGCGGACAATCAATATCAAAACAGATACGCGTATACGAAAATGAAGATCTCCAGCTCTCCCGCTGAAGCTCAAAAGCATCAAATCTAAACCTATAAATATACTCGGTCTCACCCGAGCATTGAAAGGGAAGAACGCCCGGATCAGTCTGGTAAACCAGCGTGAGAAACACACTCAACTGAATTTATTAAGTTACCAAAACTTTTTCTTTATCAAAACAAAAGTATCTCGTAAGACAAGTCCACACATAAACATGGGCATGTTTTTACCTTACGATAACTAAAACATATCATGTCAAATTCATGTGATATTATAGTAGCATATACTATATACAAATAATATTAATCATAGCCGAAATTGTTTCATTGATTAAATTCCAGCATATAGCCCAATTGGGTAATACAATCAAAATGGAAAACACGTAGTGGGGTATGGATTTCCATACAAATGACCAGGTGAAGGGACTACCTTCTGGCAGTACATCTCTAGAAGAATGTACCAGGGACCATCACAAAGGATCCTCTACCAACACAAGACCGACTCACCTCTATAACTAGATGGTACCGAATATATCATCCTCCGGTCATTATCGACCTTACTGAGGGCCCTCTAGCGTACAAATCACAACAATCAGATGCACGACGTCATAGCATGCAAAGATATATCTAGAAGAGGGTGATCATACCCTGATAGGAGCCACCTACCTAGCCTTGCCGCATCTAACCCTATTTTGGTCATTTCCAGTTGATGAGGCTACAGGTAACGATTACCTTTCACAATCACACATCACATAACTTAGAATGCCACATGGCCATTTCCGTTGACTAATAATTGCCTTCAACAAAAATACAACCCTTAAGCTCATAAGTCTCAAGGAGGGTGTTAAGCTAAGAGAAGTTGCCTTCTCCTCCACCACTGATGTACGTTTGTAAAAACCAATGTACGTAATCTTTAGAAATGCAATGTCAAACAAACAACCATACAAGTTGTCCAGGAATAGGACAAACCGAAGGTACTTTCCAACCACATCCTATCGAGAAATCCCTAGGATTAGTAGCGAATAGTCCTCGCATTGGATATTTCATAATGAAGAGACCACTGCTACTGGATGTATATTGGGATTTTAACCCCGAACGATCAACAAGCAGTCTACCATTATGAAAATTCGAAATATCAATATCATCACAAGCAACCTGCACAATCGTCGCATATATGTTAGTCCGAAGTGGTTTTCAGATAAATCTGATCCTGGTCTCTTCGTGCAAACAGCGCAAAAGCGTTCCTCAACTTCACCCAGAAACTAAGTCTCATAGACTTATCACGTCTCCAACTTTCAACTTGCTATCCTTCGAGCCAAGAAGGAAGCTCGATAGATTGGCGTAAAACTCCACACTATACGAATCAACATCCTCAACACAAACGATAATCAAGCCTACACCGAAGGCTACTTACTAAATATACAACTAAATAGTTCCCACATCAAGTCAAGGAACTAAAATTTTGGCCAATGTTTGATAGTCGGTTATTTAGCTATCAAAATGAACAAACAAATATTCAGCACCATAACAAAAACTATGCCCTTTTAATTAATCTTTTATTGATTGAATCACTTGCCAAATATATTATCTTTGAAAAGATATAATCTCAAAACCATTTCAATTTTCTATATTGGAAAACATTTCTAAATACTTATTTAATAATAAGTAATTCACATATCTAATGTTTCCAACACTTAGAAAATATTCCATATAATTAATCAAGGTTGAGTATATACTTCATTCTATAAGGAAAACATTCTTTTTTAAACACATTTATTTTGGGTCAAAACGAATGTTGTGTAAAACATCGTTACAACAATCGAAAATCACTAGTATAGGGATTCGAAAATAAGATAGATATATAAATCCCATTACTAAACAAAAACATTTCCTTTCGAAAATCATTTACTATAACAACACTGTTATAGTCCATTATTTCCTTACACTTTTCGAAAACATCTATTTCAATAATGAATGTTGTAATTATGTATTCGATACTTAACAACTTTAAAACATCTTTTTATCATTTTATTCCGTTTAAAATATCACTTCCCAAAACATTTCTTTAATATATCATTCACTGTCCAAAATCGTGAATATAAATCATTTACCAAATTTAATATTATTTCACATTTAATTTAAAGGATAATTCACTGTCAAAAATCATGAATAAAATTCCTTTAAATAAACTTCTATATTTAACTTATCAAAATCAATTGATTTCAGATTTATAAAACAATATTTATAAATTCACAATTATATTTTGTAAAAACTTCAACTTATAAAATCCCTTTATTAACAAATCTCATTTACATTTCATTTATATGCCAAAATCTAATTTATAAGTTAGTTACTTATAAATTGTTTATTTTACAAATTCATTTATTTTATAACTTCACAATTATAAATCTTATTCACTTATAAACTCCATTTATAACTTCATTTTGACACTTATAAAATTCGTTTTATAATTCTAATATTTTAGTTTATAAACTATCAATTTTATAAATCTCCTATACAAATCATTTTACAAAATCATTAACTCCATATTTCACAAAAATCAAATTTTAATTATATTTCCCTAAACATCATAATTTTTATAACATAAAAATTATCACATTTATTTATTCAAAATAAATCCATTCCTTTAACACTTCAAAATTCAACAAAACGTATATTTTCAAAATCACTTGAAAATCATTTTAAATTTGGAAATCATCACTTTAACATTTTTAAAATTCCAAAATAGGCCCAATGCTGCAATAGCACCAAATACATCAATCACGGCATCCATAACATCATATATCATATGATAACAGAATATATATATCAGTATCTGTAAATAAATCGATATTGGTGAGGAATCCAGTTGGACCCCTCCACCTATCACCTGCAACAAATATACATATTAGAATGTGTGTACAATGTCCGCTTCAAGGCAGACGCGCGTACAAAGGGTCATCCGCTCATACACGGGAACGCATAGGGTCATCTGCTCCACTAGGCAGGTATATATCCAAATATCAATCAATATACCATATATCATCCAAACAATCATCAATCATCATATAATAAATTATTTCTCACTTATATAAAAATATCAGTGAGTCAAAAAGAGTGAGTTGTACTCACATTGCTTGCAGTCGTCGCTTTAGCGATTTTTTCGGATTAAAATTAAACGAGCATTTAATTTCAATCAAAATTTTCACTAGCTCAAATAAATCCCAATCTAGCTCCATAATATTGCGCTCGTCAATATGGATCCAACGAAATTTGTTTCGTGCGAAATGGACCTCGTATGAAGAAGTTATAGTATTTTAAAGATTGAACAAATTATTATATATATAAATTCACAAATTTATTTTATCTTCAAACCCTAGATTAATATCAGCCGTTCGATTTGCATTCTTTCCATCAGGGCCATGTAAGCCATCTTCATCCCCAGGTCAATAAAAAAAACATGCAAGAACCCAAACATGCCTTCACTTGCCCTTGATTTTCACGACCTTCCCATTGATCGAGATATCGATCAGCGACAATCAACCGATGCGCCGTGCTCCCCTATGCCAACGCCTTGAACCACATGGCACTCAGCCATTTATTGACGTTGATAAACGTATGTGAAGGTAGCATGAATGGAGGCGAACTGCTGCCACCTCGCGATGTCGTGGACGATCTCCACCGTTGGATTGAAACGTCTCGACGAGATCTTCATTTTTGTAGTCGATAGTTTCCGGTAATTGTGGATAGATCGTGAGTTATCGAGAGGGGAAGTTTGATGATTTTCTGCCATAGAAAACGAAAGAGGCGGCCTGACCTAGGTTGGTTAGGGTTTTGACATAATGAAAGTGTTGAGGTCCTTGTATATAAAATTGCAAAACACTATTCATCTTGAAAAATTTTTCCAAACTCGAAACGAAGCGTGCTGCCTGGCATTTATAATGTTTTACTCTATTTCGAACGCAATGGAATATATATCGGAAGCCAATTCGATCGTATTCGAAAGATAGGTTTTTGAATCGACAAATTTAAATTTAAAATTCACTCAAACCGATTTCCTACGCGTTTTAGCTTGCCCGGGACAAACCGTACATCCTATTGACATGAAATTAGAAATCATACAATAATTTAACATTACAGATCCGATGAAACTAGTTTCGTCAAAATCCGAGACTGTTTGAAAAATGACTATTTTCACTCGCTAATTAAATATTAAAATATTCAATTTTTTACAAATTAACTTTTAATTCAATTTTAAAAGTTCTGTAACGTCATTCTAATTCAAATAAGATTTAATTCAACTTTATATAACATTTTTATTCATATTTAATCCAATTTACAATTATTTCAGCAATTTCAAATATTAAATTACTAATTTAATTATCCTATTAAATAACTTTATTCGAAATATTATTTATTCAGCTTATAAACTTAACTTTTAGATATCTAAAATCAATTAAATATACGAATTTCAAATGACAGAAATTTTGGGTCGTTACAAGTATATTGTGTTCTGCCCTTGTGCTTTTTAAAAAGAGGAGGGAAGAAAGCTTTACACGGCAAGGTATAGTGATTTGAGTGACGGAAGGGAAGTTGATGTGAATATTGTCAAAATCAATAAACATATGTATGTATTTAAATTCAAATTGTCTCGATTTCGAAGCTCAAAATCTCGATCTCCTATCGAGGCATGCTGCTAGGCATTTATAATGTTATATCCCTATTTCGAACGCAATGGGAAAGGTTTTGAGTCCTAATTCGATCATATGGAGAAGATAGCGTTTTGGACCCAGTTATTATATTGAGTTTTCGATATATATTTCAACGCATTTATATCCCGTACGATCACATAGCAACTCCAAATGCTATGAAATTTGAAATCCAATAATAATACACTATCATGGATCCAATGGAACTAGTTTTGTCGAAATCCAATACTGTGCACCGGAAGGCTATTTTTAAATGTCGATTTAAACTGTATATTTTTAAAACTGAACAAATCACTTTTAAATTCAAATTAATTTTTTTATTATATTCATTATTATCAATATAAATTTTATAAGACTTTAAATTATTTTTCACAATCTTAAAAATAAAGATTCAAAAATTTACAAAATTTTCAATTATTAAATTCAATAATTAAATTGTCCAATAAATAGTTATATTTGAAATTCATGTTAAAAATTTACTTTTAAATATTTAAAAACAAATAAATATTCCAATTTCAAATAACCAAAATTCTGGGTCGTTGCATCTTCTCTCTGACCTTCCCCTTCTCTTGCTTCAAACCTATGAAGTTAAAGCGCTGGCAGATTCAATGCGGCGAAGGTGCAAAAAGTCATAGCGGGGATACATCGAGGATATAACGGGATAGAGCGGATGACTCTAAAATAGCATATAAAACTCATACTTAATGTTTTACAAATATATAAATGGTAATTAATGAAAAATTAACATTAAATTGAATTATAACAAATAAATAAACAATTTAAATAAAAACATGTGTGAATATACTGAAAATAAATGTAAAACTATTATATAACATAATTGAATTTAGTAGAATATTAGAGTACTTTCATTTCTGAAAATATATTAAAAATTCAGTTAAATAAATTAATTTCATAATTTTTATAATGTATAAATGTCATTTTTCAATTCATTTCTTTTAAAAAAGATATAGCAGAAATAGGCGAATATAGTAGGAATAATGGGATATAATAGAAAGAGCGGGGCTTAAAGCAGAAAGTCTATATTTGGGGCTATATGGAAAAATCGTAGCGATAGAAATCCGCTATTGGATATAGCAGGGTTATATCGGAGCATTAACTTCATAGCTTCAAACAAAGAAATCCAAATTTCTCCATCCAGTTATCAACATATGTTCTTTTTTTGGATGGTACTCTTACACACTTCCATATACTTACTAACGCTACTCAAATGGTTAATAAAATAAAATCATAAAACTTACTGCAAAAACACACTTTAAACATAAAAGAAGATTTGAAAGTAAATGATTGGATATTTTATTTAAGTAGTAAAAAAGGTTATTTACTATATTTTATCATAGCATCAAATTTAAGCTATAAGTATACATTACTATTTTAGTCCTAGCTAGGGACACTGTAACGCCCCATCCCGAGACCCACCTTGGCAAAGAGAATTAACAAGTAATTCCGTCTACTAAAGCGGAGAATAGGGATGGTTAAGGGCGACTGTAACAACCCTAGATTTTTATGTATATTTTAATTTTGACTTTATTTTATTTTTAAATTTTTTAACTGGTTCCATTTCAAACTTTTCATTTTTAAATATAAACTTTGATTACTATGTGATTTATAATTCCAAAATGGTATAAATTGAATATTTTCCAGAAATGTTGATTTCGGTAAATTTGGGTCAAACTTTGATTTTTTTAATTTCAAATTCAAATATTTAGATTCTTAAATTTTATCTTTTATTATGAAAATAGGCTTAATAACTTGAATACTGATTTCGTTTCGTTGAAAACAGATTTAAATTGTGAAAGTTATGTATATTCCAATATTGAGTGTAATCTGCTTTATTTAGCAATTCTGTTTATTTTAAATAATATAAACTATATTTTTATTGTCATATTTTATTTTAAAATGTGTCAATATTTCATGTTATATATATTTTGTCTTTTAAATTTTATTAAAGTGGTGTTTAAATTTTCCCAAAGTCTATTGCATTTATTTTCTATTTTTAAAGGCTAGTTTCCATTTTTCTGCTATTTTCTTCATTAAATTTTATTAAATTAATATTTATTTATGTATTTTGTGAATTCATTTTTATTTTTTGTTCTTATCTTTATTTATAAATATTTTTCAAGTACATAAAAATCTTCCAAACTTCATTGCATTTATTTTCATATTTTCATGACTAGTTTGCAATTTTTGCTGTTTTTATTAATTAAATTATATATAATTAATATTTATTTTTTTATTTTTTTTATTTACTATATTTTCGTGTTTTTATCTGTAATTATAAGTAATTTTTCATTTATTAAAATTTGTAAAAGAAATTAGAGAAATATGAAGAGTTTTGACCTTTAACATACCATTGTCTTTTCACCTCCTTTTGTCTTTTCAAATTCAATAACACTTGCATTGATCATTTGCTGACCATATCTCTTTGTTTCATCCGACTCTTCCATTGTTTCTCACGTGAAAATTTTCCCTCAAACCCTAAAAAAAGTTTCGAGCACGTCCAAGAAGAAATTTTGATAAAAACTTTCATTTATTTTTACATTTTCTACTTGATTTACTTGATTTTTGCACTTGCAATCTCTTATGCAGTTCGGCCCCTCCATCTCCAGCGCCTTGGTCGCCTCCACCACCACCTATTCCAGCCACCATACCCTCCTCTCCACTGCCATTCCAGAGCCGAGGCCATCCATGTTGATGATCCACCAAATATGAAGCAAACTCCACCTATATCCAACATAGCTTGGCTACCTTGCTTCCATCACCTCCTCCATCACTTTGGCCGACCATACACCACCACCACCAGCGAATTCCTAACTTGAGCCCACTGCCACATCATCCTCCAGCCCACTATAGACCTGGCCGTGCCCTCCTTGAACTTGGCCGAGCCCTCTAGTGCATAGGAATCCATGATATTTGCCTTGTAGTGTTAGTTCATGCTCATATATCTTTGCTCCATCATTTTGCCAAGCTAGGCCGACCTTTAAGAACCCAAACCAGATCCAAACCATGCCTTTATCCGTGCCATTTCAGATCTGGAGTTGAAGCATAGGTGGTAGAAAGCAAGTGCAAACACTTCGGTGATGTTTTGTGTATTCATTTCTAGCTTTGTTTAATTGAATTTGGGTTGAAAACTTATGTTATATTTATTTATTTTGTCTCATGTATCCAAGGAGATAATATTTGGCTCTTCCACTCATCTTTGTGTCATGTTATCGTGCTTGTTTGGATCACATTCGTGCATTCGTCGTTGTGTCTCCAGCTCAAAACAGTGAGTTATTCTCACCAGACAATATGTACATATATAACTAGTAAATTGACCCCTTTTGAATCTATAAAATGCATTATCATGTTACACATGCTATATTATGATTATATGATATCCACCCATGCTTATACACCTGTTATAACATCTGTTACTGTTATATTATGTTGTTCTGTTATTTTTATCAGTTTGTCACACTGCAAGTTCCCTTTAGATTAGTATCACTATGGGTTGAAATGATACATACCTGAACGGACTTTAGAATAGGAGAAAATCATTATGGGCTGAAATGATAGGCCTGAATGATTTTCAATTATTTTCATTCACTTGGGATTGCCGGTTTGAAAAGATCAAACCCGGGTTTTCTTTGTAAATTACGGGTTGAAATGATATATACCCGTATTACTTTACCTAGGCTAGAAAATGAAATACAGACCCGTTGTTAAAATATATTTTTCTAAAATTTTAAAATATTTTAGAAATGTAAATATTATAATATTTTGATGTAAATTTGATAAAAAAATGATTTTTGTAAAGCATTATTGATTTTCTAAAATTTTATAAGTGAAATAAATAAATGGTAAAATTAGAAAATCTGAAATGTAAGTTATTTTGGAAATTATAATTTGGTGATAAATGGAATTTAAATCAAATATGAAAATATGATAAATTTATGATATTTTGAATTTAAAAGAATTTAAAATTATTTTATAATATATTAATGATTTTTTAATAAAGTTAAATGTGAAATGAATGAATATTTAAGTTGAAATTTTGAAATATAACTAAAATTGGAAATTTGTGAATTTGGCTTAAAAGTGAATTTTAAGTTAAGTAAATAAAAATGAAATTGAGTTATATTTGAAAATTTAAACTTAAGTGTTAATTTAAATTTAATTTAATGAATTTAAAATTTAATGTTGGAATTTTAATAAGTAAATTATTATTAAATTTGATTTTGAATGGAAACTGAACTTATAAAATCATGAATATAAGGGTATTTAAATGATTGTTTTAAAAGTGAAAATGTATAATTATAAGTTAAAAATGAATTAAATAAAAATTTAATTGTTTGTGAAATTATATTGAATATTTGGAATTTAATTAATAGCAATTTTGAAATGCTATTATTTTCGAATGTAAATGATATTACAGCGTTTGTAAATGCTGTAGTTGATAGAAATGAACTAAATGGCTAAATTTAAGTAAGGGCTATAATTGTTGAATTTAAGTAAGGTTTTATTTGAACTAAAGTAACCCTATTATAGCATTTAAATGCTGTCTTTTGTTAAATTGAATTGTTTTAAAAGTAACTTTCCGTAGCATTGTCTAAATGCTGCGAAAAGGTGAATTTTCACTGTTTAATAATTTTAGGGAATGAATGAACTTTGAAAAGATTTAAAATTTTGGAAATTTGATAATTTAATTGTTAAATATAATAACTTCATTTTATGATTTAAAAGGAAGTAATTTGTTTCGAAATATAAACTATTTTGAAATGTGTTTTGTAATGGTATTTAAATTAAATAAAAATGAATGTGGTTTGGAAGATATTATATTTTGATATTATGAAATGGATTTTGAATGATATTGAATTTTGAAATGATATTTTATTTTGAAGTATAAAATACCATTTTGAAATTTTAACCACGGGATGTATTTAATTTATAGTTTAACTGATTCCTTAAGGATGGACGATCCCAAGCATCCTTTAAGTTATTATGCATTTCTACTACAGCTCACTTGAGTTGGTTTACATTATATAAGTATATATTGTCCTGACTCGAGTGTTTTGTGTTTTACTTTACGCTCGGGTCAGCCTGAGTATTTACAGCTTAGCTTTGGATTTCTTTTCTGGAGCTAGGAATCGCTGGAGATTCTACTTGTCTAGTTATCTATTTCCTTTCAGTTTTCGTTGTTCTATTTCAGCTCTGGTATTTATAAACTTCTATGTATTTGAGATTTCTATTGTATATGTTTCAGACTAATATTATGTATTATGTTTTGAGAGTTTGTTATAGTAGCTTCATGAACTACTATGGTATTTTTATTTTCGCTGCGAGCTATTCTGATATTTTTGTGTCTGTGATTCTGTGATTGTATTTCATTTGCTCCAAATTTATTTACAACTCGGTATTTTGAGCAATTCAAGTCCGACATGTGCGGATGCGAATGGCTAAAAATATCGGGTTGTTGCAGTTGGTATCAGAGCTTTGGTTTTAGGCAAACCTTAGCCTGCGGAGCAAAAACTCATTAGAGATAGGGTAGAAATACCCTAGAATGAGTGAAATCAATCTCAGATTCCTTTCTTTGTGAGAGAACGTATTTTCGAAGTATAAAATGATTTCCAAATGATTTTTATTGGATTTTCAAAGATTATTTTGGTATAAAAATGTTTTTATTTCGAAATCAAGGTTTTCTAAACTTCATCTCTTCGGTATCCACCTTGTTAGAAATCTCTTTGTTAAGATTCTTATCGACTAGGGATTCCTTGAACTTTGGAACACTCCCACTTGTTTTGGAATCCAGTCTTGTTTTCCCCATTTTTCCTTTTAATTTTGGAGCATTCCGTAACTCTACTTTGGAATGACCTCTCTAAAGAGCGGTGATTCCGTAAATCTTTGAATGATTTGTAAAGGGGTGAAACTCCTTTATAATTGGCATTGATTCACTGAAGATTTTTGTATCCTCGGATGTCGATGCTATCTATCTCCTGCTCTATCCGGATTCTATCTCTGGCGATCGAAGGTCGATTTGCCTTAGATTTCCGTATTGATTATATTCCTAAAGTCTCGGTTGACCGGTTAAGTTCGCCCGCGATTTATATAGGCTTATCTATCCTTATTTGGTAATTAAATTATCTCATATTCGTTTGAGTTTATCTTCGAACTAGAATTCTATATGATTAGAGTTCCTCTAATTTTGAATTTTTGTTTGTTTGAAATCCTTCCTTGAATCATCCTTTGGAAATTTGTATTTGGTTGTATTTTGATATTGTGCATACATCGAAATTATTAAGGATGGCCATATTTTTATATATAAAAGTGAAATGTTTTCGATAAGGATTATATACCTTTCAAAAATGAAAATTTGAAATTACGAAAAAATTTGAAATTTTGAAAAATTTATAAGAACTTGATTTATACAAAAATGATTTATAACTGAAGGGTTTCGAATTTGAATTTCGAGGAATCGAATTCCGTTGTTTTGAAATCGGTTTTAAGATTTTGGAAAATATATAATAATAATATGATTTAAAGATATATATATATATATTTCAAATAAGAAATGTTTCAAATGTATTCGAATGAATTTCAATGATTTCGAAGGAATTTCAAAGAAGTCTTTCAAAGTTAATTGAAGTCCAGAACTCACTTATGTCGCTGGAAAATAATTTCGGTGATGAATGCATGCATCATCGACATTGATTTTCGAGTTTCTGAGCGAGAGAGAGGCCACTCTAGTAGCTTTGCTATGCGAGTGATTTTGTGAAACCAATTTTGATTTTAGATTTCGAAGTATGGTTTGATATTCGAAAGATCGATCTGTATATATATTTGAAAAGATTTAAAGTAAGCCGGTGTTCAGTCCTCAAGTTTCAGATTTTGAAACCTAACTTTTGAAATTGATTTACTGATTTAGTTTTGATTTCCAACTCTTGGATTGAAAATATGATTTCTTCGACTATTTTAAGATCCGAGCACTTCCAAATCAAGGTTAACTTTTCAAAGCTAATTTTTTTTTGAAAGGTATAAGGTATTTGATAAAGAATATAAGTTTAGTTTGTATGTTTCAAGTATGAAATAATATGATTTTTATAAGTTGAAACTGTTTTGTTACGTAAATAAATAAGACTATTTTGAATTATACTAATATGAAATTTAGTTTGAAATGTTTTGGATAAAAATTAGTCTTCAAATGTTTGAGAAAAATTTGGTTTTAAATGTTTTAACTTAGTAACATCTTTATGAAACTATTTATTTAACAAGTTGGAATAGATACATAAGTTGTACGTATGCTGTTTTATTCCCATAATTAATTTGATCTAAGTTTGAGTACACAAGTTCGAGGTGAATTACACCATTTTGTATTAGGATTTTTCATTTGATTCTTTATGGCTAATATTTGATATGGATTTTGGGCTTGATTCTAGAATTCTCTTTCATAGTATATGGCTATGCAAGGAGACTGATGGCTTCTAGTCGAGAAGCCATATCGAAGTCCGCATTAGGGAAGTCAAATGGACAATACTAGTTCGAAAGCGAACTTGTGTGATCAAGCGAGCGATCGAATGTAATGTTGCGAAATAATGACATATGTAAGTAATAATGAAGTAAAATTTGAGATATACGAAATTATAAAATTTAGTCTTGAAATATGGTATATTTAAGCCTTGAAATATATTTAAGACTGAATAGTTTATTTTGTGGATCAAATCTATAAAAAAATATTAAGTGAATTGAACTGATGGTTTGAATTGAATTAAAATTTGAAAATTTTAGATTTAAGTTTAATTGAATAAATTTGTGAAATGTAAAGAATCAAGGGAATGTTTTATGATTTCAAATGTATGATTTTCAAAGTAGAATGATTTCAAGTATTTTGATTTTGAAAGATTTATAACTTTGAAAGTATTATGATTTTGAAGTGAATATAGGTTTAAAATGGAAATGAATGTGTTTGACCAAAAATATTGTTGATTTGGAAACCAGGAGTATTTTCTAAACCTATTGTTTTAAGAAATTTTGAAACTAAATATATATAACTTGAAAGAAATGATTTGGTGACATCATATATGATTTTAAAATTTAATTGATATCGAAATGGTTTGAAATTTAGAACCTTGTTTTATTAAATACTTGATTTGGGAGCTATCGAACTTATATAAAAAATGATTTGTATAAGTAAACTGTTGAATTGGAACTGTTGATTTGAAAGGGTACCCAACTTTGAAAAGTGAAATCTTATATAATCGAAATCTATATAAGTGTGATTTGATATACTAGTATTTTGAAAAGTATTTGATTTGAAATGAAATCTTATATAAAATGGACTTTATATAAGTATGATATTTGAAAGTGATTTTGAAAGGTACTATATGATACATATTTTCGAAGTAAAGATATGGAAAGTGCCTTCTGCTTGATATCCGCTTTGTGGCCACATTGTGGATTCATTCTATCGATATTATTCTCTCTCTTTGATTTGGTTTCTAGATATGATACTCGAGTGTCCATCGAATTCCATGGTGATCTCCATGGTCTTATGATCGCGACTGCATAGCGCAACTGCCTGGCTGAGCTGGCCTAGGGGTACGGATTGTTTCCTGGGGGATCCAGGCGTAACCATTGTGTATCCTGCACTCTATGTAGGTCGCATTAGTAGCGCAAATGCCTGGCTGAGCTGGCCTGGGGGTACGGATTGTTTCCTGGGGGATCCGGGCGTAACCATTGTGTATCCTGCATTCTACTCGTCATCAAGGCATAACTCGCAGGGCTGAGAAAGCTTACGGATACGGATTGTTTCCTGAGGGATCCAGGCGTAACCATTGTGTATCAGCGATCCATGGTTAGACAACTGTTTCGGTTTGGTTGATTTGTTTGGATTGTACTTTCCATATCTGTTTTTAAAAGTGTTTTCATTATTTTCACTAGGTGTTGAAACAAGTCTACCAAGTACTTGGAGAATTCTAGCTTTGCGCCTGATCAACGCATAGCCAGAGTCTGTAGGAACAAAAGTAAACTTGTTAAGACATCGAGTTATTAAAGTATTTTGATGAAAGTATCTTGATAAAGTACTATATAAAGAATATTTTGATCAGTTATTTTCCCTTCTAAAGATTTTAAAATGTTTAAAAATTGTTTACTTTGAACCATCAGATTTGAATCAAATGACTATTCATCATATTATAAAATGTTTAAAATATTATGAAATTTTAATTGAAATGTATAATGGTTTAAATAATGGTTCATCCTTTTCTTTCAACCTGCTTTCCCTCCTAGCTACTTTCTCCCTACCTTCTTTCGAATGTCTTCCAACCTATTTCTCTTTCTAGTTGTTTCTCCACTTCCTTCCTTTTCGAGGACGAAAAGATTTGAGTGGGGGAGAGTGTAACAACCCTAGATTTTTATGTATATTTTAATTTTGACTTTATTTCATTTTTAAATTTTTTAACTGGTTCCATTTCAAACTTTTCATTTTTAAATATAAACTTTGATTATAATGTGATTTATAATTCCAAGATGGTATAAATTGAATATTTTCTTGAAATGTTGATTTCGGTAAATTTGGGTCAAACTTTGATTTTAAATTTCAAATTTAAATATTTAAATTCTTAAATTTTATCTTTTATTATGAAAATAGACTTAATAACTTGAATACTGCTTTTCGTTTCGTTGAAAACAGATTTAAATTGTGAAAGTTATGTATATTCCAGTATTGAGTGTAATCTGCTTTATTTAGCAATTCTATTTATTTTAAATAATATAAACTATATTTTTATTGTCATATTTTATTTTAAAATGTGTCAATATGTCATGTTATATATATTTTGTCTTTTAAATTTTATTAAAGTGGTGTTTAAATTTTCCCAAAGTCTATTGCATTTATTTTCTATTTTTAAAGGCTAGTTTTCATTTTTCTGTTATTTTCTTCATTAAATTTTATTAAATTAATATTTATTTATGTATTTTGTGAATTCATTTTTATTTTTTGTTTTTATCTTTATTTATAAATAATTTTCAAGTACATAAAAATTTTCCAAACTTCATTGCATTTATTTTCATATTTTCATGACTAGTTTGCAATTTTTGCTGTTTTTATTAATTAAATTATATATAATTAATATTTATTTTTTTATTTTTGTTTATTTACTATATTTTCGTGTTTTTATCTGTAATTATAAGTAATTTTTCATTTATTAAAATTTGCAAAAGAAATTAGAGAAATATGAAGAGTTTTGACCTTTAGCATACCATTGTCTTTTCACCTCCTTTTGTCTTTTCAAATTCAATAACACTTGCATTGATCATTTGCTGACCATATCTCTTTGTTTCAGCCGACTCTTCCATTGTTTCTCACGTGAAAATTTTCCCTCAAATCCTAAAAAAAGTTTCGAGCATCTCCAAGAAGAAATTTTGATAAAAACTTTCATTTCTTTTTACATTTTCTACTTGATTTACTTGATTTTTGCACTTGCAATCTCTTATGCAGTTCGGCCCCTCCATCTCCAGCGCCTTGGCCGCCTCCACCACCACCTATTCCAGCCACCATACCCTCCTCTCCACTGCCATTCCAGAGCCGAGGCCATCCATGTTGATGATCCACCAAATATGAAGCAAACTCCACCTATATCCAACATAGCCTGGCTACCTTGCTTCCATCACCTCCTCCATCACTTTGGCCGACCATACACCACCACCACCAGCGAATTCCTAACTTGAGCCCACTGCCACATCATCCTCCATCCCACTACAGACCTGGCCGTGCCCTCCTTGGCCTTGGCCTAGCCCTCTAGTGCATAGGAATTCATGATATTTGCCTTGTAGTGTTAGTTCATGCTCATATATCTTTGCTCCATCATTTTGCCAAGCTAGGCCGACCTTTAAGAACCCAAACCAGATCCAAACCATGCCTTTATCCATGCCATTTCAGATCTGGAGTTGAAGCATAGGTGGTAGAAAGCAAGTGCAAACACTTCGGTGATGTTTTGTGTATTCATTTCTAGCTTTGTTTAATTGAATTTGGGTTGAAAACTTATGTTATATTTATTTGTTTTGTCTCATGTATACAAGGAGAATTAATATTTGGCTCTTCCACTCATCTTTGTGTCGTGTTATCGTGCTTGTTTGGATCACATTCGTGCATTCGTCGTTGTGTCTCCAGCTCAAAACAGTAAGTTATTCTCACCAGACAATATGTACATATATAACTAGTAAATTGACCCCTTTTGAATCTGTAAAATGCATTATCATGTTACACCTGCTATATTATGATTATATGATATTCACCCATGCTTATACACCTGTTATAACATCTGTTACTGTTATATTATGTTGTTCTGTTATTTTTATCAGTTTATCACACTGCAAGTTCCCTTTAGATTAGTATCACTATGGGTTGAAATGATACATACCCGAATGGACTTTAGAATAGGAGAAAATCATTATGGGATGAAATGAAAGGCCTGAATGATTTTCAATTATTTTCATTTACTTGAGATTGCGGGTTTGAAAAGATCAAACCCGGGTTTTCTATGTAAATTACGGGTTGAAATGATAATACCCGTATCACTTTACCTAGGCTAGAAAATGAATTACAGACCCGTTGTTAAAATATGTTTTTCTAAAATTTTAAAATATTTTAGAAATGTAAATATTATAATTTTGATGTAAATTTGATAAAAAAATGATTTTTGTAAACCATTATTGATTTTCTAAAATTTTATAAGTGAAATAAATAAATGGTAAAATTAGAAAATTTGAAATGTAAGTTATTTTGGAAATTATAATTTGGTGATAAATGGAATTTAAATTAAATATGAAAATATGATAAATTTATGATATTTTGAATTTAAAAGAATTTAAAATGATTTTATAATATATTAATGATTTTTTAATAAAGTTAAATGTGAAATGAATGAATATTTAAGTTGAAATTTTGAAATTTAACTAAAATTGGAAATTTGTGAATTTGGCTTAAAATTGAATTTTAAGTTAAGTAAATAAAAATGAAATTGAGTTATATTTGAAAATGTAAACTTAAATGTTAAGTTAAATTTAATTTAATGAATTTAAAATTTAATGTTGGAATTTTAATAAGTAAATTATTATTAAATTTGATTTTGAATGGAAATTGAACTTATAAAATCATGAATATAAGGGTATTTAAATGATTATTTTAAAAGTGAAAATGTATAATTATAAGTTAAAAATGAATTAAATAAAAAATTAATTGTTTGTGAAATTATATTGAATATTTGGAATTTAATTAATAGCAATTTTGAAATGCTATTATTTTCTAATGTAAATGATATTACGGCATTTGTAAATGCTGTAGTTGATAAAAATGAACTAAATGGATAAATTTAAGTAAGGGCTATAATTGTTGAATTTAAGTAAGGTTTTATTTGAACTAAAGTAACCCTATTATAGCATTTAAATGCTGTCTTTTGTTAAATTGAATTGTTTTAATAGTAACTTTCCGTAGCATTGTCTAAATGCTGCGAAAAGGTGAATTTTCACTGTTTAATAATTTTAGGGAATGAATGAACTTTGAAAAGATTTAAAATTTTATAAATTTAATAATTTAATTATTAAATATAATAACTTCATTTTATGATTTAAAAGGAAGTAATTTGTTTCGAAATATAAACTATTTGGAAATGTGTTTTGTAATGGTATTTAAATTAAATAAAAATGAATGTGGTTTGGAAGATATTATATTTTGATACTATGAAATGGATTTTGAATGATATTGAATTTTGAAATGATATTTTATTTTGAAGTATAAAATACCATTTTGAAATTTTAACCACGGGATGTATTTAATTTATAGTTTAACTGATTCTTAAAGGATGGGCGATCCGAAGCATCCTTTAAGTTATTGTGCATTTCTACTACAGTTCACTTAAGTTGGTTTACATTATATAAGTATATATTGTCCTGACTCGAGTGTTTTGTGTTTTACTTTACGCTCGGGTCAGCCTGAGTATTTACAGCTTAGCTTTGGATTTCTTTTCTGGAGCTAGGAATCGCTGGAGATTCTGCTTGTCTAGTTATCTATTTCCTTTCAGTTTTCGTTGTTCTATTTCACTCTGGTATTTATAAACTTCTATGTATTTGAGATTTCTATTGTATAAGTTTTAGACTAATATTATGTATTATGTTTTGGGAGTTTGTTATAGTAGCTTCATGAACTACTATGGTATTTTTATTTCCGCTGCGAGTTATTCTGATATTTCTGTGTCTGTGATTCTGTGATTGTATTTCATTTGCTCCAAATTTATTTACAACGCGGTATTTTGAGCAATTCAAGTCTGACATGTGCGGATGCGAGTGGCTGAAAATATCGGGTTGTTACAGCGACCATCTATAATTTTGTCTTAAACATCTACCGAATACGTCGATAAATGCAATATAATTTTTCTTTTTAACTAAAGGGGATCGACATACCCAGTAAATTCTTAATCCAAAACTATAGGTGGCTAATGGATATATCAGAACAAAATACAATAACTAAATGTAAAGCATATCACAGAACAGTAATCAACATCATATATATACATATACACCGATACATGTTTAGTACATTCAATATGAATACAATAAAGGCGGTACACGACCACACCATATGCATCGAATCAAATGTAAAAACATCAGAGTATGCGGAAGAAATAAACTACTCAAGCGAAAGAAGAGCTGATATCCAACATCAACTTCAAGCTAAGTCCAATAGATGATACCTGTAACAACTCGGTCTGACCCGAGTGAAAACACACGGGTCAGGCTAGCTAAAATCATCAGTTAAACAGAATAATCAATAAGGACAAGTAGGTGGAAGCTATGGTGTCTTTTTTTATTAAAGGATGTCATGCACTAAATAAGGTTTCAACATCATAAGAAAGGACAACATCTCTTCTTGGAAAGTAGAAGAGATAATGATCATAAAGTCATACTCAAGTGGCATAACTGACACTTAAGCAAATGGAACACCGACGAGCATAGATTTAAAGACAAGACCCAATAAACATCGCTTCTGCCTCATATCATCGACGTTATAAAAGAATATGGATAATGACTTTAAATGATTCAATTATCTTCTTAGAAGTGGTCATCAATATAACAAAACATCAGAGGTACATATCCTTCATACATAGAATAAAACGCATATGAATGTGCCTCATCTCATTGGCACATACTAAGGATCATTGAAGGAAATATAAAACCCAATCATAAAAGAAGCATTATACTTATTCATACCTCATCTCATCGGTATGAATATAGATACATCTCAAATCCATCACTAAAGCTCATCACAAAATATTCTTCATAATCATTTATACCTCATCTCATCGATATAAATTTATAAATACATCTCAACTCCATCTTAACATCAAGTAGTCTATAAAATCATCAAATCATCAATCCATAATGCAAATAACTCAATCAAAGAATAACATCATAAATGATTTCACCATATATGTATACATCTCCTCTGGCACTAGGATATCAATGTAGTAATCATCTAAAGACGGTGAAGTCTAAAACATCAAAACTCAAAAAAATCCCGGATTAGCCAGATCCTCGATTGCATGCCGAAGCAATGCTACGCACGCTACATCGCGACTAGTACTACTATTTGGTACCATAAACATCATGATGACTGGAGTCAAAAAACATCTTAACATCGTGAACATCGTGAATGACTATAGTCTACAACATCATAATGACTCCCAGTCACAAAGACCTGAGTTAATAACATCGTGATGATCGGAGTAGCAACTACATCGTGATGACTCCAATCGAGTACTCGTGGTCTGTAGTACTAGTAAACATCGTGAATGTGTCTCAACTTCTCGGATAGGAACCCAATAGGTGTTAACGTACGTACCATACCATACGTTCGCCCCTAATGGTTTACTAGCCGTTAGTTGTTACCACACTAGTAAAACATCATAAACGTCAAGAAAATATACTCGACCTCGTCTCATTGGCGAGTAAATACAATACATGCTCGTCTCATCTAATTGACGAGTACCGGTAGCATCGTGACTTGTCTCATCTCATCGACAAGTAAAAATTCATCATAAATATCAAAATCATCATAAATCCATCACAACAACTTGCCTCATCTCCTAGACAAGTAAAAGAATATCATGATGGTTATTTCTAACCATAGTTGCAAATTAAAACTTAACACCAACATTGCCTCATTTCATCGGACATCACAAAATGCATCTAGATTGGTTCGTCGTCGAATGTACTCAAAGAGTAATTCTTAAACCAATAACCTTCACCAAAATTTGGTAACTTATAAATCAACTTAAAATAACACTTCAAATTGGTTTTGATGAAAATCGTGCTCGAAAACAATGAAAACCAAGAGGGATATCTCAAAACCGATAACTTGAATTCAATACGAATTCAATTCAAATTTAATCCAAAATCAATTCAAATTCCATTTAAAATTTGAATTTCAAATCTTCAAATATAGCTAGCCTACTGATAGGCATCATAGCTCTGAAAATATCTCAAAAACATCATTAAAACCGAAGAGAATAAGAGCAAACGAGCTAATACAATTCTAAGGTCAACGATTGTTGTTGCTGTCATTTTGCTCTCAAGACAGCAACATACAACCATAATTGTGACCAAGCAAACTTCAAAATTCTAGAAAACGCAATGAATAAAACATGTAGCACATGATCTAAGCTTTTCGAAACATCCAAAATTATCAAATGTGGTTAAGAATCGAAGAAGTTATGGTCAAATTCGTTTCGGTTTCAAAAACAGAGCAAATATTGATTTTGCTCTCGGGTTAGCAGTAGAAAAATTAGATTTTGACATAGGTAACCTAAAAATTACATAAAACTCAAAACATGAAAGTTGTAACACATGATTTATTCTTTCCGTAGCATCTAAAATTATCAAAATCGGTTAAGAAACGAAAAAGTTATGGCCAATTTCGTTTTAGCATCAAGGACAGAGCAAATATTGGTTTTGCTCTCGGGATAACAGTATAAAAATTCGATTTTGACATAGATAACCACAAAGATACAGAAAACTCAATACATAAAAGTTGTAGCACATGATTTAAGCTTTCAGGAGCATCCAAAATTATCAAATTTGGTTAAGAAATGAATGAGTTATGCCCAAAATAATTTCTCAGACTTGTGATTGTTGTTGCTGTCATTCGCTCTCTGGACAGCAACAAACAAGCACGATTTTGATCAAGAAAACTTCAAAATTTTAAAAAACTCAAAGCATGAAACTTGGCCCTTTGTCTGCGCTTTGCAGAACATCCAAAATTATGAAATTTGGATGAAAATTGTAAAAGTTACGGTCAAAACAATGTGGCAACAGAAAACAGAAAATAACAAAGACGAAACGTAATCTTATTAATACGAAAATTCAACTCAAAACCTTGTTTTTAGCTAGAATTTGCAAGCTATTACACTTACCTATTGATTTTCAGTGAATAAGTAAGGATTTGCAAGCAAGGTTGAGCTTTTAGCATAAGATTGGAGCCCTAAACACTTGAAAATAGAAAAAAAACAATACATGCAAAGAAGAAATTGATCAAAACAAAATTTACAGTAAACAATTCTAGGGTTTTACATGGATTCTTAGATAGAATAGGTTAGAGATTACCTTCTTTTATGATTCTAACTTGATTTAGGCTTTTAAATTTGCAAATATTGAGCTTGGAAGATTAAATTTTGAACAGGGTAGCCATTGTTTTGTACTTTGAAGCTTTTTCTTTTCTGATTTAGGTTTTACTATAATGAGTTTTGGGAGAAAAGGAACAAACTTCATCAGAAAACACTAGAGTTTGGGTTATTGGATGTTTACTATACCCAGTTAGTCCATTCTCATACTTAGAAAATTATTTAGGCTAATATACATGGGTTTTAAACCATTTTTAACATAACTTTCTTATATTAACTTCTTTTTACATGAGACAAAATGCATTATTCATATTTTAACAAGGTTAACATGATTAACACAATAATTTTTTTTACACTTAAAATTATTATTTTCCCAATAAACTATTAATTTACACAGTATTTGACAATATTGTTATTTTTAGACAAAAACCACAATTGTAAACAATCTAATAAAAATCATTTCTTAACTCAAATAAGTGTATTAAATGTTTTCACACTTTTTTAAAATATTACAACACTATTTTCAATCACTAATACACTTCGAAAAATTCATTTTCTTCTTTTAGCCCTTTTTATTCGCTATAAAAGGCTACTATTGGAATAAAATTCCCATACTTCCCATTTTGACTCAATAAATAACTAACATCATTTATTTTCAAACCAATTTCACAAATAAAATATTCTAAGCTAATGTTCACTCATTTATATTTATTCCAACCATCAATATGTTGAAATAACATCTTATGAGATAAATTAACTCACATAAATTAAAAACCCAAGTTTTATTCATCAAAACATTGTTTATATAAAATAAACAATAACTCATTTCATTCCTCTAATTCATTTATAATCACAATATTAAATTATTAGTTGCATTATAATTTAATATTAACGGTAATCTCCAAAATCCAGGTTGTTACAGACTTCTCTCCTTAACAAAATTGTGTCCTCGCAATTTCTAGAGGAAAAATGTTGTAAACAACACTAAAGATACAATCATCGAAGGATAAAGACAAGCTCAAATTCCAAGCCATTCATACTCTCAATATAGAATGATAGAAAGAAACAAGGAAAAACTCACTTGGTTAATTCAATTGCCTATCATATGCCAGTATAGTGATTAGCAAACCATCGAATTTTCCAAGCAACTCGAAAGAATTTCGAAGATCTTTCGTCTTGAATCAAAACTCAATAAGATGCTCAATAAATAATTAATCGAAAATGATTGATTGCTCAAAACTCTATGAATAGAGTCGGGATCAAACTCACTCAAACCCGAACTCTAGACAATAAAGAAGTTCATCAACAATATTTTCCGCATAATAATACGGAAAGAACATCCTCACAAAAAGATAAACATAATAGACAAGATTGATAAATCACAAGATGGGTTCTCATAAGGCCACCCACTCGAAGGACTGGGAAAAATGCACGTCGTTAATAATAGCTCAAAGATAGAATATACTCAAGAATAAGGATATAGGCTCGAATTAACTTTTAATCCAAGATATTTAGGATTTTTAAATCTCAACATCTTTTAAATTTTAAATCTCAATTTTCAACATCTGAAAATTTTCAAAAATTTTACTATATTACTTAGTAAATAATTTAGTACTCAAATTAAAAGTCCAAATTTCTTCTCTTACTTCAAAATTAATTTCCAAAGAAATTTGTAAATCCATAATAATATTCCTGAAAATAAATATAGGGTTTAAATTCTCTTTAATATTTTTATTAAACCACTTAAATAGCTTAAAAAAATCTTCAAATTCTCTTATAACTCTTCTCTTAAAACATCCAATGTATACAATATAGATTCTAAAATCTCAAAATATACTTCGAATAAAGCACAGCTCAAAAATAATCTCATTTATATTCTCATCTTTATAATTTAAAAATAGATAAATGGAATTGACTCGCCACTGAGTCTCCAATAAATAAATATATATGTTGGCTGTAGAGTTGACCGAATGATCAAAACTGCCTCGCCACTCTGTTGCTCGTCTCTAAAATCAATGGCTGCAATTACCAAAATAAATTTAATATTTAATCTGAAAATATTATTTTCAAAATCTTAATTTTTAAAACACAAACCATCGTGTCTGATTGCCTCATCATAGCATTTATGAGATTCCTATCGATAACGTTGATCAGGCGTATCGACTAGAACTCTTAACTACTCGATGGACAACCCAACACTCATAAATTATTTTATAAAAGAAATACTACTCATGTAAATTTATTCTCAAAATATTCTTTTATTTTTTTTAAATATCTCAAAGCTCAAATTTCTCTTTAAAACTCATATTTATATAGCTTCAAAACTCAAACCAAAGAACATTAAGAGAATGCATCGAGATATTCCTAGAGTACTCGATTCTCAAAATCAGCAAAAGGAGATAGAGTGTTCATCAATCTTACGATGTCACCAGCCACTCCCAAAAATATCAAGATATAGGATAAGAAGGTATTCTTCTCGAAGGAGAAGAAGCACACAATCCACGAATGACTACTTCAAATGGAGTAATGCTACAAAGGATAAAATTGATCGAGTATCTGAAAAGAACACTCAAACGAAGTTGAATAATAAACTCAACCAAACTCAAACAATCTAGAAACTCACCTCGTTCCCTAGTGGATATCTTCGTGGAAGGATAACCGAAGAGCTAAGAGCCAGGAATAAGGTTACCTCAACACTCGATTGCCCAATTGGATGTCAAATCCAAACGGACTCAAAAAAACTCAACAAAGTCACCATGATTGGAATTTGAGATATATCATCAACATATCGATACTCAAGAGTGAATACAGAAACTTCAAAATCATCATTAACATTCCAAAGTGATAGAAATAATAAACGAATCAAATTAGGATGCTTAAATAAATATAGGATCCTATAACAACAAAAGGATCAGACTTTACATCAAATAAGTCAATCTATCTCAAATCAAATACATCTCAAGATAGTGAGTAGTAATCAAATACTCACTAAAGAAACATCAAATAAAAAAAATCTCAGAATGCCCACAACGAGCCAATCGTTGTGGGTCCCTTCAATAGGATTCACAACTCTCAAAGGAATGCAACAAGAATGCTCAAAGAAATAAATTAGCTCCATCGATACGAACTCACTCGTATCGACAAAAAAGAATAGAATAATCCCAAATAAGATTTTATATAAGATAAGATGACATCAAACTCTATTATGGAATACTACGGAATACAATATATCTATATTGCTAGACATATTCCATCTCCACAATCCCAAAACTCAAAAAAGAATCAAGGCTCGATTCAAAAACAAGCTTTAATAAAGGACAACGATTCACCCTTATTGTACTTCAATGTATCATGATATACGTACTGTTCTATGTTTTTTCTACTTTGTTCTGACTACAGCTCTGATACCAAGCTGTAACGCACCACATCGAGACCCAGCTTAGCAAAGAGAATTAACAAGTAATTCCGTCTACAAAAGCGGAGAATAGTTAATTTTGTCTTAAAGATCTACCGAATACGTCGATAAATGCAATATAATTTTTCTTTTCAACTAAAGGGGATCGACATACCCAGTAAATGCTTAATACAAAACTATAGGTGGCTAATGGATCTATCAGAACAAAATACAATAACTAAATGTAAAGCATATCACAGAACAGTAATCAACATCATATATATACATATACACCGATACACGTTTAGTACAATTCAATATGAATACAATAAAGGTGGTACACGACCACATCATATACATTGAATCAAATGTAAAACATCAGAGTATGCAGAATAAATAAACTACTCAAGCGAAAGAAGAGTTGATATCCAACATCAACTTCAAGCTAAGTCCAATAAATGATACCTGAAATAACTCGGTCTGACCCGAGTGAACACACGGGTCAGGCTAGCTAAAATCATCAGTTAAACAGAATAATCGATAAGGATAAGTAGGTGGAAGATATGGTATCTTTTTTTTAAATGGTGTCATGCCCTAAATAGGGCTTCAACATCATAAGAAAGGACAACATCTCTTCTTGGAAAGTAGAAGAGATAATGATCATAAAGTCATAGTTAAGTGGCATAACTGACACTTAAGCAAATGGAACACCGACGAGCATAGATTTAAAGACAAGACTCAATAAACATCGCTTCCGCCTCATATCATCGACGTTATAAAAGAATATGGATAATGACTTTAAATGATTCAACTATCTTCTTTGAAGTGGTCGTCAATATAATAATACATCAGAGGTACATATCCTTCATACATAGAATAAAACACATATGGATGTGCCTTATCTCATTGGCACATCCTAAGGATCATTCAAGGAAATATAAAACCCAATCATAAAAGAAGCATTATACTTATTCATACCTCATCTCATCGGTATGAATATAGATACATCTCAAATCCATCACTAAAGCCCATCATAAAAGATTCTTCATAATCATTTATACCTCATCTCATTGATATAAATTTATAAATACATCTCAACTCCATCTTAACATCAAGTAGTCTATAAAATCATCAATCCATAATGCAAATAACTCAATCAAAGAATAACATCATAAATGATTTCACCATACATGTATACATCTCCTCTGGCACTAGGCTATCAATGTAACAATCATCCAAAGACGGTGAAGTCTAAAAAGTCAAAACTCAAAGAAATCTCGGATTGGCCAAATCCTCGATTGCATGCCGAAGCAATGCTACGAGCTCTACATCGTGACTAGTACTACTATTTGGTACCATAAACATCGTGATGACTGGAGTCAAACAACATCTTAACATCGTGAACATCGTGAATGACTATAGTCTATAACATCATAATGACTCCCAGTCACATAGACCTGAGTTAATAAGATCGTGATAATCGGAGTAGCAAACACATTGTGATGACTCTAATCGAGTACTCGTGGTCTATAGTACTAGTAAACATCGTGAATGTGTCTCAACTTCTCGAAGAGGAACCCAATAGGTGTTAACGTACGTTCCATACCATACGTTCGTCCCTAATGGTTTACTAGCCGTTAGTTCGTACCACACTAGTAAAACATCATAAACATCAAGAAAATACACTCGACCTCGTCTCATTGGCGAGTAAATACAGTACATGCTCGTCTCGTCTCATTGACGAGTACTGGTAGCATCGTGACTTGTCTCATCTCATCGACAAGTAAAAATTCATCATAAATATCAAAATCATCATCAATCCATCATAACAACTTGCCTCATCTCCTAGGCAAGTAAGAACATCTTGATGGTTATTTCTAAACATAGTTGCAAATTAAAACTTAACATCAATATTGCCTCATTTCATCGGCCATCACAAAATGCATCTAGATTGGTTTATCATCGAATGTACTCAAAGAGTAATTCTCAAACCAATAATCTTCACCAAAATTTGGTAACGTCTAAATCAACTCAAAATAACACTTCAAATTGGTTTCGATGAAAACCATGCTCGAAAACAATGAAAACCAAGAGGGATATCTCAAAACCGATAACTTGAATTCAATACGAATTCAATTCAAATTTAACCCAAAATCAATTCAAATTCCATTTAAAATTTTGAATTTCAAATTCTCCAAATATAGCTAGCCTACTGATAGGCATCATAGCTCTGAAAATATATCAAAAACATCATTAAAACCGAAGAGAATAAGAGCAAAATGAGCTAATACAATTCTAAGGTCAACGATTGTTGTTGATGTCATTTTGCTCTTAGGACAGCAACATACAAACATAATTATGACCAAGCAAACTTCAAAATTATAGAAAATAAAATGAATAAAACATGTAGCACATGACCTAAGCTTTCCGAAGCATCCTAAATTATCAAATTTGGTTAAGAAACGAAGAAGTTATGGTCAAATTCGATTCGGGTTTCAAACACAGAGCAAATATTGATTTTGCTCTCGGGTTAGCAGTAGAAAAATTAGATTTTGACATAGCTAACCTGAAAATTATAGAAAACTCAAAACATGAAAGTTGAAACACATAATTTGTTCTTTCCGAAGCATCTAAAATTATCAAAATCGGTTAAGAAACGAAAAGGTTATGGCCTATTTCGTTTTAGCTTCAAGGACAAAGCAAATATTGGTTTTACTCTCGGGATAACAGCATAAAAATTCGATTTTGACATAGATAAGCAAAAAACTCAATACATGAAAGTTGTACCACATGACTTATTCTTTCCGGAACATCCAAAATTATCAAATTCGGTTAATAAACGAATGAGTTATGGCCAAAATAAGTTCTCAAACTTGTGATTGTTGTTGCTGTCATTCGCTCTCGGGACAGCAACAAACAAGCAAGATTTTGATAAGCTAACTTCAAAATTTTAGAAAACTAAAAGCATGAAATTTGTAGCCCATTGTCTGTGCTTTGCAGAACATCCAAAATTATGAAATTTGGATAAAAATTGTAAAAGTTATGGCCAAAACAATGTGGGAACAGAAAACAGAAAATGACAATGACGAAACGTAATCTTATTAATACGAAAATTCAACTCAAAACCTTGTTTTTGGCTATTATTTGTAAGCTTTTAGACCTACCTATCGATTATTAGTGAATAAGTAAGGGTTTGCAAGCAAGGTTGAGCCTTTAGCATAAGATTGGAGCCCTAAACACCTGAAAACAGAAGAAAAAAAACAATACATGCAAAGAAGAAATTGATCAAAACAAAATTTACAGTAAACAATTCTAGATTTTAGATAGATTCTAAGATAGAATAGGTTGGAGATTACCTTCTTTTATGATTCTAACTTGAATTAGGCTTTTAAATTTGCAAAGATTGAGCTTGGAAGATTAAATTTTGAATATGGTAGCTATTGTTTTGTACTTTGAAGCTTTTTCTTTACTGATTTAGGTTTTACTATAATGAGTTTTGGGAGAAAAGGAACGTACTTCATTAGAAAACTCTAGAATTTTGGTTATTGGATGTTTACTATAACCAATTAGTCCATTCTCATATTTATAAAATTATTTAGGCTAATATACATAGGTTTTAAACCCTTTTTAACATAACTTTCTTATATTAACTTCTTTTTACATGAGACAAAAAGCATTCTTCATATTTTAACATGGTGAACATGATTAACACAATAATTTTTTTTACATGTACAAATATTATTTTCCCAATAAACTATTAATTTACACAATATTCGACAATATTGTTATTTTTAGAATAAAAACCACAATTTTAAACAATCTGAGTCAAATAAAAATTATTTCTTAACTCAATAAGTGTATTAAATGTTTTAACACTTTTTTAAAATATTACGACACTATTTTCAATCATTAATACACTTTGAAAATTTCATTTTCTTCTCATTTGCCCTTTTTATTCGCTATAAAAGGTTATTATTGGAATAAAATTCCAATACTTCCCATTTTGACTCGATAAATAACTAACATCATTTATTTTCAACCTAATTTAATAAATAAAGTATTCTAAGCTTATTTTCACTCATTTATATTTATTCCAACCATCAATATGTTGAAATAACACCTTATGAGATAAATTAACTCACATAAATTAAAAACCCAAGTTTTATTCATCAAAACATTATTTATATAAAATAAACAATAACTCACATTTCATTCCTCTAATTCATTTATAATCACAATATTAAATTATTATTTGCATTATAATTTAATATTAACGGTAATCTCCAAAATCCAGGTTGTTACAGACACATAATTTACAAAAGGTAAAAAATGGAAATTCTACTTGTAGGTAACGTCGATAGATCCTGGTTGTAACCAAATTTGTTTTATTCATATGTATTAATAAACTATTAGATTAAAAAAGAATGGTTATAGATAATTTGATGGAGAAAATTTGATCCTGCTGTTTGAAGAGAGATAAAGAGATGGGAAGTTGAAATATGAAATTAAGAAAATTATGAAAAGGTGGATGTGGGTGGGTGGGTGGAGTATTAGATTGGGTGAGAGAAGGTTTATAGCGATAGAGCTAGAGGTATGCTCTAAGGTCAGTTACGTATTTTGTTTTGTATATCTAACGTGATAACCAATCTTGTTCAAAATAAAAGATGTTTTATTTTTTATTATATACTTGATATAATGTGTTATATTAATTAATTATTTTAACTAAAAGTATATTTTATAAAAAATCCTTAAATGGTATGTTTTATGATAGTAGTTACAAAGTGTTATAACTATGAGTAATTTATCATAATGAAAATAAATATACCATTTTTTATACTTCCATTCAAGATGTATCGGGGCTAGATATCAGTACATCTTTTGACATTATAGTACGTAGTTCCCCCTAAATCTTGGGCCGTATATTACTCATGACTGCTGGGAGAACCAAGAGGTTACGTATTTATAGTTATTGGATAACTATGGAATGACTCACTCGATAGTTTTCTATTGGTACTAATAACTAAGGTCAAGGGAAAATATTGATGTGAATAATTTACACATTTCTCTCGACTTGAGAATACTATTGATCTTCAAGTGGAAGCTCTGCTTTGATTATAGTTAGATCGCGAAACGACATCCATCGAACAAATATAGTTGGGTCGAGTGGAAGCATTAAAAGTGAAACATTATTCAAGAGAGGATTCGTCTTCTTAGTTATGTAAGGTTAATATCACGATCAACTAATGTCAACTCAAAGGCATAGTCTTTGGCCAAAGCAGTTCGATTAACTATAATTGTTACTATTGAACCAAGAACTTTGTGTTTGGGCTATAAAGTAGAATGTGGATAATACTGGAATTTTGACCATTAGCAAATTCCATAAGTCCTAATGTGATATATTTTTGAATAAGATATTTGGTGTAAATAATTGTCACTACAAGATATTTCTTATAACAAGTAAAATTGGATTTTACTAAAAAATGTGTAAGCGATAAATTTAGCCAAAATGTCACACCACCTACTAAGTGACGTGTGAATGTTCATATTCGAATAGTTAGATATTAATCACTAACTTAATTAATACTTTTGTGTCGCATAACCGTAATGATGAATTGTCTGCAAACCAAATGATTTAATTTATTTATAAAATATTGTAAATTTATTAAATTAAGTGATATTTGAGAAATATTGATTGTTATTTAATTTATTTGATGTTCATAAGTTGTTTGTAATTATCTTAATGCATTTATAAATGTTATATTTGCAGGCATTGATATACGATATCGATGTAATTTAAATAAAAGATAAATGCATGAAATGATTTAATAAAATTTTATGTCATTTGATGGCATGATTTGTGGAAATTTCATGTAATTTGATGACATACCATGTGAAATGAAAGGATTGGAGAGAGTGAGACAATTAACGAAATTAATTAGGAAAGTTTTAATTAAAGAATGGAAAATGTTTCATTCTTTCAAATACAACATATTCTCTAATTCATTCTGTATGTACAAACTCATTCTTTCTTATTCATTCTTTTTCTTTCTCTCCTCCTAACTTTTTATTCGTAGAAACAAAAAAATTCCAGAATCTTCCAATTCCAAATAAAAACATCAAATAAAGGAAAAATGTGGTTCATCCATCTCTAGCAAGGATTGGGCGTAGATCTCGAAGATCTAAAGAGATATCATCATCCAAGGTGTATTCTTTTGGCAACATCTTAAGGTAAAATTTTCATTTTATTTATTTGTATAATCTTCTTATTCATATGTTTAAATTTCTTGCATATCTGTAACGATACGGATTTTTGGTCGTTAATTTTGAACATTTAATTCATTTTAAATATTGAGTTTTGAAACGTGAATGGTTAATATGAAGTTTATTGAGCAAAAACAGTGGAATAAGAATTTAAGTTCCAAATATGGCGATTTAAGTAATAAAAATAATTATTGAGTTAATAATTAAAAATCGTTTAATTAATTGAATTGGAGTAGAATATGAAACCGAAACGATTTCTAATGTCGATATAAATTCTAATTGAATTAGAAATTAGTTAGTAAGATTATAAAACTGAAGATTTCAAGCGATTTTTTAAATTAGGAAATCATCGACTTAATAGACATTTAAAAATAGCGATATGGGGCAAAGTCTCGAAATTTGATGAAACCAGTTCCAACGGATCCGTAATAATGTATTATTATTGGATTTTAAATTTTGTAGTCTTTGGAGTTATCGTTGGTCGTACGGGATAGAAAGCGCTGAAATCAATATCGAATTTAATATAATAATTGGGTCCAAAAAAGCGATCTTATCCACACGATCGAATTAGGACTCGAATATTTTTCCACTGTGTTTGGGATAGGGGTATAACATTATAAATGCCTAACGGCACACCTCAATAGGAGATCAAGATTTCACGGTATGCGATTTGAGATTTTAAAAAGTAAAGAAATAAATAAAATATAAATAGTCAAATTGAATGAACAGTAGAGCCGTCCCGTTTACGTCTCTTCCCTTCTGAAAACACGCCGCCCTACCTTCCTCAACATGCAGCCATTTTCTTTAATTTTAAATCGCGTATACTTCCTTTCTTCCCCATTTTGAAAATCGAAAGAAAGGGAAAATAATTAAGCGATCTACCCTCTCATTCTTTAGAAAATTTCGACGGCTTGTACAAAATAGGCGATTCTACTCCATAATATCTTCGTCCTCATTATGTATTGTGCCGCCAATTTCCTCTGTTGACTTCTGGAAGAAGATCAATATGTTGATCTGGGTGATGCTTGATTCGCAAGTTGCCAAGAGGACGGGGAAATGTCGAGCTTGTTGTTCCGATGATGGAGTCACGCCTTGCTTCCCGTCGGTTGGAATTCATTCGCATCCTCCAAAAATCATGCCGCTTGAGAAGTCGATGTGGGTATGTTGTTATTGTTAAGGATTTTAGGTTGTTGGTTTGGGCGCACGCGGCTGTGGGTGAGGTTAGCACGGAGATGGCCGCGATGGTATCTGGAGCAGATTGGCGACGCGAATGGGGTGGGTGTGGCGACATTGGTGACGGACATGGGCTATCGTGGGTAGTCAGCGGCAGAAATGAGGCCGCGTACGATGGATGTAGTCACGAGCAAAACAATTATTGGTGTGGTAGATCGATGTCGTGCAGTGTGGATGATGGCATGCGTGCATTTCAACGATTGGGACAAAGAAGCGTTTTTCGTTAATGAAGGTAATTAACATTTCCATTAGCTGATTTAATAATTAATTAGAAATTAATTGTTCGATTAATCGAATCTTATAAAATTCATAAATTGCTTATACGAAGTCCAATTCGAGTGTCGATTTTTACATTGGATTCCTAATGATGTAGGATACGAAATAAAATTGGAATGGATTGCAAATAAAATCTAGGTGAGTAAATCTCACTATCTATGGATTGCTAGATTTAATTTTAAATAGTAAAAGTTAATTATTGGATGCCTGGTTGATTTAATAATTAGTATCTGATGAATGATATATTATATATATAGTAGTATATATACTAGTATTTGAAGTGATATTCCCGCACATTATAGCGATGAGACCATATACGCCCCGCATAATAGCGGATGACCTTATATAACGCAATATCCCCCTCGAAGTGGGATTAGTATTTTTATTGTTGACTAACATCTGTAGATGCAAGGAAATAGGTTGGAGGGATCCAATTGAATTCCTTAAAAATGTTAATTATATATGTATAATATGATGTATTAGAATAATCTGTCATAAATTATTATAATGATTAAATAATTGGATGCTACAATGGCATCGGCCTTAATTTTGGTATTTTAAAATGCTACAAATATTATTTTGAAAATTGAGGGATTTATAGGAGATTTTTAATATAAAATATTTTTATCGAATTTCAGACTATTTCAAAAGAAGTTGATTTGGAAAAAATATAATTTGATTTTGAGTTGTACTCAACTATTCGAGAAAAATATCACAATAGAGATTTTTAAAAAATTATGTAGATTATTTTATATAATAGATTTTAAATTTGATATCCTGAAAAATGTAGAAAGGAGTTGACATCGATATTTCAAACGGATTTGAAAAAAAAATGGAACATTTTAAGAAGTGGATTTATAAATGAGGTTTTACAAATGAGATTGTTTTATAAATAAGTGAAAATCAGAGGAGTTTATAAATTTATAAATGATGTTATAAATAAGGAAAATGATGGTTAGTTGATAAATTGGGAATAAAGATTTATGATGTGAATTTATATCGAGTTATGGAAGTCTTTGGAAAAGAAATAGTGGAATCTATTTTTGAATATGAGAATGGTGATATAATTGATATATTATCGATGTGATATGAATTCAGTGGGATTTATAAATTTAAATTGGCAAATGTTGGATTTTTAAAATAGACTTATGTCGAAAAATTAAAATTGTTTTAGATGGGATTTTAAATTACTATACTATTTAACTAAAATTGTTATTTATTATGTTCCGGATAGTTAGTTATTCTAATATTTAATATTTATTGAAATAAATTCTAATTTTATAAATCATCTTTGTAAATTAATTAGTTATTTAAAAATGACTTGGAAATGAGTTATCGATGTTATTTAAAATGTTTTGATATTTTAAAATTATTAAAAATATTTTTAAAAATAGGCTTTTATTCTTTAAAAAAAATACTTATTATTATATATATATATATTTTTAAAAGATTGAAATTTATTTATCGATCCTCTTAAGATTGGAAATGAAGTTTATTAAACGGATATGATTTTAGAAAAGAAATCTTATAGTGGAATTCTGGGAAAGTTAATGAAATTTCCAAGTATTAAAATATACGAGAACTTCCTAAATGGAGTAAATATTCATAGAAAGGAAGTTAGAAATGGGTAGTTGAGAGTATAGATAAGTTTAGTCGATTTTGGAAATTTTATGAATTAATGAATTCCGAGGCTTATAGAATTTGTTAGAATAAAAGGAGGTTAAGGAAATTACAAATAAAATTTGTAAAGGAGTTTGGGAAATAGGAAATAAAAAGAATATTTCCTAAATATTATAGATAAAAGAACCTTAGGGATATACTTATAAACATTCCTAAGTATTGGACGAGAAGGGTTCGAAAATATTAAACTCCGAGATTATTATAGAAATATTTTCAAAATATGATAAATTAGAAGAGGGAAGCGACGAAGATATTCTAAGTATTGAAATGACTCGTGAATATCCTGTTGAGGATACAAGAATTTGAATTTGATTTCAACTAGTGACATATTCGAGTAGTTTGAATATATATGTCTTAGTAAAGATATTTTGAAACAAATGTTTGAAAAATTATAAAACAAGGCCCAGTGTCTGCTATGGATGATTTATTGATAGTTAAATAAACGACTATCAATATTGGCTAATTTCATTAATTTTCAAAGAGACCGGGATCAGATTTGATTATCCGAAAAACAACTTCGATCCGGTTTAAACGTTACAAGTGAATACAGTAAAGATGATGAAGATGGTGATTTGGTTTGTCTAGACCCATGGAAAATTGTATGGACGAATGCTATCAAAACATCGTCATTGAGGACGATGAGCATTCTATGAAATAATGTTTCTTGAAAGGTAACACTTAGCCTCGAACTTCATCAACCTAGAATGACTAAAATAGGGGAGATGCATCAAGGCTAAGCGGGTCGCACCCAATTAGGGTATGTTATCACTTTACTAGATGTCCTCTGAAACCTATATATTATGGATATGGTTGTGCATGAAGGAAGGAGTGCTCGACTGTAAAGGGGGAACACCTGAGGTGATAACATATTCGGTCTATCCAGGTTTGGGGTAGGTCGGTGTTGTGTAGCAGGGGATCCGGACGAGGTCCTTGGTATATTGTTCTAGGGGTGTACTGTGATAGGCGATACCTAGTAGCCTAGTTATCGATGGAATCCATTCTTCGATAAGCGCCGTACGGTTTTGATTGTGCCCAACTATGCTGAAACGTGAGATGCAAGCATTTCAGCTTTTTTCTATTTACTTTCTATAGACACTATTATAATAACGGACGATTTTGATAAAAATTGTTTTGGTTATCGTAAGGTAAAAACCTGTCGTGTTTATATGTGACGTGGTCTTACGGGATACCTTTGTTTTCAAAGGATTTGAGAAAGGTTAATAATTCAAATTGAGTGTGTTTTCTTACGCTGTTTTTCCAGACTGAGTCGGATGTTATTTTATTATGATGCTTGGGTCAGACCCAGTATTACAGATTCAGGATAGGATGCTATGAAGCTCAGAAGACGAGCTGGATGACAAGATGTATTTCCATACTTGATTGGTTTTTTCGCTGTGTGGGGGCAGTTTATTAAACTCTCTAGATTGATTGATGTATATTGTACTCTGATAATGGTATGTATATTAACAGCACAGTTCTTGTATTTAAAATATGTTATTATATATTATAATTTGTTCTGATGCGATTGTGAGATTATGTTATTGTTGTTCTATTTTCTTCTATCTCTTTCTTCTTCTTTACCGTAGTTATTCGCTCTATCATACAATTTGGGTTAAATAGGAGTGAATTATTATCAACTCAAAGGTTACGGAACCACGGGTCGCTACACTTGGTATTAGAGCTGAAGGTTAAGTGAGAACCTTGGCTCTGGTGGGGATTACTCATTAGAGATTGAGTCAGTAGTACTCTAGAATGAGTTGAGTGTAATTATAAATGTGAGTGCGTATATGTTATTGAATATAAAAATGATTTATATTGTGTTAACGTATTGGTTGAGTGGTATTTAAATTCTTGTCGAATAGTGGGACGCCACCAAAACGATGGGATTTTCTAAAGGCTTGAATGTGATAAACTGACATAGTATGGTTTTGAAGCAGGTAATTGAAGTAATTTTACCCAAAATTTATTTTGATTTAAAAGAGAATAATTTTCTTAAAATTATTATAGTGATGTGTTTGGATTGTTATTATATATCCAAAGTAAGATTTTAAAACTTGGAATGGTTATAAAAACCAAATAGAGATCGTATAAGTATTAAGTATACAAACAAAATTAAAACTAAAAATGGAGTCAAGCCAGAATTTGAAATATTTAAATACCGGAGATTTTTGGAAATATTTTCCAAAGTGTTGAAGATAAATAATAGTATTATTATTTTGGAGATATTTTTGAACAGAATAAAAAAAATTAAATGGATTTTGGAAGGGATATAGCACTGAACTCATTAAAATCGTTGGAAAATAATTCAGATGATGATCGCGACATCGTCGATGCTCATTTTCGAGTTTCTAAGTGACAAATTACTACCATAGTAAATTGACATGGAGATTTTTCGGTGAAAACATGTGATTATTTTGAAAATTCTGATGGAATTGTTTTGGATAAAATCAGGATGATTTTGAAATTCGAAGGAAGTGTTTTGTTAAACCAAAAAGAGTATACATATATTTGATTTCAAAGTGATTTGAAATAAATATCAAGTGTTTCAAAATTTAGGAATCCTGTGGGAGATTGTAACAGCCCAACATTTTTATTAAATATTTTAATTCATTTTATTTAAGAACTTTGGGGTTTTATTGTTTAAAGTTTGAATTTTAAAATTTGTTGAATTGAATATAAATCATTTGCCCAATTTGTAATAAATTTAAACAATTTCTGTAATTTTGACTTTGGGTTAAAGTTTAACTTTAATTGAAATTTTAAATTCTAACTTCTAAATCTTTTATTTAAATTGTATATATTTGGACAACATTTGCTCCACTTTTGTTTCTTTTAAATTGGTTATATACTTTTTAAATTAAGTAATAAATGATGTGTAAAAAAGAAATAAGTTTATACGTTTCTTTCGTACATATATACATCCATTTTCTTAGTTAAGTAATAAACAAATCAAATGGATGCAACAAATCAAATTTTAAATTAAGTAATAAATAATGTTGTAAATAGCAATTTAATTATACATTTTATTTGGTACGTTTTATATCCGTTCTTGTTTAATTATTTGGCGTTATATAAATGGTATGTTATTTACTGAAATATTCTTTAGCTTATATTTTACTAAATAAATAAGAAACGAATAAATTTAAAATACGTTACTTTCGTTATAAATTTTGGATTATTTTGGAGATTACGGTATTGTATAGACTATGAGAATATAAAATTTACCGGATTATACTATTGTTTATTTATTTGTAGAATCTTTAGCTTATATCGTATTATACTTGCATGCCCAGTACGGGGGAGATTACGGTATTGTATAGACTATGAGAATATATTATGTGTTAAGGGCTATATGGGTAACCCATTAACGCTATTTAAAAGTAAGTTTATTTTACTAATAGACACTATTATAATAGCGAAATATTATTACATAGTAAATAGTTTAACGGATCCTTAGAGGATGGGCGGTCCCAAGCATCCTTTAAGTTCTTGTACTTTATTTTACCATTCACTTGAGTTGGTTTATACTGTATAAGTATGCATGTCCTGAATCGAGTGTTTGTGTTTATTTCTTACGCTCGGGTCAGCCTGAGTAATAGTTTGGACTTCATTTCCTGGAGCTAGGACTGCTGAAGATCATCTTTATCGAGCTGCTATCTATTTTCCGTTCAGTCTTTTATCTTAGCCTATGTAATTGAGACAAATAAATTAGAGATTTCTGTGGTTGTTCCAAACTGTATTGGTTTTAAGATTATGTAATTTGTACTTATTTTGAGACTACGTTGGTAGTGGCTTCATAAACCACTATAAAATTTTATTTCCGCTGCGAGTATTCTGATTTCTGTGTCTGTGATTCTGTGATTAGATTTCATTTGCTCCAATTTTTATTACAATCTATTTTTTTGAACTATTCAAATTTGACATGTTCAAATTTATTGTCGAACTTGAATGGTGCAAAATAGTGGGTCGTTACACTTGGTATCAGAGCTTTGGTTTTGGCAAACCATAGCCCGAGGAGCAAAAACTCATTAGAGATAAGGTAGAAATACCCTAGAATGAGTGAAGTCAATCTTAGAATCCTTTCTTTGTGAGAGAATGTATTTTAAAGTATAAAATGGTTTTTAAAGGATTTTCAAAGAAGTATTTTGATATAAAACTTTCTTGTTTTGAAATCAAAGTTTTCCGACTATTACTTTTCCTTTCTTCACCTTATGTAATTAGGTCCTTTTCCAAAAGCATGTACTAGTTGAACTTTAACTTATCTAATCTATCTTGGTCTCTATTTTTCCTCTATCCTTAAATTCATTCTTGATTTCTCAGGGTGAATCGAGGAAATGCCAGAGGAAGGGGACGTGGTGCTGCCCCAGCTCCTGCACCCGCTGCCCTAGTTAGGTTTACTAAGCTTTGCAAGGAATATACAGAGCTTGGTGGCACCAAGCTCACAGGATCTGAGAGCATAATTGAAGCTCAACAGTGGTTGGGGGACTTGGAGAGAATCTTCTTCGGTCTTGGGATCACTAATGGCCGGCAGCGTCAGTTGGCAGCTTGGCAATTGAAAGGAGCAGCTCTGGGTTGGTGGCTGTCCGTTACAGCTCACATCACTGAGGCTAACATTACTTGGGAACAATTTAGGGATCTTCTTCGGTTTTTGAAGTTTGGTTCAGTTTCCTCCCTTTTGAAATTTGTCTTATATCTCTTATCGTGCTTTAGGGAAGCTTTTCTTGTGAAATGGATGCCCGAAGCAAGAAAGTCTCAGCTATATCGGGAATTCATGGATGAAGCAAGGCGATATGTCCTTTACCGAATATGAGAGGAAATTTAATGAGCTATCACAATATGGCCTTAATCTGATAGACACTCCTCTCAAGAAAAATGAGAAGTTTATTGCCGGTGCACGCCCTGAGTACTGTGATCGCCTCATTACCAACGTACATGGCACTTTCACCTCTTTGATGGACATGGCCATTAGATATGAGAATCCTACCTCTAGGGACCCTCCACTTGCCCGATCTGTCCCATCTCAGTCTTTTGGTAGTTCCAAGAAGAGAAAGCCCCAATTTCGACATCAGCAGAGAAATCAGAATAGGACTCCAGGATTGGGATCGTCTTCTTCATCTTAGAGGCAGCCGATTGACCAATCGGCCATTAGTTGCTACCAATGTGATTAGAAGGGACATTATGCAATTAGTTTTCCTACCTTAGGTACTGCTATTCCCCCTCCAGCTTAGTTGGCCAGGCGAGACCTCTACCACATTAGTCTTCAGCCGGGACATTTCAAGAAAGACTGCCCTACTCAGAAGAAAGGCAAGGCATCTGGTATTTCTGCTGCTACTTCTACATCTTCTCCAGCCCCACCACCTACACCTGCTCCTACTCCTAGTGATAGCCAAGGTACACTTCAGGGCACTTTTACTTTGTTTAAATCTCATGTTCATCTTTTATTCGATACTGGAGCTTCCCATTGCTTTATCTCCGTGCGTCTTCTTTCTCCCGAGTTCACTTCTGTGCCTCTATGTGTTCCAAACCCTATTGGTGGTCCTGCAAACCTTAGTAAGATTTGTAGGAATGTCAAACTCTTCCTTGATAGCTATCGGTTTTCCGGTGACTTCTATGTTCTGGATTTTGACGCTTTTGATCTATTGCTTGGAGGAGACTGGTTGGATAGGCATGATGCCCATATCTCTTGTGGTTCCCGTATGGTCTCTCTCGTTGGTGATAAAGGTGATTCTTTAGTGATTCAGTGTAGTCTGTCCCAGGATTTTGCGGGCAGTTTTATTTATTCTCTTGATACTTTCCCTGGTGATATCGATTCCATTCCTATGGTCAAACTATATCCTGATGTATTTGGTGAAGTCACTTCTTTACCTCCGAAGCGGGAAATTGATTTCCGGATTGATCTTATTCCTGGAGCACAACCTATAGTTCTTCCACCCTGAAGAATGGAACCCCGTGAGAAGGTCGAACTAAGGAAGCAAATTGAGGACTTGTCCTCTAAAGGTCTGATCAGACCTAGCTTTTTAGAATGGGGAGCAGCTGTAGTCTTCGTCACCAAGTCTGATGGTTCCCTACGAATGTGTGTTGATTATAGGAAGGTGAACAAGATCACTATAGAGAATAGATATCCCATACCTCGCATTAATGATATGTTTAATCAGCTCTATGGACCTAATGTTTTCTCTCAGCTTGATCTTGCCACAGGTTTTCACCAACTCAGAGTTGCTGAGGAGAGCATTCCAAAAACTGCTTTCCGTACTGAGAATGGCTTCTTTGAATGACTAGTTATGCCTTTTGGTTTGACTAATGCTCGTGCTTTCTTTGTCGATTTGATGAATTTGGTCTTTTGGGATGTGCTCAACAAATTTGTTCTAGTCTTTATTGATGATATTCTTGTGTTCTCTAAGTCTGAGGAAGAGCACAAATCCCACTTGAGCTTTGTTTTGGGGACCCTTAGGAGCCACTAGTTAAAAGCTAAATTCTCTAAATGTCATTTCTGGGAAGAGGAGGTCCGATTTCTCGGACATATTGTTTCTGGTGATGGAGTTTCTGTTGATCCAGTCAAGATCGTTGCGATCAATGTAAGTTTTCCCTCCTTTCTCTTTCTAAATTTGACTCTATCTTTCTGGGAGTCCTTATTTCTCCCTATTCTGTTATAGGATTGGTAAACTCCTAAGACTCCAACCGATATTTGCAGTTTTCTAGGCCTTGCCGATTACTATCGAAGGTTCATTGAGAACTTTGCTCGGATTTCTGCACCTCTCACTGCTCTAACTCGAAAGAATGCTAAGTTTATATGGAGCGACAAGTGTAAAGCGGCATTCAAAGAGTTAAAGAATAAGCTCACTTCCGCGCCAGTGCTTACCGTTCCAAATGGAAACGAGGGATTAACGGCATACACCGATGCTTGTCGTGAAGGTTTGGGAGCGGTATTGATGCAAGACGGGAAGGTGATTGCTTATGCTAGTCGCCAGCTGAAGACCCATGAGGCTAACTATGCAGCTCATGATTTAGAATTGCTAGCTGTTGTCTTTGCATTGAAACATTGGAGACATCATCTCTTGGGTGCTAAGTTTGACCTCTTCACTGATCATCAGTCCTTGAAGTATATCTTCACCCAGAAGGATTTGAATCAGCATCAAGTTCGGTGGCTTGAGTTTCTTACTTCTTTCTACCTTTACATTAACTATACCCCTGGGAAAGCTAATGTTGTGGCGGATGCTTTGAGTAGGAAGAAGTCCTTGTTGTGTCAGCTTATTGTCTCTTCTTCCCTTTTGGACCGTATCAAAGCCAAGCAGGATGAGGATGAGATGCTTAGGCATACGAAGGGAAGTGTTCGTAGACGGGTTGGTGGTAGCAGTCCTGATGGTAGTGGAGCTCAGATCGATGATAGGGGGATTTTAAAGATTAATAATCGGATTTGTGTCCTAAGTGTTGATGGTTTAAGGTAGGAGTTACTTCGAGAACTCATCAATCCAGACTTTCCATTCATCCTGGTGTGGCGAATATGTACCAGGATTTGAAGAAGCTCTATTGGTGGAAGGTTATGAAGCGGGATGTCTCTATCTTTGTGAGTAGGTGTGCGACCTATCAACAAGCCAAAGCGGATCATCAGAAGACCCCTGGTTTGTTGCAGCCTCTTGAGATTCCCAATTGGAAGTGGGAGCAAGTTTCTATGGATTTCATCGATGGTTTACCGGGATCTAGGAGGGGAAATGAGAGCATCCAGGTTATCGTGGATAGACTGACCAAGTCTGCTCATTTTATTCCGGTCAAGTCTACCCGTTCGGCTTCGAGCTTATCTGAGATATATATAAGGGAGATTGTTCGCCTTCATGGTGTTCCCCTAAGCATTGTTTATGATCGAAACCGTATATTTACTAGTCATTTTTGGACGGCTTTTCAAGAATCTTTGGGTACTCGTCTGAATCTGAGCACTGCTTACCATCCGTAGACCGACTGTCAAACAGAGAGGGTAAATTAGATTCTAGAGGATCTTCTTCGTGCTTATATTTTGGATTATGGAGGATCTTAGGAAGATCATCTCCATCTTGTTGAATTCACCTATAATAATAGTTATCAGGTATATGTTCAATCCTCTGTTCTTTTCTTATCTTAATCTTCTATCTATCTCATTATATCTTTTGTTCAAGCTAGTCTTAAGATGTCTCCATTTGATGCTCTATACGGGAGACCTTGTAGATCTCCATCTTGCTGGATTGAATCCGATAATCGCTTGGTTCTTGGTCCTGATATGATTTTGGAAGCTTCAGAGAAAGTCGAGGAGATTAAGTGGAGGTTAAGGATTGCTCAGGATAGGCAGAAGAAGTACGCTAATCATCGTAGATGGAGTTTGGAATTTGCTGTCGGTGATCTGGTTTTCCTTAAAGTCTCTCCTGTAAGAAATATGGTTCGGTTTGGGCGTAGAGGGAAGCTTGTCCTAGGTTCATCGGTCCATTCCACATCTTGGGATTGGGTCTCTTGCTTATCATCTAGATTTGCCCAAGAAATTCGTTGGAGTACATAGTGTATTCCATGTATCGCACCTCCGGCGCTGTCTGCATGATCCATCTCTTATTATCTAGCCTTCTGCTCTTGATAGTTTGGATATCGAGCCTAATCTGACTATTGAGAGGAAGCCACTTCGTATCGTCGATCGTGGTATGAAACAGCTTAGAAGGAAAGCAGTCAGCCTAGTCAAAGTGCAGTGGAGCACTGATGAACGGGATTGCACCTGGGAGACGGAGGAGAGAAAACGTGCTTCGAATCCGGAATTGTTCGTTTCAGGTACTTTTGCCCTACCATCTTATCTTCTTTTGTTTTCCCTTCTTTCATTCCTTTTCAAGGACGAAAAGTTTTGAGTGGGGAAGAGTGTAACAACCCAACATTTTTATTAAATATTTTGATTCATTTTACTTAAGAACTTTGGGGTTTTATTGTTTAAATGTTTGAATTTTTATAATTTATTGAATTGATTATAAATCATTTGCCCATTTTGTAATAAATTTAAACAATTTCTATAATTTTGACTTTGGGTTAAAGTTTAACTTTAATTGAAATTTTAAATTTTAAATTCTAACTTCCAAATCTTTTATTTAAACTGCATATATTTTGGACAACATTTGTTCCACTTTTGTTTCTTTTAAATTGGTTATATACTTTTTAAATTAAGTAATAAATAATGTGTAAAAAAGAAATAAGTTTATACGTTTCTTTTATACATATATACGTCCATTTTCTTAGTTAAGTAATAAACAAATCAAATGGATGTAACAAATCAAATTTTAAATTAAGTAATAAATAATGTTGTAAATAGCAATTTAATTATATGTTTTATTTGGTACTTTTTATATCCGTTCTTGTTTAATTATTTGGCGTTATATAAGTGGTACGTTATTTACTGAAATATTCTTTAGCGTATATTTTACTAAATAAATAAGAAACGAATAAATTTAAAATACGTTACTTTCGTTATAAATTTTGGGCGTACGTTTCGATTTAATTATTGCATCTATAATATGCACTCTTTAATTTCTTACCTTAGCTGTTAAAATCAACAGCCGTGTGTTTTAACAAAAAAAGGTAAAATTATAACTGTTGCCTTGCAATTCACATGTAAGAATATCCTCTTTCCATTTACTTCTTTGTAATTAATAGGAATAAATTCCTAAATTTCCTCTAGCCGTTACTATCATTATTTCTTGCATTTTTTTTCTAATTAATCAACGCAAAGAAACTTCCCTGATAAATATTCAAAAACTCATGTACACAGTACCTTCTGCGTCTCAATTGACTTCATCTTCTCACGTATAAACAGTATGTAATGGCTGCAATTTTTTTCATTCTTATTTTCTTCTTTCTTTAGTTTTTCTTTTATTTCATTTGACTGTCCACCTAGTGCTCGGTTGATCCACCACCTTCCACAACCGGCCTACCCCTCCCCCGCCACCTCCTCCAGTACGGCCTCCCCCCTTCGATGCACCAGATCTGGCCGAGAGTCAGGTGAAGTTCATCACCACAAAACCCATAGCCTATGCCTTGCCGATCCATTTGTTTGCCTCCACCATCACGTGTAGCCGCAGCCTATACTCTAGCTTGTAGCGCCAACTCTGACCATGGTTGCACCCTGCAGGCGATGATGGTCTGATAGGTGGCGAACCCATGCACAGACCGTGCGCATGTAACAGGCCGAGCAACTTTGTGCATATGACCAAACCTTAGAACCAAAATCCTTTTTCCACCTTTGCATATTGAAACACAGCCTATATGCCTCGACTTCCCGCTGCCTTGCGTGTTTTGGGTTTGAAATATGGTCAATGGTCAAGCCATGTGGGTATGGGTTGAGTCATATGATGAAGTGGTCGAGCCACTTTTGTTCATATCATCTTATTCAATCTTGTTTTCCAGTTTGCTTATTTCAGATTTGATGAATTCTTATTTGAATTAGCATACTTAGATTTGTTTATTTGTTTTGTTTCAAGATTTGAATCTGGTTGTCGCATCCTCCAAAATCTGATCGTGCTTTCTTTGCGCTCTTCGGTGTGGATATCGTTATTTTTGAATAAAATCTCTAGCATCGAAGAGGAGAGTATTCACGCTTGACATTCATACTTATAGCTTTGTAAATTGATAGCGAGTGAATTTGTAGAATTGTTATATCCTATTATACTTGCCTGTGATATGAATTTATGATGTTTAAAACCCTGTTACAACATTTTCACATCATCCGTTATATTATATGTTGTTATATTATATGCTGTTATACTGTTCATTATTTATGATTATCACACTGCAAGTTCCCTGTAGAGTAGAATCACTATGGGTTGAAATGATACATACCCGAATGGACTTTAGGATAAGGAAAAATCATTATGGGCTAAAATGATAGGCCTGAGCGGTTTTTATTTATTTATTTATTTAACTTGGGATTGCGGGTTTGAAATGATAGAACCCGGATTTTTCTTTGTAAATTACGGATTGAAATTGTATATTATCTGTATCACTTGACCTAGGTTAGAAAATATTATACAGACCCGCGGTTATTTTATATATATTTTTCTAGAAATTTTAAGTTTTTTTTAATTTGTATATTATAATATTTTGATTTAAATTGGATTAAAAATGATTTTATAAAGTGTTAGTGATTCAAGTTGAAATCTGAAGTATAAATTTATTTTGGAATTTTTGATTTTGTAAAAGAAATGGAATTCAAGTTAAGTGAATAAAATATGATAAATTGATATAAATTTGAATTTAAAGTGAGTTAATAAAGTATTATTGAATTTTCTATGAATTTAATTGTAAATAAATGAATACTTAAAAAAATGTCATATAACTTAATTTAGAAAGGTGAAGTTTGGTTTAAGAATAAAAGTAAAGTTAAGAAATAAATTGGAAATTAAGTTATATTTGGAATGGTAATTAAACTTAATGGTTAAGTTAAATTGTAAAAATAAAATAAATAAAAAATTGTGTACTTGACTTTAATAAGTGAAGCATTAAGAAATTCGATATTTATTTGTGAACTTTACCTTATAAAAATCATAAATTTTTGGGTATTTTAAATGACCATTTTAAAGTGGAAAATTTTGATTTTATAAGTTAGATTTTATTTGTTGCTGAAATTGTATTGAAATCTGAAAATTTAATTAACTTAAAAACTATTGTATAGGATATTAAAGCGCTTTGTAAGCGCTGTAGTTGATGCAAGTGATCTAAAGGCTAAAATTAATTAAGGGTTATTGCAGCACTTGGTAAGTGCTGTGGTTGCAAAATTAAAACTAAACCTGAATAAATAAAAGGGCTACAATAGCACTTGTTGAGTGTTGCAGTTGCCTGAAAATGAGATTTTTGAATATTCGATTTGTAAGTATAATAACTTCACTTTTAAAAAGTTAAAGTGAAGTATTTTGGATTGCAATATAAACTATTTTTGAAATTTATAACCACGGGTAATAATAACGTTGGTGGTTAAAGAGACCGGGATCGGATATGGGCATACTCTCCGTCGATGCCAAAAACCACTTTAACAACGGTGTACGCTGTAACAACCCGATATTTTCAGCCATTTGCATCCACACATGCCGGACTTGAATTGCTCAAAATACCGCATTGTAAATAAATTTGGAGCAAATGAAATACAATCATAGAATCATAGACACAGAAATATCAGAATAACTCGCAGCGGGAATTAAAATACCATAGTAGTTCATGAAGCTACTACAACAAACTCTCAAAAACATAATACATAATACCAGTCGGAAACATATACAATAGAAATCCAAATACATAGAAGTTTATAAATACCAGAACTGAAATAGAACAACTGAAACTGAAAGGGAATAGATAACTAGACAAGCAGAATCTCCAACGATTCCTAGATCCAGAAAAAGAAATGCAAAGCTAAGCTGCAAATACTCAGGCTGACCCGAGCATAAAGTAAAACACAAAACACTCAAGTCAGGACATATATACTTATATAATGTAAACCAACTCAAGTGAACTGTAGTATTAATGCACTATAACTTAAAGGATGCTTGGGATCGCCCATTGTGACGCCCCACCTCTATACCCACGCTAGCCAAGAACATTACGGTGAATGCTGTCAACTAGCACGGAGAATAAGGCTGTTGAGGAGCGACCATCTGTATAATTGCTTTGTGCGAGTACCGATATGCCAGACAAAAATATAACTTTTCATCTCAAGAGGAAATCCGACATACCGACACAAACTCAAAGCTACTACACAGTGGCTATAAAGGTCTTCGGAAACAAATATAGAAATAAACATAACATAAATCAGTCACAGACAATTCATATCACAAAGGCGGAAATAGATACGAATATTACACATAAAAGTGTATATCAGAGTAGTGGTCAAAAGATCCACGATAATACAAAAGAATAGCAACACGTGCTATACAAAAGAATACAACTATGAGTCTATATCTCAAGTGTATACAACAAAATAAACTACTAATCTAAGTAGTTTGCCAAAAGTCAGAGTAATGATCCTGGATGAGAAGTCAAGCAGAAGCACCTGTAACATCTCGGTCTGACCCGAGTATTATTTAAGAAGAAAATAATAAACGGATCAGTCTAGCTATAAATATCAGATGAAGTGATATATAATAAGAGATATGACATAAACATATAATAATCACAATGCCAAGCTGTGATAAATAAGTAATTGAAAATATACAAGAGATTAATCAATATCTCAATAATCTACTCAAGATAAAAAGGAATGTCATACTCCTGATTTCATTCACCAAGCCACAATAAATGACATATATACCCATGCCAATCGTAAAAGTTGGTGAAACCTAAATTCCAGAATTCAACACACGAAATCCAGAAATCACAAGAAAAGAGATGGCCAAGACATTGATGTAGTACAAACGGTACATCCAATGAATCCAAAAGCCAAAACATCGATGTAGTACATACGGTACATCCAATGAATCGAAACACATTAGAAAGTACATGGGTCGCTAGCCCACGAAGAAATGAGACGAAGCTCAATTTAATGAGGTACGGTCCTCCATATAGACAAAGAGACATCGCACATTGCTAGTCTAAACCATAAAGTGATCATCATTGATCATCAAGAAGTGTCAATTACAATAAGCTAGTAAATATATGAGTTTAGCATCATGTCCCATAACCACTAGCTTAACTTAAATATTTGCGAACAAATTGTAGATCTCCACTAGAAAATTGTCACAAGAGATTCAATCGAACAAGTCCAAGAATTAACCAACGAAGTAAACGCAAGCGTTTCATACCACTTGTTTTACTAAGTCATTTAATTAGATTTCTCATACGAGTGAGGTAAAGGTTTGTATATACTAATAGATTGGAAAACAGTTCAAGAAAACGAGCTTTGTAATAAAATAGTGTTGAAATCATTTGAAGAAAGAGTTTTGATATTTACTACTAGTATAGAAAACCTTTATATTTTTAAAGTGACAAATCACAAAGAAGATTGTAAGAACAACCAATTACTAAATTCACATTCGAAGACGTGAATAAAATCCAAAGAAATCGATACCAAATCCATAGAAATGGATATTTCCAAAAAGATCCATGAAAAGAAGTCATCAAAGTCGACAATAAGTGATAACGATTAATAGGATCGCTAAAATCGATAAACAATGGAAATTCACACAAAACAGCCTGAATAGGCAAAAATAAACATCTCCAGACGTCTGATTTGGAATCCAGACGTCTGGATTTGTTCTCTGGAAATAACCCAGAGAACACTCAGACGTCTGAAACCACAAGTCAGACGTCTGAGACCTATCCAGACGTCTGGTTTGATGGTTCAGACGTCTGAAAATAGTCTCTGGCTTTTTTTTATAATATGCGTGCATACATTTTTACTTTCCAGGTCCAAACCAGACGTCTGGACTTGGTCACCAGACGTCTGAAATTGCCTGGTAGGCAAAAATCAGCCTTGCCCAAAAATGGGCGAAAATCCAAACGGAAGCGATCGGACGAGCGACGAAGACTAGGTATTTATGCCAAATGACAACCCAGCCTTATAGGCTCTCCGAAACACCCACGAAAGCATGATCAAACATCAAAGTTATGATTTTTAGAGAATTGGCTTCAAACACCAAAAATGGAAATATTCACAAAACCAATCCAAATCAAAAGCAATTGCACATGAATAAATGTTAGGGATTCATACCTAACAACAAAGATAGATATAGACATAGATGTGAGATAAAAATCTCACCTTTGAACTAAATTTATGAAGATGAAGCTTGAAAGCAAAGGGGAATCAACCACTCTTCAAAACCAACTCTAGAAGCTTGAATCTAAGCTTAAAAGAAGAACATTCCCGAAGTTAGGTTTAGGAAATTTCTGAAATTGAATGGAGAAAGAGTTGGAGAAGAAGAAGAGAAGCTTACCAATGGGTTCTTCTTGAGTTTGGAGCTAAAGCTTGGATTTGCAAAGGAAGCTAGGGCTTGGAGTTTTAATTTCCTCTTCCACCCTCCATTAACATAAAAGCTTGAGTATTAGGAAAATAGAAGAGAAGTGAATGAAGAGGAGAGGGTTGGAACTGAGTTAAGTGGGGTTAATGGGCTCAGCCCAAACCAAAGCCCTAAGTAAAAAGTGGCAAAAATCAACTTTCTCCAAACATATCGAAGCTTATACTCAAAAAGGTCGCAAAAGGGAATTTTGAACTCAATGGAGGTGGTCTCGAGTCCTAATTCGACCGTATGCAAAAAGTAGGTTTTCGGACTAAAATCCGACGAATGATAAAATTTTTAAATATAATATTTAAATATAAAATCGATAAATATGCGGATTGTTACAGACTCCCCTCCTTAAAGAAATTGCGTCCTCGCAATAATTAAGAAGGAAATACAAGAATTAACAACCATAGAAGCATATTAACACAAAAGAAAATTTGAATCAAGAAGTTCACCATAAAGAGCACGAACGAGTAAATCCGAAAGTTTTCGTTCGATGAATTCTCAAGATTTCACATGAGCAATCCTTAGGATTTGAGAACCGTTGAACTTCTATCAAAAAGAATATCTTTATATCGAAGGCGCTCAACCTCCGAAGCAATGATATGAATTGAGTGGTGCTCAAAAGTCAAATTTGGTGAAACTTCAATCTCCACAATATCACCGGGCTCAAGAATGAAAATCGGAATCCCTGAGGCATTTCCGTAGATAAAAGACGTGGAGAACGTCAAGAATAGCATAAAGTTGAGCCGGTGCAACGGCGTAGTACAATCACGGTATGCCCGAGAAACTAGAAACTCGAATAATTTGGAACACTGACGTAGTACAAAGACGGTACGTCCAGTGAACCAAAAAGCCAAGTCATTGATGTAGTGCAAACGGTACATCCAATGAACCAAAAAGCGAAGACATCGATGTAGTACAAATGGTACATCCGATGAATCAAAAGCAAAGACATCGATGTAGTACAAACGGTACATCCGATGAATCAAAAGCAAAGACATCAATGTAGTACAAACGGTACATCCGATGAATCAAATAGCAAAGTCATTGATGTAGTACAAATGGTACATCCAACGAATCAAATAGCAAAGTCATTGATGTAGTACAAACGGTACATCCAATGAATCAAAAAAGAAAAGACATTGATGTAGTACAAACGGTACATCCAATGAATCAAACAGCAAAGTCATTGATGTAGTACAAACGGTACATCCAATGAATCAAATAGCAAAGTCATTGATGTAGTACAAATGGTACATCCAATGAATCAAAAAAGAAAAGACATTGATGTAGTACAAACGGTACATCCAATGAATCAAAAGCATATCATTGATGTAGTGCAAACGGTACATCCAATGAATCAAAAACAAAGACATTGATGTAGTACAAACGGTACATCCAATGAATCAAAGACACTGATGTAGTACAAACGGTACATCCAGTGAATCCAAAAAGAAAAGACATTGATGTAGTACAAACGGTACATCCAATGAATCAAAGACACTGATGTAGTACAAACGGTACATCCAGTGAATCCAAAAAGAAAAGACATTGATGTAGTACAAACGGTACATCCAATGAATCAAAGACACTGATGTAGTACAAACGGTACATCCAGTGAATCCAAAAAGAAAAGACATTGATGTAGTGCAAACGGTACATCCAATGAATCAAAGACACTGATGTAGTACAAACGGTACATCCAGTGAATCCAAAAAGAAAAGACATTGATGTAGTGCAAACGGTACATCCAATGAATCAAAGACACTGATGTAGTACAAACGGTACATCCAATGAATCAAAGACACTGATGTAGTACAAACGGTACATCCAGTGAATCCAAAAAGAAAAGACATTGATGTAGTACAAACGGTACATCCAATGAATCAAAGACACTGATGTAGTACAAACGGTATATCCAGTGAATCCAAAAAGAAAAGACATTGATGTAGTACAAACGGTACATCCAATGAATCAAAGACACTGATGTAGTACAAACGGTACATCCAGTGAATCCAAAAAGAAAAGACATTGATGTAGTACAAACGGTACATCCAATGAATCAAAGACACTGATGTAGTACAAACGGTACATCCAGTGAATCAAAAGTCAAATAATTCAGAACACCGACGCAGTACAAAAACGATACGTCCAATGAACCGAAGCCCGAATGATTTCGAAACACCGACGTAGTACAAAAACGGTACGTCCAATGAACCGAACACACTAAAAGAACATCGGACGCAAGTTCATAAAAGAAATGAGATGAAACTTAATAAAACGAAGTACATCAAAACGCCCGATGAACTTGACAAAAAGATAATTTCATTTGGTCAACATCAAAGAATCATCCACTTGTTGCTTACGACTAAACGCATTGGCAACACGATTTCCCCTTCGGGAATAAAAAGAATATCAAGATCATAAGATGCCAGGAACACGAGTCAACATGAAGTTCCTTATGAGAAAATAATTATTCCAAAGATTTATGATCGGGGTAGAGAACAAATTTCTCATCCAAATATGATGATGCCAAATTCTAAAAGTAAAAACAATAGCCGCGAACACTGGATCATGAGTGGCATATTTAGTCTCGATAAGCTATAATGATTTAGAAGCACAAGTGATAGCACGTTCTCCTTTGCAAGAGAACGACATCCAAACCAATACAACTAGTATCGGTACAAATAGCAAAGTCTTGGTTCCCCTTCAGGAATCACAAGAATAAGAGTATCGAAAAAGATTTCTTTCAAATAATTTTCTTTCCCGAAAAGCTAAAGCTTTCAAAAATCAAAATTATTTCGATGTAAAAATATTTCTAGAAGAATTTACAATTTACAAGTTAATATATCGTGTCTGATTGTCACATCAAAGCGTTTAGGAAATTCCTATCGATAACGTTGATCAAGCGCATCGACCAAAATTCTTAAAGCACTCAACGGGCAATACAATCACAAAATCATCTTTTACAGGATAAATAAATCTCTTAAAAAGTTTTAAGAATATTCTTTGTTCGTTTTAAGAACAAAAATCCAGTTTTACTTATAAATAAATCTTATGAAAAAGATTTGCAAAATTTTAAATTACTATTTTCATCCAAAATCAATAAATACAAGAATGGTCTCATCGAAATATTCATAGAATATTTGATATATAAAATGGATGAAATAAGCTGGACCAATTGAATGACAAAATAAGTCACTCATAAGAATCATAACGAGTGCGGAATGTGGTAAGTGGTGCTAACTTCCGCAACTCGTAGCAAACGAAAACCGGTGGTAAAGTCAAACTGAAAAGACCTTAACACCACACAAAAGATATTGCTTAGGTGAGATCCTAAGACAAGCTAAAAAATACCAGAATTTTTTTTTTCAAACGATATGATTGAGAGAAATAATACTTTCCTTATCATGCGGGTTTTAAGGAATAAAATGATGCCATCAAATTGGAATCAAAATCACAAAGGAAAAATAGAAATCTGCTTAACAGATTGAAAATGTCGAAGATGAATAATCCACTCGGAAGAATAGGATATGGGCTTCACAATGATTAAGCCGATCCTTTCAAAAGAAATCAATTCCGAAGCCAAAGTAAAAATATCGGCTCGGAAAGAAAAGTCACATAAAACAATCTCGACATCTAACCGAACGCAAATTGAGTGCTGCGGATCTACCATCCGGATTCGTAATTCTCAAAGAAGTCATAAAGCCCAAAATATTTAAAGAAAAAGAATTAACAAGTCCTTTTGATATAAAATAATGAGATGGAACCCATATCAAAAAGAACTCAAATAAGAAGATCACAAAATAAATGTAATCAAGGATTAAATGAGAAATACCTTGACCACGAAAAGTGTTTCCAGGAGCTTGCACTACATTGAGCTCTCCCTCCTTCTTACTTTGTAGTACGGGACATGCAGATAAAAGATGACCCGGTTTCTTGCAATAGCGACAAGAATGGGGTTTTGGACACATATTCGCATAGTGTTCCTTAGAATTACAATTGTAGCATCCTCCACGATTAGGTATTGGAGTCTTTGCTACAAAAGTAGTTTGCTTCACTCTCTTATTGGGATTAAGGCTCTTAAACTCAATATGCCTCTTCTTGGAAGTCCCAATATCACAAACACTTCCTTTACCAACCTCTCCATGAAGAAGAGTAACATCCTTAAGCAGATTGAAAGAAACTTCAAGTTTCAAGGGTAGAACCATTTCGGGGTTCTTACTCAAAGCATAGATAAACTCTTGATTCTTTACAAGATCCAAAAGTTGTTGAGCAGACATGAATACTCCATCCAGGGGAGTAGCACTAGATTGACCGGCGCTGGGATGGCCAGGTGTAACCATTTCTCTTCTTTAAGAAAGAAAGAAATAAGAGGAAAAAGTTATTCTCAGAATAAATTTCAATCAAACTTAATTGATAAAACAAGGAATCATAAAGAAAATAGGATGAATCGGTACGAAGACTCGAATTAAACCCTAAAGCACGACTCCTAAGATGGACTTAGGACGACGATCCAAGGACGACGATCCTTGTTAAATTATTCGACATTGTTCTGAAGTTTGGCTTTGATACCAAGCTGTGACGCCCCACCTCTATACCCACGCTAGCCAAGAACATTACGGTGAATGCTGTCAGCTAGCACGGAGAATAAGGCTGTTGAGGAGCGACCATCTGTATAATTGCTTTGTGCGAGTACCGATATGCCAGATAAAAATATAACTTTTCATCTCAAGAGGAAATCCGACATACCGACACAAACTCAAAGCTACTACACAGTGGCTATAAAGGTCTTCGGAAACAAATATAGAAATAAACATAACATAAATCAGTCACAGACAATTCATATCACAAAGGCGGAAATAGATATGAATATTACACATAAAAGTGTATATCAGAGTAGTGGTCAAAAGATCCACGATAATACAAAAGAATAGCAACACGTGCTATACAAAAGAATACAACTATGAGTCTATATCTCAAGTGTATACAACAAAATAAACCACTAATCTAAGTAGTTTGCCAAAAGTCAGAGTAATGATCCTGGATGAGAAGTCAAGCAGAAGCACCTGTAACATCTCGGTCTGACCCGATATTATTTAAGAAGAAAATAATAAACGGATCAGTCTAGCTATAAATATCAGATGAAGTGATATATAATAAGAGATATGACATAAACATATAATAATCACAATGCCAAGCCGTGATAAATAAGTAATTGAAAATCAACAAGAGATTAATCAATATCTCAATAATCTACTCAAGATAAAAAGGAATGTCATACTCCTGATTTCATTCACCAAGCCACAATAAATGACATATATATCCATGCCAATCGTAAAAGTTGGTGAAACCTAAATTCCAGAATTCAACACACGAAATCCAGAAATCACAAGAAAAGAGATAGCCAAGACATTGATGTAGTACAAACGGTACATCCAATGAATCCAAAAGCCAAAACATCGATGTAGTACATACGGTACATCCAATGAATCGAAACACATTAGAAAGTACATGGGTCACTAGCCCACGAAGAAATGAGACAAAGCTCAATTTAATGAGGTACGGTCCTCCATATAGACAAAGAGACATCGCACATTGCTAGTCTAAACCATAAAATGATCATCATTGATCATCAAGAAGTGTCAATTACAATAAGCTAGTAAATATATGAGTTTAGCATCATGTCCCATAACCACTAGCTTAACTTAAATATTTGCGAACAAATTGTAGATCTCCACTAGAAAATTGTCACAAGAGATTCAATCGAACAAGTCCAAGAATTAACCAACGAAGTAAACGCAAGCGTTTCATACCACTTGTTTTACTAAGTCGTTTAATTAGATTTCTCATACGAATGAGGTAAAGGTTTGTATATACTAATAGATTGAAAAATGGTTTAAGAAAATGAGCTTTGTAATAAAATAGTGTTGAAATCATTTGAAGAAAGAGTTTTGATATTTACTACTAGTATAGAAAACCTTTATATTTTTAAAGTGACAAATCACAAAGAAGATTGTAAGAACAACCAATTACTAAATTCACATTCGAAGATGTGAATAAAATCCAAAGAAATCGATACCATATCCATAGAAATGAATATTTCCAAAAAGATCCATGAAAAGAAGTCATCAAAGTCGACAATAAGTGATAACGATTAATAGGATCGCTAAAATCGATAAACAATGGAAATTCACACAAAACAGCCTGAATAGGAAAAAATAAACATCTCCAGACGTCTGATTTGGAATCCAGACGTCTGGATTTGTTCTCTGGAAATAACCCAGAGAACACTCAGACGTCTGAAACCACAAGTCAGACGTCTGAGACCTATCCAGACGTCTGGTTTGATGGTTCAGACGTCTGAAAATAGTCTCTGGCTTTTTTTTATAATATGCGTGCATACATTTTTACTTTCCAGGTCCAAACCAGACGTCTGGACTTGGTCACCAGACGTCTGAAATTGCCTGGTAGGCAAAAATCAGCCTTGCCCAAAAATGGGCGAAAATCCAAACGGAAGCGATCGGACGAGCGACGAAGACTAGGGATTTATGCCAAATGACAACCCAGCCTTATAGGCTCTCCGAAACACCCACGAAAGCATGATCAAACATCAAAGTTATGATTTTTAGAGAATTGGCTTCAAACACCAAAAATGGAAATATTCACAAAACCAATCCAAATCAAAAGCAATTGCACATGAATAAATGTTAGGGATTCATACCTAACAACAAAGATAGATATAGACATAGATGTGAGATAAAAATCTCACCTTTGAACTAAATTTATGAAGATGAAGCTTGAAAGCAAAGGGGAATCAACCACTCTTCAAAACCAACTCTAGAAGCTTGAATCTAAGCTTAAAAGAAGAACATTCCCGAAGTTAGGTTTAGGAAATTTCTGAAATTGAATGGAGAAAGAGTTGGAGAAGAAGAAGAGAAGCTTACCAATGGGTTCTTCTTGAGTTTGGAGCTAAAGCTTGGATTTGCAAAGGAAGCTAGGGCTTGGAGTTTTAATTTCCTCTTCCACCCTCCATTAACATAAAAGCTTGAGTATTAGGAAAATAGAAGAGAAGTGAATGAAGAGGAGAGGGTTGGAACTGAGTTAAGTGGGGTTAATGGGCTCAGCCCAAACCAAAGCTCTAAGTAAAAAGTGGCAAAAATCAACTTTCTCCAAACATATCGAAGCTTATACTCAAAAAGGTCGCAAAAGGGAATTTTGAACTCAATGGAGGTGGTCTCGAGTCCTAATTCGACCGTATGCAAAAAGTAGGTTTTCGGGACTAAAATCCGACGAATGATAAAATATTTAAATATAAAATCGATAAATATGCGGGTTGTTACACCCATCCTCTAAGGATCGGTTAAAGCATAAATTTAAATACATTCCATGGTTAAAATTTCAAAATAGTAATTTATACTTTGAAATCAAATATCATTTAAAAATTAAATATCATTCAAAAATCCATTTCAAAATATCATATCTTTTCAAAACCACATTCATTTTTATTTAACATACCATTTCAATACACATTTCAAAATAGTTTATATTTCAAAACAAATTACTTCATTAAATCATTAAAATGAAGGTATTATATTTAATAATTAAACTATTAAATTTCTAAAATTTAAATCTTTCAAAGTTCATTTATTCACTTAAATTTATTAAAACTATGAAAATTCAACTTTCGCAGCATTTAGAAAATGCTATGGAAAGTTACTTTTAAAACAATTCAATTTAACAAAAACAGCATTTAAAAAATGCTGCAATAGGATTACTTTAGTTCAAATAAAACCTTAGTTAATTTCAGCAACTACAGCACTTACAAAGTGCTATAATAGCCCTTAATTCAATCTAGCCATCTAGTTATTTTCTATCAACTACAACATTTACAAATGCTGTAATATCCTTTACATTAGAAATAATAATATTTTAAAATGCTGTTAATTAAATTCCAAATATTCAATATAATTTCATAGTAAATTAAATTTTATTTAAATCATTTTAAACTTATAAAATCATATATTTTCACCTTTAAAACAATCATTTAAAATACCCTTATATTCATGATTTTATAAAGTTAAATTTTCATTCAAAAATCAATTTAATAATAATATACTTATATAACTCAATATTCAATTTCAATTCTTTATAATTAAATTTTTAGCTTAACACTTAAGTTTAAATTTTCAAATATAACTTATTTTTCATTTTATTTACTTAACATTCATTTTATTTAAACAAAATTAACAAATTTCCAATCTAAGTTATATTTCAAAAGTCAACTTAAATATTCATTTATTTAACATTTTAACTTATTCAAAAATCATTAACACTTTATGAAATCATTTTACATTCATATAATTCAAAATTTAAGTTTATTTATCATATTTTCCTACTTAATTTAAATTCCATTTATAACCAAATCATAATTTCCAAAATAACTTATATTTCAAATTTCTAACTTTACCATTAATTTATTTCACTTATAAATTTTTAGAAAATCAATAATACATTACAAAAATCATTTTTAATTAAGTTTAAATCAAAATATTAAAATATTTACATATCTAAGATATTTTAAAAATTTTAGAAAAATATATTTTAACCATGGGTCTGTATATCATTTTCTAGCTTAGGTAAAGTGATTCTGATCTTATATCATTTCAATCCGTAATTTACAAAGAAAACCCGGGTTTGATCATTTCAAACCCGCAATCCCAAGTAAAAATGAAATAAATAAAAATCGTTCAAGCTTATCATTTCAGCCAATAACGATTTTTCCTTATGCTAAAGTCCGTTTGGGTATGTATCATTTCAACTCATAGTGATTCTAATCTAAAGGGAACTTGTAGTGTGATAAACTGATATAAATAAACAATAACATTATATAACAGTAATATGACAGGTGTATAAATAGGGTGAACATCATATGATCATAGCATAAGCAGTTATAACATAATAATATCTACAGATTCACAGTGTGTCAATTTACTACTTATATAAGTACGGAAGGTCTGGTGAAAAATATTCACCTCTACAAGCTGGAGATAACAGCCAAACACACTAACTAAGATCCACAAAGGCACGAAAGCATGACTATGATTCAAGTATGGGAGCCCAAAGTAGTTGTCTTGTGCATATGAAACAAAACAATACATATAACATGAATTTCAACCCAAAATATGACATTGAACAAACTAGAATTAAGGAACAACAATTAATCAAACACTTGCACTTGCTTCCACAAATCTAATGCTTGGCCTATAGGATGATATGGCACCGCCATGGGGTGTATTTGGTCAGGTATGGGTCAAGTATGGTCGGCGTAGAAAGGGTAGCGAAGGTATGGAAGTTGATTGAGTGATTAATGGCATAAATGTACAAACACAAGGCAAAGGTGCATTTTTATGTAACAACAAGTCACGGCTATGGCCTTATGCGGCACAGCCAGACCTGCTGGAGGATAGGGGGTGCTGTGGCAGTGGCTTTGGGTCAGGTAGGTGCTGGTGGAAGTGATGCAAGAGGTGTCCAAGGGGTTTGGTGAAGTGGTGAAGGCCATATGAGCTCGGCTATGCATATATAAGAAGTGCTGCTTGCATTTTTGTGTGGATCTTGCATCAAGGATGGCCATGGACTGGTAGGTCAGAGGAGATGGAGGTGGTTTGTAGCTGGACAAGGTGGTGATGAAGGTGGTGGTGATGGTGGAGCAAGGCCAAACAACATAAGGTTGAAGCAAGTGCAAGTAGAATAAGAAAATAATCAAGAAAAGTGAAAAACAAAGAATTATTTACCAAAGTTTTTGCTCAGGAGACGGAGGCCGAATTTTTTTAAGTTGAGAAACAAAAAATTTCATGAAAAATGATGTAAGATGCAGCTGAAGGAATGAGGTATGGTCAGCCAATAGTCAATGCAAATGTTGATTAGAATTGAAAAGGCAAGAAGATGAAAAGTCTAAGGCATATAAAGGGTTTAAAACTCTTCATTTCCATATTTCTTTTTGCATTTTTAAATACATGAAAATATGTATAAATAAAGATAAAACATGAAAATATGGTAAATAAAAATAAATAAATAAATATTAATTAAATATAATTAAATTAAGAAAATAGCAAAAATTGTAAACTAGGCTTAAAAATTTAAAAATAAATGCAATAAACTTTGAAAAAATTATAACTTTACTTTAAAATATTTTAAAATAAAAATATATACCTAACATGTCATATAACACATATTAGAACATAATATGACAAATAAAAATATTATTTATATAAATTAAAATAGACAATTTTATTAAATAAATCAATTTACATACAATATTGTAAAAAGCATAACTTTCACAATATAAATCGGATTTCAACGAAACGAAAAGCAGTATTTTTGAATATTTTTATAATAAAAGATAAAATTCAAAAATTTAAATTTTAAATTTAAAAGTCAAAGTTTGACCAGATTGACCAAAAATCCACTTTTCTGAAAATATCCTATTTATTCAGGTTTGAAATTATAATTCACACACAATTAAAATATACTTTTAAAATAACAAAATTTATTCATTTTAATAAGTAAAATAAAGTTTTTAAATCAGGTGTTTCAATTTAAATAATTAAAATAAACAATTAAAAAATCATAAAATACTGGGTTGTTACACTCTCCTCCACTCAAATCTTTTCGTCCTCGAAAAGAACGAACAAGGAAAATAAGGAAAAAAACGATAGACAACAAATAGTACCTAGAAAACCAATTTCGGATTCGAAGCACAAATGCTCTCCTCTGTTTCCCAGGTATAATCTCTATCATCGGTACCCCATCATACTTCGATCAAATTAACAGATTTCCTTCTTAGCTGCTTCGTACCTCTGTCGACAATACGAAGTGGCTTACTCTCGATAGTCAGATTAGGTTCAATATCCATACCATCAAGAGCAGAAGGCTGAACGAAAGAGATAGGCCAAGAAGATACCAGAGAAGATGTGAGAAGTGGAATACATCATGCACTCCAGAATGCTTCTTGGGCAAATCCAATCGATAAGCCAAAGAACCAACTCTTTCCATAATACAGAAAGTACCCTCAAAGAAGAAGAAGGTAGAAATAGCTAGAAGGGAGAATAGGTTGAAAGAAAAGGATGAACCAAATTTAAAACTATATAAGTTTCAATTTAAAATTTTTATATTAAATATTTTAAACATTTTATAATATGATAAATAGTCATTTGATTCAAATTTGACAGTTCGAAGTAAACAATATTTAAAATATTTTAAATTATTTAGAAAAGTAAAATAAATGATCAAAATATCCTTTATATAATACTTTATCAAAATACATTTATAACTCGATGTCTTAACAAGTTTACTTTCATTCCTGTAGACTCTGGCTATGCGTTGATCAGGCGCAAAGCTAAAATTCTCCAGGTACTTGGTAGACTTATTTCAACACCCAGTTAAAATACTGAAAAACCTTTTAAAAACAACATATACGGAAAGTACAATCCACACAAATCAACCAAACCAAACATGTCAATCATGGATCGCGGATACACAATGGTTACACCTAGATCCCCCAGGAAACATCCGTACCCGTAGGCTGACTACCGCAGCCCTACGATTACGCCATGAAGACTGGTAGTACCACAAATACACAATGGCTACGCCTGGATTCCCCAGGAAACATCCGTACCCTTAGGCTCTTGCAACCCCTGCAGATTACGCTACCAAGCGACCCAATAGATCACAGATACACAATGGTTACGCCTGGATCCCCTAGGAAACATCCGTACCCTTAGGCTCTCGCAGCCCCTGTGCATTACGCTATGCAGTCACGATCATAAGACCATGTAGATCGCCATGGAATTCGATGGACACTCGAGTATCATATCCGGAAAACCCAAATCAGAGAGAATAATATCGATAGAATGAATCCACAGTGTGGCCACAAAGAGGATATCAAGCAGAAGGGACTTTCCATATCTTTACTTCGAAAATATGTATCATATAGTACCTTTCAAGATCACTTTCAAATATCATACCTATATAAAGTCTATTATATATAAGATTTCATTTCAAATCAAATACTTTTCAAATCAAAAGTATATCAAATCATACTTATATAGACTTCGATTATATAAGATTTCAATTTACAAATTGAGTACCATTACAAATCAATAGTTTCCAAATCACTTCATACTTATACAAATCAATTTTATATAAGTTCGATAACTCACAAATCAAAGTATTTAAATAAACAAGGTTCTCAATTTCAAACCATTTCAATATCAATTCAGTTTCAAAATCATATATGATTTCGCCAGATCATTTCTTCCTAATTACATATATTCAGTTTTAAAGTTTCTTAAAATAATAGATTTAGAAAATAATCCAAATTTCCAAATCAACAAAATTTATGTCAAACAAATTCACTTCCATTTCAAACATATATTCACTTTCAAAAAAATCATAATACTTCCAAAGTTATAAATCATTCGAAACCAAAATACTTGAAATCATTACACTTTGAAAATCATAGCATTTCGAAATCATACATTTGAAATCATAAAACATTCCTTTAATTCTTTAAACTTCACAAATTTATTCAATTAAACCCAAACCTAAAATTTCCAATTTTAATTCAATTCAAATCATCAGTTTCAATTCAATTTAGTTTTTCAACAAAACCATTTCAAATATTATCAAATTTCAAATAAAGATTTGATCCATAAAATAAACTATTAAATCTTTAATATGTTTCAAAGCTTAAACATACCATATTCCAAAAATATATTTTATAATTTCATATATCTCAAATTTACTTCATTATTATTTAGTTTTGAAATATTCATTTCATAAATCCATCATTTTTAAATAAACTCAAATTACAAGTAAACCAAATATACTTTCATACAAATATAAACTTCAAATATTCATTTATCAAAATCAATTATCATTCCAAATTCACATTCTTTATCAAATAAAGATTATATCATTCAAAACCATTTCACAATCATTAAAATATCTAAAATGGTTACAAAGTTTAACACCATCTCTTTTTAAAACCTTCAAACTATTTATTTCTATATGAAAAATCCAATTTACCATTGGAAAGGTTATTATTCTATATATATACTTTATTCAAAACATTACAAATCTATATTCCATACCAGAATAATTCAAAATAGTCTTATTTATTTCACTCAACAAACAGTTTCAAACTTATATAAATCATATTACTTTATACATTAATGATACAAAACTAAACTTATATTCTTTATCAAATACCTTATACCTTTCAACATTTCTTAGCTTTGAAAAGTTAACCTTGATTTGGAAGTGCTCGAATCTTCAAAATAGTCGAAGAAATCATATTTTCAATCCAAGAGTTGGAAATCACCAACAATCAGTAAACCAATTCCAAAAGATAAGGTTATCCCAAAACAGATCCGAGTCTCGAGGACTGAACACCGGCTTACTTTAAATTATTTCAAATATATATATACATATATCTTTCTAATATCAAACCATACTTCAAAATCTGAAATCAAAATTTGGTTTCACAAAATCACTCCCATAGCAAAGCTACTAGAGTGGCCTCAACCCCACTCAGAAACTCGAAAATCAATGTCGATGATGCATGCATTCATCATCGAAATTATTTTCCAACGACATAGGTGGGTTCTAGACTTTTATTTTCTTGAAACTTCTTTGAAATCTCTTCGCAATCATTGGAATTCATTCGAATACATTTGAAACATTTCTTATTCGGAAAAATATCTTTAAATCATATTAATACTATATATTTTCCAAAATCTTAAAACCGATTTCAAAACACCGGATTTCGATTCCTCGAAATTCAAATTCAAAAACCTTTTAGTTATAAATCATTTTTTATATAAATCAAATTCTTATAAATTTTTAAATTTCAAATCCTTTCAAAGCTTCAAATTCTCATTTTCAAAAGATATAAAATCCTTATTGAAAATATTTCACTTTTATATACAAAATAGGGTCATCCTTATCAAAATAATAATTTTGATGTATGCACAAATTCTAAATACAATCAAACACAAATTTCCAAAGAATGATTCAAGGTTAGATTTCAAACAATACGGAGATTCGAATTTAGAGGAACTCTAATAAAATAGAATTCTGGTTCGAATATAAGCTCGAACGAAGATAATAAATTTTTATTACCAAACAGAAGATGGATAAGCCCATATAAATGACAGCGACCTTAACTGGTCAACCGTTACTTCAGGAATATAATCAATGCGAAAAAATTTCTAAGGTAAATCGACATTCGATCGCCAGAGATAGAATCTAGATAGAGCAGGAGATAGATAGCATCGTGAACCGAGGATATAGAAACCTCCGGTTAATCAATGCCAATTGTAAAGGAGTTTCACCCCTTTACAAATCATTCTAAGATTGGCAGAACCACCCATCTTTACAGAGGCCATTCCAAAGTGGAGTTATGGAATGCACCAAAATCAAAAGGGTAAAATAGGGAAGACAAGACTGGATTTCAGAACAAGTAAGAGCATTCCAAAGTTCAAGGAATCCTAATCTATAAGAATCCTAACCAAGAGATTTCTAACAAGGTGGATACAGAAGGAATGAAGTTTAGAAAATCTTGGTTTCAAAATAAGAAAATTTTTGTACCAAAATAATCTTTGAAAATCCTTTAAAAGTCATTCGAAAATTATTTTATACTTCGAAAATACACTTTCTCACAAGGAAATGATTCTGAGATTGATTTCACTCATTCTAGGGTATTTCTACCCTATCTCGAATGAGTTTTTGCTCCGCAGGCTATGGTTTTCCTAAAACCAAAGCTCTTATACCAACTGTAACGGGCCGCGCCAATGGGGTAACGCCCACCATAGCATACATTGGTACCTGTGTTTTTCCTTTACGGCTAGCCTCTCGACTGCACCACCAACCCCCGCGGAGACATGTAGGAGCAAGAGTCAATCGTTTGCTACCAAACTAGGAAGCGAGAACCCCCTATCATGCTGCACCTTCCAAGTGCAATGGCAGACACACGTGCCGGACTTGAATTGCTCAAAATACCGAATTGTAAATAAATTTGGAGAAAATGAAATACAATCACAGAATCACGGACATAGAAATATCAGAATAACTCGCAGCGGGAATTAAAATACCATAGCAGTTCATGAAGCTACTACAACAAACTCTTAAAAACATAATACATAATATCAGTCTGAAACTTATACAATAGAAATCCAAATACATAGAAGTTTATAAATACCCGAACTGAAATAGAATAACTGAAACTGAAAGGGAATAGATAACTAGATAAGCAGAATCTCCAGCGATTCCTATCTCCAGAAAAAGAAATCCAAAGCTAAGCTGTAAATACTCAGGCTGACCCGAGCGTAAAGTAAAACACAAAACACTTGAGTCAGGACATATATACTTATAATGTAAACCAACTCAAGTGAACTGTATTATTAATGCACTATAACTTAAAGGATGCTTGGGATCGCCCATCCTCTAAGGATCAGTTAAACCATAAATTTAAATACATTCCGTGGTTAAAATTTCAAAATAGTAATTTATACTTTGAAATCAAATATCATTTCAAATTCAATATCGTTCAAAAATCCATTTCAAAATATCAAAATATCATATCTTTTCTAAACCACATTCATTTTTATTTAACATACCATTTCAACACACATTTCAAAATAGTTTATATTTCAAAACAAATCACTTCATTTTAAATCATTAAAATGAAGGTATTATATTTATAATTAAACTATTAAATTTCTAAAATTTAAATCTTTCAAAGTTCATTTATTCACTTAAATTTATTAAAACTACGAAAATTCAACTTTCACAGCATTTAGAAAATGCTACGGAAAGTTACTTTTAAAACAATTTAATTTAACAAAAGACAGCATTTAAAAAAATGTTGTAATAGGGTTACTTTAGTTCAAATAAAACCTTAGTTAATTTCAGCAACTACAGCACTTACAAAGTGCTATTATATCCCTTAATTCAATCTACTCATTTAGTTCTTTTCTATCAACTACAACATTTACAAATGCTGTAATATCCTTTACATTAGAAATAATAACATTTTATAATGCTGTTAATTAAATTCCAAATATTCAATATAATTTCACGAACAATTAAATTTTATTTAAATCATTTTAAACTTATAAAATCATATATTTTCACCTTTAAAACAATCATTTAAAATACCCTTATATTCATGATTTTATAAAGTTAAATTTTCATTCAAAAATCAATTTAATAATAATATACTTATATAACTCAACATTCAATTTCAATTCTTTGTAATTAATTTTTTAGCTTAACACTTAAGTTTAAATTTCCAAATATAAATTATTTTTCATTTTATTTACTTAACTTAACATTCATTTTTTTAAAACAAAATTCACAAATTTCCAACCTAAGTTATATTTCATAATTCAACTTAAATATTCATTTATTTAACCTTTTAACTTATTAAAAAACCATTAACACTTTATGAAATCATTTTAAATTCATTTAGTTCAAAATTTAAATCAATTTATCATATTTTCCTACTTAATTTAAATTCCATTTATAACCAAATCATAATTTCCAAAATAACTTATATTTTAAATTTCTAACTTTACAATTAATTTATTTCACTTATAAATTTTAGAAAATCAATAATACATTAAAAAATCATTTTTAATTAAGTTTAAATAAAAATATTAAAATATTTACATTTCTAAGATATTTTAAAAAATTTAGAAAAATATATTTTAACCCCGGGTCTGTGTATCATTTTCTAGTCTAGGTAAAGTGATACGGATCTTATATCATTTCAATCCGTAATTTACAAAGAAAACCCAGGTTTGATCATTTCAAACCCGCAATCCCAAGTAAAAATGAAATAAATAAAAATCGTTCAAGCTTATCATTTCAGCCCATAAAGATTTTTCCTTATTCTAAAGTCCGTTTGGGTATGTATCATTTCAACCCATAGTGATTCTAATCTAAAGGGAACTTGTAGTGTGATAAACTGATATAAATAAACAATAACATTATATAACGGTAAGAGATGATATGACAGGTATATAAATAGGGTGAACATCATATGATCGTAGCATAAGCAATTATAACATAATAATAATATCTACAGATTCATAGGGTGTCAATTTACTACTTATACAAGTACGGAAGGTCTGGTGAGAAATACTCACCTCTATAAGCTGGAGATAATAGCCAAACACACAAACTAAGATCCACAAAGGCATGAAAGCACGACAATGATTCAAGTGTGGGAGAGCCAAAGTAGTTGTCTTGTGCATATGAAACAAAACAATACATATACCATGAATTTCAACCCAAAATATGACATTAAACAAGTTAGAATTAAGGAACAACAATTAATAAAACACTTGCACTTGCTTCCACAAATCTCATGCTTGGCCTATAGGATGATAAGGCACTGCCATGAGGTGTATTTGGTCAGGTATGGGTCAAGTATGGTCGGCCTAGCAAGGGTAGTGAAGGTATGGAAGTTGTTTGAGTGATTAATGGCATAAATGTACAAACACAAGGCAAAGGTGCATTTTTATGTAACAACAAGTCACGGCTATGGCCTTATGTGCCACAACCAGACCTGCTGGAGGCTAGGGGATGGTGTGGCAGTGGGTTTGGGTCAGGTAGGTGCTGGTGGAAGTGATGCAAGAGGTGGCCAAGGGGTTTGGTGAAGTGGTGAAGGCCATATGAGTCGGCTATGCATATATAGGAAGTGTTGCTTGCATTTTTGTGTGGATCTTGCATTAAGGATGGCCATGGCCTGGTATGTCAGAGGAGATGGAGGTGGTTTGCATCTGGATAAGGTGGTGATAAAGGTGGTGGTGATGGTGGAGCAAGGCCAAACAACATAAGGTTGAAGCAAGTGCAAGTAGAATAAGAAAATAATCAACAAAAGGTAAAAACAAAGAATTATTTACCTAAGTTTTTGCCCAGGAGATGGAGGCCGAATTTATTTGAGTTGAGAAACAAAAATTTTCATGAAAAATGATGTAAGATGAAGCTGAAGGAATGAGGTATGGTCAGCCAATAGTTAATGTAAATGTTGATTAGAATTTAAAAGGCAAGAAGGTGAAAAGTCTATGTTATATAAAGGGTTTAAAACTCTTCAAATTTCCATATTTATTTTTGCAATTCTAAATACATGAAAAATATGTATAAATATAGATAAAAACACGAAAATATAGTAAATAAAAAAATACTAATTAAATATAATTAAATTAAGAAAGTTGCAAAAATTGTAAACTAGGATTAAAAATTTGAAAATAAATGCAATAAACTTTGGAAAAATTATAACATTACTTTAAAATATTTTAAAATAAAAATATATACCTAATATGTCATATAACACATATTATAACATAATATGACAAATAAAAATATTGTTTATATAAATTAAAATAGACAATTTTATTAAATAAATCAATTTACATACAATATTGTAAAAAACATAACTTTCACAATATAAATCGTTTCAACGAAAAAAAGCAGTATTCTTGAAATTTAATATATTTTTATAATAAGAGATAATATTCAAAAATTAAAATTTTTAAATTTTAAATTTAAAAGTCAAAGTTTGACCAGATTGACCAAAAATCCACTTTTTCGGAAATATCCTATTTATTCAGGTTTGAAATTATAATTCACGCACAATCAAAATATACTTTTAAAATAACAAAATTTATTCATTTTAATGAATAAAATAGTGTTTTTAAATCAGAAGTTTCAGTTTAAATAATTAAAATAAACAATTAAAAAATCACAAAATACTGGGTTGTTACATACGTGGTGGAGATTCTAGAATGAAGTAGGATGGTGTTGACGTTCTATTGAGGTATGTACGTGGACCCGATTCCCGTGAGTTGGCATAAGATGGCTAAAACAGGAGCGATCGACGGGCTAAGGAGGTAGCACCTCTTATCGGACACACTTCTTCATATGTCATTCTATTACCTTGTGATTGTTTGGTGTGCACCTTTGATTTTGGGAGCGTTGTTCGAGGTGGGCGGTAGTTGCAGCTACGCGCCACCACCGGTCTGGAAGCGTAATTGGTATATCTACCCTGGCATTTCCTAGTTGTGTCGTGTCACCTACCCTAGCGAGCCTTATACGATTTTGGTTTTGTACCATACCTATGGAGTGCCCTCTAACGACGCACAGTACGGGGAAGATTACGGTACTGTATAGACTATGAGAATATATTATGTGTTAAGGGCTATATCGGTAACCCCTTAACGCCATTTAAAAGTACGTTTATTTTACTAATAGACACTATTATAATAGCAAAATATTATTACATAGTAAATAGTTTAACGGATCCATAGAGGATGGGCGGTCCCAAGCATCCTTTAATTTCTTGTACTTTATTTTACCATTCACTTGAGTTAGTTTATACTATATAAGTATGTATGTCCTGACTCGAGTGTTTGTGTTTATTTCTTACGCTTGGTTCAACCTGAGTATCAATATGGACTTCATTTCCTGGAGCTAGGATTGCTAAAGGTCATCTTTATCGAGCTGCTATCTATTTTCCGTTCAGTCTTTTATCTTAGCCTATGTAATGAGACAAATAAATTTGAGATTTCTGTGGTTGTTTCAAACTGTATTAGTTTTAAGTCTATGTAATTTGTACTTATTTTGAGACTATGTTGGTAGTGGCTTCATGAACCACTATAGTATTTTATTTCCGCCGCGAGTATTCTGATTTCTGTGTCTGTGATTCTGTGATTTGATTTCATTTGCTCTAATTTTTATTACAATATACTGTTTTGAACTATTCAAGTTTGAAATTTTTAAATTTATTGTCGAATTTGAATGGTGCAGAATAGTGGGTCGTTACAGAGATGATATGTATAAGGAGGAAAGTGTGAAAATTTAAGTTGGAATAAAATTTAAAGTGAGAAAGTTATAATGGAATTCAACTTAAGTTAAGTTGGATAAATTAAATTTTAGAAAATTAATTGACTGGATTTGAGTTAAATTAATATAGTGTACTAATGAAATTGGAGTTAACTTAAGCGAAGTAATTGAAATATATAATGAAATTGAAAAAACTGAAAAATAAAATGGTTTGAAGTGGAATTTAATTTAAGTATGGTTTTGAAATTTTGGTTAAAAGGAATTAAAATTTAAATAAAAAGCGAATTGGATTTGAATCGTATTGAATTGAATTAAGTATGAAAATGTGAATTATAAAGTGACTATATTCCTATAAGTTATAAAATTTTAATTGGATTTGAAATAATATTGAATTGAAGTAAATATAAATTTTGAATTGTAAAATAATTATATGGAAATAAAGTAAAATTTTTGAATGAGATAAAATTTAAGTGAAAATTGGAATTGTGAGTAAATAAGTTGAATAGCTTATTAAAATTGACATTATGAAATAAAAATATACTTGAGCTATAAATAGATGCATAACCTCGAGTTAAGAATAAAAAGTTAATATATTAAAGTATAGAGTTGATGGAAATGTGAAGAATAAGTTGTGTAACTAATAAAATTGAAACGTGAAATAGAAAAATAAAAATGATTTGATATTTTTGGTGTGGGAGTAAAAATCCAAACTTCAATTTTAAAATGAAGTTGGCTTGAGAAAAGGTAAATGAAGTGATTTTGAAATAAAAATCAGAAAATTGAATGTGGAACTTGAGTATAATATAAAATTCGACTTAGATGGAAGCGAATTAAATATATTTGAAAAGGTGATCAAATAAAATGGAATTGAATTGAAAAGGCAATGACTTGAGTTATAAATAAATTCAATTTAAAACGCTAATAAGTTGGTTAAAATGAAATATACTTAAGTTATAAGGCTGAAATAATTGAAATTAAACAAACTAACTTAAGTTAATATTAAATGGGAGGTTGACTCAAATAAATTTGTGAATGGTTATTTTATTAAATGAATAGCATCGAATTTGCATAGAAAAATTATTGTTTGACGCAAACGAAAGTAAATAAAAATTATATGGATAAAGAGAATGTGAATAAATTGATTTTTAATCAATTTATGTGGATATGGTTTGTTAGCTATAAAAATGAATTGAATTCAAGAAAATTGAGCTGTAAATCATTCGAATTGAATATGGATTGATTGAAAGTAATTAAATTAGCATCAGAACCCTATAATTGCTTATAAATAAATGTTTAGCATGTATTGCTTATAAAGTTTAGGTGTTTTCACTATTTAAATAAGTGGAATATTATTAAATTTGATGTTTTGTTACTTATGTGTTTAAATTGAGTAAGTATAGGTACCCGGAGGCTAACGGGCTAGATTCGGGTTGCGTAATTGCATATGAAGTAAACTTGCTTGCTTCAAAATGCTAAAATAAGGTAGTTTTCAGATTAAATACCGCAAAGTATAAATATTGATATATATATATATATATATATATATTTCTTTTTGACCGTATGTGTCAATATGTATATATATATATATATATCTTGTCATATTGCAAAAGACTGTCCGTACAAAGGAGACTCTGCCAAAAAAAATTGAAAATTTAGGGTGTTAGACAAATTTCGAAAATTTAGGGTGTTAGATAAATTTCGATAAAAGTTTTAAATTTTTTTTAACGGTAATTTGATTTCAAATTGTAATTGAAATAAAGGATTTTGAAATTAGAATTAAAAACTAATTATTTTGGTTGGAACAAAAAGATTAGAAAAGGTGAATGTCGATTTTAACTAAGTGGGTTTTGATGAGTTAATGGGTTTGGAGCGTTTTTCCTGCCTTAGCAATTTCGGGGACGAAATTCTGTTAAGGGGAAAGGAATGTAAGTACCGGGATTTTTGATCGTTAATTTTGGACATTTAATTCATTTTAAATGTTGAGTTTTGAAATGTGAATGGAATTTTAATATGAAGTTTATCGAGCAAGAATAGTGAAATAAGAACTTAAGTTCCAAATATAGCAATTAAATCAATAATATTAATTGTTGAGTCAATATTAAAAAGAGTTTAAATAGTTGAACTGGAGTAGAATATGAAACCGAAATGATTTGTAATGTCGATATAAATTCTATTTGAGTTAGATGTTAGTTAGTAAGAATTTGAAACTGAGATTTCAAGCGATTTTCTAAAATTAGAAAATCGTTGACTTAATCGATGATTTAAAACAACGACCTGGGGCAAAGTCTCGGAATTCGACGAAACTAGTTCCATCGGATTCATAATAATGTATTTGTAACAACCCGATATTTTCAACCGTTCGCATCCGCACATGTTGGAATTGAATTGCTCAAAATACCGCATTGTAAATAAAACTTGGCAAATCTCAGAATATACGGTAAATAAATAATCGCAGAACACAGACACAGAGTAAATAATAATGCAACGGAAGTAAAAGAGACAGTAGTTCATGAAGCTACTATGTAATATATAAGATACATCAGAGTTAAACCAGATACAACAGAAGAGTAACACGATACATCAGGTACAAATCAGAATACATCACTGGAATCACTAAATACTGAAAGCGGAATAGATGGTTGGATCTTCAAGCAAAGCCCCAACTCCAAAGGTGAGTCTTGAATGCTGAATCACTCAGTCTGACCCGAGCGTAAAGATAAGCACAAAACACTCGAGTCAGCATTAACATTCTTATATAAATAAATCCAACTCAAGTGAAATAACAACAGAAGTAAAAGTAACTCAAAGGATGTTGGGATAACCATCCTCTAAGTATCCGTTAAACTATTTACTATGTAGTAATATTTCGCTATTAATACAATGTCTATAGTAAAATAAACTTACTTTAAAATAGAGTTAAGGGGTTACACATATTACCCTTAACACGTAATAATGTCAGTAGTCTATACAGTACCTGCATATCTCCTAATCGGGAGACTATGAGAAGATACTCCATAAGTACGACACAAATAGAAACTTGTAGTAAGGCTCGCTATGGTAGGTGACACGGCACACAAAGCAATGCTAGGGTAGATATACCAATTATGCACACGGGCTAGTGGTAATGTAGCAGCCACATACGCCCACCTCGAAACAAACTCCCAATCAAAATCGGAGGATGGCCATCAAATCAACCACAAGTAAGAGTATAGTATCGAAGAAGTGCGTCCGACCAGAGGAGCTACCCCTTTGGCCCGAGATCGCTTCTGTTTTAGCCACCTTATGCCAACCCACGGCAGTTGGGTTCACGTAATATACCTCAAGAACGATTCCACCATCCTACTTTATTCTGGAATCTCCACCGCGTACATGGTTGTCAAAGTGGTTTTCGGAGTTGATAGAGAGTATGACAACTTCCGATCCCGGTCTCTTTAACAACCAAACGTTATTATAATGCCATGGTCATTTTAAAATAGTTTATACTTCAAAAATCAAATCATTTCATTTCAAAACTATATTCCTTTCAAAATAGTTTATACTTCGAAAACAAAACCATTTTTATTTCAAAACTATATTCAAATCAATACGTTATCATTTCCATTTCAAACATATATTCATATTTCAAAAATCATAATACTTTCAAAGTTATAGCTCTTTCGAACTAAAATACTTGAAATCATTACACTTTGAAAAATCATAACATTTCGAAAATCATACATTTAAAATCATAACATCTTTCTTTAATTCTTTACATTTTACATATTTATTCAAATCAACTCAAAATTTTCAAATTACCAATTTAATTCAATTCAAGCCATCAGTTTCAATTCAATTCAGTTTCCCAACAAACCATTTCAATTCATATAAATTTCAAATATAGATTTGATCCACAAAATAAACTATTAAATTTTTAATATATTTCAAAGCTTAAAATCCCACATTTCAAAACTAAATTTTGATAAATTTCATATATATCTTAATTCAATTTTTTATTATTCAGTTTTGAAACATTTACTTAATAAATCCATTATCATTTAAATAAAACCCAAATTACAAATAACTAAATGTTCCATTTAATTTATTCAAACTTGATATATTGATTTAAGTCACTTTCAAAAATCAAGTTATAAAATCATATCTTTTAAATTTCAAATTCCATAAGTTTCAACTCGATTAACTAAATAAATTCTTAATTAAATACAATTTCAATCAATTTCAAATCTATCTTCTCAACCATAATTTATTAAATCATTATAGCTCTATATTAAAATATAATTTAAATAAATACTTATCCATATTATATTTTAATAAAATCAACTTTACTATTAAACCTATTTTATATCAAACAAATTTATACATAGCTTAAATCGAGAATTTAACTATACATATAAAATAGCATTCATATAATATCAAAAATCAATATTTATATAAAACCATTTATTTTTCCAAAACCATAGAAATCATTTCAAAATATTTTTATATATAGACCAGCGGTGTCTGTATATAATTTTCTATCCTAGGTCAAGTGATACGGATATTTATCATTTCAATCCGCAATTTAAAATATAAATACGGGTATATATCATTTCAACCCGCAATCCCAAATCCAATTCAAATGAAAATCGCTTGGGTTTATCATTTCAACCCACAACGATTTTCTCCTATTCTAAAGTCCGTTCGGGTATGTGTCATTTCAGCCCATAGTGATTTCTATACTAACAGGGAACTTGTAGAGACATAACAGATATGATAATAATATAACAGTCATATATCATCAATATAAATAACTGATAATGGTGTCAGATATCATAGGTAAACAGATGCAGGTAATAACATATATATAACACTGTAAATAACTAACAACAGTGTATTTCAAATGTCGTTTCAATTGAAGTCAAATTTAATAAATAAAGAACGTTAATCGTGAGTGATTGCTCACGTTTCGAGGCTGGAGGGACGAGAAGATGACACAGACATGCATACGGACATAGCAAATCAAAAGGCTACAGCGGCAAATCTAGATATTGACGAGACAAAGCACGGCATGATGAAACTGGATTTGATGAACAAATAAATAAGGGAATATATACTAAAATCATTGTTTAAATTAAAAATTCATATATTAAAGTCCAAAATGTTTGTCTATATATATATAATTAAATTTGAATCAATACATTAAAATTTAATAGTTATATATATATATATATATATATATATGACTTATAAAAATCAATTCAACAAAACCAAAAGTTTAAAACGGCTATATATAAAATACTATATGTTATATTTAAAACAATATTAAATATAAAATCAGTATGTATAAAATCGACTTAACCTATATATACTAACATATAACTTGATTCCATATGCGTAAACAGAACAACTTTGTATCATATGTATACACTTATAACACGGTGAAGTACATATATATACGATAATTGACAATTAAAACCAAATATATGTACTCACTAACAATATATACAGTATGCCAATATAGTTTATAAACTTTTACAAATGTACAGATTAATATGTAAATACTATAGTATAAAGACCCGCTATTTTGGACCATTCGCATCCGCACATGTCGGACTTGAATAATTCAAAATACCGAATTGTTAATTTAAATTTGGCAAAACTCAGATATACAGTAAATAAATAATCACAGATCACAGACACAGAGTAATAATATGCAGCGGAAGTAAAAGAGATAGTAGTTCATGAAGCTACTATATAAATATATAAGATACATCAGAGTTTACAACCAAAGAGAAATACGATACATCAAGTGCAAATCAGAATACATCGCTGGAATCATCGAATACTGAAAGCAGAATAGATGGCTGGATCTTCAAGCAAAGCTCCAACTCCAAAGGTGAGCCTCGAATACTGGTACACTAAGTCTGACCCGAGCGTAAAGCAAAACACAAAACACTCGAGTCAAGATTAATATTCTCATATCAATAAATCCAACTCAAGTGAAAAAGCAATCGAAATACAAGTAACTCAAAGGATGTTGGAATCACCATCCTCTAAGGATCCGTTAAACTATCTACTATGTAGTAGTGTACGCTAAATAGATCATGTCTATCAGTAATATAAAGTATCAAAATAGTGTTAAGGCGTTACCATTATCCCCCTTAACACATTTTATATAGATGTCATAGTCTATACAGCACTGTAAACTCCACCGTAAACTAGTGGGCTATCAAGGAGTACTCCATAGGTATAACACAAAACAAGTTCGTAGTGGTCGCGTATATAGGGATACAAGTATGACAAGGCACATGAGGCAATACCCAAGGTAGTGAAACTACCGTTCGCCTGATCCGGACTGGTGAGAACGCATCGCCGCAGCGATCGCAACACCGCGAAACAACACTCCTGAAATTCCGAGGGTGCACCAATCGATCACAAGTAATGAGTAGTAGTTACGAAGAAGTGTGTCCGCTCGAGGTGGCTAACCCCATTTGGCCCGGCACGGCTCCTGATTTTAGTCATTTCCAATTTGACACAAGTGTCAAGGCTATCCATTATCGTTCTCTTTCTTCAGTCATCACGTACATCATTCCAACCACTTCATTCTAGATCATCACTCCGCGTATAGTATTAAAGTGGTTTCCGATTTAGATAGAGAGTATATCCATAACCAATTCCGGTTTCTTTAATAACTTTCGTAATTATTACACCAATTGGTCGTTTAGTAAATTTCAAACCAAATTAAATTCAATTACAATTTCAATTCGTAAATCAACATTTCGTTTGTCTTTCTAAATCAATTTCCAAAGTTTACGTTTCAAACTTCCAAATTACCATTTCAAAATCTTATAATTCGATTTCAACTTTTATTTAACAATTCAAATATTGATTCAAGTTCATATATACATTTCATTCCGAAATCATTAAAATGGTTTAATTTTCATTCAAATCAATTTAAATTCATTTATCGATTTCATTCAATATTCGCTAAGCTAACTTATCATTTAAACCAATTTTCATTTAAATTTCCAATTCATTAAATCGATTTCTTAAGTTCAACTTCATTATATCAAAACCTCAAATTAAAATAAATTAAATTCGTCAAATCAATTCTTCAAATTACAAGTCTTACGTTAATTTCAATAAATCCTATTCATTTCAATAAATCACATTTTATTTCTTGTTATAGAAATTCAATTTTCACTTGTTTATTGACTTCGTTACAAATTTCAAACTCAATTAATAAAGATCTAAATTTCACATAATCGGGAAGTTTCAATTTCACTTATCAACTTACTTAAACAATTTTTCCAAAATTTTATTAAATAAAGAAACTCAATTTCATTTATTAACGAAGTTCAAATCCACTTACTCAAAAGTTCAATTTCTCCTATCAAAGAATTCAATTTTTATTCAATTATCAAATAATTAAATCTTATTCAATTATTAAATAATTTCAATCTTAATTATTAATAATTTCAAAACTTAATAATTACAAACTTTATTATAAATTCATACTTAATTATTAAATCATTTCCACTTAATTATGAATTCAAACTTAATTATTAAATCATTTCAACTTAATTATAAATTCAACGTAATAATTTCAAACTTAATTATAATTCCAACTTAATTATAATTTCAAATTTAATTATTAAATGATTTCAAACTTAATAATTTCAAAACTCAATTATTACTAATTCCAAATCCTTAATTAATAATTCCAAATTTAATTATTAAATAATTAAATTTCAAACAATGTTCTTTCATCAATTACTACGTTAATATTTGTTTCAGATTTCAATCTTTACATTTTCCTTTCAAAAAATTCAAATTCCAACTTCATTTCAAAACTTATTCTTTGCTCGAATAAAATCATTATTTTATTTTTAAATCAATTTATCGACCAATCGGATTTTATTTAATTCTCTATCCTAGGTCCAATTCATTTTGGGTATTTATCATTTCAACCCGATTCCAATTCAATACAAAATCAAAACATAGCAAAGGGAACTTGCAGTGTGATAACTGGGATGGTGTCAAAGTAAATAAACAAGCAATAACAACAAACAAACACAATCCAATAATCAATTCAAATAATCCCGAAATAATCGTATTAACTCACATTGTTTTTTGTGCAAATTAATATAATCATTTCTAGAATCTACACTATCATTTCATGTAGATTAAAGATTATTACACTAATTATTCTATGCAATTCTATTATTCAATTTCATATTACATCAACCTATACAATCATACATTCAATGGTTCAACGTGTAATTAACCAATTCTACATGTCAATTTTTATCTAACATTTAAAGGTCGTATCACACAAATTTAACTAAGCAAATTCAACACATATGTCAATTCAAAATTTTAACTATCCTGCGTCAAATTCAATTTCATAATATTTATCACTTATTCATTACAATTTAGCATCCAATATAAACAACAATCAATCAATCAATTATCAACCAAACTGGATTTATTATTGCATACATAACAGATAACGGTGTCAGATGTCAAAGGTGAACTGATACATAAATAACAGTGCAATAAATAACAGCAGTATATTTCAATTGTCGTTCCAATTGAAATCAAATTTAATAAATAAAAGAATATTAATCGTGAGTGATTGCTCGCCTTTCGAGGCTAGAGATGCACGAGAAGATGACACGGATACGCACACTGATACGGACATAGAAATTGAGTTACGAATCCAAGCACGAATTCCAAAGTAAAGCTAGATGGATACGGACTCGACGGACAAAGCTGATAAATATGAATTAACGAAATCAATCAGAACGGGATCTATGCAGATAAAAATTGAAAGAAAAGTATATCATATTATTATTTTTCTTAAAACCCATATTAGATTTAAATTACATATTATATTCCAAATCACAATACATATCCAAATCACTTTATATCTAAAAGAAACCAAAATATCAACATGATAGATATACATTTTAAACACGTGTTAAATCAAATATCCTCATATTATAAATTAAACAACTATATATATGAACTATCATATATACTATAGTATAAAATATAAATTAGCAAGCAAATCAACCTTTATATTATTTTTAAAAGTCAACAAACTACAAACCATACAAATACAAATTGAATATATAAACCGACGTGAAAAATACATATAAAAGCTATACATTAAATCCTACTTGTTAAAAATCCGGATCTGCATATATATAAATTCAAAATCAAAGTGTATGCCTATATGCTATATAAAAAAAACCTATTATATTATAGCATACTATTTAAACCAGTATTAAAAATCCAGAGAACAAAGGAACCCGGAAGCAACAACTTTATATAGTATGTACTGACACCTCATATGCAATGTATACTATCAAGCACTACTTAAAACAACATATTTTATAACTGACCTTTATAAATCTACCATAATAGGTTTATATAAAACGAAATCAAATAGTGTTCATAACAGCTAATACATGAAATATTCATATTATATTATTATACAGATTTACTGACCAAAACTATCTCTGACAAAGTATAGATGTACATATATTTAGATATCATACTAACATAATATATAAAAATATAATAACAGTCATCATTTTATTTTTTTTAAGTCATACATTACAAATAAAACAAACCATACGTTACCTTTCTGAAGCATGCTTCACACATGTGGGCAAATACATGTAGTTGACTCAGGAAACCAACTTGAAGACAATATGAAAATAAACTTATATATATTATAGAAAAAAAAAATTTAAAAAAATGTGGCCAGATTTGGAGGTGCAGCTCGGGACGTGGAAGAGCTGTGGGCTGTCGGGGTGGTTCGGCGAGGCGGAAGGCTGGCCGAGGGAAGGAGCGGTGTCGGGACTGACGCGGTTGGTGATGTGTGTGACTGCAGCTATATGGGCTCGGTGGTCGAAGGCTGGAAGGGACACGGGCTTTGGTATGGAGGATGAAGCTTGGTGGCCGAATTATGTATGAAGAAGAAAGTAAAAGGAAAAGGTAAAGAGGAAGAAGGAATATAATGTGTGAAAGAAATAGAAGATAGGAAGTCTGTAGAATGAATGGGCGCATAAAATGAATGGCCATACAATGAATGGTACAAAACAATAAAACAAAATGAACGTATATTCTAATTAAAGATGGAATTTGGACCGAAAACAAACAAATCAGCACAATTTAATAGATGGAATTTTAATTTAAGAAGTATAAATGCTAGTGGCTGGTTGGGTTGATATACAGTGAAAATTGAATGGTCTTCGGAAATTTGAAAAGTTCGAAATAATATCGATACTGCAAATCGTTTAATCAATCCTACAGCGAACCGGACATCAAGACACAGAATTAAACATACCTCAGAGATCAGCATGACAAGACAATCAAAATGGTATACAAATATCAGTGGTATGATTGAATTATAAAAATTTCGAATTTTCAACTATGGAAAATGCAAGAAAAACGCAGAAGAATAAGATCGACGGAGCTAAAGATGTCCGAATTTGAAAAAATGACAAACTGACGACTTCCTTAGAAGATGTTTTAGAATTTTTCTATGTAAAAATATTTAGGTTTCGAAAACGTTTTACTTTCATCGCTTTTTAACTGATTAAATTGAAGTAAATTTACGCGCGAAATAAACTTTCATATTTTCGGACGAAAATTTACCGGTTGCTATGTTTAACTGGACACATTCCAAATATCAAATTTATATTTCAAAATTTAGTTGTTTAAAATTCCACAAAATTCAATTAGTAACGTTATTAAAACTGGTTAAATTTACGGGTCGTTACATATAGAATATTCATATATGCAAATAACTTTATATATTATTAGATACGTATGTACTTAATTTTTTACATACTCAAACAAAATTTATAACTTGCATAGGCATGTACATAGCAAACTAAGTTACAATATACAAACGTATAATATAAGATATATACATACATACATACATATATACATATATATATATATATATATATATATATATGTAGAAGCACTTATACATTAACCTAAAGAAATATATATATATATATATATATATATATATAGAAACGAAACATCTAACACGAGAAATAACAAACATATATATAGCTTATTATTAATTTTATTACTTCAAAAATCATGAAAAACAGAAATAAAGAGGCACGAGATATATATATAATACAACTTAATATAAGTTAGTATAACTTATACATACCCATATAAATCTAACAGTGTAACAAATACAACTATAAGCAAAACTATATAACAAATTTGGAATATAATATATAATATATGTAACAACATAACAGAGCAGTTATAACATAGCCTATACAACAGCAAATGAAACTGTTAACAACTTATACATTTTTTTATATATAACCGAAAAAATGTAAAACAGAGAAACGAACAGCTTGTATAAAATATACTAATCATATTAAAACTATAACCATATATATACGAACTCATATAATCAATATAAACTATATGTATTCTTACTTATATATACACAGCTTATAAATAAATAAACTTTTATAAATTTTACATTAACTCACCAAACACAGACTCGAACTCTATTAGATATATACAAAATAAATATACGTGTATGCTACTGTTTTCCAAATAAAATACGGCTGCAAATATAATGTAAACTGTAAAACACACATCTCAAAACGTCAACAAAATAGAGTCCTTTATAAATATAAATACAAGTGATGTGTTAAAGAATGCCGAGCCGAGAAAAATCTTGTAGCCAATTTATATTTAGGTAGACATATATACAACTTTATATAAACAAATAAATATACATCTACTTATATATATATACATATATAACTTAAAAATACCTTATCGAGACTTGAGAGAGGAGGTTGCGAAGTGCATTTTCATTGCTGGCTAGTGATGGTGTTCAGGGGTGCTCGGTAAGAGGAGCAAGAGAAGGCTCGGCTGATGTACTACCTTGGCTATGAGCGACTATTGGATGGGGAACTGACTGCACGGCCGAGGAGGAAGATTTGTCTTCGAGTTTGGAGGGGAGGAAGGAGGAAAACGAGACCGAGCTGCTCGTTGTGGTAAATAGAGGTATGTCTTCGAAGGAAAGCTCGATTTCTGCCATGGATTTGCTTGCTCCGAAGGGCAGCGGTGTGCAGTGGTTTAGCTGTGAGGTCGAGCAGTTCTTTTACAAACTTGGCAACGAACAGGCGGCTCCTCAATCACTTTGCATATATACAAATTTTAATTTATAATTCTTTATGCATCAAAATTTTTTTACTGATAGAAGATAGGAGAGGAGGAAAAAGAGAACAGTATGCGGTTTCACAGCAAAGAGTAAGGCATGGTTTGAAGATGAATAGGTTTAATTTTAAAATGATATAAATTTTCAGAACAATGTGAATAAATCAAAAAAATGAAATGTCCAAAATTTGAAAGGGTGCGATTGCAAAAGTCATGTCAATTGATTACTGTAAATATTTATAGCCAACGGCTATTCAATTTTCACAGCTGAAAATGAAAGGATAGAGAAACCAATAAGGTCAAAATACCGAACTGGTACAGCATATCGTCTTGTCGAATTTGTCACTTACCGGATATCGAAATGTACAAAAGAATAAACTGCGGAGATCAGCATGATGAGACGATCAAAACGCTACAAACATGTTAGTGGTACGATCATCCGATCAAAAGTCGATAATCGGTACTGAAAGTGCTACAAATATGCCAGAAATAAGTTGAACGGAGCAATAAAAGTTCGAATTTGACGGAAAAAATGACGTCTCACTCAGAAGACGATTTACAAATTTATTATGTAAAAATATTTAGGTTTGAAAAACATTTTATTATCATCAAATGTTGACTGATTTGAAATAAAATTACAAAAGAAAATAAACTTCAATATTATCAGATGAAAATTTACTAGTTGCTATATTAAAATGGACGTATCCAAATATCAATTTTTTATTTCAAAATTTTATTATTTAAAATTTCACAAAAATCCAATTAATTAAATAAATAAAACCACTAAAATTTATGGGTCGTTACACTCTTCCCCGCTCAAAACTTTTCGTCCTTGAAAAGGAAGGAGGTAGGAGAATAGAAACAACCATAAAAAAATAGATTGAAAACAAAACAGAATAATTAATTTAAACCATATAATTTCAATTTAAATTATTTAATATTCGGCACTTGATTTTAAATTCAAGGTATTTCATTAAGTTGATTTGATTTCAATTTATAAATTCCTTCAAAACAAAATTTATTTAGTTTATCTCATTTATTATTCAAGCAACTCATTATTCTATTTATCTCTATTAATATTTTTATAATTAAAAATTAAGTGTATAATATTTATTATAAACACTCAAATTTTTATTTATAAAATCATTTTATATTGTATATTATTCAATTATATATTCAACTTTTGAATAATTTAGGTAAGTTATATTAAAATGTAATACAGTGTTATACAAGTAAAATTTTCCAATTCAATTATCCAAGCTTATATATTTATTAAAAAATTTGATTACATTTTACGATTGAAATCATCCTTTTAACATAAATTTAAGAACTAAATTTCCGATTAACTTCAAATAGTTTATAGATAAATAAATAAATACACACACACACACAATATATATCAAATCAAATTTAAAATCATATATCAATATATTTTATAAATCAAGTCATATTTTAGAAATCCAAATCAATTTAATTTCCAAAGAAAAACTATAGTAAAGCTACAGAATAGTTTCTCCACTTCGAAACTCGAAAACGAATGTCGATGATGCGACCGCCATCACCGAAATTATTTTTCAGTGAAAAAATAGGAGAGCACTGATTTAAACATTTAAAATTCTATGGAAACAACTTCCATTCGAAAATACTTTGAATATTATACAATTTTAAAACTTTAAAACCAAAGTTTGAAATCATCAGAAATTAGATTCTCAAATTCTAATTTAAATTCCTTTAAATTCTAAATCAATTTATAAACCATGTTTTATAGTTCAATTATTTATATATTTATGAGATAAAAATAAATGGTTTACAAAATAATAATTGAAAATCAAATATTAGCATTTTGTTAACTAGTTCATTTAACTTTTTAAATTCTTGAAAATTTATACTTATATATGTATAATAAAATCATACCAGAATTTATTTTGTTTATCCATTTTGAAAACAATATTGTATCAGTTTGCTTTGTTAAAGTGTTTTGGAAAATCTATCGATACCGTTGATCAAACGAATCGATCGAAGACCCAAATCAACATCAACAACTCAAACAACACAATATATAAAACATTTTAAATATAGATTTACAAAGCAAGGATAGAGATTCCAATTTGGTTAATTCAAATCGAAGAAAATTTTGATTTGAGGATAAGTTGGAACAAAAGATAAGATGATTAAACTAACCGAAATAGGAAATGGAAAAGCTTATATAAATAGCGGGCAACCTTAACCGGGTCAACCGCGACTTCAAGAATTAGATCGATGCAGAATCCTGGGGTAAATCAACATTCGATCTCAATAGATTGAATTCGGGATAACAAGAGATACTAGCATCTTACCGAAGATATATAGAAATCTCCAGTGAATCAAAGCCAATTGTAAAGGAGTTTCACCCCTCTACAAATCAATCGAATATTGGCGAGACCGCCGATTTATTATAAAGATCACTAGAAGTGGAGTTATGGGATACTCCAGAATCAAAAGAAGACGAATAATGAGGGACACGAATGGATTTTGGAACAGATGGGAACGTCTCAAAATTCAAAGGAATCGAGTCAAAAAGGAAGAGATTCACACTCGAATGACAGTGATTCTGTAAATAAATTTACCATATATACTAAGTTTTGCCTAAACCAAAGCTTTGATACCAAATGTAACAACTCGATATTTTCAACCGTTCGCATTCGCACATGTCAGACTTGAGTTGCTCAAAATACCACGTTGTAAATAAAATTTGACAAATCTCAGAATATACTGTAAATAAATAATCATAGATCATAGACACAGAGTAAATAATATTGCAGCGGAAGTAAAAGAGATAGTAGTTCACGAAGCTACTATAAAATATATAGGATACATCAGAGTTAAACCAGATACAACAGAAGAGTAACACGATACATTAGGTACAAATCAGAATACATAACTGGAACCACTGAATACTGAAAGAAGAATAGATGGCTGGATCTTCAAGCAAAGCTCCAACTCCGAAGTTGAGTCTTGAATGTTGAATTAGTCAGTCTGACCCGAGCGTAAAGCGAAACACAAAACACTCGAGTCAGGATTAATATTCTTATGTAAATAAATTCAACTCAAGTGAAATAACAAAAGAAATACAAGTAACTCAAAGGATGTTGAGATAACCATCCTCTAAGGATCCGTTAAACTATTTACTATGTAGTTATATTTCGCTATTAATATAATGTCTATAGTAAAATAAACTTACTTTAAAATAGCGTTAAGGGGTAACCCATATAGCCCTTAACACGTAATAATGCCAGTAGTCTATACAGTACCTGCATATCTTCTGATCGTGAGACTATGGGAAGATACTCCATAGGTACGACACAAACAAAAACTCGTAGTAAGGCTCGCTATGGTAGGTGACAAGGCACACAAGGCAATGCCAGGGTAGGTATACCAATTACACACACGGGCTGGTGGTAACGTAATAGCCACATACACCCACCTCGAAACACACTCCCAATCAAAATCGGAGGATGGCCATCAAATCAACCACAAGTAAGAGTATAGTATCGAAGAAGTGCGTCCGACCAAAGGAGCTGCCCTTTTTGGCCTAAGATCGCTCCTGTTTTAGCCACCTTATGCCAACTCACGAGAGTTGGGTCCACGTAATATATCTCAAGAACGACGCCACCATCCTACTTCATTTTGGAATCTCCACCGCGTACACGGTTTTTAAAATGGTTTTCGGAGTTGGCAGAGAGTATAACAACTTTCGATCCCGATCTCTTTAACAACCAAACGTTATTATACGCCGTGGTCATTTCAAAATAGTTTGTACTTCAAAAATCAAATCATTTCATTTCAAAACTATATTCCTTTCAAAATAGTTTATACTTCGAAACTAAAACCATTTTTATTTCAAAACTATATTCAAATCAATACGATATCATTTCCATTTCAAACATATATTCATCTTTCAAAAATCATAATACTTTCAAAATTATAACTATTTCGAACTAAAATACTTGAAATCATTACACTTTGAAAAATCATAACATTTTGAAAATCATACAATTGAAATCATGGCATCTTTCTTTCACTCTTTACATTTTACAAATTTATTCAAATCAACTCAAATTTTTCTTATTTCCAATTTAATTCAATTCAAGCCATCAATTTCAATTCAATTCAGTTTCTCAACAAACCATTTCAATTCTTATAAATTTCAAATATAGATTTGATCCACAAAATAAACTATTAAATTTTAAATATATTTCAAAGCTTTAATATCCCACATTTCAAAACTAAATTTTGATAATTTCATATATATCTTAATTCAATTTTTTATTATTCAGTTTCGAAACGTTTACTTAATAAATCCGTTATCATTTAAATAAAACCCAAATTACAAATAACTAAATGTTTCCTTTAATTTATTCAAACTTGATATATTCATTTAAATCACTTTCAAAAATCAAGTTATATAATCATATATTTCCATAAGTTTCAACCCTATTAATTAAATAAATTCTTAATTAAATACAATTTAAATTAATTTCAAATCTATCTTCTCAACCTTAATTTATTAAATCATTATAACTATATATTAAAATATAATTTAAACAAATACTTATCCATATTATATTTAATAAAATCAACTTTATTATTAAACCTATTTTATATCAAACAAATTTATACATAGCTTAAATCGGGAATTTAACTATACATATAAAATAACATTTATATAATATCAAAAATCAATATTTATATAAAACCATATGTTTTTCCAAAACCGTAGAAATCATTTCAAAATATTTTTATATATAGACCGGCGATGTCTGTATATAATTTTCTATCCTAGGTCAAGTGATACAGATATTTATCATTTCAATACGCATATTAAAATATAAATACAGATATATATCATTTCAACCCGTAATCCCAAATCTAATTCAAATGAAAATCGCTTGGGCTTATCAGTTCAACCCATAACGATTTTCTCCTATTCTAAAGACCGTTCGAGTATGTATCGTTTTAACCCATAGTGATTTCTATACTAACATGGAACTTGCGTAGAGATAACAGATATGATAATAATATTAGAGGCATATACCATCAATATGAATAGGTGATAATGGTGTCAGATGTCACAGGTGAATAGACACATGTAATAACATATATAGAACAGTGTAAATAACTAACAGTAGTGTATTTCAAATGTCGTTTCAATTGAAGTCAAATTTAATAAATAAAGAACGTTAATCGTGACTGATTGCTCACCTTTCGAGGCTAGAGGGACAAGAAGATGACACAGACATGGATACGGACATAGCAAATCAAAAGGCTGCAGCGACAAATCTAGATATTGACGGGACAAAGGACAGCATGATGAAACTGGATTCGATGAACAAATAAATAAGGGAATACATACTAAAATCATTGTTTAAATTAAAAATTCATATATTAAAGACAAAAATGTATATATAAAAAATTAAAGTTGAATCAATACGTTAAAATTTAATAGTTTTATATATATATTTATATGACTTATAAAAATCAATTCAAAAAAACCAAAAGTTTAAAACTGCTATATATAAAATACTATATGTTATATTTAAAACAATATTTAATATAAAATCAGTATGTATAAAATAGACTTAACCTATATATACTAACATATAATTTGATTCCATATGCGTAAACAGAACAACTTTGTATCATACATTTACACTTATAACATGGTGAAGTACATATATATACGATAATTGAGAAGTAAAACCAAATATATGTACTCACTAACAATATATACAGTATGCCAATATAGTTTATAAACTTTAACAAATGTACAGATTAATGTGTAAATACTATAGAATATTCATATATGCAAATAGCTTTATATATTATTAGATACGTATGTACTTAATTTTTTACAAACTCAAAAAAAAATTATATCTTGTATAGGCATGTACATAGCAAACTAAGTTACAACATACGTACGTATAACATATATATATATATATATATATATATATATATATATATATATATATATATATATATATATATATATATAGAAGCACTTATACATTAACTTGAAGAAGTATATATATATAAAAGAAACATCTAACACAAGAAATAACAAACATATATATAGCTTATTATTAATTTTATTACTTCAAAAATCATGAAAAACAGAAATAAAGAGGTACGAGATATATATAATACAACTTAATATAAGTTAGCATAACTTATGCATACCCGTATAAATCTAATAGTGTAACAAATACAACCGTAAGCAAAACTATATAACAAATTTAGAATATAATATATAATATATGTAACAACATAACAGAGCTATTATAAAATAGCTTATACAACAGCAAATGAAACTGTTAACAACTTATACATTTTTTTATATATAACCAAAAAAATGTAAAACTGAGAAACGAACAGCTTGTATAAAATATACCAATCATATTAAAACTATAACAATATATATATATATGAACTTATATAATCAATATAAACTATATATATGTTCTTACTTATATGTAACAACCCGATATTTTCAACCATTCGCATCCGCACATGCCGGACTTGAATTGCTCAAAATACCGCGTTGTAAATAAAATTTGGCAAATCTCAGACATATAGTAAATAAAAATCACAGAACACAGACACAGAGTAAGAAATGCAGCGGAAGTAAAAGAGATAGTAACTCATGAATCTACTATGAAAATATATCAGAGTTAAATAAAATACAACAGAATAAATAAAGTACAACAGAAGTCTCAAGATGATAACCAAGTACAAGCTGAATAGAACAACAGAATTGGAATAGATAAAACAAGATAAGCAGATGATCTCCCGCGATTCCAATCTCCAGAAAGTGGAATCCAAATCTGTGAATAATTCAGGTTGACCCGAGCATAAATAAAATACAAACACTCGAGTCAGGACAATATATACTTATATAATGTAAACCAACTCAAGTGAACTGTAATAAAGTACAAGTAACTTAAAGGATGCCTGGGACCGCCCATCCTCTAAGGATCTGTTAAACTATTTATTATGTAGTAATAATTCGCTATTATAATAATGTCTACAGTAAAATAAACATACTTCTAAATAGCATTCCGGGCTACCCATATCACCCTTTACACATAATAGTCCCAGTAGTCTATCCAGTATCAGCATATCTCGAGAGACTACCCTAAATACTCCATGGGCTACGGGAGAAAAACAAACTCGTAGTAAAGGCTCGATATGGTAGGTGGCACGGCACACAAGGCAATGCCAGGGTAGATATACCAATTACGCACATGGGCTGGTGGTAATGTAGCAGCCACATACGCCTACCTCGGAACACACTCCAAACCAAAATCGAAGGATGGCCATCTAATCAATCACAAGTAAGAGTATAGTATCGAAGGAATGTGTCCGATCGGAGGAATGACCTCACTTGGCCCGAGATCGCTCATGTTTTAGCCACCTTATGCCAACTCACGGGAGTTGGGTTCACGTAATATACCTCAAGAACGTCGCCACCATCCTACTTCATTCTGGAATCTCCACCGCGTACACGGTTGTCAAAGTGGTTTTCGGTATCGACAGAGTATGCCAGATATCCGATCCCGGTCTTTTTGCCAACCAATCGTTATTATAACCCGTAGTTATAATTTAAAATAGTATTTATACTTCAAAACAGAATATCATTTCAAATCCAAATCTTTATCAAAATAAAGATTAAATTAATTCCAAACCATTTCAAAACATCATATCTTTCCAAAACTTCATGTCAAATAATTTCAATATATTAAAATATGATATCTTTACAAAACTTCATTTCCAATCATTTTAATATATCAAAATATCATATCTTTACAAAACTTCATTTCAAATCATTTCAATATATTAAAATATCATATCTTTACAAGTCCTTTCAAATCATTTCAATATATCAAAATATCATATCTTTACAAAACTTCATTTCAAATCATTATTCATTTCATTCAATTTAAAATGCCATTTTAATTCACATTTCAAAACAGTTTATATTTCAAAAATCATTTTTAATCATTAAAATCGAGTTATTATATTTAATAATTAAATTATTGAATTTCCAAAATTTCAACTTTCAAAGTTCATTTATTCACTTAAGTTTATCAAAACAGTGAAAATTCACTTTTCGCAGCATTTAGAAAATGCTACGAAAAGTTACATTCAAAACAGTTCAATTTAACTAAAGACAGCATTTTAAAAATGTTGTAATAGGGTTTACTTAAATTTCAAATAAACTTAGTTAAATTCAACAATTATAGCACTTACAAAAATTGCTATAATAGCCTTTAATTCAATTTAGCTTTTTAGTTCATTATCATCAACTACAGCATTTACAAATGCTGTAATATCATTTACATTGCAATTAATAGCATTTCAAAAATGCAGTTAATTAACTTCAAATATTAAATATAATTTCACAACCAATTATAATTTTATTTAAAACATTTTTTTAACTTATAAAATCATACATTTTCACATTTATAAACAACATTTAATTTTCCTTAAGTTCATGATTTTATAAAGTTAAATTTCCATTCAAAAATCATGATTTAATAATAATTCACTTATTAAATTTCAACATTCAATTTTAAATTCATTGAATTGAATTTCAACTTAACACCTAAGTTTAAATTTGAAAATATAACTTAATTTCAATTTTATTTATTTAACTTAAAAATTCACTTTTAAGCCAAATTCACAAATTTCCATATGGTTATATTTCAAAATTTCAACTTAAATAATCATTCCTTTCACTTTTTAACTTTACTCAAAAATCATTAATACATTTTAAATTCATTTTAAATTCAAATTATCATAAATTTATCATAATTTCATATTTAATTTAATTTCCAATTATAATTAAATCAAAATTTCCAAAATAACTTACATTCAGCTTTTCTAACTTTTCCATAATTTATTTAACTTATAAATTCCTATAAAATCAATAATACTTTACAAAATATTTTTTTATTAAGTTTAAATCAAAATATAGTAATATTTACATTTCTAAAATATTTTAAATTTTTTAGAAAAACATATTTTAACTACGGGTCTGTATATAATTTTCTACGCTAGGTAAAGTGATACGGGTAATATATCATTTCAACCCGTAATTTACAAAGAAAATTCTGGTTTTGTCATTTCAAACCCGCAGTCCCAAGTAAATGAAATAAACTGAAAATCGCTCAGGCCTATCATTTCAGCCCATAACGATTTTCCCTTATTCTAAAGTCCGTTCGGTTATGTATCATTTCAACCCATAGTGATTCTAATCTAAAAGGAACTTGTAGTGTGATAAACTGATATAAATAACAGAACAGCATAATATAAGAGTAACATATGATATAACAGGTGTTTAAGCATGGGTAAACATCATATGATCATAATATAGCAGATATAATATGGTGATGCATTTTACAGATTCACAGGTGATCGTTTTACTAGTTATATAAGTACAGAATTATCTGGTGAGAATAACTCACATGTTCAAAGCTGGAGGTAGCAAGAAAAAAGAACACGAACGAATCCCGAATGCATGATAACCCGACATAAGACTTGAGTGGAGTGGAGAGCCATGTTTGATCTTGTGGACAACACAAAAACAAGACAAGTATAAATATGATTTCAATGCAAATTATCAAAAGAAACGATCTAGAAATTAATGTAGTTATAAATCAATTGGTTTGACCATTTCCTCAACCATCATATGCTCGGCCAAGTGATGGGTATGGTCAGCCAATAGTGGTGCATAGGTCTGGTATGGGTTCAGTATAGGCTCGGCTACAGGGTGATAAGGTGAGTGGGAGTTACAAGTAGAGAAGGCAATGGAATACAAAGGGTTCTAAGGCAAATGGTTGGCTTTTGTTGCACCATAGGGTTCGTCCCTTGCTGTTGTGGGTCCAGCCATGCAATGTGAAGGTCAGGTGGGGTCTGATGTGGCAACTAGAGGTGGTGGAAGATCAGGTGGTGGAGGCTATTGGTGATGGCCATGGTGGAAATTGAAGGTGATGGATATAGGGTGCAACAATCTACACACAAGGCAACATATAATCATTTATAGGCTATACATGGGCTCGGCCTCAAGCTATAGGAGCATGGCCAGGTGTCCAGATGGTGGTGGGTGATGTGGCAGAGGGTGGAGGTCAGGTCTGAGCTGGTGGTGGTGGTGGTGGTGGAAGTGGCGGCTAAAGGAAGGTGAAGATGGTGCTAGCAAACTAGGCTCGGTTTGTGTGAATAGGTGATGTATTTGTGGATTTTTGGTGGTGATGCTTGCCGTATGGTTGCTCGCCCTGGCCATGGTAGTGGAGTAGAGAGATTTCTGGTCAGAGTATCAGGTGGTGGAGGTCGGCCTAGGGATGGAGGTGAGGTGGCCAATCCAATCTAGTTGAGAAACAATGCCAAAATTCAAATAGAAAATAGGAAAAACAAGAAAAGAAGATACGAAGAATTACCTAAACTTGAAAGGCAATGGCCGTGAAAATTTTTTATGTTTGAGAAGGAATGTTGTATGTGAGACAGAAGGTGATTTGCTACTGAAATTAGAAAGATAATACACGGCAATAATTAAAAGATGTAGGTTAAAAAAATGAAAAGGCGGAAGAGGAAAAGGCTTTGGAAGTTAAAGGATTTTAAAACCTTTCAAATTTCCACAAATTTATTTATATAAGTTTAAATTGCTGAGAATAATAATAATTTCAGTAAAAAAATTTCGAAAATATAACCAAATATAAAATATGAATAAATATTTATTAATTATATACGGTTAAAATAAGAAAATAGCACAAAATTGCAAACTGGTCTAGAAAAATGAAAAATAAACAGAATGAACTTTAGAAAATTTATATGGACATGTAAAAATATTTATAAAAAAGATAATAACATTAAAAAAATGCATTCACAAAATAAATATTTAAATTTTAATTATATAAAATTTAAATGAAGAAAATAGCAAAGAAAAATAGAAACTAGGCTTAATAAATTGAAATAAATTTCAATGGACCTTAGAAAAATTATATTGTCACTTTAAAAATATTAAAAGACAAAAATATACTTAAAATAACATATTAACACATATTAAAATAAAATATGATAAGGAAAATATAATTTTTATAATTTAAAATAACCAAAATTGCTAAATAACTCAAATTGTATTCAGTATTGAAATATACATAACTTTCACAATTTAAATCCGTTTCCAACGAAACGAAAAGTAGTATTCATGTTATTAAATCTATTTTCATAATAAAAGATAAAATTTAAATATTTAAATATTTAAATATTTAAATTTAAAAGTCAAAGTTTGACTATTTTAACCAAAATTCACTATTTGGAAAATTATTCTATATAGTCATATTTGGAATTCTAATCCATATCAAAATCAAAGTTTATATTTAAAATAGAAAAATTTATTCTTTTTTCATAAATAAAGCTTTTAAATCTGGAAATTCAAAATAAAAATAATTGTAAAATACAGGGTTGTTACACTCTCCCCCACTCAAAACTTTTCGTCCCCGAAAAGGAACGAGGTACGGGAAAGCACAGAAAAGATAGAATGAAATAGGATTAAGATAAGATGACAAGAAGATTGAAATTATACTTGATAACTGTTGTTATAGGTAAGTTTGACAAGGTGGACATGATCAAATCAAGAACACAAGCACGAAAAGATCCTTTAGAATCTGTTTCACCCTTTTCCGTTTGACCGTCGGTCTGTGGATGGTAAGCAGTGCTCAGATCCAGATGAGTACCAAAGATTTTCAAAGATTATAGAAAAATTTCTAAACAGACTGGTATAAGCAATAGCCTTCCCATTCTGTAGCAAGATAAGGAAAATAAGGACAACTAAAAGATAGTTTGAAAACAAAATAAGATAATAAATTTGAAACCACGATACTTTGAAATCATAATACTTCAGAGATGTTATTATTTGGAAATCATACTACTAAAATCATAACACTTTTAAAATAATCTTCATTTCAACCATTTAAATTCAATGTCAAATAATATACATTTCAAAATTGTAACATTTCTAAGTTCATTCATTCAATTATAAAATTTCCAAAACATTGTATTCAAAAACATCAGTACTTTTAAAGTTCTACAGTAGATATATTAGTATTTCAATCAGTTCAATTTCTGAAATATTCATTTGGATATCATTTAACTTATGATTTATTTAAAACAAACTTTTATGAATGGAATATCCAAATTAAACTATACTTCATTCGTTAAGTCAAAAGTTCACTATTTTACTTAACTCTTAATTTAACAAATAACCTAACACTTTATTTAAAATATCCATTTCATAAATAGATATTCCTTCAATAAGTTACACTTGAAATTTCCATTTGAAAATTAAATTTTTAATTATCAATTTTTAGTGATATTAAAAATACATCTTAACTATTTAAATCATAATTATTCGTTTTACAAGACATATCTATTTCATAGATAAAATATTTATCATAGCAAATATAACACTCAAATTACTTTACACATTTATTCATTTAGACATCAATTAAACTATGATTCCAGATTAAATATACTTTATTACAAAATGTCCCATTCAAATATATTTTATTTATCTATTCAAAGATACATTGTTTATTATACAAACATATTCATTTTAGGAAATAACCTTTATTAAAATTCCCAGGTTAGACTTAAGGTTCCATATTAAATCAAATTTGATTATTAAGTTATTTAAATAAAATTCTCTAAATTTTCTTTTTCTCTATTTACCTCTGTTAATCTTTTATAACTAAAATTTAAGTGTATAACATTTATTATAACCACTCAAATTTTATTTATAAAATCTTTTTATATTGTATATTATCTAATTACATTGTTAACTCTTAAAAATTAAGGTAAGTTATATTTAAATGCAATTGATTATTATACAAATAAAACTTTCTAATCCCTCATCTCAATTTTGAATCATTTATCTAAAATTTGACTTTTTTTATAATTGAAATGATTCTTTTAAGATAAAGTTTAGAATAAAATTTTCGATTCCTTCAAATCATTTAGAGATAAATAAATATATATACACAATATGTTAAATCAAATTTAAATCATATATCTATATATATTATAAATCCAGTCTTATTTTTTTAGAAATTCAAATCAATTAAATTTCCCAAAACAAAACTGTAGCAAGACTACAGAATGGTCTCTTTACTTCGAGACTCGAAAATGAATGTCGATGATGCCGCGGTCATCACCGAAGTTATTTTCCAGCGACAAAGAGAAGAGCACTAATTTTAAACTTTAAAATTTCTTGGAACAAATTTCTATTAGAAAATACTTTAAATAATATACCCCTTTTAAAACTTTAATCACAAGGTTTGAAACCATCGGAAATTAAATTATCAAATTTCTTGTTTTAACTCATTTTCGTTCCCAAATGAATTTATAAATAGCTATTTATAAATTCATTTATAGAACAATAAATGATAAATCAAGTATTATCATTTCAAATGATCAATTTAAATCAATTTATTAAGTTCCATAAATTTACTTATATCAAAATTTATTTCATTAACAAATTTTTTTAAAAATAATATTGTGTTAGTTTGTTCTGTCAAAGTGTTTTAGAAATCCCATCGATAGCGTTGATCAGACGAATCGATCAGAAACCCAATTCAACATCAACAACTCAAACAACACAATATATATAACATTTAAATTTTAAATATTAGTTTACAAATACACTATACATGAATAGATTTTCAAAGAAGGATAGAGATTCAAATATGATTAACTCAAATCAAAGGAAATTCTAATTTGAAAATAAGTTGGAAACAAGGATGAGATGCTTAAATAACAGAATAGGAAGATGGATAAGCTTATATAAATCGCGGGCAACTTTAATTGGTCAACCGTGACTTAAAGAATAAGATCGATGTGGATTTTCTGGGGTAAATCTACATTCGACCTCAGGAGATAGAGTTTGGAATAACAAAAAATATTAGCATCTAAACCAAGGATAGATATAAATCTCTGGTGAATCGATGCTAATTGTAAAGGAGTTTCTCCCTTTACAAATGAATTTTTGACATCGGCAGGACTGCCAATTCACTATAAAGCTCATTCGAAGTGGAGTTGTGGGATACCCCAGAATCAAAAGGAGATGAATAGTGAGGGACATGAATGGATTTTGGAACCGCAGGGAACGTTCCAAAATTCAAATGAAATTTGAATTAAAGAGGAAGAGATTCAAGTTTGGATGAAAGTGATTCTGTAACTAAATTTACTATACATTCTAAGTTTTGCCTCAAAGCCAAAGCTCGGATACCAACTGTAACAACCCGATATTTTCAACCATTCGCACCTGCACATGCCGGACTTGAATTGCTCAAAATACCGCATTGTAAATAAAATTTGGCAAATCTCAGTTATACAGTAAATAAAAATCACAGAACACAGACACAGAGTAAGAAATGCAGCGGAAGTAAAAGAGATAGTAGTTCATGAAGCTACTATGAAAATATATAAGAGTAAAATGAAATACAAGAAAATAAATAAAGTACAACAGAAGTCTCAAGATGATAACCAAGTACAAGCTGAATAGAACAACAGAATTGGAATAGATAAAACTAGATATGCAGATGATCTCCAGCGATTCCAATTTCCAGAAAGTGGAATCCAAATCTGTGAATAACTCAAGCTGACCCGAGCGTAAATAAAATACAAACACTCGAGTCAGGACAATATATACTTATATAATGTAAACCAACTCAAGTGAACTGTAATAAAGTACAAGTAACTTAAAGGATGCCTGGGACTGCCCATCCTCTAAGGATCTGTTAAACTATTTATTATGTAGTAATATTTCGCTATTATAATAATGTCTACAGTAAAATAAACATACTTTTAAATAGCATTCCGGGCTACCCATATCACCCTTCACACATAATAGTCCTAGTAGTCCATCCAGTATCAGCATATCTCCGAGAGACAACCCTAAATACTCCATGGTCTATGGGAGAAAAACAAACTCGTAGTAAAGGCTCGATATGGTAGGTGCCACGGCACACAAGGCAATGCCAGGGTAGATATACCAATTACGCACATGGGCTAGTGGTAATGTAGCAGCCACATACGCCCACCTCGGAACACACTCCAAACCAAAATCGAAGGATGGCCATCTAATCAATCACAAGTAAGAGTATAGTATCGAAGGAATGTGTCCGATCGGAGGAATAACCTCACTTGGCCTGAGATCGCTCCTGTTTTAGCCACCTTATGCCAACTCACAGGAGTTGGGTTCACGTAATATACCTCAAGAACGTCGCCACCATCCTTTTTCATTGTAGAATCTCCACCGCGTACACGGTTGTCAAAGTGGTTTTCGGTATCGACAGAGAGTATGCCAGATATCCGATCCCGGTCTCTTTGCCAACCAATCGTTATTATAACCCGTAGTTATAATTTAAAATGGTATTTATACTTCAAAACAGAATATCATTTCAAATCCAAATCTTTATCAAAATAAAGATTAAATTAATTCCAAACCATTTCAAAACATCATATCTTTCCAAAACTTCATGTCAAATCATTTCAATATATTAAAATATGATATCTTTACAAAACTTCATTTCCAATCATTTTAACATATCAAAATATCATATCTTTACAAAAATTCATTTCAAATCATTTCAATATATTAAAATATCATATCTTTACAACTTCCTTTCAAATCATTTCAATATATCAAAATATCATATCTTTACCAAACTTCATTTCAAATCATTATTCATTTCATTCAATTTAAAATACCATTTCAATTCACATTTCAAAACAGTTTATATTTCAAAAATCATTTTTAATCATTAAAATGGAGTTATTATATTTAATAATTAAATTATTGAATTTCCAAAATTTTCAACTTTCAAAGTTCATTTATTCACTTAAGTTTATCAAAACAGTGAAAATTCACTTTTCGCAGCATTTAGAAAATGCTACGCAAAGTTACATTCAAAACAGTTCAATTTAACTAAAGACAGCATTTTAAAAATGATGTAATAGGGTTTACTTAAATTTCAAATTAGTTAAATTCAACAATTATAGCACTTACAAAAATTGCTATAATAGCCTTTAATTCAATTCAGCTTTTAGTTCATTATCATCAACTACAACATTTACAAATGCTGTAATATCATTTACATTGCAATTAATAGCATTTCAGAAATGCAGTTAATTAACTTCAAATATTCAATATAATTTCACAACCAATTATAATTTTATTTAAAACATTTTTTTTAACTTATAAAATCATACATTTTCACATTTATAAACAACATTTAATTTTCCTTAAGTTCATGATTTTATAAAGTTAAATTTCCATTCAAAAATCAAAATTTAATAATAATTCACTTATTAAATTTCAACATTCAATTTTAAATTCATTGAATTGAATTTCAATTTAACACCTAAGTTTAAATTTCAAAATATAACTTAATTTCAAATTTATTTATTTAACTTAAAAATTCACTTTTAATCCAAATTCACAAATTCCCATTTGGTTATATTTCAAAATTTCAACTTAAATAATCATTCCTTTAACATTTTAACTTTACTCAAAAATCATTAATATATTATAAAATCATTTTAAATTCATTTTAAATTCAAATTATCATAAATATATCATAATTTCATATTTAATTTAGTTTCCAATTATAATTAAATCAAAATTTTCAAAATAACTTACATTCAGTTTTTCTAACTTTTCCATAATTTATTTAACTTATAAATTCCTAGAAAATCAATAATACTTTACAAAATATTTTTTTTATTAAGTTTAAATCAAAATATAGTAATATTTAAATTTCTAAAATATTTTAAATTTTTTAGAAAAACATATTTTAACTACGGGTCTGTATATAATTTTCTATGCTAGGTAAAGTGATACGGGTAATATATCATTTCAACCCGTAATTTACAAAGAAAATCCGGGTTTTATCATCTCAAACCCACAGTCCCAAGTAAATGAAATAAATTGAAAATCGCTCAGGCCTATCATTTCAGCCCATAATGATTTTCCCTTATTCTAAAGTCCGTTCGGGTATGTATCATTTCAACCCATAGTGATTCTAATCTAAAGGGAACTTGCAGTGTGATAAACTGATATAAATAACAGAACAACATAATATAAGAGTATAATATGATATAACAGGTGTTTAAGCATGGGTGAACATCATATGATCATAATATAGCAGATATAATATGGTGATGCATTTTACAGATTCACAGGTGATCGATTTACTAGTTGTATAAGTACAGAATTGTCTGGTGAGAATAACTCACATGTTCAAAGCTGGAGGTAGCAAGAAAAAGCATATAAACGAATCCCGAATGCACGTTAACCTGGCATAAGACTTGAGTGGAGTGGAGAGCCAAGTTTGATCTTGTGGACAACACAAAAACAAGACAAGTATAAATATGATTTCAATGCAAATTATCAAAAGAAACGATCTAGAAATTAATGTAGTTATAAATCAATTGGTTTGACCATTTCCTCAACCGTCATATGCTTATCCAAGTGGTGGGTATGGTTAGCCAATAGTAGTGCATAGGTATGGTATGGGTTCAGTATAGGCTCGGCTACAAGGTGATAAGGTGAGTGGGAGTTACAAGTAGAGAAGGCAATGGAATACAAAGGGTTCTAAGGCAAATGGTGGCTTTTGTTGCACCATAGGGTTTGGCCCTTGCTGTTGTGGGTCCGGCCATGAAATATGAAGGTCGGGTGGGGTCTGATGTGGCAGCTAGAGGTGGTGGAAGATCAGGTGGTGGAGGCTATTGGTGATGGCCATGGTGGAAATTGAAGGTGATGGATATAAGGTGCAACAATCTACACACAAGGCAACATATCATCATTTCCAGGCTATACATGGGCTCGGCCTCAAGCTATAGGGGCATGGCCAGGTGTCCAGATGGTGGTGGGTGATGTGGAAGAGGGTGGAGGTCAGGTCTGAGCTGGTGGTGGTGGTGGAAGTAGGGGCTAAAGGAAGGTGTAGGTGGTGCTACCAAACTAGGCTCGGTTTGTGCGAATAGGTGATGTATTTGTGGATTTTTGCTGATGATGCTTGCCATATGGTTGCTCGGCCTGGCCATGGTAGTGGACTAGAGAGGTTGCTGGTCGGAGTATCAGGTGGTGGAGGTCGGCCTAGGGCTGGAGGTGAGGTGGCCAATCCAATCTAGTTGGGAAACAATGCCAAAATTCAAATAGAAAATAGGAAAAACAAGAAAAGAAGAGATGAAGAATTACCTAAACTTGAAAAGCAATGGCCGTGAAATCTTTTTGTATTTTAGAAGGAATGTTGTACGTGAGAAAGAAGGTGATGTGCTACAGAAATTAGAAAGATAATACACGGCAATAATTAAAAGATGTAGGTTAAAAAAATGAAAAGGCGGAAGAGGAAAAGGCTTTGGAAGTTAAAGGATTTTAAAACCTTTCAAATTTCCACAAATTTATTTATATAAGTTTAAATTACTGAGAATAATAATAATTTAAGTAAAAAAAATTCGAAAATATAACCAAATATAAAATATATATAAATATTTATTAATTATATATAAGGTTAAAATAAGAAAATAGCACAAAATTGCAAACTGGTCTAGAAAATTGGAAAATAAACAGAATGAACTTTAGAAAATTTATATGGACTTGTAAAAATATTTATAACAAAGATAATAACATAAAAAAAGAATACACAAAATAAATATATAAATTTTAATTAAATAAAATTTAAATGAAGAAAATAGCAAAGAAAAATAGAAACTAGGCTTAAGAAATTGAAATAAATTTCAATAGACTTTAGAAAAATTATATTATCACTTTAAAAATATTAAAAGACAAAAATATACTTAAAATAACATATTAACACGTATTAAAATAAAATATGATAAGGAAAATATAATTTTTATAATTTAAAATAACCAAAATTGCTAAATAACTCAAATTGTATTCAGTAATGAAATATACATAACTTTCACAATTTAAATCTGTTTCCAACGAAACGAAAAGCAGTATTCATGTAATTAAATCTATTTTCATAATAAAAGATAAAATTTAAAAATTTAAAAATTTAAATTTAAAAGTCAAAGTTTGACTATTTTAACCAAAATTCACCTTTTGGAAAATTATTCTATTTAGTCATATTTGGAATTCTAATCCATATCAAAATCAAAGTTTATATTTAAAATAGAAAATTTTATTCTTTTTTCATAAATAAAGCTTTTAAATCTGGAAATTCAGTTAAAAAATAATTGTAAAATACAGGGTTGTTACATTATATATACACAGCTTATAGAAAAAATAAACTTTTATAAATTTTACATTAACTCACCTAACATAGACTCGAACTCTATTAGATATATACAAAATAAATATACACGTATGCTACTGTTTTCCAAATAAAATACCGCTGCAAATATAATGTAAACTGTAAAACACACATCTCAAAACGTCAACAAAATAGAGTCCTTTATAAATATAAATACAGGTGACGTATTAAAGAATGTCGAGCCAAGAAAAATCTTGTAGCCAATGTATATTTAGGTAGACATATATACAACTTTGTATAAACAAATAAATATACATCTACTTATATACTTACATATATATACATATATATAACTTAAAAATACCTTGTCGAGACTTGACAGAAGAGGCTGCGAAGTGGGTTTTCACTACTGGCGAGTGATGGGGTTCAGGGGTGCTCGGCTAGAAGAGCAAGAGAAGGCTCGGCCGATGTATTGCCTCGGCTATGAGCGACTGTTGGATGGTGAACTGATTGAACGGCCGAGGAGGAAGATTTGTCTTCGAGTTTGGAAGGGAGGAAGGAGGAAATCGAGACCGAGCTGCTCGTGGTGGTGAAGAGAGGCATGTCTTCGAAGGAAAGCTCGGTTACTACCATGGATTTGCATGCTTCGAAGGGCAGCGGTGTGCAGTGGTTTATCTGTGAGGTCGAGTAGTTTTTTTATTCCAAACTTGGCAACGAACAGTGGCTCCTCAATCACTTTGCATATATACAAAGTTTAATTTATACTTCTTTATGCATCAGAAAATTTTTTATTGATAAAAGATAGGAGAGAACGAAAAAGAGAACAGCATGCGGTTTCACAGCAAAGAGGTAAGGCACGGTTTGAAGATGAACAGGATTATTTTTGAAATGATATAAATTTTCAGAACAACGTGAATAAATCAAAAAAATGAAATGTCCAAAATTTGAAAGGGCGCGATTGCAAAAGTGATGTTAATTGATTGCTGTAAATATTTATAGCCAATGGCTATTCAATTTTCACGGCTAAATATGAAATGACAGAGAAACCAATAAGGTCAAAATACCGAACTGGTGCAGCATATCGTTTTGCTGAATCCGTCACTTAACGGATATCGAAATGTACAAAAGAATAAATTGCGGAGATCAGCACGATGAGACGATCATGTTAGTGGTATGTTCATCCGGTCAAAAGTCGATAATCGGTACCGAAAATGCTTCTAATATGCCCAAAATAAGATGAACGGAGCAATGGAAGTCCGAATTTGACAAAAAAATATGACCTCTCACTCAGAAGATGATTTACAAATTTATTATGTAAAAATATTTAGGTTTGGAAAACATTTTATTTTCATCAAATATTGACTGATTTGAATTGAAATAGAATTACATAAGAAAATAAACTTCAATATTATTAGATGAAAATTTACTAGTTGCTATGTTAAAATGGACGTATTCCAAATATCAAGTTTTTATTTCAAAATTTTATTATTTAAAATTTTACAAAAACCAGTTAATTAAATAAATAAAACAACTAAAATTTATGGGTCGTTACAGTATTATTGTCGGTTTTCAAATTACATAGAGTTTGGAGTTATCGTTTGCTCGTACGGGATAGAAACGCGCTGAAATAAAAATCTAACTTAGTATAATAATTAGGTCCAAAAAAACTATCTTCTCCATACAATCGAATTAGGACTCAAAACCTTTTTCATTGTGTTTGGGATATGGGTATAGCATTATAAATGCCTAGCGGCACACCTCAATAGGTGGTCAAGATTTCATGGTATATGATTCGAGTTATTAAAAAATAAAGAAATAAATAAAATATAAATGGTTAGATTGAATGAATAGTTGAGCCATCCACTTTACGTCTCTTCCCTTTTGAAAACATGCCACCATACCTTCCTCAACACACAGCTTTTTTCATTCATTTTAAATCACGTATGCTTCCTTTCTTCCCCATTTTGAAAATCGAAACCAAGGAAAAAAATAAGCGATCGATCCTCTCCTCATGTAGAAGAATTCGACAGCTTGTACAAAATAGGCGATTCTGCTCCACAATATCTTCGCCCATTTTATGTATTGCACTGCCAATTTCCACTGTTGACTTCTGGAAGAAGATCGATATGTTGATCTTGGTGATGCTTGATCCGCAAGTTGCTGAGAGGACGGGGAAATGTCGAGCATATTTTTCAGATGATGGAGTCGCGCCTTGCTTCTCGTCAGTTGGAATTAGTTTGCGTCCTCCAAAAATCATGTAGCTTGAGAAGGCGATGTGGGTATATTATTTTCGTTAGGGGTTTTAGGTTGTCGATTTGGGTGCACGCAGCCATGGGTGAGGTTAGCACGGAGATGGCCGCGATGGTATTTGGAGCAGGTGGCGACGCGAGTGGGGTGGGTGCGACGACGATGGTGATGGGCGGGGGCTAGCATGGGAAGTCGGCAACAGAAATGAGGTCAGGTGCGATGGATGTGGTCGTGAGCAAAACGGTGATGGCTGTGGTAGGTCGATGTCGTGACGTATGGACGATGGCGTGCGTGTGTTTCAACGATTGGGAAAAAGAAGCATTTTTCGTTAATCAAGGTAATTAACATTTCCATTAGCTGGTATAATTAATTAATTAGGAATTAATTGTTTGATTAATCAAATCTTATAAAATTCGTAAATTGCTATACAAGGTCGAATTTGAGTGTGGATTTTTGCATTGGATTCATGATGATGTAGGATACGAAATAAAATTAGAATGGATTGCAAATAAATCTAGGTGAGTAAATCTCACTCTCTTTGGATTGCTATATTTTAATTTTAAATAGTTAAAATTAATTATTGGATGCCTGGTTGATTTAATATTTATTATATGATGAATGATATATTATAAATATAGTAGTATATATACTAGTATTTGGAGCGATATTCCCACACATTATAGCGGATGAGACCCTATGCGCCCTGCATAATAGAGGATGGCCCTACATATCCTGATATCCCCCTCGAAGTGAGATTGGTATTTTTATTGTTGACTAACATCTGTGGATGCAGGGAAACGGGTTGGAGGGATCCAACTGGAATCCTCAAAAATGTTGATTCATTATATATATTATTCATTATGTGTGTGTGTATATATAATATGATGTTTTAGAATAATCTATTATATATATTGTGATGATTGAATAATTGGATGCTATGGTGGCATCACCCTTAATTTTGGTATTTTAAAATACTATATATATATATATATATATATTATTTTGAAAATTTAGGGATATAAAGGAGATTTTGAATATAAAATATTTGTATCGAAATTCAGACTATTTCAAAAGAAATTGATTTGGAAAAAAAATATAATTTGATTTTGACTTGTACTAAACTATTTAAGAAAATATTATAATAGAGATTTTAAAAATATATTTATGTAGAGGACTTTAAATAATGGATTTAAAATTTGAAAATGGATTTGAAAAAAATAAATGGAATATATTACGAAATGGATTCATAAATGAGGTTTTACAAATGAGATTATATTATAAATAAGTGAAACTCAAAGGAGTTTATAAATTTATAAACGATGTTATAAATAAGGAAAATTATGGTCAGTTGTAAATTGGGAATATAGATCTACGATGTGAATTTACATCGAGTTATGGAAGTCGTTAGGAAAGAAAGAGTGGAATCTATTTTTGAATAGAATGGAAATAAAATTGAGATATAATCGATGTGATATGAATCGAGAGGGATTTATAAACTTAAATTGGAAAATGTTGGATTTTTAAAATAGACTTTTGTCAAGAAATTAAAATTATTTTAAATGGGATTTTAAATTACTATATTATGTAACTAAAATTATTATTTATAATATTCTGAATAAATAGTTATTCTAATATTTAATATTTATTGAAATAAATTATAATTTTATAAATTAGCTTTGTAAATTAATCAGTCATTTAAATATGACATGGAAATGAGTTATCGATGTAATTTAAAATGTTTTGATATTTTAAACTTACTTAAACATTTTTTAAAAATATGCCATTTTTCTTAAAAAAATACGAATTATATATATAGAGTTTTAAAAGACTGAAATTTATTTATAAATCCTATCGAGATTGGAAATGAAGTTTATTAAATGGATATGATTTTAGAAGAGAAATCTTACAGTAGAATTCTGGGAAACTTAAAATGTAACGTCCTGCCTTTCCGCATGGTTAAATCGACGATACATGTCAGACTTAAACTATACAGAAGGGTGGATTGTTATGGGGTAAATAAGAAGAAGCAGAGAAGGAAAAAGAAAAAAAACAGAATCTTGCAGTAGAACGATAAAATATAATAATCAAATATACAGTTCATGAAGCTGTTTTACAAAAACATTTGATTATACTTATACAATACATATCATAGTTACACATACCATGGAATAATCAATAACAGTGCAGCGGAATAAAATGGTGTAGTGGAATAATATAATAGATAATAATAAATCTTCGTCTTCGTCCTCCAGAATACGGTCTTCCAAATCCTGAAATGCTCAGGCTAACCCGAGCGAATTCAACAGACAAAACACTCGAGTTAGAACTAAAAGATCTTATGTAAGTTAAATCAATAATAAATAATATGAGTGGAACAGCGTTAGAGATGTTTACGAGATTTGACATCCCTATCCAGTGTCTAACGTGGCTCCAGTAACTTATGAGATGTTCGGGATTCACATCTCCTAAGGATCCGCTAAACTATCTACTATGTAGTAATATATGCTATTATAATAGTGTCTAAAGTAAAGTATAATATACTGAAAATAGCGTTAAGTGGTTACCCATATAACCCTTAACACACTTTTATATTCCTATAGCCTATACAGTACCGTAATCTCCCCCGCACTGGGCGTCGTCAGAGGACACTCCATAGGTATGGTACAAAACAAAATCGTATAAGGCACGCTAGGTTAGGTGACACGGCACAACTAGGCAATGCCAGGGTAGATATACCAACTGCTATCCGGGCTGGTGGTAACGCATAGCGCCCAGCTACCGCCCACCTCGAGCCACACCCCCAAAATAAAAAATCAAACATGGTGTAAGGTACGGGATTTTTTCGACGCCCGAAAATCGACATTAATACGTCCACTGTATCAACTGCCGAGCAATCGAAGGCCGGAAAACTCAACCGTTAGGGTTAAAGAAGAAGAGGTAGAAGAAGAAAGAAAGAAAGAAGAAGAAAACAGAAACAATAACAGAATTTCACAATTCGCAGCGGAACAACATACAATATATCAATGAATAATCTTTAAAACAAAGAATCATATCTGTTATTACATTACATCACATTACATTACACTATCAGAGTTTACAACAACAAACAGCGGAAAAGAAATACTATATACAAGTTGGTACGTTTCGCCATCCAGCTTGCTCCTGATCTCCACAGCATCTCCTGAATTCTAGAATGACCTGATAACCTGACTCTACACTACCCATGCGGAAATTGGTGGGCACCCAGAGTTTAGGAAGGAAACAATAAACTCCAGGTCAGTCATGGGACTAGTGTGAGAAATTAAACAGTTATATCATTAAAACAAACAAAGAAATATTTTAAAATAGAACCGTAATGCTTTTGGAAAATGAAACTACCATAAGGCCTCCCGCACACACACACAATGCAAACGCAGAATCAGAGGAGATTTCTCCTTATGATAGTCAAACATGCTTGATACGCAAAAAAATTTCTTTGATATTATTATTATAAGTGCAAAGTGTAGGAAAACATTTTGAAAGTATGATATAAATCTTAGCCAACATAGACATTCCGAACTATGCCTACTATAGCTACCATCTAAACAGTGGTGACCACCATAAGTAAATGGCAGGTTCTACAACTAAAACCGTACAAGGTGCGTATTGGAGTTTGGATTTCCAACAAATGGTCAAGCCAAGGAACTTCCCATTGCCACATGGGTACGCCTCTGGAGAGACGCCCCGAGAACCTAACCGGATCTCTGCCAACACAAGGCCGGGTTACCTATGCAAAAGTAGGTAACTACTGACACGAGTATGCCATCCCCCGGTTGTAAACAACCTTTATCCGAGGATTCTCAACCAACAACAATCACAAGTCATATATATTTGCGATATCCACATAAGTTATGTATCTGGGCTCTATACCATGATACCACTTCTATCCAGAAGGAAATGCACATACCCTAAGGGGCGCTACTCCCTATAACCTTGATGCATCTTTCATGTTTTGACCATTACCGGGTTGTGAGGTCCGACGAAGTCTCGTCCACAAAGCTACGCTTTTCACAAAAGCTAAGCTTTGATCAACAAATGATCAGCAGCACTTCGTATGCCACATTACCAAATTGGGAATGTGTCACTAGCAATCATCAACTACATAACCTCTGAGCTCGTACGTCTTAGAGAAGGGTGTTAAGCTAAGAGAATAAATTCTCCGCCACCAACAGAACTATATTTGATAGAAACCAGCTTTACATCTCAAAGTGTAACGTCAGACACATATCCATACAAGTCCATTCCAAGATCGAACGGAACCGAAGGCACTTCCAAAAGAAGCCCTTGCAATCCGGATATTCACTAATCACGTCCGGAATTCCCATCACAACGGGTGATAAAATCTCTATATCGGAGATCAGCCGATGCAGAGACATTCGATGGTAATCCTTCCATTTCCGAAAATATCTGGTCTTCAACACCGGTCTTCAAATACTATCCGTTACGACGTATCACTATTTGGAATGGGATTCATGACCTAAAGGTCCTCTCCCGGCTAAGCCGAATAACGAGCGCTTATTTTAAAATAAGTGTAGCATTCAAATTCAAGCAAATCACAACAAATACCCATTTAAATGTAAATATTGATAGTCGGTTATTTAACTATCAATAGATATGCACAACATCACCAGATTTCCAATAATTTCCCAAATTATTTATTTTCCAAAAATATCTTTACAAGATATATTTTTCCATACTTCAACCATTTGAAAACAAATTTCAAATCACTTTTCACCTTTACAACTTTTGAAAACAAATTTCAAATCATTTTCCTTACGCGGAAACACTTCCAAATATTTATTCATTTTCATTGGAAATCTGTCGAGTTCAAATACTTTAAAAAAAAATTATAACACTTATCCAAAATATATCGGGAAAACACTTTGAAATAAAAATATTTTTCTTTAAACACTTTACTTAAAATATTAGTTATTAAAAATATTATACCAATATTACATATAACTTAAGTCCAAACTAATTTTCAAAATAAAAATTAGTAGATAGAGTATAACTATTTACATAACCATTTTCTAAAACAATTATTGATTTAAATCTTAGAAATAATCATTTCTATATCAACTTAATAAATCTTTACTTAAAGGATTTAAAACAATTTAAGAAGTTGATTTCTTCCAAGTATCCTTTTCAGAACCAATTCTAGAATTTTATATGTATATATATGTATATATCTTTCAAAGCTATTCAGAAATTTTATTCGGCTTTCCAAGGAGAATACACTTTCATTTCAAAATGGTTCATTTAAACCAATTAAATAAATCCTTATCGATTTACTTTAAATTTACGTTCCAAATTCGTAAATTTAATTCCACACATCAAAAATAAATCAATGTTTATTTTTAAACAAATTTCCCTTTCCTTTATAAATTCCATGGTTAATTTAAATTTCCAAATATCTGCTTATATATGATTTTCAAATCGATTTCAAATATTCACTTTCAATTTATCTTTAAAAGATATAAATCTCAAAACATTTCACTTCATATTGGAAAAAATTTCCATACTTATTTAATAATAAGTTACTCACAAATCTATTTATTTTCAACATTTGGGAAATATTCAATATACTTAAATCACAATTAAGTATATATTTTATTCTTTAAGGAAAACATTCTCTTAAACACATTCATTTGAGTCAAAACGAATGTTGCGTAAAACATCGTTATGACAACCCTAAATCACTATAGGGATTCGAAATTAAGATAGATATATAAATCCCAACACTATATAAAACATTTCCTTTCGAAAATCATTTACTATAACAACAGTGTTATAGTTCACCATTCCCTTTTATTTCTCGAAAACGTCCATTTCAACAATGAATGTTGAAATCTATGGTTTCGATACTTAATACATTTTATAACACTTTTAAATCATTTTAATTCTATTTAAAATATCACTTCCGCAAAACATTTCTTTAATATATTATTCACTGTCCAAAATCGTGAATATACTTCGTTAACCAAATTTAACATTTCTACACATTTTATTTTAAAGGATTATCCATTGTACAAAATCGTGGATATATCTCCTTTAATAAGCTATAATAATTAACTTATCAAAATAAGTCGACTTTGGATTTATAAAACAATGTTTATAAATTCCATTTATATTTTATAACAACTTCAACTTATAAAATCACTTTATTAACAAATTCTATCCATATCCCATTTACAACCAAAATCCAAATTATAAGCAAATTACTTATAATTCTCTATTTACAAATTCATTCATTTTATAACTTCACAAATCGTAGATTCTATTCTTTTATAAAATCCATTTATAACATCATTTTAAAACGTCTTTAAAACTCCTTTATAATTCCATCACTTTGATTTATAAATATCCAATTTTTATTTATTTCCGGTATCTAACGATACAAAAATTATATTCGGTTAAAATTTAGCCTTCAACGATTTCAACCACAAAGATAATCACACAGAGATTATAAATAAATCAACACGCAACATTGAAACAAATTCAATTATTTGAGTAATCCAGTTGGATCCCTCCAACCTGTTTCCCTGCATCCACAGATGTTAGCACAATACCAATCCCGTTTCAAGACGGAATATCGCAGTATATGGGTTTATATAAAATATTATCCGCTATTATACGGCGCAATAGGGTCACATCCGCTATATAATGCGGGAAATCAACTCCAAGTACATATATAATACCAATTCCACTTCAAGGTGGAATATCGCGGTATATGTGTTTAATATAATAACCTCCGCTTAATATGCGGCGTATAGGGTCTATTTCAATACAACAAATAAAAACCATCATTCAATCACACAATTAAGCAATTTTAAATTTAACTATTTAAAATTTTAAATCGAAACACAATTCGATTGAGTGAGAAGTTCCCACCTTTTTGAAATACAGTTGCAGTGTTTTATTTCAATAAAATTAAACACGCGTTTAATTTTATCCAAAATTCGCACTAGCTCCAATCAATCCCAATCCATCTCCACTGTGTAGTGCTCGTTAATACGAATCCAACGCAATTCGTTTCGTGCGAAACGGACCTCGTATGAAAAAGTTATGCTATTTTAAAGATTGAACGAATTATATAATATATAAATTTACAATTTCTTTTTAATTTCAAACCCTATCCAATCAGCGCCGTTGATTTCCATTCCTCCAGATCTCGGCCGCACACTCCTTCTATTCCACTTACGTTCATCCCAGGCTAACACGGTCCAACAAAACCCACGGCCGCTGTTCAACAACCCATTATCGCACCTTCACTGATAATCGAAAACACAATCAAGCTTCATCATCACGTAGCTCGTATTCGACTCCACAAAGGTCGTGAACCCGGTCGATCTCGGTGGTACCCTTCACCATGAAAAACCAGCCGAATGCGTGACTTTAGAGCGAGCTTTGCCGTCGTTTCGTAGCATATTTTTCGATCTTGACCGTTGATCTTCTAGAGCTCGATTAGCTCTACAAGTTTGCAGTTGGATGTTTTACGAATAGATTGATGGATTTGAAGAAAATGAGGGAGGAAGGAGATGAATTTTCAGCCATAGAAATGGGAGGGGGCGGTTTAAGCTTCTAGGGTTAGGGTTTTGGTGTAAAAAATGAAATATAGAGGCCTTTTATAGAAAATATTTGCGCACTATTCACCCGAAAAATTTTCGAACTCCAAACGAAGCATGCCGCCTAGCGTTTATAATGTTTTACTCTCATTCCGAACGCAATGGAATATATTCGGGAGCCAATTCGATCGTATTTGGAAGATAAGTTTTCAAATTGACTACTTAAAATTAAAAATTCACTTAAACCGATTTCAGTGCGTTTTAGCTTGCCCCGGACAAACCGTCAATCCGATTGACACGAAATTTGAAATCTTACAATAATTTAACATTACGGATCTGATGAAACTGGTTTCGTCAAGATCCAAGACTGTTTGAAAAATGACTATTTTTACTCGTCAATTAAATATTAAAATATTCAATTTCTACAGTTTGACTTTTAATTCGATTTTTAAAAGTTCTATAACATTATTCTAACTCCAACATGATTAAATACAACTTTAAAAATCAATTTTAATCACTTTAAACCTAATTTCCACTTATTTCTGTACTTTTAAATATTAAATTATCGATTTAATTATCCAATTAATCTAGATATTCGAAATAAAATTTATTCAACTTACAAATTTTACTTGTTAATATTTAAAATCAACTAAATATACGAATTTCAAATGACAGAAATTCTGGGTCGTTACAAACTTCCCCCTTAAAAGAATTTCGTCCTCGAAATTACCAAGTAAGAAGAAGTCTTGAAATCCATTAACTTTTCAAAACCATTTGTTTAAATTAAATTTCAAATTCATTTAAACATTTTAACTTTTCCAAAATCCAATGGTTAAACTTCTTATAATAACTTTACTAAGTTTTCAAATCATACTTAGTTATCTTTTCAAAACCAACTATATCGTTTAAATTTTCACTCCCAAAATCAAAGTTATAGTTTTCAAAAATTTCCAATTTTCTCATAGATATTCTAGCGCCTTAAATTTTCGAAAAATTTCACCAGCGCCTCCTTTGCGCAACTAGCTCGGTACGACTACAATAATAGCACCACGGCCCCTAGACTTCAAAAAGAAAAGAAAAGGCCATGTGGCTGGACAAGAAAATCATCAAATTTCATACTGAAATTCAAATACATACCTTTTGTCGAGCAGTTCAATTTTTTTTATCTTCGAAATCAAAATCCCAATTTCCTTTAATCCACCTGTATATCCAGCTAACCATAATATCCATTTTCATTCAATCTCACATTATCAATTTCATTTGAATTCAATTTACAATTTCAATTCTATTTGGAATCAATTTACCTTCTGAATATTGAATTTTATCAATTATTTTTCATTCACAACCGATTTATCTTGCTATTTTAAATTAGTTTCTTTTACTAATTCATTACAAGTTCTAACTCATTTCATCTCGCACAATTCAAATTGGTTTTTGATATTCAGTTTTCAAATTCAGTTTTTATTCTTTTGTTCGTTCCCAAACACAATTCAATTCACTATTTCGGTTTATAACCACTTATATTTAAACTAGATTTCAAATTCCATATGAATTCAATTTACCCTTTATTTATAAATGTTGAATTCAATTCATTTCAACCCATATTAAAATTTTCATTTCTTCAATTAGTTTTACTTACTAATTTTATTTTAATACTTAGCTTCATTTGATCCAACTTAACAAATTTTCAATTTACTTGCGATGTCAAGATGAATTTCAACATTTAGTTTCCAATTTCATTTACTCGAAATTGTAAATTCATTCATTCATAAATTTATTTCCATAATTCAAACTCAATTTCAATTCATTTGTTTCTACCCCAAATTTATTTTCAACTCAATAAATTTTATTCCATAACTATTTCTATCAAATTCTAGAGTCTTTCCAACATTTCAAAACCATTTTTGAAACCAATTCAAATTATCCTTTGAATTTCAAAACCCAAACCCAAATTTTCCAAACAATTTCCATTTAAAACAACTTGGCAGCAATCCCTCTTTTGAAAACCCAAAAATGAACACCGATGATGCTGCAGTCATCACCGAAGTTATTTTCCAGCGACCCAAAAGAGTTTAGAGCTTTTATCCCTCCAAAAACATTTTTCCAAACCCTTGAAAACCATTTTCAAACTCAAAAAGGAATTTAATCTTTTCCAAATTGCAAACCCTTTCAAAACATTTCCAAATACTCCTCTGGAATTTTACATCAAATTACAAATCACGTTTACAATTTATATTCTCCAATTCAATTTGTATGTGAATTTATTTCTTAACTTTGGAGTTACGATTTCAATTTCTTTTTCAACATTAATGATAATAATTTATTATCATCGCTTTCTAGCAACCAAGCAATCATATATTATAATAATCATAGAATTTTTTTGTCTCTTTGATATACGAAAATAATTTAGGTAAAATTATTTCATTTACCCTATTTTAAAACGATATCGTGTCGAATTTGTTCTGTACAAGTGTTTAGAGATCCCTATCAACAACGTTAATTAGTCGTATTGACCAGAATTCATATACCACTCAACAAACCAATCAACAAAATATAAAATAATTTTTATATTCACTAACAAATACGCGCTCATATTTATTATTATACTCACACTCATTCTAGAGTACTGCTGACTCTATCTCTAATGAGTAATTCCCAATAGAGCCAAGATTGTTGCTTAACCAAATGCTCTGATACCACATTGTAAAGTATGGGATTTTTTCGACGCCCGAAAATCGACATTAATACGTCCACTGTATCAACTGCCGAGCAATCGAAGGCCGGAAAACCCAATCGTTAGGGTTAAAGAAGAAGAGGTAGAAGAAGAAAGAAAGAAAGAAGAAGAAAACAGAAATAATAACAGAATCTCACAATTCGCAGCGGAAGAACATATAATATATCAATGAATAATCTTTAAAACAAAGAATCATATCTGTTATTATATTACATCACATTACATTACACTATCAGAGTTTACAACAACAAACAGCGGAAAAGAAATACTATATACAAGTTGATACATTTCGCCATCCAGCTTGCTCCTGATCTCCAGAGCATCTCCTGAATTCCAGAATGACCCGATAACTTGACTCTAGACTGCTCGTGTGGAAATTGGTGGCACCCAGAGTTTAGAAAGGGAACAATAAACTCCAGGTTAGTCATGGGACTGGTGTGAGAACTTAAACAGTTATATCTTTAAAACAAACAAAGAAATATTTTAAAATAGATCCGCAATGCTTTTGGAAAATGAAACTACCATAAGGCCTCCCACACGCACACACAATGCAAATGCAGAATTGGAGGAGATTTCTCCTTATGATAGTCAAACATGCTTGATACGCAGAAAAATTTCTTTGATATTATTATTATAAGTGCAAAGTGTAGGAAAACATTTCGAAAGTATGATATAAATCTTAGCCAACATAGACATTCCGAACTATGCCTACTATAGCTACCATCTAAACAGTGGTGACAACCATAAGTAAATGGTAGGTTCTACAACTAAAACCGTACAAGGTGCGTATTGGAGTTTGGATTTCCAACAAATGGCCAGGCCAAGGAACTTTCCATTGCCACATGGGTACGCCTCTAGAGAGACGCCCCGAGAACCTAACCGAATCTCTGCCAACACAAGGCCGGGTTACCTCTGCAAAAGTAGGTAACTACTGACACGAGTATGCCATCCCCCGGTTGTAAACAACCTTTATCCGAGGATCCTCAACTAACAACAATCACAAGTCATATATATTTGCGATATCCACATAAGTTAAGTATCTGGGCTCCATACCTTGATACCACTTCTATCCAGAAGGAAATGCACATACCCTAAGGGGCGCTACTCCCTATAACCTTGCTGCATCTTTCCTGTTTTGACCATTACCGAGTTGTGAGGTCCGACGAAGTCTCGTCCACAAAGCTACGCTTTTCACAAAAGCTATGCTTTGATCAACAAATGATCAGCAGCACTTCGTATGCCACATTACCAAATTGGGAATGTATCACTAGTAACCATGAACTACATAACCTCTGAGCTCGTACGTCTCAGAGAAGGGTGTTAAGCTAAGAGAATAAATTCTCCGCCACCAACAGAAATATATTTGATATAAACCACATTTATATCTCAAAGTGTAACGTCAGACAAACATCCATACAAGTCCGTTCCGGGATCGAACGGAACCGAAGGCACTTCCAAAAGAAGCCCTTGCAATCCGGATATTCACTAATCACGTACGGAATTCACATCACAAAGGGTGATAAAATCTCTATATCGAAGATCAGCCGATGCAGAGACATTCGATGGTAATCCTTCCGTTTCCGAAAATATCCGGTCTTCAACACCAGTCTTCAAATGCTATCCATTACGACGTATCACTATTCAGAATGGGATTCATGACCAAAAGGTCCTCTTACGGCTAAACCGAATAACGAGCACTTATTTTAAAATAAATGTAGCATTCAAATTCAAGCAAATCACAACAAATACCTATTTAAAGGTAAATATTGATAGTCGGTTATTTAACTATCAATAGATATGCACAACATCACCAGATTTCAAATAATTTCCCAAATTATTTATTTTCCAAAAATATCTTTACAAGATATATTTTTCCACACTTCAACCATTTGAAAACAAATTTTAAATCACTTTTCACCTTTACAACTTTTGAAAACAAATTTCAAATCATTTTCCTTACGCGGAAACACTTCCAAATATTTATTCATTTTTATTGGAAATCTGCCGAGCTCAAATACTTTAAAAAAAAATTATAACACTTATCCAAAATATATCGGGAAAACACTTTGAAATAAAACTATTTTTCTTTAAACACTTTACTTAAAATATTAGTTATTAAAAATATTATTCCAATATTACATATGACTTAAGTCCAAACTAATTTTCAAAATAAAAATTAGTAGATAGAGTATAACTATTCACATAACCATTTTCTAAAACAATTATTGATTTAAATCTTATAAATAATCATTGCTATATCAACTTAATAAATCTTTATTTAAAGGATTTAAATCAATTTAAGAAGTTAATTTCTCCAAAGTAACCTTTTCAAAACCAATTCAAAAAATTTATATGTATATATATGTACATATCTTTCAAAGCTATCCAGAAATTTTATTCGGCTTTCCAGGGAGAATACACTTTCATTTCAAAATGGTTCATTTAAACCAATTAAATAAATCCTTACCAATTTACTTTAAATTTACGTTCCAAATCCGTAAATTTAATTCCACACTTCAAAAATAAATCAATGTTTATTTTTAAACAAATTTCTCTTTCCTTTATAAATTCCATGGTGAATTTAAATTTCCAAATATCCACTTATATATGATTTTCAAATCGATTTCAAATATTCACTTTCAATTTATCTTTAAAAGATATAAATCTCAAAACATTTCACTTCATATTGGAAAATATTTCCATACTTATTTAATAAAAAGTAATTCACAAATCTATTTATTTTGAATACTTGGGAAATATTCGGTATACTTAAATCACAATTAAGTATATATTTTATTCTTTAAGGAAAACATTCTCTTAAACACATTCATTCGAGTCAAAATGAATGTTGCGTAAAACATCGTTATGACAACCCTAAATCACTAGTATAAGGATTCAAAATTAAGATAGATATATAAATCCCAACAATATATAAAACATTTTCTTCCGAAAATCATTTACTATAACAACAGTGTTATAATCCACCATTTCATCACTTTGATTTATAAAAATCCAATTTTTATTTATTTCCGGTATTTAACGATACCAAAATTATATTCGGCTAAATTTTAGCCTTCAACAATTTCAATCACAAAGATAATCACATGGAGATTATAAATAAATCAACACGCAACATTGAAACAAATTCAATTATTTGAGGAATTCAGTTGAATCCCTCCAACCTGTTTCCCTGCATCCACAGATGTTAGCACAATACCAATCCCGTTTCAAGACGGAATATCGCGGTATATGGGTTTATATAAAATATTATCCGCTATTATGCGGTGCAATAGGGTCTCATCCGCTATATAATGCGGGAAATCAACTCCAAATACATATATAATACCAATTCCACTTCAAGGTGGAATATCGCGGTATATGTGTTTAATGTAATAACCTCCGCTTAATATGCGACGTATAGGGTCTATTTCAATACAACAAATAACAACCATCATTCAATCACACAATCAAGCAATTTTAAATTTAACTATTTAAAATTTTAAATCGAAATACAATTCGATTGAGTGAGAAGTTCTCGCCTTTTTTCAAATACAGTTGTAGTGTTTTATTTTGAATAAAATTAAACACGCATTTAATTTTATCCAAAATTCACACTATCTCCAATCAATTCCAATCCATTTCCATTGCGTAGTGCTCGTCAATACGGATCCAACGCAATTCATTTCGTGCGAAACGGACCTCGTATGAAAAAGTTATGCTATTTTAAGGATTGAAAGAATTATATAATATATAAATTTACAATTTCTTTTTAATTTTCAAACCCTATCAAATTAGAGCCGTTGATTTCCATTCCTCCAGATCTCGGCCGCACACTCCTTCTCTTCTACTTACGTTCATCCCAGGCTAACACGGTCGAACAAAACCCGCGGCCGTCGTTCAACAACCCATTATCGCGCCTTCACTGATCAATGAAAACACGATCAAGCTTCACGATCACGTAGCTCGTATTCGACTCCACCAACGCCGTGAACCCGGTCAAGCTCGGTGGTACCCTTCACCATGAAAAATGAGCCAAACGAGCGACTTTTGAGCGAGCTTTGCCGTCGATCCGTAGCATATTTTTCGATCTTGATCGTTGATCTTCTAGAGCTCGATTAGCTCTACAAGTTTGCAGTTGGATGTTTTGCGAATAAATTGATGGATTTAAAGAAAATGAGGGAGGAAGGAGATGAATTTTGGGCCATAGAAATGGGAGGTGGAGGCTGAAGCTTCTAGGGTTAGGGTTTTGGTGTAAAAAATGAAATATGGAGGCCTTTTATAGAAAATATTCGCGCACTATTCACCCGAAAAATTTTCGAACTCCAAACTAAGCGTGCCGTCTGGCGTTTATAATGTTTTACCCCCATTCCGAACGCAATGGAATATATATCAGGAGCCAATTCGATCGTATTTGGAAGATAGGTTTTCAAATTGACTATTTAAATTTAAAAATTCACTTAAACCGATTTCAGTGCGTTTTAGCTTGCCTCGGATAAACCGTAAATCCGATTGACACGAAATTTGAAATCTTACAATAATTTAACATTGCGGATCCGATGAAACTAGTTTCATCGAAATCCGAGACTGTTAGAAAAATGACTATTTTTACTTGTCAATTAAATATTAAAATATTCAATTTCTATAGCTTGACTTTTAATTCGATTTTTAAAAGTTCTATAACATTATTCTAACTCCAACATGATTAAATACAACTTTACAAATCAATTTTAATCACTTTAAACCCAATTTCCACTTATTTCTGTACTTTCAAATATTAAATTATCGATTTAATTATCCAATTAAATCTAGATATTCGAAATAAAATTTATTCGACTTACAAATTTTACTTGTTAATATTTAAAATCAATTAAATATACGAATTTCAAATGACAGAAATTATGGGTCGTTACACGTGGCCACCAAATAAATCCAAAAGTCAGAGTATAATATCGAAGGGATGTGTCCGATAAGAGGGGCTACCTCCTTGGTCCGAGAATCGCTCCTGTTTTAGCCACCTTATGTGAACTCACGGGAGTCGGGTCCATGTATTTACCTCAAAGGAAACTCCGCCACCATCCTACTTCATTCTGGAATCCCTACCGCGTACACGATTGTTAAAGTGGTTTTCGGAGTTGGCAGAGAGTATGACAACGTCCGATCCTGGTCTCTTCAACAACCAAACGTTATTATAACACCGTGGTCATTTCAAAATAATTATACTTCAAAAGCAGGATATAATATTCATTTCAAAACCATATAAATACGATATCATCTTCATTTAAAAAACAAATCAATAAGATATCATTTTTATTAAAAACCAAATCCATATAATTTAATTTTTATTTCAAATGTATCATTTTCCCAAAATCATAGCATTTTCAAATCATAATACCTTGAAACCCATAACTTTGGAACATAACTTCCAATACTTAAATGGTTTAATATTAAATTACTTTAATAATAAATTAGCTTCTTTAATTTCACAAATCAATTCCAAATACAGATTTGAATACCAAATAAACCATTTCAATTTCCATATGTTTCAAAGCTTTAATTATTCAATATTTCAAAACTAAATTTTATAATTCATATATGTATATACACACACACCAAATTCTCTTTACTATTATTTACTTTTGAAATATTTCCTTAATAAATCCAATATCCTTTAAATAAAACTTCAAATTCAATAACTGAATATTCCTCGATTATTTAGATTTCATACATTTCACTTAAATCACCTTAAACCCGAATTAAGTTATAAAACCATATTCCTTTAAAATCTCAACTTCAATAATTTCCAAATGGATTCTTATTAACTATAATTCTTATAGATAAAATCTCAATCAATTTCAAACTATCTTCTCAACCTTGATTTATAAAAATTAATATAAACTCCACATTGAAATATAATTTAAGTAAATACTTATCCATATGTGGAAATTAGCCACAAGGGCCTCTTTAGAAAGTGCAATTAGTTTCTAGGACACACAACCGAAATAATTAATATCAAGGACAAAACACAAAATAATTAGTTTCTAGGGCCTAGAAACCTATGTAATTATGCCCTTGAAAGTAATTGGACTGCTGACTTTGTCTTTGAAAGTAATTATTCTACTGACTTTGGCCTTGAAAGTAATTTCTTTGAATGTGTTTCCTAGAAACTAATTGGACTGTAAAGTTTGTCCTTCTGGTGAAATGCCTCTATCCATATTATATTTTAATAAAATCAAACCTTATTATTAAACTTATTTTATACTTCAAACAAATTTTATTCACAGCTTAAACCAAGAATTAACCATATATAAAAGAACATTTATAAAATATCCAAATCAATATCTCAAAAATCGTATATTTCTTTACAAACCATAGAAATCCTTTCAAAATATTTTTATATATAGACCACGGTGTCTGTATAAAATTTTCTATCCTATAGTCAAGTGATACGGATATTTATCATTTCAACCCGTAATTTAAAACAAAAACTACGGTTATATCATTTCAAACCGCAATCCCGAATGAAATAAAGTGCATAACAATTTGCAGTTTAAAACAATATAAAATACAACATCCATTCATCCAATATCAATCATCAACCATTTATTACAATCATCATCCAATTTAAACAATAACATCAATATAGAGCATGTAATAAATAACAGGTAAGTACTGACAGTTTATATTCAATAATAAAATAAACAATCTATCTAACAGGCAGTTTATATGCAAAAATAAATTAAATAAAAATTTAATCTAGTAAATTAAATTCAACTGAGATGATGATTAAAATATGCCAAACAATCATAGATAAATTTTAAATCACATCAAAAATTAATTCAACAAACATAAGAAATCTCAGAAGTTGTGAGTGGGTTAAAACACTCACCTTTTAAATTTAAATTCAATTTAAACCCAAAAATTGGTCAGTCTCAGAATCCGTCCAAACCAGCGCCAAAATGTTCGGAATTCTAATACAAACCTAGCGGAGAAATCCGCGCGTGAAACAGACCTCGTATGCAAATGTTTTTCACGTTAGAAGATTATGATTTAAAATTTTGAAAATAAATAAAAATCAAAATCAAAAAACACGTCACCAAATATCTTCTTCCATGCGGCCTTCACAGAACCCGACCCTGTAGATGAGAATGCACGCATGCTCGAACAAACGGACCACCAGCTCGCACGTGAGCAGCCGCCGTCCCAAACTCCGGTCGCCGACCATGCTGACTCAGCCGCTCCCCCTCCAAGATCCACGACCGCCCCTTCCAGTATCAAGCGCACGCGAAGGACCTCGAAAATGTACAACAACCGCCATTCATTTTTGAACCTTAATCGAATTAAATCGCACCATCTAACTGTCGAATCACAGAATAAACACCACCGATGCACTCCCCATCGTCCCTCTACAATACCCAAAAATGGTTTGACGATCCGACGGCGTTCATCGATGCGCAATGAACGGCCGTGAATTAAACCTCAATTTCTGGCCACCCAAAAAATCAGATCGAGAAACGGATTGCAGATCTGACTTGCGCTCTTCGAGAGCTTCGAATCCATATAAGTTTTTATATTGTTTAGAGAGTTTGAAATTTTTGCTTTGGATTTGATTTGAAATTGGAATTGGGAATTTTTGTTTTGTCTACCATTGAGGAGGAGGAATATCTGAATTGTACGTACAGACAAACGAGAAATATAAAGGCTAGGGTTTATAATAGGGTATTTACAGGTAGGGTTGAAAATAGAACAGATGGACCAGGTTCATATACGCGTTGAACGATTAAAATTGACCAAAAAGCCCGTTCTGACTCCGAAACAAAATTGGGTCAACCCGTATATCAAAATAGATGTTTAAAATATTTTAAACGCAATGGAAAAGGTTTCAAGTCCAAATTCCATCGTATGAAGAAGTTATGCTAAAATCAATATTTTCCAAATTGATTTCAATTTAATTTATTTCAAGGCGTTTGAAGCCCGTACGATCAAACGACAAGCCTGATCGCTACGAAACTTGAAATTCAACAATAATTCACCGTTAAGGATCCGATGATACTGGTTTCATCGAAATCTGAGTCAGTGGCCAAAATGGCTATTTTCCAGTTAATTAAATAAATTAAATCACTATTTAAATTCAAATTCTATAATTCATAAATTTTATCATCTTGTATTACTTATTAATTTATAATTCTTTAAAACCAATTCCCATCTCAATTTAAAGTAAATTAATTCACCAATTATAGTATTTATTTCATTTACTTAAAATAATCCATTTATTATAAATTGAATCCAATTAATTTTAATAAATTCCAATTAAACTGATTAGATTCAATTCCAACCCTTTAGTTGAGTCTATTATTACTTTGTAACGCAGTTAACACTTGTCTCACATTTCCTTCCATTTATATATTCAAATTTCCAGCTTCCCTTTGTATTAATTATTATTTCCAACTATATTGAAGTTGTCAAATATATACATTTGTTAAAATTAGAACCTCAATTAATTCATTCAATAGGTTTCATTCCTTTATATTAACTTAGGAATAAAATATGCATTTCCGTTGCTTTATTACATTTACATTTTACAATTACAATTCTTACCCACATTAATGAGACGTTTATTTTTATTTAAATGTAATTGTTTTCCAATTAATTTGGTAGACTAGATTTATTCTGGTAATTTATGATGATTGTTACCATAGCCTTAAAATTTCACTTAGGCTTATCATTTCAATTATTTATTATAATTACTTACATCCTATGAATTTATTCTATTACTATAAATCATACATTAATTCATATATTCATACAATACTTACCTTTATTTACTTATAATAAAATCTCATTCCCAAATATAACAGTTGCAACAAATTAATAGGACAATTAAATAGTAACTTACGACCGTTGCTATTACTTTGATTCACATTAATTACAATTAATATTCTCTATAAAATTTATTTACTTGGACTAATGCTTTCTATTACACCAATTGCTACCTTATAATTAAAATTACGTTTCCTTTTTAGTTTACATTCACACTTTCCGTTATTATATTAATTATCATTAAGTACAATTAATTTTCTTTATTTGTAATTGGTGAATTAACCAACAACCATTTGTCACCATTATACCCTTTATAATACTAGTATGTTCATTCTTCCTAACCAATTACCATCTATTATATTATTTCACACATTAATTCAATAATTATATTTGCTTCCTCATATCCCATTTATAACCAAGTCATAACACTTAAATTATTTTATTAGCTAGAATTTCATTCAAGTTCATTAATTAATAACTTGCATTAACATATTTCCTTAATTTACATCTAATTACTATTAACACTGTGTTATTACATTAAGTAAATCAATACTTATCGTTTATTTTCTCATATTCAAATTATATCCAGGTATACACTTTCACTACTTCATTTATTAGAATCTTATTCACATTACTAATAATTAGTTTTTTTATCACATTGCTATATTTCATTTTTGCGTTCATTTCAATATTAAATTGTAAGTTTTTATTTCTTACTAGATCGAATTACGAAAATCTTATTAAAAATGACAAATTTAATTATCGAAATTTACGGGTCCTCACATAAAAAATTTCCAAGTGTTAAAATATGAGAACATTGTAAATGGAGTAAAAATTCGTAGAAAGGAAGTTAGAAATGGGTAGTTGAGAGTATAGATAAGTATAATCGATTTTGGAAATTTTATGAATTATTGAATTCCGGGGCTTATAGAATTTGTTAGAAAAAAACGAGTTAAGGAAATAAAAAAAATTTGTAAAGGAGTTTGAGAAATAGGAAATAAAAAGACTATTACCTAAATATTAGAGATAAAAGAATCTTAGGGATATACTTATGAACATTCCTAAGTATTGGATTAGAAGGGTTTGAAAATATTAAAATCCGAGATTATTATAGAAATATTTTCAAAAGGGGATAAATTAGAAGAGGAAAGCGAGGAAGATATTCTAAGTATTGAAATGACTCGGAAATATCCAGTTAAGGATATAAGAATTTGAATTTAATTTCAACTATTGACATATTGGAGTAGTTTGAATATAAATGTCTTATATGAGAGCGTATTTGTTAGTGAATATGAAATTGTTTTGTATTGTGTTGACTTATAAGTTGATTGTTTATAGATTCTGGTCGGTGCAGTCTAGCTAACAGTATCGATGGGAGTTTTTAACTCTTAAACGAGATAAACAGACATAGTATGGTTTTAAATTAGGTAAATGAAATAATTTTACCTCGATTATATTTTATATATAAAGGAATAAATTTCCAGAATTATCAAAGTGTATGTAAAATTGAATTGTTTGATTGTTGAAAATGTATGAATATATAAGTGAATCAAAGTTGTTCGAATAATCTGAATAAAAATAACTATTGTGAAAGAATAAACTATATAAAAGCAACAATTGTATACGTATAGAATTATAATTAAAATGATTTACAATTGTGAAATAATATTGTATAAGTAAAGGGAAATAGTGAAATTATATAAGCAAGATTTATAAATGAGATTTATAAATAAAATGAAAATTTTGAAAGAATTTAAAGCGCACTGAATTCACTACTGTTGCTGGGAAATAATAAGGGTGATGACTGCAGCATCATCAGTATCATTTTCGAGTTTCTGTGTGATGGATTTGCTACCATAGTAAATTGAAATTGAATTTTGTTGTGATAAACAAATTTGAAATCCAAGTTGTAATTGATAAATAAAAGTGGAATAAGTTTTGAACTTATAATATATGATAATAAAGATTTAACTTTGGTAAATTTGAAATAAATTTGAATTAGTATGATAAAAATGTATGATGTGAAATTTAACTAAAGAAAGTTAAATAAATTAAATCAGATTTGGAAGTTGAATAATAAGTTGTATAACTTATTAAATGTGTAGATGTAAGTAAAACCAATTATTAAAATGGTTAAAAACTTTGTTAAGCAAAACGAGGTATGAATCTGAATAAGTGATAAAATTGACTTTGGTAAAAGTTAAATAAAATTTACTTTGGAGTTGGAATTTGAATTGGATTTTAACTGGATTAGATATGCTGTTGAAATGGAAATTTAAGTTAAGTTAAACAAACGATGTTTAAAAGGAATATAACTTGGTGAAGTTGAATAAAGTTGATTTTGGTATCGAGGTAAAATAATGAAGTGAATTAAATGAATATGAATTTGAGTTATATAAAGGAGATTCAACTTTATTTATAAAGTAAATTAGTAATTGAACTAATGAATTGAATATTAATCAATTGAATGAGATGAATTGATATCGAATAATGGATATAAGTGTAAATTCATTAAGGCTAATTGAATGTTAAACCAAATTGAAGGTAAATAAGGTAAATATGAATGTTGAATGTAAAGTGAATAAATTCGGTCGTATTGGATATACATTGGTTGTTAGATTATTGTTAATCAATTGAATAGTAATTCATATGCAATTGAATGAATAAAAAAAATTGAAAGCTAAAGCAATTGAATTCAAACTGGAAGTTAAGTAAATCTAAATTGAATGGAAATTGATTTGAATTGAAAGTGAACCAATGTGAATGTAAATTAGTGGATGTAAACTAATTGAAAATGAATAATTGAATGTCGTTGTATATGAATTGGTTGTAAACAATTACAAGTAATGTCGAAATCATATAAGTTGCTTATAAACCTTGTTTAGTATGCATTTCTTTTAATATGCATGTGTTGTAATTGTTTAAAAAGAGTAAAATGTTAATAACTTCTTATATATGTCACCTACGTGTTTATATTGAGTAAGTACAGGTACCGGGGCTAGTGTTTGGCTGGTTTTGGTCGCGCAAAATGTTTAATAAATAACTGCTTTTCTTAAAATGCTAAAAAGGTACGCCTACGCAATAAAAATAGGAAATATGAACTGTTTTTCTGTTTTTCCGACCTGGTGGGTCGATGTATATATATTTATATCTATTGTGATATTGTAAAAGATCCTCCGTCTAAAGGAGGTTATGGCGAAATTTTTGAAAATTTAAGGCGTTAGTAAATTTTCGGGAAATTTTGGAAAAGTTATGTGAAAACTAAGTTATGATTTGAAGTTAAAGGTTAAACGATATAGTTGATTTTGAAAGGATAACTATATATGGATTTGAAAACTTAGTAAATATTTTGTAAGAGGTTTAACTATGGATTTTGGAAAAGCTAAACACTTAAGAGATTTGTAAATCAAATTTGAACGGTTTGTTTTGAAAAGTTAATGAATTTCAAAACTTTTTCTTGGTAATTTCGAGGACGAAATTATTTTAAGGGGGGAAGTTTGTAACGATCCAGAATTTCCGTCATTTGAAATTCAGATATTTAATTTGATTTTAAATATTAACAAGTAAAATTTGTAAGTCGAATAATTTATTTTTCGAATATTTAGATTTAATTGGATAATTAAATCGATAATTTAGTATTTGAAATTGCGTAAATAATTGGAAATTGGGTTTAATGTGACTAAAAATGATTTATAAAGTTATATTAAATCATATTGGAGTTAGAACAATGTTTGTGAACTTTTAAAATTGAATTAAAAGTTAATTTGTGAAAATTGAATATTTTAATATTTAATCGACTGGTGAAAATAGCCATTTTTCAAACAGTCTCGGATTTCGACGAAACTAGTTTCATCGGATCCGTAGTGTTATATTATTGTAAGGTTTCAAATTTCGTGTCAATCGGATTTACCGTTTGTCCGGGGCAAGCCAAAATGCATAGAAATTGGTTTAATCGATTTAATTTAAATTTGATGGTTTATTGCCGTAACTCGCACAGATGATCGAATTGGCTCTCGAAACCTATTCCATTATGTCTGGAACGCGGGGTAAACCCTAGAAACGCCAGCCGGCACGCTTCGTTCGGAGTTCTGAAAATTCGGGATGAATAGTGTTTTGTGAAATTTTCTATATAAGGACGATTATATTCTCATTTGCAAACAAACTCAAAACCCTAGGGTTTTAATGTTCAGCCGCTACCTCTATATTGATGGCCGAAATACATCCTCCTTCCTCCTCATTTTTTTGCAATCCACTAATCGATTCAACAAACTTCCAACATGAAAGTTGTAGAGGGTGGTGAGATCTACAGATCCAACGGCTATGATCAAGTATTTCGCGATAGATCAACGGCAAACTGCTCGAGCACGGCCGGCGTTCGTGTACACTAGTACAAAAAGTGCATATTGCTTCGCCTCATTTGCATCAGTTGAAGTAAAAACTGATGCAAATAGAGCTATTTGCATCAGTTCCATCTTAATAACCGATGCAATAGGTACGTGAAAAACAATAGATAATAAAAAATCAAATTTGCATCAGTTGTCACCAACAACCGATGCAATTGGTACGTGCAAATAATTTTAGTCGCATCGGTTTTAAATTCAACCGATGCAACTACGTTAGTTTGCGTTCATTTTGTTCGCTACTCCAACTTTCATTTTCCCTCCCTTTAACTTTTCATTTACCGCTTCGCTTTGATTTATCCCTCCATTGCAAATTCACAAACAAAATTCTCAAACAAACAAAATTCACAAACAAAATACCTCTCTAATTCACAAACAAAATTCTCAAATCCAAATCAATTACAAATTCTCGTTTGAAATTCAAATCAATTGCACCATCTTCTTCTTCTCAAAACTTATCACTAATATTCCAGATATCTTCTTCAGTTGCCATGGCCAAGAGCAATGACCAACCTGGCCCTTCCAGATTCCCTTGACTTCAGGCGATTTGATTTCCTTGACTTCAGGCGATTCCTTGGCTTGGCATCATGAGGTAGGCCACAACGGTTGCAAGGATGGCGTGAGGCAGTTGGAAGATAGCCTGCATGAATATATATAGGTATGAAAAGTGATTTAAACTGGCAATTCAAACTGCTGCAAATTCATACATGACGTAAACCGGTGATCTGAAAGTTTTATTAAGTGAGAAAAGTTAGAAACCATCATCATTCATCTTATAATGTAAATAATTTCAACTTGATTGTACAAAACAACGTTTTCAAATTACCAATTTAGGAGGAATAAAGTCAAGAAATTTGATTTTTGGGTTTTTTTCATGGTACATAGAAGTACCCTGAAATAGAAGGACTTGGCCTGCTCATGCTCTTGCAGTTCCGCACTTTATCTGGTTGCTACATAGACAAAACCTTTTGCCTGGTCAATTTGGTCCATTTTTTTTAAAGCAGTTACATTATTTTGCATTAATGATTGTTGAGCTCCTTATGCTATAATATGTGTTCATTTGGCATCTCTTGATTCTGTTGGAATTTGCAGTAGCCTTGGCATGATAATGAATAAAAAAGTAATTTTGTGTACTGTAGATTCGTGGTTTGTTGCAGTAGCCTTGGCACGATAATTGGCCATTTTTAGTATTATGTTATGTCAAACCAATGAATAACTATTATCGCTGAGTTTAAACCGCTTCTGTTTTCACAAAACTGTGCCATTCGTGCTTAAAAACGACTGATTGTAGCATGGCCAAGTTTGGCTATATTGTAAATGAGTTAACATTGGCTATATTGTAGCATGACCAAGTTTGTCATAGATGAGTCTATACTGACCGAGTTAACATTGGCTGTATACAATCTATAATATGAACTGCAAATAATTGTATGTGGAGGTGTTATTATTTTGAGGTAAATCACATTTAATGCTCTGCTTAATGTATATGCCAGACTGTTATAGTTTCTTTATGTAAGTGGGAGAAGATTAATCTGATGATTTGATTAACTGAGTAGTTATCCCAAGTAATTAACTGCTATGTTTTTTATGATTGCAGCTATAGAGAAATACAGACTTTGTTGAAGAGAGAGGCATCACTTCAGGAACTGTCAGCCTTGGTGTAGTTCCTCTTAAAAGGTACTTGCTTTCTTCAAAAGAGGATACACAGTTGGCATATGTGGAAACATGTATCCAAATTAGTTGCCATGGTTAGTGAATACACCTCATCAATTAAATCTGTCAATTCTTCGAGCACCCCTGTCCTTACATAATTTATCTAAATAGCACACATTATTGTAATAACTATATGTATCATATATTATGTTGATTATAATTACGTGTATGCTAGTACCTTTTTCTAGTGGACATAAGTTTATTAGGATTATAGTTGTGTATGCCACATACTTCTTGTAGGCTAGTACATATGTTTTATGAGAATGTTAGAGTGATAGCATGTTTAGCATTGTGAGCAAAAAGCAGTGAATAACATATCTAGATGGACTGTAGGTGCTCGAGAGTATTTTGATCTCTTTCCCTTTGAATTCATAACTGGAGGAAGAGTGGACATATCCGTATTCATTTTTCTATCCTTTTCTTTTACTATGTGAAACAGACATATGCAAATGAGTGATAATAAGAAGTGAAAGAAGAGTTGGTTACGGTTGCATATATATAGTAGTAAGGGAAAGAAGAGGTTAGAAGATTCGAGGGTCAACTTATAACAAGTTTTTATGTGAGTAGAGATAGACCTACATTTAAGAAACACAGTGGCAACTGCTAATCTTAAATCAACGTGGTTTTTTCATCATTCTTACTATTCTAGACTAGATAGAGTCAGTGCGTGCTTTTGATTTAATTTCGGCTAACTATAGTCAATTTTGATTCAATTACAGCAAAGTTTAAATTTTAACAGTTGGTTTAGATATTTTAAGTCTGAAGACTATAATTGAGTGAGCATACAGAAGTTTTGTTGTGTGGGAAAGAAGTTAATAGGCAACCTAGTAGTACCAGTGTAATAAACGTGTTGGATGACGACACCGAAGTGTTTGTGGAAATATGTGGTTGTTAGGCCAGAAAGTAAGCTAGTTCGGTGGCTTTTGATTCAAAGTTCAATGCATTTAATTGCTGCTTGATACTGGAGACAGTGTTAAAAGTTTGTTTATTAGGATTTGTACACGTCAATTTCCTGATGTTATGGTTTATACAAGCCAACAGTGAACGGTGCACCACTATGCTTATAATTGTAGTTAAGTGTATTAGGATTATAGTTATGTTTATGCCACATACTCCTTGTAGGCTGGTACAATTGTTTTGTAAGAATGTTAGAGTGATAGCGGGTCTAGCATTATGAACAAAAGGCAATGAATAACAGATTTGGATGGACTGCGCAGTTACTGAAGTGTGTACAAGGGGTTGCTGCATTGTTTTAGATTAAGTGCTATAGTTTGAACAAGCTAAAGCTCTGCTTAAAGGATCTTTTTCGGTTGTTTTGGAATGTGTTCCTGCACCTGTAGCTGCTGCAGTAACTCGGGCTCTTCAAATTCCAACCATTGGTATTGGTGCTGGGCTATTTTGTAGTGGGCAGGTATAAGCTGTTTTATGCTTCATCATTTTCTCACGTTATTCCATTTTATATCATGATATATCACCGTGACCATGTTTAGATTACCAAAGCCGAATTGTATAGCCTTTTATTTTGATAGGTAAAAATTAACGAAATAACGCACTGCATAAAAGGGAGCACACTTTTTCTCTCTCGAAATATTGGTCGATTAAGGAAAAAAAAAGATGTAAATTAAAACTGAGCATATGAAGCGTTGGATATGAGATTAAAACTACTTGTAAATGATTATCATTCCATCTATGATGCTTAATAAGATATAAATGCAGGTTCTAGTTTACCATGACTTGTTGGGAATGCTTCAACACCCTCATCATGCCAAGGTTAATGCATTTTCCATTCTATTTGTGCATTCATTTTTTAATGTTCCATAAAAAAAGGGTAATCCTGCTAACTTGCTAATGGTATTATAATTGCCTGCGGCCAAACAGGTAACTCCCAAATTCTGCAAGCAATTCAGCCAAGTGGTGATAGGTGGCTGGTGGGAAGATTATCGTGCTGTGGGGGTTGAGGCGAAGGCTGCTGTAGTGGTTTTGGTTGCGGATTGCAGTGGTATTATGAAGTGGTACTGTAGATGAATGGAGAAGGGGAGGGCAGTACAGCAGTAAGCAGATATGTTTGTTGTGAAATTTGTAAACCAAAGCAGAATTTGTAAATGATAATGAAATAATCTTCTTTTTTTAAATTTTTTGTGTATGTTTTTTTCTTTATATATATATATATATATATAAAGATTATCAATAATATATATAGTCTATTTGAGTACTGTAATAATGGTTTCTAACGGATTAGTTTGCATCGGTTGCTATAAAAAACCGATGCAATAGAGGGATTAGTTTGCATCGGTTTTCAACAACAACTGATGCAACAAGTTCATTTGTTGCATCGGTTTTCATTACAACCGATGCAACGTGGAGGCTGTGTTCAAGCAACCAATCATAATATTTTGCATCAGTTGTTCGTAACAACCGATGCAAAAAGGACCTTTTTGCATCGGTTTCAGAACTGATGCAAAAAGTGTTAAGCCTGTTGCATCGGTTGCATATGCATCGGTTGTTGAACTGATGCAAAAGGGGGGTAAACAACCGATGCAAATGGCCTGTTTTGTAGTTGTAACGACCCGTAAATTTTAACGGTTGTAGTAACGTATTTAATTAAAATTTTGTGCGAATTTAAACGATAAAATTTTGAAATTTAAATTTGATATTTGGAATGCGCTCAGTTAAACATAGCAACCGGTAAATTTTCGTCCGAAAATATGAAAGTTTATTTCGCACGAAAATTTACTTCAATTTAATCACTTAAAAAGCGACAAAAAAATATATTTTCGGAACCAAAATATTTTTACATAGAAAAATTCTAAAACATCTTTTGAGCAAGTTGTCAGTTTGTCATTTTTCCAAATTCGGACATTTTTGGCTCCGTCGATCTTAATTTTCTGCGATTTTTACGCATCTTCCGCTGGTAGAAATTCGAAATTTTATAAATTCAATCATACCACTGATATCTGTATACCGTTCTGACCGTCTCATCGCGCTGGTCTTTAGGGTATATTTATTTCTGTGTTTCGAGGTCCGGTACGCCGTGAAAATTGCTAAACGGTCATCCGTATCGGTACCACCTTCAATGTCTATTCAATTTTCAAACGGGATGAAGCATTTATTATCGGCTGCTACCTTTCCATCTTTCAATACATGCACGACTGTCTTTATTTTCGTCGGTTTCCAAAGAAAAATTTATATTCACGGTTCATATTGTATTATGTTTGGTTAATGCAAATTGCAAGCTTCACCCACTGTAACTTTTTCCCATCCTCCATTCTTTCACTCTTCCTCCCCACGTTCTTTCTCCTTCATCTCTGGCAATATACAAATTTTGTTCTCCTCTAATATTCTTGCTGCATTTTTCTCACGCGCCACCTACGGCAGTTCGCGGCTCGACCTCCGCCGCCAACGGCATCCTCATTTCCCTCCGACTCATCCACTACCCCGCGTGCAAACCGACCCACCTTCCCTTCGTCGAGCCCCACACCGAGCACTCGCCTGCGGCGCGCAACACCACCGCCCACCTTCCCGTAACCCCTTTGCGTCGGTTCCTCCTTCGGCCACTGATCTTCCCCTAGCCTACCATCTGAGCATGCAACCCGCACGCGTCACCTCACCAGCTCGCCCTGTCACCATGCGACCTACAACACTTCCTCTCCACGGCAGCGTTTCCCCTCCGCATTGTATCTTCCCTTAGCGAGTCAGCCCCTGAGAACCCAAACCTCCTCCTCCTTATATAAACTGTGAGTTATATGTTGTATTGGATATGTTGGCATATGGATATTTGAAGTGTGTATTTATGTTTGCTGTACATTTAAATTTATGTTATCCTTTTCACTAATTTGTTATATATAGATTTTGTATGTATAGAGTCGTTTCTTACACGGTGTACATATGTTAGCCATTTTTTTTTAAATCTAGACAATATAGGTTGCGGTAATATATGAATAAGTGTCCATATACCAAACCTTTTGTTTTATACCCTACTATTCTAGACATTGTTTTTAAATATATAGATTACCGACGTATAGATATTATATATATATATATATATATATATATATATGTTGTTATAAGTATGTATGTATTTGCAGTGAGCATGTGTTTGAGTAAAAAGAGAAAAAAAAAATTAAAAGATTAGTATGTTTATAAAAGTTGAATGTTTTCAGTATTTAATACTTCAGAATATTGATTTTTAAATGCTGTAAGTGTATATAAGCTGTATAGTGTTTTATAAGATGTCTGTTATGCATAAATATGTAATTCCTATATCTCATGGTGATTGAAAGTATATGGCAAATGTATATACTTTGTTTTTGCAACTTCGCCTTTTATATAACGGTACATTATATTTTCCGTATTTTATTATAGACTGATAGTATATATTTAATAAGGTAAGTATGGTTTTGAAAGTTATATTTTTGTTGTAGTTATATATTGTATGCATTGCATTATGGAGGCAGCCATCTTGGTTTTGCTCTGTCATTTAGTTGCTTTATGTGTGCTGTATAAAATTGTTCTCAAATTACTACGTGACATAGAAGTGTGGGCTGGTACGTATAAGTTTATTGGCATAGCTGGAATTGATGTTCGTTTATATCTAAACTTTAAAGTGAAATTATGTTTACTGTATATTATATATAGTTGCGGTACATATATGTAAATTAGTAATATCTATGTTTAAAGCGGGTTTATGTATAACTGGTTATGAAAGTATTCAGTTGCTGTATATAAATTGGTTTAAGTTGTCTAGGTGTTTATATGAAACTGTATTTGTTTATATTTATACACATAAGTAAGTCTAACCTAGTGCTTATAATATATTGTTTGTATATGATTTGGGCTTGGCATGCGTGCATTTAGATAACAATATATATACAAGTTACAGTATTGTATATAAACGGTATGTTATATATATATATTTTTAATTATAGTTTAATGCTAGTCTTGATGTGCCAGTATATATATGTTAGGTTGATATTTTTAAAATACTAATTTTATTTTTATCTAATATTGTTTTAAATATAGCTTATACTGTTATATACATGTGTTGATTTAAAATATTTTTTTATGTGTTTGACTTTAATATTCGAGTTTGCGTAAACAATAAATTTGAAATATATATACATACTAATTTAATATGTGTTTGAAATTTAAAATTTGATTTTATATAAATAGTATATATAGTTATACATATAAGTTCATTCACATCGTTTCTCTTCCACGATCCAATCCTGATTTGAATTCATTTATTCTATTATCAGCTTCGACCGTCGAATCATATCCGTCTAGCTTTGTTTTGGAATTCATGCCTGGATTTCGTAACTCGTTTCCATTGCCTGTTCTCTAGCCTCGAAAGGTGAGTAATCACTCACGATTAATATTCTTTTATTTATTGAATTTGATTTCAAATTGGAACGACAATTGAAATATACTGTTGTTATTTATTGCACTGTTATTTATGTATCAGTTCACCTTTGACATCTAACACCGTTATCTGTTATGTATGCAATAATAATTCAGTTTGGTTGATAATTGATTGATTGATTGTTGTTTATATTGGATGTAAATTGTAATGTATTAAGTGATAAATATTATGCAATTGAATTTGACGTAGAATAGTTTAAAATTGTGAATCGACATATGTGTTGAATTTGATTAGTAAATTTGAATAATATGACCCCTTTTAATTGTTAAGTTAATTGACACGTAGATTTGATAAATTACACTTTGAATCTTTGAACGTATGTTGGATTAATTGTGGCAGTATAAAAATTTAAATTGAAATTGAACGACAAGTGAAAATCGTAATGTAATAATCTTTAATCTATATGAAATGATAGTGTAGATTCTAGAGATAATCATCTTAATTCGCACAAACAACAATGCGAATTAATACGATTATTTCGGGATTATTTGAATTAATTATTGGATTGTTATGGACTGTTGTTATTGCTTGTTTATTTACTTTTGATACCATCCCTGTTATCACACTGCAAGTTCCCTTTACTATGCTTTGATTTGTGAATTGGAATTGGAATCGGGTTGAAATGATAAATACCCAAAATTGAACTTGACTTAGGATAGAGAATTAAATAAATCCGATTGGTCAATAATTTGATTTAAAATAAAATAATGATTTTATTCGAGCAAAGAATAAGTTTGAAATGAAGTTCGAATTTGAATGTTTATGAAGAAGAAATGTAAAGATTGAAATATGAAACAAATTTTAACGCAGTAATTGTTGAAAGAACGTTGTTTGAAATTTGATTATCTAATAATTAAATTCGGAATTATTAATAAATAATCTGAAATTGGTAATAATTGAGTTATGAAATTTTTAAGTTTGAAGTCATTTAATGAATAAATTTGAAATTATAATTGAGTTTGAAATTATAATTAAGCTCGAAATTATTAAGTTGAAGTTATAATTAAATTGAAATGATTTGACGATTAAGTTTGAACTGAATTAAGTTTGAAATGGTTTAATAATTAAGTTGAATTTATAATCAAGTTTGAAATTATTAAGTTTGAAATTATTAATAATTAAGATTTAAATTATTTAATAATTGAAAGATTGGATCATTTGATAATTGAACGAAAATTGGATTCTTTGATAAAAGAAATTGAACTTTGAATAAGTGAATTCGAACTTCGTTAATAAATGAAATTGAGTTTCTTTATTTATTAAAGTTTTGGAAAATTTATTTAAGTAGGTTAATAAGCGAAATTGAAACTTCTCGATTATGTGAAATTTAGTTCTTTATTAATTAAATTGAAATTTGTAACGAAGTCAATAAATAAGTGAAAATTGAATTCCTTTAACAAGAAATAAATTGTTATTTATTGAAATGAATGTGATTTATCGAAATTACGTAAGACTTGCAATTTAAAGAATTGATTGGACGAATCTAATTGAACTTAACTTGTAAGTTGATAAATGAAGTTGAACTTAAGAAATTGATTTAACGAATTGGAAATTTAATAGAAATTGTTTGAATGATAAAGCAACTTAACGAATATTGAATGGAATCGATAAATGAGTTTAAATTGATTTGAATGTTAAATTAAATTAATTTAAAAGATTTCGGAATGAAATTTATATACGAACTTGAATCAATATTTGAATTGTTTTAAATAAAAGTTGAAATTGAATGGTAAGATTTTGAATTGGTGATTTGGAAGCTTTGAATCGTAAATTTTGGAAATTGATATAGAAGACGAATGAAATGTTATGTATAAATTCGAATTGAAATTGAAATTGATTTGTTTTGAAATATATTAAACGACCAATCGGTGTAAAAATTACGAAAGTTATTAAAGAAACCGGAATCGGTTATGGATATACTCTCTATCTAAACCGAAACCACTTAAATAACTATACGCGAAGTGATGATCCAGAATGAAGTGGTTGGAATGATGTACGTGATGACTGAAGAAAGAGAACGATAATGGATAGCCTTGACACTTGTGTCAAAATTGGAAATGACTAAAATCAGGAGCCGTGCCGGGCCAAATGGGGTTAGCCACCTCGAGCGAACACACTTCTTCGAATATTACTCATTATTTGTTATCGATTGGTGCACCCTCGTACTTTTCAGGAGTGTTGTTTCGCGGTGTTGCGATCGCTGCGGCGATGCGTTCTCACCAGTCCGGATCAGGCGAACGGTAGTTTCACTACCTTGGGTATTGCCTCATGTGCCTTGTCATACTTGTATCCCTATATACGCGACCACTACGACTTTGTTTTGTGTTATACCTATGGAGTACTCCCTGATATCCCACCAGTTTACGGTGGAGTTTACAGTGCTGTATAGACTATGATGCTTATAAAATGTGTTAAGGGGGATAATGGTAACGCCTTAACGCTATTTTGATACTTTATATTACTGATAGACATTATCTATTTAGCGTACACTACTACATAGTAGATAGTTTAGCGGATCCTTAGAGGATGGTGATTCCAACATCCTTTGAGTTACTTGTATTTCGATTGCTATTTCACTTGAGTTGGATTTATTGATATGAGAATATTAATCCTGACTCGAGTGTTTTGTGTTTCGCTTTATGCTCGGGTCAGACTGAGAGTACCAGCTTTCGAGGCTCATCTTTGGAGTTGGAGCTTTGCTTGAAGATCCAGCTATCTATTTGGCTTTCAGTATTCAATGATTCCAGTGAAGTATTCTGATTTGTACTTGATGTATCGTATTTCTCTTCTGTTGTAAACTCTGATGTATCTTATATATTTATATAGTAGCTTCATGAACTACTATCTCTTTTACTTCCGCTGCATATTATTACTCTATGTCTGTGAATATGTGATTATTTATTTACTGTATATCTCGGTTTTGCCAAATTTAAATTAACAATTCGGTATTTTGAATTATTCAAGTCCGACATGTGCGGATGCGAATAGTCCAAAATAGCGGGCCGTTACAGTAGTAGTGGTACGAAAAACGAGGCGTAGAGGGGGCCGAGCTCAATGATACTCACGGTGATGGTAGAGGGTGGCGAGGGTGGCGAGGGTTTCGAAGTGGACATGTTTGATCGAGTTAAAACGAGGGGATGGTGGTGCGGCATGTAACCCTAAAAGGACGGCAATTGGGTTCGAGCATCAGGTAACGAATAGAGAAGATGATGTAGATAGCGGTCGTGATTTCCTATGTGAAAACGTGCGGCCCAGATTTCAGGGGGTTTGGAAATAAAATTAATTTGTAAATAAAATTATATTATAAATTGTACGATGTTTAAAATACGATATCTTGTTCATACGAGGTCGGACTTGCGCGAAACGAATTGCATTGCAATCATTTTGTCGAGCACTATGCAATGGAGCTCGTTTGGAGTCGTTTGGAGCTAGTGAAAATTTCGGGTAAAATTAAACGCGCGTTTAATTTTATTCGAAACAAAACGCTACAACTGTTATCGAGAACTCAAGGTGAGAACTTCTCACTCAATCGAATTGTTTCGATTTAAATTTTCAATAGTTAGATTTAATATTTAAAATTGCTTGATTGTGTGATTGGATGATAGTTATTATATGTTGTAATGAAATAGACCCTATACGCCGTATATTAAGCGGATGTTATTTATTAAAAACATATACCGCGATAATTCCAACATGAATGGAATTGGTATTATATATGTACTTGGAGTTGATTTCCCTCATTATATAGCGGATGAAAACCTACTGCGCCGCATAATAGCGGATAGTAGTTTATAAATCCCATATACCGTGATATTCCATCTCGAAGCGGAATTGGTATTGTGCTAACATCTTTGGATGCAGGGAAACAGATTGGAGGGATCCAACTTGATTCCTTAAATGATTGAATTTATTTCAATGTTTTGTGTTGATCTATTTATAATCTGCGTGATTATCTTTGTGATTGGAATCGTTAAAGGCTAAAATTTAGCCGAATATATTTTTGGTATCGTTAGATGTCGAAAATAAATAAAATTTGATTTTTGAAAATTAAAGTTGAGAATTCATAATAAAATTTAATTTTGAAATTGATTCATTTTAAATAAATAAACGTTGAAATTTTTATGTTATAAAAATTATGATTTTTGTGAAATATAACCGAAAAGTGATTTTGGAAATAAGTAATTGATTAATTTATAAAATGGTTTAAATTAGGATTTTTGAATTATTGTAAATGATTCATATAAAAGATTTATAAAATTGATATTTATAAATTAAAATGTTGGAATTATAAAACGAGTTTTTATAAGTATTAAAGTAAAGTATAGATGGATTTCTTAAGTGGATGAAATCTATACATTTATAAATTGTGAAGTTATAAAATGAATAGATTTTGTAAAATAAAAGATTTATAAGTAATTAACTTATAAATGGGATTTTGGCGTGTAAATGGAATATGGGTAGAATTTGTTAATATAGTGATTTTTATAAGTTGAAGTTGTTATATAGTATAAATGGAATTTATAAACGTTGTTTTATAAATCCGAAATCGACTTATTTTAGTAAGTTTAATTATTATAACTTATTAAAGGAGATATATCCACGATTTTGGGACAGTGGATAATCCTTTAAATAAAATATGTAGAAATTGAATTTGGTAAACGAAGTATATTCACGATTTTGGACAATGAATAATATAGTAAAGAAATATTTTGGGAAAGTGATATTTTAAATAGAATTAAAACGAATTAAAAATGTTTTAAAATGTACTAAGTATCGAAACCATAGATTTCAACATTCATTGTTGAAATAGACGTTTTCGAGAAGTAGAAGAAATGGTGGACTATAAAACTGTTGTTATAATAAATGATTTCCGAAAGGAAAGGTTTTGTATAGTATTGGGGTTTATATATCTATCTTATATTTCAAATCCCTATACTAGTGATTTTGGGTTGTCGTAACGATGTTTTACGCAACATTCGTTTTGACTTAAATAAATGTGTTTAAGAGGATGTTTTCCTTAAAGAATAAAATATATACTTAATTGTGATTTAAGTATATTGAATATTTTCCAAGTATTGAAAATAAATAGATTGGTGAATTACTTATTATTAAATAAGTATAGAAATGTTTCCAATATGAAGTGAATGTTTTGAGATTATATCTTTTAAAGATAAATAGAAAGTGAATATTTGGATATGTAAATTCACAATGGAAATTATAAGGGAATTTTTTTTTAAAAATAAACATTGATTTATTTTTGAAGTGTGGAAATAAATTTACGTATTTGGAACGTAAATTTAATAAATCGGTAAGGAATTATTTGATTGGTTTAAATGAACCATTTTGAAATGAAAGTTGTAAAGGTGAAAAGTGATTTGAAATTTGTTTTCAAATGGTTGAAGTGTGGAAAATATATCTTATAAAGATATTTTGGAAATAAATAATTTGGGAAATTATTTGAAATCGGGTGATGTTGCAAATATTGATTGATAGTTAAATAACCGACTATCAATATTGACCCTTAAGTGGCTATTTGTTGTGAATTGGTTGAAATTGAATGCTACACTTATTTTTAAATTATTGCACTCGTTATTCGGATTACCCATTCCGAATAGTGATACGACGAAACGGATAGCATTGAAGACCGGTGGTGAAGACCGGGTATTTGTGAAATCGATAGGATGACCTATCGATTGTCTTTGCACCGTTAGCTACGGTATGGAGATTTCCTTTGTGATGGGAAAATCGATCAGGATTGTAAATACCCGGATTGCAAGGGCTTCTTTAGAAGTGCCTTCGGTTCTGTTCGAGCACGGAACAGACTTGTATGGTTACGTGTCAGACATTACATTTTGAGATATAAAGCAGATTTATTTCAAATACATCTCTGTTGGGGGCGGAGAATTTATTCTCTTAGCTTAACACCCTTCTCTGAGACGTACGAGCTCAGAGGTTTTGTAGTTGAAGGTTTTCAGCAATATATTCCCAATTTGGTAATGTGGCATGCTGAGTGTTACTATGTGATGATTATTTATTGATCATTTGTTGATCAAAGCAAGGCTTTGTGAAAAAGCGTTGCATTGTGGACGAGACTTCGTCAGACCTCACACCCCGAAAATGGTCAAAGGAGGAATATGCGGCAAGGTTATGAGGGTCGCGCCCTTTAGGGTATGTCATTTCCTTCTGGAAAAGGGTGGTGTCAGGTATGGAGCCCTGATGCTTAACCTATGTGGTTACCCCAATCTCATTTTCTGTGTGGTTGTTGCTTGGTGATAGAGGGCCCTCGGATAAAGGTCCCAAAGGACCGGGGAGTGGCATACTCGAGTAGTAGTTACCTGGTTACAGAGGTAACCCGACCTTGTGTTGGCAGAGATCCGGTTAGGTTCTCGGGACGTCCCGCCAGAGGCGATCCCATGTGGCAGTAGGAAGTTCCTTAGCCTGATCATTTGTTGGAAATCCAATTCCCAATACGAACCCAATACGGTTTTAGTTGTATAACCTGCCATTTACTTATGGTGGTCACCACTGTTTAGATGGTAGCCATAGTAGGCATAGTTCGAAATGTCTATGTTGGCTAAGATTAATATTCTATTTTCGAAATGCTTCCTACACTATGCACTAATAATAATATCAAAAATGATTTGTTTTGCGTAGTAAGCATCTTTGACTATCATAAGAAGAAATCTCCTCAATTCTACGTTTGCATTGTGTGTGTGGGGAGGCCTTATGGTAGTTTCATTTTCCAAAAGCATTGCGAATATTTTCCACTTCTCTTATTATTGTTGTTTTAAAAGATAAATAACTGATTTGAGTTCTCACACCAGTCCCTTGATTGACCTGGAGTTTATTGTTCTCTTCCTAAACTCTGGGTTCCCATAATTTTCCACATGGGCAGTCTAGAGTCAGGTTATCAGGTCATTCTGAATTCAGGAGTGTTTGGAGCTCAAGTGGCGAGCTGGATGGCGAGACATATTACTTGTATATGATATTATCTTTCCGTTGTAAATTCACTTGTAAGGACGAGTTTGTATAGCCGTCCATTGTCCAGTTGTGTTGTATATTATTGTTGTACACTCTGATGATGATGTAACGTAATGACTGAGATAGTTCTTTGCTTTAAAGATTATTTATTTGTCTATTATATGTTGTTCCGCTGCGATATGTAAGATTCTGATATTGTTTCCTGTTGTTTCTTCTTTCTTTCTTCCTGTCTTCTTCTGTCTTTCTCTTCTACCTCTTCTTTTTAACCCTAACAATTCGGTTTTCCGGCATTCGATTACGCGGCATTTGATACAGTGGACGCAAGAATGCCGACCTTCGGACCCCGATAGAATCGATACGTTACAAGTGGTATCAGAGCATTTGGCTAAGTGACAACCTTGGCTCTGTTGGGAATTACTCATTAGAGATAGAGTCAGCAGTACTCTAGAATGGGTTTGAGTGTAATAATAGATATAAGAGCGTATTTGTTAGTGAACATGAAATTGTTTTGTATTATTTTGACTTATCAATTGATTGTTTATAGATTCTGGTCGGTGCAGTCTAGCTAATTGTATCGATAGGGGTTTCTAAACTCTTAAACGAGATAAACCGACATAGTATGGTTTTAAATTGGGTAAATGAAATAATTTTACCTTGATTATATTTTATATATAAAGGAATAATATTTCAGAATTATCAAAGTGTATGTAAAATTGAATTGTTTGATTGTTGAAAATGTATGAATATATAAGTGAATCAAAGTTATTCGAATAATCTGAATAAAAATAACTATTGTGAAAGAATAAACTATATAAAAGCAACAATTGTATAAGTATAGAATTATAATTAAAATGATTTACAATCGTGAAATAATCTTATATAAGTAAAGGGAAATAGTGAAATTATATAAGCAAGATTTATAAATGAGATTTATAAATAAAATGAAAATTTTGAAAGAATTTAAAGCACTGAATTCACTACTGTTGCTGGAAAATAATAAAGGTGATGACTGCAGCATCATCAGTATCATTTTCGAGTTTCTGTGTGATGAATTTGCTACCATAGTAAATTGAAATTGAATTTTGTTGTGATAAACAAATTTGAAATCCAAGTTGTAATTGATAAATAAAAGTGGAATAAGTTTTGAACTTATAATATGTGATAATAAAGATTTAACTTTGGTAAAGTTGAAATAAATTTGAATTAGTATGATGAAAATGTATGATGTGAAATTTAACTACAGAAAGTTAAATAAATTAAATCAGATTTGGAAGTTGAAAAATAAGTTGTATAACTTATTAAATGTATAGATGTAAGTAAAACCAATTATTAAAATGGTTAAACAACTTTGTTAAGCAAAACGAGGTATGAATCTGAATAAGTGGTAAAATTGACTTTGGTAAAAGTTAAATAAAATTTAGTTTGGAGTTGGAATTTGAATTGGATTTTAACTGGATTAGATATGCTGTTGAAATGGAAATTTAAGTTATGTTAAACAAACGATGTTTAAAAGGAATATAACTTGGTGAAGCTGAATGAAGTTGATTTTGGTATCGAAGTAAAATAATGAAGTGAATTAAATGAATATGAATTTGAGTTATATAAAGGAGATTCAACTTTATTTATAAAGTAAATTAGTAATTGAACTAATGAATTGAATATTAATCAATTGAATGTAATGAATTGATATCGAATAATGGATATAAGTGTAAATTCATTAAGGCTAATTGAATGTTAAACCAAATTGAAGGTAAATAAGGTGAATATGAATGTTGAATGTAAAGTGAATAAATTCGGTTGTATTGGATATACATTGGTTGTTAGATTATTTTTAATCGATTGAATAGTAATTCATATGCATTTGAATGAATAAAAAAAATTGAAAGCTAAAGCAATTGAATTCAAACTGGAAGTTAAGTAAATCTAAATTAAATGGAAATTGATTTGAATTGAAAGTGAACCAATGTGAACGTAAATTAGTGAATGTAAACTAATTGAAAATGAATAATTGAATGTCGTTGTATATGAATTGGTTGTAAACAATTACAAGTAATGTCGAAATCATATAAGTTTATTATAAACCTTGTTTAGTATGCATTTCTTTTAATATGCATGTGTTGTAATTGTTTAAAAAGAGTAAAATGTTAATAACTTCTTATATATGTCACTTACGTGTTTATATTGAGTAAGTACAGGTACCGGGGCTAGTGTTTGGCTGGTTTTGGTCGCGCAAAATGCTTAATAAATAACTGCTTTACTTAAAAATGCTAAAAAGGTACGCCTACGCAATAAAAATAGGAAATATGAACTGTTTTTCTGTTTTTTCGATCGGGTGGGTCGATGTATATATATTTATATCTATTGTGATATTGTAAAAGCTCCACCATACAAAGGTGGTTATGGCGAAATTTTTTGAAAATTTAAGGCGTTAGAAAATTTTCGGGAAATTTTGGAAAAGTTATGTGAAAACTAAGTTTTGATTTGAAGTTAAAGGTTAAACGATATAGTTGATTTTGAAAGGATAACTATATATGGATTTGAAAACTTAGTAAATATTTTGTAAGAGGTTTAACTATGGATTTTGGAAAAGTTAAACACTTAAGAGATTTGCAAATCAAATTTGAACAGTTTGTTTTGAAAAGTTAATGAATTTCAAAACTTTTTCTTACTTGGTAATTTCGAGGACGAAATTCTTTTAAGTGGGGAAGTTTGTAACGACCCAGAATTTCTGTCATTTGAAATTCAGATATTTAATTTGATTTTAAATATTAACAAGTAAAGTTTGTAAGTCGAATAATTTATTTTTCGAATATTTAGATTTAATTGGATATTTGAATCGATAATTTAGTATTTGAAATTGCGTAAATAATTGAAAATTAGGTTTAATGTGATTAAAAATGATTTATAAAGTTATATTAAATCATATTGGAGTTAAAACAATGTTTGTGAACTTTTAAAATTGAATTAAAAGTTCATTTGTGAAAATTGAATATTTTAATATTTAATCGACTAGTGAAAATAGCCATTTTTCAAACAGTCTCGGATTTCATCGAAACCAGTTTCGTCGGATCCATAATTTTATATTATTGTAAGGTTTCAAATTTCGTGTCAATCGGATTTACCGTTTGTCCAGAGAAAGCCAAGACGCATAGAAATTGGTTTAATCGATTTAATTTAAATTTGATCGTTTATTGCCGTAACTCGCACAGATGATCGAATTGACTCTCGAAACCTATTCCATTGTGTCCGGAACGCGGGGTAAACCCTACAAACGCCAGCCGGCATGCTTCGTTTGGAGTTCGGAAAATTCGGGATGAATAGTGTTTTGTGAAATTTTCTATATAAGGACGATTATATTCTCATTTGCAAACAAACTCAAAACCCTAGGGTTTTAATGTTCAGCCGCCACCTTTATGTTGATGGCCGAAATACATCCTCCTTCCTCCTTATTTTTCTTGCAATCCACTAATCGATTCAACAAACTTCCAACATGAAAGTTGTAGAGGGTGGTGAGATCTACAAATCCAACGGCTATGATCAAGTATTTCGCAATAGATCAACGGCAAACTGCTCAAGCACGGCCGACGTTCGTGCATGAAAAACAAGGCGTAGAGGGGGCCGGGCTCAATGATACTCACGGTGATGGTAGAGGGTGGCGAGGGCTTCGAAGTGGACATGTTTGATCGAGTTAAAACGAGGGTATGGTGGTGCGGCATGTAACCCTAAAAGGACGGCTTTTGGGTTCGAGCATCAGGTAACGAACGAAGAAGATGATGTAGATAGCGGCCGTGATCTCCTATGCGAAAACGTGCGGCCCAGATTTCAGGGGGTTTGGAAATAAAATTAATTTGTTAATAAAATTATATTATAAATTGTACGATGTTTAAAATACGGTACCTTGTTCATACAAGGTCGGAATTGCGCGAAATGAATTGCGTTGCAATTGTTTTGTCGAGCACTACGCAATGGAGCTGGTATGGAGTCGTTTGGAGCTAGTGAAAATTTCGGGTAAAATTAAACGCGCGTTTAATTTAATTCGAAACAAAACGCTACAACTGTTATCGAAAACTCTAGGTGAGAACTTCTCACTCAATCGAATTGTTTCGATTTAAATTTTAAATAGTTAGATTTAAAATTGCTTTATTGTGTGATTGGATGATAGTTATTAACTGTTGTACTGACATAGACCCTATACGCCGTATATTAAGCGGATGTTATTTATTAAAACATATACCGCGATAATTCCAACTTGTATGGAATTGGTATTATATATGTACTTGGAGTTGATTTCCCACATTATATAGTGGATGAGACCCTATTGCGCCGCATAATAGCGGATAGTATTTTATAAATCCCATATACCGCGATATTCCGTCTCGAAGCGGAATTAGTATTGTGCTAACATCTTTGGATGCAGGGAAACAGGTTGGAGGGATCGAACTGGATTCCTCAAATGATTGAATTTATTTCAATGTTGTGTGTTGATCTATTTATAATCTGCATGATTATCTTTGTGATTGGAATCGTTAAAGGCTAAAATTTAGCCGAATATATTTTTGGTATCCTTAGATGTCGAAAATAAATAAATTTGATTTTTGAAAATTTAAGTTGAGAATTCGTAATAAAATTTAATTTTGGAATTGATTCATTTTAAATAAATAAACGTTGAAATTTTTATGTTATAAAAATTATGATTTTTGTGAAATATAACCGAAATGTGATTTTTGAAATAAGTAGTTGATTAATTTATAAAATGGTTTAAATTAGGATTTTTGAATTATTGTAAATGATTCATATAAAAGATTTATAAAATTGATATTTATAAATTAAAATATTGGAATTATAAAACGAGCTTTTATAAGTATTAAAATGAAGTATAAATGGATTTCATAAGTGGATGAAATCTATAGATTTATAAATTGTGAAGTTATAAAATGAATAGATTTTGTAAAATAAAAGATATATAAGTAATTAACTTATTAATGGGATTTTGGCGTGTAAATGGAATATGGATAGAATTTATTAATAAAGTGATTTTATAAGTTGAAGTTGTTATAAAGTATAAATGGAATTTATAAACGTTGTTTTATAAATTCGAAATTGACTTATTTTAACAAGTTTAATTATTATAGCTTATTAAAAGAGATATATCCACGATTTTGGGACAGTGGATAATCCTTTAAATAAAATATGTAGAAATTGAATTTATTAAACGAAGTATATTCACGATTTTGGACAGTGAATAATATAGTAAAGAATTATTTTGGGAAAGTGATATTTTAAATAGAATTAAAACGATTTAAAAATGTTTTAAAATGTACTAAGTATCGAAAGCATAGATTTCAACATTCATTGTTGAAATAGACGTTTTCGAGTAGTAGAAGGAAATGGTGGGCTACAACACTGTTGTTATAGTAAATGATTTTCGAAAGGAAAAGTTTTGTATAGTATTGGGGTTTATATATCTATCTTAAATTTCAAATCCCTATACTAGTGATTTTGGGTTGTCGTAACGATGTTTTACGCAACATTCGTTTTGACTCAAATAAATGTGTTTAAGAGGATGTTTTCCTTAAAGAATAAAATATATACTTAATTGTGATTTAAGTATATTGAATATTTTCCAAGTATTGAAAAAAAATATTGGTGAATTACTTATTATTAAATAAGTATGAAAATGTTTCCAATATGAAGTGAATGTTTTGAGATTATATCTTTTAAAGATAAATAGAAAGTGAATATTTGGATATGTAAATTCACAATGGAAATTATAAGGGAAATTTGTTTTAAAAATAAACATTGATTTAACTTAATCTAATTCCCTTTTGTCACATCTTCTTTAATAATATATGTTTATAATATCAATTTGATTTAGATCCATTTTATGCTATTCCATTTTGATTACATGTCCATATTCTTAACGACAGATTTGTGACATTTCTTAACATTAGAGTTATGACATATTACATCTCATTTAATTAGTTGTTTATGATGCTCTTACTGTTCGAATCCGAAATTTTACAACGAATTTATATGTGCCTAAGTTGTCCCCTTTGTTCCTATTTGAAACCATTCATTTATATGATTTTATTTTATTTCCACTAATATAATTACATATGTTATCCATTTGAAATCATCTGAGAATTAAATATAAGGTTTATATGTTTTTGTTTGAATTTTTTTTGTTAATGTATTCTTTTGTTTGAAAGTAAAATAAAAACATAATTAGACTTTTGTGTAAATTTCTTTACTTCTAGTTCTAACACATGCTAAATCACAAGCATTACATATTTCTTTGTTATTTTAGTTTTAAAAGTAGCTTGAAATTAATTACATATATGTGTGAATGTGATGTTTTAATTCAATGTTTATAAATTTTACTTTTATGTAAAATCACAATTTTAATTTGAAAATTATTCCTTAATTGAAACTTGATTTATATTTGTAAATTATAGATTTCAAAATATGGGAATGATCAAACTTAGTTTTATATGCATATGTGTTTTAGAATTTAATTACTGACTTGAAATGTCATTGATTGAATGAGTAAAGGAAGGAGGAAAGTCCTCTACGTTCCCTTCTTGTTAAATATTTACCTCTATTCATTAAGTGTCCTTTTGTTAATATAAGTCAACTTTTGTCTACTAGTATATTCCTTTTAATATATTATGTATTAGTGTAAGTTGAACTCATATATACAAAAGTTACTGTTATTTGCGTGTTTAAAATAAAATTTGGACAACAAAGGCATGCTAATTCTGTAGTAAATGTTAATTTGTCAGTTAACCTAATTAAAAAGGGAGAAAATAAAAAGTTACTCTCTTTACATTTTCGGCCCCATCTTGCCTAATTAATTATTTATGTTAAGAGAAAGAAACAAAAGGTTTCTTTCTCTAACCTTTTACTTGTTTATTTACATGGTTTTAATTCTATAGTAATTGTTAATTTATGGATTAACCTAATAAAAAAAAGATAAATGAAAAGCTTCTCCCTCTTCATTTATGGCCCATCTTTCTCTAATTAATTATTTTTGTTAAGAGAAAGAAATAAAAGGTTTCTTTCTCTAACCTTTTACATGTTTATTTACATACTTTTATGTGTCGGTAATATGTTGTCCTTATCATTCAAATACATGAAAGTATTTTATATTTTCATTATATTACATATTTATTTGAATTAAATTTAAAATTCCCTTAATTGTGAAATAGAATAAAATATGGATTTTATTGAAAAGAAACGTAGAAAAGTTCTAAGTATATTTAGATTTCATAGGCTCATTAATGATCCAACTGGTAATTTTTTTTGAAATCCACATATTTCGTCCGCTCCAGGCTGACCGAGTCCCAACAAATAGTATCGAAGTCCAATAGCCTATGCGGTCTGAATTAGTCATGTTAGGCTAACTAATTAAGCTTGCTCACTTAGTACGGTGTCTAGAAAGGTATATCTTGGATTGGAATTGGGTAATCAAATCCCTATCCTACATAGTTACCTGCCTGGCCTAAAAGGTGAAGTGAGCCTAAAGGTTGCCCCTAATAAAAAAGGATTAATTAAAATTGGACCTTGGCTAATTTTCAAAATAGTTCTGAAAATTAAGACAATATTTTAAATTTAAAAGTTAAATTTAAAATAAAATCATGTTTATTACAAAAGGTTATAATATAACATAAATATTCAAAATGTTTGAAAAGGTAATGAAAAGTTCAAAATTTTGAAACTATTTAAATATTAATTTCGAAAATTAAAATTTACTAATAAGATGAATAAAATAAATTAATTAAATGAGTTAATTAATTAATATTTATATGCATGTATTATATATGTTGATATATATTATGTTATTTTAAAGCGTTTAAGATAACATAAGTATATGTGTATGCATATAAGATAGATTTTAGAAATTAATATAATTTAATTAAAATTGTTTAATTAAATAAATTAATTAAAGGCTAATTAATCAAATAAAAATAGGCATATATAAGATATATGTGCTACACTATAAAGGTTATAGTAGATATGTCCAATACGGTAGTTGTATTGGAATACTAATATAAATTTAGTTAAAGAGTTAACAAATTAAAATTAATTAAATAAGATTTAATTAATAAAATATTAAGCATAAGACTACCATATAAGCAATATGAAATATAAAGTAATATAACAATAAAACTTATATGATATAAATTTATAAAATAAAGGTAGAACATTAAAGAAACCTAAATAAACTTAAGGAATAGATAGTAAATATACGTATACCGTGTTTTCTAATGCATCTTATACTTGAATCACGAGGATATTTCATAAGAAATACATTATTCTATAAGTCAATATCACTCAATATAATATATAGAAGAATATGAATCTTTAATATAATGTTGCCCTCTACCATATATATTAATAAATTACTTGCATACTCCTTAGTTGTTAAGCAAACTCAAGCTAGGGATGTTATGTGTGGAAATATTAATATTTTGAATAGACGAGTTAAGGTAACTATACGCATTTGTTGAGCAAACTCAAAGTACATATACTATACTTAGGTCGTCACGATATGGTAGGTATGAGTGGATAATAACTTTTGATTTGTTGAGTAAACTCAAGGTTCAAATGAGGTTAGGACAAGGAAACATGAGTTAGGGGTTGTATGTGATAAAACCGATAAGGAGTTATCCATCGTTTGTAGGGCTATGATTTGTTGATCAAACTCAATGTCAGAATACCAAGATAGACAAGTCCTATCATCCACTACTAAAGTCGAAAGACTTCCATGTTTCATCTTAGGGTTTAGAGAAACATAAAAGACTAGTGGGAGCCTTATTAGAAAAATGAAATGGTAACATTTAACCTCTCTAATATTGAAAGAACATATGCTAAATAATGTTATAATTATCTACAATGATAAATATGTGCATTTAATATGATTAATAAAACGTTTATCAATTAATTTATGTACAAATGAAGTGAATTAAAAATTGACAAATGGAAATATAACATATACTCTATTGCATATCAATGTTTTCTATACCCATGCAAGCGCCTAATTTTACAACCACTTAATACGTTTCTAATATTGTCATTTACATGTCTATTTGTTCAAGAACCATTATTGCGTTCTATGAGTTTCAATCTCTAAAAGCAATAGAAGCCAATGAATATTTGATCCATATACTTCGCATATAAGCGTAGATGAGGAACAATCATAATTTATAATGTAAGATACTTAAATGAAATTAATTCATTCAAAATATGCCAATAAACAGTACTATGAGATTGAATATTCAATTTGATTGATTACATAAAAGGTCATATTGTGTTAATTGTACATATGGCCGAAACTACAGTATAAATCTGCACTTGATTGCTGAAATGTCGGTTTGTTTGGTTTACATAAAGTGCAACACATTTGATGTCCTTAAATGTTAAGGATACTCCAATGCGCTTTTGTAAAGGGTTCATTATGATATTGTAGTAAGGATTTTATTTTGAATGGTTTGACCATGTAAAAAGGAAAACGAATGCAAAAGAGTAAATGTGAATCAAGGTATAGTTGGAACGAGAGAGTGCAAGGTAACCTATGCTTCATAAAGAAACATCAAAAATGAGAATTGTGATAATAGTGATTGATACTTAATGTTGGTATAAGAAATACGATTTCTATTTTGAAATGTATTTTCTTATAAAAATTGTTTTCTATGAGATTTATTTCTTTGACTTCAAGATATTTTGTAACGACCCACTATTTCAAACCATTTAAATCGACAATAAAACCACACATGTCAAACTTGAATTGTTCAAAATAGCAGATTGTTAATTTATTTTGGTGAAAATAGAATTAATCACAGACACAGAATATGCAGCGGAATAAATAAAACATAGTAGTTTATGAAGCTACTATAGCAACAACAGAGTCAGAAGCAAACACAACAAAAATCCAAATACATAGAAGTTCACTAATACATATGTAAATGACAAATGTCTGAACAGAAATAACTAAGCAGATAGATAGAAAGATCTCCAGCAATGTCTCCAGCTCCAAAAGGTGAGTCCCGAATGTTGTGAAACCTAAACTGACCCGAGCATAAAGAAAAAACAAAACACTCGAGTCATGATTAATATTCCCATGTAAATAAATCAACTCAAGTGAAATGTAACAGACAAAATGCAACAATAACTCAAAGGATGTTTGGATTCCCATCCTTTAACATCCTTTAAGGATCCGTTAAACTATTTACGTATGTAGTAATATATGCTATATATGTAATGTCTAGCAGTAAAGTATATTATTGAAAATAGCATTAAGGCGCTATCCATATCCCCCTTAACACATTTTTATAAGTGTCGTAGTCTATGCAGTACTATAAACTCCACCACCTGGTGTGCTATCTGGGAGCATATCATAGGTAGGACACAAAACAAAATCTTAATGGGCTTGATAAGGCATATGACAAGGCACATGAGGCTATGCCCAGTGTAGGATTCTACCGTTTTGCACTCCCGAACTGGTGGTAACGCGTAGCAGCTACTACGGCCCACCTCGAGACACACTCCCATATCAATGGTGCACACAAAATCAAATCACAAATTAATAGAGAAGGTTTCGAAGAAGCGTGCTCGATCGGAGGAGTGGCCTCACTTGACCCGGTACAGCTCCTGTTTTAATCATATCAAGCTGACCAGAAGGTCAAGGCTGCGTTTATTACCTCAAACAAATAGCGTCTGCCAAACCATCTTACTTCCTTCTGAATTCTCTACCCCGTGTACAGTTGTTAAAGTAGTTTCGGAATTGGTAGAGAGTATGACAATATTCGACCTCGGTCTCTTTAACAACCAAAGGCTTATATTTTCCACACCGTGGTCATTTTATAAAACATTTAAATAATAAACCTTAAATTACAAATTAAATCAATGCTAAAAAATTTAACTTCAATTATATTTTAGATTTAAAACATTTAATTTACAATTCATATCATATCCTTTAAAACTTAAATAAAATTTTATTTAAATTTAAATGCTTTAGATAAAATTAAATTAAAAATTATTTTCTACTTAACTTCTTAAATTTATTTATTAAATTTATTATATGAAATCTATATTTATTATATTAAATTAAAACTATATTTATTGTATTAAATTAAATTTATAATTAACTATCTTAAAACTATATTAAATATTAAATTAAATTTAAAATTAAATTTCTTAAAAACTATGTTAAATATTTTATTAAATTAACTTTTAAATTATTTAAATTATATATATTAGAACCAAATAAAATTATAAGTTAGAATCTTAAAATTACATTTAAACCATACTTAGCTTATAATTTAGAACTTTAAAAACATATAAAAATACTATTATTTTCCAAACATAAATTTTTAAATAAAATCATTAAATTAAACTAAATTTTAAACACCAAATTTATTAAATCAAAACATACTTTATAATTCAGAAAATAATTTTAAAATAATTTAAAACTGACCAACGGCATTTGTGTGTGTGTGTGTGTGTGTGTATATATATATATATATATATATATATATATATATAATTTTCCACCGTCTGGTCAACTGATTGGATATATATCATTTCAACCCAATATTTTAATTAAATTTTCAAGTATATACCATTTCAACCCGTATCCTAAATCCAAATCAATAAATCTCTTGGTTTTATCATTTCAACCCATAATGATTTTTCCGAATCTACAAGATCATTCGGGTATGTATCATTTCGATCCATAATTAAGGAACTTGAAATGTGATGTAAATAAACAAATAATCATAACATATTAGACTATATCATATAACATATCATATCATGTCATAGGTAAGCATCATATCTTATCATATAATATTAACTAAGAAAATCTAACTATAACAACATTTCAGTTTACATTTCAAAAGATGTCTATTCAATTAAACATAAGAAATTAGTCGTGAGTGGTTCTCACCTTTCGTGGCTAACGAAGGTGACAACTACACGAACAGACATGAAGTGGATATGGAGATGGAGACCACAAGCCAAATATAAACAATCAAAAGACACGTACACAATCCAAAACGATCCAAGAGCTAATAACTTCGAAAAAAAGATTTTTTTTTTATAAAAGAGGAGAGAGAAGGCAATAAGAGTTCGGCCTTAGGCTAGGTGGGATCGACCTATGGTGCTTGAGTGGGTGAGTGTGGTTGTGACGTGTGCATGTGTGTGGTGCATGTGGGGCTGTGGGTATGTGTTTTGGGTGGCATGTGGGGTGGAGGCCGAAGTGGGTAGGAGGGTACGGGCTTGGGGTGTGTGAGTGTGAGGCTGAGAGTGGTAAGAGGAGGGTGGCGGGGCCAAAGGAGGGAGAGAAAGAGGAGAAAGCAAGGAGAACAAGGGTTAGAGAGGACGGCTAGGCTAGGATAGGGTTTAGCAAATTTTGGAGGAGATGGAGTTCTGAAGTTACTGCAAGTTTCTCAAGTGAGCAAATGAGGAAGAGGAAGAGAGAAACTAGAATAAAAGTACGTATATATCTTTTCTCAATGGACATGTCCATTCAGAAATGGTACGTATCCATTTAGGTGACCCTTAGTATCCTAGCCCAACAACCAAGCCCAATAAATCAAGCCCAAAACCCAATACCCAAATAAAAGAAAATAGGCAAAATGCGTACAAATATTCGTGCGTTTTAACGTTGAAAAATGCAGATTAAAAGATGTAGGATTCAAATTTTAATGAAATGAAAATTGGAGACCATCTTAGAATTTAGTCTAGAATTAGTAAAAAAGAATAAATTTTAAATTTTAAATTTTCAACCAAAATTCAAACTTTGACTAATTTTGACCAAAATTTGAAATTTCACAAAATTTCCATTTTGTTGAATTTGGAAAAATATATTACTCAATGTTCCAAAATCGTTATTTAAATTCAAATTTATTTAAAATTTTAAATATTTAACTCAAAATTCCAAATAAAATTTCTTTTAAATTAGACTGAATTTACGGATCTTTATACTCTCCCCTCTCAAACCTTTTCATCCTAGAAAAGAAACGAGAAAGGAGAATAGAAACAAACAGAAATGATAAGATAGGCTCGAAACGTATGGTACCTGATTCAATAAGTCCAGGATTCGAAGTACATATGCTCTCCTCCGTTTCCCTATACAATCCCGATCGTCTATACTCCATTGTGCTTTGACCAAGTTGAAAGATTTCCTCCTCGGCCGCTTCATTTCTCTATTGATAATACGAAGTGGCTTCCTCTCGATAGTGAGGTTTAGCTCAACATCCAAACTCTCAAGTAAAGTAGGCTGAACACTCAAAGATGGATCATGAAGATACTCGCGAAGATGCAAAACATGGAACACATTATGCACTCCAGACAGCTTCTTTGGCAAATCCAATCGATAAGCTAAAGGACCAACTCTCTCTAAGATGCGGAAAGGACCAATGAATCTAGGAGCAAGCTTCCCTTTCCCACTAAAGCGAATTACATTCTTCAGCGGCAAGATCTTAAAAAAACCTGATCGCCCATTGAAAATTCCAAACTCCTTCTCCACCTATTGACATGCTTCTTCTGCCTATCCTAAGCAATCCTCATCTTCCTCCTGATATCCTCAACCTTCTCGGATGCTTCTAGAATCATATCAGTCCCAAGAACCAAACGATCATCGAATTCAGTCTAGCAAGATGGAGATTTGCAAGGTCGTCCATAAAGAGTGGCAAACAGAGACATTGTGATACTAGCCTGAATTCAAAGGATGGGATCAAACAGATTAATGCTTATAGTATAGTTAATTTAAAATTAAGATTATACCTGATAGCTATTATTATAAGTGAACTGAACGAGATGAAGGTGATCTTCCCAAGATCCTCCATAATCAAGAACACGGGCATGAAGAAGATCTTCCAAAACCTGATTAATTCTTTCCGTCCGACCATCAGTCTACAGCGCTGTGCTCAGATTCAGACGAGTACCCAAAGCTTCCTAAAATGCTTTCCAAAACTGGCTGGTAAAGATAGGATGTCGATCACAAACAATGCTGGATAGAACACTATGAAGCTTGACAATCTCTCTCATATAAATCCCAGCTAAACTCGAGGAAGTGCTATTAGACCTGACCGGAATGAAATGAGCCGACTTGGCCAGTCTATCAACAATTGCCCAAATACTCTCATTACCCCTTCTCATCCTTGGTAACCTATCTACAAAATCCATAGAAACATGTTCCCACTTCCAATTGGGCATCTCAAAGGGTTGCAATAATCCAGCGATTTTCTGATGATCAGCATTAATCTGTTGACAAGTTGCACATCTACTTACATAAGGGAGATAACTTACTTCATACCACTACACCAATACAACTTCTTCATATTTTGATACATCGTTGTCACTCCTGGATGGACAGAGAGTCTGGGCTGATGATTTTCCTTAAGCACTTCTTGCCTTAATCCATCAAGATTAAGAACACAAATTCGATTATTAATCCTCAGAATCCCTTTATTATCAATCTATGCTTCCATTCCATCTTTTTTACCACCTTCCCTACTACGAACATTATCCTTCATGAGCTAAAGATCTTGTCTTCATCTCGCTTGGCCATGATACAATCCAAAAGGTATGATAAAACCACAATCTGAAATAACATTGCCTTTTTCCGACTTAAGGCATCGACTACCACATTAGCCTTCCTAGGAGTGTATTTGATGTAGAGGTAATAAGAAGCAAGAAACTCGAGCCATCTAATTTGACTTTAGTACAAATCCTTCTGCATGAAAATATACTTCAATGACTGGTGACCCGTAAAGAGCTCAAACTTAGTTCCCAAAAGCTGGTGCCTACATAACTTCAGAGCAAACATTACAGCAAGCAATTCCAAATCATGAGCTATATAATTGGCTTCATGGGTCTTCAATTAACGAATGGCATAAGAAATAACCTTCCTGTTCTGCATCAAAACAACTCCCAGACCTTTTCGACTAGCATCAATGTATACCGTTAATCTCTCACTTCCATTCGTAATGGTAAGAACTGGTGTGGAAGTTAGCTTGCACTTTAACTCGTTGAATGCAGCTTCACACTTATCACTCCATATAAATTTGGTAATTTTACAAGTCAAAGCAATAACAGGTGTAGCAATCCGAGCAAAATTCTCAATAAACCTTCGATAATAACCAGCTAGGCCCAAGAAGCTATGGATATCTGAAGGAGTTTTAGGTCTTCCCCAATCCTGAAAAAGAATAGGGTATTTGAATTACGAAGAAAGGTAAGATAATTAAATTACAAAGGAAGAAAGTGGATAAACTTATATTGATTGCGACGACCTTAACAGGATCGACAGTAACCCCATTTGCAGAAACAATATTCCTAAGAAACTGAACTTCATCCGTCCAGAAATGACATTTGGAAAATTTAGCTTTCAACTGATGATTCCTAAGGGTTTCAAGAATAAAACTCAAGTGTGATTCATGCTCCATCTCTAACTTAGAAAAAACAAGAATATCATCGATGAAGACAAGAACGAACTAGTTGAGAACATTACAAAAACGCGATTCATAAGATCAACAAAGAAGGCTAGTGCATTAGTCAAACCAAAAGGCATAACTAACCATTCATAGAAACCATTCTCAGTACGAAAAGCTATTTTGGAAATTCTCCCTTTAGCAACTCTAAGTCGGTGAAAACCGGTAGCAAGATCAAGCTAAGAGAAAACTTTAGCTCCGTAGAGCTGATCGAACATGTCGTTGATTCGAGGCATAGGATATCTGTTTTTCATAGTAAGCTTATTCAGGTCCCTATAATCAGCACACATCCTTAAAGAACCATCCAACTTAGTGGTAAATACCACAGCTGCTCCCCATTCTGAATGACCCAGCCTAATCAAACCGTTGGAAAATAAGTCTTCTATCTGCTTTCTCAACTAGACTTTCTCCCTAGGTGCCATCCTTTTGGGAGGAAGAACTACCGGTTGGGCTGCAGGAATAAGATCAATGCGGAATTCAATTTTCAGCCTAGGAGGAAGAGAAGAGACTTCACCAAAAACATCAGGAAAGAGTTTGACAACAGGAGTGGAGTCAAGGTCACTAGGATGAGGAGAAAAGATAAAACTACCATCATAATCCTAAGGCATTCGGCATGCAATCACCAATGAATTACCCTGGTCATCTACTAAGGAAACGGTGTGGGATTTGCAAGAGATAACTGTATTAAATCTTTTTAACCTATCACCTCCGAGCAAGAGATCAAATGCATCAAAACCAAGAACATAGAAATTCCCTGTGAATCAATGCTTATTTTAAAGGAGTTTGGTCCCTTTACAAATCAAACTGAGGTTGGTCGGACTACCGATGGGATTAGATACACAAAAGGATATAGTTGCCTAAAGGTTGTAAGATGTGTTCAAACTTATTACAAACAAGAAAATCAAGCAAAGAAAAGGTGAGAGTACCTTGGGTATCACTAGGAGTAGGAGGAGTGGAAAAGGTCAAAGCAACGATTCCAGATGACTTGCCATTCTACCGAGTTAGACAGTTCTTCCTGAAGTGGCCTGGCTGCAAGAAAATGTGGCAAAGGTTGTTCCTAGAAGTAGCAGCTCCTGATGGACAACTGTTGGCATAATGTCCCTTCTAGTCGCGCTTGAAGCAGGAAATGGAAGATAAGTAGATAGGCTGCCTCTGAGAAGAATATCCAGTACCTTTAGTCTTCTGCCAATTCTTCTTCTGCTGAAGGAAGTTGGACTTCCTCTTCTTGTAGTTGCTGGAAGAAGGCTGAGATGCAGGTGCACGAACAACAGTTGCTTCCTTAGAAGTGGGGTTCTCATACCTAATAGCCATATCCATCAATCTAGTAAAAGGGCTATGCATATGAGCAATCAAACTATCATAATACTTCGGGCGAGCTCCAACTATAAACTTATCATTCTTTTGAATAGGGGTATCAATCAAGCTAGGACCAAACTTGGATAGTTCGTTGAACTTCCTCTCATACTCAGAAAATGTCATATTCCCTGCTTAAGGTCCATAAATTCCCTGTATAACTGAGACTTCCTTGCTTCGGGCATCCACTTTGCTACAAAAGCATCCCTGGAATATGGTATTCAAGACTTAAGATAGATTCCAAAGAGATGACTTAACCAAATTTTTAATCCAACTCAAGATTTATACCTAAACTGCTCCCAAGTGATATTTGCCTCAATAGTGTGGGCTGTAACAGACTCCCACCAATCCTAGGCTGCCTCCTGCAACTGCCATGCAGCTAACTGAGGCTTATGAGTGTCGGTTACCTCAAGACCCATGAAAATCCTTTCTAAACTCTTCAGCCCCTACCGAGCCTCAGTGATGCTCTCTGCTCAAGTAAACATGGTACCACCAAGCTGAGTGTACTCCTTACAGAAAGTGGTAAATCTAACTGGTGCAACGGGTTCTGGTGCTGGGGCAATCCCTCGACCCCTACCTCCGGAATTCCTACGATTCATCTAGAAGGCTCAAGAATGGACTTTAGGACAAAGGAGGAGATTCAAATTCAAAGGAATCTTAATCAAAGAGAATTCTAGCTAAAAATCAAGCTGCAACTAGAGTGATTCCACAATTAATTTACTCATTCTAGCATAATCCAACCCTATCTCTAATGAATTTTTACCCCATATGAAAAGTTTACCTAAACCAGAGCTCTGATACCAATTGTAACGACCCGCTATTTTGAAACATTCGTATCAACAATAAAACCACACATGTCAGATTTGAATTGTTCAAAACAACTGCTTTTTAATTTATTTTGGGGTAAATAGAATCAGTCATAGAATCACAGACATAGAATATATAGTGGAATAATAAAACATAGTAGTTCATGAAGCTACTATAGAAACAACAAAGTTAGAAGCAAATACACCAGAAATAAAAATACATAGAAGTTCACTAATACATAAGAAAATGACAAATGTATGAACAGAAATAACTGAAATAACTAAGCATATAGATAGATCTCCAGCAAAGTCTCCAGCTCCAAAAGGTGAGTCCCTAATGCGGTGAAACTATGAATGACCCGAGCATAAAGTAAAAACAAAACGCTCAAGTCGGAACTAACATTCTCATGTTGGTAAATCAACTCAAGTGAAATGTAACAAATGAAATGCAACAATAACTCAAAGGATGTTTGGGATTCCCATCCTTTAAGGATCCATTAAACTATTTACATATGTAGTAATATAAGTGATATATGTAATGTCTAGCAGTAAAGTATAATATTGGAAATAACATTTAGGTGTTACCCATATCTCCCTTAACAAATTTTTATAAGTGTCGTAGTCTATATAGTACTGTAAACTCCACCTTCCGGTGGGTTATCAGGGAGCACTCCATAGGTATGACACAAACCAAAATCGTAGTGGGCTCGATAAGGCATATGACAAGGCATGCATGGCTATGCCCAGGGCAGGATTCTACCATATTGCACTCCTGAACTGGTGGTAACGCGTAGCAGTTACTACCGCCCACCTCGAGACACACTCCAATATCAAAGGTGCACACCAAATCAAATCACAAAGTAATAGAGATGGTTTTGAAGAAGCATGCTTGATTGGAAGATCAACCTCACTTGGCTCGGTATAGCTCCTGGGTTAGTCATATCAAGCTGACTAGAAGGTCAAGGCCGCATTTCTTACCTCATAGCAATAGCGTCCGCCAAACCATCCTACTTTGTTCTGGATTCTCCACCCCATGTACAGCTGTTAAAGTGGTTTTGGAATTGGCAGAGAGTATGACAATATCCGACATCGGTCTCTTTAACAACTAAATGCTTATATTTTCACACTGGGGTCATTTTATAAAACATTTAAATAATTAATCTTAAATTACGATTTAAATAAATACTAAAATATTTAACTTCAATTATATTTTAGATTCAAAACATTTCTTTTGCAATTCGTATTAAATCAATTTATTACATTCCAAACATCATATCTTTTAAACTTAAATAAAATCTTATTTAAATTTAAATCCTTTAAATAAAATTTAATTACAAATTATTCTCTACTTAACTTCTTAAATTTATTTATTAAAGTTATTATATAAAATCTACATTTATTATATTAAAATAAAATTATATTTATTATATTAAATTAAATTAAATTTATAATTAAATTTCTTAAAACTATATTAAATATTAAATTAAATATAAAATTAAATTTCTCAAAAACTATATTAAATATTTTATTAAATTAAAATTTTAATTATTTACATTATATATTTTAGAACTAAATATAATTATAAGTTTGAATCTTAAAATTATATTTAAACCATACTTAGCTTATAATTTGAAACTTTAGAAACATATAAAAATACTATTATTTTCCAAATATAAATTTTAAATAAATCATTAAATTAAATTAAATTTTATAAACCAGATATATTAAATCAAAACATACTTTATAATTTAGAAAATAATTTAAAAATAATTTAAAACCGACCAATGGTGTTTGTATATAATTTTCTACCCTCTGGTCAACTGATTGGGTATATATCATTTCAACCTAATATTTTAATTAAATTTTCGAGTATATAGCATTTCAACCCGTATCCCTAATCCAAATCAATAAAATCGCTTGGTTTTATCATTTCAACCTCTAATGATTTTCTCTAATGTATAAGATCGTTCGGGTATGTATCATTTCGATCCATAGTTAAGGAACTTGCAGTTTTATGTAAATAAACAAATAATCATAACACATTAGAGTATATCATATAACATATCATGTCATGTCACGGGTAAACATCACACCATATCATATAATATTAACTAAGAAAATCTAACTATAACAACATTTCAATTTACATTTCAGAAGATGTCTATTCACTTAAACATAAGAAATTAGTCGTGAGTGGTTCTCACCAATCGTGGCTAATGAAGGTGACAACTACACGAATGTACACGAAGCAGATACGGAGATGGAGACCACAATCCAAGATCCAATAACTTTGAAAATAAGATTTTTTTTATATAAAAGAGGGGAGAGGAGGCAATGGGGGTTTGGCCTTAGGTCAGCTGGGCTTGGCCTATGGTGCTTGAGTGGGTGGGTATAGCTGTGAGGTGTGTGTTGTGTGTGGGCCGTGTGTGTGGGGCTGTGGGTAGGTGGTTTGGGTGGCACGTAGGGTGGAGGCTGATGTGGGTAGGAAGGTGTAGGCTTGGGGTTGTGAGTGTGAGGCCGAGAGTGGTAGGAGGAGGGTGTGGAGGTCGATGAGTACATAAGTGTGTGGGCGAAGTGGGTAGACGGATGGTGTCCAAGGGTTCGGTTGTGGGTGCTTGGTAGAAAGGAAGAGGGTGGCGATGGCAAAGGAGAGGGAGAGAGAGAGAGAGAGGAGAGAGAGAGGGGAGAGGCTAGGGTTAGGAGGAAGACTAGGCTAGGTAAGGGCTTTAGGAAATTTTGGAGGAGATGGAGATGGATTTCTGTAAGTTATTGTATGTTTCTCAAGTGAGCAAATGAGGAAGAGGAATAGAGAAACCAAAATAAAAGTACGTACATATCTTTTCTCAACACACATGTCCATTCAAAAAAGGTACGTATCCGTTCTGGTGACCCTTAGTATCCCAGCCCACAGACCAAGCCTAATAAATCAAGCCCAAAACCCAAAGCCCAAATTAACGAAAATAGGCAAAATACACACAATTATTCGTGAATTTTTATGTCGAAAAATGCAGATTTAAAGATGTAGGAATTGGATTTTAAGGAAAGGAAAAGTGGAGACCATATCAGAATTCGGTCTAGAATTAGAAAAAAGAATAAATTTAAATTTTAAAACTTTTAAATTTTCAACCAAAAGTCAAACTTTGACTAATTTTGATCAAAATTTGAAATTTTACAAAAATTTCCATTTATTGAATTTGGAAAAATATACTACTCAATGTCCCAAAATCGTTATTTAAAATTCAAAATATTTAACTCAAAAATCAAAATAAAATTTCTTTTAAAATTAGACTGAATTTATGGGTCTTTACATTTTTGATCAAAGAACTCTCCACTGTAAACTAGCTACAGTATATGAAATAAATAATCTATATTAAATGAATAATGGACCTCTGAATTCAGTATGCTATTATAGGAATGGTAGAAATTTTGGAAGCATCCCATATACCACTTATTGATTGCATTAAATTACGAAATTTGTTTTCATAAAACATACCGAACATTATTTATGAAACAATGACTATTTTTGTGCTGATTGAAAAAAAAATATAGTTACTATTACGAATATTTGCTATGAAATAAAACTATAGTGATGTATTTGTTTTCACACCAACAGTGATGCATTGAAAATACAGAAATATCTAAAATGATTTACAATTATTTTGAAATTATAGACTAAGTCATAGTTTTGAGAAATAATTTATATTATATGATTATGAATCATATGACACTGGTTAATTATATCTCAAAATATTAAAGAGCTAGCACCCAATTATTGGATGCATCATAAGAGTCGATGAACTTTTCGAATTGATACATATAGATGTATGCGATCGTAAGTCTATTAATACTAAACCAATTCCATGTACCTGGTCATGTTCATTGATGGTTTATCACCAACATGGACATGTGTATTTGATACACATGTAGTATATCTATGATAAGATCATAGAATATAAAGCGAATGTAAATAAGATAACGTGCAATAAAATAAAATGATTCGATTTGGTCAAATAGGTGAGTATATTGGAAAGAGTTTCGAATATACCTAAAAATGAATAAAAATTCAATCTCAAAGGTAACCCCACCTTATAACATAAAATGTTGTATTGATATGGAGTAATTGGACAAAGTAGATCAATGATGAGTGAAGTTAAGATAAATTCTTTCTATAAGGTGTGTAGTTATGAGTAGTACACTATGTTAAAAATAATATCATCCAAAGAATAGTTTACAAACCATATAAGATAAGGGTTTATAAGCAACCCTATTTCCTAGGCTAAGGAGTTGGCAGGCTGTACGAATCGAAAAACTGCATGTAATAATTGTATATAAGGGATCTTGCATGAATCGTCCCAAGAGAATTTTGGGAACTGTAGTCATTAGATTACTAATTTGTGCGTGAACATAAATATATTGTGAATTATTGCAAAATCAATTTTATATAAAGCAATCCATAAAATGTTTATGAATATTTGTTCCATTGTATTGAGAAACAACTATCGTTTCAAGAAATACTAACTTCGTAGTGAAGGAATTTCTTTAAGAAATTATTGGTAACAAATGGATTTGGATATGATCCAAGGGTAAAACTGAATGCAAGGGATGGAAAGAAATTAACCAAAACCAAGTTGAACACAACACATTAGAATGTCTAATAAGTATTCTTGTACATTGAAGAGAAACTATGAGTTCCTTATTAAAGTTGAGATAGATAATCCTCAGCTATCAATTTAACCATTAAGAGTATTGGCTCTACTATATGGTACGATTCGCAAATCCAAAATAGATTCCAAGTATATTGTCAAAATATATTTTTATAGTTGTATCCGAAAGGATATGATCCCTTTGGCTGCATATGTGTCTTTAAGAGAAAGACAAATGCAGTTGGAATGTAGTGAGCCACATTAATAAGAATAATACCGTAAATTTCAGTTGCTGAAAATAATGTAATAGATTCACCATTCGATGTGTTCAAGTAGGTTTGGATTTTACTCTCAAAATTATCACATAGCATGACTAAAGTTTCTCGAAATGTTGACATAGTATGTGTTGAAATATAAAATTCTAAATAAAGCTTTAGAGTAAACTATTTACATATAATAACTAAAGTTTCTCGAAGTCAGTGGAAGTGAGATTGAGTTTGACAGTTTTTGGATATGATCCAAGAATAGATACAAAAGTGTTGTTCGACAAGCAACAAAATTGAATAAACATTTTTATAAGAAATCAAATAGTTTGATTATCAATTAAAATTTAAAGGAACCTTGTGCTCATAAGAAAGAAAGTTAAAAAGGTACATTGATATTTCTAAACCATGAGTAAACAACGCACCACTAATTGTTAATGTTGTACTTGTGTTAAAATTAGTTTTAGTTCTAATACTCGACATTGGATTAATAAATGATATCTTTTATAGTAACTATAAAAGATGTTGGGAATGCCCCCAAATGATAAGCAAGGACACCTTACTAAATTGTTTAATACGGAACATGTAAGATTGATTTCTTATGCATTGGGTTATCCATATAATTTCAATGTCAAAAATAAGGCTATGAGTGATAACATCTCAAAGGAGTTGGTGCCACTAGGTTCTATGTTGAAGATCAACAGTGTCACACTTCATCACTACGGTGTCATATCTCTTCGGAGACGTATCCCTTCAGTGACATATCTCACCACACTTCATATAAAATTGATGATATATCTCTTCGTTGTTTCTCCTCAATCAAACCGCACTTCATCACTTCGTGACTCATCAGCGTCGCATTTCATCGACAAAGAAAATGGATTGATGTCACTGTATCTTATGAAGATACAATTCGACCAAGCTACATTTCATGTTACATTGAACTCCATTCGCATCAAGCTTCATCATATTGCCTTCCTTCGATGACACATGATGACCCCTCCTTTAGTATAGAGCCCCAAGACCGTGCCAGCCGTATCGCATGCCAACAAGGCTGGGGAGGATGACACACCTAATCAAACACTGCTTATTACCAACGTCGTGCTTAACTGTCACCGACTTTCATCCATAAGGATAACATGAACGTTACTACTCATTAGTACCAAACCTCTTTGGTATCGCTTGTCATCAATACCACTACCATCTTCTGTGTAGGCCAGCTTGTTGCTAACATTAATCTAGTAATGCAGTTCGAGAACAACGATAATGATATGGATGCTCCTACTCAAACAACCTTATAGTTCTTTGGAGCCGTGAATGTCGACGTCCAAATTGTTATTAACGTCGAAAGCCATGATAATACAACTTCTCAACTATAATTCTCCCACGTGATACCACACCTATACAATACCATTTTCCATGAATGGCAATGACACCTTCATACATCATCGAGCCTCAAACAATACCACTCTGCTTCCACATAGAACAAGCAACGTAGTAGGTCAACAAGCCCATGATGAATATCGTGCCTAATCAGAATCGCCTCATCGAAAAGAATCGTATTGTGAGTCGGCTATGAAGATCTCATCAGTACTTAATGTCGTTTCAACTCCATATCTCTATCAATAATGAGAAGCACCAACCATCAACATCGAGAGTCGTCTACTTTGACACCATATAATTAGAAGATGCTCTTTCACAATGCTGCCCAATGCCGACGTCGCTCCTCATCAATGGTCGGTGCCGCCTTTTATTGCTATTATCCAACAAAGAAGCTAGTGCAAGCATTGACGAAGTCAGCCCTACCAAAGACATAAGATGCAGCTGTTCATCCCCTATAAATATGGACCTAGGGGTGGCATTGGGGGACGATTTTTTGTTCTCTTCTTATTTTTTGAAATCAAAATCTTGTAAACTAAAATCGAATTGGGAAAAAAACCTTACTTGAATGTAATCATATATGAATTAAATGAACGCTCGAACATATTTATTGACTTCGACTATGCCTTATTTTTAACATTATTGATATGGACTTGCATATACATGAACTTATCTAGATCAAAGTGGACGTGGATTGTTTAGAAACGCCTTAAACTATGACATGAATATATGTGCATGATTATATGAACATGGGAATCAGAGCATAAGAATGATACGTAGCCCATTATCAAGCCTAATGGATCATTGCACAAATTTGTTACTTTTTTGCTATAAATCTGTTGAACATATTACGTGGCATGGGCCTTTTTGGAATATTATCCTCGAAAGTCCTTATAGGCTGTTGAATATGACTACTTTAAATAGCCTTAAGGAGTCTCATGCATAATGATCCAAGAGAACATATGGACTTCCATACATTTTTCCACAGAGGCCTATTGCCATCACCAATCCATCCTTTAATGATTTCTTCACGAACTAGTCGTAAGTAATGAATTGGTCCTTGATGATATAACTAAGTCAATTTTGATTGAGTGATGCTTGATCACGTTGCCGCATTTATTTAATTCGAGAATTATTTCATCACTATGGGCATCATGAATGTTATACTAGTTTTATACTAACATTTTTGGCGCTAGAAGGATGGTCTGAACCTCTGACTTGTTTAAGCCTCTCTATAAACTAATTGGGAAAGTTTTTGTTTCAGGAAAATGAGATCAAGATGACTTAATGCTCTAAAGTAAGAGGTTATTCAAAAAACAATAATAGAAGAGAACGTAATTCCCAACTTCAATTTGGGAAATGCAGAGCCTGAACAGCCTTCAGAGCCGGCATGACCTACTTGCAATGAAGCAAAGATTAAAATCCTAGAATAACAACTGCTAGAGATGAAAGGACTTTTGGAAGGAATACTAGCTCAAAATCCTCCTAAACCACCAGATCTACAGGAGGATACGAAGAAGAATCTCTAAGGAGGGACTTGAATGCTTCTTTACTTAGAAACAAAAGCAAAAGCAAATTTACCAGGACTCCATAAAGGAGAGGAGGTGATCAACAAACTAAGGAAAACTACCAGGGCGGATTAGAAGAAAAACCCTAGGAACAATCTAGAAGCTCAACTTATGAAGGGTATAAAACTAAAAGAAGCAACTACCATAATGATGAATCTTATTTAAAAGGCTTGGTACAAAAAAGGGCAAAAGATATGCTTAATCTTAAGGGAAAAAGAACTTTATACGACAGAGTCAATGATAACCATCGAGAAGCTTCCTTCACGAATGATATTATGACAAAAAAATTTGCTTCTTATATCAAGACCCCATGTGTTAGATATAATGGAACAACCAATCTAGACGATCACTTATTAGCTTTTGAAAGTCAGATAGGCCTATACAATGCATTCGGAGCTGTGCAATGTAGACTTTTCCCAACTACTTTTCAGGAAGCAGCAGCTAAATGGTACCGACGGTATTGGCAGAGGACCATCTATTCTTGGAAATAGTTTTCTGATGAATTCTCAGTGTAGTTCTGGATCTGCAAAATCCCGTCATTGACTACATCATGGTGGCTAATATCAAACAGAGACCTAGAGAGTTCTTAGGCTACTATCTTAAGAGGTTCAATACTGAAGCTCTAAAGGCGAAAAATATGACTAATGGAGACAAGATGGTGGTAGTACATTCTGGAGTAACTGAGCATTGGTGTGAACTCCATATTTATGGGGGTAAGGATTTACAAGATTTACATTTTCAAGTGATAAATTTATTCGAATGGATGAAATGTATCACGTCTGAAAGAAGTCCCAAGGCAAGAAGGAAACAGGAAAGATTAACAACAACTGCAACCATAAGATAACAAAATGGGAAGAAGACTCAAGCACTAACCATGTTGCTTTGAACAAGCCCATATCTTGTATATATGATGAATGTAGGAAAGAGACGATTTTTTGATTTCTTACAAAGTTAAAACCAATCTCGAATCAAGAAAGAAGGGAGACTACTACGTTTATCATAAATCAAATGTGCATAAAATAGATGAATGTCGAGAACTGGCAGACCTAATCCTGCGAATGATCCGATCTGAACAACTAAATGAATTTGTTAAGGACAACCAGAAAGTTTTATTTTCTAGAAATGGAAACCAAAGGCCATCTAAAAAGACCATGAATCTGATAAAGAACAATGTTAAGTCGGATTTCATTCCACCACTCAACAAAAGTAACATATCTACGGAGACCTACACCTGGCTGGAAATAGCAAAGGAGCCAGGAGTCGCTATGTTAGGGAAGCAAAGGAAGGGATTCGCTCTATTCAAGAGGAACCGACACTCAAGACAGCAAGATTCCAAATCCAAATGCATAATCTGACCATCACACCACAAGAACGAAGAGAGGTTCGCCACTTGCAAAATCACCCGCTCATGACTACTATGCAAATCAGACTTCCTGTGGTTACCAAAATTTTGATGGATACCGAAAGTGCTATCTACGTAATTTTTAAACATGCATTTGACTAGATGGGGATTTCGTAAGAAAAGCTTGAACCAAGTATCGAACCCATTATCAATCATAAAGGGTCAAATTCTGTTGGACAGATAAGACTTCTCATTCACATAGGATTTCTTTCGCGCTGTTGGACCTTTGAATCTATCTTCATCATCATGGATCAAAATTCGTATTATAATGCCTTTTTCGAAAGGCTGCCTTTGTATGAACTTGATGCCTTTGTCTCCCCCAAGTATCTGATGGTGAAATTCTTCACTAAAAGCGGATCAGGAACCATAAGAGGGGAATAATTCAGTGCTTGTGAGATGTACTTTGAAACTATTGAATAATATGAACGAGATTACCTTTCTTGTTATGATTTGGAGAAAAATAAATTAATCTAATATTATACTAAAAAGCCTTTGGATCGTGATTCTTCAAACTCATTGTCTAAAGTGAAAATAGAGCCTCTTATGAAAACTAAATGTGTATTAACAAAATTTGACTTCTCAAAGAAGAGAAGAAAAAGGAAGGAAGCAAATCTAGTGGAAGATGAAATAGAAGATGAGGAAATTGTCACTAAAATGGACTGTAGAAATTAACAAGAAATAATGAAGCGTACAAAAGATCTTGAGGAAATATGCATAGATCCTATCAATACAATGAAGACAATTAAAATTGAAAGAGAGTTTGATAGCAAACTCAGGGAAGAGCCAGTTCAGTTCCTTCAGCAAAGATATATTTGCCTGGACCGATTCAAATATAGCTGGAATAGATCCGACCATCATGTGCCATGCTCTAAATATAGACCCAAATATCACACTAGCCAGGCAGAAGAAAAGACTATTCGATAAATGGTCTAGTGATTAGAAAGAAGAGGTCAAAAGATTGCTCGAGAATGGATTTATTAGAGAGGTGCTTTAGATGGTTAGCTAATCTAGTGCTAGTTAAGAAATCCAACGGGAAGTGAAGAACGTGTGTTGATTACACTGATTTGAATAAAGTATGCCCAAAATATTACTATCCGCTCCTAAGGATAGACCAGGTAGTTGACACAACAAGTAGCACCAACTCTTGTCTTTCATGGATGCGTATTTCGGGTACAATTAAATTTCTAGGGGTGTGTATTCCGGATACAGTCAAATTCCAATTGATGTGTATTAAAGAATGTAGTAGCAACATACCAGAGACTAGTGAATAGAATTTTTAGGAAATAAATTGGATGGAACATGGAAGTATACGTAGATGACATGATAGTCAAGTCTCGAGAGAGAGGTAGTAATCTAAAAGACCTTAAAAAATGTTTGATGTATTGCGAAAATACCAGATGAAGATTAACCGACGAAAGTGTTCTTTAGGAATTTAGTCCAACAAATTCTTGGGATATATCTTCAGCATAAGAGGAATCGAAGCTTACCCTAACCAAATTCAAGTTATTCGAAACATGGAAGAATCTAAGACTAACAAATACGTAATAATCCCGAATGGAAGAGTAGCGGCATTAAATAGATTCATTTCCAAGTTGACCGATAAATGCATCCAATTCTTCAATGTGATTAAGAAGAGGAAAAATTTCAAATGAAGTGAGGATTGTTAGAAAGCTTTTAAAGAGTAGAATGATCATTTGGAAAAATTGCCAATTCTCTCTAGCCCTATGGATGAGGAATGTCTTTGTCCCTATATGGCAGTTTCTGAATATGCAGTTAGCTTATTGCTAGTAAGAGAAGAGAAAGGAATTCAACTCCAGTATATTATGCTAATAAGAAGCTCAAAGATGAAGAAACTGGATATCCAGTTATAGAGAAATTGGCGTATTATTTAATGCTCACCACATGAATGTTAAGGGCTTATTTTCAAACACATCCAATAAAAGTCTTAACTAATTTTCCACTCAAGCAGGGTTTTAGCAAACCGAAAACTTCAAGGCGAATGGTTAAGTGGGGAATTGAACTTAGCCAATACAACATTAAATTCCTGCCCCAAGTATCAATTGAGGGATATGCACTAGCCAAGTTTGTCAACAAATGTACTGGGTTCATTAAGGAGCAATTAGAAAAAGAAAAAGATCTAAAACCAAGTGCCAACGATTCGTAGACCAGGCTTTAAATGAATAAGGAGTCGGAGCCGGATATGTAATTATAACTCCTGATGAACATCGTTTGCACTATGCATTAAAGTTAGCTTTCCAGCCACCAACAAAGTAGTAGAATATGAGTCCATGATAGCGGGACTTACTCTAGCCCTCCAACTGAAAATCCCTAGAATTGAAATATTCAGTAATTCGCAATTAATGGTAAATCGGCTAAACTAAAAATATCAGCTGAAGGATGCCAAACTGACTCTATATGTCAAAAAATACTGAAAACACTAACCCAATTTGAAGATCTCTCAATACATCAATTACCAAGTGGAAAGAATTCCCAAGCTGATTCTTTGACAGCGTTAGCAGCCTCATGGGGGGCACATGAAGCCTAAATCGTTCTGGTGGGTTATCAAGAGAGTCCTTGTATAGAGGAGAAAATCCTCAATCCAAAAAAATGAGTCCTTAGTGTTGACCATGTCTCAAGTCTTAGCACAGATGGAGAAATAAGACGAAACTGAGATCCTTCTGGAAAACCTTCCTCATATGCAAACTAATAATCAATATGAGAATTATTGGATGACTCCTGTTGTCGAATATATAACAAAAGAAAGAATGCCAAAATATAAAAAAGAGGAAAGGAGAATAAAGTGCTAGGCTCCGACTTTTGTTATAGCAAATGGAATACTTTATAAAAAGGGATATTCACTCCCTTATCTAAGATGTGTTGATCCAAAAGTAGGAGAAAAATTACCAAGAGAAGCCCATTGAGGATTCTATAGAGATCATTTCAATGGTATGAAATTGGCCATGAAAGTTATGAGGCAAGTCTTCTATTGGCCTCAAATGACTATTCAAGCTATTTGATTGTGTAAGAGGATGCATAAAAGGTCAAAGGTTCTCTACGATCCCATGCCTTCCATCAAGCGTATTGACTTCTATCTCGATCCCATGGCCTTTCGATGTATGGGGAATTGTCCTAATTGGACCATTGCCACTATCAAAGGAGCTAAGTAAAAAATAGTAGTCATTGATTACTTTACAAAGTGGGTAAAAGTTGAACCACTTTTGAATATCACATCAAAAAAAGTTCTCAAGTTTATAATCAAGAATATCATTGCCATATTCAGGATTCCACAATAGCTAACATCCAACAATGGAACTCAATTTGAAAGTGAGGAATGTACTCGGTTTTGTAACAAGAATGGAATCATCAAACCTTTTCATCTGTAGCTCTTTCCAAAGCAAATGGAGCTATCGAAGCAGCTAATAAAACTGTAAACACCATTCCAAAGAAGCGGTTGGATATGGAAAAAGGGAATTGGTAGAGAAATTACCTCTCATTCTATGGGGATATGGAATTTTTACTAAAACTACAACAGGGCATACTCCATACTCCCTAACATATGGTTGTGAAGCCATGCTTCCAATTGAGGTTGAAGAACCTTCTCATCAAAGGATTGCATATGCATTCAATTCAAATCAAGAGTTAAAGAGAGAATCTCTAGACTTAATCAACGAGTTAAGAGATGAAGAAGCCATACAAATGGCTGAGTATCAATAAATAATATCCAAGTATAGTAACTTAAGAGTAAGAGAAAAATCGTCAAAAAGGAGATCTAGTGCTCCGAATAGTCATGGAAAATAATAAGAATCCGACGGATGGGCCGCTAGGACCAAACTAGGAAGGACCCTTAATCATACAAAAGTAAAACTGCTTGGAACCTATGAAGTCTACCAACCAGATAGCAACATCATATAAAGAACGAGGAATGCCAAACATTTGCGGCCATATTTTTCAATGGTCCGTGAATAAAGAGAATTTATCAGTTCAATTGAGAAAATGAGTAAGATTCTCCCAAGGATAAAAGACCTAGCCATCAAAGAGTCATGACCGCAAGAGGTCCCAGACCATCAAAGGCCCTAGCCTTCAAAGGCACATGACTGCAAGAGGTCCCTGGACATTAAAAGCCCTAAGCCTTTAGTGCTGTCATCAAAGGCCTCGTTGAATCGTCTCCTAGAGGAAGGTCCGAGTTAGCGCCTTCAACCATTGCCTACATGGCCTGGATAGAGTGCCTCCTAGAGAAGGATAGAGTAAGCCTTTAGTGTCATTATCAAAGGCCTCACTAAAGCATCGACCAAGCCTTCAGTGTCGTTGTGAAAGGCCTCACTGAAGCACCTCTTAGAGGGAGTATGGAGCAATCTTGTAGTGCCGGTCATCAAAGGCCTCATTAACCCATCAAATCAATCAGTATTCCAGAGCAAGATTTTTTAAAATCGGAGCCAAGTATTGCACCTAACCAATCAATCTTCAAAAGGAAGATCTATTAAAGTTCAAGCCAAGTAGTTTCCCAAATCAATCAGTCTTGTAGAGGAAGATCTATAAAAATCTGAGCCAAATAGTGCTTCAAATAGAACAAATATTGTAGAGAAATTTCCATCAAATATGAGCTATTTATGCTCTCTAACAAAAGAAATTATCAGCATCCAGATAAGGAACTCCGGTCCTCTATTATTATTGCTAGATTTGGATTTATGATCTTCTATCATTGGCAGCTCTGGATTTTTGGTCTTCTATTATTGTCAGATTTGGATTTCTGGTCAACTTTTATTATTTACAGATATGGATTTCTGGCCTTCTATTATATTACCAAACTTGGATTTTGGTCTTCAATTATTATTGCCCAATTTGGATTTCTTGCTGTGTATTATTATCGCCAGAGTTGGATTACTGAACTTCTATTATTGCTAGATTTGGATTTCTGGTCTTCTTCTATTATTGCAAGATATGGATTTTTGGTATTTAGTTACTATCGTCAGGCGTGGATTTCTGATCTTCTATTATTATTATCAAATATGGATTTCTATTCTTCATCTATTATTATTTCCAGATAAGGTTTTTTGGTCTTCTATTATTGCCAGATATGGATTTTTGGTCTTTTATTATTATTACCAGATTTGGATTTCTGGTCTTTCATTATTTCTAGATATGGATTTCTGTTCTTCTCTTTTTATTGCCAGATTTGAATTTCTGGTCTTACATTATTATCATCAGATTTGGATTTTTGGTCTTCTATTATTATTGCCAGATTTGGATTCTGATCTCTATTGTTGCCAGATTTGGATTTTTGATCTTCTTATATTAGTATGGCCTTCTATTATTAATGCTAGACTTGGATTTATGGTCTTCTATTATTATTGTCAGATTTGGATTTCTGGTCTTCTGCTATTATCACCAAATTTGAATTTTTGGTCTTCTATTGTTTCCAGATTTGGATTTCTAGTCTTCTAGTATTATTGCCAAATATGGATTTCTGGTATTCTATCAGTATCGCAAGATATGGATTTCTGGTCTTCTATTATTGCCAGATATGGATTCTGGTCTTATATTATTGCCAGATATGAATTTCCAGTCTTCTCTTGTTTCCATATATGGATTTTCGATCTTCTATTTTTATCTTTAGATATTGATTTTTGATCTTCTGTTATTATCGCCAGATTTAAATTTTTGGTCTTCAATTATTATTGGCAGATTTGGATTTCTATTCATCTATTATTTCCAGATATGGATTTCTGGTCTTCTATTGTTATTATTACCAAAATTTGGATTTCTAGTCTTTTAATATCTTCAAATATGGACTAGATTTCCATTATTGTAGCGAGATTTGGATTTCTACTCTTCTACCATTATTTTCGAAGATGGATTTCTAGTCTTCGTCAATTTATGTAACGATCGGGCGATTTTCGACCCTTGAAAATCGACACTAATACGTCCATTGCATAGAGTGCCAAGCAATCAAGTGCCGGAAATTCAAGGTTGTTAGGTTTTAAGAAAAAGAGATATAATAAGAAAACAGTAACAACAACAAGAATCTCACAATCGCTGCAGAACAAAATATAATATACAATAACAGCATTATATACAAAGAAAAAGCTATAACTGTTAACCACGTACAAGATATCAGAGTACAACAAATCGGGACAGTTATAATAACTCGCTCCTAAATGCTGAAAGTGCAGCCTATAATACACAACAGAATATAGTCAAATACGTGAAATACTTCTCTGCCATCCAGCTCGCCTCCTGAGCTCCACAGCGTCCTAACTTGAAATTCTGCAATACTCTGTCTGACCCAAGCATTACAATAAAGTAATATCTGATTCAGGCTGGAAACCAGCATGAGTAAACCCATTTAATTTGAAATAACTCAGTTATAAAAATTTTGAACAAGGGTAACTCGTACGACATGACGAATTTTATCAGATTATGAACGAAAAGTTTTGTAGAAGTACATCAATGTTATAAAAATTGTCTAAGTATAAATACTGAATAAAACAACAAATTTGTTGAATTAATTAAATTTAAGCATATTGGACTCTATAATCAAACCCGTAAAGGTTTGTCGAGATTATCAAATCGAAATGGCTCCAGATAATACCGATATCTGATCCCGGTCTCTTTGAATCCAATTAATAAAGTTTAAAAGGGTAAATTGTTTAAAATAAACAATATATATTTAGGGTGACAGTATCCTCATACAAGAATTTATTACAGACGCTTACCTCCAAATAAATGCATCATCATTTTCTTCTAACTACTTCTAACTTATCCGACCTATTGATGGCGCCGACAAGAATAAATGAAATAAATACCCAATAGAGTTAAGTCAGGATATAGATCGCCGACCAATTTAACAATTAATACCTAATATCAACAATTCACACATCAGGGTTAATTAACTTATTTATCTGAATCCATTTATGTTTCAATCAAAACTAATTAAAATTAATGAAATGAAAAACAGTTTATTATTAGTTAATCAAAGTTTAATCCTCTATTTAAAATCTAATTGTAAATTTTCATTAGATTAAGTCAAATAGTGATAATAAATTTAATTACCCATTATAAAATATAATTAACTTTAAACTACGGACTTAAAATGTCAATAGATTTTTTTAGTAAAAATAAATAAAGATATAAATATATATATATATGAGTTACACCTCTCTTCTCTTTTCTTTTCTCTTATTTTTTCTTTTCCTTTCTTTCATTTTCTTTATTTTTCTTTTCCTTTATTTTTTTATTTCTTATTCTTTCTATTTTCTTCCTTTTTCCCTTTTCCTATTTTCATTTATTCTAATTTCCTTATCTCTTCTTTTACTCTGGCCCATACCCGGCCCAACACTTCTCCCCTCCTCCTTTCTTTCTTTTTCCTTCCAGTTTCTTTCTTTCTCACTTATCCTACCGCTTCACTTCCCCTTCTTCCTTTTACCTGCACACGTGCATCGCCATGCACGTGCATGCCCACCCCACGGCCTTTGCTTTCAACACCGCCAATCCCCACACACCGTTCACGATCATCACCACCCAACACACGCTCGAACGAAGCACGAATACATGTAGCTCGCAATTTTGAACCATCGCCTCCCCCTTCGAACAAGTCACCCAATACTCAAACCCCTCGCCCCACCACCCCACGCCGCTGTTCACCGCCAAACTTCATTAATTGCTTCACCACCATCTCCTCCATCTTCTTCCTCAGGTGTGCAGCCCCATCTTTTCCCCTCGACGATGCCATTCTCCCCAAAGTGAAGCCATACAAACACAACCTTAAAACCCTAATCGCATCTCGTATGGCCATCACAAGCCCTTAAAACCCACCACTCCATTTTTCATGAATCCCCCACCTTTCCATCCTCCTCCAGCTTGAAGCTCGGTCCCTAAAATTTCCCAAGTCGCCGCTAACTTGTCATAGACTAAACTCTGGTCATCTCCCTATTCCACCACGCACACGACACTAAAAATTTCCATACCAACTCTAAAATCATGTTTTTCAATTTCGAACATAGCTATATAATCCATTCGTATAATTAGGATAGATGAAAACATGACCAAGTTGATTCACCTATGGTTATGAGGAGATTTCTCTCACTCTTCTTGGTGAATTCTAATGAAATAAATTTTAAAATGTTTTATACCCACCAACAAACAATTTTTGTTTTGGAATCACAGTTGAAAACTAAATGGACAATAAGATATTGATTTTTAAAAAAGGCGATTAGCTGGTTTTAACTAAAAATGAATAGAGTATATATTTTTCCTGTACCTGAAGCTTCTTCATGTCAAATTCTTAATTAACCACATATGTACCCAGCAAATTTAAAAAAAAACATTCAATCCAGATCAAAAATTCGTTCACAGGCTCAATTATATGCATATATGTATATTTAACTAGTTGAAAAAGTAAGTGTTGTACTCACTGTTTGATATGCCTGGATGAACACTACTGTTGATTATTTTTCTTAGCTCCTGCTCTGTTATGTTTCCGTGGTAGCATTTTTATTTTCTTTATAATTTTTTAGACTAAAATGGTATATGTGAACAAGTAAGAAGGCTGGACTATTTATAGATGGAAGGGAACCTTGCAACATAAGGCTGAGATTGTTTCCAGGCTCTTTTTTTTTCATTTTTCATTCTTATTTTATTCTTTCATTTTATTTCCTTGATTTGATCTCATATGAAAAGTTTGACTCTTATGTGACTTGATTTTAAATATAAATTTAAATTTGATTTCTCATGTGACTTGATTTTGATTTATGTGTGCCTGAATTGATTGCATGCCATGATGGTGTCCCCTTACATACATACATGTATAAATATACGCATATATATATATATATATATATATATATATATATATATATATATATTCATGTACACAAGTTTTTGACCATGTATGCATATACATATGTATATTTTACCATCATATATATTCTTATATTATAAATATATTTTGTCACACTCACATATACATATATCTTTCTATACATATACATGCTTTCCATATGGATATTTATATTTCCATAAGCATTGTTTTAATAACATATATACACATATTCACACATATAATTTTTTTATGAACATATATATATATATATATTCATATATGTTGTTGTCATTATATATATATATATATTTGCATTTATCACTTACACTATTCCGTATAACACACATACATATAGGTATACATATACTTATGCATATTAATAATTACATTTATTTTCATATATATTCTTATATTATTTCCTATTTAATGTATATCACTTCATATGGGCATACATACACATATATTGTAACGATCCTGAATTTTTATTTAATTTAAATTAATAATTAAATGAAATTTTGAATAAAAAATTTATAAAATTAATTATAAATAGTGATGTGAGTTTCCCCGAGTTCAAATATATTCTATATAAATCATTTAAATTTTTTTTATATTATATATATATGTATATATGTGAATATATATATATATATGTATATTTGGGTATATATGAGTCAATTTGAAATTTTAAAATCTTGTGTGTGTGTATATATATTTTTTGATTTGAATTTAAATCTTATATTAATGGTTTGAAAAATAAATATTAAAGTATATACATTGACACAAGTACGAAATGAATAAATAAGTGAATTGTTAATTTATTATTGATGGTTAAAATATATATAATAAATACAAGACAATAAATAAGAAGTAAATAAAATATAAGATATAACAATATAAAGTAAATATATATATATATATCTTAATCTCATATTAATAAATCAATACAAGATAATACAAATGGAGTAGGCTACAAAAGTAATAAGAGTAAAATAAAAATAGAAGTTCACTTATTTTGTAAAGTAAAATAATTCATATTTAAGCTATGAATAAAAATAAGAACAATTATATATAAAACAAAAACAATAAGTAAACATATATAGGAAGTATTACAAAACAAAAATACATACAAGTATGTACACTTGTAAATGAAAACAAAGCAAGCATGGAAAACAAAAATATAAATAAGCAAAGTAAACAAAACAATGTAAGGTAAAGAAAAAAAAACAAAAGAAAAGAAAGTATAAAAGTAATCAGGCAAAAGAATGTTGCCTGTAAAAAAAAATTGCAAAACAAAATCTTCTCAACACAAAACATATCAGCCGAGCAAATACATGCAAGCAGAAAACAAATAAATAAAAATAATAACAACAAGTATGGAGAGGAAAGTATATCTGTATAAGGCAATAAATGCCATACACCTCAACAATTAATGCAACATACCTATTGTACTTAACCTCAACCTGCACACTATCTTTTATATACATCAACCCTCCTTTTAGTTCATTATCACAACTAAGTAAAATGGGAGCAAGCATCATAGTGAAAACTCAAAAAAAAATTCAATTTAAACTTGAACAACCATTTAATCAGACAAAATGGAGATCAAAGGAGCAAAGAAGATCTCAGCAAGCATGCAAGTTCAACAATAAGTAGCTCTGCTCTTTCCTGGGAAACATGTGAGTAATATCACTCTAAAAACAAATTTAAAAGTAAAATTTTGTTGCAAGTATGTATGCGGATGAGTATGTTTAAATTTATATACATATAAATGCCTGTGAATATTGCAAGCTTATGTGTACAGGCTGTTATTTTTCTCTGCTCTTTGTTTGGAGTTTTCAAAACAAAACTTTGATTTAAAATCCATTTCTACTTGATCTATTAAACATTTGAACTCGAGATCAAAACAAATTTTGTTTGTTCTGGTACGATTTATCATCTAAAAATGGTTGTGTGAAGAATAAAGGTATGTGGAGTGAAAGAACAAGTTTTTACAGTAAAAACTTAAGTCTCTGGAAATTTCGAATATCATGAATTATGGATTAAATCATATAGCTTGAATTTACATCCCAAGATAGGATTTTTGAAACAAATATAGTGATTTTTAGTTGTGTGTATCATGAGCAGTTTACGGTAGAACAAAATCTGCTTTTAAATCATTTTCTCGTGATTGAGCGATTTGAGTTGGTCGGGGTTATGTGAGGTGATGGAGGAGGCTATGGAGTTGCCAGGAAAAATGGCTGGAGGTGGAGAAGAAGACTGTGGCGATGATGGGGAGGAGTTTTTATTTCTAACCCTAGTTTTAGGCAATATCATGAAATCGATTCGTTCGTTCCCTCTGTTGCATCGAGTTCGATGGGACCACTGGGGATGGGTTCGTGAATGGTCAGAGCGTTCGTGGCCGGAAGTGCAGCGTTTCTGGTGGTCGGAGTTGATGATGTGGCGCGTTGACAGGTTTGTGGGGGTCGACAGTATCGAGTGTTCCAGGTTTTCAAACACGACCCCAAATTTTGATTTCGAATTTGTGGGACGGTGCGAGTGGTCGGAGCTCGATCTGGAGATGATCGTCGACATGCTCGTAGTCGCGGCGATGACTGGAGCTGGCCAACCTCATTGTGCACGTGCACTGTGACGTCGCGTGTACCTGGGTTGTTCTGTTTTGAAGAAGAAAACTCGGGACATTGCTCGAGTTTTTGCGTGAGTGACTCGACAAATAGGTTGAGTTGCCTGAGGGTTAGGCTCGAGTGAATGTTGAAGTACAGGTTTTACAGTAACCTGTTTGTTTTGTTTTGTTTTTAAATATGTGTTTGTTACTGAAGTAAGGTTTTAAAACTGAAGTTTAAGACAAGTTTTAAAACCTGGGTTTAAAAGCAAATTTTAAGATGCAAATTTGAAATAAAACCAGTTTATAAAATATAAACATTTAAACCATTTTAAATGTTTAAAGCAAATTTAATAAGGGTTTTAAAATTTGAAATCTAGGATTTAAAACAAGTTTAAATAAAAGGTCTAAATACAAATTCAAATTTAGATTGTACAATTAGATTTTGAATAGAATAAAATTTTGTTTTAATTCAAACTTGTTTAATAACTTTAAAATGTTTACTGAAGTCAAGATGGAATTCAGATTAACTCTTGAATTCTAGTTTGAAATAAATGAAGTTTATAAAAATTTAAAGTATTTAAACAACTTTAGAATGTTCACGTATATTTCATAAAATGATTTGAAATTGAATAATTGGGTTTAAACTCTTATATAAATTTCTTCATAACGGTGGGTAAAGATTGGTTAATTAAATTTTTAATTGTAATTAGTAATGGATGATGGGTAATAAATGAATTTGCAATTAACTACTTAAGTTAACAAATGAATGATTAACAGTTAATTAATTTAGTAATTTAATTGAGAATTAAATGATTAATTAATTGAGAATTAATGGTTAATTAAATAATTAGTGATTAATTATATGATTTCAAAGGCTAATTAAAGGGTAATTAACAATAATTAAATTGAGTTCAATTACTTAAGAATAGTAATTAAATAATTATGAATAGTTAATAAGGATCATTTACTTGAGATTTATTTGATAATTTATTAATGTGATTAATCTTGATAATTAATGTGATAAATTAATTTGTGGATTGTATTAAGTATAATTATTTAATAACAGTAATTAAGAAATAAATTATTCAATATAATTAATTGGGTTAATCAAATCTGTTTAAATTAAATTCTTAATTTAATTAATTCAGAATAATCACTCGATAATTTTGGAAAGGTAATTACTTAGAGAAATAATAAATGGATAATTTATTCATAAGTAATTAATTAAATTGGAAATAACTTGAATTAATTAGGATTAAACGATTTATTAATCCTGTTTATGAATGATTATCAAATGCCTGACCTTACTTATGAATAATTGTATTGTATGAGTTGCCTTGAATTGTTTTTCCTATCTGATCTGTGATATTTTGTTCTGTAGATTGTGGTATGTATAATTTGTTCATTTATGGATGATACATTTGTATATTATCTGTGAATCTGTGAATATATGATAAGCGTTATTGTTTATATCGCTTATCAATTATATTTCTGTGTTTTGATCTGTGATGATTGAATGGTTGTGCACTATTGAGTTGAACCCCTGAACCACACCAGACACACACAATTATGGATTTCACGAGGAAATCGATTAAGTCGCAGATTTTTGAAATAGTTAAATTTGAATTTTTAAATTCAAATGTTTTGGAAATGGAATCGGAATAAATGTGAAAAGCTTTTGGAATGGAATTTCAAAATGGAATTTCAAAATAGAATTTATTATTTTTAAATTACTTGATTAAGTTTTGGAATTTAAATAAGTTGATTTAAATTTAAATTCAATACTTGAAATTGAATTATGTAATTTGAAATTAGGGATTAATGATATTATACTAGTCATTATGAGTTAAACCATTTTTAAAGTATTATTTTTGGGAATTTGAATTTAACTCAAGGATTTCAACTCGTATAAATGAATCAGATTTCCAAAATGAAAACTGTTGTTTTCAAATGATAAACACTTTTAGATAAGAACTGAGATTCCAGTTAATTAGGGGAATTGCAAGATTGAATAGAGAAATGATTTTCCTAAGTTATGAATGAATTCTTTTTGAAAGCTATGAATTAAATCTGTTTATTTTTAACAGATTTAAATTGATGATTTGTTTAAATCAAATTGAAATGAAATTGTTTTGAAGGCTATAAGTTAAATCTTTGATTTAAAGATTTAACGAGTTAAATCAAATTGAAATGAAAATTGATTTGGAAAATATGTGAATGAATCTTTTGTTTAAAAGATTTAAATGTGAAAATTGTTTAAACCGTTAAAGGTTGTGAAAATGAATCTTTTTGTTTAAAGATTGAAAATGGTAATTTGTTAAACCATTTGAAAGAAAGTTTGAATTATTAAGTTGTGACTTAATTGAAATCCCATATCCATATGTTTTGAAAATATTTTCGCTCACTATTCGGTTTAGCCGGGAAAGGACCTTTGTGTCGTATAACCCATTCCGAATATGTGATACGTCGTTATGGATAGCATTTGAAGACCGGTGATGAAGACCGGGTATTTGTGAAAGCGATAGGATGACCTATCGATTGTTTCTGCACCGAGTCGCGCCGGTATAGAAACTCCCTAAGTGATGGGAAATCCGATCGGGATTGTGAATATCCGGATTTCAAGGACTTCTTTGTAAGTGCCTTCGGTTCTGTTCGAGCCCGGAACAGACTTGTATGGATTGTATGTCTGACATTACAAATTGAGATATAAAGCCGATTTCTTTCAAATATAATTCTGTTGGTGGCGGAGAATTTATTCTCTTAGCTTAACACCCTTCTCTGAGACGTACGAGCTCAGAGGTTATATAGTTGAAGTTATCAGCGATATATTCCCAATTTGGTAATGTGACATGCTGAGTGTTGCTGAAATGATCATTGTGTTGATTATTGTGATAGGATCGTTTATTTGATCGTCTATCTTGGTGATCATTGTGTTGATCATTTGTTGACCCAAATCATGGCTTTTGTATAAAGTATGTTTTTGTGGACGTGACTTCGTCGAGCCTCACACCCCGGAAATGGTCAAAACAGGAAAGATGCGGCAAGGTTATGAGGGGTAGCACCCTTTAGGGTATGTACATTTCCTTCTGGATAGAGGTGGTATCATGGTATGGAGCCCAGATATTTAACCTATGTGGTTACTACGAATTTATTACTTTGTGGTTATTGGTTATCGGGATCCCGTGAGAAAGATCGTTTACGATCGGGGAATGGCGTGCTCGTGTCAGTAGTTACCCAGTTAGGGGTAACCCGGCCTTGTGTTGGCAGGGTTCCGGTTTGGTTCTCGGGGATGTCTTTCCAGAGGCATTCTCATGTGGCAATGGGAAGTTCCTTGGCCTGATCATTTGTTGGAAATCCAAAGAAACAATACGAAACTTGTACGGTATTAGTTGTAGAACCTATCATTCACTTATGGTGTCGCAACACTGTTTGAATGGTAGCTATAGTAGGCATACGATAATGGTCGTATGTTGGCTAAGATTTATATTCTACTTTCGAAATGAATTTTTCCTACACTATACACTAGTAATAATATCAAATGCTTTTTTTTAATGCGTATCAAGCATCTTTGACTATCATAAGGAGAAATCTCCTCCGATTCTGCGTTTGCATTGTGTGTGTGTGCGGGAGGCCTTATGGTAGTCTCATTTTTCAAAAGCATTGCGAATCGACTTTGAAAATCCTTTGTTGAATGTTTTTAATAGATAAACTGTTTTTGTTGCTCACACCAGTCCCACGACTGATCCGGAGTTTATCGTTTCTTTCCTAAACTCTGGGTGCTCATTATTTTCTACACGAGCAGTCTAGAGTTGGGTTTTCCAGATAGTTAGATATAGTGGATTATCTGGAGTTAGTTCAGTCTTTGGATCGCACCAGTCTTGCTGAGCTTGGTGATATGTTATTGGGGGTTCGAGCTTCTGCTGGATTGATTCTTGGAAATGGAGTTACAGTTCTCGGAGTTCTCTTTTGAAGACTATCTTAGAGTTATATTGTTCCGCTGTTAGATGTCATCTATTTTCTTTCCGCTGCTATTTTATTGTATCATATCTCTGATGTATATTGATATCTATTGGATTATCTGTTGTATCAGATATTGTATCAAAGCTGTATATCAATGTATTGTTCTTTTATTCCGCTGTGTTGTTTACTTAATGATTGTTATAAGCTCCGGCGAATCGGATTTGAACGGTCGAATCTATGGCATTCGAATACGATATGAAGTATGGATGTCGATTTTTGAGCGGGCAAAATTTGAGTCGTCACATATATATACATTTATACACTTATATATATTATCAAAATCATAAAGCTTGTATATATTTACATATTTATGGATATTTTTATCTTAATTTAAATGGTGGAGTTTAAAAACACATTTCTAAATTACTTTTCATATCTAGGAATTTAAAATTTTAAAATTAAACATATCTTTTAATCAATTTACATATATCCAGATATTTTAAATATCAGAATACTCATCTATTTGACTTGTAAAATCAATATTTCAATAATTAAAATCAATTAATTTTCCCGATATTTGATGGCTAAAAATCCAGATCGTTACATTCCTCCCCTCTTAGAACTTTTCGTACTCGAAAAGGAACGAAACGAGAATTTAAACTTTGATGTGTATTAATTTAATCATTCTTTAAATATTTGGACTCCTCGATCTTTTATTATATAATTTTTTTTCTAAAAATACATACAGTTTAAATTATATTGCATTACCAAACTAGTTTTATAAAAAAATATTTTCATAACTCGATGTCTAAACAAGTCTATCCTTGTTCTCATAGAAATTTAGTCATACGTTGATCAGGCGTAGGACTGAAAATCTATAAGTACTTAGTAGACCCATTTTAAACACCTAGTGAAAATACTTAAAAACCACTTTTCAAAAATATTATGGAAAGCATTACCCCCTTGGATCGCAGTTAGCATGATGATTTTGTCGCCATCCCGGCGAAATCCACAAGAAAACTATAGGCATCCGCACCTCTTGACTTTCGCCATGGGAACTGCACATACCGCAGCTACACCTTGGGTTGTGTTGCTATCACAGCAAAACCCATGTAACTGTAGGCATCAGCGCCACTCGAATTACGCTGCCAAGCGAAACTTTACCACATAGATCGCAGACTACATAAAGGTTGCATCACTATCTCAGTGAAACCCAATGTAGACTGAAGGCACTCATTACCACACGAATTATGCTATGGAACCAAACCACATAGATCGCAATCTACCAATGTTACATCATTCTCCCAACGAAATCAAACGTAGATTGTAGGCAATCACTACCACTCGACTTACGCTATGAAACGCAGTAGATCGCAGTTACAACAAAGGTTACGTTGCCATCACAGCGAAACCCAATGTAACTGTAGGCATCAACACCACTCGACTTATGCTGCCCAATAATGATCATCAGGAACTCGAGTTTTGTCTGGACGTCCTTTGGGATCCCAATTTCATTGAACCACCCTTAGCATTCTAGGAAAACCAGCCAGTGGATCTCTAACTATAAGTTTCGACTATCATGGGGGTGCTTTTTTCCATACCTTTCTCAAACATATCATACTATGTATATATGTAGTACCTTTCAAATCATACTCTTTATATGCATCACATATAAACTTTCATCTATACAAAATCAATATCTTCGAAATCGATAATTCTCAAATTTGGTTTATCAAATTTCCAAAATGGACTTTTTGCCAAAGTCAAAAGCCTTTCAAAATCAATGAGTTCCAAAACCTTTCCAATTTTATTCTCATATACATATAAGATCATTTCTGTAACGACCCGATATTTTCAACCATTCGCATTCGCACATGTCGGGCTTGAATTGCTCAAAATACCGCGTTGTAAATAAAATTTGGCAAATCTCAGAATATACAATAAATAAATAATCACAGATCACAGACACAGAGTAAATAATAATGCAGCGGAATTAAAAGAGACAGTAGTTCATGAAGCTACTATGTAAAAATAAGATACATCAGAGTTAAACAAGATACAACAGAAGAGTAACAAGATACATCAGGTACAAATCAGAATACATCACTGGAATCATTGGATACAGAAAGTAAAATAGATGGCTGGATCTTCAAGCAAAGCTCTAACTCCGAAGGTGAGTCTTGAATGTCGAATCACTCAGTCTGACTCGAGCGTAAAGCAAAACACAAAACACTCGAGTCAAGGCATAAATACTTATGAACTGTAAATCAACTCAATTAAACAGTAACAAAATGCATCGGTAACTTAAAGGATGCTTGGGATCGCCCATCCTTTGAGGATCCGTTAAACTATTTACTATGTAGTAATATTGCGCTATTATAATAATGTCTACAGTAAAATAAACTTACTTTTAAATAGCATTGAAGGGTTACCCACATAGCCCCCAACACGTAATAGTCCTAGTAGTCCATCCAGTATAAGCATACCTCCAGATCGGGAGGCTGCCCTAAATACTTCATGGGCTACAGGAGAAAAAAAAAACTCGTAGTAAAGGCTTGGTATGGTAGGTGACACGGCACAACTAGGCAATTCCAGAGTAGATATACCAATTACGCTTCCGGGCAGATAGTAACGTAGGAGCCACTACGCCCACCTCAGAACACACTCCCAATCAAAATCGGAGGGTGGCCATCAAATCAATCATAGGAAAGAGTATAGTATCAAAGGAATGTGTCTGATTGGAGGAACGACCTCACTTGTCCCGTCGATTTCTCTTGTTTTAGCCACCTTATGCCAACTAACGGGAGTTGGGTCCACGTACTATACCTCAAGAACGTCACCACCATCCTACTTCGTTCTGGAATTTCCACCACGTACACGATTGTTAAAGTGGTTTTCGGAGTTGGCAGAGAGTATGATAACTTCTGATCCCGATCTCTTTAACAACCAATCGTTATTATAACGCCGTGGTCATTTCAAAATAGTTTATACTTCAAAAATCAAATCATTTCATTTGAAACTATATTCCTTCAAAATAGTTTATACTTCGAAACCAAAAATATTATTATTTCAAAACTATATCCAAATCAATACGATGTCATTTCCATTTCAAACATATATTCACTTTCAAAAATCATAATACTTTCAAAGTTATAACTCTTTCGAACCAAAATACTTGAAATCATTACACTTTGAAAATCATAACATTTTGAAATCATACATTTGAAATCATGAAACATTCCTTTAATTCTTTACATTTCACAAATTTATTCAATTAAACCCAAATCTTTAAATTTCCAATTTAATTCAACTCAAACCATCAGTTTCAATTAAATTCAGTTTCCCAACAAACCATTTTAAATCTTATAAATTTCAAAAATTAGATTTGATCCACAAAATAAACTATTCAATTTTAATATATTTCAAAGCATAAATATCCCACATTTCAAAACTAATTTTTATAGCTTCACATATCTCAAATTTAACTTCATTATTACTTAGTTTTGAAATATTCATTTCATAAATCCAATATCATTTAAATAACCAGAATTACAAGTAAACATAATATCTTTCATACTAATATAAACTTTAAATATTCATTTATCGAATAGATCAAAATCAAATATCATTCCATATTCATATTCTTTATCAAAGTAAAGAACAAATCATTTCCAAAACATTTCAATCATCAAAAGATCATATCCATTCAAAACCTCATTATTAAATCGTTATTTGAATTCAAATTCAAATATTTAAATTTAAATATCATTACAAAACACATTTCAAAATTTCATTTAAAATTTCATTTAAAATTTCATTTATCTCATTGCATTTCATTCCATTTAATACATAACCAAGTAAACCTTATTTAAATTCAAATTCAATTTAAATTTATTAAAATTCAAATTTAAATATTAAAATATATTCAAAACTCCTTAAATTTCACAAATAATCTATTCCAAAAGTTAAATCATTTAACACTTTAAAATTTAACTAAATAGTGTTAAAATCTATAATATTTCAAAGATTGTCAAAATATGGTAACGACGGCATTTATAAAGTGCTATCGTAGCTTATAGTTTCCAAAATAGTTTAGTTCAAGAATAACGGCATTTATAAAATGTCGTAATAGATATTTAGTTATTTCAAACATAGTTAAGTTCAAAACAACAGCATTTTAAAGTGCTGTCATAAAACAACAGCATTTTAGAAATGCTATTAATAAAATTCCAGATTTTATTATAACTTTTGAAAAAACATTAAAACTTCAAAATTTTAGCAGAATTTAAACTTATAAATCGTATTTCTAGACTTCAAAATTTCACATTTAAATACTTTTAACATAGGATTTAGCACAACAAAATTTTTAAATCAAATATTCAATTTTAAACACACTTTAATTTGTTAAGTCAAAATTCACTGTTTATTTACTTATAAATTAAATAAAACTTAACATTTTACTTCAAATATCATTTCAAACTTTAAATTTAATTTACATTATTTACGTACATTTTAAAAATATAATATAAAGTCAAAAATCACATTTACTTCAAATTTACATACTTAAATTTACAAATTCAAAACTAAATATTTAGCTTTCTCAAAACCAATAAATATATAATTTTAAATCAAAATTTCATACTTTAAAAATACATATCTATATAAAAATTATTTAAAAATATACCACAGGTCTGTATAAAATTTTCTAACCTAGGTTAAGTGATACAGATATATATCATTTCAATCCGCACTTTACAAAGAAAAATCCGGGTTCTATCATTTCAAAACCGCAATCCCAAGTAAATAAAAATAAATAAAAATCGCTCAGGCCTATCATTTCAGCCCATAACTATTTTTCCTTATTCTAAAGTCCGTTAGGGTATGTATCATTTCAACCCATAGTGATTCTATTCTAACAGGGAACTTGCAGTATGAACATATGTATAAACAATATAAACAATGTCAATGTTGCAATATAATGTCATTTATCAAATGTCAGGTGATAATTAACAAAGTTAACATGGAAATAACATGGCACAACATATCATATGATCATCATGAACTTGCACAACATTTTTAATTACTAAACACTTGACATCAATTTAGGATTTCAAAAGTAGAAATGCCAGAGTGAGAAGGACTCGCCTTTTCAAGCTGGAGATGGCCAATCAAAACACACAAAACAAATCTAGAAAGCACGATACGGCACGACACAGCACGAAATGATTCAAATGAGAGAGATAGCCAAGATATGATCTTGTAAACAACCAATAAAACAAAGCAACATATACATGAATATTCAATACAAAACAACATTGAAATGAATTGAAATAAAAAGCAACGAAGGACAAAATAGTCAGACCTTGCTTTTGACCATCCAAAAGTTCGACCAAAGGAATATATGCTCGGCCATTGATGTGTGTTTGGGTCAGGTATGGTATCATGACTCACGGCTAGAAGGAGATGAAGGTGTAGTGTTGCAACATAAAGCATACATAGGGTCAAGGCTAAATAAGTGGAGTTTTTTGAGACATTCTTGGCTCGGCCATGGGCATGTGGTGGCTCGGCCATGCTTGTTTCAGATCTAGTCAGAGGTTATGTTGGTGGCCAGAGTCAGGTCTTGATGGTGGTGGAGCTAGGGGAGGTGGCCAAGGCAAGATATGGAAGTGGTGTTGAAGTATTGGTCGGTTAGCATGGTTTTCATGGAATTTTTGCAACTTTTATGGTGATTGCTTCTCTTGGTGGTCACGGCCTGTTATGGAAAGAGGAGAGAGATGGTTGTAGGCTGTGGATGATGAGGAGGAGATGATGGTGTTGGTTGGTGTAGGTGATGGTGGTTATGGCCAAGCAAGATTAGAGAAGGCTAGGCATAAATCAAAGCGAAAGAATGAAGAAAACAAGAGAAAGAGGAAGCCATTACTCTTTTTTTTGTTCTCAAATAGAAATAGACGTGAATTGAATGAGATGAGCAGGAAATTCACGTGAAATACAGAAGGAAATGCATGGCCAAAGTAAAAGAATGAACGCCAAATAATGAAAAGGCAAAGGAAAGGAAAGGTCACATGCAAATGAAAGGACTTTGACTCTTGAAATTTCCTTTTCTTTAAAATTAAAATAAACTAAATACAATTCATAAAATAAAATAAAATACTAAAAAAATAAAGTGAAAAAGAAAATAAATATATAATTTAAGGAAAAATAGAAAATAATTAAGAAAATAGCTAATATGTTGAAACTAGCATTTAAAAATATAAACAATGTACAATAAACATTTAAAAATTATAAAAACACTTTTAAAAATGTTTTGAAAATAAAAAATATATATATATAACATGTCATATTACACATTTATTCAAATTTAGAACAAGATATGACAACAAAAAGTATTATTTATATAAATTAAAATAAACTATTTTGCTAAATAAATCAATTTACACACAATATTGGAAAAAGCATAACTTTCACAGTATAAATCGGATTTCAACGAAACGAAAAGCAGTATTCTTGAAGAAACAAAATTCATAATATAAGATAAACTTAAAAAATTAAAATATTTAAATTTTAAATTTAAAAGTCAAAGTTTGACCAAATTGACCAAAATTCACATTTTTGGAAAAAATTCTATTTATTCAGGTTTGAAATTATAATTCACATGCAAATCAAAATTTATATTTAAAATAACAAAATTACTCATTTTAATAAATAAAATAAAGTTTTATCCATAAATAAAATAAATTTTTTAAATCAGAAATCCAATTAAAATAATTAAAAGATACAATTAAAATAATCATAAAATACAGGGTTGTTACACTCTTCCCCACTCAAAACTTTTCGTCCCCGAAAAGGAATGAGGTATCGAAAAACACAGAAAAAGATAGAATGAAATAGGATTAAGACAAGATGACAAGAAGATTGAAATTTTACCTGATAACCATTGTTATAGGTAAGTTTAACAAGGTGGAGATGATCTTCCCAAAATCCTCCAGAATCAAGAACACAAGCACGAAAAAGATCTTCTAGAATCTGATTCACCCTTTCCATTTGGCCGATGGTCTGTGGATGGCAAGCAGTGCTCAGATTCAAAAATGAGTACCAAACAATATAGAAAGATTTCTAAACCAACTGGTATAAGCAATAGCCTTCCCATTCCGTAGCAAGATAAGGGAAATAAGGACAACCAAGAGATGGTTTGAAAAAAAAATAAGATAATAAATTTAAAACCATGAAAATTTCAACTTAAATTGAAAATTAAATTTTTATGAGAGTTCGGATGTCCCGTTCCTAGGCAGGAAGTGCTCTAATGGCCTCAACGGCTTCAGAATACCTACGACCGTCAGGGCGTGGGTTGATACCTGAGAAGATAAAAAAAGAGAGTTAGAAAAGGCATGGCTTTGACCAAGCACGAATAGCGATCCAGAGAAGGAACTTACTTCCTTCAACCCATCTCCTCGCAAAACCATGGGGGCAATGCACATAGAACCATTCCTGTTTGTACAGGGCAAATTTGCTCCACGCCCCGGTTAAGATTTGAAATTTACGATATGGCTCGAGGAACATGTAAGAGGGGCTATCTCCTCTCTTCTTGATCACATATATGTATCTGATGTCGCCAGGAGTTGGAGGCCTAGAGAAGACGGCCATGAAGAGTATGTAAGTGCCATAGATGAAGGCATGACCGTTTGGGTGCAGTTGCGACGGGGCGATGTCGATGTATTGCAGCACGTCCCGAAGAAATAGATTGAACGGTGGCACGCTGCAAACCCAGCACATGAATTTATTACATGTCGTGTATCCGACTAGGGGGAGGTGTGGTCGATCGTGCCCCGATGGAACCATCACGTCGTCAAAAGTTATTCCGTGAATGGAACATATTCGCCGGGGCGCTACTTCATTGATTTTTGAAGCCTGTGAATCAACAGGGTTGTCCAAGAGAATCGATGCCTCTAGGGCATCGGGGGCTAAGTTATGTGCAGGGGAGGTTGATGGATTTGAGACATCTGCGACTTCCTGTCGAGAGGATGGCCCTGGTTTTTCAGAAATCGTGGCAGAGCTGGATTTTTTAGACATCTTAAATAAATAGTGAATTCGGCTAAGCACCTATGTGAACTATACTTGAAAAATGTTCGACAATAGAATTAACAACACAAATATTCCCCCCATGTGGTGTGTGAACTAGTGCGATCAATCATGTGTAAGCGCTGAAAAATTGAAAGTCACAGAGTTAATAATATGAAATTGAGCTCCAAATCATCGCCTTCGAAGACCATCATCGCTGACCATCTCCAAAAGCCTGCCTTATGGTGATTACAATTTCAGATTCAGAAAACGTTAGAAGAAGTTATCCAATTATTTCAATTTAAGTTCAGGTTTATGTCTGTTGAAACTAGGAGGTTATCAGTCCAAGTCAGTTCGATACACTAGTATGCTGAAGTTTCTGTCCTTGTTTTGTTATGTAATTAGGAAAGACAATTGATCGTTCGGCCTAAGTTCGGTTCAGCCTTGATATGGTTCGGCATCCATGACTATTCGGCCTATAAAATGTGGTTTGGAATTTATGTTTGTTCGGCCTAAGTATTGTTCGGCTGAAATATGGGTCGACATTCATGATCGTTCGGCCTAAAGGTTGTTCGGCTTAACTGTCGACCGGGCAAGCTATCGTTCGGCTGAGTTATCATTCAGCAAAACTATCGTTCGGCCTAAATAACACCCGGCCTTAGTCCTGCTCGGCCAAAGTAACGTTCGGCATCCCCACTGATTCATGCTTCTTCCCTAACCTTCCATTCCACTGTTCGGCAAATGGTGAGTCACGCCGAACTAGGGTTATGCCGAGCCTCACCACTCGGCACTCCGCCCTTGACTACAGTTCCATTTTTTTCCTCTCCTCCTCCATCTACACCGAACAACAAGAGCAGATCGCTTGGCGAGTCATTCCAGGTCACGCCGTCCGGCATCCTAACCATCTCCTACTCCTCCTCTATTCTTTCTTTTCTTCCAGTCTCGTTCGACACGAAGAGACCGAGCCGAACCAAAACACATCACCCAACAACTCCTACGTGTGATCATCTCCAGTCATTTCTCCTTACCTCACATCATTCAGCCCTAAAGATATCCTAATCGAAGTGTGATTTCTCCATCCACGTAACCCTTTCGGCTACGGTCCTAATTTACAAACTTAAGCCTCTTATTGAAACTGTTTAATCATGGAAAGGATTTAGATAGAGGAGACAACACCTAGTAGGTAGATCGAGACTTAGGAAGGATTGATTTAGTCTTTAGTATCTGATCAACATGCGAAATTTGCAAGTATAAGATAGCGGAGGTAAAAAGTGAAAAGAGAAGAAGGGGGAAGACGCTGGCCTTTATAGGGAAGAAGAAGAAGACGAAACGACGATGACCGGTAGAACCGCTCAAAGCAACATCGTTCGGCATCAGTTTGTTCGGCATACGTGGGATGTTCGGCTTCGGTGGTATCGCTCGGCCTTCACACTACGTTCGGCACACACCTCCACAACTAAAATTCATAAGAAAAACAACCCCCAAGTGTGATGGGCCAGGGATTGAAGCAAAGCACAAAGGACACGTAGTACAAAGCGCATCACGTTCGGCCACGCGATACGCTTTGGAGGGGGAAGTGTTTCCTGGAGATTTGGCCGGGCAACTCGGTACTCGGCTCCTCTGGATCGTTCGGCATATCATCACAGTCGGCATCCAGTAAGTACTCGGCATTTAGGAGCGCTCGGCATAAGGGGACACTCGGCAGAAAGGCACGCTCGGCATTTAGGGTGTCCGGCACTCAGAACGCTCGGCATTCCTGGACCATTCAGCATTCTAGCCTCGCTCAGCCTCTTCCTCGTTCGACATCAATTCTCGATCGGCCTACACCCTCACTCAAAACATCGCACCATTCGGCATAAGGATGATGGTTTGGCATTTGACCGTTCGGTATGTCCGGGTCGGCACACAGAGTCTACCCCATTTGGGACATGATATCCAGCTACCAGGCCCACCGGGGAAGTCCAACCCACCTTCGTCTATAAATAGAGAGGTAGGGGCACAGTGAAAGGGAGGATTTTTTTTAGGACACTGGGGAAACTCTACCGCATTCAACGCTCTTTCAAGACTTAGTCTTTGGTTTTGCAATTGTGTTCAAGTAATTATAAACGGATTGTATCTGTAATCAACTATTAAGGAAATCAATAGAAATCAAGTTCAAAGTGGATGTAGGCAGTTATGCCGAACCACTATAAATTTGGTGTTCTTGTTCTCTACACTGAAATTTACATATTTTTCTCTATTTTAATTTACCTTCATCATTAATCTCTCTACACAATCTTTTTAAGAGTGTTAGTGACTAATTTTGGTTCTAACATTATACAAATAAAACTTTCTAATTTAATCATTTCAAGCTTGAATATTTATCCAAATCTTGAAATTATACTTGAAATTATCTTTCAAGATAAAATTTAGGAATTAAATTTCCAATAAATTCCAAACTATTTAGAGATAAATAAATGCACATATACTATATATATATATATATATATATCCATTCAAATTTAAGTCATATATCAGCATATGTTATAAATCTAGTCTTATTTTAGAAATTCAAACCAATTAAATTTCCCAAAACAAAATTGTAGCAAGATTACAGAACGGTCTCTTCACTTCGAAACTCGAAAATGAATGTCGATGATGCTGTATTCATCACCGAAGTAATTTTCCAGCGACAAAGAGAAGAGCACTAGTTTATAAACTTAAATTCTTTGGAAACAAATTTCTATTCGAAAATACTCTAAATACTATATCCTTTAAAACTTTAAATACAAGTTTTGAAATCCATCGGAATTAAATTCTCAAATTCTTGTTTTAAGTTCATTTTAAATTTCCAAATAAATTTATAACCATGTTTATAGTTCAATTATATTTATATATGAAACAAGAGATAATGATACATAAAATCAATTATTATTTCTTAATAACCAATTCAATAAAATCCAAAAAAAATTTATAATACAGTTGCAAAATTTATTTCATTACTAAATTTGAAAAAACATATTGTGTCAGTTTACTATGTTCAAGTGTTTTGGAAATCTTATCGATAGCGTTGATCAGACGAATTGATCAGAAACCAAAATCAACATCAACAACTCAAACAACACAATATATAAAACATTTTGAATATTAGTTTACAAATACACTTCAAGAATGATTTGAAGATAAGTTGGAAACAAAGATGAGATGAAAATAGGAAGATGGATAAGCTTACATAAATCGCGGGCAACCTTAACCGAGTCAACCGTGACTTAAAGAATAAGATTGATGTGGATTTCAGGGTAAATCAACATTCGATCTCAAGAGATAGAGTTCGGAATTATAAGAGATACCAGCATCTAAACCAAGGATGTAAAATCTCTGGTGAATCGATGCTGTTGTAAAGGAGTTTCACCCCTTTAGAAATAAATTTGAGATTGGAGGAACCGCCGATTCATTATAAAGATTATTCGAGGTGGAGTTATGGGATACTCCAGAAACAAAAGAAGACGCATAGTGAGGGACACGAATGGATTTTGGAACCGCGGGGAACGTTCCAAAATTCAAAGGAATCGAGTCAAAAGGAAGAGATTCAAACTCGAATGTAAGTGATTCTGTAAATTCGTTTACCATATACGCTGAGTTTTGCCTAGAGCTACCAAAGCTCTGACACCAAATATAACGACGCGATATTTTCAACCATTCGCATCCACACATGTCAGACTTGAATTGCTCAAAATACCGTATTGTAAATAAAATTTGGCAAATCTCAGAGTATACAGTAAATAAATAATCACAGACAGAGTAAATAATAATGCAGCGGAATTAAAAGAGATAGTAGTTAATGAAGCTACTATATGAAAATAAGATACATCAGACTTAAACAAGATACAATAGAAGAGTAACAAGATACATCAGGTACAAATCAGAATATATCACTGGAATCACTGGATACAGAAAGAAAAATAGACGGTTGGATCTTCAAGCAAAGCTCCTACTCCGAAGGCGAGTCTTGAATGCTGAATCACTCAGTCTGATTCGAGCGTAAAGAAAAATACAAAACACTCGAGCCAGGACATAAATACTTATGAACTGTAAATCAACTCAAGTGAACAGTAACAAAATGCATCAGTAACTTAAAGGATGCTTGGGATCGCCCATCCTTTAAGGATCCGTTAAACTAACTACTATGTAGTAATATTGCACTATTATAATAACGTCTACATAAAATAAACTTACTTTTAATAGCGTTGAAGGGTTACCCATATAGCCCCCAACACGTAATAGTCCAAGTAGTCCATCCAGCATCATCATACCTCCAGATCGGGAGACTACCCTAAATACTCCATGGGCTACGGGAGAGAAAAAACTCGTAGTAAAGGGTCGGTATGGTAGGTGACATGACACAACTAGGCAATGCCAGGGTAGATATACCAATTACGCTTCCGGGCTGATGGTAACGTAGCAGCCACTACGCCCACCTTGGAACACACTCCTAATCAAAATCGAAGGATAGCCATCAAATCAATCACAAGTAATAGTATAATATCGAAGGAATGTGTCCGATCGAAGGAATGACCTCACTTGGCCCATCGATCAATCCTGTTTTAGCCACCTTATGCTAACTCACGGGAGTTGGGTCCACGTAATATACCTCAAGAACGTCGCCACCATCCTATTTCGTTCTGGAATCTCCACCGCGTACACGGTTTGTAAAGTGGTTTTCGGAGTTATCAGAGAGTATGAAAACTTTCGATCCCGGTTTCTTTAACAACCAATCGTTATTTTAACGCCATGGTCATTTCAAAATAGTTTATACTTCAAAAATCAAATCATTTCATTTCAAACTATATTCCTTCAAAATAGTTTATACTTCGAAACCAAAACTATTTTTGTTTCAAAACTATATCCAAATCAACACGATATCATTTCCATTTCAAACATATATTCACTTTCGAAAATCATAATACTTTCAAAGTTATAACTCTTTCGAAACCAAATTACTTGAAATCATTACACTTTGAAAATCATAACATTTCGAAATCATACATTTGGTATCATGAAACATTCCTTTAATTCTTTACATTTCACAAATTTATTAAATTAAACCCATATCTTCAAATTTCCAATTTAATTTAATTCAAACCATCAGTTTCAATTAAGTTCAGGTTCCCAACAAACCATTTTAAATCTTATAAATTTCAAATATAGATTTAATCCACAAAATAAACTATTCAATCTTTAATATGTTTCAAAGCTTAAATATCCCACATTTCAAAACTAATTTTTATAATTTCACATATCTCAAATTTAACTTCATTATTACTTAGTTTTGATATATTCATTTCATAAATCCAATATCATTTAAATAACCAGAATTACAAGTAAACAAAATATCTTTCATACTAATGTAAACTTCAAATATTCATTTATCGAATAGATCAAAATAAAATTTCATTCCATATTCATATTCTTTATCAAAGTAAAGATCAAATCATTTCCAAACCAATTCAATCATCAAAATATCATATCCATTCAAAACCTCATTATTAAATCATTATTTGAATTCAAATTCAAATATTTAAATTTAAATATCATTACAAAACACATTTCAAAATTTCATTTATCTCATTACATTTCATTCCATTTAACACATAACCAAGTAAACCTTATTTAAATTCAAATTCAATTTAAATTTCTTAAAATTAGAATTTAAATATTAAATTATATTCAAAACTCCTTAAATTTCACAAATAATCTATTCCAAAAGTTAAATCATTTAACACTTTAAAATTTAACTCAAATAGTGTTAAAATCTATAATATTTCAAACGTTGTCAAAATATGGTAACGACGGCATTTACAAAGTGCTATCGTAGCTTATAGTTTCCAAAATAGTTTAGTTCAAGAATAACGGCATTTATAAATAATAGATATTTAGTTATTTCAAACATAGTTAAGTTCAAAACAACAACATTTTAAAGTGCTGTCATAAAACTACAGCATTTTAGAAATGCTATTAATAAAATTCTAGATTTTATTATAACTTTTTAAAAAACATTAAGACTTCAAAATTTTAGCAAATTTTAAACTTATAAATCATATTTCTAGAGTTTAAAATTTCACATTTAAATACTTTTAACATAGGATTTAGCACAACAAAAATTTTAAATCAAATATTCAATTTAAAACTAACTTTCATTTGTTAAGTCAAAATTCACTGTTTATTTGCTTATAAATTAAATAAAACTTAACATTTTACTTCAAATATCATTTCAAACTTTAAATTTAATTTACATTATTTACTTACATTTTAAAAATATAATTTAAAGTCAAAAATCACATTTACTTCAAATTTACATACTTAAATTTAGAAATTCAAAACTAAATATTTAGTATATTTTTAATTCAAAATTTAATACTTTAAAAAACATATCTATATAAAAATCATTTAAAAGTATACCACGGGGTCTATATAAAATTTTCTAACCAAGGTCAAGTGATACGGATATATATCATTTCAATCCGTAATTTACAAAGAAAAATCTAGGTTCTATCATTTCAAACCCGCATTCCCAAGTAAATAAAAATAAATAAAAATCGCTCAAGCCTATTATTTCAGCCCATAATGATTTTTACTTATTCTAAAGTCCGTTCGGGTGTGTATCATTTCAACCCATAGTGATTCTATTCTAACAAGGAACTTGTAGTGTGAACATATGCATAAACAATATAAACAATGTTAATGTCACAATATAATGTCATTTATCAAATGTCAGGTGATAATTAACAAAGTTAACATGGAAATAACATGGCATAGTATATCGTATGATCATCATGAACTTGCATAACATTTTTAATTACTAAACACTTGACATCAATTTACGATTTCATAAGTAGAAATGCCAGAGTGAGAAGGACTCACCTTTTCAAGCCGGAGATAGCCAATCAAAACACACAGAACAAATCCAGAAAGCACGATACGGCACGATACGGCACGACATGATTTAAATGAGAGAGATAGCCAAGATATGACCTTGTAAACAACCAATAAAACAAAGCAACATATACATGAATATTCAGTACAAAACAATATTGAAATGAATTGAAATAAAAAGCAATGCTGGACAAAATAGTTAGACCTTGCTTTTGACCATCCAAAAGCTCGACCAAAGGAACATATGCTTGGCCATTTATGTGTGTTTGGGTCAAGTATGGTATCATGACTCACGGCTAGGAGATGAAGGTGTAGAGTTGCAACATAAAACATACATAGGGTCAAGGCTAAATAAGTGGAGTTTTTTGTGACATTCTTGGCTCGGCCATAGGCATGTGGTGGCTCGGCCATGCTTGTTTCAGATCTGGTCAAAGGTTATGTTAGTGGCTAGAGGTCATATCTTGATGGTGGTGGAGCTAGGGTAGGTGGCCAAGGCAAGATATGGAAGTGGTGTTGAAGTATTGGTCGGCTAGCATGGTTTTCATGGAATTTTTGCAACTTTTGCGGTGATTGCTTCTCTTGGCACTCACGACCTGTTATGGATAGAGGAGAGAGATGGTTGTAGGCTGTGGATGATGAGGAGGAGATGATGATGGTGGTTGGTGGAGGTGATGGTGGTTATGGCCAAGCAAGATTAGAGAAGGCTAGGCATAAATCAAAGCAAAAGAATGAAGAAAACAAGAGAAAGAGGAAGCCATTACTCTTTTTTTGTTCTCAAATGGAAATAGCCGTGAATTGAATGAGATGAGAAGAAAATTCACGTGAAATACAGAAGGAAATGCACGGCCAAAGTAAAAGAATGAACGGCCAAACAATGAAAAGGCAAAGGAAAGGAAAGGTCACAAGCAAATGAAAGGACTTTGACTCTTGAAATTTCATTTTCTTTTAAATTAAAATAAACTAAATAAAATTAAGAAAATAAAATAAAATACGGAACAAAATAAAGTGAAAAAGAAAATAAATAAATAATTTAAGGAAAAATAGAAAATAATTAAGAAAATAGCTAATATATTGAAACTAGCATTTAAAAATATAAACAATGTACAATAAACATTTAAAAATTATAACCACACTTTTAAAAATGTTTTAAATATATATATATATATATATATATATATATATATATATATATATAACATGTCATATTACACATATATTCAAATTTAGAACAATATATGACAACAAAAAATATTATTTTTATAAATTAAAATAAACAATTTTGCTAAATAAATCAATTTACACACAATATTGTAAAAAGCATAACTTTCACAATATAAATCAGATTTTAATGAAAGGAAAAGCAGTATTCTTGAAATTTTATTTATTTTCATAATAAAAGATAAAATTCAAAAATTCAAAAATTTAAATTTTAAATTTAAAAGTCAAAGTTTGACCAAATTGACCAAAATTCACATTTTTGGAAAATATTCTATTTAGTCAGGTTTGAAATTATAATTCATATGCAAATAAAAATTTATATTTAAAATAACAAAATTATTCATTTTAATAAATAAAATAAAGTTTTATCCATAAATAAAATAATGTTTTTAAATCAAAAATCTAATTAAAATAATTAAAAGATACAATTAAGATAATTATAAAATACAGGGTAGTTACAATTTCCTTCTACTTGAATAATTTTTAGATCCATAATTTCTGAGTCTATCCCATACTTACATAAACTCTATTCAGTATTCCAATATCTTTCAAAGATTGTTCCTTCCGGTTATAATTTCAATAAGGGAAGTTTGAATATATAACAAATATATATAACCTCATTATGCCAAATCAATATTTCTTCAAGTTCGATTACCTTTCAAAGTTATTTGTAATATCACTTCTTATAAAGTGAGTTTCAATTATAGTACTGTCCAATCCTCATTTTAAATTCATCATATTTTTCTCAAAATAGACTATTTTACTTCAAAATCTTTTTTACCCTAATATTTTGATTTCGATCTCAAATTCCGAATGCTTCGGGTTTCAATTTGGGTTATAACCCTCAATTTTATCACAATTAGTATTTAAATCCATGATTTAAATATAATCAACTTCCACTCTAACTAGTTTGAATTTAGAAAATAGCTTGAATAGTTGTTGAATAGTTAAATAGTAGATAAAAGATAGTTTGAGTTTTAAAAGAATGGTTTGTATAGTAAATAGCTTGGAAAAATCCAAAACAATTTGAATATTCAAGAAGATAGATTTTAAAATAGTTTATATTATAAAAAAATTATTTGAAAATAGTTTCAGAGTCAAACTGATTCAATTTCCCATCTCCAATTCAAATCAATTTTCAATTTCCATTTCCTTTTAAAATTGGTTCAATCCAAATTCCAATTCGAATTAGCTTCGATTCCTATTACAATTAATTCAATTCATTTCCAATTTGAATAAATTACAATTCCATTCTCAATTTTCTACCATCTCGATTTATATATTTTCGAGTTTGGGTAAGAGTTCAAATCTTTTTAGAAAAAATCAATTTTCGGAATTCAATTTATTTCCGAATTATAGCTTCAAACTTTTAACCTGATTCTTTGAACAATTCTGGTTGACAAGTTCATTTTCAACATTTCGAATTTAGGTCAAAAATAATTCCATTTCCATAGATTCAGTTTTATCTCTATTTAATATCAGGGTTGGATATATATCATTTCAATCCACATCATTATTTATTCGAAATAATCTAACCTACATTTTTATATATACTGTAAATAACAACTAGGATGATAGTGCGATATGTCAAAATAAATAAACATTCAAATCATCTAAAACATTAATCATAAGCATCCATCACACATTCCCAGAATTCGAAATTCGTTTTATTTCAAAATCATTTTGAAACCATACATAACTTCTTTTTCAATTTAACCCATTTAACTTCCATAAGTTAAATCTTAATCCCACCATGAAATTTCCAATTCAGGTTATAAGTTCAAAACTTATTTAACTTGTCCTGAGTTAAATTTCGAATTCATCCAATCCATCAAACCATACTCAAATTAAATTTACATGCCAAATCCAATTCTTGTTAATATCACCTTCCACTTGTAAGTTCAAAAACTTACCTTTCTTTGGGTTATAATTTCCCATTTTAAGGGGGTGTGACGACCTGGATTTTTCAACGATGAATTTGGAATATTTAAATGGTTTTAAATATTAATTTTGGATTATGAATTGATTTTGAATATGAAAAGTTTAGTTTTAGTTTATAAAATAAATTCAGAATCTAAGATATAACGATTTATTGGACGAATCAACCTTTGAATTATATAATTGAAATTTGGGCAAAATTATTGAATCTGGAGTTTTAAGTTTGTTAAAAATATATTAAAGGCTTATAAAATTTATATTGATAATACTGAAGGTCATAGAAATGTTAAAATTGAATTTAAAGTGATTTGTTCAGTTTTAAAAATATATCGTTTAAATCGACATTTAAAAATTGCCTCCCGAGGCACAGTCTCGGATTTCGATAAAACCAGTTTTATTGGATCCATAAAATTGTATTATTATTGGATTTCAATTTTCGTACTGTTTGGAGTTATCGTGTAGTCATTTAGTTTATAACGCACTGAAATCTATGTCAAAAATTTAATATAAATAACTGGGTCCAAAAAGCTATCTTCTCCACACGATTGAATTAGGACCAGAAACCTTTTCCATTGCATTCAGAATATGGGTATAACATTATAAACGCCTAGTGGAACGTCTCGTTAGGAGATCAAGATTTTGTGTTCCATTGATCTAATTAATATATATACACACACCCCTGTCAACCTTAACTGAATCCTTCACAACGATACTTTTTCCTTTCACCTTCAGAAAACTATAGCTCGTCTGCTACACGCTACCATCTTTTCATGTTTCCCTGTTCTTCTTTTAAAAACACACACCCTCCCATTCCTTTCAATCTAATCCACAGTCGAAGAAAAAAATATACGAAGGAAAAAAAATAGTGACCTATCCCCTCTTTACTCAAAGTTTGAATCGTTCTCACTCAAAAAAATATGTGGGAACCGCGTTCGAATCGAGTCGGCAGGACTCGATGTGGTTCCAATCGCCACTGTTTGGGCTCGCGTATGAAGGCGCGATGACGTGATGGGAGTGGAGATCTTGCGATGGCGATGAAATAGGTCATGATTTCGATTTGCAAAGGGGAGATGAGCTCGAAGGGCAACACGAGGGAGCGGCAGCTCGATCGAGGAGTTCGGTGGTCTGGACCGTTGTCGTGGGCGCGGTTTCATCGTTATGATGGAAGTTAGGGCAGAAGTTCGGTGCGCTCGTGGAACTAAGGACAGTGAGGTATCAATTTAATTTAAATATATATATATATATATATATATAAATATATATTAAATATATACATATGAGAAATTGTAATATATATGCAGAGAAAGAAATCTCTAAAGAAACCAGACTGCTATTTTTCAAATGTGTGTATTAGTTAAGTTTTTATTTTGAGAAAAAGAGGAAATTACTGTTTTTACAAATGTATATATATTGAAGAAATTTTTACAGTAAAGGAATGCACTGTTCTGTTATTTACAAAAAATTATATAAATAAAAATATATCTATATAAAAGGATGCATACACCTATTTTAAATATGTATAGGTAAAATGAAAATTAGTTTATATAGATAAAGCCTAGAAAAAAAATAGAAATTTTGAATGTTGAAGAATTTATGTAAAAAATAGATTTGGAATCTATAATTTTTATAAGTGCATATGTAGCTTCAAAAGAAAAATAAATGTACAAGTACATATTTTAGTTTACTAGTTATTTTAAAATAATGTATTTTGGTGACTAATCAGTTCAATTAACATGTTTAATTATTTTTAGTTACCAGAAATTTTTTTGAAGGAAAATATTAGTTTAAAGGTAAATTATTAGTTTAAATTAAATTTATTAAACAGTGATTGATTATTCGATTTGTTCGAATATTAATAAATCATATAATTGTTTATACAAGGTCAAAAGTCATGAAAACATGTCGAGACGGTAATGGACTGCAAACAAAAAGCAAAGGTGAGATTTTCTCACTCATTTGGATGACCTTATTTAAATTCAAATGTTAAATTTAAATTATTGGATGATTTGTTGGATTGATAGATTTATAATTATATGTTGGATGATATTATATATATAGTAGTGTATATATAATGGAGTGATTAATATTCCCGCATTATATAGCGGATGACCCTTTATACCACAAAATCCCCCTCGAAGTGGGTTTTGATATTTTATTTGTTGACTAACATATGTGGATGCAAGAAAATAGGTTGGAGGGATCCAACTGGATTCCTCAAAAATATTTATTGTTTTATATATATATATTGATATACGACAGGGTGGATAAATTGATATGGATTGTATAAATTGAAATTGTTAAATGTTAAATGGCATGGGAATTAAATTTGGATATTTTTAAACACAATAATTGTAACGACCCGCCATTCATCTCCACAGAATGGCGCATCATTAATAAGAAAGAAAGGGATAGAAAAGAGAAAGAAAGAGAAGAAAGAGAAAAAAGAAGAAACAACACATCAGAATCTAAACAGCGGAACAAATAAATTATATTAATACATAAGATATTACATAGTATCATATACAACATCTATCAGAGATACACAGCTTATACATCACAAACTAGACACTTATAAACACCTGTCTAATTATACATCTCAATACACTATACATATATCAACACAGCGAAACACTATATATATCTACTCGCTGAAGCTTCCTGCTCCATTGCTCCTCCATAATTCGTCAAAGCTAACCTGAATCTCTTAGCTACTCGTAAAAAATTGAGTACCCAAGAGTTTAAGAAAAACAGAAGATAAACTCCGGGTCAGACATGGGTCTGGTGTGAGTAACAGGTTAAGGTTGTTTAACTTTGAAAAAACATTTGAAAACAAAAGGTATCACGTAAGACTTCCCACATATAAACATGGAAAAGTTTTTACCTTACGCTAACCAAAACATTTGATAGGAAATCTAGTGATATTATAATAGGTCTAGGGTTTTCAAGTAAATAGAAAATAGCCAAAATTGTTACATTCATTAAATTCTGGCTACTAGCACAAAAGTGGGTAATATAATCAAAACCGTTGGCACTTGTTGGATTTTGGATTCCATCAATGGCAGGGCTACTGGGGTACCGCCCGTCACAGTACGTGGCCTAGATCACCGTACCGAGGATTACTCCCAATCCCCAGCAACACAAAGCCGGAACCATCCCTTACTGGACAGTCCCGAACAAGACAACCCCACAGTTGGTGCGCATATCCAACTGCCCACTAAGCCGAATAAAAAGGGACCTATAGATAGGGGGAAATCTCGTCCTACTTGGGCATGACCCACTTAGCCTTGTCGCACCTCTCTTGTTTTAGCCATTCTCGGTTGATGAGGCTTGAGGCTACGATTACCTTTATAGAACACATTTATCTTAAAATGCTCATCGTCCACCTGAAGATGTTCTGAAAGCATTCAATCCATACAAGTTCGTTCCGGGTTCGAACGAAACCGAAGGCATTATCTCGTTACACTCATTTTGGAATCAGCCTCAGAGTTAACGACAATAACCCTTGCACTCTGAGTCTTCATCTAGAATCTGAAAGTACTGCCCCGTTAAACTCATATTGGAATCACCCTTAGAGTTTTAACGACGAATAGTCCTTACACCTCGAGTCTTCACTCTTCACTTGAGATTCACGACCTATCGTTAATTTGGATCGATGTGGTTTTCGGATATCCAAATCTGGAAACCTGATCCCGGTCTCATTGAAATCCAAAGACTATCTTTTAAAGCCAAGTTGTTTTAGGGTTTAAAACAATTAAATTTCATTATCTATATACACACAGATAGATAATTCACAAATCACAATAGATAATCAACATTATCATCACAACAGATAATCCACATTATCATTATCAAAAGACAATCCATATTATCATCATAATGCAACTAATGCATCCATGTCACACAACATTACCTATCTCATTTTTGAGATTTCAAACCATTCAAGGCAATATCATCCATTCACAAGCAATGATTAATAATCACACCAAATATAATTAATTTAAAATGAATTAAATTGATTACTCCAATCTCTAATTAATTTAAAGTGAATTAAATTAATTACTTACATCAATATAAATCTTGCTTACATATTCATTAATTAATTAAAAATTAATTAATTAATTATTCTCTAATTATCCACCTTAATTAATCACCCTTGATTAATTATTCTTTAGTTAAATTCTAGTAATTATCCTTTAATTAATTTCACAAATTAATTATCCTTAAATAATTACAGTAATTAACCTCTAATTACTTCATTAATTAATTAAGTATAATTAATTACGTTGATCCTTAATTAATTACATTAATTAATTACCTTTAATCACTTATCATTAATTAATCTTAATTAATCAATCTTTATTACATCATTAATTATACCAATTAACGATCCTCAATTAAATTTAAATTAATTACTTATTTAAATTAACTACATTAAGCAATTAATCTCAATTAAACCATAATTATTAATCACCTTTGATTAATCTCATTCTGTAATTAACTACCTTAATTACTTCATCAAATTAATTACTCCTTAATTAATTATCTTTAATTAATCCCTTGATTAATTATACCAAGTAATTTAATCCAAATTACTTTCACAATTAAACCATCTTCCACTAATTACATCCAGTAATTGTCATTAATTACTTCACTAAGTAATTATACTTCATTAATTACATTAAGTAATTATTCATCAAATCATCCAGTGTTTAAAATTAATTAAACTTAATTAATTAATCTAAACTAATCACATTAAACTCAATTAATTACATAAAGTAATTGATTCCTTAATTACTTCCATTAAGTAATTAAACTTAAATAAATTTCTCAATTGATTATCATAAATAAATTAATCTAATTAATTATTAAAAATTAATCACATTAATTAATTATTAAATAATCACAAGTTAATGAACATCATTAACAATTAAAAATTCTTTAATTACTTTCCTAAAGCAATCAACTTATATTAATCATTATTAAATTTCAAATTAATTAATCTTTAACAACCAATTAATTAACCTTTAATTATTTAATTAATTAATTGTTAACTGTAACTTAATAAATTCATAATTACTTTATTAATTAATTCTTAATTATTACTTAATATTCTAATTAATAATCCTTAATTACAAATTAATTATCCTTAATTAATTAATCTCAACTATTAATTAATTAATTTAAGCCTTTAATTACTTATTTAATTAATCCAAATCATTAGTTAATTAAATAAATAAATTATCCATTTAATTTTCTTATAAATTTAGTGAATTATAAATCATTAAATTCTAATTTACTTTAAGATAAAACTTTATTCTTAATAAGGATCAAGTTATCATTTACAAAGTACTTTAACCAATTTACTTTAAATTTACTTCCAAATATCATTTTAAATTTAAGATTTAAAATGAATATAAATTATCTTTAACAAAGTTTAAAACACATTTATAAACCTTTTCATTTCATAAGTTAAAGAAATACTCATTTAATAAAGAAGTTTAAAAGGATTTAAAAACCAAATTCATTTTTTAAATTCAAATCAATTTAAACTACACTTTAAACATTCAAAATTGTTTTAATCATTTTAAATTTAAAAACTTTCCTTCAATTCAAAACTGGAATACATATTTAAATTTGAATTTAGATAAACCTTTAGATTTTAAAACTCTACTTACATTTTTAAACTTTATTTTTAAAATTCAAACTACTTAAACATTTTAAAGTAATTTAACAATTCAAGTTTTAAAAACTTTATTTATTTTTAAAAACAGAGATTTAAACTTAAACCCAGATTGAAAACTAGATTTAAACCTTATTTAAAACTTTACTTTCATTTAAACTCGGCTTTTAAATTTATTTTAAAATTTAAAACAGAACAACAGGTTTCTGTTTAAAACCCGTTACTATATCTAAACCCGAGCTACTTAAATTCCTGCTTCGAGACAAATCAACCTCATCTTCGGGCAAACTACCCAAAATCACGAGTAAAACTCGAGTTCAATCTTCAGCTCAAACCAACAAACAACAGCATCCACACATGAGCACCGTGCACCTGCATAATAATCTTGATCGATTCCGACTAAGTTCGACGATCTTCCCGCATCGACGAACAACTCCTCACTCCATCCCGATCATCACATCACTCACATACAACTTGAATTTAAATTCGAGTTCAAATTTTAAAACCTGGAACAGAACAGAACAACCCCCACCAAACCTGTCAACGCTTCATCCACAGCCCTCCAACCACCAGTAGTTCTGTAACACCGGCCACAGTCTCGTCTACGACCACACCACCATCTCCCAAAATTACACTACACTCGCTATAGAAGACATGGCTGGTCGATCAACCTAACCTAGTTAAACTAGGGTCCAGAAGGAATTTCGCCACCGCTGCCTCCTCGATGAAATGCATCGCCATCCAGTATTTTTCCAAGCTTCACTGATCACTCCTCCATCCACTGGAAGAAACCCAACCCTTCCAAACTCATAGATCACCAGAAATCCCCAAAAACAGTGCAATTCAAAACTGCACCTTTAATCCTAATCTAAAAATTATGATTTTAGTGTTATAAATCATGATTTGGTTTATGTATTCATTTCCTAATACTGAATCTATAAATTTCACAGTTTGAAATTTAATTTATTTAAAGCACGCACTAATGTTTGGTTTTACAGGGATACACAGGCTTTAATTTAACTTGATTAAATTTTTAAATCCTAGTTTGATAGAAATTGGAGCTTGTAGAATTTCATGCTAAATTGAACGTCTTGGCAACAACCGGAATCTCGATGAGTTAAACTCACCTTTTTTATTAACCGGTATATTATAGTTGATAAAAATATTTGATTGGATGTTCGAATGATTTACTGTTTTACCGGTTGGTTTGGTTTCATTCCTACCTCTAGAGTGGAAGACCTTTTATATATACCCGCCTAGTAGCAGATGACCTATATTATATAATTATATAATGTTTTTAATGTAAGGGGACAAGTTGGAGGGATCCAATAGGATTCCTCACCATTGTTGAATTTTATTTATATATACATGTTCATGTATATATATGTGTGTGTGTGTGTGTGTGTGTATATGAGTTGTGATGTAGGGGGACAAGTTGGAGGGAACCAATAGGATTTCTCGCCATTGTTGAATTGTTTCCAATAATACTACTGTTATATGAATCATTTGATATCAAACCTGATTTCTTAACATTGTTATATGTTCAAAACATAAACCCAATAGTGATAGAAAGTCAATAATCAATATTGGTTAAGAGTTGGATAGCTATTGGCCTTAAATTAGTATTTTAAAAATACTACAAATCACCATTTGAGTTGGAGTTGGTTTTTCAGATAGGAAACAATTTTAAATCTGAAATTGGTTTCAAAAATATTTTGTTTCGAAGGATCTAACTTTTACTTTACTTCAACCCTCTATCCGTCTTGTCTAAGTTATTTATTTATATTTAATGGTATTTTAAAGATTATTTATTTATATTTAGTTTTGTTTTAAGATTATTATATTTAATGTTATTTTAAAGATTATTTATTGTATTTAATGTTTGTGACAGTCCACATTTCGAAAGGTTTAAATTGGCAATACTCCACACATGTCCAATCTAAACAATCTGAAACATAGATAATCATTGGGGTTAAAAAAATAAGAACAGAAGAAGATACAAAAACAGAATCTCGCAGTGGAACAACAAAATATAATAATCAAATAAATAGTTCATGAAGCTGTTTATATAGTACATTTGACTATAATCTACATAACATTTATCAGACTTATACATATACAACAGAAAAAAATATAATAATGCAGCAGAAAACATGATGCAGGAATAATAATAGTAATAATATACCAAATCTTCGTCTTCGTCCTCCAGAATAAGTCTTCAATAAGCGGAAAAACTCAGGGCTGACCCAAGTGTAATGAAAAGACAAAACACTCGAGTCAGAACTAAAATATCATTATGTAAGTCAAATCGATATCGCATATAACATGAGTGTAACAGCGTCAGAGACTTTTACGGGATTTCACATCTGCTATCCAGTGTATAACGTGTGTGCAATAACTCAAGAGATGTTACGGGATTTTCCATCTCTTAAGGATCCGTCAAAATATTTATATATAGTAGAATACGCTATGTATATAATGTCTACTCAATAAAGTAAATATTTTTCTTAGCGTTAAGGCTTTACGTTAATCCCCCTTAATGTGTATTTAAGCATTGTCGTACAGTTTGCATATAAAACACCTGTTAAACAGTTGGTGGATATGGATGCGCAGTGATACGACAACACCAAACCAAAATCGTATGGGTCTCATTTAGGGATAAAAGTATGACAAGGCATGTGAGGCAATGCCCAAGGTAGGATACTACCAGTTTACCCTTCCCGGCTAGTGGCAACGCATCAAAGCCATGATCGTCAACCGCGTCCAACACTCCTATAATCCGAAGGGTGCGCACCAATCAATCACAATGTAAATGATGGTATTTCAAAGAAGTGTGTTCGCTCGGGGTAGCTAACCCACTTAGCCAGTAGCGCTCCTGTTTTAGTCATTTCAAATTGGCACAAGTGCCAGACTAATCCATCATCGTTCTCTTTCTTCAAATCCAACAAACGACGCCAAATCCAACCACTTCATTGTGGATCATCACTCCACGTACATAGTTGTCAAAGTGGTTTCGGCATCGACAGAGAGTATGCCCATATCCGGCCCCAGTCTCTTTAACAACCAAACATCGTTTTATAAACCAGTTGGTACTTTTACGTTTCGAAAACAGTTTATACTTGATATCAAATTCAATTCGAAATCATCATATTTACTCAAAATATACCGTTTCATTTCAAAATCCTTTTCGCATTAATATCTTGATTTCGATTCTAAAATTGTTTCAAATTCCAATTTAGGTTATAACTTCATTTACCAATTCGTATTTAAACCCATGATTTAAAAATAAACATTTCACCCCTTTGACCAGTTTGAAATTTTTAGACAATAGTTTAAATAGTTTTAAAATGGTTTAAAACAGTTAAAAATAGTGTAAATGGTTAAAATAGTTAAAATAGTTTAAATGGTTAAAATAGTTTAATATAAAATAGTTTAAGTATTAGAATGGTTTATATAGCAAAATAATTTGGAAAACCAAAATACTTTGTATATTTAAGAAGATAGCTTTTAAATAGTTTTATATTAAATAATTAATTTGAAAATAGTTTCAAAGTCAGATCGATTCAATTCCAACTTCCCAATTCAATCAATTCCAATTTCCATTCAATTGATCCAATTTCGATTTCCACTCAAATCAATTTTAACTTCGATTTCAATTAATTCGATTCCACTTTCAAATTCAATTAATTCAATTTCAATTTTAATTTATATCGATTTCAAGCTCGATTTTCAAGTATGGATTCAAAACATTTAAATTAAATTATCCTTAAATATTCAATTTAAAATCCCAATCTTCAAATATAATTCTACTCCGAGCTCAATTTCGAAATATCGTTTTTATATCACTTTTACTTAGTAGTATTCAAAGTTCGAATAAAAGGTCAATCTTTTAAAACAAATCAATTTATGAAATTTAGTTATATTTCGATTTTAACTTTAAAATCTCAACCTCAATTATTTAGGAGACAAAGTATTTCTGAAAGTGTCGCCTTTGAAGAATATTATTCGATTTGGAAGGAAAGGAAAGCTAGCTCCGAGATTTGTTGGTCCGTTTGAGATTACGGAAAGAGTCGGAACATTGGCATATAGAGTTGCATTACCAGAGAAGTTCGCCTGTGTGCACAATGTGTTTCACGTCTCACACCTTCGCAAAGTTGTGCACGATCCATCTATGACTATTCCCACTGCTCAGTTGGAAGAGATGGTTATTGAGCCTGATTTGACTATTGAGCGTAAGCCGCTTCGGATAGTTGATCGTGAGACAAAGCAACTTAGAAGGAAGTCGGTTAATCTCGTCAAAGTCCAATGGAGTGCAGATGAGCGAGATTGCACATGGGAGACAGAGGATAGTATTCGGGATTCAAACTACGAATTACTAATTTCAGGTATAATTAAAATTTCACAAAATCTATCTTGAATTTTCTGCTTATTTCATTCCTACTTCAATCGTCTCGTTCCTTTTCGAGGACGAAAAGTTTTGAGTGGGGGAGATTGTAACGACCCTGATTTTTTTTAGCCCAATTTAAATTTTAAATTCATCGTTTCGGGATAAAAATTTTGAAATTTATAAACGATCTCAATTAACGTCCAAATTTTTTTATGAGATGCGTCTAGTTAGATATGAATATAAAAAAAATTTCGTTCGAAAATATTACAGTAAATTTCGTTTGCATTTTACTGTATATCAGTCCATATAAAGCTGCGTAAAATTTATCTTTCAAATCCAAATATTTTTACACGGTTATGTTGTAAAAATTATTCTGATCAAGATTATGTAGTTCGTTTCGTGTAAAACTGAAATCGCCTGCTCCGTTTAAATTGTTTTGCAAATCGTACAATTTAAGCGGCGTAATTCGAATTTTTATAAAACCATCGTATCGCAATAATCTGTGTACCGTTGGAAGCGCATCGTTGCACTGATCATAATGGTATATTTATTTGTGCGAATCAGAGTCCGACGGAAATTGTCGCGTTGATTTAACCGTTCCGGACGGACCGGGTACACAATTTCTACCCAAATTCTTTAACCTGTTTACAAAAGAAAGTTGAAAATAAGTTAGCTGAGGTGCATTCAATATGGCAGTTGGAAGATAGATGTTGACTTGAAAATTGGATGGCTTTTCGGAATTCAAAAATGAAATTTACTGCACCTAAATTTTCAAAATATAAAGTAATGAACGTACTGTTTCACTGCCTCATTTTTTTTTGCCATTTCGAAATCTTCAGGTACCACACTTTCTTTCTTCTCCATATTACTCTTCGTCCCCTTATTCTTTCTATAAAAAAAAGAGAGAACGTGTGTTCATGCATGGGTGTGAGATGCGAGTGTGGTTTGTGTGTGCGTGTATATGGTGTTGTGTGTGAAAAATGTGTGCGTGTGTTTGAAAAAAAAGGGAAATATGGGTTGAGTTACATTGCAACATGCTGGGGAAGGAAAAGGTTGAGTTGCATTGCAACATGCTGGGAAGAAAAATAAAGAGTGGATGGTATTGAGTTGTGAAGTGGCAGTGAGTTGCATGTACACAGTGTGTGCATGGGGGGGGGGGGGGGGGGGTAACGCATGCGTGTGTGAAGGGATGAGCTTTTTAAAGTAAAGTGCAGGCAAAAAAAAAAGAAGAAGAAGAAAAATGAGCGTGCGCGTGTATATGTGTTGGTGGTTGTGTGTGTCCAGCATGCTCAGGGGATGGGTAACCGTGAAAAAGAAAGAAAAAATGAAACTGAGATTTTTAAAATAGTTTTTAAATATTGCAGTATAGTATTACGCCAATATCTATTTTGGTTGCTAAAAATAGTAACCAAATTTTCTTTGCTTGTTGTGTGCAAAAGCAACCAGTTGAGTTTTTTGCAGCAGCATCAATCTTCAGTTTTTGTTCTTTTCCCCGTTGTCGGTAAGCGCATTTATATAAATTTATAAATTATATACAAACGTTCATTGTATTAATATCGTTTTCTTCCGTCGATATTACAGTGTCCGTTGTTCGCATTGTACCGACTCTATTCGTGTTTCTTCTTGCTTTGGACCAATTTCTTTATCCACGAAAGGTGAAATAAATTTTCACGACATATATTCTTATGCTAGTTTGGTTGATAACTGATTGCTATGTAATAATAAAGTTGAATGTTGATTGTTATTGCTAAGTGATAAAATATGCAAGTTAAAAGTGATATAGGATATTTAACAAAATTAAGTGAATTATTTAGGTTGAATGTTGATTAACTTGACCCCCCTTATATGTTGAACATGGACTAGTTAAATATGACCTTTTTAATTGTTAAGACTAATTGACACGTATAATTTGATAAATTCACTTTGAACCTTTGAACGTACATCTGATTTATTTGTTGTAGTATTGAAATTGAATCGAACGACAAGTGAAAAACCTAAATGTAATAATCTTTAATCTACATGAATGATAGTGTAGATTCTACAAATAATTATATTAATTTGCATAAATAACAAATGTAAATTAATACGATTATTTCAGGATTATTTAATAAAATTGTTGAATTGTTATGAATGGATGCTATTGCTTGTTTATTTACTTTGACACCATCCCAGCTATCACACTGCAAGTTCCCTTTGTATGTTTTGATTGTGAATTAAAATGGAATCGGGTTGAAATGATAGATACCCAAATAACTTTGACTCAGGATGGAAAATTAAATTTAACCCGATTGGTCAATGTTTTTATTTAAAATAAAATAAAGTTATTTGATTAATAACAAGGTTTGAATAAAATTGGAATTTAAATTCGAATGAATGTAAATGTGAATATTTGAATTTGAAACAAATATTAACGTCGAAATTGACAAAAGAACATTGTTTTAAAATTTAATTATTTGTTAATTAAATTTAGAATTATTTGATAATTAATTTTGAAGTTATTAATAATTAAGTTTTGAATTAATTAAAAATTTAGTTGGAAATTATTATTAATTAAGTTTTGAAATTAGTAATAATTAATTTGGGATTATTATTAATTAATTTGGAATTTTAAACAAATAAGTTTGAAATTATTAATAATTAAGGTTTGGAATTATTAATAATTAAGTTTTGAAATTGTTAATAATTAAGTTTTGAAATTGTTAATAATTAAGTTTGAAATTATTCATAATTAAGTTTTAAAATTTATTAATAAATTAAGTTCTAAATAATTTATGAATGGGTTTTGGAAATGATTAAAATTTAAGAAATTGAAACTATTGATAAATTGATGAGGTTGGATTATTTAATAATTGATTTAAATTGAATTCTTTGCTAAGTGAATGGAACTTTTTGAATAAGTGAAACTAAGTTTATTTAATTGAGTTTTGAAATTTGTAACTAAGAAAATAATAAATGAAATGAATTTCTTTAACAAGAAATTAAATGCGTTTATCGAAACAAATGAAAGACTTGAAATTTAAAGAATTGGATTCGACAAATTTAATATAAATTAAATTTGTAAGCTTTGATATAATATGTTGGACATAAGAAAGTAATGTATTTAACAGAAATTGTTTAATGATAAATTAATTAAATGAATATCGAATGAAATCGATAAATGAGTTTAACTCAATTTGAACATTAAATTAAGTTAAATGATTATGGAATAAACTTATATACGAAATTAAATGAATATTTGAATTGTGTTAAATTGAAACTTTGAAATTGAATTATAGAAAATTTGAAATGAAATTGGGAAATTATGAAACGTAAATTTTGGAAATTGATTTAGAAAGACTAACGAAATGTCGATTACAAATTATAATTGAAATTGAAATTGAATTGTTTTGAAATATATTAAATGACCAATCGGTAAAATTAATTACGAAGGTTAGTAAAGGAACCGGAATCGGTTAGGGACATACTCACTGTCTAAACTGAAAACCACTTTAATAACTATACGCGGAGTGTGATCCAGAATGAAGTGGTTGGATTGACGTACGCGATGACTGAAGAAAGAGAACGATAATGGATAGCCTTGACACTTGTGTCAATTGGAAATGACTAAAACAGGAGCCGTGTCGGGCCAAATGGGGTTAGCTACCTCGAGCGAACACACTTCCTCATAAACTACTGATTTACTTTTGTGATACTCATTTACTTTTGTGATTGATTGGTGCGCACCCTTGAATTTGGAGTGTTGTTTCGCGGTGTTGCGATCGTTGCTGGGATGCGTTCTCACCAGTCCGGATCAGGCAAATGGTAGTTTCACTACCTTGGGTATTGCCTCATGTGCCTTGTCATACTTGTATTTCCATATACGCGACCACTACGAATTTGTTTTGTATTATACCTATGGAGTACTCCCTGATATTCCACTAGTTTACGGTGGAGTTTACAGTGTTGTATAGTCTATAATGCTATATAAAATGTGTTAAGGGGGACAATGGTAACGCCTTAACACTATTTTGATATTTTACTTTACTGGTAGACATTATCTATGTATCGTACACTATTATGTATAAATAGTTTAACGGATCCTTAAAGATGTTATGCCATTCATCTTTGAGTTATTGTTATTTTGAATTTGGATCATATTATCTTTATAAGAATATATGTCCTGATTCGAGTGTTTGTTTGTGCATATGCTCGGATCAGACTGAGGATTGGTTTTGTTGTTTCTACTTGGAGCTAAAGACCGAAGACTATCATTATCTTATCTTATCAGCATTGCTCTTTCTATTCTGACTATTGGACATCTATGTTGTTCTATTTTATTTTATCTGAGACATTGTTGTATTTATGGGTAGCTTCATGAACTACTCTTATGACTATGTTGTACTTCCGCTGCACTATTCTGTAATGTTATATTTCTATGGTTCTGTGATGATTCTCATTTGTATTTATATATACTCCATTAATGATTCATGTTTTGTATTATTTAAGTTGAAAAGTATTGAATATCGTCAATTTAAATGGTATAAATATACGGGTTGTTACAGTTGGTATCAAAGCTTTGGTTCCTGATAACCTTAGCCCGTGGAGTTTAAAGCTCATTAGAGATAGGGTATACATACCCTAGAATGAGGAGAATCATTTCAGAATCCATATCCTTTGATTCCATTCTCTTATTGAATTCGTTCGATTTGAATTTCTTTAAGTTCCATAATTTCTATCTTTGATTCTAAAATCACTTTTAGTATTCCAGGATGGCTACCAGAAGAAATGTTAGAGGCAGGGGTAGGGGAAACGCTCCCGAACCATATGCCCCAGCTCCCGCAGTCATATTCTCCACTCTTAGCAAGGAGTACACTCAGCTTGGCGGAGTCAAATTCACTGGCTCCGAGAGTATCATCGAAGCACAGCAATGGCTAAAGAGTTTGGAGAGGATTTTTACTAGCTTAGAGATCACTGACGCCCAGAAGCGTAAGTTGGCCGCTTGGTAGCTTCAGGATGCTGCACAGGATTGGTGGGAGTCAGTCACTTCTCGTAGTGATGAGGAAACCATCACTTGGGCCCAGTTTAGGTAGTAATCTATCTAAATTTCATCTAAATAAAAAATTCCTTTTTATCTCGTCAAATTTTGATTCGTTTTCATATCACTTGTAAATAAGGATTCCTTTATGGCTCAGTGGATGCCAGCTGCTGGGAAGGCCCAACTCTATCGGTCTTTTATGGATCTCAAGCAGGGAAACATGACCTTCACTGAGTACGAAAGGAAATTCAATGAACTATCTAAGTTCGGACCTGGCTTGATTGATACACCTCTGCTTAAGAATGAGAAGTTCATACATGGCGCACGCCCTGGGTATTACGAGCTCCTCACCGCTCATGTCCATGGAACTTTCACTGAGTTGATGGATTTTTCCCTTCGATATGAGGGAAAGCCAAAGGGAACATCGGTCACTAAGGCTCCAGCTACTCAGTCATCCTCTAGTCAGACTGGGAAGAGAAAGCCAAATTTTGCACAACAGAAGAAGAACTGGCAGAAGAAATCCGGGCTAGGCTATTCTCAGAAGAAGCCCATTGACATATCATCTATTACTTGCTTCAACTGCAACCAAAAGGGTCATTATGCTAGTAGCTGCCCATCTCCGAAGGGCGCAGCTGTTCCGCCACCAGCACAGATGACTAGGAGGGATGTGTGTCATATCTGCTTACAACCTGGACACTTCAAGAAAGACTGCCCAACACAGAAGAGAGGTACACCATCAGGAGTCTTTGCTCTTTCCACACCTACCCCAGAAGTTCCTGCCCCGGAAGTTCCAGACAATCAAGGTACTTTGCAAAGTACTTTTATGATACATACCTTTCCTGTTAGAGTACTATTTGACACCGGAGCAACACACTGCTTCATATCTATTGATTTATGTAATAAACTTGGTTTGGAACCCACTCTTGCTTCTATTTCCTTATGTGTATCTAACCCTATTAGAGGGCCTGCTAACCTCAAAAGGGTTTGTAAATATGTCACTCTTATGCATGGCATTCACCGCTTCACTTGGGATTTCTATGTCCTTGGGTTCGAGGCATTTGATATTCTATTAGGCATTGATTGGCTACGGAAGTTCGAAGCTGTTATCTCATGCAAAGCTCGAACAGTCTCTCTTATCGACGACAAGAGTATGCCTTTAGTTGTTAAAGGCGAATCACCTCAAGAATGTGCTGGGAGTTTTATATTTTCTCTTGACTCCCATCCAAATGAACTTAGCTCTATTCCAGTGGTCCAATTCTTTTCTGATGTATTTGGAGAAGTCAATTCTCTACCACCTCCGTGGGAAATTGAATACCACGTTGATCTTATTCCTGGTGCACGTCCAGTAGTTCTTCCTCCTAGGAGAATGGCCCCTAAAGAAAAGGCAGAGTTGAATGTTCAAATCGAAGATCTATTTTCTAAAGGCTTGATTCGGCGCAGTCATTCAGAATGGGGTGTTGCAGTTGTATTTGTCACCAAATCTGATGGTTCACTCAGAATGTGTGTGGACTATAGAGAGATAAACAAGCTCACACACAAGAACCGGTATCCGATGCCCCGCATCAACGACCTATTCGATCAGCTTCATGGAGCTAAAGTCTTTTCTCAACTCGATTTGGCTACCGGATTTCACCAACTCAGAATCGCTGAGGATAGTATTCCTAAAACATCATTTCGCACCGAAAATGGTTTCTATGAATGGCTAGTTATGTCGTTCGGCCTCACTAATGCTCCAGCTTATTTCGTCAACTTGATGAATAGAGTTTTCAGGGATGTTCTTAAAAAGCTCTTGCTTGTTTTCATCGATGATATTCTCGTCTTCTCTAAAGATGAGAAAGAGCATAGGTCACATTTGGCTTTTGTTCTTGAAACTCTTCGCAGACATTAGCTTAAAGCCAAGTTTTCGAAATGCCACTTTTGGAGAGATGAAGTTTGTTTTCTTTGCCATATTGTTTCAGAGAATGGGATTTCGGTTGATCCAGCTAAGATCGCCGTAATCAATGTAAGTTCTATTCTTACTCTTCAATTCTATCTACACAACTTATCTATATCTAAATTCGAATCCTTGGAATTTGCAGGATTGGGAGACTCCCAAAACTCCTACAGATATCCGCAGTTTCTTGGGTTTGGCCGGCTATTATTGTAGATTCATAGAAAATTTTGCTTGTATTGCTGCCCCACTTACCGCACTGACCAAAATGAATGTGAAATTTATTTGGAGTGAAAAGTGCGAAGCAACTTTCAATGAGATGAAGCGAAGGTTGACCTCTTCCCCAGTCCTTACAGTTATTGATAGTAGAGAAGGATTGACCGTCTATATAGATGCCTGTCGTGATGGTCTTGGAGCAGTCTTAATGCAGAAAGGAAAGGTTATTGCCTATGTGGGTCGTCAGTTAAAGACCCATGAAGCAAATTACGCAACTCACGATTTAGAGCTTCTTGCGGTTGTATTTGCTCTTAAGCTATAGAGGCACTATCTATTGGGAACAAAATTTGAGTTATTCACTGACCACAAGTCATTGAGATATATTTTCTCACAAAAGGATTTGAATCAAAGACAAGTTCGATGGCTCGAATTTCTAGCTGCATATGATCTTGATATTAATTACACTCCAGGGAAAGCAAATGCCGTAGCCGATGCTTTGAGCAGAAATCAAGCAATGGCATGTTGTAATCTTGTTGAGGGAATGTTATTCCAGCTTTCCGTCTCCCCAGCTTTGATGGATCATATTATAGCCAAGAAATACGAGGACACTTTGCTTTATCGCATCAAGGAAATAGTCCTTGGAAGAGTTGGAAATGCTGACAATAAATTGGGTGCACATGTTGATAGTAATGGAGTCTTGAGAATTGATAATCGCATTTGTGTTCCTAATGTTGATGGTCTTAGACAAGAAGTGCTGAGAGAAAACCACAACTCTTCGCTTTCATTTCATCCCGGTGTCACTAAAATGTACCAGAATATGAAGAAGCTATATTGGTGGAGTGGGATGAAGCGTGATATTTCTACCTATGTCAGCAGATGCACAACTTGCCAGCAAGTTAAAGCTGATCACAGAAAGACAGCTGGTTTGCTTCAACCATTAGAGATTCCAGGATGGAAGTAGGAGCAGATTTCTATGGACTTTATTGATGGGCTGCCAAGGACTAGAAAGGGTAACAAAAGCATCTGGGTGGTTTTCGATAGTTTGACGAAATCTGCCCACTTTATTCCAGTCAAGTCCACTCGTACAGCTTCAAGTTTGGCCGAGATATACATGAGAGAAGTTGTTAAACTTCATGGTGTACCATCCAGTATTGTATGCGATAGAGATCCTATTTTCACTAGTAAATTTTGGAAAGCATTTCAGGATACTTTGGGCACCAAACTGAATCTGAGCACTGTATATCATCCTCAGACAGATGGCCAAACTGAGTGGGTGAATCGGATTTTAGAAGACCTTCTCCGAGCTTGTATTATTGATTTTGGTGGATCCTAGGAAGACCATCTTCACTTGGTCGAATTCACTTATAATAATAGTTACCAGGTAAAGAAATTGAATTTCAAATTTGAATAGGTATATTTGAATTTGAATTAATCATATTTAATAAATCAGGCAAGCATTGGTATGGCACCGTTCGAAGCCTTATATGGACGGCCGTGCAAATCGCCAACTTGTTGGATAGAGTCGGGTGATCGATTAGAGCTTGGTCCATAAATAATAATGGAAGCTTCTGAAAAATTCAAAGAAATTAGGAAGAAGATAAAGATGGCACAGGATAGACAGAAGAGCTACGCTGACAAAAGAAGAAGAGATCTTGAATTTAGCGTAGGAGACAAAGTATTTCTGAAAGTGTCGCCTTTGAAGAATATTGTTTGATTTGGAAGGAAAAGAAAGCTAGCTCCGAGATTTGTTGTAACGACCCGTTAAATTAATAATATTTAATGCATTAGATTAATATAATTTCTAATTTGTTTAGGAATAAATGTAGAAATTTGGTATAGTAGTTGTAACTTGGTGTAACAATAAAACTTTATGACAATAGATTTGATTAATATAGATGGTCACATTTTGTTGAAAGTTAGTGATAAGAAACAAATAAATGTTGAAATTGTGAATGTTAGTATAAATATTAACTTGGATGGTGTTCATTAATACAAAGATGTAATTAGTGTAGATAGTGATAATTTATGCCTGTAGTGAAAGGAAAAGAAAACTAATAGAAACATAAAATTTATTTTATGTAAACAAAAGTATAGTTTTGAACAAATTTATGAAGATGGATAAGGACAGTGTTTGTAATCAAGTTTGGTTATTAATATTTGAAAGATAGAGATGTGTAAATACGTTAATGAATTTAGAATGGGAAGGAATGGTAGAATGAAAAGAAAATATATGATAATAATAAGCATTTGATTCAATTAAGGGAATTAAATTATAATAAATGGTCATTTAATAAATTCAACGTTCTGTGAGAAATCATAATAGTTGTGTATATGTGTACAAACTTCGATTTGGAAATTTATTGGATTTATAACGGTTTTGTTATTAAGTGTATGAGTTTAAAAGTTATTCCATTTTGTAAAGTAATAGAAGAATGCATAAAAATATAAACAGGACTTAATAGAATTGATACTCAATGAATTGAATAAATTGTCCGCTTATGCAGATATGTATAGTGAAATAAATGGCCTAAGCAAATTAAAATAGGATAATTATTGAGATTTGTACTATAAGAATAAATAGTAACATTTATTTGCAAGGAATAAAAGCCTATTTAGGACTAGAATTTGGAGTAATGACTATTGTTTGTTTACCTACCCTTGTTTCTTGTTAATTTAAAATTTGGGAATCAAATTCAATTTATCCGCCAATTTACCACAGTTAAAGTGAAATGAATTGGTGATTGAGAAATGTTAAATACAAATAAGATGTAAACCAAAGGAAATCCCATTCGTAATAAATTTTGTAGAATAGAGTAAAGAAACTAGGAAATGAAAATGTGGAAAATGTGGATGCAGTGAGATCTTAAGTGATAATAACCTTGTTAGGCAAGTGATAACGGGAATTTTGTGTATAACCAAATAAAAATCCAAATTTATTTGGAAATAAATTGCAATCAATTGAATCTACTGCAATTTAATGGATTTAATATTAAATAGTTTATGTAATTGTTATTTGGAAGAAATGGGAGTTATTTGTAAAAAGTATGAACCAAATGTTAATTTTTCTTATGGAATAGTGAAATAAAATAGATATAAAGGTTTCAATCATACATTGAAATTCATATTCACCATAAAATGTTAATTGAAACCAAAGAAGTTAATATAGGAGTCAAACCTCATTTATTAATTTGGATTTATTGCAATAGTTAATACCATAGAATAAAGTTAAAGCTAATTCAAATTTTTATTTGACCATTGTCGATATAACTTTAGAAAACAAGATTTTAGTTATAATTTGAGTATTTGATTCGACAAATGGTATTTACTACATATAAAATGGAATTAAACGTAAATTATTACGTTATTGGATTTGAAACGAAATTGGTAAACATTAGGCTTAAAGAATATTGATGTGAATCTTAAACTAATGTTAGTTTCGTCATATTAACAACAATGGCTTTGAATGATAGAAAGGAAGTGAATTTAATAGATTAATCAAACTTATGATGTGAATTCATCCAGATTGGAATTATTAATAAATAAGAAATATTAAGGCGAATAAATGGAGATAAAGTTTATTATTGAGTTTGGAATTTTATTTATGGTAAAAAGGTTAATTTCAATCAAATGAGTTGAAATGGAATTCAAGTCATTTATTTAATTTGACTTAAAATGAGGGTATAAGAAAACAAGTTTTAATAAGTGGGCTTTGAGGGTAAAATTTATAATTCCCAAATAATAATAAAAATGCAGAAATTAACACTGCAAATTGATATACTTATAGATTTTAATTCACACCCAAGCTTGTTAAGTTATTTGGAAGTGATTGTGTTATATAAGTAATGAAATTTGGCCGATATTAGAAGTTGAAAAATAAAATTGGATTTTTATGATTTATTTAATTGATTTAATAAATATTAAAAATAGCCATTTTGGGCACGGACTCGGATTTCGACGAAACCAGTTTCATCGGATCCGTATCGGTGAATTATTATAGGGTTTCAAATTTCGTATCGATCGGACTTGTCGTTTGATCGTACGGACGCGAAACGCCTTGAAATCAATTTTATTAAAAATCAATTTGAAATCAATTTGGAAATCTTGTTTTCAGCATAACTTCTTCATACAATCGAATTTGGTTGCGAAACTTTTTCCATCTCGTTCAGAATATTTTAAAACACCTATTTGGATATATAGTTTTAATAAATTCGGTTCCGGAGGCATAGCGGGTTTTTTGGGCCATAGTTTATTCCGTACGTCCGCGTATCCAGTCTAGCTACCCTACCTCTAGCCTATCTATAAATATACAGTTATAAACCCTAGCTCCTTTCTTTTTCATTTGCTGTACGTTCATTTCTTCACTCTTTTCTCTTCCCCAAATGCATACATCTCAGATCCAATTCCAGATCTATCCACAGTTCAAAATCAAAAGTCAAAACTCAAAAATTTCAGAAAATTCCAGAAAAAATATATGTTGATGTTTTCGATACGCGTAATCTACTGATGCAATTCGTTTTTCAATTGGAGCTGTCGTTCATCCAGAATAAATTCAAACAGCCCCAAAACCGTTCATCATCGTCGCGCAAAACTTCCTCGGATCGAGATTCTGTTTCTGGGTTTTGGAGAGGGAACCGAGGGGATCGCATCTATGTTGTTTGTTTTGAGTTTCAACGGTTGGATTGGCGGGAAAATTCGAATTAGGGTTTCGGCCCAAGGGTTGAACGGCGGCGGCGGAGGCACTAGGGGCGACCGGACCTGTGTGGTTGGGTGCGGCCGATGATGATGAGCTCGTCGACGGGGGTGGCACGGCGTATGGAGGTGGCTAGTGACGTGTACAGGCGGTCAAAGTCTCGGCTGGAATGGGTTTCGTGCGTTCTGGGATGTATGTTGCGTGCTCCTGTAGCATGTTTAGGGGAAAGCGTGATTTTGAAGGTGACGTGGCATTTGGTGATTGTGTTCTCTTTTGCCTATTTATTTATTTTGATTTCAATTCGATTTTCCATCATAACTTTCTCATATGTGATCCGATTGAAGCGCGGTTTCTTTTGTCAGGATCGTAATTTAATTCCGGACTTGATGACGCTGGTTTGGACGAATTCTGAGACGGGCGAATTTTTGGGTTTAAATCGAATTTAAATTCGATTTAAATTCCAAAGATGAGTGTTTTAACCCACTCACAATTACTAGAAGCTTTTATGTTTGTTAAATAAATTTTAGAAATGAATAGAAATTTATTTATGAGCTTTTGGCATGTTATTTCATCCATATCTGTTGAACTGTATTTTATTGAATTTAGCTGTTAATTAAATTGATTGATTGCGTATTATTTGGATGTTGGAAATTATTGTTGCATATGAACTGCTAGTTAACAGTTACATAAATTATTGGGGAATATAAACTGTTAGATAAATAGTTGATAAATCTAATTTGAATAAAACTGCTAGTTATTACCTGTTGTATATTACCAAACACATATTGTTATTGATTGATGTTGTGATTGGATGATGGATGTGTTGTTGAATGGATGTTTTATGTGGATATCATTAAACTGCCAGTTATCATGCATTTTACATTTTTTCGGGATTGCGGTTTGAAATGATATACAACCGCAGTTTATTTTTAAATTGCGGATTGAAATGATAAATATCCGTATCACTTGACCATAGGATAGAAAATTATATACAGGCACCGCGGTCTACATATAACTAATTTAAATGTAATTTCTATGGTTTGGATGGAATACGGTTTATAATAATCTTAAAAGTTATACTGTATAAATATTTTCTTCCGTATTCATATACATGTAAAGTTAAGAATTTTGAAATTCAAAGGTGCACAAATTCCTTTATTTGGAAATGGAAGAAAATTTAGAAAATGGAGATTTATAACTTATATCCTATGTTTAAATGTTAAGTTGGAAATTTTAAGATATGATATTTATAATTGGATTTTTCCCAAAATATATTGAAATGAATATTCTAGTAAAATTTGGATTGGAAAAATATATGTATATTTTACTAGAATTGATGTTTTGTTTATGGATTTTATATTCAAGACTAATTAATAGAACATTTGATTTGAAAGAATAAAATCCATCTTTAGTTGAAATATTTATACTCAAAACGGATATACGTATATATATGAATTTATTAAAATGGTTTGGAACTTGAAGCGATATTAAATTTTGGTTTTAACTTTAAATAAAGAAATGTATTGTAAAGCCACGAGAAATATTTCTTTTCAAAGTAACGTTTAAGTTAAACCACTTATTTTATATACTGTTGAATATCCAAACCATTTAGTTTTGAAGGTAATGGTTTTAAGTTCTATGGATTTCGAAGTATTATATTAAGAGTTAAGTTTCCAAATATTTGGTTCAAGGAATTTTAATAATAAAAGATGACAAAATTTTGGAAAGGAAAATATTTGGGAAACGATATCATTGATTTGGGTTTTTATAAATTAATATCAAAAAGGTATTGTTTTGGGTTTAAAGGAAGAAATGATATCGTAATATTATGGTTTTGAAATGGATTATATTCTGGTTTTAAAGTATAAACTATTTTTAAATAACCGCGGTGCTATAATAACGATTGGTTGGCAAAGAGACCGGGATCGGATATGGACATACTCTCTGTCGATACCGAAAACCACTTTGACTAACCGTGTACGCGGTGGAGATTCCAGAATGAAGTAGGTGGTGGCGACGTTTCCTGTAAGGTAAATACGTGGACCCAACTCCCGTGAGTTGGCATAAGGTGGCTAAAACAGGAGCGATTCTCAGGCCAATGAGGTCATTCCTCTGATCGGACGCTCCTCTTCGATATTATACTTTGACTTGGATTTGATTCAGTGGCCACTTCTATATTTTGATTTTGGGGAGTTAGTCTGAGGTGGGCGGTAACTGCGGCTACGCGTTTCCACCAGCCTGGATAGCAATTGGTATACCTACCCTGGCATTGCCTAGTTGTGCCGTGTCACCTACCATATCGAGCCTTTACTACGAGTTTCTATTTGTGTCGTACCTATGGAGTATCCTCTGGTAGCTTCCCGATCAGGAGGTATTATGGTACTGTATAGACTATTGGCATTTTACGTGTTAAGGTGGAAAATGTAAAGCCTTAACGCTATTTAAAAGTAAGTTTATTTTACAATTAGACACTATTATAATAGCGCAATATACTACATAGTAAATAGTTTAACGGATCCTTAGGAGATGTAAATCCCGAGCATCTCTTGAGTTACTGTACTCATATTTATTTCTGTTTATTTAGCTCACATAAGATTTTCTAGTCTGACTCGAGTGTTTTGTCTTTTCAAATTCGCTCGGGTCAGTCCGAGCGTTTCAGGATAGCAGATTTTAGCATTGGAGGACGAAGACGAAGAATCAGTATTATTTTACATATAGTATTGTACCACACTCTTTCTATTCCGCTGCATTGCTTGTATTGGTATGTGTAACTCTGATATTTATTGTAAAAGAAGAATCAAGCTTTTATAAACTGTTTATGAAACTGTATATTTGTTATTATATTTTATCCTTCCGCTGTGAGATTCTATTTTCGTTTTATTTCTTCTCCATTTTTCTTATTTACCCCATAACAATCCGCCCTTGCGTATGCTTTGAATTGGGACAAGTGTCGGTTTAAAGTGTGCGAAAAGGCGGGATGTTACATTTGTTGGTCCGTTTGAGATTATGGAAAGAGTCGGAACATTGGCATATAGAGTTGCATTACCAGAGAAGTTCGTCGGTGTGCACAATGTGTTTCACGTCCCACACCTTCGCAAAGTTGTGCACGATCCATCTATGACTATTCCCACTGCTCAGTTGGAAGAGATAGTTATTGAGCCTGATTTGACTATTGAGCGTAAGCCGCTTCGGATAGTTGATCGTGAGACAAAGCAACTTAGAAGGAAGTCGGTTAATCTCGTCATAGTCCAATGGAGTGCAGATGAGCGAGATTGCACATGAGAGACTGAGGATAGTATTCGGGATTCAAACCCCGAATTACTAATTTCAGGTATAATTCAAATTTATCAAAATCTATCTTGACTTTTCTGCTTATTTCATTCCTACTTCACTTGTCTCGTTCCTTTTCGAGGACGAAAAGTTTTGAGTGGGGGAGATTGTAACGACCCTGATTTTTTTAGCCCAATTTAAATTTTAAATTCATCGTTTCATTATAAAATTTTTGAAATCTATAAACGATCTCAATTAACGTCCAAATTTTTTTATGAGATGCGTCTAGTTAGATATGAATATAGAAAAAATTTCGTCGGATAATATTATAGTAAATTTCGTTCGCGTTTTACTGTATATCAGTCCATATAAAGCAGCGTAAAATTTATCTTTCAAATCCAAATATTTTTACACAGTTATGTTGTAAAAATTATTTTGATCAAGATTTTGTAGTTCGTTTCATCTAAAACTGAAATCGCCTGCTCTGTTTAAATTGTTTTGCAAATCGTACAATTTAAGCGGTGTAATTCGAATTTTTATAAAACCATCATATCGCAATAATCTGTGTACCGTTGGAAGTGCATCATTGCACTGATCATAACGGTATATTTATTTGCGCGAATCGGAGTCCAACGGAAATTGTCGCGTTGATTTAACCGTTTCGGACGGACCGGGTACACAATTTCAGGCCAAATTCTTTAACCCGTTTACAAAAGTAAGTTGAAAATAAGTTAGCTGAGGTACATTCAATATGGCAGTTGGAAGATAGATGTTGACTTGAAAATTGGGATGGCTTTTCGGAATTCAAAAATGAAATTTACTGCACCTAAATTTTCGAAATATAAAGTAATGAACGTACTATTTCACTGCCTCAATTTTTTTGCCATTTCAAAATCTTCAGGTACCACACTTTCCTTCATCTCCATATTACTCTTCGTCCCCTTATTCTTTCTATAAAAAAAAGAGAGAGAACGTGTGTTCGTGCATGGGTGTGAGATGCGAGTGCGGTTTTTGTGCGCGTGTATATGGTGTTGTGTGTGAAAAATGTGTGCGTGTGTTTGAAAAAAAAAGGGAAATATGGGTTGAGTTACGTTACATCATGCTGGGGAAGGAAAAGGTTGAGTTGCGTTGCAACATGCTGGGAAGAAAAATAAAGAGTGGATGGTATTGAGTTGTGAAGTGGCAGTGAGTTGCATGTACACAGTGCGTGCATGGGGGAGGGGGGTAACGCATGCGTGTGTGAAGGGACGAGCTATTTAAAGTAAAGTGCAGGCAAAAAAAAAAGAATAAAAATGAGCGTGTGCGTGTATATGTGTTGGTGATTGTGCGTGTCCAGTATGCTCAGGGGATGGGTAATCGTGAAAAAGAAAGAAAAAATGAAACTGAGATTTTTAAAATAGTTTTTAAATATTGCAGTATAGTTTTACACCAATATCTATTTTGGTTGCCCAAAATAGTAACCAAATTTTCTTTGCTTGTTGTGTGCAGAAGCAACCGGTTGAGCTTTTTGCAGCAGCATCAATCTTCAGATTTTGTTCTTTTCTCCGTCGTCGGTAAGCACGTTTATATAAATTTATAAATTATATACAAACGTTCATTATATTAATATCGTTTTCTTCCATCGATATTACAGTGTCCGTTGTTCGCATTGTACCGACTCTATTCGTGCTTCTTCTTGCTTTGGGCCAATTTCTTTCTCCACGAAATGTGAAATAAATTTTCACGACATATATTCTTATGCTAGTTTGGTTGATAACTGATTGCTATGTGATAATTAAGTTGAATGTTGATCGATATTGTTAAGTGATAAAATATGAAAGTTAAAAGTGATATAGGATATTTAACAAAATTAAGTGAATTATTTATGTTGAATGTTGATTAACTTGACCCCCCTTATATGTTGAACATGGACTAGTTAAATATGACCTTTTTAATTGTTAAGATTAATTGACACGTATAATTTGATAAATTCACTTTGAACCTTTGAACGTACATCTGATTTATTTGTTGTAGTATTGAAATTGAATTGAACGACAAGTGAAAAACCTAAATGTAATAATCTTTAATCTACATGAATGATAGTGTAGATTCTACAAATAATTATATTAATTTGCATAAATAACAAATGTAAATTAATACGATTATTTCGGGATTATTTAATAAAATTGTTGAATTGTTATGAATGGATGCTATTGCATGTTTATTTACTTTGACACCATCCCAGCTATCACACTGCAAGTTCCCTTTGTATGTTTTGATTGTGAATTAAAATCGAATCCGGTAGAAATGATAGATACCCAAATAACTTTGACTTAGGATAGAAAATTAAATTTAACCCGATTGGTCAATGTTTTGATTTAAAATAATATAAAGTTATTTGATTAATAACAAGGTTTGAATAAAATTGGAATTTAAATTCGAATGAATGTTAATGTGAATATTTGAATTTGAAACAAATATTAACGTCGAAATTGACAAAAGAACATTGTTTTAAAATTTAATTATTTGTTAATTAAATTTAGAATTATTTGATAATTAATTTTGAAGTTATTAATAATTAAGTTTTGAATTAATTAACAATTTAGTTGGAAATTATTATTAATTAAGTTTTGAAATTAGTAATAATTAATTTGGGATTATTATTAATTAATTTTGAATTTTAAGCAAATAAGTTTGAAATTATTAATAATTAAGTTTTGAAATTGTTAATAATTAAGTTTTGAAATTGTTAATAATTAAGTTTGAAATTATTAATAATTAAGTTTTAAAATTTATTAATAAATTAAGTTCGCAATAATTTATGAATGAGTTTTGGAAATGATTAAAATTTAAGAAATTGAAACTATTGATAAATTGATGAGGTTGGATTATTTAATAATTGATTTAAATTGAATTCTTTGCTAAGTGAATGGAACTTTTTGAATAAGTGAAACTAAGTTTATTTAATTGAGTTTTGAAATTTGTAACTAAGAAAATAATAAATGAAATGAATTTCTTTAATAAGAAATTAAATGCGTTTATCGAAACAAATGAAAGACTTGAAATTTAAAGAATTGGATTCGACAAATTTAATATAAATTAAATTTGTAAGCTTTGATATAATATGTTGGACTTAAGAAAGTAATGTAATGTATTGAAAATTTAATAGAAATTGTTTAATGATAAATTAATTAAATGAATATCGAATGAAATCGATAAATGAGTTTAACTCAATTTGAACATTGAATTAAGTTAAATGATTATGGAATGAACTTATATATGAAATTAAATGAATATTTGAATTGTGTTAAATTGAAACTTTGAAATTGAATTATAGAAAATTTGAAATGAAATTGGGAAATTATGAAACGTAAATTTTGGATATTGATTTAAAAAGACTAACGAAATGTCGATTACAAATTATAATTGAAATTGAATTGTTTTGAAATATATTAAACGACCGATCGGTAAAATTAATTACGAAGGTTATTAAAGGAACCGGAATCAGTTAGGGACATACTCACTGTCTAAACCAAAACCACTTTAATAACTATACGCGGAGTGTGATCCAGAATGAAGTGGTTGGATTGACGTACGCGATGGCTGAAGAAAGAGAACGATAATGGATAGCCTTGACACTTGTGTCAAATTGGAAATGACTAAAACAGGAGCCGTGCCGGGCCAAATGGGGTTAGCTACCTCGAGCGAACACACTTCTTCGTAAACTACTCATTTACTTTTGTGATTGATTGGTGTGCACCCTTGAATTTGGAGTTTTGTTTTGCGGTGTTGCGATCGTTGCGGCGATGCGTTCTCACCAGTCCGGATCATGCAAACGGTAGTTTCACTACCTTGGGTATTGCCTCATGTGCCTTGTCATACTTGTATTCCCATATACGCGACCACTACGAATTTGTTTTGTATTATACCTATGGAGTACTCCCTGACATCCCACTAGTTTACGGTGGAGTTTATAGTGCTGTATAGTCTATAATGCAATATAAAATGTGTTAAGGAGGACAACGGTAACGCCTTAACACTATTTTGATATTTTACTTTACTGTTAGACATTATCTATGTATCGTACACTTTTACGTATAAATAGTTTAACGGATCCTTAAAGATGTTATTCCATTCATCTTTGAGTTATTGTTATTTTGAATTTGGATCATATTATCTGTATAAGAATATATGTCCTTATTCGAGTGTTTGTTTGTGCATATGCTCGGATCAGACTGAGGATTGCTGTTGCTGTTTCTACTTGGAGCTGAAGACCGAAGACTATCATTATCTTATCTTATCAGTATTGATCTTTCTATTCTGACTATTGGATATCTATGTTGTTCTATTTTATTTTATCTGAGACATTGTTGTATTTATGGGTAGCTTCATGAACTACTCTTATGACTATGTTGTACTTCCGCCGCACTATTTTGTGATGTTATATTTCTATGGTTCTGTGATGATTCTCATTTATATATATATATATATATACTCCATTAATGATTCGTGTTTTGTATTATTTAAGTTGACAAGTATGGAATATCGTCAATTTAAATGGTATAAATATACGGGTTGTTACAATTATAATTGTGTCTAGAGTAAAATAAAGTATTAAAATAGCGCTAGGGCGCTACACATATCCCACTTAACACATTTTATATATTCCTGTAGTCTATATAATGATGTTCGCTCCACCAAACCGGTGATTTACTAAGAGGACATCACATAAGTACGGTACAAAACAAACTCGTAGAAGGTGCTCTGGAGCATGTGAACACGGCACTCGAGGCAATGCCAGGGTAGATTTACCAATTGCAGAACCCGGCTAGTGGTAACGCATAGTAGGTACTAACGCCCACCTCGGAACACACTCCCAAATCAAAATCAAGGGGTGGCCACCAAATCATCACAAATGTCATAATATGGTATCGAATAAGCATGTCCGATCGGAGGAATGACCTCACTTGGTCCAGGTATAGCTTATGTTTTAGTCACATCTATGCTAACACATGGAAGTCAGGGTCATGTCATACCTCATATAGAAATCGTTCGCCAAACCATTCTACTTCATTTCTAAAATCTCCACCACATGCACAGTTGTTAAAGTGGGTTTCGGTATTGGCAGAGAGAGTATGACAATATCTGATTCCCGTCTCTTTAACAACCAAATGCTTATTTCACACCGGATGGTTCTTTTATATTACAAAAGTGAATTCACAATTTATATCAAAATATCTTATTCATTTTCAAATTATATCTCTTTTGAAATCATACTCATTTCCAAACTATATTCACTTTCACAATCATATTCACTTTGAAATCATGTTCACCTTTGAAATCAAATCGTCTCTAAAATCATAGTTTCTTTCAAAAATCACATTTCCAATTTGGTTAATCCTCACTTCAAAAAAATCATATTCAAATAATTAATCCCGACTTAGATTACCACATCATTTAACCGTATTTGCTTTTAAACCAGTGAATTTGAACGTAAACACTTACCTCTACTTAGTCTGAAAATTTAGAAAATAGTTTAAATAACTATAAATAGTTAAAATACTCTAAAATAATTTATTTATAGATTAAAGATACTGTTAAATTGATTTAAGACAGTTAAATAATTTTAAAGTAGATTAAATATAATTAAAATGGATTACTTAGATTTAAAATAAGTCGAAATGGGTTAACTAGTTTAAAATAAATTAAGTGGTTTAAAATAGGTTAAAATGATTTAATATAGTTAATATAGGTTAGAATAGTTTAATAGTTTGAAAATCTTAACAATTAAGGTCTGTAAAATAATACATTTTTAAAACGGTTTACATTAAAATATGAGTTTGAAATTAATATCAATTTAACTATTTATTTTATTCCAACATATCTGGACCATTACAATTCCAAAACAACATAACCCAATTTCCAATCTTCAATTCAAATTCTTTCCAATCCATGTTTGAAATATCAATTTAAATTATTCCAATTTCAATACATTTCAAAGTTATATTTCAAACCATTTTAATAACTCAATTCTGATAAAATTTCATTTATACTTAAAAATTCAACTTTAAACTTTCAATGTAATTTCTTAAAACAGTTCCTTTAAATCAATTCACATTTCAACATAAAACTTGATTTTCCAGTAATAATTCAATTTATTTAAATCATATTTTATTTCAAAATGTCATTTAACTAAATTCGAAATCAGGGATTTAAAATCATTTAATTTAACCAATCCAGTGTCCGTGTATAATTCTCTACCCTAGGATCAAGTGATATGGATATTTATCATTTCAATCCCCAATTTAAAATTTTGCGGTTATATATCGTTTCAAACCGCAATCCCGAATTAAATATAAAAGTCCATAAAATCGCTTGGGTCTATCATTTCAACCCAAAACGATTTTTCCTAATCTATTGATCATTCGGGTATGTATCTTTTCAACCCATAAGGAACTTGTAGTTATAACAATATAAAATACAACACCATTCATCCAATACAAATAATCAAACTCTAACGACCCAATTTTTCTACGCTCGAAAAATCAAACCATTAGGGTTAAAAGAAGAAGGAGGCAGAAGAAGAGAAAACAACACAACAGAATCTTACCATCGCACCAGAATAAAATATAATAGATAATAACTGATTTTTACACAAAGAAACTATATCTGTTTATACATACATCATCAGAATACAACATCAGAGTTCAACAAAATCTATAACATAGAACTGGATAGTTATATTAACTTGTCCTCACCAAACTGATAATACAACTTACAACACAGTGGAATTATACATCAAGTACGTATGCTACGTCTCGCCATTCAACTCGTCTCCTGAGCTTCACAGCATCCTTTCCTGTATCTATAATACTCGGTCTGACCCGAGCATTATAGTTAAATAACACCCGAGTCAGTCTAGAAAACCAGCGTGAGAAAATACACCCAATTAGATTATTAAAGTTTACAAAAATCCTTTGAAATCAAAGGTATCTCGTGAGACCACGCCACAAATAAACATGCAGGTTTTTTACCTTACGATAACCAAAACATTTTTATCAAAATCCATCTGATATTATAATAGTGTCTATAGAAAGTAAAATAGAATCTAGCTGAAATGCTTGCATCTCACGTTTCAGCAATAGTTGGGCACAATCAAAATCGTACAGGCGCTTATTGGAGATTGGATTCCATGTAATGGCAGGGCTACTGGGGTACCGTCCGTCATAGTATGGGGTCTAGATCACCGTACCGAGGATTCACCCTGATCCCCTGCATTACAATACCAGAGCTACCCTTACTGGATAGTCCGAATAAGTTCACCCCGCGGTTGGGATCATCATCCGCCACACAACCCAATATAAAGGGACATCTAGACAGGGGTGACCTTATCCTAATTGATTGTTGGTCACTTAGCCTTGTGTGCACCTCCTCTGTTTTAGCCATTCCCGGTTGATGAGGCTCGAGGCAATGCGTTACCTTTTTAGCACACATTCACTTCGAATGCTCATCGTCCTCCTGACGATGTTCTGAAAGCATTCGTCAATACAAGTTCGTTCCGGGTTCGAACAGAACTGAAGGCACTACTCCTACTACATACATTTTGGAATCACCCTCAGGATTAGTAGCGATTAGCCCTTGCACTTCACTGCTCCATTTTCGACTCCCAGCTCTTGTCTGCCATATGGAAACGTTCAAACCGGATCGAAGTGGTTTTTGGGAAATTAATCCCAATCCCGGTCTCTTCGAAACGATCAACGCATTGGCCAATATTGATAGTCGATTATTTAACTATCAAATAACATTCACAATCAACCAACAAATTTAAATAATTTCCTAAATTATTTATTATTCAAATATCTTCGCAAGATCTCTTCTACACTTCAATATTTTGAAATCAGTTCAAATCTCTTTTCACTCACGGAATGAATTCCCAAAATTTATTTATTTGCACTTAAAATCACCAAGCCAAATACTTTTTATTTAAAATAAATTTAAATCACTTTATTCCAAAATATACTTTAAACATTTAAATTAAACTAATTAAATACTTTATTCAAAATATATACTTTAAAAATAATTAAAATAAAACTACTTTATAAAATATAAAACTAATTTTTAAAATAAAAGTTAAGCCAAATAATTTTTTTTAAATAAGAGTTACGAAAATCTAGACAAGTTTTTAAATAAAGCTTAACCAAACTATCTTTAAAATAAAATTACTTTACAAAATATAAATATTAATAAATACCTTTTTATAACATAATACCAATTAACCTTTAAAAATAATTACCACTATAACCTATTTAATAAATCTTTGCTTTTAAAATTTAAACATTTAATAATTATTTCATAAAAACATTCCTTTAAACAACATTAAAACTTTTAACTTATACTTAAAAATTTGCTTGATAACGTACTTGGGTTTCAAGGGAAATACACTTCTCTTTCATACCTTTTAAAAATAAATCACTATTTATTTTTAAAACAAATTTACCCATTCCTTTATAAATTCCCACCGTGAATTTATCCTTCCAAATATCCACTGATATCTTATTTCACTTTATAAACCTAGTTTATAAATTCCATAGTCTCATCTTCTTTTAAAACACAATTTCAAACTCTAAATCAATTCCCAAATCGACTTTCAGATTTTACTCCATTTCAAAATAAATTCCTTTACTTACTCCATTTTTATTTCAAAACCCAATAACTTCATATTTTACTTCTTTAATTATGATTTAAAATCTTATTTAACCGAGACTACCAATTTCATACTTTTCCAAATTCCTTTTTTATCCTTTCCAATAGATTTAAGCCTTGAATTTAAAAATAAATTCTTCACTCCTTTAAATAATATCACTTAGGCTTTAAAATTCATTATATCCCTTTTATTCAAAATCTCCTTTCCCATACTTGGAATTTTTTATTAAAATTTAAAAATCCACTTTTATCCTTTTCCCATTCATTATTTAATTTATCCCAAATTCTCTATAATGATTTTAATTACAAATTCTCTCTTCATTTTCTTTTCAAAAATCCAAACTATATATTTTTAGTGACTCGGTATACCCAAATATATTCAATCAAACCATAGCATCTATTATTTTCCAATTACCATTGTAATCTATCACAGATTATCCAATAAATCGTAACACGGAATATTTAAACAAATCTAAATATTTTAAGGAATCCAGTTGGATCCCTCCAACCCGTTTCCCTACATCCACAGATGTTAGCACAAAATAAAATACCAATTCCTCTTCAAGGTGGAATATCACGGTACATGGGGTTATATTATCTCATCCGCTACATAATGCAGGAAATCAATCACTCCAATACACACACACACACCAATATATATACACACTACTATATATAATATACCACATCCAATCAATTCAATCATTAAACCAAATATTTAAATTTAACTATCTAAATTTAAATAACAATCCAGATGAGTGTGATTAACTCACCTTTGATTTTGTTTGCAATCCGATCCAACCTTGACTTGTTTTCTCCATGATTTTTAGACCTTGTATAACATTTACACGGTTTATTAACATTCAAAATAAATTGAAAATCAATTTCCATTTACTAAATTTAAATGACCTATGATTTAATTTAACTAAAAATCTAGTTTTAAACCAATAATTAAATTTTAAACTAATCTTCTTATAATAAAATATTTTTAGTGCCTAGTAATTAGATAAGTAAATTAAACAAATTAAACATCTACTCCATTATTTTCTAAAAATAAATCTAGTAAATTAAAACATGTATATTTATTTCTATTTGAATGAACCAAACAATTAATTTCTCATTCAATAAATTAAATTTGAATTTTCCTTTAATAAATTACTTACTGACTGAAATAATTAAATGAGCAAATTAATCGCCAAATCTATTATTTCAAAATAAGCTCGTACATTTAAAATGTATATGTATATTATTTTCCTCTGCATGCATACAATTTTACTGTATATAAATTTCCCTAAAAAATAAACATTTACTTTACTATTAACCAATTTTCTGGAATAAAATAATTTAGTTTTAAACTTGAATAAATTTTCTTTTGATACTACATATATACTATATAAAAATAAATTACAGATTTCAAAATTCAATTTTTATATAAACCTTCACCATTCTGAAAACAAATATTATTAAAACAAATATTTAAAACAGACTCTACTATAAAAATTTCCTAACAGTATATAATTGATATATATATATATATATATATATATATATTCATTTTCTCAATCAGCACATGCATGAAAAAAATTGAAAAAAAAACTAATACCTCCTAGAACCTCTCTGACACACGACCTACATATGTGGCGACACTTGATTAGAACCTCGACAATACCCAGCTCCGATCCCTTGCCCTAAGCCACCCAAGCGTGCATCGCTTACTCCAGCAAATCACGCCCCCTCTTGATCGATCGAACAACGATCTCCACTCGTAAAGAGGATTGGTGAATTGCTAATCTTCTCGCGACTCTCTTTCTCTTTCTCCTCGCACTGGCCCTTCAAATCGAACTCGCGACCTTCCTAATGAATGTGGCCTACCGAGAGATTGAGCAGGGAACACGATGAAATCTTGATTTGGAATTTTATCCCTCAATTATGAATTCGATTTTCGAATTAGAAGGAGGGCAAGAAGATAGGGAATATTTTAGCATAGCAGCTGCCATTAATTTCTATTTTGAATTTTGATTTGAATCTCGGATTTGGTTTATTATCTAACCTTTTTTTAAAAACACGGCTACGATTTTATTTATAATTTTTTTAGAGGAAGAAGATGTGTGCTTGACTATCAGAGACACGTGTTTTTGAAATCCTCAACCTGTCGATGCCTGCTAAAGTATATTGCTTATATTATTTATATAAAAATTTAAATTCACATTTAAATCGTTTCGATTTCCGCAGCTCACAATCTCGGTCTCAAATCGAGGCATGCCGCTAGGTGTTTATAATGTTAACCCCTATTCCGAACATAATGGAAAAGGTTTCGAGTACTAATTCGATCGTATGGAGAAGATAGCTTTTTGAACACAGATATTATATTGAATTTTCGATATAGATTTCAACGCTTTTATCTACCGTATGGTCACATGACAACTCCAAACACTACGAAAATTGAAATCCGATAATAATACACTATTACGGATCTAATGGAACTAGTTTCGTCTAATTCCAAGACTGTGCCTCGGAAGGCTATTTTTAAATATTGAATTAAATGATTTAAATTCAAAACCGAATAAAACATCCCCAAATTAAAATTTAAAACTTCTATTAACTCCAGTATTGTAAATAAAATGTTCCAAGCATTTGAAATATTGTTAACCATCTTAAAATCCATGATTTACCATTTAAACCAATTTTCAAATTATTAACTTCAATAATTTAATTATCCAATAAACAGCGATATTTGAAATTCAAGTTAGAAAATAACTTTTAAATATTTAAAATCAATTAAATATTTCAATCTAAAATATCCAGAAATTCCAAGTCGTCACATTCGTCACCCCTTAAAAGAATTTCGTCCATGAAATTACTAGTTAAGAAGAATGGTCCACAACCCATTACCTGTTTCTCATTCTAATAGTTTTTATCAACTTCCCAAACCAAACAGTTTAAACAATACCCAAACAATCTTTTTGTAACAACACTATTACCCTCACTAACCTTTCAGACCTATCAAAAATTTCCAAACAACATTGCTAACTCAACTATTCAAATTATATTTCAATTTTAAATTATCAAAAAAAATTCAAAAATTTTCTAACTTCCTAAATTTTGAAAAAATTTCGCAAGTTTCACCATTGCGCGGCTAGCTCGGTACAACTACAAAATGCCTCTACGGGCCCCAGATTTCAAAAGAAAACAAAACGCTAAGTGGCTAGACTAGAAAATCATCAAATTTCGTACAGAAAATTAAATACGTACCCATGCCGAGTAAATCTCAATTTATCTTCAAAAATCAAAAATCCCAATTCCCTTTTAACACTTGAATATCCTACATAGAAATAACATCCAATCATAGTTTGCAAAATCATTTTATACATTTCTTTACAAATGTTTCCATATCTATTTCATTCACGTCCGTACGATGTACATATATCATCCGTATGCAATACCAAATTCGATCGCTCACTCGATCACGCAATTTCACTTTCGAACTAGTATTGCTCCTCCGACTTCCTAGTGCGGACTCAGATCTGGTTTTTTGATCAGAAACTGTCATTCTCCTTGCATAGCCAGAACTATGATAGAGAATTTTCAGAATCAGTCAAAAATCCATATCCAGAGTTCGCCATTGAAAATCAAGTGAAAAATCACAACTCGGATCGATATAACCATCTCGAAATTCTATGCTCGAATGTAGATCAAATTGCTATGCGAATAAAATAATATACATACATCCTACGTATTTTGCCCAAATTGATTGTTAGTTAAATCAATTCTTCTTTTTCATTCACATATAATTTTGATTTCTGTTCACTTATTCACAATTACCCCAATTCACAACTTCGCTTAATCTTCATTCGGCTATTCACTTAGAATATTTTTTCCCAATACCAACTTTACTTAAGAATTTCACCATTCCTTCTTAAGTATAATATAAATGTTTTATATACCTCTTATAACTATTTTTACTTCACTTTTGTTTATCTAGACTTTTCCTCAAATTTTCATTTTCAAATTCATTTGAATTCAATTTCCCTTTTATTTTAAATATTGAATTCTATTCACATTATCTCAATCCATATTTAGTTAACCATTTCTCTAATTAGTTCCACTTACTAATTTATTTAAATCTAAATTAAATATCAATCCTATATTCAATTCCAGTTTATTTGCTTACCCACTTAATCAATTAGTTTACTTATAAATTTTTATTTCCAATCTTTTGCTTTATTTAGTCCAACTCAACTATATTTTCCATTTTACTTTACTTAACACCATTCAAATTTAAATCCAACATCCAGTTTCAATTTCATTTACTTACAAATATAAATTCATTTGTTCATTCAGAAATTTATTTCCTTTCCATTTACCAACCTTCTTAATTGGCTTATCTTTCTAACTTTATTCTCTAGTCACACTTACCTTTATTTGACCCTTTCAAGTTGAATCTTATTCCATAAATTCCAAATTTCAATAAAAAGTTTATTTTTAAACTTTTACTTCCTTTAATTCCTTCGAACAAATTTACAATTCACCTTTCTTGACACAATTTAACTTGTTTCCATTATTCAACTTAATTCTAGTTCTATTACTTACAAATTTAAATAAATTTGTTCTCCTACAAATTTACTTTCAATAAAATAATTTTTTACTTTTATTTACTAGATTCAATTACATTCCATTTTAATTCGAATTTTTAACTTCTGTAAGTCTTCCAGCTTATTTATATTCCAATTACATTTTTAATAAGATTCCAGAGACCTTTTTAAACAATTACACAATATTTCAAAATCGTCTTTGAAATCAATTATATCCAAAATCATCCGGTAAATTCAATTATCTCTTGAAATTTCAAAACCAAACCCAGTTTTTGCAAACACTCCAATTCAAAATCTTCAGGCAGCAATTTTTCCCTTGGAAACTCGAAAATAAACATCGATGATGTTGCAGTCATCACCGAAGTTATTTCCCAGCGACCAAAAAGAGTTTAGTCCTTTTATCCTTCCAAAAACATTTCAAATATTTTTAAATTCCAAATCTCACCAGATTTCAAATCCAATTCAAAAATATCCCCAAAATAATATCACCATCATTTCTCCAAAACCTTTGAAAACCATTTTCAAATTCAAAGGAATTTAAACTTTTCCCAAAATTCCAAATTCTTTCAATTCATATTCAAATATTACTCTGGAATTTATCTAAATTTCAATTATAAATTACATTCATAATTTACATTTCAAATTCCATTCTATTAATGAATTTATTTCCTTAACCTTTGATTATTAACTTAACTTCTTATTCAATTTCACACTTAAATGATAATATATTAATATTATCACTTTCTAACAACCAATCAACCATGTATAGTTATAATAATTTTTGAAAAATTATATCTTTTAGATACAAAAATAATTTGGGTAACATTATTTTATTTATCCTATTTTAAAACAATACTATGTCGGTTTATCTTGTTTAAGAGTTTAGAAACCCCTATCGATGACATGGCATCCCACATATCAACCGGAATTTATAAACATTCAACCGATAAATCAACACAATATAAAAACAATTTTTATATACACTAACAAATACGCGCTCATACTATTAATACACTCAAACTCATTCTAGAGTACTATGGACTCTATTTAAATGAGTAAACCCCACCAGAGCCAAGGTTCTCGCTTAACCTTCAGCTCTGATACCATGTGTAACGACCCGATTTTTCGACGCTTGAAAAATCGAACCATTAGGGTTAAAAGAAGAAGGAGGTAGAAGAAGATAAAACAACACTACAGAATCTTATCATCACAGCGGAATAAAATATAATAGATAATAACTGATTTTTACACAAAGAAACTATATCTGTTTATACATACATCATCAGAATACAACATCTGAGTTCAACAACATCTATAAAACACAACTGGACAGTTATATTAACTTGTCCTATAACGACCCACTATTTTGGACCATTCAAATCGACAATAAAACCACGCATGCCTGACTTGAATTTGCTCAAAATACTAGATTGTTAATTTATATTTGGCAAAACTCAGCATATACCGTAGATAAATAAATCACAGAATCACAGACACAGAGTAATATAACAATAACGCAACGGAAATAAAAGAATAGTAGTTCATGAAGCTACTATATATATAACAGAGTTAAATATATATACAACAAAAGTGTCAAATACAATCGTCAAATACAAAAATTAGAATACATCACTAGAATCGACTAAATAACTGAAAGCTGGATAGATAGCTGGATCACCAAGCGAAGCTCCAACTTCGAAGTGAGTCTCAAAACTGTATCACTCAGTTTGACCCAAGCGTAAAGCAAAACACAAAACACTCAAGTCAGAATTAACATTCTTATATCTATAAATCCAACTAAAGTGAAATAACAATTGAAATACAAATATTCAAAGGATGTTTAGGATAACCATCCTCTAAGGATCCGTTAAACTATTTACTATGTAGTAATATACGCTATTATAATAATGTCTAAAGTAAAGTATAATATATTTAAAAATAGCATTAAGGCATTACCCATATCCCCCTTAACACATTTTATAGTGCCAGTAGTCTATACATTACCGTAATACCTCCTGATCAGGAGGCTACCAAAGGATACCCATAGGTACGACACAAATCAAATTCATAAAAGGCGTGCTAGGGTAGGTGACTCGGCACAACTAGACAATGCCAGGGTAGATATACCAATTACACTACCGGGCCGGTGGTAAAGCGTAGCACCTACTACCGCCCACCTCCAGCCACACCCCCAAATAAAAAAATCAAAAGTGGCCACCAAATCAATCACAAAGTAATAGAATGGTCTCGAAGGAGTGTGTCCGATCAGAAATGCGATCTCATTAGCCCGTCGATTGCTCCTGTTTTAGCCACCTTATGCCAACTCACGGGTGTCGGGTCCACGTATATACCTCAATAGAACATTGCCACTATCCTACTTAATTCTGGAATCTCCACCGCGTATACGGTTGTTAAAGTGGTTTTCGAAGTTGGCAGAGACTTCCGAACGTAGTCTCGGCAGAGAGTATGACAACTTTCGATCCCGTTCTCTTTAACAACCAAATGTCATTATAACACCGCGGTCATTTCAAAATAGTTTATACTTCAAAACCAAAATATCATTGCCATTTCAAAAATCTATCAATAAGATATCAATTCCATTTCAAAAATCAAATCAATACGATATCATTTTCACTTCAAATATATTCATTTCCAAAATCCCAAAACTTCAAAGTTATAACACTTCGAAACCAAATACTTGAAAATATAATATTTTCAAAACATAATACTTTGAAAGTCATAGCTTCGAAAACATAACTTCCACCTCTTAAATAGTTTATGCATCAAATAGTATGTATAATAAAATAGTTTAAATTTTAAAAAATTCTGAATTAAAATAATTTCCTCAACTTCACAAATTGATTCAAATCAACTTGAATCTAAGATTCCATTTAAATCAAATCTCAATTCATAAATTTAAACTAAAATTCAGCTTCAATAATCCATTTCAATTTATATCAAATTCCAAATATAGATTTGAACCACAAAATAACCATTTCAATTTCAATATATTTCAAAGCTTAAATATTCAATATTTCAAAACTAAATTTGATAATTCCATATATATCAACTTCAATTTACTATTATTTAGTTTTGAAAGATTTACTTAATAAACCCAATATCATTTAATGAAACTTTTAAACTTTAAATAACCGAATATTCCTTCAATCAATTTAAACTTGATATATTCATTTAAATCACCTTAACAAAATCAAGTTATAAAAATCATGTCCTTTAAAATATCAAATTTAATAAATTTCAAATCAAACTTATTTGAGTATAATTCTTAAATAAATTCAATTTCAAATCAATTTCAAATTTATCTTCCAACCATAATTTATTTAAATGATTATAAACTCTATATTAAAATATAATTTAAATACATACTTAGCCATATTATATTTTAATAAAATCAAACTATATTATTAAACTTATTTTATATTAAACAAATTTATACATAGCTTAAATTTAAGAATTTAACTATATATAAAATAATATATTTATATAATATCAAAAATCAATATTTATTAAACCATATATTCCTTTCCAAAACCATAGAAATCATTTCAAATTTTTTTATATATAGACCAATGGTATCTGTATAAAATTTTCTATCCTATGGTCAAGTGATACGGATATTTATCATTTCAATCCGCAATTTAAATTTATATGCGGGTATGTATCATTTCAATCATCAATCCCAAATTCAATTCAATGAAAATTGCTTGGGTTTATCATTTCAACCCATAACGATTTCCTCCTATTCTAAAGTCCGATTTGGTATGTATCATTTCAACCCATAGTGAACTCTAAACTAATAGGGAACTAGCAGAGTGATAACATATATGATAATAATATAACAGGCATATATCATCAATATAAATAGCAGATAATGGTGACAGATGTCATAGGTGAACAGGTACAGATAACAGCATATATATAGCAATGTAAAAAACTAACAACAACATATTTCAATTGTCATTTCAATTGAAATCAAATTTAATAAATATAAGTACGTTAATCGTGAGTGATTGCTCACCTTTTGCGGCTAGAGAGAGTAGAAAATGAATTGAGTTACGAATCCAATCACGAAATTCCAAATCGAAGCTACATTGGCACGAATTCCACAAACAAAGCTGATATATAGGAATTGGTCCAAACGAATAAGAACTAAATTGATAAAGATAATTGATGTAAGTGAACTGGTATAGATGCAACATATAAAGTTGTGTGTGTGTGTGTATATATATACAAAAATCATATTCTAATTTCAAAATATATATACATGTATTTCAACACTTATTGTTCTTAAATTAAAACACAGATATAAAAATTAAACATATATACACATTACATTAAAGCCTCAACAAAAATCATATATATTTTATATATATACACCTTGAACATAGAAAAAGTATATATATTTTTAAACATTGTTACATAATATTCACAACAATACTATACACAGTAGATATATACATATACCTTATAGTTTAGAGCCGACACTTACCCAGCAAATCAAAAAACAAAACAAAACTACAAACTAACACACTGTTGGGTAAACATTAACAATTTGTAATATATATAAACTACTTTATATCTCTGTATATACAAAAAAAAAAAATTAAATAAACCAATATATTAGTACTAACATGATATACCATAACATATAATAACTACTTTAACAAGGCTACTATATAAAGGTACACACACACACAATATATATATATATATATATATATATATATATATATATATATATATATAGGCTGTAACCGAGTAGATTCAAAATTTCAAAACATAAATAATATAATACTGTATACTTATAAAATCACTGTAATAACTATATGTATATATATAATATGAGAACTAAACCTATATCTAAACCCAAAAAGTTACAACAAATATATAGACTCAAACCTTTCAACGCTTACATATAAAATGACAGCATATATAAAAACTTTTATACTTATGAATTACAACTGTATAAGCATATATACTTTTAAAAAATGACAATATGTATAAATATGTCTCTACTTAACAGATCAAATATAACTTTGTATATATACGTACAGATCTAAAACCAATATTATAACTTATATACATGAGATTCAAATTTATAGAAATAACATAATTGACGAATATTGTATGATAAAACGGATTGTACATACATCTGTAAAAAACAGAACACATATACAAGTTGTATAAAAAACATTTAAGCAAAAAAAAAATAAGCATTCATACACAGCTCGAAATAATGATGCAAACTCATATGCTTATAAACACTGGTAAATTAATAACTTATATAAACTAATGTAAGAAAGCTATATATATACGAACACAGCTATATAAAACTTATATATATTTATATATAAACTACATATTATTATCATATAATATATATATATATACACATACGAATGCACCTACGTTGGCTTCGATAAGAATAGAGGCAAAGGCACGTAGGCCGAACCGGAGAGAGAAAGTCAGGGTGAGGCGAGCCGAAGTTTCGTGATGGAGGTGGGTTGCGTCGGTGGCGAGAGGCAGTTCGAGCTGCATAGGCTTGGAAGCTTGGTCGGTGTGGGAGGCATTGGAGGCCGAAGGGGAAAACAGAGAAAGGTGAAGGCTTCGTTGTTGCATGAAGAGGAGAAATGGAGGAGAGTTTGCCTCGGCATCGATTGCTGTTGAGGAGTTCGGTCGGGGAACAAGAGTGGCACGAGACAGACTTCAACATCGCATAAATTTTCGTGAGCAATAATAAAGAAGAAAAGGAAACGAAGAGGGAGAAGGTGAAACAATGCAACAGGTAAATGGGAAGCTACAGGCAATGTTTTATGAACATTATATATAATATAAAGTTTCCTCTGAAAAGCAAACGTAAAGAATGGGAAGCGACTTCACAGGCGGAATGAAAACGTGTAACCCATTCAAAACAACATATTGACTTTAAATATATATCTATTATTTTCTTTTATGATCATATATTTTGTTTGAAAGAGATGAAAGGAAGGGATAGGTGAGAAATTCCAGGAGACGTTTCAAAAGCAACCGTTTAAAAGAAAACGAACGGAAGGAAAATGTAATTTTAAATGCAAAAGGAAAAAAATTGAAATTTGAAAAGTGAAATAGAAATGGTCGAGCAAAATAATCTAGGAAATGTAAACGTTCACACCTGTTTGTATTATACGATGTAAAATGAAGAGTAACACAACCAATACGCACCAAAACTAGTACCAATACGGTTATCGCTTTCACAGGTTCCGTTCCGTATTGGACTTCAAAACACAGAATAGAATATACCGCAAAGATCAACATGACGAGACGGTCAAAATGGTATACAGATATTAGTTGTATGATCATCCGATCAAAAGTCGATAATCGGTACCGATATACGTTGCTATTCTGTATGGAAAAATCCAAACGGAGCTAGAAACTTCCAAACTTCGCGAAACGGATTTCGCAGTCTGATTCAGAGTGTTCTAAATAAAAAATTTCATGTTGACATATTTAGGTTTCGGAACATTTTCAAATTCAGCTGTTATTAACTGTTTTAAATTGAAATAAAATTACACAAGAAAATAAATTTCCATATTATCTGATGAAAATTTACCAGTTGCTAAGTTAAAGTAGACGTATCCCAAATATTAAATTTTTATTTTCAAATTCAATTATTTAAAAATTCACAAAATTTTAATTAAATATATTATTAAAACAAATAAAATTTTACGGATCATTACAGTCTTCCTCACTCAAAAATTTTCGTCTCCGAAAAGGAAGGAGGTAAGAGAATAGAAACAATCCAGAAAGAAAATAGATTGAAAATACAAAACAAAAAATTAATTTAAAACATATAAATTTCATTCAAATAAAATAATATTCAATAATTGATTTCAAATTCAAGGTATTTTCATTTAGTTGATTAAATTTCTAGTTATTAATTCCCCAAAAAAAACTTTATTTTATTTATCTTATTTATCACTCAATTAACTTATTATTCTATTTATCTCAATTAATATTTTATAATTAAAATTTAAGTGTATAACATTTATTATAACCACTCAAAATTTATTTATATAATCATTTTATATTGTAAATTATTGAATTACATATTCAACTTCTGAATAATTAAGGTAAGTTATATTAGAATGCAATTAAATATTATATAAATAAAAAATTTCAATCCGATTATTTCAAATCTAAATATTCATTCAAATTGTTTTTTGGATTTATTAAAATCATTCCGTAACCAAAATTTAAGAATTAAATTTCTGATTCACTTCAAACCATTTAGAGATAAACAAATATATGTATATATATACAATATATATATTAAATCAATTTTATAATCATACATCTACATATATATTATAAGTCTAGTCATGCTTAAGAAATTCAAATCAAATTCATTTTCCAAAACAAAAGTGTAGCAAAGCTACTGAGTGGCCTCTCCGCGTCGAAACTTGAAAATGAATGTCGACGATGCGGCCGTCATCACCGAAATTATTTTTCAACGACAAAATAGAAGAGCATTGCTTTAAACATTTAAAAATTCTTTGAAACAATTTCTACTTGAAAATACTTTAAATAACATGCATTTTAAAACTTTAAAACCAAAGTTTGAAATCATCGGAAATTAAATTCTCAAATTTCCGATTTTAAATCCATTTTAATTCCCAAAGTAGTTTATAAACATGTTTTATAGTTCAATTATTTACATATAGACAAAAGCCAATGGTTTTCAGAATAATAAATGAAAATCAAATATTATCATTTCTATTGATCAATTCATTTAACAATTTAATTTTAGAAATGTGACGACCTGCCTTTCAATCCACAGAAAGACGTATCATCGTCAAGAAAGAAATAGGTAGAAATAGAAAAGATAGAAAGAAAGAATAACAACATTAGAATCTCACAGCGGAAACGGAACAAAATATAATACATCACATAATTATTACATAGTTATCCATACATCAGAGTTACATAACATCATTCAAACAAGACAGTCATATATATATATCTGCCATTACATACATCCCAAAATGCAACATACATCAACTAACACAACGGAACTAGATAGATAGATATGTCTGGACTCCAGTTCCAAGCTCCTCCAGACTTCAACAATCCAAGACTTATCACTTGGCTACTCATAAAAATTTGAGTACCCAAGATTTTAAGAAAAACAGAATAAACTCCGGGTCAGACATGGGTCTTGTGTGAGTAAACGGGTTAAATTTGCTTAACTTTGAAAACCATTTGAAATACAGGTATCACGTAAAACTTCCCACACATAAACACGGGTAAGTTTTTACCTTACGCTAACTAAAACATTTTATAGGAAATCCAGTGATATTATAATATGGTCTAGGGTTTTCAAGTAAATAAGAAATAGCTGAAATTGTTACATGATTAAATTCCAGCTACTAGCCACAAAAGTGGGTAATATAATCAAAACCGTAGGGTCTCGTAGGGAGAATGGGTTTCCATCAATGGCAGGGCTACTGGGGTACCGCCAGTCACAGTACGGGGCCTAGATTACCGTACCAAGGATCCACCCTAAATCCCCTGCAACACAAGGCCGGAACCATCCCTTACCGGACAGCCCCGAACAAGACAACCCCACAGTTGGCCAACAACTGCCCACACAGCCGAAATAAAAAGGGACATCTAGACAGGGGTATATCTCGTTCTACTTGGGTGCTACCCACTTAACCTTGCTGCACCTCCCATGTTATAGCCATTCCCGGTTGATGAGGCTTGAGGCTACGATTACCTTTAGAGAACTCATCTCTTAGAATGCCCATCGTCCACCTGACGATGTTCTGAAAGCATTCAATCCATACAAGTTCGTTCCGCGTTCGAACGAAACCGAAAGCATTATCTCGTTACACGCATTTTGGAATTACCCTTGGAGTTAACGACAATAACCCTTGCATTCTGAAACACCATCTCGATCTTCACTTGGAGATGTCACGACATAACGTTTAATTTGGATCGATGTGGTTTTTGGATAATCATATCTGATACGCGATCCCGGTCTCATCGAAATCCAAACGCCATTTTAAAGGTCAATTTTTTTAATAGTTTAAACAATTTAATTCAACACTTTGAATTCACATAGCATTTATCACAGATAATCATACTCAAACATCACAGATATATCCAAAGCATATCACAGAGTATCACAGAATATCACCAAATAGATATCACAAATCCAGATACTTTACTCATACAACATCCAAACAGGAATTATTAATCCATGTTATAATTAATTTAATTACCTTAAATTAATTACTTAAAAATTAATCACTTAATTCTGCTTAATTAGTCATTAATCAATTACAAACCATTTAATTAATTATTCACTTCTTAATCAATTTATTAAACCTAAATTACTTAATTCATTACTCCTTAATTTCCCATTACTTAATTAATTAATTAATTAATCATTAATTACTAATTAATTAATCATTAATCCTTAATTAATTACTTAATTAGTTAACTACTAATTATTTATTAATTAACTTTAATTAGCTAATTTACAATTCTTAATTACAAATTAAGTAAACACTTAATTATTAATTAACCAATCTTTAATTACAAATTGGTAAATCTCTCATCACTTAGTTAATTACAATTATAAATTAATTAATCATTCTTAATTACCTCCCAAAACAATTAATTAAATAATAATCATTCATCTTAATTAACATTTTAAAAATTTTCCCTAATAATCTGAAATCAAATTACTAATTTAAAATCTTTAATGTTAATTAAATTAAACACTTATTTTAAATTAACCACTTAATTAAATTATTAATTAAGATTTGAAACATTCTTAAGTATTCACTTAATTAATTAAAACTTAAAATAAATCCTAACATAAAATTGTCAAACATTAATTACTTCATCAATACTTAAGATTGTTTAAGATGATTAACTTCAAATTTTATTAGGCTGAGCCTTTGAAAACCAAACCCGAGAAAATCTCAGGTTTACTCGAGTTGAAACTCGAGTTTCTTCACAATCTTCCCCGAGTTCCCTTTTCTTCTTCGCATACATTTCTTTTTTTTAGTTTAAGTTTAAACTTTAATAAACTAGAAAGCAGCCTCATGAACTCGCATTCCAACCCGAGGCAATCCTTCACTTTCTCGAGCATCTACTCGAATTGCTCACAACCAAAACCTCCTAACACCATTCCAATGTCATGCACGTGCATAGCGCTTCGCCGACGCTCTCGCGAATTATGCTCCCTCCGACGAGTCACAAATCACCCCTACACTCGATTACAAAGATCCACACGATGCCAAAAATTCCAGATTGAGGTTTAGCCCTTCTTTCGAAAACCTGAAACTTGACTCTACCCAGCAAATCGCTTCGCCCCATTCGCTCTGACCATCAGAGATGCTACAACTCCGGCCTTACCTCGTTGATTCCCCATTCTACCATCCCTTTGAATTTCATGCAACTCGATCAACCAGAGGTGACGAGAACTCCTCATCTTCGATCACGTCCAACCTCAAATGTTAAACCCTAACTTTGCCTCGTTCCATCATCCCTTGCAATGGAAGAATTATTTAACAATTTTCCCGACTTCATCGATTACCAAACTAGCTTTGTGCAAAATTTCAACGTCCAACATACCTCCGGTCGCCAGAAATTTGTTAAAACCCATTTCCAGTTCATCTATGAACTGCTCTTTGCATACTCAACTAAAATTTACCATTTTCGTTTTAAAAAATCGTATTTTGAGGAGTGGATTCAAGTTATGTAATTGAATCGATATTTTATAATGTTCGAATTTATCATATGTTCATCTTTTTCACTGTAAAACTAAATTTACAAAGACAATACCTCAATACCAAGCTTAAAACAAATTTTTGACTATAATCTATGTTTAACCACACTTGTTTGGTTGAATACTATGGCCTATCAGAGATTGGGGAAGTAAAGTTTAAATTTTTAACTTGATTTGAACTCTGTACTTGAAAAAAACAGAGATGACAAACATTCAAGCATGCATAGAACAGATATAAACATACGTAGAGATTTACATATATAAATACATATGCGAGTACCATAAAATCAAGCAAGTTCATTCACAGATTAGATTTTACTTACGCTTTCTTTTAAAGTTTACTCGCCTGTAAAAAAAGAAGTTTGAACAGAGAACAATTCTGGAAGCTGCAAACTTGATTTTTCTTTTAAATCTTCCTATTTGTTTAGCTGATTTGCATTTGAGTTTGTAAGACGGTGATGCTTATTTTTTTTCTTTCTGGTTTGCTATGTTGTGAACGAACTAGAACAAGAAAATATATATATAGAAAAGGGTTTTACAGGGGTAGGAGTTTTCTGGTACAAGCTTACTTTCTTTGGTCAGAGATATTTCGTTGACCAGAAGATATTTTTCTTGAAAATGAAATGATTTATACACATTTCGAAATGAACTTATTTTGTGTTTGAGATGATAGTATTTAATGCAAATGTCTCCTTACAAGTTTACATTCTTATCCTATTTTTTTGTATGTACATAGATATTTTTTTCTTTCTTTTTCTTACCTTGCATATACAAAATTCACATGAATAAATACTTGTCTGGTTTTGCTTTGTGCTTAATATAAAATTGTTATAGTTATTGTTATAGTTTTGACTTATGTTGCATACACACAGTAACCATTTAAATACTTATTTCTAACATAAATCCTTACTTTAATTTCTATTTTAAGCTTAAACTATCAACACTTAATTTATAGTCATATATTTTTATACTTATATCTAATGTTGATAAGATTGATTTTATTTTAAGCATTATTATCTAGATTACATTCATATATATATATATATATATATATATATATATATATATATATATATAGATCAAATGTTAATAAGGTAGAGATTTTTCATTTAATTCAATGTGAATAAGATAGATTTTATTTTAAATATTTTTGAAAGATTTTATTTTAAATTTTCAAATCATAGTTTTCTTCACAATACACACACACACACACACACACACATATATATATATAAATGGTAAATGTCCAAAAGTATTATTCATTTTTAAAATGATAAGTTTGTATTTTATTTAATTAGATTAAATACTTATTAAAATAATATTTCCAAAATCCTAGGTCGTCACATTTCTCCCCCTTAAAAGAATTTCGTCACCGAAATTTAAAGCAAAAGATAATTCAAAAGCTTTTATATCAATTTCCCAAGCATACATATCATCCATACATTAACAATCAACCAAACAGTTTATCATAACAAACATTAATAGTTATCCGGACACAAATTTGGATAGGCTTTTTCAAAGCTATCCAGAGTTTCCTAGGTACAATCTCTGGGATCCTTGCTCCACTGCACTTTGACAAGCTTCACAACTTTGCTCCTGAGTTGCCTCTCATCTTGATCAACAATCTGAACTGGATTCCTGACCATAGTCAAGTTTGGCTCGACCTCCAAATCTTCTTGGACTACTGGTTCTACAACCAGTGATGGGTCATATACAAACTTCCTGTAACATCCGGCCTATTCGCACACTTTAAATCGACACATGTGCCAATTCAAAACATACGGAAGGGCGGATTTGTTATGGGGTAAACAAGAAAAACGAGAAAGAAAAAAAAAAACAGAATCTCACAGCAGAAGGATAAAATATAATAATCAATATACAGTTCATAAACTGTTTATAAAACATTTGATTTTTCTTTATACAATAAGTATCAGAGTTCACATACCAAAGGATAATAACAATGCAGCGGAATAAAATGGTGTGGTGGAATAATATAGTAGATAATAGTAATAATGAAATATTCGTCTTTGTCCTCCAGAAATAAAGTCTTCGATCCTGAAATGCTCGGACTGACCTGAGCGAATTGAAAAGACAACACTCGAGTCAGAACTAAAATATCTTATGTGAGTTTACTTAACAGAAACAAAAATATGAGTGCAGTAACTCAAGAGATGCTCGGGATTCACATCTCCTAAGGATCCGTTAAACTATTTACTATGTAGTAATATTTCGCTATTATAGTAATGTCTACAGTAAAATAAACATACTTTTAAATAGCGTTAAGGAGTGACCCAATATTTCCCTTAACACGTAATAGTCCCAGTAGTCCATCCAATATCATAGTCCCTCCTGATCGGAAAGCCACCAGAGGATACCACACGGGCTACGGGAGAAAACCAAACTCGTACAAGGCGCGATAGGGTAGGTGACACGGCACAATTAGGCAATGCCAGGGTAGATATACCAATTACGCATCCGGGCTGGTGGTAACGCGTAGCAGCTACTACCGCCCACCTCGAACAACACCTCCAAAATAAAAAATCAAAAGTGGCCATCGAATCAATCCAAATGTCAGAGTCTAATATCGAAGGAGTGCGTCCGATCAGAGGAGTGACCTCATTGGCCCGAGAATCGCTCCTGTTTTAGCCACCTTATGCCAACTCAAGGGAGTTGGGTCCACGTATTTACCTCAAAGGAAACGCCACCGCCATCCTATTTCATTCTGGAATCTCCACCGCGTACACGGTTGTTAAAGTGGTTTTCGAAGTAGGCAGAGAGTATGAAAATTTCCGATCCCGGTCTCTTTAACAACCAAACGTTATTATAACACCACGGTCTTTCAAAATAGTTTATACTTTAAAACCGGAATATAATATCCATTTCAAAAAATATAAATACGATATCATTTTTGTTTTAAAAACCAAACCAATATGATATCTTTTTTATAAAACCCAAATCTAGATAATATCATTTTTATTTCAAATATATCCTTTTTACAAACTTATAGCACTTTCAAATCATAATACCTTGAAACCCATAACTTTGAAACGTAACTTCCAATACTTAAATGGTTCAAATATTAAATCACTTTATAAAATAAAATAGCATCTTTAATTTCACAAATCGATTCCAAAACAGATTTGAACCCCCAAAAACCATTTCAATTTCCCTATATTTCAAAGCTTTAAATATTCCACCATTTCAAAACTAATTCTTTGATAATTCCATATATATCAATTTAATTACTATTATTTAGGTTTGAAATGTTAACTAAATAAATCCAATAAAATTAAGGTAAAACCTTTAAACTTCAATTAACTGGATATTTTTTTCAACTTACACTACACCAAAACATGGAATTCCTAACAGAAGTATTTCTTGATTGCTAACATTCAGATGTCGTTATAAAATAATAACACTTAAACTCCGTTATAATTTTTTTTAAAGCTGTTGGAAAATGCGCAGTATAATCTCCAACGATAAAAAATTCATTCGCTCACGCTATCGAACCGTTACAAAATTTGGTAAAAAGGAAAATAAAATAAAAACAAAAGGATAAAGACGAAAAGCGTTAAAAATCTCATCTAACAACACTTATCACGCTTCCCAGTTCAATCGGCCGCATCTTCCCCAAATTCCAAATTATTTTTGTAGGGCAAAAGACTTCAGGAGCTGCTTTCAATTTTCTGAACGTAGGTTTCATCGTCTTGTGTTGATTATTCCGAAGTTAGATTGCTGCTTTATTTGATTTGTATTAGAGAATAGAGATATACTCCTGGTATGTTTTTTGAACTAATTCTCTAATTTAATTTGCCATGTTGGATTGGGATTTCAACTTGTATTGTTCCATGTCAAAATGAAGTGTCGTAAAATTAACGAGATTATAAATTATCAATATTGACACTACTTATTACCACTGAACTAAAGAAAATGGATATAAATACAAAAAGACGGCATTGCTTGTAACTTTGGCTGAAGTACTTATTTAAGTGGAAAATTGAGTTTGTTTATTTCCAAGACATATAAGTTCAAGTTAATTTTTTGGGTAGAATATTGCTTCCACGAGATTATAACCATATTGATATCCATCTACTTGATGTTTGCAGTCTCTCTTTATACCAGTTCAAATACGTTATAATTTTTTAAGCTTTTCCAGGATGTTGAAAGAGAAATACAATTGATTGTATTTTGTATGTTTGCATTAATTGTACAGCATAAGGTATACTTTTTGTTTTATAAGAATCAAAATGCATTTATTGAAATTTACACTGGACCATGCTTGGAGCCGTGAGATGTATAATATTTGTTCCAGCAAAATCAATGCATACGCTCACACACTATTTTAATCAATGCATACGCTGGACCATGCGGGTTCATTAAATCCTGTTGTGCAGTATATCAAAATAAAAAATAAACGTATGGTTTTTGGTAATTTATCATCTTTTATTTCTAAACTGAAGCAATAGTGAAACATGTCACTCCCTCCTTACTAGCCTAAAATTGTTGTTGCAGTGGTACCAAACTTGTAAGGAGATAAAAATATATCGTCAATTATACATGGATTATCATGATATGAAGTTAACAAAGTGTAGTGATTTGTGCTATTAGAGTATCTTTCGCAGGTTGTAAATAGTAGTTCTACGTCCTTATTAAAAAAAAGGGTAGTGGTTATGAGAGGTACATCCTATAAAGCTTAAATCCTATTTAAATTGATGTGTTTACATAAATGAGTTAAAAACCATGTTTGTTGTTGTTATATGCTAATTCTAATACGGTAGTTTTAATGATATGAAAAGCACGTCCTGTATAAATCGAAGACATAAAAATCCCAAATTAGCCCTTTTTGTTCTTTAAGCATCCTTCTATATAACATATTAAAGTGAAAATAGTCTACGGTGGCTCTAATCTTATTTTCAAATAAAAATATGCTATCCATTTTTTCATACATACAATAAAATGATAAATAACCACACTTCTTTTGAATAGATCAATTTCTTCATCTCAAACAATTTTTATAACTATCAAATGTTTCCACAGCGATGAGAAAAATATAATGTACAACATAAGCAATACATAATTGATGCATAATGATCAGGTCGGTTCTAACTTATTGAATGGCCTAGACAAACATAGTTTTTGTTGTTTTTTAGATTTAAATAAATAAATAAATAAATAATAAATAAATAAATAAAGATGTTATAACATCGCAAATAATTTTTATCAACTTTTTTCAGAAGGCTGGTTGGTTTGGTTTTCTTTCATGCGTGCATCATCATAGGTAGAAATATTTTTGGTTATATGCAATGAAACCATAACTTTTTAGGAAATAAATAATGAGTTCAATGAAAACAATAGCCGGTATTAAAAAATTAATTGATTTTTTTATGCAGTCGAAAACTTATAAGAGTACTAAAATTCTTACTCATTTATGTCAATTATTAGGTGAGAATTTCTCATTTTCGATGTTTTCTTTTCTGCTTCGAAGCTGCTGAAGCATAAGTCAATATCCAAAGCAGTATATATAAACAGTATTTTTTTTATTTCTTTATTTTATATGCATATATGTGCTTTTGCTCCATTCATATAAGAAACGACATTGAATCAATAATCTTTATTTTCATAATGAATTAGGTGATCCACGAGTTTTTGCTAATGTTAGAACCTATCTCGAGAGATTGGATCAGAATTCGACATAGGAACACAAACGAATATATACAAGGTGTTCGATATTTTATGAATTTCGTGAAGCGTCATTCACCACCTGATTTTGAAATATGCTGTTGTCCTTGTATAAAGTGTAGAAATTCCAAAAAATTTCCTTTTGAAATAGTTGAGAAGCACTTAATTCTTTATGGTATGGATCCAACATACGATGAATGGTTTTTTCATGGAGAAAGTAATGACATTGAAGTAATGGTCAATCCTACACCCCATATTGTCAATGATGATTTCGTGTCTCATCAATTTCAAGAGGAAAACCCAATAGAAGGTGGTCTTGGAAATCTTGTTGATGATGTATATGGATTATCTCATGGTACACAAGCAACTTTTGGTGGAAACCATGAAAAAAACTATAATGAATATAAAAGAAAAGCAAGTGAAAAATTATATCCTTCTTGTGAAGATGGTCTTACAACATTAAGTGTCCTCATAGAGCTTCATGGCTTGAAAAAAAAAAATTCAATTGGTCTGGAAACAGTATGACCGAGTTGTTGAAGAGGTTGAAACTATGGCTTCCAAAGAAAAATACACTACCCGATAAGTACCCTACAATGAAAAAAATATTAAAAGATCTAGGAATGAATGTAAAAGGAATACATGCTTGTGAAAATGATTGTATATTATTTTGGAAGGGGTACGAAGATGCATTGGAATGTCCGCACTGTAATACTTCGAGATTTAAAGTTAAAGAACATGGGAAAATAGTTGAAGTCACAAAACAACCAAGAAAAGTTTTGAAATATTTTCCCATTATTCCTAGATTAACTAGGTTGTACACTGTACCTTGGATAGCCCGAAAAATGTTATGGCATAGTGAAGCAAAGCCTTCTTGGGACTCCATGCGTCATCCTATTGATTCGGCTGAATGGAGATGGCTTAAAAATAGATAGCCGGATTTTGCTACTAACGGAAGAAATGTTTGGCTTGGCATTGCTACTGATGGATTTAATCCTAGGGGAGCTCAATCTAATAGTTATAGTTGTTGGCCCGTGTACATGATCCCATATAATTTGCCCCCTTCATTATGTATGAAACCCGATTTTCAAATGTTATGTTTGTTGATTCCTGGACCTAGAGCACCAAGCCAAGACATTGATGTATACTTAGAACCTCTTATGGATGAGTTAAAGCAGCTTTGGATAGGAGTGCCTGCATTTGACATGGATAAGAAAGAGCAATTTACACTGAGAGCGATGCTTTTGTGGGGAATTCATGACTTACCAGCATTTGGAAATTTATCCGGTTGTGTGACACATGGTTACAAAGCATGTCCGGTTTGTGCTACTGAGGCCGAGTCAGAACGTATTGGTAATAAGATTGTTTATACAAAGTATAGAATATTTTTGAATAATGGTCATCCGTATAGAGCATTGAAACATGGATGGTACAAAGATGTAGAGCATAAGGAACCTCCCACACGATTGGTAGGATCGGCACTTTTGGCAAAACTTTCTCATATCAAATATGTACCGGGTAAAAAAAATTAAAACATAAAGAATTTGATGATGGTGATGAAGATCGTTTTGTAAATGAGAATGACAATGAAGAAAGACCAGCGTGGTATAAGAAGTCGATTCTTTTTACCTTAGAGTATTGGAGTAGTCATAAAGTGCGACATACGATTGATGTGATGCATACTGAAAAGAATGTAGCGGAGCATCTTATTAAATTATTTTTTGATAGGAAACAATCTTCCAAGTTTGCATTTGATAAGACTTACAAAATTCAATGCTGCCAAGTCTTAAAAGGTGCAAAGCTTCCATCATGCTTTTCAACAAAGATAGGTAATTTAGTCAATGTTCAACCACCTAGATTGAGCATTAGAAAATCATATGATTATCATATCATTCTTCAATATTTTCTTCCAATCATGGTTCAACATGCCTATCCAAAATGTCGCGACTTAAGACGTGCAATTTTGCAAGTATGTTTATACTTCAAAATTATTTGTTCGAAGGTTTTAGTTCGGGAGCATGTCCAAGCTGCTAAAGATATGATTTCAGAGGCGTTATGTGTGTTGGTTCACTACTTTCCTGCTCACTTCTTTGATATAAGCATACATCTAATGTTGCATTTAGCTGATCAAGCATTACTTTGTGGACCTGTTAATTATATATGGATGTATCCGTTTGAGAGGTACGATACATCTTTATAAAATTACTTGTTTTATATTTAAAAATATATATATAAGGTAATATATTTTTTGTTTCTTGACTAGAGCTATGAAGGAGTGTAAGAACATACCAAGTAACAAGCGATATGTGGAAGGCTCAATTTCCGAAGTGTATCTTGTTTCATAATCTATTAGATATGCAATGGAATGTATGCCAAATCCACGTATGGGTAATCATAGTTCTACACAAGCGTCATTTTTGGATGAGAACGACAATGATATATACGAATGTTCAATTATGGAAGGCAAAAATATCAAGTTATCTAGTGTGCAACGTACGCAGATTCGAAGATGGATACTTTTCAGAATTGACATACCAGATCTAGATGATTATTATAGGTTTGTATTTTTTGTGCATTTCATAAGGTATAACATTATATTTATTGAGAATTACTTATAATTTGTAGCGAGTATCGGTTGTCCTTAATCAGCGTGGTAAAAAAAGACTACAGACAAAGGCGGAAGTGGTAGTACAATCTGAATTTATTGATTGGTTGCACAATAAGGTTTGTCGAACTTGCTTCCTAGTTCATAGTTTAATAATAAAAATAATAGTGTTTAATATATTTCAGTGGATTTAACAGCTAATTGAAGAAAAAAGCATGGATTCAATTTTGTGGCGTTATGTTAGTGGACCACAATGGGAAGCTAGAACTCATCTTAAGTATAGAATCAATGGTTATATATTCTCTCCACAACATTATGATAACACATTATCAACCCAAAATAGTGGTGTTTGCATGAATGCGATTACAACATTTGTTGCAAGTGCGAAAGATTTAAATCCTATGGATGATGATACTACGTGGTATGGTGTTATCAAAGAGATTATTGAAGTTGATTATTATGAATCTCAACATGTAGTATTCTACTGTGATTGGATCAATGTAGCAGATAAATCAAATAGCTGTAAGATTTGTAGTGACTCCAATTTGTTAATGGTGAATCTAAGGAAATTGAAAAGCAGTAGTGGAGAATATGACGAGCCCATCATTCTATCGTCCGACGCAAGTCAAGTCTTTTATATAAGCAACATGCATGATCCTAATTGGTCCATCGTACAACACTTGCCTAAGCGCATGACTAATAGCATAGATGATTATGAGATGCCAATGAGCTTTCAATCTATTTTGAAGGAGCAGCCTAATTGTTCGTCGACGGAAATTCTATCGGTTTAGAAAACCGTCGAACGAATTTTGAATTAAAAATTAACCGCAAGCGCACGGTGTACGAATGTAGCACGCGGCGAATACGGGTCGATCCACAGGGAATTGATGATTTTAAAATTCTATTCAATCAAATTATACCGAAGTCGAGAGTGAATAGCTAGAAATGTAAGAAACTAACAAAAACTAGCAAAAGAAAAATGATAAAAATATGAGAGTTAAGAGAACAATTTAGAGATAAATCCACTCTCTAGATCATATAAATCAACAAAATGAAGTTATGATCTCTCTTTTCTTGTCATTAGTGAATTAGTTGATGTGCTTATCATAAGTATGGTATATTTGTGCTATTAGTTAGCTCAATATAAACCATCAAACTATAACACAACCACTAATACACATTTAACTCTCATGAAATATGACAACAAAGTTGAAAGCAAAATCTATTTTAAGCATAGCCTATTAACTATTGTTTAGAAATATAGGCTATCAAATTTCAATTTCAACATTCACTTCTTTGCCATAATCATATTTAGATGAAGAGGCAATTTGTGTTATGTTTATTTAAGCATAGCCTATTTGTTATAAACAACATAGACTATCAAATTCAAAGCTAAACAACATCATTAGACCACTTCAATCATTCTCATTAAGCACAAAAAGAGAGCATAAACAATAAAATGTTGGATCTACATACTTGAGAGCTTCATTACCCCTAAATTGAAGGGATTAAGCTCTCATATTTGTTATTATATGAACAAATGTAGAAAACAACATTAAACAAGAAGAGAAAAAGAGAGCAAAATGAAAGGAAAAATTATTCTACTTGCATAAAATAAAAGAGATCTACACTACAACATGAAAGTAAATGAACATGAAAAGGAAAGAGCATGTATTAAATTGCATAAAATAAAAAAGATTACATAAAATAAAAAATGGCTAAGTAGCCATGAAAAGAGAAAGAGGAGCTTTCATTTTATTTTTGATCTAAACTAAATTAAAGAGAAGGAGGCCTAAGAGAGACTAAAGAAGAGATCATGTTACATGAAACATATGGGTATTTATACATGTATGAAACCCTAATTCATATTTTTGGGGAATACCCAAAATGCCCCTTAGGAAGTGTGGAGGCCAAGTAACCATTAACATGTCTTAATCCCCCATTAAGTGTACATGAAACCATTAAGTCCAAAAGCATGCGCATTAGCCTTTAATTTGTACATTAAGGTAGGTGGATAGGTGGGGTCCTCCATGTTCTTCACTTTGAATTATTTCCATCTTCATTCCTTTGTATTAATTTTGTGCATGCATATCTTCATGAAACCACTTCTATTTGAGATCAATTTCCTACAAAAATATATACAAATTTTCAATTAATTTTTCTCAAAGAAATATATGCACTTAAATGACCGTTTTGCCCCTATATGAAGATGAATATATGGAAATTTGGAATTAATATGAATTATGGTTAAAACAAGTTAAAATACCCAATATGATCATTTATTTAATTTAAATAGAATAAATACGGTGGTAAAAATATGCACACTTACGTGCACATCAAATACCCCCACACTTATTTTTTTATTCGTCCTCGAATAAAGAAAAACTCAGACAAATCCGTTTTCGTAGGGAGCACGATTGCATTGAGCGTATGGAACACGCCGTTAAACCTCTGGGTGTCCCCAGTAGGACGAGTGTTGTCTCGTGAGGGTTTTCAGCGGATACTACCCACAAAATCCAAATGTAGGATAAATATTTACAAAATGCAAGATATATTTACAAAGAGATGAATGCAAAATTTTGAAAATATTTACAAATGAAGGATTTATTTTTAAATTGACACGAATAAGTTAAATATAAGTTTTGGTTATTATCTTGAAAATTTATGTCATTTACTCGTCAAAATTTCCAACAAAAATCAAGTTATCATATCAAATAGATATAGTTTAACTCGTTGTTTTGGTTAATAACAAAGTGTAACTATGAAATGGATCCTTAGTTGATTATCAAAGTTTATCAAAGTGGTATTTTCATTTCTTTTCAATAACAAATCAAATCAACTAAGTAAAAATAGTGCTAGGATTTCAATTGCTTGCTCTCTCATTATTTGCAAGAAAAATTACACACCTAGCTCAGGTAAACTGAGGCCAGATGTACCACCCATGCACTGCCTTTCGGGCTTATGTGAGGGGAGTACAGATCATGGCGAGTGCACACACTTTCGTGCATACACCTATCGACCGTAGGTGGTTTTTATTAAGCCTTTTTTTTACATGTGTTCCATACATGCATAACCGTAAGGACTTTTAAATGAGTATGAAAGCACATAATCAAAGATTTCAAGTAATTCACCCATGCATAACCGTGAGGACTTTTAAATGAGAGTGAATACTTGGATGTTATTATTTTTTTTATTTTTTTATTTTTTAAGAGAGAGAGAGTTTTGCAAAATCATCTTAGCACCATTTAACTAAGAAGACAAAAAAAATGTTATATCCTTTACTTTAAATCAACCACTTTTTAAAACAAAGATTTTCAATTAGGATATACTTCATAATTAACACTATGAATCTTCCTATATACTAGTTAAACCATTACTATTTGTAATCAAATTTCATTTTTATTTTTGTTTAGACAAATAAATTTACAAAAATTTCAATTTAATAAACCAAAGCCATATATTTATCTTATAGTGTTTCTTTTAAAAATAAATCAAAAGAAAATTTGTTTTTGGGATTTTTTTTAAATTTTTTTTGTTTTTGTGATTATAAAGTAAAAATAAACCATGAAAAAAGAATGAAGATGAGTCTCCCCCCACACTTGATTTTGACTGTGTCCCCACAGTCAACCCAAGTGGAAGGAGAAAAATAAAATAAAAATCTAATATTTACATGAAAGATTATTATTTACAAGAGATGAGAAAGTACACAGTCAAAAAGTAAATGAAACGGTCTTCTAAAGACCGATTCATTTGTCTCGTCAAATGTGTGAGACACAGCTTAAGCACGAAAAACCAAATCGTAAAAGATTTCGAAGTTGATTGTCGATTTGGAAAAACGAATTTTGTTTTATTAAAAATTGAATGAGTTGTTTTGTTTTCGATGATTTTTGGGGTTGATAAATTAATTGATTGAAATTCACATTTATTTTCACCAAATTGAATTTCAAGTTTACTATTGAAAACATTTTCAGAGTTATTGATTTCAAAATCAAGATGGTGATTTTCATCTTCCCCGTTGGAATTTAACAACTCGTCATCCAAAAGGCCAAAAAAATTCGTGTTCATTAAATTCTTCTTCCTTTGTTGGATTATCAACAACTTTATTACATATCTCAAGTTCAAAATCCAAAGTTGTTGTATTCAAATTTTCGAAATCGAGAAAAGGAAGATCGAATTTTAAATTTGGTTCCATACTTTCAAAAGAATTGAAATCCAACTCAATTACCATGTTTTCAACAACTTCGTTAAGATTTTCGTTTTCAATTTCGAAAGTTGTTATTTGAAAATCATCGATTTGGGTAAAAGGTGGATTATCACTTGACTTGTCACATGTTGGAATTTGAGTATGTTTATCACGTTGATTCAAATATGTTTCGAACACCAAATCCATGTGATCATTGTACATGTCATTCATTTGCTCAACAAAATCCAATTTATAATTATTAACGTGAAAATTTTTGATTTGGACTTGTTGAGAACAAGAATTGTCAATTTCGACAAACGGTAGATTATTATTTGATTCTTCGCAAGTTGAGATTTGATTATGATTTTCACAAAAAGTTTTGTACTTTTCAAGTAATAAATCCCCGTTATCTTTTTCCATTTGGTCAACAAAATCAAATTCATGATTATTAATTTGAAAATTTTCATTTTGAATTTGTTGACAACCAAAGTTTTCAATCGTATCGTTATTGAAACTATTCCCATTGCCAAAATTATTTGAAAATTGGTTCACATTTTCTTCTTGATTTTGGAATTCATTCTGAAGCTTGAAATTGAATTGGCATGGGTTATACTCGAAATCATTTGAATTTTGAAGTGAATTCAAATTTGAATTATTTTGACTTGAACTATTGCAAAAATATGAGTTACACAAATCGTTTATACTTTGATTTTGTTGTGTAGAGATTTCAAGTAAAGACGAAATGCTATTTTCAAGGTTCGAGGGTTGCTCGTTATTTTGAAAACCTTGTGGTTCGAAATTTGAATCGTTTAAACAATAGTTGGTGTTAAAGTATCCATACGAATTTGGAGTGAAATTATATGGATTATATTGATTTTCACAACTATTGTAAAATTCAAGTGAGTGGGGAAACTCGAACATTTTCAAGAATTTTTTTTCAATAAAGGAAAAAATATTTACAATTTTTTTTTTAAAATGGAAATTTGATTTTTGTTTTGTATTTGGATTTTCAAAATTTTTTTGGCTTTTTAAGAAAGGTTTTATATATTTTTTTTGGATTTTTGTTTTTCTAAATTTTTTTGGATTTTTGGAATTACAAGGGAAAAGGATTTAAAAATTTCAAAGAAAAAGTAAAAGGAATATTTACAGTTTTTTTTTTGTTTTGGATTTTTGAAATTTTTTTGTTTTTTTTTAATATGCATGAACTAAATGCAACTAAATGAATGCAAGGGTTAATTACAAATGAATTATCCTAAGTTAACCCAAAATTGTACAATTACAAATTGTCTTAAATCAACAAGATAGTTCTCAGCCAGGTAACGGACAGGATTTATCGATGCACCATGAATCACCGTAGCAATGCAGCCGAAGGTTTAAGTACCTTCAGAGGAACAACCGCTATAATATTTACGAATCACCGTAATATTTATAAATGGTTATTACTCTGCCGTAGCCTAAACACCAAGAAATTAAATTGTTCAAAAAAGACAAATTGTCAATATACAATTAAGTGTTATCGATGTCTAACCATTATTATTAATCAAAATCTAAGATGAAATGCAGAACAGAAACTAAACGTGTATTAACAATGCAACTACGAATGAATTTTTTTATTTTTTTAAAATGCAAATGCAAGCAACCAACAATTCAATTCAAATAAAACTAGAAATAAAAGCAGAATTTTTTAGCAAGCAGAGCAATTTATTTTGGCTAGCGAAGGAAGCAATTTTCAGCAAGCTATTCTTCCTTTATTTCCTGCTTTGGCAACCTGAAAATTAAAAACTAAGATATATACAATATATATATTATTATTTTTTTGGGTTTTTTTTTTTGAAAGGAAACTTAAAAGTAGGGTTTTACTTAAAAAAAAAAATTGCTTTTTTTTGGAGAGAAAGAAGCTAAAAAAATTTGAAACCAAAAACAAACAGCTTTCCAAAATCAAATTGTAACTTAAAACAAAGCAAAGAAGATAAAATAAATAAAATAAAAAATAAAACTTTATTTACGGCCTACACCCACACCTCAAAAGGCCCACTGTGCAAAACAAAACAAACCCATCTCCCCACAGTAATAAACGAAGACTCACTCCCTTTTTTTTCGTTCAAAACAAAAGCGATGCCAGAAAAAGGGAAAAAAAAATCGTTTTCAATCCTTCAAAAAAAAAATTTCACTTTGCACAAATTTCACAATCGCGAATTCAAACTCGATTCTCTAAACTCCATTTTCACAACCGCGACAGATGTTTGCGATGGGATTCTGGCCACGGCGATTTGGGGTGAGGAAGTGGGTTCGGTTTTGAGATTGGGGATGGATTGAAGGTTACTATAGCTCGGGTTTCAGGTGGTTGCGTTAGGAGCTGCTGGAATTCAGGCGAGAGTCGCGATGAGTTTCAGAGGTTGTTCGGGGTGTTCCAATTGCAGTGAATTGGGTTTCGATGAACTGGCGAGTTGTTGAATATGAACTGGGGAGTAGTTTAAGGTGAGGTCTAACTGTGGCGGTTTCGTGATGATTGGTGGTAGATAGCTGTGTCAGGTGGTTGAGAGATTGGGAGGTCGTGTGTGATGAAGCAGGTTGCTGAGTCGACTGCTGGTTTGGGCGATGCAATTGAGGGCAGAGGCTGTTTCGTTTTGGTTGCGGTAATTGGTTGAGGTCGAGGACCGCTTTCCTGTAGTGGGTGCTTGGTTGTTGATGTATTTGAAGGTCGTAGTTGAATGACAATGAAATGTGGTTGATTCGGTTTGATGAATGATGGGTTTCTTGCTATGTGGTGGAGGAAAAAGGCAGCTAGCTGCCGTGAAGTCTTATGGGTTGAGGATGGTGATCAGTGGATGATGCTGGTTGATTATATGCACAGATATGGCTCGGTTTAATGGTGAATTGAGTTGAGTGAAGTGTGCAGCAGCTTGTGAAGGAAGTGATGTTGAAAACTTGGTCGAAATGAATGCTTGTGCACTGTGTTGAAGTGGTGGTTCAGTTGTAATAGCGTCAGATGCAATAGTGGGAGTATTTGTGACAAATTTCTGGATGATGAGATGAATTGCAAGGCAAGATTTGTGATGTTTGTGGTATGTAGGAGTGGCTGCAGTTTCAAGTGAATGGTGGAGGGAAGTGTAGTGGTAAGTGGGTTGTTTGAGTAGTGGTAAGTGTAGTGGTGAATTGCAGGAGGTGGAATGTTGGTGAGTGAAGAAGTAAGTTATGGTAGAAATGGGAAGTGTAGTGGTTGGGCACTGTTGCAGTGTGCGGAGGTGTTGTAGGATATGGTAGTTGAAATGGGTTTGAGTATGGTCAATGTAGATGCACTGTGATGGTGGTGATGAAGTGGGAGATTGTTCTGGTTGTCTGGTGATGTTATTTTTGATGGAAATTGTAGTTTGATCAGAGGGAAGGCTAGTTTGAATGGTTGTGGTGTTGAAGCTTGGATGAAGGAGTGGGGTTAGAAGGTCATGTGAATGTAAACAGATGAGAATGTTGACAGCAGTTTTGTAAACAGATGAGATGAGAATGTTTGACAGTCTGATGGTTATGGTTAGAAGTCAGGTTGTGACTGGTTTGGATGGAAGGAGGCAGTGGATTGTATGTATGTTTGCAGAGGAGATTAGTAGTGATGTGAAGATGGGTGGTTTGAATGGAGATGTGTTGTGGACTGCAGTGTAACAGAGAGGAGAGACTGCAGTTTTGTAACAGAGAGGGATTGTAGACAGCGAAGCCACAGTGTTTGACAATGTAAATGTAGAAAAAGAAAATGAAATTGTAAGAAAAACTTGTAAAATGAAAGTTGTAAATGCAAAATGAAGTGAATTTTTTTTTCTAGAAATGAAGTTGTGTCAGTTTTTTTTTTTAAAAAATATGCATATGCAAATGAAAATGCAAAACAAACAAGAACACTAACAAATGTACACAACACTCAAACAAACACACAAATTTGTTTTTTTTTTTTTGAGAAAACACAACACAAAACAAACACACTAAAATCAAACACAAATAATTCGAAGAATAGAAAAATAAAATCAAAACAATTCCCCGGCAACGGCGCCAAAAACTTGTTCGTCGACGGAAATTCTATCGGTTTAGAAAACCGTCGAACGAATTTTGAATTAAAAATTAACCGCAAGCGCACGGTGTACGAATGTAGCACGCGGCGAATACGGGTCGATCCATAGGGAATTGATGATTTTAAAATTCTATTCAATCAAATTATACCGAAGTCGAGAGTGAATAGCTAGAAATGTAAGAAACTAACAAAAACTAGCAAAAGAAAAATGATAAAAATATGAGAGTTAAGAGAAAAATTTAGAGATAAATCCACTCTCTAGATCATATAAATCAACAAAATGAAGTTATGATCTCTCTTTTCTTGTCATTAGTGAATTAGTTGATGTGCTTATCATAAGTATGGTATATTTGTGCTATTAGTTAGCTCAATATAAACCATCAAACTATAACACAACCACTAATACACATTTAACTCTCATGAAATATGACAACAAAGTTGAAAGCAAAATCTATTTTAAGCATAGCCTATTAACTATTGTTTAGAAATATAGGCTATCAAATTTCAATTTCAACATTCACTTCTTTGCCATAATCATATTTAGATGAAGAGGCAATTTGTGTTATGTTTATTTAAGCATAGCTTATTTGTTATAAACAACATAGACTATCAAATTCAAAGCTAAACAACATCATTAGACCACTTCAATCATTCTCATTAAGCACAAAAAGAGAGCATAAACAATAAAATGTTGGATCTACATACTTGAGAGCTTCATTACCCCTAAATTGAAGGGATTATGCTCTCATATTTGTTATTATATGAACAAATGTAGAAAACAACATTAAACAAGAAGAGAAAAAGAGAGCAAAATGAAAGGAAAAATTATTCTACTTGCATAAAATAAAAGAGATCTACACTACAACATGAAAGTAAATGAACATGAAAAGGAAAGAGCATGTATTAAATTGCATAAAATAAAAAAGATTACATAAAATAAAAAATGGCTAAGTAGCCATGAAAAGAGAAAGAGGAGCTTTCATTTTATTTTTCATCTAAACTAAACTAAAGAGAAGGAGGCCTAAGAGAGACTAAAGAAGAGATCATGTTACATGAAACATATGGGTATTTATACATGTATGAAACCCTAATTCATATTTTTGGGGAATACCCAAAATGCCCCTTAGGAAGTGTGGAGGCCAAGTAACCATTAACATGTCTTAATCCCCCATTAAGTGTACATGAAACCATTAAGTCCAAAAGCATGTGCATTAGCCTTTAATTTGTACATTAAGGTAGGTGGATAGGTGGGGTCCTCCATGTTCTTTACTTTGAATTATTTCCATCTTCATTCCTTTGTATTAATTTTGTGCATGCATATCTTCATGAAACCACTTCTATTTGAGATCAATTTCCTACAAAAATATATACAAATTTTCAATTAATTTTTCTCAAAGAAATATATGCACTTAAATGACCGTTTTGCCCCTATATGAAGATGAATATATGGAAATTTGGAATTAATATGAATTATGGTTAAAACAAGTTAAAATACCCAATATGATCATTTATTTAATTTAAATAGAATAAATATGGTGGTAAAAATATTCACACTTACGTGCACATCATTAATTTAACTACATTGTTGAAATGTATTGAATCAAAATAGACACACTTGATTGAACAATAATTATTTTGTTTACTTGTTACAATGTTGTATTGATTACTATACACTTGGGTATGTTTCTCTATTGTTGAATATTTTTGAAATTATTACACTTGTCTTGAACGCATCATATTAATGCTATGATTTAATCTTTTTGTGTATAATTGATACCTTTTACAAATATGAATTGGTATGAATAATAAATAAACATGGATTAAGCTTTTACTATGTTCTCCATCTTGGATGAGCCATTATCCTACAAATTTTCTTTTATGCTTTAATATGCATTCATCGTCTTTAAATTATTTGCATTGTAGAATGTCAGGCAATTGTAATGCCACGTCACTACATACAAAGGACGCAGAGGAAGTTGATGTTCCTCCTCCCCTTTCAAATAAAAAGTACTCAATAATTGTGGACTTAGAAGGTGAAAAAGGCAGTGATGCAAAAAAATGGGCCTCTCTATGTGGTGTTTTGCTTCGTTCTCTCATTCCGATTGGTTATGAAGGATGAAATGATGTAGATGTTGTTTTCAAAGATAACCTGTAGAAAGCACTAATGGTACGTAACTGTTTATTCGTAATATATTTAACTATTTATTCGTAATATATACCAAAAACAGTAAAGCTAGCAACAAAAGAGCTAAAAATAAAATGAAAGTATGCTAGCCTATTGTAAATGTATGAAGCTCTGATCCAAACTGAAGCAAATGAGTAGCAGAATTATCAAAGCACATGAGCTTAATGGCGGAAGCAAAACGAAAATGAACTGATACTTCAGAAGTGCTGTACGCGGAACTGTACAGAAAATGAGTAGCATGACTGCAGGGGCGAAGACATGGAGCATTACATTGACTAGAAGGATGAATTGAAATAGTGCAGAAAAATGGTTGCTGGCTTACAGAGATGTGCAGGAGTAAAGCATGTGGCAAACTATAGTGTCGTAGGAATTATTTGCTGCTGCTGACAGAGGATTGAAGATGGTGCGACAAGCTGAAAAGACACAACAAAGGCTGCTACTGATTTATTGATTTGAATATGAGATAAATTATGGAATTTAAACCAAATCAAAAGGTTATTCATTCTATGCAAACCCAGTAAATAACTGTCTGACCACTCACTTTATAGCAGTATATTGAAACATCTCTCCTTTAAAAACAGATTTAAGACTATTAAACTAGCATAACTAGCAGTGGCAACCATGTATTTGCCTTTTTTTCAAATATTTTCTAAATTAATTCTTGATGTAGAATTAACATCCACTACCGTTCGACTGTCAACTTCGGTTATGATAATTATGAAGCATAAAGCAGTATTGTATTTATGCATCAAATTAAGATCATGATATTTAAATAGCTTATTCTGTGTCCCAATCTGTATTATATACTTGAGATCGAGCTAGCGCATCATGCAATCAAAGATTGACTTGCATGTATATAATATTAACATGCTTGGAGTGAATTATAACTAACTGTTCAGAAAAAGCACAATATATTATGTACATATAACATGGACATTGTTATTTGATTTTTTTTGTTTCAACAGAAAGAGTTTGACTTGAATATCGACCCCATGGTAGCTAGACCAATATTGGAGAAGAAGTTTTCACAAGGTTATCGAACATTCAAAGCAACGGTACGTCAGAGATTCCTCAAAAAAGATGGACAACTCATGCCCAAACATGTTGCACTTAATAGTCGTCCTGATGACATTGATAAAGTATGGTGGTAGAGGTTTGTTGACATTGAATATAGTGACAAGAAAATGAAACAATGCAAGACAAATTCCGGAAACAAGGCCAAAGTACTCTAACTCATACATTGGGAAGGAAACCTTATCTTAGACTATACGAAGAATTGGTATGTAAAAACATTTTTTAGGTTAATATTTCAGTGACAAAAATATACTTTATGAAATTATTCAAATGCAGACAGCTGAAAATCCAGGACAGAAGATCACACGTACAGTGGCATGGAAAGTGGCTCATACAAATAGAAAAACGGGAAAGGTGATTCCATGTGCTGCCGAAAAATTTGTAAGTACTTCAACATCTACATGTAGTTTTATAGTCTAGTCTGCGCGGGCAAGATTTATAATCATTCTGCTGCTGTTTGTACTGTCTGGACATGTATCCGTTTCTTGCTGGTACCTATTTGGATTACAGGTTGGTGAAGGTATGAATTTTGATGTTTGACGTAAACATCTGGCATTCTAAAACTGTGGGTACCTATGGCACATGTTTATAATTATTATTTAAGCATATTTAGCCGAAGATGATTAAAAATATATTCATGGTAATGGTTTTCAACTGATTTATCACTATTTTATTATTCATGATAGGGGTTTTCAACTGATTTATCACTATTTTATAAGGGGGAATGCTAGAACGACCAAAATTAATGGATTACTGAAAATTAAGGGGAAGGAAAATTGAAGACAGCATAATCCAACTGTTTTTATCATTTTCGTATTGACTTTCGATCAGAGTAGCATTTTTGTTTCATAAGTACGGTCATATTAGAACATTACAACACAAGTAATAACCCTTCCAGTTGATTAGCTGATTCTGCAGATCTAAGTATATATTACATAATTATTCCTTTCACAACTTTTGTGTTTGGATTTCATTTTCTGTGCATTACAAGACGATAATAAGAAGATTGTGTGCATACGATTCAAGCATACCATGCAATAATTTACTCAATTATACCATGTAATTAATTTTAATTATAATGAGTTGTTCTACAGAATTAGTAAACAAATAGTTATAGCAAATGGAATAATTTTGAATAGCTGGAACCTTAACACTGGGACGTTTATATTAGGAAAACAATCATAAGGATCGACAATCAGTCAATTCAGTGATGGCAGTAGTACGAAATTTATGCAGTTTTACTTCCAATATGCATTGCAATGACAAAATGCATTAAACGAAGTTGTGAGACAATTGCCGAGAAAGTAAAATGAAAATTCTACCCACAATAAATGATAAAAGAACATATAAAGAGCAAAAATTTGTTTACGAGCACAGTTCACATGTAGAATGAAAGAAGCAACCCAGATTAGTTTCAATATATGTGAATGCACTTGCTAGTTTTCATGTTCCCTATGCACATACATATTTGTTCACTTTTCATCACTGTCAATCAGTCCATCTATTTGAGAATTGAATAACTTTCAATTTCTTAGCCGAACTACTTTAGTGTTACTGACACAATAATTGGAAAATATATGTTTGACCAAGTCGTTACCGACACTGAAGGGGCTGGCACATAACATGTAAACTACTGGGGTGTGTGTGTGAGACATAGGGTAAGATGCAAGAAAATTTTGAGCATTCTACTCATAATACCTAAGTTTGCATAACTTGTGCTTCAGTACAGCTAAACCCAACCTGCTGAATGCAAAGTTTATTACCAGCCAGCTAATAGGAAATGATATTCCATTATAGCGAAATTGATTTTTGTGTGATAATTAATGACTGAAGTAACCTTTAAATGTACCAATAGGAAATGATATTGAAAAATAAGCTTCAAATAATACATAATCGGCAAATCTTACATTTGTCATCTTCGGATTGAGAAACTTGTATAAAGCAAGGTTTTCTAGTATTGATACTTGGTTAAATAGTATAAAGCTAGTGAACTAGTGGAAAAATGTACGAGTATTTCAAGCTTCAGATAAAATATTGGTGGTTTTAGATTATAGCTTAGTAAAGCTGATTTGAGTTTTGCATCTTCTCGTTATATTCTATATGCTTTAGCAGATGAACCATTGTGTGATTTGGTTTATAGGTGCACAATTTCAATTTGAGTACACACACTTTACTTGACACTATTGGATTGCAATTGTCTGTGAATGATTATCGTTGTACATGCCAATGAGCATAAATACAACCCACTCATTTTCTTAGCTGTACATGTCGGTGAACACGTATATAAGCCACTCGTTTTTTTAGCCTATTATATGTAACATTTTGCGGATCATATGTAACGTTTTGTTACCTGTCCATGTCGATGAGCACAATTTAAACCAATCGTTTTGTTGGCTGATAATATGTAAGTTTGAGGATCATTTGTAACAGTTTAAAGAACCATGTGTCGTGAATAATTAACTCTTCACAACTGTGGAGGAAACTGCTGAAATGCTCTAGTTGATTGATTAGAAACAAACAATCTTAACCGGCAATAATATCTATCATGAGCATATGAATAACAAACCATGCATTTCGCATAATATTTTATAACGTTCCTACTTTACATGCTGATAAAGATAAAATTTTACTATATAATCTGTTGTTTTATATCCATTTGTATGTTTTCATTTTTTTTTACTGGAATCCATACACCGTGATTCTGAATATTGACGACAAGTAAGCTCCATGAATAATATCCAGTGCATTTCTATAGTGAAGTCTGTCTTGTAATTAGTTCTTTAAAGTGATTCAATATGATTGAAATTCCTTTGGAGAAAAGACTTTTTTGTGGTACACAAGTTATCTTTAAAGTGATTCATGCATTTACAATACTGATGCATTTACAATACTGATTCATGCATTTACAATATGATTGAACTTGCTTTTATAGTTTATCTTATGCATTATAGTTTATCTCCTCCATATTTTGTTTTACAGTATTCATAGTTTGACAGGAATTTTTCTTTACAGTATTCACATGTTCATCATTTTCTATCAACCAATATGCAAGATATTGATAGTATATTCTTTAGTTTATGCTTTTACTTTATTTAATATGCAAAATATTTTCAAGTTCAACTTTTGTTTATAATTTATTTGGGTATTATGCAGGCATTAGTTGAAGCAGCGGAGGAAAGACAAAAGGAAAACTCTAGTGTCAATGGTAGCAATGGAAGTAGAAGTTTTGAAGATTTTGAGAATGATCCCATTGCTGAAGTGTTTGGAAAGGAGAAAAAAAAATATTGTCGTGCAATTAGCTCTACATCGACTATGAAGCAAGTGAAGCTTACACAAGCATCAAAAGCAATAACTAATTTCAAGGAACATGAAGATAGAAAATGGAAAGAAAAGATGGAGAACAATCAAAATAGACTAACCGAAGAATTTAGATCGATGCATTCGACTATGATGAGTATGCAACAAAGTTTGTTACAATTTATGAATCAGTTTGGAGGGAATGCGACACCAAGAAATGAAGTTGCTTCCAACAGTCAGCATGATAGTCCTAGAGCTAGCTTGCATGTTCAATCCAATGGTGCTATTGGATCTTCCATAAGAGATAGGCAATCTGTAGTCTTATTGTCAGAAGAGTTGAAAGAGGTTGGCTAAGGGTCATCTTGGGACACAGAAGATATGCCACCATAGAGAGGTGATGAATAGGGAAAGAGTTGTATGGGTGGAGAAAGTGTTTGATCCAGAAGCACCTATTTATGAAGCACCACAAAATGGTAATTACAAGCTATTTGATATAATTGATGGAGGTTTTGTTATTTGGCCTGGGTGTCGTATTCGTTATTTGTAGGATATAGAATTTATTTTGAAGTAATGTTAGAACTTGTAATATTTTGATTTCATACTCTTTAGTTATGTATGATGAACTTATGAAATTTCGAATCTTCCTTTAATGTTAGAAAGTTGTATGTTTGGATGCATAATTGCTTATTGTTATCGAAATTCTGTAATTTTTGATATGTATGTACCTACTGTATTATAATAGACAATTCTGTAGTGTAAATGCTAGCAAAAATGCAGCTCTACATGGTTTGGTAGCTGTAACGAACATATTCGTTACTAAAGACGAAATTAATAACGAGCATAGTCGTTACTATTGATGAAACTTGTAACGAACAAGTGCGTTACTAATGATGAAATTTGTAACGAACAAGTGCGTTACCAATGATGAAATTTGTAACGGACAAGGTCGTGATAATTTAGAATGACAACCCCTTCTTCTACCATGAAAGGGGAAACTAAGTAACAGAAAATACCCGTTACAAACCGATGCAACTAATAACAAACATTTTCGTTACAAAAATTTAGTTTTCTAACGACAAAGTCCGTTGGTAAGTGATATATCTAATAACGGGTAGAGGCCGTTATAACGACATTCCTCACGCCTGTACCGCTCACGACTATATCTGTTATAAATTTCATTTGTAACGACTATATTCGTTACAAATACACCTTTTTGGTGTAGTGTTATTTAACTTGATATATTCATTTAAATCAAATGGATATTCATTTAAATAAACTTTATATTCATTTAAATCACTCTAAACCCAATCAAGTTATAAGAATCATGCCCTTTAACATCTCGATTTTATTTAAATTCCAAATCAAATTTATTCAAGTACAATTCTTAAATAATTCAATTTAACCCAATTTCATATTTATCTTCCAACTTAAATTTCATTTAAGTTATTTAAAACTCTATATATATAATACCTTAAATAGGTACTTACCCATATAATATAAACCATCAAACTCCATTATTAAGCTCATTTTTATTAAACAAATTTTATACATAGCTTAAATTCAAAAATTTAACTATATATATATATATATAATAATATTTATATAACATCAAAATTTATCTTTAATAAACCGTATAATCCTTTCCAAAACCATAGAAATCATTTAAAAATATTTTTTATAAATAGACCAAGTAATATGGATATTTATCATTTCAATCTGCAATTTAAAAATAAAAATTACGGTTATATATCATTTCAAACCGTAATCCCGATAAGATAAGAATGCATAATAACTTGCAGTTTATACAATATAGAACACATCATCCATTCACCAAATATCAATCATCAACAATTTATTACAATCATCATCCAATTTAAACAAAACATCAATATAGAGCATATAAAATATAACAGGTAGCAACGAATAGTTTATATTCAAAAATAAATTAATAACTGTTAAACTGGCAGTTTATATGAAATAATAAATAAATTTAACTGGCAATTTATACGCAATACTAAAATTAAATAACAATTTAATTTGAATAAAAGCAATCCAACTGAGATGATGATTAAATATATGCCCAAACAATCATACATAAATTTTAACTCATATCAAAATTAATTTAACAAACATAAGAAATTTTAGAAGTTGCGAGTGGGTTAAAACACTCACCTTTTGAATTTAAATTGAATTCAAATCCAATTTAAACCCAAAAATTTGACAGTCTCAGAATTCGCTCAAAGCAGCGTCATAAAGTCCGGAATTTTATTACGATCCTAACAAAAAAATCGCGTGTGAAACGGATTTCATATGCCCAAGTTATATTGATTAGAAAATATGGGTTTCAAAATTAAATTAAATAAAATAATCCAACATTTACCACGTCTCTATTCACTTTGGCCGATTCCCAGAAACCCTACTACGCAGGAAAATATCGTGACCCAGAACAAAGCTGCCGCCGTTTCATCAAATTCTCGCCGCCACTATGCGCCACGCCACGACGATCAACCGATGTCGCTGCTCCAATCTCCTCAAGCCGACCTACCTGGTGGCTCATGGCCCCCAAAATCGCCGCCTAACCCATTCGCCGCCGCCAGCCCTAAGCACGCCGTTTGAGGCGCTTCGACCACTTATGACACCAAGTGGCCGCACGGATCGGTCCCCCTCATCGTCCTCTACCTCGCTGCAAACTCCGATCGTCATCAAGATGAAGATCCACCGTCCACTCAGAAACCCTAACAACGAACTGCCTAGCTTCCTCATGCTTTTCTGATCAAGCGATACTTCGAATTGAAAAACAAAGAGTATCAGAAGATTACTCTCATTGAGAGCTTCAATATATATATTTTTTCAAATTTTTCTGAGGAGTTTTGAATTTTGGATTTGAATTTGATTTGTGTATGGATTTGGAAATATAGAATTTTGTTTGCCATTGAGGAAGAGGAGGAATAGAATGAATTGCGTACAGAAAAATGAGAATGAGGGGAATTAGGGTTTATAACTGGGTTTATATAGATAAGTCAGAAATTAGAATGGATGGATAAGGTTGGATATACGCGCTAACGCCAAAGTGGCCCAAAAAGCCTGTTTCGACTCCAGAATGAAATTGGATCAACCCATATATCCAAGTAGATGTTTTTAAATATTTTAAACGCGATGGAACAAGTTTCAAGTCCAAATTCCACCGTACGAAGAACTTATGCTTAAATCAATATTTTCCAAATTGATTTCAATTGATTTCAATTTCATTTATTTCATGGCGTTTTGAGCCCGTACGATCAAACGACAAGCCTGATCGCTAGGAAACTTGAAAACCTATAATCATTCACCGTTACGGATCCAATGAAACTGGTTTTGTCGAAATCCGAGTCAGTGGCCAAAATGGCTATTTTTATATCAATTAAATAAACTAAAAATAAGTTAATTAAATCAAATTTTACAAATTTACTTATTTTATTTACAATTTTTATCAGTTTGGATTACTTGGTAAATTTAGAATCCTTTTAAAATTTATACATCAATTTATCATTGAAAATTCCCAATTTACAATATTAAGTTTAAATTTTCAATGTATCTAGAAATTAACTTAAATTCCCAAGAAATTCATTTATTTGGTTTTTAAATCCTGTTAATCACTCCATTATCTCCAAGTAGATAAATTAACATTGGTTCATGGTTTATTATATTGTTATTCTCAATATTCATCTTAAACTCCTTTAACGTAATATCTAAACATTTAATTCCAATTAATTGCAATAAACCCAATTACCCTAATTTATTCAAATAAATAAACAAATCTTGATTACTGTTCTTATTATTCAAACAATTCATTATCCTATAAACAAATTTAACCTTTGGTTGCATTTCATTACCCTGATACTTTTCGTTTCACCTTTATTCGTATTAACTATTTTATTTCCACTAATTGTGTAATAACAACAAAATTCAATCCTATTGAAATCTGTCGATTTCATCCATAAATTTAGATTTTAAATCCAATAAATTAATTTACCTTGGCTCCATTCTTTATTACATCAATTGTTACTTTAATTTACATTAACCAAATGTTAAATTAAGATTTATTGTAATCGATTACCAAATTTATTTGACATATTAAATAAACAAGCAACCTATATTAATTGCCACCTATTTGCTTTTAACTGCATTCATAAGTTCGTTACTTATCGATCCGGATTTATAATTTCATATACGCTAAATTTATATTTCATGATATTAATATACGCCTATGTACAACTTAATTTGAATAAATATTATATTCCTAAATGTACTTCTATTAATTAAATGCATTAATTAAGGTTTTAAAACCAATAAATGAATTTTCTTTAATTTCGTCCTTAAACCAACTTATTACTCTACATACATCGCGTATTAATTCATAAATTAACATACTATGAACTATCTTCCCAATTTATCAATTACTACCTTAAAATAAACTTATGTTTCTATTTAATTTTCATTTACACTTCCGTTACTATACTAATAATCATTAAAGTACGGTTTATTATCAACAACGAACATTAAAATTTCGTTTCTAACATTGATTGTATTTGTTTTTATTATATTCTATTTATAGCTAAGTCATAATATTTGAATTTTAATTAAATTGTAATGTTCATTCAAGTTCATTAAATATTAACTTGCATTAACACGTTTTCCTTAATTTACAATCAAATACCGTTAACCATATTTTATTACATTAATCAATTTAATACTTTCCTTTATTTCTCATATACAATTACATCCGGGTATAATCTTTTCACTACTTTCATTCATTAGAATTCTATTCAAATTCCAATTTCTTGCAATAACTCATTTATTATAAATTTGCATACCAATAAATTAGGTTCCAATAAATAGGATTTATTCAATTCAACCTTTTTAATTAAGTCTATTTTAATCAATATAATATTTCATAGGTTAATTCTTAACATTTACTTCATTAAAAATTATAACAATTATATTTCTTTATAAATTTAATTCCAAAATCTTATCAATATGACAAATTCAATTAACGAAATTCATGGGTCGTTACACTCTCCATCACTCAAAACTTTTCATCCCCGAAAAGGAAAAAGAATGGGAAAAGAACTTATAAATTAATATCTATTCAAAACATTATACTTATAACAATAGATTTACAAACCAAGATAATTTAAATAAAATATATAGATTTATAACAACTAAATCGTTTATATGCAAATTAATAAAGTTTGGAACACATTTTCAAAATATTTTCTAAGTCCAAAATTTACTGAAAATATTGGCAGAGTCTCCTTTGTACGGGGAGGCTCGGGAGAAAATATAATATCCAATATAATAATATACAACATATATTTTTCAAAATAATATATCCTAACACGGGAAAAATATTAGCGCTATAAAACCGTAATCCGAAAACGTACCTATTAGTCGGGCAATTAACGCTTATTTTATGGAACCAAAAGCAATAGCAATTGCTTCCAAAACCTGCATTTCACTTATATAATCCAAAACGGTTAACAATTATATAAAATGAAATATTTTTTTGTTTCAATCAATAACAAACAAATCAATACAACAACAACAAACCCTTGCAGCAAGGAATACAACCATCATATAAAATCAACACAAATCAATCATTCATATCAAACAAAACAAATAGTTGTTCGGGTTTAAAACTTTAGATTGTACGGAAAGAAAATAAACTACTAAGCGTACCCTTCACTCACCAGTCTTAGGTGTCACTAAATAGATTATTCATACCTTCCAAACGGATTTAAAATATCCTTGCCCAAACTACTATAAATCAAAACAAACAACAATTTCCACAACAAATCAAATTTACTTATTATAATTTCATTGCATACATTAGTTGTTTGATTCCTTTTCATTTATGTAATGGTTTATCCTTTTTATTTTCATTTATTTCTTATAGTCCATTTATTTATTTATTTATTTTCATTTTATGCATTCATTTCCCAATTTCGTTCACTTAGCATCTCAATGCATTACTTTAATCTATAATCATACATTTAATGCATTCATCTTTTCTACTTATTTTATTTATAATAGCTTCAACCGTTTACTTAAGTTTATTATCATTTTCAGTATTCATCTTTTATTCTTATTTTATTCAGAAGTAACTTCTACTTATCTACTTAAGTTTATAATTACTTACTTTTTACCATATTTTTATTATGGTACATTTCAAGTTCATAACCCCTATAACACAAATTTCTTATTTACTAAAGAAATTCATTGAACACTTTCATTATTACAAAATTTTACTTGTATAATATTCTATTGCAACTTCTTATTAAACATTTCAACTTTTTAATCTTTTGGTAAGTTATACATATGTTTTTAAGAATGAAATTGAAAGTTATATAAGTTTCTCTAATTCTTTTTATTAATTAAATGTTCAATAATATTATTCTTTGTTTCATAGGTTACAGTTTCAAATTACCCTTAATTTCATTCATAACCTAGCATTAAATTCCTCATTTTAATTAAAAGCTCCAATTATTAATTAATTTTCATTTCACTACAATAATGGAAACTATTAATTAATCGAAAACCTAAGAATTAAATACCGGGTTTAAATTTCAAATTATCTAAAATAGTAGATAGATGTATACACTTACAATATATATATATATATATATATATATATATATCCAGTTATATTTAAACAATTTAAAATATTTATTTGTTTATCAAAATAATTCTATAGTAAAACTACTACAGTGGCCTTCCCACTTCGAAACTCGTCGATGAAGCGGGCGCCATCACTGAAATTATTTTCCAACGACAGAGAGGGGAGTACAGAACTTATTTCTTTTCCAAATTTCTTTAAAACAATTCTTCCAAATTATATTGAAATATTTATATCAGAAAATACTTCTAATAATATTATTATTATATTCCAAAATCAATTGAAAGAAATTTTCAAAACCCCGGAACTTAAGTTCTAAAATTTCCAATTTGATTTATTTTATTTTCAATCTCATTTTAACTATTATTTACAAATTTTCTTACCTAACAACTAATACGTTACAAACAAATAAAATCTTTATAAAATTTACTTTATATATATAGAAAATATAATAGGCAAAATTATTTCATTCACTTATATTAAAACCAAATATTATATCGGTCTGTCCTATTAAGTGTTTAGAAATCCCTATTGATGTCATAGCGTCCCATGCACCAACCAGAATTTATAAATACAAAACGGAACAGATCAACACAATATTAAAACCTTTTTATAACACTAACAAATACGTTCCTCATATATACACTCAACGACTCCCATAGGGTATTACTACCCTATTAGTAAAGAGTCAGACCCCACAAAGCTAAGGTTTATTGCTAAACCAAAGCTCTGATATCAGATGTAACATCCGGTCTTTTCGCACGCTTTAAATCGACACACGTGCCAATTCAAACCATACGGAAGGGCGGATTTGTTATGGGGTAAATAAGAAAAGCAAGAAAGATAAAAAACAAAACAGAATCTCACAGCGGAAGGATAAATTATAATAATCAATATACAGTTCATAAAACTTTTTACAAAACATTTGATTTTTCTTTATACAATAAATATCAGAGTTCACATACCAAAGGATAATAACAATGCAGTGGAATAAAATGGCGTGGTGGAATAATATATTAGATAATAGTAATAATGAAATCTTCATCTTCGTCCTCCAGAAATAAAGTCTTCGATCCTGAAATGCTCGGACTGACCCGTGCGAATTGAAAAGACAAAACACTCAAGTCAGAACTAAAATATCTTATGTGAGTTAAATTAACATAAATAAATATGAGTGCAGTAACTCAAGAGATGCTTGGGATTCACATCTCCTAAGGATCCGTTAAACTATTTACTATGTAGTAATATTTCGCTATTATAGTAATGTCTACAGTAAAATAAACATACTTTTAAATAGCGTTAAGGAGTGACCCAATATTCCCCTTAACACGTAATAGTCCCAGTAGTCCATCCAATATCATAGTCCCTCCTGATCGGAAAGCCACCAGAGGATACCACACGGGCTACGAGAGAAAACCAAACTCGTACAAGGCGGATAGGGTAGGTGACACGGCACAATTAGGCAATGCCAGGGTAGATATACCAATTACGCATCCGGGCTGGTGGTAACGCGTAGCAGCTACTACCGCCCACCTCGAACAACACCCCCAAAATAAAAAATCAAAAGTGGCCACCGAATCAATCCAAATGTCAGAGTCTAATATCGAAGGAGTGCGTCCGATCAGAGGAATGACCTCATTGGCCCGAGAATCGCTCCTGTTTTAGCCACCTTATGCCAACTCACGGGAGTTGGGTCCACGTATTTACCTCAAAGGAAATGCCGCCGCCATCCTACTTCATTCTGGAATCTCCACCGCATACACGGTTGTTAAAGTAGTTTTCGGAGTTGGCAGAGAGTATGACAACTTCCGATCCCGGTCTCTTTAACAACCAAACGTTATTATAACACCGCGGTCTTTTCAAAATAGTTTATACTTTAAAACCGGAATATAATATCCATTTCAAAAACTATAAATACGATATCATTTCTGTTTTAAAAACCAAACCAATATGATATCTTTTTTATAAAACCTAAATCAAGATAATATCATTTTTATTTCAAATAAATCCTTTTTACAAACTTATAGCACTTTCAAATCATAATACCTTGAAACCCATAACTTTGAAACATAACTTCCAATACTTAAATGGTTCAAATATTAAATCACTTTATAAAATAAAAAGCTTCTTTAATTTCACAAATCGACTCCAAAACAGATTTGAACCCCCAAAATTCATTTCAATTTCCCTATATTTCAAAGCTTTAAATATTCCACCATTTCAAAAATAATTCTTCGATAATTCTATATATATCAATTTAATTACTATTATTTAGGTTTGAAACGTTAACTAAATAAATCCAATAAAATTTAAGTAAAACCTTTAAACTTCAATTAACTGGATTTTTTTCAACTTATTTAACTTGATATATTCATTTAAATCAACTGGATATTCATTTAAATAAACTTTATATTCATTTAAATTACTCTAAACCCAATCAAGTTATAAGAATCATGCCCTTTAAAATCTCGATTTTATTTAAATTCCAAATCAAATTTATTCAAGTATAATTCTTAAATAATTCAATTTAACCCAATTTCATATTTATCTTCCAACTTAAATTTCATTTAAGTCATTTAAAACTCTATATATATAATACCTTAAATAGGTACTTACCCATATAATATAAACCATTAAACTCCATTATTAAACTCATTTTTATTAAATAAATTTTATACATAGCTTAAATTCAAAAATTTAACTATATATATAATAATATTTATATAACATTAAAATTTATCTTTAATAAACCGTATATTCCTTTCCAAAACCATAGAAATCATTTAAAAATATTTTTTATAAATAGACCACTGTGTCTGTATAAAATTTTCTATCCTATGGTCAAGTGATACGGATATTTATCATTTCAATCCGCAATTTAAAAATAAAAATAACGGTTATATATTATTTCAAACCGTAATCCCAATAAGATAAGAATGCATAATAACTTGCAGTTTATACAATATAGAACACATCATCCATTTCCAAATATCAATCATCAACCATTTATTACAATCACCATCCAATTTAAACAAAACATCACTATAGACCATATAAAATATAACAGGTATCAACGAACAGTTTATATTTAAAAATAAATTAATAACTAATTAACTGGCAGTTTATATGCAATAATAAATAAATTTAACTGGCAATTTATATGCAATACTAAAATTAAATAACAATTTAATTTAAATATATGCAATCCAACTGAGATGATGATTAAATATATGCCCAAACAATCATACATAATTTTTAAATCACATCAAAATTAATTTAACAAACATAAGAAATTTTAGAAGTTGTGAGTGGGTTAAAACACTCAACTTTTGAATTTAAATTGAATTCAAATCCAATTTGAACCCAAAAATTTGACAATCTCAGAATTCGCCCAAACCAACGTCATGAAGTCCGGAATATTATTACGATCCTAACAAAAAAAATCGCGTGTGAAACGGATTTCGTATGCCCAAGTTATATTTATTAGAAAATATGGGTTTCAAAATTAAATAATCCAACATTTACCACGTCTCTATTCACTTTGGCTGATTCCCAGAAACCCAACTATGCACGAAAATATTACGACCCAGAACAAAGCCACCGCCGTTTCATCAAATTTTCGTCACCACTATGCGCTACGCCACGTCGATCAACTGATGCCGCTGCTCCAATCTCCTCAGGCCGACCTACCTGGTGGCTCGCGGCCCCCCAAATCACCGCCTAACCCATTCGCCGCCGACAGCCCTAAGCATGCCGTTTGAGGTGCTTCAACCACCTCTGACACCAAGTGGCCACATGGATCGATCCCCCTCATCTTCCTCTACCTCGCTGCAAACTCTGATCGTCATCAAGATGAAGATCCACCGTTCACTTAGAAACCCTAACAACGAACGACCTAGCTTCCTCATGCTTTTCTAATCAAACGACACTTAGAATTGAAAAACAAACATTACCAGAAGATTATGCTCATTAAGAGCTTCAATATATATATTTTTTAAATTTTTCTGAGGATTTTTGAGTTTTGGATTTGAATTTGATTTGTGTATGGATCTGGAAATATAGAATTTTGTCTGCCATTGAGGAAGAGGAGGAATAGAATGAATTGCGTACAGAAAAATGAGAATGAGGGAAATTTGGGGTTATAACTGGGTTTATATAGATAGGTCAGAAATTAGAATGGATGGATAAGGTTGGATATACGCGCTAACGCCAAAGTGGCCCAAAAAGCCCGTTTTGACTCCGGAATGAAATTGGGTCAACCCATATATCTAAGTAGATGTTTTTAAATATTTTAAATGCGATGGAACAAGTTTCAAGTCCAAAGTCCATCGTATGAAGAAGTTATGCTTAAATCATTATTTTCCAAATTGATTTCAATTGATTTCAATTTCATTTATTTCAAGGCGTTTCGAGTCCGTACGGTCAAACGACAAGCCTGACCGCTACGAAACTTGAAATCCTATAATAATTCACCGTTATGGATCCGATGAAACTGGTTTCGTCGAAATCCGAGTCAGTGGACAAAATGGCTATATTTATATTAATTAAATAAATTAAAAATAAGTTAATTAAACAAAATTTACAAATTTAATGTGACGACCCGCCTTTCTAACCCTAGAAAGACGTATCATCAATAAGAAAAGAAAGAGATAGAAATAGAATAGATAGGAAGAATGAATAACAACATCAGAATCTCACAGCTGAATGGAACAAAATATAATACATCACATAACTAACGCATAGTTTTTACATATGTCAGAGTTATACAACATCATACAACAGGATAGTCATATACATATCTGTCCATACATACATCCAAAATACAACATACATCAACTACACAGCGGAACTAGATAGATATATAGATACGTCTGGAACTCGTGCTCCAAGCTCCTCCAGAACTCAACAATCCCAAAACCTATCACTTGGCTACTCATAAAAACTTGAGTACCCAAGAGTTTATGAAAAACAAAATATAAACTCCGGGTCAGACATGGGTCTGGTATGAGCAAACGGGTTAAAGTTATTTAACTTTGAAAATCATTTGAAAATAAAGGTATCACGTAAGACTTCCCACACATAAACACGGGTAAGTTTTTACCTTACGCTAACCAAAACATTTTATAGGAAATCATGTGATATTATAATAGTGTCTAGGGTTTTCAAGTAAATAGAAAATAGCTGAAATTGTTACATCTATTAAATTCCAGCTACTAGCCATAAAAGTGGGTAATACAAATCGAAACCGTAGGGTCTCGTAGGGAAAATGGATTTCCATCAATGGCAGGGCTATTGGGGTACCTCCCGTCACAGTACGTGGCCTAGATCACTGTACCGAGGAGCCACCCTAACTCCCTTGCAACACAAGGCCAGAACCATTCCTTACTGAACAGTCCCGAACAATATAACCCGCAGTTGGCTGCAGATCCAACTGCCCACACAACCGAATAAAAAGGGACATCTAGACAAGGGTATATCTCGTCCTGCTTGGGCATGACCCACCTAACCTTGCTGCACATCCCCTGTTTTAGCCATTCCCGGTTGATGAGGCTTCAGGCTGCGATTACCTTTATAGAACATATCTCTTAGAATGCTCATCGTCCGCCTGACGATGTACTGAAAGCATTCAATCCATATAAGTTCTTTCCGGGTTCGAACGAAACCGAAGGCATTATCTCGTTACACTCGTTTGGGAATCACCCTCAGAGTTGACGACGATAGCCCTTGCATTCTGAAAACACCATCTCAACCTTCACTTGAGATGTCATGGCCTAACATTTAATTTTGACCGATGTGGTTTTCGGAATATCAAATTAATACCCGATCTCGGTCTCATCGAAATCCAAACGCCATTTTAGAGGCCAAGTTGTTTAAATAGTTTAAACGATTTAAATTTAATACTTTGAATTCACATAACATTTATCACAGATAAATCATACATAGTCATCACTCTGGCGATCCATGGCGCCCCCAGCAAATCACAAGATGACCTCACAATCGAATGAAAATCCCAATTCGACGCGATAAAATCGAAATCAAAATATGCTCGTTTGTACGAACAGTAACTCAAACATGTCAACAGAAAATCGCCACGACCACCAAACTTCGACCACCATTGGCTAAGCGATTCCGGCCACACCTCGCCATCATCTTCCTCTACCATCTCCTAAAATTTCATGAAGCTCGGTTGATTCAAGGCGATGAAATCATCGAACTTACAGACCATAAAATATTCGAACCCAAAACCCTAAACTCGATTTAACCCAAAAATTCTTGCATTCGAAAATTTTTCTAGTATTTTTCCTGTGTTCGTGGATCATCAAGTTAACTTCACCACAAATTTCAACATCGACAATTCACTAAATCAACAGAAATTGATTAAAAAGCATTTTGGGTTCCTTAATAAACTGCACCTTGAATACTTGCCTAAAAATTATCATTTTTGTTTTAAAAATCCTACCTTTATATGTTTATTCAAGAAATGAAATCAAATCAACACTTTAAGATATTCGAATTTTACATATTGAATTGCTTTTTACTGTAAATTTGAATTTACAGTATTCATATTCACTACCACCCTTCAAACAATTTTCCAGATTATGGTTTTAAGTTTTAAACAACTTATTTAGTTAAAATCCTAAGTTTTAAAATAACTTGCAAGCAGAAGAATTAAAATCTCCTACTATTCTTTGCTCTGTAACCAACAATAAGGAAGAACAGGCTATAAAGATTTCTAGAGCAATAGACAATTCGCAGAATTTTTTTATTTTAATCTATATAGTAAGCACATACCATTCATAAGTGAATACACAAGTTAAATTTGGAAAATAGATGTTTACTCACCTAAAACCACAGTTGAAGCAGAGAACAAATTGTTGTTGAAAAACACCGCAGTTCGAATTTAAATCCCTGTAAATTCTCTGCCTTGTTGTTGAAAGAATTGTTTGAGCTTGTAAGTAAAGATGATGTTTATTTATCCTTTCTTTCTCAGGTTAGCTAAGTTGTGAATGAACAAGTATAGTATGATGTTTAAATAGAAATTGCTTTGAACAGGGATAGGTTATAGCTGGTACAGCTTCATACTATTTTGATCATATTAGATTTGGTGTTTTAATTAGTGTGATTTTCTGCAATTCGAATTGGCAAAATGTTGTGCTAATTAAATGCATATGTCTACAAATATGTTTACACCTAATTATAGTTTGTTGATATTTTTATTTGTGTTTTCTCTGTACAAAGATATTTGTATAAAGGCTTTTGTTTTTATTATCTTCTAGCTTGAACAATATATATATATATATATATATATATATATATATATATTTGTCAGGTATTACTTATACTATGTCTGTTTTCATGTTACAAAACTATCCATTTATTTTATATATTTACTTCTATTTTAAACTTAATCTAACAAGTACTTCATTTACTTGTTCATTTTTATACTTATATTAATATTATAGTTTTCTTATGTTCGTATACTTATATTTATAACCATAAATTTGTTTAATACTTATGTTTAATATTTAAAAGATTTATTTTTATTTAGAGTTTAATCATCAAGTATTTGACTTATAACCTATATTTGCATCTATATATTTTATATTTATATTTAATATGGATAGAATTATTTTATTTTAAACATTATTATTATAGGCTACATTTATATATATATATATATATATATATATATATATATATATATATATATATTATATCAAATATTAATAATATGGAATCTTTAATTTAATTTAATAAGATAATTTTATTATGAATATTTTTTTGAAAGAATATATTTTAAAAAATTTAAATCAAAATTTCCTTCACAAACATATATATATATATACACATATATACATACATATATATAACTGATGAATGCCTAAAAATCTTATTTATTTATAAATGAAAAACTTGTATTTTATTTAATTAGATTAAATTCTTATTATAATAATATGATCAAAATCCCGGGTTGTTACATTCCTCCCTCTTAAAAGAATTTCGTCCCCGAAATTTAAAATGAAAGTTCATTCAAAAGCTTTTATATTAACAATCCAAACAAACATATCATTCATACAATAACAAACAATCAAATAGTCTATCCTAACAAATGTCACTAGTTATCTGGACATAAATCTGGATAAGCTTTCCTAAAACTATCCAGAGTTTCCCAGGTACAATCGCTGGGATCCTCGCTCCACTGCACTTTGACGAGTTTCACTACTTTGCTCCTGATTTGTCTCTCGTCTTGATCTACGATCCGTACAGGATTTCTGACCACAGTCAAGTTTGGTTCTACTTCTAAATCTTCCTTGACTACTGGTTCTACAACAAGTGATGGGTCATGAACAAATTTCCTTAGATGGGATACATGGAATACATTGTGAATTCCAGACATCCTTTCTGACAATTCAATCCTATAAGCTACAGCTCCAATCCTTTCCAGCACTCGGAATGGTCCAATAAATCTTGGTGCAAGTTCCCCTGTCTTTCCAAATCTTATAGCACCTTTGATCGGGGAAACTTTGACAAAAACTAAATCTCCGATCTCAAATTCCAATGGTCTTCGCCTTTTATCTGCGTATTTCTTCTAACGATCCTGAGCAGCTTTCATTCTTTCTTTTGATAAGCTCAAATTTCGCAGAAGCGTCACGAATTAGATCGGGTCCGAGCACAAGATGATCTTTCGATTCAATCCAACAGGATGGGGATCTACACGGTCTTCCATACAGAGCTTCATACGGGGCCATCTTAATACTTACTTGGTAACTGTTATTATAAGAGAATTCCACTAGATGAAGATGGTCTTCCCACGATCCATCAAAATCCAATACACAAGCTCGCAGCATATCCTCTAGAATACGATTAAGCCTCTTCGTCTGTCCATCTGTCTGAGGATGATAGACTGTACTCAATCTCAAACTTGTTCCCATAGCTGATTGAAGAGCCTTCCAGAATTTTCTAGTGAAGATCGGATCACGGTCACTTACTATACTGACGGGAACACCATGCAATCTGACTATCTCCCTCAAGAAAATCTCTTCCAGAGAAGCTGCAGTACGAGTTGCCTTAACCGGTATAAAATGGGCACTCTTCGCTAAACGATCCACAATAACCCATATTCCTTCATTTCCTTTCTTGGTTCTAGGAAAACCGTCGATGAAATCCATCGAGATCATCTCCCACTTCCAATCTGGAATTTCCAAAGGCTGCAATAATCCGGCTGACTTCTGCTGATCTCCTTTGACTTGTTGGCAGATGGCACAACTATTTGCGAATCTAGCTACATCTTTCTTCATATTCGACCGCCAGAAAACTCTTCTTATATATTTATACATCTTTGAAATTCCCGGTGAATATTCAATTTGGAATGATGACTCTTTGACAACACCTCCTTTTTCAGATCCTTGTCATTTGGAACACAAATCCTCCCGTTAATCCTTAATGTTCCTTGGCCATCAACTTCAAAACTGGGACACTGACCCTTCCTAACTCTTTTGATGATTCTTCTCAACATTTTATCAGATTCTTGCTTGCTTGAAATCCTTTCAATAAGAGATGGAACAACTTCCAGAAGGGACAGAACTACATTCCTGCTAAGAGCATCAGCTACAACATTCGCCTTCCCCGAGGTATACAGAATATCCAAATCATAGGATGCCAGAAATTCGACTCATCGCTGCTGTCTAAAGTTAAGATCTTTTTGAGAGAAAAGATATTTCAACAGTTTGTGATCCGTGAATAATTCGAACTTCCCACCCAAAAGATAATGTCTCTAGATCTTCGAAGCAAAAACAATGGCTAACTGTTCAAGATCGTGCGTTGCATAGTTCCTTTCATGTGGCTTCAATTGCCGACTCGCATACGCAATTACTCTTCCATTCTACATCAGAACTGCTCCCAAACCAACTATACAAGCATCAATATAAACTTCAAATTTTCTCTTTCCATCCGTAATAGCAAGCACTGGTGCACTGGTTAGCCTCGTCTTCAATTCCTCGAAAGCTTCTTCACACTGGGGTATCCATTTGAATTTAGCTCCTTTCCTTGTTAGCTTAGTCAGATGCGAAGAAATCTTGGAATAATCCTTAATAAACTTACTGTAGTAGCCAGCCAAACCCATAAACTGCGAACTTCAGTCGGTGTCTCCGGCTGCTTCCATTCCAAAATAGTCTCAACTTTCGCTGGATCTACAGAGATACCTTCCCCAGAAACAATGTGCCCTAAAAATTTGACTTCTGATTTCCAGAAATGGCACTTCGAGAACTTTGCCTTCAAAACATGCTTCCTCAAAGTCTCCAATATAATTCTCAAATGATGCTTGTGCTCTTCTTCAGACTTAGAGTAGACCAAGATGTCATCAATAAACACCAAGACTCGGTTCATCAGATCAACAAAATAGGAAGGAGCGTTGGTTAACCCGAAAGGCATAACCAACCACTCATAGAAACAATTTGGTCCCCTAAATGCAGTCAAGGGAATACTGTCCTCAGCTACCCTCAACTGATGGAAACCTGAAGCTAAATCCAGTTGTGAAAAGATTGAAGCTCCATGCAAATGGTCAAAGAGATCATCAATACGAGGAAGAGGATATTTACTTCGAATTGTCACTTTGTTCAATTCTCTATAATCAACACAGACCCTTAGCGATCCATTCAATTTGGTGACAAACACGGCAGCATAGCCCCAACAAAAAAACTAGGCCTAATCAACCCCTTTTCCAAAAGATCCTGAGTCTGCTTAATTAATTCCTCTCTCTCCCTAGGAGGCACTCTCCTACTAGGCTGAATCACAGGCACTGCTCTTGGAATCAAATCAATACGAAACTCTATCTCTCGATGTGGAGGCAGACACTTAACTTCTTCAAATACATCAGGAAAATCTTGAACCACATCGATTTCTTCAACCGTCCCCTGAGAAGTCTCAACTCCGTGCAAAAGAATACTCAAGTGAAATCGAGAATCATCACACGTCACTCTCGCAATCCTACCCAAATCAGTTTCTAGCGAAACTGTTCTCTCATCACAATTCAGGACCACTTTATACTTATCGAGCCAATCCATTCCTAATATAAGGTCAAATCCCTTAAAATCTAACACATAAGGGTGATAAGTAAAACTATGGGACATATAAGAAATCTTCAAGTCCTTACAGATCATATCTAATTTGGTTGCCCCTCCTATAGGATTAGATACAAGAATGGGACGATCCACAGTACTATGGGTGAGAAAGAACTTTTCTACTGATTCCAGAGAAATAAAACTCAAAGAAGCACTCGAATCAAACAAAACTTTAATATATTTTCCATCTAAAAGTAATGTACCTTCCAGTACCCCTTTGCCTTGAGAAAAAGAAGATGGACCGGCTTCCAGAGCAAAGACTTTATTCTGAGGCGTCCTCTTCAAAAGTGGACAATTCTTGATCATGTGACCCAGCTGGTGACAATTGAAACACAACGATATCTGAACCATTGCTGATCCTGGACCACTCTGACGTTGCTGAGATCTTCCCTGAGGACACTGATTAGCCAAATGCCCAGCTTGCTGACAATTATAACACTTGCGAGGTCCATTGTTGCTTCCTCCAGGTTTCTTTCCTTTGCCTTGCCTTTTCCAAAGTGGATTAAACTTCCTCTTATTTGGGTTAGCGAAATTTCCTCCTGATGCTGCTACTGGTGCCACTGATCTCTTGTTCATCAAATTCTCATATCTCAAAGCCATACCAATTAAATCAACAAAAGATTCTTTCAAGAGCACCGTCATCTTTTAATGAAATTCTGGCCTCAATCCTTGCACAAACATTTTGTTCTTTTTGAGGGGAGTACCAATGAGCCCTGGTCCATAGCACGAAAGTTCATTGAATTTGGTTTCATACTCCGCTATAGTCATGCTTCCCTGCTTCAAGTTCAGAAAATCCTGGCATAGACGAGTTTTCCCTGCTGTAGGCAAGAATTTCTCCTCAAATAACTCCTTAAATCTTTCCCATTAAATGACTTCCTCGGAAATATTTGCTACCGTTGCATCCCACCAGGCTGTTGCGCCTCCCTGCAGTTTCCACGATGCCATTTCCCTTTTCTGTTCATCAGACAACTTCATACTCTTAAAGATGCACTCACAAGAGCGTAGCCAAGCTTGAACTTCAATTATCGATTCTGACCCTTTAAATGGTTGGCCTCCAAGGTTGATGAAGTCTTCGCATAAGGCGGCAAAACTAACCTGAGGCGGTACTGGATCTACAGCCTCACTAGCATTTTGACTTCGTCCATTATCAGTCGAGGTACTGCCCCTACCTCTGCCTCTCCTTCCAGAACTCATGTTGGCCACCTGGATAGGTAACTCAACAAATTTAGATAGGTATATTATTATATAAAAATACAAATACACACTCTCAAGATAAATACTATTCCAGAGCCTAGGTATTCGCTCAACCAGTGCTCTGATACCAACTGTGACGACCCGCCTTTCTAACCCCAGAAAGACGTATCATCAATAAGAAAAGAAAGGGATAGAAATAGAAAAGATAGAAAGAATGAATAACAACATGAGAATCTCACGGCAAAATGGAACAAAATATAATAAATCACATAACTAACACATAGTTTTTACATAAATCAGAGTTATACAACATCATACAACAGGATAGTCATATACATATCTGTCCATACATACATCCAAAATACAACATACATCAACTACACAGTGGAACTAGATATATATATATATAGATACGTCTGGAACCCCTACTCCAAGCTCCTCTAGAACTCAACAATACTAAAACCTATCGCTTGGCTACTCATAAAAATTTGAGTACCCAAGAGTTTATGAAAAACAAAATATAAACTCCGGGTCAGACATCGGTCTGGTGTGAGTAAACGGGTTAAAGTTGTTTAACTTTGAAAATCATTTGAAAATAGAGGTATCACGTAAGACTTCCCACACATAAACACATGGAAGTTTTTACCTTACGCTAACCAAAACATTTTATAGGAAATAAGGTGATATTATAATAGTGTCTAGGGTTTTCAAGTAAATAGAAAATAGCCGAAATTGTTACATCTATTAAATTCTAGCCACTAGCCACAAAAGTGGGTAATACAAATCAAAACCGTAGGGTCTCGTAGGGAAAATGGATTTCCATCAATGGCAGGGTTACTGGGGTACCGCCTGTCACAGTACGTGGCCTAGATCACCGTACCGTGGAGCCACCCTAACTCCCCTGCAACACAAGGTCGGAACCATTCCCTACTGAATAGTCTCGAACAAGATAACCCCGCAGTTGGTTGCAGATCCAACTTCCCACACAGCCGAATAAAAAGGGACATCTAGACAGGGGTATATCTCGTCCTACTTGGGCATGACCCACCTAACCTTGCCGCACATCCCCTGTTTTAGCCATTCCCGGTTGATGAGGCTTGAGGCTGCGATTACCTTTATAGAACATTTCTCTTAGAATGCTCATCGTCCGCTTAACGATGTGCTGAAAGCATTCAATCCATACAAGTTCGTTCCAGGTTCGAACGAAACCGAAGGCATTATCTCGTTACAATCGTTTTGGAATCACCCTCAGAGTTAACGACGATAACCCTTGCATTCTGAAAACACCATCTTGACCTTCACTTGAGATGTCATGACTTAACGTTTAATTTGGATCGATGTGGTTTTCGGAATATCAAATTGATACCCGAACCCGGTCTCATCGAAATCCAAACGCCATTTTAGAGGCCAAGTTGTTTAAATAGTTTAAAAAATTTAAATTTAATACTTTGAATTCACATAACATTTATCACAGATAAATCATACATAGTGATCACAGATATATCCAGAATATACCATAAAGTATCACAGAATATCATCCATTGGATATCAGAGTCAATCAAACAAGAATCATCAATTCATATCAAATTTAGTTTGATTTACTTAGCTTAATTTATCATTTTATCCAGCTTGATTAATCTCTAATTAATCAACTTATTAAATTTATTAATCTCTTCTTTATTACTCACTTAATTAATTAATTAATTCTTAATTATTAATTAATAACCTTAATTATTTATTTATAAAACTTAATTACCCATTTAATTATCACTAATTACTTAATTAACCATTACTTACCAATTAAATTAATCATTTAATCCTTAATTATTTATTTAATCAGTTAACTACTATTATTTGTTAATTAACTTTAAGTAGTTAATTAAATTATTAATTACAAATTGATTAAAAACAAGATTATTAATATCTATCTTTAATTACACATTTAATAAATCTTAAATTATTTATTTAATCACAAGTATAAATTAATTTCATTATTAATTTACTTACACTTTATATTACTTAATCACCTTACGTTTGTAAACCTTTCTTGATAAATTTTAAATCAAGTTTTAGCTTCAACCTTGCCAACTTTAATAACTTAATCAATAATATAACTTGTTTAACAATTGACTTCAGGTTTAATTTGACTAACCCCTAGAAATTTTTGAAACCCGAAGTAATCAACGCGTTATGCCCGAGCAAAACTCGAGTTTCCCACTGAACTTTCCTGCGTCCTCCTCTCTTCTACTCGTATACTTCTTCTTCTTCCCCTGCTTGTTCTTTTTTTTTAGTTAATTTAAAAAAAACTGCAGTACTCAACTAACACACGCACGCACCCAAATCAATACTTGAAGCAACCCCTAAATTTTCTCGAGTAATTACTCGAGACGGCAACCACTTGAAACGCTGATACCCTCACGCCACCGTGCACGTGCGCGGTGGTTCGCCATCACTCCGGCGATCCACGGCCCCCCCAGCAAACCACAAGATGACCTCACAATCGAATGAAAATCCCAATTCGACGTGATAAAATCAAAATCAAAATATGCTCGTTTGTACGAACAGTAACTCGAACATGTCAATAGAAAATCGCCACGACCACCAAACGTCGACCACCATTGGCTTAGCGATTCCGGCCACACCTCGCCCTCATCTTCCTCTACCATCTCCTAAAATTTCGTGAAGCTCAGTTGATTCAAGGCGACGAAATCATCGAACTTACAGACCATAAAATATTCGAACCCAAAACCCTAAACTCGATTCAACCCAAAAATACTTGCATTCGAAAAATTTTCTAGTATTTTTCCTGTGTTCGTGGATCATCAAGTTATCTTCACCACAAATTTCAACATCAACAATTCATTAAATCAACAGAAATTGATTAAAAAGCATTTTGGGTTCCTTAATAAACTGCACCTTGAATACTTGCCTAAAAATTATCATTTTTGTTTTAAAAATCCTACCTTTATATGTTTATTCAAGGAATGAAATCAAATCAACACTTTAAGATATTCGAATTTTACATATTGAATTGCTTTGTACTTATATTTGAATTTACAGTATTCATATTCACTACCACCCTTCAAACAATTTTCCAGATTATGGTTTTAAGTTTTAAACAACTTATTAAGTTAAAATCCTATGTTTTAAAATAATTTGCAAGCAGAAGAATTAAAATCTCCTACTATTCTTTGCTCTGTAACCAACAATAGGGAAAAACTGGCCATAAAGATTTCTAGAGCAACAAACAATTCATAGAATTGTTTTGTTTAAATCTATATAGTAAGCACATACCATTCATAAGTGAATACAAAAGTTAAATTTGGAAAACAGATGTTTACTCACCTAAAACCACAGTTGAAACAGAGAACAAATTGTTTTTGAAAAACACTGCAGTTTGAATTTAAATCCCTGTAAATTTCTCTGCCTTGTTGTTGAAAGAATTGTTTGAGCTTGTAAGTAAAGATGATGTTTATTTATCCTTTCTTTCTCAGGTTAGCTAAGTTGTGAACGAACAAGTATAGTATGGTGTTTAAATAGAAATTGCTTTGAACAGGGATAGGTTATAACTGGTACAGCTTCACACTGTTTTGATCATATTAGATTTGGTGTTTTAATTACTGTGATTCTCTGCAATTCGAATTAACAAAAGGTTGTGCTAATTAAATGCATATATCTACAAATATGTTTACACCTAATTATAGTTTGCTGATATTTTTATTTGTGTTTTCTCTGTACAAAGATATTTGTTTAAAGGCTTTTGTTTTTATCATCTTCTAGCTTGAACAATACATATATATATATATTTGTCAGGTATTACTTTAATATGTCTGTTTTCATGTTACAAAACTATCCATTTATTTTATATATTTACTTCTATTTTAAACTTAATCCATCAAGTACTTCATTTGCTTGTTTATTTTTATACTTATATTAATATTATAGTTTTCTTATGTTTATATACTTATATTTATAACCATAAATTTGTTTAATACTTATGTTTAATATTTAAAAGATTTATTTTTATTTAGAGTTTAATCTTCAAGTATTTGACTTATAACCTATATTTGCATATATATATTTTATTTTTATATTTAATATGGATAGAATTATTTTATTTTAAACATTATTATTATAGGCTACATTTATATATATATATATATATATATATATATATATTATATCAAATATTAATAATATGGAATCTTTAATTTAATTTAATAAGATAGTTTTATTATAAATATTTTTTTGAAAGAATCTATTTTAAAATTTTTAAATCAAAATTTCCTTCGCAAACATACACACACACACACACACATAAATAACTGATGAATGCCCAAAAATCTTATTTATTGATAAATAAATAAATTGTATTTTATTTAATTAGATTAAATTCTTATTATAATAATATGATCAAAATCCTGGGTTGTTACATTTACTTATTTTATTTACAATTTTTATCAGTTTGGATTACTTGGTAAATTTAGAATCCTTTTAAAATTTCTGCATCAATTTATCATTGAAAATTCCCAATTTACAATATTAAGTTTAAAATTTTCAATGTATCCAGAAATTAACTTAAATTCCCAAGAAATTCATTTATTTGGTTTTTAAATCCTGTTAATCGCTCCATTATCTCCAAGTAGATAAATTAACATTGGTTCATGGTTTATTATATTGTTATTCTCAATTTTCATCTTAAACTCCTTTAACGTAATATCTAAACATTTAATTCCAATTAATTACAATAAACCCAATTACCCTAATTTATTCAAATAAACAAACAAATCTTGATTAGTGTTCTTATTATTCAAACATTTCATTATCCAATAAACATATTTAACCTTTGGTTGCGTTTCATTACCCTGATACTTTCCGTTTCACCTTTATTCGTATTAACTATTTTATTTTCACTAATTATGTAATAACTACAAAATTCAATCCTATTGAAATTTGTCGATTTCATCAATAAATTTAGATTTTAATCTAATAAATTAATTTACCTTGGCTCCATTCTTTATTACATCAATTGTTACTTTAATTTACATTGACCAAATGTTAAATTAAGATTTATTGTAATCGATTACCAAAATTTATTTGACATATTAAATAAACAAGCAACCTATATTAATTGCCACCTATTTGCTTTTAACTGCATTCATAAGTTCGTTACATATCGATCCGGATTTATAATTTCATATACGCTAAATTTTTATTTCATGACATTAATTACGCCTATGTACAACTTAATTTGAATAAATATTATATTCCTAAATGTACTTCTGTGATGACCCGACTTTTCATCTCCATAGAAAGTTGCATCATCTTTTAAGAAAGAAAGGGATAGAAAAGAGAAAAGAAAGAAGAGAAAGAAGAAACAACACTAGAATCTCAACATCGGAACGAATAAATTATATTAATAACATAAGTATTACATAATATATAACACCAATCAGAGTTACACAGCATATACACCACATACTAGACAGTTATAAACACCTGTCTAGTTATTACAACTCAATACAAACACAACAAAGAGTTACCAACACAAAGAACACACAGCGAAATCTATATATCAAACACTGAAGCCTCCTGGTCCATTGCTCCTCCATAATTCGTCAAAGCTAACCTGAATCCCTTGGCTACTCGTAAAAATTTGAGTACCCAAGAGTTTAAGAAAACAGAAGATAAACTCCAGATCAGACATGGGTCTGGTGTGAGTAACAGGTTAAGGTTTCTTAACTTTAAAAATCCTTTGAAAACAAAAGGTATCACGTAAGACTCCCCACAAATAAACACGGGTAAGTTTTTACCTTACGCTAACCAAAACGTTTGATAGCATGATATTATAATAGTGTCTAGGGTTTTCAAGTAAAATACAGAAATAGCTGGAATTCTTACATCTCACGTTCCAACATAGTTGGGCACATCTAAAACGTACGGCACTTATTGGAGATTGGATTCCATACAATGGCAGGGCTACTGGGGTACCGCCCGTCACAGTACGTGGCCTAGATCACCGTACCGAGGATTACTCCCAATCCCCCTGCAACACAAAGCCGGAACCATTCCTTACTGAACAGTTCCGAACAAGACAACCCCAGCAGTTGTTGCAATCAACTGTCCCACACAGCCGAATATAAAGGGACTTCTAGACAGGGGTAAATCTCGTCCTACTTGGGCATGACCCACTTAGCCTTGCTGCACCTCCCATGTTTTAGCCATTCCCGGTTGATGAGGCTTGAGGCTACGATTACCTTTAGAGAACACATCCCTTAGAATGCTCATCATCCACCTGACAATGTTCTGAAAGCATTCAATCCATACAAGTTCGTTCCGGGTTCGAAAGAAACCGAAGGCATTATCTCGTTACACTCATTTTGGAATCACCCTCAGAGTTAACGACGATAACCCTTGCATTCTGAATCTTCATCTTCACTTGATATTCACGACCTATCGTTAATTTGGATCGATGTGGTTTTCGGATATCCAAATATGGAAACCCGATCCCGATCTCATCGAAATCCAAAACGCCATCTTGTAGGTCCAAGTTGTTTTAAAGTTTAAAACAATTCAATTCAATATTATCTATATACACATAGATAGATAATTCACAATATCACAATAGATAATCAACATTATCATCATAAACAGTAATTCATATTATAAACAGATAATTCATATTATCAACTCAATGCAACCAAAGCATCCATATCACATAACATCACTTATCTCATATCTGAGATCTCAAACCATTCAAGGAAATCAATATCATTCATCCATACATAAGCAAGGATTAATCACTATCTATAATTAATTTAAAATGAATTAAATTAATTACTTCATCCTTATTAATTTAAAATAAATTAAATTAATTACTTCATCATTATAAATCTTGCTTACATAACCGTTAATAAATTACAAATCAATTAATTATTTATTCTCTAATAAATCACCTTAATTAATCACCCTTGATTAATTACCCTTTAATTACACTCAAGTAATTGGCCTTTAATTAATTTCACAAATTAATTATGCTAAACCAAATTCAGTAATTAACCTTTTAATTACTTCATTAATTAATTAACTATAATTAATTACATTAATCCTTAATTAATTACATTAATTTATTCCTTCATTGATTGATTGTCCTTAATTAATCAATCCTTAATTACATCATTAATTATATTAATTAATGATCCCTAATTATTTTTATTTATAATTACCCTATTTAAATTAATTACATTAAGAAATTAATCATCAATTAAACCATATTGATTAATCACTCTTGATTAATCACATTCAGTAATTAACTACCTTTAATTACATCATTAGATAAATTAATTACTCCCTAATTAATTATCTTTATTAATCACCCTAGATTAATCTCATTAAGTAATTAATTACAATTAATTACATCTCTTAATTATCTTCAAATAACTTTATTAACCAATTCTTAATTAATTACACTAAGTAATTAATTATTAATTACTTTTACTAAGTAATTATTCTTCATATTAATTACACAAAGTAATTAATTTCCAAAACTCTTCCGTACCTAATTATCCTTCAATTTAATTACATCCAGTAATTATCTTCTTAACTACTTCACTAAGTAATTATTCTTTATTAATTACATTGAGTAATTACTTTTTAAATTATCCAGTGATTATCTTAAATTAATTAAACTTAATTAATTAACTTAAACTTAATCAAAATAAACTTAATTAATTACAATTAGTAATTAATTTCTTAATTACTTCCAACTATGTAATTACACTAAACAATTCACAAATGATTATCTTTAAATTAATTAATCTAATTAATCATTAAAATTAATCACATTAATTAATTATTAAATAATCCTAAGTTAATGATCTTCATTAACCATTAACAGATCTTTAATTACTTCTCTAAAGTAATTAATTGCGATTAATCATTATTAATTACAAATTATTTTATCGATAATAACCCATTAATTAATCTCTAACTATTTAATTAATTAAGTGTTTAAACTGTAACTTAGTTAATCCTTAATTACTTGATTAATTAATTTCTAATCATTAATTTAAAATGTAATCTTATCTAATTAATGATTTCTTAATTACAAATTTATAAATCTAAATTAACTTACTTAATCCTTTAATTAATTAAATAAAACCCTTGATTACTTAATTAATTAACCCAAATCACTAATTAATTGAAGTAATTAATTATCCATCTTAATTACCTTAATAATTTAATGAATTACATAGTATTAAATCCTAATTAACTTTAAGATAAACCTTAATCTTATTAATGATTAAATTATCATTAACATAGTATTTTAAAAACAATTTACCTTTAAATTTACTATTAAATTCCATTTTAAATTTAAGATTTAAAATGAAAAAAATTAACTTTAACAAAGTTTTTAAAACAATTCGAAAACCTTTTAATTACATGTTAAAGAAATACTTATTTTCTAAAGGAATTTTAAAGGAATTTTAAACCAAATTCATTTTCAAATTTCAAACCATATGTAAAACATTCAAAGTTGTTTTAAAACATTTAAATCCAAAAACTTTATTTAGCATTAGTCCTCTCATGTCTGCTCTCTTAGTACTCCCCCATACCCCCACTGTCATCCCCCTTCCCCACACTGTCAACTCCATTGTACCTCCCCCCTCCTATCAAGTCTCTTCTGTCGATCGTCCCCTCTCTTCTGTCCTCCTTCCACCCATCGTTAAACCTTCTCCCCAGCTGTCTACCTTACCAACCCCTGTCACTGACTCTGTATCTACCATCTCTGTCCCCTCTTATCCCTCTGGTTCACCGTCTGATCATTCCGCCCTACAGCTTCCCTCTCACGTACCACCAGACCTTATCCCATTACGACCACCTGATGCGAACCCCTCTCCCTCTCTTCTTACCTCAGTGCCTACATCCTCCTCCCTAGGTGAACGTAAATGGACTTCGCTTTTTAAGCATAAACCAAGAAATGCTGGGAAGTACATTCCCGTTGACCTTACTCCTGCGTATGAAAATGAAGCACTAGTACCGACGAAGGAGGTACTCGAAGCTGGAGCTACTATCTGGAATGAAACTCTGGTGGGATTTTTCCTTGACAAGCCGTTGTCTTATACAGCTGTCATACAAAAACTAAAGTTCATCTGGAAATTGAAGGGCACTGTAACAGTTAAATCAGATGGTAATATTTTCTTATTTAACTTCTCATGTGACGAAGATAGACATAAGATACTACAGAGTGATCCTATCATCATGAATAATAAATTGTTCATCGTCAAGCCATACGATGCAGCAATAAGCAATGTTTCTGGTACAGTGACTGATGTTCCGGTTTGGGTCCATTTTTATAACATACCGATTTATGCCTGGTCGCCTCTGGGAATCAATTGGTTAAGTAGTCATCTGGGAAAATTGTTGTGCATGGATGAAGTGACGGAGAAACAGGAGAGGTTGAGCTATGCTAAATGCTTGATTGAAGTCAAACCTGACAAAGAGCTAGCTGATGAGTTTCTGGTCGAGTTGGTAGAAGGAGGAATTCAAAAAATTTACGTGCAATACTTGTTGAGGCAGATGTATGTGTTAAGTGAAAAAAATTTGGTCATAAAACTGAATGTTGTGAAAAGATGGGGAAAAGTCATAAAAACAGTGATAAGGAAAAAAGAAATTATGATATTAAAGAAAACAAAAGTGAAGCAGCAGAGATAGTCCAAACCATGGGAAGGGCAAGGCCATATCAAAAGCGATATATCAGTAAATGGCAACGTGTAAAAGATAGGAGAAGGGATAATATAGTTAAAGAAAGGAAAATGGTTCAAGTCTCAAAAATTAATGAAGAAAATGAGAATGTAATAGAACGAGTCAGTAGTGATACTGAAAATAATTTAGAGAAAAGCAATAAAGTGGACCAGGAAATTGGGCATTGCAGTTATGAAGAAGTAAATAAGGAGGATAGAATCGAAGAAGCTAAAGCCAACACACAAGTTACTGCTGATTTTGTAAGCATGGATATTAAGAATGACAAGGAGGTGAGAACTGTAATTGACGACTCAGTAGAAAAGCTCTTAATAACTAACAAATTTGATGCTCTCCTTAATCTTGAAGAAGAGGAAAAAATGAAAGTAATACATGAAGAGATACAAATTGATGATAATCAGGGACAAGTAGAACCTGAAGAATTTGATGTTGATTTTCAAGCAGATGCAGAGAGGCACAAAAAGCAAAAGGAAAAAAACAACGCATTTAAGACACAAGGGAAGGTGCTACAACTAAAACTAAAGATGGATCATCAACCAGAAGCAAGTGAGGCAGAATATATTGAAGAAGGATCTAATAGCAACAGTAAAAATGAAAACGAATTCAGTTATAGCGGTAGGGAGAGCAAAAAATATACAAACTTGAAAGGGAGTACTCGATATGCAAACAGAAAGCACAGTGATATGCACGTAAAAGAAAAACCATGCACAGCTATTCAAACCAGTAACCATTCAACCAATTCTACACCCCCAGTAATCACTCCTATCAATACTTACATCAACCTCAAACCACCTTACGCATATAAACCTCCTCCTCCTTTATCAACTCTCTCCCCCTCTCAGAATTCAACCCCTTCAAAATCTCTTTTCCCAATTTCACCAAAGTCAGTTGAAACATCCAATAAGGAAGATACCCCACTTTCAGCATCTATCCCTAACTACTTGTCTTCGACGCAAGCAGTAACTAGGAAAATGAAGATTGAGTTGCTCAATGCTCGTGTTTCTCAATGATGACACGCATTGGAGCATGGAATATTCGCGGTGGTCACCAAGCAATCAAGCTAGATGAATGTAAACAGCTAATTAGTACTCACCAGTTATCAATTTTAGCTATTCTTGAAACAAAATTAAACCTTCCCAAAACTATCAAAGCAGCAGAGTATATTAACCCGAATTGGTTATTCCATCACAACCTGAATGAGGCTTTGTATGGAAGAATTCTTATTCTTTTCAACCCTCTTCATGTCCAACTTTCTCCAATCTTATCTACTTCCCAGCTTATTCATTGTCATGCTCATGGTCATTCTGACAATTCAGCTTTTTATGTCACCTTTGTATATGCATTTAATACTACAGCGTCAAGAACTTCTCTTCTCTCTATCATTCCATCCCTGAGGCAAACCACTCATCCATGGTTAATCCTAGGAGATTTCAATTGCTGTTATTTGCTCTCTGATAGAGTAGGAGGAAATCCCCTATCTATCAATGCAATACAACCACTTGCTCATACCATTATAGATGCTGATCTTATTCCTGTCAGATCGGTAGGAATGCAATTCTCATGGAACAACAAAAGAAGACATGCTTGTTGGACCTTTTCGAGAATTGATCACACTTTCTCCAATCAATCAGCTCTAACCAAATGGCCTCTCCTTTTCAATTATCTTCCTCCTCCTTTGCTTTCCGACCACTCTCCCCAAATCATCCATCTTCGTGGAGCAGACAAGAGAGGAAAATCAAATTTTAAATTCTTTAATTCTTGGGTTCTCGAACCTGATTTCAAAAATATCATTAGTATGGCATGGAACAAAAATATAAATGGTAATTATCTGTTTGTTTTGCAGGAAAAACTTAAGCAAGTGAAAGAAAGCTTGAAACAGTGGGCATTCAAACGATTTGGCACAGGAGAAAAGATGAGCACAACTATTAGAGACAAGCTTTCAGAAGTCCAAACTGCCATGATGTCTAATGTCAATGATGTTCATCTCTCCTCTCTTGAAAGTTCATTGACTCAGCAATATCATGAAGCGTTAGCAAAAGAAAGTGACATGTTAAAGCAAAAGTCGAGAATAAAATGGATGGAAAAAGGGGACAGAAATAGTGCTTATTTTCATGCTAGTCTCAAGAACAAGCAAGGAAGAGAAAATATATCTTCTATTTATGATTTGAATGGTGATCTGCAAACCACAACTATGGGAGTTCAGGATGCTTTTATTAAATACTTCACTAAAATGTATGGCAACTCTGATAACTTCATTCCTAATATCGATCAAATTCCGTATGATATTCTTCCTAGACTAAATACAGATGACAATAACCTCCTCAGTGATGCAGTTACCCCTGAAGAGATTAAACAAGCAATGTTCTCACTGAATACCGAATCGTGTGGTGGACCTGATGGTCTGAATGCCCTTTTCTACACATCGTGTTGGCCTATTGTCTCTTCAGATGTGTGTAATGCTATACTGCTGTTCTTCAGAAAAAGTAAAATATTTAGGTCGTATAATTATACCAATATAGCGTTACTTCCCAAATTCAAGAATGCTCTCAACGTTAGTGATTTCCGTCGCATTTCTTGCTGTAATACCCTTTACAAATGTATCTCGAAGGTTATAGCAACGAGGTTAAAGCTTGTCCTTCCAAACATTATTTCAAAGAATCAAGCTACTTTCCTCCCAGGCAGGAATATACTTGACCATGTTCTCCTTTCACATGAGCTTCTTAAGGGTTATAAACGCAAGAGTACTACACCGAAAGCCATGATGAAACTCGACATAATGAAAGCCTTTGACATGCTGCAGTGGAACAGCATTGTTCGAATTATGGGCTACATGAACTTCCCACCACACTTTGTATCTTGGATATACGAGTGTATCCCCACTCCAACCTTTTCTGTCAGTGTTAATGGTACGTTAGCTGGTTTCTTTACTAGTAAGAAAGGAATAAGACAGGGGGATCCGTTATCTGCTTACATCTTCATACTTGTCATGGAGCTTCTTACAAGGATGTTAGACAATTTAATAATCCACAACAGGTTCAAACTTCATCCAGCTTGCAAAGATCCTCAAATCACTGTGTTACTGTTCGCTGATGACCTGGTTGTTTTTTGTTCCCCTGACAACAACACTGTCACAAATATCATGGAAACTCTTGAGCAGTTTTATACAATGACAGGTCTTAAGGTCAATCTCCATAAGTCTGATATTATTTTGGCTGGAGTTAGTGAAGAACAGTCTGCACGAATAACGCAAATTACTGGAATGTCTATCAACTGTCATACTGTGTCATACTTGGGTCTACCGCTTACTACATCAAAAATCTCAATTAATCAATGTCTACCACTATATGAGAAGATAACAGCTAGATTGAATTGCTGGACCTCTAGGTCTCTAAGTCAGGCAGGTAGGCTAACTCTGATTAAGTCGGTTATTTTTTCTATGCAAGTATACTGGGCTAGAACCTGTATTCTGCCATATAAGTTGATTAGCATGTTCAGGAGTGCTTTTACGAGATTCCTATGGGTAGGCAAGACAACTGGCAGATACATAGCTCCCATCAAATTTAGTAAACTTGAACGGCCAATGGACAAGGGGGGCCTTGGTATTCTCAACTTAAAGCAATGGAACAGGGCCGCTTTTGCGAAACATATTGATACTTATTATAATGGTACTGACAGCCTCTGGGCTATTTGGTCTGAAAGAAATGTGATTAGAGGAAGTTGTCTATGGAACATGTCTAAATCTCAAAACATGAGTTGGACATGGCAAAGTCTACTCAAAACTAAAGTGATCTTCCTCCCGCAGATTCAAATGAATACCTTCCCTACTTTCTGTGCTAACTTCTGGGACGATCCATGGCTAGATAAAGGGTTTATTCTCAGGCGACATCTCTCGTACAATGATATACGGCAGTCTGGTATACATACTTCGATAATGGTTAGGGATGTTCTCTACAATAATAACCGCATACAATGTTTTTCTTCAAATCCTAGAATACAGAACATATGGAATATTATTAATAGATTTACTGCGCTTTCCACCTCTACTGCTCGTATTGTTTGGGGAGACAATAATGCTAAACACAGTATTGGAGAAGGATACGAATTCTTGATGAAAAATGGAGCGCTCCCAAAGTGGAAATGGTGGAAACGGACTTGGAGTTTAGACAGTAGCTTCAGAAATAACTTACTTCTGTGGAAAGTTCTTAACCATGCTGTTCAAACTAAAACCAAACTTGCTTGTATGGGAATGAATGTTAATATCTATTGTTCTTTCTGCTGTGATCAGCCTGAGACCGTCGAGCATCTCTTCTTTTAATGCACATATATTAAACATCTTTGGATTGCGATTATGGCAAAGCTAAAAAGGCATAATGTTTCCCAAAATAATCATGCCGAGTGGGAAATCATTCATGAGAAAACTGGGACCAAGAATGAAAGCAAGAGATTATTTACTGTTGTGATGAAAAGCTTCATCGGTGCGGTATGGAAAGAGAGAAATAATAGAGTGTTTGAAGTGAGCAAAGTGAAATCTGATGTTCAATTCAAAAACTGGTTAATACATGAGATAAAGCAGACCTTGGGAACGCTAACATTCAGCATTGACCCAGGGATAAATGCCTCCTTCCTCATCTTTTAAAATGTGTTTGTTTTCCTTTTTGTGATTTTTTTCCCCTTGTGTTTGTAGCTCCAAGGTTTCTTTTGTTTTCGTTGAGCTGTCGCTGTTTGTAGTTTGTGTTCTATTTCTGTTGGAGTTGCAATAAAATGGTCGGGGTCCATTCAACCCCGTCGGCCTTGCCAAAAAAAAAAAGAATTCAAATTAAGCTTTGAATTCAGATTTTAACTTAAATTTAAAATCCTGTTTAAATCTTATTTTCAGATTTTAAAACCACTTTATAAAATACTTTATCAAATTTTTGGTTGTTAAAAACATTCCATTTTACAAAACTTATTTATTTTAAAAACTAGAATTCAAACTCATTTGAATTCAGATTTAAACTTTTTTTTTTCAAAACCTTTGTTTAAAACTTGCTTTGCTTTTTTTTTAAATTTAGTTTAAATTTTTAAAACTGAACACTATCAGGTTTCTAAAACCTGTAATCTAAAATTTACTCGAGACAGTCTAAAATGACTTCGAGTCAAACCCTAAACCCCTCCGAGTAAAATACTCGAACTACCCGAGACAAACTCGAGTTCATCTGCACCAAAACCAAACCCACTTCACCAGAAAACAAAAGTGCACGGTGCACATGCACCGTGACTCTGATCAACTCCGGCCATTCTTCATGGCTTCATCACGTCGGCAACCATCCACGCTCCGTCCCACGATCATCAGATCGTCTCCATCATCTAGAAATCAAAATCGAGACTCAACACCCAAACCTGGAACACAGAACCACCACAAACCCAAAACCTGTCAACGCCTCAATCAAGCTCCTCCGTCCATCAGAATACCAACACCACCGGCCACGGCTTCGTCCACGATCCAGCAACCGATTCCCAAAGTTTGGTAACACTCGATCCACCAGAGATGATTGCTGAAGCAAAACCGACCATCCACCCAAAATTAGGTTTACAGGCATCAATGACCTCCCATCGTCACCACTGACCTCTGATCGACATCATGTTATTTTTCCTTAAATCTCCGACCATCCTTCATTCTTCAGACAGGAACTCGACCTCCCAATCCACTGAGATCACCAGAGACAACCCCAAAACCAAATTCTGATCAACCCTTACTTGCTCAGTCAAACCCAAATTAAAAATTATGATTTTACTCTTAAAAATCATGTCTTAGTTTAAGGATTTAGTTCATATACCTGATTTGCACAATTAACATGTTTGAATTTTTACAAAGACTCGAGTTTCCTGTTTAATTTTATTTCCAGAGCAAATTTGAATTTTGTTTTAACTTAGATAAAATTTAAAACTTCTTTTATAATCAAACAAATAGATATTGTTTGGATCCTAAGTCCTAACAATCAATGGATCAAGAGGAAATGATTTTAAATTGAAAACTGGGGTTGAAATTTAGAACAAAGATGTTCTACAGGCATTCACAATCATACATGCATCACACATCCACAAATACATAGGAATTTTCCAACATATATATACAAATACAAACTTAGTTTAGGCATAAATCAAGCAACCAGATTTATCTTTAAGTTTTAAAAAGAGTTACTCACCTGAAACAGAAGCACAGAGCATATTTATAAAATCTTGAAACTGGAATGGCCAAGCTTCTTTGATTAAAACTTAAATGCTTTTGCTCCCTGTTTAAAATTCATGCATGCAGGCTTGATTTCTTTAGTTTTGAAAAATGCAGACATTTGATTTTGCAAGAATTGATTTTAGGTTGCTTTCAAACAGAGAGGATTGTTTGAATGATCTCTTATTTGATTTTAGAAACTGAAATACAGGTTTCAAATGCAGGCTTTGATTTTTTTGAAAATGAATAAGTTATGTATTTTGAAGAATGATTACAGATAATTTGAGTTTTGATCTGGTTTAGAGGAAGATAATTCTCAGATTTGAAGAATGATGTTTCAGGATTTTGTGATTTACATTTTTGTTTTGAGGAGTGAATTTCAAATTTTTAAGAAAAGATTTTTTTTAAGTTTTTCTTAGCTTAGAATTTGAAAAGAAAATTGAAGAGGAGGAGACAATGTTATAAAGGCTGAAATTAATTTAACAAAATAAAAGAAAAAAATGAAAATTGAATGACACTTGTCATATTGTTTAATCTATCTCTTAACACATGTTATTAGATAACTTATTATATTAACACTTGTCTTTATTTTATTTTCTTTTTATTTTAAATGTTTACATGAAAGCTTTTATATTAATTTATAAATTACAAATACTTATTCATATATATAGACAATTTCAAAGGAAATAAAATCAATTATATTTATAAATAAAAGCTTATACAAATATCTTTAGTTCAAATTCAAATTAAATTATAAAAATCCAATTTAAAATATCAAGTTGTATATATACATATATAACTACCTATTAAATTTAAAAATAACAATTCTATATTCATTAAAAATTATTTATGGTTATAAAACCTAAGTATTATAGTTATTATTTGCAAATAACAAATTTGATAATTTTAAATAATTTATAAAAGAGATTACAAATTACTTCTATTATTAAATGAATTAATACCATATGCTATATTGTATTTTAAACTTCTTTTTCAAATCATATATATCAAGTAATATTTAGAAGAAATGAAACAAACTTTTTATTTAAATTTAAAAATTTAGCTAAGATATAATCTTAAGCAATTAGCAATTATCTTAAGTATTTACAAACCATAAAGTTATTAATTTAAATAGCTTTAAAAAGCTTAATATTAATTTAAATCATAATTTCCAAATTATTAAAAATATTATTAGAATTTGAAAAAAGATTTTATTTATTTATAAAATTCTAAATCAAAGATTATCTATAATATATACAAATATATATACATTATAGATAGAAACACTTATTTAACTTTTAAAAGATAAAATCACTAATTAAATATTTATTTAATTATATTATTAAACCAATTCATATTTTATTAATCAATATTATCAAATCAATTTAATTTTAAATAAAGATTATTAAATTGATATTGCTAAAAATTTCGGGATATCATATTCCTTCCCCCTTAAAAGAATTTCATCCCGAAATTTAAAACAAAGGTGATTTAATAATCTATTTAAAGATTTAATTTTTTTTGGCAAGGCCGACGAGGTTAAATGGACCTCGACCATATATTGCTACACCAATAAGAACGACAAACAAACACAAGGAAGATGGAAAAACGGGGAACACTTGGCGCAGCAAGCACAGGGGGAAAACAAACAACAACAAACAAAAACAAAAGAAGACATCGATTACAAGCTATAGAGAAGAGAAACACGTATTCCAGGATCAATTGCATAAGTCAGTTGGCCCACATAAACCCTAATTTCACTCAAAACCCAACTTTTGAAGCTGCTGTCATTTTTTGCGTTTGCATTATCAAATAACCGAGCATTTCTCTCCCTCCAAACCGATGTTAAAAAGCATTTTAGCACTGCATTTAGGGTTCTTCCTCTGTCATTATTTCTATTGATGCTTTCGTAAATTCTTCTCCACTCTCTCAGGTTATCTATAGAAACATTCCTCCTGTGAAACTTCGCCATAACTTTTTTCCAGATTTGATGAATATAGTGGCACTCAAAGTACAAGTGATCCACAGTCTCAGGCATAATATTGCAAAACTTACAGCGATTATCAATACTCATACCTAAACTAGCAAGTCTCGCAGATGTTAGCATCGCACCATTCAACACTTTCCAGAGCATTAGGTCATGTCTCAAGCTACTGTCTCTTCCCCACGTTCGTTTGCACCATCTCCACTTAGGGCGATCACCATTCTTCATCAGATATTCATATGTGTCTCCAATTCTGTAGGCAGACTTCTTATTGCCCCAAACCATACGCTTGGTAACATCAGTGATTGCATTATGACAACGTATCATGTTCCATATTTGTTGTATCCTAGGATTAGACGTTGAATAGCGCGTGTTTTGGAGGTTGTAAAGAGTATCACGAACTTTAGCTTCCTGATGTATTCCAGACTGTTGCATTTCACTGTGAGTAAGTTGACGTTTAAGAATAAGACCCGGTTTCAACCAGGGGTCTTCCCAAAAATTCACACTATATATGGGATTCGTGTTCAATAGCATTAAAGGAAGAACTTTTTCTTTGAGTTTGAAAATGCATTGCCACGTCCAACTCAAATTTTGAGGCTTAGTCATACTCCATATGCTTCTCCCCTTGATCACGTTCTTATCAGACCAAATAGCCCATAAGCTGTCAGTACTATTAAAAAAAGTGTCTATGTGTTTTGCAAAAGCAGCAATGTTCCAATTCTTTAAGCTGAGAATGCCCAGCCCCCCCTTGTCCATGGGCCTTTCCACTGAACAAAATTTGATCGGAGCTATGTATCTGCCTGTAACCCTGCCTTTCCATAGGAATCTCATCATAGCTCCTCTAATCAGTTTAATCAGTTTGAAGGGGAGAATATACGTTCTAGCCCAGTAGACTTGCATTGAGAATATCACTGATTTTATAAGAGTTAATCTCCCAGCTTGACTAAGCAACTTGGAAGTCCAGCAGTTTAATCTAGCTGTAATTTTGTCAAAAAGAGGAAGACATTGGTTAGCAGTAATCCTAGAACTAGTTAGAGGCAGACCAAGATAACTGGTAGTATCATGATTTATGGACAACCCAGTGATATGCGAGATAAGACTACAGTGCTCAGTACTAACACCAGCAATGGTGATGTCAGATTTCTGGAGATTAACTTTCAACCCTGTCATTTCGTAAAATTCGTGAAGTGAGTGCATTATGCTTGTGAGAGTGTTGGTTTGAGGAGTACAAAAAACCACAAGATCATCTGCAAACATCAATGCAGAGATCCTTGGTTCAGTACATCCAGGGTGAAGCTTGTAATTTCCATGTGCTATTATCCTCTCAAACATTCTCGTTAAGAGCTCCATAACAATGATAAAGATATAAGCCGAAATGGGATCCCCCTGTCTTATCCCTTGTTCACTAGTAAAGAAACCCTCACTCCTGCCATTGATAGTAACTGAAAAGGTAGGAGACGTAATACACTCATATATCCAAGCAATGAAATGAGGAGGGAAGTTCATATATCCCATGATTCTGACAATACTATTCCACTGCAGCATATCAAATGCCTTCATGATGTCCAACTTCAACATAGCTCTAGGAGATACGTTCCTGCGCTTATAATTTTTGATGAGTTCATGGGAAAGAAGAACATGATCCAGTATACTCCTACCTGGAAGATAAGCAGCCTGATTTTTGGAAACAATATTGGGGAGCACAAGTTTGAGTCTAGAAGCTATAACCTTGGTGATGCATTTGTATATGGTGTTACAACAGGAGATGGGACGATAATCACTAACACAGTGAGCATTTTTAATTTTGGGTATAAGAGCTATGTTAGTGTAGTTATATGATCTGAAGAGTTTACCCTTTCTGAAGAAGAGGAGAATGGCATTGATAACGTCAGCAGAAACGATAGACCAGCAAGAAGTATAGAATAGAGTGTTGAGACCATCAGGTCCTCCACAAGATTCAGTGTTTAATGAAAACATGGCATTTCTTATTTCTTCAGGGGTTACTTCCTTACAGAGAAGGTCATAATCAGTTGTATTTAATCTAGGGAGAATGTCACTGGGAATAAGATCAATATTCGGCACGAAGTGATTAGCATTTCCATATAATTCAGAGAAGTGTCTGACTACAGCTTCCTTGACCATTTGTGGAGATGTGTGAATTTAACTATAGCAACCATATGCTAACAACCATATGCTAACAAGTATAAATCAAACACGTACTCCCTCAGACACTTTAAAACACAAGTATAAATTAACAACCATATGCTAACAACCATAGCAACCAATTCACCCAAATAAACAAATTTAACTATCCAGACAAAAATTCTAAATAGAATTTTCTTGAGTTTCCCAAGTATAAACACCGGGATACTCGCTCTACAGAATCCAAACAATCTAAGCTACAGAGCTCCTACTCACCTCGATCTACCAAACTAAATAAGAAATCAGACTATAGACAAGTCTGACTCAACAACCAAATCTCCCAGAATAGCTGATTCCACTACCAGAGATAAATCAAACACGTACTCCCTCAGAGATACGTGAAACACAATGAATCCAGTTATCCAATCTGGCAATTCAATCCTGAAGACCAAACATTTATCTTACCAGAACACAGAAAAGATCCAATACATCTCGGAGCTAGCTTTCCAGCCTTACCCAATCTTATAGCTTCTAAAACTGGAGAAAACTTATCCAAAATCAGATCTCCGATTCTGATCCACAAAACTCTTCGAACGATCCTGGGCTGCCTTAATCCTTCCTGATCAGCTCAATCCTTACTGATGTCTCAAGAAACAAACTGGACCAAACACAATCCACCAGAATGATGCTCCAAGATCAACCAAGATCAAGAACAAACTCCACCCACAACCATCAGAAGAAAACAAACTTCTCCTATCCGGAAAAGAAAAGCAGATGCACTACCAAACTGCTTCCGCTACACAACTTTAATCTGGAGTAGATGAGAAAGCTGATGAAGAACACAAGCACAAACTAGACAACATAACCCAGAAAATCTCTGATAACCAAGAGAACACTCAACTATCGCAAGTCACTTTTGCGATCAATCCAACCTAGCATCCAAAGAAAACTGTTCTCTCTTTGCTAATCAGAACAGCTTACGCTGGTCTTGCCAATTCATCGAAGAAATGGATCCACTCAGCTACTTATGAACTCCACCTCCAGAAAACTGCTAAGCCAGAAAATCTCTTTGTCGGCACACAGAACACTCCGAGATGCAATGTTGACACATGTGCCAAAGAATTCCTACACCAAAGCTCTTCAGGAAATTCGGATTTCAAACCAAACAGAAACATCCTGCTGAACTCAGCCACAACATCGAAGCAGACCTACTCCCTTAACTCGTTCCAAAGAAAACATCTCCGGAGACAATCAATAGTCTAACGACCCTGAATTTCCGACCCAGTTTAAATTTTTGAATCCATCGGTTTAATATAAAATTTGAAAAATTTATAAACGATCTCAGTTAACGTCCAAACTTTATTTATGAGATGCGTCCAGTTAGATATGAATATAGAAAAAAAATCGTCGTAAAATATTACAGTAAATTTCGTTCGCGTTTTACTGTATATCAGTCCATGTAAAGCTGTGTAAAATTTATCTTTCAAATCCAAATATTTTTACACAGTTACGTTGTAAAAATTATTCTGATCAAGATGATGTGATTCCTTTCGTCAAAAACTATCATCGCCTGTCCGTTTAAATTGTTTGCAAATCGAACAATTTAAGCAGCGTAAAAGTGAATTTTTATAAAACTATCGTATCACAATAATCTGTGAAACGTTGGAAGCACGTCGTCGCACTGATCAAAATGGTATATTTATTCGTGCTAATCGGAGTCCGACGGGAATCGTCGCGTAAACTTAACCGTTCCGGACGGACCGGCTAAACCACAATCAGCCTTAAGAAATTCACAGCCGAACCATTTAAATTTGAAAAAAAGAGTTAACTGGTGGGGTGAATTAAAGTGTGTGGTGGGCAGCAAATTAAATTGCGTGGGAAGTTGTGGGAAAATTGGGAAAATTAGGAAACACATCGTTTCACAAAAAGCAATTACTGTTCGTACCTATTGGCTAAAGTATAAAAATTATTTCACTATTTCATGTGCATTCCACTATTTCTACTTTCGAAACTCACAAGTTTCAGGTAATCCTTTTCTTCCTTCCTTCTCCTCATTCTTCTTCATATTTTTTTTTGTTAACTTTGAAATAAAGAATGATGAAACCTTTCCAGCAAATGCAACTCATCCACCCGCCACTATTCTTCCCCTTCCTCCTGAAACACGCACGTCATTCACCGCCTCACTCCATCACGCGCTGGCCTATCCACCTCCACGCACACATAACCGAGCTGCGCACTGCCACCTCCCTCATACCGCCACCTCGCCTCTAGTCAAAACAGCGTCTCCACCATCCCGAAGCCTCCGCCTCGACAGCCACCACCAAGCTCCGGTCGTGCAACTCTCCAGACACTCGCGCCACCACCTTTCCATGCCTCGCCACGACATTTACCTAACCACGTCCTGTTGTGTGTTTTGCAGTGCTTCGGTATGCATGATATATGTACACGAATGTGTACAGGCAGAATGGAAGAAACAAATGGCTCGGCTTTGTTTTAAAGAAAAAATAAATAAAGTGAGATTATGTGCGTGCATGATGTGGGGGGATGGCGTAACTGGCTGTGGGTAGGTGGGTTCTTGCGTGTGAGTGATGTGGGTGTTGCTTTGTTCGGTAAGGAGAAAAAAAGAAGAAAAAAAGAAAAAAAAGAAAAGGACTTGCGTGCGTGTGTCATGTATGTGTATCTGGGTGTGCCGTGTGTATGTATGCATTGGAGAGGGAATGAATGATGAACTGGACAGCATGTTGAAGGAGGGGAATAATATATGGGTGATGTTTACTAGTCTCAGTTCGAAGAGAAAAGAAAAATAAAAGACAAAAAATATGTATGTGTGCATGCGAGTTGCGTGCATGTTCGAGCAGTGTATGGGAAGTAGGACTCGTGCTATAAAAAATGATAATTGAACAGTAGAACTGTTGTTTAGGTACTGCAGAAGAATTTGTAAAGTAAGTATCTATTTGGTTGCCAAAATAGTAACCAACTTTTCTCTGCTTGTTGTGTGCAGAAGCAACCGATTGAGCTTCTTGTTGCGGCAGCATCGATTTTCAGCTTTCGTCCTTTCTCCATCATTGGTAAGCGAATCTATAATTTATAAATTATATAGGACGTTCATTGAATTAATCGCTTTCTTTGTCGATATTACAGTGTACGTTGCTCGCTTTATACCAACTCTATTCGTGCTTCTTCTTGCTTTGGGTCAATTTCTTTATCCACGAAAGGTGAATTAATTTTCACGACTATATTCTTATACAAGTATGATTGTTGAATGATTGCTATGCGTTGTTGAATTGGATGTTAATTATTATTGTTAAGTGATAAATAATATGCAAGTTGAAATAGATATAGGATAGTTAACAATTTAAAATGGATTATATATATTGAATATTGATTTGCAAACTTGACCCCTTCATATGTTGAATATTGATTAGTTAAACTTGACCCTTTTAATTGTTAATTAAATTGACACGTAGAAATTGGTTAATTACACTTTGAACCTTTGAACGTATCTTTGCTTTATTGTTGTAGTATAACTTGAAATTGAAATTAAACGACAAGTGAAAAACCATAATGTAATAATCTTTAATCTACATGAAATGATAGTGTAGATTGCAGAAATAATTATATTAATTTGCATAAATAACAAATGTAAATTAATACGATTATTTCGGGAGTATTTAAATAAATTGTTGAATTATTATGTATGGATGCTATTGCTTGTTTATTTACTTTGACACCATCCCAGTTATCACACTGCAGGTTCCCTTTGTATGCTTTGATTTTGAATTGAAATGGAATCGGGTTGAAATGATAGATACCCAAATAACTTTGACTTAGGATAGAAAATTAAATTAGACCCGATTGGTCAATGTTTTGATTTAAAATAAAATAAAGTTATTTGATTAATAACAAGGTTTGAATAAAATTGGAATTTAAATTCGAATGAATGTAAATGTGAATATTTGAATTTGAAACAAATATTAACTTCATAATTGACAAAAGAACATTGCTTAAAATTTAATTATTTAATAATTAAATTTAGAATTATTTAATAATTAAGTTTTAAAATTAGTAATAATTATTTTGGAATTATTATTAATTATTTGAAATTATTAAAAATTAAGTTTTGAAATTAGTAATAATTAATTTGGAATTATTATTAATTATTTGAAATTATTAATAATTAAGTTTTGAAATTAGTAATAACTAATTTGGAATTATTAGTAATTATTTGAAATCATTAATAATAAAGTTTGAAATTATTAATAATTAAGTTTTAAAATTATTAATAATTAAGTTTGGAATTAGTGATAATTAAGATTTGAAATTATTTGATGGTAATGAGGTTGAATTATTTAATAATTAAATTGAATTGAATATTCTTTCTTAAGAGAAATTGAATTTTTGAAATTGTGAAAAAAAAAAATCTTTAATTGAGTTTGAAATTTGTAACGAAGGAAATAAATAAATGAAATTGAATTTCTTTAATAAGAAATAAAAGGCGTTTATCGAAGCAAATGAAAGACTTGTAATTTAAAGAATTGGATTCGACAAATTTAATTTAAATTAAATTTGTAAGCTTGAAATAATGAAGTTAAACTTAAGTGATTAATTTAATGAATTGGAAATTGAACGGAAGTTGTTTTAATGATAAATTATTTAATGAATATCGAATGAAATCGATAAATGAGTTTAACTCAATTTGAACGTTAAATTAAGTTAAATAATTATGGAATGAACTAATATACGGAATTAAATGAATATTTGAATTGTTTTAAATTTGAACTTGAAATTGAATTATAGAAATTTTGAAATAAGATTTGGAAGTTATGAAACGTAAATTTTGGAATTTGATTTAGAAAGACTAACGAAATGTTGAATTACGAATTCTAATTGAAATTGAATTTGAATTGGTTATGAAATATATTATACGACCAATCGGTAAATTAATTACGAAGGTTATTAAAGAAACCGGAATCGGTTAGGGACATACTCACTGTCTAAACCGAAAACCACTTTAATAACTATACGAGGAGTGTGATCCAGAATGAAGTGGTTGGATTGACGTACACGATGACTGAAGAAAGAGAACGATAATGGATAGCCTTGACACTTGTGTCAAATTGGAAATGACTAAAACAGGAGCCATGCCGGGCCAAATGGGGTTAGCTACCTCGAGCGACCACACTTTTTCGTAAACTACTCATTTACTTTGTGATTGGTTGGTGCACACTCTTGAATTTGGATTGTTGTTTCGCGGTGTTGCGATCGTTGCGGCGATGCGTTCTCACCAGTCCGGATTAGGCAAACAGTAGTTTCACTACCTTGAGTATTGCCTTATGTGCCTTGTCATACTTGTATTTCCATATATGCGACCACTACGATTTTGTTTTGTATTATACCTATGGAGTACTCCCTGATATCCCACTAGTTTACAGTGGAGTTTACAGTGCTGTATAGTCTATAATGCTATATAAAATGTGTTAAGGGGGAAAATGGTAACGCCTTAACACTATTTTGATATTTTACTTTACTGTTAGACATTATCTATGTATCGTACACTATTATGTATAAATAGTTTAATGGATCCTTAAAGATGTTATTCCATTCGTCTTTGAGTTATTGTTATTTGAATTTGAATCATATTATCTGTATAAGAATATATGTCCTGATTTGAGTGTTTGTTTATGCTTATGCTCGGATCAGACTGAGGATTGTTGTTCCTGTTCTACTTGGAGCTGAAGACCGAAGACTATCACTATCTTATCTTATCAGTATTGCTCTTTCTATTTAGACTATTGGACATCTATGTTGTTCTATTTTATTTTATCTGAGACATTGTTGTATTTATGGGTAGCTTCATGAACTACTCTTATGACTATGTTGTAATTTCCGCTGCATTATTCTGTGATGTTATATTTCTATGATTCTGTGATGATTCTCATTTATACACACACACACACACTCCATTAATGATTCGTGTTTTGTATTATCTAAGTTGACAAGAATGGAATATCGTCAATTTAAATGGTACAAATATACGGGTTGTTACAGTTGGTATCAGAGCTTTGGTTCCCGATAACCTCAGCCTATGGAGTTTAAAGCTCACTAGAGATAGGTAACATACCCTAGAACGAGGAAAACCATTTCAGAATCCATAACCTTTGATTCCATTCTTCTCATTGAATTCATTCGATTTGAATTTCTTTAAGTTCCATAAATTTCTATCTTTGATTCTAAAATCACTTTTGGTATTCCAGGATGGCTACCAGAAGAAATGTTAGAGGCAGGGGTAGGGGAAACGCTTTCGAACCATATGCCCCAGCTCCCGCAGTCAGATTCTCCACTCTTAGCAAGGAGTACACTCAGCTTCGCGAAGTTAAATTCACTGGCTCCGAGAGTATCATCGAAGCACAGCAATGGCTAAAGAGTTTGGAGAGGATCTTTACTGGCTTAGAGATCACAGACGCTCAGAAGCGTAAGTTGGCCGCTTGGCAGCTTCAGGATGTTGCACAGGATTGGTGGGAGTCAGTCACTTTTCATACTGATGTGGAAACCATCACTTAGGCCCAGTTTGGGTAGTAATCTATCTAAAATTTCATCTAAATAAAAATTCCTTTTATCTCGTCAGATTTTGACTCGTTTTCATATCACTTGTAAATAGGGATTCCTTTATGCCTCAGTGCATGCCAACTGCTGGGAAGGCCCAACTCTATCGGTCTTTTATGGATCACAAGCAGGGCAACATGACCTTCACTGAGTATGAAAGGAAATTCAACGAACTATCTAAGTTTGAACCTGGCTTGATTGATACACCTCTGCTTAAGAATGAGAAGTTCATACATGGCGCACTCCCTGAGTATTACGAGCTCCTCACCGCTCATGTCCATGGAACTTTCACTGAGTTGATGGATTTTGTTCTTCGATATGAGGGAAAGCCAAACGGAACTTCATTCACTAAGGCTCCAGCTACTCAGCATCCTCTAGTCAGACTGGGAAGAGAAAGCCAAATTTTGAGCAACAGAAGAAGAACTGGCAGAAGAAATCCGGGCTTGGCTATTCTCGAAAGAAGCCCATTGACATATCATCTATTACTTGCTTCAATTGTAGCCAAAAAGGTCATTATGCTAGTAGCTGCCCATCTCCAAAAGGCGCACTGTTCCGCCACCGGCATAAATGACTAGGAGGGACGTGTGTCATATCTGCTTACAACCTGGACACTTCAGGAAAGACTGCCCAACACAGAAGAGAGGTACACCATGAGGAGTCTTTGTTCTTTCCACACCTGCCCTGGAAGTTCCCGCCCCGAAGTTCCTGATAATCAAGGTACTTTGCAAAGTACTTTTATGTTGCATACCTTGCCTGTTAGAGTTCTATTTGACACCGGAGCAACACACAGCTTCATATCTATTGATTTATGTAATAAACTTGGTTTGGAACCCACTCTTGCATTTATTTCCTTATGTGTATCTAACCCTATTGGAGGGCCCGCTAACCTCAAAAGGGTTTGCAAATATGTCACTCTTATGCATGGCATTCACCGTTTTACTTGGGATTTCTACGTCCTTGGATTCGAGGCATTCGATATACTATTAGGCATTGATTGGCTGCGAAAGTTCGAAGCCATTATCTCATGCAAAGCTCGAACCGTCTCTCTTATTGACGACAAGAGCTTACATTTGGTTATTAAAGGCAAATCGCCTCAAGAATATGCTGGGATTGTTATATTCTCTCTTGACTCCCATCCAAATGAACTAAGCTCTACTCCAGTGGTCCAATTCTTTTCTGATGTATTTGGAGAAGTCAATTCTCTACCACCTCCGTGGGAAATCGAATTCCGCATCGACCTTATTCCTGGTGCACAACCAGTAGTTCTCCCTCCTACGAGAATGGCTCCTAAAGAAAAGGCAGAGTTGAATGTTCAAATTGATGATCTATTTCCTAAAGGCTTGATTCGGCGCAGTCATTCAGAATGGGTTGCTGCAGTTGTATTTGTCACAAAATCTGATGGTTCTCTCAGAATGTGTGTGGAATATAGAGAGCTAAACAAGCTCACACACAAGAACAGGTATCCGATGCCCCGCATCAACGACCTATTCGATCAGCTTCATGGAGCTAAAGTTTTCTCCCAACTTGAATTGGCTACCGGCTTTCATCAACTCAGAATCGCTGAGGATAGTATTCCTAAAACAGCATTCCACACTGAAAATGGATTCTATGAATGGCTAGTTATGTCGTTCGGTCTCACTAATGCTCCAGCTTATTTCATCGACTTGATGAATAGAGTTTTCAGGGATGTTCTTAACAAATTCGTTCTTGTTTTCATCGATGATATTCTCGTCTTGTCTAAAGATGAGAAAGAGCATAGGTCACATTTGGCTTTTGTTCTTGAAACTCTTCACAGACATCAGCTTAAAGCCAAGTTTTCGAAATGCCACTTTTGGAGAGATGAAGTTCGTTTTCTTGGCCATATTGTTTCGGAGAATGGGATTTCGGTCGATCCAGGTAAGATCGCCGTAATCAATGTAAGTTCTATCCTTACTTGTCAATTCTATCTAATAAATTTATAAATATATAAATTCAAATCCTTGGGATTTGCAGGGTTGGGAGACTCCCAAAACTCCTACAGATATCCGTAGTTTCTTGGGCTTGGCCGGCTATTATCGCAGATTTATAGAAAACTTTGCTCGTATCGCTGCCCCACTTACTGCACTGACCGGAAAGAATGTGAAATTTATTTGGAGTGAAAAGTGCGAAGCAGCTTTCAATGAGATGAAGCGAAAATTAACATCTTCCCCAGTTCTTACAGTTATTGACGGTAGCGAAGGATTGACCGTCTATACAGATGCTTGTCGGGATGGATTAGGAGCAGTCTTAATGCAGAAAGGAAAGGTTATTGCCTATGCGGGTCGTCAATTAAAGACCCATGAAGCAAATTACGCAACTCACGATTTAGAGCTTCTTGCGGTTGTATTTGCTCTTAAGCTATGGAGGCACTATCTATTGGGAACCAAATTCGAGTTATTCACTGACCACAAGTCATTGAGATATATTTTCTCGCAAAAAGGATTTGAATCAGAGACAAGTCTGATGGCTCGAATTTTTAGCTGCATATGATCTTGATATTAATTACACTCCAGGGAAAGCAAATGTCGTAGTCGATGCTTTGAGCAGTAATCAAGCGATGGCATGTTGTAATCTTGTTGAAGGAATGTTATTCCAGCTTTCCGTCTCCCCAACTCTGATGGATCGTATTATAGCCAAGCAATACGAAGACACTTTGCTTTATCGCATCAAAGAAATAGTTATCGGAAGAGTTGGAAATGCTGACAATAAATTGGGTGCACATGTTGATAGTAATGGAGTGTTGAAAATTGATAATCGCATTTGTGTCCCTAATGTTGATGGTCTAAGGCAGGAAGTGCTGAGAGAAAACCATCAATCTTCGCTTTCATTTCATCCCGGTGTCACTAAAATGTACCAGAATATGAAGAAGTTATATTGGTGGAGTGGGATGAAGCATGATATTTCTACCTACGTTAGCAGATGCACAACTTGCCAACAAGTTAAAACTGACCACAGAAAGACAGCAGATTTGTTTCAGCCACTAGAGATTCCAGGTTGGAAGTGGGAGCAGATTTCTATGGACTTTATTGACGGACTGCCAAGGACTAGAAAGGGTAACGAAAGTATTTGGGTGATTGTCGATAGACTGAAAAAATCCGCTCACCTTATTCCAGTCAAGTCCACTCGTACAGCTTCGAGTTTGGCAGAGATATACATGAGAGAATTTGTTAAACTTCATGGTGTACCATCCAGTATTGTATGCGATAGAGATCCTATTTTCGCCAATAAATTCTGGAAAGCATTTCAGGATACTATGGGCACCAAACTGAATCTGAGCACTGCATATCACCCTCAGACAGATGGCCAAACTGAGAGGGTGAATCAGATTTTGGAAGACCTTCTCCAAGCTTGTATTATTGACTTCGGTGGATCTTGGGAAGACCATCTTCACTTGGTAGAATTCACTTATAATAATAGTTACCAGGTAAAGAAATTGAATTTCAAATTTGAATATGTATGTTTGAATTTGAATTAATCATCCTTTATAAATCAGGCAAGCATTGGTATGGCACCGTTCGAAGCCTTATATGGACGGCCGTGCAAATCGCCAACTTGTTGGATCGAGTCGGGTGATCGATTAGTGCTTGGTCCCGAAATAATTATGGAAGCTTCTGAAAAAGTCGAAGAAATCAGGAAGAAGATAAAGACGGCACAGGATAGACAGAAGATCTATGCTGACAAAAGGATAAGAGAGCTCGAATTCAGTGTAGGAGACAAAGTATTTCTGAAAGTGTCGCCTTTGAAGAATATTGTTCGATTTGGAAGGAAAGGAAAGCTAGCTCCGAGATTTGTTGGTCCGTTTGAGATTATGGAAAGAGTCGGAACATTGGCATATAGAGTTGCATTACCAGAGAAGTTCGCCGGTGTGCACGATGTGTTTCATGTCTCACATCTTCGCAAAGTTGTACACGATCTATCTATGACTATTCCCACTACTCAGTTGGAAGAGATAGTTATTGATCCTGACTTGACCATTGAGCGAAAGCCACTTCGGATAGTCGATCGCGAGACAAAGCAACTCAGAAGGAAGTCGGTAAATCTCGTCAAAGTACAGTGGAGTGCAGATGAGCAAGATTGCACATGGGAAACTGAGGATAGTATGCGGGATTCAAACCACGAATTACTAATTTCAGGTATAATTCAAATTTCTCAAAAATCGATCTTGACTTCTCTGCTTATTTCATTCCTACTTCACTCGTCTCGTTCCTTTTCGAGGACGAAAAGTTTCGAGTGGGGGAGATTGTAACAACCCTGAATTTCCGACCCAGTTTAAATTTTTAAATCCATCGTTCTAATATAAAAAATTTAAAATTTATAAACGATCTCAATTAACGTCCAAACTTTATTTATGAGATGTGTAGATATGAATATAGAAAAAAATTCGTCGCAAAATATTACAGTAAATTTCGTTCGCGTTTTACTGTATATCAGTCCACATAAAGCTGCGTAAAATTTATCTTTCAAATCCAAATATTTTTACACAGTTACGTTGTAAAAATTATTCTGATCAAGATGATGTGATTCGTTTCGTCAGAAACTGTCATCGCTTGTCCCGTTTAAATTGTTCTACAAATCGAACAATTTAAGCCGCGTAAAATTGAATTTTTATAAAACTATCGTATCACAATAATCTGTGTACCATTGGAAGCACGTCGTCGCACTGATCAAAACGGTATATTTATTCGTGCTAATCGAAGTCCGACGGGAATCGTTGTGTAAACTTAACCGTTCCGGACGGACCGGTTAAACCACAATCAGCCTTAAGAAATTCACAGCTGAACCATTTAAAATTCAAAAAAAAGAGTTAACTGGTGGGTGAATTAAAGTGTGTGGTGGGTAGCAAATTAAATTGCGTGGGAAGTTGTGGGAAAATTGGGAAAATAAGGAAACACATCGTTTCACAAAAAACAATTACTGTTCGTACCTATTGGCTAAAGTATAAAAATTATTTCACTGTTTCATGTGCATTCCACTATTTTTACTTTCGGAACTCACAAGTTTCAAGTAATCCTTTTCTTCCTTCCTTCTTCTCATTCTTCTTCATATTATTTTTTTTGTTAACTTTGAAACAAAGAATGATGAAGCCTTTCCAGCAAATGCAACTCATCCACCCACCACTATTCTTCCCCTTCCTCCTGAAACACACACGTCATTCACCACCCCAGATCTTCACCGCCCCACTCCATCACGCGCTGGCCTACCCACCTCCACGCACACATAACCGAGCTGCGCACTGCCACCTCGCCTCCAGTCGAAACAGCGTCTCCACCATCCCCAAGCCTCGGCCTCGACAGCCACCACCAAGCTTCGACCGTGCGACCCTCCAACCACCGAAACCATGTCCAGACACTCATGCCACCACTTTTCCATGCCTCGCCATGACATTAACCTAACCACGTCCTGCCGTGTGCTTTGCGGTGCTTCGGTATGCATGATAGATGTACACGAATGTGTACAGGCAGAATGGAAGAAACAAATGGCTCGGCTTTGTTTTAAAGATAAAAAAATTAAATAAAGTGAGATTGTGTGCGTGCATGATGAGGGGGGATGGCGTAACTGGCTGTGGGTAGGTGGGTTCTTGCGTGTGAGTGATGTGGGTGTTGCTTTGTTCGGTAAGGAGAAAAAAAGAAGAAAAAAAGAAAAAAAAGAAAAGGACTTGCGTGCGTGTGTCATGTATGTGTATCTGGGTGTGCCGTGTGTATGTATGCATTGGAGAGGGAATGAATGATGAACTGGACAGCATGTTGAAGGAGGGGAATAATATATGGGTGATGTTTACTAGTCTCAGTTCGAAGAGAAAAGAAAAAAAGACAAAAAATATGTATGTGTGCATGCGAGTTGCGTGCATGTTCGAGCAGTGTATGGGAAGTAGGACTCGTGCTATAAAAAATGATAATTGAACAGTAGCACTATTGTTTAGATACTGCAGAACAATTTGTAAAGTAAGTATCTATTTGGTTGCCAAAATAGTAACCAACTTTTCTCTGCTTGTTGTGTGCAGAAGCAACCGATTGAGCTTCTTGTTGCAGCAGCATCGATTTTCAGCTTTCGTCCTTTCTCCATCATTGGTAAGCGAATCTATAATTTATAAATTATATAGGACGTTCATTGAATTAATCGCTTTCTTTGTCGATATTACAGTGTACGTTGTTCGCTTTATACCGACTCTATTCGTGCTTCTTCTTGCTTTGGGTCAATTCTTTATCCCCGAAAGGTGAATTAATTTTCACGACTATATTCTTATACAAGTATGATTGTTGAATGATTGTTATGCGATGTTGAATTGGATGTTAATTGTTATTGTTAAGTGATAAATAATATGCAAGTTGAAATCGATATAGGTTAGTTAGCAATTTAAAATGGATTATATATATTGAATATTGATTTGCAAACTTGACCCCTTCATATGATGAATATTGATAAGTTAAACTTGACCCTTTTAATTGTTAATTAAATTGACACGTAGAAATTGGTTAATTACACTTTGAACCTTTGAACGTATCTTTGATTTATTGTTGTAGTATAACTTGAAATTGAAATTGAACGACAAGTGAAAAACCGTAATGTAATAATCTTTAATCTACATGAAATGATAGTGTAGATTCTAGAAATAATTATAATAATTTGCATAAATAACAAATGTAAATTAATACAATTATTTCGGGGTTATTTAAATAAATTGTTGAATTATTATGTATGGATGCTATTGCTTGTTTATTTACTTTGACACCATCCCAGTTATCACACTGCAAGCTCCCTTTGTATGCTTTGATTTTGAACTGAAATGGAATCGGGTTGAAATGATAGATACCCAAATAAATTTGACTTAGGATAGAAAATTAAATTAAACCCGATTGGTCAATGTTTTGATTTAAAATAAAATAAAGTTATTTGATTAATAACAAGGTTTGAATAAAATTGGAATTTAAATTCGAATGAATGTAAATGTGAATATTTGAATTTGAAACAAATATTAACGTCATAATTGACAAAAGAACATTATTTAAAATTTAATTATTTAATAATTAAATTTAGAATTATTTAATAATTAAGTTTTAAAATTAGTAATAATTAATTTGGAATTATTATTAATTATTTGAAATTATTAATAATTAAGTTTTGAAATTAGTAATAATTAATTTGGAATTATTATTAATTATTTGAAATTATTAATAATTAATTTTTGAAATTAGTAATAACTAATTTGGAATTATTATTAATTATTTGAAATCATTAATAATAAAGTTTGAAATTATTAATAATTAGGTTTTAAAATTATTAATAATTATGTTTGGAATTAGTGATAATTAAGATTTGAAATTATTTGATAGTAATGAGATTGAATTATTTAATAATTAAATTGAATTGAATATTCTTTCTTAAGAGAAATTGAATTTTTGAAAATGTGAAAAAAAATTCTTTAATTGAGTTTGAAATTCGTAACGAAGGTAATAAATAAATGAAATTGAATTTCTTTAATAAGAAATAAAAGGCGTTTATCCAAGCAAATGAAAGACTTGTAATTTAAAGAATTGGATTCGACAAATTTAATTTAAATTAAATTTGTAAGCTTGACATAATGAAGTTAAACTTAAGTGATTAATTTAAGAATTGGAAATTGAACGGAAGTTGTTTTAATGATAAATTATTTAATGAATATCGAATGAAATAGATAAATGAGTTTAACTCAATTTGAAAGTTAAATTAACTTAAATAATTATGGAATGAACATATATACGGAATTAAATGAATATTGAATTGTTTTAAATTTGAACTTGGAAATTGAATTATAGAAATTTTGAAATAAGATTTGGAAGTTATGAAACGTAAATTTTGGAATTTGATTTAGAAAGACTAACGAAATGTTGAATTACGAATTCTAATTGAAATTGAATTTGAATTGGTTTTGAAATATATTATACGACCAATCGGTAAATTAATTACGAAGGTTATTAAAGGAACCAGAATCGGTTAGGGACATACTCACTGTCTAAACTGAAAACCACTTTAATAACTATATGCGGAGTGTGATCTAGAATGAAGATGTTGGATTGACGTACGCGATGACTGAAGAAAGAGAACGATAATGGATAGCCTTGACACTTGTGTCAAATTGGAAATGACTAAAACAGGAGCCGTGCCAGGCCAAATGGGGTTAGCTACCTCGAGCGACCACACTTCTTCGTAAACTACTCATTTACTTTGTGATCGATTGGTGCGCACCACCCTTGAATTTGGAGTGTTGTTTTGCGGTGTTGCGGTCGTTGCGGAGATGCGTTCTCACCAGTCCAGATCAGGTAAACGGTAGTTTCACTACCTTGGGTATTGCCTCATGTGCCTTGTCATACTTGTATTCCCATATACGCGACCACTACGATTTTGTTTTATATTATACCTATGGAGTACTCCCTGATATCCCACTAGTTTACGGTGGAGTTTACAGTGTTGTATAGTCTATAATGCTATATAAAATGTGTTAAGGGGGACAATGGTAACGCCTTAACACTATTTTGATATTTTACTTTACTGTTAGATATTATCTATGTATCGTACACTATTATGTATAAATAGTTTAACGGATCCTTAAAGATGTTATTCCATTCGTCTTTGAGTTATTGTTATTTGAATTTGAATCATATTATCTGTATAAGAATATATGTCCTGATTCGAGTGCTTGTTTATGCTTATGCTCGGATCAGACTGAGGATTGCTGTTGCTGTTCTACTTGGAGCTGAAGACCGAAGACTATCACTATCTAATCTTATCGGTATTGCTCTTTCTATTTGGACTATTGGACATCTATGTTGTTCTATTTTATTTTATCTGAGACATTGTTGTATTTATGGGTAGCTTCATGAACTACTCTTATGACTATGTTGTATTTTCCGCTGCACTATTCTGTGATGTTATATTTCTGTGATTCTGTGATGATTCTCATTTATATATATACACACACTCCATTAATGATTCGTGTTTTGTATTATTTAAGTTGACAAGTATGGAATATCGTCAATTTAAATGGTACAAATACACGGGTTGATACACATGGTCACTGCGTCTCATCACGCAGCTACTATTTCCTGAGGTATCAAGATACCATCACTCGCTTCTGCCTAACTGACAGATCCAAACTCTACTCATCAAACTTCAAAGATGGACTCCGAACCTTTACAGGTTACCTTCATAAATCGATGAAATCCTTACACCACTGCAAAGCTCACTCGAGACGGTATCAGGTCTACGGTCTCGACAAATACACTTCCAACCTCAAACATTCAAACCCGAACCAATGGTAGTAGTCGTGTTACAAACACCACTACCTTATCTACCTTTATAACTTATATTGGAAAAACCCAAACAGGTAACCCAACAAATAAGTGTGTATATATATATATATATATCAAAATTACAAATACGCTCTCTCAAGAAAGAAAACACTCCAAAGGCTAGGTATTCACTCAACCTAGCACTCTGATACCAACTGTGACGACCCGCCCTTTCATCTCTATAGAAAGCCGCATCATCTTTTAAGAAAGAAAGGGATAGAAAAGAGAAAAGAAAGAAGAGAAAGAAGAAACAATACCAGAATCTCAACAGCGGAACGAATAAATTATATTAATAACATAAGTATTACATAATATATAACACCAATCAGAGTTACACAGCATATACATGACATACTAGACAGTTATAAACACCTGTCTAGTTATTACAACTCAATACAAACACAACAAAGAGTTACCAACACAAAGAACACACAGGGGAATCTATATATCTAACGCCGAAGCCTCCTGCTCCATTGCTCCTCCACAATTCATCAAAGCTAACCTGAATCCCTTGGCTGCTCGTAAAAATTTGAGTACCCAAGAGTTTAAGAAAACAGAAGATAAACTCCGGGTCAGACATGGGTCTGGTGTGAGTAACAGGTTAAGGTTGCTTAAATTTAAAAATCCTTCGAAAACAAAAGGTATCACGTAAGACTCCCCACAAATAAACACGGGTAAGTTTTTACCTTACGCTAACCAAAACATTTGATTGGAAATCCAATGATATTATAATAGTGTCTAGGGTTTTCAAGTAAAATACAGAAATAGCTGGAATGCTTACATCTCACGTTCCAACATAGTTGGGCACATCTAAAACGTACGGCACTTATTGGAGATTGGATTCCATACAATGGCAGGGCTACTGGGGTACCGCCCGTCACAGTACGTAGCCTAGATCACCGTACAGAGGATTACTCCCAATCCCCTGCAATACAAAGTCGGAACTATTCCTTACTAAATAGTTCCGAACAAGACAACCCCGGCAGTTGTTGCAATCAACTGCCCCACACAGCCGAATATAAAGGGACTTCTAGACAGGGGTAAATCTCGTCCTACTTGGGCATGGCCCACTTAGCCTTGTTGCACCTCCCTGTTTTAGCCATTCCCGATCGATGAGGCTTGAGGCTACGATTACCTTTAGAGAACACATCCCTTAGAATGCTCATCGTCCACCTGACGATGTTCTGAAAGCATTCAATCCATACAAGTTCGTTTCGGGTTCGAACGAAACCGAAGACATTATCTCGTTACACTCATTTTGGAATCACCCTCAGAGTTAACGACGATAACCCTTGCACTCTGAATCTTCATCTTCACTTGATATTCACGACCAATCGTTAATTTGGATCGATGTGGTTTTCGGATATCCAAATATGAAAACCCAATCCTGGTCTCATCGAAATCCAAAACGCCATCTTTTAGGTCCAAGTTGTTTTAAAGTTTAAAACAATTCAATTCAATATTATTATATACACACAGATAGATAATTCACAATATCACAATAGATAATCAACATTATCATCATAAATAGATAATTCATATTATAAACAGATAATTCATATTATCAACTCAATGCAACCAATGCATCCATATCACACAACATCACTTATCTCATATTTGAGATCTCAAACCATTCAAGGAAATCAATATCATTCATCCATACATAAGCAAGGATTAATCACTATCTATAATTAATTTAAAATGAATTAAATTAATTACCTCATCCTTAATTAATTTTAAATAAATTAAATTAATTACTTCATTATTATAAATCTTGCTTACATAACCGTTAATTAATTACAAATCAATCAATTATTTATTCTCTAATAAATCACCTTAATTAATCACCCTTGATTAATTACCCTTTAATTACACTCAAGTAATCGGCCTTTAATTAATTTCACAAATTAATAATCCTAAACCAAATTCAGTAATTAACCTTTTAATTACTTCATTAATTAATTAACTATAATTAATTACATTAATCCTTAATTAATTACATTAATTAATTCCTTCATTGATTAACCGTCCTTAATTAATCAATCCTTAATTATGTCATTAATTATATTAATTAATGATCCCTAATTATTTTTATTTATAATTACCCTATTTAAATTAATTACATTAAGAAATTAATCATCAATTAAACCATATTGATTAATCACTGTTGATTAATCACATTCAGTAATTAACTGCCTTTAATTACTTCATTAGATAAATTAATTACTCCCTAATTAATTATCTTTATTACTCACCCTAGATTAATCTCATTAAGTAATTAATTACATCTCTTAATTATCTTTAAATAACTTTATTAACCAATTCTTAATTAATTATTAATTACTTTTACTAAGTAATTATTCTTCATATTAATTACACAAAGTAATTAATTTCCAAAACTCTTCCATTACCTAATTATCCTTCAATTTAATTACATCCAGTAATTATCTTCTTAATTACTTCACTAAGTAATTATTCTTTATTAATTACATTGAGTAATTACTTCTTAAATTATCCAGTGATTATCTTAAATTAATTAAACTTAATTAATTAACTTAAACTTAATCAAAATAAACTTAATTAATTACAATTAGTAATTAATTTCTTAATTACTTCCAACAAAGTAATTACGATAAAAAATTCACAAATGATTATCTTTAAATTAATTAATCTAATTAATCATTAAAATTAGTCACATTAATTAATTATTAAATAATCCTAAGTTAATGGTCTTCATTAACATTAACAGATCTTTGATTACTTCTCTAAAGTAATTAACTGAGATTAATCATTATTAATTACAAATTATTTTATCTATAATAACCCATTAATTAATCTCTAATTATTTAATTAATTAAGTGTTTAAACTGTAACTTAATTAATCCTTAATTACTTGATTAATTAATTTCTAATCATTAATTTAAAATCTAATCTTATATAATTAATGATTTCTTAATTACAAATTAATTAATCTTAATTAACTTACTTAATCCTTTAATTAATTAAATAAAACCCTTGATTAATTAATTAATTAACTAAAATCATTAATTAATTAAAGTAATTAATTATCCATCTTAATTACCTTAATAATTTAGTGAATTACATAATATTAAATCCTAATTAACTTTAAGATAAACCTTAATCTTATTAATGATTAAATTATCATTAACATAGTATTTTAAAAACAACTTTCCTTTAAATTTACTATTAAATTCCATTTTAAATTTAAGATTTAAAATGAAAAAAAAATAACTTTAACAAAGTTTTTAAAACAATTCAAAAAACTTTTAGTTACATGTTAAAGAAATACTTATCTTCTAAAGGAAATTTAAACCAAATTCATTTTCAAATTTCAAACCGTATTTAAAACATTCAAAGTTGTTTTAAAACATTTAAATCCAAAAACTTTATTTATTTCAAACTAGAATTCAAACTAAGCTTTGAATTCAGATTTTAACTTAAATTTAAAATCCTGTTTAAATCTTATTTTCAGATTTTAAAACCGCTTTATAAAATACTTTATCAAATTTTTGGTTGTTAAAAACACTCCATTTTATAAAACTTATTTATTTTAAAAACTAGAATTCAAACTCATTTGAATTCAGATTTAAACTTTTTTTCCAAAATCTTTGTTTAAAACTTGCTTTGCTTCTTCTTCTTCTTTTTAAATTTAGTTTAAATATTTAAAACTGAACACTATCAGGTTTCTAAAACCTGTAATCTAAAATTTACTCGAGACAGTCTAAAATGACTTCGAGTCAAACCTTAAACCCCTCCGAGTAAAATACTCGAACTACCCGAGACAAACTCGAGTTCATCTGCACCAAAACCAAACCCACTTCACAAGAAAACAAAAGTGCACGGTGCACATGCATCGTGACTCTGATCAACACCGGCCATTCACCACGGCTTCATCACGTCGACAACCATCCACGCTCCGTCCCACGATCATCAGATCGTCTCCATCATCTAGAAATCAAAATCGAGACTCAACACGCAAACCTGAAACACAAAACCACCATAAACCCAAAACCTATCAACGCCTCAATCAAGCTCCTTCGTCCATCAGAATACCAACACCACCGGCCACGGCTTCGTCCATGATCCACCAACCGATTCCCAAAGTTTGGTAACACTCGATCCACCAGAGGATGATTGCTGAAGCAAAACCGACCATACACCCAAAATTAGGTTTAGAGACATCAACAACCTCCCATCTTCACCACCCACCTCTGATCGACATCATGTTATTTTTCCTTAAATCTCCATCCATCCTTCTTTCTTCGGACAGGAACTCGACCTCCCAATCCACTGAGATCACCAGAGACTACCCCAAAACCAAATTCTGATCAACCCTTACTTGCTCAGTCAAACCCAAATTAAAAATTATGATTTTACTCTTAAAAATCATGTCTTAGTTTAAGGATTTAGTTTATATACCTGATTTGCACAATTAACATGTTTGAATTTTTACAATGACTCGAGTTTCCTGTTTAATTTTATTTCCAGAGAAAATTTGAATTTTATTTTAACTTAGATAAATTTTAAAACTTATTTTATAATCAAACAAATAGATATTGTTTGGATCCTAAGTCCTAACAATCAATGGATCAAGAGTAAATGATTTTAAATTGAAAACTGGGGTTGAAATTTAGAACAGAGATGTTCTACAGGCATTCACAATCATACATGCATCACATATCCACAAATACACAGTAATTTTCCAACATATATATACAAATACAAACTTATTTTAGGCATAAATCAAGCAACCAGATTTATCTTTAAGTTTTAAAAAGAGTTACTCACCTGAAACAGAAGCACAGAGCATACTTATAAAATCTTGAAACTGGAATGGCCAAGCTTCTTTGATTAAAACTTAAATGCTTTTGCTCCCTGTTTAAAACTTCATGCATGCAGGCTTGAGTTCTTTAGTTTTGAAAAATGCAGACATTTGATTTTGCAAGAATTGATTCCAGGTTGCTTTCAAACAGAAAGGATTGTTTGAATGATCACTTATTTGATTTTTGAAACTGAACTACGGGTTTCAAATGCAGGCTTTGATTTTTTTTGAAAATGAATAAGTTATGTTTTTTGAAGAATGATTACAGATAATTTAAGTTCTGATCTGGTTTAGAGGAAGATAATTCTCAGATTTGAAGAATGATGTTTTAGGTTTTTGTGATTTACATTTTTGGTTTGAGGAGTGAATTTCAAATTTTTAAGAAAAGAGCTGTTTAAGTTTTTCTTAGCTTAGAATTTGAAAAGAAAATTGAAGAGGAGGAGACAATGTTATAAAGGCTGAAATTAATTTAACAAAATAAAAGAAAAAAAATGAAAATTGAATGACACATGTCGTATTGTTTATACAAATATCTTTAGTTCAAATTCAAATATCTTTAGTTCAAATTCAAATTAAATTATAAAAATCCAATTTAAAATATCAAGTTGTATATATACATATATAACTACCTATTAAATTTAAAAATAACAATTCTATATTCATTAAAAATTATTTATGGTTATAAAACCTAAGTATTATAGTTATTATTTGCAAATAACAAATTTGATAATTTTAAATAATTTATAAAAGAGATTATAAATTATTTCTATTATTAAATGAATTAATACCATATGCTATATTGTATTTTAAACATCTTTTTCAAATCATATATATCAAGTAATATTTAAAAGAAATGAAACAAACTTTTTATTTAAATTTAAATATTTAGCTAAGATATAATCTTAAGCAATTAACATTTATGTTAAGTATTTACAAACCATAAAGTTATTAATTTAAATAGCTTTGAAAAGCTTAATATTAATTTAAATCATAATTTCCAAATTATTAAATATATTTTTAGAATTTGAAAACAAGATTTTATTCATTAAATTCCAAATCATAGATTATCTATAATATATACAAATATATGTACTGTTATCCCGCTTTTTGGCAAAGCCGTGATACCAAAAGATCGATCGAAAACAAAAGACAGTTCATCTCAAAGATTGGTTATACTTTGCTTCACTATGGATATCGATGAATTTTGTCCGAGCCCGGATCAGGCTACAATTGGTAGGACATGACAAGCAAAGCCATGAAAGCTAGCATTTCAAATTTCAGGTCAATCGGGGTTCGTATGAATGAGTTATGATCGATGCAAATTGAAGGAGATAACTCCATCCGTTCGTATCCATCCTAGAGCACTGTTTCGTATCCATCAGTAGGTAGCACTTCATATCGATGGACTTCGTATCCATCGACCGAGTTTACTTCGTATCAATAGGCTCGTATCCATCACCACACCTCGGTTCATATCCATCGGCTTCGTATCGATCGGAATGGCCAGATCTTCGCATCCATGAACTTCGTATCGGTCAACCAATGATTAGTTCGAATCGATGAACGAGGCGTTCATTCGAATCCATCAGGCAGCTTCGGTTCGTATCCATCAAAATCGTATCCATTGAATGGAGACATCACCATCGGTACGAGCTAAGCCGCTTATCTCGATTCGAACTAGACGTTGAAAGTTGATACGAAATGCACGGAGTTGATTGATTCAAACTGGATAACAGTACTCGATACAAATGAGGTGAAATTCATGGATGCGAAGCGGTCAACTCGGCATAAGGAGTGGATCGATCCAAGGAGTGAGCGCCACGTCGTCTCGAAAACACGTGCGTCCATCGATTTGAATACATGGATTCGAAGTAATCGATTCAAAGAGAACAGCCAACCGAAACACTCCAATTCGTATCGATCATATCTCCCAAACCACTAGTCCAAATGCTATGAAATTTTCACAGAAGCTTCCATACAAGGTAAAGAATGCTCCTGCCAAGTTTCAGCTCGATTGGATCATTTTTTGATGGATACGAAATCATTTCGTATCGATCACAGATCGAGTCGAAACTTGGTGGGGTCGGTCGCGTGGGCCCACTCACGTGCCAGAAAAAGTCTCCCGAAGTTTGAGCGCGATCTCGGCCTCCTACGCCTATAAATAGCCCCCTGAAGCTTACAGAGAAGGGATCTTTTTGGCCATTTGACGTCTAGACTCTGCCGGATTCAATTCTACATCTTTCTATCACCTTTGTATTCGAACATCAGAGCTATAGCTTACTGTAATCTGCTGTAACGGATTGAAATCATCAACTGAATCAATAAAATCATAAGCTTCAAAGTGGACGTAGGCGAGATCGCCGAACCACTATAAATCTTGCGTTGCTGATTGTTATTTCTGAATTGATGTTCTTGATATTGCTTAGATCTGAGATTTGTGTTAATATTGCTGATTTGTATTCATATACGGGTGCTTTCACGATATTGGGGTTTGTGACCATTTTTGGTGCAAACACTTTGGTGCTTTCACGGAGAAGGCTGATTCAGGAGAAGTTGAATTTGAAGATTTAAGAATTCAGATTTAAGGAGCTATGACAAGGCAAACGAGTATAAGGCAGAGGCCGGAGAGAAGTCAACATGAGGGAAGTCAAGAGGCTTCTTCAGGAGCTAATCAGGCGTCGATCTTCATCACTAGGGATGAGATGGAGGCAATGATGAAGAGGCAGGAGGAGTTGATCCAGAGTTTGTTTCAATAAATTGGGCAACTTGGAGCGCAGAATCGAGGAGCGGATGGAGTTCAGGGCAGAGCAGGACCATCCGGTGTAGCACCTGGATTAGGGGGCAAACACTTGGAGCATGTTGATCCAATCCCAGAGAGAGAGATAGGGGCATCTGAGCAACCTGGAGGTAGCAGAGGGATGAACGCTTAGCCAGGGGGGCAGATTCCAGAAGGCTCTCATGGACTCGGGGGGCAGGTCGACAGCGATGAACGAGGATTGCAACTAGGAGACAATGATAGATTGGCGGAGATGGTCAGGCGGGCTATGAGAGGCGGATTAGTAAACAGAGACCTTGAAGACGTGAACATGAGTCCCTTTTCTCCTGCAATTAGGATGGCTAGGAACCCACCAGAGTTCAAGTTACCATCAGTGGAGATGTATGATGGGAGGACGGACCCCGCGGTCCATCTGACAAGGTATATGAGGCACATGAAAGTGCTGAGGGAATCACAGGAAGTTATGGCCCGGTGCTTTCCATTATATCTGACGGATATCATAGCGTTATGGTTTAGGCAGCTGGAGAGTGGCTCCATAGGAATGTAGGCAGATTTAACTGAGAAATTCATGAGGCAATTTAGGGTTCACATTGCAAGACCCAAGAATGCGATGAGTTTTGCAATTTTAAAGCAGAAAGATGGGGAATCATTGAGGAGTTTTCTGACGCGGTTCAACGCGGCAGCAGCATCGGTGGATCGACCAGATCCATCTATGGTTATGATGGCAGCTGTGTCCGGAATAGCTGATGGCACAGAGTTCAAAAATTCGTTGACTAAAGATCTGCCTATGGATCTAGGAGAATTCTATCAGGAGGCAGAAAAGTTTTTGCGATTGGAAGATGCAAGCGCAGAAAGAGAAGAATCGGAAGAAATTAATGTTTATGCAGTCAAAGATGGAAATCCCCCTGAGAAAGGTACAGAAACTAGCAAGGGAAAACGAAAGGCTGAGAATAACTATAACAGATCAATGCGACCGCGAAAGGAACCAAGATTCACCACATACTCAGAGCTGAATGAGAATTTTGAGCGAATCTATCAGGATACCAGAGAGTAGGTTCCATATCGTAGACCAATGCGAAGGGATCCAACTACCGACGAGAGGAAATTAGATAATTATTGCTTATTCCATGAACTGAACGGTCATAACACTAATGATTGTAGACATCTGAAGGATGTGGTGGAAGGGCATATCAGGAACGGTATGCTACTTCAGTATGTGAGGAGGCGAACTCCAGCGATGGAGCCAGAGCGACCACCGCCTACATCAGCTAGAGGTGACCCTGAACCGGGACAACATTTGATTATCAATTGATTGATTGATTAAAATAAAGATGAACAGGTCCTAAACCTCTCACTAGCACGGTTAAATCATTTACACATGAAGAGATTGCACACGATCCATAGGCATGCTCTGAATGACTACTAACCACACCGTAGTAAGAGTTTACGCTTTGACATCTTCGTCTTGCTTTTTGCTTTGATTTTGATCTGAACATTTGGGCTTAGTTTGTTTGGACATTTCTGTCGTGGAATTCGTATGATCATTGCCTGTGAAAGAATTTACTTGTATGCCCATTGGATCGCGAACGGTCCACGAGCACCTCTTGTATGGCGATGAACCGCCAAAGTCTTTGATTCAGAAACTCCCCCGAACGTAAAATCTGGCATCGATGATACTAAGTCCCCCCAGGCACACTCATTCGTCTCGAACGGTCACAATTCGCCTCGAACGGTCACAATTCGCCTCGAACGGCACACGACCTCGAACAGTCACAATTCGCCTTGAACGGCACACGATCGCGAATGATCGCAATTTTCCTCGAACGGCACAAGACCGCGAATGGTCACGATTCACTTATTATGATATCCGACCTCGAATGGTCACGATTCGCCTCAAACGGCACACGATCGTGAACGATCACAATTTGCTTCCGATGGCAACCGACCGCAAACGATCGCAACTCACCTTATATGACAATCGATTGCGAACGATCACACTCTGCCTCGATCGGCACCCGACCTCGAACGGTCACAACTCGCCTCGAGCGCCACCTGACCTCGAATGGTCATAATCCGCCTTGAATGGCACTCGATCGCAAATGATCAACATTTGCCACGAACGGCATCCGACCGCGAACGGTCCCATTTCATCTTTTTCCACGAACGGCAACCGACCGCGAACGGTCCCATTGCATCATTTTCCACGAATGGAATTCGACCGCGAATGGTCCCGTCTCATCATTCGTCACGAACGGCATCGACCGCGAACGGTCCCGATTCACCTCAAGTGGCACACGATCTCGAATGATCGTCATTCGAGGTCATATGGAACTATCGAGTTTTTTACAGGTTGTTAACAGGATATGAACATCCAACTTATAGCATTACAAAACACACCTTCCTATCGCAAGGCATGTTTTGTGGGGTAAATGTTATCCCGCTTTTTGGCAAAGCCGTGATACCAAAAGATTGATCGAAAACAAAAGACAGTTCCTCTCAAAGATTGTTTATACTTTGCTTCACTATGGATATCGATGAATTTAGTCCAAACCCAGATCAGGCTACAATTGGTAGGACATGACAAGCAAAGCCATGAAAGCTAGCATTTCAAATTTCAGGTCAATCGGGTTTCGTATGAATGAGTTATGATCGATGCAAATTGAAGGAGATAACTCCATCCGTTCGTATCCATCCTGGAGCACTGTTTCGTATCCATCAGTAGGCCGCACTTTGTATCGATGGACTTCGTATCCATCGATCGAGTTTACTTCGTATCGATAGGCTCGTATCCATCACCACACCTCGGTTCGTATCCATCGGCTTCGTATCGATCGGAATGGCGAGGTCTTCGCATCCATGAACTTCGTATCGGTCGACCAATGATTAGTTTGAATCGATGAACGAGGCGTTCATTCGAATCCATCAGGCAGCTTCAGTTCATATCCATCAAAACCGTATCCATTGAATGGAGGCATCACCATCGGTACAAGCTAAGCCGCTTATCTCGATTCGAACTAGACGTTGAAAGTTGATACGAAATGCATGGAGTTGATTGATTCAAACTGGATAACAGTACTCGATACAAACGAGGAGAAATTCATGAATGCGAAGCGGTCAACTCGGCATAAGGAGTGGATCGATCCAAGGAGTGCGCACCACATCGTCTCAAAAACACGTGCATCCATCGATTCGAATACATGGATTCGAAGTAATCGATTCGAAGAGAACAGCCAACCAAAACACTCCAATTCGTATCGATCATATCTCCCAAACCACTAGTCCAAATGCTATGAAATTTTCACAGAAGCTTCCATACAAGGTAAAGAATGCTCCTGCCAAGTTTTAGCTCGATTGGATCATTTTTTGATGGATACGAAATCATTTCGTATCGATCACAGATCGAGTCGAAACTTGCTGGGGTCGGTCGCGTGGGCCCACTCACGTGCCATAAAAAGTCTCCCAAAGTTTGAGCGCGATCTCGGCCTCCTACGCCTATAAATAGCCCCTTGAAGCCTACAGAGAAGGGATCTTTTTGGCCATTTGACGTCTAGACTCTGCCGAATTCAATTCTACATCTTTCTATCACCTTTGTATTCGAACATCAGAGCTATAGCTTACTGTAATCTGCTGTAACGGATTGAAATCATCAACTGAATCAATAAAATCATAAGCTTCAGAGTGGACGTAGGCAAGATCGCCGAACCACTATAAATCTTGTGTTGCTGATTGTTATTTCTGAATTGATGTTCTTGATATTGCTTAGATCTGAGATTTGTGTTGAATATTGCTGATTTGTATTCATATACGGGTGCTTTCACGATATTGGGGTTTGTGACCATTTTTGGTGCAAACATATACATTATAGATAGAAACATTTATTTAACTTTTAAAAGATAAAATCACTAATTAAATATTTATTTAATTAGATGCTTAAACCAATTCATATTTTATTAATCAATATTATCAAATCAATTTAATTTTAAATAAAGATTATTAAATTGATATTGCCAAAAATTCTGGGATATCACAACTTCTGTCAATTAAATGCATTAATTAAGGTTTTAAAACCAATAAATGAATTCTCCTTAATTTCATCCTTAAACCAACTTATTACTTTACATACATTGCGTATTAATTCATAAATTAACATACTATGAACTATCTTCCCAATTTATCAATTACTACCTTAAAATAAACTTATGTTTCTATTTAATTTTCATTTACACTTCCGTTACTATACTAATAATCATTAAAGTAGGGTTTATTATCAACAATGAAAATTAAAATTTCGTTTCTAACATTGATTGTATTTGTTTTTATTATATTCTATTTATAGCTAAGTCATAATATTTGAATTTTAATTAAATTGTAACGTTCATTAAAGTTCATTAAATATTAACTTGCATTAACACGTTTTCCTTAATTTACAGTCAAATACCGTTAACCATATTTTATTACATTAATCAATTTAATACTTTCCTTTATTTCTCATATACAATTACATCCGGGTATAATCTTTTCACTACTTTCATTCATTAGAATTCTATACAAATTTCAATTTCTTGCAATAACTCATTTATTATAAATTTGCATACCAATAAATAGGATTTATTCAATTCAACCTTTTTAATTAAGTCTGTTTGAATCAATATAATATTTCATATGTTAATTCTTAACATTTACTTCATTACAAATTATAACAATTATATTTCTTTATAAATTTAATTCTAAAATCATATTAATATGACAAATTTAATTAACAAAATTCATGGGTCGTTACACTTCCTTAGATGGGATTCATGAAATACATTATGAATTCCAGACATCCGTTCTGGCAATTCAATTCTGTAAGCCACAGCACCAATCCTTTCCAGCACCCGGAATGGACCAATATATCTCGGGGCAAGTTTTCCCGTCTTTCCAAATCTAATAGCTCCTTTGATCGGAGAAACTTTGACAAAGACTAAATCTTCGATCCCAAATTCCAATTGTCTTCGCCTTTTATCTGCATACTTCTTTTGACGGTCCTGAGCACCTTTCATTCTCTTCTTGATAAGCTCAACTTTCACAGAAGCTTCACGGATCAAATCTGGTCCAAGCACAAGACGATCTCTCGACTCTATCCAACAGGATGAGAATCTACACGGTCTTCCATACAGAGCTTCATGAGGTGCCATCTTAATACTCGCCTGGTAACTGTTATTATAGGAGAATTCCACTATATGAAGATGGTCTTCCCACGATCCACCAAAATCCATAAAACAAGCTCTCAGCATATCTTCTAGAATTCGGTTCAGCCCCTCCGTCTTCCCATTTGTCTGAGGATGATAGGCTGTACTCAATCTCAAACCCATTCCCATAGCTGATTGCAAAGCCTTCCAGAATTTGCTGGTGAAGACAGGATCACAGTCACTTTCTATACTAACTGGAACACCATGCAATCTGACTATCTCTCTCAAGAAAATCTCTGCTAGAGAAGTTGCAGTACGAGTTGCCTTAACGGGTATAAAATGGGCACTCTTGGTTAGACGATCCACAATCACCTATATTCCTTCGTTTCCTTTCTTGGTTCTAGGCAAACCGTCGACGAAATCCATCGAAATCATCTCCCACTTCCACAATGAGATTTCTAAAGGTTGCAACAATCCGGCAGACTTCTGCTAATCTCCTTTAACTTGCTGGCAGACAGAACAACTATTAACATAAGCAGCTACATTCCTCTTCATGCTCGGCCACCAGAAAACCCTTCTCATATCCTTATACATTTTAGATATTCCTGGGTGAATATTCAGTTTGGAGCGATTACAATCTGATAAGACCTCCTGCTTCAATTCCTTGAAATTCGGAACACAGATCCTTCCGTTGATCCTCAGTGTCCCTTGGCCATCAATCTTAAAACTGGAACACTGACCCTTCTTAACTCTCCTGATGATTCCCTTTAATCTACTATCTGATTCTTGCTTGCTCGAAATCCTTTCCAGAAGAGATGGAACCACTTCCAAAAGAGACAGAACTACATTCCTGCTAAGATCATCTGCCACAACATTTGCCTTTCTCGGGGTATACAAGATATCCAAATCATAGGATGCCAAAAACTCAACCCATCGTTGCCGCCTCAGATTAAGATCCTTTTGAGAGAAAAGATATTTCAACTGTTTGTGATTCATAGATAACTCGAACTTCTCTCCCAAAAGATAGTGTCTCCAGATCTTCAAAGCAAAAACAATGGCCAACAACCCTAGATCGTGTGTAGCGTAGTTCCTTTCATGTGGCTTCAATTGCCGACTCGCATACGCAATAACTCTGCCATTTTGGATCAAAACCGCTCCCAGTCCAACTATACAGGCATCTGTATAAACCTCAAATTTGCTCTTTCCATCCGGAATAGCTAGCACAGATGCACTTGTTAGCCTCGTCTTCAACTCCTGGAAAGCTTCCTCACATTCAGGTGTCCATTTGAATTTAGCTCCCTTCCTTGTCAGCTTAGTTAGGTGCGAAGACATCTTGGAATAATCCTTGATAAACTTTCTGTAGTAGCCAGCCAATCCCAGAAAACTATGAACTTCAGTCGGTGTCTACGGTTGCTTCCACTCCAGAATAGTTTCAACCTTTGCTGGATCAACAGAGATACCTTCTCCAGAAACAATGAGCCCTAAAAATTTAACTTCCGATTTCCAAAGATGGCACTTAGAGAACTTCGCCTTCAAAACATGCCTTCTCGGAGTCTCTAACACTATCTTCAAATGCTGCTTGTGCTCTTCTTCAGACTTAGAGTAGACCAGGATATCATTGATGAATACCAAAACAAACTTATTCAATACATCTCGAAAGACTCGGTTCATTAGATCAACAAAGTAAGCAGGAGTGTCGGTTAACCCGAAAGGCATAACCAACCACTCATAGAAACAATTTGGTCTCCCAAATGCAGTTAAGGGGATACTATCCTCAGCTACCCTTAACTGATGGAAACCTAAAGCTAAATCTAGTTGAGAAAAGACAGAAGCTCCCTGCAGCTGGTCAAAGAGATCATCAATACGAGGAAGAGGATATTTATTTCGAATGGTCACTTTGTTCAACTCTCGATAGTCAACACAGAACCTTAGCGATCCCTCCGACTTGGTGACAAACACCACAGCAGAACACCAACAAGAAAAACTGGGCCTAATGAATCCCTCTTCCAAAAGATTCTGAGTGTGATATCCTGGAATTTTGGACAATATAAATTTAATAATCTGTGTTTAAATTAAATTAATTTGATAATTTTTGTTAATAAATTTGATTTGATTTAATAATTTTCTTTATTAAATATTTAATTAGTGAATTTATTTTTAATAAGCTAATAAATCTGTTTTCTATTTATAATATGTATATATTTATATATATAAAAGTTTGGTTTTAAATTTAAATTAATATAGCATATTTTCTAATATTTTGAAATTGGGAAATTATGATTTTATTTTTGATTAAGCTTTTCAAAACTATTTAATAAAATAACTATATGATTTTATATATATAAGATAAATGTTTTATTTGTTTAAAATATATTTTGACTTAAGTTTGGATATTAAAATAAAGTTATAAAAATGTTGTTTTATTTCTTTTTAAAATATTGATTAATAAATGTGATTTGTAAAATTAAATATGACAGTTTAAAATACAACTAAAATATGAAACATTAATTTATTAAACAACAAATAAGTTACAATCTCTTTTATAAATTTATTTAAAATGATTTAAAAATATATTTTCAAAGAATTGATTTGTATATTGTTTTTATTTATAATAATACTTTGTTTTATTCTTTTAAATTTTTTTATCTCTATAACTAAGTATTAAAGAACTAATTAATTAAGTTAAACTTTCATTAAACTTTAATTTTAAAATACTAATCACTTAAATTGACAAGTGTAAGTATCTTAGAGCATAATTAACATGTGTAATTTAAACATATTAGATATTAACAAGTGTTGTAACTTAAGACAAGTGGAAAATTTGCATTTTTTATTTTTTTCCTTAATTTTAATTAATCATAAATATTGTTATATAAACTCATGCAATCTTTCATTCTTTTTCTTTCCTCATTTCCAGTTCCTAAACTAAGATAATGTTTTGAGCTGAAACCCATTTTTTTTCTCTAAACAATCTGCAAAACCATTTTCATCTTCAATCAAAAAAAATTCTGTAATCTAAATCTATCTTCAAAGTACAAAATTTAATCCCTGATCTATTTTCAAAAATCTGCAAACCATCTTCAAAAACATGCAAAAATCAAACCCCTGCTCAAAATCATATTCCTGATCCATTTTCAAAAGCTTCTACATCATTTTCATTTTTTCTTCAACCTGATGGTTTCCTGCATTTTTTAAAACCTGGAATCTAAAGCAACTTAAGCTACCTGCATTTCTTTTAAATCTGGAAAATTTGCCTGCATGCAACAATTAAAGCCAGAAGTCTGCATTCTACTTTTTTCAATCTGTAACTCATTTTTAAGAAGCAAGCAACCTGCATTTCTTATAAAATCTAGAAAGTGGTCTCTACATGCATGTTAGAACATCAAACAACTGAATCTTTTTAAAGCATTCAAGAAGGATTTTAAAGGATTCAGAAGCTTTTAAAAATCTGTGCTCTGCTCTTCAAAAATCAGTGAGTAACTTAACAATTTTTTTAAAAATTTAAGTATAAAATTGGTTGCTTGATTTATTCATGAAAACAAGTAGTTTTATATATGTTGTCAAACACATTGCTGAGTATTCTTTGTGTATGAATGAATGCATGTTTAACTCATCTAAGTTACTGATTTTTTTTACAGTATATGTTCAAGTTGATAAAAGTTTTCTTTTTTTTTTGACTGGTTGCTGTTATGATCTAAATAGATTAAATGAAACTTGTTATTATAAGATGAAGTAAGTTTTAAATTTTTTATATAAGTTAAATAAAATGTTATATTACCTGGAAGTGAATATAACAGAGCAACAATTGGTATAAGATGAAAATTCAAACTATATGCATTTATGTTTCAGGTTTGGATATCAAAACATCATGCAAATTCATGAATATTAAATCTAAAATTACAATTTATAATGTCAAAACCTAAGAGTAGTTCTACTTCACTGTATTCAACATTTTGGGTTAACACTGCTGATCCTTATGTTTGTTTGAGTTGAAATTGCTCCTGGAGATGGTGTAATGATCTGAGATGATGAGAAAATTCTTAGATTAGGTTGCAATTCATTTTTGATGTTGTGATTGGGATTTAAAATTTTGAACCCTAGTTTTTACTGGGTTACAAATTTTTCTTGGTTTCGATCTCCTCTGTGGATCGAGTTGCCTGGGGTCTTGGGTTCTGGAAGATGGTGGATTGTTGAAGACGTCGTCGGAGTTTCAAAGATGATGGTGGCCGGAGGCGCATCCGCGTGACGTTGACAGGTTTGAGAGTAGAAGTCTGACTGTTGTTCCAGGTTTGGGGGTGGACAGCTCGAATGTAATTTCGTGGAATTGTGAACGATCTGATGCTCGCATTGGGTTGTAACGGTGAACGATGACCTGAGAAGATCATCGGTGGTGATAGGGGTTGAACGGTGCCACCGTGTATGTGCACGGTGCACCTTTTCAACTCTGGTGAAGTTTGCTTTGCAGAGGGTTAGTTCTCGTTTTTGTCTCAGGGATTTCGAATGAAGGACTCGAAGTAAATAAGTTTCTGACTCGAAGTAAAACATGGGTTTGCTCGAGTATGCCTGATTGTTTCAGGTTTTACAATTTAACAGGAAACCTGTTCTGTTGTTGTTTTTAAAAAGGGGTTTAAAGTAAAGTTTTAAATGAAAACAAAATTTTAAACTAAGTTTAAAAACCTGAATTTAAATAAGAATTCAAATAGTTTAAATCCTGGTTTTTTTTTAAAATAAATTGAATTTTTAAAATTCTAGTTTGGTTTTAGATAAAAACAGGAAACCTGTTTCTGTTTTTAAATTAAAAGTAAATTAAAAAAATGCAAATTGAAATTTAATCTGAGTTTTGAAAATCTGAAATTGAAAATGAATTCAAATTAGATTGTCTGAGATTTGAAATAATTTACGTTTTTAAATTTAAATTTGGTTTTAAGACTTATAAGTGTAAAAGCATATGTGTTTTGCATTTGAATTGGAAGTTTAAAATTGTAAAGTATAAAATTTAAAATAAGTTTAAAAACTGAGTTTTTTTGAAATCTGGAATTAAATTTAAACTTCAGTTTTTAAAATAAAATGAGTTTAAATTTAAATTGTTTAATTACTTTAAATGGTTAAATGATTTGAATTTAAAATGGAGTTTAATATGTAAATAAGTTTTTAAAGATTTAAGTTTAAATCTGGAATAAAAGATTCAAACTGTATTTCAGTTTTGAAATTAAAAGGAAATTTTTAAATGTTTTTTAAAATAACCTGGAATGTTAAGTGTGTTTTTAATTGATTTGAATTTAAATTGAATTGGGATTTAAATTCTTTTAAACTTATTTTATAAAATGGATGTTTCTTTTAACATATGAGATAAAGGTTTTGAATTGTTTTTAAAATCTTGTTTAAGTTAAAATTTGTATTCATTTTAAAATCTCAAATTTAAAAATGAAGTTTAAATGGAATTTAAAGTAAATTTAAAAAAATTGGTTTTTAAATGCTTAATCAAGAAGAAATGTTTTCTTAAAATAAATTAGAATTTTAAGAATTTGGATTCATTATTTAGTTAATTTAAATGAATAATTAATTATTTAATTAATTAATAATATGGATGGTTAATTAAGTAATTAAGAATTTTTAAATTGATTTATTAAAGACTTAAGATTAATTAATTTAGGTTAATTAATCTGTAATTAGGAAATTAGTAATTAAATTTTAATTAATGATTAAAGAATTAATTAATAAAGTGATTAAGGATAATTAAGATTTTAATTAACCTTTAATTAATTTAATAATTAGGAATTAATTAATTGTTAATTAATACTAATTAATAATGGTAAATCTGAGTCAATTTCTTAATAATGTAATTAAAGATTTGTTAATGAAGGTCATTAGCTTAAGATTATTTAATAATTAATTAATGTGATTAATTTTAATAATTAATTAGATTAATTAATAATAATCATGTTTGAATTGTTTAAGTTTAATTACTTTATGGAAGTAATTAATGAATTATTTACTTAATGTAATTAATTGTGTTAATGTGTTTTGTTTAGGTTAATTAATTAAGTTTTATTAATTTAAACATTTGATGATTTGATGAATAATTACTTTATGTAATTACTTAGGGAAGTAATTAATTGATAATTACTGAATGTAATTAAAGATGTTGAATTGTGGAAGTAATTTAGATTAAATTACTTTGAAATTAATCAACGGATTAATTGAGATGATAAATTAAGGAGTAATTTATTGATGAAGTAATTAAGAGTATTTAATTACTAGATTATTATTAATCAAGGGTGATTAATATATGCGGTTTAATTGCAGATTAATTACTTAATATAATTAATTTTAATTAGAGAGATTAATTAAATTGTAATTAGAAATCATTAATTAATAAAATTAATGATGTAATTTAAAATTGATTAATTAAGGAATAATTAATTAATAAAGGTTTAATGTAATTGACTTTAGTTAATTAATTGATTAAGTAATTAAAAGTTAATTATTGTAAATGTTAAGTATAATTAACTTGTGTAATTAATTTAAAGGCCAATTACTTATTGTAATTAGAGATGGTTAATCAGTAATGATTAATTGAAATGAATATTGAGATAGTGATTATTTAATTGATTTGTAATCAATTAAAGTTAAGAAGGATTATAATGTTGAAGTAATTAATTTTATTCATTTTAAATTAATTAGAGATTAAGTAATTAATTTAATTCATTTTAAATTAATTATAGATGGTGTGATCATTGAATCATTGCTTATGTATGAATGGATGATATTGGTTGCCTTGTATGGTTTGTAATCTCAACTATGAGATGAGTAATGTTATGTGATATGTATGCATTGGTTGCATTGCGATGATGATATAGATTATTTGTTTATGATATGAACTATCTGTTGATGATAATGTTGATTATCCATTGTTATGTTGTGAATTATCTACTTGTGTGTATATAGATAATGAATTGAATTGTTTTAAACTCTAAAACAACTTGGCCTTAAAAGACACGTTTTTGATTTCGAAGAGACCGGGATCGGGTTTCCATATTTGGATATCCGAAAACTACATCGATCCAAATTTACGTTAGGTCGTGAATCTGAAGTGAAGATGAAGATTCAGAGTGCAAGGATTATCGTCGTTAACTCTGAGGGTGATTCCAAAGTTAGTGTAACGAGATAATGCCTTCGGTTTCGTTCGAACCCGGAACGAACTTGTATGGATTGAATGCTTTCAGAACATCGTCAGGTGGACGATGAGCATTCTAAGTGATATGTCCTATAAAGGTAATCGTAGCCTCAAGCCTTATCAACCGGGAATGGCTAAAATAGGGGAGGTACTGTAAGGATAAGTAGGTCATACCCAAGTAGGACGAGATTTACCCCTTTCTAGATGTCCCTTTTATTTCGGCTTAGTGGTGCGGTTGCTGATCACAACTGCGGGGTGGTCTTGTTCGGAACTGTTCAGTAAGGAATGGTTACGGTCTTGCGTTGCAGGGGAGCAGGCGTACTTCTCGGTACGGTGATCTAGGCCACGTACTGTGACGGACGGTACCCCAGTAGCCCTGCCATTGTATGGAATCCAAAATCCAATAAGTGTCGTGCGTATTATTTGTGCCCAACTATGTTGGAACGTAAGATGTAAGCATTCCAGCTATTTCTGTATTTTACTTGAAAACCCGAGACACTATTATAATATCATTGGATTTCCTATCAAATGTTTTGGTTAGCGTAAGGTAAAAACTTTTCCATGTTTATGTGTGGGAAGTTTTACGTGATACCTTTCTTTTCAAAGGTTTTTCAAAGTTAAGCAACTTTAACCTGTTACTCACACCAGACCCATGTCTGAACCGGAGTTTATTTCTGTTTTTCTTAAACTCTTGGGTACTCAATTTTTTACGAGTAGCCAAGGGATTTAGGTTAGCTTTGACAAATTATGGAGGAGCAATGGAGCAGGAGGCTTATGCGTGTAGATATATAGTTTTCCGCTGTGTTGGTATCTCTGAGTGTTTTCTGTATTGTATTTGAGTTGTAATAACTAGACAGGTATTTATAACTGTCTAGTATGTGTTGAATTGTCTGTGTAACTCTGATATTTGTTGTATACTATGTAATATTTAAGTTTAAACGTAATTTACTCGTTCCGCTGTTGAGATTCTAGTGTTGTTTCTTCTTTCTCTTCTTTCTTTTCTCTTTTCTATCCATTTCTTTCTTAAAGATGGTACGACTTTTTGTGGAGAAAAAGTCGGGTCGTCTCGGTTAGTATCAGAGCACTAGGTTGAGCGAATACCTAGTCTCTAGAGTGGTATCTATCTTTAGAGAGCTTATTTGTATTTTTAATATATATATTTATAATTTATTTCTACCTATCTGATTGGGTTACCTATTCAGGTTTTCGAATATAAGTTATGAAGGTAGATGAGGTAGTGCTGTGTGCAACACAACTACCATTGGTTGGAGTTTGTATGATGAGGTTGGAAGTGTATTTGACGAGACTGTAGACCTAATACCGTCTCGAGTGAGTTTTGCTTGGAGTAAGGATTTCATTGATCTCTAAAGGAAAACTGTTAAGGTTCGGAGTTCATTTTTGAAGTGCAGAGTTGGATGAGTTGAGTATTGGATCTGTCGGTTGGACAGAAGCAAGCGAGTGATGGTATCTTGATACCTCAGGAAGTAGTAGCTGCGTGATGAGACGCAGTGACTATGGAAGTTTCTGAAGATGTTTCTTTGGAACAAGAGCAAGGAAGTGTGTCTGTTTCGGTGATGTAGCTGAGTCCAGCAAGGTGTTTTTGTTTGCCTTGAGGTCCGAGTTTCTTGAAGAGCTTTATTTTGGGAATCCTTTGGCATTGGTGTCAGCAGTGCAGCTCGAAGTGCTCTGTGTTGGGAGAAAGTCTTCTGGATGAGTAATTTTTATGAAGAGGAGTTCAGAAGCAGCAGTGTGGATCCATTTCTTCGGTAAATTGGATAGGCCAGCATAAGCTGTTCTGTTTAGTAAAGAGAGAGCGGTTTTCTTTGGATATTAAGCTGGGTTGATCGCAAAAGTGACTTGCGATAGTTGGAGTGTTTTCTTGGGTTGTTGGAGTTTTTCCGGATGTCTTCAGGGAAGTCATAGCTTTGTCCGCGTCTGGAGATCAAGTTTCTTATCAATTTGGATTCTAGGATTTCCGGTGGTTCAGTTAGTAGAAGGATGATTCTTAGAGATAGAAGTTGGTGGAGCAGCTCAGGTTTCAGAGGAATTTCTGAGTTTTCTTTATGGATAAGTGGAACCATATTTCTGTACTGGGTTGTCCAGTTTGTGCTCATGTTCTTCATCAGCATTCTCTTCTACTTCGGACCAGAGTTGTGCAGCGGAAGCAGTCTGGGAGCGTTTCTGTTTTCTTTTCCGGATAAGGAGAAGTTTGTTCTGTCTTCTGTTGATGAGGAGTAGAGTTTGTGTTCTTGGTTTTGGATTGATCTTGAGGAGATCATTGTGTTGGATTGGATTGATCCAGTCTGTTTCTAGAGGCATCAGCAAGGGTTGAGTTGATCAGGAAGGATGTTGGTGGTCCAGGATCGTCCGAAGAGTTTTTATGGATAAGAGACAGAGAAATTTGGATTCCGGAGTCGGAGATTTGGTTTGGGATAAGTTTTTCTCTGATCCATGGAGCTATAAGTTTTGGTAAGTCTGGGAAGCTAGCTCCGAGGTGTTTTGGATTTCTTCTGTGTTTTGGTAAGATAAGTGTTTGATTTTCAAGAGTTGAATTGCCAGTTTGGATAACTGGGATTCACAGTGTTTCACATATCTCTGAGGGAGTACGTGTTTGATATTTCTGGTTGTAGGACCAGCAGTTCAGGAGGTTTGGTTGATGAGTCAGACTCGTTTGTAGTCTGATATCTTGTTTAGAGTTGTAGATATAGATGAATAAGGGCTCTATAGCTTAGTAGTATTGATTGTTTAAATTCTATAGAGTGAGTATCCCGATGGGGAAACTCGTGGAAATTCTATTCAGAATTTTTTTCTGGATAATTAGATTTGTTTTGATTGTGTGAATTGATTGTTTTGGTTGTTAGCATATGATTAATATATGCTGTATTTTAATATTAAAATCTTAAATGAGATTATTAAATTACCTTTGTTTTAAATTTCAGGGACGAAATTCTTTTAAGCGGGGAGGATTGTGATATCCCGGAATTTTGGACAATATAAATTTAATAACCTGTGTTTAAATTAAATTAATTTGATAATTTTTGTTAATAAATTTGATTTGATTTAATAATTTTCTTTATTAAATATTTAATTAGTGAATTTATTTTTAATAAGCTAATAAATCTGTTTTCTATTTATAATATGTATATATTTATATATAAGTTTGGTTTTAAATTTAAATTAATATAGCATATTTTCTAATATTTTGAAATTGGGAAATTATGATTTTATTTTTGATTAAGCTTTTCAAAACTATTTAATAAAATAACTATATGATTTTATATATATAAGATAAATGTTTTATTTTTTTAAAATATATTTTGACTTAAGTTTGGATATTAAAATAAAGTTACAAAAATATTGTTTTATTTCTTTTTAAAATATTGATTAATAAATGTGATTTGTAAAATTAAATATGAGAGTTTAAAATACAACTAAAATATGAAACATTAATTTATTAAACAACAAATAAGTTACAATCTCTTTTATAAATTTATTTAAAATGATCTAAAATATTATTTTCAAAGAATTGATTTGTATATTGTTTTTATTTATAATAATACTTTGTTTTATTCTTTTAAATTTTTTTATCTCTATAACTAAGTATTAAAGAACTAATTAATTAAGTTAAACTTTCATTTAACTTTAATTTAAAAATACTAATCACTTAAATTGACAAATGTAAGTATCTTAGAGCATAATTAACATGTGTAATTTAAACACATGAGATATTAACAAGTGTTGTAACTTAAGACAAGTGGCAAATTTGCATTTTTTAATTTTTTTCCTCAATTTTAATTAATCATAAATATTGTTATATAAACTCATGTAATCTTTCATTCTTTTTCTTTCCTCATTTTCAATTCCTAAACTAAGATAATGTTTTCAGTTGAAACCCATTTTTTTTCTCTAAACAATCTGCAAAACCATTTTCATCTTCAATCAAAAAAAAATTCTGTAATCTGAATCTATCTTCAAAGTACAAAATTTAATCCCTGATCTATTTCCAAAAATCTGCAAACCATCTTCAAAAACATGCAAAAATCAAACCCCTGCTCAAAATCATATTCCTGATCCATTTTCAAAAGCTTCGACATCATTTTCATTTTTCTCTTCAACCTGATGGCTTCCTGCATTTTTTAAAACCTGGAATCTAAAGCAACTTAAGCTACCTGCATTTCTTTTAAATCTGGAAAATTTGCCTGCATGCAACAATTAAAGCCAGAAGTCTGCATTCTACTTTTTTCAATCTGTAACTCATTTTCAAGAAGCAAGCAACCTGCATTTCTTCTAAAATCTAGAAAGTGGTCCCTGCATGCAAGTTAGAACATCAAACAACTGAAGCTTTTTAAAGCATTAAAGAAGGATTTTAAAGAATTCAGAAGCTTTTAAAAATATGTGCTCTGCTCTTCAAAAATCAGTGAGTAACTTAACAATTTTTTTAAAAATTTAAGTATAAAATTGGTTGCTTGATTTATTCATGAAAACAAGTAGTCCTATATATGTTGTCAAACACATTGCTGAGTATTATTTGTGTATGAATGAATGCATGTTTAACTCATCTAAGTTACTGATTTTTTTTACAGTATATGTTCAAGTTGATAAAAGTTTTCTTTTCTTTTGACTGGTTGCTGTTATGATCTAAATCAATTAAATGAAACTTGTTATTATAAGATGAAGTAAGTTTTAAATTTTTTATATAAGTTAAATAAAATGTTATATTACCTAGAAGTGAATATAACAGAGCAACAATTGGTATAAGATGAAAATTCAAACTACATGCATTTATGTTTCAGGTTTGGATATCAAAACATCATGCAAATTCATGATATTAAATCTAAAATTACAATTTATAATGTCAAAACCTAAGAGCGGTTCTATCTTCACTGTATTCAACATTTTGGGTTAACACTGTTGATCCTTATGTTTGTTTGAGTTGAAATTGCTCCTGGAGATGGTGTAATGATCTTAGATGATGAGAAAATTCTTAGATTAGGTTGCAATTCATTTTCGATGTTGTGATTGGGATTTAAAATTTTGAACCCTAGTTTTTACTAGGTTACAAATTTTTCTTGGTTTCGATCTCCTCTGTGGATCGAGTTGCCTGGGGTCTTGGGTTCTGGAAGATGGTGGATTGTTGAAGACGTCGACGGAGTTTCAAAGATGATGGCGGCCGGAGGCGCATCCACGTGACGTTGACAAGTTTGGGAGTAGAAGTCTGACTGTTGTTCCAGGTTTGGGGGTGGAGAGCTCGAATGCAATTTCGTGGAATTGTGAACGATCTGATACCGCGTTGGGTTGTAACGGTGAACGATGACCTGAGAAGATCACCGGTGGTGATAGGGGTTGAACGGCGCCACCGTGCATGTGCACGGTGCACCTTTTCAAATCTGGTGAAGTTTGCTTTGCAGAGGGTTAGTTCTCTTTTTTGTCTCGGGGATTTCGAATGAAGGACTCAAAGTAAATAAGTTTCTGACTCGAAGTAAAATATGGGTTTGCTCGAGTATGCCTGATTGTTTCAGGTTTTACAATTTAACAGGAAACCTATTCTGTTGTTTTTTTTAAAAAAGGTTTTAAAGTAAAGTTTTAAATGAAAAAAAATTTTAAACTGAGTTTAAAACCCTGAATTTAAATAAGAATTCAAATAGTTTAAATCCTTGTTTTTTTAAAATAAATTGAATTTTTAAAATTCTAGTTTGGTTTTAGATAAAAACAGGAAACCTGTTTCTATTTTTAAATTAAAAGTAAATTAAAAAAAATGCAAATTGAAATTTAATCTGAGTTTTGAAAATCTGAAATTGAAAATGAATTCAAATTAGATTGTCAGAGATTTGAAATAATTTATGTTTTTAAATTTAAATTTGGTTTTAAGACTTATAAGTGTAAAAGCATATGTGTTTTGCATTTGAATTGGAAGTTTAAAATTGTAAAGTATTAAATTTAAAATAAGTTTAAAAACTGAGTTTTTTTGAAATCTGGAATTAAATTTAAACTTCCGTTTTTAAAATAAAATGAGTTTAAATTTAAATTGTTTAATTACTTTAAATGGTTAAATGATTTGAATTTTAAATGGAGTTTAATATGTAAATAAGTTTTTAAAGATTTAAGTTTAAATATGGAATAAAAGATTCAAATTGTATTTCAGTTTTGAAATTAAAAGGAATTTTTAAATTTGTTTTAAAATAACCTGGAATGTTAAGTGTGTTTTTAAGTTGATTTGAATTTAAATTGAATTGGGATTTAAATTCTTTTAAACTTATTTTATAAAATGGATGTTTCTTTTAACATCTGAGATAAAGGTTTTGAATTGTTTTTAAAATCTTGTTTAAGTTAAAATTTGTATTCATTTTAAAATCTCAAATTTAGAAATGAAGTTTAAATGGAATTTAAAGTAAATTTAAAAAACAATTGGTTTTTAAATGCTTAATTAAGAAGAAATGTTTTCTTAAAATAAATTAGAAATATAAGAATTTGGATTCATTATTTAGTTAATTTAAATGAATAATTAATTATTTAATTAATTAATAATATGGATGGTTAATTAAGTAATTAAGAATTTTTAAATTGATTTATTAAAGACTTAAGATTAATTAATTTAGGTTAATTAATCTGTAATTAGAAAATTAGTAATTAAATTTTAATTAATGATTAAAGAATTAATTAATCAAGTGTTAAGGATAATTAAGATTTTAATTAACCTTTAATTAATTTAATAATTAGGGATTAATTAATTGTTAATTAATACTAATTAATAATGGTAAATTTGAGTCAATTTCTTAATAATGTAATTAAAGATTTGTTAATGAAGGTCATTAGCTTAAGATTATTTAACAATTAATTAATGTGATTAATTTTAATAATTAATTAGATTAATTAATAATAATCATGCTTGTATTGTTTAAGTTTAATTACTTTATGGAAGTAATTAATGAATTAATTACTTAATGTAATTAATTGTGTTAATGTGTTTTGTTTAGGTTAATTAATTAAGTTTAATTAATTTAAACATTTGATGATTTGATGAATAATTACTTTATGTAATTAATGGGATTGTAATTACTTAGGGAAGTAATTAATTGATAATTACTGAATGTAATTAAAGATGTTGAAATGATGGAAGCAATTTAGATTAAATTACTTTGAAATTAATCAACGGATTAATTGAGATGATAAATTAAGGAGTAATTTATGGATGAAGTAATTAAGGGTAGTTAATTACTGGATTGTTATTAATCAAGGGTGATTAATATATGTGGTTTAATTGTAGATTAATTACTTAATATAATTAATTTTAAATAGAGAGATTAATTAAATTGTAATTAGAAATCATTAATTAATAAAATTAATGATGTAATTTAAAATTGATTAATTAAGGAATAATTAATTAATAAAGGGTTAATGTAATTGACTTTAGTTAATTAATTGATTAAGTAATTAAAAGTTAATTATTGTAAATGTTAAGTATAATTAACTTGTGTAATTAATTTAAAGGCTAATTACTTATTGTAATTAGAGATGGTTAATCAGTAAGGATTAATTGAAATGAATATTGAGATTGTGATTATTTAATTGATTTGTAGTCAATTAATGGTTAAGTTAAGAGGATTATAATGATGAAGTAATTAATTTAATTCATTTTAAATTAATTAGAGATTAAGTAAATAATTTAATTCATTTTAAATTAATTATAGATGGTGTGATTATTGAATCATTGCTTATGTATGAATGGATGATATTGGTTGCCTTGTATGGTTTTTAATCTCAACTATGAGATGAGTAATGTTATGTGATATGTATGCATTGGTTGCATTGTGATGACGATATGGATTATCTGTTTATGATATGAATTATCTGTTGATGATAATGTTGATCACCCATTGTTATGTTGTGAATTATCTATCTGTGTGTATATAGATAATGAATTGAATTGTTTTAAACTCTAAAACAACTTGGCCTTAAAAGACACGTTTTGGATTTCGATGAGACGGGGATCGGGTTTCCATATTTGGATATCCGAAAACCACATCGATCCAAACTTACGTTAGGTCATGAATCTGAAGTGAAGATGAAGATTCAAAGTGCAAGGATTATCGTCGTTAACTCTGAGGGTGATTCCAAAATGAATGTAACGAGATAATGCCTTCGGTTTCGTTCGAACCCGAAATGAACTTGTATGGATTGAATGCTTTCAGAACATCATCAGGTGGACGATGAGCATTCTAAGTGATATGTCCTATAAAGGTAATCGTAGCCTCAAGCCTCATCAACCGGGAATGGCTAAAACAGGGCAGGTGCAGCAAGGCTAAGTGGGTCATGCCCAAGTAGGATGAGATTTACCCCTATCTAGATGTCCCTTTTATTTCGGCTTAGTGGTGCGGTTGTTGATCACAACTGCGGGGTGGTCTTGTTCGGAACTGTTCATTAAGGAATGGTTCCGGTCTCGTGTTGTAGGGGAGAAGGCGTACTCCTCGGTACGGTGATCTAGGCCATGTATTGTGACGGGAGGTACCCCAGTAGCCCTGCCATTATGTGACGCCCCACCTCTATACCCACGCTAGACAAGAACACTACGGAGTAATGCTGTCGACTAGCACGGAGAATAAGGCTGTTGAGGAGCGACCATCTGTATAATTGCTTTGTGCGAGTACCGATATGCCAGATAAAAATATAACTTTTCATCTCTAGAGGAAATCCGACATACAGATACAAACTCAAAGCTATCACACAGTGGCTATATAAAATCTTCGGAAACAAATATAGAAATAAACATAACATAAATCAGTCACAGATAATTCATATCACAAAGGCGGAAGAAGATATGAATATATAATTAACACATGACAGTGTAAATCAGAGTTGTGGTCTAAAAAGATCCACAATATCACAAAAGAATAGTTACATGAACTACACAAAAGAATAGGTATACATTATGGAGTCTAAATCTCAAATGTATACAACAAAACTACTAATCTAAGTAGTTAACCAAAAGCAAGAGGAATCAATCCCAAGAGAGAAGTCAAGCAGAAGCACCTGTAACATCTCGGTCTGACCCGAGTATTATTTAATAAGAAAATAATAAACGGATCAGTCTTACTATAAATATCAGATGAAACGATATAGAATCAGAGTTATGACCAAACACATAATAATCACAAGACCAAGCTGTGACATATAAGTAGTTGATAATCAACAAGAGATTAACCAATATCACAAAATCTACACAAGAATCCAAGAAGTGTCATACTCTTTATTTCGTTCATCAAACCACAAATATTGACGATAATACCAATGTCAATCGCAAAAGTCAATGACGCACAAATTCCAGAAGACTACACAAGAAATCCGGAAATCACTAAAGTCAATGACACACAAATTCACCAATGCACAAATATCGATAAGACTTATCAATGGAAATCACGAAAAATTGGTGAAACACAAATTCTAGAAATCTACACAAGAAATCCAGAAATCACAAAAAGGGGGGGGAGGCCTATCACAAATGGGAGCATAAAGCTCACCAACACGTGTATCACAAACGGAACGCTAGTTCCATGGTCGCTAACCATCACAAATTGAGCCGAAGCTCCACAAACGGCCCGAAGACCATGGGTTGCTACCCCATCACAAATTGAGTCGAAACTCCACAAAACGGGGTTTAGTCTCCCTCGCAGACAAAGAGACATCGCACATTGCTAGTCTAAATCACAAAGATGATCGTCATGATCAACGAGAAGTGTCAATTACACTAAGCTAGTAAATATATGAGTTTAGCTTCATGTCCCATAACCACTTGCTTAACTTAAATATTTACGAACAAACTGTAAATCTCCACTAGAAAATTGTCACAAGAGGTTCAATCGAACAAGTCCAAGAATTAACCGACAAAGTAAACGCAAGCGTTTCATACCACTTGTTTTACTAAGCCGTTTAATTAGATTTCTCATACGAGTGAGGTAAAGGTTTGTATATACTAATAGATTGGAAAACTGTTTTATAAACGAATTTGGTATTAAAATAGTATTGAAATCGTTTAAGGGAAGAGTTTTGATATTTACTACTAGTATAGAAAACCTTTATATTTTTAAAGTGACAAATCACGAAGAAGATTGTAAGAACAATCAATCACAAAAATTCACATACGAAGACGTGAATAAAATCCAAAAAAATCGATAAAGGATCCATCGAAATGAATATTCAAAAATCCCAAAAAAAGAGAGTCATCAAAGTCATAATAGATGATAACAACAAATAGGATTATCACGAATCGATTTAAATTGGAATTTTAATCCAAAAAGGTAAATTGGACTCAAACAGCAGGTTCAGTCGACTGAACAGAGATTTTAGTCGACTGACCCTGTGCCTGGAAATTTTCCAGGTTCAGGAAACTTTCTGTTTCTAGTTTCAGTCGACTGTGCAGAGTTTTTCAGTCGACTGAATCATGCCTGGAAACTCTCGGGTCTCAGGTTCAGTCGACTGAACAGAGATTTCAGTCGACCGAATCATGCCTGGGCTGTTTTTCAGCCTTATACAAATGAAAGCAAACTCTTCCAAAATGCAACCGGACGAACATTGACTCTAAGGGTTTATGCCAATCGACAACCCGGCCCTATATGCTCCTCGATGCATCACCAAAAGCATGATCAAACATCCATAAAAGGATTTCACACAAATTTGACTTAAAAGCTCAAAAATTGGAATATTCACAAAACCAATCCAAATCAAGAGCAAATGCACATGAAGAAGTGTTAGGAATTTATACCCAACAACCAAAGATAATAATAGTCATAGATGTGAGATAAAAATCTCACCTCTTCACAAAATCGAACAAGAAGAAGCTTGAAAGCAAATGGAGAATCAACCTCTCTTCAACACAACCCAATTGAATCTTGAATCTAAGCTCAAAAACAAGAACATTCCCAAAATTAGGTTTAGGAATTTCAGAAATTGGTAAGAGAATAAGTTGGAGAAGAAGAAGAGAAGCTTACCAATGGGTTCTTCTTGAGTTTGGAGCAAGGAATTTGATTTGCAAGAGAAACTAGGGTTTTGGAATTTTAATTTCCAATCTCTCCCACCATTAATTCTCCAAAAACTGAAATGAGAAGAGAATGAGGGTGAGTGGGGAAGAGTGGCTCAGACTTGAGCATAAGTTAACATAGGGCTGAGCCCAAACCAAACCCAAAGTGAAAAGTAGCAAAAATCAACTTTCACCAAACATATCGAAGCTTATACTCAAAAAGGTCGCAAACGGCATTTTAAACTCAATGGGAGTGGTCCCGAGTCCCAATTCGACCGTATGAAAAAAGTAACTTTTCGGACTAAAATCCGACTAATGATGAAATATTTAAATAAAATAATTAAATATAAAACCGATAAATATGCGGGTTGTTACAGACTCCCCTCCTTAAAGAAATTGCGTCCTCGCAATATTTAAGAAGAAGATATATATATATAGTAACAACCATAAAAGCATATTCAACACAAAAGAAGTTTGAAATAAGAAGTTCACCTCAAAGAGCACGAGAAAGTAAGTCCGGATGTGTACGCTCGATGTACTCTCTAGATTCCCAAGAACAATTCTTAGGATTTGAAGACCATTGAACTTTAACAAGCGGAACATCTTTATTTCAAAGTTGTTTGACTTCCGAAGCAATGATACGAATAGGATGTTGCTCATAAGTTAAATTAGGCGAAACTTTAATCTCTTCCACAACACCGGGCTCAAGAATAGAATCGGAATCTCGAAGACATTTCCGAAGTTGAGAAACGTGAAACACGTCATGCATAGCAGAAAACTGAGCCGGTAATAAAAGGCGATAAGCCATGGAACCAATACGTTTGGTGATAGGAAATGGCCCAATATATCGAGGCGCTAGTTTTCCCGATCGATTGAAACGTACAACACCCTTCGTAGGTGACACATGAATGAACACAAGATCTCCCACAGAAAATTCTAACTTCCTTCTCCGGTTATCGGCATAGGATTTTTGTCTACTCTGGGCTTCTTTCATCCTATGACGAATAAGATCAATCTTTTCTGTGGAATCACGAATAAAATCTGGACCTAAAGCCAGCCTCTCACCGGCCTCAAGCCAACAAGAAGGAGATCAGCATGGCCTTCCGTAGAGTGCCTCGAAAGGTGCCATACCAATACTAGATTGGAAGCTATTATTATAGGAAAATTCAACAAGTGAAATATGATCTTCCCAACTTCCACCAAAATCAAGAACACAAGCACGAAGAAGATCTTCAAGAGTTTGATTCACACGCTCAGTTTGTCCATCAGACTGGGGGTGATAAGCGGTGCTAAAATTAAGCTTCGTTCCTAAAGCTTTTTGAAGACTCTTACAAAATCCACTAGTAAACAATGGATCACGATCACTAATAATAGAAGTAGGAACACCATGCAATTTAACAATTTCTTTGATAAATATTTTGGCCAAAAGAGGAACGGTTCGGTTAGACCGAACGGGAATAAAATGGGAAGATTTAGTAAGCCTATCAACAATCACCCATAAGCTATCATGACCCGAACGAGAACGGGGAAGGCCATCTATAAAATCCATGGAAATTTGGTCCCACTTCCAAACCGGAATTTCTAAAGGTTGCAATAACCCACCGGGCCTTTGCTGTTCGGCCTTAACGAGTTCGTAAGTCATGCAACGTTTAACGAAGTCAGCGATGTCAAGTTTCATTCCCTCCCAATAATAAAGTCGCTTCATATCCGCGTACATTTTACTACTACCGGGATGAATGGTAAATTTAGAGTGATGAGAATCTTCTAAAATATCTTTACGAAGATCAGCAATATTTGGCACGACAAGTCTACCAAATCTCCGAATGCCGCCACGAGAATCGATATCAAAGTCTTTCAAACCTTCAATATCAATTTTATCCCTAATATTTTGGCCAAGAAGAGCCAATTCGGGATCTAGCCTTTGAGCTTCAAGAATGCGGTCCAAAAGAGAAGGATGAGCCTCAAGGCTACATAAAACAAATGATGAGCATAAATCGAAAACACGGTCTCGAATTTCGCAAGTGGATAAGATCTCGAGATCGTTCCATTCGGATATCATCATAGAAACAACAGCTTGTTGTTTACGGCTAAGAGCATCGGCGACACGATTACCCTTACCGGGAGTATAAAGAATATCAAGGTTATATGGTGCAAGAAATTCGAGCCAACGCTGTTGACGCAAATTAAGTTCCTTTTGAGAGAATAAATATTTCAAAGACTTATGATCTGTGTAAAGAACAAATTTCTCTCCTAAGAGATAATGACGCCAAACCCGAAGAGTAAAGACGATAGCCGCGAGCTCTAAATCATGAGTGGCATATCTAGTCTCAGCAGGCTTTAATTGCCTAGAAGCATAAGCAATAACACGTTCCTTTTGCATAAGAACGACACCCAAACCAATGCGACTAGCATCGGTATAAACAACGAAATCTTGATTCCCATCGGGAGTAACAAGAATAGGAGCATCAGAAAGAAGTTCTTTTAATTTCTGAAAAGAAGCTTCACATTTGTCCGACCAAATGTATTTAACACCTTTCTTCGTCAAGCTAGTGAGAGGCACGGCAATTTTAGAAAAGTCTTTAATAAAGCGACGGTAATAGCCCGCCAATCTAAGAAAACTACGAATCTCTGTCACACTCTCCGGTCTCTTCCAATCTTGAATCGCTTCAAACTTTGAAGGATCCACGGAAATTCCGGATTCGGAAATAATGTGACCGAGGAACTTCACACGAGATTGCCAAAAATGGCATTTAGAAAATTTTGCCTTTAATTGATTACTCCTAAGAGTTTCCAACACAATCCGAAGATGTTTTTCATGCTCCTCCTCGGTTTTAGAATACACAAGAATATCATCGATAAAGATGAGAACAAACCGGTCGAGAAAGTCTTTAAAAACTCGATTCATTAAGTCAACGAAATAAGCCGGGGCATTTGTTAACCCAAATGGCATAACAAGCCATTCATAAGATCCATACCGAGTACGGAACGATGTCAAAGGAATGCTATCCTCTGCAATACGAAGCTGATGAAAACCGGTAGCCAAGTCCAATTGTGAAAAGACTCTAGCACCACTAAGTTGATCGAATAGATCATCAATCCGAGGTAAAAGATATTTATTTTTGATAGTAAGATCATTAAGCTTGCGGTAGTCAACGCAAAGCCTAAGTGTACCATCGGATTTCTTCACAAAAATAGCTGAAGCTCCCCAAGGCGAGGAACTAGAGCGAATAAATTGCTTCGTTTCCAATTCAGATAATTGTTTACGCATCTCCTCGTTTTCTTTATTGGACATACGATAAGGAGGACGAGTGATAGGTTGAGCTCCCGGAATAAGATTAATTCTGAACTCAATTGCTCGCTTAGGTGGTAATCCTAAAACGGGCTCGAATATGTCGAAAAATTCACAAACGACGTGAATAAGAGAAATAATATCACCCTCATCATCATCATCGTCATCACGAGGATTTAAAGAATATAAAGATGCAACCAAAGCAGAATCTGAATCTTTAAGAATAACAGAAACCTGATTAACAGATTGAGGATGTCAAAGATGAATAGTCCGCTCAGGACATAGGATATGAGCTTCATAATGGTTAAGCCAATCCATTGCCAAAATCATTCCAAAGCCTAAATAACGCATGACATGCAAATCGGCTCGGAAAGAAAAATCACACAAAATAATCTCGACATCTTTACACAATAAACTGATTGTTGCGGATCCACCAACCGGATTCGCAATTCTCGAAGAAGTCATTAAACACAAAACATCCAAAGAAAAAGTATCAACAAGTTCTTTTGATATAAAAGAATGGGACGCACCCGTATCAAAAAGAACTCGAATAGGATGATCACGAAATAAAATAATTCCATCTAGAATAGAATGAGAATTACCTTGGCCACGAGATGTGTTGCAAGGGGCTTGAGCAACATTTAACTTTCCCTCCTTCTTGCCCTGAAGCTTGGGGCATGAAGATATAACATGACCGGGAACTTTGCAGTAGCGACAAGAAAGAGACATTGGGCACTTGTTCGCATAATGGTCCTTCGAACCACAATTATAGCATTCCCCACGACCAAAGGAAGAAGTCTTTACCACGGAGGTTGCTTGCTTCCCTTTCTTATCGGGATAAGGGCCTTTAAATTTGTTTGGCCTCTTCTTGTTGTTGAAGTTTGGTTTGGAACCCACCACTTCAACGTCATTCTCCTTATCCGCCTCTTCAAGATGAAGAGCGATATCAACTAGTTGGTCGAAAGAAACTTCTAACTTTAGAAGTAATGGCTTCTTGAGACTTTTGTTTAAGCCATAAACGAATCTCTGATTCTTATTAAGAGGGGTGTTGATGTATTCAACCCCATATTTGGAAAGCGACTCGAAGGAGGCGACGTAATCAGTCACGGATGACTCACCTTGAACAAGTTCTATAAATCGTCGAGCCAATGTCACTTTTTCTGCTTCTGGTACGAATTTTAACTCGAAGCGCTCTCGAAATTTCTCCCAGGTGAGATCCGCTTCATTAATCTCAGAAATAAGAAGTTCGTACCAGTCCAATGCTCTTTCTCGAAGCATACTAGAGGCCACCTAAACTCGGTGAAGGTCAATAAGGTTCATGCGAGAAAAGATTCGATCGCATGACCTCAGCCAGGCCTGTACTTCAATTACAGTTCCGGAACCTCTAAATGGCTCCCCACCCAAATTAGTGTAATCGCTACACAAGCGTGCAAATCCCGACTTTGGGTGAGTAGGTTCCGGGTTAGCTCCAGCTGCTTGAGCATTTGTCACTAAATCAAGAAGCTGCTGAGCAGTCATAAAAACTCCATCCTGGGGCGGAGTGCTAGATGGCACGGCTCTGGGGCGGCCAGGTCTAGACATTTCTCTTCCTTTAGAAAGAAAGAAGAGGAATAAAAAGGTCATTCACCAAATTGAATATCAAGCAATCTTGATAGACAAAACAAGGAATCATAAAAGAAAATAGGATAGAACGGTACGTAGACCCGAATAAAAATCCTAAAGCACGACTCCTAAGATGAACTTAGGACGATGATCCTTGTTATAATATTCCATATTGTTCCGAAGTTTCGCTCTGATACCAAACTATGACGCCCCACCTCTATACCCACGCTAGACAAGAACACTACGGAGTAATGCTGTCGACTAGCACGGAGAATAAGGCTATTGAGGAGCGACCATCTGTATAATTGCTTTGTGCGAGTACCGGTATGCCAGATAAAAATATAACTTTTCATCTCTAGAGGAAATCCGACATACAGATACAAACTCAAAGCTATCACACAGTGGCTATATAAAATCTTCGAAAACAAATATAGAAATAAACATAACATAAATCAGTCACAGATAATTCATATCACAAAGGCGGAAGAAGATATGAATATATAATTAACACATGACAGTGTAAATCAGAGTTGTGGTCTAAAAAGATCCACAATATCACAAAAGAATAGTTACATGAACTACACAAAAGAATAGGTATACATTATGGAGTCTAAATCTCAAATGTATACAACAAAACTACTAATCTAAGTAGTTAACCAAAAGCAAGAGGAATCAATCCCAAGAAAGAAGTCAAGCAGAAGCACCTGTAACATCTCGGTCTGACCCGAGTATTATTTAATAAGAAAATAATAAACGGATCAGTCTTACTATAAATATCAGATGAAATGATATAGAATCAGAGTTATGACTAAACACATAATAATCACAAGACCAAGCTGTGATATATAAGTAGTTGATGATCAACAAGAGATTAATCAATATCACAAAATCTACACAAGAATCCAAGAAGTGTCATACTCTTTATTTCGTTCATCAAACCACAAATATTGACGATAATACCAATGTCAATCGCAAAAGTCAATGACGCACAAATTCCAGAAGACTACACAAGAAATCCGGAAATCACTAAAGTCAATGACACACAAATTCACCAATGCACAAATATCGATAAGACTTATCAATGGAAATCACGAAAAATTGGTGAAACACAAATTCTAGAAATCTACACAAGAAATCCAGAAATCACAAAAAGGGGGGGAGGCCTATCACAAACGGGAGCATAAAGCTCACCAACACGTGTATCACAAACGAAACGCTAGTTCCATGGTCGCTAACCATCACAAATTGAGCCGAAGCTCCACAAACGGCCCGAAGACCATGGGTTGCTACCCCATCACAAATTGAGTCGAAACTCCACAAAACGGGGTTTAGTCTCCCTCGCAGACAAAGAGACATCGCACATTGCTAGTCTAAATCACAAAGATGATCGTCATGATCAACGAGAAGTGTCAATTACACTAAGCTAGTAAATATATGAGTTTAGCTTCATGTCCCATAACCACTTGCTTAACTTAAATATTTACGAACAAACTGTAAATCTCCACTAGAAAATTGTCACAAGAGGTTCAATCGAACAAGTCCAAGAATTAACCGACAAAGTGAACGCAAGCGTTTCATACCACATGTTTTACTAAGCCGTTTAATTAGATTTCTCATACGAGTGAGGTAAAGGTTTGTATATACTAATAGATTGGAAAACTGTTTTATAAACGAATTTGGTATTAAAATAGTATTGAAATCGTTTTAGGGAAGAGTTTTGATATTTACTACTAGTATAGAAAACCTTTATATTTTTAAAGTGACAAATCACGAAGAAGATTGTAAGAACAATCAATCACAAAAATTCACATACGAAGACGTGAATAAAATCCAAAGAAATCGATAAAGGATCCATCGAAATGGATATTCAAAAATCCCAAAAAAGAGTCATCAAAGTCATAATAGATGATAACAACAAATAGGATTATCACGAATCGATTTAAATTGGAATTTTAATCCAAAAAGGTAAATTGGACTCAAACATCAGGTTCAGTCGACTGAACAGAGATTTCAGTCGACTGACCCTGTGCCTGGAAATTTTCCAGGTTTAGGAAACTTTCTGTTTCCAGTTTCAGTCGACTGTGCAGAGTTTTTCAGTCGACTGAATCATGCCTGGAAACTCTCGGGTCTCAGGTTCAGTCGACTGAACAGAGATTTCAGTCGACTGAATCATGCATGGGCTGTTTTTCAGCCTTATACAAATGAAGAGCAAACTCTTCCAAAACGCAACCGGACGAACATTGGCTCTAAGGGTTTATGCCAATCGGCAACCCGGCCCTATATGCTCCTCGATGCATCACCAAAAGCATGATCAAACATCCATAAAAGGATTTCACACAAATTTGACTTAAAAGCTCAAAAATTGGAATATTCACAAAACCAATCCAAATCAAGAGCAAATGCACATGAAGAAGTGTTAGGAATTTATACCCAACAACCAAAGATAATAATAGTCATAGATGTGAGATAAAAATCTCACCTCTTCACAAAATCGAACAAGAAGAAGCTTGAAAGCAAATGGAGAATCAACCTCTCTTCAACACAACCCAATTGAATCTTGAATCTAAGCTCAAAAACAAGAACATTCCCAAAATTAGGTTTAGGAATTTCAGAAATTGGTAAGAGAATAAGTTGGAGAAGAAGAAAAGAAGCTTACCAATGGGTTCTTCTTGAGTTTGGAGCAAGGAATTTGATTTGCAAGAGAAACTAGGGTTTTGGAATTTTAATTTCCAATCTCTCCCACCATTAATTCTCCAAAAACTGAAATGAGAAGAGAATGAGGGTGAGTGGGGAAGAGTGGCTCAGACTTGAGCATAAGTTAACATAGGGCTGAGCCCAAACCAAACCCAAAGTGAAAAGTAGCAAAAATCAACTTTCTCCAAACATATCGAAGCTTATACTCAAAAAGGTCGCAAACAGCATTTTAAACTCAATGGGAGTGGTCCCGAGTCCCAATTCGACCATATGCAAAAAGTAACTTTTCGGACTAAAATCCGACTAATGATGAAATATTTAAATAAAATAATTAAATATAAAACCGATAAATATGCGGGTTGTTACAGACTCCCCTCCTTAAAGAAATTGCGTCCTCGCAATATTTAAGAAGAAGATATATATATAGTAACAACCATAAAAGCATATTCAACACAAAAGAAGTTTGAAATAAGAAGTTCACCTCAAAGAGCACGAGAAAGTAAGTCCGGATGTGTACGCTCGATGTACTCTCTAGATTCCCAAGAACAATCCTTAGGATTTGAAGACCATTGAACTTTAACAAGCGGAACATCTTTATTTTGAAGTCGTTTGACTTCCGAAGCAATGATACGAATAGGATGTTGCTCATAAGTTAAATTAGGCGAAACTTCAATCTCTTCCACAACACCGGGCTCAAGAATAGAATCGGAATCTCGAAGACATTTCCGAAGTTGAGAAACGTGAAACACGTCATGCATAGCAGAAAACTGAGCCGGTAATAAAAGGCGATAAGCCATGGAACCAATACGTTTGGTGATAGGAAATGGCCCAATATATCGAGGCGCTAGTTTTCCCGATCGACTGAAACGTACAACACCCTTCATAGGTGACACACAATGAACACAAGATCTCCCACAGAAAATTCTAACTTCCTTCTCCGTTTATCGGCATAGGATTTTTGTCTACTCTGGGCTTCTTTCATCCTATGACGAATAAGATCAATCTTTTCTATGGAATCACGAATAAAATCTGGACCTAAAGCCAGCCTCTCACCGGCCTCAAGCCAACAAGAAGGAGATCGGCATGGCCTTCCGTAGAGTGACTCGAAAGGTGCCATACCAATACTAGATTGGAAGCTATTATTATAAGAAAATTCAACAAGTGAAATATGATCTTCCCAACTTCCACCAAAATCAAGAACACAAGCATGAAGAAGATCTTCAAGAGTTTGATTCACACGCTCAGTTTGTCCATCGGACTGGGGTTGATAAGCGGTGCTAAAATTAAGCTTCGTTCCTAAAGCTTTTTGAAGACTCTTCCAAAATCCACTAGTAAACAATGGATCACGATCACTAACAATAGAAGTAGGAACACCATGCAATTTAACAATTTCTTTGATAAATATTTTGGCCAAAAGAGGAACGGTTAGGTTAGACCGAACGGGAATAAAATGGGCAGATTTAGTAAGCCTATCAATAATCACCCATAAGCTATCATGACCCGAACGAGAACGGGGAAGGCCATCTATAAAATCCATGGAAATTTGGTCCCACTTCCAAACCGGAATTTCTAAAGGTTGCAATAACCCACCGGGCCTTTGCTGTTCGGCCTTAACGAGTTGGCAAGTCATGCAACGTTTAACGAAGTTAGTGATGTCAATTTTCATTCCCTCCCAATAATAAAGTCGCTTCATATCCGCGTACATTTTACTACTACCGGGATGAATGGTAAATTTAGAGTGATGAGAATCTTCTAAAATATCTTTACGAAGATCACCAATATTTGGCACGACAAGTCTACCAAATCTCCGAATGCCGCCACGAGAATCGATATCAAAGTCTTTCAAACCTTCAATATCAATTTTATCCTTAATATTTTGGCCAAGAAGAGCCAATTCGGGATCTAGCCTTTGAGCTTCAAGAATGCGGTCCAAAAGAGAAGGATGAGCCTCAAGGCTACATAAAACAAATGATGAGCATAAATCGGAAACACGGTCTCGAATTTCGCAAGTGGATAAGATCTCGAGATCGTTCAATTCGGATATCATCATAGAAACAACAGCTTGTTGTTTACGGCTAAGAGCATCTGCGACACGATTACTCTTACCGGGAGTATAAAGAATATCAAGGTCATATGGTGCAAGAAATTCGAGCCAACGCTGTTGACGCAAATTAAGTTCCTTTTGAGTGAATAAATATTTCAAAGACTTATGATCTGTGTAAAGAACAAATTTCTCTCCTAAGAGATAATGACGCCAAACCCGAAGAGCAAAGACGATAGCCGCGAGCTCTAAATCATGAGTGGCATATCTAGTCTCAGCAGGCTTTAATTGCCTAGAAGCATAAGCAATAACACGTTCCTTTTGCATAAGAACGGCACCCAAACCAATGCGACTAGCATCGGTATAAACAACGAAATCTTGATTCCCATCAGGAATAACAAGAATAGGAGCATCAGAAAGAAGTTCTTTTAATTTCTGAAAAGAAGCTTCACATTTGTCCGACCAAATGTATTTAACACCTTTCTTTGTCAAGCTAGTGAGAGGCACGGCAATTTTAGAAAAGTCATTAATAAAGCGACGGTAATAGCCCGCCAATCCAAGAAAACTACGAATCTCTGTCACACTCTCCGGTCTCTTCCAATCTTGAATCGCTTCAATCTTTGAAGGATCCACGGAAATTCCGGATTCGGAAATAATGTGACCGAGGAACTTCACACGAGATTGCCAAAAATGGCATTTAGAAAATTTTGCCTTTAATTGATTACTCCTAAGAGTTTCCAACACAATCCGAAGATGTTTTTCATGCTCCTCCTCGGTTTTAGAATACACAAGAATATCATCGATAAAGATGAGAACAAACCGGTCGAGAAAGTCTTTAAAAACTCGATTCATTAAGTCAACGAAATAAGCCGGGGCATTTGTTAACCCAAATGGCATAACAAGCCATTCATAAGATCCATACCGAGTAGGGAACGATGTCAAAGGAATGCTATCCTCTGCAATACGAAGCTGATGAAAACCGGTAGCCAAGTCCAATTGTGAAAAGACTCTAGCACCACTAAGTTGATCGAATAGATCATCAATCCGAGGTAAAGGATATTTATTTTTGATAGTAAGATCATTAAGCTTGCGGTAGTCAACGCAAAGCCTAAGTGTACCATCGGATTTCTTCACAAAAATAGCTGAAGCTCCCCAAGGCGAGGAACTAGAGCGAATAAATTGCTTCGTTTCCAATTCAGATAATTGTTTACGCATCTCCTCGTTTTCTTTATTGGACATACGATAAGGAGGACGAGTGATAGGTTGAGCTCCCGGAATAAGATTAATTCTGAACTCAATTGCTCGCTTAGGTGGTCATCCTAAAACGGGCTCGAATATGTCGAAAATTCACGAACGACGTGAATAAGAGAAATAATATCACCCTCATCATCATCATCGTCATCACGAGGATTTAAAGAATATAAAGATGCAACCAAAGCAGAATCTGAATCTTTAAGAATAACAGAAACCTGATTAACAGATTGAGGATGTTGAAGATGAATAGTCCGCTCAGGACATAGGATATGAGCTTCATAACGGTTAAGCCAATCCATTCCCAAAATCATTCCAAAGCCTAAATAACGCATGACATGCAAATCGGCTCGGAAAGAAAAATCACACAAAATAATCTCGACATCTTTACACAATAAACTGATTGTTGCGGATCCACCAACCGGATTCGCAATTCTCAAAGAAGTCATTAAACACAAAACATCCAAAGAAAAAGTATCAATAAGTTCTTTTGATATAAAAGAATGGGACGCACCCGTATCAAAAAGAACTCGAATAGGATGATCACGAAATAAAATAATTCCATCTAGAATAGAATGAGAATTACCTTGGCCACGAGATGTGTTGCCAGGGGCTTGAGCAACATTTAACTTTCCCTCCTTCTTTCCCTGAAGCTTGGGGCATGAAGATATAACATGACCAGGAACTTTGCAGTAGCGACAAGAAAGAGACTTTGGGCACTTGTTCGCATAATGGTCCTTCGAACCACAATTATAGCATTCTCCACGACCAAAGGAAGAAGTCTTTGCCACGGAGGTTGCTTGCTTCCCTTTCTTATCGGGATAAGGGTCTTTAAATTTGTTTGGCCTCTTCTTGTTGTTGAAGTTTGGTTTGGAACCCACCACTTCAACGTCATTCTCCTTATCCGCCTCTTCAAGACGAAGAGCGATATCAACTAGTTGGTCGAAAGAAACTTCTAACTTTAGAAGTAATGGCTTCTTGAGACTTTTGTTTAAGCCATAAACGAATCTCTGATTCTTCTTAAGAGGGGTGTTGATGTATTCAACCCCATAAAGGAGGCGACGTAATCAGTCACGGATGACTCACCTAGAACAAGGTCTATAAATCGTCGAGCCAATGTCATTTTTTCATCTTCTGGTACGAATTTTAACTCGGAGCGCTCTCGAAATTTCTCCCAGGTGAGATCCGCTTCATTAATCTCAGAAATAAGAAGTTCGTACCAGTCCAATGCTCTTTCTCGGAGCATACTAGAGGCCACCTGAACTCGGTGAAGGTCAATAAGGTTCATGCGAGGAAAGATTCGATCGCATGACCTTAGCCAGGCATGTACTTCAATAACAGTTTCGGAACCTCTGAATGGCTCCCCACCCAAATTAGTGTAATCGCTACACAAGCGTGCAAATCCCGACTTTGGGTGAGTAGGTTCCGGGTTAGCTCCAGCTGCTTGAGAATTTGTCACTAAATCAAGAAGCTGCTGAGCAGTCATAAAAACTCCATCCTGGGGCGGAGTGCTAGATGGCACGGCTCTGGGGCGGCCAGGTTTATACATTTCTCTTCCTTTAGAAAGAAAGAAGAGGAATAAAAAGGTCATTCACCAAATTGAATATCAAGCAATCTTGATAGACAAAACAAGGAATCATAAAAGAAAATAGGATAGAACGGTACGTAGACCCGAATAAAAATCCTAAAGCACGACTCCTAAGATGAACTTAGGACGATGATCCTTGTTATAATATTCCATATTGTTCCGAAGTTTCGCTCTGATACCAAACTGTGACGCCCCACCTCTATACCCACGCTAGACAAGAACACTACGGAGTAATGCTGTCGACTAGCACGGAGAATAAGGCTGTTGAGGAGCGACCATCTGTATAATTGCTTTGTGCGAGTACCGGTATGCCAGATAAAAATATAACTTTTCATCTCTAGAGGAAATCCGACATACAGATAAAAACTCAAAGCTATCACACAGTGGCTATATAAAATCTTCGGAAACAAATATAGAAATAAACATAACATAAATCAGTCACAGATAATTCATATCACAAAGGCGGAAGAAGATATGAATATATAATTAACACATGACAGTGTAAATCAGAGTTGTGGTCTAAAAAGATCCACAATATCACAAAAGAATAGTTACATGAACTACACAAAAGAATAGGTATACATTATGGAGTCTAAATCTCAAATGTATACAACAAAACTACTAATCTAAGTAGTTAACCAAAAGCAAGAGGAATCAATCCCAAGAGAGAAGTCAAGCAGAAGCACCTGTAACATCTCGGTCTGACCCGAGTATTATTTAATAAGAAAATAATAAACGGATCAGTCTTACTATAAATATCAGATAAAACGATATAGAATCAGAGTTATGAATAAACACATAATAATCACAAGACCAAGCTGTGATATATAAGTAGTTGATAATCAACAAGAGATTAATCAATATCACAAAATCTACACAAGAATCCAAGAAGTGTCATACTCTTTATTTCGTTCATCAAACCACAAATATTGACGATAATACCAATGTCAATCGCAAAAGTCAATGACGCACAAATTCCAGAAGACTACACAAGAAATCCGGAAATCACTAAAGTCAATGACACACAAATTCACCAATTCACAAATATCGATAAGACTTATCAATGGAAATCACGAAAAATTGGTGAAACACAAATTCTAGAAATCTACACAAGAAATCCAGAAATCACAAAAAGGGGGGGAGGCCTATCACAAACGGGAGCATAAAGCTCACCAACACGTGTATCACAAACGGAACGCTAGTTCCATGGTCGCTAACCATCACAAATTGAGCCGAAGCTCCACAAACGGCCCGAAGACCATGGGTTGCTACCCCATCACAAATTGAGTCGAAACTCCACAAAACGGGGTTTAGTCTCCCTCGCAGACAAAGAGACATCGCACATTGCTAGTCTAAATCACAAAGATGATCGTCATGATCAACGAGAAGTGTCAATTACACTAAGCTAGTAAATATATGAGTTTAGCTTCATGTCCCATAACCACTTGCTTAACTTAAATATTTACGAACAAACTGTAAATCTCCACTAGAAAATTGTCACAAGAGATTCAATCGAACAAGTCCAAGAATTAACCGACAAAGTAAACGCAAGAGGTTAGCTTTTACAAATTATGGAGGAGCAATGGAGCAGGAGGCTTCTGCGTGTAGATATATAGTTTTCCGCTGTGTTGGTATCTCTGAGTGTTTTCTATATTGTGTTTGAGTTGTAATAACTAGACAGGTGTTTATAACTGTCTAGTATGTGTTTAATTGTCTGTGTAACTCTGATATTTGTTGTATACTATGTAATATTTAAGTTTAAATGTAATTTACTCGTTCCGCTGTTGAGATTCTAGTGTTGTTTCTTCTTTCTCTTCTTTCTTTTCTCTTTTCTATCCCTTTATTTCTTAAAGATGGTACGACTTTTTGTGGAGAAAAAGTCGGGTCGTCTCACTGAGTCTGCTTCACTAGCTCCTCCCTCTCCCTAGGAGCCATCCTTCTACTATGCTGAACCACTGGTACTGCTCTTGGAACCAAATCAATGCGAAACTCTATCTCTCGATGCAGAGGTAAACACTTGACTTCCTCGAATACATCAGGAAAATCTTGGACCACATCGATATCTTTAACCTCCTCTTGAGAAGTCTCAGCTCCATATAAAAGACTCCTCAAGTGAATTCCAGAATCATCACACATCACTCTAACAATATTACCCAGATCGGTTTCCAACAAAACTGTTCTCTCATCACAATTCAGGACAACCTTATACTTATAAAGCCAATCCATCCCTAATATAAGGTCAAACCCCTTAAAATCCAACACATAAGGGTCACAAGAGAAACTATGGGACAAATAGGAAATCCTCAAATCCTTACAGATCATATCTAATTTGGTTACCCCTCTTATAGGTTTAGATACAAAGATGGGATGGTCTACAGTACTAGGAGTAAGAAAGAACTTCTCTACATATTTCAGAGAAATAGAACTCAAAGAAGCACCCGAATCAAATAAAACTTTAATATACTTGCCATCTAAAAGTAATGTATCTTCCAATACTCCCTTGCCTTTAAATGAAGTTGATGGTGCACCTTCCAAAAAAAATACCTTATTCTGCTGAGCTTTATGAAGTAGTGGGCAATCCTTGATCATATGACCTGGTTGGTGGCAATTGAAGCATAGAGATTTCTGAACCAAAGCCGAACCCGGTCCACTTTGTTGCGAATGTTGCTTCTTCCTCCCTTGAGGACACTGATTAGCCAAATGCCCAACTTGCTGACAATAATAGCACTTGCGAGGTCCACTGTTACTTCCAGGCTTCTTCTTGTTCTGCTTCTTCTAATTGGGATTGAACTTCATCTTATTTGGATTAGCAAAATTCCCTCCCGATGCTGCTATAGGTGCCACTGGTTTCTTGTTCATCAAATCCTCATATCTCAAAGCCATATCAATTAACTCAATAAAAGATCCTTTCAAATGCGCCGTCATCTTTTCATGAAATTTTGGCCTCAAGCCTTGCACAAACATCTCGTTCTTTTTGAGGGGAGTGTCTATGAGCCCTGGTCCATAGCAAGAAAGTTCATTGAATTTGGTCTCATACTCAAATATAGTAATGCTTCCCTGCTTCAAATTCAGAAAATCTCGGTACAGACGAGTTTTCCCTGCTATTGGCATGAATTTCTCCTCAAACAACTCTTTAAATCTTTCCCAAGAAATATCGTCCTCAGAGATATTTGCTACCGCTGCATCCTACCAGGATGCAGCGCCTTCCTGCATTTGCCATGAAGCCATTTCCCTTTTCTATTCATCAGCCAACTTCATACTCTTAAAGATCTGCTCACATGAGCGTAGCCAAGCTTGAACCTCAATTAAAGTCTCTGACCCTTTAAATGGTTTACCTCCAAGGTTGATGAAGTCCTTGTATAAGGCAGCAAAACTAACCTGAGGTGGTGCTGGATCCACAGCCTCACTAGCAACTTGACTTCTCCCATTATCGGTCGAGGTACTGCCCCTACCTCTACCTCTCCTTCCAGAACTCATGTTGGCAACCTGGACAGGTAACTTAACAAATTTAGATAGGTATATAGTTATATAAAAATACAATACACACTCTCAAGATAGATATTACTCCAGAGCCTAGGTATTATCTCAACTTTTGCTCTGATACCAACTGTGACGTCCCGCCTTTCAATCCACAGAAAGACGTATCATCGTTAAGAAAGAAATAGGTAGAAATAGAAAAGATAGAAAGAAAGAATAACAACATCAGAATCTCATAGCGGAAACGGAATAAAATATAATACATCACATAACTATTACATAGTTATCCATACATCAAAGTTACATAACATCATTCAAATAAGACAGTCATATATATATCTGCCATTACATACATCCCAAAATACAACATACATCAACTAACACAGCGGAACTAGATAGATAGATACATTTGGACTCCGGCTCCAAGCTCCTCCAGACTTCAACAATCCAAGACCTATCACTTGGCTACTCATAAAAATTTGAGTATCTAAGAGTTTAAGAAAAACAGAATAAACTCTGGGTCAGACATGGGTCTGGTGTAAATAAACAGGTTAAAGTTGCTTAACTTTGAAAACCATTTGAAATAAAGGTATCACGTAAGACTTCCCACACATAAACACGGGTAAGTTTTTACCTTATGCTAACCAAAACATTTTATAGGAAATCCACTGGTATTATAATAGGGTCTAGCCATAAAAGTGGGTAATACAATCAAAACCGTAGGGTCTCGTAGGGAGAATGGGTTTCCATCAATGGCAGGGCTACTAGGGTACCGCCCGTCACAGTACGGGGCCTAGATCACCGTACCGAGGATCCACCCTAAATCCCCTGCAACACAAGGCCGGAACCATCCCTTACTAGACAGTCTCGAACAAGACAACCCCGCAGTTGTGGCCAACAACTGCCCACACGCCGAAATAAAAAGGGACATCTAGACAGAGGTGTATCACGTCCTACTTGGGTGCTACCCACTTAACCTTACTACACCTCCCATGTTTTAGCCATTCCCGGCTGATGAGGCTTGAGGCTACGATTACTTTTAGAGAACTCGTCTCTTAGAATGCTCATCGTCCACCTGACGATGTTCTGAAAGCATTCAATCCATACAAGTTCGTTTCGGGTTCGAACGAAACCGAAGGCATTATCTTGTTACACTCATTTTGGAATTACCCTCAGAGTTAACGACAATAACCCTTGCATTTTGAAACACCATCTCGATATTCACTTGGAGATGTCACGACCTAACGTTTAATTTGGATCGTTGTGGTTTGCGGATAATCATATTTGACACCAGATCCTGGTCTCATCGAAATCCAAACGCCATTTTAAAGGTCAAGTTATTTAATAGTTTAAACAATTTAATTCAACACTTTGAATTCACATAGCGTTTATCACAGATAATCATACTCAAACATCACAGATATATCCAAAGCATATCACAGAGTATCACTGAATATCACCAAATAGATATCACAAATCCAGATATTTTACTCATACAACATCCAAACAGGAATTATTAATCCATGTTATCATTAATTTAATTATCTTAAATTAATTACTTAAGAATTGATCACTTAATTCTGCTTAATTAATCATTAATTAATTACAAACCATTTAATTAATTAATCACTTCTTAATCAATTTATTAAACCTTAATTACTTAATTCATTACTCCTTAATTTACCATTACTTAATTAACTAATCATTAATTACTAATTAATTAATCATTAACCCTTAATTAATTACTTAATTAATTAACTACTAATTATTTATTAATTAACTTAATTAGCTAATTTACAATTCTTAATTACAAATTAAGTAAACACTTAATTATTAATTAACCAATCTTTAATTACAAATTGGTAAATCTCTCATCACTTAGTTAATTACAATTATAAATTAATTAATCATTCTTAATTACGTCCCAAAACAATTAATTAAATAATAATCATTCATCTTAATTAACATTTTAAATTTTTTTCCTAATAATCTGAAATCAAATTACTAATTTAAAAGCTTTAATGTTAATTAAATTAAACACTTATTTTAATTAACTACTTAATTAAATTATCAATTAAGATTTAAAACATTCTTAAGTATTCACTTAATTAATTAAAACTTAAAATAAATTCTAACCTAAAATTATCAAACATTAATTACTTCATCAATACTTAAAATTGTTTAAGATGATTAACTTCAAATTTTATTAGGCTTAGCCTTTGAAAACTAAACCCGAGAAAATCTCAGGTTTACTCGAGTTGAAACTCGAGTTTCTTCACAATCTTCCCCGAGTCCCTTCTTCTTCTTCGCATACATTTCTTTTTTTTAGTTTAAGTTTTAAACTTTAATAAACTGGAAAGCAGCCTCACGAACTCGCGTTCCAACTCGAGGCAATCCTTCACTTTCTCGAGCATCTGCTCGAGTTGCTCACAACCAAAACCTCCTGATACCATTCCATTGCCGTGCACATGCACAACGCTTTGCCGACGCTCTGGCGAACTATGCTCCCTCCGACGAGTCACAAATCACCCCTACACTCAATTACAAAAATCCACTCGATGCCAAAAATTCCAGATCGAGGTTTAGCCTTTCGTTCGAAAACTTGAAACTTGACTCTACCCAGCAAATCGCTTCGCCCCATTCGCTCCAACCATCGGAGATGTTACAACTCCGGCCTCACCTTGTCGATTCCCCATTCTACCATCCCCTTGAATTTCATGCAACTCGATCAACCAGAGGTGACAAAAACACCTCGTCTCCGATCACGTCCAAACTCAAGTGTTAAACCCTAACTTTGCCTCGTTCCATCATCCATTGCAATGAAAAAATTATTTAACAATTTTCCTGGCTTCATCGATTGCCAAACTGCTTTGTGTAAAATTTCAACATCCAACATACCTCCGATCGCCAGAAATTTGTTAAAACCCATTTCCAGTTCAACTATGAACTGCTCTTTGCATACTCAACTAAAAATTACCATTTTCATTTTAAAAATCCTATTTTGAGGAGTGGATTCAAGTTATGTAATTGAATTGATATTTTATAATATTCGAATTTATCATATGTTCATATTTTTCACTGTAAAACTAAATTTACAGAGAAAATAACTCAATACAAACTTAAAATAAATTTTAGACCATAATATATGTTTAACCACACTTGTTTGGTTGAATACTATAGCCTATCAGAGATCAGGGAAGTAAAGTTTAAATTTTTAACTTGATTTGAACTCTGTACTTGAAAAAAAACAGAGATGACAAACATTCAAGCATGCACAGAGCAGATACAAACATACATAGAGATTTACATATATAAATACACATGCGAGTACCATAAAATCAAGCAAGTTCATTCACAAATTAGATTTTACTTATGCTTTCTTTTAAAGTTTACTCGCTTGTAAAAAAGAAGTTTGAACAGAGAACAATTCTGGAAGCTGCAAACTTGATTTTTCTTTTAAATCTTCCTATTTGTTTAGCTGATTCGTATTTGAGTTTGTAAGATGGTGATGCTTTTTTTTTCTTTCTGGTTTGCTATGTTGTGAACGAACTGGAACAAGAGAATATATATAGAAAAGGGTTTTACAGGAGTAGGAGTTTTCTGGTACAAGCTTATTTTCTTTGGTCAGGGATATTTCTTTGACCAGAAGATTTTTTTCTTGAAAATGAAATGATTTATACACATTTCGAAACGACCTTATTTTGTGCTTGAGATGATAGTATTTAGTGCAAATGTCTCCTTACAAGTTTACATCCTTATCCTATTTTTTCGTATGTACATAGATATTTTTTTCTTTCTTTTTCTTGCCTTGCATATACAAAATTCACATACATACATACTTATCTGGTTTTGCTTTGTGCTTAATATAAAATTGTTATAGTTATTGTTGTAGTTTTAACTTATGTTGTATGCACACAATAACCATTTAAATACTTATTTCTAACATAAATCCTTACTTTTATTTCTATTTTAAGCTTAAACTTTCAACACTTAATTTATAATCATATATTTTTATACCTATATCTAATATTGATAAGATTGAATATATTTTAAGCATTATTATCTAGATTACATTCATATATATATTTAGATCAAATGTTAATAAGGTAGAGATTTTTAATTTAATTCAATGTGAATAAGATAGATTTTATTTTAAATATTTTTGAAAGATTTTATTTTAAATTTTCAAATCATAGTTTTCTTCACTATACATACATATATATATACACACATATATATAAATGGTAAATGTCCAAAAGTCTTATTCATTTTTAAAATGATAAGTTTGTATTTTATTTAATTAGATTAAATACTTATTAAAATAATATTGCCAAAATCCCGGGTCGTCGCAAGAAAAATTATACTTATGTATATAATATAATTATACAAAATTTATTTCATTTACTAAATTTGAAACCCATATAGTCTCGGTTTGCTCTGTTCAAGTGTTTTGGAAATCCTATCGATAGTGTTGATCATGCGAATCGATCGAAAACCCAAATCAACATCAACAACTCAAACAACACAATATATAAAACATTATAAATATTAATTTAAAAATACACTTCCTCGCTCAATAATACAGGAATGGATTTTCAAAGCAAGGATATGGATTCAAATTTGATGGACTCAAATCAAAGAGAATTCTGATCCGAAGATAAGTTGGAAATAAAAGATAAGATGATTAAATAACAGAATGGAGAGATGGACAAGCTTATATAAATCATGGGCAACCTTAATCGGGTCAACCGTGACTACAGGAATAAGATCGATGTGGAATTCTGAGACAAATCTACATTCGATCTCAAGAGATAGAATTCGACATAACAAGAGATATCATCATCTAACCGAGGATATATATAATTCTTCGGTGAATCAATGCATGTTATAAAGTAGTTTCACCCCTTTACAATCATTCAAAGATTGGCGAGACCGCCGATTTATTATAGAGATTATTCGAAGTCAAGTTATGGGATACTCCAGAGTGCGAATAGGGATGGGCATAATGGATTTTAGAACGAATGGGAGAGTTCCGAAATTCGAAAGAAATCCCGATCAAAGGGAAGGAAATTCAAGATCGGACGAAAGTAATTCTGTAAATAAATTTACCATATATGCTAAGTTTTTCCTAGAGCCAAAGCTCTGATACCAACTGTAACGACCCACTATTTTGGACCATTCAAATCGACAATAAAACCACAAATGCCGGACTTGAATTTTCTCAAAATAGCAGATTGTTAATTTATATTTGGCAAAGCTCAACATACACCGTAAATAAATAAATCACAGAATCACAAACATAGAGTAATATAACAATAACACAGTAGAAATAAAAGAATAGTAGTTCATGAAGCTACTATATATATAACAGAGTTAAATATAGATACAACAGAAGTGTCAAATACAATATTCAAATACAAGAATCAAAATAAATCACTGGAATCAGTTGAATAACTGAAAGCTGGATACATAGCTGGATCTCCAAGCTAAGCTCCAACTCCGAAGGTGAGTCTCAAAACTGTATCACTTAGTCTGACCTGAGCGTAAAGCAAAACACAAAACACTCGAGTCAGATTAACATTCTTATATCAATAAATCCAACTCAAGTGAAATAACAACTGAAATACAAATAACTCAAAGGATGTTTGGGATAACCATCCTCCAAGAATCCGTTAAACTATTTACTATGTAGTAATATACGCTATTATAATAATGTCTGAAGTAAAGTATAATATATTTAAAAATAGCATTAAGGCGTTATCCATATCCCCCTTAACACTTTTTATAGCGCCAATAGTCTATACAGTACCATAATACCTCTTGATCGGGGGGCTACCAGAGGATACTCTATAGGTACGACACAAATCAAACTCGTACAAGGCATGCTAGGATAGGTGACACGGCACAATTAAGCAATGCCAGGGTAGATATACCAATTACACTTCTGGGCCGGTGGTAACACGTAGCAGCTACTACCGCCCACCTCGAGCCATCCCCGAATAAAAAATCAAAAGTGGCCATCAAATCAATCATAAAGTAATAGAATGGTATCGAAGGAGTGTGTCCGATCAGAGGAGGGACCTCATTAGCCCATCGATTTCTCCTGTTTTAGCCACCTTATTCCAACTCACGGGAGTCGGTTCCACGTATATACCTCAATAGAACGTCGCCACCATCCTACTTCATTCTGGAATCTCCACCGCGTAGACGGTTGTTCAATTGGTTTTCGGAGTTGGCAAAGGGTATGACAACTTCTGATCCCGGTCACTTTAACAAACAAACGTTATTATAACACCATGGTTATTTCAAAATAGTTTATACATCAAAACAAAAATATCATTGCCATTTTAAAACCCTATCAATAAGATATCATTTCCATTTCAAAACCCAAATCAATACGATATCATTTTCAATTCAAATATATTCATTTCCAAAATCCCAATACTTCAAAGTTATAACATTTCAAAACCAGAATGAATTGAGTTACGAATCCAAGCACGAAATTCCAAATCGAAGCTAGATTGACAAGAATTCGACGAACAAAGATGACATATAGGAATTGATGCGAACGAATCAGAACTAAATCAATAAAGATAATTGATATAAGTGAATTGATATAGATGCAACATATAAAATTGTATATATATATACAAAAATTATAGTCTAATTTCAAAAAAAAATATACATGTATTTCAACACGCATTGTGCTTAAATTAAAACACATATATAAAAATCAAACATATATACACATTACATTAAAGCCTCAACAAAACTAATAAATATTATATATATATACACCTTGAACATAGAAAAAATATATATACTTTTAAACAATGTAACATAATATTCACAACAATATAATGCATAGTAAATATATACATATACCTTATAGTTTAGAGCCGATACTAACCCAGCAAATCATAAAACAAAACAAAACAAAACATGCAAACTAACACACTGTTGGGTAAACATTAACACTTTGTAATATATATAAACTACTTTATATCTCTGTATAGATAGAAAACAAAATTTAAATAAACCAATATACTATTACTGACATGATATACCATAACTTATAATAACTACTTTAACAAGACTACTGTATAAAGGTACATATATATATATAGGCTGTAACCGAGTAGATTCAAAATTTCAAAACATAAATAATATAATATTGTATACTTATAAAAATACTCTAGCAACTATATATATATATATGAGAACTAAACCTATATCTAAACCCATAAAGTATACAACAAATATATAGACTCAAACCTTTCAACACTTACATATAAAATAAAAGTATATATATAAAATTTTATACTTGTAAGTTACAACTGTATAAGCATAAACTTTTAAAAAAATGACAATATATATAAATATATCTCTACTTAACAAATCAAATATAACTTTGTGTATATACGTACAGATCTAAAACCAGTATTATAACTTATACACATGAGATTCAAAGTTATAGAGATAACATAATTGATGAATATTGTATGATAAAACTAATAGTACATACATCTGCAACAAACAGATCACATATACAAGTTTTATAAAAAAAATTAAACAAAAAATATCTAAGCATACATACACAGCTTGAAACAATGATGCAAACTCATATGCTTATAAACACTGGTAGATTAAAAACTTATATAAACTAATGTAAGCAAGCTATATATATACGAACACAGCTATATAAAACTTATATATATTTATATATAAACTATATATTGTTATCATAAAAAAATATATATACACATACCAATGCACCTACACTGGCTTCGATAAGAATAGAGGCAAAGGCGCGTAGGCTGAACTGGAGAGAGATAGTCAGGGCGAAGCGAGCCAAAGTTTCATGATGGAGGTGGCGTGCGTTGGTGGCGAGAGGTGGTTCGAGCTACATAGGTTTGGAAGCTCGGTCAGTGTGGGAGGCATTGGAGGCCGAAGGGGAAAACAGGGAAAGGTGAAGGCTGCGTTGTTGCATAAAGAGGAGAAGGGGAGGAGAGTTTGGCTCGGCATCGGATGCTGTTGAGGAGTTCGGTCGGGGAACAAGAGTGGCACGAGACAGACATCAACATCGCATAAATTTTCGTGAGAAATAATAAAGAAGAATATGAAATAAAGAGGGACAAGTTGAAACAATGCAACAGGCAAATGGGAAGCTATAGGCAATGTTTTATGAACATTATATATAATATAAAGTTTCCTCTGAAAAGCAAACGTAAAGAATGGGAAGCGACTTCAAAGGCAGAATGAAAACATGCAACCCATTCAAAACAACATATTGACTTTAAATATATATATATATATATATTATTTTCATTTACGATTATATATTTTATTTGAAACAGACGAAAGGAAGGGATAGCTGAGAAATTCCAGGAGACGTTTCAAAAGCAACTGTTTAAAAGAAAATGAACCGAAGGAAAATGCAATTTTAAATGCAAAAGGAAACGAAATGAAATTTGAAAAGTGGAATAGAAATGGTCAAGCACAAGAATCTAGGAAATGTAAATGTTCACACCTGTTTGTATTGTACGGTGTAAAATGAAGAGTCATATAACCAATACGCACCACAACTGGTACCGATACGGTTATCGCTTTCGTGGATTCCATTACGTATCAGACTTCAAAACACAAAATAGAATATACCGCAAAGAACGGCATGATGAGATGATCAAAACGGTATGCAGATATTAGTGGTACGATCATCCAATCAAAAGTCGATAATTGGTACCGATATATGTTGCTATTCCGTACGAAAAAATCCAAACGGAGCTAGAAACGTCCGAATTTCATGAAACGAATTTCGCAGTCTGATTCAGAGTGTTCTAAATAAAAAATTTCATATTGACATATTTAGGTTTCAGAACACTTTTAAATTCAGCTGTTGTTAATTGTTTTAAATTGAAATAAAATTACACAAGAAAATAAACTTCCATATTATCTGATGAAAATTTACCAGTTGCTAAGTTAAAGTAGACGTGTCCCAAATATTAAACTTTTATTTTCAAATTCAATTATTTAAAAAGTCACAAAATTTCAATTAGATATATTGTTAAAACAAATAAAATTTTACGGATCGTTACATGTCCTCACCAAACTGACAATTCAACTTACAACACAGCGGAATTATACATCAAGTACGTATGCTACGTCTCGCCATCCAGCTCGTCTCGTGAGCTTCACAGCATCCTTTCCTGTATCTATAATACTCGGTCTGACCCGAGCATTATAGTTAAATAACACCCGAGTCAGTCTGGAAAATCAGCGTGAGAAAATACACTCAATTGGATTATTAAAGTTTTCAAAATTCCTTTGAAATCAAAGGTATCTCGTAATACCATGCCATAAATAAAGATGCCGGGTTTTTACCTTACGATAACCAAAAGGTATCTCACGTTTCAGCAATAGTTAGGCACAATCAAAACCATACAGGCGCTTATTGGAGATTGGATTCCATACAATGGTAGGGCTACTGGGGTACCGCCCATCAAAGTACATGGTCTAGATCACCGTACAGAGGATCCACCCTAATCCCCTGCATCACAAGACCGGAGCTACCCCTTACTGGATAGTCCGAATAAGTTCACCTCGTGGTTGGGATCGGCAACCGCCACACAACCGAATATAAAGAAACATCTAGACCGGAGTGACCTTATCCTAATTGGTCGCTAGCCACTTAGCCTTGAGTGCATCTCCCATGCTTAGCCATTTTCGGTTGATGAGGCTCGAGGCTATGCGTTACCTTTTTAGCACACATTCACTTAGAATACTCATCGTCCTACCAACGATGTTCTGAAAGCATTCGTCCATACAAGTCCGTTCCGCGTTCGAATGGAATCAAAGGCACTACTCCTACTACATCCATTTTGGAATCACCCTCAGGATTAGTAGCGATTAGCTCTTGCACTTCACTGCTCAATCTTCGAATCCCAGCTCTTGTCTTCCATATGGAAACATTCAAACCGGATCGAAGTGGTTTTCGAGAAACTAAATCCCGGTATCTTCGAAACGATCAGCGCATTGGCCAATATTGATAGTCGATTATTTAACTATCAAATAACATACACAATCAACCATCAGATTTAAATAATTTCCCAAATTATTTATTATTCAAAATATCTTCGCAAGATCTCTTCTACACTTCAATCTTTTGAGATCAGTTCAAATCTCTTTTCACTCGCGGAATAAATTCCCAAAATTTATTTATTTCCATTAAAAATCACCAAGTCCAAAAACTTTTGATTTAAAATAAATTTAATCACTTGATTCTAAAATATACTTTAAACATTTAAATTAAACTACTTAAACACTTTATTCAAAATATATACTTTAAAAATAATTAAAATAAAACTACTTTATAAAATATAAAACTAATTTTTAAAATAAAAGTTAAGCCAAACTAATTTTTTTAAATAAGAGTTACGAAAATTTAAACAAGTTTTTAAATAGAACTTAACCAAACTATCTTTATAATAAAATTACTTTATAAAATATAAATATTAATAATTATCTTTTTATAACATAATACCAATTAACCTTTAAAAATAATTACCACTATAACCTATTTAATAAATCTTTACTTTTGAAATTTAACAACTTAATAATTATTTCTTAAAAACTTTCCTTTAAACAACATTAAAACTTTTAACTTTTACTTAAAAATTTGCTTGAAAACGTACTTGGCTTTCTAGGAAAATACACTTCTCTTTCATACCTTTTAAAAATAAATCACTATTTATTTTTAAAACAAATTTACCCATTCCTTTATAGATTCCCACTGTGAATTTATCCTTCCAAATATCCATTAATATCTTATTTCACTTTATAAACCCACAAATTCCATAGTCTCATCTTCTTTTAAAACACAATTTCAAACTCTATATCAATTCCCAAATCGATTTTCAGATTTTACTCCATTTCAAAATAAATTCCTTTATGTACTCCATTTTTATTTCAAAACCCAATAACTTCAGATTTTACTTCTTTGATTATGATTTAAAATCTTATTTAACTGAGATTACCAATTTCATACTTTTTCAAATTCCTTCTTTATCCTTCCCAATATATTTAAATTTTGAATTTAAAAATAAATTCTTCATTCCTTTAAATAATATCACGTAGGTTTTAAAATGCATTATTTCCCCTTTAAATAATATCACTTAGGTTTTAGTTTATGGTTGTTTAGGCGAGGATACTTTAAATCTATTTGGATGTATGAATGATCTATTCAGTTTTATCTAAGACTGTTGAGTAAAGGTATACTTAATACTTATTTTCCATTCTATACAGTTTAAAGTGTCTGAGCTTGAATTAACTACTTGTTTTGGTTGATGTGGATGAATAGATTGATTTGTGCTAATTGGATATGATGATTGTATGTTGGTCGCAAGTTATTGTTGTTATATTGATTATTTTTTGGTAGTGGAAACAACTCTAAATATCTCATTTTATATAATTATTAACCCTTTTTGGATTATATAAGTGAAATACAGGTTATGGAAGCAATTGCTACTACTTTTGATTTCATAATTATTTGTTGCCCGACAAATAGGTACGTTCTCGGATTACGGTTTTATAGCATTATTATATTATTTTCTTGGGTTGGGATATAATATTTTGGAAATTATATGTGATATTTTGTCATATTTGATATTATATTTCTCCCGAGCCTCTCCGTACAAAGGAGACTCTGCCGAAATTTTCCGTAAATTTTGGACTTAGAAAATTTTTGAAAAATGTTTCCAAACCTTATTAATTTGAATATAAAAAGATTGAATGGTTATAAATTGGTATATTCCCTTTAAATTAATTAATTTTGTAAATTATTGTTTATAAAGTTAATATTGTGACGACCGACCATGACTCCCGCACCAAAACGAGAGAAAAGAGCGCTGAAGGGCGTGCCAGATAGCCATGGACAGTAGTCAGGATAAAATAAGCATCGCAGAATCTCTATCGTACAACTCACAGCGTATGGATAAAATACAATAGAGACATATAATATAGTGAAGCTCTATAGAACATAACATCATCATATAAGCAACATAGCAGTTTTATACAAACATATGAATCATCCATACATCAAAGCCTCACTACAACACTCAATCAGATACAACAGCGGAACACCCAGTACACATAGTAAGAAAACTATTATGCAAAGCCTCCTGCTCGTCTTCGTCATCATCAGCGGAGAACTCTAAGCACAGCACCTGCCACCTGCTACCTAGTCTGCCCATCCCAACATGGATGAACAGCCCAAGGTAATAAGAGGAGACATAAAACCTTGAGTCAGACAAAGTCTTAGTGAGTAGTAAATCAACTATCAAACATACCAAAAGAGCATAAGGAATAAAAGGAATAGGAACCAAACCATCCCACTCCACCTCTTTCTACAGTGATAGCCCCCAGACATACACTAAGGAGAAGCAAGCATAACATAGCAGGTAATTAAAGTAAAGCAATAATCACTCGAGTCAAGGACGATGTTTTCCAAATACAAACCCCCAAGGCCTAAACCAAGATCAGATAAGTACCCAGAAAACACCGCTCTTGAGACCGAATGATGATACAACCAAACGTCCATGACTCTGGCTATCACTGTTATCATTGCCTTGATTTCACCGTTAGTTGAATGACCACCTGTCAAGAGCTAATGGTAACCCCGGTTTTAGACATAACTCCGCACGTCATCATGACCCGTGCCTAAGCCGAACGCATCAGCCCAGAGTACTAGCACGTCATCGTGACCCGTGCTTGGAACGTCATCATGACCCGTTCCAACGTACCCTTGCTTTGAGTATGCTAGAACCTTCAACAACGATGAGATCTTAGCCTCCTAGTCATCCTCCTTGACGACTATTTCCATACTAGCTCAAGCGCCTCTCAAGCTAACCATTATCCACACCAACCCGGACCGCATCACTGAGTTATAACTTCGCACGTCGTCATGACCCGTGCTTGGAACGTCATCATGACCCGTCCCATCTCAACATATGCCTTGCCTCATCACACCATAGCAAAGTCCCATATCAACATCATGCTTTGCCTTCTCACACCATGGTAAGATCCCACATCCTCGAATCCATTCATATGAGCTTCCACCTCCGCTTCATATGCTACAGGCAGCTTTCACCATTCAAGAGCTTTTCCACTTAGCTTTTGAATCAACTTCAACCTTCTTGTTCCAAATCAACTACAAGCTAACTTGAAACAATCAAATCAATCATACATCCAAACATTCAAGCATTCAAACAAGATCTAATAAGAAATATCAACTATAATGGCAATTTCGTAAATAAATGAGAAAAATTCCAACATGCATGATTCATAAGTTTCTAGCATAGATCTATCAAATATAAAACATGGGTTTTGTTTCTATAACTTAATAAATGAACTTGCATAGGTAAACATCTTCACAAACAATGGATCTATACTTGGATCTAAGGAAAATGCACAAAATCACTATCTACAACACTCCAACAAACCACCAATCCAATATACTCCTTTGGATCCGCGTGAGAGATAACTACCACTCACCAAATCACCCAAACACCTCAAAAACTAATCACTCCAGATCTGGACAGCGAAGAACAAGGCTTGATCCGGCAAAAATCTCGCTTCAATCGATGAAATCTAACTCGAACGGATGAAGATCTTCAGCTTTGGCTCTTGGATCTTCAATCTCGATCTTCGATCTTGGATGGATGTTAGAACTAGATTGGAATGGAGAAAAGAAGATGAAGAAATGTTGTAGTCGAGTTCCCAAAATGGCAGCACTTCGTTGCTTCAAAAACCGGTGCCAAAAAGTGAGCCAAACCCCTCTATTTATAGGCTGAAACCACTATGAGTCGTCGCCCCTTAGGTCGTTGCCGACCCACCCCTTGAGTCGTCCCCGACTCATCATCATGCCGACTCAACAAAACACAGGGCCTCACGTCTAACCTGTACGCGACTCAACAACTCACTCTTATGGCCGACCTAACCCCTAGCCGACCTAAGCCTCTACCGACTCAACGAAGCCACAACCTATCCCTAAGTCGTTCATACGACTCAGCGACTTACCATGAGTCGTTCAACGACCTAACTAGTATGCGACTCATCGCCCCAGCTACCTAACGACTTACGACTCATAGCATACACGACTCAAAACACCTTACGACCTATGACTTCGACCATACGTCTCAACTTACTATCCTATAAGTCGTTTACCACTGAGTCGGCCCAAACCTTAACTCGGCAACCCTTTTAGGTCGTTAGCTCCTAAATCAAACACTCCTATGACCCATTCACTCCTTGAGTCGGTCATGTTATGAGTCGGCTACTCCCATGACTCGGCCATACCTTAAGTCGGCAACTGCTATACCATTCTAACCCTTAAGTCCTTACTATCTCTTAGGTCGGTCATCACTTATCTCGGCCAACACCTTAAGCCGCTACCTCTATGAGTCGGCCTCCCTATGAGTCGCCTAAATTCCTTGAGTCGGTCCCCTATGAGTTGTCTACGACTCAAGACTCAAACTCCCATGACCCGTTAACGACTCAAAGCCTTGCTTACTCAATCACGAGGTAACTTCCTAACCGACTCAGGCTAGAGATAACACAAACAACACTAACAACTTGTAAATTCTACGATTTATCGACACGTAAAATACGGGTCGTTACATTCTCTCCCCCTTAGGAATTTCGGCCCCGAAATTCCAAGCAAACAACAGCAATCAAAGATATTCTGCATGCCTACCATCCATAGCAATCAACAAACCATGCATCCAATTCTAGCCTAGCATGCAGAATTCTAAGACTTAGAACAAGCCACAAATTCATGAGATGTCACGACACTTTAGGGCCATACCTCGAAGAGTTCGGGATGAGCTGCCTTCATCCTCTCTTCCTCCTCCCACGTATAGTCGTTAACATCATCACTCCATTGTACCTTGAGCAACGTAATCGTCTTCCTCCTAAGCTGTTTCGTATCGGTTTCAACAATACGAAGCGGCTTACGAGGTCTCGTAACCACTGGATCAACCTCTAAGTCTTCACAGCTATCAGCAGAAACCACAGTAGTTGGGTCATGCACATACTTCCGTAGATAAGATACATGAAAGACATTGTGCACACCCGCCATCTTTTTCGGTAACTCCAATCTATAAGCGAGCTTTCCAATTTGCTCGATAATCGGGAATGGTCCAACAAATCTCGGAGTCAACTTCCCTTTCTTCCCGAATCTAATAACATTCTTCAATGGAGAAATCTTCACAAAAACCATATCACCTACGTCGAATTCTAAATCCTTTCGACGATTATCGGCATAACTTTTCTGACGATCTTGGGCTGCCTTCATTCGTTGCCGAATGATCTCTATAAAATCCGTAGTCTGTCGAATCATCTCTGGCCCAAGTATCAGCTTTTCTCCAGTTTTCAACCAACATGTCGGAGAGTTACACGGCCTTCCATATAATGCCTCATATGGTGCCATACCAATACTCGACTGATAACTGTTATTATAAGCAAACTCCACCAAATGAAGGTGATCTTCCCATGATCCTCCGAAGTCCAAAACACATGCTCTAAGAAGATCTTCCAAAACTCGGTTGACTCTCTCAGTCTGACCATCTGTTTGAGGGTGATAAGCTGTACTCAAACACAACTCAGTTCCCAAAACTTCCTGGAAGCTCTTCCAAAATCCACTAGTGAACAATGGGTCTCGATCGCTCACTATACTCTTCGGAATACCATGGAATCGAACTATCCACTTAACATAAAGCTCAGCCAACTTCGATGCAGTCCTAGTCGATCGAACAGGAATGAACCTTGCACTCTTGGTCAAACGATCTACTATGACCCAAATCCCTTCATTCCCTGCTCTTGTCCTAGGTAGACCATCGATAAAATCCATCGACACTTGCTCCCACTTCCATGTAGGAACTTCTAATGGCTGAAGCAATCCACTGGGCTTCTTCTACTCAGCTTTCACCAACTGGCAGTTCATACACTTGGAAATAAAACTTCCAACATCTTTCTTCATACCTTCCCAGTAGTAGGTCCTCTTCATATCCCGATACATCTTATTACCACCTGGATGAATCGTCAACTTCGAGTGATGACTTTCCCTCAGAACTTCATCTCTCAATCCTTCTATATCGGGAACAACCAATCGTCCTTGCTTTCGAAGCCAACCTTCTCGATCGACCTCGAATCCCTTATCCTTCTCCGGATCCAATCCGGATTCCAAATCACAGATAATCTTGACAAGCTTATCATCTCTCTTTTGGCTCTCGCCAATCCTTTCCACAAGAGTAGGTCTTATCGATAAGTTTGCCAACATCTCGGGTTCCAATTCACATCTAGGCCTGAAGTCAAATCCAGCCAAATACTCGAGATTCTTCCATTCCGAAAACATGGCTCCCAACCCTGCATGTCTTCGACTCAACGCATCTGCCACTGCGTTGCCTTTTCCTGGAGTATAGGTTATACCAAAATCATAAGATGCTAGAAACTCTAGCCACCGTTGCTGTCGAAGATTCAAATCCTTTTGGGAGAACAGATACTTCAGCGACTTATGATCTGTAAATAACTCAAATCTAACTCCCAATAGATAGTGTCTCCACATCTTCAAAGCAAACACAATCGCCGCTAACTCCAAATCATGAGTCGGATAATTCCTTTCATGCGGTTTCAGTTGTCGACTTGCATACGCAACAACTTTATCCTTCTGCATTAGCACTGCTCCCAGTCCAGTACCGCATGCATCGGTGTAAACCACCATCTCATCATTCCCACTTGGAATAGTCAAAATAGGAGCACTCGTCAGTCGCTCTTTCAGGATTACGAAAGCTTGCTCACTCTTGTCATCCCATCTGAACACTTGGTTCTTCTTCGTCAATCCTGTTAATGGTGCAGCTATCTTGGAAAAGTCTTTGATAAACCGTCGATAATATCCTGCTAATCCAAGAAAACTCCTCACATCAGATGCATTCTTAGGCCTAATCCAATCCTGGATTGCTGCCACCTTAGCGGGATCAACCGCTATTCCATTTCCAGAGATAACATGGCCTAAGAACCTCACTTCCCTCTTCCAGAAGTGACACTTCGAAAACTTAGCCTTCAGCTGATGTTTCCGCAAGATTTCCAAAACAATCTTCAAGTGCGTCTTGTGCTCTTCCTCAGTTTTGGAATAAACCAAAATATCATCCACGAACACAAGCACGAACTTATTCAACTGATCTCTGAATACCCTATTCATAAGATCTACAAAATATGCTGGTGCGCTAGTCAATCCAAACGGCATTACCAGCCACTCATAAAATCCGGATGGTGTCCTAAAAGCAGTCTTCGGCACACTATCCTTCGCCACTCTCAACTGGTGAAATCCCGTTGCCAAATCCATTTGAGAAAACACCTTCGCCTCGTGGAGCTGATCAAACAAGTCATCTATTCTCGGCAACGGATACTTGTTCTTCTTAGTCACCTTATTCAGCTCACGATAATCAACACACAACCTCAACGATCCATCCGCTTTGGTTGCGAACACAACTGGTGCACCCCATTCGGACACACTACGCCGAATGAATCCTTTCTGCAAAAGGTCATCAACTTGCACCTTCAACTCTTGCTGCTCCCTAGGCGCCATCCGCCTAAGAGGCATCACAACAGGTCTGGCTCCCTCAACTAGATCGATACGAAACTCGATCTCCCTATGCGGCGGTAACCCTTTGACCTCGTCAAAGACGTCCTCAAATCCATTCACAATAGGCACCGACGACAGTCCATTCCGTGGAACAACCAGCGAATACATGAAGCTCATGAAGACGCCTTCCTCATGCTTACATCGTATCACAACCTTTCGCCCTTCCACATTTCCGACTGTCACCTCCAGCCTCTCACAATCAATCCTTGCCGCATACTTCCTAAGCCAGTCCATACCCAAAATAATTCCGAACCCCGTAAAGTTCAGAACAAAGCAATCACAGATAAACGAGCAATCATGACTCGACACAACTAGACCACGGCATAACATACACAAACAAGTCGAACCCCCAACTGGATTAGTCACAACCAATGGCCTATCAACAATATCCGGTTTCAAACCTAACCGGCCTACCAAATCATTACAAACAAAAGAGTGCGACGCTCCAGTATTAAACAACACTCTAACTGGAACACCAAAAATAGAAAGAGTACCTTGAACCACCACACTCTTCCCCTTCTCTTCAGCAATAGGAGCTTTTGAAGACGACGGCACAGCTCCCAAAGCATAAGCTTGCACAACCTGCCTATCTTTCCTCGGTTCTGGACAGTCCTTCTTGATATGTCCCAGCTTATCACAGTTGTGGCACTTCAACTGCACCTTTGGATTCTTGCAATCCCGGGAGAGATGACCCTTCTGTCGGCAGTTGTAGCAAGTCACTTCGCCTTTCAACTTCTTCTGGCCATCCTTACCCTTCTGCTGCTGCTGCTTCCTCCTCTTATTGCCATTCTGGTGTGGTTTAGATCCTTCCCTGGTTACAGCAACAACAGAACTTTCCTTAGGAAACAAACTCTCATGCCTAAGGGCTTTCTCCACAAGCTTCTCAAATGGATCGTCCAAATGATCCACTAACTGCCTCCCAAGATAAGCATCCAGACCATCACAAACTTTTCATTCTTCTGGTAGGGAGAATCAATATACGATCTGGCATACTTGGACAAGGCTTCAAACTCAGAAACATACTCAAGAACGGGTCTCCCACCTTGCTTGAGCTCCACAAACCTCTTAAACAAAACAGATTTCTGAGCCGTAGAGATGAACTTGGCTTCAAATCTGACTTGGAATTGCTCCCAAGTGATCCCTTCCTCTGGAGTATCGATGGTGATGGAATTCCACCAATCAGCAGCTCTTCCCTGAAGCTGTCTTGATGCAAGCTTCCTCTTGGTTGCATCCTCAATTCCCAAGTCCCCAAAGATTCTTCGGCAAGCATCAATCCACCTCTGCACTTCAATAGTCGACTCTGTCCCCAAGAAAGCTTTTCCTCCAAGAGAAGTATAGTCCTTGCAAAGCTTAGCAAAATCCACTGGTCTTGGAGCTTGAACTTGAACTCCAACATCTACTGATGATCCTGAAGCTGGTATCCTTCTCATGATCGAAGTCATCATCGCTTCGAACATAGTTCCATAATCAACAGCTCCTTCAGTAGCACGGCCTTCCCTTGCAGTTGGTCTCCCTCTTCGACTCATCTTTAGTATCTAGAAAAAGGAATGATTAGAACACCTTAAGAAACAACTGCATAAGGAGTTCAAATCCTTCTAAGCCACTATATTATGTATAGTAATCATCCATCAAAATACAATTACGTCTCTCATACGCAGTTACGTCAGCGAGAGTTGGCTAAAATCGATTAACCAAAGCTCTGATACCAAATGTGACGACCGACCATGACTCCCGCACCAAAACGAGAGAAAAGAGCGCTGAAGGGCGTGCCAGATAGCCATGGATAGTAGTCAGGATAAAATAAGCATCGCAGAATCTCTATCGTACAACTCACAGCGTATGGATAAAATACAATAGAGACATATAATATAGTGAAGCTCTATAGAACATAACATCATCATATAAGCAACATAGCAGTTTTATACAAACATATGAATCATCCATACATCAAAGCCTCACTACAACACTCAATCAGATACAACAGCGGAACACCCAGTACACATAGTAAGAAAACTATTATGCAAAGCCTCCTGCTCGTCTTCGTCATCATCAGCGGAGAACTCTAAGCACAGCACCTGCCACCTGCTACCTAGTCTGCCCATCCCAACATGGATGAACAGCCCAAGGTAATAAGAGGAGACATAAAACCTTGAGTCAGACAAAGTCTTAGTGAGTAGTAAATCAACTATCAAACATACCAAAAGAGCATAAGGAATAAAAGGAATAGGAACCAAACCATCTCACTCCACCTCTTTCTACAGTGATAGCCCCCAGACATACACTAAGGAGAAGCAAGCATAACATAGTAGGTAATTAAAGTGAAGCAATAATCACTCGAGTCAAGGACGATGTTTTCCAAATACAAACCCCCAAGGCCTAAACCAAGATCAGATAAGTACCCAGAAAACACCGCTCTTGAGACCGAATGATGATACAACCAAACATCCATGACTCTGGCTATCACTGTTATCATTGCCTTGATTTCACCGTTAGTTGAATGACCACCTGTCAAGGGCTAATGGTAACCCCGGTTTTAGACATAACTCCGCACGTCATCATGACCTGTGCCTAAGCCGAACGCATCAGCCCAGAGTACTAGCACGTCATCGTGACCCGTGCTTGGAACGTCATCGTGACCCGTTCCAACGTACCCTTGCTTTGAGTATGCTAGAACCTTCAACAACGATGAGATCTTAGCCTCCTAGTCATCCTCCTTGACGACTATTTCCATACTAGCTCAAGCGCCTCTCAAGCTAACCATTATCCACACCAACCCGGACCGCATCACTGAGTTATAACTTCGCACGTCGTCATGACCCGTGCTTGGAACGTCATCATGACCCGTCCCATCTCAACATATGCCTTGCCTCATCACACCATAGCAAAGTCCCATATCAACATCATGCTTTGCCTTCTCACACCATGGTAAGATCCCACATCCTCGAATCCATTCATATGAGCTTCCACCTCCGCTTCATATGCTACAGGCAGCTTTCACCATTCAAGAGCTTTTCCACTTAGCTTTTGAATCAACTTCAACCTTCTTGTTCCAAATCAACTACAAGCTAACTTGAAACAATCAAATCAATCATACATCCAAACATTCAAGCATTCAAACAAGATCTAATAAGAAATATCAACTATAATGGCAATTTCGTAAATAAATGAGAAAAATTCCAACATGCATGATTCATAAGTTTCTAGCATAGATCTATCAAATATAAAACATGGGTTTTGTTTCTATAACTTAATAAATGAACTTGCATAGGTAAACATCTTCACAAACAATGGATCTATACTTGGATCTAAGGAAAATGCACAAAATCACTATCTACAACACTCCAACAAACCACCAATCCAATATACTCCTTTGGATCCGCGTGAGAGATAACTACCACTCACCAAATCACCCAAACACCTCAAAAACTAATCACTCCAGATCTGGACAGCGAAGAACAAGGCTTGATCCGGCAAAAATCTCGCTTCAATCGATGAAATCTAACTCGAACGGATGAAGATCTTCAGCTTTGGCTCTTGGATCTTCAATCTCGATCTTCGATCTTGGATGAATGTTAGAACTAGATTGGAATGGAGAAAAGAAGATGAAGAAATGTTGTAGTCGAGTTTCCAAAATGGCAGCACTTCGTTGCTTCAAAAACCGGTGCCAAAAAGTGAGCCAAACCCCTCTATTTATAGGCTGAAACCACTATGAGTCGTCGCCCCTTAGGTCATTGCCGACCCACCCCTTGAGTCGTCCCCGACTCATCATCATGCCGACTCAACAAAACACAGGGCCTCACGTCTAACCTGTACGCGACTCAACAACTCACTCTTATGGCCGACCTAACCCCTAGCCGACCTAAGCCTCTACCGACTCAACGAAGCCACAACCTATCCCTAAGTCGTTCATACGACTCAGCGACTTACCATGAGTCGTTCAACGACCTAACTAGTATGCGACTCATCGCCCCAGCTACCTAACGACTTACGACTCATAGCATACACGACTCAAAACACCTTACGACCTATGACTTCGACCATACGTCTCAACTTACTATCCTATAAGTCGTTTACCACTGAGTCGGCCCAAACCTTAACTCGGCAACCCTTTTAGGTCGTTAGCTCCTAAATCAAACACTCCTATGACCCATTCACTCCTTGAGTCGGTCATGTTATGAGTCGGCTACTTCCATGACTCGGCCATACCTTAAGTCGGCAACTGCTATACCATTCTAACCCTTAAGTCCTTACTATCTCTTAGGTCGGTCATCACTTATCTCGGCCAACACCTTAAGCCGCTACCTCTATGAGTCGGCCTCCCTATGAGTCGCCTAAATTCCTTGAGTCGGTCCCCTATGAGTTGTCTACGACTCAAGACTCAAACTCCCATGACCCGTTAACGACTCAAAGCCTTGCTTACTCAATCACGAGGTAACTTCCTAACCGACTCAGGCTAGAGATAACACAAACAACACTAACGACTTGTAAATTCTACGATTTATCGACACGTAAAATACGGGTCGTTACAAATATTTTCGAATGAGATGTATTGTTTATTTAATCCTTTCTTTTCCCTTCTTTTCCTTTTCGGGGACGAAAAGTTTTGAGTGGGGGAGAGTGTAACGACCCGTAAATTTTCAGTAATTAAAATTGTTAATTTAATAGGATTTTTAAAATTTAATATTGAAAAAAATATAAATTTGTGAATTATTAATAAAAAAAATATAACTAGAACGAATTGCAACAGTATGAATGTAAATGAATGCCTAATAACTTGAATGGGATTGAAATTAATTAAAATAGTGGAAATATTATAATTTGTTTATAATAAAATATAAGAAAAACAAATGTAAGTATTGAATTTATTAATGAAATAATAGAGTGTTAATGGTAATTAAATAAATTTAGTGTTACATATGAAATTAAACCCTGTGGTGGTAAGTAATAAACTTATAAATGTAAGTAAAAGTAAATAGGTGACAATTAGTATATGTTATTTATATATTTAGTGTGTTAAATAAAATTGGAAATCAAATTTGCAATTAAAGGTAATTAAATAGTACGATAATTGATATTAAGTTAAATGGGAGAATATTAAGAACCATGATTTAAAAACAATGTTAGTAATATCCTTATTGTAATAAAAGACGTGAATAACAAAGTTTAAAATTTTAATAAATGAATTTTGGGAATTTTAATTTATAATTTCTGAATTCAATGAAATTGAAATTAAACACTGCAATTGATGGATTAATCAACTTTAAATTGATATCGAAAATTGTTTAAATTATTGTCGTTGTTTAAGAAATCAAAAATGATAAGCTTTGTAATTATGGAATTGAAATTGAAAAAAAAAGGTGATTTAATTAATTAATTAATTAATTAACTGGAAAAAAGCCATTTTGGCCATTGACTTGGATTTCGACGAAACCAGTTTCATCGGATCCGTAACAGTGAATTATTGTAGGATTTCTAGTTTCGTAGCTATCGGACTTGTCATTTGATCGTATGGACTCGAAACGCCTTGAAATCAATTAAATTGAAATCAACTGAAATCGATTTGAAATGACTTGATTTTAGCATAACTTCTTCATACGATGAAATTTGGACTCGAAACCTATTTCATTGCATTTAAAATATTTAGAAACATCTACTTTGATATATGGGTTGACCCATTTTCGTTCCGGAGTCGAAACGGGCTTTTCGGGCCATTCATCATTCAACTTTCAACCCAAATCAATCCGGTCCATTCTAATTTCAGCTGCGCATATATATATATATATATATATATATATATATATATATATATATATATATATATATATATATATATATATATAGACACACCTCATTATAAACCATAGCCTATTTCTTATATTCATTTTTATGTACGTACAATTCCACTTGCTTCTCTTCCTCATCACAATGGCAGACAAAAACCTAATTCCCAATTCAATTTCAAATCAAATTTCCACTTCAAAAATTCAATCTCCTCAAATAATATCAAATTATATATTGATCTGAAGCTCACGACGAGCGCATCTCATATTTGAAATTCGTTTTTGAAATCGAATCAAAATTTTTCCAAAAACCCATAGTTTAGTTCCGATCGTTCATGTGTAATCAGCCTGAGCAATTCAGGTTTTGAAGGCCTTATTTCTGGAGGACGAAGACGAAGATTTTAGTACTACTATTTATTATATTATTCCACTGCATCATGTATTCCACTGCATTATTTATTATTCTCTGGTATGTGTAACTCTGATATGTATTGTATAAGCATAATCGAATATTTTGTAAAACAGCTTCATGAACTGTTTATTTGATTATTATATTTTATCATTCCGCTCAAGATTCTTTTTTTTTCTTCCTCTGTTTTTTTCTTAATTACCCTATAATAATCCGCCTTTCTGTATGGTTTGAGTTGGCACATGTGTCCGCTTAAGCGTACAAAAAGGCAGGATGTTACAAATAAGCTTATTTCAAATTGATTTCTATGTGTTTCGAGTCCGTCGATCAAACAACAAGTTCGATCGCTACGAAAGTTGAAATCCAACAATAATTCAATGTTACGGATCCGATGAAACTGGTTTCGTCCAAATCCGAGACATTGGTCAAAATGGCTATTTTCATATTAATTAAATAAATTAATATTGAATTAATTAAATCACCTTTTTAATTCTAATTTAAAAATTATCTAAATTTATCATTTTTGATTACTTAGACATTTACATATCAATTCAGTGTTAAATATTACACTAATTACAGTGTTCAATTTTAATTATAATTAAATTCAATTAATTATAACTTAATTTCAATAAATTGATTAAATTTGATTTCAATCCTTTTTATTCAATCAATTATTACTCTAAAAACATACTTAACATTTGTTTATATCTTATAACGCTAATATTCCACATTTATCATATTTTACCATATTAGTTGCAATATTTCAATTATTTTGAATCTTTGTCAATTATAATTTAAATCCCAATAAATTAATTTATCTTTGTTTCACTCTTTTTATTAAACCAATTATTGCCTTGTGATCTATGCCTTTTATTACATTAATAATTTGCAGTTTCATCTTAACTCATATTGACGTGATATTTGATTACATTTAATTTGCAATTGATTTCAAATTTAATTCAATAGATTAAATGAATTGGTAACAAATGACAATCGTTACCTTTTCTTAATTTAATAACATTTGTAAGTTTGTTATCTACATAAAATGCCATAACTACTACCACAACACCACTTTTATCAATTGCAGTTAATTACATACAATTTCATTAATTTATACATATTTAAATTATCAATTACACCTTTAATCCTATTTATCAATTAATACACACATCATTACAATTTATTAACAATCTATAACCAATTATAACTTTTTAAACATTTCAATTAATTGGAATTATGTAACGACCCGTAATTTTTGACGATTTAAATCGTTAATATAATAAGATTTTTGGTAATTAAATTTAGGAGGAAATTAAACTTTATAATTTATAATGAAGCAAATGTTAAAAATGAAAGGTAACAATGGTAATTAAAATTAATTTTTGACAATTGGAATGAAATTCCAATAAAGAAATAGTGGAAACATTATAATTTGTTAAATTAATATGATTGTGTAATTAATACTGAAAGAAATAAAATTGGGAATAATATTAATGAAATGATAACTTGAATGCAAGGTAAACAATACTAATCAAAGTTCATAAATTTACGAATTGAATGGAATCCCAATTAATGAAAAAAAAAATCTAAATGTTATGTTTGGTTATAAATTGAACATAAGTGAATAAAATTAGTAGTATGAAAATAAATGGCAACATTGATTTGTAAGTAATAAAAGCTTATTTATGTGATTAAAGGGTAACGGTAATGTTTATTGTATGTTACCTATTGTTAACTGAAATTGGAAATAAATTTTTAATAAATGTAAATAAAATAGAAACATAGATTTATTTATATGGTAGTAATTGATGTAATAAAAGTATGAAACCAAGTAAATAAATTGATTGAGAATATAGATCGTAATTAATGTACATATTTGGCAAATATAATAAAATGGAAATAGTAGTTAATAGAAAGGAAAGTTGGATTTTTGAATATAGTAGTGTAATGAAAGACAAACAAATCATTCCATTGAAATCTAATTTATAATAAAGTGCAATTATTGTAGCATTTGAAATTTAATATTATGCAATTGAAATACAGATGAAAATGGAAATATTGAAGTATGTAATGTAAGGGTATCATAAATAGAATGGAATAAAATTAGTGTTATATGGAATAATAACCTGGGTTGATAAGTAACAAACTTATAAAGACAATGGAAAGCAAATAGGTGACAATTAATATAGGATGTTTATTTATTTAATGTGTCAAATAAACTCTAGTAATCAATTACAATAAATCCAAATTTAACATTTTGTTAGTGTAAATTAAAGTAATTGTCGGAAGTAATGTTAATTTTATTAATAATATGAATTGGTTGATTTAAAGAATGGAAATCAAGATTTTATTTATTTCATTGAAATGTAAAATTCAATAATTGGATTAATTGCAATTAAATGAAATTAAAATATCAAAATATTACGTTATTTGTAATTAAGATGGAATGTGAGAATATTAAAGTAATAGATTATGAATCCAATGTTAATTTCATCCATTTGATAATAATGAATTGAATAATAGAATGAAAAGTAAATTAAATAGAATTATTGGGAATTAAATTTATAATTGTAGAATTTAATGAAATTGAGGAATTAATCAATTTTAAATCGACAGTTAAATTTGTTTAAATTAGTGTAAATGTTTAAGAAATTAAAAAGATAAGAATTGTCGATTATAGAATTGAAATTGAAAGTTTGATTTAATTAATTAATTTTTAATTTACTTAATTAACTGGAAAAATAGCCATTTTGGCCACTGACTCGGATTTCGACGAAACCAGTTTCATCGGGTCCGTACCGGTGAATTATTGAAGGATTTCAAGTTTCGTAACGATTGGACTTGTCTTCGATCGTACGGACTCGAAACGCCTTGAAATCAATTGAAATCAATTTGGAAAAAAATTGATTTTTGCATAAATTCTTCATACAATGGAATTTGGACTTGAAACTGGTTTCAGCGCATTTAAAATATTTTAAAACATCAATTTTGATATATGGGTTGACCCAATTTCATTCCGGAGTCGAAGCGGGCTTTTCGGGCCTTTTTATCGTTCAACGCGTATGTAACGACCCAGAATTTTCAGAAATTAAAATTTGAATATTTAATTAATTTTAAATATTTATAAGTGAATTTATAAGTCAAATAAATTTTAATTTGAATTATTGGATTTAATTTAATAATTTAATCGATAATTTAATACGTTAAATTATGGAAATAATTGAAATTGGAGTTAAAAATGATTTAAAATAATTTGGAAAATTTTATTTAATCATACTGGAGTTATAGAAATATTTTAGAACTTTTAAAATCGAATTAAAAGTAAATCTGTGAAAATTGAATATTTTAATATTTAATAATCGACTGTAAAATAGCCAATTTTTGAACAGTCTCAGAATTGAACGAAACCAGTTTCATTGGATCCGTATTAGTTAGTTATTACCGGATTTCAATTTTCGTGTCAATCGGAGCTATCGTTTGAGCGTGGCAGCTCGAAACGCATCGAATTATTTTTAATTTAAATTTGGCGAGTCAAAATAGCCATTTTTCAAAAAGTCTCGGATTTCGACGAAACCAGTTTCATCGGATCCGTAATGTGATATTATTGTAAGGTTTCAAATTTCAAGTCAATTGGATTTACCGTTTGTCCTGTACAAATTAAAACGCCTAGAAATCGGTTTAATTCAAATTGAACGTTTTCAGCCATAACTCGCACATACTTCCGAATTAGCTTCCGAAACCTGTTCCATTGTGTCCGGAACGCGGGATAAACCCTAGGTACGCTGGTTACGGCGTCTAAATTGGAGTTCGGAATTTCCGGGTGAATAGTGTCGAACGGTTCCTTATAAATAGCCCCTACCTCTTCATAAATTGATAAAAATATCAAAACCTAACCCTAATTCAACCCTAGCCGCCACTTTCTATTCTAAGGCCAGAAATGCTCCATCTTCATCACCAAAGATCTTCCAATCCGTCAACAATTAGAGGAAGTTGTCAACATGAAAGTTGGAGAGGGCGATGAGAGCTAGAGATTGAACGGTGGTGATCGGAAACGGAGTCGTGTGGAGGGAGCTAGAGGGGGCCGTGCGTGGGCTGTGCACTTGCGTGCGCGAGCACCTAGATGAGGCCGAGCTTCATGGTGTGGCAGGTGGAGGTAGCTCTTGTCGAGAGCTTCGTCATGGCGTTGGAGTGATCGAATTTCGTTGATTATGGAAGGAGAATAATCAAACCCTAGTTAACTAAATTGGGTTCGGCCTTGAAAATTGTTTACTGGAGCTTGCGTGAATGTTGAAGAAGAAGGGGAGCACGGTGGTGATGAGTTGGAGCAAGATCCAATGGCTCATGTTAGTTGTGGGTTATAAAAAGTTAGGTTTATGTTGAATTTAAGCTATTAAAATCGTGTGTAACTTCAAAAATTCATATCTTTTTCATACGAGGTCGAAAAAATGCAAACTCAGTTGCGTTGGAATCGTATGGACGAGCACTACGCGATGGAGTTGGTTTGGAGTCGTTTGGAGTTAGTGAGAATTTCGGGTAAAATTAAACGCGCGTTTAATTTTATTCGAAATAAAAGCTAAAACGGAATTTAAAACCAAGGTGAGAACTTCTCACTCAATCGAATAGATTTCGATTTTATTTTAAATAGTTAGATTTAAAATATTTGAATGCATGTTTGAATGATGACTGTAAATTATTGATTGTTAAAATAGACATTATACGCCGTTAGTAAGCGGATGTTATTTATAAAAACATATACCGCGAATATTTCATAAACAGTGAAATTGGTATTATATATAATATCAATATATATATATATATATTGGCATATGTATATATTGCAGTTGTTGATTTCCCGCATTTTTTTGTTTAGCGGATGAGACCCTATTACGCCGTTATTAAGCGGATAATATTTATTAAGAACATATACCGCGATAATTTCGTACTGGAGCGAAATTGGTATTGTGCTAATGTTTTTGGATGCAGGAAAACAGGTTGGAGGGATCCAACAGGATTCCTCAACAGTATTTATTTTATTTCAGATATTTTGATATTTGATGGATTGTCATATTGATATATGATATCGTTATTAGTCGTGATTGACTATTTGGTGTGTAGCATCATTGGACCCAAATTTTGGGATTTTAAAATGATTTTAAAAGTGATTTTGAAAATATACTATATTTTTGGAATTGATCCATTATAAATAAATAAACGTTATAATTTTTAAAGTTATAAAAATTATGGTTTTTGTGAAATATAGTTAAAAAAGCTGATTTTTAGAAATACGATTAAAAGTCGATTTTTGAGAAATATGAACTAATGATTTTATAAAATAATTTAGATTGGATTTTTGAATATGTGATAAAAGTTTAAATATAGGATTTATAAAATTTGATTTTTTTATAAATCGAAATGATGAAATTATAAAGGAATTTAAAGACGTTTTAGAATAATAATATAAACTGATTTATATTAAGAGATTTATAAATGGATATTTATAAATTGAAATATAGACATTATAAAACGAGTTTTTATAAGTGTTTGAATGTAGTGAAAATGAATTTCATAATAGAATGAAATTTATGGAATTATAAACTGTGAAGTTATAAACGAAATTTATAAATAGTAAGATTTATAAATTTGGTGAAATTATTTGAAGAATAGATTTATTAAATAAATAAATCTTATAAGTTGTAAGGTTTATAAATTGAAAAGTCTTTAAAAAGAACGATTTTGTAAAATAATCGTTTTATAAGCAATTGACTTATAATATGAACTTTTAGTTTATAATTGAGATATGAAATCAAATATGTTAATAAAGGAATTTATAAAAAGGAAGTTTTTATAAATAAAAAGAAACGGAATTTATAAACGTTGTTTTATAAATCCGCAAATAACTTATTTTGATAAGTTAATTGTTATAACTTATAAATGGAGTTATATTCACGTTTTTAAACAGTGAATAATCCTTTAAAATAAAATAAATAGAAAGGATGAAATTTGTTAATGAAGTATATTCACGTTTTTGAACAGTGAATAATACGTTAAAGAAAATGTATTGAATGTGAATGTTTTAAACAGAATTAAAACGATCTAACGATGTTTTAAAAACATGTTGAGATTCGAAACCATAGATTTCAACATTTATTGTTGAAATAGACGTTTTCGAGAAATAAAAGGAAATGGTAGACTATAACACTGTTGTTATAGTAAATGATTTCCGAAAGGAAATATTTTTGAATAATATTGGGATTTATATATCTATTTTAAATTCGAATCCCTATACTAGTGATTTTGGGTTGTTGTAACGATGTTTTACGCAACATTCGTTTTGGCCCAAATAAATAAGTTTAAGTGAATGATTTCCTTAAAGAATGAATTATATACTTAATTCGATTTAAGTATATTGAATATTTTCAAAGGTTGAAAATAAAACGATTTGTCGATTACTTATTTTTGATAAGTATGAAATTTATATGTGAAAAGTGGAATTTGTTAAAAATAAATATTGATTTATTTTTGAAGTGTTGAAATTATATATATCTTGTAAAGATATTTTGGAAAATAAATAATTTGGAAAATTATTTGGAATCTGGTGATGTGTGCATATCCATTGATAGTTCAATAACCGACTATCAATATTTCCCTTTGAATGGGTATTTGATGTGATTTGATTGAATTTGAATGCACACTTATTTTTGAATAAGCGCTCACTATTCGGGTTAACCGGGAAAGGACCATGGGGTCGTATAACCCATTCCGAATATGTGATACGTCGTTATGAATTGCATTTGAAGATCGGTGTTGAAGACCGAGTATTTGTGAAAGCGATAGGATGACCTATCGATTGTCTCTGCACTGGGTAGCTCCTGGTATAGAGATTCCTTAAGTGATGGGAAATTCGATCGGGATTGTGAATACCCGTATTGCAAGGGCTTCGTAAGAAGTGCCTTCGGTTTTGTTCGAGCCCGGAACAAACTTGCATGGATTGTATGTCTGACATTACAAGTTGAGATATAAAGCCGATTTCTTTCAAATATATTTCTGTTGGTGGCGGAGAATTTATTCTTTGCTTAACACCCTTCTTTGAGACGTACGAGCTCAAAGGTTATATAGTTGAAGTTATCAGCGATATATCCCATTTTGGTAATGTGACATGCTGAGTGATGCTGAAATGATCATTGTGTTGATTATTTGTGATAGGATCATTTATTTGATCGTCTATCCTTGTGATCATTGTGTTGATCATTTGTTGACCCAAAGCATGGCTTTTGTATAAAGTATGTTTTTGTGGACGTGACTTCGTCGAGCCTCACACCCCGTGAATGGTCAAAACAGGAAAGAAGCAGCAAGGTTATGAGGGGTAGCACCCTTTAGGATGTGTCCATTTCCTTCTGGAAAAGGGTGGTATCATGGTATGGAGCCCAGATACTTACTCATGTTGAAAACACTTTATGATTGTGTGAATTGATTACGAGCGCTCGGTGAAAAGGTCCCAAAGGACCGGGGGATGGCATATTCGGTCAGTTGTTACTCAGTTAGGAGTAACCCGGCCTTGTGTTGGTAGAGATCCGGTTTGGTTCTCGGGGATGTCCATCCAGAGGCATTCTCATGTGGCAATGGGAAGTTCCTTGGCCTGACCATTTGTTGGAAATCCAAAGAAACAATACGAAACTTGTACGGTTTTAGTTGTAGAACCTGCCATTTAATATGGTAGCTATTAGTAGGCATAATATAATGGTACCTATGCTGGCTAAGATTTATATTCTACTTTCGAAATGAATTTTTCCTACACTATGCACTAATAATAATATCAAATGCTCTTTTTAAATGCGTATCAAGCATGTTTGACTAACATAAGAAGAAATCTTCTCCAAGTCTGCGTTTGCATTGTGTGTGTGGCAGGAGGTCTTATGGTAGTCTCATTTTTAAAAGCATTGCGAATTGAATTTAAAAATATTCCTCTTTTTGATTTTAAAGATAAATAAACTGTTTTGAGTTCTCACACCAGTCACATGACTGACTCGGAGTTTATTGTTTTCCTTCCTAAACTCTGGGTGCCCACCAATTTCCACACGGGCAGTCAAGAGTTAGGTTTATCAGGATATTCTGGATATTCTGGAGTTGCTGGAGGCAAGATGGATGGCATGACATATTATTTATATAGTATTTCTTTTTCCGCTGCACTGTTTGTTGATGTATGTTGTTGTACACTCTGATGATATGATGTAATGAAATGTGATGTAATGTAATAACTGATATAGTTCTTTGTTTAAAGATTATTCATTTATTATTATATGTTGTTCCGCTGCGAATTGTGAGATTCTGATGTTTGTTCTGTTGTTTCCTTTCTGTCCCGTCCTATTTTCTTCTGTCTTTTTCCTTTTTCTCTATTCTCATTTTCTTTCTATCTTTAAAATTCTTCTATCTTCTGTTTTTCTAATTCTCTATTTTCTAAAAATTGTCTATCTTCTTTTCCCTCTATTTTTCTTTTTCTTTCTTCTTTTTCTCTCTTCTTTCTTTTCTTTTCCTAAATTCTTTTTCTTAAAACCCCTAAGGGTTCGTATTTTCGTTCATCTTGAATTAAACAAAGGAGATTGGTGTCTATTCAAGGAGTACGGACTTACGGGTCTTTACATTTGGTATCAGAGCTGATGGTTAAGCGACAACCATGGTTCTGTTGGGTATTACTCATTAGAGATAGAGTCAGCAGTACTCTAGAATGAGTTTGAGTGTAATAATAGCTATGAGTGCGTATTTGTTAGTGAATATAAAATTGTTTTATATTGTGATGATTGGTTTATTGAGTGGCATATGAACTTTCGTCAGCACAGCCTCGAAACTGAGCCGAAGGGGTTTCTAAACACTTAAATAGAACAATTCGACACAGTATTGTTTTAAATTGGGTAAACGAAATAATTTTACCTTAAGTATATTTTATATATAAAGGAATAATTTTTCAGAATTATTAAAGTGTATATAAGTTGATTGTTAGGTTGTTTGAATAATCTAAATAAAAGAATAATTGTATAAGTAAAAGAATTATAAGAATTGAATTATAATTAAAGTAATTTACAATTGTGAAATAAACTTATATATATAAGAAGTGAAACTATATGAATATATTTATGAATATGAGTTATAAATAAAAATGAATATAAGGTTAAATGAAATATAACTTAAGTGTTGTTGAATGGAATTGATTTTGGTATCGAAGTAAATAATCAAGTGGATTAAATGAATGTGAACTTAAGTTATGTGAATGAAATTCAACTTTAGAATTGAATTGAATTAATGAATGGATTGAATGTTAAAACAATTGAATGTAATTTAAGTTGATAAGGAATAATTAATGAAAGTGTTAATTCATTAAAATCTAATTTTATTAGAAGTTGAATAAATTGGAATGGAAATCAATTTAATGTTAAACCAAATTGAATGAATATAAGCAAAGAAATTTGGTTGTAACTAATATACATTGGTTGGTATATGATTGTTGATTGATTGTTTATAATTCATTAAGATTTAATGAAATTGAAAGCTATGTAATTGAATTCAAATTAGAAGTAAATAAATTTGAATAGAATTGAATGTGAATGGGATTTAATTAGTGAATGTTAACAAATTGAAACTAATTGAATTGAGAATGAATGTTAGTAAATCCAATGTAAACAAATCAAATGTGATTTAAAGTGAAAACCAATTCATTGTATATGAATGAAAATATGAATGAATATATTGGTTATGAATTTGTTGAATGGTAATTGGATGATGGTTGAATATATATTGCTATTGTTGCATTTGCTATGTGACTTATATAGTTATTATGTTGCTATATGTTGTATATCGACACTATTTTCATATATGCATGATTCTCATGTTGTTTGTTGAGTTTAGTAGGTGCGGATCGCGTTTGCTTCGCATTTGGAGCTCGCTTTTGCGCTATATTAGCCGTATATGCTCGCTAATAAAATATAAGGTACATATCTCGGATTAAATATCGCACTTTTACACTTTTTTCCCTTCGGGATGCCTCATTACTTGATGAGATGTATATTTGTGATATATATACTGTCATTTTTTTTTTCGGATCGAGCCGCGCAAAGGAGACTATGGCGAATTTTTCCGGAAATTTAAGGCGTTAGAAAAAAATTTGAGAAAATGGAAAATTTTGAAAACTTTAAACTTTGTTTTAAAATTTAAAGTTAAATGATATAGTTTGTTTTTGAAATGATAACTAAGTATGATTGGAAAACTTAGTAAAGATTTGTAAGGAATTTAATTATGAATTTTGGAAAGTTAATAAATTCTGTAACCTTTCTTACTTGTAATTTCGAGGACGAAATTCTTTTAAGGGGGAAAGATTGTAACGACCCAGAATTTTCAGAAATTAAAATTTGAATATTTAATTAATTTTAAATATTTATAAGTGAATTTATAAGTCAAATAAATTTTAATTTGAATTATTGGATTTAATTTAATAATTTAATCGATAATTTAATACGTTAAATTATGGAAATAATTGAAATTGGAGTTAAAAATGATTTAAAATAATTTGGAAAATTTTATTTAATCATACTGGAGTTATAGAAATATTTTAGAACTTTTAAAATCGAATTAAAAGTAAATCTGTGAAAATTGAATATTTTAATATTTAATAATCGACTGTAAAATAGCCAATTTTTGAACAGTCTCAGAATTGAACGAAACCAGTTTCATTGGATCCGTATTAGTTAGTTATTACCGGATTTCAATTTTCGTGTCAATCGGAGCTATCGTTTGAGCGTGGCAGCTCGAAACGCATCGAATTATTTTTAATTTAAATTTGGCGAGTCAAAATAGCCATTTTTCAAAAAGTCTCGGATTTCGACGAAACCAGTTTCATCGGATCCGTAATGTGATATTATTGTAAGGTTTCAAATTTCAAGTCAATTGGATTTACCGTTTGTCCTGTACAAATTAAAACGCCTAGAAATCGGTTTAAATCGGTTTAATTCAAATTGAACGTTTTCAGCCATAACTCGCACATACTTCCGAATTAGCTTCCGAAACCTGTTCCATTGTGTCCGGAACGCGGGATAAACCCTAGGTACGCTGGTTACGGCGTCTAAATCGGAGTTCGGAATTTCCGGGTGAATAGTGTCGAACGGTTCCTTATAAATAGCCCCTACCTCTTCATAAATTGATAAAAATATCAAAACCTAACCCTAATTCAACCCTAGCCGCCACTTTCTATTCTAAGGCCAGAAATGCTCCATCTTCATCACCAAAGATCTTCCAATCCGTCAACAATTAGAGGAAGTTGTCAACATGAAAGTTGGAGAGGGCGATGAGAGCTAGAGATTGAACGGTGGTGATCGGAAACGGAGTCGTGTGGAGGGAGCTAGAGGGGGCCGTGCGTGGGCTGTGCACTTGCGTGCGCGAGCACCTAGATGAGGCCGAGCTTCATGGTGTGGCAGGTGGAGGTAGCTCTTGTCGAGAGCTTCGTCATGGCGTTGGAGTGATCGAATTTCGTTGATTATGGAAGGAGAATAATCAAACCCTAGTTAACTAAATTGGGTTCGGCCTTGAAAATTGTTTACTGGAGCTTGCGTGAATGTTGAAGAAGAAGGGGAGCACGGTGGTGATGAGTTGGAGCAAGATCCAATGGCTCATGTTAGTTGTGGGTTATAAAAAGTTAGGTTTATGTTGAATTTAAGCTATTAAAATCGTGTGTAACTTCAAAAATTCATATCTTTTTCATACGAGGTCGAAAAAATGCAAACTCAGTTGCGTTGGAATCGTATGGACGAGCACTACGCGATGGAGTTGGTTTGGAGTCGTTTGGAGTTAGTGAGAATTTCGGGTAAAATTAAACGCGCGTTTAATTTTATTCGAAATAAAAGCTAAAACGGAATTTAAAACCAAGGTGAGAACTTCTCACTCAATCGAATAGATTTCGATTTTATTTTAAATAGTTAGATTTAAAATATTTGAATGCATGTTTGAATGATGACTGTAAATTATTGATTGTTAAAATAGACATTATACGCCGTTAGTAAGCGGATGTTATTTATAAAAACATATACCGCGAATATTTCATAAACAGTGAAATTGGTATTATATATAATATCAATATATATATATTGGCATATGTATATATTGCAGTTGTTGATTTCCCGCATTTTTTTGTTTAGCGGATGAGACCCTATTACGCCATTATTAAGCGGATAATATTTATTAAGAACATATACCGCGATAATTTCGTACTGGAGCGAAATTGGTATTGTGCTAATGTTTTTGGATGCAGGAAAACAGGTTGGAGGGATCCAACAGGATTCCTCAACAGTATTTATTTTATTTCAGATATTTTGATATTTGATGGATTGTCATATTGATATATGATATCGTTATTAGTCGTGATTGACTATTTGGTGTGTAGCATCATTGGACCCAAATTTTGGGATTTTAAAATGATTTTAAAAGTGATTTTGAAAATATACTATATTTTTGGAATTGATCCATTATAAATAAATAAACGTTATAATTTTTAAAGTTATAAAAATTATGGTTTTTGTGAAATATAGTTAAAAAAGCTGATTTTTAGAAATACGATTAAAAGTCGATTTTTGAGAAATATGAACTAATGATTTTATAAAATAATTTAGATTGGATTTTTGAATATGTGATAAAAGTTTAAATATAGGATTTATAAAATTTGATTTTTTTATAAATCGAAATGATGAAATTATAAAGGAATTTAAAGACGTTTTAGAATAATAATATAAACTGATTTATATTAAGAGATTTATAAATGGATATTTATAAATTGAAATATAGACATTATAAAACGAGTTTTTATAAGTGTTTGAATGTAGTGAAAATGAATTTCATAATAGAATGAAATTTATAGAATTATAAACTGTGAAGTTATAAACGAAATTTATAAATAGTAAGATTTATAAATTTGGTGAAATTATTTGAAGAATAGATTTATTAAATAAATAAATCTTATAAGTTGTAAGGTTTATAAATTGAAAAGTCTTTAAAAAGAACGATTTTGTAAAATAATCGTTTTATAAGCAATTGACTTATAATATGAACTTTTAGTTTATAATTGAGATATGAAATCAAATATGTTAATAAAGGAATTTATAAAAAGGAAGTTTTTATAAATAAAAAGAAACGGAATTTATAAACGTTGTTTTATAAATCCGCAAATAACTTATTTTGATAAGTTAATTGTTATAACTTATAAATGGAGTTATATTCACGTTTTTAAACAGTGAATAATCCTTTAAAATAAAATGAATAGAAAGGATGAAATTTGTTAATGAAGTATATTCACGTTTTTGAATAGTGAATAATACGTTAAAGAAAATGTATTGAATGTGAATGTTTTAAACAGAATTAAAACGATCTAACGATGTTTTAAAAACATGTTGAGATTCGAAACCATAGATTTCAACATTTATTGTTGAAATAGACGTTTTCGAGAAATAAAAGGAAATGGTAGACTATAACACTGTTGTTATAGTAAATGATTTCCGAAAGGAAATATTTTTGAATAATATTGGGATTTATATATCTATTTTAAATTCGAATCCCTATACTAGTGATTTTGGGTTGTCGTAACGATGTTTTACGCAACATTCGTTTTGGCCCAAATAAATAAGTTTAAGTGAATGATTTCCTTAAAGAATGAATTATATACTTAATTCGATTTAAGTATATTGAATATTTTCAAAGGTTGAAAATAAAAAGATTTGTCGATTACTTATTTTTGATAAGTATGAAATTTATATGTGAAAAGTGGAATTTGTTAAAAATAAATATTGATTTATTTTTGAAGTGTTGAAATTATATATATCTTGTAAAGATATTTTGGAAAATAAATAATTTGGAAAATTATTTGGAATCTGGTGATGTGTGCATATCCATTGATAGTTCAATAACCGACTATCAATATTTCCCTTTGAATGGGTATTTGATGTGATTTGATTGAATTTGAATGCACACTTATTTTTGAATAAGCGCTCACTATTCGGGTTAACCGGGAAAGGACCATGGGGTCGTATAACCCATTCCGAATATGTGATACGTCGTTATGAATTGCATTTGAAGATCGGTGTTGAAGACCGAGTATTTGTGAAAGCGATAGGATGACCTATCGATTGTCTCTGCACTGGGTAGCTCCTGGTATAGAGATTCCTTAAGTGATGGGAAATTCGATCGGGATTGTGAATACCCGTATTGCAAGGGCTTCGTAAGAAGTGCCTTCGGTTTTGTTCGAGCCCGGAACAAACTTGCATGGATTGTATGTCTGACATTACAAGTTGAGATATAAAGCCGATTTCTTTCAAATATATTTCTGTTGGTGGCGGAGAATTTATTCTTTGCTTAACACCCTTCTTTGAGACGTACGAGCTCAAAGGTTATATAGTTGAAGTTATCAGCGATATATCCCATTTTGGTAATGTGACATGCTGAGTGATGCTGAAATGATCATTGTGTTGATTATTTGTGATAGGATCATTTATTTGATCGTCTATCCTTGTGATCATTGTGTTGATCATTTGTTGACCCAAAGCATGGCTTTTGTATAAAGTATGTTTTTGTGGACGTGACTTCGTCGAGCCTCACACCCCGTGAATGGTCAAAACAGGAAAGAAGCAGCAAGGTTATGAGGGGTAGCACCCTTTAGGATGTGTCCATTTCCTTCTGGAAAAGGGTGGTATCATGGTATGGAGCCCAGATACTTACTCATGTTGAAAACACTTTATGATTGTGTGAATTGATTACGAGCGCTCGGTGAAAAGGTCCCAAAGGACCGGGGGATGGCATATTCGGTCAGTTGTTACTCAGTTAGGAGTAACCCGGCCTTGTGTTGGTAGAGATCCGGTTTGGTTCTCGGGGATGTCCATCCAGAGGCATTCTCATGTGGCAATGGGAAGTTCCTTGGCCTGACCATTTGTTGGAAATCCAAAGAAACAATACGAAACTTGTACGGTTTTAGTTGTAGAACCTGCCATTTAATATGGTAGCTATTAGTAGGCATAATATAATGGTACCTATGCTGGCTAAGATTTATATTCTACTTTCGAAATGAATTTTTCCTACACTATGCACTAATAATAATATCAAATGCTCTTTTTAAATGCGTATCAAGCATGTTTGACTAACATAAGAAGAAATCTTCTCCAAGTCTGCGTTTGCATTGTGTGTGTGGCAGGAGGTCTTATGGTAGTCTCATTTTTAAAAGCATTGCGAATTGAATTTAAAAATATTCCTCTTTTTGATTTTAAAGATAAATAAACTGTTTTGAGTTCTCACACCAGTCACATGACTGACTCGGAGTTTATTGTTTTCCTTCCTAAACTCTGGGTGCCCACCAATTTCCACACGGGCAGTCAAGAGTTAGGTTTATCAGGATATTCTGGATATTCTGGAGTTGCTGGAGGCAAGATGGATGGCATGACATATTATTTATATAGTATTTCTTTTTCCGCTGCACTGTTTGTTGATGTATGTTGTTGTACACTCTGATGATATGATGTAATGAAATGTGATGTAATGTAATAACTGATATAGTTCTTTGTTTAAAGATTATTCATTTATTATTATATGTTGTTCCGCTGCGAATTGTGAGATTCTGATGTTTGTTCTGTTGTTTCCTTTCTGTCCGTTCTATTTTTAAAATTCCTCTTTTTCTATTTTTAAAATTTTCTGTTTTCAAATTTCTTTATTTTCTCTATCTTCTTATCTCTTCTTTTCCCTCTATTTTTCTTTTTCTTTCTTCTTTTTCTCTCTTCTTTCTTTTCTTTTCTTTTTAAAACCCATAACATCTCGGTTTTCGGCCTTCGATTTCTCGGCAGTCGATAAAGTGAGTGTCGATGTCGAATTTTCGAAGAACGAAAATCCGCATACGTTACAGCGTATATCAATCGGGTCCATCTATTCTATTTCAGCTTGCCTATATATAGCTTGTTATAAACCATAGCCTATCTCTTATATTCATTTTTCTGTACGTACAATTCCAATTGCTCCTCTTCCTCATTTCAATGGCAGACAACCGGAATTTCCAATTGCAATTTCAAATCAATTTTAAAGCCAAAAATTCCAACTCCACAAACAATATCAAATTTTATATCGTTGGAAAGCTCTTGAAGTGCGTAATCCAGATCCACTATCTGTTTTTCGATCGGAGTTTTTGTGCATCCGGAATTAGTGGAAACATTCGCGCGTCGATGAACGTTGTCAGATCGTCGAATCATTTTTGGGTCTTATAGAGTGGACGATAGGGAGTTCATCGGCATAGGTGATTCGTTCTTTCAACGGTTAGATCGAGCGAAATAATTCGATCTAGGGCAAATATTTCGAACGGCAGCTGGTTCTGGAACGACGTGGAGTCGCATGAGGCGTGGGGGAGGAACACGGTGGCGCGACGGCCAGAAACGATAGGGAGGAACGAACGTTGGTGGCGGCTTGGATAGTTTCGAGCGTGTGCGTGTTTCCTGTTACTATTAGGGTTCGCATTTTTCTGGAAGAGGCATTACCGAACGTGATGTGGCAGAGGAGTAAGCGCTGTTTTTTTTTGATTTCATATGTTTTAACCAACATAACTTTTACATACGAGGTCGAAATTACGCGCGGTTTTCTCCGCTGTGATCGTAATAGAATTTCGGACATTTTGGCACTGGTTTAGACGAATTCTGAGACTAGTGGAATTTTAAGTTTAAATTGGATTTAAGTTTAATTTAAATTCAAAAAGTAAGTGTTTTAACCCACTCATAACTTCTAAAGTTTCTTATGTATGTTAAATTAATTTCTGTTGTGATTAGAAATTTATTTATTGCTGTTTGGTATATTTTTATCATCATTCCAGTTAAATTTAAATTATTGAATTAAATCGTTATTTAAATTATTATTGCATATAAACTGCCAGTCAAATTAATTTATTTTTGAATATAAACTGTCGGTAATTACCTGTTATTTATTATCTGTTCTATATTGATGTTATTGTTTGAATTGGATGATGATTTTGATAAACGGTTGATGATTGATATTGGATGAATGGATGCTGTATTTTACATTGTTATAAACCGCAAGTTATTATGCATTTTTATTTCATTTGGGATTGCGGTTTGAAATGATATATAACTGTATTTTTATTTTAAATTACGGATTGAAATGATAAATATCCGTATCACTTGACCATAGGATAGAAAATTATATACAGACATCGTCGGTCTATATATATAAATATTTTGAAAATGATCTCTATGGTTTTGGATAGGATTATATGGTTTAATAAATATTGATTTTTGATATTATATAAAATATCTTATATATAGTTAAAGTCATGTAATTAAGCTATGTATAAATTTGTTTAATGATAATAAGTTTAATAATGGAGTTTAATTTTATTAAAAGAAAATATGGTTAAATATTTAAATCATACTTCAATATAGAGGGTATAATGATTTAAATAAATTAAGATTGGAAGGTAAATTGGAAATTTATTTGAAATTGAGCTTATTTAAGAAATAAACTCTATAAGTTGATGTAAAATTTATTAAACTTGAAATTTTAAAAGGTATGATATTTATAACTGGATTTTTATTCAAAATGAATTTAATGAATATTTCTAGTATAAATAAATTGAAGGAAATATTTAGTTATTGGTAATTTGAGTTTTATTTAAATGATTATGGATTTATTATGCAAATATTTCAAAACTAAAAAATACGACGTTGAATTGTTGAATAGTAATTTCCAACCTTAGTTTTGAAATTGTTTAATACTCAAAGTTTGAAATATATTGAAATTGAAGTGGTTTATTGAAACTGAAAGTGAATTGAAAAGTTATGGATTTAGATTTAATTTAAAGTGAATAAAATTGTAAAGTCGTGGAAATTATTTTGCTTTATAAAGAAATTTTAAATCCAAACTATTTTATTTTATATACTGTTTGAATATCCAAACCATTTAAGTTTTGAAAGTTAAGGTTTAAAGCTATGAAATTCGAAGTGTTATGTTTTGAAAAGTTATATTTCAAATGTTTGGTTTCGAAGTATATAAATTTGAAAGTGCTTTGATTTTTGAAAGAATATATTTGATATAAAAATGATATTATATTGATCTGGGTTTTATAAAAATTTGATATCATATTGATTTGGGTTTTTAAAGCGGAAATTATATCGTATTTATATGATTTTGAAATGGATATTATATTTTGGTTTTGAAGTATAATTATTTTAAAATGACCGCGGTGTTATAATAACGTTTGGTTGTTAAAGAGACCGGGATCGGAAGTTGTCATACTCTCTGCCAACTTCGAAAGCCACTTTAACAACTGTGTACGCGGTGGAGATTTCTGAATGAAGTAGGATGGCGGCGGCGTTTCCTTTGAGGTAAATACGTGGATCTGACTCCCGTGAGTTGGCATAAGGTGGCTAAAACAGGAGCAATCGACGGGCTAATGAGGTCATTCCTCTGATCGGACACACTCCTTCGATATTATATTCTGACTTTGAGATGTATTCGGTGGCCACTTTTGATTCCTTTGATTTTGGGTGTGGCTCGAGGTGGGCGGTAGTAGCTGCTATGCATTACCACCCGCTTGGAAATATAATTGGTATATCTACCCTGGCATTGCCTAGTTGTGCCGTGTCACCTACCCTATCGCGCCTTGTACGAGTTTGGTTTTCTCCCGTAGCCCGTGTGGTATCCCTTGGTGGCTTCCCGATCAGGAGGGACCATGATATTGGATGGATTACTGGGACTATTACGTATTAAGGGCTATATGGGTAACCCCATAATGCTATTAGAAAGTAAGTTTATTTTACTATTAGACATTATTATAATAGCGAAATATTACTATATAGTAAATAGTTAAACGGATCCTTAGGAGATGTGAATCCCGAGCATCTCTTAAGTTACTGCACTCACGTTAGACACTGGATAGAAGATGCCAAACCCCGTAAACATCTCTGACACCGTTCCACTCATATTATTTACCGTTGATTTAACTTACACAAGATCTTTTAGTTTTGACTCGAGTGTTTTGTCTTTTCAATTCGTTCGGGTCAGCCAGAGCATTTCAGTACTTGAAGGCCTTAATTCTGGAGGATGGAGACGAAGAATTATTATTACTATTTGTTATATATTCCACTACACCATTGTATTCCGCTGCATTGTTATTGATTATTCTCTTTTATGTGTAACTCTGATATGTATTGTATAAGTATAATCAAATGTTTTTGTATAGCAGTTTTATGAACTGTTTATTTGATTATTATATTTTATCGTTTCGCTGCAAGATTCTGTTTTTTTTTTCTTTCTCTGCTTCTTATTTACGCCATAACAATCCGCCCTTCTGCATGGTTGAAGTCTGACGTGTGTGGTTTATCATCGATTTAAAGCGTACAAAAAGGCGGGATGTTACATCTGGTATCAGAGCTTTGGTTTAGCGATAAACCTTAGCTTTGTGGGGTCTGACTCTTTATCAATAGGTTAGTAATACCCTATGATGAGTCGCTGAGTGTATATATATGAGAGAGCGTATTTGTTAGTGTTATAAAAAGGTTTTAATATTGTGTTAATTTGTTCCGTTTTGTATTTATAAATTCTGGTTGATGCATGGGATGACATCAATAGGGATTTCTAAACACTTAACAGGATAGACCAACACAATATTTGTTTTGAATAAAGGTGAATGAAATAATTTAGCCTATTATATTTTCTATATATAAAATAAATTTTTTATAAAGGTTATATTTGGTTGTAATATATTGGTTGTTAGGTACTGTAATCTATAAATATTAGTAAAGTAGGATTTGAGAAATTAAATAAATGAAATTTGGCAATTTTAGAACTTAAGTTTCGCGGTTCTGAAAATTTCTTTTGAATGATTTTGAAACATAATAATAATATTATTAGAAGTATTTTCTGATATAAATATTTCAATATAATTTGAAAGAAATGTTTTAAAAAGAAATTTTGGAAAGAAATAAGTTTTGTACCCCCCTCTCTGTCGTTGAAAAATAATTTCGATGATGAGTGCACGTATCATCGACATTCATTTCGAGTTTCAAAGTGGGAAGGCCACTTTAGTAGTTTTACTACGGATTTATTTTGATAACCAAATATAAATTTATAATTTTTTAAGTATAATTGGACATATATGTTTTAAGTATAAACATTTATCTATTATTTTAAAATGATTTGAAATTAAACCCAGAATTTAAATTCTTAAGTTTTCATTAATTAACAGTTTCAATTATTGTAGTAAAATGGGTTGTAACTAATTTATAATTGACACCTCTAAAGGAAATAAGAGATTTAATGCTAAGTATAAATGGAATTAAAAATAAAGTGAAATTTGTAACTTATAAAACAAAAGATGTAATTATTGAACATTAAATTAAATTAAAAGATGAGGTAAAACTTGTATAACTTTCAATTACATTCTTAAAATGCATATATATATATATATATATATATATATAACTTACCAAATATTAAAAGTTGAAATGTTTAATAAGAAAAGTAATGGAAATTGTACAAGTAAAAGTATGTAATGAAAGTGTTCAATAAATTTCTTTTATTTATAAGAATTGATGTTGATATTGTTGTGAACTTAAGGTATAATTTAAATGTATTGAAATAATGGTAATTAGAAGTAAGTATTGTAAGTATAAGATTATAAACTTAAGTAAATGAATAAATGAATGTAAATGAATGAAATCAAGTAATGAATGAATATATAATACAATAAAAAGAAATTTACATGGTATGAATAAAGGTAAATAAATGAAAACTATAAGAAAATAAAAGTAAATTAAAAAGATAAATCATTATATGGAAGAAAAGAAATCAAAACAACAAATAGTATGAAATGAAAATTAATAAGAATGAACTTAATTTATTGTTTAGATTTGTTATTTATTTTGGTTTATGGTTGTTTGGGTAAGGAAACTTTAAATTTGTTTGAATGTAGGAATAATCTATTTAGTTTCATCTAAGACTATTGAGTAAATGATGCACTTAGTAGTTTATCCTTCATTCTGTACAATTTAAAGTTTTGAACCCGAACAACTATTTTTTTGTTTGATATGAATGGATAATTGATGTGTGTTGATTTTATGTGATGGTTGTATGCCTGTTGCAAGTGACGGTTGATTGATTTGTTTGTTATTGACTGAAACAACTTTTGTAACGACCCGTAAAATTTCGATAATTAAAATTAGTTAAATTAATAAGATTTTGTAATTAAATTTAGAAAGAAATAAAATTTATAAAATATTTAGCGAAGTAAACGTTAAGAATGAAATGTAGCATTAGTAAAAAAAAATTAAATTTTGACTATTGAAGTGAAATCACATTGTAAATGAAATAGGGAAATTTGTTGCACCTGGGTATAAGATTTGAAATAAGTAGATTTAGGTAAGTGTTGTATAAATAAAAGAAATTTGAAACTTGTTAATGAATTTATAATGGGAATAAAATATAAGAATGTTGATGTAAGATAATAAATAAATTTATTCAATGCAATCCCAATTAATTGAAACAGATTTGTAAAGTTTTATTTGATCGTAATTTGTATTAAGGAAATAGATTCAAAGTTATATAAATTATTGGAATGATAAGTAATAAAGTGCAAATTAGATATAATCAATGTTAGTATAAATTTAAGGAATAATTGGGAACCATATTTGTGAAATAATAACAAGAATGCAAGATAAACAATGCTAATTAAAATTTATAATTAATGGATCTAATGAAATGACAATGGATAGCAATTGAACGTAAGATTAATGTAATAAGGATGATGCGAGTTGATAAGTACTCATATTATTTGTTGTTTATGAAACGTTACTTTAATGATTGGAATATATAATAACAGAAGTGTGAATGTAAATTAATAGAAACATAAATTTATTTATAAGGTAAATAAGTGGTAAAAGGATGGGACTAAGGAAATTTTATTAATTGGGTTTAAAACCTTAATTAATATGTGTAATGGACAAATTTTCACATTTTAAAATATAACCATTTATACAAATCTAAGATGTATATAGGGGATATATGTGTAATAAGATATAAAACTAAATGTAACTAGGTTTATTAAGTAAAATGGACCTAATAAAGAGGGAAATTAAATCAAATCAAATTTTGGAATAAATTTTTAATTAACGGGAATGTAATCAATAATAAATGAATTTAATGGTAAGTAACTGGAATTAAATTCTATTTATAATATGACAATATGTTGAATACAAGAATGGAAATAAAGATTTATAAATTTACTGAGATTCGAACTATAATAAATGGTATTAATTGCAATAAAATGAAATTAAATATTTAAATATTATGTAAATATAAATTTAGATAAAATTTGGAGATATTTACGTAATAGAGTATGAATCCAATGTTAGTTTCATCTACTGGATACTAATAGATTGAATAATTTAACGAAAAGTTAACTAAAGGGAATTATTGAAAATTTAATTTATATTTTCTGAATATAATGAAATGGAAAGTTTAACGCAAAAAATTTATGATTGAATAGACATTAAAGTAACATCTGAATTTTTTTAAAATACTGAATTTGTTTAAGAAAGTTAAAATGATAAGAATAGTCAATTATATAATTTAAATTGGAAGTTGATTTAATTAATTATTTTTTAATTTATTTAATTAGTGTAAAAATAGCCATTTTGGCCACTGACTCGGATTTCAACAAAACCAGTTTCATCAGATCCATAACGGTGAATTATTATAGGATTTCAAGTTTCGTAGCGATCGGGCTTGTTGTTTGATCGTACGGACTCGAAACGCCTTGAAATAAATGAAATTGAAATTAATTGAAATCAATTTGAAAAATATTGATTTTAGCATAACTTCTTCATACGAAGGAATTTGGACTTGAAACCTTTTCCATTGCGTTTAAAATATTTAAAAACATCCATTTTGATGTGTGGGTTGACCCAATTTCGCTCCGGAGTCAGAACGGGCTTTTTGGGCCACTTTGTCGTTTGCTCGTTTATTCAGTCCGATCCATCTATTCTCTTCCAACCTTGTCTATAAATAGTCTGTTATAAACCCTAGCCTACCTCTATTCTCTCTGTGCATACAATTCTTTAGCTCCTCCTCTTTCCAATGGCTACAGACCCTAATTTCAATTGCAATTCAAAAACCAAATGAAATTTCAAACTCTTCAAAAAAAATCCAAAAAAATTATATATCGAAGCTCTTGATGTACGCATCTCATATCTGCGATTCGTTTTTCAGGTCGATAGATCGTTTATCCAGAAATTTAATTTGAACCTCAGTCGTCGATTGGCTAGGGTTTTGATCCAACGGTGGATTCACGATGATATGACGATCAGGAGGCGGTGTTGGGAAGAGGAGGCGATGCAAGTCTCGTTAGTGGGTTTCGCTTGTGCTGTAAGCGCCGGAATTCGCCATGATGGCCTTCGCGTGGGGTCGGCCGGTGATGGCCTTCGCGTTGGAGTCATCTGATCGAGTTTTTGTGGTGTAGAGCGGCGGCAATCATCGAGAAATCAAGGCGGCTGATGGTGGTATCGAGCGAACGTTTTTCTCAGGGCTTGTGCACGCGAGAAGAAGGCAGGGACGTGGCGGCTGCATTTTGGTACACTTTTATTTTTATTTTTATTATTTTTTCTATTTCAACTCGTTCTTATCGTGATAAATTTTGCATACGAGCTCCGTTTCACGCGCGGCTTTCTCCGCTAGGTTCGTATTAGAATTTCAGACATTATGGCGCTGGTTTGGATGAATTCTGAGACTGTGCAAATTTTGGGTTTAAATTGAATTTAAATTCAATTTAAATTCAAAAGGTGAGTGTTTTAATCCACTCACAACTTCTAAGATTTCTTATGTTTGTTAAATTAATTTTTGATGTGATTAAAATTTATCTATGATTGTTTCGCATATTTTAATCATCCTACCAGTTAAATTGCATTTATTAAATTAGATTGTTATTTAATTATTCATTGCATATAAACTGCCAGTTAAATTGTTATTTATTTATTATTGCATATAAACTGCCAGTTAAACAATTATTTAATTTATCATTGAATATAAACTACTAGTTAATACCTGTTGTTTATTATCCATTCTATATTGATGCTATTGTTTGAATTGGATGATGATTGTGATAAATGGTTGATGGTTGATATTGGATGAATGGATGCTGTATTTTATATTGCATAAACTGCAAGTTATTGTGCATTTTCATTTCATTCGGGATTGCGGTTTGAAATGATATACAACCGCAATTTTTATTTTAAATTACGGATTGAAACGATAAATATTTGTATCACTTGACCATATGATAGAAAATTATATACAGACACCGCAGTCTATATATAAAATATTCTGAAATTATTTCTATGGTTTTGTAAAGAATATATATATATATATGATTTTATGAGATATTGATTTGGATATTTGATAAAGGTTATTTTATATATAGTTAAATTTTTGGTTTTAAGCTATGTATAAAATCGTTTAAAGTATAAATAAGTTTTATAATAAAGTTTGATTTTACTAAAATATAATATAAAAAAGTATTTACTTAAATCGTATTTAATATAGAATTTATATTGATTTTATAAATCAAGGTTGAGAAGATAGTTTTGAAATTTGACTTGAGATTTTATTAAATTAAGAATTTTATTTAATAAGAATCGATTGGAACTTATTGAAATTTAGATTTTAAAAGAATATGGTGTTATAACTTAATTCGGGTTTAAGGTGATTTAAGTGAATAAATTGAGGAATGTTCAGTTATTGAAATTTGAAGTTTTATTTAAAGGATATTGGATTTAGTAAGCAAATATTTCAAAACTAAATAATGGTAAAAGTGAAAAAGGTATATATATGAATTAAAAATTTAGTTTGAAATATTGAATATTGAAGCTTTGAAATATATGAAATTTGAAATGGTTTAATTGAGGATTTAAATCTGTATTTGGAATAGATTTGTGAAATTAAAGAAGCTAATTTATTATATAATGTAAATTAATATTAAACCATTTAAGGATTGGAAGTTATGTTTCAAAGTATGATTTTCAAGGTATTATAATTTGAAAGTGTTATATTCAAGAGTTTTGTTTTCTAAATGTTATAACTGTGGGAGTGCTATGATTTTGGAAAAAGGATAAATTTGAAATAAAAATGATATTAGATTGATTTGGATTTTAAAACGGAAATGATACCGTATTTATATGGTTTAGAAATGGATATTATATTCTAGTTTTAAAGTATAAATTATTTTGAAAAGACCGCGGTGTTATAATAACGTTTGGTTGTTGAGGAGACCGGGATCGGAAGTTGTCATACTCTCTGCCAACTCCGAAACCCACTTTAACAACCGTGTACGCGGTGGAGATTCCAACATGAAGTAGGATGGTGGCGGCGTTTCCTTTGAGGTAAATACATGGACCGAATTCCCGTTAGTTGGCATAAGGTGGCTAAAACAGGAGCGATCGACGGGTTAATGAGGTAGCACCTTTGATCGGACATATCCCTTCGATATTATACTTTGACTTTTGGATTGATTCGGTGGCCATTTTTGATTTTTTTTTATTTGGGGGTGTGGCTAGAGGTGGGCGGTAGCTGCGCGCTACGCGTTACTACCGACCCAGAAGCGTAATTGTTATATCTACCTTGGCATTGCCTAGTTGTGCCGTGTCACCTACCCTATCGCGCCTTGTACGAGTTTGGTTTTCTCCCGTAGCCCGTGTGGTATCCTCTGGTGGCTTCCCGATCAGGAGGGACTATGATATTGGATGGACTACTGGGATTTTTACGTGTTAAGGTGGAAAACATAAAGCCTTAATGCTATTTAAAAGTGAGTTTATTTTACAATAGACATTATTATAATAGCGCAATATTACTACATAGTAAATAGTTTAACGGATCCTCAGGAGATGTGAATCTCTTAAGTTGCTACACTCATATTTATTCCTGTTGATTTAACTTACATAAGATCTTTTAGTTCTGACTCGAGTTGTTTATTTTTTTCAATTCGCTTGGGTCAGTCCGAGCATTTCAGGAATCGAGGACTTTATTTCTGGAGGACGAAGGCGAGCATTTCATTATTATTATTATATATTATATTGTTCCACTACACTGTATTCCGCTTCATTGATTATTATTCACTGGTATGTGCAACTCTGATATGTATTGTATAAATATAATCAAATGTTTATAAAATAGCTTCATGAACTGTATATTTGATTATTATATTTTATCGTTCCGCTGCAAGATTCTATTTTGTTTTTTCTTTCCCTGTTTTTTCTTATTTTCCCCGTAACAATCCGCCCTTTTGTATGGTTTTAAGTCTGACGTGTATGTTTATCGTCGATTTAAAGCATGCGAAAAGGCGGGAAGTTACATCTTGTATCAGAGCTTTGGTTTAGCGATAAACCTTAGCTTTGTGGGGTCTGACTCTTTACTAATAGGGTAGTAATACCCTATGGGAGTCGCTGAGTGTATATATATATATATGAGAGACCGTATTTTTAGTGCTATAAAAGGTTTTGATATTGTGTTTATTTATTCCGTTTCGTATTTATAAATTCTGGTTGTTGCGTGGGACGCTATGACAACAATAGGGATTTCTAAACACTTAATAGGACAGATCGACACAATATTTGTTTTAATATAGGTAAATGAAATAATTTTGTTTGCGCCAAAATTGGTCACAAACCCCCAAGTATTGTGAAAGCACCAGTGTTGGAATATAAATCAGCAATATCCAAACACAAATCACAGATTTAAGCAAGCAACACGTAGTAAAATAGAAATTATGAACGAGAACACACAATTTATAGTGGTTCGGCTATCTCCGGCCTACGTCCACTTCAAAGGTTTTAACTTTTATTGATGTTCTTCGCTGATTACTCTTGATTACAGCGGATTACAGTTGATGATAGCCTTGAAATCTGAATACAACAATGATAATGAAGTATGTAATTCAATCCGACAGAGTCTGGACGTTCAATGGTGAAAGCTCCCAAAAGTCCCCTTTTTCTGAAGGCTTCAGGTTGCTATTTATAGGCGTAGGAGGCCCAGATCTCGCTCAAACTTCGGGAGACTTCTTCTGGCACGTGAGTGGGCCCACGCGACCGACCCCACCAAGTTTCGACTCGATCTGACATCGATTCGAAGTGATTTCGAACCCATCAAGAAATGGTCCAATCGAGCTGAAACTTGGCAGGAACAATCTTTATCATGTATGGAATCTACTGTGAAAATTTCGTTGTATTTGGATCAGTGGTTTAGGAGATATGATCGATTCAAGTTGTGGTTTCTCGTGAGGGCTGTGTTGTTCGAATCGATCGCTTCGAACCCCTGAGCTCGAATCCATGGGTTCACGTGGTTCAGTGGTGACGTGGCGCACGTCCTTCGAGTCGATCCAGTCTTCTCTCCGGGTTGAACGCTTCGACTCCATATACTTCGGCGCATTCGAACCGATGAAAGACACGTCATCATGGTTGGTTGGCCCAGTGGGTTCGAATGAAGCTTCACAGGTGGGTTCGAACAGGACCTCTGTGATGGGTTCGAACAGGGCCTCTGTGATGGGTTCGAACAGGACCTCTGTGATGGGTTTGAACAGGACCTCTGTGATGGGTTCGAACAGGACCTCTGTGATGGGTTCGAACAGGACCTCTGTGATGGGTTCGAAGGACCTCTGTGATGGGTTCGAACAGGACCTCTGTGATGGGTTCGAACATGACCTCTGTGATGGGTTCGAAACCTTAGTTTTCCCCTACAAATTGAATCGATCATAACTCGAGTATATGAACTCGGATTGACTTGAAATTTGAGATGCTGATCTCTACGGTCTTTCTCGTCGTGTACCATCAATTGTGGCTCAATCCGGACAAAATTCATCGATATCCATGGTTATCCTGCAATGCATGGTTGATATTCAAGAATAATAATCATTGATTTTTAGAAAATTCTGAGTATCTCAACTTTGCCAAAAGTTGGGATAACACTTTGCCCCCCAAAACATGCCTTTTTGTAAAAGGTATGTTTTGAACGGTCTTAAATCGAATGTAGTAAATTCATGTTTCATTCATAGCTGCAGTATTATCAATCAAGTTTATGGCTGTTCGAAGCCGAATCAGCATTCGTGAAGTTCCATAGTCTCTCCGGACTATTAATGGCTACTCTGAACCCTTACTAAGTCCATTCTAGACTTAGTGATTGAATAGAAAGATCCTATTGCACTCTGGCGTTGCCTTCTATCCCTTGCACTCTGGTCCTGGTTAGGACGTATAGCGATGTCATGGTCGTTCTGGACCGATCATAGCCTATCAGGGCTCTTGCTGGATCCCATCCTATCACTCTCCGGTGAAGGGGAGACAGCGCTTAAGTGAGTTGATCCTATCGCTCTCCGGCGAAGCGACTCACTTCTTGCACTCCGGTTCAGCATATCTGAACATTAAGCGATGTCTTGGTCGTTCGAGACCGATAATAGCCTCTCCGGGCTCTTGCTGGATCCCATCCTATCACTCTCCGATGAAGGGGAAACAGCGCTTAAGTGAGTTGATCCTGTCGCTCTCCGGCGAAGCGACTCACTTCTTGCACTCCGGACCCCGCCTCTCCGGGTAGGGTCATAAAGCGATTATTTTCATATTGGTATTAATGTTCATCCTCTGACTCTCCGGTCAAAAGGCTTATTGCAAGAAGTTCTAATTTATTTATTAAAATTCGAGTTCTAGATGTTCAATCTCAAACATCAGAAAAAGCTAAACACTGCCTCTCCGGGCATATCGGTCTATCTCCATCTCAGAGCATGCCTAGGGATCTCTCCGGTTCCCGTGCATGTGTAAGTGGAGTAACCGTTTATTTTGAAAACAAATCTAAATAGAATTATTCGACCGAAGTTCAAATCCTGCACTTGGCCCTTGCCATCTTTAATCAGTGGATGACGAGTCGTGATCCCGATCCAGGATCGTTCCTGTTAGGTGGAGGCGGTAGTTGTTCAGGCCTTACCGCCGCAGTCCGTTCTCTGACAAATTGTGGCAATCTACCACCCTTGGCATGTTCTTCCACCTCATCCTTTAGGTGGCGGCATTCATCTGTGGTGTGCCCATCCAGCTCATGGAATAGGCAATATTTTCCAGTCCTGCGCTCCCGCTCAGTGGGATCCCTTATAGGTGGCTTTCGATAGGGGAGTTGCCCCCGAGTTTCAGTGTAAATTCTTTCTAGGCCTGCATTCAGATCTGTGTACTGCCTAAATCTGGGTTCTCGGAATTTCTTCCGTTTATCAGGACCATAATGTCTGTCATCCTGTTTCCTTTTCCCCTTGTCCGCTCCGGACTGTTCTCTGGAGGTTCCTTCGCTTTGCGCAACATTTGTTTCCAGCCTCTCGGCTAGTGATTCCTCTAATCGGATGAATTTCTCAGCTTTATGAAAGAATTCTCCAAGATCCTGCGATGGATCTTTAGTCAGAGAATCTTTAAATTTGGTGCCTTTCGCGACTCCTGCCACCGCCGCCATCAAAATCATCGATGGATCCGGGCGATCTACAGAAGTCACTGTTACATTGAATCTCAGTAGGAAATCTTTTATGGACTCTCCGGCCCTTTGCTTGATCATAGCTAAAGTCATCACGCTCTTGGGTCGCGTCACATGGACCCTAAACTGTCTCATGAAGCAGTCTACAAGCTCGCTTCATGTTCTAATTGACCCAGTCTCTAGTTGCCTGAACCAAAGCGCAACCAAATCTGACAAATATAGAGGAAAGCATCGTGCCATCACTTCCTCGGATGCCCCCAGCACCTCCATGTGCCTAATATATCTGGTAATATGCATGGTCGGGTCTGACCTCCCGTCATAAGGTTCTAGCGTTGGTAGTTTGAATTTTGGAGGGTTCCTTGCGTTTCGGATGTTCGGAGTGAACGGACTCCGACTAACTTCTTCCAGCCCTCCACTAGGTAGTCCTCCTCTCATGATTCGTCGCATTAGGCCAATCATTCTCTCGTCTCCGTCTAGGGGTTGCCCCCTTGTCAAGTTCCTATCCTGTCCCCCGAGCCTCGAAGGGAATTCTGGTACATATTCTTCTGGTGGCTCGTTAGCATATGTATTGACTCCAGCTTGTTGAGCTCCGTCTATCGGTCTTCCAGCATCGGACCCTGAGGGTCTGCCCCTAGGTCCTTGTTGATCACCTTCAACTCCAATATTCTGGTCCTGAACTTGACCTTCATTAGCTTCTGTAATCCTGATTCCTTGTCCCGCACTTCCAGTTGTTGTAGTTGGTCCAAGGTTCTGCATATTCACTGCCCTCATTTGTTCGAGGAAATTCTGCAGCATCTCCTGTTGGGTCTTCATCATGCTTTCGCGTATTGAATTAGCCATAGCCTCCATCTCGTCTCTAGTGATGTAGACGGAAGCTTGTCCTTCTCCTGCTCCTGAGGACGCTTCTTGGCTTCCTCCCTGTTGGCTCCGATCAACTCTTTGTCTTGTTTGTCGAGTCATTGTTTCTGAATTGGAATTCTTTAAACTTTCGAATCTGAACTCTGAATCTGATGTAGCGGTTGCTAGTTGCTCTCAGTGAAAGCACCAAAGTGTTTGCGCCAAAATTGGTCACAAACCCCCAAGTATTGTGAAAGCACCAGTGTTGGAATATAAATCAGCAATATCCAAACACAAATCACAGATTTAAGCAAGCAACACGCAGTAAAATAGAAATTATGAACGAGAACACACAATTTATAATGGTTCGGCTATCTCCGGCCTACGTCCACTTCAAAGGTTTTAACTTTTATTGATGTTCTTCGCTGATTACTCTTGATTACAACGGATTACAGTTGATGATAGCCTTGAAATCTGAATATAACAATGATAATGAAGTATGTAATTCAATCCGACAGAGTCTGGACGTTCAATGGTGAAAGCTCCCAAAAGTTCCCTTTTTCTTAAGGCTTCAGGTTGCTATTTATAGGCGTAGGAGGCCCAGATCTGGCTCAAACTTCGGGAGACTTCTTCTGGCACGTGAGTGGGCCCACGCGACCGACCCCACCAAGTTTCGACTCGATCTGACATCGATTCAAAGTGATTTCGAATCCATCAAGAAATGGTCCAATCGAGCTGAAACTTGGCAGGAACAATCTTTATCATGTATGGAATCTACTGTGAAAATTTCGTTGTATTTGGATCAGTGGTTTAGGAGATATGATCGATTCAAGTTGTGGTTTCTCGTGAGGGCTGTGTTGTTCGAATCGATCGCTTCGAACCCCTGAGCTCGAATCCATGGGTTCACGTGGTTCAGTGGTGACGTGGCGCATGTCCTTCGAGTCGATCCGGTCTTCTCTCCGGGTTGAACGCTTCGACTCCATATACTTCGGCGCATTCGAATCGATGAAAGACACGTCATCATGGTTGGTTGGCCCAGTGGGTTCGAATGAAGCTTCACAGGTGGGTTCGAACAGGACCTCTGTGATGGGTTCGAACAGGGCCTCTGTGATGGGTTCGAACAGGACCTCTGTGATGGGTTCGAACAGGACCCCTGTGATGGGTTCGAACAGGACCTCTGTGATGGGTTCGAACAAGACCTGTGTGATGGGTTCGAACAGAACCACTGTGATGGGTTCGAAACCTTGGTTTTCCCCTCCAAATTGAATCGATCATAACTCGAGCATATGAACTCGGATTGACTTGAAATTTGAGATGCTGACCTCTACGGTCTTTCTCGCCGTGTCCCATCAATTGTGGCTCAATCTAGACTCGGATAAAATTCATCGATATCCATGGTTATCCTGCAATGCATGGTTGATATTCAAGAATAATAATCATTGATTTTTAGCAAATTCTGAGCATCTCAACTTTGCCAAAAGTTGGGATAACAAAGTTTGCCTATTATATTTTCTATATATATATATATATAATAAAAAATTTAAATGATATATATATTTGGTTGCAATATATTGGTTGCTACGTAATGAAATTTATAAATAATAGTTGAAATAAGATTGAAAATAAAATAAATGAAAATTTGGAAATTTAGAACTTAAGTTTCGGGGTTTTGAAATTTCTTTTGAATAATTTTGAAATATAATAATAATTTTATTAGAAGTATTTCTGATATAAATATTTCAATATAATTTGAAAGAATTGTTTTGAAGAAATTTTGGAAAGATAAAGTTGTACTCCCCTCTCTATCGTTGGAAAATAATTTTGGTGATGAGTGCATGCATCATCGACATTCATTTTCGAGTTTCGAAGTGGGAAGGCCACTGTAGTAGTTTTACTGCAGATTTATTTTGATAAACAAATATAGATTTTAAATTGTTTTAAATATAATTCGATATATATGTTGTAAGTATATATTTATCTATTATTTTAAATGGTTTTGGACGAAACCAGGTATATAATTCTTAAGTTTCCACTGTTAATAGTTTTAAATTAGTGTAGTAAAATGGAATTTTACCAATACTTGAAACCTTTAATTAAAATAAGAAATTTAATGCTAGGGTATAAAGGAAATTAAAAGAAATTAAAATGTGTAACCTATAAGACAAAGCATATTATTATTGAACATTAAATTAATTAAAGGAAATAGAATAAACTTGTATAGCTTTCAATTACATTCTTAAAAAGCATATATATAACTTACCAAATATTAAAAGTTGAAGTGTTTAATAAGAAAATGTAAGGGAAATTGTACAAGTAAGAGTATGTAATGAAGTGTTCAGTAAATTGCTTTTATTGATAAGAATTGGATGTTGTGGTTATTGTAAACTTAAGTATATTTGAGATGATACTAATTAAAAATAATGAAAAGTAGGTATTGTGAGCAAGTAATCATAAACTTAAGTAAATAGATTGAAGTTGCTTCTGAATAAAATAAGAATAAAAAATGAAAAAAAAGAATGATTTAAAAATTTAAGTTAATAAATTTACCTGCTAAGAAATTTGATTTGTATATGATAATATAAATAAATGAATGTAATGCAATGAATAGAATTTGGCATTTTATAGATAGAAGAAAATGAATTGTTAAGTAATGAATAGAAATAGATAAAAATAAATAATGAATGAAAAAGAGAAATCAAACAATAAATACTATGAAATGGAATTAATAAGAACAAACTTGATCTATTGTTTGAAATTGTATTGGTTTAGTTATGGTTGTTTGGGCAAGAATACCCTAAAAAAATTTTGGATGGATGAATAATCTATTTAGTTCATCTAAGACTGTTGAGTGGATGGTGCACTAAGTAGTTTATTTTCCATTCCGTGCAATTTAAAGTTGAACCCGAACAACTATTTGTTTGTTTGATATGAATGAATGATTGATTGGTGTTTGATTTTGTTTGATGTGTATGCTGTTTGTTGCAGTGGATTGTTGTTGTATTGATTTGTTTGCTTGTGGTTGAAACAACCTTAAATATTACATTTTATATAATTGTTAACTCTTTTGGATTATATAAGTGAAATACAGGTTATGGAAGCAATTGCTACTGTTTTGGTTCCATAAAATAAGCGTAAATTGCCCGACCAATAGGTACGTTTTCAGATTATGGTTTATAGCGTTATTATATTGTTTTCCCGTGTTGGGAGGTATATTATTTTGGAAAATATATGTTGTATATTGTTATATTGATATTATATTTTCTTTCGAGTCTCTCCGTACAAAGGAGACTCTGCCAAAATTTGCCGTAAATTTTGGACTTAGAAATTCTTTTGAAAATGTTTTCCAAACTTTACTAATTTGAGTATAAAGGGGTTTAATAGTTATAAAATAATATTTTATTTAAATCATTAAATTTTGTAAATTTATTTGTGTATAAATTGAATATTTTAAGTAAGATATATTGATTTATAAGCTACTCTTCGGGGATGAAAAGTTTCGAGTGGGGGAGAGTGTAACGACCCGTAAAATTTCGATAATTAAAATTAGTTAAATTAATTAGATTTTGTAATTAAATTTAGAAAGAAATAAAATTTATAAAATATTTAGCGAAGTAAATGTTAAGAATGAAATGTAGCAATAGTAAAAAAAAAATCTAAATTTTGACTATTGAAGTGTAATCACATTGTAAATGAAATAGGGAAATTTGTTGCACCTTGGTATAAGATTTAAAATAAGTAGATTTAGGTAAGTGTTGTATAAATAAAAAAATTGAAACTTGTTAATGAATTTATAATGGGAATAAAATATAAGAATGTTGATGTAAGATAATAAATAAATTAATTCAATGCAATTCCAATTAATTGAAACAGATTTGTAAAGTTTTATTTGATCGTAATTTATAAGTAGGGAAATACATTCAAAGTTATATAAATTGTTGGAATGATAAGTCATAAAGTGCAAATTAGATATAATCAATGTTAGTATAAATTTAAGGAATGATGGGAACCATATTTATGAAATAATAACAAGAATGCATGATAAACAATGCTAATTAAAATTTATAATTAATGGATCTAATGAAATGACAATGAATAGAAATTGAACGTATGATTAATGTAAGGATGATGCGAGTTGATAAGTATTCATAATATTTGTTGTTGATGAAACATTACTTTAGTGATTGGTATATATAATAACGGAAGTGTGAATGTAAATTAATAGAAACATAAATTTATTTATAAGGTAAATAATTGGTAAAAGGATGGGACTAAGGAAATTTTATTAATTAGGTTTAAAACCTTAATTAATATGTGTAATGGACAAGTTTTCACATTTTGAAATATAACCATTTATACAAATCTAAGATGTATATAGGGGATATTTTTGTAATAGGATATAAAACTAAATGTAACTAGGTTTATTAAGTACAATGGATCTAGTAAAGAGGGAAATTAAATCAACTCAAATTTTGGAATAAATTTTTAATTAAAGGAAATGTAATCAATAATAAATGAATTTAGTGGTAAGTAACTGGAATTAAATTCTATTTATAATATAACAATTGGTTGAATACAAGAATGGAAATAAAGATTTATAAATTTATCGAGATTCGAACTATAATAATTGGATTTAATTGCAATAAAATGAAATTAAATATTTAAATATTATGTAAATATAAATTTAGATGAAATTTGGAGATATTTACGTAATAGAGTATGAATCCAATGTTAGTTTCATCTATTGGATACTAATAGATTGAATAATTGAAGGAAAAGTCAATTAAAGGGAATTATTGAAAATTTAATTTATATTTTCTGAATATAATGAAATGGAAAGTTTAACGCAAAAAAAATTATTATTGAATAGACATTAAAGTGACATCTGAATTTGTTTAAAATACTAAATTTGTTTAAGAAAGTTAAAATGATAAAAATCGTCAATTATAGAATTTAAATTGGAAGTTGATTTAATTAATTAATTTTTAATTTATTTAATTAATGTAAAAATAGCCATTTTGGCCACTGACTCGGATTTCGACGAAACCTGTTTCATCGGATCCGTAACGGTGAATTGTTGTAGGATTTCAAGTTTCGTAGCAATCGGGCTTGTCGTTTGATCGTACGGACTCAAAACGCCTTGAAATAAATGAAATTGAAATTAATTGAAATCAATTTGAAAAATATTGATTTTAGCATAACTTCTTCATACGATGGAATTTGGACTTGAAAACTTTACCATTGCGTTTAAAAACATCCATTTTGATATATAGGTTGACCCAATTTCGTTTCGGAGTCAGAACGGACTTTTTGGGCCACTTGGTAGTTAGCGCATATATTCAATCCGATCCATCTATTCTCTTCCAACCTTGTCTATAAATAATCTGTTATAAACCCTAGCCTACCTCTATTCTCATTTTTCTATGCATATAATTCCTTAGCTCCTCCTCTTCCCAATGGCTGCAGACCCTAATTTCAATTGCAATTCAAAAACCAAATGAAATTTCAAACTCTTCAAAAAAAATCCAAAAAAAATACATATCGAAGCTCTCGATGTAGGCATCTCATATCAACGATTCGTTTTTCAATTCGATACATCGTTTATACAGAAATTCAAGTTGAACCTCAGCCGTCCATAGGCTAGGGTTTTGATCCAACGGTGGATTCGCGATGATATGACGATCGGGAGGCGGCGTTGGGAAGAGGAGGCGATGTAGGTCTCTGATGCAGATCAGGCCAAAGGAATGAATCATTCACGAACTAGGATAGTACTTATGAGTCGTTTCCGACTTAAAGGCTCACGGGAGAAAAGCCTACGAGTTAAGATAAGTCGTTCACGACTTAAGGAGTTGGCTATAGGTCGTTTCCGACCTAAGGGAGAACTTTTGGACCGTCCACGACTCAATGAAACACAGGAAGAAAAGGCACGAGTCACTGAGAAGGAGCTGGAGGCGGTCATGAGTCGGGACCGACCTAAGGAGAAAGAGCTACGAGCTAGTGAAGCCGAGTTACGAGTTAATGAAGCACGAGTTAAGAGCCTAAGTCGGCTACGACTTAACAAGAGAGGAAGCAGCCACGACCTAACTGAGTCATGCGGCAAGGAACTGGGAAGCTTGAGTCGTATGAGTGTTGAGTCGGTCAGTTGATGAGTCGGTTGAGTCGTGAGTCGCTTGGCAAGTTGAGTCGTTAATTGTTTTCTTGAGTCGGAGGTGTGGCCATAAGGCTGGGCTTGTTGAGTCGTATACTTTTGAGTCGGTCAGGTGTGTTACTATGTTGAGTCGTGTATCTGGAGTTAGTTAGGTCGGTAACGACCTTGCGTAAGTCGTTTGCCTATTGTTTTGTTGTAAGGAGATGAGTCGTATAGTGTTAAGTCGGTCACGACCTAAGTTGGGTCGTGAGTCGGTGCCGACCTAAGAGTTGGGTGTTGCTTGTTGCGTTGAGTTGAAATTCTCTATAAATAGCGTGTGTGTTGTAATTTTTGAGGTTGTTGATTTTGAATAAAATTTCTCTTTTGTTAGCTTTGTGCTTTCATACCAATTGGTAGTTGAGTGTAATCTCCTATCTCCACTTACGTCGTTCGAGTGCGCTCGAATCCACGTTTGTTGAAGCCGATTCACGGAATCTAGTGCGCTAGATCAACGTGCGAAGAATCGTAGATCTTTGAACACGGTATAGTGCGCTATCAACGTGTTTGAGATAGCTAGAGTTCGGTATCTTTGGATCAACGAACTTGGGCATTTTTGGTATCTTCAACTCACCGATTGCTACAATCCATCGATTGAAGTTTTGTTTGATTAATCCGCTGCGTCAGTTTGGTATCAGAGCCATACTTAGCCAATCATAGCTAAGTTTGATTCTTGGAGCCAAGTTTTTGAAGTTTTTGAAGTTTTTGAAGTTTGAAGTAGTTCATCGTGTTCATATTGAAGTTGCATCAAGTTTGGAGAGTTTGATCCATTTCATTTTGGATCGAGGAGTTGGATTTTGTTTGGATTTTGAATTGGTGATTTGCGCGCCAAAGTTTTGAAGGTTTTGGAGTGAGCCGAGGCAAGTCTTGACCGAGCCAAGCAAAGTTGTGAAGAGTCAAGGCCGAGACAAGCATTGCCGAGACAGTTGAGCCTAGATTGCCTTATCGTGTGAAATTTTGAAGTATTGTGTTCAATTTGTTGAAGTTTGTGAAAATTTTAACCATGCCACCAAGGAGAGCTAATCGTCATCAAAACATTGAAGCTTTGTATCGTAAAGAAGAAGCCGAGCTTATGGAACAACGTATTAATGAAAAGTTTGATGAAGGCATTGGTAAATTGGAGAGATTGATGACTGATTTGAATCAAAGGAGGAGATCACCAAACTCGAACCATGGAGGAATCCGAGTTTCGCCATTGGTTACGGAAGCGAGGAGGGTATCACCACATTCTTGTAGAGATAGAAGAGAAACATCAATTTCATCACGAAGAGATCATCATGACTATGCACATGAAGAAAGAAGAAGTCATCGAGAATTTGACCATGAAGTATATAGAGATGAAGAGAGACATAGTCAAAGAAGCATGCATGAGAGAAGGGATGATGTTAGTCGAGATCGATGTAGGCGTACCTTTGATTTTGTTGAAGAGGGTGATAGAGCAAGTATTCCTTATAGAGATCGAGACCAAATTCGAAATTCTTACCGTGATGTGGAGGATGATCGTCGTTGGGAGTCGGGTATGAAAATGGAAATTCCAGAATTTAAAGGCGGAATGGTTGCTGAGGAGTTTTTAGATTGGTTGTCTAATGTGGAGGAAATCTTTGATTTCAAGGAGGTGCCGGAGAATAGAAGGGTGAAGTTAGTTGCTACAAGGCTGAGGGGAAGAGCATTGGCATGGTGGCAGCAAACTAAACTTACTCGAGAACGAATGGGGAAGTCAAAGATAGAATCTTGGGAGAAGATGAAAAAGTTGATGAGATCTACATTTTTGCCTTATAACTACCAATCACTTATGTACCAGAGGTTGCAGAATCTGAGGCAAGGGACAAAATCTGTTAGTGATTATGCTGATGAATTTTACCAACTCATCGCCAGGAATGATATCATGGAAACAGAAGAACAGCTAACTGCTAGATTCATTGGGGGCTTGAGAATGCAGATCCAAGATATGGTTAATATGTTTGATCCTAGATCAGTAGCAGAGGCACATCAGAAAGCGTTAGCTTGGGAGAAACAAGGAAGGCGTGGAGGTGGTGTGTTTACTAATTCCAATAATCAAGCAAGGGGTGTTGGCGGAAGTTCTAATGTTCCTAAACCTGTTACAAAGCCAGTGGTCAAGGAGGTTGAGAAGGCGAAGGCTAGTAGTGTTTTCAAATGTTATAATTGTCAGGAGTTGGGTCACAAAAGCAACGAATGTCCGAAGCCGAAGAAGAGAACCATGGTTGCAGAGGTTGAAGCAGATGATGGTGAGGAGGCAGAGTATTCAAATGTACCTTATGTTGAGGAGGAAGAAAAAGTGTCGGGTGATGAAGGTTGTAATCTTATGATGAGGAGAAGTTGTTTGACACCTAAGCAAGAGGAGGATTGTAGTTGGCTGAGAAGCAATATTTTCCAATCGACATGTACTATTCTGGGAAAGGTCTGCAAGTTTGTTATTGACGCGGGAAGTTGTGATAATATTATTTCTACAGAAGCAGTGAGAAAGTTGAATTTGAAGACCGAGAAGCATCCTAAACCATACAAGCTAGCATGGTTAAGAAAAGGAGGTGAAGTGAAAGTGTGTCGAAGAGCTTGTGTGAATTTTTCGATTGGGAAGAAGTACAAAGATGAAATTTGGTGTGATGTTGTGGACATGGATGTTTGTCACTTGTTATTGGGCAGGCCATGGCAGTTTGATAGAGCAGTTCAGCATGACGGTCGTGCCAACAGTTACAGTTTCATGTTCGAGGGTACTAAAATCACTTTGGTTCCTAAGAAGCAACAGCAGAAGGAGAACAAACTGGAGGAGATTGAAGAATTGAAAACTCTGTTGACTTTGAAGGAGTTTGTTAAAGAAGTGGAGGAAGAACCGGAAGTGTTTTTGTTGATTGGGAGAGAGAGTAGTGAAGAAGTTGAGATTCCCGAAGAAGCAAAGCCAGTTTTGGAAGAGTTTGAAGATGTCTTTCCAGAGGAGTTGCCAAAGGAGTTACCACCACTTAGAGACATTCAACATCAGATTGATCTTGTTCCGGGGGCAGTGTTACCACATCGACCACATTATCGTATGAGTCCGAAGGAACATGAGGAATTGAGAAGGCAGGTGGAAGAATTACTTGAACAGGGTCGTATTCAGGAAAGTTTGAGTCCGTGTGCTGTACCTGCATTGTTAGTACCAAAGAAGGACGGAACTTGGAGAATGTGCACTGATAGTAGAGCTTTGAATAAGATCACTGTTCGTTACAGATTTCCTATGCCGAGGTTGGATGATTTGTTGGATCAGTTGAGTGGGGCAACTATATTCTCGAAAATTGATTTGAAGAGTGGTTATCATCAAATTCGTATCAGACCTGGAGACGAATGGAAGACAGCTTTCAAAACTAGAGAGGGGTTGTACGAATGGTTGGTTATGCCATTTGGTTTGTCTAATGCACCTAGTACATTCATGCGGGTGATGAATCAAATTTTTAGACCACTCATTGGAAAGTTCGTCGTGGTTTATTTCGATGATATTTTGATTTATAGCAGGAGTACGGAGGAACATGTTCTACATCTGAGAGAAGTGTTGTTTATTCTTCGTGAAGAACAATTTTATGCTGCTACAAAGAAATGTGTGTTTATGACACCTAGTGTTTTATTCCTGGGTTATGTTGTTTCAGGAAAAGGTATTCAAGTTGACCAAAGCAAAGTTGAAGCAGTCAAGAATTGGCCACAGCCAAAGACAATTACAGAAGTGAGAAGTTTTCATGGGCTAGCGTCATTCTACCGAAGGTTCATACCACACTTCAGTAGCGTGATGGCTCCAGTGACTGATTGCATGAAGGGTAAACAGTTGGTGTGGTCAGAGGAAGCGGGGGTTGCCTTTGAAAGGATCAAGGAATTGTTGACGTCTGCACCAATTCTTGTTTTACCGAATTTTCAGTTATTGTTTGAATTGCATACTGATGTTTCGAAGGTTGGTATTGGAGGAGTTCTGAGTCAGAATGGGAAGCCAGTTGCTTATTTCAGTGAAAAGTTGTCAGGGGCGAAGATGAGATACAGTACATATGACGTTGAGTTTTATGCTGTTGTACAGGCTGTTAAGCATTGGAGACATTACTTATTTCAGAAGGAATTTGTTCTGTACACTGATCACGAAGCTTTGAAACATTTACAGGGGCAAGATAAGATTTCAGCAAGACATGCATCATGGATTGCATATTTACAGCAGTTTACTTTTGTCGTTAAGCACAAATCTGGGGTGACCAATCGAGTAGCTGATGCTTTAAGTAGGAGGAGTCATTTACTGACGACAATGAAGGTGGAAGTGACGGGGTTTGAAATGTTGCCAGAGATGATTGAAGAAGATCCTTACTTTGTGAAATATGTTGAAAAAGTGAAGGATGGGAGTACCGATGAATTCATGTTAGTTGATGGTTTTCTGTTTAAAGGAAATCGTTTATGTATTCCGGACTGTAGTTTGAGGATGAAGATTGTGAAGGAATTGCACGATGAAGGACATGTTGGCCGTGATCGTACTTTACAGTTGATTTCGCAGTCTTACTTTTGGCCGTCGATGAGGAAAGAGGTTGAAAGATTCGTGGAGCGATGTCATATTTGCCAAGTTTCAAAGGGGACAGCAACGAATGCAGGGTTGTATATGCCATTACCAGTACCATCTAAGCCATGGGTTGATATTAGCATGGATTTCGTTTTGGGTTTGCCTAGAACTCAAAGGGGAAATGATTCGATATTTGTTGTGGTGGACAGGTTTTCGAAGATGGCACATTTTGTTGCTTGCAAGAAGACAGCAGATGCAGTTCGAGTAGCACAGTTATTTTTCAAGGAGATTTATCGACTTCATGGTTTACCAGAATCTATTGTTTCTGATCGAGATACTCGTTTTCTGAGTCACTTTTGGTTGAGTTTGTGGAAGATGGTGGGGACGAAACTGAAATTTAGTAGTGCTTATCATCCGCAAACTGATGGGCAGACAGAAGTTGTTAACAGGTCATTGGGAAATTTGTTGCGTTGTCTTGTACAGGATAATTTGAGAAGTTGGGACATTAAGTTATGCCAGGCAGAATTTGCTCATAATCATGCAGTAAATCGTAGCACGGGATTCAGTCCGTTTCAGATTGTTTATTCAAATTTACCCAGGGGACCGTTGGATTTAGCAATTGTACCACAGTCAAAGAGAACAGTTAAACGAGCTGCTGATTTTGTTGATGAGCTGACTGAATGTCATAAAATCATTCAGGAACGGTTGGAGAAATCGAATGAGAAGTATAAGAAGTCTGCAGATTTGAAACGTCGAAATGTTGAATTTAAAGAAGGTGATTTGGTTTATGCTGTATTGACAAAGGATCGTTTTCCGGTGGGTGCTTATAACAAGTTGAAAGCGCGAAAAATTGGTCCAGTTGAAGTTTTGAAGAAAATTAATGAGAATGCTTATCGATTAAAGTTACCGAATGATGTTTATACTTCTGATGTTTTTAACATCAAACACTTAACTCCGTATCATGGGAATGAGATTGTTGAGGAAAAATTTACAAATTCGAGGTCGAATTTCTGTCAACCAGGGGAGGATGATGCAGATCAGGCCAAAGGAATGAATCATTCACGAACTAGGATAGTACTTATGAGTCGTTTCCGACTTAAAGGCTCACGGGAGAAAAGCCTACGAGTTAAGATAAGTCGTTCACGACTTAAGGAGTTGGCTATAGGTCGTTTCCGACCTAAGGGAGAACTTTTGGACCGTCCACGACTCAATGAAACACAGGAAGAAAAGGCACGAGTCACTGAGAAGGAGCTGGAGGCGGTCATGAGTCGGGACCGACCTAAGGAGAAAGAGCTACGAGCTAGTGAAGCCGAGTTACGAGTTAATGAAGCACGAGTTAAGAGCCTAAGTCGGCTACGACTTAACAAGAGAGGAAGCAGCCACGACCTAACTGAGTCATGCGGCAAGGAACTGGGAAGCTTGAGTCGTATGAGTGTTGAGTCGGTCAGTTGATGAGTCGGTTGAGTCGTGAGTCGCTTGGCAAGTTGAGTCGTTAATTGTTTTCTTGAGTCGGAGGTGTGGCCATAAGGCTGGGCTTGTTGAGTCGTATACTTTTGAGTCGGTCAGGTGTGTTACTATGTTGAGTCGTGTATCTGGAGTTAGTTAGGTCGGTAACGACCTTGCGTAAGTCGTTTGCCTATTGTTTTGTTGTAAGGAGATGAGTCGTATAGTGTTAAGTCGGTCACGACCTAAGTTGGGTCGTGAGTCGGTGCCGACCTAAGAGTTGGGTGTTGCTTGTTGCGTTGAGTTGAAATTCTCTATAAATAGCGTGTGTGTTGTAATTTTTGAGGTTGTTGATTTTGAATAAAATTTCTCTTTTGTTAGCTTTGTGCTTTCATACCAATTGGTAGTTGAGTGTAATCTCCTATCTCCACTTACGTCGTTCGAGTGCGCTCGAATCCACGTTTGTTGAAGCCGATTCACGGAATCTAGTGCGCTAGATCAACGTGCGAAGAATCGTAGATCTTTGAACACGGTATAGTGCGCTATCAACGTGTTTGAGATAGCTAGAGTTCGGTATCTTTGGATCAACGAACTTGGGCATTTTTGGTATCTTCAACTCACCGATTGCTACAATCCATCGATTGAAGTTTTGTTTGATTAATCCGCTGCGTCAGTTTGGTATCAGAGCCATACTTAGCCAATCATAGCTAAGTTTGATTCTTGGAGCCAAGTTTTTGAAGTTTTTGAAGTTTTTGAAGTTTGAAGTAGTTCATCGTGTTCATATTGAAGTTGCATCAAGTTTGGAGAGTTTGATCCATTTCATTTTGGATCGAGGAGTTGGATTTTGTTTGGATTTTGAATTGGTGATTTGCGCGCCAAAGTTTTGAAGGTTTTGGAGTGAGCCGAGGCAAGTCTTGACCGAGCCAAGCAAAGTTGTGAAGAGTCAAGGCCGAGACAAGCATTGCCGAGACAGTTGAGCCTAGATTGCCTTATCGTGTGAAATTTTGAAGTATTGTGTTCAATTTGTTGAAGTTTGTGAAAATTTTAACCATGCCACCAAGGAGAGCTAATCGTCATCAAAACATTGAAGCTTTGTATCGTAAAGAAGAAGCCGAGCTTATGGAACAACGTATTAATGAAAAGTTTGATGAAGGCATTGGTAAATTGGAGAGATTGATGACTGATTTGAATCAAAGGAGGAGATCACCAAACTCGAACCATGGAGGAATCCGAGTTTCGCCATTGGTTACGGAAGCGAGGAGGGTATCACCACATTCTTGTAGAGATAGAAGAGAAACATCAATTTCATCACGAAGAGATCATCATGACTATGCACATGAAGAAAGAAGAAGTCATCGAGAATTTGACCATGAAGTATATAGAGATGAAGAGAGACATAGTCAAAGAAGCATGCATGAGAGAAGGGATGATGTTAGTCGAGATCGATGTAGGCGTACCTTTGATTTTGTTGAAGAGGGTGATAGAGCAAGTATTCCTTATAGAGATCGAGACCAAATTCGAAATTCTTACCGTGATGTGGAGGATGATCGTCGTTGGGAGTCGGGTATGAAAATGGAAATTCCAGAATTTAAAGGCGGAATGGTTGCTGAGGAGTTTTTAGATTGGTTGTCTAATGTGGAGGAAATCTTTGATTTCAAGGAGGTGCCGGAGAATAGAAGGGTGAAGTTAGTTGCTACAAGGCTGAGGGGAAGAGCATTGGCATGGTGGCAGCAAACTAAACTTACTCGAGAACGAATGGGGAAGTCAAAGATAGAATCTTGGGAGAAGATGAAAAAGTTGATGAGATCTACATTTTTGCCTTATAACTACCAATCACTTATGTACCAGAGGTTGCAGAATCTGAGGCAAGGGACAAAATCTGTTAGTGATTATGCTGATGAATTTTACCAACTCATCGCCAGGAATGATATCATGGAAACAGAAGAACAGCTAACTGCTAGATTCATTGGGGGCTTGAGAATGCAGATCCAAGATATGGTTAATATGTTTGATCCTAGATCAGTAGCAGAGGCACATCAGAAAGCGTTAGCTTGGGAGAAACAAGGAAGGCGTGGAGGTGGTGTGTTTACTAATTCCAATAATCAAGCAAGGGGTGTTGGCGGAAGTTCTAATGTTCCTAAACCTGTTACAAAGCCAGTGGTCAAGGAGGTTGAGAAGGCGAAGGCTAGTAGTGTTTTCAAATGTTATAATTGTCAGGAGTTGGGTCACAAAAGCAACGAATGTCCGAAGCCGAAGAAGAGAACCATGGTTGCAGAGGTTGAAGCAGATGATGGTGAGGAGGCAGAGTATTCAAATGTACCTTATGTTGAGGAGGAAGAAAAAGTGTCGGGTGATGAAGGTTGTAATCTTATGATGAGGAGAAGTTGTTTGACACCTAAGCAAGAGGAGGATTGTAGTTGGCTGAGAAGCAATATTTTCCAATCGACATGTACTATTCTGGGAAAGGTCTGCAAGTTTGTTATTGACGCGGGAAGTTGTGATAATATTATTTCTACAGAAGCAGTGAGAAAGTTGAATTTGAAGACCGAGAAGCATCCTAAACCATACAAGCTAGCATGGTTAAGAAAAGGAGGTGAAGTGAAAGTGTGTCGAAGAGCTTGTGTGAATTTTTCGATTGGGAAGAAGTACAAAGATGAAATTTGGTGTGATGTTGTGGACATGGATGTTTGTCACTTGTTATTGGGCAGGCCATGGCAGTTTGATAGAGCAGTTCAGCATGACGGTCGTGCCAACAGTTACAGTTTCATGTTCGAGGGTACTAAAATCACTTTGGTTCCTAAGAAGCAACAGCAGAAGGAGAACAAACTGGAGGAGATTGAAGAATTGAAAACTCTGTTGACTTTGAAGGAGTTTGTTAAAGAAGTGGAGGAAGAACCGGAAGTGTTTTTGTTGATTGGGAGAGAGAGTAGTGAAGAAGTTGAGATTCCCGAAGAAGCAAAGCCAGTTTTGGAAGAGTTTGAAGATGTCTTTCCAGAGGAGTTGCCAAAGGAGTTACCACCACTTAGAGACATTCAACATCAGATTGATCTTGTTCCGGGGGCAGTGTTACCACATCGACCACATTATCGTATGAGTCCGAAGGAACATGAGGAATTGAGAAGGCAGGTGGAAGAATTACTTGAACAGGGTCGTATTCAGGAAAGTTTGAGTCCGTGTGCTGTACCTGCATTGTTAGTACCAAAGAAGGACGGAACTTGGAGAATGTGCACTGATAGTAGAGCTTTGAATAAGATCACTGTTCGTTACAGATTTCCTATGCCGAGGTTGGATGATTTGTTGGATCAGTTGAGTGGGGCAACTATATTCTCGAAAATTGATTTGAAGAGTGGTTATCATCAAATTCGTATCAGACCTGGAGACGAATGGAAGACAGCTTTCAAAACTAGAGAGGGGTTGTACGAATGGTTGGTTATGCCATTTGGTTTGTCTAATGCACCTAGTACATTCATGCGGGTGATGAATCAAATTTTTAGACCACTCATTGGAAAGTTCGTCGTGGTTTATTTCGATGATATTTTGATTTATAGCAGGAGTACGGAGGAACATGTTCTACATCTGAGAGAAGTGTTGTTTATTCTTCGTGAAGAACAATTTTATGCTGCTACAAAGAAATGTGTGTTTATGACACCTAGTGTTTTATTCCTGGGTTATGTTGTTTCAGGAAAAGGTATTCAAGTTGACCAAAGCAAAGTTGAAGCAGTCAAGAATTGGCCACAGCCAAAGACAATTACAGAAGTGAGAAGTTTTCATGGGCTAGCGTCATTCTACCGAAGGTTCATACCACACTTCAGTAGCGTGATGGCTCCAGTGACTGATTGCATGAAGGGTAAACAGTTGGTGTGGTCAGAGGAAGCGGGGGTTGCCTTTGAAAGGATCAAGGAATTGTTGACGTCTGCACCAATTCTTGTTTTACCGAATTTTCAGTTATTGTTTGAATTGCATACTGATGTTTCGAAGGTTGGTATTGGAGGAGTTCTGAGTCAGAATGGGAAGCCAGTTGCTTATTTCAGTGAAAAGTTGTCAGGGGCGAAGATGAGATACAGTACATATGACGTTGAGTTTTATGCTGTTGTACAGGCTGTTAAGCATTGGAGACATTACTTATTTCAGAAGGAATTTGTTCTGTACACTGATCACGAAGCTTTGAAACATTTACAGGGGCAAGATAAGATTTCAGCAAGACATGCATCATGGATTGCATATTTACAGCAGTTTACTTTTGTCGTTAAGCACAAATCTGGGGTGACCAATCGAGTAGCTGATGCTTTAAGTAGGAGGAGTCATTTACTGACGACAATGAAGGTGGAAGTGACGGGGTTTGAAATGTTGCCAGAGATGATTGAAGAAGATCCTTACTTTGTGAAATATGTTGAAAAAGTGAAGGATGGGAGTACCGATGAATTCATGTTAGTTGATGGTTTTCTGTTTAAAGGAAATCGTTTATGTATTCCGGACTGTAGTTTGAGGATGAAGATTGTGAAGGAATTGCACGATGAAGGACATGTTGGCCGTGATCGTACTTTACAGTTGATTTCGCAGTCTTACTTTTGGCCGTCGATGAGGAAAGAGGTTGAAAGATTCGTGGAGCGATGTCATATTTGCCAAGTTTCAAAGGGGACAGCAACGAATGCAGGGTTGTATATGCCATTACCAGTACCATCTAAGCCATGGGTTGATATTAGCATGGATTTCGTTTTGGGTTTGCCTAGAACTCAAAGGGGAAATGATTCGATATTTGTTGTGGTGGACAGGTTTTCGAAGATGGCACATTTTGTTGCTTGCAAGAAGACAGCAGATGCAGTTCGAGTAGCACAGTTATTTTTCAAGGAGATTTATCGACTTCATGGTTTACCAGAATCTATTGTTTCTGATCGAGATACTCGTTTTCTGAGTCACTTTTGGTTGAGTTTGTGGAAGATGGTGGGGACGAAACTGAAATTTAGTAGTGCTTATCATCCGCAAACTGATGGGCAGACAGAAGTTGTTAACAGGTCATTGGGAAATTTGTTGCGTTGTCTTGTACAGGATAATTTGAGAAGTTGGGACATTAAGTTATGCCAGGCAGAATTTGCTCATAATCATGCAGTAAATCGTAGCACGGGATTCAGTCCGTTTCAGATTGTTTATTCAAATTTACCCAGGGGACCGTTGGATTTAGCAATTGTACCACAGTCAAAGAGAACAGTTAAACGAGCTGCTGATTTTGTTGATGAGCTGACTGAATGTCATAAAATCATTCAGGAACGGTTGGAGAAATCGAATGAGAAGTATAAGAAGTCTGCAGATTTGAAACGTCGAAATGTTGAATTTAAAGAAGGTGATTTGGTTTATGCTGTATTGACAAAGGATCGTTTTCCGGTGGGTGCTTATAACAAGTTGAAAGCGCGAAAAATTGGTCCAGTTGAAGTTTTGAAGAAAATTAATGAGAATGCTTATCGATTAAAGTTACCGAATGATGTTTATACTTCTGATGTTTTTAACATCAAACACTTAACTCCGTATCATGGGAATGAGATTGTTGAGGAAAAATTTACAAATTCGAGGTCGAATTTCTGTCAACCAGGGGAGGATGATGCAGATCAGGCCAAAGGAATGAATCATTCACGAACTAGGATAGTACTTATGAGTCGTTTCCGACTTAAAGGCTCACGGGAGAAAAGCCTACGAGTTAAGATAAGTCGTTCACGACTTAAGGAGTTGGCTATAGGTCGTTTCCGACCTAAGGGAGAACTTTTGGACCGTCCACGACTCAATGAAACACAGGAAGAAAAGGCACGAGTCACTGAGAAGGAGCTGGAGGCGGTCATGAGTCGGGACCGACCTAAGGAGAAAGAGCTACGAGCTAGTGAAGCCGAGTTACGAGTTAATGAAGCACGAGTTAAGAGCCTAAGTCGGCTACGACTTAACAAGAGAGGAAGCAGCCACGACCTAACTGAGTCATGCGGCAAGGAACTGGGAAGCTTGAGTCGTATGAGTGTTGAGTCGGTCAGTTGATGAGTCGGTTGAGTCGTGAGTCGCTTGGCAAGTTGAGTCGTTAATTGTTTTCTTGAGTCGGAGGTGTGGCCATAAGGCTGGGCTTGTTGAGTCGTATACTTTTGAGTCGGTCAGGTGTGTTACTATGTTGAGTCGTGTATCTGGAGTTAGTTAGGTCGGTAACGACCTTGCGTAAGTCGTTTGCCTATTGTTTTGTTGTAAGGAGATGAGTCGTATAGTGTTAAGTCGGTCACGACCTAAGTTGGGTCGTGAGTCGGTGCCGACCTAAGAGTTGGGTGTTGCTTGTTGCGTTGAGTTGAAATTCTCTATAAATAGCGTGTGTGTTGTAATTTTTGAGGTTGTTGATTTTGAATAAAATTTCTCTTTTGTTAGCTTTGTGCTTTCATACCAATTGGTAGTTGAGTGTAATCTCCTATCTCCACTTACGTCGTTCGAGTGCGCTCGAATCCACGTTTGTTGAAGCCGATTCACGGAATCTAGTGCGCTAGATCAACGTGCGAAGAATCGTAGATCTTTGAACACGGTATAGTGCGCTATCAACGTGTTTGAGATAGCTAGAGTTCGGTATCTTTGGATCAACGAACTTGGGCATTTTTGGTATCTTCAACTCACCGATTGCTACAATCCATCGATTGAAGTTTTGTTTGATTAATCCGCTGCGTCAGTCTCGTTAGTGGGTTTCGTTTGTGGCGTAAGCACCGGAATTCGCCATGGTTGGTCAAAAAAAGCGAGCGGCGGCACTGTTGTTTGGGCGAGCATCAGGTGGCCGCTCGGCCAGGGTGGGGTCGGCCGATGATGGCCTTCGCGTTGGAGTCATCTGATCGAGTTTTCGTGGTACAGAACGGCGGCAATCATCGAGAAATCAAGGCGGCTGATGGTGGTATCGAGCGAACATTTCTCTCAGGGCCTGTGCACGCGAGAAGAAGGTAGGGACGTGGTGGCTTCATTTTGGTACACTTTTATTTTTACTTTATTATTTTTTTCTATTTCAACTCGTTCTTATCGTGATAACTTTTGCATACAAGATCTGTTTCACGCGCGGTTTTCTCCGCTAGGTTCATATTGGAATTTCGGACATTTTGGTGCTGGTTTGGACAAGTTTTGAGACTGTGCAAATTTTGGGTTTAAATTGAATTCAAATTCAATTTAAATTCAAAAGGTGAGTGTTTTAATCCACTCACAACTTCTAAGATTTCTTATGTTTGTTAAATTAATTTTTGATGTGATTTAAAATTTATCTATGATTGTTTGGCGTATTTTAATCATCCTCTCAGTTAAATTGCATTTATTAAATTAGATTGTTATTTAATTACTCATTGCATATAAACTACCAGTTAAATTGTTATTTATTTATTATTGCATATAAATTGCCAGTTAAATAGTTATTTAATTTATCATTGAATATAAACTGCTAGTTAATACCTGTTGTTTATTATCCGTTCTATATTGATGTTATTGTTTGAATTGGATGATGATTGTGATAAATGGTTGATGGTTGACATTGGATGAATAGATGTTGTATTTTATATTGCATAAACTGCAAGTTATTATGCATTTTAATTTCATTCGGGATTGCGGTTTGAAATGATATACAAACGCAATTTTTATTTTAAATACGGATTGAAATGATAAATATCCGTATCACCTGACTATAGGATAGAAAATTATATACAGACACCGCGGTCTATATATAAAATATTTTGAAATGATTTCTATGGTTTTGTAAAGAATATATATATATATATATATATATATGATTTTATGAGATATTGATTTGGATATTTGATAAAGGTTATTTTGTATATAATTAATTTTTTTGTGTTAAGCTATGTATAAAATCGTTTATAGTATAAACAAATTTAATAATAAAGTTTGATTTTCTTAAAATATAATATAGAAAAGTATTTACTTAAATCATATTTTAATATAGAATTTATATTGATTTTATAAATCAAGGTTGAGAAGATAGTTTTGAAATTTGACTTGAGATTTTATTTAATTAAGAATTTTATTTAATAAGAATCCATTGGAACTTATTGAAATTTAGATTTTAAAAGAATATGGTGTTATAACTTAATTCGGGTTTAAGGTGATTTAAGTGAATAAATTGAGGAATATTCAGTTATTGAAATTTGAAGTTTTATTTAAAGGATATTGGATTTAGTAAGAAAATATTTCAAAACTAAATAATGGTAAAAGTGAAATAGGTATATATATGAATTAAAAATTAGTTTGAAATATTGAATATTGAAGCTTTGAAATATATGGAATTTGAAATGGTTTAGTTGAGGATTTAAATCTGTATTTGGAATAGATTTGTGAAATCAAAGAAGATAATTTATTGTATAAAGTAAATTAATATTAAATCATTTAAGGATTGGAAGTTATGTTTCAAAGTATGATTGTCAAGGTTTTATAATTTGAAAGTGTTATATTCAAAAGTTTTGATTTCTAAATGTTATAAATTTGGAAGTGCTATGATTTTGGAAAAAGGATAAATTTGAAATAAAAATGATATTAGATTGATTTGGGTTTTAAACAGAAATGATATCGTATTTATATGGTTTTGAAATGGATATTATATTCTGGTTTTATAGTGTAAATTATTTTTAAAAGACCGCGGTGTTATAATAACGTTTGGTTGTTGAAGTGACCGGGATCGGAAGTTGTCATACTCTCTGCCAACTCCGAAAACCACTTTAACAACCGTGTACGCGGTGGAGATTCTAAAATGAAGTAGGATGGTGGCGGCATTTCCTTTGAGGCAAATACGTGGACCGAACTCCTGTGAGTTGGCATAAGGTGGCTAAAAGAGGAGCGATTGATGGGTTAATGAGGTAGCACCTTTAATCGGACACATCCCTTCGATATTATACTTTGACTTTTGGATTGATTCGGTGGCCACTTTTGATTTTTTTTAATTTGGAGGTGTGGCTCGAGGTGGGCGGTAGCTGCGCGCTACGCGTTACCACCGACCCGGAAGCGTAATTGGTATATCTACCCTGGCATTGCCTAGTTGTGCCCTGTCACCTACCCTATCGCGCCTTGTACGAGTTTGGTTTTCTCCCGTAGCCCATGTGGTATCCTCTGGTGGCTTCCCGATCAGGAGGGACTATGATATTGGATGGACTACTGGGACTATTACGTGTTAAGGTGGAAAATGTAAAGCCTTAATGCCATTTAAAAGTAAGTTTATTTTACAATAGACACTATTATAATAGCGCAATATTACTACATAGTAAATAGTTTAACGGATCCTTAGGAGATGTGAATCCCGAGCATCTCTTAAGTTACTCACTCATATTTATTCCTTATGATTTAACTTACATAAGATCTTTTAGTTCTGACTCGAATGTTTTTTTTTCAATTTGCTTGGGCTAGTCCGAGCATTTCAAGAATCGAGGACTTTATTTCTGGAGGACGAAGACGAAGATTTCATTATTATTGTTGTTGTTGTTATATTATATCGTTCCACTACACTGTATTCCGCTTCATTGATTATTATTCACTGGTTTGTGCAACTCTGATATGTATTGTATAAATATAATCAAATGTTTATGAAACAACTTCATGAACTGTATATTTGATTATTATATTTTATCGTTCCGCTGCAAGATTCTATTTTTTTTTCTTTCCCTGCTTTTTCTTATTTACCCCATAACAATCCGCCCTTTTGTATGGTTTTAAGTCCGACGTGTGTGGTTTATCGTCGATTTAAAGCGTGTGAAAGGGCTGGACCTTCAAATATTTTATTTTATATAATTGTTAACTCTTTTGGATTATATAAGTGAAATACAGGGTATGGAAGCAATTGCTACTGCTTGTGGTTTCATAATTAATCGTTAATTGCCCAACAAATAGGTACGTTTTCGGATTACGGTTTATAGCGTTATTATATTGTTTTCCCGTGTTGGGATGTGTATTATTTTGGAAATTATTGTTGTATATTATTATATTCGATATTATATTTTCTTCCGAGCCTCTCCGTACAAAGGAGACTCTGCCAAAATTTTCCGTAAACTTTGGACTTGGAAATTTTTTGAAAATGTTTTGAAACTTTATTAATTTGAGTATAAAAAGACTTAATAGTTATAAATAGATATATTTTATTTAAATTATTAAATTTTGTAAATTTATTTGTTTATAAAGTTAATATCTTTGAATAAAATGTATCGTTTCTAAATTCTTCCTTTTCCTTTTTTTTCCTTTTCGAGGATGAAAAGTTTTGAGCGGGGAGAGTGTAACGACCCATAATTTTCGACGATTTGAATTTGTTAATATAATAAGATTTTTGGTAATTAATTTTAAAAGGAAATTAAACTTTATAATTTATAATGAAGCAAATGTTAAAAATGAAATGTAGCAATGGTAATTAAAATTAATTTTTGACAATTGCAATGAAATCCCAATAAAGAAATAGTGGAAACATTATAATTTGTTAATTTAATATGATTGTGTAATTAATACTGAAAGAAAAAAATTGGGAATAATATTAATGAAATGATAACTAGAATGCAAGGTAAACAATACTAATCAAAGTTAATAAATTTATGAATTGAATGGAATACCAATTAATGAAAAAAAATCTAAATGTTATGTTTGGTTATAAATTGAACATAAGTGAATGAAATTAGTAGTATGAAAATAAATGGCAACATTGATTTGTAAGTAATAAAAGCTTACTTATGTGATTAAAGGGTAACGGTAATGTTTACTGTATGTTACCTGTTGTTAATTGAAATTGGAAATAAATTTTTAATAAATGTAAATTAAATAGAAACATAGATTTATTTATAATTTAGTAACTGATGTAATAAAAGTATGAAACCAAGTAAATAAATTGATTGAGAATATAGATCATAATTAATGTACATATTTGGCAAATATAATAAAATGGAAATAGTAGTTAATAGAAAGGAAAGCTGGATTTTTGAATATAGTAGTGTAATGAAAGACAAACAAATCATTCCATTGAAATCTAATTTATAATAAAGTGTAATTATTGTAGCATTTGAAATTTAATATTATGCAATTGAAATAAAGATAAAAATGGAAATATTGAAGTACGTAATGCAAGGGTTTCATAAATAGAATGAAATAAAATTAGTGTTATATGGAATAATAACCTGGTTTGATAAGTAACAAACTTATAAAGGCAATGGTAAGCAAATAGGTGACAATTAATATAGGTTGTTTATTTATTTAATGTGTTAAATAAACTTTGGTAATCAATTAAAATAAATCCAAATTTAACATTTTGTTAATGTAGATTAAAGTAGTTGTCGGAAATAATGTTAATTTTATTCATAATATGAATTGGTTGATTTAAATAATGGAAATCAAGATTTTATTTATTTAATTGAAATGTAAAATTCAATAATTGGATTAATTGCAATTAAATGAAATTAAAATATCTAAATATTATGTTATTTCAAATTAAGATGGAATGTGAGAATATTAAAGTAATAGATTATAAATCTAATGTTAATTTCATCCATTTGATAATAATGAATTGAATAATAGAATGAAAATTAAATTAAACAGAATTATTGGGAATTAAATTTATAGTTGTTGAATTTAATGAAATTGAGGAATTAATCAATTTTAAATCGACAGTTAACTTTGTTTGAATTAGTGTAAATGATTAAGAAATTAAAAATGATAAGAATTTTCGATTATAGGATTGAAATTGAAAGTTTGATTTAATTAATTAATTTTTAATTTACTTAATTAACTGGAAAAATAGCCATTTTGGCCACTGACTCGGATTTCGACGAAACCTGTTTCATCGGGTCTGTAATGGTGAATTATCGTAGGATTTCAAATTTTGTAACGATCGAACTTGTCGTTTGATCGTACGGACTCAAAATGCCTTGAAATCAATTTAATTGAAATCAACTGAATCAATTAGAAAAACAAATTGATTTTTACATAACTTCTTCATACGATAGAATTTGGAATTGAAACCGGTTCCAGTGCATTTAAAATGTTTTAAAACATCAATTTTGATATATGGGTTGACCCAATTTTGTTCCGGAGTCGAAACGGGCTTTTCGGGCCTTTTTATCGTTCAACGCGTATATCAATCGGGTCCATCTATTCTATTTCAGCTTGCTTATATATACCTTGTTATAAACTCTATCCTATCTCTTATATTCATTTTTCTGTACGTACAATTCCAGTTGCTCCTCTTCCTCATTTCAATGGCAGACAACCAAAATTCCCAATTGCAATTTCAAATCAATTTCAAAGCCAAAAATTCCAACTCCACAAACAATATCTAATTTTATATCGTCGGAAAGCTCTTGAAGAGCGCAATCCAGATCCACTGTTTGTTTCTCGATCGGAGTTTTTGTGCATCCGGAATCAGTGGAAACAATCATGGTCGTTCATCGCGCGTCAATGAACTTTGTCGGATCATCGAATCATTTCTGGGTCTTATAGAGTGGATGATGGGGAGTTCATCGACATAGGTGATTCGTTGTTTCAACGGTTAGATCGAGCGAAATAATTCGATCTTGGGCAAATATTTCAAACGGCAGCTGGTTCTGGGTCGGCGCGGAGTCGCGCGAGGCGTAAGGCAGGAGCACGGTGGCGCGACGGCCAGAAACGGCAAGGAGGATCGAATGTTGGTGGCGGCTTGGATAGTTTCAAGCGCGTGCATGTTTCCTGTTACTATTAGGGTTCGCATTTGCCTAGAAGAGGCATTGCCGAACGTGACGTGGCAGAGGAGTAAGTGTTGTTTTCTTTTTTCTTTTTATTTCTGATTTCATATGTTTTAACCAACATAACTTTTACATACGAGGTCGAAATTACACGCGGTTTTCTCCGCTGCGATCGTAATAGAATTACAGACATTTTGGCTCTTGTTTGGACGAATTCTGAGACTGTTGGAATTTTGAGTTTAAATTGGATTTAAAGTCAATTTAAATTCAAAAGGTGAGTGTTTTAACCCGCTCACAACTTCTAAAATTTCTTATGTGTGTTAAATTAATTTCTGTTGTGATTAGAAATTTATTTATTGTTGTTTGGTATATTTTTATCATCATTCCAGTTAAATTTAAATTATTGAATTAAATTGTCATTCAAATTATTATTGCATATAAATTGCCAGTCAAATTAATTTACTTTTGAATATAAACTGCCAGTAATTACCTGTTATTTATTATCTGTTCTATATTGATGTTATTGTTTGAATTGGATGATGATTGTGATAAATGTTGATGATTGATATTGGGTGAATGGATGCTTTATTTTATATTGTTATAAACCGCAAGTTATTATGCAATTTTATTTCATTTGGGATTGCGGTTTGAAATGATATATAACCGTATTTTTATTTTAAATTACGGATTGAAATGATAAATATCCGTATCACTTAACCATAGGATAGAAAATTATATACAGACACCGTCGGTCTATATATATAAATATTTTGAAAATGATCTCTATGGTTTTGGATAGGATTATACGGTTTAATAAATATTGATTTTTGATATTATATAAAATATCTTATATATAGTTAAAGTCATGTAATTAAGCTATGTATAAATTTGTTTAATGATAATAAATTTAATAATGGAGTTTAATTTTATTAAAAGAAAATATGGTTAAGTATTTAAATCATACTTTAATGTAGAGGGTATAATGATTTAAATAAATTAAGATTGGAAGGTAAATTGGAAATTTATTTTAAATTGAGCTTATTTAAGAATTAAACTCCATAAGTTGATGTAAAATTTATTAAACTTGAAATTTTAAAAGGTATGATATTTATAACTGGATTTTTATTCAAGATGAATTTAATGAATATTTCTAGTATAAATAAACTGAAGGAAATATTTAGTTATTGGTAACTTGAGTTTTATTTAAATGATTGTGGATTTATTATGCAAATATTTCAAAACTAAAAAATATGACATTGAATTATTGAATAGTAATTTCCAACCTTAGTTTTGAAATTGTTTAATACTCAAAGTTTGAAATATATTGAAATTGAAGTGGTTTATTGAAGCTGAAAGTGAACTGAAAATTTATGGATTTAGATTTAATTTAAAGTGAATAAAATTTAAAGTCGTGGAAATTATTTTACTTTATAAAGAAATTTTAAATCCAAACTATTTTATTTTATATACTGTTTGAATATCCAAACCATTTAAGTTTTGAAAGTTATGGTTTTAAAGCTATGAAATTCGGAGTATTATGTTTTGAAAAGTTATATTTCAAATGTTTGGTTTCGAAGTATATAAATTTGAAAGTGCTTTGATTTTGGAAAGAATATATTTGATATAAAAATGATATTATATTGATTTGGGTTTTATAAAAAATTTATATCATATTTATTTGGGTTTTTAAAACGGAAATGATATCGTATTTATGTGATTTTGAAATGGATATTATATTTTGGTTTTGAAGTATAATTATTTTAAAATGACCACGGTGTTATAATAACGTTTTGTTGTTAAAGAGACCGGGATTGGAAGTTGTCATATTCTCTGCCAACTCTAAAAACCACATTAACAACCGTGTACGCGGTGGACATTCCAAAATGAAGTAGGATGGTGGCGGCGTTTCCCTTGAGGTAAATACGTAGACCCGACTCCCGTGAGTTGGCATAAGGTGGCTAAAACAGGAGAAATCGATGGGCTAATGAGGTCATTCCTTTGATCGGACACACTCCTTCGATATTATATTCTGACTTTGAGATGCATTTGGTGGCCACTTTTGATTCTTTTGATTTAGGGTGTGGCTCGAGGTGGGCGGTAGTAGATGCTACGCGTTACCACCGGTCCGGAAGTGTAATTGGTATATCTACCTTGGCATTGCCTAGTTGTGCCGTGTCACCTACCCTATCGCGCCTTGTACGAGTTTGGTTTTCTCTCGTAGCCCATGTGGTATCCTCCGGTGGCTTCCCGATCAAGAGGGACCTTGATATTGGATGGACTACTGGGACTATTACATGTTAAGGGCTGTATTGGTAACCCCTTAATGTTATTAAAAAGTAAGTTTATTTTACTATTAGACATTATTATAATAGCGAAATATTACTACATAGTAAATAGTTTAACGGATCTTTAGGAGATGTGAATTCCGAGCATCTCTTAAGTTACCGCACTCACGTTAGACACTGGATAGGAGATGTCAAACCCCGTAAACATCTCTGACGCCGTTCCACTCATATTATTTACCGTTGATATAACTTACATAAGATCTTTTAGTTCTGACTCGAGTGTTTTGTCTTTTCAATTCGCTCGGGTCAGCTTGAGCATTTCGGGATTTGAAGGCCTTAATTCTGGAGGACGAGGACAAAGAATTATTATTACTATTTGTTATATATTCCACTACACCATTGTATTCCGATGAATTGTTATTGATTATTCTCTGGTATGTGTAACTCTGATATGTATTGTATAAGTATAATCAAATGTTTTTGTAAAACAGTTTTATGAACTGTTTATTTGATTATTATATCTTATCGTTCCGCTGCAAGATTCTGTTTTGTTTTTTTCTTTCTCTGCTTCTTCTTATTTACCCCATAACAATCCGCCCTTCTTTATGGTTTAAGTCTGACGTGTGTGGTTTATCGTCGATTTAAAGCGTACAAAAAGGCGGGACGTTACAAATTACAATTAAAGCAGTTATCAATTACCTTAAATTATTACTATTACAATTCATTCCAGTTGTATTCTCATCATTAAATCACAAATTTTTATTTTGCCAACACTAAATCACAAAACTTCATTGAATTAACTATTTTTAATTATCAAAAATTACGGGTCGTTACAGTCTCCCCTATTTAAAACTTTTGGTCCACTAAAAGGAAAAGAAGGGAAAAGAAGAAATTAATATCTCTTATTCAAATATTAAATTTATGAACAATTAATTTACATAATTAAATAATTTAAATAGAATATATCAATTTATAAACAACTAAACCCTTTTATATTCAAGTTAATAAAAGTTTGAAAAAAACATTCCACAAAAAAATTTCTAAGTCCAAAATTCACATAAAATATCGACAGAGTATCCTTTGTACGGAGAGGCCTGGGAGAAATTATATCAATAATAACAAAATATAACACGTATTTCAAAATAATATATCCCAAACCATGGAAAAACAATATAATATCGCTATAAAACCGTAATCCGAAAAGGTACCTATTTGTCGGGCAAACAACAATTATTTATGAAATCAAAAGCAGTAGTTATTGCTTCCATTAACCTGTATTACACTTATACAATCCAAATAAGTTAATAATTATATAAAAGAGAATATTTATGTTATCTTTATTTGTCACAACCAAATCAACCCAACATACAATAGTCACAAGCAGCAAAACCATACAATCATCACATGCAATCAAAACAATCAATCATCCATCCACGGCAATCAAAATAAAGGATTTGTTTGGGTTCAAAAACTTTTAATGGTATAAAATGATAAATAAACTACTAAGTACACCATACACTCAACAGTCTTAGATAAAACTCAATACGTCATTTATACATCCTACACAGTTGAGTTATCCTTTCCCAACCAATCCATAAGTCAAACAAAAAATAATTTCAAATAACATTTAAGTTTTATTCTTATTACTCTTTCTTTTTCACATTATTCACTATTCATTTTCATTTATTCATACAATGCTTATTTAATTTCTTTACATTTATCACTTTCAAAATTCGTTTTCTAACAATACCATTTTTCTTTTCATTACTGTACATTTATTACTTACATAAGTTATTTCCATTTCAATTATTAGATTATTTATTATGTAAATCTCTTTACAATTTAATTCACCATTAATGGATTATTTCTTTTTCACATTCATTCTTCCGTATATAGTATTATTGAATATTAAATCCATTTGTAAATCATTTCAATGCTTTTTGAAGTTATAGCCATTCAATTAACGTAATACTCATTTTAATTATAAATAGCTTCAACATTAAATTAAGTTTATAATTATTTAACACTCCATTACATTCTTATTCATTTAGTAAATAAAAATGTTCAAAAGTTATCATTTCTCATTTTCATATCCTTATGATTTACAGTTTATAAAATTTCAATTTCTTATATTTTCATTAATCACTTAGCATCTAGTTTCTAATTACACATATTAAAAGTTTCCAATCATTAAAATAGTCAAGATTTCATTTCATTATAATAATGGAAATTTCCAATTTGCAGAAAACTTAAGAACTAAATACCGAGTTCCTTTGCAATTATTTTAATATATATATATATATAATCATATCTTTTATATTTATCAAATAATATTTGGAAATTAAAATTAAGATTTATTTATCAAAAAAATGTGTAGTAAGCTACTACAACGGTCTTTCCACTTTGAAACTAGAAAATGAACGTCGATGATGCGTGCACTCATCACCGAAATTATTTTCCAACGACAGCGAGGGAAGTACAAAACTTATTTCCTTTTAAAATTCCTTTAAGCATTTCTTTTAAATCATATTGAAACATTTATATCAGAAATTACTTTCAAATAATACAAATATTATATTCCAAAATCTTTCGAAAGAAATTTCCAAAATCCCGGAACTTAAGTTCTTAAATTTTCAATTTATATTCATTTTATGTGTAAATCTTATTTCACAACCAACTATTCATGGAATTTCCCTTCCTAACAAACAATTATATCACGTCCAATTATATTGCTTTTAAAATCATACTTTTATATACAAAATACAATCCTAGGAAAAATTATGTCATTTACCTATATTTCAAAACAATATTATGTCGGGTTGCCATATTAAGTGTTTAAAAACCCATATCGATGTCATAGCGTCCTATGTACCAACTTGAATTTATAAATACGAAACATAACAAATTAAAACAATACAAAAACCTTTTACAACACTAACAAATATGCTCTCTTATATATATACACTCAACGACTCATTATATGGTATTACTACCCTATTTTATGTGAGTCAGACCCCATAAAGCTAAGGTTATCGCTAAACCAAAGCTCTAATACCAAATGTAACGGACTGTCTTTTTGGACGATTTTAAGTCAATGATAAACCACACACGTCAGACTCAAACCATTCAAAAGAGCATATTGTTATGGGGTAAATAAGAAAAAGGGGATAAAGAAAAAACAAATACGAAATCTCGCAGCGGAATGATAAAATATAATAATCAAATAAATAGTTCATGAAGCTGTTTACAAATAACATTGATTAAAATTTTATAATACAGATCAGAGTTACATACAAAAGAATAAATAATAAATAATTGCAGCGGAACAACATGATGTAATGGAATAAATATAATACATAATAATAGTACATATCTTCGACTTCATCCTCCAGAAAGTAGTTTTCGATAAGCTAAAAAGCTCAGACTGACCAGAGCGAATTGAAAAAACAAAACACTCGAGTCGAAACTAAAAGATCTTATGTAAGTTAAATCAACAGTAAACAAATATTAGTGTCACGACGTCGAAGATGTTTACGTGTTTTGACACCTCCTATCTAGTGTCTAACGTGAGTGCAATAATTTATGAGATGTTCGGGATTTCCATCTCCTAAGGATCTGTTAAGCTATCTACTATGTAGTACAATACGCTATTATAGTAATATCTACAGTAAAATAAAGTATTAAAGTAGCATTATGGCGTTACCCATATTCCCCTTAACACATTTTATATATTCTCATAGTCTATACAGTACCGTACGATCCTCCGTGAGGTTTACCCAGAGGACACTCCATAGGTATGGTACAAAACAAACTCGTAGAAGGCGCGATAGGGCATGTGAACACGACACTCGAGGCATTGCCAGGGTAGATAGACCAATTGTGGATCCGGACTGGTGGTAACGCATAGCAGCTACTACCGCCCACCTCAGAACACACTCTCAAATCAAATTAAAGGGTGGCCACCAAATCATTACAAAGTCATAATATAGCATCGAAGAAATGTGTCTGATCGGAGGTCCAATCTCACTTGGCCCGGCGTGGCTTCTGTTTTAGTCACATCTAAGCTAATTCACGGGAGTCAAGGTTAAATAAGTATCTCATACATTATCATTCGCCGAACCATCCTACTTCATTTCTGGAATCTCCACCATGTAGGCAGTTGTTAAAGTGGTTTTTAGTATTGATAGGGAGTATGACAATATCCGATCCTGGTCTCTTTAACAACCAAATGCTTATTTCACACCAGATGATTCTTTTACATTTCAAAAGTCAATTCACAATTGATATCAAAATATCATATTCTCAAAACTATATCACTTTCGAAATCATTATCAGTTTCAAAATCATATTTTCAAAATAAGCCAAACCCTCATTTCAAAATCATCGTATTTACTCAAAATCTATTATTTCACTAGCAAATATCATTTCAAATTCCAACTTATGTTATAACATTATTAAAACTTATTTGCTTTAAACTCAAGGCTTTAGTTGTAAACATTTCCACCTTACACCACCCAAAATTTAGAAAATAATTTAGGTTGTTATAATAGTATATTTAGTTTAACATAATTTAAATAGATATAAATTAGGTTAAGTGCGTTTAAAATAGATTAAATAAATTTAAAATAGATTAAAATACTTTAAATAGATTTAAATAGTTTAAATGGTTTAAAATATATTAAATAGGTTTATTATGGATTAATTAGATTTAAAATAGATTAAATGAATTTAAAATAGATTAAATAGAATTAAAATAGATTAGATAGTTTAAATTAGATTAAACTAGACTAAAAATAAATTAAATAGTTTAAATTGATTAAGTTGGTTTACAATAGATTAACTTATTTTAATAGCTGAAAGTCTTAAAATCAGAATTTTCAAAGAACATTTATAGTTTATATTGAGATAATAAATATTAAATTAACATCGTATTTAACCATTTCTTCCATTCCAACAAATCTAGACCACATCCAGATTTCAAATCAAAAACCCAATTTCAAATCCCGAAATATCAAATTTAAGCTATTCCAATTTCAATAGATTTAAAAGTTACTAATTTCAAACATTTCAATGACTCAATTTCGATAAGTTCCATTTATACTTTAAATTCCACTTTAGATTTAAATTAAACTAATTTCCAATTCCAACATTTAAAGCTTGGATTTTCACAAATAATTCCATTTTATATAAATCAATTTTATTACACAATGTCATTTTATTGAATTAAAATTTTAAGGCTTTTAAATCATTTAATTTAACCAATCCGGTGTCCGTATATAATTTTCTATCCTATTTTCAAGTGATACGGATATTTATCATTTCAATCCATAATTATTTTGTATTTGCGTATATATATCATTTCAACCCACAAATCCCGAATTTAATTACAAATCCATGAAATCGCTCGAATCTATCATTTCAACCCATAACGATTTCTCCTTAGTATATCAGATCCTTCAGATATTTATCATTTCAACCCATAAGTAACTTACAGTGTTATAATAATGTAAAATATAACATCCAGCCATCCAATATCAACAAATCAAACATACATCACAATCATTATCAGAATCAACCAATAAATAACAATAATTTGACTGATCATCAATAGCGGGTATTTACTGGCAATTAAAATTTCAATATTAAATTAAATAGTAATTAAATTCAATGAAGGTTGGGTTTAACTAGAGTGCCAATTTAAACATACCAAACATTAAATAATAAATTTCTATTCACATCAAAATTTCAATTAACTGATAGAAGATAATCTAGTAGTTGTGAGTGAGTCAAAACACTCACCTTTGATTTCAAATCGATTTGAAATCCAAAATAAGGCCCAAAATTGAGCAATCTCAGAATTCTTCTAAACTAGATCCATAATGTCCGAAATTTCGATACGGTCACAGTGGAACAAACCGCGCGCAAATCCAACCTCGTATGCAAAAATATTTAGCTTTGAAGTTATTCGATTTTAAAAAAAAAGTGAAATAATAAAATAACTAATTCGTACCTTAACACGTCACCATCTTCACAACGCAGATGAAACCCTGCCATCTCTCGATTGCATGCAAGTCAAACTTTGACCATGTCGCACGGCCGCCTCCGAACACCAAGGAGCCTCGCACCACCCTCATCATCATCGTCTAACTCTGTCGCACCCACGCCCTAAAGGCCGCCACGCTCGGCCTCCCCCATCGCCTCCCCCGTCGCCTCAATGATTATGGTTTTCGGACCGTATTTGTCGATCTGGGTGATGCGACTACCACCGATCAACCCCTGGAAGCCCTCTCTACAAAACCCATATCTCAATTCGACGATCGGTCAAAGTTGATCATAATGCGATGAATGACCAAGACCAATTCATTGATTTCTAGACAAATGATGATTCGATTTGAGAACAAATCACTCCAGTAGATTGTGCTCGTCAAGAGCTTCAAAACGGTATATAATATGTCAAGGTTTGGAGGAGTTTAAATTTTGAAATTGATTATGAGATTAAATTTTGGGTTTGAATGTAAATTAGGTTTCTGCCATTGAGGAAGAGAGGAGGAATAGTCAGATAGAACTATGCGTACTGTAATGAGAAAAAATGACTGCTAGGGTTTGAGAGATAAACTATTTATATCACCAAGGGCCGATAAGAAAGAATGAACATCCGAATAGGTTCGAATTGACAATACCGACCCGAAAAGCCCATTTCGCTTTTGAAACGAAAGTGGGTCATCCCATATATCAAAATAGATGTTTTTGATATTTTTAAACTCAATGGAACAGTTTTCAAGTCCTAATACCATCATATGAAGAAGTTAGCTTTAAAAATCAGTTTATATCAAATTGAGTTCTGTTAAATTGATTTCTGCGCGTTTCGAGTCCGTACGATCAAACGACAAGTTCGATCACTATGAAACTTCGAATCCAACAATAATTCACCATTACGGATCCGACGAATCTGGTTTCGTTGAAATCCAAGATAGTGGTCAAAATGGCTATTTCCACATTAACTAAATAAATTAATATTGAATTAATTAAATCACCTTTTTAATTCCAATTTTATAATTAACTAAGTTTATCTTTTTTGATTACTTAGACATTTACAATAATTTTAAAAAAATTACATATCAATTCAGTGTTAAATATTACACTAATTACAGTGTTCAATTTTAATTGTAATTAAATCCAATTAATTATAATTTAATTTCAATAAATTGATTTAATTTGATTTCAATCTTTTTATTCAATCAATAGTTACTCTGATGACATAGTTAACATTTGTTTATATCTTATAACACTAATATTCTACAATTATCATCTTTTACCATATTAGTTGCAATATTTCGATTATTTTGAGTCTTTGTCAATAATAATTTAAAATCCCAATAAATTAATTTATCATTGTTTCACTCTTTTTATTAAATCAATTATTGCTTTATGAATATAATTAACATTTCTATACCTTTCGTTACATTCATAATTTTCAATTTTCGTCTTAATTCATATTAAGGTAATATTTAATTACATTTAATTTGCAATTGATTTCAAATTTAATTCAACGGATTAAATAAATTGGTAACAAATGACAATCGTTACCTTTTCTTAATTTAATAACATTTGTAAGTTTGTTATTCATATAAAATGCCATAACTACTACCACAACACTACTTTTATCAATTGCAATTAATTACATACTATTTCATTAATTTATACATATTTAAATTAACAATTACACCTTCAATTCAATTTATCGATTAATAAACACATCATTACAATTTATTTACAATCTATAACCAATTATAACTTTTTAAACATTTTAATTAATTGAAATTACATTTAAAGAAATTATCAATTACCTTCAATAAATACTATTACATTTCATCCCGTTGTATTCTCATCATTAAATCACAACTTTTTATGTCTTCCAACATTAAGTCACAAAACTTCATTAAATTAACTATTTTTAATTTTCGAAAATTACGGGGCGTTATGTCACGTCCCGAAATCCAGCGTGCGAAAATCGACAACAAATACCTCAGTTGTATTCGATTGCCGGAGATTCAAATGTAGGACTCCAGTTCGGTGGAGCTTAAAACAGCATTAGATGAATAACAACACAGCGGAAAGAAAATGAATTTTCATTGATCACAACATTTATACAACATGGATACAGCATCATTACAACAATTGATCACCATCATCAGAGTAGAATGTACATGATACAACAACAAAATATAAAGCCACAGCTGAAAAGACAACATAACAACTGAACAACACCAACATAGCTTCCAAAAAGAGAGAGAGCGAGAATCCAACATAAGCACCATCAATCCAAACTTCAAAGCTCCAAAATATTTCCAACCCAAAAGCTTCCAAAATCCAACAGCTTCCAAACCAAAGACTCAAAAAAGACTTCTAGATCTGAATCCGAACTAGCTCCAGAACATGGATAACCTGACTCTAGGCTGCCTGTGTGGAAAATTATTGGCACCCAGAGTTTAGGAAGGGAAAAATAAACTCCGGGTCATTCATGGGACTGGTATGAGTAAACAAAACAGTTGTTGAACATAAAAAATTTACAAAAAGAAATATGTTATGCCTTTTGGAAAATGAAACTACCATAAGGCCTCCCGCCACACACACATTGCAATCGCACACTTGGGGGAGATCTCTCCTTATGATAGTCAAACATCCTTGATACGAGAAAACTCTTTTGATATTATTATTAGTGCATAGTGTAGAAAACATTTCGAAAGAATAATATTAGTCTTAGCCAGCATACGTACCATTATAGTATGCCTACTATAGCTACCATGTTAAATGGCAGGTTCTACAACTAAAACTTTATAGGGCTCGTATTGGGTGATTGGATTTCCAACAAATGGACAAGGCTAAGGAACTTCCTTTAACCGAAAGGGTACGCCTCTAGAGGGACGCCCCGAGAACCTAACCGAATCTCTGCCAACACAAGGCCGGGTTACCCCTGTAACTAGGTAACTAACTGTCGCGAGTATGCCATCCCTTGGTCGAAACCAACCTTTATCGAGGGCCCTCAACACCAACAACCACATAAGAAAATTATCTAGGCTCCATACCAGAATACCACTTTTTATCCTGAAGGAAACGCACATACCCTGAGGGGCGCGACCCCCATAACCTTGCTGCATCTTTTCATGTTTCGACCATTTTCGGGGTGAGAGGTTCGATGAAGTCTCGTCCTACAAAGCTATGCTTTTCACAAAAGCCATGCTTCGATCAACAAAAGATCAGCACTCAGCATGCCACACTACCAAATTGGGAGTATATCACTAATAACCATCAACTACATAACCTCTGAGCTCGTACGTCTCAGAGAAGGGTGTTAAGCTAGGAGAATGAATTATCCGCCACCAAGAAGAAATGTATTTGATAGAAATCAACTTTATATCTCAAAGTGTAATGTCAGACATACATCCATACAAGTCCATCCTAGGTCTGAATGGAACCGAAGGCACTTCGTCCAATTAAGGAAGAAGCCCTTGCAAATCCGGATATCCATAATCTCGACCGGACTCCCTATCACATATGGAGATCTCTATACTGGAGCAACTCAGTGCAGAGACAATCAACATGTAATCTTTTCGTTCTCGAAAATACCCGGTCTTCAAATGCACTTCCATTTCATCGTATCATTATTCAGAATGGGTTTTATCACTTAATGTCCTCTCCCGGCGTAACCGAATAATGAGCGCTTATTTTAAAAACTCATGGATACACAAGTCACAATAAATTTCCATTTATAATCTTTTAAACAAAAGATTCACCATTAAAATTCGATGTGGGTTTCGGATAACCATTTGGAATCCGACACCCTGTCGCATCGAAACTCAAATACTGTTTTAAAGGCCAACAATTTTACTTCAATTCAGAAGTTCACAATCACACAGCAATATATCACACATGTCACAGCTCAAACAAAGCAATTCATATTACAAAGTATCACATATCATCAACCAAATCAAGGTATTCAATAATAACCCAATTATTTATAAGCAAGATTAATGAATTGTGTAATTATAATTAATTAATCATATAATTACTTTCATAATAATTCTTGATTAAAGATTAATTATCCTTAATTATTAATTAATTAATCCTTGATTATTAATTAATTAATCCTTAATTATTAATTAACCTTTAATCATTATTTAATTAACCTTAATTATTAATTAATTAACCTTTAATTTATAATTAGTTAACCTTTAATTAGTTTTAATCAAGTAATTATCCTTTAAGTAATTATCTTTTAATTACTTTCATTAATTAATTCTTCTTTAATTACTTTTATTAATTAATAAATCTTTAATTACTTAAGATTTTAATCAATTAAAAGATAAACCATTTATCTTTATTATTTTAATTATCATATAATCCTTATTTAATAACCTTTGGAAATAGATCATTATTAACACAATAATTAGCTTAAGACCTTTAAGTTGGATTAATGATTTGAAAACATTTCATTTTCTTAATTCCTTACTTAATTACAATAATCAACTTTATTTAAAATAAGCTTTAAAACAAAGATTATGTATATATTAAAACATTTTTAAACTTAATTTCTTTAAAATAATTTATCTTAAACCTTTGATTTATCTCAAACTTAAATCAACATTTATTATTTCAATGGATATAGTTTGAGAAACTGTTTTAAATTTGACTAAGTTTAAATTCTAAAACTTGTATTTTCATTTTTCTTTAAAACTTGATATCATCATAAAAACCCGAGCTAAAACCTAAATCCCCCGAGTTTAATCCCGAGCAACCCGCTTCCTTATTTTCTTCGATTCAAACCCTGTTCGACTTCGAGCTCGACCCCGAGACAAAGTCCTTCTTCCTCAATCAAACAAAGTTACCCAGATACATCATTAACTCGTGCACGTGCACGCCTAATCCACCCACCTCCGATCAACATTCTGATTGCCAGCAAGTCGCTGACCACCTAGCTTAAAATTCCAACCACCCAGAAACCTGAAACGGCGACGAACTCGCGATCGAGCTACTAACCGAAACTTGGAACAACACTCCGATCAATAAATCTGCCTTGCACCAACGATCTAGTTCATCAGAAGCCACGGCACCTCAACTAAAGCCTCGTCGTTCAACTATGCATCTTTTCCCTAGCTCTGGTGTAGTCTGATTCGACGTTGACGACGCAATTGCCTTGAGAACAGAATCGATAGAAAACTAGGTTTAAACCCTAGATCGATCTTGCCCGACCACTACAATCAACTAAAAAATTCACGAGCAATTTTCCACGAATCTCCATCACCCAGGCTACCTCCAGCCATGACCACGACCTCCCTCACCACGCCGATCACCAGAAATCACCAAATGTACCAAAACTGATCAACTTGCAAATGCACATGATTTCCAAACTTAAAAATCATGATTTTAATTTTAAAATTAATATTTTAAGAAGATAAACAAGATCATGCAATCAAAATCCAAGTTTTAATCGACTAAATTTTGAACAAAATTTGATTTTACTGTGTTTTTGTATTCCCAGTAAATCCATTCAATTTCTATACTTAAAAGTATTTTTAAAATTATGATTTTGCAAATTCGAACTTGTTTTATTTAGATAACATAGTCTATAGAGGATTAAAGGGAGAGGTCTGGATTTTTAAACAGGTTTTGAAACCTATAACTTGAACCAGAGAGAACTATGCCTATATAAAGATATGCACAGATAAATATATATATTTGAATGTATACAGACATATTTACATACATTCTAACATTTTTCACAGCTTCAACAAGTTACAGATCAGATTGAAAAGAGTTTACTCACTGATTTAGTTGAACAGAGAAGAAGCCTGGAAGATGTCCTTTAAATTGGAAAACTGGAATTTGTTTCTCTGTTTGATGATGATTTGATTTTCCTAATATTAGAGTTGAATTTGAACTTGATCTTTAGATTGAACTTGTTTGATCAGCTTAGTTGAGGACTTGAAATGGTTGAGGTTGCTTTAATTTTTGATTTCAGGGTTTTCTTTTGATTTTCTTTATTCCTTTCTCTGGTTAATATTTAACACTTGTTATTTACATGAGAATTTGGTTTACATGAGAATTGTTATTTACATGAGGATTTGGTTTACATGAGAATTGTTATTTACATGAGAATTTGGTTTACATGAGAGAGAGGAGATTTACATGAGATTTTATCAAAAGGTTTTCTTTTGATTTTGATTTTTATTTCTTTCAAAAATAAAAAGAAAATAAACAATTGACACTTGTCTTTGCATGAATTAAAATATCAATACTTGTTATTTTTCATAATAAAACTAATACACTTGTTAAACTATATGTTAATATTTTAACACTTATTATTTACATGAGAATTTGGTTTTTATATAATTTATATATTAGATTTCTTTTTAGTTTTATACTTACACACACACACACACATATATGGATGGTTTTTATTAATTTATATTTTATACTTTTTCTTTATTAATATTTATATAATCTTTTAGAGAAATAATTTAAAACTAATTATACATTAATAAAAATCATATATATTATTGTTAAGTCCAATTTATTTTTAAGACATTTTATTTTTGAATTTTCAAATTCAAATTCAAATTACAATGTATTCATATATATATATATATATATATATATATATAAAATCAAACACTTATCTTATTTGTTTTGAAAAATTCAAATTAATTCACAATTAAATTCCAAAATTTATATTAATAACCAAATTAAATTTGATTTAAAAATGGGATCGTTACAGATTCCCCCCTTAAGAAAATTTTGTCCTCGAAATTTGAAAGAGAGAAACAAACAAAGAGTATATGGATATATAAAAGGATAGAAAAATGGTTTACCAGTTTAAGCAGGAATATCCACTCAACACTTAGGGTAGGACTTCGGCATGCTCTCCTCTGTTTCCCAAGTACAATCATTTGGATCACCACTCCATTGAACGTTTACCTGTTTCACCACTCTCAACTGCTTTTCATCTCGATCAATAATCTTCAACGATTCTCTTTTTACTATCAGATTTGGTGTGATCTCCAAATCCTGCTGAGCGACCTCCTCAATGATACGGTTTGGATCGTGCACATATTTTCGAAGATGTGAAACATGAAACACATTATATACGCTAGATAGCCAATTAGGTAACTGCCTTCGATAAGCCAAAGGACCAATCCTCTCAAGTATAGGAAAATGACCAATATATCGTGGTGTCAGCTTACCAGTCTTTCCAAATCTAAAACTCCTTGCATCAGAGATACCTTTAAGAAAACAGAATCTCCAACTTGGAATTCTAAAGTTCTTCTCCTGTAGTCAGCATAACTTTTTTGTCGACTTTGGGCAATTTTCAATTTCTTGCGAATAAAATCAACCTTTTTAGTAGCTTCCTTTATCATATTTGGACCAAGAACAAGCCTATCACCCGACTCAATCCAACACATAGGTGATCTACAAGGACGCCCATACAATTCTTCAAAAGGAGCCATCCTAATACTAGCCTGATAGCTATTATTACATGAAAATTCAACCAGATGCAAATGGTCCTCCCAAGAACCGCCAAAATCAAGATACGAGCACGCAAAAGATCTTCGAAGGTTGGATTTATCCTTTCAGTTTTCCCATCAGACTGCGGGTGGTAAGTAGTACTGAAGTTCAACTTGGTTCCTAGTGCGGCTTGAAATGCCTCCTAAAATCTACTAGTGAAGATCGGTTCATGATCACTCACTATACTGCTTGGTATTCCATGGAGTCTAACAATCTCTTTCACATACAACTCTGCCAAACTCGTTGCCGTTCGGGTAAATTTTACTGGGATAAAGTGGGCAGTCTTGGTCAGACGGTCCATAATAACTCAAATTGCCTCATTACCTTTTTGAGTTCTTGGCAAACCATCTATGAAATCCATAGACACTTGATCCCATTTCCACTTAGGCACTTCCAACGGTTGAAGTAAACCTGCCATCTTTATCTGATCACTCTTGATTTGTTGACAAGTTGCACATCAATTAACATAAATAGATATATCTCTCCTCATTGTTTTCCACCAGGAGGTCCTTTTAATATCACGATACATTTTGTTAACCCCTGGATGGATACTAAGCTTGGACTTGTGACATTCGTCCAAAACTTCTTGTTTGAGGTCTGGGATACCTGGGACACACATCATGCCTTTCAATCTTATAATTCCACAACTATCGATTCCAAAGCTGGAATCTTCACCTTAACGAATTCTCCCATAAATTTCCTAAAGAAACTTGTCTTCTTTCTTCTTACTAGCAACCTTCTCAAGAAGAGTAGGAGTAACAACAAGATAAGCGAGAACAGCATGTCTTCTACTCAAAGCATCGGCTACCACGTTGGCTTTTTCGGGTGTATGTAGAATATCCAGGTCATATGATGCTAGGAATTCCAACCAACGTTGCTGCCTCAGATTCAAATCTTTCTGGGTAAAGTGATATTTTAGAGATTTATGGTCGGTAAACAATTCGATTTTTTCACCTAGAAGATATTGACGCCAGATTTTCAAGGCAAAAATAACAGCCAAGAGCTCAAGATCATGGGTTGGATAGTTTTTCTCATGTGGTCACAATTGTCTACTCGCGTAGGCAATCATTCTACCCTCCTGCATTAGAACAGCACCCACACCTTCACTACATACATCAGTGTACACAGATAAACCATGATTTTCGTTAATAATAGCAAGAATAGGAGCAGTGGTCAACCTTCTCTTCAACTCCTGGAATGCTTCCTCGCACTTCGGAGTCCAATCGAATTTAGCATTCTTCATACACTACACCATATAACCCATTTTGCCACACCCTAATGCAGAAAAATTACCACGGACTTAAGCCGTGGCAATTTTACCACGGTCCAAAGCCGTGGTAAAACAAATTAGCACGGTTGTTGGCCGTGGAAATTTTGGAACGGCGGTAGACCGTTCCAAATTTAACAAAAAAAATTCATACCCCCTCTTTGCATCTCAGAATCGATACACCCTAAGAAGAACCCCATTCCTAAATTAACCCGCGTACGTAAGAAATATTTTCCATCCCATACGCCCTAACCCTCGTCCATTTTCATCCAAATCCCCATCGACGTTCCTTGAATCACCTAGATATATGAATCGCTCCTTGGATCGCGTAAATCAAGTTCTCACTCAAACGTTCTCGAGGTATAAATTCGTCTCTTTTATTAGTATGGTTTGATTCAAAGTTCTTTGATTTAGATTGATTTTTGGTTAGCGTTAGATGTTTAGAATGGACTGACTTTCAATTCCATTGATTTATCAAAGATTTATGGAAGAATAACCAGTTATCAATATTTTGGAAAGTTGCCTTTCAATTCCGCCTTGAATCTAGGGTGATGAGCAGAAGAAGTTGATGTGTTCCCAAAATGAAGTGTTTGTCAAGCTTTAATAAGCAGTAGTCAAACTATATGACTTATAAACTGTGAATTATTGGATATTATGCTTGTTTATTCTTAATGCAATTTGATTGATATTGAACTCAATACCATTGTCAATGTCCATCCTTTGCCTGGAGTGATGAATTCAAAACTTTTTGTTGTTTTTATTTCCCTTAAAGCTGGAGTCATATTTTACTGGTACTCTTTATGGAACGCATCATCGTTAAACACAGAAAAATGTTCATTCGAGAACGTGCTTGTTTGTATTTTTTCATTCATAATTTTGTTGTCATATGAGTTTTGCTTTCATGTTTAGGTGGCCTTTAAACAGGTGATTGCAATTAGCAAATTGTTTTTATAAGAGGATTAATCGATGGTATTTTAGTAACAGAGTTTATTTATTAGTTTTATAAGGCTTATGATGCAACTGGATACATGAGAATGCCCAAATTAAAAGCATACCACTACATTGATTTTGTTTAAAAAATAAAAACTATTTGTCATCTGGAACTACATTGACTATATGGAATCTCAGCTTACGTATATGAGGTGTTTGCTATTTTGATCTTACATTCAGATTCCAATTGTTTCTTACCTATATAATAATTCTAATTAGTGCTTATGAAAATATCTATTGATTTTTATGGAAAGAATAAGGGGAGAAAACATATGTATGGTTGGGTAGTATGGAACTCTACAAAAGTGTGATGCTAATCGGTTGTGACCGAAGTATTAAAATTTTGAAATCTCACAAGCTTTTCACAAATTAGTTTACTTCCTTGTATTACATCTGCAATTTCTATATTTTACACAGGGCCATTTGATTTTATCTCCATAACTCCATTTCACTATAAATAAAACTGATCTTCTTCCATCATGCATTTATTAAAATAACTTTTTTTTTGTAATGATTTGTCCACGGATTCCTAAATCCAGCAATGATTGAATTAGAGAAGAGAAATGGCCTGTAGTGCAATCCCTGTTAACATCATCTTTTACTGGATATGGCACTTCTTTGATAAATCGCAAAATATAACTTATTCATATGTTGTGTAACATATCCAAAAAAAAATTATTTTTCACCACGTACAAAATTTTAGTTTGTATTAATTCCACTCTTTTCTGCAGAAACAAGGAGTGGAATTGATGGTCTTTTAACACTTTGGATCATGTCCAAAAGATGGAGATTTTGAATGGTATTTCAGATATGAAGAATGAATTCCACTCTTTTCTGGTATGTCAGTTCTCTTAAACTAACTTATTACTTGTATTTACAGTACGTATTTGGATGGATCTAAGATATAAATATATATATATGAACCCCAATATTTCTAAACTGAACAGGAAAGAATCATTCAGTTCTATGTGCTTTTAGATGTGTTTAAGCATATTAGGTCTATCACATGGTATAAATATAGAATAGTGTTATCTAAATGCTAATCGTGGGTAGAATTTACTTTCAGATTATCTATAAAAAATTACTCTTTTCTCTTAAATATGGTGAACGCATAAGACATGAAGCTGTTTTCCTACTGAGTTTATGAAAGGATATTGATAGATATTTTATTTTAGCATAGTCTGCCTAGGTATGGCTCTTAGTTTGAATTGTACAAATAGTAACCCCCATTTAAGTATTTTAGCTGATATTTATAAACTTTGGTTGTAAATTGATTTCCTGTGATGAACTGTTGTACAGCTTATGCTTGATTTTCATATCATATTTCACTTATATGCATACATGTATGAATCTTCCAGTTCTAATTTTGCACATCCCATTATAGGTTTATTTTTATAGTTTGTAATTTGATTGACATTTGCAACATGCATTACACTATATTTCCATGCATCCATTATAAGGATAGTTTTACTGATAAACTGCAAATGTATAAATAATTTTAGTTTCATGTATGAGTGGATGTGCACCCGTATTTTATTATAAGGACAGTTTTTCTGATAAACTGCAAATTGTGGAATTTTGACGATGGTAATAATCCACCACCCCCCCCCCCCCCCCAGAAATATGAAAATGGATCAAGGCAGCTTAGGCGGTCAATTTCCGTTGTGAGGCATAGGAGAGGCGGTTTCGAGGTAACTAAATTTAGAAAGAAATTTTTCCCTTTCATGGGTTGGCATTTGCATGTGAATTTGAGTTTCGGTTAGAACATAAAATTTTGTTCGTCCATGTTCAAAATATAAGCAAGCATGAGATCCGTACTTCTTACACAGGAAGATGGTACTTCTTTAATGATGCAAGTTGCAATTATTTTATCCAAAAACCAGCTTCAATCTTTACTACTATATTTGTATGTACACTAACATTTCTATTTTCTAACATATATCTCTACGACGAACGCAACTAGTAGCGATTAGATTTAAAATGTAGCAGCATCATATTAATTTACAGTTTGCTACTCAGAGACTATATATGAATGTTAATGTTTTAAGATAAAATAAGCATAATAAGTCAATTGAAAATTATATTAACCGGAAACAAATGGAGCATCATTACCCATTAAGTAAATCTAACCATGTCAATGAAACCGCTGCTAAGCATTCTCGTGCAACTCAACACTTTCTCGGGCTAAAATGCTAGTACAAAACAGACTTTTCTACCTATATAATGTAAGAGGGAGTCCAAAGAATTTTGTAATAAAAGGTGCTCACATGGAACCAGGTTATTTCACCACTCCAGCTCTTCTGAGGTGTACAAATTTTATAGGAGAAAAGATTTTTTTTATAAGAAACACTTCTATTTTGCAAATTTCAAACCAAGTTTTGGTTATATTTAAGATAGGAAAGAAAGCTTACTTATTTACTAAGCATCTTACGCATTAGTTACTTGCACACTTTAGGATTCGACCAAGCTCTCTGTATTCTTAAGTAAGTTGAAAGTGCAACTCCCACTATTATCTGGATCGTGTAACTACTTGTTTATAAGTAATGATGTATAAGAGTTTGTTAACAGTTGAAAATTCTAGACATGACAATTATATTTCTATTTCTTTATAGTAGAGCTATAATATGATATCATTATTGTTAATATTGCTGTATCGGAAATAGTATCAATATAATACTTTTTGGAATATAATTTATAAATAAAAATAAATTAACTGTTAATAATATTATAAATAACAATTAGCTTAATAATAGGATATAAAGAGAGCATACATAACTAGTTATTTAAATAACTATTATTGACCTATTCACATTTTTGTAGCCCCAACTCTTACTTTCCAGTTTCAACCAAAAATTTGAAATTAATAGCATGATGCGTTAGAATAAAAAGTTATTGATCCACTACCAAATTAAATGCAAATATATAGTTGAAAATATGTAGTAACGCTCGAGGGAGTTTTCCTTTTGTACATTAGTACTACTTTATTATAGAGATTTAGCAATATAAATAGCACAACAAATTTATATCCGTTTGTACATTAGCACTAGAAAGGTTGGTCTACAAAAAGCTACAAGTATGATGTGTATAAATTGTCGCATTCTAGATGATACCAAAATAAATGGTAGGTACTACCAAATAATTTACACAGATAATCAAACCAATTTTCAATAATTGTTCAATAATATGATTTAAAACAGCTTGATTTATTATCATTATACTATAATAATTTATCAGGCAACAATATGAAAAACAACTGGGTTACATGCTAATTAGTGATTACTAAAATCAGTGGGTTGCAGTGATCATTTTTTGTCCAGATTCAGTAAGCCAAATGTTTGTAGTTTAGTGCTGTATTACTATGGTAAGCTTAGGGGTGTCAAATTAACCCCAAAATTTCAAATTGATTTCTATTGGAGAACATCTTAGCCTATTCTTTGTGATAACTAAGGTAACCAGTTAAGAATATCAGGAATTCTTAGTTCTTCGAGAATACCTCCATAGATTAGTTTTTTTTGGATCCATCTAAAATTGTCATAAGAAAATGTAAAAAAATGCATGCATCTGTTAGAATTGATCTCTTTAAAATTGGTGGGAAAAATATATGCATAAGAAAATAAACTACCTGTTTCATGACATTTTGAAACAGCTGAATACAAGAAATAATTTTAGAACTGTGATGCATAACTGAATTTTGTAAGCCTTCATCTTCCATTTTGGTATCATTTGTTTAATCAAATATTTTTCTTCGATATAGGATATTTTGTTCTATGTAAACGGTTCCTATATTCTGCTTTGGTGCAATATGATGAGTACAATTGATCAGGAAAATTTTCATGTCTGATTTGTACCTTTCAAGTAGACAGCCTGTTAAGTCTATATCACACCAATAAAGTCACGGGGAATAACCCTTTCCTGGAAAACTGATGATACTTTAAAGGATTTATTTTTCAAAGTTTAAGTTGACATAAAATGGTACAAAGAGAAGCAAATTTCATGATACATAAAAAAGCACAATAAATTTTGTTATTTCGAGTCCTTTAAATGCAACTTTTATATGATACATTTGATATCTTATGTTTTTTCTTCACAAACTTAATTATTTTTATGCACAGGTGTGGTGCTTGGTCAGTGCTACTGCATGTTGTGGCTTCACTAAGAACTGCAGTCGTTATCTATGACGGTGAATTCAGGAATCATTTCTTTCTTTTTGTTTAGTGTTTATAATGTACAATAGATGTTGTTTACTTGTTTTACTATAAAATGATGGTTTCACTATGAAATGAACTTGTATTATGAACTGAAAGTTGTAAGTTTGTAATCAAGCATTTATAGTAGTTGTATTATAAATTGTGTGCACCATGTAGAATGATGGGTTTGTCATCTATTGCTCATTTTGTATTCACGTTATTTATCCCATGTACTATATTTATTTTGAAACTACATGTAGAATGTCTGTGTATCATGAAACTGCATCTAGGAACGGATTTGAGCTGTGGTTAAAATGGTTATAAGTTGTGGCTGTTTTTAATTTTGCCATGGCTCTGGGCCATGGCAAAATTTTATTTCGCCACGGCCTAGAGCCGTGGCAAAAGTTTGATTTGCCACGGCTCTGGGCCGTGGCAAAATTTTATTTCGCCACGGCCTAGAGCCGTGGCGAAATATTTGCCACTGCCAATTTCGCCACGGCTCAGGGCCGTGGCAAAATTAATTAGCCACGGCTCAAAGCCGTGGCAAAATCGCTTTTCTGGTGTAGTGATAGTCAGCTTAGTTAACAGACCGGTTAGCTTAGAGAAATCGTGGACAAACTTTCTGTAGTGCCCGGCTAATCCCAGAAAACTTCTAACTTCCTTCGGAGTAGTGGGTTGCTTCCAGTCTAAGATGGCGGAAACCTTGCCAAGGTCTATAGAAATTCCCTCTTCGTTAACAATATGTTCGAGAAATCTAACTTCTTTGACCCAAAAATGACAATTAGAAAATTTGGAAAATAGAATGTTCTTTCTAAAAATTTCCAAAACAATTCTCAAGTGTTCGGCATGCTCTTCTTCCGCTTTAGAATAGATCAGAATATCATCAATATATACAAGAACGAATTTATTCAACACTTCTCGGAATACTCGGGTCATTAAGTCTACAAAATATGCGGGGCCATTGGTTAGTCCGAAAAGCATGACTAATTATTCGAAGAACGTATCAGGACCCTTGAAAGCGGTTAAATGAATACAATCTTCGGCAATTCTCAGTTGATGGAATCCTTGGGCTAGATCCATCTTAGAAAATAATCGAGCGCCATGCAACTGATCGAACAGGTCATCAATTCTGGGCAAAGGAAAATTATTTTTAAGGGTTAATTTATTGAGATCGTGGTAGTCTACGCACAATCTCAAGGATCCATCAGACTTGGCTACGAATACAACAGCTGATCCCCAACTGGAACAACTAGGACATATTAATCCTTTCTCCAGCAAATTTCCAGTTTGCTTGACTAGTTCTATTCTTTCCCTTGGTGCCATCCTGCGGCTTGCATGAACAACGGGACGAGCATTAGGAACCAAGTCGATTCTGAATTCAATTTCCCTATGTTGAGATAAAGATTTAACCTCTTCGAATACATTTGGAAATTTCCAAACAATAGGTATAGATTCCAAACTTGGGTCGGGATACCCTAAAGTATACATTAGCTTATCCCTTTTTGGACTTGGGTCCTCATAAGAAATCACAATGAAATTCCCAGTTTTTTTGACCAAAATCGTTCGATTGTTACAATCTAATTTAGCTTCGTATTTCATTAACCAATTCATTCCAAGTAAAATTTCAAATTCATTAAAGTCGAGAACAAAAAGATTGATAGGAAATCGATAACGAGAGTACGAGATAGGAAATTTTCTACAACATAGACAAAGATTCGCAGGGCTACCAACCGGATTCTTCCCGCAAATGGGTTCATCTACGAATTCAGGTTCAAGTTTTAATTCGTTTACGGTTTTTGGGAAATAAAGCTATGTGTGCTCCCGTGTCGACCAGAACTCTAACAACTCTATCGTAAATAAGAAGGTTACCTTCTAAAACTCCTTTTCCTTTGTCTACTCCTGAGGTTGAAGGTTTATCTTTGATCACATACACCTTTGCTACTTGAGCCTGCTTCATTGTTGGGCATTCCTTAACTACATGTCCTGGCTTATGACAGTAATAGCATTCCTTGGCTCCCTGACTTGTCTTCATAGGTTGATCCTTCTTTCCTTGCTTCTTTGGCTTCTTACAACTATTCGAATAATGGCCTTTCTCCAAACAATTGAAACAAGTAACATCCTTTGCCTTATTTTCCTGATTATTCTTCTTCTCCTTGCCTTGCTATGGTTTCTTTCCTCCGAACTTCCTTTTCTTCCAATTCGGATTGCTTGCACTTCCTTTCTCCTCTGGAACTTCCTGTTTATCAAAGGTAGCATATCTATAATCCATATCTATCAAATCATAAAAATATTCCTTCACGTTGGCTATCATCCTTTTATGGAATTTATTGTTCATCCCTCTAATAAATCTTTCATTCTTCTTCAGAGGGGTATTTACCAACTTCGGACCAAACTGAGATAACTCGTTAAACTTATTCAAATATTCTTCAAAAGATAAGCTCCCTTGCTTCAAATCTGTAAACTCCTGGTACATCCTGGAGATACGCCATACGCTGCTCAAACACTTCCTTGAATCGATCCTAAGTAAATTCATCCTCTGGATCAGCTAATGTAATAGTCTCCCACCATGCTAGAGCTTCCTCCTCGAGTTGCCAAGAAGCTATCAACCTCATCTGGTCATCCTCCAACTTCAATCCTTCGAAAATACTTTCACACGATCGAATCCAGGCTTGTGCTTTGATAATAGTTTCCTTGCCTGTAAATGGCTTCCCACCAAGTCTTGCAAAACTTCAATATAAATCATCCAGATTCGGCCGAGGTTAATTAATTTATCAATTTCAGTGTTAACCTCAATTCATTAAATTCAGAATTTATAAATATAATTCCCAATAATTTCATTTAATTAAATAAATTAATAATTATTCCATTCATTATTGTCAAATAGATAAATTTAACATTGGATTCAAAACTATTACATTAATATTCTCACATTCCATCTTAATTTCAAGTAACGTAATATTTAGATATTTTAATTTCATTTAATTGCAATTAATCCCATTATTATAGTTCAACTCCCAATAAATTGATAAATCTTTATTTCCATTCTTTTAATTTCCACAAATTGTCCTATTATAAATAACATTAACATTATTTCCAAATAATATTATAATTACTATTTATTATTATTAATTCATTAATTAATTCAATATCCACGTTTGTTTTCTTGTATTAAATTTACCAAATATACATTTACCCTTTTTCCACTAATTGGGATTTCATTCAAGTTCATAATAATTAACTATAAATAACACTATTGCATTTCACTTTAGTTATTATTTCATTAAATAAATTTCAAAAATTTTATATCTTCTAATATTTATTCATTTACTAATTAAATTAACATTTTTAATTATCGAAATTTACGGGTCGTTACACTCTCCCCCACTCAAAACTTTTCGTCCCCGAAAAGGAAAAGAAGGGTAAAGAAAGAAATAAGTAGTCAATACAACTTATTCAAAATATAAGTTTTATACACAAATAAATTTACAAAGTTTAATAATTTAAAAAATATATATCTATTTATAACCATAAAAAAAATTTATACTTAAATTAATAATGTTTGGAAACATTTTTCAAATTTTTCTAAGTCCAAAATTTATGGAAAATTTCGGTAGAGTCTCCTTTGTACGGGGAGGCTCGAAAGAAAATATAATATCCAATATAACAATATATAACACAATATCTTCCAAAATAATATATCCCAACATGGGAATATATATATATATATATATAATCACGCTAGAAAACCCTAATCCGAGAACGTACCTATTTGTCGGGCAAACACGCTTAATTATGAAACCAAAAGCAGTAGCAATTGCTTCCATAACCTGTATTTCACTTATATAATCCAAAAAGAGTTAACAATTATATAAAATGAAATGTTTAAAGTTGCTTCAACCATAAACAAACAAATCAATACAAACAACAATTACTTGCAACAAGGCATACAACCATCACATAAAATCAACACAAATCAATCATTCACTCATATCAAACAAAACAAATAGTTGTTCGGGTTCAAACTTTAAATTGCATAGAATGAAAATAAACTACTTAGTGCACCATTTACTCAACAGCCCTAGATGAAACTAAATAGATTATTCTTTCATCTAAACAAGTGTAAAGTATCCTTGCCCAAACAACCATAAACTAAACAAACAACAATTTCAAGCAATAGATCAAGTTCATTCTTATTAATTTCATTTCGTACATTTGTCGTTCGATTTCCTTTTCATTCATATAATGATTTATCTTTTAATTCACATTTATTTCTTGCATATTTTCATTTTTATTTATTCATATCAATTAGTTTTCTTTTTATTGTATTACATTCTTTCATTTCTCAATTTCATTTATTTTCATTCGTTTATCTATAGTATTCATGTTCAATTCAGTTACTTAGCATTTCAATTCATTTACTTAGGTTTATAATCATTTATTTATAATATTTACCTTTCTATTATATTAAATTAGTAGCATTTCAATTATACTTAAGTTTATAACAACTACAGCATCAGATTCTTATTTATTAAAGAATTTCATTGAATACTTTCATTACTCAAGTTTTACTTGTAAATTTTTCCATTACATTTTCTTTTATCATTTTAACTTTTTATAGTTGGTAAGTTATGCATATGTTAAAGAACGCAATTGAAAATTATAAAAGTTTATCTCAGTTCTTTTTAAATTAATTTAATGTCCAAAAATCCCATCTTTTGTTCTATAGGCTACAATTTCAACTTTCTTGAAATTTCATTTATAATTAGCATTAAATCTATTATTTCATTTTGAGGTTCCAATTGTTTATTTGTTACATTCGATTTCACTAAAATAATTGAAACTATTGATTATAAAAAACTTAAAAACTAAGTACGGGGTTAAATTTCAAATCATTTTAAAATAATAGATAAATATATACTGACAACTTATATATCTAATTATATTTAAAACAATTTAAAATTTATATTTGTTTATCGAAATAAATCTGTAGTAAAACTACTACAATGGCCTTTCCACTTCGAAACTCGAAAATGAATGTCGATGATGCATGCACTCATCACCGAAATTATTTTCCAACGATAGAGAGGGGAGTACATAACTTATTTCTTTTCAAAGTTTCATTAAAACGCTTATTTCAAATTATACTGAAGTATTTATATTAGAAAATACTTCTAAATAATATCATTATTATATTCCAAAATCATTTGAAAGAGATTTTCAAAACCCCGGACTCAAGTTCTAAATTTCCAGTTTATTCTCATTTATTTAGCTTTCAAATTTAATTTCAACCAATATCTACAATTTCACTACCTAACAACCAATATATTACAACTAAATATAATCTTTACAAAAAAATTATTTTATACATAGAAAATATAATAGGCAATATTATTTCATTCACCTATATTCAAACAAATATTATGTCGGTCTGTCCTATTAAGTGTTTAGAAATCCCTATTGATATCATAGCGTCCTATGCACCAACCAGAATTTATAAATACAAAACGGAACAAATTAACACAATATTAAAACCATTTTTAATACTAACAAATACGCTCTCTCATATATATACGCTCAACGACTCATTATAGGGTATCACTACCCTATAAATAAAGAGTCAGACCCCATAAAGCTAAGGTTTATCGCTAAACTAAAGCTCTGATACCAGATGTAACATTCCATCATTTTGTATGTTTTAAATCGACGATAAACCACACATGTCTGACTCAAACCATACAAAAGGGCGAATTGTTATTGGGGTGAATAAGAAAAGCAGAGAAAGAAATAAAACAAAACAGAATCTCACAGCGAAACGATAAAATATAATAATCAAATAAACAGTTCATGAAATTGTTTACAAAATATTCGATTATATTTATACAATACATATCAGCGCTATACATATCAGAGAATAATAATTAATGCAGTGGAGTACACTAGTGTAGAGGAATATAATAAATAGTAATAATTATTCTTCGTCTGCGTCCTCCAGAAAATAGGTCTTCAAACCGTGAAATGCTCATACTGACCCGAGCGAATTAAAAAGACAAAACACTCGAGTCAGAACTAAAAGATCTTATGTAAGTTAAATCAATGGTAAATAATATGAGTGGAATGGCGTCAGAGATGTTTACTGGATTTGACATCTCCTATCCAGTGTCAAACGTGAGTGCAGTAAATTAAGAGATGCTTGGAATTCACATCTCCTAAGGATTCATTAAACTATTTACTATGTAGTAATATTTCGCTATTATAATAATGTCTATAGTAAAATGAACTTACTTTTAAATAGCATTAAGGTTTTACATTTTCCACCTTAACATGTAATAGTCCAAGTAGTCCATCCAGTATCAGCGCATCTCCAGATCTGGAGACTACCCTAAATACTCCACGGGCTACGGGAGAAATCCAAACTTGTACAAGGCGCGCTAGGGTAGGTGACACGGCACACAAGGCAATGCTATGGTAGATATACCAATTACTATCCGGACTGGTGGTTATGCATAGCGCGCAGCTACCGCCCACCTTGAGCCACACCCCCAAAATCAAAAATCAAAAGTGGCCTCTAAATTAATCTCAAAGTCAGAATATAATATCGATGGAGTGTGTCCGACAAGAGGAGCTACCTCACTAGCCCGGAATCGCTCTTGTTTTAGCCACCTTATGCCAACTCACGGGAGTCGGGTCCACGTATATACCTCAAGGAAACGCCACTGTCATCCTACTTCATTCTGGAATCTCCACCGTGTACACGGATGTTAAAGTGGTTTTTGGAGTTGGCAGAGAGTGACAACTTCTGATCCTGGTCTCTTTAACAACCAAACGTTATTATGACACCACGGTCATTTCAAAATAATTTATATTTCAAAACCAGAATATAATATTCATTTCAAAACCATATAAATACGACATCATTTCCCCTTTAAAAACCAAATCAATATTATATAATTTATTTCAAATATATCTTTTTCTAAAACCATAACACTTTCAAAGTTATAATATTTCGAAACCAAACACTTGAAATATAACCTTTCAAACATAATACTTTGAACTTCATAGATTTGGAACATAGCTACACCACTTAAATGGCTTAAATATTAAATTACCTTATATAATAAAATAGCTTCTTCAATTTCACAAATCAATTCCAAATACAGATTTGAACCCCTAAATAAACCATTTCAATTTCCATATATATCAAATCTTTAAATATTCCACCATTTCAAACTAATTCTTTGATAATTCCATATATATCAAATGCAATTACTATTATTTAGATTTGAAATGTTTACTTAATAGATCCAGTATCATTTAAGTAAAACTTTTAAATTCCAAATAATTGGATATTCTTTCAATTTATTTAACTTAATATATTCATTTAAATCAACTTGATATTCATTTAAATCACTCTAAACAAAAATCAAGTTATAAAAATCATACCCTTTAAAACCTCAATTTTTATTTAAATTTCAGATCAAATTTATTCGAGTATAATTCATAAATAATTTAATTCAACTCAATGTCATATTTATCTTCCAACTTCAAATTTATTTAAGTCATTATAAACTCTATATACAATATAATTTAAGTAGATACTTAATCATATTATATAAAAACAATCAAACTTTATCATTTAACTTATTTTATATTTCAAAACAAATTTATACAGCTAAAAATCAATAATAAAATAACATTTATATAACATCTAAAATCAATACTTATATAACCCATATATTTCTTTACAAAACCATAGAAATCATTTCAAAATATTTTTATATATAGACCACGGTGTGTATATAAAATTTTCTACCCTATGGTCAAGTGGTACGGATATTTATCATTTCAATCCGTAATTTAAAATAAAAATATGGTTATATATCATTTCAAACTGCAATCCCGAATGAGATAAAAATCCATACAACTTGCAGTTTATAACAATATAACATACAACATCCATTCATCCAATATCAATCATCAACCATTTATCACAATCATCATCCAATTAAATCAATAACATCAATATAAACAGATAATAAACAATAGGTATTTACTGTTAGTTTATACTCAGTAATAAATTAAATAACAATTTAACTGGTAGTTTATATGCAATAATAAATTAAATAACAATTTAATTAAATAAAATTCAATTTAACTAGAATGATGATAAAAATATGCCAAATAGTCAAAAATAAATTTCTAATCACAGCAAAAATTAATTTTAACACACATAAGAAATTTTAGAAGTTGTGAGTGGGTTAAAACACTTACCTTTTGAATTTAAATTGAATTTAAATCCAATTTAAACCAAAAATTTGAACAGTCTCAGAATCTGCCCAAACCATCGTCATAATATTCGAAATTCCAATGCGTGCCTAGCGGAGAAAACCACGCATGAAACGAACCTCGTATGTAAGAGATATTAGCATTAGAAGTTATACGAGTGTATATATATATATAAATGAAATAAAATAAAATAAAACGAATTCACCCCGTCATCACCTTCTCTACGCAGCCGAAACCAGAATCTCGAACACGAACCATGTTAAACCCTAGAAACCGCCGTCACTACATCGTGTCCCCAGGCCGTCGAGGCCACGCCGCCGTCGCCCCAGGTGCCACGCCACCTCATATGCCTCGCGTGACCCGCCCCGACCACTACCGGCGTCTACATCACCCAGCCGCCGTATGCAATTCGAACCCTAGTTGAATTTTAATGCTCAATCTAGCCGTTGAACAGCCCTGCAAACTGTACCGATGGACTACGCGCTTGCCTCTCTACGCATCAGTGCCGATGAATCGACGATCGGTCGAGGTTCATTGGAGAGTGATGAATGGTCGATAATATTTCATCAATTTCCAGCCACCTCGAAACTCAAATTGAAAAATGAATCATATATTTGACTTGCGCTCGTCGAGAGCTTCAAATCCATATATAAGTCGTTATAGTTTGTGGAGTTTGAATTTTTGATTTGGTTTTGAATTACAATTGGATTTGGAATTGAGAATTTGTTTGTCTACCATTGAGGAGGAGAGACAGCTGAATTGTACATACAAAAATGAGGAATAAGAAATAGGCTAGAGTTTATAACAGGGTATTTATAGACAAAGCTGAAAATAGAATAGATGGACACGATTGATTTACACGTTGAACGATAAAATGGCCCAAAAAGCCTGTTCTGACTCCGGAACGAAATTGGATCAACCCATATATCAAAATAGATGTTTTTGAGTATTTTAAAATCAATGGAACTGGTTTCAAGTCCAAATTCCATCGTATGAAGAAGTTATGATAAAATCAAGTTATTTCGAATTGATTTTAGTTGATTTCAATTTCATTAATTTCAAGGCGTTTCGAGTCTGTTCGATCAAACGACAAGTCCGATCGCTACGAAACTTGAAATCCTACAATAATTCATCGTTACGGATCCGATGAAACTAGTTTCGTAGAAATCCGAGTCAGTTACCAAAATGGCTATTTTTCAGTTAATTAAATAAATTAATAATTAATTAATTAAATCAAATTTTCAATTTCAATTCTATAACTGACAATTTTAATCATTTTTAAATTTCTTAATCATTTATACGAATTTAAACAATTTATATGTCCATTTAGAGTTAATTAATTTATCAATTTCAGTGTTAACCTCAATTCATTAAATTCAGAATTTATAAATATAGTTCCCAATAATTCCATTTAATTAAATAAATTAATAATTATTCCATTCATTATTGTCAAATAGATAGATTTAACATTGGATTCAAAATTATTACATTAATATTCTCACATTCCATCTTAATTTCAAATAACGTAATATTTAGATATATTAATTTCATTTAATTGCAATTAATCCAATTATTATAGTTCAAATCCCAATAAATTGATAAATCTTTATTTCCGTTCTTTTAAATTCCACAAACTATTCTATTATAAATAACATTAACATTGTTTCCAAATAATAATATAATTACTATTTATTATTATTAATTCATTAATTAATTCAATATCCACGTTTGTTTTCTTGTATTAAATTTATTACCAAGTATACATTTACCCTTTTTCAACTAATTGGGATTTCATTTAAGTTTATAATAATTAACTATAAAAAACATTGTTGCATTTCACTTTAGTTATTATTTCATTAAATAAATTACAAAAATTTTATATCTTCCAATATTTATTCACAATTACTAAGTAAATTAACATTTTTAATTATCGAAATTTACAGGTCGTTATAATTTATTTCCACTGAAAATTTTGTCGAGTTCGAATACTTCAAAATAATTTAAATCACTTATCCAAAAATATATACTTGGAAACATTTAATATAAAAGATATTTCTAAACACTTATTTAAATATTAGTTATGAAAATATTACACTAATATCTCATATAAACTTTAAGCCCAAACTAATAAAATTATTAGATAGAGTATAACTAGTTAAAAAATCATTTTCTAAATCAAATATCAATTACATCTTTAAAATAATCACTTCTACAATTTACTTGATAAATATTTACTTTAAAGATTTAAAAACAATTTATGAAAATAATTTTTCCAAAACATCCTTTTTAAACCAACCTCAAAACTTTCAATTTATATTTATAAGCTACTTTGAAAACATAATCAGCTTTCTAGGGAAAATACACTTTCCATTTCAAAATGGTCCATTTAAATCAATTAATAAATCCTTCTTGATTTATTTTAAATTTACGTTCCAAACTCGTAAATTTTCTTTCCACACTTTTAAAAATAATCCAATATTTATGTTTAAAATAAATTTCCCATTCCTTTATAATTTCCCATTGTGAATTTAAATTTCCAAATATCCACTGATATACGATTTTTAAATCAATTTTCCAATATTCACTTTCGAATACCAAATCAAATTCCAAATTGATTTCCAAATTTATTTTCAAACACTAAACAAATTCCAAATTGATTTCTAAAATCACTATCTTTTAAAATAAATTCCTTTATTTCTCCCAAACTATTTAAAATCCAAATTTTAAGTAAATTCTTCAACTTTCACACAATATTACTCAAAATCCATTTATTAAAATCTTTTTCCCATATTTTGGAATTTATTCGATAAGATTACAAAAATCTACTTTTATACTTTTAAATTCCTTCTTTTAAATTTATTCAATTCTCTAAAATTAATTTACTCAAAATTTTCTACTTTAATTTCCAAAAATCTAATTATATATTTCTAGCATCCTACGATACCAACAATATATTCGGCCAAACCATAGCCTTCAATGATTTCAATCACCAATATAATCATTCACAGTTTACCAATAAATCACAACACAACATATATAATAAATTCAACAATTTGAGGAATCCAACTGGATCCCTCCAACCTATTTTTCTGCATCCATAGATGTTAGCACAATAATTAAATACTAATTCCACTTCGAGGTGGAATATCACGGTATATGGGATTTTATCATATCATCCGCTATTATGCGGCGCATAGGGTCTCATCCGCTACATAATGTGGGAAACCAATCACTCCAATATATATACTATCATATATACTATCATAACCAAACAATCAATCAATAATTGAACTTCTAATTATTTCAATTGAGTGAGAAGATCTCACCTTTGATTACGCATGCAACCCATTTCCAATCCAACTTGTTTTCACAATTTTTTTTTGACCTTGTATAAACAATTCATACAAGTTATTAATATTCGAATAAATCGAACGATTTAAATTTCCATTTGATAATTTTAATTAACCAATGATTTTTTTATTTTAAACTAACACTTTTAATTTTTTCTAAACCAATTCCTTTTAATAAATTTATTTAACCAAAAATTAAATTTAAAACTAAATTTTCTTTAATAAATTATTTTTAGTAACCAACATAATTGATTAACCAGTTAAACAAATTATTTCCATAATATATAAATAAATTGGTAAATTTAAAACATACATTTATTTTCTTTTGAAACTTCATATATATATACATACATACATATAATATTTATATATATATAAATCTAATTTTTATATAAACCAAGCATTTTAAAAAATTTCCATTTCAAAAAAAAGTTATCTCCATATATTTATATTCATTGTTTTACAAATAAAAATATGTAAACATTATTTGATGTTTCACTGTTTATCTTCCTCTATATATATTTTATTTAAAACAAAAATAAATTTGTACAAAATAAAAATAAAATCGAATACCTCAAATCAACGCCGACGTTGGCAATCATGCCTCGACCTCATGCTCGCGACCACGAACCATCCTCGCACCCCTCCCATTTCTCTTCCTTGATCGCCTCGCGAACCCATCTAACAACGCGACCTCTACCAGCGCCAGCAATCGAGCCGCCATTATTCAAACATGCCTTTGCACCTACCTCGCGACAGTGGTCCTGCTGACCCTTTGATTCGATCGCGCCGCCCCTTCTCGAGCGTGGCGACTTCGATTCCAGAACTCAAAGTGGAGAGCACGAACTTAAAATGTTTTGAAATTATTTTGGGATTTTGATTTCCCTTTGATTTCGCATTCGATTTCGAACTGGGAGATAAAAAGGAGGAAGACGAGAATTTAACCAAGCTTCGCTCTGCTATTACTCTTTCTATTAGGGTTGAATGATTTGATTCGAAAATAAGGAGGAGGACACAACATTGATTCGTTTATTATTTTCTCCGATTATTTTGAAGAGGAAGAAGTCTCCTTTTCTTTTGTTATTTATTGTAATACTAATTTTATTTTTAGGAGAACATGCGTGTGAAATTCCATAAAAAATAAAACATGTGTTTAACATTCCACTACATGTTTGAGTTTGGCACAATACTTCGATTATATCATTTATGTTTAAATTAAATTCAAATCGTCTCGGTTTCTGTAACTCACAATCTTGATCTCCAATCGAGGCATGCCGCTAGGCGTTTATAATGTTAGACCCCTATTCCAAACGTAATGGAAAAGGTTTCGATTCCAAACTCGATCGTATGGAGAAGATAGCTTTTTGAACCAGTTATTAAATTAAATTTCGATATAATTTTCAACGCGTTTGCTCATCGTACGGCCAAAGGATTACTCCAAACACTACAAAGATTAAAATCCGATAATAATACAATATTACAGATCAAATGGAACTGGTTTCGTCAAATTCTGAGACTGTGCATGGGAAGGCTATTTTTAAATATCGATTTTAACGATAAAATTTCAGAATTGATCAAACACTTCAAATTTCAATTTTTAACACTTCTATTATCTTCACTATTATCAATATAAATTTTCTAAGCCTTTAAAATATTTTCAACCAGCTTAAAAATCAAGATTCAATATTTAACCCAATTTCAAATTACTAAATTTAATAATTTAATTGTCCAAATAAACTCTGATATTTGAAATTCAAGTTGAACTAATTTTCAAATATTAAAATTCAATTAAATATTTCAATTTCAAATGTTCAAAATTCTAGATCGTGACAGCTTTATATTTAGAACTCTAATTTACACCTGAAATTCAAACATTTACATTCAAAATCGACATTTGCGAAACCTGTACGTATTTGTATCTAGAGTTCAAAATACTTTCCTATGAAACTTATATGCTTGAAACTTACATTTTAGTCACATACTCTTTTAAAAAAAATTGATGAATATAAAATTGGTATACATCTGAGACCATATACCTAAACCTATACCTGCTCGTATTAAAACGTATACATATCATTTTTAGAAACTTGACATGAATTCATGTACTCAAAACAAACATATGTAATGACCCAAAATTTTGGTCGTTTAATTTCGAATGTTTAATTTATTTTAAATGTTAAATTGGAATTATTAATTGATTTTAAATATGGAAGAATCGGTGAAATAGTTTAACATTTCAAATATAGCGATTTAATAGGTTTGGTAAATAGTAATTTAATCATGGAAATTGGGTGAAAATGGGAATCTGGAGTTATATATGAATAGAAGTGATTTCTAAGTTGAATTAAAACTCTATTTGAATTAGAGTGACTTTTGAATGGAATTAAACGTATGACAAATTTAAAGTTTGAAACTTATATATTAATTTAATAGTGAAATTAATATATGGTAATAGTGTAAATGATGGGATTTTGGTTTAATATAAATAAGAATAATTCCTAATGTGGATATAAATTCTATTTGAGTTATAATGGAGTTAGTAAGTTTTAAAAATTGAAATTTTAAACGATTTCGACGATTTTGGAAATTGCTTGATATAATCGATGAGTTAAAATACCTTATGGGGCACAGTCTCAGAATTCAACAAAACTAGTTCCATAGGATCCGTAATAGTTTATTATTATCGGATTTCAAATTTTGTAGCGTTTGGAGTTACCGTTTGGTCATACGAGATAGAAACGCGCTGAATTTAATTTTAAAATTTTAATATTTTAATTCGATTTGAAAGCTATATTCCACATATGATTGAATTAGTCCCCGAAACATATTCCATTGTGTTTGGAATAGGGGTAAAATATTATAAACGCCAGGTGGCACGTCTCATTTGGAGTTCGTTCGGGAAAGCACGTAATTTGTGAAAATAATAATTTAATAATATATGCCCTATATATACACCCTCCGGAACAGTAGAACCCTAGCATGTTAGGGCCAGCCGCCTCTAACAAAAGAATAGCCTAAAAAAATTTATGGGGAATTTTACTCGAAGGACAAACTTTGCAGCCTAATTAGTTTTTAGGACACACATCCACATAAATTAATTTCAAGGCCAAAGTCGGCAGGATAATTACTTTTGAGGACAAAGTCAGTAGTCCAATTTTTTTCTCCAATTTTTTTCAAGGACATAGTATCATAGGTTTGTAGGCCTTAGAAACTAATTATTTTGCATTTTGTCCGTAAAAGTAATTATTTCAGTTGTTTGTCCTTGAAACTAATTGCACTTGCTAAAGAGGCCATTGTGGATAATTTCCACAAATTTTATCTTTTACCTCTAATCTCTCCCAATCCATCGAGTATTATCAAAAACTTCCTAAACGATAATCAAGAGCTCGGTGAGAACTTCCCGTCCATACGGCGATGATCGTGATTGGCGCAGCTGGGAGGGAGGAAAGGAGTCGCGTTCGTTTCCATTCAAGCTTGATTTTCTTGGCCTAGGGACGACCGAGTTCATCGTGTTGATAGCATGGGTGCGGTGGGGGTAGACGCGCATTGGGGTGGTCTCTGATCGACGATTAGATGACGGTGGAAGGAGCGGCATCGAGTGGATGAGGCTGCGTAATGGGTTCGAGAATGAAGTTGGACCTGAAGGCGTTGTGTGATTTAGAAATTGAGTTGAACGGCCTTGTTTTATGTAGCTTAACGAATGGCCAGATCTATTAGGTTATAAAAAAGTTGAAATCTATTTATATAAATTTATATTCAAACCTTAAAATTTTGTATCTTTGTCATACGAGGTCGAAATCAGACGAAACAAGCGGCGACAGAATCATGGCGACGTGCACTACGCTCAGGAGCAGAATTGGTGACGATCGAAGCTAGTTAAAATTTTAGGTTAAATCAAACGTGTTTGATCTAATTTAAAAATTGAATGTCGTCAAATATAAAACTCAAGGTGAGTTAATCTCACTCAATTTTGGACTGTTGGCTTTAATTTTAAATAGTTAAAATTAATTAATGATTGATTGAATAAATTAATAAATTATTATCAGTTGGATGTGATATTATACATAATTGTATATATATATATTGGAGTGATTGATATTCCTGCATATATGTAGTGGATGAGACCCTATGCGCTCCGTATAATAGCGGATGACCCTATATACCACAATATTCTGCCTCGAAGCAGAGTTGGTATTTTTATGTTGTGCTAACATCTGTGGATGCAGGGAAACGAGTTGGAGGGGGTCCAACTAGATTCCTCAAAAATGTTGAATTTAATTGCATATATAGTGATATATGTTTGTTTGAATAAATCGGTGATAGATTATTATGTGATTTGAATTCATTGGATGTTATGGCAGTTAACTTGGATTTTTGGTGCTTTTAAAATACCAATAAAATATGGTTTAAATTGGTAAAGAATTGTAAAAAGGGATTTCGAACTAAAATGTTTATATAGAGTTTTTGGGTAAATCTATTGGATAAAGTAAATGGTTTTGGAATTGTAATGTAACTATTTCGGGCTATTGTGAACAGGGATTTTGGAATAAAGTTTATAAAAGGATTTTTATAATAAATGCTTAAGTGACACTTGTTTTGAATAAAGGAGGTTTTAAAATCGAGATTTTTAATATATCGAAAGAAGAGAAGTGGATTAGGAAATAAGTATAAAATTGGTTATACTGGAGTTCAAGTAAGGATTCCAAATTTACGAAGTGAAATTAGAATCGAAAAAATTAGGCTTGTTTTAAAAAAGAGGATTTTTAATTATTAACCGGTAATTTTAAAAATGTTAAAAACATTCCAAAAACTAGTTATTTAATTATTTTAAATTGTTAAAGCATATTTAATTATTAATTAGTTACCTTATAATGATTGTAAAGGATTTATTTTTATGTAAGAAATAGTCGGCATTTTTGTTTTAAAGGATAAATTGTTAAATATTAATAGGGCTTGTATAATAACTTTTATCCAAGTATTTTTGCCTCGATTAAACTTAAAAATTTATTTTAGAATTTATAACCATTATTTTGAGATAAATTATTAAACAAAGTTTTCGGGAAGTAATGGTATACTCGCATGGCGAAATTGGAGGCAGTGAGTGCCTGCAGTTAAGTCTTGGATTTTTCTAGGATAGAGATGTAACCATTGAGCTGTGAATTCATGGTTTGATATCGCAGTGGTACTTTCCATATTATTTTTAAAGGGTTTTCAAATATTTTTGGAAAAAGATACTTTGTGAACATACTGAATTCGATAAGATAAGTGCATGACCTTTGATAAAGAGATTTAATTTATTTAAAATTTAGACTAAATAAGACTTTGTTTTTTCAGTGAAAATGAAGTATTTGGTTGAATTGATTATTTATTTGATAGTTAAATAACCTACCATCAAATCTAGACCTAAATATAACTTTGGAAACATCTAGGAGAAATACGGGAATTATACAATACAGTTACCATTTGAGGTGCTATACTGTATGTGTAAACTTGTTTCATTCTTCTAGAACGACGTTAAGGAAATCCGTCCACTAATGGTTAGGAGGTGATCTCCGATCTTATTTTCATTTGTTTATTTCCTAAAGAACCGGGGTTGAGTTTACCGGAAATAGCGGAGTTGTTTTCGAAGAGACCGAGATCGGGTAAGTTATCCGAAAACTACTTCGATCCAACGAGTATGTTTCCGAAATGAAGACAAGAGCATGGATTCGAAGATGGAGCAGTAAGTGCAAGGGCTAATCGCTACTCATCCTGAGGGTGATTTCAAAATGGATGTAGTAGGAATAGTGCCTTCGGTTCCGTTTGGACCCAAAACGGACTTGTATGGATGAGCACTATCAGTACATTGTCATTGGAGGACAATGAGCATTCTAAGTGAAAATTCCTTAAAAGGTAATCGTAGCCTCTAGCCTCATCAACCGAGAATGACTGAAAAGCAGGAGAGATGCAGCAATGCTAAGTGGGTGGCACCCAAGTAGGGTATGTTTATCACCTTTCTAGATACCCTTGGATATTATTAATACAATCTATGGAAGGAGCTCGGAAAAGGGTAGGAACACCCGAGGTGATAGCACATCGGTCTATCCAATTTAGGGATAGTCCGGTCTTGTGTAGTAGGGGATCCGGGCATGGTCCTCGGTAGGCTGTTCTAAACATGTACTGTGACAGGCGATACCCCAATGCTTATTCATTCAGATGGAATCCTTTCTCCAATAAGCGTCGTACAGTTTTGATTGTGCCCAACTATGCTGAAACGTGAGATGCAAGCATTTCTGCTATTTGAATAAGTATTTGTATTAAGACACTATCATAATATCAGAAGATTTTGATATAAAATATTTTGGTTGTCGTAAGGTAAAAACCCGTCGTGTTTATGTGGCGTGGTCTTACGAGATACCTTTGATTTTCAAAGGATTTGATAACTTTAATAATCCGAGTTGAGTGTGTTTTCTCACACTGGTTTTCCAGACTGACTCGGGTGTTATTTTATTATAATGCTCGAGTCAGACCGAGTATTATATGTTCAGTTAGGATACTATGGAGCTCAGGAGACGAGCTGGATGGCGAAGACGTATTACTCGTATTTGATTTTATTCCGCTGTAGTGCTTGTTTGAAATTATCAGCAAATTGTGAGGGCAGGTTGTTATAACTGTCAAGGCTGGTAATTATTAATTTGTGTACTCTAATGTGAGAAATATATATTACAGTTTTGATTTGTGTAAAGAACTATTATATTATATGTTATTCAGTCCGATGTGAGATTCAGTTTTGTTTAGTTTCTTCTTTCTTCTACCTACTTTCTTTCCCCTCAACAATCTGTCTTTCCGGCACTCGATCGTTCGACATGTTATACAATGAGCGTATTTATGTCAATTTTTGAGGGATGATAAAGGCGGGTCGTCACAACATATTTGTACCCTATAAATATGAACCTATTATGTATGTTTAAACTTGATATACCTGATACTTATACGTTTGAACTGTGAAAACAAATATTTATTTGAAACCATACATATACAAGAGATCTGATATCCAAAACTGGTATTTATAAAACAAGATTAATTTTTTTCAAAATTTTATATATTTCAAAATATATATGTTTCACGATTATACATATAAAACTCGCATATATCCCATCACTCATATACATTAAATTGCGTACTTCTAAAAACTCATATGTATACATACCCAAAGTCCATATATAAACTATAAATCTTTAAACTATAACACACGTAGAATGTTATGTATTTGAAATTTAGATATAAGCATAAAAATTTCATACTCCTAGAATAAGATATACATGAAACTTTGTGCATTTATGTTTGAAACTGCATCTTCGAAATTCAATATACCCAAATCGTATATATTTAAAACCATATATCTTTTAGATTTTATATGCCCAAAACCATGTATATATCCAAAACTGAAATAGATTCAAAAGCTCTTACTCGTATACAAGGTTTTATACCTCCAAAGACGCTCATCTTTGTGTATTTGATACCTATACTCACAAAAATCACTTTATATATCTAATACTGTTATTTTTGAAACCACGGATATATGAATTCTTTTGTATCTTCGAAAATCATGTATTTTCAAAATCACTCTTGTATATACTTCAAAATAATATATAAACAAACATCTCTAAAAGCTAGTGTATTTGATATTGATATTCAAAACCACTGATAGATGTATAATATTCTTATCCCTAAGAACAGACTAGAAATCCTACTTGTTTCAATTTTATTTATTCATAGCTACAATTTTCGAAAAATAAATCAAAAGTAAAATCAAATTATAAAGGTGGTTTTTATCTCTTAATTAATGCAAAATTCAGAGGTAGATTAAGTTAAATCTAGGAGCTTTGTTCATCATCCAAGGTGCTACTTTTTGAGTACATCCTAAGGTGATTCTTAATTTTATTTATTCACATAATAGTGATGCTTATATGGTATGAATCTTTTACATGCTATGTATCATATGTTTATGTATTTATTTTGTAATATAAATCAGTTCTACTTTTGCACACCTCAGTAATTAATTGTTCATCATGTTAATTTAATTTGGGTCCCCCTCTATACTATTTCTCAACTAATTAAATGATAATTGTGTTATCATCTCATATGATTGGTTGTCTATATTGCTTGTATATTTTGGATCTGAATTTTATAATAAATTTACATATGCCTAAGTTGTCCAATCTATTTTTGTTACTGTTTTGGAATCAAATTTTGATTGAATACTTCATGCTTGTGTGCGTGTTACATGGTTATTTAAATATATATTTTTGAAAACAATTTGATTAGTTTTTTAATTAATTTTGATTGGAACTATTTTTGACTAAAAACAACTTTAATCATTTGAACTCATCTTTAAAATAAATATATTTGTTGCACGAATGTTTTTGAGTATATTTATGTTAGTTATTATTCACATAAATGAAAATATATTTCGTTTTAAATTCGTAAGTGGACTTCTATATAAAATCTTAAATCATTTGATTTCTTCCTAAATTGTAAATTGGATTTAATTTGTTAACTTCAATTTCTATATGTAAATTTTAGATTGCAATCTGTACATACACATGCTTTTTAAATATAAAACATAGTTTACAATTATTTATACATGGACTTATGTGTGTGTATGTTATTTTTACTTAAATTTAATAAAATGGACTTTTATGCAAAACTATAAAATTCATTTAAAACCTTTTATTAATTATATATTTATCATAATATTTATGTACTTTTTAAATCAAAACTTTGGACAACATTGGCATATATAAAGGGAAAATAGGTCTGTTGCAGTGTAATCCCAACACCTACATAAGGTTCTATTAGCAATGTACACTTCATATCTGTAGCACGTACACTTTACAAAAATAGTGTATTTTATATACTTATTAAAATAAAAAGCAAATACTTCCTTAAAAATTAAATAAAATAAATTGTATATTTAACATATTTTAGATTGGATCTAAAATCCATGTGGGCTTCATAGACTCGACAAAATTCAAAATATTTATTTTTAAATTCACTGGTTTAACCTGCTTTCGACTGGCCTAGTTTCTTCATGTCAAGAGACCGAATCGTATACTAGAGGATCTTTTGCAAGTTTGCATTCTTTATTTTGGAGGTTCGTGCGATGTTCATTTGCACTTAGTGGGGTTCACATACAAGAATAATTATCAATCGAGCATTGGTATGGCACCATCTGAGTCAATATATGGTTGATCAAGCAATACTGTGATGACCCAAAATTTCACCACATTAATTTTCGAATATTTAGTTAATTTTAAATATTCAAACAATAGGTTTATAATTAAAATAAAAACTCTTTTAAATAATAAATATTGAATATAAAATAGTTTTCAGTTTACAGACATATTTAGTTTGAAGAAAAATGGAAAATGTGGACGAATTTGTTTTTCGAATTTTCGACTTTACATCTGCTGAAATTTATCGAAAACATTGTGAATTCTTTAGCATAAGTATACACATTTATATATGAGTTAGTATATGTATATATGTTGTATTAGTATATGCATATATGTATTCATACCTAAGTATATAAAGTTTAAAATATAAATTTAGTAAAAAGTACACATCGCGTCACATGAAACATGTTTAAACATTAGTACATATGTAATTAAATGGATGTTTTCTTATGAAGAGAGGGGAGATGGACAAGAAGGTAGCTAAAGGACAAAGGCATTTAGGTAATTCACTTTGTTCTCTTGCTTATAAATACCCCTTTTACTTATTCAATTTCACCTCTTTTACTTTTGTGGTATTTTTTCATAGCTTAATCAAATAGAGAATTTAATTTTTTCAAACCTTAGCGAATTCCAGTGGCTACAATTTTTATTGGTACAACTTCTTCCAATTTTGAGCTTAACCATGTCTAAATCTCATTTTTTATAGAGCATTTTCGGACCCAGAATTTCAAGTCCGAAATAGTCCTTCTTATTTTGACCATATCTTCTTTAAAACTAATCCAAATTGAGTGATTATTTTTTTTAAATTGTAGATAAAAGAATTTTCTAAAACTTTCCTTTTTACCGTACTATCAAAATCCAAGAGTAAAGTAGAAAAACTACTTGGAAAATGACATATTTTTGAGTTTATTTTTTAGAGTTTGATGATTATCCAAAGTCACTCCACATTACCAAAACAAGTTTCACTTCCTTCTTTCAAGGCCATTCCTACCTAGTGTATTAAGGGTCCAAGACTCCATCTTTTACTTAGGAATGGAAGTGCTAGGTCATACCCTAAGTTAGCGAAGGTTTGGATAGCTTTCGGTGAGTAAAAGCTACACCTTCTTAAACCAAGCTTACACTATGTTAATGTTAATGTCAATAGCCTATAAAAAGCTTGTTGTATATGTGAAGTGATGGCTTGGTTGTTTGTTGTTTCATACTTTGGAAAGTTATCGTATTTGAAAGTTAGTAAGCATGCTGTTAGCTATATGAAAAGTTGGTAGTTAAAGACATAAAGTTAATATAATGGTTAGTAAATACTTATTACATGTTGTATCATCATTATTTACCTTGTGTTTTATTTAAACCATTGCTATATGATGTTTGGTTGCATGGCTAATGTCATAAGTTTGTTTCCTGAAATGCCCGTATAGCGATAGTCGTTATATCGACACTTTCGGAAAATCACCTTTTATCGAAACCGTTTGGTTTCATCTTCGTGCTTGGAATTATTTTACAAGTTAAGCAAGATTTTGATTAACGATGTTTTCAAAAGTAATTAACCATTTTAATATTGATTATTTAATTTAATTAATTACTTAATTAATAAGGATTAAGCTTAACCAATTACTAAGTTAATGATGTGTTTTAAATTTAACCAATTACCCAGTTAATGATTGTTTAAATTAATTAATCATTTTATTTAATGATGTTTTAATTTAATTAATAATTTTACTTAATGATGTTTAAGATAATTACCAAACCATTTAATTTTATATAGAAAATAATTTGTTTGAGAAAACAAGCTTTTAAAATAATTTTCGAAATCATTTTTTGGAAAATAATCTTTGAAATTCCCTAATTATAGAGAATATATAATATTTATAATTTATTTTCAAGCTATAAAAACTATATATTCTTTATAATAAGGGAATTTCCAATAATGTTTTCCAAATACGATTTCGAAAATTATTTTAAAAGCTTGTTTTCTCAAATAAATTATTTTCTATATAAAATTAAACGGTTTAGAAATCATTCAATAATGATGGATTAAATTTAATTAATCAATTTGCTAATGATGATTTTACATTAATAAATCTTTTTAATAAATGATTTTTAAAATTTATCAACTTGTTTTAACTCTAATTAATCTTTCTTTTTTTGATGTTTATAATTAATAAATCATTTTTGAATAACGAGAATTAATTAATTAATTAATTAAATTTATTAGTTTATTGAATTAATGATGTTTTAATGGTGATTTACACCTTTTAATTAAAGGTTACTGGAATTAATTAGTCAACTTGATTTATAAAGTTTCAAAGTGAATTTATCAAAGTAACCGGGATGTTTTGACTTTGTTATTCATTTTAAATAATAATAATTACTTATTCATTAATTTAATTCATTATATTTTACTAATTAATTGGATTAATAAGTTTTAAAGTGGTTTACCCTTTTTATTATTTAAAGACATTTGAAGTTAAAACATCAAATTGTGTGATGTAGTTTAAAGTTAATTAACCAATGTAATAAGGATGTTTTAAGTTATTAAATCCTTTTTAAATTGATGTTTTGAAGTTAGTAAACTCTTTTAACAACGTGTTTTAAAACTAATACTTGTAATGTGAGGCCAAGCTTGAATTCAGGCTTTTAAAAGAAAAGGTTTGATTCGTTTATGGAAATGAATTAATTTTCGTAAAGCAATTCACTTATATGGGAATGATTTATTTGTATACTTAGCACTAAATGTCAAAGAAGTAGACTCGTCGCTATTTCGAAAGTTAAGAATAAACATGAGACATGACTTTGAGGTAACATTATCTTAACTTGTATTGTATTATTGTTAACCAAGAAATAGTACAAGTTGGAATTCGATGAGTGGTGGTATGTACACAAGACTTAATTTCCATATACGATCGTTTTATATCCTCGATGGTTGGTTTCCAACTATCGGTTACCTCGGCTTCTTTGTATTTCTTCATTCTAAGACAATGTGTTGCTCACTTGAGTTTTGTTATCCTTTGTCGAAAATGACTAAACCCAAAGAGAGAGTGGAAGCCAAGCTATGTGAGGTTGCTACCATTAGTGTACTTTCACATCCACTCTAGATTGGAATCGGTTTTTTGCATTGAGAAGTGAAATATTTGGATTCTCGGTAACCGTTGGCGGGGTCCGGCTTGGATGTGTACAGGAGCCATCGGAGTTCTAAAGTATGTTTCTACAGGTATACTTTCGATAGGGGGGAGCACTCTCTTGGTCATTTTTTTGGAAATTTTCCTTTCCTTATTTGATTCAAACCTTTGAATCTGTTTTCTTTAATTACAACGGGAAGAGTCAACCACTCTTCGCGGTGTTCGATTATCGGTTTTGTCTATTCTATCGAGTTTGGACAGCTATCTTGTTTTGACCATGTAGGATTGATTTCACCCTAGAAGAGGGTCAATAGGGTGATACTATTATTTATAAAGATTTAATGCAAAAGTATATAAAATAATCGCACATAGATAATAGTAGAATAGTAAAAACGGAAATAGAACAACGCAGATTAATCCAGCATCGGCAAAACTCGGCCTACGTGATGCCCCCAAGGTTTCTACTATAAATTAAGTAGTCAGACGCTTACACACGTAAACTTGCGACACCCGCTATCGACTAACCTAACTCTATGCTCAAAACACTACCACAACTTAGCCATTGAGTTGTGAATTCTCAAACTACACCACCGTAGTTCGTCCCTTAGTCACATGACTAGTAAATTCCAAAAGTTTAATAAAGAAATAAAAAATAAAAAACAATTAAAAACAATGAAACCCTAATCCACAACTATTTATAATAACAGGCCCAAAATAAATATAAAAGTAAATCCCCCTTTTCTTTTATTTCTTCGGCCCGATTTCTTCTTCTCTTTTCGTCAAACAAATGGCTACTTTCTTCTTTCTTCGATCTGAAATTAGGGCTTCTGATAAATGATTCCACTGCTTGAAAATTGTTCAATTTCAGTGAAAAAACTTCTTTGAGCTGGCTTTTCAATTGTTCCCTTTGTTGGTCAATGCTTGCAATTGCTCCACATTGTGGAGCGCGTATACTTTGTCGAAAAAGTGGTACGTGATATTCCTTTTATATTTTGATTATAGGGTTACTGATTTGATTTCGATTTAAAAGTAAACTCTGAATATTTGAATTGAACTCGAATAACCGATTTCCGATGATGTTAAATAGTTTTTATAAGGTTGAAAACTCTAAATTTTTGTTCGAATATATTTTTGAAAACGTTTGATAATTTTAGCTTGGTCATTCGATTATGCTTGAATGTTCGAGATTTCTCTGACTATTTCAATTCGTATATTTTTGCTTGCTTGATTACCTTGGTAAACACGACTTTGACTTTGGCTTGTTCGATCTTTTTCTTAGCCACCACGGTTTTGATTCTTTAGTCTTTGAATTTATGATGACTACATTGTGTGACCACGACTTAGAATTATTCTCGGCCATTTGGATTTTTCTCGGTGACTCGCTATTTGAAGATATTTAAAAACATCTATGTCTGAACATTTTTGACTTGTTTAATATTTTTACTTTCAGGACTGTTTTGTTGCATCTGTAGTTTGAAGTTACTACAGTCCACTTGGTTGTATTGCATTTGAACTCGTGTGCACCGATGTTGGTCTTCATGTAGCTTGTCTGCACCTAGTATAACTGCATATATATATGTGTGTATATATATATATGTTCTCGCATGTATAAATTCAGTTATATGTTGCAGACTTGAGTCTTGTGTACAAGATGCTTTGTTGACTTCATAGTTGTTGTTCTCTATCTACCTGATCATGTTAGCCGAGTTGTCCTATTGCCTGTGTAGATGTGTTATTCATGTAGTCTGCTTCAAACTTGGTTTTGAAGTTGTTTCATGACTGCACTGTGTACATTTGCTTAATTCTGGTTCCATTGGTCATTATTAGACATCATGTAGTCCGGTGGCTTCACTTTGGTATTTGCAGTCTTCATTTCTGTTTGGTTGCCAGGTCTAGTTGCTTCACTTGCATAATAAGCTATATTGATTAATGGCTTATTCAATTTGGTAGCTGCAGTTTGGTTGAACTGTCTAGCCTCTGCTTTCTTGTATCCATACATCTCTAGTTGTATTCTATTGTTCACTGTTTTGTTGCATTGTGTGGTGATTTGCTTGGACATGCCAAGCCAGTTTATTATTTTCACTGGACTTGTATGTCTGGCCATTTGAACCATTCCTTTCACTTGACAATTTGGTTAAGTTATTATATCATACATGTTACCAGGTCTAGATGTAGCTTTGCAGTCATACTTCATGTTTTAGTTGTTGAATTTGCATTCATCATATATGTATATACATACATATGTATGTGTGTATGTTTGTGTTGTTGAATTGCACTGCACTTGTATCAGTTGAACTTATATACACACTATTTTTGGGTTTGTGCTTGTTTCACTTCACTGGTCTCTGATATGGTGCATTTGTGCCATCACTGTTCATCCATGCTTATGTTTCCGGTCTGGTTGCATATGTATGCACCGTGTATTTTGTGTGCTTATGCTCTTGATTGCCTCTAGTCTGATTTGTTGTATACCGATCTTCATATATTTTCAGTCTTCATGTTGCATTTATGTCCTGTACTCGTGTCTTAGTGATGCATTGCATTTATTTGCATATTGAGTTTTGTTGAGCCACTTGGTTGAACATGTACTCTTTTTTCCTGACCCATTTCCACTGAACTATTGAGTTGTGTGGTTGCATTCATTATATACATATATGAACAGAATTGTTGTTACTTCTACTGCTTGCTTTCATGTGGTAGCTGAACTTGTTTCACTTGTTGTCGTTGATCATAGCATTCATGTGTACATTTGGATTGCACCTGTGTTGAATCCAGCTTATAGCTCGGGTTTGACCTTGTGCTAATATTGTGATTTTATTTGTATTTCACTTGAATTGAACCCGGTTTTTGATTGGGTTTGACCTTGTGCTCACATGTCCCAACAGTTTTGTCAAGTGTATATCGGTGTGCACGGCCTTGTGCCATTACTGTGATACATTGTGCATCTCACAAGCTGTTCGTATAAGATGAATTCAAAATTAAATGATGACGAACAACCCAAACAACCGAGGCAAAGAATATTTTCAAAAAACACACTTTATTTTATACTGCAAAAATATTTCTTTTTCAATTTTACTGCTTGATGTGTATTTTGCATATAACTCAGATGCTAGATTCAGGCTGGAGAAAAGTCAGAGATAAATATGAGTGAATGAGTGAAATGTAGTGTGGTGCAAATGTGTAGTAAATTTTTTTGATGTAATCGAAATTGTATTGTAATTGCAAATTATATATATAGTGAGAGCTCAAATTTGTACTACTCAAAATTGTAATAAAATATTTGTTTGAATAAAATATTTGTTTGAATAAAATATTTGTTTGAATTTAAATTCCATGTTATTTATTTTATTCAGAAAATATTTATTTAATTTTTTGAAAATTAAAATAGTACATTAACAAATACATTTAAATGAATATATATATATATACATATATATATATATATATATATATATATATATATATATATATTATCATCAAACAAAAATCATATACTTGCATATTCAACAATCTCCCTTTTTTTGATGATAACAAACATATATTTAAGATTTTGAATTTATGAAATGTATTTGGTCCTTCAATTTGCTCCCCCTATTTGAGTGCTCCCTTTCTACAACAAAGCTCCCCCTTCATATATGCATGAAAATAAATAGAAATATGCAAATGAACATAGATGCAGATAGAAAATTCAAAATAAAATGTTTGACCTTTATTTGCAAAAATCTTAACTTTTCTCTCCCTCTTTTGTTCAGCGAAATAGTAATAGTGTTAGAAAAATAGAGATAAAGTGATAGACATTGATACAACATTAATACCCAATCGAGTATAAACATTAAATTTTAATAACAAAATCAAACAAAAATCATAAATACTCTGTTAGGCACATATTTCACTTTTGAATGATAGGGATGATGTCATCTTATAAAACCATATAGTCGTGTCTATTTGTAGTTGTTTGCCCCAAAATTGGCCACAAGCCCCAGAAGTAGTGAAAGCACCAGTGTATACACAGATCCACAATATTACAACACAGATCTCAGATCTAGGTATAGTAGAGAATAAAACTAAAAAGATAGCAAATGTAAAATGTAAGAAAGAAAGTAAAGAACACAAGAGTTTATAGTGATTCGGCTATCTCCAGCCTACGTCCACTTTGAATTGATCTTTGATTACTTTTGTAGTGAGATTACAGTTACAAGCCTTTGAAAATCAATAGCAAAAATGGCAGAGTTTTCCCAAGCCAAGAATAAGAAGATCCCTTTCTAATTGCCATAGGACTGCTATTTATAGGTGTAGATTTGAAAATATCCGCTTCAAAACCTAGAGTACCATTTTTCTTGTGCAAGTGGGCATGCTAGATCGATCCAGAGTGATTTTGGATCGTTCCATGTTCAATTCGCATCGATGCAAAAGTGTCCAATCAAGCCGAGATCGATCGTGGAGGTTCTTGAGTGCATAAGGAAGCTCCTTTGAAAATGTCATCACGTATGGACTTGTAGAGTGAGAGTTATGGTCGATCCAAGTTAGTGTTTTCCAATGTAAGCCGGTATCTTCATATCAATTGCTTTGTCTTGATCCTCTTCGTATTGATCGTTCTTGGATCGATGATGTGGAGCGATAATCGCATGTAGATCCATTTTTTGTGCTCGCTGACCGCTTCGTTTTCCTTGACCCTCCTCGTATCCATCAGATCATAGCCTTTCGTCTCCATGCTTCATATGCATCCACCGGCGCCTATGAGCTTATTCATATCCATCAACCCTTTCCCTCCTTCGTATCGATCCCCTGAACATCTCGAAAGCACATGCTTTCGTACCCATCAACTTTGCCTTTGTTTGCATCCATCTAGTCCATTGTCTTCATATCAAACCTAAACACCTTTATTTGTATCGATCCCTGCCTTCGTACGATCACTCAATGGTCCATGTTTTCTTGAATATTTCCTTTGTATCGACCGATATGAACTCAATCGATATGAGAATGGCTCCTGATTTGTTCATACCCATCTAAAGTTATGTCCCATCGTATAGATCCAAGCTTTGATCGATACGAAGTATGCCTTGCCATATCCATTCAATCGACGCATGCTGCATCGATACGAAATCCATCGGTCCAAAGTGAGGTGCCAAGTGCGTTTCCCTCATCCATATCCATATGGATTGATATGAAGCCATCAATCCAATGCAAATAGCTGAGTCCATCCCAATCGATACGAAAGTATCGATACGAACTGACTTTTCTTGAATCTTGATCCATTCATAACTCGAGCGTACGACCTCTGATTGATCTGAAATTCGAAACGTAGCCTTTCTTAGCCTTGTTTATCATTCCCAATCGATCCCACCTTGATTAGAGCTCGGTCCATTTTTGACGATATCGATCATAGCCCGTTTTCGATCGTTCTCCTGTCTTGATATCATCCTTTCTAGCTAATTTGTTAATATCCCGGCCTTGACCAAAGGGTGGGGTAACATTTGCCTCCCAAAACATGTCTTGTGGTAAGAAGGCGTGTTTTGAATAGCTCTAAATCTGACATCCAAATTCTACATTCCATCCATAGCCATACCATCTGATTCATAATCCAATCTATTACCAAGCCATCCTATCCAAGTGCCATAGCCATGTCCAAGTCCGCGACTGCTCCAAGTCGATGTCCGACTCAAAGTCCAGTAACCAAATTCTTAACCAATCCCATAGCCATCTGAACCCATCAACCAAATTTAATCCACCATATCCAACCACAAATAACCGAATCTAGGACCACACCGGGTCGATATCCAAATCCGGGACCACTCCGGGCCCTTAGCCGAATCCTTAGTTATTCATATCCAATATCTGAATCTGTAACCTCTTCGGGTTCTTGTCAAGTGCAATCCATGCTCGACGACCTGTATTAAGCAACGCCTTAGTGTTCTTAGTTTAGTGCCCCAGAACGCCGAGTAATGCCATGGCATAAGTCCTAAGCCAAATCCTGGTCGCTCCGGACCCTTGTCGATCATAGTTCATTGCAACCTCCCACCTTTTTGTACGTTTTCAATCAACGATAAACCACACACGTTAGACTTAAACCATATAGAAGGGCGGATTGTTATGGGGTAAATAAGAAAAAGCAGAGAAAGAAAAAGAACAAAACAGAATCTTGCAGCGGAACGATAAAATATTGTGACGACCCGGAATTTTGAGCAATATCAATTTAATAATCTTTGATAATAATTAAATTAATTTGATCATTTTACATTATAAATTGATTAGTTAAAATTATTTCAAAAGCTAAAAATAATAATTTGTAAATATCTATCAATAATTTTCTTAACAAAGTATAGATTAGTAAGTTTAATTCTTTTGAAAATTTATAACATTTTGATTTGGAAACATTTATTTTGGTAAATAGGAAGTTTTTAATGTAATAAAACTTTGTATTCAAATTGTAATATATATAAATGTATATATTGTGATTTGAGATTTGTTTTAAAATTTAATATGGTTATTTTCAAATTTAATGTTAAAATGTTTTCTATTTGAAATATGAATATATATTTGTATATATATGTTTGAAATAGGAATTTTATTAATTAGGATTTAATAAGTGTTTTCAAACTTTATTTGTTAATTGAAATGTTAATTTGATTTAATGCTTTTGAAAATAGTATTTGAGATTCAATTTTTTATAAAAAGTAAAATTAAAGTAGATGTTTCAAACATATAAGCATTTAAATTGAATCAAAAATATAAGTTATTTGAATTCACATAAATATTTATTAAAGATCTAAAAGCTTGTTTATATAAGATAAAAACATTTTACAATCATATAAATATTACATAATAAAATCAAAAATTAAGCATTAAAATACATTACATAATTACATATACTTTTAGCTTTTGGTTTTAAATAAGATATAAATTAAAGGTTCATTTGTTTTAAAAATTTATATAAGGAGTTAAAATCAATTTTTCAAGTTTATAAACATATATTATATAATATAAATCAAAACTATAAGTTATTTGTATTCACATGCATATTTATTAAAAGATAAGATCATAATATTACATAATTACTTACATATAACTTAAATAAATTTATAAATAAGAAGATAACATTTAAAAATATTAATTAGATATTAAAACACTTGTTAACATTTTGATTTATGCAAGGACATTTGTAAATAAGAGAGCATAGGTGTAAGGAAATTAGATCATACAAGGGACAAATGTCATATTCTTGACATTTTAATTTAAAATCTAAAATTATAAAATAAGAAAGAAGAAAAAAATCTACTCTTGAAAACTTCAGCTGAATACTATATCATTTCAATAAAAATACAAAACAAAGATCAGAAATGAATACAAATCTGAAACCTGTAAAAATTGAAACAAAGAAGTAAGCTGGAATCATGAAGTCAGAAAGAAAAGAAGTAAAATGTTGAAAATCTGAAAGAAAGAAAAGAAGAAATCTGGAAATTCAGTCATTGCAAATAATTCAGAGAATTAATCAACATGCAAGGATAGATTCAGGAGATTCGTCAACATGCAAACTGGAATCAAGCAATTCAATGAGCATGCAAATGAATTTAAAAGCCTGGGAAGCAATATATGCAGTTCTATCCTCTGCAATAAAAGGTGAGTAAATAATTTTTAAAAACAGTTTTAAAACTTGAATTCTATCTTGGATTGTGAATAAATATCTATTGCTTGGATATCTGAATTGAATTAAATGCATGTTTGTATGTGAGTGTTTAATTGCATGTCTGGATATGGATTGAAATGCCTGTATGGTTAAAATTTTACTATGTGTTTATGAAACAGTTTCAAAATCTATAATAAATTCAATAACTTGATTTTAAATTCGAATTAGACTTGGAATTGTAAATAAAAGTTGTTTGAAATCAAGTAGGCTATCATCTAAAAATAATTTTAGGTTTTTAAAACGGATAATTAGCTTAAAAACTTTGAATTTACAGTAAAATGGTAAATGGGACAAAAATTTATTAAAACAATTTTAAGTTTTGATTGCACAATTGAAATAGCAATTGAAAATCATGAATTTTAGTGTGATTGTTATAATTTTTAATGGGGTAATTAGTGAGCATTTTGGGATTCACTGATTTGGGGTTTTTGGCCAAATCACGACAAACTACGGCGAATTGGACATCGCCGTTGATCATGGAGGAGGAGGAGGCAACAGAGGTCATGCGAAAAATGCTCTTGGATTTTATCTTAGATCGTGATGTCCAGAGTTGATTATAATAGGGTTTAGTTTCCTGATAATCGCATTGTCGTTCTGATGGGCTTTGTGGCTTCGAGAGGTTATTGGGGGCGTTCGCATATGGTTCTGGGGTTGCGGGGAAGTGAATTGAAGCTACGGTGGTGGTGGCGTGGTCTCCGGTGAAGGAAATGGTCGGCGGTGGTTGAATTTGATGATGGTTGGGTTTCGAGCAGTTTGAGTTGAAGAACTAAAATTTGTTTCTCGATCGTATTTTAATTTCTGCGTTGCATTCGTTGACGACGAAGTTGAAGTCGACTTGTTGAGGGCCAGCGTGGGGTTCACCAGCGATTGGTGTGGCCGTGCACGTAAACGTGCACGAATTTGGATGTCGGAGACATTGTGTGCTTCAGTTTTTGGATGGGGAGTGGGAGAAGAAGGTGGGGACTCGAAGTATATCTCGTGTTTGTTGTGGGTAGGGCTCGAAGCAAGGTAAGGTTAGGGGAAACTCGGAGTTAGTGTGTGATTTTCTCGGGGTGTTTGCTAGTTTTACTCCGCAGGCATGAGTTTTAGCAGGGTTACTCGAATATTCAAATATTCAGGCTTTAGAACTTAATGTTTAAGTTGTTAATTCAAAGAAAATTTGGTTTTAGGAATAAAGTTTTTTTAAAAATAAAGGTTAAACAGGTTTCGAAACTAAAATTGTTTCAAAGTTATGTTTTAAACAAATTTATACATCTTAAATTATGGAAGTTTTAAAATAAGTGGATTTGAAATAAAGTTTATATTAAATTCGATAAATAAATTTGGAAAGGTTTTAAAGATTTAAAAGTTCAATTTAAAATATGTTTAAATTATAATTGATTTCTAAATATTGTATTTTATTTAAATAAAGTTTAATGATTTAGAATTTGATAATCAATTGTAATAAAGATTATCTTTAGTTATTTTGAATTTGATTTAATTAAAGATAAATACATTTGTAAAGATAATTGAGATAATTAAATTATTTTTAATTATTGAGTTTTATTTGTTAATAAATGATTTAAATTAAGATAATGGTTTCTTAATTAAGAATCTTTTAATATAGTAAGTTAAAAATCATTTAATTAAAATTTAAATGATTAAGTTAAATAATTAATTAAATAATTAATTAGTGATTAATTAAGATAATCACTTAAGGGTTAATCTAATATAATTACTTAGGGAAGTAATTAAAGTAATTAAGTGGTTAATTACTAAAGGTAATTAAGTAAAGGATAATTACTTCATGAAAAGTAATTAAGTAATGTGATTAAGAGTTAAACACTTGTGTTATTAATTAAAGGATTAATTAATAATTAATTAAAGGTTTAAATTATTTGATTAATGATTAATTAATAAAAGGATTAAGAGTAATTAATTAAGTGATTAATTACATGTTAAAGTAATTAATTAAGGAAGAAATTTAATTAATGAAGTAATCATTAATTAATGAAAATGATTAATTAATTATTAATTAATAATTTAAGAATAATTAATTTATAATTGAGTCTTAATTACTTAATGTAATTAAAGTAATTAATAGAAGGTGATTAATTAAAAGTAATTAATTAAATACGATTAATTAAAAAGTAATTAATCAAGTATCTAATTAATAGTAATTAATTAAGTATGATTAATTAAAAGTAATTAATCAAATGTGATTAATTAAAAGTGATTAATCAGGTGTAATTAATTAAAGGTAATTAAGGAATAAATTATCAGGATAATTAAAGAATAATTAATCAAGGTTGATTAATTTAGAAGGTAATTAAGAAATAATTACTTAGCATAATTTGGAAGTAATTAATCAGGATGATTAATTAATATAGTAATTAAGTAATAATTATTTAAAGTAATTAAGTAATAATTAATCAGGGAAGATTAATTGAAATGGATAATTAAGTGATGTTAATTAATTAATTTGTAATTAATTAATGAATAGTAAAATGGATTGAAGATAATCCAAGTATTTAATTTAAGAATTAATTAAATTAATCAAGTTTGAATCAAACTTGTTTATGAATGATTAAGGATTGATGATATATATCATTGGATGAATTAATGATATTGGTTGTTGTTGGATGACATTGATTGATGGGTGATGATGTGAGTATGCTATATCTGAATGTGATATATATGCTGCTTTGTGATATGTATAGATGCATGTGATAATAGATGATTATCTATCTGTGTTGTGAATACATCCATTTATGTTAAGTGATATTTCTAAATATCTATTGTTTAAATCCCTTAAGAATAACTTGGACATTAAAATGGCGTTTGGATTTGATGAGACCGGGATCGGGTTTCCATATTTGGATATCCGAAACCACATCGATTCCAATTAAACATAGGTCGTTAATCCAAGTGGAGCAAGTGAAGACTCGAGGTGTAAGGGCTATACGTCAGTATAACTCTGTGGGTGATTCCGTAATGAGTTTGACGGAATAGTGCTTATAGGTTCGAGATGGAGATTTAGAGTGCAAGGGCTATGGTCGTTGACTCTGAGGGTGATTCCAAAACGAGTGCAACGAGATAGTGCCTTCGGTTTCGTTCGAACCCAGAACGAACTTGTATGGATTGAATGCTTTTAGAACATCGTCAGGAGGACGATGAGCATTCCAAGATAATTGGTCCTATAAAGGTAATCGCAGCCTCAAGGCTCATCAACCGGGAATGGCTAAAACAGGGGAGGTGCAGCAAGGCTTCGTGGGTCGCTCCCACTGGAGAGCAAGATACATCCCTGTCTAGAAGTCCCTTTATATTTCGGCTGTGTGGGCAGTTGGTCTGCAGCCAACTGCGGGGTGGTCTTGTTCGGGACTGTTCAGTAAGGAATGGTCCCGGTCTTGTGTTGCAGGGGAGTGGGAGTACTCCTCGGTACGGTGATCTAGGCCACGTACTGTGACGGGCGGTACCCCAGTAGCCCTGCCATTGTTGGAAACTCATTTTCCCTACGAGACCCTACGGTTTTGTTTGTATTACCCACTTTTGTGGCTAGTAGCTGGAATTTAATGAATGTAACAATTTCGGCTATTTCTTATTTACTTGAAAACCCTAGACACTATTATAATATCACTGGATTTCCTAACAAATGTTTTGGTTAGCGTAAGGTAAAAACTTTTCCATGTTTATGTGTGGGAAGTCTTACGTGATACCTTTTCTTTTCAAAGGATTTTCTAAAGTTAAGCAATCTTAAACATTTACTCACACCAGACCCCTGTCTGACCCGAGTGTTTATTTTCTGTTTTATTAAACTCTTGGGTACTCATATTATATATGAGCAGTCAAGTGATTGAGGTTATCTCTTGACGAAATCTGGAGGAGCTTTGGAGCAGGAGGCTTCAGCGTGTAGATATATAGTTAGTATTTCCGCTGTGTTGATATTCTGTATGATTGTCTTTTATTGTATTAGATAGAAATGTTATAACTGTCTAAATTGAGATGTTAGTTGTGTACTCTGATGTATGTGATACTATGTATATGTTCTATATTATATTTAAATCGTTCCGCTGTGAGATTCTGATGTGTTGTTTTCTCTTTCTTCTCTTTCTTTCCTTCTTCTATCCCTTTCTTTCTTAATTAGTGATGCGATTTTCCGGGAGTGGAAAGTCGGGTCGCTACAGCTGGTATCAGACCATTAGGTTGAGTGAATACCTAGGCTCTGGAGTGGTGTCTATTTTGAGAGAGCGTACTTGTAATTTATATATATATATATATATATATATATATAACTACCTAATCTGTTGGGTTATCTGTTCGGATTTTCCAACATAGGTTATAAAGGTGGATAAGGTAGGCGTGTGTGGAACACGACTACCACTATTGATTGAGGCTTATATATTGTGGTTGGAGGTGTTTATCGAGATTGTAGACCTAATACCGTCTCGAATAAGTTGTGTAGATTGTAGAAAGGATTTCTTTGAGTCTAAAGGAAGTCTTTTTCAAGAATTGAAGTATATTCTTGGAGTGTAAGGATAATTTGCTCTCGAGTGAGCGGGATTTCCAAGAGTTGAGTTGTCAGCTGAGCAGAAGCAGGTAAGGGTATCTTGATGACTTCAAGAAGGAATAACTGTGAGATGGGATGCAGTATCCATAGATGGTTCTGAAGATGTTTCTTTTGGAGCCAGATTTAGATGGTGTTGGAAGAGCAATTGATGTCTACTGCAGTGAAGATTTGGATGTTTAGAGATTTTCTGGATTTCAAGTAAGGAAGTCTTATCTTTATTGAAGTTTGAGACTAAGGTCGATGAGTTACCTCATTTCGGACATGGTCTCAATTGTTTTCTTAAGAAGATAAGTGGTTGGTGTTTGATTTTGAGCCGAGTTTCTTTGAGGAAATGACTACTCGTCTCAAGGATTTTTAGTGGAATTGGGTGATAGTTTTGAGTTTCAGGAGCTTTTGGTTAAGGAAGATCTTTTGGCTTAGTAGTATCATTGAAGTGAAGTTTGGAAGTAGCAACATAGATCTGTTTCTTCGATGTTTCAGTAATCTTTGGGATTCTACTATCAGCAGACCAGGCAGATAGTGAAGGCTTATTTTTTTCTTTGGGAAGCTCAGCAGAGCGAGATATTTGTTGGAAGTAATCTATCAGTTTTTCTGGTAGATAAGCCATTCTGGAAAGATTTGTCTTGATAGGAAAAAGCTGTTCTAGTTGGGGAGACAGTTCTTTGGAATCAGAACTGAGAAGGATCGCAAAAGTGACTTGCGATTAGTTTGGGAATCTTTGAGTATTCTTGGTTTGGGAATTGAGGCATCTCGAGTAGAGGTGAAAGCTATGGATGTAGTCAGAGGATCTCCAGATGTTTTTGGGGGAATCAGAAGTTGACCTGAATTGGAGATTGAGTTTTCTTATCAACTTGGAATCCAGGAGTAATTTTGATGGTTCAACCTTATAGTGGGATGACTCTTAGAGCAAGAAGAGTTTGGTAAGGCAGCTCAGGATTCTTTAGAAAAGGATTGATCATCTTATTCTAAGTTAAGATTCTATTGAGAGGTTTTGACCAAGTGGAATGATCACTAAGATTTTATGAGTTGGATGAACTGTGTATGAAGAAAGATTTTGCTTGTGTTCTTCGATAGCATTCTTATCTGCTCTAAATCAGAGTTGTGCAGCGGAAGCAAGTTGGGGATTATTCTTGAATGGGAGCAACCGGGAGTTGCAGTAAGAAATTTCTACAGGAAATTCAAGTACGACGGAATTTTCTAGATTTGAAGGGTAAGGTTGTCTAGTGCAATTGTTTGGCTATTCCAGATAAGGGAAGTAGGTATGAAAACCCCTAATGCTTGTGGAGTAGAATTGTGTTTTGGATTTCAGCAAATATTTGGGAGAGTCATTTTGTTGAGTAGGATCTGGAAATTGGTTTGATTTTGGTCCAGTTGTTTCATGAAGCTATCAGCAAGAGTTAAGCTGATCAGGAAGGATGGGAGTGACTCAGGAGCATCAGAAGGGTTATGCAGTTAAGAATTGAGGAGATTTGGATATTGCTTTAAGTTTTATCTGATAGAGGGTTATAAGAGATTGGGTAAAACTGGAGAGCTAGTTCTGAAAGTATTTTGAGATTTTTCCTGTATTCTCTGAAGATTAGATTTTGATCTACAGGATTGAATTGCCAGTTCGGATAGCTGGAATTCATGGTATTTCACATATCTCTGAGAAATATGTGTATGATTCTTCGAGTGATAGAATCAGCAGTTCTAAAGGATCTGATAATTGAGATGGTTTTGAGTTTTAGTCTGATATCTTGTTCAGATTTGTAGGATCAGATGAGGGAGTTCTTGGTTTTAATAGTGTAGTTAATTAAGATTCTGTAGAGCGAGTATTCCAGTATAGGTATCTGGAAACTCTTGATAATATTAGGAAGTTCTATTAAGAATTTTCTGGATATATAAATTGTTTGTTTGTTTGAATTGGTTGCTATGATTGATAGTGTTTGAATGCTAATTTAAATTTAAATTCTTTAGCTGAGTTATTAAATTATCTTTGCTTTTAAATTTCGGGGACGAAATTCTTTTAAGGGGGGAGGAATGTGACGACCCGGAATTTTGAGCAATATCAATTTAATAATCTTTGATAATAATTAAATTAATTTGATCATTTTACATTATAAATTGATTAGTTAAAATTATTTCAAAAGCTGAAAATAATAATTTGTAAATATCCATCAATAATTTTCTTAACAAAGTATAGATTAGTAAGTTTAATTCTTTTGAAAATTTATAACATTTTGATTTGGAAACATTTATTTTGGTAAATAGGAAGTTTTTAATGTAATAAAACTTTATATTCAAATTGTAATATATATAAATGTATGTATTGTGATTTGAGATTTGTTTTAAAATTTAATATGGTTATTTTCAAATTTAATGTTAAAATGTTTTCTATTTGAAGTATGAATATATATTTGTATATATATGTTCGAAATAGGAATTTTATTAATTAGAATTTAATAAGTGTTTTCAAACTTTATTTGTTAATTGAAATGTTAATTTGATTTAATGCTTTTGAAAATAGTATTTGAGATTCAAATTTTTATAAAAAGTAAAATTAAAGTAGATGTTTCAAACATATAAACATTTAAATTGAATCAAAAATATAAGTTATTTGAATTCACATAAATATTTATTAAAGATCTAAAAGCTTGTTTATATAAGATAAAAACATTTTACAATCATATAAATATTACATAATAAAATCAAAAATTAAGCATTAAAATACATTACATAATTACATATACTTTTAGCTTTTGGTTTTAAATAAGATATAAATTAAAGGTTCATTTGTTTTAAAAATTTATATAAGGAGTTAAAATCAATTTTCAAGTTTATAAACATATATATATATATATATATATATATTATATAATATAAATCAAAACTATAAGTTATTTGTATTCACATGCATATTTATTAAAAGATAAGTTCATAATATTACATAATTACTTTCATATAACTTAAATAAATTTATAAATAAGAAGATAACATTTAAAAATATTAATTAGATATTAAAACACTTGTTAACATTTTGATTTATGCAAGGGCATTTGTAAATAAGAGAGCATAGGTGTAAGGAAATTAGATCATACAAGGGACAAATGTCATATTCTTGACATTTTAATTTAAAATCTAAAATTGTAAAATAAGAAAGAAGAAAAAAATCTACTCTTGAAAACTTTAGCTGAATACTATCTCATTTCAACAAAAATACAAAACAAAGATCAAAAATTAATACAAATCTGAAACCTGTAATAATTGAAACAAAGAAGTAAGCTGGAATCATGAAGTCAGAAAGCAAAGAAGTAAAATGTTGAAAATCTGAAAGAAAGAAAAGAAGAAATATGGAAATTCAGTCATTGCAAATAATTCAGAGAATTAATCAACATGCAAGGATAGATTCAGTAGATTCGTCAACATGCAAACTGGAATCAAGCAATTCAATGAGCATGAAAATGAATTTAAAAGCCTGGGAAGCAATATATGTAGTTCTATCCTCCGCAATAAAAGGTGAGTAAATAATTTTTAAAAACAGTTTTAAAACTTGAATTCTATCTTGGATTGTGAATAAATATCATGTTGTTGCTTGGATATCTGAATTGAATTAAATGCATGTTTGTATGTGAGTGTTTAATTGCATGTCTGGATATGGATTGAAATGCCTGTATGGTTAAAATTTTACTGTGTGTTTATGAAACAGTTTCAAAATCTATAATAAATTCAATAACTTGATTTTAAATTCGAACTAGACTTGGAATTGTAAATAAAAGTTGTTTGAAATCAAGTAGGCTATCATCTAAAAATAATTTTAGGTTTTTAAAATGGATAATTAGCTTAAAAACTTTGAATTTACAGTAAAATGGTAAATGGGTCAAAAATTTATTAAAACAATTTTAAGTTCTGATTGCACAACTGAAATAGCAATTGAAAATCATGAATTTTAGTGTGATTGTTATAATTTTTAATGGGGTAATTAGCGAGCATTTTGGGATTCACTGATTTGGGGTTTTTGGCCAAATCACGGCAAACTACGGCGAATTGGACATCGCCGTTGATCATGGAGGAGGAGGAGGCAACATAGATCATGCGAAAAATGCTCTTGGATTTTATCTTAGATCGTGATGTCCAGAATTGATTATAATAGGGTTAAGTTTCCTGATAATAGCATTGTCGTTCTGATGGGCTTTGTGGCTTCGAGAGGTTATTGGGGGCGTTCGCATATGGTTCTGGGGTTGCGGGGAAGTGAGTTGAAGCTATGGTGGTGGTGGCGTGGTCTCCGGTGAAGGAAATGGTCGGCGATGGTTGAATTTGATGATGGGTGGGTTTCAAGCAGTTTGAGTTGAAGAACTAAAATTTGTTTCTCGATCGTATTTTAATTTCTACGTTGCATTCGTTGACGACGAAGTTGAAGTCGACTTGTTGAGGGCCAGCGTGGGGTTCGCCAGCGATTGGTGTGGCCGTGCACGTAAACGTGCACGAATTTGGATGTCGGAGACATTGTGTGCTTCAGTTTTTGGATGGGGAGTAGGAGAAGAAGGTGGGGACTCGAAGTATATCTCGTGTTTGTTGTGGGTAGGGCTCGAAGCAAGGTAAGGTTAGGGGAAACTCGGAGTTAGTGTGTGATTTTCTCGGGGTGTTTGCTAGTTTTACTCGGTAGGCACGAGTTTTAGCAGGGTTACTCGAATATTCAGATATTCAGGCTTTAGAACTTAATGTTTAAGTTGTTAATTCAAAGAAAATTTGGTTTTAGGAATAAAGTTTTTTTTAAAATAAAGGTTAAACAGGTTTCGAAACTAAAATTGTTTCAAAGTTATGTTTTAAACAAATTTATACATCTTAAATTATGGAAGTTTTAAAATAAGTGGATTTGAAATAAAGTTTGTATTGAACTTTTATAAATAAATTTGGAAAGGTTTTAAAGATTTAAAAGTTCAATTTAAAATATGTTTAAATTATAATTGATTTCTAAATATTGTATTTTATTTAAATAAAGTTTAATGATTTAGAATTTGATAATCAATTGTAATAAAGATTATCTTTAGTTATTTTGAATTTGATTTAATTAAAGATAAATACATTTGTAAAGATAATTGAGATAATTAAATTATTTTTAATTATTGAGTTTTATTTGTTAATAAATGATTTAAATTAGGATAATGGTTTCTTAATTAAGAATCTTTTAATATAGTAAGTTAAAAATCATTTAATTAAAATTTAAATGATTAAGTTAAATAATTAATTAAATAATTAATTAGTGATTAATTAAGATAATCACTTAAGGGTTAATCTAATATAATTACTTAGGGAAGTAATTAAAGTAATTAAGTGGTTAATTACTAAAGGTAATTAAGTAAAGGATAATTACTTCATGAAAAGTAATTAAATAATGTGATTAAGAGTTAATCACTTGTGTTATTAATTAAAGGATTTATTAATAATTAGTTAAAGGTTTAAATTATTTGATTAGTGATTAATTAATAAAAGGATTAAGAGTAATTAATTAAGTGATTAATTACATGTTAAAGTAATTAATTAAGGAAGAAATTTAATTAATGAAGTAATCATTAATTAATGAAAATGATTAATTAATTATTAATTAATAATTTAAGAATAATTAATTTATAATTGAGTCTTAATTACTTAATGTAATTAAAGTAATTAATCGAAGGTGATTAATTAAAAGTAATTAATTAAATACGATTAATTAAAAAGTAATTAATCAAGTATCTAATTAAGAGTAATTAATTAAGTATGATTAATTAAAAGTAATTAATCAAGTATGATTAATTAAAAGTGATTAATCATATGTAATTAATTAAAGGTAATTAAGGAATAAATTATCAGGATAATTAAAGAATAATTAATCGAGGTTGATTAATTTAGAAGGTAATTAAGAAATAATTACTTAGTATAATTTGGAAGTAATTAATCAGGATGATTAATTAATATGGTAATTAAGTAATAATTATTTAAAGTAATTAAGTAATAATTAATCAGGGAAGATTAATTGAAATGGATAATTAAGTGATGTTAATTAATTAATTTGTAATTAATTAATGAATAGTAAAATGGATTGAAGATAATCCAAGTATTTAATTTAAGAATTAATTAAATTAATCAAGTTTGAATCAAACTTGTTTATGAATGATTAAGGATTGATGATATATATCATTGGATGAATTAATGATATTGGTTGTTGTTGGATGACATTGATTGATCGGTGATGATGTGAGTATGCTATATCTGAATGTGATATATATGCTGCTTTGTGATATGTATAGATGCATGTGATAATAGATGATTATCTATCTGTGTTGTGAATACATTCATTTATGTTAAGTGATATTTCTAAATATCTATTGTTTAAATCCCTTAAGAATAATTTGGACATTAAAATGGCATTTGGATTCGATGAGACCGGGATCGGGTTTCCATATTTGGATATCCGAAAACCACATCGATTCCAATTAAACGTAGGTCGTTAATCCAAGTGGAGCAAGTGAAGACTCGAGGTGTAAGGGCTATACGTCAGTATAACTCTGTGGGTGATTCCGTAATGAGTTTGACGGAATAGTGCTTATAGGTTCGAGATGGAGATTTAGAGTGCAAGGGCTATGGTCGTTGACTCTGAGGGTGATTCCAAAACGAGTGCAACGAGATAGTGCCTTCGGTTTCGTTCGAATCCGGAACGAACTTGTATGGATTGAATGCTTTTAGAACATCGTCAGGAGGACGATGAGCATTCGAAGATAATTGGTCCTATAAAGGTAATCGCAGCCTCAAGCCTCATCAACCGGGAATGGCTAAAACAGGGGAGGTGCAGCAAGGCTTCGTGGGTCGCTCCCACTGGAGAGCAAGATACATCCCTGTCTAGAAGTCCCTTTATATTTCGGCTGTGTGGGTAGTTGGTCTGCAGCCAACTGCGGGGTGGTCTTGTTCGGGACTGTTCAGTAAGGAATGGTCCCGGTCTTGTGTTGCAGGGGAGTGGGAGTACTCCTCGGTACGGTGATCTAGGCCACGTACTGTGACGGGCGGTACCCCAGTAGCCCTGCCATTGTTGGAAACCCATTTTCCCTACGAGACCCTACGGTTTTGTTTGTATTACCCACTTTTGTGGCTAGTAGCTGGAATTTAATGAATGTAACAATTTCGGCTATTTCTTATTTACTTGAAAACCCTAGACACTATTATAATATCACTGGATTTCCTAACAAATGTTTTGGTTAGCGTAAGGTAAAAACTTTTCCATGTTTATGTGTGGGAAGTCTTACGTGATACCTTTTCTTTTCAAAGGATTTTCTAAAGTTAAGCAATCTTAAACCGTTTACTCACACCAGACCCCTGTCTGACCCGAGTGTTTATTTTCTGTTTTATTAAACTCTTGGGTACTCATATTATATATGAGCAGTCAAGTGATTCAGGTTATCTCTTGACGAAATCTGGAGGAGCTTTGGAGCAGGAGGCTTCAGCGTGTAGATATATAGTTAGTATTTCCGCTGTGTTGATATTCTGTATGATTGTCTTTTATTGTATTAGACAGAAATGTTATAACTGTCTAAATTGAGATGTTAGTTGTGTACTCTGATGTATGTGATACTATGTATATGTTCTATATTATATTTAAATCGTTCCGCTGTGAGATTCTGATGTGTTGTTTTCTCTTTCTTCTCTTTCTTTCCTTCTTCTATCCCTTTCTTTCTTAATTAGTGATGCGATTTTCCGGGAGTGGAAAGTCGGGTCGCTACAAATATAATAATCAAATATACAGTTCATGAAGCTGTTTTAAAAAAATATTCGATTATACTTATACAATACATATCAGAGTTACACATACCAGAGAACAATAAATAATGCAGCGGAACAGTATGAATGTAGTGGAATACTATTTATAATATAAATCTTCGTCTTCATCCTCTAGAATACGGTCTTCCAAATCCTGAAATGCTCAGCGGACCCGAGCGAATTGAAAAGACAAAACACTCGAGTCAGAACTAAAAGATCTTATGTAAGTTAAATCAACAGAAATAAATATGAGTGCAACGGCGTCAGAGATGTTTATGGGATTTGACATCTCCTATCCAGTGTCTAACGTGAGTGCAGTAACTTAAGAGATGTAAGGGATTTACATCTCCTAAGGATCCGTTACTATTTACTATGTAGTAATATTTCGCTATAATAATAATGTCTAATAGTAAAATAAACTTACTTTTAATAGCATTAAGGGGTTACCCATATAGCCCTTAACACGTAATAGTCCCAGTAGTCCATCCAATATCATGGTCCCTCCTGATCGGGAAGCCACCAGAGGATACCACACGGGCTACGGGAGAAAACCAAACTCGTACAAGGCGCGATAGGGTAGGTAACACGGCACAACTAGGCAATGCCAGGGTAGATATACCAATTACGCTTCCGGATCGGTGGTAGCGCGTAGCAGCTACTACCGCCCACCTCGAGCCATACCCCCAAATCAAAAATCAAAAGTGGCCACCGAATCAATCCAAAGTCAGAGTATAATATCGAAGGGATGTGTCCGATAAAAGGTTCTACCTTCTTAGCCCGTCAATCGCTCTTGTTTTAGCCACCTTATGCCAATTCACGGGAGTCGGGTCCACGTATTTACCTCAAAGGAAACGCTGCCACCATCCTACTTCATTCTGGAATCTCCACCGCATACGCGGTTGTCAAAGTGGTTTTCGGAGTTGGCAGAGAGTATGACAACTTTCGATCCCAGTCTCTTCAACAACCAAACGTTATTATAACACCGCGGTCATTTCAAAATAATTTATACTTCAAAAATAGAACATAATATCCATTTCGAAACCATATTAATACGACATCATTTCCATTTCAAAACCCGAACCAATATGATATCATTTTTATAAAACTCTAATCAATATATTATCGTTTTATTTCAAATATATCATTTTCCCAAAATCATAGCACTTTCAAAGTTATAACGCTTCAAAATCAAAACACTTGAAATATAACACTTTAAAATCATAGTAATTTGAAATTTATAACTTTGAAACTTAACTTCCACCACCTAAATGGTTTAAATATTAGAATACTATATATAATAAAAATAGCATCTTAAATTTCACAAATCAATTCCAAACAACTCGAATTTTCTAGATTTTAATTTAACCAAATCCTAAATTACAAATTTCAATTCAATTCAGTTTCAAAATAAAATTTTCCAAATTACGTTGTTTTCGAAAACCATTTCAATTTCCATATATTTCAAACTTTAAGTATTCAACCATTCCAAAACTAAGTTTGGTAATTATGGTTCAACAATCAAATTCTATTATTTAGTTTTGAAATATTTTACATAATAACCAATTATCATTTAAATAAACTCAAATTACAAACAACTCAATATTTCCTTCAATTTATTTATACTTGAAATAGTCATTTAATTCATCTTAAATAAAAATCAAATTATAAAAAAATCACACCCTCTAAAACTTCCAATTTAATGAATTTCACACCAAGCTTATTTGAGTTTAATTCTTAAATAAATTTAATTCCAATTTATCTTTCAACCTTTATTTTATCTAAATAATTATAAACTCTACATTAATATATAATTTAAATGCTTAACCGTATTATCTTCAATAAAATCAAACATATTATTAAGATTATTCGATATTATAACAAATTTATTCATAGCTTAATAATCAAGAATAAAATATCATTTATAAAATATCTAGAAGCAATATTTATATAAAACCATATATTTCTTTACAAAACCATAGAAACCTCTTCAAAAATATTTATATATATAAACCAACGGTGTTTGTATATAAATTTCTATCCTATGGTCAAGTGATACGGATATTTATCATTTCAATCCATAATTTAAAATAAAAATACGGTTGTATATCATTTCAAACCGCAATCCCGAATCAATAATAACAAATCAATAAAGAACTTGCAGATTATGATGATATAAATAAAACATCCATTCATCCATCATAAAATCATACATCCATCACAATCATCGTCCAAAACAATCAATCAATATAAATATATAACTGATAATATATAACAGGTAAATAAACTGGCAGTAATATTCAATAATAAATTAATAACGATTTAATTTAAATAAATGCAATTAACTGAGACAATGATTTAAAAATATACAAAACAGTCATAAATAAATTCATAATCACAACATAAATTAAATTTAACGAACATAAAAAAATTTAGAAGTTGTGAGTGGGTTAAAACACTCACCTTTTGAATTTAAATTGAATTCAAATCCAATTTAAACCAAAAATTGAGTAGTCTCAGAATTCATCCAAACAAGCGCCAAAATGTCCGGAATTCCATTACGAACCTAGTGGAGAAAACCGTGCGTAAAACGAATCTCGTATGTGAAAGTTACATGTGTTAGAACAATTGAAACGAAAATAAAATAGAATAGAATAAAGATAACCTACTTGCCACGTCACCTGTCTCCTACACGCTACATGAATGTACGCACCCAGTTTCAATCGAAACCATACTCAACATCGCGAACTACAGCCGCCGCCTCTACTCGATCGTCGCCGAACGATCGCCCACGGCCTACGCGCGTCAAGCGATGCGCCGACGCTTAAACCCCCCACCGTCACCGATTGTGCCCCACAGGTGACAACCGCCACAAATTTCATGAAACCCTAGTCGAATTTACACGACGATCTAACCATCCAACCAACGAATGAATCATGCCGATGACATCTCCCCAGTCTCCTCTACCCACGGTACAAACGATTTGTCGATCGATCGACGTTCATCAACGATCAACGGACGGCCGAGATTTGTTCATCGAATTTCGGCCACACAAAAATCCAGATTGAAAAACGGACAGCAGAATTGACATGCGCTCTTCGAGAGCTTCGAATCCATATAAAATTTGATATTGTTTGGAGAGTTTGAATTTTTGGCTTTGGATTTGATTTGGAATTGTATATGGGAATTAGGGTTTGCAGCCATTGGAAAGAGGAGCTAATAGAACGTACTAAAATGAGGAATAAGAAATGAAATAGGGTTTATAACAAGGTATATATAGGCAAGCTGAAATTAGAATGGACCGGATCGATTGGATATACGCGTTGAACGATAAAATGGCCCGAAAAACCCATTCTGACTCCAGAACGAAATTGGGTCAACCCATATATCAACCGATTGTCATATTATAAATAGAATTAACATTATTTCCAATTATTACTTTAATTTACATTAACAAAACGTTAATTTAAGATTTATTGTAATTGATTATACCAAAGTTTAATTTAATATACTAAATAAATGGTTAACTTATAATAATTGTTACCATTAACGTTTAATTCCACTTATCAGCTATTATTAACCAACAAATGTTGCAATTGATTTAGATCTAATTCAATAAATTAAACGAATGGGTAAATAATTAATAATTATCACTATTGCCAAATTTACTCACATTCATACTTAATTATCAACTAACAATTATTATAATTACTTATCTAGCATTGATTCTATCAAATTGCCATTTATTACGTATTATTTCATCAATTAATATAACTTTTGAATTTATTTCCCAAACAATATTACAATGACTACAGGACCTTGATTTAATTCAATTACTATTCATTATTATTAATTCATAAATTAATTCACTATTTACCTTTGTTTTCTTATATTCAATTCTTAGCCTAGTATACCAATTTACCTTACTTCAATTAATTTTAATTTCATTTCAATTGTTAATACTTAGTTTTAATTTTCATGGTTGCATTTCAATTTAGCATTCATTTCATTACTAAATTTCAAATTTTTTATTTCTACTTAATATATTTACCAAAACCGTAATAAATTAACAAATTTAATTTATCGAAAATTACGGGTCGTTACATCCATACTTGACGACCTACAGTAGTAACCGATAGATGATATGGGGCCTAAGTCCTATGTCGAATCTTGGTCGCTCCAGACCCTTTTCATGCAAAGTCCGTACGCAATGACCTGAATAAGCCGATTCGCCATGTTCGGACGAAGTGACTTACCTCTTGCTAGGTACAATCCATTCCCGACGACCATTTACCAAAAACCAAATAAAAATCCAATCAAAATCCAATCCGAAATCCAGATTAAATTAGAAAACCAAAAATCCATTCCAGAAATCCAAACCAATATTCAAACCAAAAATCAAGCATCCAAACCAAAGTCCAAACCAGAGAACAAACAAAACCAGAAATTTAAACCAAACCCCATAACCAAACCAGAAAAAGCAAAAAAGCGAGTGTCCAAATCAAAAAAGAGAAAGCAGTTTTCACAAACTAGAGCGTCGTGGTTTATCATCATTTCAGAGCATGCCTAGGGGCTATCTCTGTCCCCGCACATGAGTAAGTGACTTGGCCGTTTTCCCAGAGTTTGCTACTTATTCCATATCATCCCTATCAGTCGATAACCAATCAACCATCATCCCTGGGCGTCGTGCCATCGTCGTTTGAGGTAGACGGTGGCCGCTCTTATCCATCGCCGCATTCCGAGTTCCAACATATTGTCGCAACTGACCATTCCTTATATGCTCCTCGATGATATCCTTTAAATGCCTACAACTATTGGTATTATGCCCATCCAGGTCGTGAAAGATACAGTGCCTTTCGGATGCCCTCTCGCGTTCCGAGCGTTCCCTCCTTGCCGGCCTCCGATAAGAAAGGTGATCCCCAGTCTCCATGAATATTCGTTCTAACGGCTCGTTCAATCCTGTGTAAGTGGAGAATTTCGGCTCTCTCCACCGCTTCCATGCTTTTCCGAATTCATCATCCAACTTCCTCTTTCCTTTATCTTTATCTTTACCCAAGCTTTCCTCGGATTGTTCTCCGTCCTTAACCACATTCACTTCCATTGGCTTTAGATTTAGACTCGTATCCTCCTGTCGAAGAAACCTTTCGGCCTCGTGAAAGAACTCCTCGAGATCCATTGGTGGGTCCCGTATCAACGATACTTTGAACTCTGAGTTGTCCCTGATTCTGGATATTTCCGCCATTAAGACCATCGATGGATCCGGTCGATCCACCGAAGCAACCGTTGCATTGAACTGAGTTAAGAAATCCCTGAGCGATTCTCCTGTCCTTTGTTTTACCGACGTTAGTGTCATTACATTCTTCGGCATTTTGATATGAACTCGAAACTACTTCAAAAACCTGTCCATCAATTCTGTCCATGTCCTGTTAGATCCATCCTCTAACTGTCCGAACCACATAGCAGCTATATCCGTCAAGTATAGAGGAAAACATCGAGCCATAACCTCCTCCGATGCCCACAACACTTCCATGTGTCTCGTGTATCTCACCAAGTGATCAGTAGGATCACCCCTGCCATTGTATACCTCCAGAATAGGTAGCTTGAACTTCGATGGATTCCGAGCCATTCTAATGTCATGGGTAAATGTGTAAACGGTTTACACCTTCCAGATCTTTATTTGCTAAACCTCCATGTATAGTTCATCTGATAATCTCAACTAATCCAGTGTTATCCACTAAGGGTAGTCCCCCAAGTCCACGAGGGAATACTGGTACATACTCTTCATCACGTATTCTTGTACTCCTACTGGCATCCTGTTGTGCGGTGTCACTGGGAATCCCTTCATGAATTGGTCTAACATGGCATGGTGCTGTGCCCCCGAGTTTGGATCCATCCAAATTGGTAACTGTGCGCTGGTTGGGGGCTGCACCTTATTGAGCTGCTCCATTCGATTGCCTGTTGGGTCCTTTTGTTCCTGCTCCGTGGATCTGAATTCCTGATGCTCCAGCCGTTCCTGCCTGCCCAAACTGTCTGAGAAGGTTCTGCATCATTTCCTCCTGCCTTTCCAACAATTCTTCCTGCATTGTTCCCATCATCATCTCCATCTCATCTCTAGTGATGAAAACTGAGGCCTGATTCGCTCCTGAGGAAGCCTCCTGATTACTTCATGCTGACTCCTTACCACTCTTTGTCTTCTGGCTGACTGCTTTGTCATGGTTCCCCTTAGATCTGATCTTGTAGCTCTCCAAATCTGAACCCTAAATTCGAAGTAGCGGTTGTTAGTCTTTCTCAGTCAAAACACTAAAGTGTTTGCGTTAAAATTGGCCCTAAATCCCAAAAGTAGTGAAAGCACCAGTGTATACACACAAATCCATAATATTCCAACACGAATCTCAGATCTAGGTATAGTAGAAAATAAAACTGAAGAGATAGAAAATGTAAAATGTAAGAAAGAAAGTAAAGAACACAAGAGTTTATAGTGGTTCAGCTATCTTCGGCCTATGTCCACTTTGAATTGATCCTTTTATTGCTTTTGTAGTGAGATTATAGTTACAAGCCTTTGAAAATCAATAGCAAAAACGACAGAGTTTTCCCTAGCCAAGAAGAAGAAGATCCCTTTCTAATTGCCATAGGACTGCTTATAGGTGTAGATTCGAAAATATCCTCCTCAAAATCTGGAATAGCTTTTCTCTTGCACAGGTGGGCCCGCCAGATCGATCCAGAGTGATTTTGGATTGAACCACGTTCAATTCGCATTGATCCAAAAGTGGTCCAATCGAGCCGAGATCGATCATGGAGGTTCTTGAGTGCATAAGGAATCTCCTCTGAAAATTTCATCACGTATGGACTTGTAGAGTGAGAGTGATGATTGATCCAAGTTAGTGTTTTCCAATGTAAGCTGATATCTTCGTATCGATCGCTTTATCTCGATCCACTTCGTATCGATCGTTCTTGGATCAATGATGTGAAGCGATAATCGCGTGTAGATCTATTTTTATGCTCGGTGACCGCTTCATTTTCCTTGACTCTCCTTGTATCCATCGGACCATAGCCTTTCGTCTCCATGCTTCGTATCCATCCACCAACGCTTGTGGGCTTATTCGTATCCATCAACCCTTTCCCTCCTTCGTATTGATCCCATGAACATCCCGAAAGCACATGCTTTTGTACCCATCAACTGTGCCTTTGTTTGCATCCATCAATCCAAGTCCATTGCCTTTGTATCAATCCTAAACATCTCTATTCGTATCGATCCCAGTCTTCGTCCCAACTCGGTGGTCCATGTTTTCTTGAACATTTCCTTCGTATCGATCGATACGAACTCAATCAATACGAGAATGGCTCGTGATTTTTTCGTACCCATCCAATGTTATGTCCCTTTGTATCAATCCAAGATTTGATCAATACAAAGTATGCCTTAGCGTATCCATTCAATCAATGTGTGCTGCATCGATACGAAATCCATCGGTCCAAAGTGAGGTGCCAAGTGTGTTCCCCTCATCCATATCCATATGGATCTATACTGTAACAACCCATATATTTGTACCATTTAAATTGACAATATTCCACACAAGTCGACTTAAATAATACAAAACATGAATTATTAATGGAGTGTGTATATTTATATATAAATGAGAATCATCACAGAATATAACATCATAGAATAGTGCAGTGGAATTACAACATAGTCATAAGAGTAGTTCATGAAGCTACCCATAAATACAACAATGTATCAAATAAAATGAAATAGAACAACATAGAAGTCCAATAGTCCAAATAGAAAGAGTAGTACTGATAAGATAAAGTTAATGATAGTCTTCGGTCTTCAGCTCCAAGTAGAACAGCAACAGCAATCCTCGGTCTGATCCGAGCATAAGCATAAACAAACACTCGAATCAGGACATATATTCTTATACAGATAATATGGTTCACATTCAAAATAACAATAACTCAAAGATGAATGGAATAACATCTTTAAGGATCCTTTAAACTATTTATACATAGTAGTGTACGATAGATAGATAATGTCTAACAGTAAAGTAAATATTAAAATAGTGTTAAGGCGTTACCATTGTTCCCCTTAACACATTTTATATAGCATTATAGACTATACAGCACTTTAAACTCCACCGTAAACTAGTGGGATATCAGGGAGTACTCCATAGGTATAATACAAAACAAATTCGTAGTGGTCGCGTATAGGGATACAAGTATGACAAGACACATGAGGCGATACCCAAGGTAGTGAAACTACCGTTTGCCTGATCCGGACTGGTGAGAACGCATCCCCGCAACAATCGCAACACCGCGAAACAACACTCCAAATTCAAGGGTGCACACCAATCAATACAAGTAAAGAGTAGTTTACGAAGAAGTGTGTTCGCTCGAGGTAGCTAACCCCATTTGGCCTGGCACGGCTTCTGTTTTAGTCATTTCCAATTTGACACAAGTGTCAAGGCTATCCATTATCGTTCACTTTCTTCAGTCATCGCGTACGTCATTCCAACCACTTCACTCTGGATCACACTCCACGTATAGTTATTAAAGTGGTTTTCGGTTTAGACAGTGAGTGTGTCCCTAGCCGATTCCGGTCTCTTTAGTAACATTCGCAATTATTTCACCAATTGGTCGTTTAATAAATTTCAAAACCAAATCAAATTCAATTTCAATTAAAATTTGTAAATCATTATTTCCTTTGTCTTTCTAAAACAATTTCCGAAATCTATGTTTCATAGCTTCCGAATTTCCATTACAGAATTCTATAATTCAATTTCAAATTTGATTTAAACAATTCAAATATACATTTAAATTCGTACATAATTTTCATTCCATAATCATTAAAATAAACTTAATTTATCTTTCAAATCGATTTAAACTCATGTATCGATTTCATTTAGTACTCATTAAATTAATTTATCATTTAAAACAATTTCTATTAAATTTCCAATTCATTTAAATTACTTAAGTTCAACTTCATTATATTAAAGCTTACAAATTTAATTTAAATTAAATTTGTCAATTCCAATTCAAGTCTTACATTTGTTTCGGTAAAACACATTTTTATTTCTTGTAAAAGAATTTCAATTTCATTTTATTTAATTACTTAGTTACAATTTTAAAACTCAATTAATAAATAAACTTAGTTTCACTTATTCAAGAGGTTCAATTTCACTTAATAAAGAAAATTCAATTTAATTTAATTATTAAATAATTCAATCTCATTAAATTATCAAATAATTCCAAATCTTAATTATTAACTAATTTCAAAACTTAATTATTAATAATTTCAAAACTTAATTATTACTAATTTCAAAACTTAATTATTAATAATTTCAAAACTTAATTATTAATAATGCCAAATTTAATTATTAAATAATTAAATTTTAAACAATGTTCTTTCGTCAATTACTACGTTAATATTTGTTTCAAATTTCAAATATTCACATTTTCCTTCCGTTAAAATTTAAATTCCAACTTTATTTCAACACCTTATTATTATTCAAATAAAATCTTTATTTTATTTTAAATCAAATTATTGACCAATCGGGTTTTATTTAATTCTCTATCCTAAGTCAAAATTTATTTGGGTATTTATCATTTCAACCTGATTCCATTTCAATTCAAAAATCAAAACATAGCAAATGGAACTTGTAGGGTGATAACTGGGATTGTGTCAAAGTAAATAAACAAGCAATAGCTACCATACATAACAATTCAACAATTTATTTAAATAATCCCGAAATAATCGTATTAATTTACATTTGTTGTTTATTTAAATTAATATAATTATTTCTAGAATCTACACTATCATTTCATGCGGATTAAAGATTATTAAGTTACAGTTTTCACTTGATGTCTATTATTCAAATTATACTACATCAATTATACATTCAATGGTTCAAAGTGTACTTAACCAAATTCTACGTGTCAATTAATTTAATAATTAAAAGGGGTCATATTTAACTAACCAAATTTAACATATAAATCCATTTTAAATTGTTAACTATCCTATATCAAATTCAATTATCATTTTAACAATAACAATTAACATCCAATTTCAACATCACATAACAATCATTCATCAACCAAACTTGTATAAGAATATAAGTCATGAAAATCAATTCACCTTTCATTGATAAAGAAATTTGACGGTGAAGCACGAATAGAGTCGGTACAATACGAACAAACGGACACTGCAAATATCAACAAAAGAGAGACGATATTAATTCAATGAACGTCATATATAATTTATAAAATTATATAGATGCACTTACCGATGACGGAAAAAAGAATGAAAGATGAAAATCTATGCTGCTGCAAAAGGCATAACCGGTTGCTTCTGCACACAACAAGAAAGAAAAGTGGTTACTATTTCCAGCAACCAAAATAGATATTTGCGTACAATTTCTTCTACAATATCTAAAAGCAACAGTGCTTCTTTTCATACATATTGTTCTATCCTTTTACTTTTTTTTAAACAGAATCCAACTTTCTTTTATTCTCCTTCCAGACACTAATTCAACTTATACAACAAGGCCTCTTCCATCATATTGGGTTCAGCAACCCAACAACAGTTTCTCCATTCCTCCCCCTACAGCATGCTACAACAACACGCACAACACTCACAACTCACGCATGCAACTCATCTCTCCTCTCTTTTTTTTTACACAAGCCGAGACTTCCCAAAAAAATTGCAGCAGTTTCTTCAATCACGCATGAAATCTTCATGCACACGCCACATGTACATGCACGGTTCGTACATGCCCGCAACACGTACACGACACATATTTGCGGCAAGGCAAGGAACAGGTGGTGGCGACGTGGAGGCAAAGTGAGGTGGAGTGCGTGCTCGCGGCTAGGGTGAGGTTCGGCCTGTAGTGAATGGAGAGGGGAAGGGTGCGGTGCTCTCTTTGGTTTCGGCCATGCTCATATTTTTTTGTAACTTTTTTTTTACAGAGAAGAAGTATGAAGGAATGGGTAGCAGTGGGTTGCAGTGAAGGAATGGGTAGCAGTGGAGTCGTATGGAGGAATGGGTAGCAGTGGGGTCGTGTGGAGGAAGTGGTTTCTTCGGTCATTCCTTTTTTTTATTACAGTAAGAAGAATGAGAAGAAGAAAGGGGAAGAGAAGGTTCCTGAAGAGATTTCGAATGAAGGAATGAAACAGTAAGATGAATTTGAGTTGTAAATATGTTCTTTAAGTTTTCAACGTGACCGTAAATTTTATTATGGAACCGAGGAGTCACAACACTTTACGATGCCAACTTCAAGCTGCCAACTGCTTCATTAAATACACCAGCTGAGATTTATTTTTGTTTTTTTAAATTCAAGTGGATATGGTTAAAATTTGTTCAACCGGTCTGTCCGGAACGGTTAAATTAACGCGACTATTTTTACGTCGGACTCCGATTTGCACGAATGAATATACCGTTTTGATCAGTACGACGATGCGCTTCCAACGGTACACAGATAATTGCGATACGGCAGTTTTATAAAAATACGAATTTACGCCGCTTAAATTGTTCGATTTACAAAACAATTTAAACGGAACAGGCGATGACGAAATTTGACGAAACGAATTACAATGTCTTAATCAGATAAATTTTTACAATATTACTGTGTAAAAATATTTGGATTTGAAAGATAAATTTTACGCAGCTTTAAATGAACTGATATACAGTAAAATACGAACGAAATTTACTGCAATATTTGCGACGAAACTTTTCCCATATTCATAACTCACTAGACGCATTTTATAAACAAAGTTTGGACATTAATTGAAATCGTATATAAATTTCAAATTTTTATATTAAAATGATGGATTTAAAATTCAGGGTCGTTGCAATCTCACACACTCAAAACTTTTCGTCCTCGAAAAGGAACGAGATGAGAGAAATAGAAAAGAAGTAGGCAGAAAAGTCAAGACAGATTTTTAAGAAAATTGAATTATACCTGAAATTAGTAATTCGAGGTTTGAATCCCAAATACTATCCTCAGTTTCCCAAGTGCAATCATGCTCATCTGCACTCCACTGTACTTTGACGAGATTTACCGACTTCCTTCTAAGTTGCTTTGTCTCACGATCGACTATCCGAAGTGGCTTTTGCTCAATATTCAAGTCAGGCTCGATAACTATCTCTTCCAACTGAGCAGTGGAAATGGTCATAGATTGATCGTGTACAACTTTGCGAAGATGTGAGACATGGAACACATTGTGCACAACGGCGAACTTCTTTGGTAATGCAACTCTATAGGACAATGTTCCAACTCTTTCTGTAATCTCAAACGGACCAACAAATTTGGAAGCTAGCTTCCCTTTCCTTCCAAATCGAATAATATTCTTCAGAGGCGACACTTTCAGAAATACTTTGTCTCCTACACTGAATTCGAGATCTCTTCTCCTTCTGTCAGCATAGCTCTTCTGTCTATCCTGTGCCATCTTTATCTTCTTCCTGATTTCCTCAAATTTTTCAGAAGCTTCCGAATTATTTCTGGACCAAGCACCAATCGGTCACCAGAATCAATCCAACAAGCTGGCGATTTGCACGACCGTCCATATAAGGCTTCAAACGGTGCCATAACAATGCTTGCCTGATTATTAAAGATAATTAATTCAAATTCAAATATACTTATTCAAATTTGAAATTCAATTTCTTTACCTGGTAACTATTTTTATAGGTGAATTCCACCAAATTAAGATGGTCTTCCCAGGATCCACCAAATTCTATAATACAAGCTCGGAGAAGGTCTTCCAAAATATGATTCACCCTCTCAGTTTGGCCATCTGTCTGAGGATGATAGGTTGTGCTCAGATTCAGTTTGGTGCCCAAAGTATCCTGAAATGCTTTCCAAAATTTACTAGTGAAAATAGGATCTCTGTCGCATACAATACTAGATGGTACACCATGAAGTTTAACAACTTTTCTCATGTATATCTCGGCCAAACTCGAAGCATTACGAGTGGACTTGACTGGAATAAAGTGAGCGGATTTCGTCAGTCTATCGACAATCACCAAATGCTTTTGTTACCCTTTCCAGTCCTTGGTAGCCCATCAATAAAGTCCATAGAAATCTGCTCCCACTTCCAACTTGGAATCTCTAGTGGTTGAAGCAAACCTGATGTCTTTCTATGGTCAGCTTTAACTTGTTGACAAGTTGTGCATCTGCTAACATAGGTAGAAATATCGCGCTTCATCCCACTCCACCAGTATAATTTCTTCATATTCTGATACATTTTAGTGACACCAAGATGAAATGAAAGCGAAGATTGATGGTTTTCTCTCAAAACTTCATGTCTTAGACCATCAACATTTGGAACATAAATTCGATTATCAATTCTCAAAACTCCATTACTATCAACCTGTGCACCCAACTTACTGCTAGCATTTCCAACTCTTCCGAGAACTATTTCCTTGATACGATAGAGCAAAGTGTCCTCGTATTGCTTGGCTATAATGCGATCCATAAGAGTTGGGGAGACGACGAGCTGGAATAACATTCCTTCAACCAGATTACAACATGTCATTGCTTGGTTTCTGCTCGAAGCATCGACTACGGCATTTGCTTTCCCTGGAGTGTAGTTAATATCAAGATCATATGCAGCTAAGAATTCGAGCCATCGGACTTGTCTCTGATACAAATCCTTTTGTGAGAAAATATATCTCAATGACTTATGGTCAGTGAATAACTCGAATTTGGTTCCCAATAGATAGTGCCTCCATAGCTTAAGAGCAAATACAACCGCAAGAAGCTCTAAATCGTGATTTGCATAATTTTCTTCATAGGTCTTTAACTGACGACCCGCATAGGCAATAACCTTACCTTTCTGCATTAAAACTGCTCCTAATCCATCACGGCAGGCATCAGTATAGATGGTCAATCCTTCGCTACCGTCAATTACTGTAAGAACTAGGGCAGATGTCAATCTTCGCTTCATCTCATTGAAAGTTGCTTCGCACTTTTCACTCCAAATAAATTTCACATTCTTCCTGGTCAGTGCGGTAAGTGGGGTAGCAATACGAGCAAAATTTTCTATAAACCTCCGATAATAGCCGACCAAACCCAAGAAACTGCGGATATCTGTAGGAGTTTTGGGAGTCTCCCAATCCTGCAAATTCCAAGGATTCAAATTTAGATAGTGATAAGATGTTTAGATAGAATTGACAAGTAAGGATAGAGCTTATGTTGATTACGGCGATCTTAGCTAGATCGACCGAAATCCCATTCTCCGAGACAATATGGCCAAGAAAACGAACTTCATCTCTTCAAAAGTGGCATTTCAAAAACTTGGCTTTAAGCTGATGGCTGCGAAGAGTTTCAAGAAAAAAAGCCAAATGTGACCTATGCTGCTTCTCATCTTTAGAGAAGACGAGAATATCATCGATGAAAACAAGAACGAACTTGTTAAGAACATCCCGGAAAACTCTATTCATCAAATCGACGAAATAAGCTGGAGCATTAGTGAGACCGAACGGCATAACTAGCCATTCATAGAAACCATTTTCAGTTCGAAATGCTGTTTTAAGAATACTATCCTCAGCGATTCTGAGTTGGTGAAAGCCGGTAGCCAAATCAAGTTGGGACAAAACTTTAGCTCCACGAAGCTGGTCGAATAGATCATTGATGTGGGGCATTGGATACCTGTTCTTGTGTGTGAGCTTGTTTAGCTCTCTATAGTCCACACACATTCTGAGAGAGCCATCAGATTTTGTGATAAATACAACTGCAGCACCCCATTCTGAATGGCTTCTCCGAATCAAGCCTTTAGCAAATAAATCTTCAATTTGAACATTCAATTCTGCCTTTTATTTAGGAGCCATTCTCCTGGGAGGCAGAACTACTGGTCGTGCACCAGGGATAAGATCAATGCGGAATTCAATTTTCCACGGAGGTGGTAGAGAATTGACTTCTCCAAACACATCAGAAAAGAATTGAACAACTGGAGTAGAGCTTAGTTCACTTGGATGAGAATCAAGAGAGAATATAAAACTCCCAACACATTCTTGAGGCGATTTACCTTTAATAACTAAAGATATGCTCATGTCGTCAATAAGAGAGATGGTCCGAGCCTTGCATGAGATAACGGCTTCGAACTTTCGTAGCCAATCAATACCTAATAGGATATCGAATGCCTCGAATCCAAGTACAAAGAAATCCCAAGTAAAACGATGCATGCCATACATAAGCGTGACATATTTGCAAACCCTTTTGAGGTTAGCGGGCCCTCCAATAGGGTTAGATACCAATAAGAAGGTAGATGCAAGAATAGGTTCCAATCCAAGTTTATTACATAAATCAATAGATATGAAACTATGTGTTGCTCCGGTGTCAAATAGAACTCTAACAGGTGAAGAATGCAACATAAAAGTACTCTGTAAAGTACCTTGATTATCTGGAACTTCCAGGGCAGGTGTGGAAATAGCAAAAACTCCAGATGGGGTACCTCTCTTTTGTGTTGGGCAGTCTTTCTTAAAGTGTCCTGGCTGTAAGCAAATATGACAAACATCTCTCTTGGCCATCTGAGCCGGTGGCGGAATAGCTGCACCCTTTGGGGATGGGCAACTACTGGCATAATGACCTTTCTGATTGCAGTTGAAGCAGGTGATAGAGGAGATGTAAATGGGTTTCTTCTGAGAATAGCCAAGCCCGGATTTCTTCTGCCAGTTCTTCTTCTGTTGCTCAAAATTTGGCTTCCTCTTCCCAGTCTGACTAGAGGATGGCTGAGTAACTGGAGCCTTAGTGACTGATGTTCCATTTGGCTTTCCCTCATATCTAAGAGCAAAATCCATCAACTCAGTGAAAGGTCCATGGACATGAGCTGTGAGGAGTTCGTAATACTCTGGACGTGCTCCATGGATGAATTTCTCATTCTTCAGCAGAGGTGTATCAATCAAGCCAGGTTCGAACTTAGAGAGTTCGTTAAACTTATTTTCATACTCAGAGAAAGTCATATTGCCCTGCTTGAGGTCCATAAATGATCGATAAAGCTGGGCCTTTCCGGGTGCTGGCATCCACTGTGCCGTAAAGGAATCCCTATTTACAAGAGATAAGAAGATGAGTCAAAGTTTGACGAGATAAAAGGAATTTATTCAGATGTAAATTAGATAGATTTCTACCTAAACTGGGCCCAAGTGATGGTTTCCTCATCAGTACGAGAAGTGACTGACTCCCGCCAATCCTGTGCCGCATCTTGAAGCTGCCAAGCGGCCAATTTACGCTTCTGAGTGTCAGTGATCTCCAGGACAGTAAAAACCTCTCCGGACTCTTCAGCCATTGTTGTGCTTCAATGATACTCTCGGAGCCAGTGAATTTGACTCCGCCAAGCTGAGTGTATTCTTGCTAAGAGTGGAGAACCTGACTGCGGGAGCTGGGGCATGTGGTTCAGGAGCATTTCCTCTACCCCCGCCTCTAGCATTTCTTCTGGTAGCCATCTTGGAATACCAAAAGTGATTTAGAATCAAAGATAGAGATTGATAGAATCTTAAAGAAATTCAAAATGAATTCAATAAGAAGGATGGAATCAAAGGATATGGATTCTGAAATGATTCTCCTCATTCTAGGGTATGGTTACCCTATCTCTAATGAGCTTAAAACTCTACAGGATAAGGTTTTCGAGAACCAAAGCTCTGATACCAACGGTAACAACCCGTATATTTATACCATTTAAATTGACAATATTCCACACATGTCAACTTAAATAATACAAAACATGAATTATTAATGGAGTGTGTGTGTGTCTATATATATATATATATATATATATATATATATATATATATATATATATATATATATATGTATATGTATATGAGAATCATCACAGAATCATAGAATATAACATCATAGAATAGTGTAGCGGAATTACAACATAGTCATAAGAGTAGTTCATGAAGCTACCCATAAATACAATAATGTCTCAAATAAAATGAAATAGAACAACATAGAAATCCAATAGTCCAAATAGAAAGAGTAATACTGATAAGATAAAGATAATGATAGTCTTCGGTCTTCAGCTCCAAGTAGAACAACAACAGCAATCCTCAGTCTGATCCGAGCATAAGCATAAACAAACACTCGAATCAGGACATATATTCTTATACAGATAATATGGTTCACATTCAAAATAACAATAACTCAAAGATGAATGGAATAACATTTTTAAGGATCCGTTAAACTATTTATACATAGCAGTGTACGATAGATAGATAATGTCTAACAATAAAGTAAATATCAAAATAGTGTTAAGGCGTTACCATTGTTCCCCTTAACACATTTTATATAGCATTATAGACTATACAGCACTGTAAACTCCATCGTAAACTAGTGGGATATCAGGGAGTACTCCATAGGTATAATACAAAACAAATTCGTAGTGGTCGCGTATAGGGATACAAGTATGACAAGGCACATGAGGCGATACCCAAGGTAGTGAAACTACCGTTTGCCTTATCCGGACTGGTGAGAACGCATCGCCGCAACGATCGCAACACCGCGAAACAACACTCCAAATTCAAGGGTGCGCACCAATCAATACAAGTAAAGAGTAGTTTACGAAGAAGTGCGTTCGCTCGAGGTAGCTAACCCCATTTTGCCCGGCCCGGCTCCTGTTTTAGTCATTTCCAATTTGACACAAGTGTCAAGGCTATCCATTATCGTTCACTTTCTTCAGTCATCGCGTACGTCATTCCAACCACTTCATTCTGGATCACACTCCGTGTATAGTTATTAAAGTGGTTTTCGGTTTAGACAGTGAGTATGTCCCTAACCGATTCTGGTCTCTTTAATAACCTTCATAATTATTTCACCGATTGGTCGTTTAATAAATTTCAAAACCAAATCAAATTCAATTTCAATTAAAATTTGCAAATCATTATTTCCTTTGTCTTTCTAAAACAATTTCCGAAATTTATGTTTCATAGCTTCCAAATTTCCATTTTAAAATTCTATAATTCAATTTCGAATTTGATTTAAACAGTTCAAATATACATTTAAATTCGTATATAATTTTCATTCCATAATCATTAAAATAAACTTAATTTATCGTTCAAATCGATTTAAACTCATGTATCGATTTCATTCAATATTTATTAAATTAATTTATCATTTAAAACAATCTCTATTAATTCCAATTCATTTAAATTACTTAAGCTCAACTTCATTATATTAAATATTACAAATTTAATTTAAATTAAATTTGTCGATTCCAATTCAAGTATTACATTTGTTTCGGTAAAACGCATTTTTATTTCTTGTAAAAGAATTTCCATTTTATTTTATTTTATTTAATTACTTAGTTACAATTTCAAAACTTAATTAATAAAGAAACTTAGTTTCACTTATTCAAGAGGTTCAATTTCACTTAATAAAGAAAATTCAATTCAATTTAATTATTAAATAATTCAATCTCATTAAATTATCAAATAATTTCAAATCTTAATTATTAAGTAATTTCAAAACTTAATTATTAATAATTTTAAAACTTAATTATTACTAGTTTCAAAACTTAATTATTAATAATTTCAAAACTTAATTATTAGTAATTCCAAATTTAGTTATTAAATAATTAAATTTTAAGCAATGTTCTTTCGCCAATCACTATGTTAATATTTGTTTCAAATTTCAAATATTCACATTTTCCTTCCATTAAAATTTAAATTCCAATTTTATTTCAACACCTTATTATTATTCAAATAAAATCTTTATTTTATTTTAAATCAAATTATTGACCAATCGGGTTTTATTTAATTCTCTATCCTAAGTCAAAGTTTATTTGGATATTTATCATTTCAACCCGATTCCATTTCAATTCAAAAATCAAAACATAGCAAAGGGAACTTCCAGTGTGATAACTGGGATGGTGTCAAAGTAAATAAACAAGCAATAGCAACTATACATAACAATTCAATAATTTATTTAAATAATCCCAAAATAATCGTATTAATTTACATTTGTTGTTTATGCAAATTAATATAATTATTTCTAGAATCTACACTATCATTTCATGCAGATTAAAGATTATTAAATTACAGTTTTCACTTGATGTCTATAATTCAAATTATACTACATCAATTATACATTCAATGGTTCAAAGTGTACTTAACCAATTTCTACGTGTCAATTAATTTAATAATTAAAAGGGGTCATATTTAACTAATCAAATTTAACATATAAATCCATTTTAAATTATTAACTATCCTATATCAAATTCAATTATCATTTTAACAATAACAATTAACATCCAATTTCAACATCATTTAACAATCATTCATCAACCAAACTTGTATAAGTATATAAGTCATGAAAATCAATTCACCTTTCGTGGATAAAGAAATTTAACGGGGAAGCACGAAGAAGCACGAATAGAGTCGGTACAATACGAACAAACGGACACTGCAAATATCGACAAAAGAGAGACGATATTAATTCAATGAACGTCATATATAATTTATAAAATTATATAGATGCACTTATCGATGACGGAGAAAAGAATGAAAGCTAAAAATCGATGCTGCTGCAAAAGGCTTAACCGGTTGCTTCTGCACACAACAAGAAAGAAAAGTGGTTACTATTTCCGGCAACCAAAATATATATTTGCATACAATTTCTTCTGCAATATCTAAAAGCAACAGTGCTTCTTTTCATACACACTTTTTAATCCTTTTACTTTTCTTTTTCTTTTTTTTAAAACAGAATCCAACTTTCTTTTATTCTCCTTCCAGACACTAATTCGACTTATACAACAAGGCCTCTTCCATCATATTGGGTTCAGCAACCCAACAACGGTTTCTCCATTCCTCCCCTTATAGCATGCTACAACAACACACACAGCACTCACAACTCACGCACGCAACTCATCTCTCCTCTTTTTTTTACACAAGCTGAGACTTCCCAAAAAAAATTGCAGCGGTTTCTTCATTCACGCATGAACTCTTCATGCACACGCCACATGTACACGCACGGTTCGTACATGCCCGCAACACGTACACAACACGACACATATTTGCGGCAAGGTAGGGAACATGTGGTGGCGACGTGGAGGCGAAGTGAAGTGGAGTGCGTGCTCGCGGCTAGGGTGAGGTTCGGCCTGTGGTGAATGGAGAGGGGAAAGGTGCGGTGCTCTCTTTGGTTTGGGCCATGCTCATATTTTTTTGTAAGTTTTTTTTTTTACAGAGAAGAAGTATGAAGGAATGGGTTGCGGTGGGTTGCGGTGAAGGAATGGGTAGCAGTGGAGTCGTATGGAGGAATGGGTAGCAATGGGGTCGTGCGGAGGAAGTGGTTTCTTCGGCCATTCCTTTTTTTATTACAGTAAGAAGAATGAGAAGAAGAAAGGGGAAGAGAAGGTACCTAAAGAGATTTCGAATGAAGGAATGAAACAGTAAGATGAATTTGAGTTGTAAATATGTTCTTTAAGTTTTCAACATGACCGTAAATTTTATTATGGAACTGAGGAGTCACAATACTTTACGATGCCAACTCCAAGCTACCAACTGCTTCATTAAATACACCAGCTAAGATTTATTTATTTTTTTTAAATTCAAGTGGATATGGTTAAAATTTGTTCAAACGGTCCGTCCGAAACGGTTAAATTAACGCGACTATTTTTACGTTGGACTTCGATTTGTATGAATGAATATACCGTTTTGATCAGTGCGACGATGCGCTTCCAACGGTACATAGATAATTGTGATATGACAGTTTTATAAAAATATGAATTTACGCCGCTTAAATTGTTCGATTTACATAACAATTTAAATGGAACAGGCGATAACGAAATTTGACGAAACGAATTTCAATGTCTTGATCAGATAAATTTTTACAATATTACTGTGTAAAAATATTTGGATTTAAAAGATAAATTTTACGCAGCTTTAAATGAACTGATATACAGTAAAACGCGAATGAAATTTACTTCAATATTTGCGACGAAACTTTTCCCATATTCATAACTCACTAGACACATTTTATAAGCAAAGTTTGGATGTTAATTGAAATCGTATATAAATTTCATAATTTTATGTTAAAACGATGGATTTAAAATTTTCAATTGGGTCGAAAATTCAGGGTCGTTACATATACGAAGCTATTGTTCTAGTGCAAATAGCCGAGTCCATCCCAATTGATATGAAAGTATGGATATGAACTGACTTTTCTTAAATCTTGATCCATCCATAACTCGAGCATACGACCTCCGATTGACCTGAGATCCAAAATGTGCCTTTCTTAGCCTTGTTTATCATTCCCAATCGATCCCACCTTGATTAGAGCTCGGTCCATTTTTGAGGATATCGATCATAGCCTCGTTTTCGATCATTCTCTATCCTGATATCATCCTGTCCAACCAATTTGTTGATATCCTAGCCTTGACCAAAGGCCGGGGTAACAATGGTAATTTATAGCAAAAATTTGAATATCTACTAACCATGCATAACCGTTGGGACTTTTAAATGAGATTAGTAATATTCTTTTTTAAAAAAAATGAATTTCAAGCATCTTCTAATCACGCATAACCGTGAGTACTTTTAAATGGAATTAGAATCAACTTGACTATTTAATAATCAATTTTGGTATGTGTTCCATACATGTATAACCGTAAGGACTTTTAAATGAGCATGAAAGCACATAATCAAAAATTCCAAGTAATTCACACATGCATAACTGTGAGGGCTTTTAAATGAGAGTGAATACTTTGGATGTTTTTATTGCTAAAAATATAATAAATTGAAAAACGAATGATTTCCCGTTTAAAATACCACATATTGACAAACTATACTGAATTTTGATGAGTAATGGTCGTTAGAAATATGATAAAAATAGAGATGTTCATGGAATTTTTTACCAACAATTTTTTTTATAACTCTTGCTTAAATTTCTATAGAAATTTACTAAATATACTGTCTCAAGTTATAATACATGATCAATATCAACACTCATCGCTTTTTCAATCATTATTTATCTTTTTGATAATCAGTAAGGAGTTAGATTAGCTAATGTAGCCATTTAAAATCAAATCCAAAAATAATCAAATTTTATAAAATGGCTAATCTGAAACAAGGTCAACAAAAACTATTTTCTGGAAGTGGTTTTATAAAAGAAATGTCTGCTAACTGAAAATTTTTAAGATGAAAAATATGCAGATATTTTCTTTCAAAATGATGCAACTATTGAATGTCTCAACATAAATCACATTCCACTAGTAATTTTTCTGTCAACTAGATTACCAATGTAATCTGCATCTGAATTTCTCTAAGACTCAAGATTATCATTAGTTGAATGTTATAGACCAAACTGTGAAGTTGCAACAAATATCTTAAAAACTTTTTATAGCTTTTAAATGATTTTTTTGAATTTGAATTGAACCCGTGCAAATAAACAAACAGTGACCATATTGTCAGATAAGATAAACAAATATATCCACTTGTATCATGAGTGATCAGTAATCAATAAAACATCATCATTAATCCAAACAAATCTATATTAATGAAGTAGTTCAAAGACTCTAGATGTACATGTAGAGTTCTCGACATAAAAAGTTAATTGGCCAACAATTTTGAATAAGTTAGAATCAAGATCAACATTTATTTCTTTATCACATAACTGGATGATTTAATTCAGATTATGGTGCAGATTATCACATTTAATAAATCATTCAAGATAGTTGTACCTTTGCCTATTTTACCTTTACGATAATTTTTCGTTGTTGTCAATTATGATTATATACTCTTTGTACTAGGCTAAGGAACTTTGATTTGTCTCCCATTGTGTCCCTGGAACAGCCAGAATCTAGATAACACTATTGTTGTTCCTTATCATGTCACCACACCTACACGAGAAAAGATTTTTGTGACCTATTTGTTTTTATAGGTCCATGGTTGTTAGTGGCAAAAGATTTTGAAAAAATATGTTTAAGTATAAACGGATTGTTTTCCTAATAGCATATTTAACAATTTTTCTCCTTTGGAAAATTTTCCTAAAGTTGAAGACAATTGTTGGACTTGTGTTTTAAGATATTCAATTTTCTTCAATAATTGTGTGCACTTTTTAATAGAATTTTCTCTCCTCGTATTTTCACTTTCTTTCAAAATCAAAATTTCATTTTTAAGTGTGTGTTTTATCTAATCACTTAATTCTCCTCCCTCTTCGCTCGAAGTGCAAAATTGTGTGTTTTATATAGAAATTAAGTTGAAGAAAATGAGTTTTAGCAACATTTCGGAATCACTTTATAATAAGAGAATTTCAAAGGCAATTCATAAGGCAATTACGAAACGTTCCTAAAACTCATTTTCTTCAACTTAATTTCTATATAAAACACACAATTCTGCACTTCGAGCAAAGAGGGAGAAGAATTAAGTGATTTAATTTTAATTTCTGATTTTTTAATTTCTTCTTCGAATGTTGAACACTTATCACACTTAGGGCTCTTACTTTGATAGTTTATAACCAATTGGTCGACTTGTTTATTTAATTCTATTAAAGTATCTCTTTGTGATTCAATTTTAGTGTATTTCTACCTAAGTCGTCCGAAAAAGCCATTTACTTCATGAAAATATATAAGCAATTTTGAATGAGTAAGTTTTGATACCTCGCTCGGCTCGTCGTCATCATCATCAGTTATATCACCTTGAAGACATAAATCTTCTTTTTCGCGGTCACTGCCAGTGCTTTTATCATCTTCATCAATTTCATCCCAAGTGGCTGCAAAACCTATCATTTTCGGTTTCTTTCCTTGGCTGAATCGATTCTGAGGACAATTGGGCTTGATGTGACCAGGTTTATTGCACTTGCGACAGACGATCTCCCGTTCTTCTAGGTTGTCTAGAAATTTAACTATTCTGCTTTTCAGTTGTTGATTTAGAGCTGAATTTCCTTATCTGTGATTCCACATTTTAAATTTCTTCATTAACAGCGCCAATTCAGCCGCTCCGTCATCACCATCATCATCACTTTCGATTGTTCCTTTGAGAGCTATAGGTTTCTTTCGAGTATCACCTCCTTCGCGTTCTTTTTTGAATTTCATTTTTAGCTCATAAGTGGCGAGACTTCCGTTGAGTTCTTCGACTTTAACTTGTTTCAAATCTTTTGATTCTCGAATAGCAGTGACTTTGGCTTCAAAATTTCGTGGAAGGACTCTAAGGATTTTTCGGATTATTTTCAACTCTATGTATGATTTTCCGAGAGCTTTTGATTTGTATACGATATTGGAAAGTCGTCCGTACATCTCTTTAACATTTTCTTCCTTGGCCATTGTGAAGTTTTCGTATTCGCTACTAAGCATGGCAAGACGAGATTCCTTGACTAGAGATGTTCCTTTGTGAGTCACTTCAAGTGTGTGCCATATTTTCTGCGCAGTTAGACAATGTAAGGCACGATTAAATTCAATTTGATCCAATGAACAAATAATAGAATTCACAGCTTTAGCATTAGCGTTCTGTAGTCTAATTTCTAGATCTGTCCATTGATCCATCGGTTTGTCTATTTCTTGATTATCTAAAACTAAAGTTGGTGTTCTATAACCTGTCTCAACAATATTCCAAGCATCAATAGTTTTCAGAAAGATTTTCATTCTATTTTTTCAGTAAGCATATTCACCATTGAACATTGGTAGTCAAACTATGGACTGACCATCAGCAAAAGCATTATTAAAGGAAGCCATTTTAAAAATTCAAATTTTTAAAACAAAAATCGATTTTTGAAATATCAAATTTTTTAAACAAAAATTCACTTCTGTTCCTAGCTCTATTACCACTTGTAGGATCGATTTCACCTTAGAGAGGGTGAATAGGGTGATATTATTAATTATAAGAATATAATGCGGAAGTATATAAAATAATCGCCGCACAAATAATAGCAAAATAGTAAAAATAAAAATAGAACGACACAAATTTATCCAGCTTCTACAAGACCCTGCCTATGTGCTGCCCTAAGGTTTTTACTAGAAATTAAATAGTCAGACGCTTACACACGTAAACTCGTGACACCCGCTATCGACTAACCTAACTCTACGCTCAAAACCTTACCACAACCAAGCCACTGAGTTGCGAATTCTCGAACCACACCACCGTAGTTCGTCCCCGAGTGACACGACTTGTAAATTACAAAAAGTTTAATAAAGAAATGCAAATTAAAAAACAATTAAAAACAATGAAACCATAATCCACGACTATTTATAATAACTGGCCCAAAATAAAAATAAATGTAAATCCCCCTTTTCTTTTATTTCTTCGGGCTGATTTCTTCTTCTTTTTTCGTTAAACGAATGGTTGCTTTCTTCTTTCTTCGATCTGAAATTAGTGCTTTTGATAAATGATTCCGCCGCTTGAAAATTGTTCAATTTCAGTGATGAATTTTCTTTGATCCAGCTTATCAATTGTTCCCTTTGTTGGTCGATGCTTGCGGCTGCTCCATTTTGTCGAGTGCGTATACTTTGTTGAAAAAGTGGTACGTGATATTCCTTTTATATTTTGATTATGCTCAACTTTTGATTTGAGGTACTAATTTGATTTTGATTTAAAAGTAGACTCTAAATATTTGTATTGAACTCGAATGATCGATTGCCGATGATGTTAAAGGGTTTTTATAGGGTTAAAAACCCTAAATTTTTGTTCAAATATATTTTTGAAAACGTCTAATAATTTTAGCTCGGTCATTCGATTATGCTTGAATGCTTGGGATTTCTCTAACTTTTTCAATTCATATATTTTTGTTTTCTTGATTACTTTGGTTATCACGGCTTTGACTTTGGCTTGTTCGATCTTTTTCTTGGCCACCACGGTTTTGATTCTTTGGTCTTTGAATTTATGATGACTACATTATATGACCACGGCTTAGAATTATTCTCAGCCATTTTGATTTTTCTTTGTGACTTCGACGCTTACGTTTGATGATATTTAAAAACATCTCTGTCTGAACATTTTTGACTTGTTTGATATTTTTACTATCTGGACTGTTTGGTTGCATCGGTAGTTTGAAGTTACCACTGTCTACTTGGTTGCATTGCATTTAAACTCATGTGCACTGATGTTGGTTTTCATGTAGCTTGTCTGCACCTGGTTTAACTGCATACATACATACATACATACATACATATATATATATATATATATATATATATATATATATATATCTGTGTGTGTGCGTGCTCGTGTGTGTGTATATTCAGTTATATATTGCGGACTTGAGTCTTGTGTACTGGATGCTTTGTTGACTTCATAGTCGTTTTTCTCTGGTCTACCTGATCCTGTTAGTCGGGTTGTCCTATTGCCTATGTAGCTGTGTTATTTATGTAGTCTGCTTCAAACTTGGTTTTAAGTTGTTTCGTGACTCCACTGTGTATATTTTCTTGAGTCTGGCTCTATTGGTCATTGTTAGACTTCATGTAGTCTGGTGGCTTCACTTTGGTATTTGCAGTCTTCATTTTTGTTTGGTTGCCAGGTCCAGTTGCTTCACTTGCATATTGAACTATGTTGAGTAATGGCTTGTTCAATCTGGTAGCTGTAGTTTGGTTGAAGTGTCTAACCTCTATTTTCTTGTATCCACACATCTCTGGTTGTATTCTATTGTTCACTGTTTTCTTTCATCGTGTGGTGAGTTTCTTGTACATGCCGAGCCAGTTTATTGTTTTCACTGGACTGGTAAGTCTGGCCATTTGAACCATTCCTTTCACTTGGTTGGTTGAGTTATCATATCATACATGTTACCAGGTTTGGATGTAGCTTTGCATTTAGTTGCTGAATTTGCATTCATCATATATGTATATACATACATATGTATGTATGTATATGTTGTTGAATTACACCGCACTTGTATCAATTGACCTTATATACGCACTGTTGTTGGGTTTGTGCTTGTTTCACTTCACTGTTCATTGGTCTCTGGTATAGTGCGTTTGAGTCATCACTATTCATCCATGCTTATGTTTTCGGTTTGGTTGCATATTTACGCACTATGTATTTTGTGTGCTTATGCTCTTGATTGCCTCAGGTCTGATTTGTTATATACCGATCTTTATATATTTGAAGTTGTCATGTTTCATTTGTATCTTGTACTCGTGTCTTAGTGATGTATTGCATTTGTTTACATATTGAACTGTCGAGCCACTTGGTTGATCATGTGCTCTTTTTGCCTGACCCATTTCCACTGAACTGTTGAGTTGTATGGTTGCAGTCACTATATACATATGTGAACTGCATTTATGTTACTTCAACTGCTTTCTTTCATGTGGTAGTTGAACTTGTTTCACTTGTTGTCGTTGATCATAGCATTCATGTGCACATTTGGATTGCACCTGTGTTGAATCCATCTTATAGCTCGGGTTTGACCTTGTGCTAATATCATGATTTTTTTGTATTTCACTTGAGTTGAACCCAGATTTTGATTGGGTTTGAGCTTTTGCTCACCTGTCCCTATAGTTTTGTCAAGTATATATCAGTGTGCACGGCCTTGTGGCATGTACTGTGATACACTGTGCATGTCACAAGCTGTTCGTGTAAGACAAATTCAATATTAAATGATGATAAACAACCTAAATAACTGAGGCAAATAATATCTTCAGAAAAACACTTTATTTTATACTGCAAAATATTTCTTTTTCTATTTCACTGCGTCAGTGTGAATTTTGCAGATAACTCAGATGCTGGATTCAGGCTGGAGCATAGTCGGAGATAATTACGAGTGAATGAGTGAAATGTAGTGAGGTGCAAATGTATAGTAAATTTTTTTGATGTAATCAAAATTGTATTATAATTGCAAATTGTATATTTATTGTGAGAGCTCAAATTTGTACTATTCAAAATTGTAATAAAATATTTGTTTGAATAAAATATCCATTTGAATTTAAATCCTATGTTATTTATTTTATTTAGCAAGTATTTATTTAATTATGTGAAAATAAAACAGTACATTAACAAATACATTTAAATGAATATATATATGTGTGTGTGTGTGTGTGTTTATTATCATCAAACAAAAATCATATACTTGCATGTTCAACAATCTCCCCCTTTTGATGATAACAAACATATATTTAAGATTTTGAATTTATTAAATGTATTTGGTCCTTCAGTTTGCTCCCCCTATTTGAGTGCTCCCACTCTACAACAAAGCTCCCACTTCATATATGCATGAAATTAAATAAAAATATGCAAATGAACCTAGATGCAGATAGAAAATTCAAAATAAAATATTTGATCTTTATTTGCCAAAATCTTAACTTTTCTCTCCCCCTTTTGTTATCAGCAAAAGAGTTATAGTGTTAGAAAAATAGAGATAAAGTGATAGACATTAATACAACATTAATACCCAATCAAGTATAAATATTAAATTTCAATAAAAAATCAAATAAAAATCATAAATACTCTGTTAGGTGCGTATTCCACTTTAGAATGATAGGGATGATGTCATCATATAAAACCATATAGTCATGTCTATTTGTGATATATTTATAGTACAAATTTGAATATCTACTGACCATGCATAACCGTTAGGACTTTTAAATAAGATTAGTAGTATTCTTAATTTAAAAAAAACGAATTTCAAGCATCTTCTAACTACGCATAACCGTGAGGACTTTTAAATGAGATTAGAATCAACTTGACTATTTAATAATCAATTTTGATATGTGTTCCATACATGCATAACCGTGAGGACTTTTAAATGAGCGTGAAAACACATAATAAAAAATTCCAAGTAATCCACACATGCATAACCATGAGGACTTTTAAATTGGAGTGAATACTTTAGATGTTTTTATTGCTAAAAATATAATAAATTGAAAAACGAATGATTTCCCGTTTAAAATACCACATATTGACAAACTATGTTGAATTTTGATGAGTAATGGTTCTTTAGAAATATGATAGAAATAGAGATGATCATGGAATTTTTTACCAACAAAAAGTTTTGATAACTCTTATTTAAATATCTAAAGAAATTTACTAAATATACTGTCTCAAAGTTATAATATATGATCAATATCGACACTCACCACTAGTAATATATGAACAAGGTCAACAAAAACTATTTTCTAAAAGTGGTTTTAAAAAAGAAATGTCGGCTAATTGAAAATTATTTGAGATGAAAAATAAGCAGATATTTCCTTTGAAAATGATGCAACTATTGAATGTCTCAACATAAATCACGTTCCACTAGTAATTTTTCTATCAACTAGATTACCAGTGTAATCTGCATTTGAATTTCTCTTAGACACAAGATTATCATTAATTGAATGGTATAGACCAGACCGTGAAGTTGCAACAAATACTTTAAAAACTTTTTTCAGCTTTTAAATGAATTTTTTTTGAATTTGAATTGAAACCATGCAAATAAACAAATAGTGACCATAGTGTCGGATAAGATAAACAAATATATCCACTTGTATCATGAGTGATCAGTAATCAATAAAACATCATCATTAATACAAACAAATCTATATGAAGTAGTTCAAAGACACTAGATGTACATGTGCTTGACATAAAAAGTTAATTGGCCAACAATTTTGAATAAGTCAGAATCAAGATCAACATTTATTTCTTTATCATAACTGGCTGATTTAATTCAGATTATGGTGCAGATTATCACATTTAATAAATCATTCAAGATAGTTGTACCTTTACCTATTTTACCTTTATGACAATTTTTCGTTGTTGTCCATTGTGATTCTGTCACCTTTGTACTAGGCTAAGGAACTTTAATTGGTCGCCCGTTGTGTGCCTGGAACAGGCACAATCCAAGTAACACTATTGTTGTTCCTTAGCCTATCACCACACCTACACGAGAAAAGATTTTTGTGACCTATTTTTTTTATAGGTCTGTGGTTGTTAGTGGCAAAAGATTTTGAAAAATATGTTTGTGTAGAGGAAAAACTATTTGTATATGTTCCTTTCGGCATCCAAATTTGTTTCACTTTGAGGGATTTATATTCGTGCCTTTTGGAACCCAAATTGGAGTGGTTTTCACTTGGTTAGGTCTATACCAGCAACTGTTGTGATTATGTCTAGTTTTTCCACATATCGTGTACTTTGGATTGACTTGATTAATTTCACTTCTAACATGTTCAAATTGATTATGCCCAAGTTGTAACAGCTAGATATTTTCAACCATTCGCATCCACACATGCCGGATTTGAATTGCTCAAAATACCAGATTGTTAATTTATATTTGGCAAACTCAGCATATACAATAAATAAAGATCACAGAATCACAGACATAGAGTAATATAACAATAATGCAGTGGAAACACAACGAATAGTAGTTCAGGAAGCTACTATATATATCAGAGTTAAATAAGATACAATAGAAGTTTCAAATACAATAGTCAAATACAATATCAGAATACATCACTAGAATCAACTGAATAGCTGCAAGCTGAAAAGATGTAGATGGATCTCCAAACAAAGCTCACTCCAACGGTGAGTCTCAAAACCTGAACCACTCAGTCTGACCCGAGTTTAAAGCAAAACACAAAACACTCGAGTTAGGATTAACATTCTTATATCAGTAAATCCAACTTGAGTGAAATAACAAATGAAATACAAGTAACTCATAGGATGTTTGGATAACCATCCTCTAAGGATCCGTTAAACTATCTACTATGTAGTAATATACGCTATTATAATAATGTCTAAAGTAAAGTATAATATATTTAAAAATAGCATTAAGGCGTCACCCATATCCCACTTAACACATTTTATAGTGCCAATAGTCTATACAGTACCATAGCCCCTCCCGATCGGGAAGCCACCAGAGGATACTCCATAGGTACGACACAAATCAAACTCGTAGTAAAGCACGCTAGGATAGGTGACACTGCACAACTAGGCAATGCTAGGGTAGATATACCAATTACGCATCTGGACTGGTGGTAACGCATAGCCGCAGCTACCGCCCACCTCGAGCCACAATCCCAAAATCAAAAATCAAAAGTGGCCACCAAATCAATCAAAAAGTTAGAATATAGGATCGAAGGAGTGTGTCCGATCAGAGGAGCTACCTCATTGGTCCGGAATCGCTCCTGTTTTAACCACCTTATGCCAACTCATGGGAGTGAGGTCCGTGTATATACCTCAATAGGACGTTGCCACCATCCTACTTCATTCTGGAATCTCCATCACGTATACAGTTGTTAAAGTAATTTTTGAAGTTGGCAGAGAGTATGACAACTTCCGATCTCGGTCTCTTTAACAACCAAATGTTATTATAACATCGCTGTCATTTTAAAATAGTTTACTTCAAAACCAAAATAACATTGCCATTTCAAAACAATATCAATACGATGTCATTTCCATTTCAAAACCAAATACGATATCATTTCCATCTCAAAACCAACTATGATGTCATTTCCATTTCAAATATATCCTTTTCCAAAATCATAGCATTTTCAAAGTTATAACACTTTTGAAAATAAACACTTTTAAAACATAATACTTTGAAATTCATAACTTTGAAAACATAACTTCCACCACTTAAACGGTTTAGATATTAAAATAGTGTGTATATATATATAATAAAAGAGTTTATATAAAAGAGTTATAAGTTAGAATAGTTTAAAATAAATAGTTAATATATTAGAATAGTTTGTATTAAAATAGTTTATAAGGTAAATATATATAAATAGTTTTAAGTACAATTTAAAAATACTTAATATAATAAAATAGCTTCCTCAAATTTCACAAATTAATTCCAAATCAACTCGAATCCCAAAATTCAATTTAAATCAAATCTCAATTCATCAAATTTAACTCAATTCGGTTCTCAATAAACCATTTCAAATTATATCGATTTCAAATACAAATTTGAACCACAATAAACCATTCCAATTTCAACATATATTTCAAAGCTTTAAGTATTCAACAATTTCAAAACTTTATTTGATAATTCCATATATATATATATATATATATATATATATATCAAATTCACACTATATATATATATATCAAATTCACTTTACTAATATTATTTTGAAATATTTACTTATTCATTCAATAACAATTAAATAAAACTTCAAAATTTCAGTTTAAATAAAACTAAATATACCATTTCAATTTATGTAAATTTTGAAATGTTCACATAAGTCACTTTTAATCAAAAAATAAAGTTATAAAATCATATCTTTAAAATCCCAAATTTAATAAATTTCAAATCAAACTTATTTGAGTGTAATTCTTAAATAAATTCAATTTCAAAACCTTGGAAATCATTTCCTAATATATATAATATCTTAAAAATCAATATTTATTAAACCATATATTTCTTTCCAAAACCATAGAAATCCTTTTCAAAATATATAGATATAGACCAGTGGTGTCTGTATATAATTTTCTATACTATGGTCAAGTGATATGGATATTTATCATTTCAATCCGCAATTTAAATTTATACGGGTATATATCATTTCAACCCGCAATCCCAAATTCAATTCAATGAAAATCGCTTGGGTTTGTCATTTCAACCCATAACGATTTTCTCATATTCTACAAATCGTTCGGGTATGTATCATTTCAACCCATAGTGAATTCTATACTAACAGGGAACTTGCAGAGTGATAACAGATATGATAATAATATAACAGGCATATATCATCAATATAAATAACAGATAATGGTGTCAGATGTCACGGGTGAACAGATATAGATAATAGCATATATATATAGCAATGTAAATAACTAACAATAACATATTTCAATTGTCGTTTGAATTGAAATCAAATTTAATAAATATAAGAACATTAATCGTGAGTGATTGCTCACCTTTCAAGGCTAGAGATATATGACACTGAAATTGACTTACGAAATATAAGCACGACTTCCAAAACATGCTAGATTGGCACGAATCGACGAACAAAGCTGATAAATCAGAATTGATAAACTGAATCAGAATCAGTTTGATATGAACAGCAAGTCTATATAAATATATATATTGTTGTTTCCATGAAATCAATATTAAATTTAAACACATATTATTTTGAATATAATAAAACACATATAAAACAACGTATCTGCATAGTATAAATTAAAATAATAAATACATATTTATAAACAATTCCGTAAACAGGCTATTGGGGTCCTGGAGGGGGGCCGAGTGGAGTGTTCGGTGTTGGAGGTGAATGGCATGGTTGTTGAGATGGAGGCCGAAGCTAGGACTTGGAGGCTTGCCACGGCTTGGGTTGGAGTTTCGGCTTGAGGAAGCAGGCCGGACTTGGCGATGGTGATGCAGGCGGCTTCAGTACGATGGGGCGGAGGGTAGCAAGGGAGGAAGGCGGTCTGTGTGGAGAATTGCAAGGGAACGATCTTCAGTCATAAAAAGGAAGAAAACAAAAGGAGAGGAGAAGAAGATGAGCTGTAGGAAATTTTTATATTGTATTGGCTTTACAGAAACGAAAGTGTGCGAACCAAAGTAAATGAACGAACCGTCATAAAATAAATTGGCATAGGGAATAGTGACGGTCATAGTTAAAATTTTGGGAATATAAATGGTTAGCTAATGGGTATTGATGGTCACGGTAGAAAATGGAAATGCAAAAGGAAAAATCCTAAATGCCAAACTATGGAACCGATACATTAGACCGTTATGCAGCTTCCGTTGCGTAATGGACCTCAAATACACAAATGAATATACCGCAGAGATCAACTTGACGGGACGATCAAAACAGTATACAGATATTAATGGTATGACCATCAAATCAAAAGTCGATAATCAATAACGAAAATGCTACAGATTTGCCGAAAATAAAATAAACGGAGCAATAGTAGTCAAAATTTGAAGAAATGAAATGTGATGTCTCACTCGGAAGATGATTTAAAAATTTACTGTATAAAAATATTCAGTTTAGAGAACATTTTATTATTATCAATTTTTAACTGATTTGAATTGAAATAAAATTACACAAGAAAATACACTTTAATATTATCAGATGAAAATTTACCACTTACTATGTTTAATTAGACGTATTCCAAATATCAAATTTTTATTTCAAAATTTTATTATTTAAAATTTCACAAAATTAAATTAATTAAATAAATAAAACCTCTAAAATTTACAGGTCATTACACTCTCCCCACTCAAAACTTTTCGTCCCCGAAAAGGAACGAGATAGGAGAATAAAACAACCAGAAAGAAAATAGATTTGAAATACAAATTAATTTTTTTATGTAAAACCAATTAAATTTCAATTTAAATTAATTAAAATTAAATAATTGATTTTAAATTCAAAGTATTTTCATTAAGTTGATTTGATTTCAATTTATAAATTTCTCAAAACAAAATTTATTTTATTTATCTCACTTATTATTTAATTAACTCGTTATTCTATTTATCTCTATTAACATTTTTATAATTAAAAATTAAGTTTATAACATTTATTATAACCATTCAAATATTTTTTTATTTATAAAATCATTTAACACCACTTTATATTGTAAATTATTCAATTACATATTCAGCTTCTGAATGATTTAGGTAAGTTGTATTAGGATGTGATCGAGTATTGTACAAGTTAAATTTCCTAATTAAAATTTCAAGTTTAAATATTTATTCAACATTTTGACTTCATTTTATAATTGAAAACATCCTTTAATATAAATTTAAGAATTAAATTTCCGATTCACTTCAAATCATTTATATATAAGTATATTATATTTTCAAATCAAGTCTATAAACATATACCTATATATATATAATAAGTCAAATCATACTTAAGAAATTTAACTCAAATTTGTTTTTCAAAACAAACGTGTAGCAAAGCTTCAAAATAGTCTCTCCACTTCGAAACCCGAAAATGAATGTCGATGATACTGCAGTCATCATCAAAATTATTTTCCAGCAACAAAAGAGGAAAGCACTGATTTAAACATTTAAAATTCTTTGGAAATGATTTCTATTCGAAAATACTTTTCAATAATATATATTTTTAAAAAAAAATTAAAACCAAAGTTTGAAATCACCGGAAATTAAATTCTCAAATTCTTAACTCAAATTCATTTCAAATTCTAAATCAATTTATAACCATGTTTTTTTTTATAATTCCATTTATTTATAACGTTGAAATAGTCAATGGTTTTCAAAACAATAATTGAAAATCAAATATTATCATTTCAAACAACCAATTCATTTAACTTTGTTCTTAGTAAAATTTATACTTATATATATAATCATACAAAATTATTTCATTTACCAAATTTGAAATCAATATTGTGTCAGTATGCTCTGTTCAAGTGTTTTGGAATCCTATCGATAGCGTTGATCGGACGAATTGATCAAAAATCCAAATCAACATTAACAACTCAAACAACACAACCTATAAAACATTTTTTATATTAATGCAAATACACTCCCTCACTAGATTATACCAGAATGGATTTCTAAACAAGGATAGAGATCCAAACTAGTGGAACCCAAATCAAAGAGAATTCTAATCAGAAGATATGCTCGATAGGGGAATAAGATGATTGAATAACGAAATAGAAAAGATGGATAGACTTATATAAATCGCGGGTGGCCTTAACCAGGTCAACCGAGACTTCAAGAATAAGATCGTGGCAAAATTTCTAAAGCAAATCGACATTCGATTGCAAGAGATAGAATTCGGCAGAACAAGAGATGTCAGCATCTAAACTGAGGATATATATAAATCTTCGGTGAATCAATACCTATTGTAAAGGAGTTTCAACCCTTTACAATCATTCAAAGATTGGCGAGACTGTCGATTTATTATAGAGATTATTCGAAGTGGAATTATTGGATACTCCAAAATCAAGAAGCACGTAGGGAGAGATAAGGAAGGATTTTGGAACCGAAGGGAACGTTCCAAAATTCAAAGAAAATTCGAATCAAAGAGGAAGGGATTCAAGCTCGAATGAAAGTGATTTCATAATTAAATCTACTCTATATACTGAGTTCGCCTAAAACTAAAGCTCTGATACCAAATGTAACAGCCAGATATTTTCAAACATTCGCATCCACACATGCCAGATTTGAATTGCTCAAAATACCAGATTTTTAATTTATATTTAGCAAAACTCAGCATATACAGTAAATAAAGATAAAAAAATCACAGACACGGAGTAATATAACAATAATGCAGCGGAAACACAACGAATAGTAGTTCATGAAGCTACTATATATATCAGAGTTAAATAAGATACAATAGAAGTTTCAAATACAAGATTAGAATACATCATTGGAATCAACTGAATAACTGCAAGCTGAAAAGATGTAGATGGATCTCCAAACGAAGCTCCTACTCCAAAGGCGAGTCTCAAATGCTGAACCACTCAGTCTGGCCCGAGCGTAAAGAAAACAAAACACTCGAGTCAGGATTAACATTCTTATATCAATAAATCCAGCTCAAGTGAAATAACAACTGAAATACAAGTAACTCAAAGGATGTTTGGGATAACCATCCTCTAAGGATCCGTTAAACTATCTACTATGTAGTAATATACGCTATTATAATAATGTCTAAAGTAAAGTATAATATATTTAAAAATAGCGTTAAGGCGTTACCCATATTCCCCTTAACACATTTTATAGTTCCAATAGTCTATACAGCACCGTAGTCCCTCCTAATCGGGAAGCCACCAGAAGATACTCCATAGGTACGATACAAATCAAACTCGTAGTAAAGCACGCTAGGGTAGGTGAAACAGCACAACTAGGCAATGCCAGGGTAGATATACCAATTACGCATCCGGACTGGTGGTAATGCATAGTCGCAGCTACCGCCCACCTCGAGCCACGCTCCCAAAATCAAAAATCAAAAGTGGCCACCAAATCAACCACAAAGTCAGAATATAGTATCGAAGGAGTGTGTCCGATCAGAGGAGCTACCTCATTGGCCCGGAATCGCTCCTGTTTTAGCCACCTTATGCCAGCTCACAAGAGTCGGGTTCATGTATATATCTCAATAGGACGTCCCCACCATCCTACTTCAATCTGGAATCTCTATCGCGTACACAGTTGTCAGTGGTTTTCGGAGTTGGCAGATAGCATGACAACTTCTGATCCCGGTCTCTTTAACAACCAAACGTTATTATAACACCGCTGTCATTTTAAAATAGTTTACTTCAAAACCAAAATATCATTGCCATTTCAAAACGATATCAATACGATGTCATTTCCATTTCAAAACCAAATACGATATCATTTCCATCTCAAAACCAAATACGATATCATTTCCATTTCAGATAAATCCTTTTCCAAAGCCATAGCATTTTCAAAGTTATAACACTTTCGAAACTAAACACTTGAAATTATAACACTTTTTAAAACATAATACTTTGAAATTCATAACTTTGAAAACATAACTTCCACCACTTAAACAGTTTAGATATAAAATAGTATATGTACAATAAAATAGTCTATATAAAAGAGTTATAAGTTAAAATAGTTTAAAATAAATAGTTAATATATTAGAATAGTTTATATTAAAATAGTTTATAAGGTAAATATATATAAATAGTCTTAAATATAATTTAAAAATACTTAATATAATAAAATAGCTTCCTTAAATTTCACAAATTAATTTCAAATCAACTCGAATCCCAAAATTCGATTTAAATCAAATCTCAGTTCATGAAATTTAACTCAATTCAATTCTCAATAAACCATTTCAAATTATATCGATTTCAAATACAAATTTGAACCACAATAAACCATTCCAATTTCAACATATATTTCAAAGCTTTAAGTATTCAACAATTTCAAAACTAGATTTGATAATTCCATATATATATATATATATATCAAATTCACTATATATATCAAATTCACTTTACTAATATTATTTTGAAATATTTACTTAATCATTCAAATAACATTTAAATAAAACTTCAAAATTTCAGATTTAAATAAAATTAAATATAACATTTCAATTTATGTAAATTTTGAAATGTTCACATAGATCACCTTTAATCAAAAAATCAAGTTATAAAATCATATCTTTAAAATCCCAAATTTAATAAATTTCAAATCAAGCTTATTTAAGTGTAATTCTTAAATAAATTCAATTTCAAAACCTTGGAAATCATTTCCAAATATATATAATATCTTAAAAATCAATATTTATTAAACTATATATTTCTTTCCAAAATCATAGAAATCCATTTCAAAATATAGATATAGACTAGGGGTGTTTGTATATAATTTTCTATCCAATGATCAAATGATAGGATATTTATCCTTCCAATCTGCAATTTAAATTTATACGGGTATATATCATTTCAACCCTCAATCCCAAATTCTAACGATCTTGACACGACCTTCAAAAATCGGCACCAAATAACTCACACGTATTCGAATGCCGCAGATTCAAACGTCGAATCTGGTTCGTCGTAGCTTATAACGCATTAAGTACAACAACAGAGCGGAAAAGATATAAATAATATCATTGATATACAATAGATACAACATCTGATACAAATGAATATCAACAATATCAGAGACAATATATATAACAGCGGAAAAGATAACAATGGAAGATATAACTCCAACATGATCTTCAAAAGGGAGTGAATCCACAAACTATATCTCCAATCCAAAGCTCCAAAGCTCCTTGGCAAATAGCTCACAAATCAAAAGCTCAAACCACCATCATCGTTGTAATGAAGCAAATGCGATCCAAATGCGATAGCTAAACCAAAGACTTCGAAGATTTCCAAAGCTACACCTATTATCTGACTACCTAACTCTAGGCTGCCCGTGTGAAAAATTGTGGGCACCTCGAGTTTAGAAAGGGAACAATAAATTCCAGGTTAGTCATGGGACTGGTGTGAGCAAACAAAAACAGTTTATTTTAGACAAAAACAAACAAAAAGAATTTAAAAGAAATTCGCAATGCTTTTTGGGAAATGAAACTACCATAAGGCCTCCTGGCACACACACAATGCAATCGCACATTTGTGGGAGATTTCTCCTTAGGATAGTCAAACATGCTTGATACGCGAAAATATTTTTTGATATTATTATTAGTACATAGTGGGAAACATTTTGAAAGTATATAATTAATCTTAGCCAGCATAGGAACCATTATATTATGTCTGCTATAGCTACCACTTGAGGTGGCAGGTTATACAGCTGCAATCGTAAAGTGCTCGTATTGTTCGATTGGATTTCCAACAATGGTCAGGCCAAGGAACTTCCTGGGCCACATGGGTACGCCTCTGGAGGGACGCCCCGAGAACATAACCAGCTCTCTTCCAACACAAGGTCGGGTTACCTTTGTAACTAGGAAACTATTACACGAGTATGCCATCCTCCGGTCGTCACCAACAGTTATCTGAGGCGCCTCTCAACTAACAACCACAAAGAAATATATTTGCAGCAACCACATAAGTTAAGTATCTGGGCTCCATACCATGATACCACTTTTTATCCAGAAGGAAATGGACATACCCTAAGGGGCGCTACCCCCAATAACCTTGCTGCATCCATTCTGTTTCGACCATTCCTAGTTTGTGAGGTCCTAATGAAGTCTCGTCCCACAAAGCAATGCATTTCACAAAAGCCATGTTTTGATCAACAAATGATCAGCAGCACTTAGTATGCCACATTACCAAATTGGGAATATATCACTGGTAACCATCAACTACATAACCTCTAAGCTCATATGTCTTAGAGAAGGGTGTTAAGCTAAGAGAATAAATTCTCTGCCACCAAACAGAAATGTATTTGATAGAACCCAGCTTTATATCTCAAAGTGTAATGTCAGACACACATCCATACAAGTCTGTTCTGAGTTCGAATAGAACCAAAGGCACTTCAAAAGAATCCCTTGCAATCCGGGTATTCACAATCCCGATCAGACTCCCCATCACATATGGAGATCTCTACACCGGTGCGACTCCGTGCAGAGACATTCGACGGGTAATCCTTTCGTTCTCGAAAATACCCAATCTTCACCACTGGTCTTCAATGCTACCCATTTACGTCGTATCGTTATTCGGAATGGGTTATATGACACAAAGTCCTCTCCCGGCTAAACCGAATAATGAGCGCTTAATTTAAAAACATATGGATATTAGGATATTAGTTAAGTCACAACTTTTAGCCCAAAACCTTTCCTTTAAATGGTTTAAAAAAAATTCCAATTTCAATCTTTCAAACAAAAAGATTCACTTCACTTTGAAAACAAAGTTCAGCAATCTTTCACAAAGATTCATTCATAGTTTTCAAAACATTTCTATTTAAAATTTGAAATCCTTTCAATAAAGACAGAAATTCTTTCATTATATGAAAGCCATTATGAAAACAAATGCTTTTCGTTTCGGAAAAATCTGATCAAATATACACAAGTTATAGCCTTTAAAGGTATAAACCAGAAAATCAACGAACCGCCGTATCATCGGGAAGTTCTATTTGAATTAAATTCAATTTCCCAAAACAATTTATTTAAAATAGTTTTAAATCCATAACATATTGTATAAACCTTTCAAACCATAATTTCCGAAACAATTTAAAAACTTAAACAAGGTATATTATCTTCAATTAAACTTTAATTTCAAACTTCCTTTCCAAAATCTTTCATATTCAACCCAATTCTATTTCCAAACCATTTTGGATTTAAAATTCAACTTTTAAAATCATTTTGAATAAAATAATATTACATTCAAAATATCTGTGACCAAATCGATTTCCCGTGAAATCCATATACGTGTGTGTGGTGTAGTCCAGGGGTTTACACACAACAATACAATATCATCAATCATCCACTACAAGAAAATATGCTTTTAGTTGCACTCATTGGTAGCGTTTCAAAGGTAAATGCAACTGTTATTCGTTTGCGCTTTATTTTTCAACGCTGCTGAAATTTTCCACCTTCCCGCCAATGCTAAAACACTTTATTTCATTTCACAAGTCTTCCATTTTTTTCCTCTTCATTTACATAAACTCACCAAGCCCAATAATGTTTCTCGGTCATCGTCCTCGCGCTGCTCCTCTTTGGTATTATACTCCACTTACCGTAGTCGATCGACTCCTCCTTCAATTTACTACTCTCCCACGTCCATTTTACAGCCCTAAATCGGTATGATTTTATGTATAGAATTTTTAATTCTATTTGGATTTTATATGGTGCTATATGAATTTCTGTCCAAATCCTAAATCTCTGCCTGTCAGCGTCAATTTTACAAACCCTAGTTAGCACTCGTATAAGGTCAATTTTACAAACCCTAAATCGCTACTTCTCTTGGTCGATTTGATATTTGTAAAATACTAATACTCAACTATAATCAACTAGAAACACAATTTTTTTTATTCATCATTGTGATTTTTGGGTTTGTTTGTTGAGTAGGTTAATTTATATGGTTCTCGAGTATTATTTTGTTTAATTTGATTATACATTAGTTTTTGTACATATATATTGTACATTGCCTGCATTTACATGTAGTTTTTTAATACGTAATCTATTTTAGTAGAGTTGATTAACGCAATTGTTGATTGGAAAGTTGGAAACCATCAGAAGCCTACAACTCCAAGGTCAAAACATTCAGTTACTAAACGGAGAAGGAGAAGTAAATTAATGACAGGCAAGTATAGAACTCATATCAATACAACAATACTATTCATATCTTCATTTGATTATGATAAGCATTTTGTGACTCTTATGGACATCTATATAATAAACATAGGTTTAAGATGATTAGAGACATCATACCAACACTGATCAGAAGGGGGATGAAAGTGTTAGTTATAAGAAATTAGTCCATTCCTAAGGTGCTTTATCCTATTGCAAAGTAGATTAGCCAACACTTTGTACAGCACATTACACAACGCAATAGGCATAAAATCCGATAACGTGTTAGGATTATACACTTTAGAAACAAGACAGAGAAAGGTATTATTTATTTCACTAATTAATTACCCAAAGCATGTGATGTCCATTATAACTTTAAGTAGATCTGTGCTTATTAAATACCAATGTTATCTATAAAAATTAGAAGTAATGCCATTAGGAGTTGGGCTGCTGTTTTTATCAATTTGAAAAACAATAGTCTTGAGTTCTTCCATAGAAAAAGGCTGGACTTATGATTTTTGAACATGAGCAGCTAAATTTTTTTTGGCATGTGACATGTGAAAAATTGTGATTTATTGAAAGATAATTAAATTAATTGGCATAGAAAGAGATTGGTTCCCTTGCCACATTATTAGTAGTTTGAGCAATGTTCCGATGTTCAAGTAAATACTTGAACCTTACATCCGACTTAGGCTTTGACATTAAGAATGAAAGTATTTTGGTTTTATCATCTTTTGCAAGCCATCTGAATCTAGTTAACTGTTGACCATGAGTGACCTGATTTTTTGCATAACTGCAAGAAGATTAATACATTCCTTATACTACTCAGTTAAAATAGTAATTTTAGGATGGTTTACAATCTTCTTATATAAGTCAGTGCATCTCTATCTCTAGTAGAATTGCATAACTGATCAAAATTAACAAAAGACTTTTTCCATTTTTTAAGTGCTACTTTGATCAACTTGAGCTTTTGCAAGAAAAGAAAAGGTAGGTTACCATTAACTTGAATGTGCCAGCTTTGAGGCACAACTTCATCGTATCCATGCAAATTTGTCCAGGCATTACTGAGTCTCATAGGTACATTTTTTCTGGAATTGTATTGTGTGGCAAGTTTGAAATTTTTTGTGCTCTACGAATTATTATAAATTAAAATCATATGGTTTCACTTATCTCTAATTTGCTAAAATGTTACAGGTTATAGAGTACATTCGATTCATGTAAGAAAAAATTGAGACATATGAACCATCATGCTCTGGTTGGATGGAAGAAACCAAGAAATTAACACAACGGGTGATTTCTTATCTATTAATTTTTTATGTTTATTGTGAAAAAAAGAGGTTTTATTATTTTGCTAGACTTTGTTTCATTTTTTTTTTATATTTTCCTTTTTTAGGGGGATGATTTGTTAGATATTATGTATTTTAAATTACCAACAAAGCTTACAGAAAGCTTTTGCATTTAATTTCATTACGTTTCACAAATAGTGACATTGAGGACATTAATTCTAGATTAAATATCAAATTGGTAATAACTTTAACAAATAATTTTTTTTGCCTTTGATGTTAATTCTCTTGTATAAAATCCCAACCCCGATTTTCCAAATTTCCACTTAAAATATTATTTTGCCATTCTGATTGATTATTCCTCTATTTTAGAATAAAAACGAACATTTAGAATCATATACTACACCCATTCATGTGGAATTAGTAAATATTTTTATGCAAAATACAGTATTTATGTTAGTAATCAAAACAAACATAAGAAATTAAGGATGAACTACACTTTCAAGTTTCAAACATAAAAATTTAAATCATTCTTTTGTTTAACATGTGTATGCAAGTATCAAAGTTATAATGCAATATGTCTGCCAAATATATTTGTTCAGGAATAATATAACTGAATACTTGGTTTTGTATTCTAATAGACTAATAATCATGTTCCTAATGCTGCTATTGCTAATCTTTCTAAGGTCATAATAAACAATAATGCTTTAGGAAGCATATACTCTTCAGATAACAAAAAAAATCGTATTGAAGAAAATTTAAATGAGAATCATATTGCTCCTTCAAAGAAGGCAACTTCTACTGCGATTTCTTTGCGATTGAATCAAACTTTTATCAAAAGGGGAATTCTGTTACACAACAGAGGTCAGTATCTGTCTATCTGAAATAGACAACATGGCTTCTGATTTACGTGCACGGTGGCTGAAGCCAAATGATTATAGCGACAGTAGTAATATGCTGAATACTGAACATGAAGATCTTGTAATTGATGAAGGCACAATCAGTGTATTAACTACTTACTCTCAAAAGTAAGTATTTTTACTAATGAATTTTATTATGTTGCATTGCTAAATGGTTATGGTTTCTAGTTTACGAAGATTTGCAAATTAAACAGCATCAAAATTTATCCTTGAAGAGAAGAAATTTACAACAATTTTAGCCTTGAAAATAAATATGCATACATCACTAACACAACCAATATAAAATATATATGGATGCATATCCATACATAGACAACTGATAAACTGTATGTTTGTTGAGCAAATCATAAATGTGTAAATATAAATATAAATACACACACACACACACAGATATATATATATATATATATGTATGTATGTATGTATGTATGTATGTATGTATGTATGTATATATACATACACATATATAAACACCTACATAGTTCAGTGCATGCTTAGTAAATGTTGAATTAAAAACATAAGGTTATCACATTGATGCGATCGTGTTATGTCCAACAATAAAAATAAAGCAAATAAAGCAATCTAGCTTATAAAATGTAAACCGCAGCAAAATGTACATAAACATAGGTTAAATGAATCATGGAGGCATGCAGTTCACAAGGAACTACAATGCTAAACTGATTTGAATTGATGGTGGATTGGTACTGCATCAAAAGTGCTAGGGTTTTGAATTGGTAGGCTATGCATGAGTGTACTATGATGTTTCATAAGTTCTTAATGATATATCATTGATTGGATAAAGTTTGAATTGCAGGTCTGAAGAAATGCACTTGTAGAACATTGATCAAAGCAAATAAAACAATCTGAAAATGGGCAATTTAAGTAAAGCTAAATGAAGCTAAATGAGACAGGATGGATATATGAAGCAACCTAAAATCGAAAAGATTGGATCTATCTTTTGGGCGCAAAGGAGAGGTTAGTGACTTCAGAAATATGGTGTACGATGAGCGTGTTCTAGTGCATGCCACTCGCGGTTCTGGTTTTTATCCCAAAAGCTGCTGTGAAGGGACAAAGCTGAAAAGAGCTGAACGATTGTGGTCATCACTTGAATACACTTGAAGAAGCAGCAGAACTACTCAAATACCTTAGAAGAAATACTTCTAATGCTGTTGTGAATTGAGTGTGGACATGTGAATATAAGCACAATTGGTGGAAGGTGCCGACAACCAGGCGAAGCGGATGGAGCTGAAGTGAAGTTGGTTAAGCAAGAACATAGACCGGGATAGAGCTGGAGCAATGAGAACAATGCATTGTGCTACGAATTGGTAGTGCGCTACTATTGCTGAGTAGGGATAAGCATGATGCAAGAATGTCAGGAGTGCAATACTAATGAAATATGAAGTACTTTAGCGAGCCGTTGCTGAGTGAGCATGATGCAATTGTTGTAAACTTTGAAGCACTTATATACAGAGCAGAAAAGTGAAAAACTGATCGTAGAAGGAAATGTTGTTGAAATTGACATAGGATACTAAAATGCAGTCAGTAAAATTATCGTGCAGGCTGCCACAAGCACTTGAAAGTTCTGCATGGATATGTTACAAGCAAAATTATCAGTTAACATTCATTTGTGAAAGTGGGCGGCAAAGGGAACTGCTACAACCATTTTGTCGAGTTCTAAGGTATGCAAATAACAACTGTTATCAACATATCATAAAACTTGTGTTCTATGCAGAATCAATCGCCTCCTGAAAGTCATATCATCAGGCTAGCAGGGTTTATGGTTTATAATGGAAAAGCAAGGGTGATGTGTGTATTGTCGAAAAATTTCCAGGTTTGTTGTTATATCAACTAGTTGATTTTGCATTGTTTTTTTAGATCTCAGCGATGAATATTAATGTTTCTTCAATTTTCATTCCCTCAACTTCGTTGGATTCGACCAAAACTTGCTAGAACCCCTCTTTAATTTGTCATGCACCTGGTGTCTTAGCTGTCAGGTGTCATAACTACACTGTTTTACTCAACTTACACTGCTTAACTTTGTCACCTCCTTTTGGTAACTTTTTTTCAATTAGAATGAAAACTGCTAGAGATACATAATGCTAATTGATTAAGAAACAGATCACCGATGTTGGTATTGACAAATCTAGCTGTAAAACAGTATATTTTGAACGTTTGAAATTAAGTTTGTGTTCTTCTTTATGTAGCAAAGGTCATTCCATGTAAATCTCAATTATATTGTTGGAAACTTGTATCAAACCTTTAAAAGTTTCAAAATTTTCACTATCCTGAAGCCTGATTGTGATCACAAATGAACATATATTACCTTCTTTGAAACATTTAAGTTGGAATGTTGCAAATGTTGGATTTTTTCGTGTTGTTGTTCAGAGTCTTTGGAGTTTAAACCTTGATATATAGATCGAGTTATAAAAAATTAAAAATTAAAAAAGAAAAAAAAGAAAAGGAAAAAAAAGAGAAGATAAAGACACTATTTGCAATGTAATTGTAAAAGCAAAGATATGTATTAAACCTCAATCAATTAGGATTGAAGCATTAGGATTACATAAATTGGTGAAATATTGTCTATTGAATTTTAACTGATACATTTCCATAGTCTAGTTTATGTGAGAGTTAATGACGCATTGCTATGGCGACCTACATCTGAGTGTACGTACATGGAAGATGCCTTTGGTACTACATAGCTTGGCCAGCAGCATATGTCATTGGAGAATCAAGTTCCAGTAAGTATTATTTTTCAGTACATCATATCTCAACATTAAGTTTTAGTTCTGTTTATTCGGGTATTAAAAATAAAATAAAAATCTGTATCACAACATTTAAGTTTTTATCTGCAAAGCCACAACATTTCAGTACATATCCTCTATGGTAAACGTGTTTATCTACAGAGCCACAACAATTGATATACTTGAAACTAAAACTTAAATAAACCATTTTTCCTAAAACTGTCTACTCAGATTAATCGTTATGTCATTGCACATGTATTACACAAATGTAGTTATACAAGAGGGCTAACACAAATAAATGGAAGTAACTGACACTACAGTTGTTGCCTAATACAGTTACGGCAATGTGAATTTAGAGAATATTTTTGTTTTAGAGAACCCAATTGATAGAAAACGACAAGGGTAAAGAAAATTGTACATTTCAATTAGTGGATGGATGCATCATCGATGGATTACGGACGTTCCATATACTTTTTCATATTTTATAAGATTTAACTTGACCATAGTACTGAATACGCAATCTGCCCATAGTACTGAATACATAATCTGCACATAGAATGAAATCCAGTCAGACTTCTAACCCAGTTTTGATCTGAATATCTGTATAAATTGAAAATTGTGTATTCGTTGGGGAACTATATAGGATGCATATAAAAATAGAACAATTTTTGTTAATATGTGTTAACATAGAATATCGAGTTATAGATTACATGATTTTCATATATACATACACACACACACACACACACACATATATATACATATATATATTGTTGATTGTTAAACTCGTTTGCAGGTAATTAGCTATTTCGAAGCGAAGACTGTCGACAACAAAGAACTATTGGTAATCAAGCAACGAACATGAATTTAATTGTTATATATGTTGTCGTATTTTGTTAGTACCATTTGTGGAAACTTGTCTGTGAATGCTTGCAGTATGTGGCTTATTTTTTTGAAAAACTACTATCGAATTGATTATGGATATTATATTTGATTGTGAGATTAGCATGTTTTTGCAATTATTTGAATATGATGATCATATGATTGATTGTTTGTATATGCTAATTATGTGATTTAATTGTTTGTTTGAATATATGAAAATTATGCGATTGATCATTCATTTTAATATACAGTTGCATTTTAAAAACGCTACTGAAAATCAAAAAAACATATAAACAAAAAAAATGCAACCAAAAAATGAAGACTTATGGTAGCGTTTTTTTAACCCTACAGAAAAAATCTATAGCTGCATTTAAAAGTGACTTTTGGTAGCGTTTTTTAAATCCTACAGAAAATACCTAAAGTTGCATTTAAAGGTGACTTTTGGTAGCGTTTACTACAATGCAACAAAAAGTTTTAGACTTTTAGTTGCATGTCGTATAGCAGCGTTCTCTAAAACGCTACCATAAGTTATGGTAGCGTTTTTTCAACGCTACCAAAAGTCTTTTCTGGTGTAGTGATCACAAATCCAAGCACAGTAATATCGATAAGCGGTATAATCCTATAACGCTTATCTTCATTCACAAATTCACAGATAAATAATATAAATTCATCACAGATAAATAAATTACATTTCACATCTCTATCATATCAAAGAACATCACACATCAGGGATATCACACAATTCAACGCATTCCGTACAATCCAAACATCCATAAGTAAGATCAATTAGTCGTCTGATTAAATTAAATCAGATTAATTATTTATGAATAAATTACTAATCTTGGTTAATTAATCATTAGTTAATAACAAATCATTTAATTAATTATCCTTTAATTGTTTATTAATTAACCTTTAATAATAAATTAATTAATCTTAATTAATAAATCAATTAACCTTTAATCATTAAATAATTAACCCCTTAATTATTTAATTATCCTTTAATTAATTTTCCTTAATTACATTAATTAATTATCCCTTAACTAATTATCATTTAATTAATTATCCTTAATTAATTATAATAAGTGATTATCCCTAATCACTTAATAAATCACAAATTAATCTTAATCCCTTGATTAATCAACTTTAATCATTAATTAATTAATTTTAATTAAGTAATTATCTTTAAGTAATTAATTACCTTTAATTACTTACATTAATTAATCTTAATTAATTATCCTTAAATATAATTACACAAAGTAATTATCCCTTAATTACATTAAACAATAATCTTTTATTAATTACATTAATTTCATTAAGTAATCATTCTTTAATTACTTATATTATTAATCAATCTTTAACTAATTACGTTGAGTAATTATCATTAATAAATCAATAATGATCCTTAAATTGAATACTTGAAATTGATTTGTTACGAACATACAAAAATCATTTGAAATCTTTTAGGTTGACTAAACTATAATCACTTCCTAACCCATCATGAAATCATATTTGCAACATTTAGGAATCAATTATGTAATTTACTTTAAAACAAAACAATTTTAACATTTAATTTTAACATTAACATCTTTGAAAACTTGTTCAAAACTTGGTTAAGAAAATTTAATAAATGCTTAAATTACTTCATCACATTTTAAAAAAAAAACTTTTTAATTAAATTAATTAACTAATATATATATAATCATTTAATTTCTAAAACACTTTAATTTATCCTAAAAAATTAATCTTTAAAACTTTAACATTTTAAATCATCAAAGTTAAAGAAACCCGAGCCAAAGAAAACCCCGAGTCGATCTCATGTTTTACCCGAGCATTCCTCGAGAAACTCGCCTCCCCATATTTCTTCGAGACAAACCCATAGCTACTTCGAGTCCTTTCCAAGAATAACCCATCTTCCCCAAATACTATAGCAAACTGGACACCTATATATATGCGTGCACGTTTACGATCACCAGAATGATTTCCGCCCAACGCCATGGCCTCCGACACATCATCAACTACCACCACAACCCAAATAACCACCCAGTTCGACGAATTCGATCGAGAATTAAAATCAAGTAGCTCGATCACCAGGCATTCGAACCCAATCAACCCAAAACACCCCGCCGACGACAATGCCGACCACCTGAGCTCGTACCACCATGCCACAGCTTCGCCACACGATAATACATTATTCCCCTCGGGTCTGATCGACGATAGTCCACCCACGATGACAAATTTTGTTTGCAAACCTCGACGAATAAAGCATCCCTAAAACCCTATTTCCAACCATATCATCAACGATGATGATTGAAAAAATACGATTCCATTTTTCCATTTTCCATTGATCTATAACACCCAAGCCTCCTTCCACCATGACCACGATGCACATGAACTTGCCGATGGATGGATTTTAGCAATAATATGGTTTTCGTTCAACTACAAATTTCACATTCAATACTAACCTAAAATTTTTGATTTCATTATCAAAATTCAGCATTTTCGAATACGATTCAAATTATATAATCAAATCGAGGGAACTTGAGAATCGAATTTTTTGAATGTTTTGAGTTTTCACTGTATTTCCCGATTTCCTGTAATGTTATTTGCATTTGATGCTTCCAAATGATTTAGACATCTGAATCAGGTGAATACAACCATATTTTGTTTAAAAATCATTGGCTAAATCTTTTTAGATTTTGAGATATAATTTTTTTCGAATTTTTCTGTTAACCTGTTGCTAACAGAGACAAATCTACATGTATACACAGACATGCATCCATCAATTTACACATATATATACTTGTAGATATATTTTACTTCACACATCCAAGATTATCACATTCAGGTCAATATTTGAACCGGATTTAAGATTTTAAAATGTAGTTTGCTCACCTTTCATGGTGTAAAACAGAGAAGCAGGTTTTATTTCATTGATCTGGAAATATTGTCGATCTATAATTGATTTAGTTGCTTGATTGTTGATGATCTGATCATTAACTTGCTTTTGATCAGGTTGGTGATTGAAATGAATTGAACTTTACCTTTGATTCTTCTCTGGTTATAACTTCCAGGCTTTGAAAACTGGCAATGATCTTCGTTGAATCCATGCTTTTTTTACTTGATTCTGCTTTGCTTTGAATTGTTTCAGGCTTTTGAATATTTTTTATTTAAGCTTCAGCTTTTAGATTTTTGAATTTCACTTGCTTGCTTCAGATCTGAGTCGAATTTTTGATCTGATTGCTTCTTTGTATTTGAATTTGAACTAGAATGCTTTGATTCAGGTTTTCATTTTTGGTTTGGTTTACATGTTTAAGTTTTACTTTGATTTAAGTTTTAAAACATATGAAAGAAAATGAAGAAAGAAGGAGATAGTGAGGTATTTATATTCTTTTTTTTCTTTTTCTTTAATTATTAAATAAAAATGAAAATAAATATTTTAAAAACATGACACTTGTTATCTAGACTAACACTTGTAATTACAAATCAAAGGCAGCACATGTTAATACCCTTGTTATCAACTTACAAATGTTCATATAAAAAATCAATTTGTGTTTAAACCCTTTATGCTATTATGTTTACAAATGTTTATATATATATATACAAACTTTATTTATTCAAGTACAAAAGAAAAAGGTTTAAGCCTTTTTATTAAACTTATTTAAACTTTTAAATTTAAGTTAAAATATCCTACTATATATACAAACCATTTTAATTTTTCAAAAGATATATATATATATATATATGTATGTATATGTATATACATGTATGTTAAAGCTTTTATTTATACATATTTTACATTTATATTCATACATACTATATTATTTATATTTATATAGCTTTTAAAGAAAATGATTTAAAATCAAATTATACACAAATAATCATATATACATATTAGTTTCTTAAAATATAACTTTTAAATCCAATTAATTTTATAAAATATTTATTTTTTTGAATTCCAAAACATATCTTCCCAAAATATAGATATACATATTATAATTAAAAAACCAAATTTATCAATTTTATTCTAAGCTATCATCCCCTTAAATAGATAAGTATTTATTTATATTTTATTCAAATCATAACTTTCAAAATATATGTATATTATAATTAGAAAACAAATTCTATTAGTATTAAATTATAGAATTTTTAAATTCAAATTGTTTCTACAAATATTTATTTTTGAATTTTTGATTTCGAAATCCAATTTACAATCAATTCATATACATATATAAATAAACAAACAAACAAATATCTTATTAAATTTGGAAAAATTCACATTTATTCACAATTTAATTCAAATATTTATTTTAATTACCAATTTAAATTTGACTCAAAACCGGGATCGTTACAGATTCCCCTTTAAGAAAATTTCGTCCCTGGAATTTGCTAGACAGGGAGATAACCAAAGAACAGACGCACACATAGAGAAATGGTTCACCAGATTAAACAAAACATTTATTCTGCATTTGGCTTACCAAATCAGAATATCATCAATAATTATGAGAACGAACTCATTCAATATTTTACGAAGTACTCGGGTCATCTAATCTACGAAATATGCAAGGGCATTGGTTAGTCCGAAGGGATAACTAACCGATCGTAGAATATATCGAGACCCCAAGGAATAGACAAACGGATACAATTTAATTCAAGTTCATATTTTATTAACCAATTTATTTCAATTTAAAATTTCCAATTTATTAAAGTTAAAAATGAAAAGATTGATAAGAAACTGACGATCAGAATACGAGATAGGAACTTATCTACACGATTCGTAGGGCCACCATCACACGGAAGCTCCTTCTTGTAGCTTCCAGGAAGCATCAAAGAATTGAAAAGAGATTCATAGAGAAAGTTATTCCTTGTTGTTGCAGGATATTGACCATTTGTAGTGGTACTCCCATGTCCCCTACCTCGTCCTCTTCTTGCACTCATGCTCACTATCAGTGGATAGTAAGAGAATTTACTGAGGCATACGGATGGATATCTTAGGGATATACTCATTCTAGGGTATTTGTAACCCTATCTCTAATGAGTCACCTAATGTGTTATACTCCTAAGCTAAAGTTCTTACTCAACCTTCAGCTCTGATACCACTTCTAACGATCCTGACTCGACCTTCAAAAATCGGCACCAAAACCTCACGTATTCGAATGCCACAGATTCAAACGTCGAATCTGGTTCGGCGGAGCTTGTAACACATTAATTATAACAACACAACGGAAAAGAAATGAATAATATCATTGATATACAATAGATACAACGTCTGATACAAATGAATACCAACAATATCAGAGACAATATATATAACAGCGGAAAAGATAACAATGGAAGAGATAACTCCAACATGATCTTCAAAAGGGAGTGAATCCACAAACTACATCTCCAATCCAAAGCTCCTTGGCAAACAGCTCACAAATCAAAAGCTCGAACTACCATCATCGTTGTAATGAAGCAAATGCGATCCCAATGCGATAGCTAAACCAAAGACTTCGAAGATTTCCAAAGCTACACCTATTATCTGACTACCTGACTCTGGGCTACCCGTGTGGAAAATTGTGGGCACCTAGAGTTTAGAAAGGGAACAATAAACTCCAGGTTAGTCATGGGACTGGTGTGAGCAAACGAAAATAGTTTATTTTAAACAAAAACAAACAAAAAGAATTTAAAAGAAATTCGCAATGCTTTTTGAAAAATGAAACTATCATAAGGCCTCCTGGCACACACACAATGCAATCGCACACTTGAGGGAGATTTCTCATTATGGTAGTCAAACACGCTTGATACGCAAAAATCCTTTTTGATATTATTATTAGTGCATAGTGGAAAACATTTCGAAAGTATAATATTAATCTTAGCCAGCATAGGTACCATTATATTATGCATGCTATAGCTACCACCTGAGGTGGCAGGTTATACAACTACAATCGTAAAGGGCTCGTATTGTTTGATTGGATTTCTAATAATGGTCAGGCTAAGGAACTTCCTTGGCCACATGGGTACGCCTCTTGAGGGACGCCTCGAGAACTTAACCAGCTCTCTGCCAATACAAGGTCGGGTTACCTCTGCAACTAGGTAACTACTACACGAGTATGCCATCCCCGGGTTGCACCGACCTTTACCGAGGCGCCTTTCAACCAAAAACTACAAAGAAATAGATTTGCAGCAACCACATAATTTAAGTATCTGGCCTCCATACCATGATACCACTTTTATCTAGAAGGAAATGGGCATACCCTAAGGGGCGGTACCCCCAATAACCTTTTTGCATCCTTCCTGTTTCGACCATTCCCGGTTTGTGAGGTCCTGATGAAGTCTCGTCCCACAAAGCTACGCTTTTCACAAAGCTTCGATCAACAAATGGTCATTAGCACATAGTATGCCACATTACCAAATTTGGAACATATCACTGGTAACCATTAACTACATAACCTCTAAGCTCATATGTCTCAGAGAAGGGTGTTAAGCTAAGACAATAAATTCTCCGCCATCAAAAGAAATGTATTTGATAGAAACCATCTTTACATCTCAAAGTGTAATGTCAAAAACACATCCATACAGGTCTGTTCTGGGTTTGAACAGAACCGAAGGCACTTCAAAAGAAGCCCTTGCAATCCGGGAATTCACAATCCCGATCGAACTCCCCATCACATATGGAGACCTCTATACCGACGCGACTCAGTGCAGAGACATTCGACGGGTAATTCTTTCGTTCTCAAAAATACCCAGCATTTACGTCGTATCATTATTCAGAACAGGTTATATGACACAAAGTCCACTCCGCGCTAAACTAAATAATGAGCGCTTAATTTAAAAACATATGGATATTGGGATCTTAGTTAAGTCACAACTTTTAGCCCAAACCTTTCCTTTAAATGGTTTAAACAAATTTCCACTTTCAATCTTTTAAACAAAAGATTCACTTCACTTTGAAAATAAAGTTCACCAATCTTTCACAAAGATTCATTCATAGCTTTCAAAACTATTTCTTTTTCAAATTTGAAATCCTTTCAATAAAAACAAGAAATTCTTTCATTATATGAAAATCCATTTTCATTTGAAAACAAATGCTTTTCATTTCGGAAAAATCCAATCAAATATACACAAGCTATAACCTTTAAAGGTATAAACCAGAAAATCAGCCAATTGCCGTATCATCGGCAAGTTCTACTTGAATTAAATTCAATTTCCCAAAAAAATTATTTAAAGTAGTTTTAAATCCATATCATATGGTATAAACCTTTCAAACCATAATTTCCAAAACAATTTAAAAACTTAAACAAGGTATATTATCTTCAACTAAACTTTAATTTCAAACTTCCTTTCCAAAAGCTTTCATATTCAAACCAACTCTATTTCCAAACCATTTTGGATTCAAAATTCAACTTTTAAAATCATTTTGAATAGAATAATACTACATTCAAAATATCTGTGACTTAATCGATTTCCCATGAAATCCATGTACGTGTGTGTGGTGTAGTCCAGGGGTTTTACACAACGATACAATATCATTAATCATCAGAAATCCAAGCATAGTAATATCGATAAGCGGTATTATCCTATAATGCTTATCTTCATTCACAGATTCACAGATAAATAATATAAATTCATCACAGATAAATAAATTACATTTCACAGCTCTATCATATCACAGAACATCACACATCAGGGATATCACACAATTCAACGCATTCCATACAATCCAAACATCCATAAGTAAGATCAATTAGTCGTCTGATTAAATTAAATCAGATTAATTACTTATGAATAAATTACTAATCTTGGTTAATTAATCATTAATTAATAACAAATCATTTAATTAATTATCCTTTAATCGTTTATTAATTAACCTTTAATGATAAATTAATTAATCTTAATTAATGAATCAATTAACCTTTAATCATTAAATAATTAACCCCTTAATTATTTAATTGTCCTTTAATTAATTTTCCTTAATTACATTAATTAATTATCCCCTAATTAATTATCATTTAATTAATTATCCTTAATAAATTATAATAAGTGATTATCCCTAATCACTTAATAAATCACAAATTAATCTTAATCCCTTGATTAATCAACTTTAATCATTAATTAATTACTTTTAATTAAGTAATTATCTTTAAGTAAGTAATAACCTTTAATTACTTACGATAATTTTAATTAATTAAATAATTCTCCTTAAATATAATTACACAAAGTAAGTGATAATATTTTATTAATTACATTAATTTCATTAAGTAATCATTCTTTAATTACTTATATTAATAATTGATCTTTAATTAATTACATTAAGTAATTGTCATTAATAAATCAATAATGATCCTTAAATTGAATACTTGAAATTGATTTGTTATCAACATACAAAAATCATTTGAAATCTTTTAGGTTGACTAAACTTTAATCACTTCCTAACCCATCATGAAATCATATTTGCAACATTTAGGAATCAATTATATATCTAAAGATATATATATAATTTACTTTAAACAAAACAATTTAAATATTTAATTTTAACATTAACATCTTTGAAAACTTGTTCAAAACTTGATTAAGAAAATTTAATAAATGCTTAAATTACTTCATCACATTTTTCAAAAACACTTGTTAATTGAATCAAGTAACTAATATATATATATATATATATATATATATATATATTATCAATTAATTTCTAAAACACTTTAATTTATCCTAAAAAATTAATCTTTAAAACTTTAACAATTTAAATCATCAAAGTTAAAGAAACCCAAGCCAAAGAAAACCCCGAGTCGATCTCGTGTTTTACCCGAGCATTCCTCGAGAAACTCGCTGTCCCACATTTCTTCGAGACAAACCCATAGCTACTTCGAGTCCCTCCCGAGAATAACCCATCTTCCCCAAATACTATAGCAAACCGGACACCTATGTATATGCGTGCACGTGTACGATCACCAGAATGATTTCCGCCCAACGCCATGGCCTCCGACACACCATCAACTACCACCACAACCCAAATAACCACCTAGATCGACGAATTTGACCGAGAATTGAAATCGAGTAGCTCGATCACTAGGCATTCGAACCCAATCAACCTAAAACACCCTGCCGACGACAATGCCGACCACCTGAGCTCGCGCCACCACGCCCACGGCTTCGCCACACGATAATACATTATTCTCGTCGGTTCCAGTCGACGATAGTCCATCCACGATGATGCCGCGCAACAGGAGTTTCGACTTAACGAATTATGACCTAACTCAATGAAAGCAGATTGCGCGTCAAGTCGCTCAGAAGATAACCCGCTGGTTTTAGGTCGCTCAGTTGTTTTAGGTCGCTCAGTTGCTTTAAGCCGTTCGCCTATTTTAAGTCGTCCGCGACCTAAAGAGATAGAAGATGCAGCGCACCATGTTCCGCATTCTTATTGTCGCCAGCGATCTAAAGTATGTCGCACGCGACCTAGGAAGGTACAATCTAGTGGGCAGCGACCTAACACACAGCGCACCAAGATAATAGAAGATGCCTTAAGTCGCCCAGGACACACTAACGTGTTACGACCTAACTTTGCCGAGCTACGACCTAAAGAGTTAAGTCGCTTGTATATTTTAGGTCGTTCCAGTTATGTCGCAAGACCATGAAGATTTCCAGAAGCCACTTCCTTAAGTTGCGAAGGCCTAGGTCGCGAGGAGTTCCTTAAGTCGCTACACTTCTTAAGCCGTGTCTTGTTAAGTCGCTGAAGCTCTTAGGTCGCAAGTCCTTGAAGACGAGCTATCTCCTCATGCCACTGAAGCTTATGTCGTGTGTTGTAGCTCGTGTTTGTTAACTCGTTTGTTTTTAGGTCGTTATGCCATTATGTTGTTAGGTCGTGGTAACCTGTATTTGTTCTTAGGTCGTTTGTGCATGTTGCAAATATGTTGTTTGTTATGTCGCGTCTGTTAGATCGTTAACGACCTGTGTTAGGTCGTTGAAGCTGTGGCTGTGTGAGTTGTAAATTGCTATAAATAGGGGTCGTGTCATTTGTAAAAGAGGGTTGATTTTGAATAAACTTTTGTTTGAGTGCTTTGTGCCTTTTTAAAATTGAAAGTTTAGTGTTATCTCCTTTCTCCATCTTCGGTTATTCGAGTGCGCTCGAATCAACGATTTTGAAGCCGGTTCATGGAATGTCGTGCGCGAGATCATCAACGTCGAAGAATCATAGATCTTCTAACATGGTATCGTGCGCGATCAACGTGTTAAAGATAGCTAGAATCCGGTATCTCGCGAGATCAACGGGTTTGGGCATTTATCTTGGGTATTATCAATCCATCGATTCATCTTTGTATCGTTCCATCGTCATTTGTTCGTTGTGCATCATTTGGTGACAACTGTTGTTAATCCGCTGCATCAATTTTGGTATCGGAGCCATACTTAGCCAATCATAGCTAAGCCGAGCCTATTGGGAGTAAAGAGGAAGTGTTGGAGTTTGAGCCGAGTATAGAAGTTGGATCAAGGCCAAGAGTTACAGCCGAGTCGAGCTAAGTTGAATCCGAGTTAAAGTTAGTTTGGAGTTGTTGATGATCATGCCGCCGAGACGTGTTAATCGATTTCAAAATGTTGAAGATGTGTATAGAAGACAAGAAGCTGAGCAAATGGAACAACGTATCATTAAAAGTTCGATGAAGGTATTGGAAAGTTAGAGAAATTGATGAATGACATGAATCAAAGTCAAAGGAGAAGGTCACCAATCTCGAACCATGGAGGAAACAGGGTTTCGCCATCGGTTTCGGAAGCGAGGAGGGTGTCACCATAATCTTGTCGAGAAAGAAGAGAATCATCAGTTTCAATGAGGCGAGAACACCATGAGTAAAGAAATGAAGAGAGAAGAACTCCACGTGAGTTTGGAGATGAGCCATATCGTGATGCTGAAAGACATAGTAGAAGAGATATGCGTGATCATGGAGATGTTGATGGTCGAGATAGATATCAAAGTACATTTTATTATGATGAAGATGGTGATAGAGCTAGTATTCATTATCGAGATCGAGACCAAGTACGAAGTCAATATCGGAATATAGAAGATGATCGTCGATAGGAGTCGGGGATGAAAACAGAGATTCCAGAATTCAAAGGGCGAATGATAGCGGAAGAGTTTCTGGATTGGTTATCAAATGTTGAGGAAATTTTTGACTTCAAGGAAGTACCCGAGAATCGTAGAGTTAAGTTGGTTGCTACACGATTGAGGGGAAGAGCTATGGCATGGTCGCAACAAACTAAACTTACACTGGAAAGAATGGGAAAGTCAAAGATTATTTCATGGGAAAAGATGAAGAAGTTGATGAAGGCTACTTTCTTGCCTTATAATTATCAGTCTCTTATGTATCAGCGCTTACAGAATATGAGACAAGGGACAAATCCGGTAAATGATTATGCAGATGAGTTTTATCAACTGATTGCTAGAAACGATATCATGGAGACGGAGGAACAGTTGACATCTAGATTTGTTGGAGGATTGAGAATGCAAATTCAGGATATGGTGAACATGTTTTATCCAAGATCCGTTGCTGAAGCACACCAGAAGGCTCTAGCTTGGGAGAAGCAAGGTAGAAGAGGAGGTGGTGCGTTTTCAAATTCGATCAATCAGGTGAAAGGGACTAGTAGCAATACTAATGTTTCCAAGGCTGTTAGTAAACCGGTTGTTAATGAAGTTGCTAAGAACAAGGTCAACAACAATTTCAAGTGTTATAACTGTCAGGAGTTTGGTCATAAGAGCAATGAATGCCCGAGGCCTAAGAAGCGAGTGATGGTTGCTGAGGTTGAGGATGAGGATGCAGAAATAGAATGTTCCAATTCACCACAAGTTGAGGAGGAAGAATAATTATTGGCGGGAGACGAAGGATATTCATTAATGATGAGGAGATCTTGCTTGACGCTAAAGCAGGAAGAGGAGACTAGTTGGTTGAGAAGTAACATTTTTCAGTCGACGTGCACTATTTTGGGAAGGGTTTGTAAGTTTGTTATCGATGCAGGAAGTTGTGATAACATCATCTCTACAGAAGCTGTAAAGATGTTAGCATTAAAGACAGAGAAGCATCCCAAACCCTACAAATTAGCTTGGTTGAGGAAAGGTGGGGAAGTGAAAGTTAGTCGAAGAGCTTGTGTAACTTTTTCCATTGGAAAGAAGTATAAGGATGAAATTTGGTGTGACGTGGTAGATATGGACGTATGTCATTTGTTGTTGGGGAGACCGTGGCAATTCGATAGAGTTGTGCAACACGATGGAAGGACCAACTGCTATAGTTTCATGTTCGAGGGCACTAGAATCACTTTAGCTCCTAAAAAGCAACAACAAAATGAAAGCAAGTTGGAGGAAATCGAGGAACTAAAGACTCTGTTATCTTTGAAGGAGTTTGTCAAAGAAGTAGAGGATGGGCCTAAAGTATTTCTGTTGATTGGACGTGAAAGTAATGAAACGGTTGAAATTCCTGAGGAAGTTAAGCCAGTGGTGAAGGAATTAGAAGATGTATTTCCTGAAGAATTACCAAAAGAGTTACCACCGTTGAGAGACATACAACATCAGATTGATCTTGTTCCAGGAGCTGTGTTACCTCATAGACCACATTATAGAATGAGTCCAAAGGAGCACGAAGAGTAGAGAAGGCAGGTGGAGGAGTTACTTGAACAAGGGCGCGTACAAGAAAGTTTAAGTCCTTTTGCAGTACCAGCTTTGTTAGTGCCAAAGAGGGATGGAACGTGGAGAATGTGTACAGATAGTCGAGCACTAAACAATATTACAGTGAGGTATAGATTTTCGATGCTAAGATTGGACGATTTGTTAGATCAGTTGAGCGGAGCTGCTATCTTTTCAAAGATTGATCTGAAGAGTGGGTATCATCAGATTCGAATTCGACCAGGGGATGAATGGAAGACAGCATTCAAGACACGGGAAGGGTAGTATGAGTGGCTGGTCATGCCGTTTGGTCTTTCGAATGCACCTAGTACTTTTATGCGAGTGATGAATCAGATCTTTCGACCATTTATTGGAAAGTTCGTGGTGGTATACTTTGATGATATATTGATATACAGTGGAAGCACAAAAGAACATCTACAACACTTGCGAGAAGTGTTGATGATACTTCGTCAGGAGCAATTTTACACGACAACAAAGAAGTGCATGTTCATGACACAAAGTGTTTTTTTGGGGCATGTGTTGTCTAAGGAAGGAATCCATGTGGATCAAGGTAAAGTTGAAGCAATCAAGGATTGGCCACAACCCAGGACTGTAAAATAAGTGAGAAGTTTTCATGGTTTAGCATCATTCTACCAAAGGTTTATTCCACATTTCAGTAGCGTGATGGCACCAGTGACAGATTGTATGAAAGGAAAGCGGTTTATGCGGACTGAAGAGGCTGATTCTGCTTTCCAACGAGTCAAGACACTTTTGACTACGACACCGATTTTTAGATACCCGGATTTTTAGTTGCTCTTTGAGTTAGATGCTGATGCGTCTAAGGTTGGAATTGGTGGAGTATTAAGTCAGAAGGGTCGTCCAATTGCTTATTTTAGCGAGAAACTTTCTGGAGCCAAGACAAGATACAGCACCTATGACTTGGAGTTCTATGCTATTGTCCAAGCCATAAAGCACTGGAGACACTACTTGTTTTATAAGGAGTTTGTGTTGTATACTGATCATGAAGCATTGAAGCATTTGCAGGGACATGATAAGATTGCAGCCAGGCATGCTTCATGGATCGCATACTTGCAACAGTTTACATTTGTTGTAAAGCATAAATCGGGAGTTACAAACCGTGTGGCAGACGCATTGAGTAGAAGAAATCATTTGTTGACTACGATGAGAGTTGAAGTAACGGGGTTTGATGTACTTCCACAATTGTTTGTTGAGGATCCTTACTTTGCTAAGATTATGGATGAAGTCGAGAAAGGGAAGGCAGATGAGTATGTGTTGGTAGATGGTTTTCTATTCAAAGTAAATTAGTTGTGTATACCAGAGTGCAGTTTACGGATGAAGATTGTGAAGGAATTGCATGAAGAAGGACATGTGGGAAGAGATCGTACCTTGCAGTTGATTTCGCAATCATATTTTTGGCCTTCCATGAGGAAAGAAGTTAAAAGATTTGTACAGAGATGTCACATTTGTCAAGTTTCCAAAGGGACGGCTACGAATGCAGGATTGTATATGCCATTGCCCGTGCCTACTAGACCATGGGTTGATGTTAGCATGGATTTTGTTTTGGGTTTGCCAAGAACTCAACGAGGGAATGATTCTATATATGTTGTGGTGGATAGATTTTCGAAGATGGCACATTTCATAGCTAGTAAAAAGACCGCCAATGCAGTCCGTGTTGCTCAATTGTTCTTTAACTAGGTTTATCGACTACATGGGCTACCTGAGACCACTGTTTCTGACTGGGATACTCGATTTCTAAGTCAATTTTGGTTGAGTCTGTGGAAGATGGTTGGGACTAAGCTGAATTTTAGTAGCGCCTATCATCCACAAACGGATGGGCAAACGGAAGTCGTGAACAGATCTTTGGGAAACTTGTTGAGATGTCTTGTGAAGGATAATTTGAAGAGTTGGGATGTGAAGTTGTGTCAGGCAGAATTCGCATATAATCATGCTGTTAATCGAAGTACTAGATTCAGTCCATTTCAAGTAGTATATTTAGCAATTCCGAAGGGACCGTTGGATTTGTCGACAATTCCACGTCAAAAAGGGGTTGTTAAACGAGCTTGTGATTTCGTGAATCAGTTGCAGAAATGTCACAGGAATGTTCATGAACGATTACTTAAGTCAAATGAGAAGTACAAGCAACTTGCAGATAAGAAGCGAAGGAGTGTGGACTTCAAAGAAGGTGATTTTGTTTATGCAGTGTTGACCAAGGATCGTTTTCCAGTTGGAACTTACAACAAATTGAAAGCTCAAAAGATCGGTCCTTTAGAAATCGTGAAGAAGATCAATGATAATGCTTATCGATTGAAATTGTTGGATCATATCCATACTACAGACGTGTTCAACGTCAAACACTTGATTCCATATCATGGGGATAAGTGTGTCGAAGAAGAGGAAAGTGTGAATTCGGGGTCGAATTCCTGTCAACCAGGGGAGGATGATGTAGCGCAACAGGAGTTCCGACCTAACGAATTACGACCTAACTCAATGAAAGAAGATTGCACGTTAAGTCACTCGGAAGATAACCCGCAGGTTTTAGGTCGCTCAGTTGTTTTAGGTCGCTCAAATGCTTTAAGCCGTTCGCCTATTTTAAGTCGTCCGCAACCTAAAGAGATAGAAGATGCAGTGCACCATGTTCCGCATTCTTATTGTCGCCAGCGACCTAACGTATGTCACGCGCGACCTAGCAAGGTACAATCTAGTGGGCAGCGACCTAACACACAGTGCACCAAGATAACAGAAGATGCCTTAAGTCGCCCAGGACACACTAACGTGTTACGACCTAACTTTGCCGAGCTACGACCTAAAGAGTTAAGTCGCTTGTATATTTTAGGTCGTTCCAGTTATGTCGTAAGACCTTGAAGATTTCCAGAAGCCGCGAAGGCCTAGGTCGCGAGGAGTTCCTTAAGTCGCTACACTTCTTAAGCCGTGTCTTGTTAAGTCGCTGAAGCTCTTAGGTCGCAAGTCCTTGAAGACGAGCTATCTCCTCATGTCACTGAAGCTTATGTCGTGTGTTGTAGCTCGTGTTTGTTAACTCGTTTGTTTTTAGGTCGTTATGCCATTATGTTGTTAGGTCGTGGTAACCTGTATTTGTTCTTAGGTCGTAAGCTGTGAGTCACTTGGGTTGTTGGGTCATTTGTGTATGTTGTAAATATGTTGTTTGTTATGTCGCGTCTGTTAGGTCGTTAATGACCTGTGTTAGGTCGTTGAAGTTGTGGCTGTGTGAGTTGTAAATTGCTATAAATAGGGGTCGTGTAATTTGTAAAAGAGGGTTGATTTTGAATAAACTTTTGTTTGAGTGCTTTGTGCCTCTTTAAAATTGGAAGTTGAGTGTTATCTCCTTTCTCCATATTCGGTTATTCGAGTGCGCTCGAATCAACGATTTTGAAGCCGGTTCATGGAATCTCGTGCGCGAGATCAATGTCGAAGAATCGTAGAACTTCTAACACGGTATCGTGCGCGATCAACGTGTTAAAGATAGCTAGAATCTGGTATCTCGCGAGATCAACGGATTTGGGCATTTATCTTGGGTATTATCAATCCATCGATTCATCTTTGTATTGTTCCATCGTCATTTGTTCATTGTGCATCATTTGGTGACAACTGTTGTCAATCCGCTGCGTCACACGACGACGAATTTTGTTTGCAAACCTCGACGAATAAAACATCCCTAAAACCCTATTTCCAACCATATCATCAACGATGATGATTGAAAAAAATACGATTCCATTTTTCCATTGATCTACAACACCCAAGCCACATTCCACCATGATCACGACGCACATGAACTTGTAGATGGACGGATTTTAGCAATAATATAGTTTTCGTTCAACTACAAATTTCACATTCAATACCAACCTAAAAATTTTGATTTCATTATTAAAATTCAGCATTTTCGAATACGATTCAAATTATATAATCAAATCGAGGGAACTTGAGAATCGAATTTTTTGAATGTTTTGAGTTTTCACTGTATTTCCCGATTTCCAGTAATGTTATTTGCATTTGATGCTTCCAAATGATTTAAAAATCTAAATCAGGTGAATAAAACCATATTTTGTTTAAAAATCATTGGCTAAATCTTTTTAGATTTTGAGATATAAATTTTTTCGAATTTTTCCGTTAACCTGTTGCTAACAGAGACAAATCTACATGTATACACAGACATGCATCCATCAATTTACACATATATATACTTGCAAATATATTTTACTTCACACATCCAAGATTATCACATGCAGATCAATACCTGAACCAGATTTAAGATTTTAAAACGTAGTTTGCTCACCTATCATGATGTAAAACAGAGAAGCGGGTTTTATTTCATTCATCTAGAAATTTTGTTGATCTGTAATTGATTTAGTTACTTGATTGTTAATGATCTGATCATTAACTTGCTCCCTGATCAGGTTGGTGTTTGAAATAAATTGAACTTTACTTTTGATTCTTCTCTGGTTATAACTCCACGCTTTCAAAACTAACAATGAGCTTTGTTGAATCCATGCTTTTTTACTTGATTCTACTTTGCGTTGAATTGTTTCAAGCTTTTGAATTTTTTGATTTAAGCTTCAGCTTTTAGATTTTTGAATTTCACTTGCTTGCTTCAGATCTGAGTTGATTCTTTGATCTGATTGCTTCTTTGTATTTGAATTTGAACTAGAATGCTTTGATTCAGGTTTTCATTTCTGGTTTGGTTTACTGGTTTAAGTTTTTCTTTGATTTAAGTTTTAAAACATATGCAAGAAAATGAAGAAAGAAGGAGATAGTGAGGTATTTATATTCCTTTTTTCTTTTACATTAATTATTAAACAAAAATGAAAAGAATTTTTTTAAAAACATGACACTTGTTATCTAGACTAACACTTGTAATTACAAATCATTTTTAAGGCAACACATGTTAATATCCTTATTATCAACTTAAAGATGTTCATATAAAAAATCAGTTTGTGTTTAAACCCTTTATGCTATTATGTTTACAAATGTTTATATATATATATATATATATATATATATATATATATATACAAACTTTATTTATTCAAGTATAAAAGAAAAGGGTTTCAAGCCTTTTTATTAAACTTATATAAACTTTTAAGTTTAATTTAAAATATCCTATTATATATTCAAACAATTTTTATATTTTCAAAAGATATATATATACATGTATGTTAAATCTTTTATTTATAGCTATTTACATTTGTATTCATACATACTATATTATTTATATTTATAGAGCTTTTAAAGAAAATGATTTAAAATCAAATTATACACAAATAATCATATATACATGTAAGTTTCTTAAAATATAACTTTTAAATCCAATTAGTTTTACAAAATATTTATTTTTTTGAATTCCAAAACATATCTTCCCAAAATATAGATATACGTATTATAATTAGAAAACCAATTTTATGAATTTTTATTCTAATCTATCATCCCCTTAAATAGATAAGTATTTATTTATTTTGTTCAAACCATAACTTTCAAAATATATGTATATTAAAATTAGAAAAAAAATTCTATTAGTATTAAATTATAGAATTTTCAAATTCAAATTGTTTCTCAAAATATTTATTTTTGAATTTCTAATTTCAAAATCCAATTTACAATTAATTCATATACATATATAAATAAATAAACAAACAAATATCTTATTAAATTTGGAAAAATTCACATTTATTCACAATTTAATTCAAATATTTATTTTAATTACCAATTTAAATTTGACTCAAAACCGGGATCGTTACACAAATTCAATTCAATGAAAATAGCTTGGGTTTATCATTTCAACCCATAACGATTTTCTCATATTCTACAGATCGTTCGGGTATGTATAATTTCAACCCAAAGTGAATTATATACTAACAGGGAACTTGCAGAGTGATAACAGATATGATAGTAATATAACAGGCATATATTATCAATATAAATAACAGATAATGGTGTCAGATGTCACGGGTGAACGGATACAGATAATAGCATATATATAGCAATGTAAATAACTAACAACAGCATGTTTCAATTGTCATTCCAATTGAAATCAAGTGCAATAAATATAAGAACATTAATCGTGAGTGATTGCTCACCTTTTAAGGCTAGAGATATTTGACACTGAAATTGAGTTACGAAATATACACGCGACTTCCAAAACAAGCTAGATTGGCACGAATCGACAAACAAAGCTAATAAATCAAAATTGATAAACTAAATCAGAATCAGTTTGATATGAATAGCAAATCTATATAAATTTATATATTATTGTTTCCATGAAATCAATATTAAATTTAAATACATATTATTTTGAATAAAATAAAACATATATAAAACAACGTATCTGCATAGTATAAATTAAAATAATAAATATATATTTATAAACAATTTCGTAAACAGCCTATGTAACTATTCTATGAAATCGATATATAACCAAACCCAAAATTATATAACTAATAATACACATATAAGATAACGCTTAAAATATATAAACTGCAATTGGTATTAGCATATATATATATATATATATATATATATATATATATATATATGTTCAATAAATCATTTAAAAGCTTATATCCAATTTAATGTGTTAGAAATAATATATATTATTCCTTTTCAAATTTCCAAATAAATGTTAAACGTATTTATACACTTAAGAGTCAAAAAATGCTACAGATTGTAAATAGTATTCAAAACATATAATATATACACGTGCCTTTTTAAACTATGACAGTAGACAACAAAACACAGCGCAACACTTATACAAAAATCAAACTATATGTGCACGTGTATATATATGTAAAATTCTTCTTCTTTTATGCCAATACTAAAACCATACTACTGAACAGGGCAACGAACTAAACCTTATATAAATTATACTATATATATACTTCTTAAAGCAAAAATCAAAACACGTATATAACTAACTTTATAATGATATATATATAACAAATCATATGTATACCATAGTAGCTACGAATATCATTATGTATATTATAAATAAAAATTATTTCAAATACAACATAGTTTAAGTAAACATTTTAACCTACTACGAGTACACTGGCACGTGCGATGCACGTGTGCAAGAGGACCTGGTATTAAGAAACGGTGGATGTGAGATTTTTTGGATTTTATGAAATGACTTTGACGTGTACGTAATGTTGTGAGTAGTTGTCGTAACCGTTTTCTCTCCTCCTTGTTCCGGGCTTGAGACCGGCATCAGCAGTAAGCTGATGGCGGAGTTAAAAATGTTTTATAAGGGATTTATTTATGTGAACTGAAAGTGAGTTGGAGTAGTGGAAGAGGGAATTTTGTTAACCCAGTTTTGTATTTTGTAGAAGTTGTAGCTGAATATATGACCCAAAAACAGTAAAATGGAGAAAAATATTATAAGTGAAGATATTACTCATATATGGTCGTAAAATACCGTATTTATTTAAATAGAGTAATAAAACAATTGTGAAGAACTTATATTTGGACCCTTTAGTTTAGAGTAGTAATTATAGTAAAAGTATGGCATGTGAAGCGGAAAAATGAAGTATTGTTAATTAAGTTCGTGAGTGCATTGTAACAACACATCCTTATACACAACATTTCTAGTATGTGTGCCAGTCCTATTTGGAATCGTTCCATTTTTCACCAAAACTTTTGTTGTTTTTCTTCAAACTCCTCTTGATAAAGCAACATACAGCTGACCATAACTGAAAACATGTTCGGTAAGATAAATACCAACCCGAGGGATGGTTTGTCCTTGTGATTTATTAATCGTTAAGGAAAAGGCTAATTTAATTGGAAATTGTTTATGTATTAGGTTGAAAGGCATGTTAGTATTCTCAGAAGGCTTTAGTGGTATACGTGGAATAAATACTCTTGTACCACGAAAATGTCCAACAGTTATTTCTGCATCTATGACATTTCTGTGAAAGACACAACATAGTAATCTGGTGCCGTTATATAATCTAATTCGTGGATTAATATTTCTAAGCAACATGATTGGTGCACCTACTTTTAGTTTTAATTTATGTGGGGGTAGACCTCCCGGAGCAAGTGATTTTAAGAATGCATATTGGTATAGATTATGTGTATCTTCTTTGACTTTGTCAAAGGAGTAGTAAGTGCGCTCACTACCTGGAAATAGTTCTATAACTTTGTTATTAATGTCATCCACTGTTTCGTTTGTAGGGGCTAATATTGCTCTATCCATTATAAAATTTGGATCACCTAATCTGTCATTGAGTTCAGCAAAGACTTCATTAATCAGAGCATAGAGTGACGAACTATTGGTCCAAGGTTCAATGATATCATTTGGGAGATGTATAATGTCGTCTTGAACATAGACTTCATCTCCATTTCCAATACGTAAAAGAAATTGTGCATATGATTGATCATCTTTTGCGCACATATTTTGTGTTAAATGAATTACGTGAACATTTTGCCATAAATATGATCGTATGATACATGAATCGACGGTTTGAGCTCTAGTACCGTTTACGACTATTGGTAGAACTTGGCGAAAATCACCGTCTAAAATAACAATCTTTCCTCCAAATGGTGCGTCGAAATTAGTTAAATCTCGTAATGTTCTGTCTACGGCCTCAAATGCATGGCGGTGAGCCATGGTAGCTTCATCCCATAGGAAAACAGTAGCAGTCAATAAAAGTTGTGCGAGTTCAGATTGCTTGGGAATACGACATGTAGAGGAAGAGTCTAAATTAATTGGTATTTTAAATCGAGAATGTGCAGTTCGACCTCCTGGAAGTGCAAGAGAAGCAGTTCCAGAAGTAGCGACTGCAATTGCAATATGACCTTGAATTCGTAAATGTGCTAAGATTGCTCTATATAAATATGTTTTTCCTGTACCTCCAGGACCGTCTATGAAATATATAGCATTAGCTCCACTTTCAACAGAAGACATTATCGTGTCAAATGCCTTCTTTTGTTCGGAGTTCAAGTTATTTACAGAATTGATATCATTATTGGGTATTTCTATGCATTGCTCTTCTGAAATAAGAGTGGATGTGTTTGTGTGGGTAAAGTGGTTGAAATTAGTATGTGGAATGTCATAGTCAAAAAAAATTTTGTTACATTGTTTGAGAAGGTTGTCGAGGTCAGACAGATATTGAATTACTGAAAATGAATTGGTCACAGTAGTAGCAGATGTAGTAGGATAGTCTTCAAGTAAGAAAGGTGAAAACTCTTCCCACAATTCGTGCACATGGCATGGGTCACAGTATACCAAAATTGTAACAAATAATCTTCTTAAAGCATTAGGCATATGTGTGTGTAAAGCATCTGTCAAACAGTCCTTTATACTATCATTGTTTTCAAGTAAACCTATATGTTCAGATGCTTCTTTAAATGTGTTATATTCTATTTGATTAACTGTTAGTAAGTCAGTAAAAGATAGAGGACCTCTAACATGTGTTAATAGTAGGCGCAAATAGTAACGATCTCCTTCAGTGGGAGATACAGTGTAAATTCTACCAATTGCCCTACGATTATTTCGCCTACGGTTCCATTGCTTACTTGTAGAATCCCACCAATATTTTTCAGGAAACTCATAGTATAAATATTGACATGCTTGTTCATCAAAAACATTTTTACAAAAAAATTCAGTAAGCATTGTTTTACATCTATGTTGATCATCCAAAATAGTGTATATGTGCTCTTCTGCATGAAATAATAATTGTTGTCTATTTGGTAAATGTATTTGTAAGCCGGTAACAGATGAAAAAATGTTACTTAGGTAAAATTTAAATATTCTCCATAAAGCTTCTGGAGCACAAATCCATCAAGCATTAACAAATTCTGAAATCTCATCGTTATCGTCAGATGTAGCGGATAAGCCTACAGAAACGCGGTCTGAACCTTTGTAAACATATTTGTATAGATATTTCACAGATTTAATACTTGAACAAATCTCAACATTTATATGACAATCATATTTCAAAAGTAAGTAAGGATTATATGGTACTATCCAACGGTTATCGATTATGTGGCTTCCAATTTGATATTGTATTCCGTTATCGCGTCTTTTATAAATAGGGTAAGAGTCAGTTCCTTGTAAAGTAAATGGAGAAAAAGCTTTTGGAAAACCCTTCTTACAGCGGTTATTTTTCATGCAGACAGCTCTTGGGTTAAAATGTCTGCATGGATAATGAATCATATGTTTCATTACAGCGTTGTGTAGTTCGGGTTCTAAATGTGTACAAGGAATTTCAGCGCAAACTAAAATATCATAATCATCAGGATTGCTAATTTTATCGTTTTCATCTAGGATAAGTAGAATGTGAGAATGTGGTAGTCCTCTTTTTTGGAATTCAATAACGTGGGCATGGGCAATGACTTTACCTAAAACAAACGTGTCAAATAGGTCAGTTTTAAGTTGCTTTAGTTTTAATCGAAAAATCCTAGTTGTTAAATCCGGTCTATCTTGTGGTTGTTGACCGGGAAGCAATTCTTGTGTAATTTCTACCCAGTTAGTATTACATGTCATAGTAATAAATAAGTCAGGCTTTCCATACCTTCGCACTAATGCCATTGCATCTTGGTATCTTTGATGCATATCTCGTGAACTACCAATATAGGAGGAAGGAAGAATCTTCTTGACACCAACACTTCCTAATGTGTGAAAAGGCATAGGATTGAGTAGTAGTGAATTAAGTGGTTAGTAATTATTGGCAACAACAAATGGTTGATTGAAGGAGATAAAGAAACTTACTGGCAGATGTTTCTCCAGTGGCTAAGGCGTCTTGTAAACCTTGGTATAACTCCGCTCTTATAGTAGTCTGATTGTTGCGAAGAAACCTTAGCCGCATTGTTTCTATTTTTACATACATATCAACGACATATTGTTGAAATAGATGACCACCAAGCAGTATAAGTGATGTCTCTGTTGGTCGTATCTTTGTGTGTAGGCGATAGACAAAATGCAAGTAACGTTAGTACTGATGTTGATATAAATGAATTTTGTGCTATTTACGAACAGATAGTATTGGATATCAATTAGGCTATACGTACCTATAAAATATGAGAGTAGTAAGATGTACAACTAATAGGTGTATTTCCATTTTCGTGGATTCTTAAATCCCATCCATGCTGACCGTAAGGCAACAATAGTGGATATTGCAGGGGGTCGTAAAAACCTGCAGTATCTGATATTCTTTGTAGATTTCCACTTATTGTCTCAACAATGATATCTCGACCTTGCAAATTGTCTGGTTCATCTCCAATTATTATTCCTGCTACTTAGGATGTGGTTGGCATCTCATGAAGATGTCGATCTATTGTGATCTCTTTGATTTTGATCCTACATTTTTGCACGTCGGGTTGTTGCCCCAACTATCGAAGTATGGAGACATATGGGTTATGAGTATCTAAAATTTGTTTCAAAATCATAATTATCTCCGGTCTCATTGCTTCACTATCTTGAAGTCGGTTTTCAATCTCATGGTCAGTGTCATAAATGTATAGTTGTAAATATCTTGGTCTACTTCCAGCCATGGGTAAAAGACTTCCAATACTATGATATATTGAACCTTGCGCGCGATATGTGTAAACTCCTTCTCTAGCATTGGCCAGGTTATTATCAATTGATGCACCCATAGATGTGAATGAAAATGCATTATATAGGATCGGATGTTTGTATGAAAATGGGTACCCATTTCACCATGATCTTGGAATAAGCTCAGTAATTGTTGTGGTAGGACGATGAATGTCGATGGAACCTCCAAAGCAACAGTTATGTAAGCTTTCATGGAAAAATATTTTAGCATTGCAGAAATCACAGTAAGTTGGCTGAGGAAGTCGATGTTTGTGGTAGGGAATGGTTGCGCTAAAATTTCGACCACAGTTATGACTACTGCTTAATACAGTCTGTGGTATCGTTTCTTCGCCATCCCGTATTATTGAAGAACCTAAAAAAATAAGGTTATTATTCAGTGTAGTAGTCATACTTTTACAACTTCGCATCACTGTCATTGTACTTGAAATGTTGATTATTGTAAACATATCATCGATTTAAGTCAAATAATGACCGTGCAGATAGTGAAATAAAGAAAATTACTTCCCGTACATGCAAGCTCCATATATTCGAAAGTATTATTTGTAAAATCATTTTTATAGTTAGTAATAAAACCTGACATATATATGTAAATCCATGCATGTACTTACCATTATTATTTCAAAACATTTCGCACTTAAACTTAAATCATACGTTGTAGTGTTGAAAGCATTGTTTAAAGTGGTCTATTAAAATAGGTACATAGTAAAGTAAATCGTACTACGAAGTGGACCAAGAGCTGATAAGTTAAAAAATATGTACGAAATATTTAAATGTGGTACACAATTAAGTAGCTGAGTACAGGAACTGAGGTGTGGAGTCCGTGCAATGGCCAGTGGAGTGTTGTATGTGAAATAAAGTTGTAAAAGTCCAAGTACGTAATAAAAATAGTAAATCATAAGTAAAGTTATAATATGTTTGTATGTTATTACGTGAACAACAAAATGGATGTGCACTATTTTGTTTGTATGAAACAGGTTACGAAACAGGTTATCTTTCAAGCTTATGTACTGCCACCAAAATTCAAATACATAAAAAAAGTCGGCACACAATAATTAATGTTGAGTTTTAACTATTTTGCTATTGCAATTCTACCCTAAAAAAATGCATTTTCTTACATAGGCTATTATGAATAAATATATAGTAAACTACAATAAGTAGTAAACATTAGTTTCTCCTTAGATGATGCAAAATTTGACCCACTGTATTTAAAAATTAACTTTTGTTTTCGAAAAATATATATGGAATAAATGGTGTGCTCTGTAAGCAAATAAGTTTATTAATTAGAAATAAATATAATATGTTAAACATCATTTTGGACTTATAATTCTAACCAAAAGAAGGGGGTTGTTCTTACACGGTTGCATTAATAAAGACAGTCGAAAATTTTATATATGATTAAAAGTAAGAGGTTACTAAATTTGGGTACTGGCATAATGTATGCAGCCTGCATCGTCAACTCAGAATCGAGTAGTAGGTTCAACGTTCCACATTTTCATATTTGATAATTTATTAGCTATAGGTAGTAATAGTGTACTGTGCGTACGGTTGCCAGTGTGTCATTTTTTTTGACAGTTTCCTATTCATTACCGCAAAACATGGTTAAGAACATTTCATTTTGTATGCACCGTGCATCGTCAAGTCAGAACAGAGTAGTAGGTTCAACGTTCCACATTTTCATATTTGATAATTTATTAGCTATAGGTAGTAATAGCGTACTGTGCGTACGGTTGCCAGTGTGTCATTTTTTTTGACACTATAACTAACTAATAGGTGTGTGTTTACAAATGTAGAAATAGGTATGGCAATTAATAGCCCGAATGCATTGAATATTTATACACATTGAATAACTGCAATACATAAATATAATAACAAGTAACATATATAATTATGAAAATTAAACATATAACCATAATAGTTAATTATGTTTACTGATGATCATTTGTACAATACCATGTTTCTATAGCCATAAAAACATTTAATAATCCGGAAACTAATATATTTGTAAGCAAATGCACATTTACTATATTAGGAAAGACTGAAGCGGTTATTCCACTTATTGTAATGATTGTTACGTATTATGATATAAATAAGTGAACGTATAACAGGTGTGAGTTAAAACTTGGATTGAATATAATGGTAGCATATCGACGTACGTAGGTAACCAACAGAATGAACAAATGTTGACAAAAACTATGTTTTTTGAAATGGATAAAAGACTAATTTTTGAGTCCAAAATCAATGATGCAGACATGAAAAGATAATAGTATGCGTTGGTTGTGATTTATAAACTACCGTGAATACTTTAGATTTGAAGCTTGTAGCACTACAGGCTTCTAGTACTACCGTGAATACTTTTGCATTTGAGGCTTCTAGTACTACCGTGAATACTTTAGATTTGAGGCCAAGAAAGCTATATGTCAGAAGACGTACAATATATATTTTTTAAAATTATGTGGTTGTTGATAATTGCATGTGAACATAACATATGACATGACCTATATTATATTTGAAAAAGCTTACGCAAGAGAAAAGTCAAGATTAGGTACACGTTTTATGAACCGAAGACTGACCGTACGTCCTTCTATGTATATGTATAATAGTATGGAAGACAAATATTTAAGATAGTTGTATCTTCTTAATCTTATGTGTTTCAAAGAATGCTTAGGACAGTGGTAAAAATATTATTGTGTTTCAATTACAGCCTATATGTGTGCACCGTACTGTATTAAGGGTTTGATGTGTGATCCATCTTTTCTGTCATATCGTGAAATCAAAAAAAAACCATAGTAGGAAAAATAAGTATGAAATATTTAAATTTGTTACACGTCAAAATAACACATGACATGAACTGAGGTGTAGAGTTGGTGTGACTTTAGTGAGCATGGAGAGGGGGAAAAAATTAATTACCTGATAAAGCTGGACTGTGGAAGCCTTCAGTCAACCGAGTTCGTCTATTTGCAATAGCTATTTCTCTTGCGAATGCACGTCTAGCACGTTGACTAATTCTACGTCTTTCTCTTTGTTGTTGTTCCATTAAATGTTGAAGATACACCGAAGAGGTAATAAGTAAAAGTAAAGTTTTTATTTACGACTGATTTGCAGAGATATATGGCAGTAGTAGAAACAGTAGTACAGTAATAAGTGAAGGACAATCTATTGGCAAGTATGTATATATATGTACGTAAACTAACGGTTATGTAAGTTGCTATAAATGCTGAAAAAGAGTAGTAACCGTTGTTGAACTGGTAAAGATGCGGATGTGAGCTGGAGATATTTAGTAACACGTTGGAAGTTTATTGTATACTGTTGCGTTTAAAGAGTGGAATGAGTCTACTTTAAGTTAACATAGAATATGTAGTAAATAAATAGCAGTAGAGGACAAAATGTAGGACATCAGGAAAGTGCTTGTACGTTGGCTACGTTGGCAATAGTAACAGGATAGTCACAGGAAAATTAACTATGGTCGTATGCAATAAGTATAAAATATGTAAACGTTGGTATTGATAAATATGCGAAATAAGTTTCCGAACTGATTAGTTTTGTAGAAAATATGTATTCAAGGCATTATAACTGTTAGTAGCGAATCTAAAAAACCTCCGAACTGATTAGTTTAAGAAAAGAATTGTGAAACAAGTTTCCGGCATCATTTTAGTCCAGTTTCATTGTATTTTAAAATGGTCAGTTTCATTGTATTTGCTCTGTGGATGTTTTAAGTGAGTAAGTCCTTGAAGTTAATGGAAGCACACATGAACATTCAGTTGTAAGCTAAGTGTGTGTACTTAGAGTTGAACAAAGTCTTCGGTATTAATTTGTGCGTCGTTCTAACAGATTAATTCCACATAAATATTTACTGATAGTTCATGTATGTATCCAAGGCAGTATCAGTGGCGAACGAATAGTACATGTATTATTACGCAATAGACACATAGGCTCAGATGGAGACAGTCAATTGTGTAGAGTTGTGGTGGAGAAATTGGTTTGATATATATATTATGCAGTTTTGAAGATATGATCTGGTGATACACTAAAGTTATAAAATATGGGACTCCGTTGTATGAAAAATATTACGCAAGTTTACAGCGCGATGCGGATGAAAGTATCATATCAGCTACTTCATTGTTTTCCATTTGCTGTAACAACCGGATCGCACCTCTCAGCTACATGCAGTGAATGATCCAATTTAGACAACATATATATGCTAATGCCCTGTGACAATTCAACTGCCATGTGATACTGCCCTGGTTTTTTAACACTTCAGATCTGTAACTTATTATTTGTAGGAAGTATTAAAGTGTCCGACGGGGATGGATTTAATAAGTGTACGACGTGAAAAATGAAAATATTTTTTATACATATTTCATAGTGGCGGGTATTTTAATAGGCTTATATCTGTGTGCGGAATATATACAGACGACGTATAAGTTTTTAACAGAACTTACGTGCACGTGAAAAGAACATGAAATTTATTTAGGCAATGACGAAAGCATGGAGTACAAGACAAATTTAATGTAACATCAACGAATACATCGGAAACAAATAACTTCTTGTTAACAGCGACGAAAGGAAAAAGTATGGAAGCACGGAAATGAACAATTTATTGAAGCTGTATTAAGTACGGTTCTTGATAAAATGCTCAACAGCTGCATCACATTGGGCAATCTGTAGAAGGAATAAAAATTGATGATTAGCATGTACTGTAGACACACACACTGTGTGTGTGTCCGTGTGTCTATCAAATGAATAAATTTTGGCATACCACTTCAGGAGTAAAAAAATCGTCCCAGTTGTCATGTTGACAAAATTGTGGAAAAGACTGGAGTTCATCAGATTGTGTCGTCTGTCCTTCACAGTTGAAAGATTTTGATAAGGTGTCGTTGGTTTCCAAAATTTTGTCGTAACCGGAGGAAGGTGAAAAGAGTTGGTTGGTTTGTTAACATTGTCTAATTGAATATGGGAATGATTAATTTGTGAGACGTTGGATGAAGCATTAACTTTTTCTTCGGTAGCGGATTGAAGGTGCTTTGTTAACGTGTACTTTTACGTTTGAATTTGTCTACGGAAGGGGATAATGCAGGCTCTTTACCTTATTGTATGCATTTGTTCTACAGTAAAAAAAAATGGTAACTTGTGACAAATCCGACATAGGATAGAATAGAGTAACTGTGTGAATAAAAGATAGCATAGGAGTACCTTTGTCATTTTGAATAAAAATTAGTGAAGGTTTAGGAAGCTGGAATGGAATTCACGTAGGCGGAAGAATTTATGGAAATGAGCTGTTGAGGATACACAGTGGTGTGTGGAGACTGTTAACGAAGATGTATATATAATATGTAGCGGTGGAAGTGTTAAAATGTTTGGGTGGAAAAGTATGTAGCAGCCTAGTATGCAGGAAAAGTTGAAGCAGTAGTAATAGGAAACATGGACAGCAAAAGCGGATCACGTGCTAAGGAAAATAAGGTAGAAATGGCAGTGAGGTGGACCATTTTTCTTTGCAGTTGTGTTAAAATTAAGAAATCCACGGTTGATGATCTGAACTGCAGGAAGGTTGTACCATATAAAGTTTAGTTCATATCAAAATTTGAAGGGTCCCACAGCGTCTGTTGAGATGGTAATGGAGGACAGAGATGGACGCTAATAGAGAAGTAAGAAAAAATATTTTGTTATGCAATATTATTATTAAATGCACACATGATCAATAGTGAGAAGAAGAAAAGAGCCAGTCTAATATTCCTATATTAGCTTCCCTATTATAACAGTCATAAAACAAAGAAAAAGGAAAGAAAGTTTACAAATTCATTAACATCGGACGTGAAAACTTCAAGTGCAAATCATCATAAGAAATCGGTATACAGCTCTGTAAACAGAATGTGCAGAGGATATTATCAAGTCATATTTATCCATTAGAAAACGCATTCATATTCTCAGTTTCCATACACCAATAGCCTCATCCTGAAACCAATATTCATCTACTGGTACATGTACCATCCACTAATAATAAACGAAACATACAAAACATGCTGAAATAACTGAGAAGACCATTTATTATAATAACATTTGCATACCCTGATTCCATTAAGCTCGGTATAGTTTTAAATCACTATATCCAGATCACACAACAAATGCGTTTTTTACAACAAAGGAAAAAACATAAATTTGTTACTCATCAAGTGGTAGCCATTGCAGATAATAGAAATATATAAGGAATTATATAATTCTATTATAATTTCAAACAATATAAACAGAACTCAAATTTCAAAGTTGGCATACGTACAATAGTAAAACATGAAAATATAAAGTTATTTAATCTTCGAAATCACTGCTCACCTCGTTCTATCATTCTTCACATATCTTTTCTTCCTCCTTGGAATATCTCATCCTTATAAAATTCCATCAGACATTCATTATCATTGTTGTCTTCTTCCCTATAGTCATAGTGCACTTCTATATCCACTGGCTAATTGCTTACTGAAAGTTGAAGTGATGGAAAATAATGTATGTTACAAAAAAGGCATAAATTACATGTTCAGGATAGGTTAATATTTACATCGATATTGACTTGAATTGATGAATAAGTACAGTTAGGTATATAGTAACTTGTGTACATCTTCTCCGAGTATAGTTAGAAGGCATTTCCTGATGTATAATCATACTGCTGTGATTTAGAAATTAGAGTGACTTGCTTTATATATATTAATAAATTTATAAAGTGTTCGTATAATAATAAATGTATAAATTGTTCCATAATTTTCCTCTGACTTTGCTAAAGAACATAGTAGAAAATATTACCCCCATATCAGCTAAATCAGTAATAACATTTGGTTAACCAACTGTCTTCATACTATACATTTAAGCTTCTATTACTTCATACCATTTAGAAAGAAGTCATATTTTATTATGGATGGTGAATAGCTATTCTTTTTAATTTTTTCTATTTACAGTTCGATGCACACGATATCTAAAGTAGACAATAAGGTAACAAAGCACTAACTAAGACATTCTAATGGTTATAGAAATTAAAATGGCATGGAAGTGAAACATATTACTCTTTGTTTAATTGATATGAAAATAGTAAGCTGATAAATCAAACTGTACCTGATCACAGCCTTATCGATGACTTGCTTGTTCTCGATACAAACTGCATACAAATTACCCTTTTTGATAACCTTGATTGTCAAACCGAAATTGATGTTGATCATCTTCAAACATGTTTCAAGTATAAATAGAATATAGAAAAGTTAAAAAAAAAGTCAGAGCAATTTAGATTTTAGGTATTAAAACTAAGATGACTAAAAAATCAAGTATAAATGGAATAGTTTTTGCTGCTTGGGCATTGTTTCAAGCATGTTGTGCGAATATAGGTGACTAAAATTATTAACAACAATGAAATAATGACATATATAAATATTGGTTTCTAAGCAGGATTGACCAACTAACAGTTTTAACCATGCTAAGTCAGACTGTCTTTGACTTATTCGGATTACATGTGGTAATAAGTAGTTGGAAAAATACATACAGTTTGATCAAATTCTATTATAGCAAAGAGTTGATCAACCTGTTGAATATCAGTACAGGAAAAGTGCATTAGTTGAAAACTCAAAGAGCTTACATCTACCTGGCCTGAACGTTACATTCTATAAATAAATAAATTTGTAGTGAAAATGTTTATAAAATATAGTGTCCATTATTAGTTAATTTGAAATAACAAACCATGTATGTAGTAGTTTTCATTTGATTATATATTAAGATACCCTTTTCCCTCTTCAAACACTTGCTTAAACTTTTATACTTATTGAAAATTGTATCTCTATTACATACTTTTTCAAAAGATTGTAACTTGATAACTTTTTAATTTCATGAAGTTATTAAATATCCTTCATTCATTTTGCTACTTTGATGATCAAATGAAGGTAAGATCACCTTCAAATGTCGCAAACAAAACACGAATGAATTAAAAATCTCAAAAAAATAGATGAATAACATAGAGTTAAACAGTTGTGTTACAAAATGCATAACATGGGAAAAAAATTAACTTAATTCCAAACGTTTTGATTCAGATAATCACCAAAATCAAATCTTCATCAGAAAACAGCCTTATGAGACTGTCACTTTTAGCTTCGCTTATATGTAAAGTTTAATATTATAAAATTTCAGTAACAAAAACGAAAAAAATAATGTTAGCTTAATCATGCAGTCCTTTTGTTTTATAAATCTCCTTAAAAGTCCAAAGTAATAGTTAAACGTCCTTAAATTAATGTGGGTGAAAAAAATGTTATATCTATTATCCGATTGTACAATGTGTAAATGGCAAAGAATTTTTATGTAGAACATGATGTTAACAGAGGTTCAATATGGAATGAAGAATTAGTTTTTTAATATAGAAAAGTTAAAAAAAAAAGTCAGAGCAATTTAGATTTTAGGTATTAAAACTAAGATGACTAAAAAATCAAGTATAAATGGAATAGATTTTGCGGCTTGGGCATTGTTTCAAGCATGTTGTGCGAATATAGGTGACTAAAATTATTAACAACAATGAAATAATGACATATATCAATATTGGTTTCTGAGCAGGATTGACCACCTAATAGTTTTAACGATGCTAAGTCAGTCTGTCTTTGACTTATTCGGATTACATGTGGTAATAAGTAGTTGGAAAAATACATACAGTTTGATCAAATTCTATTATAGCAAAGAGTTGATCGATCTGTTGAATATCAGTACAGGAAAAGTGCATTAGTTGAAAACTCAAAGAGCTTACATCTACCTGGCCTGAACGTTACATTCTGTAAATAAATAAATTTGTAGTGAAAATGTTTATAAAATATAGTGTCCATTATTAGTTAATCTGAAATAACAAACCATGTATGTAGTAGTTTTCATTTGATTATACATTAAGATACCCTTTTTCCCTCTTCAAACAGTTGCTTAAACTTTTATACTTATTGAAAATTGTATCTCTATTACATACTTTTTCAAAAGATTGTAACTTGATAACTTTTTAATTTCATGAAGTTATTAAATATCTTTCATTCATTTCGCTACTTTGATGATCAAATGTAGGTAAGATCACCTTCAAATGTCGCAAACAAAACACGAATGAATTAAAAATCTCAACAAAATAGATGAATAACATAGAGTTAAACAGTTGTGTTACAAAATGCATAACATGGGAAAAAAATTAACTTAATTTCAAATGTTTTGATTCAGATAATCATCAAAATCAAATCTTCATCAGAAAACAGCCTTATGAGACTGTCACTTTTAGCTTCGCTTATATGTAAAGTTTAATATTATAAAATTTCAGTAACAAAAATGAAAAAAATAATGTTAGCTTAATCATGCAATCCTTTTGTTTTATAAATCGCCTTAAAAGTCCAAAGTAATAGTTAAACGTCGTTAAATTAATGTGGGCGAAAAAAAATGTTACATCTATTATCCGATTGTACAATGTGTAAATGGCAAAGAATTTTTGTGTAGAACATGATGTTAACAGAGGTTCAATATGGAATGAAGAATTAGTTTTTTAGAAGTCTGAGTTTGAGAGCAAACCAAGGTAATCTTTATGATGAAGAAAATTAGTTGATAAATATCATAACATGCAAGTATACTTACTAAACTATGAAAGTAGATGAATAATTTCATAAAGTTTCTAATAATGTTGTTGCATGCCGTATTAACTATTGTCTTGTCTCAAAACATGAAATATCTATAATTTAGTACTATCTCAGTAAATATGAATTAACAAATATGAATTCAAAAAAGTTGAGGATGTTGAACTATACTATAACAGAAATGAAAACAACATTTTCTCTTTGAAACTCATTTATCCTTCAGAAAGTCTTGATTCCATCTTGAAGTTTTTTATGTTATGAACGGAAACAAACGGAGGGACAATATTAATTATTTTGTTGAGAAATTATTTAATTCTAACTAATGGTTTAATTACTTAATAAGGATACTTAATAAGGAATGGAACATGCAAGCGTTGATACATGCAATAGTATATAGCAGCTCCAGAAAATAACAGCAAGAACAGGGGAAATAAGGTCTTGGGTACTCAATGCACGCGTGCCTTGATAAGGGCTATAGTAATAAAGGAAATAACACGCACATAACAGGGAAGAAACAAATAAAAGCAAGAACAGATACTCCAGACAGTATAACAGTCCAGGCACTAAAGATTGGAATGGATAGCATCCCGTATGTATATTTTGTTATGAGTAGATTTGTTTTGTTGAAATACAAAGGGTAACTCTATTTAACTAGAAAATAACAATTTCAAGTAAGTCAAATCATTAAGAAATGCAAACGCATCTTGGTGGATTAACCAATATTTAACCTTAATATACAAATGCAATGTCCCAAAATACAAAGGTTAAGGGTAAAATTATTGCCTTCTGGTCATATCACATGTACAATTTGGCTAACAATTTGATATAAAGTTTTTTGTTTATATGTGAATGCAAATTAAAGTTTGAGTTGTAACATAAACAGTATATGAAGTATAAACAGAGACTACACAACATGAAAACAAATATATGGAAGTTTGCTAACCTGGCTATCCTCCATTATGATAGCTCCATGTGGTAAGGTTCCAACTTGTATGTAGTTCTTGTGGTAGTACAGAGGACGATATCACAAACAGCTAACAGTTTGATATAAAGTGCTTTGTATATATCTGAATGCAAATTAAAGTTTGCTTTGTAACATAAACACTATATGAAGTATAAATAGAGACTGCATAACATGAAAACAAATTTATGGAAGTATGCTAACCTGGCTAAGATCGTCCATTATGAAACTCCATCTAGTGTTTTAGGGTCACAGTATTTTCAATGGCATTTCAACAACCAATTCATCCCATCTGTAAAGAATAACTGAATAATATTTCAATTAGCATCAGTAAAAAGTTGAACAAATATACCAAGCTTTGAAATCATGATTTCACTAATGAAACACAACGAAGATAAATTTTCTAGAAAGTTTTGAATTACAAATTTAATCGAAATGAAAAAATAATGAAACATTGGTCGAACAGTATTTTCAATGGCATTTCAACAACCAATTCATCCCATCTGTAAAGAATAAATGAATAATATTTCAATTAGCATCAGTAAAAAGTTAAACAAATACACCAAGCTTTGAAATCATGATTTCACTAATGAAACACAACGAAGATAAATTTTCCAGAAAGTTTTGAATTACAAATTTAATCGAAATGCAAAAATAATGAAACAATGGTCGAAAATACATGAAGAAACAGCACCTATTTGTATTCGTTTGATTTTCAGATCCTTGAAAATAATGTGGACAATTAGGCACTAAAGATTGGAGCATAGTTATGCCTTTCTGTATCAAAAATCGCCCAATAAATATTGCTTCGAATCTATATAGGCTGCAAAAGTAAGTAATTACCAAACCTAAAATCGAAAAAATGATTGCAGGACTGTTACCTAATTCGTGAATCAGACTGAAGCATATACGGCAGATGATGATATTACTTGCCAGATCCGTAATAGCATAATATTTTGTTCCAAAGTCGCCACCGCAATGTTCTACCTCCTCACTCGGTTGAAGCAGAAGAAATCGAGGTAGGTTGAAGAGAGAGTAGTTGCGGTTTAGAGGATTATGGTAGGGTTTGGGGACGTGATTGGAAACGTGTATGCGAAATCGTAGTGGGCAGGGGAAAAAACCAAATATCTCCTTACTGTCAAAAATTATGAAATGATTTGAAAAAGGCCAATTTTGGCAATTCAAAATATGGCTTCACCAGGGGAAGTATTTGCTTTATGGTATAGATATATCTAATAACATATATATACACCGCAACATAATATACTAACATTTTAAAACCCATACTCAACAGTATTTATAAAACGGTACAATGAATATATACTTTGAAACATAACATAAATTTTAAACAACTTCCATAATATAATTGAAACCCAAACAGATATATGATTTATGTATGTACACAGAATAAGTATAATTCACTATATATATATGTGTGTGTGTGTGTGTGTGTGTATAATTTACAAAACTAACATCTATGTATATATATGCATGAACCCCTAAATCAAGAAGAGGCAGACTCAGTCTTTGCCGCTAGCCAGGAAGGAAGAGGCACGGCGGTCGAAGCTCGGCTAGGCTGAAGTATTTTATCGGATATTGGGGTGCTAGAGGGCGGCCGAGTGGAGTGTTCGGTGTTGGAGGCGAATGGCATGGTTGTTGAGATGGAGGCCGAAGCTAGGACTTGGAGGCATGCCACGGGCTGGGTTGGAGTTTTGGCTTGAGGAAGCGGGTCGGACTTGGTGATGCAGGCGGCTTCAGTGCGATGGGGCGGAGGGTAGCAAGGGTGGAAGGCGGTCGGTGTGAAGAATTGCAAGGGAATGATCTTCAGTCATAAAAAGGAGGAAAACAAAAGGAGGGGAGAAGAGGATGAGTTGTAGGAAATTTTTATATTGCATTGGCTTTACAGAAACGGAAGTGTGCGAATCAAAGTAAATGAATGAACCGTCATAAAATAAATTGGCATAGGAAATACTAACGGTCATAGTTAAAATTCTGGGAATATAAACGGTTAACTGATGGGTATTGATGGTCATGGTAGAAAATGGGAAGACAAAAGGAAAAATCCCAAATGCCAAACTATGGAACTGATACGTTAGACCGTTACGCAGCTTCCGTTGCGTACTGGACCTCAAATGCATAAATAAATATATACCACAGAGATAAGCACAACGGGACGATCAAAACGGTATACAGATATCAGTGGTACGGCCATCAAATCAAAAGTCGATAATCAGTACCGAAAATGCTACAAATTTGCCTAAAATAAAATAAACAGAGCAGTAGTAGTCAAAATTTGAAGAAACGAAATATGACATCTCGCTCAGAAGATGATTTACAAATTTATTGTATAAAAATATTCAGTTTTAGAGAACACTTCATTATTATCAATTTTTAACTGAATTGAATTGAAATAAAATTACACAAGAAAATAAACTTCAATATTATCAGATGAAAATTACCATTTACTATGTTTAATTAGACGTATTCCAAATATCAAATTTTTATTTCAAAATTTTATTATTTAAAATTTCACAAAATTCAATTAATTAAATAAATAAAACCACTAAAATTTACATGTCGTTACACAAGTCCTTGTCTAATAGTATTAACAGTTTATTTTCCTAATAGCATACTTAACGATTTTTCTCCTTTGGAAAATTTTTCTAAAGTTGTAGACAATTGTTGGACTTGTGTTTTAAGAGATTCATTTTCCTTCAATAATTGTGTGCACTTTTTAATAGAATTTTCTCTCCTCGTGTTTTCACTTTCTTTCAAAATCAAAATTTCATTTTCAAATGATTTAATTTTAATTTCTTCTTTGAGTGTTGGACACTTATCACACTTAGGGCTCTTGCTTTGATAGTTTTTAACCAATTGGTCAAGTTGTTTATTTAATTCTATCAAAGTATCTCTTTGTGATTCAATTTTAGTGTATTTCTCCCTAAGTCATCTGAAATAGTCATTTACTTCATGAAAATATATAAGCAATTCTGAATGAGTAAATTTTGATACCTCGCTCCACTAGTGTAATACCCATAATTTTCGATAATTAAAAATTTGTCAATTTAGTAGAGTTTTGTGATTTAATGTTGGGAGTGATAAAATTTGTGATTTAATAATAAGAATATATTTGGAATGAAATGAAATTGTATTAATTTAAGGTAATTGATAATGGCTTTGAATGTAATTACATTTAATTAAAATGACTAAAAAGTTATAATTGGTTGTAGATTGTAAGTTAATTGTAATAATGTCTGTATTAATTGATAATTGGATTAAAAGAGTAGTTGATAGATTAAAGGTTGTATTAATTAATGAAATAATGTGTAATAAAAGGTAATTGGATAGAATTAGTAGTATGTAAGTTGTTATAACATTTATTTGTAAATAATAAACGTAGAAATGTGGTTAAATGTAAAAAAAGGCGATAATTGTTATTTGTTACCAATTTAATTAATCAACTACAAGTAAACGTAAATAAATGTTACATTAATGTGAGTTAATACAATAACTGCAGATTAGGATTGTAATAAAATGTACAGTAATGTCAATTACACTCATAAGGCAATAAATTGATTTAATAATAAATATGAAACCAAGAAAATGAAGTTGTGGGATTTTAAATTTTTATTAATGTCAAAGTCAACAAAGGTTCAATATTATTGGAATACTGCAACTAATAAGGTAAAAGACAATAATTGTAGAATATTTATGTAATAAGATGTAAACAAATATTAACTATGTCTATAGAGTAATAATTGATGGAATAAAAAGATTGAAACCAAAATAGATCAATTTATTGGTATTAAATTATAATTAATTGGATATAATTACAGTTGAAATTGAACGCTATAATTAGTGTATAACCAACACTGAAATTTTATGTAAATTTATTTTAAATTATTGTAAATTTCTAAGTAATAAAAAAGAATGAAAATTGGTTAGTTTATAAATATTGAATTAAAAAGTGATTAATTAATTTAATATTAAGTTATTAAATTAACGTGAAAATTGCCATTTTGACCACTGACTCGGATTTCGGCGAAACCAGTTTCATCGGATCTGTAACGGTGAATTATTGTAGGATTTCAAGTTTCGTAACGATCGGACTTGCCGTTTGATTGCGGGCTCGAAACGCGTAGAGATTAATCTAATTAAATTCAATCGAAATAAGCTGGTTTTAAAAGCTAACTTCTTCATACGATAGAATTAGGACTTGAAATCTGTTCCATTGAGTTTAAAAATATCGAAAACATTGGTTTTCGTATATAGGATGACCTATTTTCGTTTCGGGGTCAGAACGGGCTTTTTGGGTCGTGGAATCGTTCCGATCCAACCCAGCATATATATATAGGCTGTTATAAACCATATTTGTTTCTTATATTATTATTTCTGTACGTACATCTTCTTCCTCCTTCTCAAACCTAATTCCTAAATTCCAAAACCTAATTTAGAAAACACTGAAATTTTTTTGCTCCAGGTTTACTTCGGGTTTCAGAGGAGAAAACTCATAAGCGACTTGGGGTCAGAGAGAGTTCGAGGTCAAAAAAAGGCGTATCTGGGGGTGCTTCGAGTTCCGGAGGCAAAAACCCTGTAGCAACTTCGGGTCAGGAGCCAAATGACTCAAGTCTCGGGTCATTTTGGCAAAAACTCAAAGCAAGCACCGGGTAATTGAGGCCGTGACTCGAAGTAAGAGCTGAAGTCGAAATTTTCCAATCTTCAAACGTTAATAACTTTTTCATACGTGCTCGGATTCACACGCGATATTCTCCGTTGGGATCTTATCGAAATTCCGGACATTATAAGCTGGTTTGGTTGAATTGTAAGATTGTTGAAATTTGGGCCTTATTTTGGATTTCAAATTGATTTGAAATCAAAGGTGAGTGTTTTAACCCACTCACAATTACTAAACTATCTTATGTTAGTTAAATTAATTTTTTTAGGTGATTTGAAATTAATTGATCGATGTTTGGTACGTTTAAACTGTCATTCTAGTTAAATTTGACTTTTATTGCATTTAATCATCATTTAACTTAATATTGAATTTAGATTGTTGATTTAATACCTGTTATTGATTATCAGTTATTTGGTGATGTTTATTGATCGATTTGGATGATGATTGTGACGGATGTTTGATTTTCGATATTGGATGTCTGGATGTTGTATTTTTATATTGTTATAACACTACAAGTTCCCTATGAGTTGAAATGATACATACCCGAATGATCTATAGATTAAGGAAAAATCGTTATGGGTTGAAACGATAGACTTGAGCAATTTTATAGATTTTGTTTACTTCGGTATTTTGGTTTGAAATGATATATAACCATAAAATTTTAAACTGCGGATTGAAATGATAAATATCCATATCACTTGACCCTAGGGTAGAAAAATATATATGGACACCGGATTGGTTAAATTAAATGATTTTAGAATTTTTAAATTTTGAATTTAGTTAACTGGTATTTTGAAATAGAAATTTGATTTATATAAACTAAATTATTTTCAGAAGTCCAAGAGTATATTTTAAAATTGGAATTGATTTAACGAATTATTCAAAGGATTTAAAATTGAAATTTCAAAGTTCAAGTGTCGAGTATAAATGAATTTATCAAAAATTGAGTTATTGGAAATATTTGGGTATAACTTTGAAATCTATTTCAAACTAGTTTAAACTATTTAAGCAATTTAAAACTATTTTTAATTTATTTAATCCGTTATAACCTATTTAATCCAATTTAATCTATTTTTACCTATTTTAAACTAATTAAATTTATTTAATCTATTTTAAATCTACTTAATATAATTTAAATCTATTTAATCTATTTTAAATCTATTTAATCTATTTTAAATCTATTTAATCTATTTTAAATTTATTTAATCTATTTTAAATCTACTTAATATAATTTAAATCTATTTAATCTATTTTAAATTTATTTAATCTATTTTAAATCTATTTAATATAATTTAAATCTATTTATTATATTTTAAATTTATTTAATCTATTTAAAAATCTACTTAATATAATTTAAATCTATTAAATCTATAATTAATTTATTTAAAACATTTAAACCTAATTAAATCTGTTTAATTTATCTTTAATCTATTTAAATCAATTTAAATCCAGTTATGTCAAATTTAAATCTATTTAAACTATTTTTACTATTTAAACTATTTCAATCTATTTTAAACTATTTTTAAAACTATTAAACTATTAAAACTACTTATACTATATAAATTATTTTCAAAAATTTCAGATGCGTAAAGTTGAAGTATTTATATTTGAATTCTTGATGATGATACAACCTAAGTCAAAATTTGAAATTGATACCTTTTTGTGAAATGACATATTTGAGTAAGTATGATGATTTGGAACTAGGATTTAATTAACCTATCTTATCGATAAATTCAACACTGAATACGATTTTGAAAGTGAATATAGTTTTGAAAGTGAATATGATTTCGAAAGAAAAATGATTTGAAATCGAATATAATATTTTGATATTAAGTATGAATTGACTTTTGAAATGTAAAAAAACCATCCGGTGTGAAATAAGCATTGGTTGTTAAGGAGACCAGAATTGGACATTGTCATACTCTCTGCCAATAGAGAAAACCACTTTAACAACTGTGCATGTGGTGGAGATTCCAGAAATGAAGTAAGATGGTCTGGCGAACGATTTTTGTATAAGGTATGACGTGACACTGACTCCCATGAGTCAGCTTAGATGCGACAAAAACAGAAGCCATGCAGGGCCAAGCGAGGTCGCACCTTCGATTGGACACATTTCTTTGATACCATATTATGACTTTGTGATGATTTGGTGGCCACCCCTTGATTTTGATTTGGGAGTGTGTTCCGAGATGGGCTGTAGTAGCTGCTATGCGTTACCACCAGTCCGGATCCGCAATTGGTATATCCACCCTGGCATTGCCTCGAGTGCCGTGTTAACATGCCCTATAGCGCCTTCTACAAGTTTGTTTTGTACCATATCTATGGAGTGCCCTTAGATAGCCTCTAGTTTACGGAGGAGTTACGGTATTGTATAGACTATGGGAATATATAAAATGTGTTAAAGGGAATATGGGTAATGCCTTAATGCTATTTTAATACCTTTACTTTGCTGTAGACATATTACAATAGCGTATTGTACTATATAGTAGATAGTTTAACGGATCCTTAGGAGATGTGAATCCCGAACATCTTTTAAGTTACTGCACCCATGTTAGACACTTGATAGGAGATGTCAAAACCTCTTAAACATCTCTGACACTATTACACTCATATTTATTACTGTTGATTTTACTTACATAAGATCTTTTAGTTCTGACTCGAGTGTTTTGTCCTTTCAATTCGCTCGGGTCAGCCTGAGCATTTCTGTAACGATCCTGTTTTTGAGACAAATTTGAATTGGTAATTTAAATAAATTTTTGAATTAAATGGCGAATTTAATTGTGGATTAATTTGAATTTTCCCAAATAAAATAAGGTATTTGTTTGTTCATTAATATATATATATATATATATATATGTGTGTGTATGTATATAAATAGATTATAATTTAAAATTTTATTTGAGATTCAAAATAAATATCTTAGAAATAAATTGGATTTAAAAAAATCTATATTTTTAAAATTAATAAAAAAATTCTAATTATATATATATGTAATAAATATATTTTTTGAAAGCTATATTTGATTTAATATAGTAAATTATCAAAAGCTATTTGAAAGTTAAATTTTTAATTTGATATAAATAATTTTCAAAAGTTGTATAAAGTTGAATTTTTAATTCAATATAAATAATTTTCAAAATTTGTTTAAAGTTAAGTTCTATTTTATGAGAACTTATATACATAATATATATGTGTGTGTGTGTGTTTATTTATTAATAATTAGTTTTAAAAATCATTTTTTCTTTAAGATTATATAAATATATACATAAGGAAATGTATTAATTTAATTTGAAAATAAAATATGAAAACATATTTAAAACACATAAATACATGTGTAATATAAAGATTTTATAAAAAGGACATTTGTAAACATTTTAAATATAAAATTTAACAAGTTTGTATATATTATAAAGATATTTTAACTTAAGGTTAAAATTTAAGTAAGATTAATTAAAGGGTTTAAAACAAAATTTATGAACTTGTTTAAAGAAGGGATTTAAACATAAAAATGGCTGTTTTTGACATTTATAAAATATTAGCAATATGAATAAACAAGTGTAAGCAAATTGTACCATGCAAATTACAAATGGCGTTATGATTTTCTTCTTGATTTATTTTGGAAACAAATAACATGTTATTAGAGAAAAGAAGAGTAACTAGGCTATTTTAAAAAAAAACTCACTCTCATCTTCTCTAAAATCAAAATAAAAAACAAAACATCAATTCAAAAATCAAAACTGAAATTAAAATCTTCAGCCTCAAACCTAGAAAAACAAAATCAAAAGCAAACAAAACTTCAAGCAATAAAGATTGGAAACAGGATCAAAACTTCAAACCTGAAGCATAATCAAAAATAAATTCAAAAAACTGAGGATAAATTCAATCAAGCAAGTTTCAAGATCATTTCAACAAGCTCAAAGTTCAGACCCAAGCTCAAGTAAATCAAGTTCCAAATAATCTCAAAATCAAGGGAAAAATATCAAAAAATCAGGTTTCCAGGTTCCTGTCCTCTGCTTTTCAAAATAAGGTGAGCAAACTCCCCTTTTTAAACTTGATCTTCCTTATTATCTTAAGTCTGTGATGATGATAACTTGGATGTGGTTTGTATAAATGTGAAATAATGTTTGCATGCCTGTATATGTTGTGTGCATAGGCAAAATACATCTCTGTTCTTACTTTACAGGTTTAAAACTTATTCAAAACTCAAAAGCTTTTCTTCCAATTCTTTTCAGGGTTGAGTGTTTAAACAAAATATGTTCAAATTAACAAGATTTAAATTTTCAAAATGGTTTCAAGTTGAAATGTTTGGTAACTATTTTAAAAATATGAAATAACAGTAAAATCTTTTCAAAACAGAAAACTCAAATGTCTTAAATTCTTTTTTTGATTCTATAACTTGATTCGCATGTGAAAATTATGATTTTTGATATAGATAACATAATTTTTAATATTGGGTATGAAGGGAAATCGTGAGTTGATCAAATTCGCTTAGTTAGTCGATTCTCGCGAACGACAGGGAGATGGGTGTCGTGCTTGATCATGGTGATAGCTGGAAGGATGGCGATCAGCAGAAAAATGATTACTTGATTTATCGATCAACGAGGAGTTCGGGCGAAGTCGAACTAGGGTTGGTGGTGTCGTTTTGGTCATCGTTGAATTTGAGGTTCATACGGCGTTGTTAGACCAACGGAGGTGATCGCTTTTGGGGAAATCATCGCATGGGTCATCAAGGCAGCTCTGTTCGCAATGGCAAGAACTCAGATGGTCAAAGATGAAGTGGTGATCGGGTTTTGTTGATCATTTTTTGGGTCCCAGTGGATTTGAGTTGTTCGATTCTGAATTCCAGCGAGTTTGAGGGTGCTGGGTGATCGGGAAGTTTGAATGGGTGATCATCGTCGTGCGGGTGGTCATGGCAATGACCAGAGATGGTCGGAGTTCCTGTGCGTATGCACGGGTATCAGTGGTGTCTGGATTTTTGGGTTTGGAGAAGAAGGGGGAAAGCCTCGAAGTCATGCTCGGGTATTTGGGTGGATGACTCGAGTATGGACTTGAGTACGAACGTGGGTGTAATCATATTTCAGATTTTACTTAAACTAGGGAAAACTCGGGGAGGACTCGGGTGAGAGTCGGGTTAGACCCAAAGCAAGTTTTAAGACAGTTTTAAAAGTTTTTAAAAGCAAGTTTTTTCTAAAATAAATTTAGTTTGAAACTTTTTTGTATAAATTTCTTTTATATAAAGTAAATGTTTTCTTAACATTTGATTAGGAAGTTCTATAATTTGTTAACTTTAATTTGTTAAGTTAAATGTTTATTTTATTTTAAAACTTAAATTAAATGATAAGTAAGTTAATTATAAGGATAAATGTTTTAAATATGTTAATGATGGTTAGGTAATTTATAAAGATAATGATTTACCTTAAAAGTTAATCAAGGTTTAATGATTTGAGATTAATTAAGTTATTAAGGTAATTTAAGTATAATTAATTAATTTAATTTATTAATGATTAAGGATTAATTAATAATTAATAATTAAGGGTTATAAGTTAATTAACTAGAGGTTAATTAATTTGTAATTAAGGACTATAAATTAGATAGTTAAAGGTTACTAATTAATGCTTGGAATTATGAATTAATGATTAAAGATGATTAATCTAGTGATTAAAGAATAATCACTCAATATAATTAATTTGTGATTTATTAATATAAGTGATTAGGATAATCACTTATTGGAATTTATTAAGGGTAATTAATTAATGATCAAAGGTTGATTTATCAAGTAATTAAAGGTTAATTACTGAATAAAAGTAATTAAGGATAATTAATTAAAGATTAAAGGTTGATTAATCAAGTGATTAAAGAATAATTAATTAAAGGATAATTAATTTATGTGATTAATTTAATTAATTTAAGCATAATTAATTAATTTAAAGGTCAATTAATTAATGAAAGTGATTAAGTGATGAATTTTTAAGTAAGGGTTAATTAATTAATGTGATTAATTAATTAAAGAATAATTAAATAATTAGAGGTTAATTATTTAATGATTAAAGGTTGTTTTATTTATTAATTAAGGTTGAGTAATTAATGTTTAAAGGTTAATTAATTTATTATTAAAGGTTAATTTAATTAAAATAATTTATAATTAATTAATGTTAATTAACCAGGATTAGTGATTAATCTACTTTCAATTAATCAAATGATTAATTGATCTTACTTATGGATGTTTGAATGTATGGAATGCTTTGAATTGTTTGATATCCCTGATGTAAATGCTCTGGGATATGAATTGTTTTGATTTGAGCTATGATGAATGTAATTTATTATCTGTGATGAATTTATATTATTATCTGTGAATCTGTGAATGAAGAAAAGCGTTATGGATTATACCGCTTATCGATATTGCTGTGCTTGGATTGTGATGATTGATGTTATTGTATTGTTGTGTGTAAAACCTTTGGACTACACCGGACACACACACAAATATGGATTTCACGGAAAATCGATTAAGTCATAGATATTCTGAATATAATATTATTTTATTCAAAATGGGTTTAAAAGTTGAATTTTGAATCCAAAATGGTTTGGAAATGGAATTGGGTTAAATGGGAAAAACTTTTGATAAAAAAGTTTTAAAGATACAAATTATTTTGAATAACTTGTTAAAGCTTTAAAAATTTAAATAGTTTGATTTGGATTTGAATTCAAGATTTGAAATTAAGTTCTATGGATATATGTTTGGAAACTATGGTTTAAAAAGGGTATGCAAGTTATATGATATATATATATATATATATATATATATATATATTAAACCATTTTCAAGTATCTTTAAAAGTATTGTTTTGGGAATTTAAATTTAACCCAAGTTATACCTTAAAGGATATAACTTGTGCATATTTGATCGGATTTTTACGAAACGAAAAGTATTTGTTTTCAAATGATAATAGATTTCAAATAAAGAAATAATTTCCGGTTTTGGTAAAAAGGGTTTCAAATTTGAAATGGAATCGTTTTGAAAGCTATAATGAATCTTTGATAAAGATTGGTGAACTTTGTTTTTCAAATTTAAGAGGATCTTAAAGGTGTATCTTTTGTATAAAAGATTTGAAATGGAAATAGTTTTGAAAACTATGAATGAATCTTTGTGAAAGATTGTTGAACCTTGGTTTCAAATTGAAGTGGAATTTAAAAGGGTGAATCTTTTGGTTTAAAAGATTAAAAGTGGAAATTTGTTAAACCATTTGAAAGAAAGGTTTTGGGCTTTATGTTGTGACTTAACTAAGATCCCACTATATCCATATGATTTTTAAAATTAAGCGCTCATTATTCGGTTTAGCTGGAAGAGGACCTTGTGTCATAAAACCCATTCCGAATAATGATACGACGAAATGGATAGCATTTGAAGACCGGTGGTGAAGACCAGGTATTTTCGAGAACAAAAGGATTACCCGTCGAATGTCTCTGCGCTGAGTCACGCCAGTATAGAGATCTCCATATGTGATGGGGAGTTCGATCGAAATTGTGAATACCCAGATTTGCAAGGGCTTCTTTTGAAGTGCCTTCAGTTCTGTTCGAACCCGAAACAGACTTATATGGATGTGTGTCTGGCATTACACTTTGAGATGTAAAGCTGGTTTCTATCAAATACATTTCTAATTGGTGGTGGAGAATTCATTCTCTTAGCTTAACACCCTTCTCTGAGGCGTACGAGCTCAGAGGTTATGTAGTTGATGGTTACTAGTGATACATTCCCAATTTGGTAATGTGGCATAGGAAGTTCTGCTAATCATTTGTTGATCAAAGCATGACTTTTGTGAAAAGCGTAGCTTTGTGGACGAGACCTCGTCGAGCCTCACAACCCGGAAATGGTTGAAACAGGAAGGATGTAGCAAGGTTATTTGGGGGTAGAGCCCCTTAGGGTATGTCCATTTTCTTCTGGATAGAAGTGGTATCATGGTATGGAGCCCAGATACTTAACTTATATGGTTATTGCAATTATGTTGCTTTGTGGTTGTTGTTGTTGGGGCCCCGGATAAAGGTCGGTTATGACCGACGGGTGGCATACTTGTGATAGTTAGTTACCTAGTTACAGAGGTAACCTGGCCTTGTGTTGGTAGAGATCCGGTTAGGTTCTTGGGGCATCCCTCCAGAGGCGTACCCATGTGGCCCAGGAAGTTCCTTTGCCTGACCATTTATTGGAAATCCAATCACCAATATGCGGCTTGTACGGTTTTAGTTGTAGAACCTGGCATTTAACATGGTAGCTATAGTAGGCATACTATGATGGTACATATGCTGGCTAAGATTAATATTATACTTGTAAATGTTTTCTGCACTATGCACTAATGATAATATCAAAAGGATTTCGTGTATCAAGCATGTTTGACTATCATAAGGAGAAATCTCCCCCCAAGTGTGTGATTGCATTGTGTGTGTGCCGAGAGTCCTTATAGTAGTTTCATTTTCCAAAAAAGCAATACGGATTTCTTTTAATTTCTTTTATTAAAGATAAACTGTTTTTGTTTGCTCACACCAGTCGCATGACTGACCTGGAGTTTATTGTACCCTATTTAAACTCTGGGTGCCCACAATTTTCCACACGGGCAGCCTAGAGTCATATTTTCAGATAATCAGCTAGTAGATATAGTTTTTGAAATTCTTTGGAGTCTTTGGATCTCGGCGATCGCATTGCTGACTGACCTTGCTTAAGTCAATATGATGGTGGTTCGAGCTTCATGGATTGGAGATCTTTGGAGCTTTGGATTGAAATGCAGTTTTGGATTCTATCTTTCCTTCTACTCTTTGGAAGACCATATTGGTGATATTGTTCCGCTGCTGGTGTTATTTTCCGTTGTTATATCTTAGCACTGATATTGATATTCATTTGTATCAGATGTTGTATCTGTTGTGTATCAATAAAGTTATTCATTTTTCTTCCGCTGTGTTGTTGTACTTAATGTGTTATAAGCTCCGGCGAACTAGATTCGACGTTTGAATCTGCGGTATTTGAATACGGGTGATGTATTCGGTGCCGATTTTCAAAGGTCGGGTCAGGGTCGTTACAATTTCAGGGTTAAAGATTTCTAGAGGACAAATAAGAAGATTTGTACTATTATTATCTATTAGAATTATTTCACTACATCATGTTGTTCCGCTACATTTATTTATTCTTGTTGTCTATAACTCTGATTTTGTATTGTATAAGTATAATCAAATTTATTTATAGACAGCTTTATGAACTGTTATTTGATTATTATATTTTTCACTCCGCTGTGAGATTCTGTATTTTATTTCTTTTTCTTATTTACCCCATAACAATCTGCCTTTTTGAATGGTTTGAGTCTGACGTGTGTATCTGCTTAAAACGTCCAAAAAGGCAGGTCGTTACAGATCGTCGTCATCGTGTCAGTTATATCACCTTGAAGACACAAATCTGCTTTTTCACTTTCACTGCCAATGCCTTTATCATCTTCATCAGTTTCATCCCAAATGGCTACAAAACTTCTCCTTTTCGGTTTCTTTCCTCGGCTGAATTGATTTTGAGGACAATTGAGCTTGATGTGACCAGGTTTATTGCACTTGTGAAAGATGGTCTCCCATTCTTCTAGGTTGTCTAGAACTTTAACTATTCTGCTTTTCAGTTATTGATTTAGAGATGGATTTCCGTATCTATGATTCCAATTTTTAAATTTCTTCATTAACAGCACCAGTTCAGCCGCTCCATCATCATCGTCATCACTTTCTGTTGTTCCTTTGAGAGCTATAGATTTCTTTTAAGTATCACCTCCTTCGTGTTCTTCTTTGAATTTCATTTCTAGCTCATAAATGGTGAGATTTCTGATGAGTTCTTCGACTTTAACTTATTCCAAATCTATTGATTCTTGAATAGCAGTGACTGGCTTCAAAATTTCATGGAAGGACTCTAAGGATTTTTGGATTATTTCCAATTTTTTTGTATGATTTTCCGAGAGCTTTTGATTTGTATACGATATTGGAAAGTCATCCGTACATCTCTTTGACATTTTCTTCCTTTGCCATTGTGAAGTTCTCGTATTTGCTACTAAGCATGGCAAGGCGAGATTCCTTGATTTGAGATGTTCCTTTGTGAGTCACTTCAAGTGTGTGCCATGTTTCTGGCGCAGTTAGACAATGTGAGACACGATTAAATTCAATTTGATCCAATGTACAAACAATAGAATTTACAGCTTTAGCATTAGCTTTATGTAGTATATTTTCTAGATCTATCCATTGATCCATCGGTTTATCTATTTCATGATTATCTACAACTATAGTTGGTGTTCTATAACCTATCTCAACAATATTCCAAGCATCAATGGTTTTCAGAAAGATTTTCATTCTATTTTTCCAATAAGCATATTCACCATTGAAGATTGGCGGTCTAACTATGGACTGACCCTCAACAAAAGAATTATTGAAAGAATCCATTTTAAAAATTCAAATTTTCAAAACAAAAATCGGTTTTTGGAAAATTGAATTTTTCAAACAAAAATTCAATGCTGTTCCTAGCTCTGATACCACATATAGGATCGATTTCACCCTAGAGGGGGTGAATAGGGTGATACTATTAATTATAAAAGTTTAATACAGAAGTATATAAAGTAATCGCAGCACAGATAATAGCAGAATAGTAAAAACATAAATATAACAACATAGATTTGCCCAGCTTCGGCAAAACCCTGCCTACGTGCTGCCCCAAGGTTTCTACTAGAAATTAAGTAATCAGACGCTTACACACGCTATCGACTAACCTAACTCTACACTCAAAACCCTGCCACAACTCAGCCACTAAGGTGCGAATTCTCTAACTACACCACCATAGTTCATCCTCTAGTCACACGACTAGTAAATTACAAAAAGTTTAATAAAGAAATACAAATTAAAAAACAATGAAACCCTAATCCACAACTATTAATAATAACCGACCCAAAATAAATAAATAAACTAAATCCCCCTTTTATTTTATTTCTTCGGCCCGATTTCTTTTTCTCTTTTTGTTAAACAAATGGCTGCTTTCTTCTTTCTTCGATCTAAAATTAGGGCTTCTGATAAATGATTCCGTTGCTTGAAAATTGTTCAATTTCAGTGATGAATTTTCTTTGATCCAGCTTGTCAATTGTTCCCTTTGCTGGTCGATGCTTGTGGCTGCTCCACTTTGTCGAGCACGTATACTTTGTTGAAATAGTGGTACGTGATATTTCTTTTATATTTTGATTATGCTCGACTTTTGATTCGAGTTACTGATTTGATTTCAATTTAAAAGTAAACTGTGAATATTTGTATTGAACTCCAATGATCGATTGCCGATGATGTTAAAGGGTTTTTATAAGGTTGAAAACCTTAAATTTTCGTTCGAATATATTTTTGAAAACGTCTGATAATTTTAGCTCGATCATTCAATTATGCCTGAATGCTTGAGATTTCTCTGACTTTTTCAATTCATATATTTTTGCTTGCTTGATTACCTTGGTTATAACAGCTTTGACTTTGGCTTGTTCAATCTTTTTCTTGGCCACCACGGTTTCAATTCTTTGGTCTTTGAATTTATGATGACTGCATTGTGTGACCACGGCTTAGAATTATTTCGTCCATTTGGATTTTTCTCTATGACTTCGATGCTTACGTTTGATGATATTTAAAAATACCTCTATTTAAACATTTTTGACTTGTGACATTTTTACTTTCGGGATCGTTTAGTTGCATCTGTAGTTTGAAGTTACCACTGTCCACTTGGTTGCATTGCATTTGAACTCATGTGCACTGATGTTGGTCTTCATGTAGCTTGTCTGCACCTAGTTTAACTACATATATATATATATATATGTATGTATGTATATATATATATATATATATATATATATATATATGTTCTCGCATGTATATATTCAGTTATATGTTGCGGACTTGAGTCTTGTGTACTAGATGCTTTGTTGACTTCATAGTCGTTGTTCTTTGGTCTACCTGATCCTGTTAGTCGGGTTGTCATGTTGCTTATGTAGATGTGTCATTCATGTAGTCTACTTGAAACTTGGTTTTGAAGTTATTTCATGACTCCACTGTGTACATTTGCTTGAGTCTGGTTCCATTGGTCATTGTTAGACTTCATGTAGTCTGGTGGCTTCACTTTGGTATTTGCAGTCTTCATTTTTGTTTGGTTTCCAGGTCTAGTTGCTTCACTTGCTTCACTTGCATTTGTATCCTGTACTCGTGTCTAGGTGATGCATTGCATTTGTTTGCATATTGAGTTGTTGAGCCACTTGGTTGAACATGTGCTCTTTTTGCCTGACCCATTTCCACTGAACTATTGAGTTGTATGGTTGCATTCACTATATACATATGTGAACTGCATTGCTGTTACTTTGACTGCTTGCTTTCATGTGGTAGCTGAACTTGTTTCACTTGTTTTCGATGATCATAGCATTCGTATGTACATTTGGATTGCACCTATGTTAAATCCAGCTTATAGCTCGGGTTTGACCTTGTGCTAATATCGTGACTTTATTTGTATTTCACTTGAGTTGAACCCGGCTTTTGATTGGGTTTGACCTTATGCTCACCTATCCCTACAGTTTTGTCAAGTATATATTGGCGTGCATGACCTTGTAGCATATACAATGATACACTGTGCATGTCACAAGCTATTCGTGTAAGATGAATTCAATATCAAATGATGACGAACAACCCAAATAACCGAGGAAAATAATATTTTAAAAAAACACACTTTATTTTATACTACAAAAATATTTCTTTTTCAATTTTAGTGCGTCAGTGTGTTTTGCTGATAACTCAAATGTTGGATTCAGGATGGAGCAAAGTCGGAGATAAATACGAGTGAATGAGTGAAATGTACTGAGGTGCAAATGTATAGTAAAAAATTATGATGTGATCGAAATTGTATTGTAATTGCAAATTGTATATATATAGTGAGAGCTCAAATTTGTACTATTCAAAATTGTAATAAAATATTTGTTTGAATAAAATATCTGTTTGAATTTCAATTCTATGTTATTTATTTTATTCAGCAAATATTTATTTAATTATGTGAAAAATAAAATAGTACATTAACGAATACATTTAAATGAATATATATATATATATATGTTTATTATCATCAAACAAAAATCGTATACTTGCATATTCGATAGACCATTCTATCGAGTATGGATAGTTATCTTGTTTAGTCCATTCTATCGAGTTTGGAATGTTGCCTTGTTTTATCCATTCTATCCAGTTTGGATTCAGAATATTTTTATTCTTTCAAGCCTGAATGTTATACTAATTATGCCCATCATCTATGTTTGGATGTATTCCATATTTTTCATTTCCATTTTGTTATGTTTGGTTGTTGTTTACGTAGGAGAAAACTCGTTCCACGTTAGCGACGTTGTCCTACATGTTATTCATAAATACTGTGACGACCCGAACTCGATGCCCGACAAACGACATCGAAATCCATATCGCCGGAGCTTGCAAAAACATTAGATGATAAGCAATACAGCGGAAATAAAAGAATGATTACATTGATATACAATATAGATACAATGCCAGATACAACATGATACAACAACCCAACACCATCAGAGAATGTTTACAACACAACACCACAGCGGAAATATATCAAAATTAGCAAAGTCTTCAAGAGAATCCAATATTGCAACTCCAAACCAAAACTCCAAAGCCAAAGCTCTAAACTTCATGCTCGAACCACCATCAAGCTAGACTTGTAGCAAATGCGATCCCAAAATGCGATTGCCAAACCAAAACTTTGAAGATCCAAAGACTGAAGAAGATTTCCAAATGCTACCAAACCAAAGACTTCGAAGGCTATCAATTCTACACCTATTATTTGAATATCTGAAAAACCCAACTCTAGACTGCCCGTGTGGAAAATTATGGGCACCCAGAGTTTAGGAAGGGAACAATAAACTCCGGGTCGGTTATGGGACTGGTATGAGCAAACAAAAACAGTTTTTCTTTAAAAAAAACAACAGAATTTAAAATATTGAAATCCGCAATGCTTTTTGGAAAATGAAACTATCATAAGGCCTCCCCGCACACACACCATGCAAACGTAGAATTGGAGGAGATTTCTCCTTATGATAGTCAAACATGCTTACTACGCAAAATACTTTTGATATTATTATTAGTGCATAGTGGAAAACATTTTGAAAGTATAATATTAATCTTAGCCAGCATAGGTACCATTATATTATGCATGCTATAGCTACCACCTGAGGTGGCAGGTTATACAACTGCAATTGTAAAGGGCGCGTATTGGTGATTGGATTTCCAACAAATGGTCAGGCCAAGGAACTTCCCATTGCCACATGGGTACGCCTCTGGAGGGACGCCCCGAGAACTTTCCTACCTCTCTTCCAACACAAGGTCGGTTTACTCCTTGCCCAGGAGTAACACCTAAGATATGACGTCCCCGGTCGTTTGCAACCTTTATCCGAGGATCCTCAACCACAAAGCAACATCACACAGTAATAAATTTACAGTGTCCACATGAGTGAAGTATCTGGGCTCCATACCATGATACCACCCTTTTCCAGAAGAAATGGACATACCCTAGGGGCGCGACCCCTGCAACCTTGTCGCATCTTTCCTGTTTCGACCATTTCCGGTTTGTAAGGTCCTGATGCAGTCTCGTCCACAAAGCTACGCTTTTTCACAAAGCCATGCTTTGATCAACAAATGATCAGCAGCACTCTGTATGCCACATTATCAAATTGGTAATGTATCACCAGAGAAGGGTGTTAAGCTAAGAGAATAAATTCTCCGCCACCAATTAGAAATGTATTTGATAGAAACCAGCTTTACATCTCAAAGTGTAACGTCAGACACACATCCATACAAGTCTGTTCTGGGTTCGAACAGAACCGAAGGCACTTCCAAAGAAGCCCTTGCAATCGGGGTATTCACAATCCCGATCGGACTCCCCATCACATATGGAGATCTCTATACCGTAGCTACTCAGTGCAGAGTCATTCGACGGGTAATCCTTTCGTTCTCGAAAATACCCGGTCCTCACCACCGGTCTTCAAATGCAATCCATAGCGTCGTATCATTATTCGGAATGGAATATATGACACAAGGTCCTCTCCCGGCTAAACCGAATAATGAGCTTAATATTTAAAAACATATGGATATTGGGATTTCAGTTAAGTCACAACTTATTATCCAAAAATCTTTCTTCAAATGGTTTAAATAAATTACCATTTTCAAAATCTTTAAACAAAAAGATTCATTTCATAAAGTTCACCCATCTTTCACAAAGATTGTTTCATAGCCTTTCAAAACAATTTTCCTTTCAAATTGGATTAACTCATCCAATCTTTAAATCAAAGATTTAATTCATAGCTTTTCAAACCATTTCCAAAGATTAATTCATAACTTGAAAAACCATTTTCATTTCAAACTTGAAATCCTTTTAACACAAATTGGAAATTCTTTCCTTATGTGAAAGCTTCTATCATTTGAAAACAAATAGTTTTCGTTTCGGAAAAATCCGATTTCATTTATACAAGTTAAAGTCTTTCGAACTTGGGTTAAATTCAAATTCCCAAAACAATACTTTTAAAATGGTTTAAATCCATATAAACACATTTATAACTTGTATAACATTTTTAAACCATAATTTCCAAACATGGAATTCAATTCCAAATTTTGAATTCAAATTCAAATTAAATTATTAAATTTCGAAACTTTATCAAGTTATTCAAAGTAACTTTTATCTTCAAAACTCCTTTTCAAAAGCTTTTCACATTTAACCCAAATCCATTTCCAAAGCCATTTGGATTCAAAATTCAATTTAAAAATTATTTTCAAAAATCTGTAACTTAACCAATTTCCTCGTGCAATCCATATTTGTGTGTGTATAGTGTAGTCCAGGGGTTTTACAAATTAGTGCAACATCATCAATCATCATAATTCAAGCATAGCAATTATAGATAAGCGGTATACTCCTATAACGCTTATCTTCCATTCACAGATCCATAGATAAATAATATACATTCATCACAGATAAATAAATTACATTCATCACAGCTTGAATTAAAACAATTCATATTACAAAGCATCACACAGTAGAGATATCAAACAATTCACATTAGCTCATACAATTCAAACATCCATAAGTAAGGTTAATTGATCATCTAATTAAATGAAACCAGATTATTTACTTATGAGTAATTTACTAATCCTGGTTAATTAATATTAAGTAACTACAAAACATTTTTATTAATTATCCTTTACTTACTTATTAATTAACCTTTAAATTAATAATTAATCATCTTTAATTAATAAATAAATCAACCTTTAATCATTAAATAATTAATCCTTAATTATTTAATTATTCTTTAATTACTTGATCAATCAATCTTAAATCATTAAATTAATTTACCTTTATTTCTTTTATTAAGTAATTAACTTTGAGTAATTAATTTGCTTCAACAAATAAATTAACTTAGACTTTAAAAGTTAATTAACAATTAAAACATTTGTAATATTAATTTACTTCTTTAATATTATAAAGTTTATTTAAAATAAACTTTAAAAATAAAGGTTATGTGTATTTTAAAACATTTTAAAACTTGGTTAATTAAAACAATTTTATTTAAAAACCTTCTTAACCAATTTCAGAACTTAAATAACATCTAATATTTAAAAGAAAATTTGTTTTAACAAAATTTGTTTTCAATAACTCGATTTTCTTTACAATTTTAAAACTGTTTTGCATCAAATCAAATAACCCGAGTAATCCCGCATTTTACCCGAGCCATTCTCCGGGCCAACCTACGATTCCAACTGCTTTGAGTCTAACCCTGGTTTTCACGTGCTTGAACTCGAGTCTCCTATCTTCTTCCCAAATAAACAAAGTTTCCAGATACAATGTCATGGCCGTGCAAATGCACAGAAACTCCGGTGAACTTCGATCAATGCCGCAACCTTTAACGAGTCGGCGACAACCGCCCACCAAAGCACCCAGAAACTCGAGATATTGACGGAATCATGATCGAGCTTCATAACCCAACTGACATTAAAACTTGATCACCCAAAAACCCCTTCACCTCGCCGCCACAGGCCATTAGAAGCCACGCCATTCTGGCCGAAGATGGTCTGACCATCCACGAACTCTTTCCCCTTTGTCCGATCAACCAGAATGCTATGTCGACGACATTAATGCCTCTCGAATACAATTTACAAAATACAGTTCTCGAGTTCAATGACGATGAATTATAAAATCATCTCATATTTTTCTCGAGTTCAACGATCACCCAAGCACCACTGGAAACAACCCCGACGCCCAATCATTCGTCGATAACCAGAATCTTCCCCAAACCATTTTCCGTTCATCTTGCAAATGCCACCTTAATTCAAAACTGAAAATTCTGATTTTTGTTTTAAAAATCATTATTTTCGAAATTGATTTGGATGATGTTAATGAAACTTAGATCCATGCAAGTTGAAAATTGGATAAACTTTGAATTTAATTGTGTTTCTTCATTCAGACAAAAACCATTTCATATTTTCATGGAAATAAAATTTTAAAATTAAGTTAGGGTGATTTTAAACATATTTTGTTTTAACATCACTAGCTATAGATGATCAAAGCAAGTGTAATCAAATTTTGAACTAAATATAACCTGTAAATTTTTAACAGAGGCCTTCTTGCCAAATTCCAGACATATACAGAGAGTGTATATATACACAGACATATTTATATAACCATACAAGCATAGTTTGATTCATAACTACCCAGATGATTGCATGCAAAACCATATATTCAAACAAATCTCAGGTTTAAGAATGAGTTTACTCACCTGGAATAAAGTTTGAACACAGAAGAAATTTTCGATCCTGGACTTGAATTTTAATGTCTGGAAACAATCTTTGATTTAGGAATGTTGAATCTAAAGCTTGAGATGATCTAACTTTGATTCATTTTTGGTTTTAGCCTTTCTTGTTTCAGATGAATTGAATCTTGAAAAACTGAAATTCGAATTCTTTTTTTTTAGCTTTGAATTTTGATTTTCTTTTGATCCGTATCTTTGCTTTTGCTCTGGTTTGAAGATAGGAAGTTGTTTTCTTCTTAGGTTTTGATTTGATTTGAATTTTCTTGGTTTTGATCTTTGTTTCAGATTTTAGATTGAAGATGGATTTGAATTTTTGTTTTCTTAGATTTGAGAAGAAAAATGAAAATAGCCTGATTATTTTTTTTTCTATGCATGTTTTTCTAAGTTTAATTTAAAAGAAAAGAAATTGTCTTGCCACATGTCCATTTTAATTACACTTGTAATTTGCATAATCTTTTTTATTTACAAATGTCACTAATATCACTTTTATGTTTGAATCCCTTTTTTGAAAGATTTTGCAAATTTTATTTTAAAATTTTAAGCATTTATATTTTCATATCTCAACATATGCTTTTATTTTTTAAATGTTTATGTTATATATTTTTACATTTTCACAAATAAAATCTATTTCAATTGTTTTTCGTATGACAATCTTAATTTAGTTTTATATATATATATATATATATATATATATATATGTATGTATGTATATATTCCATTCATACATTTTCTATCATTTATATTTGAACAACTTTTAAAAGAGAATGATTTAAAAATCTTAATACTAATAAATAATCACATTTATATATATAAAAGAATTTAACTTAAAAATATTCTCTTGAAAATTATTACATTAATTCTCAAATCACATCTTCCAAATATTAATATATATTAAAATTTAGAAAACAAACTTTCGTAAATCTTAAAGCTTTAAATTCTATTTATTTTCAATACATTTACTTTTAAATCCAATCTTTATTTATATCCTTAAATTTCAAACCAAAATTCTATTTATAATCTAAAAAATTTATTTATTCTGGAAACTTCTAATTAATTCACAAATAATTTCACAATTTTTTTTTAGCAAAAGCTAGCGGGGTTAACAGGGCCCCTACCTGATTTTATTGCAAAAAAACAATAAAACACAAAACTTGCCCAAAAGAGAACAGCAAGCAAGAAAAAAAGAAAATACAAAACACAACACACGGAGCTACACAGAAAGAAAAGCACAACAAAAAAACACACAAAGCAAATCAAGAAAACAAGAAACACACCAAAAAAACCAACTATCTCCAAGCATCCATGTATATGGCTGGAAAAATAGATTGCATCTTCATTGTTTTGTAAATTTCATACTTCAATACTTTCCATAACACCTGACCATCTCTCCTCTTCTTATCAAAGCAAATCAAATTTCGTTCATACCACACCACTGTTATGTATTTCTTCAAGCATATAGCTAAGTGTCTCGCCTTCAAAGTTCGCCACCTTATAGCTTTGTAAATCATGTCAAAATCCATCATAGGTTGATTAGCCAACAATCTACTCCTAGCTACAAGCATCATTTTGTCAAATAGCATCTTAGTGTAAGAACATTGCATGAACAAATGGTGCACAGTCTCAGGGTCATTAGCACAGAAAACACAATTTGATCCCCTATCATATCCCATCTCTATCAATTTGGTTCTAGTTAACATTGCATTTTGCAGCACTTTCCAGAGCATAAGATTATCCCCTGGGGTTGAATCAGTTGTCCAAATAACTTTGCTCCACTTGAAATCTTGATCACCAAAATTGTGCAGGTGCTTGTACACAAGCTTAACAGTATGAGGTCTATCATTCCAAAACACATCACCAACATCAACAAGAGGGTACTTATTACATTGTATATCATTCCACACTGACCTGATGTACTGATTTGATGAGTATGGCAGATTCATGTTACCCTGGAAAATATAATCCACCGCCTTTGCATTAAAAGGTATACCAGTCTGTTGGATCTGTTGATATGTGAACAAAGAATGCAATATCACTCCCTTGGCCACCCATGGATCGTACCAAAATTTGACAGTAGAAGAATTTGACAACCTATGAACAATAATAGGAAGCAATCTATCACGTAAACTCAGGAGATTTCTCCAAGTCCAGCTGCAAATTTGTGGAGTGGTAACAGTCCAGAAACTTGCCCTACCAATTCTATTGACCCATACCCAATTAACCCAACCAGAGTTATCCTTGGCAATAATTGAATTTAGATGAGTACTGAATGCAGCAATATTCCAGTCAACAATGTTTAAAACCCCCAGCCCACCAGCATTTAAACTCTTCTCAAAACATTTGAATGAACATGGCAATGGCTTCCTGTTTTTGGTGGATCCAGTCCAAAAGAATCTTAGCATTGCACTTCTGACATGATGCAAAAGTTTAGTCGGCAAGATAAACGCTTTAGCCCAATAAACAGTCATAGAAAATGCAACAGACTTGATAAGGACAAGCCTCCCTGCCTGGGTCAAAAATCTGTTAGACCACATGTCAAGAATAGCAACCATTTTGGAATACAATGGGAGGCAATCAGCATAATTCAGTCTTGATGTCAATAGCGGGAGGCCAAGATAAGTCATATTATTACTCATTCTTTGGAGACCAGTGTAATGTAGAAGACTGTTGTAAATACTGGTGGAAACCCCTGCAATTGCTATACTTGATTTAGAAAAATTTAGTTGCAAACCTGACATCAAATAAAAGTCAGTCAAAGTTTTAATAACACTTTGCAACGAGGGGAGATGAGGCTTAGTAAAAATCATAATGTCATCAGCAAACAAGAGAGTAGTAACATTTGTTAGTTTGCACTTGGGGTGGTATTTAATTTGCCCAGCAGCATACTTTGTTATCATTAATCTAGTGAGCACTTCCATCACCATAAGAAATAAGTACGAAGAAATCGGATCCCCTTGCCTAATTCCCTGCCTACTCTTGAAATAACCAACAGGTCGACCATTAATAACAATGGAGAACCTAGCAGTTGAAATGCATTCATATACCCACCCAACAAATGGCTTCGGAAAGTTCATTAATGCCATAATTCTCACAATGGTGGACCAGTGAATGGAATCATAAGCTTTAGATATGTCTAGCTTTAGCATAGCAGAAGGAGAAATATTTGATCTCGAATATCCACAAAGCAGCTCTTGAGCCAGCAAAATGTTGTCATAAATACTCCTATTGGGAAGAAAAGCAACCTGATTGTGAGAAATAATTTGGGGGAGAACATGCAGTAGTCTTGACGCAATAATCTTTGATATACACTTATACACCACGTTACAGCACGAGATTGGTCTAAAAGAAGAGACAGAGCTTGGTTCAGAACTTTTTGGGATTAGTACAATATTAGTTGAGTTAACTTCAGATAGCAGTGTGCATTTAATAAAAAAATTGTGCACTGCCTTGCAGAAATCCAATTGAATAATGTCCCAGCAAGTAACAAAGAAGAGGACATTGAACCCATCAGGCCCACCACACGATTTTCTATTCATTGCAAAGAGTGTATTTTTTATTTCCTCATCAGTAACTTGATTAACCAGCATAGCAGCTTGCAATGTGGACAAGCTAGGAAGGTGGATGTTGTTTAACTTGTCAAGATCAGGAATAAAGTCAGAGGAGTTACCAAACAAGTGCTCAAAATATTGAACAAAAGCAGCATCAATTAAATCAGGAGTTGATACAGTAGAACCTTCAAGAGTAGTTATTGTGTGTATATTTTCTTTAGCCTGTTTGATTTTGATCGAGGAATGAAAAAACTCAGTGTTACGATCACCAAAATTATACCACTTACTATGAAACTGCTGTTTTTTCATTCCACTTTCAATTTCTAGAGCTTTGTTAAGAAGATCACATAGCCTTACTTCCTCTTCAGCTGCATTTTGATCATGGGGGTTGTTCATCATAAATTCCTGAACCTCAGCATACTTCTTCTTCAAAAATTTTGATTGCTTTGTTCCATCACCATACTTCTCAGTTGCCCAAGCTCTCAAAAGCTTTTTAACTTGTTTAAGCTTCCTGCAAAGAATAAACATAGGGTTACCATAACAATGCAAGGACCACGCTATATTCACAGTTGGTTTGAATTCAGAAGAACTAATCCAATCATTAAAAAATTTGAAACTTCTTTTTTCATTTTTCATTTTGGGACCGTCGGAAAGAATCAATGGGGAGTGATCAGATAGAATGGGATGGATTAGATTGACAGAGAGATTAGGCCAAGTAGAAAGAGCTTTGAAATTGCAGAAAGCATGATCAATAGTAGAGAATGTTCTGACACCACTCCTACATTTGTTGTTCCATGAGTATCTAGCACCATGAGAGGGTATCTTGATGAGATTCGATTCATAAATGGCAGTGTTCAATGGAAGGATATGCTTTGGATATAATGGTTGGCCACCAAACTTGTCATCCAGATGAAAACAGCTATTAAAATCCCCAACAACCAGCCATGGATGTGTTTCTTGCCTTAGATTTGGTAAGAAATCAAATAGTTTTTGCCTAGAAACAGCTGTATTGTCAGCATAAACAAAAGTAAAATAAAAGGAAGATTTGGTTTGCTGGTAGATGATTTTGGAGTGTATGTATTGTCTGGAAGAAATTACAGAGGTGATAGAGTAAACTGTTGGATCAAATAGGATGAAAATCCTACCATAATCAGCATCAGCAAGGTTGTGGATAAACTTCCAAGAAGGATTGATGTAATTTGCAGCCCTAGAAGTTAAAGCAAGATTAAGTTTTGATTCCAAGATAGCAAAAATTTTTAGATTATGATAATTTATATGATTTTTGACTTGGTCAAGTTTCAGTTGGTTATGAGCACCCCTAATGTTCCAAACACCTATATTTTGTATCTTCATTATCTAAAGAGATTGATGGATAATGTTCTTTCTGCTCCTGGTTGCAGGAGATTGTGCATCATTGGAATCAGCCTTTGATTTTGATGTTTTCTTTGCTGCCAGTCTTGTTTTGGTGTCTATATTACCATGGCAGTTATCATCACAGGCTTGCTTTTCTTTGTTATACCAACCTGGTATGATAGCATTGTTAACATATGGGAAAGGGGATGTGATTGGTAAAGATGGAGGAGAAGAATTTTTATTGTGTGGGACAGAAAAGGATGTAGTTTGAACAGAATGGAGTGGAACAGAAGGAGTAGAATCAGATGGATTAACATTAGTTGAACAGACTAGTTCAATAATGCTTTTTGCATTGTTATTGAGGAAATTGATATCAGTGGAAGGGATGATTTGATTTCTCATGACTTTACCCCTTTCCAATTGTGCTTGCCCATTTAAATTATTAAGAGTATCAACATGTTGTAATGACTCAGCAGTTGTGTGCACATGCACAGATGGATCAGCATGCACATGGATATCTACTTGTAATTCATCACTATCAGCTACCTGGTTGTTATGCTCAGTTAAAAACGTACTTGATTCATGTATTACCCCCATCTCAACTCCCATAACTTCATCATTAGCATTATCCTCACCCACCTGCTCAACATCAATTGCATCTCCATCAATATGATCTTCAATCACTTGATACCTGTTAACCAAACTTATATTACCAACAGTAAAAGGCATTGATTCATCATTTGCATTTACCTCCCCCACTTGCTCTACATCAATTGCATCTCCAATAATTTGGTCTTCAAGCACTTGGAAACTGTTAACCAACCTTATATTACTATCAGGAATAGACAGCGACTTTTCCTTGGTTGTAACTTCACTATCATTGGTACTACCCACCTTATATGGAGCAGTACACTGCGTTAACTTTGCACCAACATTATCACCTTGCATTTTACCAATTTCCTCATGTCTGTTATCCCTGTTTTTGTTATTTTTATAATTAACCTTTTTCCACACCTGTTTTTGATTTCTATTTGTGCTCAACAGCCTTTTCTTGCCATTAACTCCATCCCTATCATCATGGGTATCAATAACTTCATCTGCAGTGACTTTAGCTTCTGACACAGCATGAGAACAGTTACTGCCAGCATGTCCAAATTCTTTACAATTAACACACACTTCTGGTTTCCATAAGTACTTAACTGCAACCTTATGATCAGTGCCATCCATCAACTTAACCAAAAAATTATCCACCAGCTCCTTATCAGGTGATACTTCAACCAAGCATTTTGCAAAAGTAATCCTTTCCATTCTCTCCGTAGATTGATCCATGCACAGGAATTTTCCAACCCTTGACGCCAACCAGTTAATACCATAATGTGACCAAGCATAAAGTGGTATGTTAAATAACTTAATCCAAACAGGAACAGAGCGAATAGTCCGACAACTATTACCCACCGTCACATCCCATGGCTTGATAATAAACAATTTGTTTCTCATGATAATAGGATCAGCTTCAGAAATTCGTTGCCGGTCTTCCGCAGACGAAAACCTGAAGAGGAAAACAAAACCATCCGACTTAACATTGACTTCTCCTCTGAGCTTCCATACTTTCTTCAGATGATACACCACACTCACATATGGCAGGGGTTTATCCAGGAAAAACCCAACAAGGTAGTCTTTCCACACAGCAGTACCAGCCTGAATAATTGCACTAGAAGGCACAAGTACATCTCCAGTGTAAAGAAGAGGGATGTCCTGGGGAACATAAGTTCCTGCATTACGTGGCTTCGATTTGAAAAGCGTGGACCAAGGCACCGAATCAAGAGAAGATGAAAGTTTTGAAGGTGGATTGGGACAGGGTGGAACAGGAGAAGACAGATTAGGAAGGATTTGATCAGTGAAATTTAGAGGAGGAGGATCAGGCGATGGAGGCGGCAGAGTAGCAGAGAGAGAGATGACGGGGACAAGATTTGACAACGATGGACTGATGGACGGCGGTATGGAAGAGGGAGAAGGAAGAACAGTGGATGGAACAGTAGAAAGAATGGGAGGTAAGGGGGAGGGAACGGTCCCCATGAAAACTGAAAATTAACTTTTAATCACTAACTTTTAATCAAATTTACAATTTAATTCCAAAATTAAATTAATTTTCAAATTAAACTTGGCTAAAATTTGGGAATGTTACAAATACACTCCAATTTTTTCCATAGTTTTACTCACACCAGACATTTTGTCTGACCCGAGTTGTTTATTTTCACTAAACTCTCGAGTACTCAATTATATTTGAGTAGTCCGAGAATAACATATTTTCTTTGGAGCTCTTTGAAGACGGTAATCGAGCAGGCGGCTCCTTAGTTATCTAGTTATTTATTTCGGCTATTTGATTATGTGGGTGTATTTTGTATCTTAAAAATGTAAAGTCAGAATGTATAGCTGCAAATCTATTAGATGTAGTATTGTTTTTATAACTCTGATAACTCCTTATAAGGAGTAACCTTTTGTACTATATCATTTTATATTATATGTAACCATCTCGATGTGAGATTTATCTATTCTATCTTATTCTGTTCTTTATTTTACCTTAAGACAACTTAACTTTCGGATGCTTAGGTAACGACACATGAATATCGATGATGTATTAAGTGTCGTTCTCGGAGGTCAGAAAGGTGGGTCGTCATAATATCCCTTCATATTGGCAGGAAAAGGGTGAGAAACTGATACTTGGATAAGATATAATCAAGGATACTTTAGAGAAGATAGAGATCATTTGGCAGCAAATGAAAAGTCGGACAAGACAGACAAAAGAGTTACACCAATAAGAGACATCATGAATTGGATTTCTCTATTGGTGATATGGTGTTTTTCAAAGTTTCTTTGTTAAAAAATGTAGTTTCATTCAGTAATAAGGGGAAGTTGGCACCGAAATTTGTAGGACATTTTCCAATATTTGTGAGGATCAGGAACCTGACATATAGAATCGATCTACTTCAGAAGATGGTAGGTGTGTACAATGTATTCCATGCTTCACATTTTAGGAAGTTTGACCATGACTAAGGCCTGATTGTTGCACCAAATCAATAGGATAATATTGAAGTTGAACCTAAACTATTAAGACTTTGTAGGCCTATTTGTATAGTCTAGCAAAGTATGAAACGGCTTAAGAGGAAGACAACAAAGTTTGTGACAACCTTCCATTTTCAACCTCCTAATAACACAACTCACGATGTGTGAACCCAAGAAACTAAAAATGATGTGTCCTTGGTGATTAATAGAAGGTGATGAATAATAAATATATTATTTCTAACTCTTTCTAAACTCCCAGTGGAAGGTAATATAATATAATACAAGTAAATATTGCTTTATTTCAAACTGATATATTTAGTATATAAACAGTCAAATCCAATCCAAATCAAATCCAAATACACACATACAATCAATATTAATATCGGATTATTATTTATATGCAAGTTTACATACAAAAGTAACGCCTTCTTCATCTGCATCATCAAGCGTCACTCGATACAACACATCAGCAAACGTCAACCTAATGATGAATTAAAAAGGGAAAATATAGAGAGGGTTAGACTATAGTCTGGTCAATGATGTATTCTTATTTTACTACATACTATAGTTACCAAGATAAATATGGTGAACAATCAAAACTTAGTTCTGTTTCGCCTCCATCAAACAAGTTTGTCAAACAACACAATAACACATGGCTAACTTCATGAAATAAGGTTGTAGTCCAATACAGTTACAATGGTTGATGATATAATCTTACCCATATATAAAGCCAAGCCCACCTTATTACATTAGCACATGGCTGAATCACCAAAAGGACGTGGCTCCATACATGGCTTATGAGCTCATTCTCACCAACAACATGCACCTCCGCATTTCAATACTCTTCGAGGGATCATGTTACCATGATAACCAAAAGGGGATCTCAATATCAATAGTCAAGCAACCACAAATAAAAATTAACTATCCGTATGCACATATCCATACACACACATACACGTATACTTTCATCCATATTTGCATCCAAACATCTAATAAATCAAGTCATAAATCCATACCGAAAAGTTACTAATACGTTGCTCCAAAACCCCAAGAGAAAACCCCAAAGTGATCAGGCAAAAGCACACGCATGCTCACATCATCCACAAGTTAACCTATGCATTTACAAATGCCACTAGTTGACCTGTGGTTCCACCACCACTCGACTGGCAGGAGGTGTTCTAACTGAAAGTGTTTTGATAGGATTAGCAATTTCTATCAATTTCTAAAGTATTGTTTTTTTTTGGTGTTCACTTGATCTTTTCTTATTCGTTTCCCATTAGATTTTCAATTCGTTTTCTTACAAATTTAAATTTAATTCTCTATTACTATCTACTTCAAATTCATCAAATATTCATATTGAAATCTTTTTAGAAATTTCTCCAAAAGTCAGTATTTATAAAACTAGTTTTCAAATTTTTATAATTACACATTCTCGCGCATATATATACATATATACATACATACATATATATAAGAATTAAGAAGTTAGAATCTTTTTTATACAACAAATAGACAATGAGAAGTACAACAAATAGAGAGGAACTCTCTTGTAGATTGGCTAGAAAGAGGGGTTTCATTTTTCAATTCCAGTTTCCTATGTTTTAAACGGTTACAACAGAAAACGAGGCCATGATTTCTGGAAATTATTGATGTTCCAAAATACTGTATCTAACTTAAGTTCGGACAGCATTCTACATCATCTTCAATGGAAATTGAATGAAGTCTGATTTACACAAGATGATATTTTTGGAATGGACCTGAGAATTTTAGGGTTTCAGCGAATACTAACACAGATGACAAGGTAGCAGTCCAATTGATAAAATATAACGGTGAACCCTAGTTCTACTTATCGGCTCGAGTTAGATTGGTGTTCCTGGATTCAGAATATGAAAGACGGGATAAAAAACGCTCAATCCAAGAAGTTTAAGGCATAGGATAAACGCGAAAAGAAAGACTCATGGGCAGCGGAGGAAATCAAATTCGATGACGATTGTTCTCGGTAAATGTCGAACAAATGGTCACTAACGTGAAATTTGGTCCCTATATCTACCATGTAAACAAATCTACAACAAAGATGGTAGAATACCCAAATGTTGATTCAACAATGTTCCAATATTCTCCATCTTGGTTCAAATTCACTTATCAAGCAATGGGAAATCCACATCCGTCAATAAGTATTGGCCACAAGGATAGTAGAGACTGCGCAATAAAGCACGAAGCGTGCTTTCATCGGTTGGATTTATACGTTGATGATTAGGCGTATAGCTCTTTGAATGCTGCTAGATAGAAGAACGAGGTTTTGAGATTTTCCATGCAAGGAAAGTCAGTTTACGCGGTTGTGGTGGAGAAGAAGGTAGCACATGCTCAAGTCACGAAGTGGCGGTTGAGAAGATGAATCACGTGATAAAGCCACGTTGTTTTTTCTACAGTTGCAAAGGGGTAGAATGAAGTCTAGGCTTATGGGCTTACCGTGTTACCATGTGTTGTTACATGGGAAGATTAGCGTGAACGTTCACTCTTGAATATATGCCTTTTTAGTTTTAGTTGTTTGATTATTAGATGTATAAGTTGATGAATATTTCCTCACGCTAGTTGAGAGGTATGTAGTGGTGTGTTGTGTATTGTAATATATTTATTTAGGAGCAATAAAGGAACCCATTTTCAAAAAATACACACACACTTCAAAACCAAAGTAAATTTGAAATGAATACTATATTATAACCTGAAACATCATTTGGCATTTTACAAATATTCTTATATAATTTTTATACATATTATATACATAGAATTCATTTCATAGCGGCAAAACCTAGTTTTCCAATATATCTTCAAATAGCACAATATAAATCATATTAAATCCAATCTAATTAATATATATTCTCCAAAATATATAGACATACCTTTGGAAGTATTTTATAAAACCTTTATATAGCTTTTAACACAGCAAATTGAATGTTATATATTTACATATGTCTCAAGCCTCATTTTAATGCCTTTCTTTTCTCATATTCACTTATATACACTATATAATATATATATACACACATATATATATATTCACTGTATTTCAAATTTATATTGTCTGATCTATAAAATTTATTATCCCTAACTTTAGTTTACAATAATTTATGCATTTTATATGATTATAAGCCCCATATCATCATTATATAAACCAATTCTTCATTGTTTAGCCAAACATCATTAAACTATAACTTTGCATTTGATTATACGATTAAATCCTACTTTAATTTCAAGTTTTATCATTTATACTTACTATAATACTTTAGAAATCATTCATGTAATTCCAATTTCTATTCCTAAACAACAATTATCATAAAACTAGATAAGATTGAATAATTTATGTAGTTATGTAGATGCAAACCACTTACAATGATTCGATTTCCCCCTAAATGCTCGCCGTCTAGAATTGGTCACCGCTGCAAATTGATAAATCTGCAACTCTAGTTAGCATTAGAATGTAGTCTTCACATCTCTCTTCGATTTGGTACTTAATTTATTTGTTTTTGTGAGGAACTGAGATTGGAATTTGGGTTTGAACTAGAGATAGGGTCTTTGTATTTTTGAGAGAAAAAGAGAAAGGAATACGTACAGAAATCATTTAAATTTTTAAAGGGAAGAAACCAACCAGGTATTTATAGAAAAAGTAAGGTGTTCGTTCAGGTTAAGTTGAGTCGCTCCATATTTAAGTTCAATTTTCTAAAACACAAAATCTATGATATCTCTCGCATTCAAACTCCAATTCAGACAAATGAATATATAGCTTGCATCGGAAAAATGAGATGGTCACAATAGCAAGTTTTTCATTTTCAAATTCAAAAGTTTGAAAATGATAATTTTTCCCTTTGGTCGAAATTATTTAGTTTATTTTACTATTTTAAATTATCAAAAAATGGGTTATAACACTCTCCTCTCTTAAAAGGAATTTTGTCCCTGAAATTACGAACATAACATCCACGTCAAACAATTCACAACAACTATTCACTTTCAATCACATCAGTACATATATAACATATGAATGAGCAGATATGAATGCATGATCATGTCCCATAACACTTAACTAGATGCAAGAATGCAATTTCGTAGTCGGCTTCCTGAACAAGTTAGCCTCCTAGATGTATGCAATATAGATGACATATAGGCATGAAGTAATACAATCCTAGTATATCAGCATAGATGAAATCGGTAAGAACGCAATATCCACATCATATCGTGGTCAAGAGTTCAACTATCTTGATAGTTACATTAATCTAAGCCAATCACAAAGCAACCAAATCTTAAGCATCCAAAATCTAACATCCAATCTTCCTAAAGAAACAAAATAGAATTAAGTAACGGAACGATAAAGAGATTAGGATGAGAAGCCCTCATCTTCTTCTTAGGCACTCACGTGCTCTCCCCCAGGTCGTTCCCCCACTGCACTCTTACTACCTTCACTACCTTAAGCCGTTTAACTCCATCCTCGATAATACGTTGGACAACCTGCACCTCTGGACACACCGATTCAAAGCCTAAAATGACTTTTGAACTTGTGTCATGCCAAGAAGTGCAATTCATCGGGGTTTTAGAGCATTCCATGATACATAGATTAACATAAAATTTAAAGCATTCTATACTTTTAGATCTCACAGTGAAAGAAAATAAAATATAAATGCTAAAAATAAGAAAAAATCAATTAACATTCTCCACATAATGTAGTTCGTGCAATAACTAACATAATAAAGTTCATAAATAACAACATGATGTCTGACTGATAATATATATAATATAATAATAGTACATGGAGATTAACTATAAGGAATGTAACTTTGGGCGTCTAGTTTCCTCCTCCACGCAATGTGTCTAGACCAAATCTCCTGCTAGCAAGTCCTCTTGCAGTGGGTATAAAAGGGGAAGAAAAGGACTGAATTAGACACAGTCTGGTGAATGGATTATATTACCAGTGTATGGTGTTCATAAGAAATTAACTTCATCTATAATCTACACAACCTAGGATGTCCACTTGTATTCTGTATTACTTACAAAGGATATGTTATTTTACAAATCAAGGGTATAATTCTAATTACACCTATACCCATAAACAACTTACAAAGGTTTTCAATCAAGAGTTAAACAACCTACAATTAATAACTCTAGGTCAATTCCTAGTATGTAACCTTGATACTTAGCTTCCTAACCTGGTTTGGACTAACATTCCCAATGATGAACCACGTATATCGCACTTACACACTAAGCGAACATCACAATACCTGGGCTCGGATCGAGTATACTGTATCGACAATTTATGGTCTACCTAAGAAATCATGTCACCTTCTCAATGGTAAACATGTTGTACGCTCTTTATCATTCAATCTAAAGCTTAAGAAATCACTATAGAAATTTCACCATAGGTCTAGTCGTTCCCTAACCATATAGCCCTACTACTACAGATGCCACTTTCTCCCTTCTATGGTTCCTACATGTTTAACATGGGATTGGGCATTCCATAGTAACAATAAAAGCTTTTAGTTGCACTGCTATAGCACACCTTATCGAGTTCCACGCTATGCTCGCCATAAAGTGTGAACCTAGGTATGTCATCCAATATAGAATTGATACTACCCATTACACCCTCTCGATGTAGCTACTTGAACTCCCTAAAGTAAAGAAAATGGGGACATGTTCCTTTATTCGCCTTACTTGGCCTGCACCCAGCCTAGATTAATATAGTTGTTGAAGCAATTCGGACATCTGAAAATACAATTCATACGTTTGACCGTATGAAAGTAAATTCCAGGTATTTAGACATCTGACTTCACTTCTTAGACATTTGACTTTGATTCTTGTCATTTGAAAAATGAATAAATGTTTGAATCGAGTTGAATTTAAACTAGTTGCTTTCGAATTAAGATTTTTTGAAATCCAGACCTTTGAACCTTAAATCAGAATTTTGATTGATGTTCCAAACATCTGGTTAGGGTGTTTTGCAGATTTTTATATTTTTGTTTATTTTGTTTGTCTTTTTCATTGATTCGAGTACGAATTCAAAGTTTAGTTTTAACCAATTTTTGTGTATAGTCTATCCCTTTGTTTACACGAATTCAATTGGTTAATTTGAAAGATTATATGTATATGTGTGTGTGTGTTTCAAACTACTTATGTGCTTTCAAACAAAAGTCTATGTATATTTCAAGTTATAACCAATTCAAGGCGAAACAAAAGGGTATTCAATTTCTTCATTTATCCAAATCAAACCAATCATTTATCAAATTCCACTAACATTATCATATACGGGTTTATATTCATAGAATCTAAGGTGAATTAATCTAGTCCGTCTTTTCCACTTTTCTACACTTAAGATTCATAACTAAAATTAATCAATTTAGACAAACTTTAGATTGAAACTATCATTTCAAATTCAAAGATTATATTTTTAGATCGGGTAGATTCATAAAGGAATTTAATTACTTATGAATCAATGTATCGTCGTAATCAATTCACTCACTTTTAAAAGCTTTCCTCCTTCTTGCCTTGATTTTAATCTTCTCTCCTAGACCTACAATCCCGATTGATTCGCCTTTCCTTCTCTTTTTCTCCTCTAATTTGATTCTCTTTTTTTAATTTGTGTTTTCTTTCTTTCTATATTTAACTTTGATGTAGAAATTTTTGAAGATAATAAGAATTTTGTTTTAGAATTGAAAAATTTCTGTAGAACAGAAGAAGGAATTGTACGTATAAAATAAGGAGGCGGCAGTTAGGATTTGAAATAAAAATAGTATGACTATGGTCTGATTTATAGCTGAAAACTAGGTTTAGCTAATTAATCCCTAAATTAATAATTACAAAAATGCCTATAGTCTTAGTTTCGCTAATTTTGAACCGGATTATCAAATTTAATAAGTTATATATGTTTTCTTACTATAAACGAAGTCCCCGATGCAATAGAATAAGTCCTGCGGCCTAATTCCAACGTAGGTGAAAATTTATTATTTTTCATGTTATGTAAAATTATATTTTTTACCCTAAATAATACTTTAATTTATTATTAGAAACTATGAGATGTTACGTTCTCCCCTTTAAAAGGATTATGTCCTCGAAATCTCTAAGTACGGAAAAATGTAATTCGCTCGTACAACCAATGTTTACAACCAACTACTCAACCATTTGCAAACATTGTCCTTAAACCCAAAATTTCTAGTGCAGTCTATACTTATAGGTGTGGAATGCACATGAACATAAAGGATAAGGTAAAATTAGGTGGTCTCTTGTACTAGTCGATCTCTAGAAATGAAAGTGCTTATGCCATGTATCTATGATGTATGCAACATCTTATACCTGCAACTCTATATGAATGAGAAACCATTCAATACATATGAAAAATGCGATAACCATTATGCATATAACTATAAAATAAAATGGATAATGTGACGTGTGTCATGGGCCAACATAAACATGTCAGCCTATATGTGCAATATTAACTAATGAAATTTATCCGTTGGTAGCCATCATCCAAATCATGTCATAGCGACACGTTCACAACCATGTCTAGCATCTAAACATTCCTACATATATTCCAAGCTAAATACTATTTGTATTAGTAATTATAATAATTTAAATGGAAATGTACCATAAAAAAGCTCTGGATGGATAGCTCGGATTTCCTTCCTGGGGACCTGCATACTCTTAGTAGGGTTGTCTCCCCATTGGACCCGACTAGCCAAACTACTTTGTTGCGGAGTCGTCTTGTCCCATGCTCAATAATATGGGTAGGTGCATGATGAACAAGCGACTTTCCTTCCATTTCAACTTCTTCCAACTGACTCGGCTCGACCACAGTAACTTAATCATGTAGACATTTTGGAAAGTGTGATACATAGAAAATTATGAACCCCTGCTAACATTTCAGGAAGCTTCACTCTATAAGCTAATCTCCCTACTCTCTCCATGATTGGAAAAGGCCTTACAAACCTTGGTGCTATATTTCTCGAACTACCAAACCTCGTAACGTGTCTAAGTGGTGAGACCTCCACAAAGATATGTCGCCTACCGCAAACTCCAATTCCATGCGTCTCTTATCAGCATATGATTTCTGCCTATCTTGGGCAGTCTTCATCCTTCTGGATCAAGTTTACTCTCTCTCTAAAGTCTCCCTTATCATATATAGTTCTGATTCTATTTATAGTGTCCCTCCAACAAGATGATGATCTATACGGCCTCTCATACATTACCTCAAATGGTGCCATCCCAATACTTGCTTGATAGATGTTATTACATGTAAAATCTACTTATGGCAAGTGATCCTCCTAAGAACCTTCGTAATCCAGAATACACATCCGAAGCAACTCCTCCAATACTCTATTCACCCTCTTAACATGTCCATTTGTTTATAGGTGATGAGTGGTAATCAAATATTTCAGTGCGCAATGCCTCCTAAAGAGTTCTCTAAATCTCATGAGTGAAAAGCAAATCTCGGTCATTAATAATGCTAGAAGGAATTCCATGCGACCAAACTATCTCTCTCATGTATAAATGCAGCTGTCCTTGTCCTTCCGACTGTAATAAAATAAGCACATTTGGTCAGTCAATCAACTATGATCCAAGTACTCTCGTCCCTTCTTCTACTCTTAGGTAGCCCATCAACAAGTTCCATGGAGATACTCTTCCATTTCCATTATGGAATATCCAATAGTTGTAACAGTCCACCAGGATTCTTCCGCTTTGTCTTTACCCTAAAACAAGTCACACACTTGGAAACTACTCTACTACATGCCTCTTCATACTAGACCAGTAAAATGCTCTTTTCATGGAACAATAAATTTTTGTCTCTTCCGGGGTGAATGGTTATCCTAAAATGATGAGACTTTGCTAGTACCATATCGGTCAATTTCTTAATAAAAAGAACACATACCTACCATCCCTTCGTAGTCACCTTTTCGAATCAATGGAATAACAGTATAAATGACTCAAATGCTCTTCTCTGTTCAACTTCTCAAAAATATCCAACAACTCCTTATTTTTCTAATGACCTGAATCAATATGGTCCATAAGTGAAGGTTGAACATCTAAAGCTGCCAATAATCCTAGAGTAATGTCTAATAAAGGTCGAAAATCAAATGTAGAAATGAACTCCAAGTGCCTCTACTCTAAGAACATAGGACTCAACATTGTATGCTTTCTACTCAAGACATTGGCTACACATTATCCTTGCCCAAAGTATATAATATACTGAAATCATACGATGCCAATAAATCCATCCACCTCTGCTGCTCCAAATTCAAATCCTTTTGAAAAAATAAATACTTTAGAAACTTATGATCTGTGAATAGCATAGATTGCTCCAATAAAAGATAACGCCTTCACGATTTGAGGGTGAACAATGGTTGCTAATTCAAGATCATGGGTATGATAGTTTCTCTCTTGTACCTTCAGTTGTTGACTAACATAACAAACCACTCTAACCTCTTGCATCAAAACTACACATAGTCATATACCCAAGCATCGGTATACACTGCGAATGCCTTTGTACCATCAGGGAATACTATAACAGATGCACTGCTTAACAACTTCTTCAGCTTAATAAAAGCATACTGCATTTCGAGGTCCACGAGAAAACTAAAATTTTCTTGGTAAGGTGGGTCGGTGGTGCAGAAATATTAGCGAAGTCTTTAATGAACTTCCTATAATAGCCAGCCAAACCAAGAAAGCTTCTCACCTCTGTAGCATTCTTTGGTACATGCCAATACTGTATTGCAGTAGCTTCACTAGGATCAATTGCTAGTCCAGTAGCTTCAACTAACTAATAAAGAGATTGTTTATATAGGACATTGGACAAATACTCTTCTCTGCCAGCTTATTCAATTCACGATAATCGATGCAAAGCCTTAAAGAGCCACCTGCTTTAGTGGAAAAAACTACTGGTGCTCCCCACTTCGAAATAATTTCTCCAATAATTCATACACTTGTTCATTTAACTCGCATCTTTCCCAAATGCCTAAGAGGTAAGGCAACAGGTCTAACATTATTTTCAATATAAATTCAAAACTTGATCTTCCTATGGGTTGGAAGACCAGATACATCTAAAAGGACATCTGGATAGTCATGAATTATTAGAATGGAAGCTAACTCATTAAGTGATAGGTATAAATATCATAAGTAACTCAACATAACTGAACTACTGGGGTCGTAGTAAACCTCAAGGTTGTGCCCACTGCAAGTACCTAACCGAATCACCATCATATCATAATCTAATGCTCCATACATAGTCATTTGGTTCGTTCCCAAAATTGTTAAATACGGAGAATCAAAAAAAAAGCATCGCAATTGAATTCGACACCCAAAGTACACAATTTCAAACCCTTATAAATCATAGATAAATGAGTCGATCCTCCAACAAGGTTTGATACTACTATAGGGTCAGTAACTACACTAGTTTCAAAGTGCAGTTCATATACTAGTTTATTCAAAATAAATGAGTGTGATGCTCCGATGTTAAATAAAGTACGATTAGATAAACTAGAAAGAGTTAACACAACTTCTATAATGACCTTCTTTCCCTTATCCTTAGCCAGCGCTCGAGCTAGGAATATCATTTGGGGCATATGTTGGAACCACCTGCATAGAGGTCGTGCATTCAAATACTCTCTCTTCATGTTCCCAAATTGGTCGTAGTTGTAGCATTTGATCTACGTAGCTTGTCCTGCAATCCCTTTCTAGATGTCCCTTGCCTGGCATTCTTACACTTAGACTTTGGCTTTTTTTATCTTGCCTTGAACTCTCATTCCACTTTTACGGTGATCTTGTTGAACTGGCTATACTTTTGCCTTCTTAGGTTCCTCCTTCCTAATTGAATTCGGCAATGCCATCTCAACCAAGCTTTCAAAGGTTTTTCCAAAAGGTACGTGGCCAAAGAAATACCTCTCAAAGATGGATTCAACACCTTAGCAAACTTCATTGCCTTTTCGTTGGTTTATCAATAAATTATAAACCATACTTCGCTAGTTGAACTAACTCATTTACATACTCCTAGACAATGTTGTTACCTTGCTCCAAATGGATGAACTTCTCTAGCTCTACTCCTCATTCTACCTTAGAAATGAACTTAGTCTCAAAGCAGCTCTTAAAATCAGTCTAAACAAACCCAGTCTCATCGTCTTAGCAATTATAATCTCCCACCAGATTAAGGCTTCTTCTTGTAAATGCCAGAAGCTAACTGTCACTTCATCGCATCCTCCATTTTCATTATAGCAACACTCATTTCACAATTCCTCAGCGATGCCCGCATCTCGATAAATGTTTTAGTCCCATAATAATTCTTTCCAACCAAACTCTAAAAATCTCAATATAACTTAGGAAATCCAAAGTAGGGGAAGAAGCTGGTTTTGCCGCTTGCGCTTGCACTATGGGTCCTTCGTTAGGTTGAGTTTAGTCCAGCCCCTTGCTTGAAGATACCGATGGAACCATATAGGAACGTTCATACTCGGAACCTCGGCTACTTTACTATAAATATTTATAGTTTGATTGTTCATTTTTCCTTATCTGTAAATAAGAATTATTAGCACTTTTCCTTAAATAGTGTTAAGAATTACTATAACTATATGCAATAGTATCTTTACCATTTCAGACATCAATTCATCATTTCCAATGCTTCGCACTGGGTGATTGTCATGGGCATCACCATGTGTTCGCATGGGCCAACTATCACGGTTGGCTCGATGAGATCTTAATCTCCCAGTCTTTAAGGAGTTAATTCGCATAATTTTTTGGTGATCGACATGGACTATGTCATCTTCTTGCTGGTTCAGTAGTGTTTAGTACCTATGTCCCGAGGACTAGTAACTTGTCCACCACTAACATTATCTTAGTACAATCCAACCTCAATATCAAACAGATTTAGCCCCTGTTCAGATCGATCGGTACTAATCTATATCCCGGTTGGAATTATTTCTCCAGTTTGAAACTTTGTTGCTTCTTCGCCCCAACATCCTCCTTATGCATCTTCTGTTTGCATTCTTTGTGATTATGCTCTGACAAAGAAGAACTCTCTTCATATGAATCTCAAGACAAGAATTTTCTATTGCTCTTTTTACACCGATGAGTCTCCTTTGGTTGCTGGGTTGGGACAACAATCTCTTCATCTCGTCCATGATGTAAATCTGATTCTCCATCATTTTCTTATGCATTTTCACTACCATTCGGATCAAATCAGCTTTCATTGCCATATATGGTGCACTCGAAGTTTCTGCATGAGCGGGTTGAGTACTTTCTTCTCCATGTCGAAAGCCTTCATTATCTTATTTAATTATAGATCTGGATCTAGTAGCTTTGTCCTTCTTTAGGGCCATTTTCCCCTTTATATCTAAGTGAAAACTTTATCCATCAATCAAATCTAGCGTTGAATCCTTTGTTCTTAGTGAAATCATCAAAAATATTTACATGTAAAATAGACAAACATCCCAGTTGAAATACAAACGAAAATTAAACAAGTATGAATCAAAAAATAAAAGAGGGAGAATGTATTTTAAAGTGGTTTAGCTAGAATATTAAGCCTATATCCACTATTAATTTTATTTTGGATTTCTTTTGCAACTACATCCAAGATTACAATGATTTTATATTTAGAAATAAGTTGATTTCAAAAATGGCAAACACTTAAGTGCAAAATCCAAAGAGAGATGAAAAGGTCCCTTTCTAGTTGATGAGGGTTCCATATTTATAGACGGATCAGAGCATGAAAATAGCTAGATCTGGTTTGAACGAACAAACATCTCCAAATCCAAGGTTCCAACCACAAGAACATGTCAAATCACATGAAATCCAACCATCAATATGGTGAACCAATCGATATGCATTGATAACGACCCATAGCTTTGACTTTTCTTTTGTCTTTTTCTTTGCTTTAGCACAAGTCATAAGCTTTTAGATAGTCAAATCTTGGACTTACTATGGTTCGGTATTGAATAATATGGGTCAGTGCCTATCAATGTCACATCATGGCAACTACTTTCTCTTCAACCCCAAGTTTTCCTTTCCGTGACTGCAAGGTGGGCCTACAATCTTCATGGGATCATTCTGTTTAATATAGGTAAGTATCGATCGATATGACTTATGCAATTCCTGGACTGTGCCCTTAAGTTCTTCATTTTATATACTCTCCAAGCTTCTTAATTCATTCATTCATATATTTCAAAGTCCAGATCTGTCAAAATGATGCTTGATTCAAACACCAAATAACATGAATCATTTTTTGAATTTTTATGAATCAAAAGGCAATGGAGAAAATACCTTAGTTAATTAAAATAATTAATAAAGGCAAAATCAAAGTGATTTCGACTATCTCCATAAGTTTTTGCTATAGAAATAAACTAACAAATCAATAATTGACATGTGTACAGAACTAGTCAAAAATTTATTGCTTTACTAAGCAAATTATTAGTTTCCTGCTTAATAATGGATTTGTCACTTTAAACATACGACAGCCATAAGAATTTATATTTGTGATAACTCATATTTGTGTTTTATGATATCTTTATTTGATTTCTTCGATAGCACATATTTGATTTCTATAATAGCTCTTATTTGAGATCTATGGTAGCCATGATACACAATAGCCATGTTTTACATGATCACAATATAATGACTTATGATAGCCATGATTTATAATAGCTATGTTTTGCGATAGCCATGATTTATGATAGTTATGATTTACGATAGCCATGATTCATGATTGCTATTTTTTTATGATAGCCATGATTCGTGATAGTTATGATTTACGATGGTCATGATTCATAATAGCTATGCTTTACGATAGCTTTCAATTAAGATTTACAATAGCTACTGTTTAAAACATGTGATAACATCATATTGAGACTAATGATAACTATGTTTACGATAGGTTAGAAGTGCTATAACTATTAAGCTGGAAATACGCTGGCTAATTAAAATTTAAAAAAATATTATTTAAATATATGTAAATGTTGGGGTAACATTTTGGAAGTCAGTTTCCAAGATGTTAATTTGAGTTTCATAGGGATGGAATTTTAAAGAAAAATAATAGGTTAGGAATGTAATAACTTATTAAAAGATGACGAAAGGGAGTTAAGGTTAGTGAATTTGAGAAATGGTAAGTGTATCATTCAAAAAGACAATAATATTTGATGAAGTGAAAGATTTTATCTATCATGAAGATCTAAACAATGCGTTGATCACTCGATTAACGAATAAAAGAGATGGACTGAACCTAAGATATGAAAATATACCAACCCACGGAGTTATTGAATGGTTGGGGCCCAAGGCCTCGGGAAGCCTATATTCAACGGTTTATCGTATGTGCCAAGACATATGAAGTCTATTGGGTTCAATTCAGAATTCTTAATTCTTATACGAGTAATAACATCAAAATGGATGTATTTCAATGAATGAATTGACAATGTAAAACAAAAGTGTCTTAGGGACTAGGAGGAATATTGTTTGTGCAAAATGTATATAGCGAACACCTAAAATATTGTTTGTGCAAAATGTATATAACGAACACCTATTTTTGTCCATGCTCCACCTGAACTCCACCAAGACTCTAGACTATAGCGCTCAATGCTCTATTTTGCTTCAATAATATGTCATATAAATGGGGTCTATAGTGCTCCATACTACTTATTAGGGTTGATCCCTTCCAAAGTGATATGTTGCAACATAAGAGCATGTCACGTCGTCATCAAAGCATAATCCTCACTGTGTGATTTTCAAATGTCAAGCATCCCATGTTACAAAACTATATAAACAAGGAACTACCCCGACTTAAGAAAGTGAACTTTCTCAAATTCTCTTTCTTTCATAAAATTATTTGAAATCATGTAAACATGAAAATCTTGAAATGTATGATAGTGGTAGATTAAGGAAAATAGTAATTTCCCAAACGCAATGAATAATATGACTCTCTAATAATTGCGCATTTACACTTGCTTTCTTCTCGAAACTATCTAACTACTTGAATTGTTTGGTCAAAACTTTGATCAAACATTTTTGATGATTTCAGAGGAAATTCAACCGAGGAAATAAAATCAAAATTTCATCTTTTTCTTATACTAACTGCGAAAATGTCATATTTTCGATAAGGATCATTGAAAACTCATATCATGGAAGGACACATGTTTAACCAATGCATGTTTAATGATCTAACCTAAAGGAAAGTAAAATATTTCATTTCGCACATGGAAAGACAAGTAAGAAATCTCAACAAATTAACTCCACGAACTAAGTAAGAAAAGAATTTGAATACCTCATATTCTCTAAGACAATGAAGCTTAAATCTTTTTCACATTAGAGACAACCCCATCGTTGCTATTGCTCGAGAATTAGAAAAACTTGAAGAGCTAATCTTTAGAATAAGGAAAGTAAAAATGCCCAAGGAAAACCTATTCGATCAAATGTAAATAATCGTCCAGTCTCAAGCCAAAGAAACAATTTTCAATACAAACCTTCTCCGTAGGCTAATCAGATCGTGAAGGAAAGAGGATGCAAATGGTTAATATAAGAAAAGAACTATGAAACATCTTTTAAGAACGATATGACAGAGTAACATTTTAGAGAGGAAAGAGGAGAAAGTTGTCTAAAAAAGAAAAATCTCATCTAGAATTGCCTTACATTTACAAATCCAAGAAACCTCCAAAATATAATGAATACACCCCTCCAAAATCTAAGCAATACACCATTTATTTTTGAAATAATCATTTTAGTTTTTGCCCTGTAAATAGTCTTTAATTTGGAAACTTTCAAAATTATTTTTCTTTAGCACGCCTACGGCCTTGACACCTACAACACTCTCATCCATCATGATTTTTTCTCCTTGTTCATTGATCTTTCAGCATAAGCATGACCAAATAAACTATTCAGCAACTCTTAATTACGAGTATACTACTTCCATGTCCCAACTATCCAAATCCAGATATAAATAAGTTTAATGAAAAATAAACATTCACATTTCATCGTTGCATTTTTTGGATGCTTCGTATTATTTTTCATATTTTTTTCATCTTTCGGTTTATTTTTCATTATTTGTCGACTTTCTCATTAGACAGTCAAATTTGTGGTTTTCACGAACCCCTAAACTTATCTGATTTAATTATTATAAAAACATTATTTATCTTGTTCGCTTGTGATTGACACTAACGTATAAATACTTCTCGAGAAGTAAATACATAAAAAGGTAATAAATAATAGTTAAAACCAACATATATGCGTAGTGTACAAATTTTGAACCAAGATGTACATTTAATCCGTGATAAAATGATTTTTATCGTCTAAAAAAATCACATTGCACATCGCCTCTTCCATTATTTTCTTCTACCCTTGCGTTGTCGTGTTGTATTGTAAATGAAATAAGTTGAAGATTATCCTACAATATGTATGTAATAACAAGTCGATCAACAACATTTTTACTTATCCCAGACCTAAAATAAAAACAAGCAAATTAGTAATCACCATATTTATATCAACCTTAACTTTTTCAATTTTAATTTGATGAATTTCATTCACACATCTAAGTGATTGAACAAAAAACAATTTTCATGTAGACAACAAATTCAAATATATTAATTATTCCAAAATAACAATCTTTAAAACGGTGATGATCAAATAGTTAAAGATATAATTGCAAGATAAAGAGATAAATAACCAATAGAATATAAATATACTTTTCTTTCTTATTATTTTATAGAATAAATAACCTTAGTTTATACAGAGTAAAATAAAATAAATAAACAAATAAATGGAAGAAAGAATATAATCTATATATATGTGTTAATGTTTGTTTAGTTCGTTAAAAAGTAAACAACATTGAGGGCCTAGAATCTGATATGCATATCTTTATCTGTGTACTAGCATGTTTGATTTCTGTGGGCTAGATTTTACACGAGTCGCGATCCAATTAGGAAATATCGAAGGCCTAGAATAAGGTCCAATTTTGAAGGCCTTAGAATCTAATTAATACGGTGTTACTAGCATATTACTGCTAAAAGGAAACACTTGGGAAATAGTCGGGAAAAATAAATCAGCTAGCCTCTGAATCCTAGATTCTTCAACTCAGGTTTGCTGCTGCTGCTTCTTCTTATTCCTCCTTTTTATTTATTTTTATTTTTAAATATTTATCTTTCTTTCATTGCTGAATCTAGATGGCGATGCTCAACTAAATCTCTTTTGATTCTATTTCTGTTCGATGTTTAAATTGAAATCGCGATTCAGTACCGGACTTCAATATTTTCGTTCTGAATTAGGATCGTACATCATACACGGGAACGGTCGGGTATCTCCCATAACCCACGCATTCATATATTATGATGGGCCTTTATAATAGACGGGAGCTTGTGTCAATTATCTATGAAAGACTTTCATGCCATATATTATTGAATGACAGGGCTATGCCATATCACGCCCTCATTGGGAGTCATGTGATGGGGTTATCAATTTTTTCCAATGGGAATGAAAAATTAGTCATGCGACCAGAGTACCAATTTACTTCTTCGATAGGAATTTATAGCACATAAACGATGGGAACGATGATAATAGAGAGTTGATGGGGCTTAGCACCATTGCGGACCCGTTTGGATTGGTGTTACTATATGCGAAGGAATGCCAAAAGCCACTCTAATCATATATTATGCTTAAAATGTTCCCAACAGCATAGCGAACGTATTATTATAAATCCTAAATGACCATTCTATGGGGTTTTACGTGCAAACAAGTATTTTGCAATGGAGTCATTCTCCGATCCCATTTCATCTACTCATGTAGCTTTACTGACGTTGATCATTAAGATATAGGTATTATTGACTTTGAAGGTGCAATGGGTTTACAGTCCTGACTGGTTTGCCACGATGGGATATTTCACCACTGAATATGTATATATCACTTATAATTTGCCTTACCAAATTATTGTATCGCCATCAAATTTACATAAATACCATTTCAATATTTCATGTCCTACTGCACCTATACATCACATGCACTCATGCTTACTAATGTTAGATGAACTAAATTCAACCAATTTATTATGTGCTGAGAATAATTGGGTCAAAGGCTCCTCTCTATCCGTCCTTCCTCAACTTATAGGATTAGCTCATGTTGTTTGGTTGATTTCACGATCTAACTATGTTTTGAGGATCCGACCGAAACCACGAGATTCCGATGATCTTGTACCGGCTTCGGACGGTGCCTCAACGTGATTAGGGCAAAATCCCGTTCCGTTCAAACCAGCATAGAAAAAAATTCGAATTCGCGTAATTGACAGCAGAGGAGAACAGCGACAACAAAAAATACGAGGAATCAATTAATCGAAAAGGTAGCTAAAAAGCAAAAACCCTAGTTTACCGAACGTGACCGAACAGTAAGAAAAGAATCAAAATTTTGTGTATAAATTCATCATTCGAAAACACTAAATTACTAGAATCGATTTTCACCTTCCTAATTCGAGCGATTTTGATACGACAGAGAAAATTCAGGACGAGCTTCACAGAGCAATTCTACTTGAACTTCGAATTCTTCGACTCTAAGATCTATTCCGCCTTCGTTTTCGTCGACCATTCTTTTTTTTCATCCATCGTCTGTTGTTCGCCCTTATATTTGAATAAGGGAAATGAATAACGAAGGTTATTGGTTGCGCATGGGCTTTGGACTGAATATGTATGAGGGTGAGGGTTATTTTATTTTTTAATATGGGAATTGCTACTTTCCGTTGATGCCACGTATACCTTTATCTACATGCTCAAAAGAAAGTTACCGTCATTTGATTTTTGTACGCAAGCACTTGTGTACATTAATAATTTTCTTAAATGTATAAGCCACTTCATTTTGCATTTAGAAGATATTTCGAAAGAGCCATAGGTAACAACCGTTATCACAAATTATCAATTAATAAAAACATTTATATACAATCATAGTTTATTATTTTCCATCATGAGAAAAGCGATCGACAATAAAGAATTGATTAGACCAGCAGTGACACGGTTTGCAACCCATTTCATCGCACTGGACTCTATTCATAAGCATAAAGATGACCTGAGAAGGATGATTGCTTTAAGAGAGCGGACATCAAGAGTTCTTAGACTCAATACTAAAGACAAAAGAAGAGCAAATATTGTCTCTATGCTAATTTATAACAACGCTTTTTGGACTGGTGTAATTCCACCATCCTTGTTTTTGAGCCACTGATGAAAGTTTTACGAATGGTAGATAGGGATGATAAAGCAGATATAAGATATCTTTATGAAACGATGGATCGAGCAAAGAAATCGATTAGAAAAATTGTTGTTGGAAGGCAATGCAAAAAAAAGATGGGATATAATAGATAAAAGATGGGAAAGACAGTTACATTGACCTCATCATGCGGCAGGTAGTTTGTTTTATCTTATCGTCATACGAACAGCGAAATATATAACATTTCAATAATATTTTAAATCTTTTTCATATATGTTATTTTATTAATTCCATCATTTAATACGAGGATGCAACAAACGTGGAGAATTATTAAACGGATTTAATAACGTCGTTGAAAGAATGGTGCCGAATATTGCAACACAGATTGAAATTGGAAAAGAGGTAAAACTAACGTATACAATAGTTACGTCAAACATTTAACGTTTAAGACATATTAAATATTTAACTTAATATCAACAGGTAGAAAGATATAGAATGAAAATTAGTGCATTTGTTTCTACAAAAGCATATGCAGCTGTAAAGACATGTTTTCCCGCTCAATGGTGGTCAATAATTGAAATAGAGGATGCTCTAAATTTAACACGTTTAACAATGTACATTTTAAGCCAAACAGTTTCATATTCAAATTGCAAAAGAAATTGTACTACATTTCAATGATCCATACAAAATTACGCAATAGAATAAAAATGAAAAATCTAGAAAAATTGCTATATATGCATTACAACATGAGATTAAGAGCAAAACATTCATGACGCCGCGATACTGAAAATTAGTTGATCGATCTGGATTATATATTTCAAGAAGAGGATCCATTAGCAGAATGGACTACTGAAGTTGAACCACCCTTGTTGGACGACGATCCTTGGATTATCAATACACTGAATGATACAGTCGCTGCTGTTGGTGGTATACCTGCACGAGTAACAATGAGTCAAAGCAATGAAAATAGTAGCAGCTTGTCAAATGATGATAATGGTAATGTTGGTAGAAGTGGTGTGATTTAACTCGTAACTATGGTATTGGATCTAGTGATGGTGAATTACATAGGCCAACTCAAACACATTCTAGGGGTGCAAGCGGCAATCCTAACCGAAGAGATAGTAATTTAAACGTTGAATGCGAACATCAACATGATTATGAGCATAATCCATATATTTTAAATGATCCACCAAGCTATATGCATTTTGCTTCTGACTATACTGGTGGTAACTCATATATGGAATAAACGAAACATATAGTGATATCTCGAGTGATCAAAATAATTAAGGTACAAATGCAACACAAAATGATGAATCATCGCCTTTTGATAATATGATGGCGACATTTATGAGTCCTGGACAAATGCAATATAGGTATCCATTATATTATATCACACAAGATAACGAAAAAAATTATGAAAACAATCCATATGTAACTCCGAGAAATAGTTTCTGGATGTAGTAGTGTTGTGTATATCATTATTATTTTGTTGTATACTATATCTTTATATGAGATTGCATCGTTTATCGTCACTTTTTCATTAAAAATACAGAAATTCAATGTTAGGATCGAAATCGAAACAAAAACCGAAACTGACGAAATTTTCGAAATCGTCCGAAATCAACAAAATTTCAAATGACCGAAACCGAGATCGAAACTGAGTTCTCGAACCATGGATCTAACCATGACTTTATCCTAAAAGTAAGGGTCTACATAGGGCTAATAATTATACTCAAGATATGCAAAGCCAAAATTGAGCAACATCAACAACTTCTAAATGTGACCAACATTCTGAATCGACAAGTATCAAGTTGAGAACAATATATAGAAAATGCCATAAAATTTGACACTCATAAAAAGTCAACCAAACTTCAATAGGCGATAAAAAACACAAAGTCTAAGGGTGTAGGTTTTGAAAATGTAATTTAGACCGAATAATATCTTGTCTTAGTAGACCGGAGATCTGTAATTTTGGATCCATTCACTTCAATTTGAGAACTCATCGGCTATAAGCAATGAAATTAACTTCGGGGGATTATCTATAAATCTATGACAAATTTGAATTGTGGAATTTTGGCATACATCCCACTTATGAAAAACCCAATCCTTAAAACATTCCTCCATTTTTATTCCAGTTCTTGTAATCAACATCATACAACTCCTAAATTTTGATTGCTTTTAATGTTCGATCACCATCCATCTTTGCATCAAAATCCACATCGAAAGTCATCCATTTAAGATCATTTGCTTAACATTTGTCGATGTTCCAAATTCTGATCGTATTTAAACACAATCGCTGATTCAGATCATCAAAGATGATGTTATGGTTTGGGAGTACCATTGATTGACGTCGCATCGAGAGCCACACTTGACGGCATCTTTCACTGCTTATACAGATGTCAAATTGGGTATCATTAATTTTAGCTCAAAAACTGGCAATAGCTGCACTATAATCAGGGCTGGCTTAAGTGGTTGGGTTGCCCTAGGCAACCTAAAATTTGGGAAAAAAAACCAGCTGAAATAATGTTGCCTCAGGCCAGATGAAAGGAAAAAACTGATAAAAATAAATAAAGCACGGAAATGAACCTCAGACTTCAACACTGGAAAGCTTGCCCACTACCAACGCACCAGCAGCAGCCATATGCTACAACATACAAAAGCATACTTAAAATATGACATTACTTTAAGCTTTTCTCTTCCGCGTTGCTCTCTATCCGGGGGGTTGCCCCGGCAGCCGCCTGTGTAACGACCCGAAATTTCCGAACCCGAAAATTCCAGATAGTTATGAAAAAGAAGAAAGAGATAGAAGAAGAAGAACAGAAACACCAAACATCTCACATTCGCAGCGGATAAAATATAATAATAAATAATAACAGTTTACAAAAGAATACTATATCTGTCGATTACATTTAATATACATCAGAGTTTTCACATTATATACAGTCACTTAATATTTACAATTATCATGACTCAGATTAACAATAATATAAATACAGCGGAATACTCTATACGATATCGCCATCCAGCTCGCCTCCTGAGCTCCAGAACGTACCTACCTGAAAATCTGTAATACTCGGTTTGACCCGAGCATTACATCAAAGTAACACCCGGGTCAGGCTGGAAACCAGCGTGAGTAAACCCATCTAACATGAAATACTAAAGCAAACAATTTATATAAAACCCGGGGTAACATATTTCAATTTTAACGCATTCACAATTTACTATAGACAACACTTTTTTCCACTCGTTAAATTTCTAAGTACCAAACTTAGATAAAATATTCCAATTTACTTGAATCATCTTATTCCAGCCATATTAACTTCACACATCAATTTATTTTTGATCCGAAGTGGTTTCGGGTGTTTTCCTAATACCCGATCCCGGTCTCCTCGGATCACACGTCATCCTAATCCCAATTATTCAAATGAAATACACAACATTTCATATCAGAGATATCAACATATTCAAAACATCCAATACCATTCAATTATCCATAACAAAACTTAATCACATACAAATCAATTCAATTGATTCTAATTGAATTTAAAACCTCAATCACCTAGATTACTTCATTTAACATTAATTCATTCCAAATCAATTAATTAGTCATCCCATCATTATTCATCTTAATTAATCGCCCTGGATTATTTTCCAATTAAATTCAAGTGAATATCTTTAATTCATCTCACTACGTTATTTATTCTTACCAAATTAATGAGTAATCTTTAATTATTTCACAAATTGATTAACCATAATTATTTGTCCAGTTCTTAATTACTTATATTAATTCATTTCTCATGGTTACTTTGATTAATTTATCTTAATTAATCAATCCTTAATTACAACGTTGATTGTATAAATTAATGATTTCTGATTATGTTTTGATTTATTCTAATCTAAATTAATTGCTTTAAATTCAACACCAAATGTTAATCATTCTCGATAAATCTCAATCTGTAATTAATTATTCTTTTATTTTCTTCATTAATAAATTAATTACTCCTTAATTAATTATCTTAATTAATCTCTTGACAAATTTCACAAAGTAATTATGTTTTATTAATTACATTAAGTAACTATTCATCACACCATCAATTAGTTATTCTGAATTACTTATACCTAGTTAATTAGCTTACAACTTAATTTATTATTTATTCAAATACCTTTTATTACTGAATTTAATATCCCAAATCATTAATTAATTGAATTAATTAATTAACCATTTTAATTACCTACAAATTTAATGAACCGCAAATCGTTACCATTATTTACTTTGGGAACATTTACTTATTGATGGTTTAAGTTTAAACAATTTAAAACCCGAATACTTTGAGTCAAGCAACAATTAACACAGGAATCAACCAAACCCAAATTTACCAAATCATCAGTGCACAACACATCAATTCAACCATTCAACCAATTATTTAAATTTCACCATTTAAATTTAAATAGAAACCCAACAGATTAAGATTTACTCACCTTTGCCTTTATTTGCAATCCACCCCAATATTGTCTTGGTTTCTCGATTTTTGACCTTGAATAAACATATTATGGTTTTATTAATATTTGTCTAATTGCACAGTTTATTATCCATTTTATAATTTTAACTAACCAGTAAATTATTTTAAGCTAATAAGTTGGGTTCAAACCAATGATTTATTTTTGAACAAATTTCCTTTTAATAAATTTTTTTTATATATAACTGAGATAAATCACATAACTTCAATAATTACGTAATTTGTACTAAACATATATCCTAATAAAAATAGTTCATATAAATTTCCATATTCTCTATATAAATATTTTCCTGTAAATCAATTTATATTGCCTTTAAAATTCTCATTCTCTAAATCTTATCAATAAATTATTTCCTGATTCTAGTCATAAATAAAATAAATAATTAAAAGTAACAGCCAAAAACCTTACCCAAATCACAAAGTCGCGCTTCATCACCGAAGAATGCAGAGTCACCTCGAGAATCACCGCCTCGAGCCCAAGCCAAAAACACAAGCACTGCTACCCTCGAGCCCTCTCCTCATCGGTGATCCCGACACTTCCCTGCCCGCTTGACTTCACGCGTGTGTACGCGGACCCATCACCATTGAGAAATCGCAACCTCGAGCTTCGAACGAGCATCATCATCGCGTCCCCAAAACGCAGCGAACCCTACCTCAACGCGAACTACTCCATCACCTCAAGTCGCCTTCATCTAGATCGATAGGGTTAGTTGATTATGGATTTGTGTCTTTCACCCGAAGGGAACGGCGATTTGTCCTTTTTTTTTTTTTTTTTTAATTTTACGGGTTTGATCTTCTGCCTTGAGAATAGAGAGAGAGGGAACGTGAATAAAATAAAGGAGGGTGGAAGCTTCTTGAACACGACATTGTAAAGGAAAAAAAATATCTTGCTAGTTAAATTTAATTATATTATAAAACTTCAAATCGTCCCGTTAAGCGCCAGTTAAAATCTGAACTCCTCTTAAGGAATGCCATGAGGTGATTATAAGGTTTTACTCGCATTCCGAACACGATGAAATATGAATCGGAACCTAATTCGATTGTATGCACGAGTTACAGAAGAAAAACGATCAGTTTAAAATTAAATCGATTAAAATAGTTTCTATGCGTTTTGAGCTGCCAGAGTCAAACGACAACTCCGATTGTTACGAAAATTGAAATCCGATAATAACTAACTATTACGGATCCAATGGAACTAGTCTCGTCGAATTCCGAGACTATGCCTCGGAAGGCTATTTTTAAATTCAATTTAAACGATATATTATTAAAATTGAACAAAATACTTTTTAAACTAGATTTCAATTATCTTATTATCTTCAGTATCATCGTTATAAATTTTATAAGCCTTCAAAATATTTTTAATAGGCTTAAAATTCCATATTCAACATCTTACCCAATTTTCAATTATAAAAATTCAATATTTAAACTATACAATTCATTGATTTCATTATCAAGTAAATATTGATATCTTAAATTCAAGTTAAAGTTAACTTTTAAATAGTTTATAATCAATTAATTATTCCAATTTAATTTGTCAAAACTTCCGGGTCGTCACATTCCTCCCCCCTTAAAAGAATTTCGTTCCCGAAATTACTAGATAGGAAGAATGGTCCAATACCCGTTTACCTTTTCCCAAAATTCCCAGTTCAACATCCTACCAACTATCTTTTATTAAAGACCCACTATCAGTTGGTACTAACTTTCCAAACTCTTCCACAGTTTCTCAACAATACTCTTTTCCTCAAATATTCAAATTTCAATTTAAAACCAAATTTTGAAATTATCAAAATTTTCTCAAAATTTTTCTATCTCCCTAAATTTCCGAATTTTTTTGCCAGCGTCTCCTTTGCGCGGCTAGCTCGGTACTACTACAAAAGGCCTCTACGGGCTCCCAAATTCCAAAAAGAAAACAAAAGCCAAGTGCCTACATCAAAAACCCAATCCAATTTCATACAGAAATTTAAATACATACATTTTTGTCGGGCAATTCAAATTTATCTTTTGGAACCAAATCCAATTTCTTTTCTCTTTAATACCTGCATATCTCACTTAGCAACAATATCCAATTGCAACCTTACAAATCATTTTATACATTCTCATATATAGGTTTTCACATATACTGCTATTCAATTTTGTTGTTCCTGTTTTCATATGAATTCAATTTTATTTCGATTTCTAATATTGAATTTTATCTTCCATTAAAACTGATTCATGTTAGTTTCATTTACTAGTTTACTTTAATTTCCAATTTGAAATTGTTTTGTCGTTAACCAATTTTCCAAAAAATTTCTAACTCCCAAAATTTCTGGAAATTTTTTGTAGAGTCTCCTTTGTACGGAGGAGCTTTTGCAATTTGACAAAAGATATAAATATGTATACATCGACCCACACGGTCGGAAAAAGCAAAAACAGTTGATATTTCCTATTTTAATTGCGTAGGCGTACCTTTATTTAGCTTTTAAGCAAGCAGCTTATTTATTTTAGCAATTAGCATACCCCAAATCTAGCCAAACGGCTTCCCTGTACCTGTACTTACTCAGTTTAAATATGTAAGTGCCATATACAGAGTATTTATCAGCATTTCATTTACTTTAATAACAAAACACAAGCGTTTCACTTATATTCAATAGCTAAACACATATATCATAAGTAACAAGCACCAAAACGCTTTCCATAAGCGATTTATATAACTTTTAAGCTAATTCAATTGCTTTCAATCAATTTATAAGCCATTTTATTCAATTTCAATGGTTTACAACTCAATTTCTTACATGCCATCGATTTTTAATCCAAATAAGCTCATATTCACTTCAAATGATTCAAAATCAATTTCATTAAATCTCTATCAACTCATAGTATTTTTAATTACTTTGGTTTACGCCAAACAACAATTATTGTTATGCAATCTCGACGATATTCGCTTAATAGAGTATCTATTTTAGTTTATAACTACTTCAAATTAATTTCAACTCATTCTGAATTTAATTCCATTCCATTTCTAAACTATCTACCAACCATTCATTGCATTTCATTTAATTTCTGCATTAAATTCATGCAAAACAATTTATTAAGCTTGGCACATTCAAACTTATAAATTAATGACCATTTCCAAATTAAGTTAACCCAAGCTTCTATTTAATTTATCTTCTCAATTTATCAAAATAATATCCAACCACAAACCGAATTCACTTATACTTCAAATTATTATACCACCAAATTAAGTTCAGTCTGATAATCCAATTCAAATCACAGCTTTGATTTAGTTTTTATTCAATCAGACTTCATCCATTTATTATTTAACTCAATTATCCTGTTTTAAATTTTTAATTTACTTACTTAATTCGTTATCGAATTTATTTTATTAATACAAGGCCACTCTCAATTTATTTCTATTCACTTGGGTTTTGTTTTGCAACTCAAAACATTGCTATTATAATCACTTTTCTTATATCCAAATTTCTTGCAAATTTCATTAAACCTTATTCAAATCACCCTTGAATTTTATTTGTAGCTCAAACCATCACATTTTCAATCCAACTCTATTTTATTTTTATTTTACAACATCTCTTCTTATTTAATTCATTATCAAATCCAAGTCGAATCCTATTTACAATTTGAATTCATTACCAAATATTATTAATTTACAATCCATTTGTTTACCCAACTTAAATTTTATTAACATACACTATAAATAATTTATTTAACTGACTGGTTTACTTTCACTTTTAATTCAATATTCGATTTCCTTTAATTGTAAAGAATCACTTCATTAAATTTTCTCGAGTTTTAATTTTATAATTTCAGTTTGGATTTCCTTTGATTTCCAAAATCCCAACACCTTAATTTTAAAATTTTAGAAAAACCTTTAAAGTCACATAATACTATTAAAATAACTCTTTATAAAAATACCTTTTTAATAACTCGATGTCTCAACCAGTCCATCCTTGTTCTCACAGAAATTCAGTCATACGTTGATCAGGCGTAGGATCGAAAATCTATAAGTACTTGACAAACTCGTTTTCAACATCCAGTGAAAATACTTGGAAAATAATTTTATTGAAAATATAGAAAACAGTTTTTGAAAATAGAGGAAATATCTTTGGTGATAATGCCCTGAGAATCATCACCCCCATCCATGGTCGCAGTTAACCCGATGGTTACGTTGTCATCCCGACAAAATCCACAGATAACTGTAGGCCTCCGCGCCCCACGATTACACCATGGAACCCACGACAGATCGCAGCTACAACTGGGGTTACGTAGCTATCACAGCAAAAACCCATATAACTGTAGGCATCAACGCCATCGAATTTCGCTGCCAAAAATGAAACTTCTCCACTCTACTTGACCATAGATCGCAGTCTACCGATGTTGCGTTGCCTTCCCGGCAAAATCAAGTATAGACCGTTGACACTCATCCTCCACACAATTTTCGCTATGGTCCCCACAGTAGATCGCAGTGACATCGAGTTACACTGTCGTCACAGCATAACCCAAATGCCTCTGTAGGCATCAACGTCATCGACTTACGTTACCTAATAATCCTCAGAAACTAGTTTTTGTCCGGACTCCTCACAGGATCAACTTTAGAATCCCCTGGGCTCAAGGCAGCACCACCCGGTGGCACTCCTGAGAAGTTCATTTCAAGGGAGCGCCTTTTTCCCCAGAGCAATCATCAAAACACTTTATACTATACATATAGTATCTTCAAATCATACATCTAGTATGATATCATACAAAGCTCCTTTACACAAAATCGATTATCCCAAAATCGATAATTCTCAAACTAGGCTTTCCAAATTCAATATTGATTTTACCCAAAAATCAAAAGCATTTCCAAATCCAAAGGTTCTCAAAACCTTTTTTCCAAAATCCTCATAAGATCCTTTATATATATACAGATATATTTTTTTAAACTTTGGATCACTTTAAACTCGTATAAAATTCCTTTTATACTTCAAACACTTCCAAAATCCTTTTTCTTCCACCACTAGATTCAACAAAGGGGTTTCATCTTAAATAAAACAAAGATATATAACCTTGTTTATTCAAAATCAAATATTCCAATTTGATTACTCTTTTCTATCAATTTCTTTCCATTCACTTATCCACCTTTTCATTAATCCCCATTTGGATTATCCCTTCAATTCCTATCTCAGTTGGGTATTAAATCCATAACAGTTTGAACTCCGACCGGTTTATATTTAGAAAATAGCTTGAAAAGTTTAAAAATAGATAAGTAGTTGAAAAATAATTAATAGTTGAAAAATAATTAATAGTTTGCAAAATAGCTTTAAAATAGTTAACTAATTGTAAAATAGGTGAAAAATAGTTAAATAGCTTCAAAAATAATTGTAAAACAAGTATAAAATAATTTTGCTTTAAGAAAGAAAATAAGTTTATATGAAAACAATTTATATTGAAAATAGCCAAGAGTCAAACTGTTCACTTCCCCAACAATTCAATTTAAATTTCCATTTAAATTGACTCAATTCCAGCTTGAATAACTTCAATTATTATTAAATTTATTTAATCCCAATTCAAGTTGAATCAACCCTGATTCCTTTCCCAATTTAAATCAAATCTATTAAATTTCAATCATGTTCAACTTATATTAAAATTTCAAATTATTCCAATCAATGTGAATTATAATCAATCGAACCCATTTCAAATTCAAATCATTTAAATATAATTCAATTCAATTTCCCATTAAAATTCTTAAACTTATACATCTTCAATCACCAATTCAATTAATTCAAACCAAATTAAATTTTGAACTAATTCAATTTTAATCTTGAATTTAAACTACCTCGAATTATATCAATTCGAGTTAAATTCTCAAAGGTTGGTTTAACTCTTTAACCAAATCAACTTTTATTTAAAGTTTTTAAACAATTTAATTTTGAGCCCAATTCTCAAAATTTTCATTCTATATTATCTTTACTTATGTATTTCAAGGTTCAAATAAGAGTTCAATGTTATTTTATTTTAAGAATTTAATTTATTACTCAATTTTATCTTCCAGCTTGAAGCCAGTTCTTAAACAAGTTTAATTTACAAACTCAATTATTCAAATTTATTTTATTTATACAAAACCATTCTCAATTTAAAGATTTTTATCAACAATAGGATGATAACATACAATTTATTCTAAAACATCCATCCATTTTCAATTTTCAAACCTCAAACCCGTTTTGAGATTACACAAATTCCAATTTAAATCAACCATTTAACTTTCCAAGTTAAATTCTAATTTCATCTTAAAATCTTCAATCCAAGTTGTTTATTCAACTTACTTAACTTTCCCCAAGTTAAATTCAATTTACTTAATTCAGTCAACCTCATCCTCACATTGAATCCCCACTTCAACTTCAAATCAAATTCTATTTGATCTTTAAACTCGTACAACTTTAATTATAATTTAAATTTTACAATTTCTATTTATAATCAATTACATTCACATTTTGCTTTTAACTCGAAATTATACGTTTTATTTAGCAAATATTTTTTTATTATTCCCTAAACATTTTAATCAAGATCCCAGAGTTTAAACAAATTTCCAAAATTTCAATGTTACCTTAGAATTCAACTATATCCAAAATTCTTTGGCAAATTCAATTACCCCTTTGAACTTCAAACCAAACCCAGTTCGCAAACAATTCCAATTTAAAACAATTTGGTAGCAATTTCACTTTTAGAAACTCGAAAATGAACATCGATGATGCTGCAGTCATCACCGACGTTATTTTCCAGTGACCGAAAGAGTCCAATGCTTTTCTCTCTTTAAAAACATTACCAAATATTTTTGATTTCAAATTTTCCAGATTTCCAATTCAACACCAAAAATATTTTTGAAATAATACTATTATTTCTCCAAAACATTTGGGAACCGCTTTCAAATCCAAAGGAAATTTAAAGTTTTCCAAAAATTCCAAATTCCCAATCCATCCAATTCATATTTAAACATTACTCTGGAATTTCATCTTACCTTATTTTCAAATATTCTCTGGAATTCTATTTCAAATTATAATCTCATTTATTTATGAAGTTTATTTCAATTTATAATCACATTTACAATCTATATTTCAAATTCCATTTTGTTATATAAGTTAATTCTTCAACTTTGGTTATAAGTTTCAATTTGGTCGTATTTTATATTACTTCTTAACTTCATTCCAATAATTTAACAACCATCCACCTTAATATTCATTGCTTTATATATCAAACTTTACTTTTATATAAAATCATTTAAAACTCTTATATAAGCAAATAACAAGTACGCTCTCTCATATATATATACACTCAACTCATTCTAGGGTATTATTGACCCAATCCTTAATGAGTACACCCACCAGAGCCAATGTTCTCGCTTAACCTTTTAGCTCTGATACCAAATGTAACGACCCGAAATTTCCGAACCCGAAAATTCCAGATAGTTATGAAAAAGAAGAAAGAGATTGAAGAAGAAGAACAGAAACACCAAACATCTCACATTCGCAGCGGATAAAATATAATAATAAATAATAACAGTTTACAAAAGAATACTATATCTGTCGATTACATTTAATATACATCAGAGTTTTCACATTATATACAGTCACTGAATATTTACAATTATCATGACTCAGATTAACAATAATATAAATACAACAGAATACTCTATACGATATCGCCATCCAGCTCGCCTCCTGAGCTCCAGAACGTACCTACCTGAAAATCTGTAATACTCGGTCTGACCCAAGCATTACATCAAAGTAACACCCGGGTCAGGCTGGAAACCAGCATGAGTAAACCCATCTAACATGAAATACTAAAGCAAACAATTTATATAAAACCCGGGGTAACATATTTCAATTTTAACGCATTTACAATTTACTATAGACAACACTTTTTTCCACTCGTTAAATTTCTAAGTACCAAACTTAGATAAAATATTCCAATTTACTTGAATCATCTTATTCCAGCCATATTAACTTCACACATCAATTTATTTTTGATCCGAAGTGGTTTCGGGTGTTTTCCTAATACCCGATCTCAGTCTCCTCGGATCACACGTCATCCTAATCCCAATTATTCAAATGAAATACACACATTTCATATCAGAGATATCAACATATTCAAAACATCCAATACCATTCAATTATCCATAACAAAACTTAATCACATACAAATCAATTCAATTGATTCTAATTGAATTTCAAACCTCAATCACCTGGATTACTTCATTTAACATTAATTCATTCCAAATCAATTAATTAGTCATCCCATCATTATTCATCTTAATTAATCGCCCTGGATTATTTTCCAATTAAATTCAAGTGAATATCTTTAATTCATCTCACTACGTTATTTATTCTTACCAAATTAATGAGTAATCTTTAATTATTTCACAAATTGATTAACCATAATTATTTGTCCAGTTCTTAGTTACTTATATTAATTCATTTCTCATGGTTACTTTGATTAATTTATCTTAATTAATCAATCCTTAATTACAACGTTGATTTTATAAATTAATGATTTCTGATTATGTTTTGATTTATTCTAATCTAAATTAATTGCTTTAAATTCAACACCAAATGTTAATCATTCTCGATAAATCTCAATCTGTAATTAATTATTCTTTTATTTTCTTCATTAATAAATTAATTACTCCTTAATTAATTATCTTAATTAATCTCTTGACAAATTTCACAAAGTAATTATGTTTTATTAATTACATTAAGTAACTATTCATCACACCATCAATTAGTTATTCTGAATTACTTATACCTAGTTAATTAGCTTACAACTTAATTTATTATTTATTCAAATACCTTTTATTACTGAATTTAATATCCCAAATCATTAATTAATTGAATTAATTAATTAACCATTTTAATTACCTACAAATTTAATGAACCGCAAATCGTTACCATTATTTACTTTGGGAACATTTACTTATTGATGGTTTAAGTTTAAACAATTTAAAACCCGAATACTTCGAGTCAAGCAACAATTAACACAGGAATCAACCAAACCCAAATTTACCAAATCATCAGTGCACAACACATCAATTCAACCATTCAACCAATTATTTAAATTTCACCATTTAAATTTAAACAGAAACCCAACAGATTGAGATTTACTCACCTTTGCCTTTATTTGCAATCCACCCCAATATTGCCTTGGTTTCTCGGTTTTTGACCTTGAATAAACATATTATGGTTTTATTAATATTTGTCTAATTGCACAGTTTATTATCCATTTTATAATTTTAACTAACCAGTAAATTATTTTAAGCTAATAAGTTGGGTTCAAACCAATGATTTATTTTTGAACAAATTTCCTTTTAATAATTTTTTTTATATATAACTGAGATAAATCACATAACTTCAATAATTACGTAATTTGTACTAAACATATATCCTAATAAAAATAGTTCATATAAATTTCCATAGTCTCTATATAAATATTTTCCTGTAAATCAATTTATATTGCCTTTAAAATTCTCATTCTCTAAATCTTATCAATAAATTATTTCCTGATTCTAGTCATAAATAAAATAAATAATTAAAAGTAACAGCCAAAAACCTTACCCAAATCACAAAGTCGCGCTTCCTCGCCGAAGAATGCAGAGTCACCTCGAGAATCACCGCCTCGAGCCCAAGCCAAAAACACGAGCACTGCTACCCTCGAGCCCTCTCCTCATCGGTGATCTCGACACTTCCCTGCCCAACTGACTTCACGCGCGCGTACGCGGACCCATCACCATTGAGAAATCGCAACCTCGAGCTTCGAACGAGCATCATCATCGCGTCCCCAAAACGCAGCGAACCCTACCTCAGCGCGAACTACTCCATCACCTCAAGTCGCCTTCATCTAGATCGATAGGGTTAGTTGATTATGGATTTGTGGCTTTCACCCGAAGGGAACGGCGATTTGTCCCTTCTTCTTTTTTTTATTTTTAATTTTACGGGTTCGATCTTCTGCCTTGAGAATAGAGAGAGAGGAAACGTGAATAAAATAAAGGAGGGTGGAAGCTTCTTGAACACGACATTGTAAAGGAAAAAAAATATCTTGCTAGTTAAATTTAATTATATTATAAAACTTCAAATCGTCCCGTTAAGCGCCAGTTAAAATCTGAACTCCTCTTAAGGAATGTCATGAGGCGATTATAAGGTTTTACTCGCGTTCCGAACACGATGAAATATGAATCGGAACCTAATTTGATCGTATGCACGAGTTACAGAAGAAAAACGATCAGTTTAAAATTAAATCGATTAAAATAGTTTCTATGCGTTTCGAGCTGCCAGAGTCAAACGACAACTCCGATTGTTACGAAAATTGAAATCCGATAATAACTAACTATTACGGATCCAATGAAACTGGTCTCGTCGAATTCCGAGACTGTGCCTCGGAAGGCTATTTTTAAATTCAATTTAAACGATATATTATTAAAATTAAACAAATTACTTTTTAAACTAGATTTTAATTATCTTATTATCTTCAGTATCATCGTTATAAATTTTATAAGCCTTCAAATTATTTTTAATAGACTTAGAATTCCATATTCAACATCTTACCCAATTTTCAATTATAAAAATTAAATATTTAAACTATACAATTCATTGATTTCATTATCAAGTAAATATTGATATCTTGAATTCAAGTTAAAGTTAACTTTTAAATAGTGTATAATTAATTAATTATTCCAATTTAATTTATCAAAACTTCCGGGTCGTCAGGCTCGCCTAGCCCTAAAACCGGGCCTTACTGTAATCATATTTTGTGGAAACATGGTTGTTGTCACATATCACTCGTGTATTTGCATTGCAAAAATATAAGCATTGTTACTGCATAACGACAAACGCCGACCTTTAGCTTGTATTGTTTTCACAAGAGAAAAGGAAAAATATGAAATAATCTTTTTATATATATAAATTTAAGCTAAAATTCATGTTTAACTTCCTAGTTTATTTTTTAGGGTTTAAGAAGTGAAATCATCCCCATAATATCGAGCAAGTGTATATCGTAAAACAAGATGCTGAATCGATTAGCAATGGTTCGCTCTTCTAGACTTGCTTCTCGGATAATCAATCCTCAGTTTTTGATTCCTTCTCGAAGCTTCCTTGATCTCCATAAGGTATTGTAATTTTCAATTCATTTTTGGAACATAGCTTAAATTTTTTGCAATTTATGAATTTTTTTGGGTAATTTCTCAGATGGTAAACAAGGAGGCGATAAAAAAAGAAAGGGCTAGACTGTAAGTTTTTGGATTCTTTACCGTGACTCTATAGCAAATTTAATGTTAGTGCTTCAGTCTTTGAGTACATTGGTAGTAGTTAGCATCAGTGAGCTGGTTCTTGTCAGTTCAATCAACATATAAAATCATAATTATCTTAATTTCTCAATATTGTATATGAGCTTTGTTATATTTATTAGGCGGTGTAACTAGCATTCATGTCTCTCTCTCTCTCTCTTTTTTTTTTTTTTTCTTGTTTTGATAAAAGAGTGGTTCTCTTAGGAGGAGAGCACTCATAACTAGCATCCATTTTTTTTTAAGATTTAATGTATGCATATTTTATGTAGGAACTTGTTGCACTACAATTTATCTTATATTTACTTTAAGACATATTATCTTGTATTTACTTTGAGACTTATATCTCTGTTGCACTGAGTTTACATGCCTGGCATTTAAACAGTGCTGATGAGATGAGCAGAGGATATTTTGCGGATATGGCAGAGATTCGTATACATGGTGGCAAGGTATGCAATTATTTGAGACCTTGCCTACTATTAAAACATTTATATCGACATTCATATTTGTATGAAATATTATTCAGTTCTAATCGCTGGTTGTATTTTTATTTTATTTCAATTTGTTTTGTGGAAACATCACACTCTAATAATTCCCAACAAGAGGTCTGCTGTAATGGCCAATATAGAGTTTGTGGATGCATAGACATAAGCATCATGTCTACAAGATGGGAATACATGGTGTGAGTTTTATCCATTTTTCAAAAACCTAGAAAAAACATACCCCTCTCCCAAAGTTAAAAAAATCCAACGGTTGTTTGTGCAACTACAGAATGCTACTGCACTTCTCTCACTCTTTGCTTAAATATACATTTCCCTGCAAATTTCATACGTTTTTCATATCCTACTCAATATTTCATAAATTTGACTTTTACACTTCCAATGTCGAACGCAAAACCAAAGGGGAAAAAATCCAACAAACTCTACACATTCGAATATTCAACCACGATCTTCTAGTCATAATCCCAATTTCAATATTTCTACCCTCACCAACCAAATTTCTATGAAAACCAGTTTTACTCTCAACAACCATATCCAGTGAATGAACCCAATTTAAATTCCTCAAACCTTGCTTATTGACAACAATTTCAACAAACAAAAACATATGTAGAAATTTATTTGTTAGTTCGAGACAAACCAAGCAATGAAATAGAGTAAATTTGAAGCCACTCTAGAATATGTTGGTAGCACTACAATTTCATATGGAGGTATAAGTTGAAACTCCACATGTGACGTGGTGGTTGACACAATGTTGATAGTAAAGTAAGAGATAGTCCAACAAAGTTTAATATGACTGAATCGCCAAATGATGATGCTGAGACTTACATTAATTCATCTTGCAAACGATCGGTTATAAAAGAGCTTGAAGTGTTCTGTTTACGCTTGCTTGAAAATTCGATAGATCCAAACGAAGTAATTAACCAAATTGAATTCATCTTCTGGGATTTGGTTAAAAACTTTTTAACGATTTAAGTTCTCAAATATACTAAGAAGCCGCGAGTCAGAGAAAATGTAATGGCGGAAAGTGAACACAACTTGCTAGAAAAATTGTGTCAAATAATCTCTAATTTTCAAGCAAAATAGCAAAGCAACGTCGTCGAACTTGATGTGGTCATTGATAACTTTTTAATTCTGGTATCTTTTGCATTTTAGAGATAATTTTATTAAGAACCGTGGTTCACTTAATCTATAAGTCTACAACTGTACTATGATATACTTCTGAAAGAGAACAAAATGGATCAATGTAAATTAGGAACGGAATATCATGCGATTGTGTGATGAACTTTGATTCGATTGATATAAGTTCCAAAACAAATGAAAGTCCACTAATCTACTTTGGAGGGAACACTCGACCATAAAGGGGAAGCATAAAGCAAGGCAAGATGCTGAGGTGAATACGAAGATTGATGTAGTTGCATAATCTATGACTTCGTTTCAAAAGATGTTCATGATAGAGAAGCTAAGAAAACATTAAAGAGTGGAAAATGAATGAAAATAAATTGCAGATAATACAAAGAGAAAGAACAAAGAGAAGTAACTCAACTTAGTTTCATGGATGCACAAAGTGGTCGACATAAAGAAGTTCAAGATGTCATTGATGAAACAATGGATGCTACTAAGGAAGCAGTGAAAATTACTTTTTTCGGTACAAACCTCATCCCTCTACCTTCAATGCAACTAAAGTTTCTATTGGAAAATATGAAAGAAATCGCTAAAGGTTGATGTTGTTGAGTAGTTTGTTATATCTTGAAGTTGTTGAGTGGTTTAAAGTTGTTTGTGGTTTTAATATCAATTATCTTTATTTGTGTATCTATATTGATTATTTCTTTATGATTTTAGTATTGGTTATCCTTTTTAGCTCTCATGTTTATCGATTATTTGTTCTATCCGCATTGGTCATCTTTTTTTTATCTAACTGTATTATATGAGTTTTTCTTTGTACAAAATTTTGTTCGATATAAACATCATGGTCATAGTCACAAAAAAGATCACAACTGCATAATAAGAAAGCACAAATGCATAGTAAATAATGATTAATGTTTGAAGCACTAAACGTTTGTAGTATGATGGTAATAACAAGCACGTAATCAGTAAATATACAATCAATGAACGTATGTATGATATTTAACACTGACATAATCATCATTGAATAAAAATATTTATTAATAATTGGAATTGGAATATAAACATAATTTTCTGGTCCGTCCACAAGGCTCCAAATATGCTCTTATCTATACTATAATATTATTATTGAGTTAGATTTCAAGAGCACACATGCCTCCTTCATATTTTGGAAAATGAACAGTCACGTTTTTAATTTCTTTCTATTCCAAACTTTGAAATGTGATAACTTTTTCTACATTAATTGGATTTAAGAATCGATTTCACTATTAAATTTCAAATTTAATATGCTTTCCAATGATATCCATTGTTGATAGCTAAAAATAAAATTTTAAAAATCATAGTTTCCGAATTATTCATATTATTAAAGTTATTAAATCTGTTTGACTTTATTTCTTTTAACTAATCTATGTCGTTGATTGTTTTGAAAATTTTCAGCCTCTGATTCTACTTTCACAAATTACAGTCAAGTCTGGTGAAATCCAACATTACCCAAATATAGCAACAATGTTAGATGGAATTAGAAATGGAACCAGAAAGCTCAAAAACATTAAATACAATTATATGCTTCTTATTATATTGAATTTTCTTTGACTGTAAAAGAAATACAATGATATTCTTCACCTTAAAATAAATATTGTTGAACAATGGTTGTTAGTTTCAACACTTCAGACATAAAATATGTATATTTTAAATTTAGCATATTTTTCACAAGAATCGTTCAAAATAGAAATAAACCTCTTTATCCTCTAATCTTATCACTCTACAATAATATGATCTGCATAATATGTTCCTAGACATAGTCAGTTATGGAATCATCATCAACACTTGCGTTCTCATGATTCATGTCAACGTTGCTTTTGGCATTTTTGGATCAATGGTCAAGTGTAAACCAAATGTTGTTACCTGCACTACTCTTATAGATAGTTATTACCGAAGCAGTAAATGGAATTAACGACATCAAGTATTAAAGGAAATGATTGATAAATGTATCTCATCAAATGAAGTTACATATAATACAACTGATGCATGGAGCAACAGCTGATGCACACAATAAATTTATATGTGTATAATTTATCTATGTATTGTGTGGAAATTTTATATTTGAAATCATTTTTTTCGATATTTTGCAATTGTTTATCAAGCATTAGCACTATCTGCATTACTGTTTTCAAAAATTTATACACAAGTTTTAGACGAAATGCAAACTTATTTGAAAATTGATAAAAAAAGATCACTATTTCTTAATCAATGAACCATATAAATCATTTAAACATGTTATGATGATAAAAGTTGAGTGCGGTCCGTATGCGAAGCACGGGTTCGCACTAGTATGCAAATAAAAAGTTAGGGGCTCGAATCCCACTGAAAAGAAAAGCTGACATTTATTTTCAAATGGAAACTTTGACATGTAAAGGAGGTTATAAGTTTGAATCTCAATTTCAACAAAAAAGTACATATTTTTTTCTTTATATTTTCCAATTTATGTTTATCAAAAATGTAGAAAAAAAAAACAAAAATTAATAATTTGACATCATCGCAAGCATCAACTTATCTATACCATGATGTCATCATTTTCAACTCTAGGTCTATACCGATCCTCATCTGTACTCAACTCTTGATTATGTTGCTTGTACCGTTCCATACTCCATCTATGCTACTTTAAACTACATTCATGCTCGTTTGATAGACGCTTGAAATCATCTATGGTTTTCAAACATGTTATGTACTGGATGCAGCAGTCACCAGTCAAAAATTGAAACAAATTCTAACTATATTGTAATCTAGATATTGCAGTGTGTGATATCAAAGGACGTCAAAATAACGATTGCCTCCTTGTACAACAGATGTTGTGATTGTTCAATCATATGATAACATTTGAGCATCATCACAAGTATCATATCTTTGAATTAAAGCATCGTATCTTTAAGTTAGTTATGATAAATCATCAATGGCCAGAGATATTAATACCGAATGAAAACAGATTATTCAACTACATCGGTACTTGTTGGACGTATGATGTATTTGTGAATGGAGTGAAAACATTTTTTTTTTAAATTGCGTACTTTGATGGCAATAAATGTTAGCACGACAAGTCTCAGATAGTATACAACATACTACATGTCAATACATGTTCGAATCATGTTATGCAAGTTTCGAATCCGTGAACTCTCACACCAAAGTCGAAGCGTTTAATCACTAGGACAGTGGTGATAGTCAGAGTGAAAACATTATTATAATAGATCATAATCATTTGAAGACTTAGGTTTCTCCCTAAATATAATTTGAATGGAACACTAAATCCGATTGTTAATACACCCTAAAAAAGGTGTATCAAGTAAATTGGCACAAACACCACTCTCTGAGATATCGTAAATAAATAATTGGTCGTAGAAGGAGAAGCAACCAATAGAAAATGTGTCAAAAATTCAGCTTGATGTGTCAAAGCCACTCTCAAATAAGTAGACTTTGCATACGATTGCCAAATGATTGGTCCTCAAGTGGTACACAACTTTATCTAAGTTCACGCGGCAACAGATATTAATCTAGCATTAGCTCTCTATATCGGTTCTTTAGAGTTTTTCCTATCACCTGGGTATAAGCGCTACCCTTGTGAATCTCGTGTGATAAGAGTCCGGTTATGAGCATATATTTTTTGATAATAAGAGCGATGTTGTATTCAAGTAGAGTATTCACTTTGATGTCTCAAGGTTCGAACATATGGCCTTTAGGTTCTCTCAGCCTACAGTGTCATATCACTGGCCACTTGAGCTAGTGGTCCTTGACGGTTATGAGCATACTTGATATCAAAACTCTAGATATGATGCATGCTATTGAAGTACATTCATATACGCTGTTGCTACTAAAAACGTTGTTATAGCAGACACCCCTGCTACCTTATCTTGGTTTGATAAAATCGGAATTTCAAAGTTTTTTTAATCCTTGCAAACTACCATACGTTCACCAATTACTTTCTTTGGTGTTGACGGTTCTTGAATGGGTTCCAAAATCATTCATCGAGCAAACTCTTCCAACATGTTATGTGGCCCGAAAAAGAAAAAAAATCGCCTGAAGATGTCCTTGCCCTGATATTGAATGCTAATGGAGAAATCCCTTTCGTCTCTGAAAATACAAATAAGACGAAAAATAGCGCAGATTTGATTGGAACGTTTTCACTTTATGTGACAACATTGCTCGCCGTCATTGAATTCATGAACCATGTTTGTTGCTTTAAGTATTACTATGCAACTCGGTAAAGTTGAATATATGAAATTTATGAACGACGACTAGCACAAAGTTGGTTGCTGGTAGAGGTTGAAAATGTGGGAGCACAGGAAAAGGTTTTATAGTTTCTAAACGGCGGCACATGGAAATGAGTGGACATGATCCATAGTAAGTTCATATTCTCATATATTATTTCATGTATTTGTAAATCTGCATATTTTTTCAGCAAGTTGTATCAGTATTATTATAATGTATCTTTATAATATAATTAATAAATATATTTATATGCTGTTAAATTATTCATTAAGCATAAATTAATAGCTTTAATCATTTGCTCCGCTCAAGTGCACCCAAATGCAATACTCCATCCAAACACATTACCCCGCTCAGTTCCTTCTCCTTTTCTAACTGCACTCAAATACCCCTTTTGCTAGCTCCTTTGGATTCATGCCGAACACACCATTAGCCTTTGCACAGTAGCTTGCAGGCCCTTCAGGACCTGTTTCTCCTTCCGTCTGCAATCTTAACAATTTGTGCCCATGTCCTTTTCACCTCAGCCAACTCAAAATTTTCAAGACTAAAATCTCTGCATTCTCCAACTTTCATGCTGTACTTCTGGGTTTGACAATGCACAATAGGCTGCAGTGGTCCAGCTGTGGGCTTTGGGAAAACTTTTAACTGTTTTTTCTGTATAGGCATAGCAACCTTCTCCTGGTTTCTCTAGCAGGTTGATCAAACCATGTTTTCACATAATCTAGCCAGTGTTTTTTGAAGCGACTATTTGGCACAACATTATCATGCGTCATTCTTTCACCTTCCGTCTCAAGATGATAACCTTACTTGTCTGAATTTGTTGTACTGTTATCAGTAGAATGAAATACAGTGGAGTAATGAATCTGTTTGTAATATAGAAGAAAACACTATGTCATCCACTAAACTTTGGTTAGACTTGAAATATCCTTCTTTGATCTTTAAACGTTTTCAGTTATATCCAAACTCAATCCAAATCCCTTCATTGTTGTACTAACAACACATCACTGATCCCATCCCCCTTTCTCTTTCATTTAAGTAGCAGAAATCTCCTGATAGTTTCTACAGTTTGTAGTCTGAAACCAACCATTACGATGTTATTCTGTAACATTATCAGTTTCTTCTATAATTTTAACTTTGCAAACGCATTGTATGTGATAAACCCTTGTGATGTCATATTTATTAGATCAACAAAATAACATATTATCGGTATGCTTGGAATATTTCTGTACTGGTTCGAATGAATCAGTGTAAAACACAGATTTGCCATTTAGTACTAGAATTCTAATAATAAAATCTTATTGCATGCAGATTGCTATGGCAAATGAAATTCTTATTCCATCAGGGGAAGCAATCAAATTTCCTGATTTGACAGTAAAATTGTCTGATGATAGCAGTTTGCATTTACCAATTGTATCTACACAAAGTGCTACAAATAACAATGCTAAATCCACTCCTGCTGCCTCATTGTTGTGCCTTTCCTTCAGAGCAAGTTCACAGGCATGTCATTCTATTAGTTGACATGCACATAATGTTTCTTCTTCAAAATATAAAAACAGTCCTTTATCCATAGAAGGAATCTGAGTAAAAAGCGTGAAATTTTTATAATTGATTATCGAACCTTTTATGCTTACATACAAAATGTGAAATTGTTATATTTAGATACAAGACAAAATGTCACATTTTGTCTGGTTGCACTTTTTATTTTAACCATCTGGAAACATATATGTTTATATTTTAGAGACTTGTAATACGAATGACTAAAATAGCTATTGCTATTGAAAGTTACCATCTGTATGCAGCTGGACTCTTCATAGCACTTAATTGTAATGTCTTGGACACATTTTTATCTCATTGAGCTACTCACCTACCTTCTTACTTGTTTCACCCTTTTACATTAAATGATTACACTGTTTTGTTCTTAACAATTATATTGTAGTGCTATTGAAACTGTTTGTAACTGTTATAACTTAAATATTTGATACTTTGGTAAACAGACAATGGTTGAATCATGGACTGTTCCTTTTTTGGACACTTTTAACTCTTCAGAAGTACAAGCATATGAGGTGACGACAGTAACTAATTTACTTCTATATAATTTTCTTTTACTAACTTGTGCTTTCACTCTCGTTTTCTTGTTCAACTGCACTTACTGAATCCTGTTGTTCTACTCAAAAACTTTAGCGTTCATCCAACATAAAGGTTGCTTCAGATTTTAATTTCAAATTTTCAATCCACATTCATACTGTGTGCGTCATTAGAAACATCTCTTATGATTTTGAGTCACAGCATAAAGATTAGCATTATGTAATAAGCTACCCAAGTGTAATATTATTTTCTGAAGCCAAGATTATTTTCTGATGCTTAGTGCAACATTATTCTAGTCACTGAAATAAGCCACCCTAAGTGTATGTGTTATATTATTGATTTCATAGTTAGTTTTCCAGTATGTAATTTATTGAGTAAAATCACATCCAGGTATCATTTTTGGATTCTTGGTTTTTCTCATTCGGACCAATCAAGAGAATGTTTCTTAACATGACGAAGAAACCCACTGCTACTCAGCGGAAGATTGGTTATTCATTTGGTGATCACTATGATTTTAGGAAGCAGCTTCAAATTGTAAATCTTTTGACAGGGTAATATTCACATTAAAATAATTATATAAATTTTCATATTTAACAATAAAACATACAACTAGTTCATGTATATTTTTTCATCACAGATATATATACTTGTTGGATGATTCTGGGAGAATAAGGTGGCAAGGTTTTGGTTCAGCAACAGAAGAAGAAATCCAGTCTCTTCTATCGTGTGCCTCACAATTGCTAGATGAGAAATGAGACCTTGGATTAATCTATCATGTCATCTTCATAGCATCAAGTTATGTAGTTTATTTTCATCATTTTTTTACAATGAATTTGGGATATTTCTACTGGCTCCCAGTTCACATATTGAGCACTGATATCCACTAATATTAGTACATATTTGAACAAGTCATCCTTCTAAATTATCTGAAGCTTTGGTTGAGTTTTGTTGAATTTTTGATTATTGGATTTTTTAGAAGAAGATTGAATATGATGAACGGTTAGTTTTTATTGCTAATTTCCGATACTACAAGTTCTTTGTACATGACTATATATAGCTTAATTCTATTTGCCGTTGCTTATTTCCTAAATTATAATTCTACTAGCTGTTGTTTATTTCATAAATTATAATTCTAACAGTCATTGCTTATTTTCTAAATTATAATTGCATAATTACACCCTAATAACAGCAAAGTACCAAGTATAGCCGACGGTAGTATAATGGATGCTAGCTTTTCATTGTTTTCCGTTTACAGCCAATGATGAAATATTCCGGGGCATCATTTTTATTTTTCAACACTTTCCCTCACGCTGGGTTTGAATAAATTTATAGAATCCAGCTTATCGAGTATGTTCAAATGGCAGGTCTTGTCGAGTACTTTTGTGGAAATATTTGCCAGTTGTCCTTTGCTTCTGACAAATGGAGTTTCTATTTCCTCTACATGCACTTTTTCTCTAACAAAGTAACAATCTACCTTTATATATATATATTTTTTTTGTAGAAGACTGGATTGGATGTAATATGACAAGCAGCTTGATTATCACAGTATATTTGCATTGTTTTTGTATGATATCTTCATGCCACTGAGTAGTTGCTTAATTCAGATAAGCTCACTTGTTGTGGATGTCATGGTTTGATATTCTGCTTTTGCATTTGATTTAGCCAAAACATTCTGCTTCTTGCATTTTCAAATGATCAAGTTACCACCTACGGGCACACAAAATCTCGTGGTTGATTTTTTATCATAACGTCCGCTCCAATCTGCATCAGAAAAATCTACCACGTTGTTAGAATTGTTTTTCTGCATTAAAATTCCTTGATCTCGAGTGTCTTTAAGGTATCTCAATATTCTATCAATTGTACAAAGTGGCTGGTACGTGGCGTATACATAAATTGACTTATGACACTCACTGCAAATACAATGTCAGGTCTGGTTGCTATAAGGTAAATTAATTTACCTACCATCATCTGATGTTGTTTTATGTCAGATAATGTCTCACTATCATCAACTCAAAGTTTTATATTCGTCTCTATAGGAGTATTAGCTAGTTTAGCGTCTAATTTCCTAGTTTCTTTTAACAGATCAAAGACGTAGTTTCTTCGGGATAGAAATAATCCTTTATTTGAGTGGGCTATTTCTATTCAAGAAATATGAAAGTTTTCAAGGTCTCTAGTGCCAAATTCGTTTTTTAGATATTGTTTAACCCTTTTAACCCATTATTATTTTCAGTGATGATAATGTCATATACATAAACCAGAATGACTAATTTTATTCATACGCTAACAATTGCTAAACGTACACCAAAAAATAAAATATACTATTATACACCAGATATTATTCACACCGTATCTTTTATAAAATTATCCTTGTTTTTCATCTTCTTTGTCTTTTCTCTTTCAAACTTAAAACTCAGTTATGCAAAACTAGAAATTCCTTGCATTAAATTAAGTTAGAAATCAACAAAGTAAACTTTAGTTTTTTCGCTAATACCCAAAAAAATTCAAAATTTTCTAAATTTCAACAAAATCTTCTCTAATTCTAGAGAAAAATAAACACGTTTATATTATAGTAACGAGTTGTGAATGTTGTGTTTATGTTATAGTAATGAGTTGTTAATGTTGTCTTAATTAAAATCTTAGTTTTCACGATAAAATAATTCATTAACTTTTTCATCAAAAAATATAGTTTGGACCAAATTGTCAGAAATTCTTTACTGTTCGATCTTTCATGATTAATGATGAATTATTCAAGTAATAGCCCAAGAATCACCAATACCGAATATTTCACAAACAAAGCTTAATATGATTTTTTTAAGATGACATACCTTGATTAACAGCGGAAGATGCAATGACTGTCATCTTCTTCTTCTGACTTCTAATAATTACTCTTCTTCTCAGAATTCAGTTTCTCTCTCTGACCCTATTTCTTTATGTGTTTCTTGATGGAGAAGAATACATCTACATATCAGGAGAGAGAGGACCCAATCCTTTATATAACATTTAACTCTAAATCTGGTACGTCCATCATATACCAATTCAATGCTTAAGATTAATCACAGACCTAATGTTCTAATTATAGAACGGTCTATTTATGACTTAATTAATCGGGTGACATTAAGATTAGAAACTGCATAACGTTAAAGGTAAATGAAACGCGTTCTATTTATGACCTAATTAACATGGTCATATTAAGATTAGAAACTGCATAACGTTAAAAGTAAATGAAACGATTGCAGTTTCTAATAGCAGTTTTCTAACATTCTCCCACTTGACCCGATTATTCATAATATCAAATGTTGAACATCATACTATGATAAATTGCTGAGAGTTATGGCGGTTGTGCATTATTAATTCAACCTTACATATACTACAATACCAGCAATCCATCATTTTATACTCATAATTTATATAAAACAGCATAATGGTCCACATAATGTCTTATATCATAATGATTAAACATAATATCTTTATAAGACTCTTTCTTGTTTAAAATTACATAAAGTACATACTACCACATTAAAACAAGAGACACATAATTGTATATCAGAAACACACAAAGAAGCTCAGAATGTCACATATCGATTATTGTTAATACAACCAAGACTCATTCTTTGAACATGTTCCTTAAATTGTCTTGGTTGTAACCCTTTCATCAAAGGGTCTACAATCATAAGTTCTGTCCTGATGTGCATGATTGACACTTTTTGTTTCTGAACCTCGTCTTTCACAACAAGATACTTCAGTTCCATATGTTTGGCACCTTTAGAGCACTTGTCATTTTTTGAGAAAAACACTGCTGCAGAGTTATCACAATAAATTTTCAGCGGCTTGCTAATGGTGTCGACAACCGCAAGTCCTGAATTAAAGTTCTGCAACCATAATGCATGAATTGTGGCTTCATAACATGCCACAAATTCTGCCTCCATAGTAGATGAAGCAACGATAGTTTGTTGCGCACTTTTCCATGATATGGCTCCTTGAGCAAATATAAATAGGTAACCAAAAGTCGATTTTCTAGTATCGATGCATCCAGCAAAATCTGAATCGCTATATCCAATCACCTCCAATTCATTGGTCTACTATACATGAGCATGTAATCTTTCATGCCTTGTAAGTACCTTAACATTTTCTTTGCAGCCTGCCAATGTTTCCTTCCTAGATTACTTTGATACCTCCTAACATACGGACCGCAAAACTGATATCCGGTCTAGTACATGTTTGAGCATACATTAGGCTACTAACTACAGATGCATATGGAATTGATTCCATTTCCTTTCGTTCAACATCATTCTTAGGACATTGCATGAGATTGAATTTATCACCTTTCTGTACAGGAACTTTCCCAGGTGAACACTTACTCATTCCAAATCTCTCTAGAATCCTTTCGATATATCTTTTCTGAGACAATCCCAATATTCCTTATGATCGATCACGAAATATTTCTATTCCAATCACATAGGATGCCTCTCCCATATTTTTCATTTCAAAGTTCGTTGAGAGAAATTCCTTAGTCTTATGCAATAGCTTAAATTATTTGCAGCAAGCAAGACGTCATCAACATAAAGGACTAGATAAATAAACTTGCTCCCACTGATCTTTTGGTATAAACAGTGATCAACCGTATTTTCCTTAAAACCAAAAGATGTAATAATGGTATTGAACTTTATATACCATTGCCGGGATGCTTGTTTAAGCCCATATATTGATTTCTTAAGTTTACACACCAATTGTTCTTTACCTTTTACAGAAAAAACCCTCAGCTTGATCCATATAAACATCCTCATTAAGATATCCATTCAGAAAGGCTATTTTCACATCCATTTGATTTAATTCCAAATCATAATGTGCTACTAATGCCATTATTATTCTTAGTGAGTCCTTTTTCGAAACAGGAGAAAATGTCTCCTTGTAATCAACACCATCTTTCTGAGTGTAACCCTTAGCAACAAGTCTAGCTTTATACCGTTCGACATTACCACTAGAGTCGTGTTTGGTTTTAGAAACTCATTCGCATCCGACTCTTTTACAGCCATGTGGTAACTCAACGAAATCCCAAACTTCATTCTGTTGCATGGATTTTAGTTCTTCTTTCATGGCATTAATCCATTCCTTTGACTCTTTACTTTCTACAGCATGTGAAAACGAAACTGGGTCATTATTGATTCCTGTCATAATCTGATTCTTGCATATAAACCATATAATCATTAGAAATAGCTGACCTACGATCTCTTTGAGATCTTCGTAATGCTACTTGTTGTGGTTCACGCATATCATCATTATGTAAGTCATTTCCTTCAGGAAGTACTTCTTCATTTATATGTTGTTCATCATCATGCTGTTCTCCAATAGCTGGAACAACATTTGGAGTAATAGTAAATGGAGGAACTATTCTAGACAATGTAACATTTATCCTTGTTTCCTTTATTTCCACTATTTCTCTTCTAGTACTTCCACTGACTTCACCAATCTCAATGAATCTTGCATTTCCAGTTTCTATAATTCTTGGACTATGATTAGGACAGTAAAACACATATCCTTTAGATTTTTCAGGGTAACCTAAAAAATACCCACTAATCGTTCGAGAATCTAATTTCTTTTCATGTGGATTATAAATTCTCGCTTCCGTTGGACAACCCCAAACATGCAGGTGTCTTAAGCTAGGTTTCCTGTTAGTCCGTAATTCAAAAGGAGTCTTTTGAACAACTTTACTAGGAGCCCTATTCAACAAATAATTAGCGGTTTTGAGAGAATACGACCATAAATTCTTAGGTAGTGTAGAATCTGACATCATACTCCTAATCATATCTATTAACGTCCTATTGCGCCTTTCTGCTACACCATTTTGTTGTGGTGTACCTGGCATTGTGTATTGCGCACATATGCCATGACTTTCGAGGAATTTTGCAAATAGACCCGGACACTGGCCTGACTCATTATATTTGCCATGATATTCACCACCTCTATCAGACCTTATAATTTTCACCTTTTTATCTAATTGCCTCTCAACTTCCTTTACAAACGTCTCAAGGACATTCACAGATTGAGATTTTTCATGAAGAAAATAGACATAACCATAGCAGGAAAAATCGTCAACAAAAGTGATGAAATACTTCTCTCCATTAAAGGCTGGAGTGTCCATAGGTCCGCAAATATCAGTGTGTGTTATTTCAAGAAGCTAGCTGCTTCTAGTGGCTCCTTTCTTATTATGTTTGGTTTGTTTACCTTTAATACAATCCACACATAATTCTAGATCACTAAAGTTCAAATTTGACAAAATTTCATTACTTACTAATCTCATCATTCTTTCTTTGGATATGTGACCTAGTCTTTTATGCCATAAGAAAGTAGAATTTTCATTCAACATGCTACGTTTGCATCCAACATTATTTATTACATTCAGCAAGGAATTCGCATAAGTGTCATTCAGTTTCAATTTATATAAACCATCAATTAGAATACCAGAACCAATATTATCAGTATTTTTATATAAATCAAAACAACCAGATCCAAATGTACATCTAAAACCAGAAATATCCAATTTACTTACGGAAATAAGGTTTCTAGATAATGAAGGTACATAAAGGGTACTATATAAGTCTAATACATATCCACTTTCTAGAATTAGACGATAAGTCCCAATGCCTTTTATTGTGGATTTCATTCCGTTTCCTATAAAGAGAAAACGATCTTCATTTGGATTTATGGTTCAGATCATAAGAAATCCCTTTCTTTTCGAACCAAGCTATCCTTTTCGGACAGTTATTTTGATAATGTCCTTTCCTTTTATAGAAATAACATCGAACATCCTTTAGTTCTTTCTTTTTCTTATCATGCCCATTCTTAGCAGGTGTCTTTTTCTTCTTGAAATGGCTTAATTTTCCATTCTTTTCTTCACCAGCTTTATTACTCACAAAACTTACTGAGTGATTTACTTGGTTTTTCAAACGTCCTTCTTCTTGAACGAGTCTACTGGCCAATTCATTAACATTCCACTTATCCTTTATAGTGTTATAGTTAGTTTGAAAAGGTCCATATTCAGAAGGCAGCGAGTTCAGGATAAACTGGACAAGAAAAGAATCCTCTACTGTAAGTCCAAGGGAATTTAACCTTGCTGCAAGATTAGCCATCTCTATAATGTGCTCTTGCATAGTTCGCGACCCATCAAACTTCATGGTCGTGAGTTCTGCCATAAGAGTACCAGCGAGTGACTTATCAGCTGAACGAAAACGCTCTTCCATAAACTGCATATATTCCTTAGCACTTTCTGTTTGCGGAATTGTTGACTTAATGTTGTTAGCAACAGTCATCTTAATAAACATGAGGCTCAATCTGTTACTGCGTTTCCATGCTTTATAGTATGATTTTTCTGTCTCAATACTAGCTATTGTAAGAGCAACAGGTTTATCCTCAAGGACTGCCAAGTCAAGATCCTGAACACCTAAATGGAAATTGACTTGTTCTCTCCATTCAGAAAAATTAACACCAGTGAACAATGTAACAGATGAAGCATGTGTATTCATGGAAACTACTTCAAATTAAATTAAAAAAATTGAAATAACTATAAGCTCATAGCTAACGCGATTCAGATCTGTACATAATAGTATAATATAGCACTTCTTTGGGTAGATGCTATCTTATACTTAACATAATTAAATACCAAAACATAAGTAAGTAATAAATATATTCAATTAAATAAAACTGACATCTTAGGATGATCAATATTTATTTAATCATGATATCTATTAAACCTCATCATGTCAACTAGTTATAGAGCAAGACTTTCCTTTGGGTAAGTTCTCAGGTTCTACCATTAGCAACGCCAGTGTTTTTTGGTATTATTGTAACTGGCAATTTCTACCAATAATCATGTCACTCATGCACTAAATGATTATTCTGATTTTGACCACTTTGATGATTAATAAAATCAAAAATCTCATGTGCATAATTGACTTATAACACATACTTGATAAACATCATGAGCAAAGCATAGAACATATCAATTGCAATCATAGGAAATATTCAGTTATTGATTGGTGGCTCTAATACCAAATGTCAGAAATTCTTTACTGTTCGTTCTTTCATGGTTAATGATGAACAATTCAAGTAATAGCCCAAGGATCACCAATACCGAATATTTCACAAATAAAGCTTAATATGATTATTTTTTTGTTTACGATGACGTACCTTGATTAACAGCAGAAGATGTAATGGCTGTCATCTTCTTCTTCTGACTTCTAATAATTACTCTTCTTCTCATAATTCGGTTTCTCTCTCTAACCCTATTTCTTTATGTGTTTCTTGATGGAGAAGAATACATCTACATATCGAGAAAGAGAGGACCCAATCCTTTGTATAACATTTAACTCTAAATCTGGTACGTCCATCATATACCAATTCAACGCTTAAGATTAATCACAGACCTAATGTTCTAATTATAGAACGGTCTATTTATGACTTAATTAATCGGGTCACATTAAGATTAGAAACTGTATAACGTTAAAGGTAAATGAAACATTCTATTTATGACCTAATTAATAGGATCATATCAAGATTAGAAACTGCATAACATTAAAAGTAAATGAAACGATTGCAGTTTCTAATAGTAGTTTTCTGACACAAATTTCATTAATTTTAAGTTTAATTTGATGGATTATATGAAAAAGATCAAAAAATGCAATTAAGAAAAAAATGGTATTTTAGTAATATATTTTTTAGAAAGATAATGATGTATATTAAGTGATTTTTGGTGTATGAATAGAATTTGCCAACTAGAATAGTAGTAGTGGTATTTTGTGAGCGTTTGATGAACATAGAAGAATCGACGGTACTTTAAAAAAAATTAACCTTTAAAAGAGAAAAGAATAGCTTGGCATTGGCATACCATGCTCTTGGAGATTGCTTTAGACCATAGATCGTCTTTTTTTATGTACACACCAGTGATAAGTTCGTCTCATTTTTATAACCCGAAGGAAGAGTCATATAGACTTCTTCTTCTAAATTTTCTTAAAGGAATGCATTTTTTTACATTCATTTAAAACAAATCTCATCCCAAGTTAGTGGCTAATGATAGCAAAATTCTAATCCTATTCGTTTTTGCTACTGGTATAAAAGTCTTTTGGTAGTCAATGTCATAATTTTGCGTAAATCCCTTAGCCATTAACCTAGCTTTTTACCTTTCAATTGTCTCATCACTATTGTGTTTGATTTTGTATACTCATTTGCAACCTACTGTTTTTTTTTTTGGTAAACTGATATTATCTCATATGCAATTTTTTTCTAAGACTTTAAGTTCTTCATTCATAGACTTACGTTGAATTGGGCTTTGATCGATTTCACTAAAGTTGGTTAGTTCCATTTGGTTAGTGATGTTGCCCAAGCAAGCTCGGTATGAAGAAGATACCAGATTATATGAAATGAAATTTTGTATTGGACACATCACCTGTTGGGATACATAATCCCTTAATTTGATGGGAGGTTACGACATTTTCTTCTTGAGTTGGATCTTCATGAGTTAGTTCTTCACTTGACTCATTTATCTCTTTTTCTCCCCTGAAGGAATTGCACTTATTTTGCCAACTGTTCTTCATTTGTATTCTCAAATCTGTTTTTGATTTGTTTCTTCGGGAAACATAAAATTATTTGGAGACGATATGACTGGTTTACCATGTGTATTCACTTGTTTGATAATATAGTTCATTTTCAAAAAATGATGCATCTCGTGAGATATAAAATTTATGATTTTTTGGATCATGACATTTATACTCTTTTTTGAGACGAGTATCCTAAAAATATGGCTTTAACAACGTTTTTATCTAGCTTGTTATGTCTTTTTATGTGTACAAAACATGTGCATCCAAAAACTCTTATGTGATCAAGACATATTTTTCTATTCTTAAGAATTTCTAATGGACTCATATTTTTAAGCATGATACATGACTATTTATTTATGAGGTAAGTTGCAGTTCGCACAGCATTTGACCAGTAAGATCTTGAAACGTTAGTTTAGAAAAGATCCAGTGACTTCAGGTAAATGTCAATTTTTTCTTTTTGAGACACCGTTTTGTTTGGGTGTATCATACAAGTGGTTTGGTGTAAAATTCCATTTTGTTTAAAAAATTCAATGAAATTTTTGTTTACGTATTCTATCCTATTATCAGATTGAAAATTTTAATTTTTGCATTATATTATTTATTTGTGAAATTATAAAATTCTTGAAAACATGAAAAACTTCATTTTTTTCCTTTTAAAAGGTAAACCCAAGTAGTGTGAGAAATCATCAATAAATGTGAAAATATTTAAAATGATTACAAGAGTCAACAGGTACTGGACCTTAAACATAAGAATGAATTAAGTTAAAATATTTTTCTGACTTATTAGCAGATAAAGAAAACGACAATCTAGTTTGTTTTGTAAGCTTACAAACATCATAATTTTTGGAATCTAATTTACAATAGAAAAGTTTATTCAAAATTTGATCATATGGGACCAAGACTCCAATGTAGCAATTTGTCATGATCTATTAAATTTAATGACACATGATATTTGTTGGCGTTTTCATCTAGATGATAGAGGCCATTTTTCAGACATCCCTCATTAATTTCCGTTCCTAATTCTCGATTCTGAAAAACCACTTTATGTGGTGAGAATATAATATTGCAACTTGGTTCATGAGTTATTTTACCAATTCGTAATAAATTTGAATTAAAATCTGATAAATATAAAATATTTTTTACATCTTTTGTAAGCAACTTTGTTGAACCAAAACCTTCAATTTGAACTTTATCTTCGTTAACAGTTACATATTAAGAGTTTTTATCTTTTTAACATCGGTTAATTTAGTTTTGTTCCATGCCATGTGATCAGTAGCATCTGAGTCAATTAACCATCTATTTGTATTTTGACACATACTTGCAATTTAAAATTGTATTTTATTTTGGATGAGTTAAAAATAGCGTTCGAATGTATAAAACCTGAGGTTTATTGTTGTAACAAACTGTTTAATTGAGTTAATAGTTGATTCAGTTGCACCGTTTGAGGTATAGAAGATCCTTCCCCTTTTATCTTCATTTCTTTGCTAAAGCCATCAAATTTATTTTCACTTTTTGCACCGCCCCACTTACCTCCTCTGTCGCCCTTCTCTTTGACCGATCGAAGGTTGGATGAAGGAACCAACCGTCGTCGCGGTTGTGTTCAACTTTCTTACAGTGGTCGCACAACTTGATGCTCGATGCTCCCTTCCCTTTTGGCTTGTCCCTGAAAATTAGGTTTGAGTATTGTACCTGAAACGTCTTATCCTCTTGATTTTTCGACTGTCTTGGATTAATGAGTGCTCCTCGAGATTGCTCTTGCCTAATTCTTGCCACTAGATCATCAAAACTTGGTATTTCAGCTGAGGCCAAGACTTGAGATCTGTTCGATTCATAGCTTGGATCGAGAGCCTCCGGGTAGGTAAAAATTAAGTCTTGTTCGGACCTTTATTGGGTTTCAATTGGGTCTTTTTTTTGGTGGGAGGTAAACATTGAGCTCTTTCCATTTTGACATAATTTTGATCACTTTTATTTGGGAAAGCTCTTATTTAAGGCTAAAGATATGGAAAAAAAATTCGGTTGACCATATCTCTTGGTTTTGTCCCGAACCTCCTCTGATGTGCTGGAGTACATGAGTAAGTTTGAAATTTGAGGTTCCATTGTGTTGAGTAACCATGGCATGATAAATTGGTCGGTTGTCTTCCGTACTTCTATTTTTGCTTTCTCTTTGGGAGTTAGCTCAGTTGGCTATGCTGTTTTGGGTTTCTCTCTTTTTTCGATGACAAAGCTTAATTTCTCTTTTCCACCGAGACCATTTGTTACTTATCTGGACCATGAAATGTAATTTATCTTTCCACTTAATATGATATTTGTGAGTTTAGTGTTGTCAGATTCAGACATGTTGAACTGATTGCAATTTTTTGTTATCTGCAGCTTTTGATATTGTTGCGAACTTTTGAGTCAGGATATGACTTGCTTCGATACTATATTAAATTTTTGAATATTAAATTTTTGAGGAAAAGATTGAACGTGATAAATAATTAATTTTTATTGCTAATTTTTGATACAACAAGATCATTGTGCATGATTATATATATCTTAATTCTGCCAGCCGTTGCTTATTTTCTAGATATAATTCTACCAGCCATTGCTTATTTTCTACATTATAATTGTCTGATTACACCATAATTACAGGAAAGTAAAGTATAGCTGACGGTTGTATAATGAATGCTTACCTTTTATTTGTTTTCTTTTTAGAGCAAGTGATAAAATATTCTGAGGCTATCATTTCTATTTATTAACAAGTTTTTTGCATCAGCGTTTTATGTTTTAAGACTCACTAAATGTTTGTCTGGGGTTTTGGAATGTTTCTTTTTCCTAGTTGTCAGTCTATTGTTTACTGGTGGAATTTTGATGAACCCTTGATCGTTCTGATCTCGAGTGATCAAAGTAACATACATGTACTTTAGTAGCATCTACTCTTTTAAGCATTTCTGCCTCTTTACGTTGTATATTGTGTTACACGCTCTGTGTGTGCATCTCTGCGCTTAAAATGCTTAACGATTCTATAACGATGGAGGTGCAAAAAGTTATAGCGAAGATAAAGCAGAAATACATCAGAAAATAACGGAGGTGCGAAAAGTTTCATTAAATATAAAACCAATTATTGAAAGTTAATTTATTCTCATTCTCATATCATTTGTATAGGAAAAATATATATTATTAACCCTATTTAACACAACTTAAGAGTACCATGATTTGTTCACTAGATTTCGTGACTAAAATAGATTTGTAAGCCATCACAACACCAGAAAGGCAATTTTCACACGGTTTATAAGCGTGACAAAACTAATTTGTTACGGTTATAACCGTGAAAATAGGTACCGTGAGCAAATTCAGTCACACTTTTGCTCACGGTTATAACCGTGATAAAAATAGTAATTTCTCACGCTTATAACCGTTATAAATTTAGATATTAGCACACTTATAACCGCGACAGAACAGTATTTACTCACGGTTATAATCGTGATAAAATGGTTATTACTAACGCTTATAACCATGGGAAATTTAGATAATATCACACTTATAACCGTGACAGAACAATAGTTTCTAACATTTATAACCATTACCAAAAAGGAAACTCTAACACTTATAACCGTGACAAATGCAAATTATATCACAGTTATAACCGTTACGAAAGGTTATTTTCTAACACTTATAACTGTGATAGCTAAAACAATATCAAACAAACTATATAGCACCAATATTTCATTACAGCTACAAACAATCTATACAAAAAATATATAGTATTAACATTAAGAAAACATACGATCAATAATTAGAACAACACCAAACATTTATGTTTCATTCAAACACCACAAATGATACTTCATACCAACACCACAAATTATAGCATACAAGCATAGTATATATAACAAACTTTAAAACACAGTTTCAAAATATAACTACATAGTATTTAGTAACTTAGTAATAACGCAAACGATACTCGGGCCAAATCATAAAACCCCCTTCAACTAATTCAGATAGCGTGTAATGACCATTTTGTAGTGCTTCATAAATTGAAGCTTCTGGATCGTAAACATTCTCCACCCAAACAACTTGCTCTCCTTCAACCACCTTTCATACCATGACATATCTTTTGCATCCCAATGTGTCCTTTTGCTACTTCCGTCAAATCTACTAACAATAGCGTTACTGGTTGTTTCTCTCTCGTAGAAGATCTCATTATTCCATTTAGTGGAGCACCTAAGCTACCTCCAGGACTGTTGAGATTTTGCTCTGTATTAGAAGCAGCTTCTCCTCTTGGTGTCGGCACATTTCCTCCAATATGATTTACAAGCATCTTTATGCATTGTCTCATATCATTTATAGCTAAACTCATTGTTTTCATCTCTTCACGCATTTCTGTTTTCCATTGTTGATTTGCATTCTCTTTGTAATTAGTAATGGATTTTGAAGCTTGAGAGAGTCTTACTTGCTTTACATTAGACGTAGAGCTAATAGCTCGGCAATAGCTTTACTTTTTATCATCCCGTAAAGCTTCAACAACGGGATCTTTTTCAAAATCTTCTAAACTTCTTATTCCATCTTCTCCATTAACACTAACTTCCGATTTTTGTCTTTCTTCGGCTGCTTCTATCAATGCCTACACAATTCATAATTTTGTAAAGATGTAAAATTACATAACAAAGGTTAAATATATAATTGAAACTGAAACTGAAATTAGCAGATGTCAATTTTCATTTGTAATTATATTCATAAATTGCATGTACATTTGATTGTATACTATTTGACTATTCGACTAGAACTATAATATATATCCTCTTCAGCATCCCACTCCCATAACATTAACCCTTCGAAAATCAGTTCTAACACCATGTATTCAATATTATCTCCAACATGAAAAACATCAGTACCTCCTATCCACTTGTCCCCCCACATGAACATCATTTACTATTGGGATCCTTGCCTACATCATTGTCGAATGCTAATACTCCATTCCTTGGAAGTTAAAACATAGCCATTCAGAATGGCGACTCATGCTAATTTTAATCATACCTATTTACTCAATTCAAACTCCTTAATCTTTTCATCATCTCTTACTGACCAATTCTACCCCTATCCCCAAATGCATTTGTAGATCTTCAAGATGCAGCCATAGTTGAAGATCAAAACCACATGACTATTTCCCAACACACTCCTATTCAACTTGAACCAACTTCTACTGTTTGTCAGTGCATAAGTCCTCCCAACGCATGTCAAACTGATCCTCAACTCTCTTTGAATATCAACACTCTTTTAATTCCTTCTTCTGAGCACATCAGCCACCCTTACTCTCACATATCTACCCTGTCACACTTAATTTTACCACCACCACCTTTGTCAATGCCTCCAGCCCTTGATCCATTTAAAGCTTCAACTACTGCTCAAGCTACCGGGGATACAGAAGGAAAACTAAACCCAACCCACCTGCCAATGATGACTTTGATGTAATGATGGTCTTTTCCTCTCATCACATTCAACCTCTTACTTCCTCTAAGTCCCTACCTTGCAATTGCCACTAAAGAAGACACATTAGACTTCATGCCTAACCATTAGCACCCCCACTCGTTGAATGATAGCTCACATTATATCCATGTGGAATATAAGAGGGACTCACCTCCCTTATAAGCTTCGAAAATTAGAAATCTTATACTAACTAATAATTTATGTGTGATGGGTGTTTGTGACACCAAATTGAAGCTATAGCACACACCCGAAGCTGATGTTACTATAGTGAAGAATTAGAAGATAGAGCATAACATTGAGCATGCACCAACTCTTTCTACACTCCCACCAAACTCTCAGGATCTGATTAATTCATTCACTTCTCCTGCACCCACCACCCACTTTTATCTCCTTTAATATCACTTTTATCTATGCTCAAAACAACATGCAATAGATATTACTCTTCTTAAACTCCTTACAGCATCTTCAAACAGGCATTCCCCGGATTTGCAAAGGAGACTTCAATTGTATGAGAAACTCTGATTAAAAATTTGGAACAAAAGCTCTAACACTTAAGGAAATTGCTCCCCTTAACTAAGAAACTGTTAATGTTTGGCTAATCCCACTCCCTACATTTGGTCCCCTTCACACCTAGAATAACAAATCCAGATCAGGATTTAGAATTTATCGAAACTAGATCATGCCTTTCACAACTCTACTCTTTGTCCCATTGGCCAACAATCCACTACATCTCTCTCCAGCCTACCTTTTCCGACCATAATCCTCTCCTAATTAGTTGGGGTGACAATGCCACGACATTCTCCAAATTCCAATGCATATTTTTACACTAGTGCAGAGGACATAAAAGCAACATTCATAATTCTACACAGAACAAAACTTAACAATGTATATTACTATAGAATTACTATTAGTGACCTAGAAATAGCGAATGGTTTAAATTGAATATGCCTGAGAGCAACAGCAAGTTAGAAAGGCCAATGAAGTCTTCTCATTCTCAATGGATAAGTGCAGATTATTGAAAAACGTGAACTCTCACAGGACTAATGTTAACAAAAATAACTTAAAGTCATGCAGTATGGTCTAACACCATGAATTAAATATGGAATATTCATCTTACAGCTTAAAATCATGCAGTATGGTCTATTTGGACTCTCTTCCTAATGATAATCAATTTAGATAAATTTGTAAAAAAAACTAAAGTTGTGTCATATATATAAAAAATTACACGCAAACCCAACTAAAAAAACTAAAAAATTTAGATAATCAATTCAGTGTTAATATAAACTCAACTATAAATCAAAGCTATAAATCAGAGACTTACATATTTTTTAGCGGCGCAAGGAAGCACCTCTCCGATTTTTTTACTTGTGTGTGCCACTTTCCATGCCTTTGCTCGTGTAATTTTACATTCGGGATTATCAGTTTCCTACATGAATAAATGTAAATATGTTAAATAATTTTACAATATTATCACGATTAGTTGTGGAAGACTTACTACGTACCAATTATTCATATAGTCTACTATAAGATTTCTATAAAGGCCCGCAAATCCGTACCCCTTTGAACTAACTAAATTCCACAACAGTTCAGTCCAAAGTGCCACAAAAGTACGAGTCTTCGGGTAAAAGAAGAAAGAGGTAGAAGAAGAAGAAAAGAAAACAACATCAGAGTCTCACTTCACAGCGGAATAAAATGTAATATATAGAATACAGTTTTAAATACAAGAAATCTGTATTGTTATACATATACATACATACCATCAGAGTACATCAAACATCCATACAACGACAACTGATAATTGACCATACACAGCGGTAATAATAGTCAAATACGGAAGTACGCTCTGTCATCCAGCTCGTCTCCTGAGCTCCTTAGCTTTTAACCTGATCCTGTTTAACTCGGTCTGACCTGAGCATCATATAAAACAACACCCGAGTCAGTCTGCAAAACCAGCTTGAGAAATCACACTCAATTGGATTATTATATTTTCAAAAATCCTTTGAAAAACAAAAGCATCTCGTAAGACCACGCCACAAATAAACATGTCGGGTTTTTACCTTACGATAGCCAAAACATTTTTATTAAATTCGTCTGATATTATAATAGTGTCTATAGAAAGTAAAATAGAATCTAGCTGAAATGCTTGCATCTCACGTTTCAGCAATAATTATGCACAATCAAAACCGTACATGCGCTTATTGGAGATTGGATTCCATACAATGGCAGTGCTACCGGGGTACCGCCACTCACAGTACCTTGTCTAGATCAGAGTACCGAGGAGCCACCCTAACTCCCCTGCAACACAAGACCGGAACCATCCCCTTACTGGACAGTCCCAAGCAAGATCACCCCGTGGTTGGCGCGACCAACCACACACTAAGCCGAAATAAAAAGGGACATCTAGACAGGGGAAACCTTACTCTCCATGGGGGCTACCCACGAAGCCTTGTTGCACCTCCCCTGTTTTAGCCATTCCCGGTTGATGAGGCTTGAGGCTAAGCGTTACCTTTCAAGAACTAGTCCCACTTAGAATGCTCATCGTCCTCCTGACGATGTTCTGAAAGCATTCAACCCATACAAGTTGTCTTGGGTCTGGACAAACCGAATCACCGTCTTCAACTCTTCACGGTCTTCATTCGTAATCGTTCAAACCGGATCGAAGTGGTTTTCAGATAATTAAATCCGATCCTGGACTCTTCGAAACGATCAGCGCATTGTCCAATATTGATAGTCGGTGATTTAACTATCAATTAATCATTCACAAGCAACCATCAAATAATTTCCCCAAATTATTTATCTCAAATATCATTCAGATATTATTTCCATTTTAACCCATTCGAAATAAATTTTCAAAGTCCTTTTATTTCCATGAAATCATTTAACTGATTTCTTATACTCGCTCACATTTTGATTTATCCTTTGAAAATATCCTTTATTTTCTCCTTCCTTCCTCAAAATCAATTTACACTTTCCTTATAATTTCTTAAACTCACTTTCTCCACTTAATAAGATTTCTCCCAAATCTTATCTCTTTTAAATAAACCTGCTTACCATCATAAGAGGATTTTAATTGGGTTTTAAAAACAATTTGTAAACATCTATATTTATAAAATAAGAAGTATGGTTTTATACAAATTATGGTTCGAAAGTAATATTAAAGTTCATATCCAATTAATGATAAAATTCAAAACTAGTTTTAGAAAATTAGAGTTTATTAATAAATATTTGCCAAGCCTTCAAAAATAACAAAATTGAAAATATACAAAATCTAAATAATAGTTCATAAGAATTCATATAGTATAGTAATTTAAAAATTCTTTTTTTTTGTAAATAAGTTTATAATTGTAGAAAACCCAATATTCATCTATAAATGCCTCTTGTCTACATTCACCTTCGGAAATATTTTACTATTTCTATCCAACAATTTCATATCTCAAAATAAATTCACTTTGACTAATCTCTTTAGATATCCACTGATATCCTCTTATCTCATTCATAATCCCGTTTTTAGTTTATAAAGTTTCCTGAGTTTCCATTTATTTATAAAATAATTTTATTCAAAAATTTCATATTTTATAATTTTATTCCTCAATAAAATTTCATATCATTCCTTAGTAATTCATTCCTTAATAAAATTCCTTTTTATTCCATAATAGAATTCCTTTTTTTATCTCTTAATAAATTTTCATTTTATTTCCTTAACTAAAATTTCACAACCCAATATTCATCTATAAATGCCTCTTGTCTACATTCACCTTCGGAAATATTTTACTATTTCCATCCAACAATTTCATATCTCAAAATAAATTCACTTTGACTAATCTCTTTAGATATCCACTGATATCCTCTTGTCTCATTCATAATCCCCTTTTTAGTTTATAAAGTTTTCTTGAGTTTCCATTTATTTATAAAATAATTTTATTCAAAAATTTCATCTTTTATAATTTTATTCCTCAATAAAATTTCATATCATTCCTTAGTAATTCATTCCTTAATAAAATTCCTTTTTATTCCATAATAGAATTCCTTTTTTATCTCTTAATAAATTTTCATTTTATTTCCTTAATTAAAATTTCACTTTTATTCCTATAGAGTTATTAATATATAAGTTAAATTGTTCAAAACCTAACTTTAACTAATTAGGTATCAATAAACTTTTATCTTCCTTTTTTTCAAATAGAAGTAAATCCAAATCCTTAATAATTATTTCTATTCAAGTTCCATTTCACGTCCTTTAATAAAATTATTGATAGAATTTAAGAACTCCAAATTTCACTTCCATGTTATTAAACGGTTAATAATTCAATTCATATATAAATCCATATCAATTCCATCCAACCTGTCACATATCAGCATATATATATATATATATATATATATATATATATATATATATATATGATAAATAAATATTCGAGGAATCCTGTTGTATCCCTCCAACCTGTTTTCCCTGCATCCACAGATGTTAGCATAAAATAAAATATCAATTCCACTTCAATGGTGGAATATTGCAGTATATGGATTTATAATATCACCCAGTGAATAAATTATTATAAATCAACCAACACATCCAATGATCTAAATTTAACATTTAAATTTTATTTATGGCATCCAAATGAGTGAGAAAATCTCACCTTTGCTTTTAAGTTGCAATCCTTTCCAATCTCGACCCGATTTCCCGACTGTTAACCCTATATAAACAATTATATGAATTTCATTAATATTTGATCTAATCAAATGATTTATTTCCATTTAATGTTTTTAATTAACTCATAATTTATTTTAAACAAATAATTAAATAAGTAAATTAACAAATTAATCACCTAAGTAAATTATTTTTAAATGAACTAGCAATATTTAAAATGTAGAGGTATATACTTATTTTAAAAATCTAATCTTTATATGTTTTTTATAAGGTCTTATAGATATAAAAATCATGTTTTTCCTAAATATATATATATATTTTTATTCGAAAGAAAATAAATTTATCTTCCTAATATATAATTTACATTTAACAGAAAAGATTTTAACTTTACTGTAAAACTCCCCTTTTTGTTTTCAAAATGGAAATCCTACTTTCTGTAAATTCTAAATTTTTGCATAATTAACAAATCCTAAAAATTTAAAACTTTAATTAACTAACTAACTGTAACAATTTATAATTATACCTCACTGCTCGAAGATCCTAGCCCAGAACCACTACGCGAAACCCTCATCAGCGAAAATCACCTGCCCTAGCTCGCCCCCATCGCCACCGCACCACCCACGAATCGACGCGACCTATCCATGCCCACAGTCGCTAGCTGCACGCCTCACGAACGTCGTCTCGGTGTCGATCACCGCATCCTCGTGCGAGCGCGCGTATGCTCCTACTTCCGGTGCTCGAGTTCGACTAACCACAATCGCCACTCCAACAACCCAGTCGCGACTCACATCCCCTCGACCCTAATCGCGCTTCGATCGTGAGTTACCCCCTAGGCCGTGAACAACGACACGAGCTCGGACTCGATTTAGGGTTTCAATCCCTTTTTTTATTAATACGCTGATGAATTCGGCAAAAGGAAGAAAGGGGCAACAAAGAGGGTTTCGAAAGTAAAAATATGAGGGGGTTTGGTTTCGCGATGAGAAGAAAGGAAAGGCAGCCATTAATTTGATTTTTGTTTTCTGAACGAAGGGAGAAACAAGAAGCATCGTGATTTTAAAAAAATGGAAGCGTATAGGAGAAGACGAACAATAGTGTTCTGATGGGACGAAAGTGTGTTAAGGAAGCTAGGTTAATTATTTTATTTTAAATCTTAAATTTTAAAAATCTTCTCGAATTTCAATTAAATTATAGCGCGTTTGCTTATCGTACCATCACACGGTAGCTCCGAAAATTACGAAGTTTGAAATCCGGTAATAATTCAATATTACGGATCCAACGGAACTAGTTTCGTCGAATTCCGAGACTGTGCCTCGGATGGCTATTTTTTTAAATATTAATTTAAACGATATATTTTAAAATCGAACAAACCACTGCTAAATTCAAATTTTAACTCATTTATTATTTTTAGTATTATTAATATAAATTCTATAAGCCTTTAAAAGAAAATTTAAACAAGCTTACTACCCCCGATTTAATATTTTGCCCGATATTCAATTACTATTTTAATAATTAATTAATTCAACAGGTCGTTATATTTAAATTCTGAATCCTTTCTATCATATAAAACCAAACTGTTCATATTAAAATCAAATTAAAGTTCAAATTAAATATTTAAATATTGAAAATTAATCATTCAAAAATCCGGGTCGTTACAATTTCCTTCCCAATGTATGATTTATGAAGTTCTTTCTTTTATTATCAGCATTCGTCTTGCATTGTTTTTTTCTTCTTATCAGCATACTCAATGTCGATGAAACCCTCCCACTGAACTTAATCAATGTCTTCGGGTCGGTTATTAATCGCAAGACGCCTAGGCAATAACTCTCCTTCTTTTGTTTTAAGATATAGCTTTCTCAATTTCGCTTTTGCTGTTCTAAAGTACTGTGAAAACACCATCTCTAAAATAGGTCGAGCTAAATCGGGGTTTATATTCAAATCAGACTCCTTCTATAGAAAGGTAAAATAAATGTTCTAATTATGATTTTGTACTTCAAATATGCGCAAAAAAATCATTCTTTTAAAAATTGTAAATTCAAATACCATGAGTGATTTCCATCAATTATCCCTGAAAAACCCATCAACTTTCCTCCAATCATCATAGCTAATGGGAATATGCATTCGAATTAAAGTTCCACAAAAGGAACTTCACTTTGTTGCATCGTTGCCTTTAGCACCATCCATTTCAACAATTATCGAGTACTTTTTATTTGGTGGGGGAGGAGGAACTTCTTCTTCTCTGCTTTCTGTATGTCTACTACAACTAACCGACATACTGCCAAAATATAATGCAAGAGATATAACAATCTATCTACAAAATATAATGCCATAAAATTATATAAAGAAATATAATGCCAAAGCTCACACATACTTGCATACTTGCATGTCACATGCATTTGCATTGAAATATACTATCTCTGCTACATTTAGAAGGATGGTTTTATATGCCATGTGAAGATTTAATGAATGATAACAAATGAGTATACAGGGAAGAAAGAAATGCCTTTATATTTTAAATTTGTTGAAATTTATAATCTATGGCAACATGATAAGTGTCAAATATTGACTGAGAATCCTAATAAAGTTACAAAACAAGCAACTACTACTTCAATCAAGCTCATCTATTTTGATTCAGTACATTTCAACAACGTTGTTAAGTTAGATTGCTCCTTTAAAACTGACTGGAAGTTTGTTGGCATCTCGTAATCATCCATTCTATCAATCAAGCGTTTAGGTGAACGTCGTACAATGGACCAATCGGGATTTTGTATGTTTGGTATGTAAAAAAATTGACTTGCTTCTGATGCAAGAATGGCAGGCTCATCATACTCTCCGTCGCTGCTTTTAAGTTTTTTTAGATTCACCATCAAAAAATTAGAGTCCGGACAAATCTTACAACCATGCATTTTATCATCAATATTGACCCACTCACAATAGAATACTACATGTGAAAATTCATAATAATCAACTTCAATGATTTCCTTGATAATACCATACCAAGTGATGTCATCATCTGTAGGATACAAATCTTTCGCACTTGCAACAAATGTTGTTATTGCATCCATACAAACACCGCTATCTTGCGTTGAAAGGGTGTCATCATAGCGCTGTGGAGAAAATACATAACCATTTATTCTATACTTAAGATGAGTTTTGGCTTCCCACGATGGTCCACTAACGTAATACCATAACAATGAATCCATGAATTTTTTTTTCCATTAACTATTAAAATAATTTAATTAAGTTAAATAATGTTAATTTGATTATCGAATTATTATCTTTGTGGAATTTAACAAACCTTCTTGTACAACCAATCAATGAATTCAGTTTGCACTACTACTTCCGTCCTTGCATGGAGCTTCTTCATACTTTGTTGAGCATCTTCTAACGACGATCGGTATTCGCTACAAACCAATATATGGTGGCGTAAGTAAATATTAAAGTTACATCTTATAGCGTGTAGAAAAAAATGCAAACCTATAATGATCATCTCGGTCTGGAATTTCCATCCTAAAAAGTATCCACCTTCGAATTTGAGTACGTTGTATGCCGGATAACTTGATAGTTTTACCCTCAATGATGGAACGTTCATAAATGTCATCTCTGTTCTCATCTAAAAATGGTGCTCGTTTAGAGCTATGATTACCGATACGTGGATTTGGCATATATTCCATGACATATTTAACGGATTCTGAAACAAGATATGCTTCGAAAATTGATCCCTCCACGTAGCATTTATTGCTTGGTATGTCTTTGCATTCCTTCATAGCTCTAATATAATAATACATCATTTACGTTACTATTGAAAAAGAATCATGTGATAATTATATTTTAAAAAATGCCGCACCTTTCAAATGGATACATCCATGTATAACTAGCTGGTCCACATAGTAGTGCCTGATCATCTAAATGCACCATTAGATGTATGCTTATGTCAAAAAATTGAGAGGGAAAATAATACACCAACACGAATAATGCCTCGGCAATCATATCTTTGGCAGCTTGGACATGCTCTCGAATTAAAATATTCGAACACATAATATTTAAGTACAAGCATACTTTTAATATCGCACGTCTTAAGTCATGACACTTTGGATAAGCATGTTGAACCATGATAGGCAAAAAATACCGGATAATAACATGACAGTCATATGACTTTCTAATATTCAAACTGGATGGTTGAATATTTACTAAGTTGCTTAACTTAGTCCAAAGCATGATGAAAGTTTTGCATCTTTTAGAACTTGACAACATTGCATCCTGTATGTTTTATCAAATGAAAATTTGAAAGATTGTTTGTATCTATCAAACAACAAGTTAATGAAATGCTCCGATACATTCTTCTCAATGTGCATCACGTCAATAGTATGTCGCACTCTATGACTACTCCAATACTCTAAGCCAAAAAGAATCGCCTTCTTATACCATGCCGGTCTTTCATCATTGCCATTTTCGTTTACAAAATGTTCATCGTCAAGGTTGATATCATCTACTATGCGTTTTTTGTTTTTTGTTATTTTACCGGGTACATATTTGATATGAGCAAGCTTTTCTAAAAGAGTTGATCCCGAGGTTCCATATCCTCTATATTCTTATACCATCCATGTTTCAGTGCCCTATATGGATGACCATTCTTTAAAAATCTTCTATACTTCGTATAAACAATCTTATTTCCAATACGTTCTGATTCAGTCTCCGCAGCACAAACAGCACATGCTTTGTAACCATGTGTTACACAACTAGATAAATTTCCAAATGCAGGTAGATCATGAATTCCCCATAATAGCATTGCTCTCAAAGTGAAATGCTCTTTCTTATCCATGTCAAATGCAGGCACTCCCTCTGTCCATAGCTGCTTCAATTCATCGACAAGGGGTTCCAAGTACACATCAATATCTTTACTATGTGCTCTTGGTCCAGGAATTAACAAGCATAACATTTGAAACTCCGACTTCATACATAATGAAGGGGGTAAGTTATAAGGAACCGTATACACAGGCCAACAACTATAATTACTTGATTGTGTTGCACTAGGGTTAAACCCGTCAGTAGCAATACCAAGCCAAACATTTCACCCATTTTTACCAAACTCTAGCCACTTGTTCTTCAACGATCTCCATTCGGCTGAGTTAATAGGACGACGCATGGAATTCTAGCAAGGTTTTGCTTCATTATGCCATAACATATTTCGAGCTATCCATGGTATAGTATACAACCTTGTTAATCTCGGAGTTATTGAAAAATATTTCAAAACTTTTCGAGGTTGTTTTGTCATTTTTACCACTTCCCCTTGATTTTTAACTTTAAATCTCGACGTATGACAACGTGAACATTCCAACACATCATTGTATTCCTTCCAAAACAATATACAATCATTTTCACAAGCATGTATACACTTTACTTTCATTCCCAAATCCTTTAACATTTGTTTCATTGTCGAGTACTTCTCCGGTATTGTATTTTCCTTTGGAAGCCACCACTTCAATCGTATCAACAACTCGATCATACTGTTTTCTGACCAACTAAAATCTTTTTTTAAATTGTGAAGCTCAATAATGACACTTAATGTTGTAAGACCATCTTCAAAAGAAGGTTATAATTTTTCATTTGCTTCTTTTGTATTCCTGGTACTTTTTCCAATGGTTACCATCACCGACGCCTACAACGCTACCATATACTCTATATGCATCATCAACAAGGTCTTCAAGCACATCTCCTACATGGTTCTATTCTTGAAATTGATTAGAGTTGTAAGCCTCATAGGTATTATGTCGCGTAGTATTGACCACTACATCATTGTCGCTTCTCTCGCCATGGAAAAACCATTCGTCGTATGTTGGATCCATACCATGAATGATCAAGTGTTTTTCTACTAATTTAAAAGCCAACTTTTTTGAATTCCTAGACTTTATACAAGGACAGCAGCATAGTCCAAAGTCCGGTGGTGAATGACTCTTCGTGAATTCCATAAAATATCGAACTCCTTGTATATATTCATTGTTATTCCTATGCCGAATTCTGATCTACTCTCTCGATGTAGGCTTCGACATTAGCAAGAAAATTTATTTGTTCCTACAATTTTATGTAAATACAATATTAATACATAAACGAAACATTAAACAACATGCTAATATAAATAAAACAATACATGAACAACTTACGGTTGGTCGAAGACATAATGTTTCAAGATTTTGGCCTATAATGCCCAACACTTAACTATTTATGTTGTCCCTGATATCATTATCTCATTTATGTTAATCATTAAAATTACTGTGTTTTTTAAAGTACATATTCATATGATTCATCACCCACTCTAAGTTTAACCTAAGGAATAATAAACTAGTAGACAAAAATCATTTCCAGTATGCCTCTTTCATTATTTTCATTTGGCCCTTCCATTAAATTCCCTTAAAATGAATAAAACTTACCCCAATTGCAGTAGTTAAAAAGAGTAAATACTTATCAATATGAATACATTCGATTTGACTATATTTTCTATTAGAAAATGTTATAATTTGGTCTCACTACTTAAGAATATTGAACATAATGCTTAGTATAAATGAATATGATAATTATTCATTATATATAACTGAAATTTTGAAAGCGAATGCCTAGTGCCCACTCCATGTAAGTGAACCAATATTGTATGTGGCTAGGTACTCCCAACATCTCATATCTGATAAAAAAAACAATTTCAAGTAATTTATGTAATCTAGGAAATCCATTGTTCAATTAGATGCCTCATGAATATTCGCAAGTCGCTTAGACCATCTGTCACGACCCGAACTCGATGTCCGACAAACAACATCAAATTCATATCGTCGGAGCTTGCAACACCATTAGATGATAAATAACACAACGGAAATAAAAGATGATATCACTGATATAACATGAATACAATATCCAATACATCACTTTGATACAATAATAATCATCAACATCAGAGAATATACAACACAAAATACAGCGGAACATGATACAATATGAGATAAGTCTTCACAGAATCCAATACTGCAACTCTGATCCAAAGCTCCAAAGATAAAACTTCAAGCTCGATCCACCATCAACGTTGCACCAAGATAAGAAAGGTCAGTCGTTCATTGACTGAACTAGCTCCAGATGATCTACTAAACCTGACTATCTGAAAAAAACCAAACTATAGACTGCCCGTGAGGAAAATTGTGGGCATCCAGAGTTTAGAAAAGGAACAATAAACTCCGAGTCAGTCATGCAACTGGTGTGAGCAAACAAAAACGGTTTGTCTTTAAAAACAATCAAAAGATTTAGATTTGAAATCCGCAATGCTTTTTAGAAAATGAAATTACCATAAGGCCTCCCGGCACACACATCATGCAAACGCACACATGGGGGAGATTTCTCCTTATGATAGTCAAACATGCTTACTATACAAAATTCTTCTTGATATTATTATTAGTGCATAGTGGAAAATATTTCGAAAGTATAATATTAATCTTAGCCAGCATAAGTACCATTATATTATGCCAGATGTAGCTACCATTTTAAATGGCAGGTTCTACAACTAAAACCATACAAGACGCGTATTTTTTGATTGGCTTTCCAACAAATGGTCAGGCTAAGGAACTTCCTATTGCCACATGGGAACGCCTCTGGAGAGACGCCTCAAGAACTTAACCAGCTCTCTGCCAACACAAGGCGGGTTTCCTCCCTACCCGGGAGTAATGCCTAAAGATATGTCATCCCTGGTCCTTTGGGACCTTTATACGAGGTACCTCTACACCAACAACATCACACAGTAATAAATATACTACAGTACCCACATGTGTAAGTATCTGGGCTCCATACCATGATACTACCCTTTTCCAGAAGGAATGGTCACACCCTAGGGGAGCTACCCCTGAAACCTTGTCGCATCTTTCTTGTTTTGACCATTACCGGTTTATGAGGCTCGATGAGGTTTCGTCCATAAAGCTACTCTTTACACGAAAGCCATGCTTTGATCACAAATGATCAACAAATGATCATCAACACACAGCAGCACTTAGCATGCCACACTACCAAATTGGGAGTATATCGCTGATAACCTTCAACTACATAACCCCTGAGCTCGTACGTCTCAGAGAAGGGTGTTAAGCTAAGAGAATAAATTCTCCATCACCAACAGATATGTATTTGAAAGAAATCTGCTTTATATCTCAAATTGTAATGTCAGACATACAACCATACAAGTCTGTCCTAGGTTCGAACAGAACCGAAGGCACTTCCGAAGAAGCCCTTGCAATCCGGGTATTCACAATCCCGATCGGACTTTCCATCACTTAGGGAATCTCTATACCGTAGCTACTCAGTGCAGAGACAATCGATAGGTCATCCTATCGTTCTCGCAAATACCCGGTCTTCACCACCGGTCTTCAAATGCTATCCATAACGACGTATCATTATTCGGAATGGGTTATCTGACACAAGATCCTCTCCCGGCTAAACCGAATAATGAGCGTAAAATTTAAAAACATATGGATATGGGATTTCAAATACGTCACAACTTCAAAATTCAAAGCTTTCTTCCAAATGGTTTAAATCAATACCATTTCAAACCTTTTAAAAAAAAGATTTGTTTCACGAAGTCCACCCAGTTTCAGAAAGATCCATTCACAGATTTCAAAACAATTTTCGTTTTAATTTGATTTATTCATTTAAATCTTTAAACCAAAGATTTAGCTTATAGCTTTCAAATCTCGTTTCCAAATATTCACTTTCAAAACTCGTTTCCAAATATTCATCCATAACTTGGAAAACCATTTCAATTCAAACTTAAAATTCCTTTTAATACGAATTGGAAATTTATTACTCATATGAAAGCTTTTATCATTTGAAAACAAACAGTTTTCATTTCGGAAAAATTCGATCTCATTTATACAAGTTAAAGTCTTTGGGTCAATTCACATTCCCAAAACAACACTTAAAAAAATGGTTTAAACCCATATAAACTTGTATACTGTTTTTAAATCATAAATGCCAAATATAGAATTCAGTTTCAGATATTGAATTCCAATTTAAATCAAATTATTCAAATTTCAAATCTTTATCAAGTTATTCAAAATAACTTTCATTTTTGAAACACCCTTTTCAAAAGCTTTCCACTTTAAATCTCATCCATTTCCAAAACCGTTTGGATTTAAAATTCAAATTCAAAATTATTTAAAAATCTGTGACTTAACCGATTTCCTCTTGAAATCCATATTTATGTGTGTATAAGTGTGGTCCAGGGGGTTTTACACAATAGTGCACAACATCAATCATCACAGATATATCAATATCGATAAGCGGTATGATCTATAACGCTTATCTTCATTCACAGTTTCACAGATAAAATAAATTTATCAATCACAAAGATTCATCATTACAATTCGATGTGGGCTTCGGATAACCAACTGGAATCCGACTCCCTGTCGCATCGAATTCAAACGCCGTTTTACGGGCCCAAAGGTTTTCATATTCATACAGAAACAAATCACAAATATCACAATTCAGCACAATGCAATTCACATCACAAAGTATCACAATCACAACAGGGGTATTAATCAGCTCAAGGCACTTCAAAAAAAAAATCAATCATCTAACAACGAGATGAATTAACAGTGATTATAATTAATTAATCACATAATTATTTTCATTAATTACCATTAAATAATGATTAATTTATCCTCAATTTTAAATTAATTAATTCTTAATCACCTTCATTAATTAATTTATCCTTAATTTATTATCTTAATTAATTAATCCTTAATTGTAATTAATTAAATCTTAATTACTTTTATTAATTATTTATTTCTTAAACAGATTAAGGATTTATTTATAATTAAAGATCATATGATAAATCATTTAAATTTTATTACTTTAAAAATACTCACTTGAAAACCCTTATAAATCAAAGCTTAAGTCAAAATCATTTATTTGAAACTTAGGTTAAAATGCTTTCTAAAAATCCATGTTTGGTTTTAAAGTTGAAACCCATCTTATATCCAGCCCGAGACCTACTCGAGTACACCTTCGAGTCAAACTGCCCTCCACTTCGATTTTTTTCAAAACTAACCCGAGCCGCCCTACAAATTTAAAAATTTGTTTAAGTTTAGAGAAAGACCTGGTGCAACACAACAACACTTCGAGTTAAAGCTCGAGTCTATAACCCATCTTCTCGAAGACAACTTCGAGATAAAAACCATCGTGCTTACTGATACACGCCAGAGGTTGTACACGTGTACCATCAGTCGCTGGAGCTCCGGCCTCCAAAACCACCGTCGACCAGTTCCCTTCGGTCACCCCAAGCCATCCAAACACCCAGAAACTTGAACTAAATTCGAAAACGAGATCGAGTCGTCTCGACCAAATAAACCCAGTGAAGCATCATTAGAAAATTGCCCAGCGCCATCACCTCAGGCCATCGGAGATCACGCGAATACACACAAACCTTCCACAATGTTCGACGCCTCGTTTGGCACTGGTGCGGTCCATCTCGGTTCAACGACGAGTCGCCAGCAACCCAATTTCTGACCTTATCTAAACCATGCGCTTAAACCCTAACTTAGCGATTTCCGGCCACCACAAAGATATGAAAATTCATTGAGCATTTTTCCCACACTCATCGATCTCCCGGCTAGCTCCAGCTCCGATCATGAGGCAAACAAACTCGCCGATCACCATAGTTTGCCCAACAACTAAATTTTGTACATCTCACGATTCCTCCCTTGATCTCATACTAGAAGACTGGATTTTTGTTTTAAAAATCATAATTTGCAAACGTGAATAAGATCATGCATTAAAAACTTAAAATCTAATCAATTGAATTTTAACAAAAATTGAGAATCCACTGTGTTTTGATATTTTCCAGAAAATGCTTGGTTTACTCTACTCAAATTTATTTTTAAAATGTAAAGCATGATAATACTAACCAAACTTACTTAGACATTGAAGCCTATCAAAGATTGTAGGATGAAAATTTCATTTTCTAATAGGTTTTTGAAAAAAAAGGTACTAGAAAACAGGGTGGAAGATCCCTGTATATCAACATACACAGAGAGAATAAAACACATATACATACATTCATATACATGCAACCAACTTAACTTCCAGCATGATTCTCAAACATAGATTTTAATTCTAGAATTTCAAAGTTTACTCACTTCAAATGGAAGAACAGAAAGCACTTTATTGTTGAAAACTGCAGATTAATTTCCCTTAATCACCTTTCTGTTTTATTGTTGAATGATGTTTAATTTTTTTTTCTTTTCTCTTTCAAGCATGCTAAGTTTTTTTTCCTGAACGAATTGGAAAAAAATGTATTACATATATATATATATAGAAGAAGATAGTTGTATAGGGGAGGTAGGTGTTATCTAGTATGGGCTTATTTCTTTTAGTCGGATTTTTTTCATTGACTAAAGATTTTTATAAAATGAAATGAAGTGATTTTAACATATTTTCGGCTGAGATGATTTTCCTTTGTGCTTGAGAAGAAAGCATTTAATGCTTGTGTCCCTATTTTTGTTTACATGTAATCCATTTGATTTGTACCTTAATATGTATATAAACACTTGCAGGTAAAAAAAATTGTTTTCTTTCTAAGTCTACATACTTATGTTATTCAAATTAATTTGTATGTGGATATTTTTTTGTTTGTTTCCTTATCTTCTTGCTTGCCTTTGTGTGTTATTATTTGCAATACAAATATTTACTTTGTTTCATCTATCTTCTTGCATGCATACATAACTTACATACAAATATACATGTACTTCATACGTTTACTTAAATATTTATGTTTTATTTTCCTACAAAAATAATCTTATGTATATGAGTTAACCTATATATTTATTATTAACATATTTCTTGGTTTTATTTCTATTCATAGTTTAACTATCAAACATTAAATTTATAACGTATATTTTATTTTATATTTTACACTTATTTTTAATATTGATAGGATAAATTCTATCTTACACTTTTTATAATTTCATAAAGAAAATGGATCAAAACACAATTTATACATTTAATAAATAATTATACATATTATTCTTTTCCCCAAAGTAATTTTTTTAGATCCAATTCATTTTGAATATGTTTTGAATTTTCAAATTAAAATTTTATTTATAATCCAATTCAATTGAAAATATTTATTTTGAGTTTCAAATCCAAATTTTAAAATAAATAAGCACATACCTCTTATTAAATTTGAAAAATTCAAACAAATCCACAATTTAACCCAAAAATTATCTTTAATTACAAACTTACATTCGTCTTTAAACCGGGATCGTTACATCATCACTTCATAACTATTAGTATATCAAATTGGAAAATTTGAAATTTTTAGTAATTACAAAGTTTTAACAATCACTGTGCAAAAATGCAAACTTCAAATTACGCATAGTTTTCAGATTTTAATTAATAAGATTGTACAATTTAACAAAAATAAATGTAAAATTATTTAACTAACGATACAAAATAGTGATCAAAAGTATTATAGAGGAGTCCCAACGATAGCTACTAATAGTAATCCAACATATCATCGGTGAATCAATGAAAACGGATATCCAACGGTTCTGAAAATCTTCATATAGCTATCAAGTCAATCCATCTATTCACGAGCATAATATCAAACATTATACATGCATATATGAAATTACCCAATTATGAAAGGAAAGGTTTGAATCTATAGATGAATAAGCATAGTAAATTATTATCATAAGCAACATGAGTGATGCATTTTAGAAAACAGTCAAACATGGCCAAACCAGTCCTGAGTTCTTTATGAATGTAGATATGCGTATATGAACCAAAACGACTAGATTCTGGAGAAAATAGCAACATTATTAATTTATAGTGGTAAACAACATAAGAATATAGATAATATTTTCTGTGAAAATGGCCAATATGTCTAAATAGTATGATAGGTCAAAAGCTAAAATTTCTCACCACCAATTTCAACTTGAAAAGAGATGGAGAAAAACTTAAAACAATCCTGACATAACTCTGGTCCTCTTCCCATAACATAATTTATTGCATATTGTTACTATTTATAACCAAATCATGATCCTCTTCCTAAAGCTGGTAAGCAGCGAAGCATATGTAGTTGTTATTTTCATGGTAAATTCAAAATATGCATCTTTTTCTTTATAAGCTCTAGCATTTTATTCAGGGAAAAAAGAGTATACTATGCTATGTTTAGAGTCAATAAATGCATTTTAGTGCATATGTGATCTCAGAGGCACCCAAAGTATGGGAACATATTGTTAGCATGCAAAAAAAGAAATGCAGAGGGAGAGGCAGAGGGGAGGCAGACATTGTTTCAATGTGAGAACATTGATCACTCATCATCATCGTTAGTAGCAGCAGATGCTACTTATATTGCTGAAGTTGCGCTCTGAGCAGTTGGATGTGTAATGCTTAACTGCCACAGTCTCACTCAAAAGCAGCTGAAACTCGCTCTCTTTGTTTAACTAATAACTTTTAACATAAATAAAGTCGGCCAAGTCTACTTCTATAATATAACCGAGTGTACCCGTAAGTTGAACACATCAAAAACACAACATGATTACAACATAGTATGCGATAATGTGTACAATATCCTCTCTGCTTTTGGCAATGTCAATTAGAGATACTAATATTAGGCCATCTCCAACCGTTTCCCTTAAGTTCATATAGAGATAAAAATGCCCCACAATTAACGTGTATAAAATATTTGCTTCTTCCATCTTTTTCATTTTAACCTCTCTCTTTTCCCATTTTAAAAGAAAAAATATATGTTAAAATTACCACTGCTAGTGATACAAATCACCACTGCTCAAGTACTACACCACTTTCATGCTAAAACTTGCTTCAACATTGTCTCTATACAATGAATTGCAACCATAGTGGAAAATACGTTGCAGCCTTGTTCATGAAATTGAAAAAACGATCTAAATTTTAAGCTAGGAAAATGGATTTAACGAAACAATTTCAAATTTCGTATCCTAATGCAACAAATAAATTAAATTTGAAGTGATAATCAGCCATTTCAAAAAATAAATTAAAATAAAGTAATTACCTGATTTGAAGTCGAAAATTCATTTGCAGTGATTGCTGAAATGGAATGCAACCCTAATCCTCCTTCGTCTTCTTCAAATTGGTAGAACAAACAGTAAAGACGGTTGTAGATGCAGAGGCGGTGGAAGAGGTTGGAGGAGGCTGTAGACGGCGGAGGCCGTGGTAGACCTAATTGGCGATAATCTAAAACGAACGAAAGAGAAAGAACACTGTTATCCGTTAAAATTAGGTTAAGTAATAACATAAGATAAAATTACAATTCTATCCATACTGGATTTAATTATTTACGAAATTACGAAAATTGGTAACGGTAATAACCGTGACAAATGTTAGTAACGGAAATAACCGTTAGAAATTGGTAATGGTTATAACCGTTACAAATTGAAAGCGAAAAAGTGTTACAAAATGGGCTGTTTGGTGTAGTGTGTATTGAATACTTATATCTTAAAATTAGTCTTTATCTTAACGTTGTTGATTTGATTTAGAAAAGAACTAGTCAAATCAACCTTTGACTTTGAATATTAAGTTTGTCAAAACGGATGCGAAAAAGCCTTAATTTAGTGGGTGTAGCGGAAAATATCGGGACTTAAAGCGGATATGCTAAATTGAAATAGCGGCCCACTATGCGCTATAGTGAAGATTTTGTGGGGCTTTAGCAGACTTTAACTCCATAGGTGTGTGCATGATGCAGTAAAATATGAATAGTTGAAATGGTATCTGTGTAAAGTATGAATAGTTGAAATGGTATCTGTGTAAAGTATGAATAGTTGAAACGGCACAGGTGTTGTCCATGTTGGTATATTTTGGTGTCCTCTTGAAATTTAACTTGCAGTTCAAATTGCTGTAGCCATTCCTGGTTTTAAAAAAAAGGCAATGGTATACTACTACCAGCAGTATAGCGAATGAGATTGAACAAGTTGCATGTGCATATAACATCAAGTTGGCTTTAATTGCAAAATCTTGGAGTGATAATGATGATTGGTTTGCTCTGTTTCCATGCCGTCAACTTTATTCTGTTCAAAAGGCTTATGTATGCTGAATGCAGCTCAACATTTTCCAGTGTTGACATCCTCAAGATTTTGCAAACCAATATCCGAGGTTTTGGAAGCATTTCAGTACCTGTTGAAGTTTAAGTGGTGGTTACTACCTTGTTACTACTAGCTTTCAGTTGCACATTTGCAGTTGACAAGTTTACTGCCTATTTGACTGGTATACCCCAATGTTTAACCTAGCAATTGTAGAACGTATGTACAGTGTATTTATGTGAACATCCAAATGAACTGTGAGTCATCTGCATCGTGTTTTATAAAGAGTCATGGACTCTTAATATAATTAGGTTGTCTAAGATTCATTTGTGGTCCTATTTTCCTTAAAGTAGCAGTAATAATAAACAAAGCTACAAATTGAGTTACTTCACAAAATTTATGCCTGGTGGGCTCAGATTATATGTCACATGCTTTCCTATGATGGTAATTGATTATGATATTTTTCAAAGTATTAAGTTATCCCACTGCATTGTGCCTTTTCTTGGTCAGGTTTTCTCCATTCATACAAATTGATCTTGTGGTCCATTTAAATTGGAAGTGGACATTGGTGTTTGATAGAATGAACATAGCAAGCATCCAACTTCTTGAAATTTTTGATCGCATAAATTGAGACATGGGATTTCGTATGAAAACATGCTGCATTAAGGTATGCACCAAGAAACCAACTCTTTATCCGTTTGTTTATAACATATTACATCCCAACATTTTGTTCTTGTTGGAATAAAATCTTGTGCTCAGAACTTAGCAATTCCCTTATTCTCATGTACATGCTCATACTTTAGTATGAGATAGCCTATACTGTAACATCAAATTTATGCGAGGGTTTTGCAAGTTGAGACTTGAGAGTTCTTTTCTCATTGATCGATTTTCTGAACATTATTTGTATTATGTCTTATAATACGACTAAACTTTTAATCATTTTCGAAAAGTAGGTCAAAAATATAAAAATCCTTGATTCTAAGGTCAGCTAATGCAGTTCAAGTTATGCTATATGTATAATAGCTTATGAATTATGCAGCTAAGCTGTGTTGACAACACATGTAGGGATGATAAGGTTGTAAATTTAAGCATTTTGTTTTATTATGTAACAACTACTTGTGGTGGTTTGATGCAATGTGGGAGCAGAATCTACAGCAAGGCATGGGTTTCTGCTATGCCTGCTGTTGGAGATGCAACCAAAATGAGTCCGAATATATATTGATGAGAATGAAGGGGAACAACTAGAAAAAGGTCCAGAGAGCAAAAGTGCCTGAAATGCAGCTTAAATAATTATAAAGGAGAGATTAGTATCAAGAATCACTTACTTCCAAAAATTCTAGAGCCCACTAACAAGACAAGAGTTTAAGAATGAGAGGAAAGTGATAAAAAAAGGCAAAGCGGCTTGTTTGTATAATCATTTAACTTTCGAATTTTCAGTGTGGAATTTAGCAAACAAGTTGGGTTCGATATAATTTGATGGGTCCTTGATCTAATATTTTGCCTTGCTGGTTCTGCTTTTGATGTTTGTTAGGTATGGTTTGTGAGACATGAACTTTAGAATATTACAGGATATAGTATGTGCTCATACATACGTGCATATATATCCTACATGCATATATATTAGAGTAATATGCTACATCAATGTCCCTCATGGGTTGTGCAGTTGGTTGAGGAAGTCAGTTTCCACCGTCGAGATTGAGAGTTCGATCCATACTGACTACATTATCCTCATGATTTACACAGAGTATGCATCGGTGCAACGATATATGCTTCCCTAGAGTTTATAAGCAATAGCTTGGTTCTTTAGATTTTCAAAAAATGAAAATAAATAAATAAAAAGCGAGTACATTAATAAGAGGCCATGCTGTTGGCTTGTATACTGAGATTAAGCAGTAAGGGTAATAATAACTTTTAAGGTATGAATCAATGCATCCTAGCTCAAACAGATTACTTGATTTTTGATGTTTGAATCTTTATTGATCTGATAAGAACAAAAATGTTTACCCCAAAAAATTGTTTTCACTGTAGTGATTCAATTCTGAGGTAATTAACATTGATTTTAGCCATGGATTTCTCTACCTTTTAACTTTTTTGATTATACTTGTACTAATCTAATCTTTGAAATCTTGTAAAGCACTTTGATAACTGTGATAAAATATGTTGACTGCTTTATTCTAGTGATGCATGCTAGCTTATGAGCACTGGTTACAATATTTAAAGTATCAAATCGGCATCATTTGATCAGACATATGATCCTGTAGAGGACATAGAATCATCTTGATATATTATATATTGTTCATGGCATATGACATGCTAACAACATAACTTTTCCTTTACTTTCTTTTTCCTTAAAAATATTATATTTTTTATGCTGGGAAGATAGTGTGGGGTGTTTGTAAGTTTGGCTTCTTTTTGTTTTATTTTTTAGATATGCGCAAGTAAATCTTGGCATGCACAACTCTTTTTTCAGGGTCAAGAAAAGTAAAAACAATGATCAACAACCTTAACAAATTACTTCCTTCATGAGTAATTACTAATTAGAGCTTGTGGTGTTCATCTTGTGATTTAAAAGGGAAACAATTTTTGTGAATGAAATAAATTTCCTTATTTTTGACCGATTGAAAATATTCAGTCATTTCTGCAAGAAAATATTTTATATTTTTACGCTAATAAATAGAAAACCAAACTGTGCCACTTCTGTTAGTAATTTACTAACTATTCCTCTCATCCCACTGCAGTCTTGGTCGGAATAATATTTCCCTACGAGTACAGTGAATGGCGATCACCTTAGAATGTTACTATTTTTCATGTTATATATGAATATATCATGAATTGCATGCTTGAGAAGGCACAATGGGGATGGAACTTGGTAAAAATGTTGCAAAATTACTTCAAATATGAAGTTTTAGAGTTCCTTGAAAGCAATATGTTTTTGTTTGACATATATTTGATGGACTTAGTTGGCACAAGTTTATGCTACATTGCTAATAAATAGGTTCACATGCTTTATACAGCATAGAGAAAAAGCTAAGATATTTTTGCTAAAGTAGTTACAGACCTCAAGTATAAATTGTAAACCAACAAACAGATAAAGAAACAAAAGGTAATAAAGAGAGGTGAGGCAATAATGTGACACAGACTCAGCGTGCATTCCTTTTACAATTGTTAACTTATTTACCCACTACTATCTTTTCATTTTCTTTGTACAGTTATCCATCCAAATTTGATGAGCACCTGTCGTGCAAAAAGAACTTCTCTCGCTTCTTTTTACAAAGTTAACATTTTATTTTTAATATTTACATCCAGAGTTTTAAATCGACATAACCTTTTACATTGATAGTTGATGTATGATGATTTATGACTAATGCCATTCCATTCGGCGTTTACTTTTGAGACCACCTATCTGTATTATGCATTCATCAGTGCTAGTATATGAAATTTATGCTAGTATCCTATTTTTGTAGTTTGTGGTCTTATTATTTCTTTGCACTGTTTACTACAACAAATATCATATTTTTGCCCGAATCCTTATTTCTCCTCTGGTTCTGATATTATATGAGAAATCATGCATTTTGCGGTTATATAGTAATCAATTGGATTTAGCAAAATTACAACCATCTTAGATTATTCTGGCTAGTTTTTGTATTTACCATATTTTTTATATAAATACTAGAAAAAGAGTTAGTTTATGAACAACATAGAGATGTTATTGCATAACTTTTTACTGTTACCCATTCTGCCCCTAAACCGGTATAACTGTCAAAATCTGTGTTAATAGCAAACCTACCAATTCTCTGTCATGATAACACAGTCATATTCCTCAACAATATATACCATAGTTTCCAGAACTGAGCCCAGGCTGGAGTCAGGATACATCTAAATTTATGCGTCATTGCGTAGTGTTACACTTTGTTTTGTCCTAATTAGATATTAGTAAAAATAGGATCATCAGACAAGGTACAATTAGATCTTGCTAAACAGATGAAGTCAACCTTTTGTCTGTTCAAGGTTAAATATTTTTTTTTTCCCACCCTTCAAGGCTAGTTTAGTCAATTCAAATATTATAAATGCATGCTTAGAATCCCTCTGTATAAAACAAGCTCACCCTCTCTTGTTCTAATCCCACTACATATAAACTAAAAGGCAATGGCGGTAACTGGGCACGATAAAGAATCCTCCGACTACGATTACGACAGTAGTGACGTCAGCTTTGCCAGTTCGAGTTCTGTATCAGTCCGTTCTTCTTCTTCATCCATCATTGGAAGTCGCCACAAGCCTCACAAAGCCAACCAGACTGAGTGGGAAGCGATCAGTTCCATTCGTGCTTATTCTTCAGGACAAATCAGACTAGACCATTTTTGTATTCTGCGCAGGTACTTCAAGATTGAGATTTGTTCATAGTATGACTTATTTGATGTGAAATAAAATGGTGGTTATTACAGAAACCTGTAAATGGGTATAAAAATTACTTTATTTCTGTTATGAGGTTGTGTTTGCATCTGGAGTCCTCATGTAAAAATATTCGATCATATTGAAGCTATCATTTCTTTGGATATGAAGGGGTTGGTTTTGGGTGATCGGCCTTCGGAACAATTTGAAAAAAGAAAAAGAAAAACCCTCATAACAAAAAAATGTCCCTTAAGCAGAAGACGATAAACCCTTGTAAATTAACAGTCCGTTTCTTTTGTCACCGCCTAAGAAAATATATAGAACAATGCTAGGAGGTCCGCAATCAACAAGTTAGGAAAGTCGAGCTAGAGACAAAAAACTTGGAGGAATTATATGGAGACTCAAGTATACCTCTTGAGTCTTGACAATTTGACCAAAAAAAATAAAAAATAGGACCTTCTAGCATTTCTGAAGAAAATAGTATTTAATTCTTTGTTTGTGAGCTAACATACCACTTGAAAAATACAGACTCGGAGGAGGCGACCTTGGTAATGTGTACCTTTGCTCGCTCCGAAACATCAACAGACATCCATCAACCTCTCCAAACCTTCTCTATGCAATGAAGGTGGTGGATAGAGAGGCACTAGCATTCAAGAAGAAGCTGCAGAGAGCTGAGACTGAGAAAGAGATTTTGAGGACCCTTGATCATCCATTTTTGCCTACTTTGTATGCTGATTTCGACGCTTCTCACTATTCTTGTTTGGTGATGGAGTTTTGCTCTGGGGGCGATCTACATGTCGCCAGGCAGAGGCAGCCTGGAAAGCGCTTCAGCGTTTCCTCTGCGAAGTATGTTTTTTGTCTACACTGTTTGCAAACAAAATTTCTTAGTATTTCTTGTCACTTTGGTCAAAATTTCTTAGTATTTCTTATTTTATTCAGTGAGGCCATCACAAATTTTGTTTTTTCGTAAAAATGCACTTGTGCCACTTGAAACATCATTATTACAGTCTTGTTTTCAAAATAAATTGTGTGATGCTATTACGAATAATGGTAGTATAAATATCAATTTTCGATTATGTTTGAGTTTACAAAATTTGTCTGCTTTTAGTAACTTTTAAAAGCAGTCTAACTGATAAATAATTAAATTTCGTATGGCAAATTTTGCGAGAAATACAAACTTTTAGGCTTGAATGATTTACTAGTTTTATTCATCAAGATTTTCAAAATGAGATTCAAACTTTAGATCAAAAAATATATAATTTAATTCGAACCTGGATTTAAATAGTCAACAAAGGAGTAAAAATTCATATTTTGAAATGTGTTCATACTTTATCCTTCTATGTTAGAAAATTTTCTTATAATGTGTGGCTCATAGTATTGTATGACTTTTTCCTTTTATAATAATAGTTTATATTTTCATAATCATCCATCTTCATTTCTGTACATTTTATCTCATAAATTTAGATCTATAAGCACCTTCATTCAAACCTAAGTGGTGTAAATCTCGTCAAACTAGGGGCAGGGAGATACATTTTTGTAGTTTATAAATGAAAGTTGATTTTGTGTATATTATTTTAAAAAAGTTGAAAGATTGTATTGTTCTACCGTTTTCCTTTGTATAGCTAATAATAAGTTGGCTTTTTTTTTAGTTGCAAAAATGGTAAAAAGCCGTTTGTATATTTAATATTAAACAACTTTTGAAGTTATAATATTTTAAGTAATATTTTACTTTTTTTTAAATGGTATTTGTTTTTATTTTGGTTTTTTTATTATGATTTTTTGTTTTGTTAAAGATTCATAAGCACCATCGTAGTTTGAATTGAGAACCCTATAATTCTTGGTATATATATTTCTTAGTTTGCAAACAAAAATCATTTTTGAAGATTTTTTTTATTAATCTTTTAACTTGAAAGCAAAGTTTTCATTTGATATTCAAAAATAAACTAATTATATAAGTTATTCTTGTTTTACCAAGTTGGGTTTGAATTTGAATTTATCTAAAATTTCAGGTTCTACATAGTGGAAACTATATTGGCACTGGAGTACCTCCACATGATGGGCGTGGTCTACCGTGACCTAAAGCCAGAAAACGTCCTAATGAGGGATGACGGCCACATAATGCTTTCCGATTTTGACCTCTCATTCAAATGTGATGTCGTCCCCAAAGTCCTAAAGCAAAGGCAATCCCACCATCACAACAACAACAAAAGCAGCTCATACTGCATGGTGACACCGATGCAACCTGTGCTCTCCTGCTTCTACGGAAGTAAATGCTCCAAACCCAAAGAAGAAGAGGACGGCGACGACCAACGAAACGAAGATTTCGACCCCGAGCTTGTGGCCGAGCCGATCTCCGCCCGATCGAAATCCTTTGTGGGTACACATGAGTACCTTGCGCCGGAGGTCATATCCGGGGTCGGACATGGTAGCTGCGTGGACTGGTGGACTGTTGGCATATTCCTATATGAAATGATGTACGGCAGGACCCCTTTCAAAGGTGAGACGAACGAAAAAACATTATCAAATATTATGAAACAGACACTGATTTTTCCAAAAGCGAGCGACGGTGGTGACTGCGGTGAGGTGCTGAGGGCGCAAGATTTGATAAGGAGGCTTTTGGTGAAGAACCCAAAGAAGAGGTTGGGTGGGGTTAAAGGGTCGGTAGAGATTAAAGGGCATGAGTTCTTTAAAGGGGTGAATTGGGCCTTGATTCGGTCCGTGAAGCCGCCGGAGGTGCCGAGGGATGCGAGGAAGAGGGTGGTGAGGAAGGTCGTGATGAGTAGGAGGCAGAGGGAGGAACCCTTTCAGGTTTGTCAGCGAGTCGATTACTTTTAGTTCTGAATTTGGAGTAGGAAAAACAGTATAAATAGTTTGGACTTGAGTAAGAAAAATAGTATAAATAGGATGAATAATGATAGAATGTTTTGATTTGTTGATCTTTTTAGTACATGTAAAGAGGAAGCCGCGTCTCTGTTAATTTTAGCTGTTTAACCGTACTTTAGGGTTCGAAATTTATGAGAGTAGGGAGTTTGATTTTGTTCAGTTTAAATTGAATAACGTGATGAAAGTGCAGTATCAAGTTGTTTTGAAAAAAATGCGGTGATGATCACGTCCGATTGTGAATCTTGAATTCACAAACTTAAGGTAGCAATTGTACTGGTGGATGGACATGTAACTGATTTGCGTCGACTTCGTTGCTATAACTCTTGTACATTGCGAGCTTTAGAGGTTGTAATGAAGTATAGTAAAGCAATATAAACAACGCACATGTTCTATTTTGTGTTAGCATTGCGCATATTTCTTTGTTACCAGTAGCTTGTGTAATGTTGACGGTTGTCTATTGTTATCATCACTGCAAGCCAATTTATTGCATTAAAAGAAAAATTAGGAGTTCGCCTGCACCCGAAAATTTATCTGCACCCGAAAAAACAAATGGATGCGCATTCATCTGCACCCGAAAATTTAAACATGTATCCAATATGTGGATATCTTAAAACTCATGTTCGAGTCCGTCTCTGTGGATTTTTTGCAGATATTCGAAAATATCCAAAAAAATCCGCAATCGTAAGCTGGATCGTGCTTTTTTTAATATAGAAATATTAAAATAAAATCATCACAATTCATCAAATGTTCGAATAACAATCGGATAGAAAAACTAATAAAAATACTTCATTTTTTCAATTAAATAAACAATTCATAAAATATTGTAATAAGTTATAACCATATACGTTATTAATTAGTTTATACAATATTAAATTTTGAACCGATGTAGCAAAAATAAAGAAAAAACATGCAACTTATCAAATATGAAGTTTTTCAATTACGTTGAGCTTTGAGTGTGATTGAGTAAATAGAAATGTGAAAGTGAAATTGTAAAAATTAAGGTAGCTGAATAATTTAGACTTAGTAAATAAGATTTTAAAATGTAAGTGTATTATAAACCCTAGGATTGGCAACCATAGAATGACAAACAACTTTAGAAATAATATTGAAATGGATAACAATTTTTTTATTTATTATAGTGTTCATTTCAAATGATATTAGAGTTATAAAATGTATATTTAATTTCAGATCGAATGGATAATTTTGAGGTACGGATACACTCATATCCACATCTACATTCAAAATATTTTCAGATATCGGATATCCGCATCGCTTTTCGAACATCGAATAATATTTGCGTTTTCGGATACGAATGATTTTTCGAATATCCATTGATAGACCTAATCAGTCTAGTTTACTTTAAACATCCTTCAAAAAATTCAAAATTCACATTCTCTCCATCCTAAAAACATGTTTCACAAAAAATCCATGTTATTATTTTCAACCAAAATGTGCGGTCAACAAATATTTATTTTACACAAACTTACATGTAGACTGCAAGTATTTGCAGTCCACAATACACACTCCAAATATTTGCAGTCACACTGCATGTTTTTGCTAAAATTAATAATAGAGGCCTTTTATAAAACTTCTTTGAAAATGCTTTTTTTGGGATTACGTTATAAAATAAGAGAAATCTCCAATAGTTTATGAATAGGAATATGTGTCACCAATTTGCAAAGCTTGAAATCAGCAAGTAACTAATGAATCAAAATGACACATTAAAAATTAATGAGAAAGGTCGTGCTTCAGATTTTGTTGATGTTAAATGAGCAAAAATCCATTATGTAATAGTAAAACACAAGAATTTCTAGCTTTCTTATTAATTCTTGTTGTTTTCTCAACTCTATTTAATTCTCTTCAGATATTCTATTTTCATATATTTTTATAATTAATTTATCACTTCATAAGCACCAATTTTAAAAAAAATTACAATTATTTTCAAATCTCTTCTCAATTCTCTTCCAATATTTTACATTCAAGTCCATAGATTTAAATTGATCACATAATACAAAATTTAAATCTAAATTAAGAGATATTGGTGAGAATTTCCTCTCCCGGTAGGTTACTATAGATGTTGTAAGGTCAAGAGGGGCCATTATCACTTATTAAGACAAAGCCAAATGGAAGTTAATCCAAACACTTATTCCGTCTTAGGTCCTCCATGTGATTCTTAAAAACATCTCTTCGAGCACTGTGTATTTGTTCTTGAATATTTATGGCCCTCACATTACTCTCGAAAGACTAGACCTTTGGGATAGTTATTCGGTTTTTTCTTACTGTATTAATAGCCCTTGGATCTTGGAGGCAACTTCATTATCAGATTCCATTTCAAAAGAAATAACCCAAGTTATTCCCCTTATATGGACCCATTTAAAGAGTTTTTATCTTCTACCGACCATATTGATATGCCCTTAAATAATCATTCACTCACTTGGTCCAATAAACGTGCTTCTCCCTATCTGACTAAGTTAGATATATTTTTCATTAATATTTCCTAGGAAGACATGCATCCATTCTCTTCTCAACGTGGCCTCACATTCATTTTATCCGACCGCTGCCATGTTCTCCTTGATATGGGTGATGGAAGACCCCACCGCCCTCTTTAAATTTGAAAACTTCTAGACTCTGGAGCCAGATTTCGATGAAATTATGGAGCAGCTTTGGGCCTCTTTTCGGGTTTCGAGCTCAACAACTAAAGTCCTCATGACTGAATCCATTTGTTGAGGAAAGCACTTAAAAAATGTTGGTGGGAATTTGGGGATTTCTTTATGTCGGGACAGAGATCTTGTAAAAATAGATCATAGACTTAAACATAAAGGAAGGATCCTCTTTATTTGTCCCCTCAGAAAGATCCCACTTTTTGGATATTGAGGCTAATTTAGAGCGTAACATGAGACATGAGGAAATCGCCTGGAAGCAAAGATCCAGAGCCCGATGGCTCAAAGAGGGGGACCTCAATATAGGCTATTTTCGTTGGATTGCGAATGGAATACACAGATCCAACACAATTTCTAGCATCTTGGACGATGGAAGAGAAATTGAAGGTGGGCCTGAGATCATTGAGGTTTTCACTAAGCATTTTAAGCAGCTTTTCAAGGAGCAGGACACAAAGCTGGAAATAGTGAACTGGAATATGATCTTCCCTGAGACCAACGAGGTAAATACGGGCATTGTTTTCGATTTTGACATAGGCAATATCTACGATGCACTCTCTGAGATGACCAACGACAAGGTGCTCGGGAGAGATGGGCTACATTCTTCAAGAGATGCCAGGGTTTTCTCAAATTTAACATCTTCATAGTTTCGAAGAATTCCACTCTAACCCAGATTTAATTTCAAGAATTAATTGTGCTAATATTATCCTCATTCCTAAATTTGATGGTGCTAGGGATACGAAGGACTTCCGCCTCATTAGTTTGGAGAACGCAATTTTCAAATTGGTCACCAAGGTGCTTGCGAAAAGAATAAGGCCACTAATGGACTGTCTGACCAACCCGAGGCAATCGACTTTGACTTTAGGTATATTACTACTAGATAGTGCAGCGGCGATCCAAGAGGTGATCAGCTATTTCCATCCTAACCGAGTTAGCTATGCCATCATAAAACTTGAATTTTCCAAGGCTTCTTTCTAGTATGTAAATGACACCATCCTTCTTTCTCTACCACATCCCTCATCAATTACCATCCTAAAGCTCCTACTTTACTCCTTCGAAATGGCCATTGGCCTATGTATCAACTTTGTTAGAATCTCTACTATTTGATTTTAATGACAACAACTATACAATCATATCAAAGAATCTCTAAGCTAACATGCGGGTATATGATGATAAAAAAAGAAGCTTTGAACATACACATTTGGAGACACAAAGGCATCAGAGACTCAATAAGCTACAACGACATATCAACAAATAGCTCATATGAAGACAAATATTTGTAAGAGTGGTATATCTTATGTTAACATTTTAAATATGCATGTACAATCTCCCACGACTTATATGAGATGACACGTTCGCATCAAAATAATTTTAAACATTAGAAAAAAACAATTTTCAACAAGTTTTAAATATCCTAGGTTTCTAAATGTCTAGCAACAAAATTCAAATGTCTAATAACATGCATTCTTGAACAAAAACCTTTTGGGACTATTATTTTCAAAAGTCAGACATCTGACTATAAAATCTAGACGTTTGAGTTCATGATATTTTGAAATACTTCTTTTTTGGGAAAATGTTTTTAATATCCAGACATCCGACTATAAAATGTAGACAACTGAGATTGTGAATTTTTACACTATTTCTTTTGTAGAAAAACAATTTTAAAATCCAAACCTCTGATTATAAAATCTAGACGTTTGAGTTCATGATTTTTTAAACTATTTATTTTCTTAAAAAACATTTTTAAAATCCAGACATATGACTACTTAGTCCAAATGTCCGAGCTATTTATAACAATCATATTTTAACAAGACATGTCTCCACTCTTTCATCGGTTGCGTCTCTTTCTTCAATGATCTTCATCAATTGGTTGTAACTTCTAAAAGAGACTTCTTATATCTATTTATAGATGTCCAAGGCTGTTTAAGTAATCTAATGGAATTATATTTCTTGTTTTGATATTCTCTCTTGCTCTCTAAATCTAGTGCTTTCAAATTCCTAAACTTACTTTCAACGTTAAGAAGAATATTTCTATATTTCTTGGTGATTTACTTCTAAAAACTCACATGCCTTCAGTCATTCAACTCAAAGAGGATATTATTGGAAGATTGTAACAGAAGTCACAATCCATGTTGATAGAACATAGCATTATCAAGTCAACAAACTCTTGTAATGTATCCTTCGGGCTAATGAGGGTGTTTGATTAGTGGAAATCCGAAGGGAAGATTTGGGACTAGACATAGGATGAGAGGTCTGAACTAGTATAAAAACTCTGGTGTGATCATTTTTATATTTACCTTACTTTACTTTATTACTAGTTAGCTTGATTATAGTTATATGCACATTTACATAATTTATCCATAATAAAGATCCTTTACACTTTCAAACTTCTCCAAAAGCTCCATGCTTATGGCCGGGCTTGATCTTTCTATTGGCCCTAGTGTGGCATGCAGTCTGAACTATGCTTACCAGACATTTCCCTATTCATACCTTAGACTTACTATCAGGCCATCTAGACTTCTCGGAGAAGACTAGACTTTTATCCTTGACAAAATTCATAGAAGGCTAGCTATGTTGAAAGGAGCTTCCCTTTGTAGGGTCGGTACATGAACACTCATGAATTCTGTCCTTTCGTTCTCTCCTAACCTATTGGTTCTCATTTTACAAAGCCCTGACATGGGTCACTAAGAAGATTGACTCTACCAGGTGGGCTTTCTTATGGAAAGGTACGAATAGCATCTCATCAGGAAATGCATAGTGGTCTGGGATAGAGTTTGAAGGCCGAAGAAAGACGGGGGCTTAGAAATCATCAATCTCTAGCAATTCGACAAAGCGTTTTTAGCAAAATGGGGATAATCTTTAGTGTAGGGTTGCTCAAACCCTAGATTATGTTGGTCGACCAATGCTACTGCCCGTGTAGTTTTTCACTACCAACCCTCAAGCTCAATCCACTTGCAAAGGCCTCAAGCATCTAGAAGAACATCTTACTATGCCGTAGAAAGCTGCATATCTATACTCCAATTTCTATTAAGAATGGAAAGAAAACTACATTTTGGACTGATCCTTAGTTTAACAGTGTTGTGATCTCCTCTATATTCCTAAAGCTGTACCGCCTCACATCGAACAAATTTATAACTGTCAACCATGCCTTCGCTGAAGGAAGTTGCTATATATATTTCAATAGTATCATAATTGGTGATAACCTACATGTAACATGCTCTTTGCTTTAGTTAATCGTCGGTGTTTCACTGTCGGATGTGGAAGACGGCTTCTCCTATATGGGGAGGGAGTGTATTTAACAGTGAAATCCTTATACAACTTCTCTTGGTATGTATTTTAACTTCTCACCTCTATGGCATATCAAAACCCTTCCAAAGTACAATATTCATATATGGCTAGTAATAATGAATAAACTTAACACAACCGATAAATTAGTTTCGAAGAATTTGCGCAGTGCTCATAGGTATTTCCTCCGTGATAGTTACACAAACTCCACCAGGCACATTTTCTTTTATTATGACTTTGCTTTTCAGTTTTAGACGTTATGCACATTAAACCTAATGATCAACATTAACTTCCCCAAGTAAGATCCTATTTAGTTATGGAGTTCGAACCCTTTCCCTCCCTCGCATATGGCTAGGTGATTTGGAAAGAAAGAAATAAGCAATGTTTGAATTTCAAATTTAACTCCCAACTATTAGTAGCTATAAAATTATGTACCTCATATTTGACTGGATATTAGTATCTCCATGGCCATTTCAGCTCCTGATTAGCTGTCTCGCACATCTAGAGTCAATTGGTAGTAATAATGCAGACGTATGATAGCATGGATGTGGCAGCATATGGTATGTTTTTCCATTTTATCTAAATTTGGTACTTTATCTATGTACTGAATATTATGTATTTATGTTGTTATGGGTGTTGATATTCTAGGAACTTTAAGTATAGATTTTGTAATGGACCTATTGGTTACCGACTAGGCTTGTTAGTCGAAATATTTCTACTTTCTTTATGCTAGTTGTAGCTGTGCAGCGTCACGCTGCATAGTTTTTATCCAAAAAAATATTATTTTTTACAGTATTACCATGTGCAATGCACAACTTACACAGTAGTCTATTATGAAGACAAAATCGTCAGGAGTAATATAGTCAAAGTGAAATTTGGAATAAATGCATAGATTAACACCTTAAGTGTTACAATTGCATAGTATTGCTCGATTTTATCGTAGAAGTCTCATTTTTTCAAAGCCCAACAATATACAACGGCTTGACCAATGTCATTTCGAGCCTAGTAGCACGTCCGCCTTTAGCATCTCCACCAACAAAGAACTATGCTTCCCTTGAACCCAGTATCTTACCCATTATATTTTGATCAATAAAGAACTTCAACTTCATGGACAACATCTCCCATTCACGCCATTTAACGACCAAGTCACGATAAGATAACGTCACCATCTAGATATCTTAACCATCCGCACAACCCATCCGCATTCCTCCCTGGTCGCTACCTTCTTAGAGGACCAACTTCTCTGCCCACTCTATTTTATCATGACTTGACAAATTTCTAACAAAAAGCCCCACTTATACCTACAAAATGAGGCGACCATCCCATACTGTTCCTCTAACATGAACGATATAAATGACACTGTACATTTGATAAAAACGTAATAACCACTCTTTGTACTTCACTATCTAATTGGAAAAAGCATCTTTGCATTATAACCACTCACTGCTCCATGCCGTCCCTCTTTACATAAGCACGTCATAGTATTTTATGCCAGTTAGCATGCATTTAAACTATGTTTTCCATACGAAATCCTTGTTGGTTGCTATCTAAATCGTATATCGCAATCAATGACCACAAAGAAACTTTGCATCCAATGCATCAATCTTACCCCACAAAGGATGACTACATTTATAAATAAAGGTCTCCATATACTTGAAAAGGATCGAATTTTATACTCCCATAAGATGTAACATCCCCTATCTAGAGGCCTAAAGCTAAACGCTATAGATGCTGCAATCATCCATGGTATTAACATCCGGTGACTAAATACGGCTATGTTAATGATATCTATAATATCAGAAGCACTTGAATATGAAACAAAGCATAGATTTTGTAATGACCCGTTTTTCCGTACCCTTTGAATCGACAATAAACCACACATGTCCAACTCAAATTGCACGAAAAGACGGATCATTAAGGGTAGAAAGAAAAATAAAGACAGAACAGAATCTCACACGAATGGAATAACATATATTATTTCAATAATAATCTTTATTAGACGTTTTCAATAATATATATCTTTTTAAATAAACATTTAAACCTATTTATTTAAGCATTTATTTGTTTTTAACAAAACTTAACTTTTGTTGATTTGTTCTAAAATCCAAATTTATACCTTTTAAATTATCAAATATAAGAATAAATAATTTCTCTATTATTATCTATTATATATAACTTGTTTATTTAAGTTTTAAACCTTTTTAAATTTAAAACAAATGAAATCTCTTATTTTTTAAGTAGCAAAATTACGGGTTGTTACAGATTTCAAAACAACAATTTATTCAAATTACATAATCCCAAACGTTTCTTAGACAATGATAAAATATGCTTTTACATAATACGCCAAGAGCTAAATATGAAGATACCTATAACGACCCGCCTTTCATACCACGGAAAGACGCATCATTAAGAAGAAAGAAAAGGATAGAAAAGAGAAAAGAAAGAAAAGAAAGAACTAAACAACATCAGAATCTCACAGCGGAATGAATAAATTATGTTAATCAAATAAAATATTACATAGTATCATAAACATCAGAGTTATACAGCTAATACAAAACAAACTAGACAGTTATAACACCTGTCTAGTTATTACAACTCAAATAAAACACAAAGATACAAATACAACTCAACACAGCATAACACTATATATATATCTACACGTTGAAGCCACCTGCTCCATAACTCCTCCAGAACTCGTCAAAGCAAACCTGAATCCCTCGACTACTCATACATAATATGAGTACCCAAGAGTTTAATAAAACAGAAAATAAACACTTGGGGTCAGACATGGGTCTGGTGTGAGTGAACGGGTTAAAGTTGCTTAACTTTGAAAATCCTTTGAAAACAAAGGTATCACGTAAGACTCCCCACAAATAAACATGGGTAAGTTTTTATCTTACGCTAACCAAAACATTTGATAGGAAATCCAGTGATATTATAATAGGGTCTAGGGTTTTCAACTAAATAAGAAATAGCCGAAATTGTTACATGATTAAATTCCAGCTACTAGCCACAAAAATGGGTAATACAATCAAAACCATAAAGGGCACGTAGGAAGAATGAGTTTCCATCAATGGCAGGGCTACTGGGGTACCGCCCGTCACAGTACATGGTCTAGATCACCGTACCGAGGATCCACTCTAAATCCCCTACAACACAAGGCCGGAACCATCCCTTACTGGACAGTCCCGAACAAGACAACCCCGACAGTTGTCATGATCAACCGCCCACACAGCCGAAATAAAAAGGAACCTCTAGATAGGGGTAAGTCTCGTCCTACTTGGGTGCTACCCACTTAGCCTTGCTGCACCTCCCCTGTTTTAGCCATTCCCGGTTGATGAGGCTTGATGCTACGATTACCTTTATAGAACACATCTATCTTAGAATGCTCATCGTCCACCTGACGATATTATGAAAGCATTCAATCCATACAAGTTCGTTCCGGGTTCGAACGAAACCGAAGGCACTATCTCGCTACACTCATTTTGGAATCACCCTCAGAGTTAACGACAATAGCCATTGCACTCTGAATCTTCATCTCGAACCTGAAAGTACTACCCCCGTTAAACTCGTATTGGAATCACCATCAGAGAATTAACGACAATAGTCCTTACACCTCGAGTCTTCACTCTTCACTTGAGATTCACGACCTAACGTTTAATTTGGATCGATGTGGTTTTCGAAATTCTAAATTTGGAACCCGGTCCCGGTCTTATCGAATCCAAATGCCATCTTAGTGTCCAAGTGATTTAAGTTTAACGAATTAATTCAATTTAAAACATTGAATTCACACAGCATCATTCACAGATAAATATCACACATTTATCACTGATATACCCAATATCATATCACAGAATATCACAACATATCATCCAATAGATATCAACCAATCCAGATATTCCACAAACAATCATCCACAAAAAGGCATCATTAACCCTTTTATAATTAACTTAGTCAACTTAAATTAAATTAATTACTTGAGAATTAAACAACTAATCCTGCTTAAACAATCATTAATTAATTACAATTAATTAACCAATCACTCTTTAATTACCTTCATAATTCAATTACTTAATCTTCAATTACAGATTAATTATTCTTTAATCATATTCTTAATTAATCACCCTAGATTAATTATTCTTTAATTACACTAAGTAATTAGCCTTTAAATTAATTACATAAATTAATTAATCTTTAATCATTAATTAATCTTAATTAATTTTTAATTAATTAATTAACTATTACATTAATCTTTAATTAATTTCATTAATTAATTATACTTTAATCACTTCATTGATTAATTATCCTTTTAATTAATCACATTTATTAATCAATTAAACAATTAATTATTCATTAATTACATTAATTAATGACCCTCTAGTTACTTTATTAATCAATTGTTCTCATAATTACATTTAATAATTAATTATAAACTTAATTACATTTATTAATTAAACCTGATTAATCGAAATCAGTAATTATCTTTCCTTAATTACTTCACCAATTAAACCAACACCTTAATTAATTACATTAATTAATCCTTAAATTACACTGAGTAATTATCACTTAATTACTTTTCCTAAGTAATTATCCTTTAATTACTATCCATCAGGAAATTTCCTTAATTACTTACATTCAGTAATTATTCATTAATTGCTTCGCTAAGTAATTACACCTTTTTAATTACATTAAGTAATTATACTTAATCCCATCATTAAGTAATTCTTTTAATTAATTAAACTTAATTAATTAATTAAAATTAACCATAATAACTTAATTAATTATACTAAGTAATTAATTTCTTTAATTACTTCATTAAGTATTATCTTTAATAATTCTTCTTAATCATTAAGTAATTAACTTCTTAATTACTTATTACTTAATTATTTCTTATTTGATTAACCTTGATCAATCAACCCTCAATTAAATAATTAATTACCCTTAATTAATTTCCCAACTAATTTACCCAAATTTAATTATCCACATTGACACTTAAGTTAATTAAGTAATTACACTTAAATTATCTTTATAAATAAAACTTGATTAAATTAAGGTAAACCATAAATTAAACTCTTATCTTTCATTTTTTTAAAATTAAAAAAAAATTAAATTTAAAAGTTTGAGTTTGGTTTACACAAAATCGTCAACTTTACATTTATTCAAGTTAAATACTTTTGCTATATCACATTCAATTATATCAATAATATTTTATTTAAAAACATTTAGGGGTTCATTTCATAATTTAACTAAAGCAATATTTATATCTAAAACTTATTCTAAACAAAAGTTTGAACTTTGGAAAAACTTTAAACAAAAATTCTTTTAACATCAAACTTTAAATTGATCATTTCATACATTTTTATAACTAACTAAAAACTTTGTTTTAAAATTAGCTTTACCTTAAAAAATTTGAAATTCATTTTTAAACCTTTAAAACTGGACATAATTTGAATCCTGGAACAAACTTAAGTAAAAATTTTGCTTTAAATTTCACTTTACTATAAACTGGACAAGCTTCAAATCTAGAGCAAACTACATGAGGCAGCACACGCAAAAACCCTGAGTCACCCTCGATACAAACACGAGACAAGCTTCAGGAAAACAATGAATAAAACCCTAGCCAAACTCTTCTTCCCTAACCATAAACTCAAATGCACAATTCTGACCTCGTGCACGTGCACGCTGGACTTGGTCGATGGCGACCATCACCGAAATGCTCCACAAATCATCCTTTACCTTGTCTACACCACGACCCCCTTAGATTGACGCAATCACCACTGATTCGAAAAAAAAGCTTCAGCACTTCAACAGGAAATAAAAACTCAATCGAAGAAATCACTGCCGTTGGCGAAGCCCATCACCGAAGGGCCTGCCACCTCGTCCACAAATGCGTCACGAACCACACAATCTCTTCCCCCACAAGCGATTCGTCCTAAATCACAATTGAAGCCGCGATCACAACAATATCAACACAGACAACGCCAAGACCTCAAACCCTACTCTGCCATACTCCGATAGCCATGGCCATCAGTAAAGACTTCCACTATTTTTCCTGCATCCCCAGACACCACGACCACCTTCATGTCGAACCTCGAACTCCCCTTCGACGCTGATCAACAGCAATCGACCCAAAACCCAAATTCATGAAATCCTTAATTTCTCTTCGAATACTAAATTGAAAATTCCCAAATTCAAGTTAAAATTCATGATTTTGTACATCAATTCAGGCTATATGATCCGAAATTTAAATTAATGAGATTGATTTTCATTAAATTTTGATTTTTCACTGTAAATCTAAAATTTACAGTATATTTGTTAAATATAAATATTTAAATTTATTTTTAAACACAAGATTACTTCGTTATAATCAAATTCCTTTCAATGATCAATGATTAATAGTGATCAACTTGGAAAATAGGATTTTTTTTATAAATCTGGAACATGAACAAGAACAGAGTTTAAAATCTGCGTATCTACAGACATTCACTGTCACTGCTATATATATGTGTGCATTCATCTTCAAATCACACATGCAAACGTTGATATTATATTTACTATAACATTCATTTGGGAGATAGAATTATTTTAGTTGTTCTTGCCAAATAATTTAACAGAGTCAAACCCAGAAAGCATATTCAGGCATGTTTAAATACATAGCAGGAACTCAAGCCAGTTTTCAAGTTGAAGACATTCATGCAAACATACATATTCACATCATTTATTCTACTACAACAATTTCCTTATATGTCGGCATAATATTATATTAAATATAAAACTGTTTTTAAATAAAAGGTCTACTCACCAGAATTTTAGAAGTAGAGAACACTGTATTACTTAGTTTTCCTGGAACTTTGAATTTGCTTTGCATCTTTCTGTTTTGAATTGAATTTGCTAGTAGTTGATTACTGTTGAACATTGAATTTGCTGAAATCTTGCTTGTTGAATCTTCATATAGTATTGCATATTCTTAGGTTGAATACTGAGAATCTGAAGCTGTAAAATAGCTTCAGATTTGATTACAATTGAATTTTGCTTTTGGTTTCTTTTTTTTAAGAAGAAAGCTAAAGAAGATTTGAGCTGAAGAAAATATACAGACCTTTTTCTTTTAAACATTAATTAAAAACAAAATTTTCTTTTGAACAAAGATTTTCCACTTGTTATCATGAATTGTCCATAAGCTTACAAGTGTGTTTACTCAATCTTTAGTAAATGAAAAATGTAAAACCTCATTTTAAATTCATTTATTATGTTACAAATGTTAATTTTATCTTTTTAAATTAATTACTTATTTACAAATGTCCAAACTTGAATTATTATGTATACAAGTGTATTCTCATTAATTCTTAAGTTGCCAAGTGTTTTTAAATTTGATTATTAAATTAATTTCTTATTATTACTAATGATTTAAACCTTAATTCCATATTAACCTAAATACTTATGTTATATATAACTATGCAATGTATTTATCTCTTTATGTTTTATTTATTTATATTTTAAAATCCATTTCCTAAAGATAAGTTTAAAAGAAAGAAAATAAACATTTATTTAAATTTTATTTTAAAAGTTTAAACTTAAGTTATTATATCTAACATTGATATTATATATAAAAACTAAATTTATTTTCAGAAACCAATTTAAAAGAAAACAAATTGAGCTTTTATAATAATATACTATTTTTAAGCTATTATACTTTTAACAAAATAGACTTTTCTTTAAGTGTTTTGATATAAGATTAATTTTAAATAGCTTTTGAAAAGCATTTTATTAAATCAAATCAAAAATCTTCCAAATCACCATATATACATATGTATATTATAAATTTGAAAACACATTCTCTACTTAAGCTTAACCCAATATTTTTCTATTTACAATATATATACAAATATATATATATATATATATATATATATATATATATATATTATAAACAGAACATTTTAAATATTAACTTCAGAAATTATTTGAATTTTAAAACAGAACTTCAAATCACAATATATAAACATATATATTATAATTTGAAAACATTTAAATTGAAACCAATTTCTCTTTTTACAATGTATACATATATACATTACAAATAGAATATTTTTATTAACTTAGAAAGATTAATTATTATTAAATATATTATATTTTTTTGAAAAGAATAAACATTCCAAATTAAATTAATATTATTAAGTTTGGAAAAGATAACATTTGCTAAATTAGATTAATTATTAGTTTTGAAAATATAACATTTGGTTAAATTAGATTATTAAATAAATATTACAAATTTTAAAACAAATTATAAATGGAAATTATTAAATAAGTATTTCCCAAAATTCCGGGACATCACAATGCCCCTATGGATCATGTAGTCATAATTGACTTTACATACACAGCGGAAATAAACACAAAACAAAGAACTACAACTTCTAAATAGCTATCGGTTAGCCTCCTGCTCTCCTCCGGTAGCTTTATTCGTCATCCTACTAAACTTGAAAGAACCTCAACCGTCGGCCTACTTAAATCAATTTTGAGTACCTGAGGGTTTAAGGGAAAACTTAAAGTTTGAGTCAGACATAAAGCCTGCTGTGAATAATTCTATACATCCCGGTTATTAATGTTAAGTGAGACCACGCCACTTAGCGGAACGGGTTTCCCCTCACTAACATCCTTTTAAAACGTATCTTTTGCAAACTTTTATCCTGCAATAAAAACTGGTTAAAACTGTAAAGCATTATTATGTAAACATACATATCATGTACAAATGGACTATCTATCCAAACACTATAGTTTTGTTTGGTTTACTATTAACCTTTGGCTGACTCGGGCCTACCAGACAAATAAACCAAATTTATCTAACATCTGTTAGACACACTTCTTCTAGACAATCCATCCTTAACTGTCTGTTAAATACTCCCCTTTTGGGCGGTGTTTCCCTAACTTAACATCTCCTAGGGTCACCTGATCACAATGGTTTTGAAGGCTCACCAATAGCCTATCTGTATACAAACATATATACCCTTCTGTGTGTATTCATAATTTTATTCTTACCTGTGACAAAGGCCTACACACTGGAATTTTGGACTAAGTTAGCTGGTGCCAATAACTAATGTATAGGCATGACCCTATACCAGTCCCATCTGGTATTCTAATATCTGAGTCATTTTCACTTTGGGATAACTTCACTTAATTTTTCCTTGAATTTTTTTTCAAATTGATTAAAATCTTTAAATCATACTTATACAAGGAATATATGTCCTCTATGCTTTACTCAAAATCACCTTGCCATGTTATATATATATATATATATATATATATATATATATATTACTCAACTCCTTGTTGATGGAGCCATTTACCCCTTTCGAAACCATTAAACCTTGTCTTTCAAAAACAATGGAAAATCCTTTCCTTTCTATTCTCTGAAAGCTTCGAAATAATAGACATCCCTTTTAAAAACCTTTAAACATTGCCTTTCGTAAATATTGGAATAATCCTTCCTTTCTTTTCATCGAAAGCTTCAAAAATAAAGAAAAACCTTCCCTTTCGACCCCTTCGAAACCCTTGGGGAACCACCCCTTCAAAATCATTCATTAAAAATCTTTTGAAAGCACTGAGATACTAAACCTTTCGAAAGCCTTTGGGTCAATTTAAAACATATGGAAACCTTTCGAAACCATTCAAAGTTTACTGCTTCGAAACCTTCGAAAACCGTCTCGGTCAAAACCTTTTGAATTATGTCTTCAAGTAGAGCAAAAGGATAATAAGCCCATTGAAGTCGAAAGTACTTCTTTCAAAACCATTAAACCATCTCTTTCGAAACAATTTAGGTTATACTTCAATTATAGAAAAAGGGTCTTTATACCATTTAAGTCGAAAGCATCAGTTTCGAAACCATTTCCTAAGTAAAGAAGTGATGGTATCGAAACCATCCCTTCGAAAGCATGGGAGAAGTGGTCGAAAGAAAATATTTAAAACTAAAGTGCAATCCATTTGAAACCATCTCTTTTAAATCCATTGACCCATTCAAAAGCCGACTAAGTCGATAGCCATTTAGTCGAAAGTGAATGAAACAGTTTAAAAGCCAGAAATAAACAGTTCTTTTCACCTAACCTGCTTTACGTGTAAAATATTGATTAGTTGTCTCTTTTTTTACCATTAATAAGTGCTGCACATTTCAGAGCTAATTAATTAATTTAAATCATTTGCAAAATACCCCTTCTCCTTAATTAAATATATAAAACATTTAAGTCTCATATCTTAAATAATTTTATATATTCATCAAAGCACTTAGGAAAATTCTATAAAAATTCTAGAAATTCCTTTTCATTATGTTATCCAACATATATAAATTTCAGACCCAAATAATTATTTATTTTTCCGTAAATAATTTATAACCCAATAAATCATTTTCTTTACTAGAAAATTAATATAAAATCCACCATAATTTAGAAAATTATGGTGGATTGAAGCTCATCTCTAAAATGTCATTTTTGATCTATAGTAAAATTTATAAGGCATTTGGATGTCATTTATTAGAATTTTCATATCAAACATATCATAAAAACTTATACGAATATGCATAAAACATTAACAAGCATATATATAAACTTTCAATCATTCAAAACATGGAATAATCATGCAAAATCATTTCAGTTTACCCTTAAATTCAAAAAATAAAAGAAAAATGGGATGTAGTAATCATTCACCTTAGCTTTGTGATTAAAGATATGAGATTTGATGTTGAACAAGTTGATTCACTTCTTCTTCTTGAAATCCTAGCTTTTTTTCTTCTCTTGAGATTGAAAATGGTGGCCGGCCTTAGGGCGTTTTTTCTTGAAAAAATGGAATGAACGTGTGTTTGTTTTCCTAAGGGTTTAGGTATAAGTTCATCCTATTTTTCATTTTGCCCTTCCTTATTTCCTAACATATCTTATTCATGTTATCTCATTTTGAATTACACATTAACAAGGCACGACTACCCTTAATTTTAATCAAATCTCAATCTATTAATCATCTTACATTATTTTATTTTATTTTATTTAGCCAATTAAATATTCTAAATAATGTTACTAAAAATATGGGATGTTATAATCTCTCCTCCTTAAATAATTTTGTCCTCGAAATTACGATAAGGAACACATCAAACAATCAAAGTAAAACATATCATCAAAACAAATCAGGATAAGCGCCTATAATCCTGCTCTCAGTCTCTCAAGTACAGTCTCTAGCATTGTCACTCCACTGGACTTTCACTAATCTGACTGTCTTGTTCCTCAACTTCTTCTCATCTCTCTTGACTATTCAGATAGGCTTTCTAATTACAGTCATATCTGGCTCCATTACTAAATCTTCTAGCATTGTCGTGCTATAGTAGTGTTTGGATCCCTAGCACATTTTCTCAGATGAGATACATGAAAAGCATTGTGAACTCCCACCAAATTACTTGGTAACTCTACTCTATAAACGAGTTTCCCGATTCTTTCTAAAATAGGAAACAGTCCTACGAACCTTGGTGCCGACTTCCCCGTTTTCCCGAACCGATAACATCTTTCATCAGCGATACTTTGACGAAAACATGATCTCTAACAGAAAACTCCAAATCGTTTCGTCTTCTATCTGCATAGCTTTTCTGCCTAGACTGAGCTTCCTTCATTCTCGCCCTTATCAGCTCAATCGTTTCTGCTGCTTCTTTTCCCAAATCTGGACCAAGAATCAGTCTATCCCCAGTCTCTAGCCAACATGCAGGGGATTTGCATGGTCTTCCATACAAAGCCTCAAATGGTGCCATTCCTATACTAGTCTGATGACTATTGCTATACAAAAAATCAATTAGGTGTAGGTGGTCCTCCCATGATCCCTTGAAGTTTAATACACAGCTCGTAACAAGTCCTCCAAAATTTTGTTAACTCTTTACGACTGCCCACCAGTCTGTGGATGGTAAGCGATACTCATCTTGGGCTTAGTTCCTAAGCTTTCCTGAATATTTTTCCAGAACTCGCTAGTAAACAAAGAATCTTTATCACAACAAATATTGCTATGAATTCCATGCACTGTAACTACATTCTTCGTAAATAACTTAGCCAATACAGTTGCTGTCCTGTTTGCCTTAACCGAAATGAAATGGGCGGTCTTAGTCAATCTATCTACTATGACCTATATACTTTCATTCCCTCTATTAGATCTTGGCAGTCCATCAACAAAATCCATAGAAATGGAATCCCACTTCCATACTAGAATGTCCAATGGCTGAAGCAATCCACTTGGCTTCTGATGTTTGACTTTTACTTGCTAATAGTTCAAACATTGTTTCACCCATAAACCAACATCCCTTTTCATGCCTTCCCAAAAGAAGTTTCGCTTCATATCTTGATACATCTTCGCTCCTCCTGAATGGATAGTGAACTTTGAGCGATGACATTCCTCCAAAATCTCTTTCCTTATGTGTCCCACATTTGGAACACATAATCTGCCCTTCTTTCTCAACCATCCGTTTTGGTCAAGATGGAAATTCTTTAATTCATCACTCTCCGTTCCTTCCTTCACTTTTTGATATGTTCAGCCAAAACTGGATCCTCCTCCAGTTTAGAAGCTATCTTCTCAATCATTACTCGTCGGACTTCTAAACAAGACAACCGAGCAGACTCTCTACCAGATTCAGCTTCGAATCTCCACAGTATTCTACAAGTTGACAATGATTCTAAGTCTTTCCATTCTGCTATTATAGCTAACAATGTATTCTGATGTTTCCTACTGAGCACACCTGCAACCTTATTTCCCTTTTTGGGTGTGTACTCTATTCCAAAATCATAAGCTGCTAGAAACTCCAACCATCTTTGTTGTTTCATATTCAACTCCTTCCGAGAGAATAAGTACTTCATCGACTTATGATCCGTATAAAGCTCAAGCCATTCTCCCAAAAGGTAATGCCTCCATACCTTCGGCGCAAATATAACTGCAGTCAATTCCAAGTCATGCATTGGATACCTAACCTCATGTGGCCTAAGCTGTCTAGAAGCATAGGCAATCACTTTACCCCTCTACATTAGTATAACTCTCAATCCTGTTCCACACGCATCAATATAAACAACTAAATCTTGATTCCCCTCCGGAACCACTAACACAGGTGCATGGGTCAACAAGTGCTTTAAACTCTGAAATTCTTCCTCACACTTATCGGTTCATACAAACTTTACATCCTTTCGCTTAGCTTAGTCATTGGCGCTGCAATTCGTGAGAAATCCTTTATAAACCTTCGATAATATCCGGCCAATCCAAGGAAACTTCTTATCTTGGTTAACGTTTCTGGCCTCTTCTAATTATTAATGGCTTCAATCATTTCTGAATCAACTGACAATCCTTTCTTCGAAACCACGTGACCAAGAAATTTCACTTACTTCTTTCAAAAATGGCACTTCGAAAACTATGCTTTTAGCCGATGCTGCCTCAACGTCTCCAGCACAACTCTAAGAAAAACTTCATGTTCCTTCTCATCCTTAGAGTACATCAGAATATCATCTATAAAACCAACACGAATCTATTCGAGTGTTCTTGGAAAATTCGATTCATCAAATCTATAAAGAATGCCGATGCATTTGTGAGTCCGAACGGCATAACTAATCATTCGAATGACCATATCTTGTCCTAAACGCTGTCAAAGGTATATTGTCTTCCGCTACTCTAAGTTAATGAAATCATGTTGCCAAATCTAACCGAGACAATATCTTGGCCCCACTTAACTGATTGAACAAATCGTCAATCCTTGGCAGTGGATGTCGATTATTCATCGTCTTTTCATTCAGCTTACAATAATCGATACATAGCCTTAGCGACCCATCCGGCTTCTTAGCAAATATAGCGGCTTCACCCCAAGGTGAACTACTCGGTCTAATAAAACCCTTTCTTCCATATCTACTAATTGATCTTTTAACTCCCTCATCTCCGCTGGTATCATTCTGCTTGGCAGCCTACTCCTCGGTTCTGCACCAGGCACTAAATCAATTAGAAACCCAATGGCTCGTTTCAGCGGAAATCCATCTATAGGCTCAACACATCCATGTATTCCCTAACTACGAAAACGCGACTCAATTCATCCTCCTACTCCATAACACCTACTGAAGCATTCACCTCACAACTGGAGTTTTCTATGGTATACATTGTCCGATCATTACAATCCGGGTGTCTAAGTGATATTTTCCTATCTAGGAAAAATATCATAGCATCATAATTACTTAACAAATCCATACCCAATATAATTTTGAACCGAGCAAAATCAAATACATGGACACTGCAAACAAAGGTGTAACCTATCAAGTCAAACTCTAAGTGGTCACACTTCATCCCAAGCATCGCATATCCTCCTATCAGGTTTACAACCCTTAAGGAAGTAACTAAATATATGGGTTCTAGGTTAAGTTTGTCTACCAAACATCTAGATATAAAAGAATGAGATGCACCAGTATCAAATAAAATGCTAAGTATATCATGGATCTGAAGCGTACCTCCTAACACAGCCTTTCCCTTCTCTTGCACTGGCGGCTTTGAAGTAGCAGGCTCCAGTGCAAACACTTGGCATTTATCCCCTTTTGCTAGCTCTTTGCCCTGCTTCTTATAGCGCCCAATTTGATCATAGTTAAATCATCTGATCCCTTTTTTCTCAACATCCTTCTTTCCTTTGCCTGTCCGGCACTCATGAGCATAGTGGCCTTTCTTATCACACTTATAGCAGACCACCTCAGACTTTCCTTTCTTCGTCGCACCTCCTTTCTGAGCAATCTTTTTGTGGAAAAACTTTCTCTTTTGGCCCTGTCCGACCTGGACCTCTTTTTCCTTCTCCTTCTCAAAACAAGCTAACATCTCTTAATGTCTCAATGCCATTTCCACTGCCACATCACACAAATCTCTGATTTGCGGTAAAGTTTCTCTAGCCAACTCCAACTTCATACCTTTAATAAACTTTTCGTTTCTCTTCAACACTGTGTCAACAGTGGCATACCCATACCAAGTTACCTCTTCGAATCTACTATTCCAGAATTGACATTTATCCTTATTCCAGCCCAGCAAACTTCCCGACCAAGATAGACTGCGCAATTACTAACATGAACCTTTCTTAAAACCTCCTCCTGAACTCCGCCCCATCATGGTCTCTTTATCCATGCCAGCAGTTGCAGTATTCCACCAAAACAAAGCAGCTCCTTGAAGCTGTCTTGAAGCAAGTCTTCTTTTCTGCTCATCATTGAGTACTAGGTCAGCAAAAACCTCTCGCAATATAGTAGCCAGTTTTCTACTTCATTAGCGTCCTCCATTCTGATAAACGGTTTTCCTCCAAGCCTAATATAGTCTCTCCTCAAGTTAGCATACTGATTGACCACTGAAGCTTCTTTATAACGACCCGCCTTTCATTCCATAGAAAGACGCATCATTAAGAAGAAAGAAAGGGATAGAAAAGAGAAAAGATAGAAAAGAAAGAAACAAACAACATCGGAATCTCACAGCGGAATGAATACATTATATTATATCACATAAAACATTACATAGTATCATATACATCAGAGTTATATAGCTATTACAACACAAACTAGACAGTTATAAACACCTGTCTAGTTATTACAATTCAAGTACATTAGAGAAAACAGATACAACTCAAACACAGCGGAACCACTATATATATCTACACGCTGAAGCCTCCTGCTCCATTTCTCCTCTAGAATTCGTCAAAGCAATCCTGAATCCCTTGACTACTCATACATAATATGAGAACCCAAGAGTTTAATAAAACAGAAAATAAACACTCGGGTCAGACATGGGTCTGGTGTGAGTAAACGGGTTTAAATTTGCTTAACTTTGTAAATCTTTTGAAAACAAAAGGTATCACGTAAGACTTCCCACACATAAACATGGAAAAGTTTTTACCTTACACTAACCAAAACATTTGATAGGAAATCCAGTGATATTATAATAGGGTCTAGGGTTTACAAAATAAAATACAAAAATAGCTGGAATGCTTACATCTCACGTTCCGACATAGTTGGGCACAATCAAAACCATACAGGCACTTATTGGAGTTTGGATTCCATACAATGGCAGGGCTACTGGGGTACCGCCCGTCACAGTACGTGGCCTAGATCACCGTTCCAAGGATCACTCTCAATCCCTGCAACAAAAAGCCGAAACCATCCCTTACTGGACAGTCCCAAACAAGACAACCCCGCAGATTGCCGTCGCCAATTGCCCACAAAGCCGAAATAAAAAGGGACCCCTAGACAGAGGTAAATCTCATCCTACTTGGACATGACCCACTCAGCCTTGCTGCACCTCCCATGTTTTAGCCATTCCCGATTGATGAGGCTTGAGGCTACGATTACCTTTATAGGACACATTAATCTTAGAATGCTCATTGCCCGTCTGACGATGTTCTGAAAGCATTCAATCCATATAAGTTCGTTCCGGGTTCGAACGAAACCGAAGGCACTATTTCGCTATACTCGTTTTGGAATCACCCTCAGAGTTAACGACAATAGCCCTTGCACTCTGAATCTTTATCTCGAACCTGAAAGCACTACCCCCGTTAAACTCGTATTGGAATCACCCTCAGAGTATTAACACGAATAGTCCTTACACCTCGAGTCTTCACTCTTCACTTGAGATTCACGACCTAACGTTTAATTTGGATCGATGTGGTTTTCAGAATTCCAAATTTGGAAACCCGATCCCAGTCTCATCGAAATCCAAACGCCATCTTAATGTCCAAGTGATTTTAGTTTGAACAATTAATTCAATTCATCATTATCTATATACACACAGATAGATAATTCACATATCACAATAGATAATCACATTTCATCATAAACAGCTAATCCGTATTATCATCACAAACAGATAATCATCACAAACAGATAATCCATATTATCATATTTTAACTAAACATCCATATCATATAGATATTACTCATCTCATTACTGAGATCACAACCATCCATTGAAATATCAATATCATCCATAAGAAATGATTTATTAACCACCATCTATAATTAATTTAAAATGAATTAAATTAATTACTTCTATCTCTAATTAATTTAAAGTAAATTAAATTAATTACTGCATCTATAAATCCTGCTTATATATCCATTAATTAATTAACCTAGTTAATTAATCATTCTCTAAGAATTCATCTTGATTAAACACCTTTGATTAATCATTCTAATTACAATAAGTAATTAGTCTTTAATTAATTTCACAATTAATTAACCTTAACCATTAGTAATTAACATTTAATTACTTCATTTATTATAATTAATTACATTTGCCCTTTATTAATTACATTAATTAATCACTTTATTATTAATTATTCCTTAATTAAACAATCCTTAATTACATCATTAATTATACTAATTAATGATCTCTAATTTATTTTTAATTTAATTATTTTATTTAAATTAACTACATTTAGTAATTAATCTAAAATTAAAAATACAATTATTAACCATCCTTGATTAATATCAATTCAGTAATTACTACCATTAATTACTGATTAACAAATTAATTATTCCATAATTAATTATCTTCATTAATTAATCTCTTGATTAATTACAAAAGTAATTACCCAAATTACTTCATTATAAATCATCCATGGCTAATTACATTCCAGAAATTATCATTTATTACTTCCCTAAGTAATTATGCTCCATTAATTACATTAAGTAATTACTCTTATTAAATCATCAAATGATTTTCTTAAATTAATTAAAATAAATTAATTAACTTAAACTAATCACATTATCATAATTAATTTCAAGAAGAAATTAATCCCTTAATTACTTTATCAAGTAATTATGCTTAACAATTTACAATTAATTGTCTTTAATTAATTAATCTAATTAATTATCAAAATTAATCACATTAATTTATTACCTAATAATCCTTAGATAATTATCTTTATTAACTAATAACATTTTCTATGATAACTTTCTTAATAAAAATTATCTCAGATTAATCATTATTAATCATCTCTAATTTTAAATTAGTCTATATCATTAATTTAAAATCAAATAAACAATCATTCCTTAATTCTCTTATAAATTAAATTCTTTTATTATCTTAATTATTTCTAAGATAATTCATTTACTTTATTAATGACTTCATTAACATTCAAGTGTATTTAAAACATTTCATTTGTAAATTTAAATTCAAAATTCCATTTCGAATTTAAGATTCAAAATGTTTAACTATTTAAACATTTATCCAAATTTAAATAAATTTATAAATCTTAAAATAAATATAAAGAACATTCATTACTTATATAAGATACTTATATAAGAAAAGTTTAAACTAAATTACTTAATTTTATTAAAAGAAATCAAGCTTTAAAAATAAATTGATTATTTTAACTTCTAAATTAAAGTTAAACACATCATAACTTTTATTCAAATACCAAAGAAAACGAATTTATCTAGTTTAAACATTTATTTGAAAACAAACTCATTTTTAAAATCTACTTCAAAACATTTAAACTTGTTCAAAATTTAAAATTTTCAAAACTGATTTAAATTCAAGGTTTGGATTCATAGTAAACTTGAAACCATATTTTAGACTTGATTTAAAAACTTGGTTTAAATCTTGGTTTAAATTTCAAATTTTCATTTTAAAACTTAGGATTTAAATGTTCATCAAACTTAAACTTTGAATTTAAAAACCCCTGTTTAAATCCTGCTTTAAAATTTGAATTTCATTTAAAATTTAAAAACTGAACTCTATCAAGTTATAAAACCTGAAACAACCATTATTCGAGACCACCTACAAATGGCTTCGAGTTAAAACCCTAACTACTTCGAGACTAATACTTGAACTACTCGAGTAAAACTCGAGTTCTACAAACCCAAAAGATCATCAGAACTTAAAATATGCATGGTGCATATGCACCAGCGCTCTGGCAACCTCCAGCCATCATCACCCCCTTCATCACGTCGCCGACATCCCCAAACATGATCACGACCACCAGATTTCACACGGTATCTCGAAATCAAAATCGAGATAGCCAAACCAACTTGGAACATTACACTGCACACTGCCCCAAACCTGTCAGCACCTCGCAATCTCATCTCCGACCATCAGAATTACTACGACTCCGACCAACCCTTCATCTACATCCCCTATTCCAATCCCCAAAACCTTACATCACTCGATGCACCAGAGAAATCGAGGAGCGTCAAAACTTCTTCCACCAGAAAACTAGGTTTAGAAACTGAAAAGAACCACCACCGTCGCCACCCACCTCTGACCATCCACCTGACAATTTCCCCCCACTCACCTATCATTCCTCCACCTCCAGGAAGAACTACAACTTCCCAAACCCACTAGATCATTAGAAAAACCCCAAAACCCCTCTTCTGTTCAATCCAGAAATACTCATTCCATAGTTAATTAAAAAAATGTGATTTTAGTTTTAAAAATCATGATTTCACATAAGCATTCAAGTTATAAACCTGATTTAATAATTTAAGAAGTTTGATATTTTCTTATTTTCACTAATGACTGTTCTTATAGTTACAGAGACAACCAGGTTCTTAATTTCTCTTGATTATAATTTATAAACATAAATCTATACTAAACTAACAATTTTATTACATATCAAACCCTAATTGATATTAAATCTAAAGGTAATGGATTCTATTTAAAATTTTAGTTTTAAAAACAAAACAGGTATACAGATACCTGTAAACACACACACACACACACACACACACATATATATATGTTTATATATACGCACAGAATATCCATCAAAATAAAATCATACAAAGCATACTTATTCCTATTTACCCACATGCAACGGATAAATTTAAGCTTTTTAAATTGTGAAGTTATTCACTAAAAAAATGGAGATAGAGCAGTTTTATTCATAGCAGTTTTGATTTTTGAAAAACAGTTTGCATTTGAAACTTGAGTTGTAGTATTTGCTTTAGCATTGATTTTAAAAAAAAAGAACTGTTTTAAAAAAAAATAGAAATTTACTCACCAATTTATTGAAGAAGCAGAGGACAACTGTTGCAATCATATTTTCATTTTCCTGGAACTGCAATTTGAATATGCATTATGAATCTGAAGTTTTGCATTAGCTTGCTGTTGAATCTGGTGTTTACTTCCAATTTTGATTACTGAATTACTTGCTGTAGTTGATTTTAAAACTGCATTTTGATGAAGATGATCCTAGTCTTAAATGCTTGCAGATGATCTTGAGTTGATCTTCATTTTGAAGTTGAAAATTTGAGCAGATTTGGTTTTTGTAGATTTTTGAACAAATTTAGATTTTGGGTTTTGAAATTCTTCTTAAAAATCTGATTTCAGTTTTTCTTTTTGAAGAGAATGTTTGAACTAAATAAATTTCTAATTTTCTACTTAATATAATTTTAATAAAAATGTTTCAAAAATAAATAAAACAATGCCACATGTTACTTTATGATGAAGAGTGATTTACAAGTGTCTTCCTTAAGTATAATAACCTTACACATGTTCATTTTAATATTAAAAAAAATTCTTAATTTTATAAATGTTTTTTTAAATTCATTCTAAATCAATTTCTTATTTATTTTAACATGTTTTTAAATGTTTATCTACATTTAGCCTTTAAATGTTTACATGTAAATTTCCTTTATAAAATTACATATTTTAATGTTTAGTTGTATTCTTTTAAAAATAATATTATTAAAGCTAAATTCTCAAGAGAGAAAATTTAAAAAGAAAAGAATATTGAATTAAACCTTATTTTAAAGTTTCAAACAAAAATATAAATGAACTAAGTCTATTTCAAAAAAAACAATTTTTTTAAAAATAAAAAAATAAACTTTTATTACAATTTAAACTATTATATTTTTTTAAACAAAATAAATATTTATTTTAATTACTTTTGAAAATATCAGATAGATTTTTAGACCAAGCTTTTGAAAAGTTTCTATATTAATTTCAATCAAATTTTCCAATCCACAATTTAAACACACATATATATAATATAAATTTGAAAATACTTTTATTAAATTTAAATTAAAATTAAAATCAAACCCCCTATTTACAATGTATACACATATATACATTATAAATAAAATATCCTTTAAATTAGCTTAGAAAGATAATTTTATCATTTAAATATTTTTAACTTTAAAAAGAAAAAGATTCCCAAATTAAATTATCATTACCATTATTATAAATTTTGAAAAGAATAACATTTGTCAAACTAAATAATTATTAGTTTTCAAAAGATAATTTCTGTATGAATTAGATTATTAAATCAACATTTCACATTTTAAAATAATTTTTAATGGAAATTATTAAATAAATATTGCCCAAATTTTCTGGACATCACATTCCTCCCCCCTAAAAGAATTTCGTCATCGAAAATTAAAAGAAAAGGTAATTTAATAGTCGCATGCAGATTTTAATTTTAAAATAGCAAGCATGTGCTATTAACCAAATACTAGCAACCATAGCAACCAATTCAAACAAACAATTCTAACTATCCAGACAAAATTCTGGATAGGATTCCCTAGAGTTTCCCAGGTACAAACATCGGGATATTCGCCCTACAGAATCTAAACTAGCTACACTGCTCAGATTTAGGGCTTCAATGTATCTAGATCTACAAATCTAAATAGGATACTGGACCACATACAAGTCCCGATCAACTTCCAAATCTCTCCTGAACTACTGGTTCTAAAATCAGTGATAAACCATACACGTACTCCCTCAGAGATACGTGAAATACATAATGAATCCCGGTTGTCCGAACTGGCAATTCAGTCCTGTAAACCAAACACTTAACCCATAAGAGAAAAGAGAAAGATCCAATACACTTCTGAGCTATCTTCCAAACTTACCCAATCTTATAGCTCTTACGATCGGAGAAAATTTTATCCAAAATTAAATTTCCAAATTTTTAAATCCAAATCTCCGACTTCAAATTCTGAATTCCTTTGTCTCTTATCCACAAATCTCTCCAGTCGATGCTGGGATGTCTTTAACCTTCTTGATCAATCCAATCTTCGTAGATGCCTTATAGAACAAATCTAGGCAAAGAAATAAACGATCTCTAGATCCTACTCAACCAAATGGTTCTCCCAAGATCCATCAAAATCCACCACACAAACTCTACTACACAAATATCAGAAGACTTCAAACATACCATTCCTATTTTGTAAAACAGAACAGATGCACAAGAAAACCAAGCCTCCAGATCCAAAATGAATTTCCTGTAGAAATCCTCTGATCCAAGACAAAAAACAAATTTCCAATGAATCAGGTGTTGCTTCTATTTTGGAATAGTTGCCACCATGCTTCCGCTACACAACTCTGATTTGAGAATGCTGTTGATGAACACAAGTATAGACTTGATCAATCCATTCCGGAAACATTGTTCATCAAATTCCATAAAATCTCAGTGACCTATCTGATTCGGTCACAACACCATAGCAAAAATTCAACCCGAAATATAGATCCGATCAATCCTGCCAGCTTAAACAGACCTCTCTCTCAAAGAGCCCTCCTACTAGGCTGAACCACCGGTAAAGCTCCAAGAACCAAGTCGATACAGAACTCAATTTTCTGATGTGAATGCAAACCTTAATTTCTTCGAAGATATCCAAAAAAATCTCAAACCACTTCGATAACTCTAACATCCTCTAGAGATGCTTCAATCCAAACAAAGATTACTAAGAGAACTTCCGAACCATCGCAAGTCACTTTTGCGATTCTACTTAGCTCAGATTCCAAGAAACCGTTCTCTCTTCACCAATCAGAACAGCTTAAGCATTCTAACCAAAAGAAGAAACTAGTGGTCCACCTTCAACCACAAACATCACACCCAGTTGAGCTTTCAGAAGAAATGGACAAGCTTCACTATCTGCCCGGCCTACTGACAAAAGATCACAGAGACTTCTGAACCATTGAAGAAACATGCCACTCTGCTGCTTCCGGAATCCACTCTAGGATACGGCTAAGCCAAGAGACTATCCTGATAGCAAACTCAACACCTCCGAGCTGCTACTACTGCCAAAGACTTTCTCATCCAAAAGCTAATCGAATCACAAAGCTACATCAGCCACTTCCACAATAGAGCCTTCAAAATAGACAGATATCTCTCAGGAAACTCGACTTCAAACCAAGCGCAAACACTCAGCCAAACTGAATCTCAAACTCAAATATGGATAGAATTCCTTCCTAAAGTTGCCAAGATACCATCACAGCTTCAACACCTCCTACTGATCCAAACTCAAGAAAATCCACTCGCACGAGTGCAACTAAGCTTACAATCCAAAGATGAACTCCGAACCTAAAAAAAGATTTCCTTCAAAGATCGGTGAAATCCTTCACACCAAACTGCAAAACTACTCAAGACGGTATTAGGTCTACAGTCTCGACAAATATACTTCAAAACTCCAACCAATGGTAGATGTGTTACACACACCACTACCTTATCTACCTCTAGAACTTATATTGGAAAACCCGAACAGGTAACCAAATCAAATAGGTAGAAAGAAAGAAATATATATATATATATATATATATATATATATATATATTCAAAATTACAAATACACTCTCTCAAGAAGGACACCACTCCAGAGTCTAGGTATTCGCTCAACCTAGCGCTTTGATACCACAATGTAACAATCCGCCTTTCATTCCATAGAAAGACGCATCATTAAGAAGAAAGAAAGGGATAGAAAAGAGAAAAGATAGAAAAGAAAGAAGCAAACAACATCAGAATCTCACAGCGGAACGAATAAATTATATTATATCACATAAAATATTACATAGTATCATATACATCAGAGTTATACAGATAATACAACACAAACTAGACAGTTATAAACACCTGTCTAGTTATTACAATTCAAGTACATCAGAGAAAACAGATACAACTCAAACACAGCGGAACCACTATATATATCTACACGCTGAAGCCTCCTGCTCCATTTCTCCTCCAGAATTCGTCAAAGCAATCCTGAATCCCTTGACTACTCAGACATAATATGAGTACCCAAGAGTTTAATAAAACAGAAAATAAACACTCGGGTCAGACACGGGTCTGGTGTGATTAAACGAGTTTAAAGTTGCTTAACTTTGTAAATCTTTTGAAAACAAAAGGTATCACGTAAGACTTTCCACACATAAACATGGAAAAGTTTTTACCTTACGCTAACCAAAACATTTGATAGGAAATCCAGTGGTATTATAATAGGGTCTAGGGTTTTCAAAATATAATAGCTGGAATGCTTACACTCACATTCCAACATAGTTGGGCACAATCAAAACCATACAGGCACTTATTGGAGTTTGGATTCCATACAATGGCAGGGCTACTTGGGTACCGCCCGTCACAGTACGTGGCCTAGATCACCGTACCGAGGATCACTCCCAATCCCTTGCAACACAAAGCCGGAACCATCCCTTACTGGACAGTCCCAAACAAGACAACACCGCAGATGGCCGTCGCCAACTGCCCACACAGCCGAAATAAAAAGGGACATCTAGACAAGGGTAAATCTCGTCCGACTTGGGCATGACCCACTTAGCCTTGCTGTACCTCCCCTGTTTTAGCCATTCCCGGTTGATGAGGCTTGAGGCTACGATTACCTTTATAGGACACATTAATCTTAGAATGCTCATCGTCCACCTGACGATGTTCTGAAAGCATTCAATCCATACAAGTTCGTTCCGGGTTCGAATGAAACCGAAGGCACTATTTCGCTACACTTGTTTTGGAATCACGCTCAGAGTTAACGACAATAGCCCTTGCACTCTGAATCTATATCTCGAACCTGAAAGTACTACCCTGGTTAAACTCGTATTGGAATCACCCTCAGAGTATTAACACGAATAGTCCTTACACCTCGAGTCTTCACTCTTCACTTGAGATTCACGACCTAACGTTTAATTTGGATCGACATGGTTTTCGGAATTCCAAATTTGGAAACCCGATCCCGGTCTCATTGAAATCCAAACGCCATCTTAATGTCCAAGTGATTTTAGTTTGAATAATTAATTCAATCCATCATTATCTATATACACACAGATAGATAATTCACATATCACAATAGATAATCACATTTCATCATAACAGATAATCCATATTATCATCACAAACAGATAATCATCACAAACAGATAATCCATATTATCATATTTTAACTAAGCATCCATATCATATAGATATTACTCATCTCATTACTGAGATCACAACCATCCAATGAAATATCAATATCATCCATAAGAAATGATTTATTAACCACCATCTATAATTAATTTAAAATGAATTAAATTAATTACTTCTATCTCTAATTAATTTAAAGTAAATTAAATTAATTACTACATATATAAATCCTGCTTATATATCCATTAATTAATTAACCTAGTTAATTAATCATTCTCTAAGAATTCATCTTGATTAAACACCTTTGATTAATCATTCTAATTACAATAAGTAATTAGTCTTTAATTAATTTCACAAATTAATTAACCTTAATCATTAGTAATTAACATTTAATTACTTCATTTATTATAATTAATTGCATTTATCCTTAATTAATTACATTAATTAATCACTTTATAATTAATTATTCCTTAATTAAACAATCCTTAATTACATCATTAATTATACTAATTAATGATCTCTAATTTATATTTAAATTAATTATTTTATTTAAATTAATTACATTTAGTAATTAATCTAAAATTAAAAATACAATTATTAACCATCCTTGATTGATATCAATTCAGTAATTACTACCATTAATTACTCATTAACAAATTAATTATTCCATAATTAATTATCTTCATTAATTAATCTCTTGATTAATTACAAAAGTAATTACCCAAATTACTTCATTATAAATCATCCTTCACTAATTACATTCCAGTAATTATCATTTATTACTTCCCTAAGTAATTATGCTCCATTAATTACATTAAGTAATTACTCTTATTAAATCATCAAATGATTTTCTTAAACTAATTAAACTAAATTAATTAACTTAAACTAATCACATTATCATAATTAATTTCAATAAGAAATTAATCCCTTAATTACTTTATCAAGTAATTATGCTTAACAATTTACAATTTATTATCTTCAATTAATTAATCTAATTAATTATCAAAATTAATCACATTAATTTATTACCTAATAATCCTTAGATAATTATCCTTATTAACTAATAACATTTTCTATAATTACTTTCTTAAGAAAAATTATCTTAGATTAATCATTATTAATCATCTCTAATTTTAAATAAGTCTAAATCATTAATTTAAAATCAAATAAACAAGTCATTCCTTAATTCTCTTATGAATTAAATTCTTTTATTATCTTAATTATTTCTAAGATAATTCATTTACTTTATTAATGACTTCATTAACATTCAAGTGTATTTAAAACATTTCATTTCTAAATTTAAATTCAAAATTCCATTTTGAATTTAAGATTCAAAATGTTTAACTATTTAAACATTTATCCAAATTTAAATAAATTTATAAATCTTAAAATAAATATAAAGAACATTCATTACTTATATAAGATACTTATATAAGAAAAGTTTAAACTAAATTACTTAATTATATTAAAAGAAATCAAGCTTTAAAAATAAATTGATTATTTTAACTTCCAAATTAAAGTTAAACACATCATAACTTTTATTCAAATACTAAAGAAAAAGAATTTAACAAGTTTAAACATTTATTTGAAAACAAACTCATTTTTAAAATCTACTTCAAAACATTTAAACTTGTTCAAACTTTAAAATTTTCAAAACTGGTTTAAACTCAAGGTTTGGATTCATAATTAACTTGAAACCATATTTTAGACTTGATTTAAAAACTTGATTTAAATCTTGCTTTAAATTTAAAATTTTCATTTTAAAACTTAGGATTCAAAAGTTCATCAAACTTAAACTTCGAATTTAAAAACCCCTGTTTAAATCCTGCTTTAAAATTTGAATTTCATTTAAATTTTAAAAACTGAACTTTGTCAGGTTATAAAACCTGAAACAACCATTACCCGAGGCCACCTACAAATGGCTTTGAGTTAAAACCCTAACTACTTCGAGACCAATACTCGAACTACTCGAGTAAAACTCGAGTTCTACAAACCCAGAAGATCATCAGAACTTAAAATATGCACGGTGTATAGCTCTGGCAACCTCCAGCCACCATCACCCCCTTCATCACGTCGTCGACCATCCCCAAACATGATCACGACCACCAGATTTCACACAGTATCTCGAAATCAAAATCGAGATAGCCAAACCAACCTGGAACATTACACTGCATACCGCCCCAAAATTGTCAACACCTCGCAATCTCATCTCCGACCATCAGAATTACTGCGACTTCGGCCAACCCTTCATCTAAATCCCCTCTTTCAATCCCCAAAACCTTACATCAATCGATGCACCAGAGAAATCGAGGAGCATCAAAATTCTACTACCAGAAAACTAGGTTTAGAAACTGGAAAGAACCACCACCGTCGCCACCCACCTCTGACCATCCACCTGACAATTTTCCCCCACTCACCTATGATTCCTCCACCTTCAGGAAGAACTACAACTTCCCAAACCCACTAGATCATCAGAAAAACCCCCAAACCCCTTTTCTGTTCAATCCAGAAATACTCATTCCATAGTTAATTAAAAAAAAAAGTGATTTTAGTTTTAAAAATCATGATTTCACATAAGCATTCAAGTTATAAACCTGATTTAATAATTTAAGAAGTTTGATATTTTCTTGTTTTCACTAATGACTGTTCTTATAGTTACAGAGACAACCAGGTTCTTAGTTTCTCTTGATTATAATTTATAAACATAAATCTATACTAAACTAACAACTTTTGTTTACATATCAAATCCTAACTGATATTAAATCAAGAGGTAATGGATTCTATGTAAAATTTTAGTTTTAAAAACAAAACAGGTATACAGATACCTGTAAACACGTATATATATGTTTATATATATATACACACAGAATATCCATCAAAATAAAATCATACAAAGCATACTTATTCCTATTTACCCACATGCAACGGATAAATTTAAGCTTTTTAAATTGGGAAATTATTCGCTTAAAAAAATGGAGACAAAGCAGTTTTATTCATAGCAGTTTTGATTTTTGAAAAACAGTTTGCATTTGAAACTTGAGTTCTAGTATTTGCTTTAGCATTGATTTTAAAAAAAAATAGAAATTTACTCACCAATTTATTGAAGAAGCAGAGGACAACAATTGCAATCACATTTACATTTTCCTTGAACTGCAATTTGAATCTGCATTATGAATCTGAAGTTTTGCATTAGCTTGCTGTTGAATCTGGTGTTTGCTTCCAATTTTGATTACTGAATTACTTGCTGTTTGTTGATTTTAAAACTGCATTTTGATGAAGATGATCCTAGTCTTAAATGCATGCAGATGATCTTGAGCTGATCTTCATTTTGAAGTTGAATATTTGAGCAGATTTGGTTTTTGCAGATTTTTGAACAAATTTAGATTTTGGGTTTTGAAATTCTTCTTAAAAAATCTGATTTCAGTTTTTCTTTTTGAAGAGAATGTTTGAACTAAATAAATTTCCAAGTTTCTACTTAATATAATTTTAATAAAAATGTTTCAAAAATAAATAAAACAATGCCACATGTTACTTTATGATGAAGAGTGATTTACAAGTGTATTCCTTAAGTATAATAACCTTACACATGTTCATTTTAATATTAAAATAAAATTTCTTAATTTTATAAATGTTTTTTTTAAATTCATTCTAAATCAATTTCTTATTTATTTAACATGTTTTTAAAGGTTTATCTACATTTAGCCTTTAAATGTTTACATGTAAATTTCCTTTATACAATTACATATTTTAATGTTCATTTGTATTCTTTTAAAAATAATATTTTTAAAGCTAAATTCTCAAGAGAGAAAATTTAAAAAGAAAAGAATATTGAATTAAACCTTATTTTAAAGTTTCAAACAAAAATATAAATGAACTAAGTCTATTTCAAAAAAACATTTTTTTTAAAATAAAACAAAATAAACTTTTATTACAATTTAAACTATTATATTTTTTTAAACAAAATAAATATTTATTTTAATTACTTTTGAAAATATCAAATAGATTTTTAAACTAAGCTTTTGAAAAGTTTCTATGCTAATTTCAATCAAATTTTCAAATCCACAATTTGAACACATATATATAATATAAATTTGAAAATATTTTTATTAAAATTAAAATCAAACCCCCTATTTACAATGTATACACATATATACATTATAAATAAAATATCCTTTAAATTAGCTTAGAAAGATAATTTTATCATTTAAATATTTTTAACTTTGAAAAGAAAAAGATTATCAAATTAAATTATCGTTACCATTATTATAAATTTTGAAAAGAATAACATTTGTCAAACTAAATAATTATTAGTTTTCAAAAGATAATTTATGTATGAACTAGATTATTAAATCAACATTTCACATTTTAAAATAATTTTTAATGGAAATTATTAAATAAATATTGCCTAAATTTCCAGGACATCACATTCTTGAACTCCTCCTCCAGTAGCATTACCTCCAACAACTCCAGCTATGATTCCAGCTTGCATCATGTTTATGAGGAACTAATACATGGCTCCATGTCTACTTGGAGAACCCCAACACTAACGTTTTCAGCTTGAGCCTAACCTGGACCTCTTCTAGCATTTGGTCGGGCATTTCCAATTATGGTGGCGCTTTCTCCTCCAAGATTAACCCTGCCTCTTCTTCCATCCATATCTGTATTCAAACCACATGAATTACAGAAGAATAGCCTAACAAAGGTAGGAGTCCAGAGATATAGTGTATACTTATATAGCAAATACAAGTACGTTACTATAGCATTATCCCATACTCCGATTCTATCTCTAGTTCCTAGGATTATGTTTTCAAATATCATTTTTAGTTAAAGTATTTGATAAACCATGCTCTGATACCAAGCTGTAACATCCACTATCTAGAGGCCCAATGCTAAGCGCTATAGATGCTGTAGTCAACCATAGTATTAACTTCTGGCGACTAAATATGGCTATGTTAATGGTATCCATAATAACAGAAGCACTTGAATATGAAACAAAGCACAGGTTTCAAAACAATATTTTTCCATTTAATTTCAAAATAGATGTTCCATATTCAAATTACATAATCCCAAACGTTTCCCAGATAAAGATAAAATATGCTTATTACAAAATACGCAAGAGCGACATATGAAGATGCCATCATGGATGATCAGAGTCATGTAGTAATAATTGAATTAATGCATACACAGTGAAAATGAACATACAAAAAAGAACTACAACTCCTAAATAGCTATCTGTTAGCCTCCTGCTCTCCTTCGGTAGCTTTATTCGTCATCCTACTAAACCTGAAAGAACCTTTATTCTTAGCCAAATCAAATCAATTTTGAGCACCTGAGAGTTTAAGGGAAAACATAAACTTTGAGTCAGACATAAAGCTTGGTGCGAATAATTATATACATCCTGGTTATTAATGTTAAGTGAAACCATGCCGCTTACGGAATGGGTTTCCCCTCACTAACATCCTTTTAAAACGCATCTTTTGCAAAATTCTATCCTGCAACCAAAACTGGTTTAAACTATAAAGAATTATTATGTAAACATACATATCAGGTAACAAATGGACTATCTGTCCTAACACTATAGTTTTGTTTGGCTTACTATTAACTTTTGGTTCACTCGGACCTACCAAACAAATTAACCAAGTTTATCTAACATCTATTGGACACACCTCTTTTGAATGATCTATCCTTAACTATCTGTTAAATACTCCCCTTCTGGATGTCTGTCCCTAACTTAATATCTCCCAGGGTCAACAGATCGTAATTTTTTTGCAGGCTCACCAATAACCTATCTGTATACAAACATATATTCTATTCCGTGTGTATTCCTAATTTTAGTCTTACCTATGACAAAGCCCTACACACTGGAATTATGGACTAAATTAGCTAGGGCTAATAGCAAATGTATAGGGCGCGATCCTATACCAGTCCCATCTGGTATTCTAATATCTGAGTCATTTTCACTTAGGGATAACTTCCCTTAAATTTTTCTTGAAAAACTCTTTCAAAATGATTTAAATCTTTAAATCATACTTATACAAGGAAAATATATATCCTCTATGCTTTACTTAAAATTACCTTGCCATGTTATATATATATATATATATATATATATATATATATATTACTCAACTCCTCGTTGATGGAAACATTTACCCTTTCGAAACCATTAAACCTTGTCTTTCAAAAACATTGGGAAATCCTTTCCTTTCTTTTCTCCAAAAGCTTTGAAATAATAGACATCCCTCTTAAAAACCTTTAAACATTGCCTTTTGAAAATATTGGAATAACCCTTCCTTCCTTTTCATCGAAAGCTTCAAAAATAAAGAAAACATTCTTTTTTGACCCCTTCGAAACCCTTGGGGAACCACCTCTTCAAAACCATTCAGTAAAACTCTTTTGAAAGCATTGAGATACTAAACCTTTCGAAAGCCTTTGAGTCCAATTTAAAACATGTGGAAACCTTTTGAAACCATTCAAAGTTACTACTTCGAAACCTTTAAAAACGGTCTCGGTCAAAACCTTTTGAATTATGCCTTCAAGTAGAGCAAAAGGACAAGAAGCCCATTGATGTCGAAAGCACTTCTTTCGAAACCACTAAACCATCTCTTTTGAAACCGTTTGGGTTATACTTCAATTATAGAAAAAGGATCTTTATAACATTTAAGTCAAAAGCATCTGCTTCAAAATAATTTCCTAAGTAAAGAAGTGACGGTGTCGAAACCATCCCTTCGAAATCATGGGAGAAGTGGTCAAGTAAAAATAAAGTATTCCCTTTGAAACCATTGTTGTCGTAAAGTAGAAAGCGACAACTAAAAAGGTTTTGGCTTTGTCGAAAGAAAATATTTAAAACTAAAGTGCAACCCATTAGAAACCATCTGTTTTAAATCCATTGACCCATTCGAAAGCCAACTAAGTTGAAAGCCATTTAGTCGAAAGCAAATGAAACAATTTAAAAGCCAGAAATAAATAGTTCTTTTCACCTAACCTGCTTTACGTGTAAAATATTGATTGGTTGCCTCTTTTCTTTTCCACTAAAATGTGTTGCACATTTCAGAGCTAATTAATTAATTTAAATCATTTGCAAAATACCCCTTCTCCTTAATTAAATATATAAAATATTTAAGTCACATACCTTAAATAATTTTATATATTCATCAAAACACATAAGAAAATTCTATAAAAATTCTAGAAAGTCCTTTTCATTATGTTTTCTAAGATATATAAATTTCAGACCCAAGTAATTATTTATTTTTCCATAAATAATTTATAACCCAATAAATCATTTTCTTCACTAGAAAGTTAATATAAAATACACCATAATTTAAAAAATAATGAAAATTGAAACCCATCTCTAAAATATCATTTTCAATCTACATTCAAATTTGCAAGGCATTTGGATATCATTTAATAGAATTTTTATATCAAACATATCATCAAAACTTATATGAACATGCATAAAATGTCAATAAGCATATATATAAACTTTCAATCATTCAAAACATGGCATAATCATGCAAAATCATTTCGGTTTACCCTTAAATCCAAAAAATTAAGAAAAATGGGATGTAGTAATCATTTGCCGTAGCTTTTTGATTAAAGATATGAGATTTGATGTTGAACAATTTGATTCACTTCTTCTTCTTGAAATCATAGCCTTTTTTTCTTCTCTTGAGACTGAAAATGGAGGGCGACCTTAGGGTGTTTCTGCTTGAAAAAATGGAATGAACATGTGTTTGTTTTCCCAAAGGTTTAGGGTATAGTTTATCATATTTCCCATTTTCCCTTCCTTATTTCCTAAGACATCTTATTCATGTTATCTCGTTTTGAATTACACATTAACAAGGCATGACTACCCTTAATTTTAATCAAATCTCAAACTATTAATCATCTTACAATATTTTATTTTATTTTATTTGGCATATTAAATATTCTAAATGGTGTTACTAAAAATATGGGGTGTTTCATAAGATATATTTGCCAGCTCTTGTAATAACCATTACAGATCCCCTGCAACCAAAATGCTAAGCAATAAAATTGTCAACCATAGTGGACATAGATCTTTGCTAAGATTGAACCACTCTATCGTGTGTTCTTTACTTTACTTGCACTACTTATGGCTCTAATTATTGCTGAAATCCACCACTAATTGCAGTTCCAAAGGCGACTAGAAAACTACTCAATCTTTTGGCATTAGAAGGACTTTCCTCCCATAAAAGCACTCGACTTTTGTCACCTCTTCCTTCTAAAGTATCCATTCTACTCCCTAACAATTGGCATGATTGATGACATGTGGCTTGGCCTAGTAAATGGGATCACAAACATGGATAGATAGCTTGTGACCTGAATGACCTACATTGTCGGATGGAAGTATAAGAACCTATCAATTACGGTCGTAGAGTCCCATATGTTATGTATATGACCCCTCCTTCCGCTCCCAACCCCCTATACTATCAACATCATGGGTGACACCCATGAGAGGCTCGTGTTTGAAACCTATTTGGAGCTTCCTCCACCCACAACAGGGATGTGCATTTCGTACAAGCTCGTGACTTTTCTTACGATGCCCCAATGCTTGATCCCATCCAATCACCTATAACCTATGTTGCTCATTCTCCCCTCCTATCAGTGATTGTCTTCCTATAACAGACCTGAGGCAACGAATGAGAGGCATGCTCTTTGACCGTATAAGAGATCAAGGAAGAGCAAGAAATAATGAACCTAGGGAATTTTATGTTCATTCCTGACCTTAATGGGATGTCCTAAGACCTTGGTCTCGAAAAGGCAAGGCCATTACTCTAGGTCTATGAGTAGGTAACAAAGGAAGCCATCAATCGTCCATCATTGTCATTCTCCATCACCTTATCAACGTTAAAGGTCTCTTTGTTGGAACTGGGCTAGCACGTAATGGGTTAAATGGATATGTTTCAAAAAAATTATTCCATTTTGGATCTTATTAGGCCTATGAAATCTATATTTATTTAGATCAATCTATATTAATTTTAAATAAAATTAATATTTTATTTAAGTTGTAAATAAACTTTTATTTTGTGTTATTTATATAATATATTATATTGCGTATCCTATACATATGTGTGTGTACGTGCACATGCAACATATACTGTGTATATCATTTAACATGCGCATATATAAGTGCTAGGACTTAGACTGCACTGTACATATTAGCCCCTGCATATACATATATGATGTTAAATATATGTAGTTTGATATAATATGAAATTATATTTATAAATATAAAACTTGTATAAATATGTTCACACACCCACATATAATTTTTTATAATAATAATGTTTGTAAATTTAAATATAAATGATTTCAAATTTAAAAATAAATTCACAATTCAAGATTTAGATCAAGATCTAGATTTAAAATATCTTACATTTTCAAATTTGAAACTATTTTATAATAGATTGAATTTAATAAATAAATATATATGAAAAAATAATCTATATATATATATTATAAAATAAATAAATAAATATTAAAATCAATGTTTAAAATATAAAATGATATATAGACACACGCATATATTAATGAATACGTACATTCATACAAACACACACAAATACACACACACACACACACACACATACACACTTATGGTACAAACAAAATTAATTTTTTTAACTTATGGTTTTAAATTTTATTTTAATATAAAATACTTTTGTCTAACAAATATACGTATATATAACTTTTTTGAAATCATAATTTTGAAAATACAAAATTTTATACTTATAAATTCTATTGCATATATATTATAATATATGCATGTATATTAAGTTATGTAAAACTTATATTTAAATATATATATATATATATTTAACTGTATATAGTTTCAAAAACAATTATATAAATAAATAAATTTCGAATATTATTATTTAAATATTTTTAACAAAATTTTAAATGTAATTTATATATTTATTTATGCATTAAAAATCCAATTTTATTTTAAAAACCTTTAAATTAATATTTAATTCAAACTTTTTTCTTTTTTCTTTTAAAGGTCATGAGCTATATGCATTTATATATATATATATATAGTTATTAATATATAAGTATTTATTCACCCAATGTTGAAACACAAACATATGTGGATTTTTGAAAATATATAGACAACTTAACATCATAAGAATAACATAATAAACAAATATACATGTACAAATACAAATAAAGTTATTACTATGACTATAGCTTAGTTGTAACACATTGAAATTTTGAATCAAATGACTCCTTGAAGCTGTATTCAAAACTTCCAGAGAGACCTACCAAATTGAAAGCACCACCAATCGATCTACTATTTCTTATTTAAATTTGTGTTTAATTTGATTGAAACTATAGACGGGGTTTGAGGGGGATTTGGCCAGCAAATAAAAGAGGGGCAGCTAAAACTAGATAGCAAAAGTAAGGGATTAGTGTTTAAACAACAGAGAATGGTAGGAGCAAATTGTGGATCTAGATCCACTATTCTCTTTATCAATTCAAACTCTACTCAAACCAAATCAAACCCTCCTTCTCCTCTATCATAGCCGGCTGAAAATGCCCTTTATGGGCCTACAAATTCTTTAAGCCCAATCAAATAAATATGCATTTAAATCCAATTTAAACACACATTGATATCTTATATTGATATGTATGTATACAACTTTTATATACATGAAAAGCACCTTTGTCCAAGTGGTTAATTGATTCGACTTTGGTGCAGGATGTCACAAGTACGAAACTTGCTTTCGAACGTTTATTTGACATGAGATCTGTTATCCCAATGATTTGTTGTATATAAAGTACCAGTTCAAAAAAAAACTTTTATATACATACATACTATTTTTAATACTTATCAATACTAATAACATAAAATTTTATAATTAATATTTCGTAAATATTAATCAATTTAATTAATTTGTAACAATTATAATTAACTAAATCTGGCGGCAGTCGGAGTGTTCAACATTTCGGTTGTGTGACTCTTAGGTGTAAATTTGTTTAGCGATTAATATCAAATAATTCAAATATTGGTGTTTATACATCACCTTAGCTAGTGATGTGACATTATGGAAAAATTTATCGCTTACATACCTTTGGTAAAATCAAATTTCACTTTTTTTAAGCATTAACCGGTAGCGACAATTATTAACACCAATTCTCTTCATCAAAACTATATCATATAAAACTTGTGTAATTTGGTAACGATCAAAATTCCAGTGTTGTTTATATTCAACTTTACAGTCCACACACAAATTTCTATATTCGGAGTATGTCTCTCAACTTCTAGTGAGCTCTTATCATTACATTGTTATATGATAACAATAATATAGTATTCTCAATACTTGGAATCATCTTTATCTCAATTACAATTTTGTGCATTTAAATTGTACATAAGTTTTAATGTGGCGTTGTTCAAGGAGATGTACTTAGCATTTTCATTAGAGTAGTCGTGACTTTTTATTTGGAAAATTTCCAACATAAAGCGCCTTAACTAAGGTTTGAAAATTAATTTAATGTTGATACACTCATGAAGTTTGAATCAGTGCACTCCTTCATATAGTGTTCCTTGTATCTATTAAACTTTCACAGATATTTCGTAAATATTTGAGAAAACTCTAAACTACATTTTTGTGATCTTTATTTGGATTTTACATTTGTTTCATGTATCAAATACAATAGCTAAATACGATATTGCAGACAATACAACATGTATGATAATTACTACTATCAATGCGTAAGGAATTCATCTTACATGTTCCGTATTAAACATTTTAATGTAGTGTCTGTGCATAATTTTGGAATATTCCTAATATCCTTTTATATCGATTATAAAAGACATCGTTTACAAATCTAATATTGAGTATTAATCAACCATACTATAATGATTTTACTTGACTACATCATTGGTAATCATAATTTTATTGTTTGCCTTTTAGAAATATGTTTGCACCTTTAAAATTTCTTTTAAACACACGCTTTCGCTGCATTTTGACTGAAAATCAAACTATTTGATATTTCTATCAAAATATTTACTCATTTTTTATGCTTATAATACTTATATCATTTCTTGGATCATATCTGAAAACCCCCAAACCCAGTATCACTTCCACCGACTGCGAGGCACTTTGGTTGTTACCTGAAAACAATCAATTCTAAATCATTATTTAAAATTTTCCATTTCAACATGTACCAAAATACAAAGCCATAAGAAGCTATAATATTGTGAATAAAATTTGAATCATTTTGAGCACACTAAATCGCTTATCTGTTATGTTAACTTCAATAATTTAAATTTATGATGTTATTCTTATCAATGTTTCTCACTATGTTCCAACTGCATTTGTCTTTCCCTTGAAGATACATTTCCAGTCAATGGATGATATCCCTCTCAGTACAACTATCAAAATCATATTCTGATAAACATATTGGGAATTCTTTTAGATTTGTGCATCATACCTTATGGCAGAGTCAATACTCTTAATGGTTTAATTAACAACTGAGGATTACAATTCTTAAGTTGATAAGAAACCCATTGTTTCTCTTCAATATGCGAGAATACTTATTAGACATTCTAATGCATTGTGTTAGTTTAGATTTGATTAATTTTGTTTCATCCCACATAATCAATTTCATTTTTGGATCGTATCAAAATCTATTTTACTACCAATAATTTCTAAAAGAAATTACTTCGCTATGAAGTTGGTATTTCTTGAAACAACCATCGTTTCTTAGTGTAACAGAGATATTCATAAAATAATCACAAATATTTTATGAATTGTCTTATACATAATACTGGTTTGGTTTTAATTTATAATACTTATGATCAAACATTAATTGGTCATCCAATGACTATCGTTCCCAAACTTCTTTTAGGGTGATTCTTAAAAGATAATAATACAATTGTGATAAAAATCTAGGGTTTCCTTTCTGCCATGGGGGAAAATCAATTCCCTCACCAAACCTCTCTTAATCTCTCACAATCCTCTTCCCTAATCAGACCACCTGAAGCTTCTCATGTCAGAGAGCCATCAGGTGATATCAGCATTGATGATGATGGGTTTACACTGGTCCGATCAAAACAACAAAGGAAAAAAGAAGCCAAAAAAGTTCAGGAGTTGCTACCAGTTTCTCAAATCGGCAATTGGAGAGACAGAGATGGTCAATATACGACCACCAAGATCGCCAAGAAGGGCGGAGCATTGTCTATACAGAGAAAACCGATAGCCATCTCACTGAACAGAGATCAGGGCCGTAAATCTTGGGCAGATATTGTTGCAGATCAGCCTCAAGAACCCAGTGTTGAAGAAAGCAATCTCGAGCATATTGCCCCAATCAGTATTAACAACAAGAAATATGGTCTGGTAAAAGAGGAGATATGTAAAAGGGCTACTGAATCTTGGAATAATTCTGTTCTACTGTATGTTGTTGGTACAAACCATATTACTTATTCTTTAAATCATATATTCAAAGAGTATGGAAACCAACTGGCGACTTTGAAATCTTTACTAGAGAAAATGGCTTCTTCCTAGTAAAGTTTAAAGAAACTCAAGACTGCATTTCTGTTTTGAAAAATGGACCATATTTCTACAATGGCAAACTCATCATATTGAGAAAGTGGTCTGATTCTTTAAAAATGGACAGAGACTTACTAACGTCTATGCCAATATGGGTCAGATTACCTGGTGTTAATTTGAAGCTATGGGACAGAGAGGCGTTCAGTGTTATGGCAAGTATAATAGGTAAACCCATAAAAATGGATGCAGCCACAACGTTGAAGACGGGGTTGAATTTTGCTCGCCTTCTGGTTGAAGTGTCTGCAGAAGATGAGCTTCCTAACGAAATAATCCTTTCTTTGTATAATGGAGAAAAAATTATTCAGAAAGTTGAATATGAATGGGTACCGCCAAAATGTAATGTTTGTAAATGCTTTGGGCACTCGAGAGATCAATGCAACCCTAAACAGGTATGGGTACCCAAGAATCAGAATCAAGAAATGCAAGAAAGAGAAATCTCACATTCAAGAATCGATCCAGTAAATCAACCAATGTCATACGAAGAGAATGATCGGATCAATCAAGTAAGTATCATCTCCGATCATAGTAAGAATAATACTGTGCTCTCTGATCAAGAAGATCAGGTCATTGCAGAGGAAGCTCATCAGATAAATTCAAAAAACAAAAAAGGAAAAATGCAAAGAGACAAAACAGTGGGTGAAAAGAATACACAGGTCTTAGAATCTGTAACCCCACCTGTCACAGATCCTTGTTTAATTACAGATAATCATGTTACAAATAGTATTAATGACTGTGAAGCACAAGATAATCAGCATTCTTCAAACTTGGATCACGACAATCAATTTACAACAGCCCCTCCACCTGTGCAGGCTACACTAACTGAGAATTTAGACTCATCCATGCCTCTCCATGCTGTTCCATTTGACATTTCATCAATTGTTATTCCGGACGATTACAAATCTAGAAATGAACTGGAAATGGTAGATGTTGTTGATCAGTTCAATATTTCTGAACTGCATATACCTAAATCAAAAGCAGCAGGTAAGAATAAGTTCAACAAAGAGAAGAAAGCCTTTAAACAAAAATACATTTCTATAAATCCAGATTGGGGAGAAATGTCTACCAGGTTAAAGACAAAAAGTGCTGAAAAAAAGAGAGGTAAGAGTGCTGTGGCATCAGGTACCATCTAAATTTTTCTTTAATTAGATTATGTCTATATTTGCATGGAATGTAAGAGGTATGAATTCCTCTTCTAAACAATCTGATATTTTACATATGCTTAATGTTTATAAACCTTCTATTACCACCCTTATTGAGAATAAAATGAATGAGAATAATTTTGAAAAATTTTGTTTCAAACTTCCAAGTCACTGGAAAGCTATTAATAACAATGATTGTGGCTGTAAAGGTAGGGTTTTAGTTATTTGGGATTCTAATGTTTGGAATTTGTTAAATAGCAACAAAGATAAACAATTCAAAGATTGTCAATTTGAAAATAATGGTGGTTTTCTTCTTCAGATTACTTGTATCTATGGCAGTAATTTTGAAATGGAGAGAAATAGTTTGTGGAATAGGTTAAAAGCTCTAAACTTTAATTATAATCTCCCTTGGATTATTATAGGGGATTTTAATACTGTTTTTCATGCTCATGAAAAATATGGTGGTGTTAAAATTCCCCAAAGTAAACTTGATAGGCTTAATAAATTTTTACTTGAAACTGGTCTTATTGAACCTAGTACTAGTGGTAACAAATTCACATGGAAATCTGGGTTAGAAAAGAATATTCACTGTAAATTAGATAGGGCATTGGTTAACAAAGAATTTTCTAATGCTCTCCCCAATTTTACATGCTCTACTTTAGAGCAAAAATCTAGTGACCATGCCCCTATCCTGGTCTCTCTTTTTAGAGAGTCTGGTTCAAATAATAAATTTTCTCCCTTTAGATTCAAAAATGGATGGACTTTAGACAACAACTATAATAACATCATGAAAGAATGTATGAAATTTTCATGTCATGGTACTAAACAATTTCAATTCAAAATGTTATTGCATAATACAAAGCATAATCTTAAGAATTGGAATAATTCTGAGTCAATGAAACTTAATAAGTTAAATGCTTTAAGACATGAAGGTAAAATTCTGCAAAATGCTATTGATAATAACCCTGGGGATGTTAACTCCGTCAAAGAATTTTTCTCCAACCAACAGAATTTAGCTAATGAACTTTATATTAACACTGTCAATGCTAAACAAAAAGCTAAAGCTGATTGGTTAACCATGGGGGATGATTGCACCAAATTTTTTCATGCTAAAATGAGTAGCAGGAGACATATGAATAACATTGGTAATATTATTGACAAAACTGGCAATCTTACTAATGCTCATGATTTAATTACTAAAGAGGCTATAGATTACTATGGAAAACTCTTTTTTTCTGACTCTATTGTCTCAGAATTCCCTCATATTATCTGTAAAAATATTTTAAATTCTAATTCTTCTGATATTCTGCTGTCTCCTGTCACTATGGATGAAATCAAATATGTGGTTTTTATGGCTGGAGACAACAAGAGCCCTGGTCCTGATGGTTTTAATGCCAAATTTTATAAAAATCAGTGGGATAGCATTAAAGATCAGGTTTTTGGCTTAGTTAATGAATTTTTTGATAAAGGCAAAATTCTAAAAAGCATTAATCATACCTTTATAACATTAATTCCCAAAACTAAAAGCCCCTCTTGTATCAGTGATTATAGGCCCATCTCTTGTTGCAATTTTATCTAAAAAATCATTGCAAATGTTTTGAGTAATAGAATTAAAATTTTTTTGCCATTCATTATCTCTGAAAATCAGAGTGCTTTTGTTCCTGGCAGACTCATTTATGAAAATTCCCTTTTAGCCCATGAACTTGTTAGAAACTTTAATTCTAAAAGTGTCAATAATGTTTGCATCAAAGTGGATCTTCAAAAGGCCTATGATAAGGTTAACAGACATTTCATATATCATATTATGAAGTGTATGGGTTTCCCTATAAAATTCTGCAACTTGATTTTTGAATGTATTAACACCCCTACTTTTTCTATTCTCATTCAAGGCAAATCTGAGGGTTTTATTAAAAGTAATAGAGGTATTAGACAAGGAGATCCTTTATCTCCTTATCTCTTTACTATGGTAATGGAGTATTTCTCTATTCTTATGGAAAGGGAAGTGATTAAAGGTAACATTTCTGCTATGAATAAAGTGCAGCCATCTATCAATCATCTATATATGCTGATGATCTCATGACTTTTGTTAAAGCAAATAAGACTAATGCTGTTTCAATTAAAAAAAGCTTTGATAAGCTGTATAAATATGCAGGTCTTCAAATAAATGATTTTAAAAGTAAGGCTTATTTCAGTAAGAACAGTAGTTATAAGAATGAGATTTTAGAATCTTTAAATATTACTGAAGGCAGTCTCCCTATTAAATATCTTGGGCTCCCTTTATCTATTAATCAAATTAGGGATTCATACTATTCTATGCTTATTGATAAAATTCAAGGTAAAATGGAAACATGGTCTTGTAAACTTCTTTCTATTGCTGGCAGATTGGAGCTTATCAAAACTGTTATATATGTTATGATTATGTATTGGATTCAAACATTTCAGATCCCAGCTTCTTCTGTTAGAAAAATTGAAAGTAGATATGCTGACTTTTTATGGAGGGGCAAATATCATAAAATTAATTGGGATAAAGTGTGTAGGCCTAAAAAGGAAGGGGGATTAGGTATTAGGAATATGAAAGATCTTATCCAAACATGTCATTTAAAATTGTTTTGGAGATTTTTAAATGCAGACTCTCTTTGGGCTAGATGGATGAGGTTCAAATATTTGAAAAATTCTAATTTTTGGACTGTCTTACCTAAAAGTAATCAGTCTTATGCTTGGAAACAAATTTTGGAATGCAGAACTATTGGTAAGACTTTTTTAGAAAGAAAATTCAAATCTGGTGAGCAAACCAGTCTTTGGTTTGATCCTTGGTTTAAAAATGAGTCTTTTATTAATAGGGTGGGTTGGGATAGTTTAGTTATATGTGGGGGGGGGGGGGTTAATGATTCTGTAGATATGATTATTAAAGATAATCAATGGCAACCTCAGCTACACCCCATCACATACCCACACAAGAATATTATTTTCCATCTTCTGATTGATATTCATGCTGATAGTGATTATTGGGACTGGACAGCAAGTTCTAAAGCTATTCTTACTACATTTGGAATAACATTCAAAACACTTTGCATCTCACTAACAATGGTCAAATGGATCTTATGCAAGCCATTCATCATATTAACAGCAACTTCAAAGGCAAAAGCTATGAGAGAGACTATGCGCACATACTTTTAACTACTGCAGTTTTTCACATATGGAAAGAAAGAAACTTCCGCATTCATAATAAGAGCAGTATGAAGAAAGAGCAAAAGTGGATACTTATCGAGTCTGAAAGTAATATTATCCTTCGCAAATCTCAGAAAAAGTTCAGAAATCAAACCAACTTCGCCTTTTTAGCCGATAATTGGAGTCATGAAGCTGGCAGCAAGCATTTGGAATTTTTTCTTGCTCGCGCCAGTAATGAAGCTAATGAACATCATCAAAGCTCTCCTGCTACTGAAAGAGACTTTCGCCTTCATCAGCTTGCTAAAGACCATACCAAGCTCAGCCGGCTCCCGAATCCAGTCAATAATGATGCTAAGGGTAAGAAATTAACAGATCTAAGTTGTAATATACTTAGATCTGCTAATTTCCCCTCTTTCCCTACCCAGCAGAGTAACTTCAGTTCATTTTTGAACGAAGAAGGGATGCGCAGAGGTTTCAGCAATTGTTTATCATACTGGGAGAGAGGAGAGACGAGTGGCGTTGGCAAAGAGACAGAGAACTGAGATTTTCTCGTCTTCCTCTCGCCAATTTTTCCTTTTTCTCTCCGATGTTTTGTTTGTGACTTTGTGGTGTCGGCTAGGGTTTTAGCTTTGCTTTATTCTGGTTGTAGGGTTTCGGGTTTTTAACCCATTATGTTTGGGCTTGGCCCAACTTTTGACCTTTTTCAAAAAAAAAAAGTGATTCTTAAAAGATCCCTCATGTACAATTATTACGTGCAGTCTTTCGACTTACATAATCTACTTATTTCTTGGCATAGCGAATTTTAGGGTTTCTTATAAACCCTTATCTTGTATGATTTTGTAAACTACCCTTTAGATGAAAATTAATTTTTAACCTTATGTACAACTCTTAAGTACACGACCTTCTAGAAAGAAGATAACTCAACTCCACTCACAATTAGTCATATTTTGTTCGACAAAGAAGAATGACTTTTAGATTGAATCTTTATTCATTTTTAGGTATGATCGGAACTTTTTCCGATGTTCACCTATTCGTTCAAATCGAATCATTTTAATTTCCTATTACACATTATTTTATTTACTTCCATTTCATATTCTATTAGCTTATCATAAACATATTACATGTGTATCAAATACACATGTTCATTTGATAACTCATTGGTGAATATAACGAATTATGTTTAACTATTTTTGTTTTAATAGACTTACGATTGCATATATTTATTATTGGAACCGAGCCAGTCCAAAGCGGGTAAAATAGGTAGACTTCAAAATATTTCCTATTTTGGATCTATTTGGCCTATGAAGTCAATGATTATTAGACCTAATCTAATAATTCTTTTCATAAAATTGTATTTTATTTAATTTGGTTAAAAAGAATTTTGAATTTAATTTAAATAAATATGTAATATAATGAATATATCATATACATTCATGTGTTTGAATGGTAAGGGCGATATTTAAGCGGTACATATATGTATGTAAATAATCATGTAAAAGTTTATAGAAAGAAATCTTTTGTTTCTTTCTCTTAACATAAAGAATTAAATAAGGGAAGACGAGGCTATAAATGTAGAGAGAGGAACCTTTCATTTCTCTCTCTCTTTAATTAGACTAATTGATATATTAATGACATTTACCACTGAATTCACACATGCCTTTGTTGTCCAAAATTTTGATTAATAAAATATATATTTTTATTATACGGGTCTTGTACACATACACATACACATATATATGTATATTAACATAAAGATAAACTAGTTTACACACTATGAAATCAAAACTTAAAATAATATACAATTTAATAAGATTTTGAAACTACATTAATGGTTACATATAAGAATCTACTTTGTTGACTTTAAGTAAAAGGGACATGCAATTATATGAGGGTTTATTTGAAATTATGGTTAGTGAAATAAAATCCTACCTTAATAAAAGGGTTAAAAGAGACATGTGACATTTTGCATAAAAGTTCACTTATAATAATAATTTTTATTAAGGTGTACAATGATAAAAAGATTTATATCCAAATCAACAGCCATACAAAACTTACACTCATGCTCCAAAATTGTTTCAAATAAATAACATATGTATTTTGTTCAAGTTTGGATTTTATGTAACAAGCGATAAAAATTAGATTAGGTAATTTGACATTAGATTTTAGTCAAATTACTAACCTTTCCTTTTTTGAATCATCCTATGAATTTCAAGTTTATCTAAAATTTTATGTAAAAAACAAACAATATTATTTCAAAATGACTTGAGAGAGAATCTTTAATTTTTAATTTTATAATATGAAACTAAAATTTATGTAAACAAATTATTCTAAGATGTTATTCAAACAAGAGTTTCTATATGAAAGAATTGGACAACACATGCATGTATAAATTGTGACATTGAATAACAGATCTAATTAAATACATAACACAAAAAAATAAACAAAATAGAGATGGATACATAATAGTTATCATTGGTGATAGTATAATAGAAAATGTAAACAAGATGATTTTAATCATACTAACACGATAAGGATAAAGCTGCTTCAAAGGAATAAACATAATACTAAAAAAATAGCCCGAATAAATACAAATGAATGAATGGAAGGTGAAGAATAGAAATATTTAATCCTAATGAAATAATATATGAATAAAACAGGAGTTCACTTTCTAGACAAAGCCAAGAGAAACACCATGATTTGAGATTTCTCCTTAGATATCAAATAGATTATCACCCAATTTTGCAAGAGAAGGATGAACCACTTATTTTTATTTTATTTGATATTTGCATTTGTTATTGGAGTTGATAGTTTTTTGGAAATTTGATTTGATTTTCAGCCATGGAAAGTTAGGAGAAGAGAATAGAATGGAGAATAAAAAATTATTGTCTGTAGAAAATGAATTAGCGAATTTATTTTTAATTGAAATAATGAAATGTTTCCATTCTTTTAATTAAAACTTCCCTAGTCAATTCCCTTAATTTTCTCTCTCTTCATTCCTCTCTATTTATATGATATAGTTGAAATTATTTGCTATCAAATGATATAAAATTTCCTTAAATCTTTTCATGCAATTATCTTTTCTTCAACTTGTTTAAAAATTCACGGTATCATATATTGCTACATGCAAATATAACTTTTACATATGCACGCAAATAATTCCAACTAACTCCCAAACATCAAATAAATTAAATAATAATTAGCATTTCTAAGTTATTAATTAATTTAATTAACTTATAATATTTTATAAATTAATTTAATTATATGGTTTTTCGAAGAATTCACTAATATGGTTGTCTAGCTTAAAGGTATAAATTCAGTCAACAATTAATGTTGAATAAATCAAACATTAATGTTCACACGTTACCTTAGCTAGTGGTGTGGCATTTTGATTGAATTTATTACTTACACCTATTTACCGGTAAAATCCAAATTTACTAATTTAAGCATTGTCCTGTAGTGACAATTATTTACAATAATTTTCTACGTCAAAACTATATCATACTAGGACTTATGGAATTTGGTAATGATCAAAATTCCAAATTCAACATTGCAAATGCAAACTTAAAATCCTTGATTAAATAATAACAATTATTATTACCTGTACTGCTCTGGCCAGAGACTTTGAGTTGACTTAAGTTGATTTCGTGATACTAAACCACTATAATCAAGGAGATGATTGAATAGAGCTACACTTTCAATGCTTCCACTCGACCTACCTGTGTCATTCCATGGATGTCATGCTATGATTTAACTATAATCAAAGTGGAGTTTTTAGCCAAATCTTGATAGTATTCTCAAGTCGAGGGAATTATGTAAAATTACTATTTCTATATTTTCTATTCGACCTTTGTTATATTAACTAACTGAAAACTATCGAGTGAATCATCCCATAGTTATTTAATTAATGTTAGTACATAACTCTTTGTTGCCCCAATAGTCATGAGTAATAAAATCCCTAATGTTTGGAAAGAGTTACTTACTCTTCTCAACGGATGTATCGATATCCAGTCTCGGCACATCTTGACTGGGGATATTTAAAATGTTATGTTTACTTTACTATGATAAATCACTAATGATTACAACACATTGTAACTACTATCACAAAACATACCATTTATTGATTTTCAATATTAAATATACTTTTAATAAATAATTAACATAACATATTATATCAAGTATTTAACAAAAAGAAAAAATCTTTCATTTTGAACAAGATGGGTTATCAAGTTAGATATATGTAAAGTTACACAATTTCCCCTTGAGCATACCCCTAACTCTATCATCTATATGATCAATTCGAAGAGTTCATCAACTCTTATGACTCCCACTGAAAAGATGCTTTATCCTTAATTGTTTGAGATATAATTCACTGTTACCATATGAATCACAATTGTACAATCAAAAGATTATTTCTCAAAACTATGGCTTTAATCTATAATTCCAAAATAATTACAAATAATTTCATATACTTCCGTATTTTCCAACAAATCACTTTTCTTATGAAAAAATATCACATTATAGTTTTATTTTTGTAACGAATATTCATAATATTTATATTAAAATAAAATTATGTCTATTTTTCAGTCAACACTAAAAAATAGTTACTATTTCATAAATAATGTTTGGTATGTATTACTAAAACAATTTTCATCACTTGATGTCATCGACAAATGTTATATGGCATGCTCCCACTATTTTTGCCATTACTATAATAGCATGCAAAATACGAATGTCCATTCAACCACTTAATATAGACTATTTATCCCATCTACTATAACTAGTATATAGTGAAGAGTTTTCAATTTAAGTATCTTGAACTCAAAGAAATTAATCTCATAGTAAACTATTTTCTATATGAAAATACATTTTGGAATAGAAATCAAATTTATCATTTTAATTTATCATTCTAATGTTAAGCATCAATTATTAATTTACAATTCACATTTCTGATGTTTCTTTATGAAGTAGAAGTGACCATTCACTCTCTTCATCCCAACCATGCCTTAGATTACATCTACTCTCATACATTCAATATTCTTTTAAAAATGGTCAAACATTTCAAAGGAAAACCCTTACTACAGTACCATAACGAACTCTTTACAAAAGTGCATTTGGTCATCTTAACATTTAAGGATATCAAATAAATAGCACTTTACGTAAATTGATCCAACTACGTTTCAGCGATCATATTCTTTGATCTAGGTTTTTGGTCTAGTGTTACATTTAATATAGCACTTTAGGAACTGTGACCATTCACGATATAAAATTTATATACGATCATATTGGATTAGATATCCATATTCTTGTATCGCTTTTAAAATTAGAAACTAATAGGAGGAAATACATTGTTTCAAGAAAATAAACACGTTAGAGACCAAATTACGAATGTATTTACCAGTTGTACAATTAGGCATTTGCATGGGCATTAAAACAACAACATGTAAAACTATTTACTAGTACGTATAATTTATATTTCTATTTGTCATTCTGAATTCAGCTCATTTGTATGTATTAATTGATAATTTTTTTTATCAATTATACTAATTGCACAAATTTATCAATGTAATTATTATAACTTTATATAGCAAATGTTCTTACTATGCTAGAAATATTAAATGTTGCCATTTCATCTTTCTAATAAGGCTCCTATTATATTTTAAAGATTCTCAAAATCCTAAGAAGAAACATAGAGATATTTCGACTTCTCTAGTGGGTGTTATGATATGTATGCCTTGGGATTCTAACCTTGAAGAAAGATCAACAAATCATAGGCCCGCATGTGATAGATAACTCATTATCGGTTGTATCGCATACAAATCCTAACCCGTGGTTCCTTGTTCTAATCTTATACTTTTCTTGAGGAAAGCTCAGTAAACAAATACAAATTATTTACTCGTATTCACCAATTTGCAATTGTCTAAGTATAGTGCACATACTTGGAGGAAAGCTCAACAAATATACACGTTTATCTTACCTCATCTATTCTATATTAATAGTACTACACATAACATCCTTTACTTGAGGAAAGCTCAACAACTAAGGAGTATGCAAGTAATCTATTAATATATAAATAGTAGAAGACAACCTTATATCAAAGATTCAAATCTTTAATATATAATTATTTAGTGATATCGTGTGACGACGTGGAATCCAGCGCTCCAAAATCGATATCCATACATCACCCGTATTCGAATGCCGTAGATTCAAACGTTGAAATCCGATTCATCGGAGCTTATAACACATTAGTTGAATACAACACAGCGGAAACAAAAAGAAGAATTTTTATTGATACACAAATGGATACAATAATTTGATACAGATGAAATATCAATATCAAAGCCAAAATACAATAGCGGAAAGAAATCTCCAACATGATCTTCAATAGAGAAAGTGAGATAGAATCCAGCAGACTGCTTCCCCATTGCCAAGACTCCGAAGACTTCAAACCAAAATGCTCGAACAACTCTCTTGCTAAAATCAAGCAAACTCGGTGCAATCGCCAAACCAAAGACTTCTAGATCCAAATCTACTATCTGAACTACAGATAACCTGACTCTAGGCTGCCCATGTGGAAAATTATGGGCACCTAGAGTTTAGAAAGGGAACAATAAACTCCAGGTTAGTCATGGGACTAGTGTGAGCAAACAAAAACATTTTTATCTTGAACAAAAAGAAATAAAAAGAAATTCGCTATTCTTTTTGGAAAATGAAACTGCCATAAGGCCTCTCGACACACACACAATGCAATCGCACACTTGAGAGCGATTTCTTCTTATGATAGTCAAACATGCTTGATACGTGAAAATCCTTTTGATATTATTATTAGTGCATGGTCTAGAAAACATTTCAAAAGTATAATATAAATCTTAGCCAGCATACATGCCATTATAGTATGCCTACTATAGCTACCATGTTAAATGAAAGGTTCTACAACTAAAACCGTACATGGCGCATATTGGGTGATTGGATTTCTAACAAATGGCCAAGGCTAAGGAACTTCCTTACCGAATGGGTATGCCTTTGGAGGGACGCCTCAAGAACTTAAGAAAAATGTATTTATCATAAAATACCCTCATCATTCAAGTGTCAAACACATCAGAAATCACTGTATAGGTACTATACATCAATATTTATTTCTTAAGTCTATTTAGGATTTCTTATTGTTCCACCTTTTGTTATACATTAATATTATATATGTTATAATTGTTATATAAATTTCAAAATTTAATTATTATATAAAAGTCTTATGTATAACATTATATTAATATTATCAAATAAATCTTATTCAACAAATTTAATTAATTAATGTCTTAATTAATTTTATGTTATCAAATTTAACATTTTATATCGAATATGAATACACTAACATTTATTGTTATGCATATATATATATATATATATAAAATTTATTAACTAATATTTAATTAAAATAATTTTAATCAATTGAAATTATTTTTGAAAATTATATATCTGTGTGTGTGTTTGTTACCTTAACATTTTAAGATATGATACATATATCAATATATATATATATATATATATATATATATATATATCTACGTGTGTGTAATTTAATTTAATTAATTAACTTTAATATTTATTTATTTAATTAATCTAATTAATTATTAATAATTTTTACAATTTTATTCAAAAGAAATTTGAAAACCATTTTATAACATTTGTAAAATCATTACTTATTTCGAATTTAACCTCCTTTTACATTTAAAATTTTATTTTAATTTCAAAACCAAATTTGAAAATTAGCCCAGGGCTAAAATTAATTTGTTCCTTCATATTAAGGATAACCTTTGGGCTTACCTTATCCTTTTGGGCTAGGCCAATAGCCACGTAGAAGGTAGAGTACTTGATTATCTAAAGTCAACCTTAAACATTGCTTTTCCAAATACCCTACTACATGAGTTGGCTTTATAAGCTAGCCCTAATACTGCTCATTTAGACTACATAGGTTATTGAACTACATAGGTTATTGGGCTTGGGTACCATTGTTGGAACTGAGTTAGCACGTAGTGGATTATAGTAAATTTTAAAAAAGTTTTTTCGTTTTAGATCTTATTGGGCTTATAAATCTAAATTCATATAGATTTCATCTAAATTGAATTTAAATAAAATTAATATATTGTTTAAGTTGTTGATAAAGTTTTATTTTATATTTTATTTATGTTATATAACATAACATGTGTATCATGTACACATGTGTGTGTACGTGGACATGAAATATATACAGTGTATATGGTTTGACATGCCCGTATATAAATGCTGTGGTTTATACTTGTAGCAACTTGAAATTTCGAACACTTCGTATTTAAATATATGAACTATTTAAATATTTGAATCTTGGATTTAAGGTTATTAAAATGATTTGATAAGCTTGTTAATCCCCCTTTTGAATCATAACTAATGATGCTAAACTTGTTTTTAAAAAAATGTTTACAAAAATAAGCACTTTGAAGATATATCGACAATGTGACAAAAAATTGTTTTATTGATAAACATCTTTTTTACCGTTAGAAGTTGTTCATATTTTTCTACATTCATTTATTTGCTTAGAAAATCAATAAAATGAAATCCTATTTTGACTCTATGCCATTGATTCCACTATGATTATTAAATAATAATCGAACAATTCTTTCACAGAAAGGGGGACATAATTCACATAGATATGCTTGGGCTGCTTTAATGGTCGCCTTTATATTTTCTCTTTTAGTTGATAAAAATGTTTTACCATTTATGAGAATAAACTTTTTGATGACGTCATTGGTGATGTCATGAAAGATATTTTGAATATGAGCTTTTAAGGAATGACTTAACCTTTAAGTAAAGATGTAAAGGTAGCATGTGGCAGGGAGGCTCCTTTGTGACCTTTCATGGAAGGTAGAAGGTGGTAATGACTTCTTGCAAAAACCTATAAATACACCCTTAAGGTAAGAACTGATAAAAAAAGCTTTAAATGAAGTAAGAGGACGAAAATGATGGAAGTGATTAACAAACTAATCCACTAATTCTTCCCAAACCTTTTCAAGTCTTAAAAAAATCAACTCCAATCTCTTTCAGACTTTCACCAACACCTTAGGAATCTTAGATCTAAAGTCAAAGTAGAAGAAAAATGAAGAAGGAGGATCTTGGATGGGCCATGAGAAATGGAAGAGGAGGAGAGGTGTAGCCTTGGGTTGAAAGTGCTAAATGTTGGATCTTTATGCTTTTTGTGATTGTAGGAGGTGGTTTTTTGATTCTTGTGGCTTTGTGCTTGTGTTTATCTTGGATTTAAGTGAGTTATCTCACTATCTTATTTGTATATATTATGCATATATATATATATATATATGTTTTGTTTGAAATATAAAGTTAAAATGACATTAAAGTTATAAACTTTGGACCCATCTTGCTTTTGAAAGAAAATGACAATTGTATAAACATCACTTCCATTACCCTCATAAAGATATGGCATAGCCTTAACTTGATATTTAAATGGTTGTTTGGATTGTGTGTTGAATTGAAGTATGTTTGAAAGTGTTTGAAGCGAGAATGGTCATTATAAGTGCATTTCGATATCCCTTAACTTTTGCTTGTGTAAATTGGATATCTATGATCTTAACTTAGAATAATTTGATTCGGTTGCTCTGTTTAGATACTTTGATATATTAGACACTAAAGAAATGGTTTGGAAAGTTACAGAAATTGTGATCAAAAGTTGTGAAAGTTAGAACAAAAGGGGGGCGGGGGTTATAAATATAATTTCTAAATATAACCTATTTTTTGGAATTTTACTAAATAAATGGGAAGTTAATCTTAGGGGTTTTGTTCTATGGTTTTTAAGTATCTTACGGGTAGTAATTACCATAAATAAAAATCTCAAGTCTTAAATCATTTCTTAAAGTGATTAAACTAGTCGCAAAGATTGTGCTTTTCAATATTGTTTTTAACAAAGATTTTTAATAGCATTTATAAATGTTGTAGTAAGTTGATTATGGTTTTAAGTGTTTAATAAGGATATTTGAATTTGTATTTTTCTCTAATCCTTTTAGAGATTTTTTATAACCTATTTTATAGTATTTTAAAGTTGGTTTTAAGTTTAAATATATTTTGAATAATTATATATGTATTTTCAAAGTAAGTCGGCTCGCTTTGTTTTGCATTGATGCCATGTTATTTGAAGTTGATGTTTTGGGGTTGTGACGATCTATACTTCTTGGTCATTTGTCTTTAGACTTCGACTAACTTGAAGTTGGTTTGCTTTCTGAGTTTTTCCCTTGGATAGATAATGATCCAATAACCTTTTGATTGCTTGCCTTGAACTTGCTTATGTGATATGAGTAGGTTGAATTGGTTTCACTCTTGGCTAGTCTTCCTAGATTGCATTGTACACTTTTTGATTTAGTCTCCAATAGGCTAGAAATGGGTCTAATTCTAGGCAAGTTCCTTGGTTCGGTACTAAACTTGGAGGTTCAGTTTGGCACCGATCCCAGGCTTGGCTTTTAACTTTGTAATCTAAAATTTATCATTCCATCTCCTTTGATAAGTTGATAATTTTCTAAAATATTTGACAGATTCATTCCAACATCTTCGAGGTTCACGTGGGATTTGTATTCTAAAGTTATCGTTCCAATTTCTAACTTACAATCTGACCATTCGGTTATTCTGACTAATCCAAATACAGCCTAGCTAGAAGGTCGGATAACATTTGCCTCCTAATGTATTCCTTGCATTAATGTGGGATGCTTTGGATTGAGACAAGCCATCAATCTCAAATTCTATTCTGAATAGATGTTTTCCCTTTTCTAAATTGCTTTCACAAAGCAATATGTCTTCTTTGGACTATCACATCACTTTGAACAGTTTTGGACTCACATCTCCTAGTAATATAAGAACTAGAGTGTGTTGTTCGAGTTTGTCATTCTAATCTTGGAAGGTCATCGACAATCCTCTCTTTGAATTGGTTAGGTAGGATTTCTTTGCTTAGAGCATTCCTCAATCTAGCACCGCATGCTTCTCTTTTCATTTCCTTGTTATCTTTTTATCTCTTTCTATTTTCTCTCTTTTTTATACCTTGGTTTGGTATTGACTGAAATGTTTGGATCAATACATTAGCCTTAGGCTATTTTTGTGGATCGCTATATACTTAAGCAAGTTAATTTCCTTTTTCTTTCTTCATTTCTTCACCTCGTCCATTCTTCTGCCTTCGAACTTAAATCCACCATTGCCGAACCTTGCTTCAGGATTCATTCTTAACTTTTAAATACCACCACGCCTGTTGCTTTAATCGAAGCCAAGCCCAATGCCTATAGATCTCACATATAAATACCGAACTACTAGCTCGATTTAAGCTTCAAATCTAGGAAAATTTCAAACCTAATTCTCTTCGAACCAACATAGGTAGGTGGTGATATCACTTTGGGTTCATCGACATTGGCTATAGATCATCATTCTCCATTCAACCATGTTTGGACAACTTGGACTCTCCTTCCCTTAGATGGGTAGCCGAACTAGGAATTAAGGAAATTTTGGAAAGTTGGCTTGGTTGAAAAATAAGGTTAACTTAGAGAGAATGTAAAAATTCCTAGGACTGACTCGAGCTCACTGTGTAATCTACTTCAAGTTGGCGCTTGGTCGTGCTCGGGTTGAACTTAAGTTTTTTGAGTAACCAAGAATTTTTCAAAAAAGCTTTTTCAGAAATTCCTTAAATTTCTCAAAGACTTTCCAAAAATTTCCTAAGTTTTGTTAGAACTGGGAAGTGAATATTTAAACAACTTGTGGTCGAGTAGATCAATGGTCATGATCATTTGGATGGTTTCAAATAACAGTTACATTGAATGCACTGCAGCACTTGAATGCGCTTTCTATCGTCATTTTAATTTGATAGTTCACTCCTATGGCCCTATAGAGAGAAATTCTATAACACTCTGAACAATGGTTTTGTTACCATAAGTTATATGATATTAGTTAAAATACGATGCACGGTTCCGCTGCACGAGTATTAAGTTGCTAGCATGATCGAGTTCTTTATAAAAAATATTCACATTCATAGTGCTCTGGACACTGGATACATGTATTGCATAGTTGGAATTGCATGTTATTGCCCCATATCAGTGTATGAGATCTGATTGGTCAATACATATTGACAACCATTGAATCTTACGCATCGGCTACACGGGGCTCTATTCCAATACGAAGGTTAAAGTTTTGATCTTGCCTAACCTCACTTATGTCTGGAGTTTTTAATAGTTATGGATCGTAGACATTCTTCACGTCTTTCCACAATGGCGGCATGTCCATCGACATTAAAATATGTTGAATTTGACACAAAATCTAGCTCTTCGATAGTACCTGTCATGATGTCTGATTCGACACCTTCTCGGCTATTATCCTGCCTTTTGGCAAGGCCATGAAACCTTAGATTTGGCTAAAATGGTGGTTAACAACCTTGAGAATCAATGATATACAAGGCTATGGATGATGGTCGAGTGGATTCAGATCGGGTTCCGATCAAGGACCAATCGATATGAAGTGACAAGGCCTTGTAAGGCTACATTTCAAATTTCAAATCAATTAGAATTCATATGCTTGAGTTACGGACAAATGAAGAATTTGTATGGATCGATCTAGAACAATCCATGAAACAACATAAATCAACAGAAATCGACGAAGATTGATCGATATCTCAAAATTTACAAAGCCAATGCATTTGAAACTTTCAAAGCATCAACATATTGAAGAGTGGAGCCTACAAAAATGATCGCATGACAAAGCTCTCAAATCTTAGAAAAACATACTGATCATACAAAATCAGCTAGAACGATCCATAACATCACAGTAAATGTGATATCTCACAAACGTTCCGTCGAAATTACATGAAGTTTGGAGAGCAAGTATCTTACATCATGAAGAGAATATATAATTGATTGCATATCAATCAAAGGCCAAAATAATGATTAGTTTAACTCTTAACAATCATTCCAAAACAAAGAGTTATGTCCACCGATCGTTATGGTAGGCCCTACGGATCTAGAGATTCTTCTGGCAAATTTTCAGCCCGATCCATCCACATCTTCCCCTATAAATACAACTGCCATTCTCCATAAAAAGGATCCTTGTTTCTACTGCCTAGGCTCTGCCAGTTTTATTCCTCACTCTTATACTAATGGATCCTAGCCAATCTAAACATTCTTGTCATCATAATCCAATGCAAGATCAATAAACATATGAAGTGGAAGTATGCCCAAATTGCCGAACCACTATAAAAATCTATGTGTTCATTTACTTTTTTGGCTATATTTTTAATTTCATTCTTCATTTAATCTCCACAAGATTCTATTGGGAGTTGATGCCCATTTTTTGTGTCAACATTTTGGTGCTTTCACTGAGGGGTGAATTCTCTGCTTGATTGGATCTCATCTTCTACTTGTGCATTTTCATGTTCGCGAGATAGATCCAGCTTTATACTGATAAGTTTCCTATTCTACTTAGATTTGAAGAAGAGTATCTCCAAGGAAACGATCAGCCAGGGCCATAGCAACCAAGTCTACTTCCCTTGCAGAAGAAGGAAATCATGATGCTAGTGTTCGATCAATCATGTGTTTCATCATTCATGCTCCATACATCCTCAATGAGTGATCTTTCCTACAAATCTATACACTGTGTCATCTTGTATGATCATTCCACATAATTGTTTCTCACTAGTCGTTCCACCAATTTGAATTTGGCTGATCGTTTTTTGTTTGTTCCATACCTATTGTTTCTATACGATCGTTTTTGTACGATCGTTCCTATAAGATCATTCTAGTCTATAGTTTACACCGATCGTTTTCAACCAATCGTTATTAATGTTCCCATAATATCACTTACACGATCGTTCCAGTTATCGACTTCACCGATCATTCCAGTTAATCACTTCACCGATCGTTCTTGTTAAAAATTTCATCGATTTTTCCAGTTAACATTTTCACTGATCGTTTCAGTTAACATTTCCACTGCCAGTTAACATTTTCACCGATCGTTGGAACTGCCTTGGTATTCTAACCTATCATTACTATAACCAATGGTTCCACCGCACTGGCATTCCAATCGATCGTTTTTAACCAATTATTGTTGCAATCGATCATTTTCAAAAAAAACTTTTTTCAACTTAAAGATGGTGCCCTCGCATTCTGCATTTGAAATTCAACTTAAAAATGGTGCGTTCTATCCACTTCTCTTACGTCCTTTGACTGACTGGGGAATACAGGATTAAGCGGCAACTTCTGAATTGCAACCAAGGAATGGATAAGTAATCACTACTCAAACGATACTCCCAAAGGTTTGAGAACATAAGTGATGTAACTTTAAGCAAACCTAAGAAACTTTGTCCCAAAGCCAAACTCGGGTAAAACTAAGATTTTCTCCAAGCAAATGCCAATATGACTCCAAGCACCATTCTTCATTGACTCAGAACTTTGAATTTAGTTACTCCAAGCAAATCAATTGCTGACTCCAAGCAAATGGTAGATTTTCTCGGGTCTGACTCCAAGTAAATTATCACCAATCCGTCAATACCGGTCCATTTTGCTTTTCTCATTTCTCGGGCATATGGACTCCAAATGACTTGAAACTTGGTGTTCAACCATAAGAGGCCCTCATTATTGCCTTACACGGATCACGCCCCATTTGGGTGAAAGTTTATGGATCATCACCGATCAATGACCCCATCCTAACCGATTCACCATTCAACCGGCATTCTTAATTATTCAAATATTGGACAACCATGCATACATCATTTACAAGCATAGCAAGTAGCTGCAACTTAAAAATGAACTGGATTGACGACGACTGAAGCATCGCCCCTAGTTAAAGCCGTTTAGTGTGCAGAATGTCCAAGGAGATTCAATGTACCAATCATATCGGCTTACTCAGGAAAAACGACCCTGGACTACATCTCATGAAATTCGAGTGGCATATGAATTCTGCCAGAGCGATAGAGCCATCGAATGCAGACGCTTTCCAATGTTCCTCGAAGGTGTATCGATCATGCGGTTTATGCGATTATCGCCCAAATCCATCTCCTCATTCAATCATTTGGCTAAGAAGTTTGTCGAGCAATTCAGAACGCATGTGAATCGCCCTATGGATGCAATGTCATTATTCAATTTATTCCAACCACTGGGTGAGCCGCTCAAAGACTTCTTGTAGAGATTCAACACCGTCGTTACTAATGCGAGCAATCACCGCGAGAATATCATACTGATGGCATTGATAAAGGGAAACGACCTTGAGATAGACTTTGGCGACTGGTAAGCTGGAGGGCCTCCTATGACCTTGGATATCCGTTACAAAGTGAAACGGTACCTAAGCAAAGAAGATGTGTAGAAGACTAGGAGAAATAACAATGCAGGCTCGTTGGCTAAGGACTTAGATTCTAGGCAACGACCCTGAATCTCAAAATTCGACTCATATAATACTATGAACGATTCAATAAATAGCATCTACTTGGAGACTACGACTCGAACGAGTATTGAAAACCAGCCTTGAGAGGGCCCATCGAAACTCGGAGGAAATTCCAGGAAATGTTGCAAAGATACACATGGTTATAACACCGGCAATTGCAAACGCCTCTGAGATGTGATCGAAAACTTAATCCGAAAAGGAAAGTTTCAGCAATATGTGCAAGCCCCACGGAATAGCAAGCGGGGAACATCCTACCCCTATCAGTAAAGAACTTTGATTATTAATTGGACCACCTACGATCGACTTTCAGCTGAAAAGGGATCGAGCAAAGTGGAATAGCGAGCATACAATGCTGCTTCACTTATCAATAAGAATTGTTTCAATTTCAATTATATTGTAAACTACAACCAACTTTAACTAAACTACTTTCAAATGATGCAGCTGACCAAGTAATGAGAGTTAGGCGCATACCAACCTCCATGGACCATGATCAGACCTTTGGAGGATCATCAAGATGAGCGTGATTCAACAGCTCATCGGCTACCATATACTCCTGACTTTGTGGGTAAGGACCCAAAATGGAAAGTGGGTGTAAATCGACTATCCACTTCCTACCCTATGCCTCAATTTTTACAGAATACCTATGCCTTCCTCAGAGCCAGATAAGGTCAGAATCCAATACAAAGTGGACACAACTGACTGTCCACTCATCAACTTCCGTACTTGACTTAAAGTTTGCCAAAGTATTTATGCCTCTTCCGAAGCTCAACAAAACCAAGGCATAACTAAAGTGGATGTGATTAGATCATCTACACATTAAATCCTGCCATTGACATAGGTGGCAATTTGGGAGCTCGATTAAAAGTAGGCACGATTGTCTGTCTACTCATCAATCAGCACCCTCGGCACGAGGACACGACTGCAGCTTGAGTTGGATGCGACTTGACCGTCCACCCAATAACTCTCTATCTCGAGTTGCTAGGAAGACTGCGAAGCAAATTGGACGAGACCTGACCATCCAACCCAAACATGGATACCATCTGACCATCCATCACGTACTCCCTTCCTTGACTTGATAATAAGAGATACAACCACCAAGCGGATATGAATTCGATTGTCTTACTTTCCAAGCTCTCTCTTTGATGTTGGGGAGAAATCGTTCATTCGATAACTCTTACCTCGACTTGACATATGGAGTATAAATCAAAAACGGGTGCAACTGACCACCCATCATATAACTCTAGTTCCCAAAGCGCGGAGTGGAGTATAAACACAAAACGATGGACGTGGTTTGATCGTCCATCGATCAACTCTAGTCCCTAGAGAGCAGAATGGAGTATAACCACAAAAAGAAGGACATGTTCCCAGCGTCCATCGATCAACTCTAGTTTCCATAGCACGGACTAGAGTATAAACACAAAACAATGGACGTGGTTTGACCTACATCGATCAACTCTAGTTCCTAGAGAACGGACTAGAGTATAAACAAAAAAAGATGGATGCAGACTGACCATCCATCAATAAACTCTAGTTCCCAGAGAGCGTACTGGAGTATAAACATAAAAAGATGCATGTAGTCCAACCGTCCATCGATTAACACTAGTTCCCAAAGCGTGGATTGGATTATAAACACAAAATGATGGATGCGGTCCGACCGTCTATCGATCAAGTCTAGTTCCCAGAGTGCAGATAGGAGTATAAATACAAAATGATGGATGCGGTCCGACCGTCTATCGATCAAGTCTAGTTCCCAGAGTGCAGATAGGAGTATAAATACAAAAAGATGGATGCAGTCCGGCTGTCCATCGATCAACTCTAGTTCCCAAAGAGCGTACTGCAATATAAACATAAAAGGATGGACACGGTCCGACAGTCCATCGATCTACTCTAGCCCAAAGAGCAGACTGGAGTATAAACACGGTTCAACTGTCCACCAACTAAATATAATCTTCAGAGCATGGTCATGAATATAAATACCATAAAAAAGTGGGCGCGATTTGACCGTCAGCTATCTGACTCTTCCCCATGGCTTATGGGAGAAGACACAACTCAAAGTGGATGCGCTCCGACTATCTGCTCCTTTGCTTAGGCATGGAGTTCTCCAAAACACTCATCTTTCTCCCAAGGTTTGGTAGAAGCAAGATCTAAATGGAAGTGGATGCGATACGACCGTCCATGCAATGACTCCTACCTCGGATGCAGGTTGTAGTTTGAGAGCCCAAGTTTAAATCAGATACGACCCGACCATCTAATAATCAGCTGCTTTCCACGATTCAACGTGAAGACTCCATGTAAGAGTGAATGTAATATGAACAACCACTCTTCGACTGCCATCCCTCACTTGGGGGCAGAAGAAATGACTATGGAAAATGTGGTTCGACAATTTTACGAAATAACTCTATGCCCTCAGAAAGTGGACAGGATTATAAACACAAGTTGGGTGTGATTCGGCCACCCTCCAATAAACCCTTATCCCTAGAGTGCAGATATGAGTATAAATGAATAGATGAGTCTTATTCGACCACTCACTATTTCATAAAATCCAACTTAAACTCAATAGGAGGAGTATAAAATAACTATGGATGGAATTCAACCATCCATGAACTAACTCGGCTAATTCGAGACTGGGGGCATTATGACTCAAGGCAATAACTGCACGGAGGCCTTAACACAAAACCAATTGGAATGACATTCAAAGTTACCGGTGACCGACTATATCGTACGATCGGATAGAGGGTCAACATCTATCCATACTAACCACAAATGGATGTGACCCAAACGTCTATCAAACAATTTCGATCACAAGAGCATGGATAGGAGAATAAATCATGAATGAGTGCGACTTGTCCATTCATTCTCCATCACCTTCCTTTGATCCGTCAAGAGGAGTATGAAACTAAATGAGCATGACTCAACCACTCCTTAGCCAACTCTATCCCTATATCTGACGGAATAATATAAATAAAAATGGGCATGACTAACCGTCCAACTTTGAATGAATGCGACACGACCGTTCATTCGTTGACCCTTACCACGATCCGACTAAAAGAGCAATACGAAAGGAATGTGACTTGACCATCCGCACACCGATCCTTGCCCTTGGTTTGACATGGAGTGCATCAATTGATAATTGGATGTGGATTGACCATCTATCTTTGGTCCTACCCAGAGTATGGCGACATCTTCATCAAAAGTAGATGTGGTTAACTGCCCAGTGCACACTCATGCCTGAAATCCAATGGGAATTGAAGTCTTCCCCTGGAAGGAAAAGCCAGAATATAGTCCAAAATGGATGCGACTCATCCTTCCATCAAATAACTCGATCCCATGATTCAATGGGAAAGAGTATAAAGCTAATGTGGACATAACTTTCCTTCCGACTCATCGATGTATGCCCTAGAGGCACGTGCGAGATACAAGATGAATATGAACCTACCATTTAGCGATCAACTCTAAGTCTTCAGAGCTTAGGTGGGAGCATAAACATGGCCACGACAAGACTCGATCGTCCACGCAGTACATTTATCAACCCAAGAATAGGGTAGAAGTGTGATCATCTAAAAACTGACTATGATAGCTACTATGACTCATACCCAGTGTTTACAACGAATCAAAGCTACGATCGAATGGATGCCTAGAGATAGAATTGTCGAATCGATGCCTAAGCTTATGGGCAACTGACTATCCAACATGAATGACGATTAACAGATCATAAGTACATTGAATAGAAAGCATGTTACTCGAATATATAAGCAAATTCAAACTCAAAGCAAGAACAAGTTATGCAGTTGCACGCAACACGAGACTGAACCCTACTCGACATTGATTCAACGTGCTTCTTAGCCTGATCTTTAGCAATTTGCAGATAATCACTTAAAGCATTTAGAGCCCTTCACTATTGGACTTAATATGTAACGACCCGGTATTTTCAACCATTCGCATCCGTACATGTCAGACTTGAATTGTTCAAAATACCGCGTTGTAAATAAAATTTGGCAAATCTCAAAATATACAGTAATAAATAATCACAGAATCACAGACACAGAAATCAGAATACTCACAACGAAATCTAAAAATTACTTAGTGGTTCATGAAGCCACTATCAATAGTCTCAAAATAAATATAAAGTACATAGTCTTAAACTAAATATAGTTTGAAATCTCCATAGAAACTCTCAATATTAAATTTGTCTTGATTACAACGGCTAAAATGAGAACTGAACAAAAACTTGACTGTAGCTTGAAAAGAGATGATCTGCTGAAGTGCTAGCTTCGGAGGTGAAGTCTGAACTGAAATTCAGGCCGACCCAAGCGTAAAATAAAACATAAACACTCGAGTCAGGACATACATACTTATACCGTGTAAGCTAATTCATGTGTACTGTAATACAGAACAAGTAACTTAAAGGATGCTTGGGACCGCCCATCCTCTAAGGATCCGTTAAACTATTTACTATGTAGTAATACTTCACTATTATAATAGTGACTATTGGTAAAATAAACTTACTTTTAAATAGCGTTAAGGCTTTACATTTTCCACCTTAACACATAATATATTCCTATAGTCTATACAGTACCGTAATCTCCCTCGGAATGGGCGTGTCAGAGGGCACTCCATAGGTATGGTACAAAACCAAAATCGTATAAGGCTCGCTATGGTAGGTGACACGGCACAACTAGGCAATGCCAGGGTAGATATACCAATTACGCATCCGGACTGGTGGAAACGCGTAGCGCGCAGCTACCGCCCACCTCGAACAACACTCCCAAATAAAGGTGCGCACCAAAACAATCACAAAAGTAATAGAATGGCATACGAAGAAGTGCGTCCGATCAGAGGTGCTACCTCATTAGTCCGAGAATCGCCCCTGTTTTAGCCACCTTATGCCAACTCGCGGGAGTCGGGTCCACGTATTTACCTTAAAGGAAAAGTCACCACCTTCCTGTTACATTCTGGAATCTCCACCACATACACGGTTGTCAAAGTGGTTTTCGGTATCGACAGAGAGTATGCCAGATATCCGATCCCGGTCTCTTTAACAACCAAACGTTATTATAACCCGTGGTTACAACTTTTAAAAATGGTATTTATACTTTAAAAATCAAAATAAATTTCAAATACATTTTAATATCATAATACCATTTCAAACATCATTTATTCAAACATCAGTCATTTTATTTAATATAAAATACCATTTAAATCTATTCAGTTTATTTAGGAATTAATTGCCTTTCAACTCACATTTAAAAGTTAAATTCTTCCATTTAAAACCATTTAAAGTCAATTCCTTATTTTTATTAATTACATATTAAATTCCAAAATTTAAGCCTTTTTCCCAAAGATTATTAATTTTATTAAAACAATCAAAAATTCAGTTTCCGTAGCACTTATAAAATGCTACCTAAAGTTATAGGTTAAAACAGTTCATTTACAAAAGACAACATTTAAGTGCTGTAATAGATTTCTTTATTTCCAACTAAACTTTAGTTATCTTTATCAACTATAGCACTTACAAAGTGCTATAATAGCTTTTAGTTCAAATTAGCCTTTAAGTTCATTTAAATTTAACTACAACATTCACAAATGCTGTAATATCCTTTATATTTAAAATTTCAAGGTTTAACTATAATTTCATAACTAAGTAAATTTTTATTTAAATCATATTTAACTTACAAATCATATATTTTCACATTATGAAGTCATAATTTCAATACTCATATTTTTATGAATTTATAATAAAATTTTCATACAAAAAATCAAATTTTGTTATGAATTTCTTATTTAAATCCAAGTATTAAATTCCCATTTCTTTAATTAAATTATTAAGTTTTAAATTCCCAGAATATAACTTATTATCAATTATTTTACTTAACTAAAATCTCACTTTTAACAAAAATTCAGAATTTCCCAAAATAAGTTATATTTCAAAATTTTACTTTAACATTCATTTATTTAACATTTGACTCATTCAAAAATGATTATAAATTTTATAAAAATCATTTAAATACATTTTAAACCAGAATATTATAAATTTTCCATTTAAAATATTTTTAAAACATTTCAGAAAAATATCATATAAACCACGGGTTTGTATATAGTTTTCTAGCCTAGGTCAAGTGATATGGATATATACCATTTCAATCCGCAATTTACAAAGAAAATCCAGGTTATATCATTTCAAACCCGCAATCCCAAGTTAAATAAATCACTAAATAAACAAATGAATGCATAAATAAGTAAGTATCGTTCAGGCCTATCATTTCAGCCTGTAACGATTTCTATTCTACATGGAACTTGTACTGTGATTTGCAGTAAATAATAAAAAAATAAAAAATCTAATTGCAACAATATAACAATAGATAATGCAGCCGATGATGGGTCAATTAAATAATGGGGTTTTAACATCATAATTTTATATCATAGGCAGATACAATTAAATAAAATAAATTTACAATTACACTTGTTATCAATCTACAGATATATAGGTATGTTTGTCTGGTGAGAAATACTCACCTTAAAGCTGCAGAAAATTAGATTCAAACGATTGTATCAAAAAGCATGCACGCATGCACTTGTATCATGAATATTTAACAGAGTTTGTCAAATAAAAGGATCGGCTTGGAGGAGGAGTTGGCAACAGTGGTAATGGAGGGGGTAGGGTGCGACCGAGCATGAAGTGTATGACAAAATATAACAAAACAAAAGGAAGAAGGAAGGAAAAATAAATAAACCATTACCTGATTCCCTGCTCACGAAAAAGAAAGAAGTAGAAGGAGATGTAGACAATTTTGAGGTGAGGAAATGTGATATGAGGTTTGTATTTATAGGCAGAAGCTTTGTACGCAAGGAAAAGTAACGTGTCCAAATCAATGGGAACAAAAAGGCAAGCAAATATTTTTGCTTTGATATGGGATGTTGAATTATTGCTTTTATAAGGCAAAGATTATTTAAATCAAATAGTTAATTTTTTGCAGTGGTATCTTGGACCACATATCTAAAAGTAACGTACATTGATTTGATAAAGGAATGGAAAAAAAATAAAAAATGTGAACGGTTATGGATTTACAAGATTTTATACTTATTAAAATAAATGGAAGGTGAAATATCTTTAAACGCATTGACAATGCACGGTTGAATTTCCTCTTTTAAAAGTGCATGGCAATTTATTTAGGAACAAAGGCAAAAATTATAATTTGTTTAGAATGTGTTATAGATAGGAAGCTTGCATTTATCAGGGGAAAACGGCATGTAAATTTTCAAATTTTAGACGTAAAAGGAAGAAAATGATTTCCCTGCATTGCATTAATTAACGGTTGCGCGATTTGCAATTTAAATAGGTTGAGCGAATTAAGAAAAGTAACAGCAAGTAATAATATTTGTCTTTGAAATGGAGATGGAGTTTGGACAAATTTGTGAACGTTACTCTAATAAAGATTCTATACCAACTTAAGACCAATGAAAGCTATGGAAAGTGTAACTTTTGGCTAAAGCCATTCTTTAACTGATTTATTCATATATATATATATATATATATATATATATATTGCGGTATGAATTTTAAAATGCGTAGGACCCACGCAAAATATACCCCCAAATTAATACAAAAGTAACGTTTTTTTAATTAATACGTTTTCCTATTTTATATATTATTTATTCCATAAAATATCGTACCTTATAAATGCGTAATTTTAACAGTTTATTAATACACTGAATTCTTAAAAGTTACTCCTTAACATGTTTATATTATTCTGATTTATTTACCATTTCCAATGAAATTTATTATTCAAAAATTATTACACATTTTTAAAGAAAGTAGATAATCCATTTCTTTATTTAAAATTCCAATTAGAGTTATCCTTAACAAAGTTAAAAATTTCAGAAACTTTCATTTTTATTATAGAATTTTGGGAAATGATTTACTCAAATTAAAAATTTATATTATAATAAATTCCAAGGTTTTATAAATAAAAAAATAAAGTGCTTGTAATATTTTTCTCTCTCTTAGGAAATGAGAAAATAAAGAAGATGAGAAAAAGAGAAACTTGTATGTGAATTGCAAGGCAAAATATACGGCTAAGTTAAAGGAATGAATGGCTAGAAAGGAACAAATGTTAGGAAAACAAAAAGGCAAGAATTAAGGCAACCTTTCGTTTCTTTCCCTAAGAACAGGTAATTAATCTAGAGCTTAATTATGTATATGGAGAGAAAAACCTTTCATTCTTTCTCTAATCAAATTGATTGATTAATTAAATGTCATTAACAAGCTATTTATTTATGGCATGGAATGTAACTATGTCCAAATGTATTCTACGGTAAATTATGTAAGTGCAATATTAGATTGTGTACAAAGATGATGTTTCCTTCATATATATCTTTATTGGTCATAGTATTATTAAAAACATATACGTATATATATATATATATATATATATATATATAATAGACTTATACATATAAATGTGTTAAAATTAAGTTTCACTATTTATGAGCCTAAAATTAAAGACAACAATTTTGAACCTAATCTCGAGATTAAAAGGGTTTAAGATAAAAAAAGTTATGACTTTGCGTACAATTCCATCTTATAAATCTTAAGTCAAATTAACGCACACACATATGTATATACAAATCATTGTAAATAATGTCTTAAACTTAATACAACATCTTTATGTTAAAATTTATAACTTAGTAAATTCTTTAATATTAAGCAATAAATTAAGGTCTAACGTTAATTTAAAAGGAAATAAAAGGAATCGTGATATTTTGTAATAAATTCAAGTTATTTTTATAAAGAAGACCCTTTTTTTTTAACTTTAAACAAAAGTATGCAAAAACCAAAAGATTGGATTTAAATAATGAACACATGCAAACATTAATAAACTACATATGTTTTCTATTTGAATCAACAACAGAAATATTACATTAATTAAGGCTTAAATTTAAATTACAATAAGTTTTTTTTACCAAAACTTATTAACTTAAAAATTTAATTATTGAAAATTTTACTTTAAAAAAAACAATGTTTTCAAGTAAAACTTAATTAAAATATTTACAAAATTATGGGTTGTTACACTCTCCTCCATTCGAAATTTTTCGTCCCCGAAAAGGAAGGAGGTAGGAGAATAGAAACACCCTGAAAGAAAACTAAATTGAAACTCAAAATGGAATCATTGATTTAAACCATATAAATTCAATTTAAATTAATTAATATTCGATAATTGATTTAATTCATTTGATTTTTACTGAAGTTAAATCAATCTTAACTATTTCCAAATTAATTATCTTATTATCCAATTATTTTGAAATTAACAATTTCTAAAATCATAAATTTGTATAGTCATTTATAATAATCATCTTTTATTCAACAAATTTAATTCTTCTTTATTCCAGATTATTATTAAATATATTCTACTTAATATATCTTATCGCACATATTAAGTAGATTACATTTATTATAACTATTCCAATTTATTTCTAAATTTCCTTTAACACCATTTGATATTGTATATTATTCAATTATTTTTTTATTCTATTTACCTCTATTTGTCTTTTTGTAACTGAAACTTTAAGTGTATAACATTTATTATAACCACTCAAATTTTATTTATAAAATCCTTTTATATTGTACATTATCCAATTACATAGTTAATTTCTGAATGATTTAGGTAAGTTATATTGGCATGCAATTTAATATTATACAAGTAAAAAAATTTCCAATTATATTATTCAAGTTTAAATATTCATTCAAAATTTGACTTTATTTTATCATTAGAATCACCTTTTAACATATATTTATGAATTAAACTTCCAATTAACTTCAAACACTTTAGAGATAAATAAATACATACATATAGTATATGTCAAATCAAATTTAAATCATATATTTATATATATTATAAATTAAGTCATATTTTAGAAATTCAAATCAATTAAATTTTTGAAGCAAAACTACAGCGTGGTCTGTTCACTTCGATACTCGAAAATGAATGTCAATGATGCTGCAGTCATCACCGAAATTATTTTCCAGCGACAAAGAGAAGAGCACTAATTTTTAAAACTTTAAAATTCTTTGGAAACAAATTTATATTTAAATAATAATATATCCTTTTAAGACTTTAAACACAAGGTTTGAAACTATTAGAAATTAAATTCTTAAATTCTTGTTTTAAATTCATTTCTGTTTCCAAATAAATTTATAACCATGTTTTATAGTTCAATTATTTATACAAGACAAAACCAATGGTTTACAAAACCATAAATAAAATCAAAGACTATTATTTCTAAACAACTAGTTAAATTCTGAAAATTATACTTATATATATAATATTAGATTTTTCCCAAATATAGGAATAAATTTTTCAAAACAAGTATAGAGATTCAAATTTGAAGGACTCAAATCAAAGAGAATTTTGATTTAAAGATAAGTTGGAATCAGAAGATCCGATGATTAAATAACGGAATAAGGAACCAGATAAGTTTATATAAATCGCGGGCAACCTTAACCGGGTCAACCGTGACTTAAATAATAAGATCGATGTGGATTTTTTGGGGTAAATCTACATTCGATCTGAAGAGATAGAGTTCAGAATAACCAAAGATACTAGCATCTAAACCGAGGATAAATATAAATCTCTGGTGAATGAATGCTAATTGTAAAGGAGTTTCACCCCTTTATTAGAATATTGGCGAGACCGCCAATTCACTATAAAGATCATCCGAAGTGGAGTTATGGAATACTCCAGAATCGAAAGAAAATGAATAGTGAGGGACACGAATGAACTTCGGAACTGCAGGGAAAGTTCCAAAATTCGAAAAGGAAGAGATCCAAGCTCGAGTGAAAGTGATTCTGTAAATCAAATTTACCATACATTCTAAGTTTTGCCTAGAGCCAAAGCTTTGATACCAAATGTAACGACCCGGTATTTTCAACCATTCGCATCCGCACGTGTCTGACTTGAATTGTTCAAAATACCGTATTGTAAATAAAATTTGGCAAATCTCAAAATATACGGTAAATAAATAATCACAGAATCACAGACACAGAAATCAGAATACTCACAGCGAAATCTAAAAATAACTTAGTGGTCCATGAAGCCACTATCAATAGTCTCAAAAAAAGTACACAGTCTTAAACTAAATATAGTTTGAAATCTCCACAGAAACTCTCAATATTAAATTTGTCTTGATTACAATGGCTAAAATGAGAACTGAACAAAAACTTGACTGTAGCTTGATGTAGCGACCCAACTTCCACACTCCAGGAAGTCGCATTGCTAATAAGAAAAGAAAGGGATAGAAAAGAGAAAGAAAGAGAAGAAAGAAGAAACAACACATCAGAATCTAAACAGCGGAACGAATAAATTATATTAATAACATAAAATATTACATAGTTTACATCCACTATCAGAGTACATAGATATACAACACATACTAGACAGTTATAAACATCTGTCTAGTATTTACAACATAATACAATCCAGAGACAACACAGAATACACAGCGGAATACTATATCTAACGCAGAAGCCTCCTGCTCCATTGCTCCTCCAATATTCATCAAAGCTAACCTGATTCCCTTGGCTACACGTAAAAATTTGAGTACCCAAGAGTTTATGAAAACAAAGAATAAACTCCGGGTCAGACATGGGTCTGGTGTGAGTAACAGGTTAAAGTTGCTTAACTTTCGAAAACCTTTTGAAAAGAAAGGTATCACGTAAGACTTCCCACACATAAACATGGAAAAGTTTTTACCTTACGCTAACCAAAACATTTGATAGGAAATCCAGTGATATTATAATAGTGTCTAGGGTTTTCAAATAAATAAGAAATAGCCGAAATTGTTACATTCATTAAATTCCGGCTACTAGCCACAAAAGTGGGTAATACAATCAAAACCGTTGGCACTTATTGGATTTTGGATTCCATACAATGGCAGGGCTACTGGGGTACCGCCCGTCACAGTACGTGGCCTAGATCAACGTACCGAGGAGTACTCCCACTCCCCTGCAACACAAGGCCGGACCCATTCCTTACTGAATAGTTCCGAATAAGACAACCCCGCAGTTGGTGCGCATATCCAACTTCCCATTAAGCCGAATATAAAGGGACCTCTAGACAGGGATCAATCTTGCTCTTCAGTGGGTGCTACCCACGAAGCCTTGCTGCACCTCCCATGTTTTAGCCATTCCCGGTTGATGAGGCTTGAGACTACGATTACCTTTAAAGGACACATCTCTTAGAATGCTCACCGTCCACCTGACGATGTTCTGAAAGCGTTCAATCCATACAAGTTCGTTCCGGGTTCGAACGAAACCGAAGGCATTATCTCGTTACACTCGTTTTGGAATCACCCTCAGGGTTAACGACGATAACCCTTGCACTCTAAATCTCTATCTCGAATCTATAAGTACTATTCCGTCAAACTCATTATGGAATCACCCACAGAGTTATACTGACGTATAGCCCTTATACCTCGAGTCTTCACTCGCTCTACTTGGATTAACGACCTAATGTTTAAGTGGAATCTATGTGGTTTTCGGATTCCAAATATGAAAACCCGATCCCTGTATCATCGAAATCCAAAGCGTGTCTTTTAGGTCCAAGTTGTTTTAGAATTTTAAAACAATTCAATTATATTATCTATATACACAAGATAGATAATTCATAGATTCACAACAGATAATTATCATTATCATAACCACAGATAATCTACATTATCACTATTAAAAGACAATCCATATCAATATCACAATGCAACCAATGCATCCATATCAATCATTACTAATCTCATTTCTGAGATTCAAAACTATTCAAAGCAACCAATAACAACCATTCATAAGCAATGATCTATAATCATACTATCTATAATTAATTTAAAATGAATTAAATTAATTACATCATCTTTAATTAATTTAAAATGAATTAAATTAATTACTTATATCAAAATAAATCTTTGCTTACATCATCATTAATTAATTACCAATTAATTAATTGATTAACCTCTAATTTATCATCTTAATTAATCAATCCTGATTAATTATGCTTTAATTAATTCCACAAAATTAATTACCCTAAACCAAATACCGTAATTAACCTTAAATTACTTCATTAATTAATTAATTATATTTAATTATATTTAATCTTAATTAATTACAATTAATTAATTATTCTTAATTACTTATTATAGATTAATAAATATTAATCAATCTTAATTACATCATTAATTATATTAATTAATGACTCTTAATTAATTACTTCATTAAATTAATTACTTTCAGTAATTAATCTCACTTAATCCATAATTATTAATCACCTTTGATTAATCTCATTCTATAATTAACTACCCTTAATTACTTATCAAATTAATTATTCCTTAATTAATTTCCTTAACTAATCACTTGATTAATTATACAAAATAATTTAATCCAAATTATTTTCACAATCCCAATATCATCTATTAATTACATTCAGTAATTATCTTTAATTTCTTCACTGAGTAAATCTATTATTTACATAAAGTAATTATTATCAAATCAAATGTTTAGAATTAATTAAACTTAATTAATTAATTTAAACCAATCTCAATAGACTCATTAATTACATTAAGTAATTAATGTCTTAATTACTTTCATTTAAATAATTAAACTTAAATAAATTTCATAATTTATTATCATAAATTAATTAATCTAATTAATTATTAAAAATTAATCATATTAATTAATTACTAAATAAATTTTAGTTAATGATCATCATTAACAATTATTATCTCTTTAACTATTTTTATTAAATTACTTCTTAATTAATCTCTAATTTAAATTAATCCAAATTATTAATTAAATAAATTAAATAAATAAGTTATTCCTTAATTATCCAATTTATTTAATTATATTTAATGTCTTAATTTTTAAGATAAACCATTCCTTATTATTAATTTTATAAATATTAAAATGTACTTAGAACATTTCATTAAAAATTTAAATTCAAATTTCATTTTGAATCTAAAATTCAAAATAATATTTATTAAGCATTATCTAATTTAAATTCATTCATATTCCTTTTTAGAATAAATGTAAATAACATTTATCACTTATAATTAAAACTTATATAAGATAAGTCTTAATATACTTAATTTAATTAAAAATTAAGTTTAAAATACATTTAAATTCCAAATTCAAATTAACAATCATTTAAATTCCTTTATAAACTATTTATAATGATTTCATTACAAAAAGAAAAATCAATTTAAATATTTGTTTGAAACAATTTTACTTCAATTAAATAATTTAAATTTAAACTAGTTTGAAAACATTCAAATTTTAAACTTATTCAAATCTCGGATTTTTAATTCAATATACTTGAAACCCTTCCTTATTCAAATCATTTGTATTTTACACTTGAATTGAATTCTTGCTTTACTTCTTGAATTTAAAACTTCTATTTAAAAATAAAAACTTGAAGATTAAAGAGCCTTAAGAAATCTGGACTTAGATTTGAATTCAACTGCTAGTTAAAAATTTGTCTTCAGATTTAAAATGAAATTTCATTTTCAGAAACTATCAGGTTTCATATTTTTTATTTTAAAAAAAAAAACTGAAACATCTTCAAATTTGAAAACTTATAACATTTTCAAAATCAGTTGAAACTCTAAATTAGATTTAAGCTTAACTCAGAATTTAAAATCTTAACTTTATTTAAATTCAGTTTTATATTTTATATTTAAAATTAAACAGATTATCAGGTTCTGCTAAAACCTGTACCAAACTAAAACCCACCTTACCCCAAAATCTGCTTCGAGAAAACAGACTCCTTACTTCAGGCAAATCACAGAAATACTCGAGTGTACTTCGAGTTAAAATTTTCGCAGTACCTAAAAATCAGAGCTCAAAATTTTTGCACAGTGCACATGCACCGTGCCTCCAACAGTCACCAGCCACCTCCGGTGGCTTTCCTACGCCGGCGTCCAACCTCTCGTTCCAACACAATCCATCAATCCACTCTTAGTCCAAAATCAAATTCGAGTTCCTATTCAAACCTGGAACAGAGAAAACAGGTTTCACCCAAACCTGTAACTCGACTTCTTCACCACCTCTAGACCACCTGAATAGCAGTGACCCCGGCCACTAGTTCACCCATCAACCTACTATCATCCCCTAGAAACTTAGACAACTCGATCACTCCTACAGATTGCCACGAGCAAAACAAACTCTCTTGTTGAAACTAGGGTTTCAGGTAATAAAATCACACCCACTGTCTTTATATTGATATGCATCATCACCTAATAATTTTCCATTCATTAGTGATAGCACCTCCACCTACCAGAAGAATCCCAACCCTTACATTTGCTCATATCCCTCAAAATTTCAAAATTTCCCTTTACAGTTCAACACAGAACTGTACCCCTACCCCTTAACTAAAAATCCTACTTTTAGTCCTAAAAATCATAGTTTGATCTAGGTATTAAATTCATAGTACTGAATTTATAATTTATTAAGTATGCTTTTTATATTGAAATTTCATAATTTGCTTTGTGTTTCTATTTCATATTATTGAATTCATAAATTTACAGAGTTTGATTTCTGCTTTATAAATCAAGTACTACTGTTACTTAATTTTTTTTTTCTAAACCTGAACACAATTTAAACTTTGATTCTAAGTTTAATAAACACATTTGAGATCCTTGAAAACACTAACATATGTTGTAATATGTGATAATGGTGTTTACACAGATCCTTGAATCTGGAAAGGAAAAATACAGAGACATCATGATCAAATTACTCAAACACTTCTACAGAAAAACAACTTATATAAGAGCATATATCATTCATACAGAAACATGAAAATCCACAAGAAACTTCTAAAATGTTTAAACTTCATTAATTAAATGTTACTCACCTTTTCTTGATGTGCAGAGCTCTGAAATTTGGAAAGAGACTTGCTTTATAAAACTAGAAAGCTTCATTTTCTTAAATCTTGAATTGTTCCTTACTTAAAACTGTATGCATGCTGCAAATTGCTTTGTAACTGACTTGCTTTGGTTGAAAAAAATGCTGGCTTGATGATTTCCAGATTTTGAAATAATGCATGTATGTTTGCTTTCAACTGAAATGCAGGGTTCTTGCTTTATCTCCAAATTTACAACTGACATGTATGCTATAGTTTGAAAAAGTGCAGACATTTGTTCAACCCAGGTTGAGGAATGCAAGTTGATTTCATGTTGAACTGAGGCTTTTTGAATATGATTTGTTTTGGAAAATGTTTAACAGATTTTTGATTACAGAAGTGGCTTTGAAAATGATTTCAGAAATTTGTTTCCATTGTTTCTTAGTTTTTGATTTCAAAAAGAAATAAGATGGAAGGAGTTTGTTTATAAAAACTGAAATCATTAAAAATAAAATCAAAAGAAAATGCTAATTAAATTTTTGACACTTGTCTTACATTCTAACATTTGTCAAAACTCTTGGTTATTTATTTACACTTGTTTAAAATGACATAATATGCATACACTTGTATTAATTGTTAATAAGCTAAATATTTAGTTAACTTATATTTAAAGTTAGATGTTTAATATAAGATAGTTTAGTTAATGAGTTAACATGCATTTATTTACATGTATAAAGATTTTAAAATAAAATAAATCAAACTATGTTTATAAAATTAAACTTATACAAATATTTCAAAATGAAGATAAATTAAAAACATTTGTACTTTAAATTTTAAAAACTTTGAATTCATGTTCAAATTGAATTTTTGAAATCCAGTTTATTTACAAATACACTACAAATTTAAATTTTTGAAAAACAATAATTTTTATTAAAAATTTATTTGTTAAAACGATGCATTATTATATTTTTAGAAATAATAATGTTTAATAACCATAAATAACTATTAAAAGAAATTATTATCTTTATGAATAAATTATTTATTTTATCACATTATATTTAAAAGAAACTCAAAATAATCTCATTGTTATTTATTTAAATTTTAAACTTGAGTTACACATATTTTAAATCATTTAATATTTATCTTAGGTATTTAAGACCATATTTATTTATTAAATGGCTTTTAAAAAAAATTAACTTTTAAATAAAATCATAATTTCCAATTTTACTAAAGATATAAATTTTATAGAAAACAGGATTCATTTAAAACAATACCTATTTACAATATATACAATATTCTATATATATTATAAATATAAAACAAATATTAGATTTAAAAAGATAAAATCTATCAATTAACTATTTATTTAATTGAATTATTAAATTAATTCAAATCTTATTACAAAGATTATCAAATCAATTTAATTTTTATTACAGAATATTAAATTGATATTGCTTTAAAAATTCCGGGTCATCACACTTGAAAAGAGATGATCTGCTGAAGTCCTAGCTTCGGAGGTGAAGTCTGAACTGAAACTCAGGCTGACCCGAGCGTAAAATAAAACATAAACACTCGAGTCAAGACATACATACTTATACAGTGTAAGCTAATTCATACGTACTGTAATATAGAACAAGTAACTTAAAGGATGCTTGGGACCGTCCATCCTCTAAGGATCCGTTAAACTATTTACTATGTAGTAATACTTCGCTATTATAATAGTGTCTATTAGCAAAATAAACTAACTTTTAAATAGCGTTAAGGCTTTACATTTTCCACCTTAACACATAATATATTCCCATAGTCTATACAGTACTATAATCTCCCCCGGAATGGGCGTCGTCAGAGGGCACTCCATAGGTATGATACAAAACCAAAATCGTATAAGGCTGCTATGGTAGGTGACACGACACAACTAGGCAATGCCAGGGTAGATATACTAATTACGCATCCGGACCGGTGGAAACGCGTAGCGCACAGCTACCGCCCACCTCGAATAACACTCCCAAATCAAAGGTGCGCACCAAAACAATCACAAAAGTAATAGAATGGCATACGAAGAAGTTCGTCCGATCAGAGGTGCTACCTCATTAATCCGAGATTCGCTCCTGTTTTATCCACCTTATGCCAACTCGTGGGAGTCGGGTCCACGTATTTACCTTAAAGGAAACATCACCACCTTCCTGCTTCATTCTGGAATCTCCACCGCATACACGGTTGTCAAAGTGGTTTTCGGTATCGACAAAGAGTATGCCAGATATCCGATCCTAGTCTCTTTAACAACCAAACGTTATTATAACCCGTGGTTACAACTTTTAAAAATGGTATTTATACTTTAAAAATCAAAATAAATTTCAAATACATTTCAATATCATAATATCATTTCAAACATCATTTATTTAAACATCAGTCATTTTATTTAATATAAAATACCATTTAAATCTATTCAGTTTATTTAGGAATTAATTGCCTTTCAACTCACATTTAAAAGTTAAATTCTTCCATTTAAAACCATTTAAAGTCAATTCCTTATTTTTATTAATTACATATTAAATTCCAAAATTTAAGCCTTTTTCCCCAAAGATTATTAAATTTTATTAAAACAATCAAAAATTCAGTTTCCGTAGCACTTATAAAATGCTACCTAAAGTTATAAGTTAAAACGGTTCATTTACAAAAGACAGCATTTAAGTGCTATAATAGATTTCTTTATTTCCAACTAAAATTTAGTTATCTTTATCAACTATAGCACTTACAAAGTGCTATAATAGCTTTTAGTTCAAATTAGCCTTTAAGTTCATTTAAATTTAACTACAACATTCACAAATGCTGTAATATCCTTTATATTTAAAATTTCAAGGTTTAACTATAATTTCATAACTAAGTAAATTTTTATTTAAATCATATTTAACTTACAAATCATATATTTTCACATTATGAAGTCATAATTTCAATACTCATATTTTTATGAATTTATAAGTAAATTTTCATACAAAAAATCAAATTTTATTATGAATTTCTTATTTAAATCCAAGTATTAAATTCCCATTTCTTTAATTAAATTATTAAGTTTTAAATTCCCAGAATATAACTTATTATCAATTATTTTACTTAACTAAAATCTCACTTTTAACAAAAATTCAGAATTTCCCAAAATAAGTTATATTTCAAAATTTTACTTAAACATTCATTTATTTAACCTTTGACTCATTCAAAAATCATTATAAATTTTGTAAAAGTCATTTAAATACATTTTAAACTAGAATATTATAAATTTTCCAGTTAAAATATTTTTAAAACATTTCAGAAAAATATCATATAAACCATGGGTCTGTATATAGTTTTCTAACCTAGGTCAAGTGATACAGATATATACCATTTCAATCCGCAATTTACAAAGAAAACCCGGGTTCTATCATTTCAAACCCGCAATCCCAAGTTAAATAAATCACTAAATAAATAAATGAATGCATAAATAAGTAAGTATTGTTCAGGCCTATCATTTCAGCCTGTAACGATTTCTATTCTACAGGGAACTTGCAGTGTGATTTGCAGTAAATAAAAAAAATCTAATTGCAACAATATAACAATAGATATACAGCTGATGATGGGTCAATTAAATAATGGGGTTTTAACATCATAATTTTATATCATAGGCAGATACAATTAAATAAAATAAATTTACAATTACACTTGTTATCAATCAATAGATATATAGGTATGTTTGTCTGGTGAGGAATACTCATCTTAAAGCTGCAAAAAATTAGATTCAAACGATTGTATCACTTGATAAAGAAACGTACAAACGGCACGATCATATTTCCGTGGAGGCAACGTCTTGATTCAAATCTTGAACAAGATGAATGAAAAACTAAGTATTCGCATTTTACTATAATTGTTGAAAACAGAATAAGAAAATTTTGACCCAAATTCTCGTCCACTCCACCCACATCTTGGCCATGTTCTCACCGCTCTGCCCACCTTTTATTTGAGTTATATGAACGCACTCTATACTAAAACAGTGGATAAATCGTTGAGATACTATTTCAAAAAGTGGTGCTCGGCCTATCCATTCTATTTTACTTCTTTTTTTTTCTTTTTCTTTTTTACTACACAACTGCACTTATAAAAATTTACTTGCTCTTGCTGCTACAATAGGACACAGCCCTGACTATCAAAAAGCATGCACGCATGCACTTGTACATGAATATTTAACAAAGTTTGTCAAATAAAAGGACCGTCTTGGAAGAGGAGTTGGCAACAGTAGTGATGGAGGGGGTAGGGTTTGGCCGAGCATAATGAAGTGTATGACAAAATATAACAAAACAAAAAGAAGAAGGAAGGAAAAATAAATAAACCATTACCTGATTCCCCGCTCACGAAAAAGAAAGAAGTAGATGGAGATGCAGACAATTTTGAGGTGAGGAAATGTGATATGAGGTTTGTATTTACAGGCAGAAGCTTTGTACGCAAGGAAAAGTAACGTGTGCAAATCAATGGGAACAAAAAGACAAGCAAATATTTTTGCTTTGATATGGGATGTTGAATTATTGCTTTTATAAGGCAAAGATTATTTAAATCAAATAGTTAATTTTTTGCAGTGGTATCTTGGACCACATATCCTAAAGTAATGTACATTGATTTGATAAAGGAATGGCAAAAAAATCAAAAATGTGAACGGTTATGGATTTACAAGATTTTATACTTATTAAAATAAATGGAAGGTGAAATATCTTTAAACGCATTGACAAGGCACGGTTGAATTTCCTCTTTTAAAAGTGCATGGCAATTTATTTAGGAACAAAGGCAAAAATTGTAATTCGTTTAGAATGTGTTATAGATAGGAAGCTTGCATTTATCAGGGGAAAACGACATGCAAATTTTCAAATTTTAGACGTAAAAGGAAGAAAATGATTTCCCTGCATTGCATTAATTAACGGTTGCGCGATTTGCAATTTAAATAGGTTGAGCGAATTAAGAAAAGTAACTGCAAGTAATAATATTTGTCTTTGAAATGGAGATGGAGTTTGGACAAATTTGTGAACGTTACTTTAATAAAGATTTTATACCAACTTAAGACCAATGAAAGCTATGGAAAGTGTAACTTTTGGCTAAAGCCTTTCTTTAACTGATTTATTCATATATATATTGCATTATGAATTTTAAAATGTGTAGGACCCACGCAAAATATACCCCCAAATTAATACAAAATAACGTTTTTTAATTAATACATTTTCCTATTTTATATGTTATTTATTCCATTAAATATCGTACCCTTATAAATGCGTAATTTTAACAGTTTATTAATACACTGAATTCTTAAAAGTTACTCCTTAACATGTTTATATTATTCTGATTTATTTACCATTTCCAATGAAATTTATTACTCAAAAAATATTACACATTTTTAAAGAAAGTAGATAATCCATTTCTTTATTTAAAATTCTAATTAGAGTTATCCTTAACTAAGTTAAAAATTTCAGAAACTTTCATTTTTATTATATAATTTTGGGAAATGATTTACTCAAATTAAAATTTTATACTATAATAAATTCCAAGGTTTTATAAATAAAAAAATAAAGTGCTTGTAATATTTTTCTCTCTCTTAGGAAATGAGAAAATAAAGAAGATGAGAAAAAGAGAAACTTGTACGTGAATTGCAAGGCAAAATATACGGCTAAGCTAAAGGAATGAATGGCTAGAAAGGAACAAATGTTAGGAAAACAAAAAGGCAAGAATTAAGGCAACCTTTCGTTTCTTTCCCTAAGAACAGGTAATTAATCTAGAGCTTAATTATGTATATGGAGAGAGAAACCTTTCATTCTTTCTCTAATCAAATTGATTGATTAATTAAATGTCATTAACAAGCTATTTATTCATGGCATGGAATGTAACTATGTCCAAACGTATTCTATAGTAAATTATATAAGTTGAATATTAGATTGTGTACAAAGATGATGTTTCCTTCATATATATCTTTATTGGTCATAGTATTATTAAAAACATATACGTATACATACATACATATATATATATATATATATATATATATAATAGACTTATACATATAAATGTGTTAAAATTAAGTTTCACTATTTATGAGCCTAAAATTAAAGACAACAATTTTGAATCTAATATCCAGATTAAAAGGGTTTAAGATAATCTTTATGTTAAAATTTACAACTTAGTAAATTCTTTAATATTAAGCAATAAATTAAGGTCTAACGTCAATTTAAAAGGAAATAAAAGGAGTCGTGATATTTTGTAATAAATTCAAGTTATTTTTATAAAGAAGCCCTTTTTTTTTAACTTTAAACAAAAGTATGCAAAAACCAAAAGATTGGATTTAAATAATGAACACATGCAAACATTAATAAACTACATATGTTTTCTATTTGAATCAATAACAGAAATATTACATTAATTAAGGCTTAAATTTAAATTACAATAAGTTTTTTTTTACCAAAACTTATTAACTTAAAATTTTAATTATTGAAAATTTTACCTTTAAAAAAAAACAACGTTTTCAAGTAAAACTTAATTAAAATATTTACAAAATTATGGGTTATTACATAATAACTCATGACAAGACTCTGCGATTCAACTAGAGTATCCATTGTCATTGACCGTCCCTACTAGATTCCACGTTGATTGAGAACATGTTACAATCAGTACAAGTACAAATATGCTAATCTATTCAAGTTTGAAGTGGTAAACATCTGATTCAAGGCCGTATGTTAGCTCAAGTATGCAAGTCAAATATAGCATATCCTATTGTTCGATTTCAAGTTCATATGGTCAAATATGTTCATATAAAATCAAAAATTGCCTAGTTCCACTAAAACATGGGATCAGAACAGATCCCATTGCTTGGGCAAATTCATTTAAGCATTTTTCAACTCACAATTAAGGCCAATATCAAGCAGCAACAACACAGCCGGTACTATAAAGGCATAGACCACAAAGATGAAGTAGAGGGGCCTAATGATTGCAAAGTTGTAATCGCTGAGCTAATGATCGACATTACGGGCAGCCATGGCAACCCATCACGGGTACTGAAGATCGAATCATAGCTTAGTGCAGCGATGATAAAGGAATTACCTGGCTTTCTCCAAATGAATCTTGATGTTTTTTCTTGGACTCATTCTGACATGTGTGTAATCTCATAGATTATCGTGAGCCATGCATTAATATCGACCCGAGGCATGTCTTGGGTGAAACAAAAGCGACACGGCAAACACAGCGCTGCATGGATTCGAAGAGATCCGCTGCACTTAAAGTGGAAGTGGATAAACTCAATAACAATAGGTTTACCTATGACACCCTCTACCCAAATGAGTATCCAATCCAGTTCTTATGAGAAAAGATAATGGAAAGTGGAAAACATATGTTGGCTACTCTGACCTAAACAAGGCATGCTAGAAAGATAGCTTTCCATTTTTGAGGATCGACTAGCTGGTAAACTCAACCACTGGATATGAACTCCTTTCATTTATGGATTCGTACTCTGGATACAACCAAATCTAGATACACGTCTCCCACTAGAAGCACACCGGCTTTATTACTGATCTAAGGCTATATTGTTATGTTGTGTTACCATTTGAACTAAATAATGCCAAAGCTACTTACCAGAGACTAGTCAACCGGATGTTCGAAGATTAGATCGAGCAACCAATGGAAGTATTTGTGGATGATATGCTCGTGAGATCACAACTATCAAACGACCAAATCGATGACTTGGCAGAGATGTTCAGTTTCTCCAAAAACACGAAATGAAACTCAATCCCTTGAAATGATCTTTTAACATTGCGTCAGGAAAATTTCATGGTTTCATCGTCAGCTCTTGCGGAATCGAAGCCAGTCCTATGAAGATTTAGGGAATCATGGACATCTAGGTACCAAAGACTTTCAAATAGGTATAGAGCCTCAATGGGAAGGTCATTGTCCTAAATCTATTCATCTCTCGGGCCAATGACAAATGAATTCTCTTCTTCGACCTAATCAGAAGAGGGAACAGAAGCTTTGAATGAATGCTTTGATAAATCACTTAAAGCGACCTCCCATCCTATCCAACCCTTTGGATCATGAATACATATACATCTATTTAGCGGTGTCGGTACACGCAATAAGCACCGCATTATTATGCGAAGAGAATCAAATCCAGAGGCCAGTATATGACAGGTGCTGATAGAAACTACTTGAAGCTGGAAGAGCTCACATACTACTTGTTAATTGCATCGAAAGCTTCGCCTTCACTTCCAGGCTCACCCCATCAACATCTACACCGACCAGCCATTACAACGGGCCCTATAGTGACCTGAGATATTTGGAAGGTTTCTCAAATGGAATAATGAGCTAAGTCAATTAGATATTACTTATCTCCCTCGGAGATCTATCCAGGGAAAAACGTTAGCGAACTTTATGGCCAAGTTCACTGCACCATATGACTCTTCGAAGAGCACTGGAGAACCAACCATCCAATAGAAAATGTACATGGATGGAGCATCCAACGATTGATGTTCTGGCACCAGAGTCGTGAAAGTGACTTCTGAGAAACGATCGATCTGCCATAACCTTAAACTCGACTTCCCTATAATAAATAGTGAAGCTGAGTACGAAGCCTTGATCGTCGGGCTCAAAGTTGCTATAGAACTAGGAGTAAAACTTTATGAATCTTTTATGATTCCCAGTTAGTAGTATGCCAAGGCAGGGGAGATTGTCAAATTAGGGGTTGCAACTTGCTCCTTAACTCTACCAGATCCAGGAGCTACTAATAAACTTTGAGTATTACACCATCACACACATCTCTAGAGATGCAAAATGAGAAAGGCGACTCGCTACCAAGATGGCCAGTTTCGGGAATGCACAACAAATAGACTTTTTCTCGATTAAATTACTAAATGCTTCGAGCATCGACCAGATGGAGATTAATTGGGTTCTGGGGATGGAGCCGGAAAGGGAGTCATGGATGACTCCTATGTAAGATTATTTACAATGAGGGATCCTTCTTAGAAAGAGGAGTGAAGAATGATAGATCTTCCATAAAGCTTCACGCTACATCATCCAAGAAGGAGACATGTATAGAAAAGGTGTCTCCATTCCCCTACTTCGGGGTATCACCCATGAAGAAATAAAACAAGTCTTGAGAGAAGTACATGAAGGAGAATGCGACGATCACACTAGGAGGCAAACCCCGTCAAAGAAAATACTCTGTTATGGATATCACTATCCAGCTGTCAAACGAGATGCAGCCGATCACTCTAGACAGTGCGACGAGGGCTAAATGTTTGCAAAATGAAAAAAATAAAAAATAATTTTTTTCGAGAGTTCCACCGATGGAAGTTACACAAATGGTCAGTACATGGCCGTTTTTCACTTGGGGCATTGATATTATTGGTTCCTTACCGATCTCTAAAGATGAAGCGATGTACACTGTTGCGACTATTCTATTGATTAGAAAAGCAGAAATTCTAATAAGTTCTACAAGCGCACAGGCGTGTAGTGTGCAGGTCGAACATAGGGAATTGTATTTTAAAAATATTGAAATCCATATTTAAATCTTAGGCATGTTAAATGAATTCGATGGCGAATTTGAATAGAAAATAAAAAATACAACAATATACTCTGAATCGATTCTGAATCTAATCGAAATTGCAAGTAAAGTATAAAATTATAAAAATCAGAACATAATTTAAATTGCGGAAAAGGAAATGATAGAGTAAACATCTGAAATAGAGAAGGACTAAATTTATTAACTAACTGAAAATGAGTATCGAAAAGAAATAAGAACAAAAATAAATAAACTGCTAAAACTAATTAACAGTTCTATCCACTCTGTCTGAACATAAAATCATTGCTGAAAATAAAAATAAACTAGTAGAAAAAGTGATGGGGTAAGAGATGCTCCCTTATGTTTTGCTCTATGCTATATTTATACACTTCAGCTCCGAAATCAAGTCCTGCTTTTTGGGTCCACATCACTTACTCTACCGAAATATATGTACTGACCTGTTCAAGCTTCAATTGGTGAAAGAAAATAATGTGGCCACGTGGCCATTTCTTGAATTAGTACTCACGTTACCATGTTTTGAGACATATACTGAAGCTTTGAAATATGGGATACAAAGAGTAAGTGAGCTGCTCCTTGCAATGGTCCCACCTTACTTGAAAATGTAACAATGGTTTAAATCTTAGTTGAAGCCCAATTACACACGTGAGCTAATCTTGAATTTTTCTCATTTTTAACCAAATGTGACCGTGCTTGACAAAATATGAAGTTGAGCTGGTGTTTTTGAAATGATATGTGCTTTTGCTTTGATTTATTTGATGCTCAAAATGTTGCACTCTTTGCTGCGTGATTTTTGAAACAATGGACGGCACAACCGGTTAATTTCAACGTTGCACTTCGAAATCTATAATCTGCAAAACCACAATAAAATACCCGTATAATACCGCTTTTTTAAAATAAATATATATGAAACAAACGGTTTAAAATGCAAAAAAATACGTTCATCATACGCCATCATAGCAGTGAATTACTTCACCACGTCGGCTGAAGACGAACCTTTAGTCACGATCACAACAAAGGAATTAATCAACTTCATTTTCCAGAGCATCATCTATCGGTTTGACCTCCCAAGAACCATTGTAACTGATAATGGAACCCAATTCGACAACGCTAAATTCAAAGACTTCTTCCATCAGCATCATATTGAAAATAGATTTGTGGTAGGTGCTTACCCTCAAGCGAATGAACAAGCTAAAGCTATGAAAGAAATCATAAAGTCCATTCTGAAGAAACATTTGGAAAAGGCTAGGGGAAAGTGGATGGATGATCTCCCAACAGCATTGCGGACTTACAGAACCACCCACATGTCCACGACTGGCCATACTCCATTTTCCTTTGCTTATGGCTCTGAGGCCGTCATCCTTATAGAACTTGAAGTCCCATATCATCGAGTGACTTATTACGACCCCTATTTCATTATAAACATAAATATATATATATATATATATATATATATATATATATATATATAAGGAATTGCAACCTAATTGCAATTAAACTATAAGGAATTGATGATGACTCGTGAGCGTACAAACTCGTCCGGAGACAATGACAAGAATGTGCATGTGTATATTCTAAAAATTCGATTTCTTGAAATCAACAGAAATTGAATTTCACCTGGAGTCATTAGAGAAAAGACTGGGTCAGATAGTCAAAACTAACTAGCTTCGTATAAGCAGACACGGATAGCAATTGATAGAATACAGTCCTAAATTTATACTGTTGGAGATTAACCACTAGTCATGATAAACAGAAAGAAATGCAATTATCAGTAAAGACGACTCAACAGAAGGATAACAACCGTTCAATAAATTGAATGGAATCCTTTTTGATGATTGAAGCCTAAAGCGATTAAAAGCATGTCATGTTCGAACAAAACGTACTTTGGAGGGAAAAATGTTATCTCTCCTTTCGGCAAAGCTGTAAAACCTTAGATTTGGCTTAAATGGGTGGTTACCAACCTTGAGAATCAATGATATACAAGACTATGGACGATGATAGATCAGATTCAGACCTGATCCCGATTAAGGTGCAATCCATATAAAGTGACAAGAAGGCATTGTGAAACTACATTTCAAATTTCAAGTTGATCGGAGTTCATATTCTCGAGTTATGGACAAATGAAGAATTTATATGGATCGATCTAGAACAATCCATAAAACAGCATAAATCGATGAAGATCGATCGATATCTCAAAATTACAAATCCAATGCACTTGAAACTTTCAAAGCATCAATATATTAAAATGGACTCACAAAAATGATCGTATTATAGAATTCCCAAATCTTGGAAAAACATACCGATTATTCCATAATGATCGTACAAAATCAGCCGGAACAATCCATAATTTCACGGAAAATGTGATATCTCACAAATGGTACATCATAATTGCGCGAAATTTGGAGAGCAAGTATCTTACATCAGGAAGAGCCTATCAATTTCACATCAATCAAAGGCCAAAATAATGATAGGTGTAATTCTTATCGATCGTTCCAAAACAAAGATTTATGTCCACCGATCGTTATGGTGGGCCCCTACGGATCTAGAGATTCTTCTGGCAAATTTTCAGCCTAAAATATCCACATCTTCCCCTATAAATACATCTACCATTTTCCATAAAGAGGTCATTCTTTCTGCTGCCTAGGCTTTGCCATTTTTATTCTTCACTCTTTACTAATAGATTCTAGCTAATCTAAGCATTCTTGTAATCATAATCCAGTGTAAGATCAATAAAAATATAAAGTGGACGTAGGCCAAGATTGTCGAACCACTATAAAAATCTGTTTGTTCATTTACTTTTTGTACTATGTTTCCAATTTCATTCATTGTTTAATCTTTACAGTATCCCATTGGGCATTAATGCCTATTTTGGCGTCAACATTGGCCTTGGCCATCTAGTTACCAAAAAGAGCAGCCTTTAGGGATAGTTCCTTTTATATCATCTGAAGATCCCTCTGTAGGGGTAACCATGGCTATCTATATTGATGATGCAATTATTTTAACCGATGCTTCAGATTCTTTGGCTTCAAAAGTTGACGAGGCATTTCTTAGAAGGATAAGCAAGAGACACGGCATCCCTTTTGAAGATGTATTAATCTTGCACGTTTTCAGTGGGCATATAATCCACCTAAGGGATATACAAACTATAGTCGACATATCTTTATGACTTGATGCATTCCACCTTTTAGCCACTTCATTTGGTTAGTTCTTCGATACATGAAGCTTGCCCCGACCCAATTGCACCCAAATAGTTATACCTCTTTGCATAGCATGTATATGATTGTTGTTCACCGTTTGAATAAGGTGCCTACTTTAGAAGAGATCGGCTATTTTTATGTCTTTAAGCTTCGAAAGGGGACCCCTTCACTCACTTTTTTAGAGCCTTCCAACGGCCTTTGTTTGTTGTTGGGTTCGGGACAGGCTGAGTTATTTTAAGGATGAATTCTTTTTCATGTGTTATCCTTCCGTGTTTGCATAGAAATGGCTGTTAGGACATAAGTTTTGTCTTTACCTTTAGTACTGATAAAGTTAACTTAATCCTGATTGTTAACTTTGTTATTTCTTGTCTTTGTCGATGATTCAAAAAGACTTAGCAGTGTAGGCTTTGCAAGCACAGTTGGGGCCCTTTAGAAAACTCCACTTAAAAAAAGAGACATAAGGCTCCTTGTTACTAATGAGAATATGCGGGGATACCATCTTTTAGAAGAAGGTCGTAATCTAGGCCATTCATTTATCGCTCATGAGGATGTTGCACTAGCATAGGAGGCTAAGGCCAAATTTCATACTGAAGAGAATAAAGGAGTACTCCTGTACAAGATCTGATTATTAATCCTAGAGTGGGGAAAGAAGTAAGAGACAGTGACTGAGAGAAAGATAAGGACGAGTGGTAATGAAGATATAGGTCTTGGTCGTGAGTCCTCTAGTGATGGGGGTGACAATGTTTAAGTGCCACTCATTTCTCGGTAGCTAAAACTAAAGAATATTTCATCTTGTGTGTCTTCCTAGCTTCCATCAGCTTCCGTAGTAGAGGAAACACCCATCCCTCCATCTAGGGATATCAATGAGTCATTCAAGAGCATACCGGATGAATTAGGCTCTTTTGGTCTCAGCAACATTAAAATTGGTGATATAGATTCTCCCATTCATTTTCCATGTGACATGGCCGCAACAGGAGGAAGGAAAATAACCCCTGTGAGCAAACTTCAAGTCCACGGTCCATGGGGGTACTATGACACATCTACACTACACAACACTACATGTTTATGCTGCATGTTCCATCTTTCCATCTTACTAATACTAATTTGTCTATTTTCTGTTCTCAGATTCCATGGATCACAAACATCTTTTTGATGATATTAAGAGTCATGGAGGTAAGTACAAGAAGCTTGGTTCATCATCTCGCCTTTGCAAATCATTTCACGAGTCAGTTTTGGGTCAGCATGAGAGGAGGGGCTATAGAAGGATGGATAAATAATATAGGTGTTATAATGAATGCCATGGAGAGTCTGATAGGATTTTGCCTTCTCAACACAGATCTCACTCTCCGCTGATGTATAATATGGATAGGTTTTTAACGAGACTTGACCCCACTCCCTCTGTTGATGTTCCATTCGTTCCAATTTTGATCACACCTGCAACGCAAATGATAATGCCCCCCTCCTCATGCTTCGATGATCTGAGTAGCCAACTAGGCATGTTTCTTTTGACAGTTTCAAGCGAATTCCTAGGAAGGAACATCTTCTTGCCACCATGCCTACTGCAGAGACCAAAGCTATTTTGAAACCACATATGACTGCTATGAAGAGTTCCTTTTCAAAGCTTTGTTTTGACGACATCATAATCTTTCCTTAGGTAGAAGATACTCCTCAACACATTGTGGTTGATGTACTGGCTTATGTAAGTGACGTATATGACTAATATCACAAATGAAAGAGGATAACCAAGGCCATTTCTGAAGTATCTTACAAGAGAAAGGTTAGCTCTTCAGGGGATGGAGCACCTCGAGCAAAACGATAAGTGCAATATCGTTACTCTTAATAAGTAAGTAGAAGGGCTTAAGGCCTAGCTAGCCAAAGACAAGAAAAACTGGATGAAAAGACAAAGTCCTTTGAAGAACAAAGCTAGATCTAGCAAAGAAAAATCGAGGTTGCGCATCACATGAGTCTTACTCTTATGTTGGAAAACAAAAAACTCTAGAAGTCAATGAATGAGAAAGCTTTGAAAATAAAGAGATTGAAAGAAGCGCTTGAGGTTGAGAAGAAAGAGAAAGACGATGCTCTCACTCAAGCCTAATATTAGTGCAACGAGTTATTGGACAGTCGACAGTTGAAAGAAGACACCAAGGCCCGAGCAAGAACAGCCGATGAGCAAGTCCGGATATTGATGACCGAATTAAGTCTGAGATTGAGCCAACCCACGTGCAATTCTATGAAAATTCTGTCAAATTCAGGAATTTGAGATGGGCGGATGAGGGGCATCCCTAAGCTTTGGCTATGGTTTGGGAATAAATCTTGAAGTAGGAAATAGAGCATTTTGTTGGGGTTGAGATTGACAAAGAGGAGTTAAAGCTTGACCTCTTGGAGCAAGAGGATATAACGGTGCTCGAGGCCGGAAGACTCCTCTTACTCTCTGAGTTCAATCCCCAAGCTGGAATGTCCATCGGGCTCCAACCGAACCTAGCTTTGAAGGTTTGTGTGAGAGTCTTAGTTCTACTCCTCAAGGGCTTACGAACGGGAGTTCAATGCTAATGGTGGGTACATCTAGTGCTGCCGATTCTTTCAAATTAGTGCCACTAACCATTGATATCGCTATTCCTCCTCTTGGTTTTATTGCTACTCCCATTGTTGAGGCAACCTCGGCACTTCAACTAATCTGGTATCCTTGTTGGATGTCCATTATAACCCTGAAGACCTGGGTTTCACCGGTGCTAATTCGCTTCTAAAATTATGGGTCTTGTCTCCTATCATAGAATGAGGCTTTGCTATTAGTCTATATCATATGACATCTACATCTTCTGGAGGTGATCATTAACCTCACTTGTATTCCATATGACTCGCATGGTACCGGTTGATGTCTCTAATCTTTACTTTTCCATTTTTCAAGTTTCATGTCAAATTGCTCTTGTTCCCTTGCCTAAAGGAGATCTGTCGTCGGGCACATAAGCTACACTAACTGATTCAGTCATCATGTACACCTATCCCAATTCTAGTCTCTTTAGTGGGTCCTACTCTATATCTTGATGCTGAAATGATCCGTGCTCTGGATAAAGAAGCCACGAGTGATCCTCCAAGATATAAGGGGATGATGATATTATTATTGCTCGGGCATTTGAGAAATTGTCTGGGCCTTCAATGCTGAAGGAGAAAAAAGGGAAATGATAAAGATTGAAGACATCAAGAAGGAAAAGATGGATAAAGTTCCTTTTTCCTTCTCAATTTCACTGCCCATGATGTCGATTGTCATTCCCATATTTTCCCTTGTGTTCGGTAGTATCCACATCAAGTCTCTCGAATCTCCTAGGAGTGATTATGATTGGGATGCTGATCCCAAAAGGCAGTTTTTCTAAGGGAGGAAAAGGTGAAAAGTGCAGCAAGAGGCATACTACACATTCTTTTGGTGAGAAGAAGAAGAGGAAGAAACACCCCTAGTAAAAGTCTCGTTAGGTTATCTTTTTGTAGTCTTCGGTTGTTGTACAAAGGCTGCTACTATGTGGGAACAACACCCACTTTGGTTTAAAAAGTGCATCAATAATGAATAAAGAAGTTTTATTTTCAACCTCGATCTCATTTGCCTATGTATTTTTCCATACATAACTTTCATTAAACGTGATTGTGTTTGAATCAAAGTAATAGTAATCCATCATAATTGTTTATGTACGGGTGATTTCTTACTGCCACTTAATTAGATTAGCAATTTTCTCATCTTATCGCCAGTCATGTTATGTTTGCTAGTGATAAAGTTGGGTTTTCACATCACTTCTTATTTCCAAGGAGTAGCATCTTGGATTTCTATCTGTGGACATCCACGTTCGGTCCTGCCTATCTCTGGGTATCGATCATGATTATCCACCTTGAGTGGTGGTTCGAACATCTATATTCGGATGTTTGCATATGATCTTGCCTTACTTTGGGCGTTGATTGCATTATTCTATCGGTTGTGCAGAAGCGAGCGATGGTATCTTCGCAACCTCAGTAAGTAGTAGCTGTGTGATGAGACACGGTGCCTATGGATGTTTCCGAAGATGTTTTTTTGGAACAAGTTTAAGGGGGTGTGTCTGCTTCGATATGTGGCTGAGTTTAGCAGGGTGTTGTGTTTGGCTTTGAGGCCTGAGTTTCTCGAAGAGCTTATGGATTAGGAAGTCTTTGGGCATCTGTGTCAGTGTGTGCCAGCAAGAAGGTCTTCTGGTTAGCAGTTTTCTGAGGTGGAGTTCAGAAGCAGTTTTCTGGGTTGATCGCAAAAGTGACTTGCTATAGTTGAGTGTTCTCTTGGTTTGTTAGAGATTTTTCCGGTTGTCTTCAGGAGGTCTGTGGTTTTTCGTAGCATCTGGAGAATTGGGTTTCCTTGACGACTAGGACTCCAGAAATGGTACTGGTGGTCCAGCTTAGTAGAAGGATGGTTCCTTGTGTGAGAGTTTGGTGAAGCAGCTCAGCTTTTGGTGGAACTTTCGAGTTTTATTTTATGAATATGTTGAACCATATTTCTGGGGTGTGTTGTCCAGTTTGTACCTGTGTTCATCATCAGCATTTTCATCTAATTTAGATCAGAGTTGTGCAGCGGAAGCAGTTTGGGAGTGCACCTGTTTGTGTTTTCCAAATAGGAGAAGTTAGTTTTCTTCTGATGTTTGTAGAGTAGAGTTGGTGTTCTTGATCTTGGTTGATCTTGAGGAGATCATTGTGTTGGGTTGTTTTTGGTCTAGTTTGTTTTAGAGGCATCAACGAAGGTTGAGCTGATCAGAAAGGATATAGGCAGCCAGGATCGACCGAAGTGTTTTGAGAATAAGAGATGGAGGAATTTGGATTCCGGAGTCGGAGATTTGATTTTGGATAAGTTTTCTCCGATCCAAGGAGCTATAAGATTTGGTAGCTAGCTCCAAGGTGTTTTGGATCTCTTCTGTGCTCTGTTTTGGATAAGTGCTTTGGTCTACTGGGATTGAATTGCCAGTTTGGAAGACTAGAATTCAGCGAGTTTCACGTATCTCTGAGGGAGTACGTGTATGATCTATCTCTGGTTTTGGAACCAGCAATTTTGAAGGATTTGGTAGTTGAACAGGGCTGGATTTTGGTCTGATATCCTGTTCAGTTTTGTAGAGTAGTAGATCTGTAACGTAGTAGTATAGATTGTTTGAATTCTATAAAGCAAGTATCCCGGTATTTATACCTTGGGAGACTCTAGAAAGTTCTTTCCAGAATTTTGTTTGGATGGTTAGATTGTTTGATTGAGTGATTTGGTTGCTATGGATGTTAGCATATAGTTGATAATATATGCTTGTGATTTAAAATTTAAATCTTAGATAGATTATTAAATTACGTTTGCTTTTAAAATTTCGGGGACGAAATTCTTTTAAGGGGGAGGAATGTGAAGACCCGGAATTTTGGGCAATATCAATTTAATAATTTGTATTAGAAATTAAATTGATTTAATAATCTTTGTTAATAAAATTTGAATTGATTTAATAATTTTCTTTTAATTAATAATTAATTCATGAATTTATCTTTTTAAAGCTAATAAAATATTTTTTATTTACAATATATGTACATTTGTATATATTGTAAATAGATAAGCTTTGATTTGAAATTTAAAAAATAAATAAATATTGTTTTCAAATTCTAATATTTTTGGTATTTTGAAAATTCTGATTCATTTAATATAAAAAATTTCATTGACTATTTAAATAAGTTAACTATATGGTTTTAAAATACTTAAGCAAAATGTTTTAAATTGTTTAAAATATATTTTAAGCATTAGTTTAAATTTAAATAAGAATTATAAAAGGTTTATTTTATTTTCTTTTTAAATATTACTTGATAAATATGATTTGTAATTAGATATAGAAGTTTAAAATACAATTTACTTATAAAACATTAATTCATTTAAATAAGATAAGTAATAAGAAATTTATAATCTCTTTTATAAATAATTTCAAACTGATAAATGTGCTATTTTCAAATAATATTAATAAATGAATATATATAGATAGGTTTTAAAGACAATAGAATTGTTATTTTTAAATTGAATGTGTTGATATAAATTAGCTTTAAATTGGATTTTTTTAAATTTAAGTTGGATTTGAATTTGAATTTATTTTGAAATTAAAAGATTTAAACATTTTTAAATTATTTGGATTTAAAATATAGGTATAAGCTTTTATTTATATAATGGGTTTTATGACATTTTCTTTAAAGATAAATTACACACATATATTTAGATAAGAAAGAGTAAATTAAGTAAAAGCTTTTTATTTTACATTTAAATTAATAAAATTACCTAAATTACACGTGTAAATCGACAAGGCTTAATATAACAAGTGTTAATGGATTAAAAATGCATAGTGACAAATGTTAAGATATTAGACAAGTGTCCTCTTAATTTTTGATTTATTTTCTTTTTTATTTTTAAAATAAATCATCTTAACTTATATAAACACATACTTCATTCCCTCATTCTTCTTTTCTAGTCTTCATTTTCAAAAGTTAAGATAAACTCAAACTTCAGCCGAAAATTCATTCAAAACCAAATCTGAACTTAAACCATTTCTCAACCAAAATTTGTACATGTTCAAATCTGATTTTCAATACTCAAACTCCTCACAAAACCATAATTTCAATTCAAGCATGCATACTCTTCTTCAATCAAAAGCCTGAAAACATCTTCATAATGAAATCTGTAATCCACTTTCAAGATGAAGATCAGATCAAAAACCTGTGATCATTTTGCAAATTTTCAAAAAGGCTACATACATTTTCTTTAATCTGGAATCATCTTCAAAAGCCTGCCTGTAGTTCATTTTCTTCAACCTGAGATTAAGCCATCTCTGCATGCAACTGCAAGTTTTTAAATTAAAGCATTTTAAAGCAAAGCATTCAATTTAAAGTTTTCAAATGCATATGGAGTCAAGCTTGCATGCAAACCTAAACAACAGCAACACAAGTTTTAAATCAAATTTAAAGAAGCAATCAAGTTTGAAGTTTTCAAAAGCTAAAACTGCCTCTGTTTCATGCATGTCAGGTGAGTAACATCACTATTTTAAATTTAAGTATATAATTATGTTGCATGTTTACCTCTGAAAACAAGTATGTTGTGAATGCATTTATAAGTATATCTCTGTGTACATATGTGAATGTTTAGTGTGTGCATTGCTATGTGACTGGATGTTTCCTCTGATTTTTGTTTCCAGGATTCAAGATCTAATAAAAATCTCTTGCCCTTGATCCAATTTTTGTTAAGACTTAAGTCTTGAACAAAGTTTTTTTGTTATACCATAGTTTAAGTTAAAAAATTTGTTTAGGTTAAAAAAAATTTGTATTTCCTCTGGAAATAAATAAACAACAGTGCAAACTTAAATAAGTAAAAAAAAAAAAAATCAATTACCCTGATTCTTTAATTCAGGAACATGAATCAAATGCTAAATCTAAAACTTGATTTTTGAAACAAGAATCACGGTTTTTAGTAGAGGAATTTGAGTGCATTTCCGGTTTAACCAGAAATTGGAAATTTGGTTGTTTCTGATGATCCCAAGGATCTGGAAGGTAGGGGTTGGTTTTGGTGATGGTAGGATGATCAGCGAGTGGAGGAAAAATAATGGGTCGGTGTGTAGATGATCGTGGCGATGGTAGTTGGTATGGGAAGTTTCTAAACCTAGTTTTGGCTGGTTTAAGAATTTGTGATCATCCCAATGTCTCTGGGTGATCGAGCTCGATAGAACTTAAGGAGGTGGTAGCTGGAGCGTTGACGATGGTTTGGTCAGAATCTTAGAGGTGATGGTGGTCGGAGACGAGTTGACGAGATTGATTCCAAGTTTCAATAGTTGTTCCAGTTTTGGGCTTTAAGGCTCGATTTCGATTTCAAGCTACTTCTGGTGATCTGAGAGTTGGAATAAGGTGCGAGGTTGAATGTAGTCTTGTGAGGATCATCGGGGATGGTCGGAGTGGTGTGGTTCGCCGGTGTAGGTGCACGAGTGCACAAAGTATCAGGTAGTTGAAGTGGGTTTGGGAAGTTGTTGTTCCTCGATTTTTTATTACGGGTTGCTTCATGAAATTGCCGAAGTCAAGTGGAGTTTAGCTCGAAGTAAATTAAGGATGGCTTGAGTCATGTGATTGGATTACAGGTTTTTCAAACCTGTCCGTTTTGAAATTTTAAAATGATTTAAAATGTAAAGCAAAGATTTTAGCAAAGTTTAAATCAAAGTTTTAAAATTTGATTCAAAATCTAATTTGTATCTTAGTTTTGAATTAAAGAAAGTTTTATAAATTAAATTGTTTTAATAACTTTAGTTGTTTAAAGTGTATTTTAAATGGTTTAAAACTTAAAAGAAAAATTGGTTTGAATTCTTTAAGTTTCTTTTATAAGATGAGTATTTCTTCAACATATGATTTTAAAAGTTTGTAAATGGTTTTTAAACTTTGTTAAAGATAAATTTATATTCATTTTAAATCTTAAATTTTAAATGGAATTTAATAGTAAATTTGAAAGTTGAAAGTAAAATGTTTTCAAATGTGTTTGTGAATGATAATTAAATCATTAATAAGAAAATGTGTCACCTTAAAGTTAATTAAGATTTAGTGATTTGGGATAAATTAAATTATTTAGGGTAACTAAAGAATAATTAATTAATTTAATTATTTATATGATTTGAATTAATTAATTAAGGTTGAAGTTAATTAATTAAGATTAATTAATTTGAAAATAAGATCATTAATTAGATAAGTTAAGACTTTAATTAATGATTGGGAATTAATTTATCAAGTAATTTAAGATTAATTATGTTACAGTTAAACTTAATTAATTAAATAATTAGAGATTAATTAATGGGTTATTAAGAATAAATTAATTTGTAATTACTAATGATTAATCTAAGTTAATTACTTCAGGAAAAATAATTAAAGAATTGCTGATAAGTTAATGAAGGTCATTAACTTGAGATTATTTAGTAATTAATTAATGTGATTAATTTTGATAATTAATTAGATTAATTAATTTAGATAATCATTTATGGAATTTGGTTAAGTCTAATTACTTTATGAAAGTAATTAAAGGTATTAATTACTCAAGGTAATTAATTAATAAATTTGATTAGTTTAAGTTAATTAATTAGGTTTAATTAATTTAGAATAATCATTGGATGGGTTGATAAGTAATTACTTACTGTAATGAATGAAGAATAATTACTTAGAGAAGTAATTAAGATGAGTAATTACTGGATGTAATTAATTGAAGAATGGAAGAGTTTTGGGATTAATTGCTTTGTGTAATTAATATAAAGGATAATTACTTGGTGAAAGTAATTAATAATTAATTACTTAGTGTAATTAATTTATGAATTGATTAATTAAGTCATTTGAAAATAATTAAGTGATGTAATTAATTAAGGGTAATTAATTACGAATGAGATTAAGCAAGGGTGATTAATAAATATAATTAATTAAATATTAATTATTAGATGTAAATAATTTAGGAGTAATTAATTTACTTAATAAAGTAATTAAGGGTAGTTGATTACTGAATGAGATTAATCAAGGGTGATTAATAGATGTGGTTTAATTAATGATTAATTACTTGATGTAATTAATTTAATAGTATAATTAAAATGTAACTAGGGGTCATTAATTAAATAAATTAATGATGTAATTAAGTGTTGATTAATTAAGATTAATTAATCAAAAATAAAGTAATTAATTAATGTAATTAATTAAGGATTAATGTAATTAATTAAGGATTAATGTAATTAATTATAGTTAATTAATTAATGAAGTAATTAAAGGTTAATTACTATAAGTGGTTAAGGATAATTAATTTGTAAAATTAATTAAAGAATAATTACTTGAATGTAACTAAAGGATAATTAATCAAGGATGGTTAATTAATATGAATATTTAGAGGATGATTAATTAATTGATTTGTAATTAATTAATGGTTATGTAAGCAAGATTTATATGATAAAAGTTATTAATTTAATTTATTGTAAATTAATTAGAGATGGAAGTTAGTAATTTAATTCATTTTAAATTAATTATAGATAGTTATTAATCCTTGCTTATATATGGATGGATGATATTGTTTGCCTTGAATGGTTTGAGATCTCATACATGAGATAAGTAATGCTGTGTGATATGGATGCATTGGTTGAAGTGTGATGATAATATGAATTATCTATTGTGATGATAATGTAGATTATCTATTGTGAATTATCTATCTGTGTGAATATAGATATGAATAGAATGGAATTGTTTTAAACTTTAAAACAACTTGGACCTAAAAGATGGCGTTTTGGATTTCGATAAGACCGGGATCGGGTTTCCAGATTTGGATATCCGAAACCATATCGATCCAAATTAACGATAGGTCGTGAATCTGAGGGGAAGATGAAGATTCAGAGTGTAAGGGTTATCGTCGTTAACTCTGAGGGTGATTCCAAAATGAGTGTAATGAGATAATGCCTTCGGTTTCGTTCGAACTTGGAATGAACTTGTATGGATTGAATGCTTTCAGAACATCGTCAGGTGGACGATGAGCATTCTAAGAGATGTGTTCTCTAAAGATAATCGTAGCCTCAAGCCTCATCAACCGAGAATGGCCAAAACAGGGGAGGTGCAGCAAGGCTAAGTGGGTCATTCCCAAGTAGGACGAGATTTTCCCCTGTCTAAAAGTCCCTTTATATTCGGTTGTGTGGGGCAGTTGATTCGCGACAACTGCCGAGGTTGTCTTGTTCGGGACTATCCAGTAAGGGATGGTTCCGGCCTTGTGTTGTAGGGGATTTAGGGTGGATCCTCGGTACATTGATCTAGGCCACGTACTGTGACGGGCGGTACCCCAGTATCCCTGCCATTGTATGGAATCCAAACTCTAATAAGTGCCGTATGTTTTAGTTGTGCCCAACTATGTTGGAACGTGAGATGTAAGCATTCCAGCTATTTCTGTATTTTACTTGAAAACCCTAGACACTATTATAATATCATCGGATTTCCTATCAATTGTTTTGGTTAGCGTAAGGCAAAAACTTACTCGTGTTTATTTGTGGGGAGTCTTACGTGATACCTTTTGTTTTCAAAGGTTTTCAAAAGTTAAGCAACTTTAACCTGTTACTCACACCAGACCCATGTCTTACCCGGAGTTTATTTTTGTTTTCTTAAACTCTTGGGTACTCAAATTTTTACGAGTAGCCAAGGGATTCAAGTTAGCTTTGACGAATTATGGAGGAGAAATGGAGCAGGAGGCTTCAACGTTGTAGATATTTATAGTGTTCCGCTGTGATTGGTATATCTGTATTGTATATTGAGTTGTATAACTAGACAGGTGTTATAAATGTATAGTATATTTTGTATAAGCTGTGTAACTCTAATGTATATGATACTATGTAATATTTATATGATTAATATAATTTACTCGTTCCGCTGTTGAGATTCTGATGTTGTTCTTCTTTCTTCTCTATCTTTCTATTCTCTATCCCTTTCTTTCTTATTCATGATACGTCTTTCTTCATAGTGAAAGACGGGTTGTGACACTAAGATCAATATTATACTTTCGAAATGTTTTTCATACTATGCACTAATAATAATTTCAAAAAGATTTTTCATATCAAGCGTGTTTGACTATCATAAGGAGAAATCTCCCCAAAGTGTGCGATTGCATTGTGTGTGTGCCGGGAGGCCTTATGGTAGTTTCATTTTCCAAAAGCATGAACGGATTTCTTTTCCTTTTCTTTTGTGCAAATAACTGTTTTAAGATCTCACACTAGTCCCATGATTGACCTGGAGTTTATTGTCCCCTTTCTAAACTCTGGGTGCCCATAATTTTCCATACGGGAGGCCTAGAGTCAGGTTATCAGTAGTTCTAGAGCGAAGTCGGAAAAGTATGCTGTGGAGATCAGGAGACAAGCTGGATGGCAAGACATATCACTTATAATATGTATTATCCGCTGCATATTGGTTGCTTCAAATTCAGTTTCCATTTAGTCAAGTTGTCATAAATGCCTAGTGTCGTGTTTTGTTGTTGTAATACTCTGATGATGTAATGTATAAATTGATATAGTTCTTTTGTTTAAAGATTATTCATTTATCTATTATATATTGTTCTGCTGCGAATGTGAGATTCTGATATTGTTTCTGTTTCTTCTTCTATATTCTTCTTCTTTAACCCTAACGGTTCAGTTTTTCGGTATTCGATTGTTCGGCATTTGATGGGGAAATTACTTCTTAGGGATAGAGTCAGTAGTACTCCAGAATGAGTTTGAGTGTATTAATAGATATGAGCTCATATTTGTTAATGAATATAAAATTGTTTTATATTGTGTTGACTTTTTGGTCGAGTGTTTATAGATTCTGGTCGATATGTGGGATGCCATTTTATCGATAGGGGTTTCTAAACTCTTAAACAAGATAAACCGACATAGTATTGTTTTAAAATTGGGTAAATGACATTATTTTACCCAAATTATTTTTGTATGTAAAAGAAATAATTTTCCATAAATTATTATAATTATGTATGGTTACTTGTTTGTTAGGAAGTGATAATATTAAATTATTATCACTAATTATCGAATAAGAAATTGAAATCATAACTAAAAGCTAAGAAATAAAATTCATATACAAATGGGATTTGTAAATGTAAATTGTAAATGTAATTTATAATTTGATATAAAATTCCAGGGTAATTTTTGAAAATGAATTGAAAGGATCTGGGGTTTGAAATTTTGAGAAGTTTAAATTCCGTTTGAGTTTGAAAATGATTTTCAAAGGTTTTGGAAAAATAATGGTGAAATTATTTGGGAAATATTTTTGAATTGGATTTGGAATCTTGTGGGATTTGAAATTTAAAAATATTTGGAAATTTTTTTTGAAGGGATAAAAGCACTAAACTCTTTTCGTTCGTTGGAGGATAATTCCAATGATGATCGCGACATCGTCGGTGTTCATTTTCGAGTTTCCAAGAGAGAAATTGCTGCCAAATTATTTTCAAAATTGAAGTTGTTTGCGAAATTGAGTTTGATTTTGAAATAGTTTGATTTTGGATATAATTTATTTCAAAAATAGTTTTGAAATACTTAAGTGATTATTTAAACTCTGGAATCTTATTTAAAAAAATGGTTATGGAATATTTATAAGTTTAAAAACTTATATAAGTTTAGAAATTTCAATGGAAATAGAGCGTAATTGAATTGAGTTAAACAAAGTAAATGGAATTCAAGTTAAACATTGGAATTGAATTTAGAATGAGATTGAAAATTTGAGTCAAATAATATGATGATATGGATTCAAATGAAATTGAAATGCAAGTAAATGAAATTGAAACTGAATGTTGAAATTCATTTTGAATTTGTAAGTAAATGGAAACTAGTCAAGCGGACTAAAACAAAACATAGGATTGAAATAAAATAATTGACTTGAATGAGTAATAAAATGAATTTAAATTGAATATGGTTGGAAATAAAGGTAAATAGAATTCAATATCTAAAATGAAGGTTAATTAATTCATATGGAATTGGAGATACAGTTTAAATATAAGAAGTATATAGAATATTTATATTGAACTTAAGGAGAAATGATGAAATTCTTAAGTAAATTTTGAATTAAGGAAATATTCTAAGTTAAAGATTGAATGAAGGTTAATTTGGAAGCTGTAAAATGGTGATTGTGAATAAGTGGATAGAAATCAAAATAAATATGAATAAAAGAAAAGAGAATGGATATAGTTAATAATAATCAATTGGAATGAATACGTGGAATGTATGCATATTATTATATTCGCATAACGATTCGATCCAGAATTCAAGCATAGAATTTCGAGATAGTTGTATCGATCCGAGTTGGAATTTTTAAATCGATTTTCGATGGCGAACCCTGGATATGGATTTTTGGTTGATTCTGGAAATTCTCTATCATGGTTTGCGGCTATGCAAGGAGAATGGCGGTTTCTGATCAAGAAACCAGATCTGAGTCCGTATTAGGAAGTCGGGTGGACGATACTAGTTCGAAAGTGAAATTGTGTGATTGAGTGAGCGATCGAATTTGGTATTGCGTACGGATGATATACGGACATCATACGGGCTTGAACGAATATTGAAACTTTTGTAAAGAAATGTGCAAAATGATTTTTAAATGTTGTAATTGGATGTTTGTAATTGAAGATAAATTTAAATTGCTCGACAAAAAGTATGTATTTAAATTTCTATATGAAATTTAATGATTTTCTGTCTAGCCACTTGGCGTTTTGTTTTCTTTTGAAATCTGGGGGCCCATTGAGGCATTTTGTAGTCGTACAGAGCTAACAGCGCAAAGGGGACGCTGGCGAAATTTTTCGAAAATTTAGAGAGTTAGAAACTTTTTGAAAATTTTTGAAATTTTAAAATTTGAATAATTGAGAAAACAATATTGTTTGGAACTTATGGTTTAGGTTTGGAAAATTAGTTGAAGTGATAATGGATCTTTAATAAAAAGATTTGTTTTGGCAAGTTAATTAAATTGTTGGGTTTTGGGACAGTAGTAAACGGGATATGGATCATTCTTTTTAACTAGTAATTTCGGGACGAAATTCTTTTAAGAGGGAAGAATGTGACGACCCGAAAATTTTTAACATTTGAAATTAAAATATTATATTAATTTCTAAAATTTGGAATTTAATTTAACTTGAATTTCAAATATAATTGTTTGTTTGGCAATTAAGTTATTAAATTTAATAATTTAAGATTAGGTAAATATTAAATCCTCAGTTTTTGAGCTTGTTAAAAATAATTTAAAGTCTTGTATAATCTATATTTATAATACCGAAGTTAATGGAAGCTTTAGAATTGAATTTGGAAGTGTTTTGTTAAGTTTTGGAAATATATCGTTTAAATCGATATTTAAAAATAGCCTTCCAAGGCACAGTCTCGGAATTTGACGAAACTAGTTTCGTTGGATCCGAAATATTGTATTATTGTCGGATTTCAATTTTCGTAACATTCGGTGTTGTCGTGTGACCATACGATTGATAAATGCATTGAAATTTATATCGAAATTAAAAATAAATAACTGGTCCAAAAAGCTATCTTCTCCATACGATCGAATTTGGCCTCGAAACCTTTTCCATTATGTTCGGAATAGGCGTATAACATTATAAACGTCTGGTGGCACGCCTTGATAGGAGGTCGAGATTGTGAGTTGTGTGATTGTAACGATTTAAATTTAAAATTTGAATTTAAATTTAATATATATGTGTGTTTAATATAATTTCACGAGGCGGATTACACATTTTATCTCCCTTCAAACACTTAGCAAATTGAAGACACACGTTCATTTTTCTTAAAAAAAAGAAAACAAATATACGATAAAAACGCAAACAAAACTTTCTCGTTTAAAATCAAACAAAGGAAATCAATGACCGCATTTCTTTATTAATCTCGAAAATCGAATCAGGGAAAGTGAGACAAAAATGGATAGTTGGATCTCACAATCAAATTGATCGCGACTCGGCCAGTGGCGACGAGGCGAGCACAAGGGCTCGAGGTTTAAGGTTTCGCGATTAAATCAATCCAAATCCCATTGGAGGCGCAGGCAACGACGTCATCTAGGGAGACTGGTGATCGCGAGTCGTTCTCACGACTTGCGCGATGTCAAGGCCATCGAGGAGGCGAGCGAGTCGACCGAAGCAAAGGTCGAGGCCTGTGCGCGTGCGCGTGGCGCATAGGGATCAGCAAAGTCGAGTTGCGCAATGGTGGCGTTCGATCATAGAGGGTGGAGCGGGTTGTTTACAGTAAGGTATTATTTTATTTATTTTTATTTTAAATTTATATATATATACACACACACTACGCACACTAGTATGTGTCCGTGCTTCGCACACGGGCCGTTTGTGTTATTGTATACGTTGATATTTTGTTTGAGCATCGGAAAGTAAGGGTATTTTTGAAATTTCAAAAAGACACCGTAGTTCAACCAATTTTCTTTATTAGTAGTATGTGTGTGTGTGTGTATTGGTCCAAGAAAAATATATAACACAGTACTTTTTATAGTAAGATAAAAAAATTCTATTTTGATTTAAATATAATAAATAGATATATAAATATATATATAAGGTATAAAGAAAAATATTTAGAAATTTTAATAGTGATTATTTTATAGATATATATATTTTATAGATTTTGGAATCTATATATATATATACATACTATTTTCAAATAGATATCTATTTTCAGAATTAAAAAAATGTAATGATTTGGTGATAAATTTGTTTTATTAACCTATTTAAGTATTTTAACCACTGAAAATAATTTATTAAAGGAAAATTGATTTAAAATTAAATAATTAATTAACTAAATCATTATTTTTAAATCAAAATTTATTGATTAATTGTTTGGTAAATTCAAATAGTAATAAATCATATAAATTGTTTGTTACAAGGTCTAAAATCGTGGAGGATCAAGCCGGATTGGAAATGGGTTGCATGCGTAGTCAAAGGTGAGATCTTCTCACTTAATTGGAATTTCCAATTTAATTTAAATAGTTAAATTTAAATTTTGGATGTGCTTGGATGAATTTGATAATATATCTGCTAGGTGATATTATATACAGTTGTGTGTGTGTGTGTGTATATATATATATATTGGAGTGATTGATTTTAGAGTACGAAGAAAATTTATTTAAAGTAGAAAATTTCGAGTAAATTAATTTTAGAGAATTGAATAAATTTAAAAGAAGGAATTTGAAAGGGGCAAAGGTTGATTTTCGAAATATTATTGAATAAATTCCAAGTATGGGAAAAAGATTTTAATAAATGGAAATAAATGGATTTTAAGTAGTATTGTTTAAAAGTTGAAGAATTTATTTTAAAATTCGGATTTTAAAATCTAAATAAAGGTGTGAATATTGGATTAATGGGTTTTTGAAATAAATTTGGATAAATAAAGGAATAATTTTTAAATGGAATAAATTTTTAGAAATCAATTTGGTAATTGATTTGGTGTTTGAAAATAAATTTTTAGAAATAAATTTGGAAATTGATTTGGTGCTTGAAAATAAATTTTTGGAAATAAATTTGGAATTTGATTTGGTGTTTGAACTGAATATTTAAAAATCGATTTGAAAATTGTATATCAATCACAAGGGAAATTTATAAAGGAAGGGTAAATTGTTTAAAAAAAAATATTAGGTCATTTTTAAAAGTGTGGAAAGAAAATTAACGAATTTGGAATATAAATTGAAATAAGTCGAGAAGGATTTATTAATTGATTTAAATGGACCATTTTGAAATGGAAAGTGTATTTTCTCTAGAAAGCTGAGCATGTTTTCAAAGTAGCTTTTAAATTATAAATTAAAAGCTCTAAAGTTGGTTTTAAAGAGAATGTTTTTGGAGAAATTATTTTCTTAGATTTTTTTAAAATTTTGAAGTAAATATTTATTAAGTTAATTATAGAAGTGATTATTCTAAAGATTTATTTGGTATTTGATTTAGATAATGGTTATTTAATTAATTACACTTTATCTAATAATCTTATTTTTAAAATTTAGTTTGGGCTTAAGTTTTATATGAGATATTAGTATAATATTTCATAACTAATATTTAAATAAAGTGTTTAAAGAATAGTTTTTATTTTAAATGTTTCCAAGTATATATTTTTGGATAAGTGATTTAAATTATTTTAAAGTATTCGGACTTGGCAAAATTTTCAGTGGAAATAACCAATATTTGGAAATTTATTCCACGTGAGGAAAGTGATTTGAAATTTGTTTTCAAAGGGTTGAAGTGTAAAAATATATCTTGCGAAGATATTTTGAAAAAAAATAATTTGGGGAAATTATTTAAATCTAATGGTTTTTATGAATGTTGTTTGATAGTTAAATAACCGACTATCAATATTGGCCTTTAACGGCATTTGAATTTCGATGCGACTGGGGATCGGATTCCAAATGGTTATCCGAAAACCACATCAAATCTTAGTGATGGATCTTTTGTTTAAAAGATCAAAGTTGAAATTTGTTGTGACTTACTAGAAATCTGAACGTAACCACTTATTTTTAAAATAAGCGCTCATTATTCGGATTAGCTGGGAGAGGACATTGAGTCGTATCACCCATTCCGAATAATGATATGACGAAATGAGATTGCATTTGAAGATGGTATTAAAGACCGGGTATATTTGAAAACGAAAGGATTACCTTTCGAATGTCTCTGAACCGAGTTGCTCTGGTTATCACCCTATGTGATGGGGAGTCCGGACGTGATTAGGGAATAGCCGGATATGCGAGGGCTTCTTTCCTTAATTGAAGGAAGTGCCTTCGATTCCATTCAGACACAGAATGGACTCGTATGGACGTATTTCTGATGTTACACTTTGAGATGTAAAGCTGGTTTCTATAAAATACATTTCTGTTGGTGGCGGAGAATTTATTCTCTTAGCTTAACACCCTTCTCTGAGACGTATGAGCTCAGAGGTTATGTAGTTGATATTTACTAGTGATATATTCCCAATTTGGTAATGTGGCATGCTAAGTATTGATCATTTGTTGATCGAAGCATGGCTGTTGTGAAAAGCGTAGCTTTGTGGATGAGACTTCATCGTACCTCACACCCCGGAAATGGTTGAAACAGGAAAAGATGTAGCAAGTTTATGGGGGTCGCTCCCCTCAGGGTATGTGCATTTCCTTCTGGATAAAAAGTGGTATCTAGTATGGAGTCCAGATATTTAACTTGTGTGGATAAAAGGTGGTATTCTGGTATGAAGCCTAAATTATTTACTTATATGGTTGTTGAGGCGCCTCGGATAAAGGTCGGTCTAGACCAGGGAGTGACATACTCATGACAGTTAGTTACCTAGTTACAGAGGTAACCCAGCCTTGTGTTGGCAGAGAGCCGATTAGGTTCTCGGAGCATCCCTCCAGAGGCGTACCCATTTGGAAAGGAAGTTCCTTAGCCTTGATCATTTGTTGGAAATCCAATCACCCAATACGATCTCTTTACGATTGTAGTTGTATAACCTTCCATTCTTAAATGGTAGCTATAGTAGGCATAATATAATGGTACCTATGCTGGCTAAGATTAATATTATACTTTCAAAATGTTTTCCACGCTATGCACTAATAATAATGTCAAAAAGATTTTGCGTATCAAGCATGTTTGACTATCTTAAGGAGAAATCTCCCTCAAGTGTGCGATTGCATTGTGTGTGTGCCGGGAGGCCTTATGGTAGTTTCATTTTCCAAAAGCATTAATATATTCCTTTTCTTTTGTACAAATAACTATTTTAAGATCTCGCACCAGTCCCATGACTGACCTGGAGTTTACTGTTCCCTTTCTAAACTCTGGGTGCCCATAATTTTCCACATGGGCAGCCTAGAGTCAGGTTATCAGTAGTTCTGGAGCGAAGTCAGAAAAGTATGCTGTGGAGATCAGGAGACAAGCTGGATGGCAAGACGTTCACTTATAGTATGTATTATCCGCTGCGAATGGGTTGCTGCAAATTCAGTTTCCATTTAGTCAAGTTGTCATAAATGCCTAGTTTCGTGTTTTGTTGATATAATACTCTAATGATGTAATGTATAAATTGATATAGTTCTTTTGTTTAAAAATTATTCATTTAATTATATATTGTTCCGCTGCGAATGTGAGATTCTGATATTGTTTCTGTTTCTTCTTCTATCTTCTTCTTTTTTAACCCTAACAATTCGATTTTTCGGCATTCGATTGTTTGGCATTTGATATAATGGACGTATTGATGTCGACTTTCGGGCGTCGATAAAGTGGGTCGTTATAGAGGGCATCGAAAAATGGGTATACATTTGTCTATTACCTTTGAGATAAATTGAATCTACGCAGCCACTTTTTCGTTCAAGCTTTGCACCTCCCTTATTGTTTATAGGGCTTTGATGTCTCTCAGTGCCCTAATCTTCTCTGGATTTGCTTCTATGCCTCTTGAGTTTACTATGAAACCTAAAAATTTCCCCGACGCTACTCTGAAAGAACACTTTAGAGGATTGAGATTCATTCCATATCTTCATAGCACACCAAACATCTCTGAAAGGTCTTCCAAGTAGTTCACCGACCGCATTGATTTCACCAGCATATCATCGACATAGACATCCGTTGTACATATGATACGATTCAAATATTGAATATACTAATGTCTAGTAGGTTGCTTCCGCATTCTTCAGACCGAGCGGCATAACACTGTCACAATAGAATCCTAGGTTCGCAGTCAAGCTAGTGTTCTCTTAATCTACAATGAGCATTGGTATCTGATTATAGCTAGAATAGGCATCCATGAATGATAATAATTCGTGGCCATGAGTCCACTAGCTGGTCAATCTTCGGTAGTGGGAAGTTTCCCTTTGGTCATGCCATATTCAATTCGAATATCAATGCATGTTCGCTACTTTCATTAGATCTCTTGACTAGCACTGGACTGGATACCCACTTGGGGTATAGGGCATCGGGGATAACACCGTTGGCTTTTAGCTTATCCACTTCTTCCTTCAAAGTAGCAGATTGCTACGGAGCCAGGCTGCACCATTTCTACTTCACAAGAGGGCAGCTAAGGTTCACATTTAATACATGGCATGCTATCTCTGATGATGTTTCACATATATTGGAATGCATATTGGAAAACACATCCTAGTTTGCCTTGAGGAACCCTGTCAACTCTTTTCATCTTCATACCGAGTTTAGATATGATGTTCAGGACCCAGGTAGGATCATCCTAATCGATCGAGATGTTAATCGTCAACTTAGTTGGGGCCATCCTAGCTTCCTTTGGCTCTTTTCTTAGATCCATAGCTTTGTGGAATTCGATATGCCGACCGATTTAGGGCTTAGGCGATGGTTGCTATGCATCAGTCAACTTGATGCGGAGAGTCTTTTCCATGTCTTTTCCTTTTGCACCTTGCTTTGCTTCTCTCAGCTTCGTGATGTAGCACTCATCCCTACATTCTGGTTACCTTAAACGAATGCTACCTTTTTGTCCATAGGAAATTTCATCATTAGACACCATTGGGTTAATACCTTCCAAGCTAGCAAGGGCGGGACAACCCAAGAAAGCATTATATGTAGAAAACGTATCCCTCACAATGAAGGTCACAACCCATACTCTCTTACGATTACCTTCATCAAAACCTACCAGCAAGTCAACACCCTAACGGCTCTACAGCCACTCTGGTAAATCCTTGTATCCTGGACTTACATGGCTTAGATCCTAGACATCTATCATCATCTTATTATAGGTTTTCTTAAATAAAATATTTATAGAACTCCCATAGTCAATGAGAACTTTCCTCAAAGCTGCGAGCCCAATCATGGCTATTAAGCATAAGGTCAAGCGTCGGCGCTTCAACATCATTTGCATCATGGTTTCTGAACACAATATCATCTGTCATGGTCTTCAACTGCTTTGCTAAAGCTCCATTTTCGATGATAAAAAAACTTTCCCACACAACATGCCTTAAAGAGCTTCCATACGTTTCCATCTCATTCTAGCTCTTCTTAATCGGATGAGGTCCATCGGTTATCATGTCAATGATAAGTCTTTTCCCAAGCTACCTAGGCTCTTCCTCACTAGGCCCAGCTTGGCCTAGTTAGAGAAACTACCTTGAGGTTGAACATTCCCTTACCTGAAAGTTCCAATGCTCTGATACCAAATGAAAGTCGATATGCCCTGATGCCAAATGAAAGTTCCTATGCTCTGATACCAAATGAAAGTGACTACCGTGTGGCTAGTTATCACTTAGGATCGTGTAATATGGAGTATTATATTAGTGCAGAGATATAATCTAGATAATAGATAAAGTAAATGAAATAAGCACACCAGGACTTTTTATACTGATTCAAACTTCCCGTTCTACGTCCAATCCCAAACTACACTATGGATTTAAACTCCATAAACCCATCTCTTAACCCGGAGGAATAGGTATACAACACCTGAGCAATCGATCAGGATTTTTTCGCTTCAACGTCTGAAAATGATTTTTACCGCTTGAACAACCGAACAGGACTTCTACTGGTAAACAAAATAGTTGACACTTGTGTTTTGAATAACACGCATATGTCTTTTAATAGTACACCCTTCATATACACCCATCCTATAATCAAATCCTCAAGTAAATATCATGTGTGTGAAGATATGAAAGGAAGATATTGCTTGGACTCAAAGAATATGTTAATTAATTCAGAGATTCAAGCAATATATAGATCGTGATTGCTTGTAGATTGCAGAGAGATATGTTAGAGATTATAGCAAGAAATCAAAATAAAAATTGGTGATTTGAGAAGTGATTCTAACGTGTTTATACAATGAACAAATAGTTACAACTATTCACAAAGAGTTTCATCAAAAGATGCAGCCATATCTCTTCAATTTGGATCGAATTCTTCACAATTAGAAGTGTCTTTTCAGGAAAAATAACCGTTGGAGTCGGCCAATCGACTGAGCAATGTCCTGTCAATCACTCACGAACTAAACATATTGACATTCGTCATTATTTTCTTCGTGATAATACTGAGAAGGATATAGTAAATTTAGAATTTGTAAATTCTGAAAATCAGTTAGCTGATATTTTCACTAAACAACTCAATGAAAATAGTTTTATAAAACTGAGAAGATAACTAGGTATAATTTCTTTAAAAGAATTATAATATTTAAATTTCTATAAAGAATTAAAAAAAATTGTTGCTAGTACTTGAAATCAGCACCTCCAGATTGGAAATCCTATGTCTTTACCATTTCACTACTTGTTGTTTCACAACTGCTTCTATAATACATTTTTTTTCTTATTGTTCTACTCCTCTCATGGAAAATTCACAACCATGGAAAATTCCATTTATTCTACTCCTCTCATTATCTTTGGTTATCCCTTATTCATTTACTATTTTTTTTACTATCTATTATTATATATACTTGAAGGTTGTTTGTTTATCTCTCCATCTTATTTGCTTTATTTATATATTATTTCTTTCTTACAATAATGTCCTCCCAAAACAACTCTCCATATGACTCTGCATATTCTTCTATTGATTTTTCCAAACCTTCCTCTGGATCTTCCAATTTACCTACACCTACTCCTTGTCATGAACCGACCAGACCATCCAACTATCATATTGGTTATACTCTAGAAAAAAGAAGGCACGTTGTTTCTTATTCTTTGGTTCTCCGTTAAAAAAACAAAAGATTGATGATTTACATCATTATCAATGGGAATCAATAGCAATTCAACGAGAAATGTACTATGAACAAAAGCTAAATTCAAAACAACTTAGCTTTCTGGAACAACTTGGCTAGAAATTTTGCGGAACATCTTCATCCAATGTTCATAAACCCATAATGTCTTTTTATCATCAGTCACCACAACCTCCTCCTATGTCTCCAAATTCATTGGTATGTGGAAATCACTGGTCTCCATTGAAACCGTACAAAGAAAAGACTAAAGTTGAACCAAAAGATTGCAAGACTTCGCATTCATCTACTTCTTCATCATCTAAATAAGCTTTATATTTTTTATTATTATTTCAATTTAATTTGTGTGCTTCGTTGATTAATATATTGAATATATTTTTTATTATTTTTTTAGCATACAAAAAGACTGATAATGCTGCAAAAGAGCATTCAATCGACCGAACGAATTAGGTCAGTCGACTGAATCTGGAAGCAGAAAGTTTTGGGAAATTAAATCAATCGACTGACCAAAATCGATCAGTCGACTGAATAGGCTATTTGGGTCCACTAATTGCTGTTTCACCTACTTTTTTACCCATTTAATCTACCTTCTTCTTTTTGCTCTTCACTTTTACTTTCCCTCATCAGAATTTAAAACCCTAGCCCTCAAAAATTTCAAATATTTTTACTCAATTATACAATCAAATGGCTCCATGACAACATAAATGATCTAAACAAGCTTCATCCTCTACCTTCAATCCTATCGACACCCAAATAGCTCTATGGCTTTATGATGCCACCACTATCCAAAGATGGAATAAGATGAAGGAAGCTCGCTTTCTAGAAGGATCTTTTATTGTGTTTCCTGACTTCGCTACATATAGAATTCTAGATCTTGTAAGAAGGAATCGTCTAGAATCTCTTCTTGACCACAATCAGAACAATCTCAAAATTAATCATACAATGGTAAAACTCTTTTACAGTAACTTAAATTTGGGTCATCAAAATCTACGAAACCGTGACAACTACGTATGGAGTTTAGTTTGTGGTCAACAAGTATTCTTGTCATTAGATAGAATTGGACACATTCTTCAAACTCCAACAAATGATATTCCTTTAAAAGATTTAAATGTTCATTTAGGCGAACGAGATGAAGTCATAGATTTTTTGAAGACGACATGGAAAAATTAAAATCTACCGCCTTGATCCCTAAAGCTTGAATTATGCATCAAGCCTTAATGCGTACAATTCTTCCTCGTACCGGTTCTTATGAGCTTGTACATCCAGAGAATTATAAGGCTTTATATGCAATTTGGGGAGATGTTCAAATTAAGTGGCCTAAACTTATTCTTGACGAATTATTATCCTTTAACCAAAGTCGAATGAACATCATTTATTACGCGGAGTATACTATGCTGCTACTTATGAACCTACAAGTTCCTATTCCAGAATCTGATACCTCCACTACTAAAACTCTAAATAGCTGCATAATTAGACTGATGATATTGCCTCCGAGACCGCTCACTATTATGTCATTCCAAGATTAGCAATCAAGGCCTCGTCAGTAAGCTGCTACTCCACAGCAATGAAGGGATGAAATTCGTACCTCAACCCCATCCCAAAGCACATGAGAGTCCATTGATATAATTGCATGTAATCAAGTAATTTTGGATTCTCGCATTAAGAATCTCGACAAGAAGATCGACAAGAAGTTTGAAAAGATCAAAAGCTTTTTTTCTATGGGATGTAATCTCTTGTTCTTCCTCCACCACTACAGAACCTTCACATCGTGATCCGGGAAAACGTCCAACACCTCGTTTTACTTGGTCTACATTTGAAGAACATACAAGTTCTAACACTAGTGGAAATGGTGGTGGCAGACAATTTGTGGAAGTTCTTCACGAGTTAAAGGACCCGTGCAAGCGGAAGAAGAAACAGATTCAAACTCTGATGAGTGATATTGGGAATTCTTGATTGGTGGTAGTAAGTTATTTCTTTTCAATTCAAAACATTCTACTACTGTTTATTTTTAACGAGTTTGCATAAATAGCTCGGTAAAATTTAAAACAATATGTTTGTTTGTGATTGTTATGCTATTAGTTCACCATGATAAAAAAAATTATTTTCTTTTTGTCGATGACAAAGGGGGAGAAATTTGTATGACTAACCATTTTTGCAAGAATAGATATGTCGCCGGATATTCAGGGGAGATATATATAACTTCCATTATATAATTCTTAATATATAGCATCATCTAAAACCGGTTATCATCAATCAAAAAGGGGGAGAATGTTGAATCATGAGTTTTGATTCATGACAAAAAGCTTAAATGATTAGTGATGAGACTATACGTTCAAACGACAAAGAGAAAATGAGATATGCTAGCTATTAAACTGCAAAGGAGACGAGACTCCAAACCTAAGTATAGTTTATTATTTACTGAAGTTTTAGTCTTAGATATGGTTTAAAATTGTTAAAATCTATCATCGAGTAGTTTACACATAATCAAAGTTGTTTTAAGATTCAAATTTCTGAAAAAAAGAGCAAATTGTGCACTGACAATCAGGTCAGTCGACTGATCGAAAACAGCCAGTCGACTGACCATGTTCAGTACACGGATATGCACTATTTTACACTATGTTTGAATATTCAGTAGACTGGTCGATTTTTCTCAGTCGACTGACCGACTCTAACGACTATTTTTCCTGAAAAGACACTTCTAGTTGCGAAGAGTTCCGATCCAAATTGAAGAGATATGGTTGCATCTTTTGATGGAAACTCTTTATGAATAGTTGTAACTATTTGTTTACTATATAAACACGTTAGAATCACTTCTCAAATCACCAATTTTTTTTGATTTCTTGCTATATTCTCTACTATCTATCTCTGCAATCTACAAGCAATCACAATCTATATATTGCTTAAATCTCCGAACTAATTAACATATTCTTTGATTCAAAGCAATATCTTCCTTTCATATCTTCACACACGATATTTACTTGAGAATTTGATTATAGGAAAGCTGTACTATTAAAAGACATATCCTTCTTATTTAGAACACAACTGTCACATGTTTTGTTTACCAGTAGAAGTCCTGTTCGGTTGTTCAGGTGGTAAAAGTCCTCTTCGGCTATTGAGGCGGAAAAATCCCGATCGGTTGCTCGGGTGTTGTATAGCTATTCCTTCGGGTTAAGAGAGGGGTTTATAGAGTTTAAATCCAAAGTGTAGTCTAAGACTGGACGTATAATGGGAATTTCGAATCAGTATAAAAAGTCCTGGTGTGCTTATTTCATTTACTTTATCTATTACCTAGATTATATCTCAACACTAATAAAATACTCCATATTGCACGATCCTAAGTGTTAACTAGCCACACAGTAGTCACTTTCATTACCTGCTTTCCTATGAAGCTTTCACATACCACGAAAGTTTCTTTTTACGAATTAAATCCTCGATCACATCTCGCAAATGCCTTCATTCATTAGTGTTATGGCCACGTGTTTCATGGAAGCTATATTTCCCAAACATATTCTCTCTTTTGGTCGACTCCTTCCAAACCAGGTTGTATAGTTCTTAGTACCATGGAAAGGTAGACAATTTCACCATACCATTTGGTAGGATATATTCCTCATGCTTAGGGAATCTCCAACATTTCTTGAAATCTGGTTTCCAACATCTGCCATTCTAATTGCATCTCTTCCAATTGTTGTTCTTATTTCCCATATTAACATCAGCATTCTTGGAACTCCCATCAGTTTGTTTCACAACCACATTATTTCGAACTACCTCAGTTGATTCCCTACCGCCGATCTTTCCAGCAGTCATATTTTCCTCTTTTAAGTGCAAATATTGGGTTGATTTTATGTAAAATTCATTCTTTGTCAATGAAGATTTCATCTTCAACCATTTACCAAAATCTGTATCGGGAAGTATTCCTTTAATAAAGGCTATAAAAACAATGTCCTCTTGGCATTTCTTACTACCATCACAACTATGTTAAACCTACTCAAAAATTCCTTCAAAGACTCCATTATTCTAAAAACTGTCAATCAATGAACATCATGTCCTTTGGGCGAGCAACATGCAACTTGAATTATTCCATGAACTTTCTAACTAGCTGGTCAAATGAAGATATGGATCTTGTGGAAGCCGAGTAAACCACTAGATAGCCTCTCCTTCCAAGAATATTGGAAAATAAATACAATGTATAACATCAGTAGCTCTGAAGCTATCCATATACCATTCATACTTTAACAAAAGCTATCTTGGATCAGCAGTTGCATTATAAGATGGCATTATGTGCATGGTAAACCTTGTGGGGTTCTTGCAATATCTACTTGGTAAATAGGTTCCCACTAGGAGAAGAACCCCAATTATCATTACTTTATGTTGGCTTTCATTCACCAGTTTCCTCACCATATCTGTTAAAAACTATGGTTCAATTGGATCAGCTAAACAATGATCATCATGGCCTGCTCCGAGTGTTTGGCTTTGCAAATGGTCTCGGTTAATTCGATGATACATGGTTTCTTCTTTCTTTGGGAGAACCGTTCCTTCAGTTAAATCATTATAATCTCTACATGAGGGGTCAACAACAACCGTCTGAACTCTAGCATTTTAGCTACCAACAATAGGTCCATCACTATTATCAAGATCATTATGCAAATTAACAAAGTGCTCATCATTCAGAACACGGTGTGTCAGATTGCTATCGATTTGAGAAGATGGTTTGGTACCGACCTATGCACTGTCGATTTGAGTTTTGCCTACTCTAACTTTCAAAGTTCTAATCACCTTCCTCTTTATTTTCTGCTTTCCTTCTCTATGATTTTCACCAGATGAAGAGGAACTATCTTCTTTTGAATCAGAAGGCGATAATTCCTTCCTATTCCATCTACCACCCTGGGATAGTTTGGCCATTAAATCTAAATTTTCTCTCATCTAATTTGTCATAGCGTTCTACCTTTTAAACAACATATCGTTCATTTCTTTCATCATCTTATCAAAATCAACCCTAGTGATTATATCTAAAGCACTCTGGATTTCAGTAGTTCTAGGCTAGTTAGTTTTTTTCTCCATGTTGAGTGCTAGAATTTTTAGCATCATTAGCGGGCTTGGAGGTAGTTGTTTTTTCTTTAGTATATATTCAAGCCATTGCATTGGCAGATCCTACGATAGACTTTAGTGAAATCTGAATAATCGTAAATCTTTGGAACATAACTTGTTGATCTACTTCGTGGATTAAAGCGATCCAGAGGTTGAAAATAGATCTAAACAATACGATGTTGGATCTCCTAATGAAAGCACCAAAATTTTTACATCAAAAGTTGGCTCAAATACCCAATTAGTTTAGAGAAGAGAATAAAATGAAGAAACTAAAAGGAAAACAAGTAAAAACAATACATAAGAATTTATATTGGTTGTGCTAAACTCCGGCGTACGTCCACTTAAGCTTTATTAATGATTTTTGCAAAGTTTTGCAAGTAAGATTTTATAGAATGACTGTCTCAGATCAGTGATGATCCAAGAAATTGCTATATCAATATAGAAATTTAGAATGTAGAAAAAGGATCTCGAAATAGTGCCTTTCATTATCTATTTATAGATGAAGATCCATGAATTTTTCTCTACCAAGTTCTCCTCACGTTCCCCACATTCTAAAGAAGGTTGCTTGATGAGACCGTGGCTAGATAAGCAAGTTGCTTCTTAGGTCGGTACCGATCCATGTGCCTTAGATCGGCACCGACCCATAAAGTTGGCCTATTTTTCTTTGCATTGATGCTTTGTTATTTGAAGTTGATGTTATAGGTCGGTGGCGATCTATACTTCTTGGGTCGTTTGTCTTTGGACTATGAATAACTTGAAGTTGGCTTGCTTTTTGAGTTGTTCCTATGGATCAATGACAATCCAAGAATCTTTCGATTGCTAGCCTTAAACTTTCTTATATGATATGAGTAAGCTAAATTAGTTTCACTCTTGAATAGTCTTCCTGGATTGTGTTTCACACTTTTTGCTTTATTCTCTAATGGGTTCAAAATGGTCCTTACTCTAGGCAAGTTCCTTGGTTTGGTACCGAACTAAGAGGTTCGGTTTGGAACCAATCTAAGACTTTTCTTTTAACATTGTAATCTAAGCTTTATCATTCCATCTTTTTTGATAAGTAAATTATTTTCTAAAGTATTTGAGTAATTTATGGCTACATCTTCACGGTTCACTTAGAATTTGATCTGAAGTTATCGTTCAAGATTTCTGGCTTATAATTTGACCGTTTGATTATTCCGACCCATCCAAATATAGCCTAGTTAGATGGTTGGATAACACAATGTTTCCACTCGACCCAACTATAGTCATCAAATGGATGTCATGCCATGATTTAACTATAATTAAAGTGGAGTTTTCACATTAAAGCTCCATAGTGATCTCAAATCGAAAGAATTGTGTATTGTTATCACATCAATTTTTTTTGTTTAACTTAGTTATATTAACAAGGATAAGACTATCAAGTGAGTCATTTCATAGTTATCCAATACCTATCAGTATGCAACCCCTTGGTGCCCTCAGCAGCTATGAGTAATACACAACCCAACACTTGGAAAGTATTATATACTCTAGTCTCAATAGATGTTTCAATAACTAGACTTGATACATCTTGACTAGGAATATATAAAATGATGTGTTTATTATATTATGTTAAATTGCTCATGATTACAACACTTGTAAATAGTATCACAAAATGCACTATTTATGCATTTTCTATTGAATATACTTAAATTAATTAATCAATGTAAAATATTATATAAAATATAATAGAAAGAAAAAACTTTTTATTTTGAATGGTATTTTATTACAGAGTTGATAATTACAGTAATTTACAGAATTGTCACTTAGACATACCCCTAACTCCATCATTTCTATCCTCGACATAGAAGAAGCCCTTCCTCGGCAATGGCCTTGCATCATCCATAGGAGGAGGATGCAGTTCTTAGGAAAAAGTTGACCTTACACAGGTAGCAAATGCTAAGAATTTAGTCAAGAATTCAATAGCAAAGGGCTCTCTGACGATGAAAACACGAAGCCGTTCTCAAAAGAAATACCAAGGGCTTACATTCACCAAAGTAATCTTTTCCTCCATTAACAAATACGACGGGACACCAAACCATTTAACTATGTTATGGTTTTCAACTCCATCACGCGAGATGGTCAACTCTCTAGTAATGCTAAGTTCCTCATATTCCCATCCACTCTGATTGGACCAACCTCTCGATGGTTCTTGCATTTACAAGTAGATAATATCCACTTTTAGGCCTAACAGAGCACCTACTTCAAAAACGGCTTCTTTGCCTAATAAATCTAAACTAGAATGGCTAGTAAACTTTATAACATATGTTAAAGGCCAAGCAAGTTGAGTCGCTCATATATTAAGCGCTTCAATAAGGAGTAAACTCAAACAATAAGGATAAACAAGAATAGCCTGGTAATAGCCCTTTTCTCTAGGGTGAGCTGCCATTCCAATTATGGAAGAGTTGCATAAACAACAAGACTCATCATTAACATGCTTCTTTCAAAGGGACAATGAAATTATGTGGGTGGAGGAAGCAGACTTGTTAGATAGTAACAACGAGGACAAGCGAGGAAACAAGCACAGCTTATGTGATGAGGGTAGCGTAGGAAAAATGTGATAGAGTTAAGGTTGTTCTCCATGGACAATTATGTAAATAGTTATATAACTTAATTCTATAAATAATTTTGTTTGAAATAAAGTATGATTTTGGTCATATTTTCTTTTATATTTGTTGTTATATAGAGCTAAAAATAATGAATTAAACACATTAAACATATATAAGTAGAAAACCCTTAGGAGAAGTATTTTACATTAATTGTAGTTATGAATGTGTTAGTAACCATGAGTATTGAATCGAAATCTAAATACTTACTTCTCAAATGTTTCTAGTCAAGATGTATCGAAAAAAGGATATCGATACACCTATTGAGACTAGTTTTTGTAATGCTCTCTATTGATGGACAGTGAATTACCCATGATCGTTCATGCAGTAATTAGTTACATATTTATGGTTGATTGGAACTATCATAGAACGATTCGATAAAAGTCTTCTATAGGTTAGTACAACCAAGTCAAAATAAAATTTCATGGTAATGACATGTAGTAGCTTGTAGCCTTGAGGGTATTATCGATCTTAGGTAGATGGGCTTTACTTTGATTACGGTCAAGCATATGGTATATTGACCATGTTTTAGCCATAGCTGGGTACACGTCGAACTACTTAAAGTGAAACGCTATTCAAGATAGTATTCGTCTCATTCACTGTAAAAGGTTAGTATTATCGTAATTGATAATCAACTGAAATTTAAATCTCTAGCCATAGAAAATTGGTTAATCAATAAATATTATTAGATTGAATGAATGACTTTAGTATAGCCTATACACTTAACACAATGTTAATAGATTTTTTCCCTTAGACCAAACTCTAGATGTTTTAATGATACATGGTTGATGAAAAGAAAATGTTCATAAAATATCGTTACTAGATCCAACTTAAACAAAGATTAGAAATTGAATTTCATCAAAATGATTTGTAAGCGATTGAAATTGTTCCCGGTATCATACTTCAGCAAATTCCATATAGAATTTTAGTATTTGAATTGTTTAAATATTGACTAAGGACCGAGTTCAAAGTAGAGAGTCAACATAATCGTGTTGTGAGCTAATTTTCAAGTTCGATCAATATAAAATCAATCTACAAGTGTTATAAAGTAATAATAAAATTAACAAAAATATCGTATTAAACTTATATGGTATTTTTTTATTTATTAGAAGTGTGAAAATTGGTTAAAATGATGTATAAAAGTTACATGTTGATTAATTTAAGGAACGGGCTTGAAAAAATTAATTATACAATTAATTTAATTGTTAAATCGATTATTCCTAAAGTTTGAAAGCTTAAACATCAAAAGGGCTATCTAGAGCAAGGGAAGGAAGGGTTGATACCTAATCTTTAAGGCTAGAGAGAAAGGGGCTTGATATTTGTGATATGGTTAGCTATAAATAACTGCCCCATTCATTTTCTATCTACATAAAAATATACTCTAACCCAGTCCCCTATTTTTGGACATTGGTGACATCATGTAGACGGAACTGCACCTAGTGGCCAAGAATAGGGAATTTGAAGTTCGGAAAAGGAAACAACCAACAACCAAGGTGTTTGGCGATTGAAATCTCGATAAGGTAAAATCATATTTTAAATTAATTCATATGAACATATATTCCTACATGTTCCCTAAATGTAATTCTACCATAACTAAAAATTTTCAAAATAATAATTAAATAATATTAAACACGTCAAAATATATTACATATAAAAATATAAAGTTCTATTTGCTTTTCTAAAATTCAAAAAAAATATGTGCACACACATACATATATATAAACAAATATTTTAAATTTTAAATTATATAAAAATTGTTTTACATGGTGTCAAAATTAGAAAAAAATTGTTTTTGGTTGCAAAAATTTAAAAAAAATTAAAATTTTACTTCACGTTTATATATATAAATGCGTATAGATTATAATTTTTAATAAAATTGCTCAAGGCTTACAGATTAAAAAACATTTTCTTTTTAGATTTTGAAATGAATTTTTTTATAACACTCAAAATTTAAATTCTCATATATATATATGCATATATTAGTATAACTACTATATATATATTCATAATTTTTAAATATTTAAATGTTATAACATTATCTTTAATTAGAAAATATTAAAATGTTCTAAAATTTTAAATTGAAATTATAAACGATCGATACATACATACATACATATTTATAAACATGTCGAAAAAATATATTATTTTATATTTAAAATTGAATTTGAAACTATATTATGTGTATATATATATATATTTTATATGTAGATATTAATTGATAAAATTAATGACCGGACTAAAATATATTATTATTAGTTCATATTATTGTTTGTGTGAGTGTATTTTTTTAAAATAGGTTCTTTATTGATGACGTATAAAGAACTTTGTTGGTTTTGCCTCCTTAAAAAACCTTGCTAGTATATCAAGGAAAATAAGTGCAACAACCAAACAATAATTACAAACACATCACCTTACACAATGGACAAAAACACAAGCAAATGAACACAGGCCGCTTCTACAAATTTCACCTGATCAAGACCAATACTAACACAGTTAATCAGTTAACCATGGCCATTAAAAGTCATGTTGCATCATTCGGCCCCAATCTACATCCCCTAAAAAATGCTCGTTTCTCCTCACTGTATTAGTGATTGTTATCATAAATCACTAATGTAATGATGTCGTTCTCAATAATTCTAGATCACGGAAGTGTAGTGCTCTCGTTCTTCTCGAAGATCCTACGATTCCTTTGGGCCCATATGTGGTAGATCGATGTGACAATAGAAATAAAAGCGAAGTATTGCATGATGTCCTTTCATTTTAAAGCTTCTTTAACCTGCCTAATATCATCTATAAGATCGCCATCGTTGATTTGTAAGAGCCTAATTTTCAATTGATGAAGGAAAGGACTAACATCTGAAGAACAAATGGTCGTGAGATTCATCCTTCTGCCTATATAATGAGCATAACCTGTAAATTTGAATTCCCCAATTAGATAATCAGTCGGTTGTTGGTCATCTTTCAAGTAACTCTTTATAATCATACATTAGCATTTTCTTTGAGTACATTTGAGCCAAATTATGTGAAGCTAATCTACAGTAGGATCTCTAATGCATATCTTATCCCACACTAATTTGAAATTGAATTTTTGCTGATCTGTTATAGTCTAATAGTCTGATTGTTATTGAGTATCTATTCGAATTCCTAATGTATGATACTCGGTCTTTATAGTTTGTGGTAACAAGTCTAGCTAAAACTAATTATTTTGAATGATACCGGAGACCATATGATCAGATGTATTAAACAAAGATACTCTCTGCCACCCCTAACAAGTCCACCAATGATTTACAGTCAATCCAAGGATCAAACAATAGAGAAGTTGTTGTACCATCTACTATAATTACGTTTATAATTTTTGTTACATTATCCATGTTTCTTAAAAGATGCTATTGCAAGTTAGCGCATATTAAAATATTTTTCCATTTATTTGAATCTTTTTCTTGAATAATTCATGTTAATATGGTCTTGTACGTGGTCTGCATGTGTGTGCAGCAAGTTAAGGAAATGTAGTCTATTTCTCAGGTTGTTAGTCCTAGTTTTATGGAAAAACTATAGTTATAAGTTAGTGACGTTGTAATTTAGTTTATTATCAGAAAATAACGAAAATAAAAGTTTTCTGTTTTCCTGCTCATTGTTTAGAGAGTTGCAGTTTATGTTTCTTTGTTACATGGTATCGGAGCTAGGTTGCCTACAAGATGTTTGATTTTATTCTGCAAATATGAATAGTGGAAGCAGTCCCTGCATAGACAAACTTGTCAGCAACAACAATCAGTACTGGAGGCTGTTCATGGAATCATATCTTCAGGGACAAGATCTGTGGGATTTAATTTCCGGTGTAGAAATGGTAATTTCGAAAGATACTCTACTAAACGCCGAAATGCGGAGAAAGTGAAAGATCAAATGTGGAAAAGCTATGTTTGCTTTAAGAACATCGATTGACAAAGACTACATCAATCATGTTCGTGATATGGATTCACCAAAGAAAGCGTGGGAAACTCTCGAAAGGTTGTTCACTCAGAAAAACACAATGAGGTTGCAATATTTAGAGAATGAGCTTGCAGTAGCGACTCAAGGTAATATGTCTATTTCTGAGTATTTTCTTAAGGTGAAAAATATATGCACTGAAATTTTAGAATTAGACTCGAAAGAGCCTATCAGCAAAGCGCGGTTACGTCGGTACCTAATTAGTGGATTACGCAAATAACTCATGCCATTCATCTCCTCTATCCAAGGGTGGGCGGAGCAACCATCTATTGTAGACTTGGAGAGTCTACTTTCAAATCAAGAAGCATTAATTAAGCAAATGTCTAAAAATTCAATGTATGATGTTGATGATGTTCTCTTAACTAAGGATAAGGATAAGTGGAAACACGAAAATAATTCAAAATCCTTATCATGTGATGGAAAGCAGTCTGGAAATAAACCACAGTCTGGAAATAAGCCGCAGTCCAAAAATGAGTGGCAACCTAGAAGCAACTCTACTAATTGTTTTAGATGTTGGAAGCCAGGGCATATAAAACAAAATTGTCGAGAAAAAATTTTTTGTAACAAGTGTGGAAAACCTGGTCACATCAAGCCAAATTGTCATACTAAACTACCAGAAGAGAGTGCAAATGCTATAAATGAGATCAAAAACATGGAAGAGCCAAAGTGGGAGCAATGTTTGTCCATTGAGATGATGGATGATCCTGAGGTTGTAGTTTCTGGAAATGCAACCCAACTTATGCAGCAACACAACACCAACATGGAGGCTAATGTTTCTATTGACTATAAAAAGGAGTGGATCATTGATTCAGGTTGCTCTCACCATGCTACAGGAGATGTTTCTTTACTTTCAGATGTTCGTCCTCATGTCCGTAAGCGTTCCATTATTACTATTGATAATTCAGTTCATCAGGTGCTTTAGGAAGGTGATGTTGAAGTTGCAAACTCATACAGTAGCGGAGTCTCGCTAAAGGATGTTTATCATGTTCCTGGATTAGCAAAGAATCTTGTTTCAGTTTCTTAAATAACCGACAATGGGAATTATGTACCGTTCGGTCCAAATAATCTTCAGATTCTTACAAATTTGAAGAATATGGATGCTGATGTTCTCTTTAATGGGCGAAAAAAAGATTCATTATATGTTTTATCTGCATCTGAAGCTTACCTTGAGAGGACAAGTTAAAACAATAATGCTTCACTTTGGCATGCTCGACTTGGACATGTCGGCTACCAACTATTGCAACAAATTTCAAAAAAGGCGTTGCTTGAAGGAATTCCCCTTTTTAAAATAACACATCAAAATGGGGTTTGCGTTGGATGTGAATATGGAAAGTCGCATCGTCTTCCATTTCAGCAATCAGTGAGTCGTGCTTCTTCTGCATTTCAATTGGTGCATTCAGATCTTATGGCACCAACCAAAACACCAAGTTATAGTAGTGTTACATATGCGATGGTTATTGTTGATGATTTTTCTCGCTATAGCTGGGTTTATTTTCTAAAGAACAAGGGTGAAGCTTTCTATTGCTTCTTACAGTTCAAGCAAATGGTTGAGAAGGAATTCAAGTCAACATTACAGTGCTTGCGAACGGATGATGGGGGAGAATTTTGTTCACTTGAATTCAAGAAATTTTGCAAGGAAAATGGTATTCTTCGTCAAATGGCATGTCCCAAACTCCCCAACGGAATGGAGTCGCTGAACGCAAGTTGGCACATCTTACATTGGTAGTTCTATCTTGGCTACATGACAAAAACCTTCCCCGTGAGCCGTGGGCTGCTGCTATGCAATGTGCTTGTCATGTAATAAATAGACTGTCACGACCCGTCTTCCGCTAACCAGAAAGACGTATCATGAATTAAGAAAGAAAGAGAAAGAAAGAGAAAGAAAGAGAAAGAAAGAGAAGAAAGAAGAAACAACAACAGAATCTCAACAGCGGAACGGATAAATTATATTAATAACAAAAGTATTACATAGATATACAGCAACTATCAGAGTTACACAGATTATACATCTCATACTAGACAGTTATAAACACCTGTCAAGTTATTACAACACAGTACACAACATTTCAAACAAACGACTCAGAGATACCAACACAGCGGAAACTAGATAACTAGAACGCAGAAGCCTCCTTCTCCATTTGTTTCTCCACAATTCGTCAAGCTAACCTGAATCCCTTGGCTACTCGTAAAAATTTGAGTACCCAAGAGTTTAAGAAAAACAGAAATAAACTCCGGGTCAGACATGGGTCTGGTGTCAGTAACAGGTTAAATTTGCTTAACTTTCAAAAAACTTTAAAAAGAAAGGTATCACGTAAGACTTCCCACACATAAACATGGAAAAGTTTTTACCTTACGTTAACCAAAACATTTGATAGGAAATCCGATGATATTATAATAGTGTCTAGGGTTTTCAAGTAAAATACAGAAATAGCTGGAATGCTTACATCTCACGTTCCAACATAGTTGGGCACAACTAATACGTACGGCACTTATTAGATTTTGGATTCCATACAATGGCAGGGCTAGTGGGGTACCGCCCGTCACAGTATGTGGCCTAGATCACCGTACCGAGGAGTACGCCCTCTCCCCTGCAACACAAGGCCGGAACCATCCCTTACTGGACAGTCCCGAACAAGACAACCCCGGCAGTTGTCGCGAATCAACCGCCCACACAGCCGAATAAAAAGGGACTTCTAGACAGGGGAAAATCTCGTCCTACTTGGGCATGACCCACTTAGCCTTGCTGCACCTCCCATGTTTTATCCATTCCCGGTTGATGAGGCTTGAGGCTACGATTACCTTTAGAGAACACATCTCTTAGAATGCTCATCATCCACCTGACGATGTTCTTAAAGCATTCAATCCATACAAGTTCGTTCCGAGTTCGAACGAAACCGAAGGCATTATCTCGTTACACTCATTTTGGAATCACCCTCAGAGTTAACGACGATAACCCTTGCACTCTGAATCTTCATCTTAACTTGAGATTCACAACCTATCGTTAATTTGGATCGATATGATTTTCGGATATCCAAAAATGGAAACCCGATCCCGGTCTCATTGAATCCAAAACGCCATCTTTTAGGTCCAAGTTGTTTTAAGTTTTAAAACAATTCAATTCAAACTATCAATATACATACAGATAGATAATTCACATCATCACAATAGATAATCATCACCACAGATAATCCATATTTTCATTATCATAAGATAATCCAAGTCATCATCACAATGCAACCAATGCATTCATATCACATATCATTACTAATCTCATATCTGAGATTCAAACCATTCAAGGAAAACTCTATCATTCATATATAAATAAGGATTAATAATCACACCGTAATAATTAATTTAAAATGAATTAAATTAATTACATCAACTCTAATTAATTTAAAGTAAATTAAATTAATTACCTCAATCTATAAACCCTGCTTATATAACCATTGATTACAAACAAATCAACTAATTAATTAACCACGAATTAATCATCCTTGATTTATTACCCTTGATTAATCATCCTTTAATTACATTCAAGTAATTAATTCACAAATTAATTATTCTTAATTAAATACAGTAATTAACATCTAATTACTTCATTAATTAATTAATTATAATTAATTACATTAATTCTTAATTAATTACATTAATTAATTTACTTTAATCACTTATCATTGATTAATTAATCTCAATTAATTAATCTTAATCACATCATTAATTATATTAATGATTCCTAATTACATTTATATTAATTAACTTCATTAAGTAATTAACCTTAATTATTAATCACTTTGATTAATTTACTTCTGTAATTAATTATTCTTAATTACTGCACTGGGTAAATTGATTACCCCTAAATTAATTATATTTAATAATTAATTAATTAATAATCATCCTTGATAAATTTTATTAGTAATCATTTGCCTTAATTAATTACTTAATTATTTTCTAGATGATTTAATCAAATCAATGCTTAAATTAATTACACCAATAATTAATTATTAATTACTTTCACAAAGTAATTATCTTCCATACTTCAATAAGTTACATTCAGTAATTACTCATCTTAATTACTTCTCTAAGTAATTTATCCTTCATTAATTATTTATCAACCCATCAATGATTATTCTAAATTAATTAAACTTAATTAATTAATTTAAACTAATCAAATTAAATAATTAATTACAATAAGTAATTAATAACTTTAATTACTTCACAAAGTAATCATACTTAACCAAATTCCATCATGATTATTTAATTTAATTAATCTAATTAATTATCAAAATTAATCACTTAAATTAATTAATAAATAATCCCAAGTTAATGACCTTCATTAACTTATCAAAATTTCCTTAATTACCTTACTTAAGTAATTAATTTAAATTAATCATTATTAATCACAAATTTTTTAATCTTTAATAATCATTTAATTAATCTCTAATTATTTAATTAATTAGCTTAATTAATCTTAACCTCTTGATAAATCATTTTTAAATCATTAATTAAAATCTTAACTTATTTAATTAATGATCTTATTTCCAAATTAATTAATCTTAATTAATTAGCTCATCCTTAATTAATTAATTCAAAATCCTTATTTAATTAATTAAATTAATTAATTAATTAACCATCTAATTACCTTACTAATTTAAATAATCAAAACCATTAAATCTTTGATTTATTTTAAAATATAAACATCACTTATTAATGATTACATTATCATTAACAAACAAATTTAAAACAACTTACTTTAAAATTTGTTTTCAAATTACATTTTAAATTTTAAATTTTAAATGAAGTCAAACTTAACTTTATCAAAGTTTTAAAAACATTTTAAAACCCTTTAAAACTTATACTAAATAATTTCTTATTTTATAAAGAAGTTTAGAGGAAATTTAAACCCACATTCATTTTAAAATACAAATCCAATTTTAAATTACCTTAAACATTCAAAGTTGTTTTAAATCAACTTAAATTTCAAAACTTCCTTTATTCCTGAATTATGATTTAAGTTTGGATTTTGATTCCAGATTTAAACTTAGGTTTAAACTTCTAGTTTTATTTAAAGTTTTGCTATTAAATTCAAACTATTAAAACAATTTAAAGTTTTTTAAAATATCTTAAATTTCAAAACTTACATTATGACAAAATAAGATTCAAATTAGACTCTGAATACAAATTTTAAAACTTGGTTCAAACTTTGTTTAAACCTTGCTTTACATTTTAAATTTTTCATTTTAAAGTTTCAGAACAAACAGGTTTGAAAAACCTGTAATCCAACACCAGGCTCGAGCATCCCAAATTTACTTCGAGCTGAACCCCTCTTGACTTCGACAAATCCACGAAGCAATCCGAAAGGAAACCCGAGGAAACACAACTTCCCAAACCCACTTCATTACCGGATACTCTATGCACTCGTGCACCTCCACCGACGAACCACGCCACTCCGACCATCCCCGATGATCCACATAAGTGTACGTTCAACCTCGCACCCCGTTCCAACACTCAGATCACCAGAAGTAGCTCAAGATCGAGATCGAGCCCTAAAGCCCAAACTGGAACACAAATTGAAACCTGGAATCAATCTCGTCAACTCATCTCCGACCACCACCGCCTCTGAAATTCTGACCAAACCATCGTCAAAGCTCCAGCTACCACCTTCTTAAATTTTATAGAACTCGATCACCCCGAGACATTGGGACGATCACTAATTCCTAAAGCAGCAAAAACTAGGTTTAGAAACTTATGACAGCCACCGCCGCCACCACCGTTTCTTGATCACTACCCCGACATTTTTCCATCATCACCGTTTCCCTCACCATCACCAGAAGCAACCACGACCTCCCTGGCCTTCGAGAGCATCAGAAAAACCCCAAAGACCAATTTCCAATATAAACTAAACTGCTCTTTTATTCCTTCATTAAAATTTGTGATTTTATTTTTAAAAATCATAATTTTGTATAAGCATTCAGTTTTTAATCCTGAATTAATGAATTCAAGAGTTTAAATTTACCCAAAAACTTAAACTTCACTGCTTATTTTTGTTTCCATAGCAAATTATAATTAATTTTAACTTAAATACAATTTTTAAGCTTTCTTTATAATCAAACAATCAGATATTATTTGAATCTTAAATCCTAACATAAACTTGTTTTAAGAGAAAATGGATTTTTATTAAAATCTTTACTTCTGAAACTAGGTACAGGAAAGAGCAGATACACAGCACATACATTCAAACATTCATATGCATATATACAGCAATGCATTTAAGATCATATACACAAGCATACTAATTCATATGCAACCAGATAAACATACACAAACATACTTATATAAGCAACAAATTTATACTTAAGTTTTAAATAGAAAGTGTTACTCACCTGATATTTTTTGAATAACAGAGCACTAAATTTCCAGAAAAGCTTTTAAAAACTTGAGTTGCCTCTTTGTTTTGAAACTGCAATTGCAGGCCAATGAAACTTGAATTGCTTTGCATTTCGATTTGTATGCAGGCTATTAGAAAATTTGAACTTGCTTCAGATTTCACTTATTCCCAGGTTAAAAGAATGCAGAGTTTACTTGTTTGTTGATTAAATTTGCATGCAGGAAATCTTTTGCATTTGAAAATGGTTTACAGAGGACAATAGGCTAGCTTTGCTTTTGCATTTTGAACTTGAGGATTTTACAGAGGACTTGCTTGGTTATAGAACAGATTGAAGGAAAAGATTTTTGCAGAGGAGAAAACTTCAGATTTGAACAAGATTTTGAAGATCTCAGGTTTGATTTTGAAAAGAATTATAGGATATTGATTTTGGGTTTTTGAGAGTTTTGGAAACAAATTGTTTCAGCTGAAATTTTATCTTTTTACTTTAAAGAAAAGGAGATCAGAAAAGAAAGATCTTGAAGAAAACATGCTTTTATAAGTGTAATTGATTTATTTAAAAATTAAAAGAAAAATTTAAAATAAAAGACACTTGTTACATTAGTCTCTTATCTTAAGTACACTTGTCATTATACCCCTTAATGTAATAACATGTGTCTTAAGTAATTTTATTTGTTTTTTATTTATTTATTTTAAAAGTAAATGAAGTCCTCTTTCTTTATTTATTAAATACATATATATAAATTATTTTCATAAATAAAAGTATATGCATTGCTTTTTAAAGAAAATGAAATAAAACAATTTATATAAAAATGAAAGCTTACTTACAAGATTTATATATGTTTATTCTTTTGAATTCAAAATAAATTCAAATTCAAATTCTATTCATACATTTAAAAATCAAATTTTAAAACTAATTTATATCAACATATTTTAATTTTAAAATAATAACATTGTCTTTTAAAATCTATCTATATTAATACATTTATTATTATTTAAAAGTAACATATTTATCAATTTAAATTATTTATAAAAGAAATCATAAATTACTTATCTTATTTATCTTAATTAAATGAATTAATGTTTTAATATAAAAATGGTATTTTAAATTTTCATACATAAAATTTCAAATTATATTTATTAAGCTATATTCAAAAAGGAAATAAAATAAACTTTTGCATATCTTATTTAAAATTTAAACTATGCTTAAAATATATTTAAACAAATTAAAACAATTTCTTTAAGTATCTTAAAACCAAATAGTTATTTATTAAATAGTTTTGAATAGTTATTTATTAAATAAAATAATAATTTCCAAATTATCAAAATGAATATTAGAATTTAAAAACAAGATTTTATTTGTTTATTAAACTTCAAATCAAAACTTATCTATCTACAATATATATAAATATATATATACACATTATAAATAGAAAGCAATTTATTAGCTTTTAAAAGATAAAATTCACCAAATTAATCATTTATTTAATTGGATTATTAAATCAAGTTATTTTTTTATTAATAGAATTTATCAAATCAATTTAATTTTAATTACAGATTATTAAATTGATATTGCCAAAATTTCCAGGATATCACATTCCTCTCCCCTTAAAAAAATTTCGTCCCCGAAATTTAAAAGCAAAGGTAATTTAATAATCTCATTTAAGATTTTAAATTAAACACAAGCATATATCAATCATATGCTAACAACCGAAGCAACCAATTTATCTAATCAAAGAAATTTAATTATCCAAACAAAATTCTGGATAAAATCTTCTTGAGTTTCCCCAAGTATATATATATATATATATATATATATATATATATATATATATATATATACCGAGATACTCTCTCTACAAAATCCAAACAATCAAAACCACAAAGCTACAGAGCTTCTATTCATCTAGATCAACAAAACTAGACAAGATATCAGACCACAGATGAGTCTGATTCAACAACCAAACCTTCCTGAACAGCTGGTTCCACAACCAAAGATAGCTCATACACGTACTCCCTCAGAGATACGTGAAACACATTAAATCCAATTATCCAACTGGCAATTCAACCCTTGAAAACCAGCACCAATCCAACCAAAACACAGAAGGGATCCAAACAAATCTCCGACTCCGGAATCCAAATTCTTTCGGACGATCCTGGGCTGCCTACACCCTTACTGATCAGCTCAACCTTCGCCTATGCCTCTAGAAACAAACAGAACCAAAAACAACCCAACCCAATGATCTCCTCAAGATCAACCCAGACCAAGATCACCAACTCTACTCTTCAAACCTTAGAAGAACAAACTCACTTCTTCTATTCGGAAAAGACAACACAGAAACACTCCCAAACTGCTTCCGCTGCTCAACTCTGATCTAGAATAGAAGAAAAATGCTGATGATGAACATGAGCAAAATCTGGACAACACATCCCAGAATATGGTTCAACAGATCCATAAAAGAAAACTCAGAAGTTCCACCAATCCCGAGCTGCTTCACCAAACTCTATCTCGAGAAACCATCCTTCTACTAGCTGCTCCACCGGTAGCGCTCCTGGAATCCGGTCGATAAGAAAACTCAATCTCCAGATGCAGACAAACCTCTGACTTCTCAGAAGACATCTAGAAAAGTCTCTGATAACACAAGAGAACCTCAAACAATCACAAGTCACTTTTGCAATCAACCCAGACCAATTTCCAAAGAAAACTGTTCTCTCTTTACCAAACAGAACAGCTTACACTTAACTAGCCACTCCACCGAAGAAACGGGTCCACTCCGCTGCTTCTGAACTCTACCTCAGAAAAACTGCTAAGCCAGAAGACCTCCTGTCAACACAGAATACTCCGAGCTGCACTGCTGACACCAAAGCCAAAGATTTCTTAATCCAAAGCCCTTCGAGAAACTCGGACCTCAATGCCAAACACAAACAACCAGCTGGACTCTGCCACATCACCGAAGCAGACATACTTCCTAAAACTTGTTCCAAAGAAACATCTTCGAAAACATCCATATTCATTACATCTCATCACGCAATTACTACTTCCTGAGGTATCAAAATACCATCACACGCTTCTTCCAACCAAAAGATCCAAACTCAACTTATCCAACTTCAAAAATAGACTCCGAACCTTAACAGGTTACCTTCAGAGACCGATGAAATCCTTTCATCACAGCAAAGCTCACTCGAGACGGTATTAGGTCAACAGTCTCGACAGATACATTTCCAACCTCAAACATTCAAACTCCAACCAATAGTAGTAGTCGTGTTACACACACCACTACCTTATCTACCTTTATAACCTATATTGGAAAACCCGAAATGGTAACCCAACAGATAGGTAGAATAAATATATTTATATATATATGTTTAAAATTACAAATATGCTCTCTCAAGATAGACACCACTCCAGAGCCTAGGTATTCACTCAACCTAACGCTCTGATACCAACTGTCACGACCCGTCTTCCACAAACCAGAAAGACGTATCATGAATTAAGAAAGAGATAGAAAGAGAAGAAAGAAGAAACAACAACAGAATCTCAACAGCGGAACGAATAAATTATATTAATAACAAAAGTATTACATAGATATACAGCAACTATCATAGTTACACAGATTATACATCTCATACTAGAGAGTGATAAACACCTGTCTAGTTATTACAACACAGTACACAACATCTCAAACAAATGACTCAGAGATACCAACACAGCGGAAACTAGATAACTACAACGCAGAAGCCTCCTGCTCCATTTGCTCCTCCACAATTCGTCAAGCTAACCTGAATCCCTTGGCTACTCGTAAAAATTTGAGTACCCAAGAGTTTAAGAAAAATAGAATTAAACTCCGGGTCAGACATGGGTCTGGTGTGAGTAACAGGTTAAAGTTGCTTAGCTTTCAAAAACCTTTAAAAAGAAAGGTATCACGTAAGACTTCCCACACATAAACATGGAAAAGTTTTTACCTTACGCTAACCAAAACATTTGATAGGAAATCCGATGATATTATAATAGTGTCTATGGTTTTCAAGTAAAATACAGAAATAGCTGGAATGCTTACATCTCACGTTCCAACATAGTTGGGCACAACTAATACGTACGACACTTATTGGATTTTGGATTCCATACAATGGCAGGGCTGCTGGGGTACCGTCCGTCACAGTCGTGGCCTAGATCACCGTACCGAGGAGTATGCCCGCTCCCCTGCAACACAAAGCCGGAACCATCCCTTACTAGACAGTCCCGAACAAGATAACTCCGGCAGTTGTCGCGAATCAACCGCCCACACAGCCGAATAAAAAGGGACTTCTAGACAGGGGAAAATCTCGTCCTACTTGGGCATGACCCACTTAGCCTTGCTGCACCTCCCCTGTTTTAGCCATTCCCGGTTGATGAGGCTTGAGGCTACGATTACCTTTAGAGAACACATCTCTTAGAATGCTCATCGTCCACCTGACGATATTCTGAAAGCATTTAATCCATACAAATTCGTTCCGGGTTCGAAAGAAACCGAAGACATCATCTCGTTACACTCATTTTGGAATCACCCTCAGAGTTAACGACGATAACCCTTGCACTCTGAATCTTATCTTCACTTGAGATTCACGACCTATCGTTAATTTGGATCGATGTGGTTTTCGGATATCCAAATATGGAAACCCGATCCCGGTCTCGCCGAATCCAAAACGCCATCTTTTAGGTCCAAGTTGTTTTAAGTTTTAAAACAATTCAATTCAAACTATCTATATACATACAGATAGATAATTCACATCATCACAAAAAGATAATCATCACCACAGATAATCCATATTTTCATTATCAGAAGATAATCCAAGTCATCATCATAATGCAACCAATGCATTCATATCACATATCATTACTAATCTCATATCTGAGATTCAAACCATTCAAGGAAATCTATATCATCCATATATAAACAAGGATTAATAATCACACCATATATAATTAATTTAAAATGAATTAAATTAATTACATCAACTCTAATTAATTTAAAGTAAATTAATTTAATTACCTCAATCTATAAATCCTGCTTATATAACCATTGATTACAAACAAATCAACTAATTAATTAACCACTAATTAATCATCCTTGATTTATTACCCTTGATTAATCATCCTTTAATTACATTCAAGTAATTAATTCAGAAATTAATTATTCTTAATTACATACAGTAATTAACCTCTAATTACTTCATTAATTAATTAATTATAATTAATTACATTAATCCTTAATTAATTACATTAATTAATTTACTTTAATCACTTATTATTGATTAATTAATCTTAACTAATTAATCTTAGTCACACCATTAATTATATTAATGATTCCTAAAAAAAAATTGCAGATTAAGCGAGGTTAAATATGGTCCCCTACCAGCTTTATTAATCATAGAAAAGGAAAAAAAACAAGAGCACACCACAAAGCACACAGGAAAAGGAAAAGTAAAAAAAGAACAGAAAACACATATCAAAACAGAAAAGAAAAAGAAACTACAAGGAGTAGCTAGGGTATCCAAGGTTCAAAGTGAATGTCAAGAAACTTGTATGGGCTAACCTTCAACCCCAACAGTATGTCATGCTTTATGATTGTCCAAAAAGCTTCTGTTATATATTAACTACATATGTTAGTTTATACTGATATATCATTAGTTTATATAATCTGTTGGATAATGTACTTGTATATGTATTTACGCATATATAGGTCTGCCTGCATTTTTATTTTATATATTGGGTGTTAAACTTATATATATTAGTATGTATATTTTATAGTTTGTGTGTATATATATAGTATATATATGAGTCAGTTGATGGTTATTTATATTAGTCTTAAAAGGTAATTATATATATATGTTTTGATCTCTAGATATTTGTGTAAGTTATATATATTCTGTCTATTTGAATATATGAGTTATAATATAATAGCTTATGTATGTTTAAAAGTATGTAAATTTTATATTAGTTTCTTTTACATAAGATATGTTTGTTTTTATTATATATGTTTTTATTTAAAACAATGATTTTTGAAATACATATATATTTAAATTTAAAATGTGTTTGAATTTAGAATATGATTTTATATATGTAAATAGTATATATAGTTATATATATATATAAGTTCACTTACACCATTTATCTTCATCAATTCAGTTTTGATTTGATTTCGTCAATTCCAAGCTTTCAGCTTTGCTCGTCAAATTCACGTTCAATCTTGCTTTGCTTTGGAATTCGTGCTTGGATTCGTAACTCATCTCATTCTCGTTCATCTCTAGCCTCGAAAGATGAGCAATCACTCACATTAACATTCTTATATTTATTAGATTTGATTTCATTTGAAACGGCAATTGAAATATGTTGCTAAATTGAACTATTAATTATTTTCCATATATGATATGCTAGTATCTGTAACTGTTCACCTGTGACATCTAACACCATGATCTGTTATTTATATTTCATCTATCATTGATGATATATGTATGTTATTGATATGTTATATTATATTAATAACTGTTCTCACTCTGCAAGTTCCCTGTTAGTATAGAATTGCCTATGTGTTAAAACGATACATACCCGAACGATTTTGTAGAATAGGAGAAAATCGTTATGGGTTGAAATGATAAATCCAAGCGATTTTTATTGACCATAAATATAGGATTGCGGATTAAAATGATATATACCCCTAGATATTTAAATTGTGGATTGAAATGATAAATATCCGTATCACTTGACCATATGGTAGAAAATTTATGTAGAGACACTGTTGGTCTATATATCTATATTTTAAGATGATATCTAGGATTTTGAAAAGAAATATATATGGTTTTATATAAATATTGATTTCAATATATAAATGTTATTTTATATATGTTTAAAATTTTAGATTTGTAAATTTTATGTTTTGGAAATTCTAAAGTTATAAGTTAGTTTTGAAATTTACTAATTTGAAGATTTTACTTATAACTTTACTATTTTAAAATATATAAAATAAGTTTTAATATAAAAATAAATTTAATAATAAGCTTTAATTTAATAAAATTTAATTTAATTATTATATATTATGTTTAAGTATTTATTTAAAAATTTATATTTTAAAAATAGATTTTTATATAATTTTAATAAATTACGGTTGGAAAGATAAATTTAAATATTTAATCGAGATTTTAAAGATATGATTTTATAACTTGATTTTTTATTGAAGTAATTAAATGAATATTTCTAGTTTAAATAAATTAAAGGAAATTATTAATTTAATTAAATGGTAATTTAAAGATTTATTTAAATGTTATTGGATTGACCAAGTGAATATGTCAATATTAAATAATGGTAAAGTTGAATTCGAAATTTATATATGAATTTATCAAAAAATGTAGTTATTGTAAATGTGTGAATATTTAAAGCTTTGAAATCTATTAAAATTGAATCGGTTTAAATTGTGGTTCAAATCTATTTTTGAAATCGATATAAAATGGTTTATTGAGGTTTGAATTGAAATGGAAGAACTGAGAGTTGATTTAAATGAGATTTTTGGAATTTGAATTGATTTGTGAATCTTGAGAAAATTATTTTATTATATAAAGAATTTTAATATATACATATATATATATATATATATTATTTTATAAGTTATTTTAGTATATATATACTATTTTTATATTTTAATTATTTTAATAATATAAACTATTTTAATATAAAATTATTTTAATATGCTATAATATAAACTATTTTTAATTTATAACTATTTTATTATATATAAATTATTTTAACATATAAACTATTTTAATATACTAATACTTTAATATAAACTATTTTAACTTATAATCATTTTTACATATAAACTATTTTATTTTATAAATTATCTTATTATATATATACTATTATTAATATCTAAACTGTTTAAGAGGAAAGTGTTATGATTTCAAATTATGTTTTCAAAGTGTTATGCTTTCCAAAGTATTATGATTATCAAAGTTATGTTTTCAAAGTGTTATGATTTCCAAAGTGTTATGGTTTCAAAGATTTATAAATCAGAAAGAGTTATAATTTTGGAAAGTACTATGATTTTTGGAAATGGATATATTTTAAGTGAATAATAATCTCGTACTGATGTGGTTTTGAAATGGATATGATATTTTGGATGTGGAAATGATATTTTGAAATGACCATGGTGTTATAATAATGTTTGGTCGTTAAAGAGACCGAGATCGGTTATTGTCATACTCTCTGCCAATACCGAAAACCACTTTAACAACCGTGTACGCGGTGGAGATTCCAGAATAAAGTAGGATGGTTGGCGACGATTCTATATGAGGTATATATATGGACCTGATTCCCATGAGTTAGCTTAAGTTTGCTTAACACAAGAGCAATTGACGGGCCAAGTGAGGTAGCTCCTCCGATCGGACACACTTCTTCGATACCATTCTATTACTTTGTGATTGATTGGGTGCGCCCTCTGATTTTTGGGAGTGTGGATCGAGTTAGGCGGTAACTGCTGCTATGCATTACCAACAGCCTGTAAGTGAATTGGTATATCTACCCTGGTAGTGCCTAGTTGTGCCGTGTCACCTACCATATCAAACCCACTACGAGTTTTTTTTATACCATACCTATGAGTGCCTTTTGACAACCTCCAGTACAGAGGAGATTACGGTACTATATAGACTATGGAAGTATATAAAATGTGTTAAGGGGGATATGGGTAATGCTTTAACGCTATTTTAATACTTTTACTTTACTATAGATATCATATAATAGCGTATTGTACTACATAATAGATAGTTCCACGGATCCTTAGAGGATGGGTATCCGAAACATCCTTTGAGTTACTTGTATTTCAGTTGATATTTCACTTGAGTTGGATTTATTGATATAAGAATGTTAATCCTGACTCGAATGTTTTGTGTTTTGCTTTATGTTCGGGTCAGACTGAGTGTCACAGCATTTGAGACTCACCTTTGGAGTTGGAGCTTTGCTTGAAGATCCATCTACATCTATTCAGCTTTCAGTTATTTGGTTGACTCCAGTGATATATTCAGATTTTGTTATTTGACTATTGTATTGAGACTTCTGTGTATTCGAGACTTCTATTGTATCTTGTTTTAACTTTGTAATATACATAGTAGCTTCATGAACTACTATTTATTTGTTTCCACTGCTTATTGTTATATTACTCTGTGTCTGTGATTATATGATTGATTTTATTTACTATACATGCTGAGTTTTACCAAATATAAATTAACAATCTGGTATTTTGAGCAATTTAAGTCCGACATGTGCAGATGCGTATAACACGAAATACCGGGATGTTACATGTGGTATCAGAGCTCTAGTTTTAAGCAAAACTTATCATATAGAGTAAATTTAATTACAGAATCACTTTCGTTCGTGCTTGAATTGGAAAATTGTAACGACCCAGAATTTTTAGAAATTAAAATTTGAATATTTAATTAATTTTAAATATTAATAAGTGAATTTATAAGTCAAATAAATTTTATTTTGAATTATTGGAATTTAATTGGATAATTAAATCGATAATTTGATACGTTAAATTATGGAAATAATTGAAAATGGAGTTAGATATGATTGAAAATGATTTGTAAAAATTTATTTTATCATATGGGAGTTAGAATGATATTTTAGCACTTTTAAAATCGAATTAAAAGTTAATTTGTGAAAATTGAATATTTTAATATTAAAATCGACTAGTGAAAATAGCCAATTTTTGAACAGTCTCAGAATTGAACGAAACCAGTTCCATTGGATCCGTAATAGTTAGTTATTATCGGATTTCAATTTTTGTGTCAATCGGAGCTATCGTTTGATCGTGGCAGCTCGAAACGCATCGATTTATTTTTAATTTAAATTTGACGAGTGAAAATAGCCATTTTCCAAAAAGTCTCGGATTTCGACGAAACCAGTTTCATCGGATCCGTAATGTGATATTATTGTAAGGTTTCAAATTTCGTGTCAATTGGATTGACCGTTTGTCCTGTACAAATTAAAACGCCTAGAAATCGACTTAAATCGGTTTAATTTAAATTGAGCGTTTATAGCCATAACTCGCACAGATGTCCGAATTAGCTTTCGAAACCTGTTCCATTGTGTCCGAAACGCGGGGTAAACCTTAGAAACGTTGGTTTCGGCGCGTAAATCGGAGTTCGGAATTTCCGGAATGAATAGTGTTTGATTTTTTTCCTATAAATACCCCTTTAATCCAAAAAAAAAAAAAAAATGAAAACCAAAACCCTAAACGTGTAGCCGCCACCCCCCTAACTGATGGCCAGAAATTCGTTTTGATTCTCCTCCATTATCTCCAAATCCATGCATCGATTGCAAAATCTTTCAACTAACAAATTGAAGAGGACGTCAAGCTCTATAATATCAACGGTCATGATCTGAAAAGACTTCACGGATCAACGGCAAAATGACGATGAAGTCAGCGACTTGCGCACGCAACACGAGGAGGAGGGGACAACCGAGTTCTATGGCCTTCAGGCCGAGCATGGACGTGGGTGAGGCGCTCCTATTGGCGTTCTCTGATCGAATTTTAATCAAGTATTGAAGTTGCAAAATCCAACCCTAATATCTCTAAATGGGTTCGGCTTCAACTCAGGGGAACGCGCGCGTGAACGAAGGGTTGGGGAGAAAGGGAAGTGCGGCTGTGATGGAATGGTCAGGGATCTAACGGCCTATGTTTGATTAGGTTAAAAATTATATATTTAAGTTGTAATTTATGTTATATAAAATTCGTGTAAGTTTAAAAATTCATAACTTTTTCGTACGAGGTCGAAAACGCGCGAAACCAGTTGCGTTGGAATCGTATGGACGAGCACTACGCGATGGAGTTGGTTTGGAGTCGTTTGGAGTTAGTGAGAATTTTGGGTAAAATTAAACGCGCGTTTAATTTTATTCGAAATAAATCGCTAAAACGGAAAATAAAATCAAGGTGAGAACTTCTCACTCAATCGAATCAGTTTCGATTTTATTTTAAATAGTTAGATTTAAAATATTTGAATGCATGTTTGAATGTTGATTGTTATCTATTGATTGTTAAAATAGACATTATACGCCGTTAGTAAGCGGATGTTATTTAATAAAAACATATACCGCGAATATTTCATAAACAGTGAAATTGGTATTATATATAATATCAATATATATATATATATATATATATATATATATATATTGGCATATGTATATATTGCAGTTGTTGATTTCCCGCATTTTTTGTTTAGCGGATGAGACCCTATTGCGCCGTTATTAAGCGGATAATATTTAATAAGAACATATACCGCGATAATTTCGTACTGGAGCGAAATTGGTATTGTGCTAATGTTTGTGGATGCAGGAAAACAGGTTGGAGGGATCCAACTGGATTCCTCAACAGTATTTATTTGATTATGGATATTTTGATATTCATTGATTTTCATATTGATATATGATATCGTTGTAGTCGTGATTGACTATTTGGTGTGTAGCATCATTGGACCCAGATTTTGGGATTTTAAAAGGATTTCTAAAGTGATTGTGAAAATATACATTTTATAAATAATTTTTGGAATTGATCCGTTTTAAATAAATAAACGATATAATTTTTAATGTTATAAAAATTATGGTTTTTGAGAAATATGGTAAAAGGCTGATTTTTAGAAATATGGGTTAATGATTTTTATAAAATAGTTTAAATTGGGTTTTTGAATTTATTATAAAAAGTTGAAATTATAGGATTTACAAAATTTGATTATTTTATAATTCAAGAAAATGATGAAATTCTAAAGGAGTTTAAAGATGTTTTTAAAGAATAATATAAATTGATTTATATTAAAGGATTTATAAATTGATATTTATAAATTAAAACATTTGAATTATAAAACGAGTTTTTATAAGTGTTTGAATGAAGTGTAAATGAATTTCATAAATGAATGAAATTTATAGAATTATAAATGGAGAAGTTATAAATGAGATTTATAAATAGTAAGATTTATAAATTTATAAAGTTATTAAAGAATGGTTTTGGATAAATCATCGAATCTTATAAGTTATAAGATTTATAATTATGAAGTTCAAAGGAACGATTTTTGTAAAGTAATTGTTTTATAAGTATTTGACTTATAATATGAACCGTTGTTTTATAATTGAGTTATAAATCGAATAGGTTAATAAAGGAATTTATAAAAGGAAGTTGTTATAAATAAATAGAAATGGTATTTATAAAACGTTGTTTTATAAATTCACAAACGACTTATTTTGATAAGTAAATTGTTATGATTTATTTATGGAGTTATATTCACGTTTTGACTGTGAATAATCCTTTGAAATAAAATGTATAAAAGGATGAAAATTTGTTAACGAAGTATATTCACGTTTTTGAATAGTGAATAAGATGTTAAAGAAAATGTTTAGAATGTGATATTTTAAATGGAATTAAAACGATCTAACGATGCTTTAAATGTATTGAGATTCGAAACCATAGATTTCAACATCTATTGTTGAAATAGACGTTTTCGAGAAATAGAAGGAAATGGTGGACTATAACACTGTTGTTATAGTAAATGATTTCCGAAAGGAAATGTTTTGTATAGTATTGGGATTTATATATCTATTTTAATTTCGAATCCCTATACTAGTGATTTTGGGTTGTCGTAACGATGTTTTACGTAACATTCGTTTTGGGCCAAATAAATATGTTTAAGAGAATGATTTCCTTAAAAGAATGAAATATATACTTAATTTCGATTGAAGTATATTGAATATTTTCCAAGTGTTGAAAATAAATAAAAATTGTGAAATACTTATGAATAAATAAGTAAGGAATTGTTTTCCAATATAAAGTGAATATTTTAAGAACTTATCTTTTTGAAGATAAATTGAAAAGAAAATTGAAATGAATAATTGAAATCGAATATTCATTGATATCTTGGAATTATAAATTCGCTAAGGAATTTATAAAAGAAAGTGAAATTGGTTTAAAAATAAATATTGATTTATTTTTGAAGTATTGAAATTTAATATCTAGTGAAGATATTTTGGAAAATAAATAATTTGGAAAATTATTTGGAAACTGGTGATGTGTGCATATCCATTGATAGTTCAATAACCGACTATCAATATTTCCCTTTGAATGGGTAATTGATGTGATTTGTTTGAATGTGAATGCTACACTTATTTTTAAATAAGCGCTCACTATTCGGGTTAACCGGGAAAGGACCATGGGGTCGTATAACCCATTCCGAATATGTGATACGTCGTTAGGAATCGCATTGAAGATCGGTGTTGAAGACCCGGTATTTGCGAGAACGATAGGATGACCTGTCGATTGACTCTGCACCGAGTAGCTACGGTATTGAGTTCTCCATATGTGATGGGAAATCCGATCAGGATTGTGAATATCCGGATTGCAAGGACTTCTTTGTAAGTGCCTTCGGTTTTGTTCGAGCCCGGAACAGACTTGTATGGATTGTATGTCTGACATTACAAGTTGAGATATAAAGCCGATTTCTTTCAAATATATTTCTGTTGGTGGCGGAGAATTTATTCTTTTATCTTAACACCCTTCTCTGAGACGTACGTGCTCAGAGGTTATATAGTTGAATGTTATCAGCGATATATTCCCAATTTGGTAATGTGACATGCTTAGTGATGCTGAAATGATCATTGTGTTGATTATTTGTGATAGGATCGTTTATTTGATCGTCTATCCTTGTGATCATTGTGTTGATCATTTGTTGATCCAAAGCATGGCTTTTGTATAAAGTATGTTTTTGTGGACGTGACTTCGTCGAGCCTCACACCCCGTGAATGGTCGAAACAGGAAAGATGCAGCAAGGTTATGAGGGGTAGCGCCCTTTAGGATGTGTCCATTTCCTTCTGGAAAAGGGTGGTATCATGGTATGGAGCCCAGATACTTACTCATGTTGAAAACACTTTGTTATGATTGTGTGAATTGATTACGAGCGCTCGGTGAAAGGTCCCAAAGGACCGGGGGATGGCATATTCGGTCAGTTGTTACTCAGTTAGGGGTAACCCGGCCTTGTGTTGGTAGAGATCCGGTTTGGTTCTCGGGGATGTCCATCCAGAGGCATTCTCATGTGGCAATGGGAAGTTCCTTGGCCTGCCATTTGTTGGAAATCCAAAGAAACAATACGAAACTTGTACGGTATTAGTTGTAGAACCTATCATTCACTTATGGTGTCGCAACACTGTTTGGATGGTAGCTATAGTAGGCATACGATAATGGTCGTATGTTGGCTAAGATTTATATTCTACTTTCGAAATGAATTTTTCCTACACTATACACTAATAATAATATCAAATGTTATTTTAAATGCGTATCAAGCATCTTTGACTATCATAAGGAGAAATCTCCTCCGATTCTGCGTTTGCATTGTGTGTGTGTGCGGGAGGCCTTATGGTAGTCTCATTTTTAAAAGCATTGCGAATTGAATTTAAAAATATTCCTCTATTTTGATTTTAAAGATAAATAAACTGTTTTGAGTTCTCACACCAGTCACATGACTGACTTGGAGTTTATTGTTTTCCTTCCTAAACTCTGGGTGCCCACCAATTTTCACACGGGCAGTCAAGAGTTAAGGTTTATCAGGATATTCTGGATATTCTGGAGTTGCTGGAGGCAAGCTGGATGGCATGGCGTATTACTAGTTTATATAGTATTTCTTTTTCCGCTGCACTATTTGTTGTTGTTGTACACTCTGATGATATGATGTAATGTAATGTGATGTAATGTAATAACTGATATAGTTCTTTGTTTAAAGATTATTCATTTATTAATATATGTTGTTCCGCTGCGAATTGTGAGATTCTGATGTTGTTCTTGTTTTCTGTTCCGTCCTATTTTTTTCTGTTTTCTTTTCCCTCCATCTTCTACCTTATCTATTATCTTCTCTTCTTCTCTTCTTTTCTACTTTTTCTTTTCCTAAATTCTTTTTAAAACCCATAACTATTCGGTTTTTCAGCAACGAAAATCCGCAAGCGTTACATTTGGTATCAAATGTAACGAGACGGATTTTGCCCGCTCGAAAATCGACATCCATACTTCATATCGTATTCGAATGCCATAGATTCGACCGTTCAATTCCGATTCGCCGGAGCTTATAACAATCATTAAGTAAACAACACAGCGGAATAAAAGAATAATACATTGATATACAGCTTTGATACAATATCTGATACAACAGATGATCCAATAGATATCAATATACATCAGAGATATGATACAATAGGATAGCAGCGGAAAGAAAATAGATAACATCTAGCATACAGAACAAATAACTCTGAGATGATCTTCAAGGAAGAACTCCGAAAATAACTGCAACTCCATTTCCAAGAATCAATCCAGCAATAACTCGAACTTCCCATAACGAGGCCCAATAGCTTAGCAAGACTGGTGTGAGCAACAAAAACAGTTTATCTTTTAAAACATTCAACAAAAGATTTTCAAAGTCAACTCGCAATGCTTTTTAAAAATGAGACTACCATAAGGCCTCCCGCACACACACACAATGCAAACGCAGAATCGGAGGAGAGATGTAAAGACCCGTAAATCCGTACTCCTTGAATAGACACTAATCTCCTTTGTTTAATTCAAGATGAACGAAAATACGAACCCTTAGGGGTTTTAAGAAAAGTTTAAGAAAAGAAGAAGAGAGAAAAAGAAGAAAGAAGAAGAAAATAGATAATAGAGGGAAGAGAAAACATAAGATAGAAAATTTAGATAGGGAAAAGAAGATAGAAAATTTTAATTTTTAAAATAGAAGAAAAAGAGAATAGAGGAAAAAGAAAAACAGAAGAAAATAGGACGGAACAGAAAACAACAGAACAATAACAGAATCTCACAATTCGCAGCGGAACAACATATAATAATAAATGAATAATCTTTAAACAAAGAACTATATCAGTTATTACATTTTATACATTTCATTACATCATATCATCAGAGTGTACAACATCAAACAACAACAACAGTGCAGCGGAAAAAGAAATACTATATAAACTAGTAATACGCCATGCCATCCAGCTTGCCTTCGTTCTGTTCTATGTTCTTTTCTCTATTTTCCTTTTCCCTATCTTTCTCTATTCTCTTTTCCTTCTATTTTAAAATTTTCTATCTTCTGTTTTTTCTTTTCTCTCTATTTTCTACCTTCTTATCTCTTCTTCTTTCTTTTCCTTTTCTTTTCTTCTTTCTTAAACCCATAACATTTCGGTTTTTCGGCAACGAAAATCCACAAGCGTTACATCTGGTATCAGAGCATATGGTTAAGCGACAACCATGGTTCTGTTGGGTATTACTCATTAGAGATAGAGTCAGCAGTACTCTAGAATGAGTTTGAGTGTAATAATAGCTATGAGAGCGTATTTGTTAGTGAATATGAAATTGTTTTATATTGTGATGATTGGTTTATTGAGTGGCATATGAACTTTCGTCAGCGTGGTCCGCAAGACTATGCCGAAGGGGTTTCTAAACACTTGAATAGAACAATTCGACACAATATTGTCTAAATTGGGTAAATGAAATAATTTTACCTTGATTATATTTTATATATAAAGGAATAATTTTTCAAAATTATTTAAGTGTATCTAAGTTGATTGTTTAGATGTTTGAATAATCTAAATTGAAGAATAATTGTATAAGTGAAAAGAATTATAAGAGTTAAATTATAATTAAAGTGATTTACAATTGCGAATAAACTTATATATATAAGAAGTGAAACTATATGAATATATTTATGAATATAAGTTGTAAATAAAAATGAATTTAAAGTTAAATGGAAATTTACTTTAGAAATGAAATATAACTTAAGAGAGGTTGAATAAAAAATTGATTTTCGTATCAAAGTAAATAATCAAATGGATTAAATAAATGTGAACTTAAGTTATGTAAATGAAATTCAACTTTTGTAATTGAATTGAATGAATGGATTGAATATTAATCAATTGAATGTAAATTTAGTTGATAGAAATAATGAATGTAAGTGTAAATTCATTAAAATCTAATGTTATTAGAAAGTTGAATAATTGAATGAAAATCAATTAAATTAAACCAATTGTAAGCAAAGGAATTGGGTTGTAATTAATAAACATTGATTGTTATATGATTGTTAGATTGATTGTATATAATTCATTAAGTGTTAATGAAATGGAAAGCTAAAGTAAATAAATGTGAATAGAATAGAATTTGAATTGGAAGTGAACCAACTTGAATATGAATTAGTGAATATAAGCAAATTGAAGATGAATGTTAATAAGAACATCCACTGTTAATGAATCAAATGTGATTAAATTAAAAACCCAATTCATTGAATATTAATGAAAATATGAATGAATATTTATTGGTTATGGATGATAGTAGGTTGATGTTTGCATTTGTTGCTTTAGTTGCATTTGCTATGTTGACATGTATAGTTATTACGTTGCTATATGTTGTATATCGATACTATTATCTATATGCATGATTCTCATGTTGTTTGTTGAGTGATTAGTAGGTGCGGATCGCGTTTGCTTCGCATTTGGAGCTCGCTTTCGCGCTATATTAGCCGTATATGCTTGCTAATAAAATATAAGGTACATATCTCGGATTAAATACCGTACTTTTACATTTTTTTCCCTTCGGGATGCCTCATTACTTGATGAGATGTATATTTGTGATATATATACTGTCATTTTTTTTTCGGATCGAGCCGCGCAAAGGAGACTATGGCGAATTTTTCCGAAAATTTAAGGCGTTAGAAAAAATTTGAGAAAATTGGGAAATTTTTTGAAAACTTTAACTTTGATTTGAAATTGAAAGTTAAATGATATAGTTTGTTTTTGAAAAAGATAACTAAGTATGATTTGAAAACTTAGTAAAGTATTATAAGAAGTTTAACTATGAATTATGGAAAATTAATAGATTCTGTAACTTTTCTTACTTGTAATTTCGAGGACGAAATTCTTTTAAGGGGGGAAGATTGTAACGACCCAGAATTTTTAGAAATTAAAATTTGAATATTTAATTAATTTTAAATATTAATAAGTGAATTTATAAGTCAAATAAATTTTATTTTGAATTATTGGAATTTAATTGGATAATTAAATCGATAATTTGATACGTTAAATTATGGAAATAATTGAAAATGGAGTTAGATATGATTGAAAATGATTTGTAAAAATTTATTTTATCATATGGGAGTTAGAATGATATTTTAGCACTTTTAAAATCGAATTAAAAGTTAATTTGTGAAAATTGAATATTTTAATATTAAAATCGACTAGTGAAAATAGCCAATTTTTGAACAGTCTCAGAATTGAACGAAACCAGTTCCATTGGATCCGTAATAGTTAGTTATTATCGGATTTCAATTTTTGTGTCAATCGGAGCTATCGTTTGATCGTGGCAGCTCGAAACGCATCGATTTATTTTTAATTTAAATTTGACGAGTGAAAATAGCCATTTTCCAAAAAGTCTCGGATTTCGACGAAACCAGTTTCATCGGATCCGTAATGTGATATTATTGTAAGGTTTCAAATTTCGTGTCAATTGGATTGACCGTTTGTCCTGTACAAATTAAAACGCCTAGAAATCGACTTAAATCGGTTTAATTTAAATTGAGCGTTTATAGCCATAACTCGCACAGATGTCCGAATTAGCTTTCGAAACCTGTTCCATTGTGTCCGAAACGCGGGGTAAACCTTAGAAACGTTGGTTTCGGCGCGTAAATCGGAGTTCGGAATTTCCGGAATGAATAGTGTTTGATTTTTTTCCTATAAATACCCCTTTAATCCAAAAAAAAAAAAAAATGAAAACCAAAACCCTAAACGTGTAGCCGCCACCCCCCCTAACTGATGGCCAGAAATTCGTTTTGATTCTCCTCCATTATCTCCAAATCCATGCATCGATTGCAAAATCTTTCAACTAACAAATTGAAGAGGACGTCAAGCTCTATAATATCAACGGTCATGATCTGAAAAGACTTCACGGATCAACGGCAAAATAACGATGAAGTCAGCGACTTGCGCACGCAACACGAGGAGGAGGGGACAACCGAGTTCTATGGCCTTCAGGCCGAGCATGGACGTGGGTGAGGCGCTCCTATTGGCGTTCTCTGATCGAATTTTAATCAAGTATTGAAGTTGCAAAATCCAACCCTAATATCTCTAAATGGGTTCGGCTTCAACTCAGGGGAACGCGCGCGTGAACGAAGGGTTGGGGAGAAAGGGAAGTGCGGCTGTGATGGAATGGTCAGGGATCTAACGGCCTATGTTTGATTAGGTTAAAAATTATATATTTAAGTTGTAATTTATGTTATATAAAATTCGTGTAAGTTTAAAAATTCATAACTTTTTCGTACGAGGTCGAAAACGCGCGAAACCAGTTGCGTTGGAATCGTATGGACGAGCACTACGCGATGGAGTTGGTTTGGAGTCGTTTGGAGTTAGTGAGAATTTTGGGTAAAATTAAACGCGCGTTTAATTTTATTCGAAATAAATCGCTAAAACGGAAAATAAAATCAAGGTGAGAACTTCTCACTCAATCGAATCAGTTTCGATTTTATTTTAAATAGTTAGATTTAAAATATTTGAATGCATGTTTGAATGTTGATTGTTATCTATTGATTGTTAAAATAGACATTATACGCCGTTAGTAAGCGGATGTTATTTAATAAAAACATATACCGCGAATATTTCATAAACAGTGAAATTGGTATTATATATAATATCAATATATATATATATATATATATTGGCATATGTATATATTGCAGTTGTTGATTTCCCGCATTTTTTGTTTAGTGGATGAGACCCTATTGCGCCGTTATTAAGCGGATAATATTTAATAAGAACATATACCGCGATAATTTCGTACTGGAGCGAAATTGGTATTGTGCTAATGTTTGTGGATGCAGGAAAACAGGTTGGAGGGATCCAACTGGATTCCTCAACAGTATTTATTTGATTATGGATATTTTGATATTCATTGATTTTCATATTGATATATGATATCGTTGTAGTCGTGATTGACTATTTGGTGTGTAGCATCATTGGACCCAGATTTTGGGATTTTAAAAGGATTTCTAAAGTGATTGTGAAAATATACATTTTATAAATAATTTTTGGAATTGATCCGTTTTAAATAAATAAACGATATAATTTTTAATGTTATAAAAATTATGGTTTTTGAGAAATATGGTAAAAGGCTGATTTTTAGAAATATGGGTTAATGATTTTTATAAAATAGTTTAAATTGGGTTTTTGAATTTATTATAAAAAGTTGAAATTATAGGATTTACAAAATTTGATTATTTTATAATTCAAGAAAATGATGAAATTCTAAAGGAGTTTAAAGATGTTTTTAAAGAATAATATAAATTGATTTATATTAAAGGATTTATAAATTGATATTTATAAATTAAAACATTTGAATTATAAAACGAGTTTTTATAAGTGTTTGAATGAAGTGTAAATGAATTTCATAAATGAATGAAATTTATAGAATTATAAATGGAGAAGTTATAAATGAGATTTATAAATAGTAAGATTTATAAATTTATAAAGTTATTAAAGAATGGTTTTGGATAAATCATCGAATCTTATAAGTTATAAGATTTATAATTATGAAGTTCAAAGGAACGATTTTTGTAAAGTAATTGTTTTATAAGTATTTGACTAATAATATGAACCGTTGTTTTATAATTGAGTTATAAATCGAATAGGTTAATAAAGGAATTTATAAAAGGAAGTTGTTATAAATAAATAGAAATGGAATTTATAAAACGTTGTTTTATAAATTCACAAACGACTTATTTTGATAAGTAAATTGTTATGATTTATTTATGGAGTTATATTCACGTTTTGACTGTGAATAATCCTTTGAAATAAAATGTATAAAAGGATGAAAATTTGTTAACGAAGTATATTCACGTTTTTGAATAGTGAATAAGATGTTAAAGAAAATGTTTAGAATGTGATATTTTAAATGGAATTAAAACGATCTAACGATGCTTTAAATGTATTGAGATTCGAAACCATAGATTTCAACATCTATTGTTGAAATAGACGTTTTCGAGAAATAGAAGGAAATGGTGGACTATAACACTGTTGTTATAGTAAATGATTTCCGAAAGGAAATGTTTTGTATAGTATTGGGATTTATATATCTATTTTAATTTCGAATCCCTATACTAGTGATTTTGGGTTGTCGTAACGATGTTTTACGTAACATTCGTTTTGGGCCAAATAAATATGTTTAAGAGAATGATTTCCTTAAAGAATGAAATATATACTTAATTTCGATTGAAGTATATTGAATATTTTCCAAGTGTTGAAAATAAATAAAAATTGTGAATTACTTATGAATAAATAAGTAAGGAATTGTTTTCCAATATAAAGTGAATATTTTAAGAACTTATCTTTTTGAAGATAAATTGAAAAGAAAATTGAAATGAATAATTGAAATCGAATATTCATTGATATCTTGGAATTATAAATTCGCTAAGGAATTTATAAAAGAAAGTGAAATTGGTTTAAAAATAAATATTGATTTATTTTTGAAGTATTGAAATTTAATATCTAGTGAAGATATTTTGGAAAATAAATAATTTGGAAAATTATTTGGAAACTGGTGATGTGTGCATATCCATTGATAGTTCAATAACCGACTATCAATATTTCCCTTTGAATGGGTAATTGATGTGATTTGTTTGAATGTGAATGCTACACTTATTTTTAAATAAGCGCTCACTATTCGGGTTAACCGGGAAAGGACCATGGGGTCGTATAACCCATTCCGAATATGTGATACGTCGTTAGGAATCGCATTGAAGATCGGTGTTGAAGACCCGGTATTTGCGAGAACGATAGGATGACCTGTCGATTGACTCTGCACCGAGTAGCTACGGTATTGAGTTCTCCATATGTGATGGGAAATCCGATCAGGATTGTGAATATCCAGATTGCAAGGACTTCTTTGTAAGTGCCTTCGGTTTTGTTCGAGTCCGGAACAGACTTGTATGGATTGTATGTCTGACATTACAAGTTGAGATATAAAGCCGATTTCTTTCAAATATATTTCTGTTGGTGGCGGAGAATTTATTCTTTTAGCTTAACACCCTTCTCTAAGACGTACGTGCTCAGAGGTTATATAGTTGAATGTTATCAGCGATATATTCCCAATTTGGTAATGTGACATGCTGAGTGATGCTGAAATGATCATTGTGTTGATTATTTGTGATAGGATCGTTTATTTGATCGTCTATCCTTGTGATCATTATGTTGATCATTTGTTGACCCAAAGCATGGCTTTTGTATAAAGTATGTTTTTGTGGACGTGACTTCGTCGAGCCTCACACCTCGTGAATGGTCAAAACAGGAAAGATGCAGCAAGGTTATGAGGGGTAGCGCCCTTTAGGATGTGTCCATTTCCTTCTGGAAAAGGGTGGTATCATGGTATGGAGCTCAGATACTTACTCATGTTGAAAACACTTTGTTATGATTGTGTGAATTGATTACGAGCGCTCGGTGAAAGGTCCCAAAGGACCGGGGGATGGCATATTCGGTCAGTTGTTACTCAGTTAGGGGTAACCCGGCCTTGTGTTGGTAGAGATCCGGTTTGGTTCTCGGGGATGTCCATCCAGAGGCATTCTCATGTGGCAATGGGAAGTTCCTTGGCCTGACCATTTGTTGGAAATCCAAAGAAACAATACGAAACTTGTACGGTATTAGTTGTAGAACCTATCATTCACTTATGGTGTCGCAACACTGTTTGGATGGTAGCTATAGTAGGCATACGATAATGGTCGTATGTTGGCTAAGATTTATATTCTACTTTCGAAATGAATTTTTCCTACACTATACACTAATAATAATATCAAATGTTATTTTAAATGCGTATCAAGCATCTTTGACTATCATAAGGAGAAATCTCCTCCGATTCTGCGTTTGCATTGTGTGTGTGTGCGGGAGGCCTTATGGTAGTCTCATTTTTAAAAGCATTGCGAATTGAATTTAAAAATATTCCTCTATTTTGATTTTAAAGATAAATAAACTGTTTTGAGTTCTCACACCAGTCACATGACTGACTTGGAGTTTATTGTTTTCCTTCCTAAACTCTGGGTGCCCACCAATTTTCACACGGGCAGTCAAGAGTTAAGGTTTATCAGGATATTCTGGATATTCTGGAGTTGCTGGAGGCAAGCTGGATGGCATGGCGTATTACTAGTTTATATAGTATTTCTTTTTCCGCTGCACTATTTGTTGTTGTTGTACACTCTGATGATATGATGTAATGTAATGTGATGTAATGTAATAACTGATATAGTTCTTTGTTTAAAGATTATTCATTTATTAATATATGTTGTTCCGCTGCGAATTGTGAGATTCTGATGTTGTTCTTGTTTTCTGTTCCGTCCTATTTTTTTCTGTTTTCTTTTCCCTCCATCTTCTACCTTATCTATTATCTTCTCTTCTTCTCTTCTTTTCTACTTTTTCTTTTCCTAAATTCTTTTTAAAACCCATAACTATTCGGTTTTTCGGCAACGAAAAATCGAAGCGTTACATCATTCAAAAATTCCGATTTAACTATTTTATAAAATCATTAGCATCATATTCTCAAAAATCAGTTTTTAACTATATTCTTTCTTCTCTCCCTTTGTTCTGAAATCCATTCTTGTCTCTCCCTAATCGTGCTTTTCTTGGTTCTGGAGTATCCCATAACTCCACTGTGGTTGATTTTTATAACGAATCGGCGGTCCCGCCAATCCTCGAATGATTTCTAAAGGGTGAAACTCCTTTACAATAGGCATTGATTCACCGGAGATTTCTGTGTCCTCGGTTTAGATGCTGCTATCTTTTTTTCCCGAATGTTTCTCTAGTAAACGACCAAGGTAATCCTCTTGTGATCAGATGTCAATTTGCCTTAGAATTCTGCATTGATCTTATTCTTGAAATCTCAGTTGACCCGGTTAAGGTCATCCGCGTTTAACATAAGTATATCCATCCTTTCTCTTTTGCTATTTAATCATTTTATCTTCATATTGAGCTTATCTTCTTGTTAGATTCTCTTTGATTAGGGTTCCTCTAGATTTGGATCTCTATCTTTGTTTTGAAATCCATTTTCTTGTATCATCGAGTGAGGGAGTGTATTTGTAATTAACATAAAAATATTTTATATTGTGTTGTTTGAGTTGTTAAGGTTAATTTGGGGTTTCGATTAATTTGTCTGATCAACGCTATCGATAAGAATTCCAAAATACTTGAACAGAGCAAACTGACAATATTGTTTTCAAATTTGGTTTTAAAATTTTAGGGTATATTATTTAAAAGTATTTTTGAATACAAATTGTTTCCAAAGAATTTAAATTTTTTAAATCAGTGGTCTTCTCTTTTGTTATTGGAATATAATTTCGGTGATGACTGCAGCATCATCAACATTCATTTTCGAGTTTCAGAGTAGAGAGATCACTTAGTAGTTTTGCTACACTTTTGTTTTGGAAAATAAATTTGATTTGAATTTCTTAAGTATGAATTGATGTATAATATATATAGGCATATGTTTATAGATTTGATTTAATATATATGTATACATTTATCTCTAAATGGTTTGAAGTAAACATGAAATTTAACTCTTAAATTTTTATTAAGGGATGATTTCAATTATAACTTGAATAAATATTTAAACTTGAAATAATAGAATTAGAAAATTTTTACTTCTATAATACTCATTTACATTCCAACATATATAACTTACCTAAATTATTCAGAAGTTAACTATGTAATTGAATAGTATACATTATAAAATGATATTAGAGGAATTTATAAATAAATTTGAATGGTTATAATAAGTGTCAATACACTTAATTTATGATTATAGAAATTGTAAATTGAGATATATTGAATAATAAGATAATGAATAAATATAAATTTAGGGACAGTTAAGATTGAATTATAAGTGGAATTAACTTAAGTGAAATCAAATGGATTAAACCAAATTATTGAATATTAATTTGTTTAAAATTGAAATTTATATGGTTTTAAATTAATTATTTTTTTCAGTTTATTTTTCTTTCTAGTTGTTTCTATTCTCCTACCTCCTTTCTTTTCGGGGATAAAAAATTTTGAGTGGGGGAGAGTGTAACGATCCGTAAATTTTAACTGTTTTAATAATGTAATTAACTGAAATTTGTGAAATTTTAAATAATTAAATTTGGAAATAGAAATTTGATATTTGGAATATGTCTATTTAAACATAGAAAATGGTAAATTTTCATTAGAAAATATGCCAGTTTATTTTATTGTGAAATTTTGTTTAAATTTAAATCAGTTAATATTAGATGATAATAAAATATTTCTTAAACCTGAATATTTTTCACACAATAAATTCGTAAATCATCTTCTAAGTGATATGTCATATTTCGTTTCATCAAATTTAGACTGATATTGCTTCGTTTATCTTAATTCCGACGTTTAGCAGCATTTTTAGTACCGAATATCGACTTTTGTTAGGATGATCGTACTATTGATATCTGTATACCATTTTGATCGTCTTATCGTGTTGATATTTGTGGTAAATTTACTCCTGTGTTTCGAAGTCCGATACGTTGCAAAGTCTGTATAATGTTTAGTCGTACCGGCTCTGCATTCAAGCTCTTGGTTTCCTACGTCTCTTCATTTTCCACCGTGTAATACCAACAACCTTCAGCATTTATTATATTTATCAATTCAAACTGCAGCTTTTGTTATTCCACCTTTTCAAAAAAAATCTGGTTTGTCATATATTTTCAGTCTCTTCCTTTCAATATTTCATGCTGTCATTTTTATGAAAAGAAATTCTATACGTAAAGCTCTGTTCATCATTTCCTTGTAGCTCATTTAACATCCCTCCTCTTTTCTTTAGCATGCGTGCCTGATCCCTCACCTTCTCCTTCATGCTCGCCTACAAATACCCATATTTCCTCCACACATACTCGGCATGCCTCCCATCTTCTCCTTCGGCCACAACAACCCCAACCATCAACTGACCAAGCCCCTCTGACCAAAACAATGGCCGCAATGCCATCACCACCCACCAACAACTTCACACATCCCAGCATACTCCCCAACCTCTCCCTTAATCTCTCCTACCAGCCGAGCCTCCATCATCCTCCAAACATCACCGTGCTCGCCACCAACCCCGCTCCCGCAGCACACCACCCGCTCCTCCACCCGCCACGATGTTTTCCTCTCCACCTCGCTTTTTTCCCGAGCCCGAGCCACCTCTGGTCGTGTCTCCTTCGGCCTTCAGTAGCTTGCAGCTATTCATATTGATGTATGCGTGTATATGTATATATATACAAATATACTCTGAAAGGTAAAAATGTTGGTGAAATATTGATTTTACTGTATAATTTTTGTTACGTGTATATGCTATTGCAAGTTGTTTCGTGTATTATGTAATAAGCATATTTGTATATAATAGTTTGTTTATGTTTATAAGTATATAGTTATAAAAGTTATTGGTATATATTTACCCTTTCATATGTGATCTGTAAAAAAATGTTTTATGAAATGTATTTTCTATGTTATAAACTATATTGTCTGTTGTGCTTTCAAAATGTATTTGAAGTTATGGAATATGTAACAACCCAAATTTTTAACAAGTATTTATTCTTTCATTTGTAAACTTTGGGGTTTTATTTTACAAAAAGTTGAATTTTTAAAATTTATTCATAAATCATCACCCAAATTTTTAAAAATATAAGAAAATTCTATAATTTTATTTTAGTTAAAGTTTAACATTAATTGGAATTTTAAATCTTTTAAATTCTAACTTCCAAATCTTTTAATTTAACTGAATATATTCGTAACCACATTTTACTCCACTTTTGATTCTTTTAAAAATTGGGTATATACCTTTTAAATTAAGTAATTAATATTGGGTAAAGGAAAAAAATTTACGTATATACATCAGATCTTAGTAAATGATAAATGAATCAAATGGATGTAAACAAATCCTATTTTTAATTAATTAATAAATTTTAAAATTAATAGTGTATAAATAAACTATTTAATTACACGTTTAATTTATACGTTATATCCGTTTTGATTAATTTAGTTGGCATAAATTGTACATATTTAATGAAATATTCTTTAAACGTATTTTATAAGTAGCGAATAAATAAGAAAACATATAAATTTAAATACGTTACCTTTGTTGTAAATTTGCATCTATAGTACACATTCTTAAATTTCTTACCTTAGATATAAATAAATAAATAAATCAGTAACCATGCATTTCCAAGTGGAAAGAAATGAATTCCATAGCCGTTCCAAACTCATTTATTTCTCGCATTGTCATTCGCGTGTAGATTGCTACACTTTCCTTTGCTTCAATTGTTTAAATTGGTATAGAATCTTTGATTCCTCCTGACCGTTCAGAATAAATTATTGCCTGCCGTTTCCTCCACTAAAATCAACGTTATTACTTCGTTTAATTTTAAAACACGTTCTCCAATTCCATCCTTCCTTGCATTCAAACAAAGATTTATTGCCCCTTTCCTCCTTGATTTACGCAACCTACCTGCTTAAATACCAAACCCACGTTCAAATATTCCATTTACCTCTTGTGTATGTAAGAGAAATAAAATCTTCCAATTTCCAAAAGACGTTTCACAAATCAATTCTTCTTGCCATATTTCCTTTCACATAAATCAACGCAACTGCCTGATATAAAACCACGTACATGAATTTATTTTCTTTGCATCTCATTTTGGCTTCAACCTTCTTCCTCCTTGCGCGAGTATAGCATCAGGTATGGCGCATGCCTCCTTTTTTTTCTTGCTTTGGTCCGCTGTTATCCCACGGTTATGCTCGGTCTGCTCCACCACCTTGGCACGACCACCTACACCCCTCCACCTCCTCCAGTACAACCGCCTTCCTCTCCCCTTGATACACCAGACTTGGCCGAGTGTTAGAGGAGTTCATCACCACCTCAACCAATATCAAAGACTAGCCAAGCCAATGCATCTCTTCCTCCATCGGGTGATGCCGCAACCACCTCCTCCTTGCACCTCCTCCTTGCAACAACGCCGACTCTGACAAGGCCGCACTCCTGCTGGTGCTGATGGTCCAGTGGTGGGCGTGTTTCTAGTCACCTGTTGTTTTTTTTTTAGAAAAAAGGAAAAAAAAGATAAAGGCTTGCACCACCTTTGTAGATTATCTCGGCCTATATGCATAAGTATTCCACTACCCTACCTTTGCGTGCACGAGTACATATCAGTCATTGGATCTGGATAAGGCGGAGTACGTGAAATGTGGGTTGAGGCGTGTGGTGAAGTGATCGAGCAAAATTTATCAATTATCCTCTTATTTAAATCTCTTTCCAGTTTTGATTTATTTAAAATTTTGCTATGATCGAAATTGAATTCGCGTACTCAGTTCATTTTTATTTTTATTTTTATCTTGTTTCAAGATCTGAATCGATTTTGGCTCACCTTCAAATAATTGATCGTGCCTCCGTGCGTTTTTCCGGTGTGGTTATCGTTGTTTTGAATCAAATCTTCAACTTTGTAGAGGTGAGTATTCTCACCAGACAAACATACTTATAGATCTGTAAATTAATAACATGTGTAATTGTAGAATGGTTAAATTTTATTTTACTTGCTTGTGATATGAATTTACGATGTTAAAAACCCAGTTATTAAATTGACACATCATCAGTTATATTTTATACTGTTATATTTATGCTATTATAGTATTTATTTATTTACTGTTTATCACACTACAAGTTCCCTGTAGAACAGAATCGTTATAGGATGAAATGATAGGCTTGAACGATATTGTTTATTTATTTAACTTGGGATTATGGGTTTGAAATAATAGAACCCGGGTTTTCTTTGTAAATTTCGGATTGAAATGATATATTATTCGTATCACTTGACCTAGGGTAGAAAATATTATACAGACCCGTGGTTATTTTATATATATTTTTCTGGGAATTTTAAAAGTATTTTTAAATATGTATATTATAATATTTTGGTTTAAACTGAAATAAAAATGATTTTAGTAATTTATATAAGTTAAATATATAAATAAATAAATGGTTAAGTTGGAATTTGAAGTATATATTTACTTTGGAAATTTTGATGAAATTTAAGTTGAAGTAAATAAAATATGATAATTTGAAATTTAAAAATGAATTAATAATGTATTATTGAATTTTATGAATTTACTGGCTAAATAAATAAGTACATAAAATGAAATTTGAAAATAACTAAATTTAGAAAAGTGGATGGTAATTAAAACTTAATTATTAAGTAAATTTTGAATAAAAAGAATAGGAAATTATGCATTTGACTCTAATAAGTGAACCCTTGAGAAGTTGATATTTATTGGTGAAATTTACTTTATAAAATCAAAAAATTTGGTTAATTTAAATGACTATTTCAAATGGAAAATATGATTTTTATAAGTTATTTTTAATTAAATATTTAATTTAATTATTGATGAATTTATATTGAAGTCTAAAAATTTAATTAACTTAAAAACCGTTGTAAGGGATATTATCGCACTTGGCAAGTGCCGTAGTTGATGCAAATGAACTAAAAGCTAAAAATTTTTATTAAGGGTTATTGCAGTACTTGGTAAGTACTGTGGTCGTGAAATTTAAATTAAACCCGAGTAAATAAAAAGGTTACAGTAGCACTTGTTTAGTGTTGCAGTGGCTGAAATTGAGATTTTTGGATATTTGATTTGCATATAATAACTTCACTTTTAAAAGTTAAATGAAGTATTTTGATTTAATATTAACTATTTTGAAATTCATAACCATGGGTATTGATAACGTCGGTTGTTAAAGTGACCGGGATCGGATATGGGTATACTCTCTGTCGATACCGAAAACCACTTTACACAACCGTGTACGCGTTGGAGATTCTAGAATGAAGTAGGATGGTGGTGATGTTCTATTGAGGTATGTATGTGGACCCGACTCCCGTGAGTTGGCATAAGGTGGCTAAAACAGGAGCGATTCTCGGGCCAAGGAGGTAGCACCTCTTATCAGACGCACTTCTTCGTGTGCCATTCTATTACTTTGTGATTGTTTGGTGCGCACCTTTGATTTGGGAGTGTTGTTCAAGGTGGGTGGTAGTAGCTGCTACGCGCTACCACCAGTCCGGATAGCAATGGGTATATCTACCCTGACATTGCCTAGTTGTGTCGTGTCACCTACCATAGCGAGCCTTGTACGAGTTTGGTTTTCTCCCGTAGCCCATGGAGTATTTAGGGTAGTCTCTCGATCTGGAGATGCGCTGATACTGGATGGACTACTGGGACTATTACGTGTTAAGGGGAATATTGGGTCACTCCTTAACGCTATTTAAAAGTAAGTTTATTTTACTAATAGACACTATTATAATAGCGAAATATTATTACATAGTAAATAGTTTAACGGATCCTTAGAGGATGGGCGGTCCCAAGCATCCTTTAAGTTACTTGCTTCTTATTACAGTTCACTTGAATTAGCTTACACTGTATAAGTATGTATGTCCTGACTCGAGTGTTTATGTTTTACGTTACGCTCGGGCCAGCCTGAGTATCAATTCGGACTTCATTCCCTAAGCTAGGACTTATGAAGATCATCTTTATCAAGCTGCTGCCAATTTCCTATTCTGTAACAATCCTCAAATTTATCAAGTTTAATTTGGCAACTAAATTTATTTTTGAGAATAAATTGTGAATTAATTAGAGATTTCTAGAAAAATAAATTATATTGTAAATGGAATTTTAGGCATATTTGAATTGTCCAATTTTAAATAAGATACATATTTATATAAATGAATTATAAATAGAAATTTGATTTAAAATATAAGAATAAAGTGATTTATAAACAAATATTATGTTTCAAAATAAAATGTATTAAAAATAAAATAGAAATTAAAAGCTTAAGATTAATAAAAAGATAAAGATAAGTTGTTTCTAAATTTTTAATTATATTAAAATTTGGAAGTTGTAATAAAAAGAAAAATTGGTGCACTCATTTTCAAAATGTTATTTTTAAGTTAAATTTCCATATATGAGTAAAAGTGATTAATTGTTAATATGAAGTTAAAGTATTTAAATCCTTTCTTTTCTTTTATAAAGTTGTACAAAAATATATGATATAAAAAAAATGTATGGATATAAATTGTGTAAATATAAATATAAAGGAAAACACAACACATACATAAATAAAAGAAAAAAATTGTATTTATTCAAATGTGAAAATAATATATAAAGATTGTGATATAAGTTAATAAAAAAAGAGGAAATGTTTCATAAAGTAAATATGATATAAAATTTTATACAAAAATTTCTTTATCTTTGTAAAATTATAAATATCAAACATAGATATGTAAATATGAAATGTACAAGTGTTTAAGATTCCATAAGCATGATGATTTTTACAAATGGCATTCATTTTGTTTAAATTGAATAACATAATAAAATTAAAAATTACAAGAAAAGTTTTGAGCTCCCCCATATGCAATAATATAACTCTTCACAAATCTGAAAAACATACAGTAAAAAGATTTGAGTATCCCAAATCCAAACCACCATCACCTTCTCTTCTCAGATGTAAGACAAAGTTAAAGCTGAAACGAAACAAATCTGTTCAAAAAAAATTCAACCTGGAAGTTTGAAAAAGGAAAAAAAATCTGGATCAAGGCAAAGACCAGAGTTTCTCAAATCTGGAAACAAAGCTTCAGATTAAAAGTTTTCAAAGTTCAAGCAACATATGGATTCAATTCATAAACTGGGGATTAGAAAATGAAGGTCAAAACAAGTTCAAATGCAAAGCCTGGTAGCATTAAACAAACCTGAAAAGTCTTCTTCAACAACAAGAATCTGAGAAAGAAAATCAAAAGGGAGATCAATCAGCAAAACAAATTCAAAGCAACTTGAAAAACAGAATTTCAAAAACAAAGAAGAAAAAATTAAATCTGGAAACCTGGAAGAAACAAGTTTCTCTAGGAAAAAAAGAATGAAGGCAAGTAAATTTCTTTCTTTAAAAATTTGAGTTTGATGTTAGTAATCAGTAATGAAGCAAAGAGATTTAAACAATTATATTAAACAGTTGCAGGGAATAAAAAAATCAAAGTTTAAAGACAAAAAAATCAGTTTCCAGTTTCTCACAAAAATAGAAGCTTCTGTTCTTCTCTGTTTGCACATACCCAGGTGAGCAGATTGTCCTAATTTATGTTTTCATCTGTTATCTGTGGTTAATATATGATGAATGCTTCAAGTTGTTGTTGAATAATTGTCTGCATGTATATATCTATGTAGATTCACCTGTGTATACTTATGTGTATGTTGTTAATACTCTGTTCAAGTAACAGGTTAACAAATTTGAGAAGAAAATTCATATCTAAAAATATAAAAGGATTTGAGTAATGATCTTTAAAAGAAATTAGGCTGCAATTACCTGATTCAATTTTGAAAACCTTTGAAAGTATAAACAATTAACAGTAATACAGAAAAAAAGATATTACAGTGAAAGAAAATCAAAGTCAGGAAATTTATATCCGAAATATCCCTGTTTGAATTTAGAAACCAATTCGAGTTGTAAAATGATGAATTTTAATGGGTGAATCAAGATTTTTATTTTTGGTTCGAGATAAAATTCTCGAATTGAATGAAAACCACAAAATTGTCAATTTGTAGTGATCACGGCGACGTTGAACTTCGGTTTTGTTGTCAGAGGTGGCAGGAAGGAAGGTGATCGATGGAAAAATGGCAAATGAATTTTTCGATCATCGTCGTGTCGTATCAGAATCGATTTAGGGTTTAGCATACAGTTTCAGCCAGTTGGGGTTTCTTGGTTGCTGCATCATCAACGTGGCATCGAGAGTCATCGCGACCGGGGGGAAAGCCGCTTGGGTCGATGGCGAATACGTGGGCGTAGTGGCGGCGTTGTTGGTGGCTTGAGGCGATCAGGCGAAGCAGTTTTCTGATGGTTGGCTGTTGATCCAGTTTGGGTCTAATGGCGAAATTTCAAGTTTGACGTTGTTTCAAAATTCTGGGTTGTCAATTTGGGTGATGAGGTCATTGTCGACATGGTGATGGCCGTGGAAGGGGTCGAAAGCGACCCAATCGCTTGTGCAAGTGCACGCGTATGCACTTGAGACTGGGGGGTTGTAGCATTGGGGAAGAAGAAGGGGATACTCGAGTCTGGGCTCGAGAAAATTGAAGTTTGTCTCAAAGTCGGTAATGTGGGGGTTTCGCTCGTGTATGGATCGATGGTTACCCGAAGTTTTACTCGAAGAGGGGTCGATGATGCCTCGGGGTTGTTTTGTATATACCCAGTTTAAAAAATAACAGGTTTAAAGAATTGATAAAACCTAGATTTTAAAGCAAAGTAAATAACGGGTTGTTAATGAAGCTTTTCAAAATATATCAACTAGTTTTTAAAAGCAATGGTAATGGAAGTTTTCAAAAAGAAGTTTCCAAACAAAATTGACAAGTTTTAAAAGTGAATTTATAAATGACCTTCACGTAAATTCGTTAAACAAAACTTCAAACGAGTCTCAAGGATTTGATTTTGAAGTTGCTTATTTTTTTAAAGTCTTAATTTAATATATGAAATAATAATAATTTTGTTTTCAAAGATGAAAAGTGAATCTTTTAAAATAATTGATGGATAATTATTTGGTGAAATTAATTAAAGTATAATTGCTTAATTGGAAGTAATTAAGGAACTAATTTGTTAATGATAATTAATTTAAATGGATTATTTAATGACTTTATTATAATTAAGTGATAAATAAAGATAATAATTAGTCTTTAATTTAAATGAGGATTTGGGTAATTAAAGAATAATGAATTGATAAAGGTAAATAAAGATAATTAATTATTATTAAAGGATAATTACTTAATTAAAAGTAATTAATTATTGATCAAAGTTAATTAATCAAGTAATAATTAAATTATGTGATTAGGGATAATCAATTATTATTAAAGGATAATGAATTAAATGGTGATTAATTAGGTAATTAATTTAAGGGTAATTAATTAATTTAAAGTAATTAATTAATGAAGAATGATAATTAATTGAGGATTAAGGGTAAATAATTAATCAAGGGTTAAATTAATTAAAGATAATTAATTAAATGGTTAATTAAATAATTAAAGGTGAATTTTTTATAATTAAAAGATTAATGAATTATGATTAAAGGGTAATTAATTTATTACTAAAGGTTAATTGATAAATGACTAAAGAATAATTAATCAAAATGATTTGTAATAAGTTTATATTAATTAACCAGGATTAGTAATTCATAAGTAATTAATCTGATTCAAATTGATTTAAAGGATTAACTGATCTCACTTATGAAAGTTTGGATTCTATTAGATGATTGTTTGATACCCCTGGTTGTGATGCTCTGTTTTGATTTTAGTTGTGTTTAATGTAATTCATTTTCTGTGATATATATACCTGTAATCTGTGAATGAACGATAAGCGTTATGGTTCATGCCACTTATCAAATATAAGCGTTATAGTTTATACCACTTATCATATATACTGCTGTATTTGAATCTGTGCTGATTGATGATTGTGGCACTTTTATTGGGTAAAACCCCTGGACCACACTTATACACACAAAAATACGGATTGCACGTGGAAATGGGTTAAGTCACAAATTTTTGAAATTGTTTTAAAAATTGAATTTTTGAATCCAAAATAGTTTTGGAATTAGAATTGGAAGCTTTTGAAAATGAATTTCAAAAATAAAAGTTATTTTGGATAACTTGATTGAGTTTTGAAATTTGAATAACTTGATTTAAATTTGAATTCAATATTTGAAATTGAATTCTATGATTTGGGAACTATGGTTTAAAAAGGGTATTCAACTTATAAATGTGTTTATATGGGTTTTTAAGCCATTTTAAAAGTGTTGTTTTTGTGGAACTTGAATTTAATCCAAGAATTTAACTTGTATAGATATAATTGGGTTTTTCCGAAACGAAATCTATTTATTTTCAAATAATAAAAGCTTACACATAAGAAATGAACTTCCAAATTGTGTTAAAAGGTTTTCAAGTCTAAAATGAAAAATAGTTTTTCAAGTTATGGATAAATCTTTGGAAACGGTTTGAAAGCTATAAGTTAAATCTTTAATTTAAAGATTGAATGAGTTAATCCAATTGAAATGGAAATTGTTTTGGAAAACTATGAATGGATCTTTGTGAAGCTAGGTGAACTTTGTGAAATGAATCTTTTTGTTAAAAAGATTTAAAATGGTAATTTTTTAACCATTTGAAAAAAAAGTTTTGGATTTTATAAGTTGTGACTTAACTAAAATCCCATATCCATATGTTTTAAATATTGCGCTCATTATTCGGTTTAGCCGGGATAGGACCTTGTGTCATATAACCTATTCCGAATAGTGATACGACGTTATGGATTGCATTTGAAGACCGGGTATTTGCGAGAACGATAGGATAACCTATCGATTGTCTCTGCACCGAGTAGCTACAGTATAGAGATTCCCTAAGTGATGGGAAGTCCGATTGGGATTGTGGATACCCGGATTGCAAGGGCTTCTTCGGAAGTGCCTTCGGTTCTGTTCGAACCCAGAACAGACTTGTATGGTTGTATGTTTGACACTACACTTTGAGATATTAAACTAATCTCTATCAAATACATTCCTGCTTGGTGGCGGAGAATTTATTCCCTTAGCTTAAAACCCTTCTCTGAGACGTACGAGCTCTGAAGTTATGTAGTTGATATTTATCAGTGATATATTCCCAATTTGGTAGTGTGGCATGCTAAGTGCTGTTGTGTGTTGATGATCATTTGTGATCAAAGCATGGCTTTTGTATAAAGCGTAGCTTTATGGACGAGACTTGCTTATCTAGGTAAAACGTGATGGGGGTTTCTCGCTTTTTGTTTGGTGGCGAGCAGGAGACTCTTACCTCTGCACGTCCTCTTTAAGGGGTTGGTTAGCCGGTTAGGCGTGACAGTCGAAAGGCTGGCCGTAAGAGCAAGTTTTGGGTACCAGTGTATGCCACGGCGGGGCGGGGATGGTTGAAAGCCTACCAGTCGAGATTGGCCGCTGTCGATGATTGAAAAGCCTAGACTACTACATTTGGTATCAGAGCTGAGGGTTAAAACTTTAGCTCAGGAGTATAACACATTAAGTAACTCATTAGAGATAGGGTAAAGTATACCCTAGAATGAGTATATCCCTAATATATCCGTTCGAAAGCCTCAGTAAATTCTCTTACTATCCACTAATAGTAAGTATGAGTGCAAGAAGAGACGAGATAGGGGACAGGGGAGTACCACTATGAATGGTCAATACCCTGCAACAGTGGAAACAACTTTCTTCTCAATCTCCTTTGATTCGATTCCAAATTCTTTTGATATCTTTGTAGCAGCTCCAAAAAGAAGCTTTGGTGTGATGGTGGCCCTACGAATCATTGTAGAAAATTCTTACTTCGTATCTTCATCGGTTTCTTATCAGCTTTTCGATCTAAACTTTAATGAATTTGAAATTTGAAATTGAAATTTTAAATAAATTGGTTAACAAATATGGAGCTAAATTTAAATTTGATCAACAAAACGATATCGTTTAAAACCAAAGTTTAAATTCTATTATAATTTCTGGTGTATATCAAAATACGAAGAGGGACAAGTTGGTGTATACTTTGGGGTATTCCGACCAGAGTTTGGAATCCATACCTAGCGTTTGAGAATTATGGAAGATTAAATCCATCTATCTATTCTCTGGGATCCGATATATTCTACGAACGATTAGTTATCCCTTCGAACTAATCAATGCCCTTGCATATTCGTAGACCGGTGGACCCGAGAATCTTGTGTAATATTGTATGAGTTTGTTCTCATATTGTTGATATTCTGATTTGGTAAACCGAATGAAGAATAAATATTTTGATCTAATCTGATCAATCATTTCCTTATTTATCATCTTTTCTTTCCTTGCAAATTTCGGGGACGAATTTTTTTTTAAGGGGGGAATCTGTAACATTCCTGAAATTTATCAAGTTTAATTTGGCAACTAAATTTATTTTTGAGAATAAATTGTGAATTAATTACAGATTTCTAGAAAAATAAATTATATTATAAATGGAATTTTGGGCATATTTGAATTGTCCAATTTTAAATAGAAATTTGATTTAAAATATAAGAATAAAGTGATTTATAAAAAAATATTGGGTTTCAAAATAAAATGTTTTAAAAATAAAATAGAAATTAAAAGCTTGAGATTAATAAAATGATAATGATAAGTTGTTCCTAAATTTTTAATTATATTAAAATTTGGAAGTTGTAATAAAAAGAAAAATTGGTGCACTCATTTTCAAAATGTTATTTTTATGTTAAATTTTCATATATGAGTAAAAGTGATTAATTGTTAATATGAAGTTAAAGTATTTAAATCCTTTATTTTCTTTTATAAAGTTGTACAAAAATATATGATGTAAAAAAAATTTATGGATATAAATTGTGTAAATATAAATATAAAGGAAAACACAACACATACATAAATAAAAGAAAAAATTGTATTTATTTAAATGTGAAAATAATATATAATGATTGTTATATAAGTTATTAAAAAAAAGAGGAAATGTTTCATAAAGTAAATATGATATAAAAATTTATATAAAAATTTCTTTATCTTTGTAAAATTATAAATATCAAACATACATATGTAAGTATGAAATGTACAAGTGTTTAAGATTCCATAAGCATGATGATTTTTACAAATGGCATTCATTTTGTTTAAATTGAATAAAATAATAAAATTAAAAATTACAAGAAAACTTTTGAGCTCCCCTATATGCAATCATATAACTCTTCACAAAATCTGAAAAATATACAATAAAAAGATTTGAGTATCCCAAATCCAAACCACCATCACCTTCTCTTCTCAGATGTAAGACAAAGTTAAATCTGAAATTAAACAAATCTGATCAAAAAAAAAAATTCAACCTGGAAGTTTAAAAAAGGAAAAAAATCTGGATCAAGGCAAAGATCAGAGTTTCTCAAATCTGGAAGTAAACAAAGCTTCAGATTAAAAGTTTTCAAAGTTCAAGCAACATATGGATTTAATACATAAACTGGGGATTAGAAAATGAAGGTCAAAACAAGTTCAAATGCAAAGCCTGGAAGCATTAAACAATCCTGAAAAGTCTTCTTCAACAACAAGAATCTGAGAAAGAAAATCAAAAGGGAGATCAATCAGCAAAACAAGTTCAAAGCAACCTGAAAAATAGAATTTCAAAAACAAAGAAGAAAAATTTAAATCTGGAAACCTGGAAGAAACAAGTTTCTCTAGGAAAAAAAGAATGAAGGCAAGTAAATTTCTTTCTTTAAAAATTTGAGTTTGATGTTAGTAATCAGTAATGAAGCAAAGAGATTTAAACAATTATATTAAACAGTTGCAGGGAACAAAAAAAATCAAAGTTCAAAGACAAAAAAGAAGAAAAAAAAACAGTTTCTAGTTTCTCACAAAAATAGAAGCTTCTGTTCTTCTCTGTTTGCACATACCCAGGTGAGCAGATTGACCTAATTTATGTTTTAATCTGTTATCTATGGTTAATATATGATGAATGCTTCAAGTTGTTGCTGAATAATTGTCTGCATGTATATATATATATATATATATATATATATGTAGATTCACCTGTGTATACTTGTGTGTATGTTGTTGATACTCTGTTCAAGTAACAGGTTAACAAATTTGAGAAGAAAATTCATATCTAAAAATATAAAAGGATTTGAGTAATGATCTTTAAAAGAAATTAGGCTGCAATTACCCGATTCAATTTTGAAAACCTTTAAAAGTATAAACAATTAACAGTAATATAGAAAACAAGATATTGTAGTGAAAGAAAATCAAAGTCAGAAAATTTATATTCGAAATATCCCTGTTTGAATTTAGAAACCAATTTGAGTTGTAAAATCATGAATTTTAATGGCTGAATCAAGATTTTTATTTTTGGTTCGATATAAAATTCTCGAATTGAATGAAAAACACAAAATTGTCAATTTCTAGTGATCACGGCGACATTGAACTTCGGGGTTGTTGTCAGAGGTGGCGGGAAGGAAGGTGATCGATGGAAAAATGGAAAATGAATTTTTCGATCATCGTCGTGTCGTATCGAAATCGATTTAGGGTTTAACATACCGTTTCGGCCAGCTGGGGTTTCTTGTTGCTGCATCATCAACGTGGCATCGGGAGTCATCGCGACCAGGGGGAAAGCCGCATGGGTCGGTGGAGAATACGTGAGCGTAGTGGCGGCGTTGTTGGTGGCTTGAGGCGATCAGGCGAAGCAGTTTTCTGATGGTTGGTTGTTGATCCAGTTTGGGTCTAATGGCGAAATTTCGGGTTCGACGTTGTTTCAAAATTCTGGGTTGTCAATTTAGGTGACGAGGTCATTGTCGACATGGTGATGGCCGTGGAAGGGGTCGAAAGCGACCCAATATCCATATCCATATGTTTTAAATATTGCGCTCATTATTCAGTTTAGCCGGGAGAGGACCTTGTGTCATATAACCCTTTCTGAATAGTGATACGACGTTATGGATTGCATTTGAAGACCGGTGTTGAAGACCAGGTATTTGCGAGAACAATAGGATAACCTATCGATTGTCTCTGCACCGAGTAGCTACGGTATAGAGATTCCCTAAGTGATGGGAAGTCCGATCGGGATTGTGGATACCCGGATTGCAAGGGCTTCTTAGTGCCTTCGGTTCTGTTTGAACCCGGAACAGACTTGTATGGTTGTATGTCTGACACTACACTTTGAGATATTAAACTGATCTCTATCAAATACATTTATGCTTGGTGGCGAAGAATTTATTCTCTTAGCTTAACACCCTTCTCTGAGATGTACGATCAGAGGTTATGTAGTTGATATTTATCAGTGATATATTCCCAATTTGGTAGTGTGGCGTGCTAAGTGCTGCTGTGTGTTGATGATCATTTTGTGATCATTTGTGATCAAAGCATGGCTTTTGTATAAAGCGTAGCTTTGTGGACGAGACTGCATCGGGACCTCACACCCCGGAAATGGTCGAAACAGGAAAGATGCGGCAAGGTTATGAGGGTCGCGGCCTTTAGGGTGTGTCATTCCCTTTTGGAAAAGGGTGGCATCATGGTATGGAGCTCTGATATTTCACTCATGTGGATACTGCAGATCTATTACTTTGTGATTGCTTTATGGTTGTTGGATTAGAGGTACCTCGGATAAAGGTCCCAAAGGATCAGGGGATGGCATGCTCGAGTAGTAGTTACCTAGTTACAGAGGTAACCGGGCCTTGTGTTGGCAGAGATCCGGTTAGGTTCTCGGGACGTCCCGCCAGAGGCGTACCCATGTGGCAGTAGGAAGTTCCTTAGCCTGAATATTTGTTGGAAAATCCAATCTTCAATACGCGCCTTGTACGGTTTTAGTTGTAGAACCTGCCATTTAACATGGCATCTATATTAGGCATAGTATCATGGTACCTATGCTGGATAGGATTAATATTGTATTTTCGAAAGGTTTTCACACTATGCACTAGTAATAATATCAAAGAATTTTTCTCGTATTAAGCATATTTGACTATCATAAGGGAAAATCTCCCCCAAGTGTGCGATTGCATTGTGTGTTTGCCAGGAGGCCTTATGGTAGTTTCATTTTCTAAAAAGCATTGCGGATTTATTTCAACTCATTTTTTGTTCGTTTTAAAGATAAACTGTTTCTGTTTGCTCATACCAGTCCCACGACTGACCTGGAGTCTATTGTTCCTTTCCTAAACTCTGGGTGCCCACAATTTTCCCACACGGGCAGCCTAGAGTTGGGTTTTTCAGATAATCAAATAGCAGGTGTAGATTCGATAGCTTCCAGCCTTAGGATTTGGCAACCGCATTTTGATCGAGTTGCTTCATTTTATCTTGATTGAGAGTTCGAGCTATTTCTGGATTGTTGCCTTGGAGATTGAGATTACCGATACTGGAGTTCTCTCTTGAAGACCATATTGGAGATATTGTTCCGTTGTTGGTGTTATCTTTTTCTTTCCCCTGCTATTGTCTTGTATCATATCTCTGATGTATATTCATTGTATCATTCAGTTGTATCATGTTGTGTCAGATATTGTATCAATGTTGTATATTGATATATGCTATTCATTTCTTCCGCTGTGTTGTACTTAATGTGTTATAAGCTCCGGCACGACTCGAATTCCAACGTTTGAATCTACGGCATTCAGGTACAAGTGGAGTACGGATGTCGATTTTCGAACGCTAAAATTTGGATTGTGACATATTCAGTTCTCTATCTTAGATTATGTAATGGAAATTTTTTTTTTTGGGTTTTTCTGTGGTTGATTCAAACTATATTGGTTTTAAAGACTATGTAATTTATACTTATTTTGAGACTATGTGATAGTGCCTTCATGAACCACTAAGTTATATTTTCATTCCGCTGTGAGTATTTTAATTTCTGTGTCTGTGATTCTGTGATTTGATTTCATTTGCTCCAAATTTATTTACAATCTATTGTTTTGAACTATTCAAGTTTTACATGTTTTTAAATTATTGTCGAATTTGAATGGTGCAAAATAGTGGGTCGTTACAGTTGGTATCAGAGCTTTGGGTTTTAGGCAAACCATAGCCTGTGGAGCAAAAACTCATTAGAGATAGGGTAGAAATACCCTAGAACAAGTGAAGTAAAATCATAGAATCCTTTCCTTGTGAAAGAACGTATTTTAAAAGTATAAAATGATTTTAAGAGGATTTTCAAAGAAGTATTTTGATATAAAAACTTTCTTGTTTTGAAATCAACTTTTCCAACTACTCCTTTTCCTGTCTCTACCTTACGGATTAGGTCCTTTGTCAAATGCCTGTTTAGTTAAACTTTATCTTATCTAATACATCTTGGCCTCTATATTTTCCTCTGTCCTTAAATTCATTCTTGATTTCTCAGGATGAATTGAGGAAATGCCAGAGGTAGGGGACGAGGTGCTGCCCCAGCTCCTCCACCAACTGCCCCGGTTAGATTTTCTAAGCTTTGCAAGAAATATACCGAACTTGATGGCACCAAGTTCATAGGATCTGAAAGCATAATTGAAGCTCAATAGTGGTTGAGAGATTCGGAGAGGATCTTCTCCAGTCTCGAGATCACTAATGCCCAGCAACGTCAACTGGCAGCTTGGCAATTAAAAGGAGTAGCTTTGGATTGGTGACTGTCCGTCACAGCTCACACCGCTGAGGCTGACATAACCTGGGAGCAATTTAGGGATGCTTTGCTCGCAAAATGGATGCCCGAAGCGGGAAAGTCTCAGCTGTATCGAGACTTTATGGATTTGAAGCAAGGCGATATGTCCTTTACTGAATATGAAAGGAAATTCAATGAGCTATCGCAATATGGCCTTAATCTGATAGACACACCTCTGAAGAAAAACGAGAAGTTTATTGCTGGTGCACGCCCGGAGTATTACGATCGCCTCATTACCCACGTGCATGGTACGTTCACCGCTCTGATGAATATGGCTATCAGATATGAGAATCCTACCTCTAGGGCTCCTCCAACTGCCCAGTCTGCCTCATCTCAGTATTCTGGTAATTCCAAGAAGAGGAAGCCCCATTTTCAGCATCGACAGAAAAATAAGAATAGGACTCCTGGTTTAGGATCGTCTTCGTCATCCCAGAGGCAGCCTGTGGATCTATCTGCCATTACTTGCTATCGATGCGACCAGAAAGGACACTACGCTAATAGTTGCCCTACCTTGGGTGCTGCGATTCCACCTCCCGCTTAGTTGGCTAGGCGAGACCTTTGCCACATTTGCCTTCAACCAGAACATTTCAAGAGAAACTGTCCTGCTAAAAAAAAGGGCAAGGCATCAGGGATTTTCGCTGTCACTTCTGCATCCTCCCCAACTCCACAGCCTGCACCTGCTCCCGCTCCTAGCGATTCTCAAGGTACACTTCAGGGTTCTTTTACTTTGTTTAAATCACTTTTTCGTGTTTTATTCGATACCGGAGCTTCTCATAGCTTTATTTCGTCGGATCTCTGTAATAAATTTGAGCATCTCCTTTCTCCCGAGTTTGCCTCTATACCTTTATGTGTTTCAAACCTATTGGGGGTCCTGCAAATCTTAGTAGAATTTGTAGGCAAGTGAAGCTTCTCCATTTCGAGCATTGTTTCACTGGTGATTTTTATATCTTGGGTTTCGAAGCCTTCGATCTACTACTTGGGGGTGATTGGTTAGATAGGCATGATGCCTATATCTCGTGTAGTTCTCGAACTGTTTCCCTTAAGGATGATTTCGATAATTCATTAGAGATCCAGTGTAGTTTTCCTCAAGATTTCGCTAGTAGTTTCATTTACTCTCTGGATTCATCGCCTAGTGACCTTGATTCTACTCATGTAATCAAACTATTTCCCGACGTATTTGGTGAAGTCATCTCTCTACCTTCGAAGCGGGAAATTGATTTCCGGATCGATCTCATTCCTGGAGCACGACCTGTAGTTCTTCCACCAAGAAGGATGGCACTCCAGGAGAAGATCGAATTAAGGAAGCAGATTCAGGACTTATCCTCTAAAGGTCTGATAAGACCTAGCTTTTCAGAATGGGGAGCAGCCGTAGTTTTCGTCACAAAGTCTGATGGTTCTCTCCAAATGTGTGTTGATTATAGGGGGCTGAACAAGCTCACTATGAAAAACAGATATCCTATGCCTCGCATAAATGATATGTTTGATCAACTCTATGGAGCTACTGTTTTCTCTCAGCTTGATCTTGCCACAGGTTTCCACCAACTCAGAGTTGCTGAGGAGAGCATTCCCAAAACTGATTTCCGTACTGAGAATGGTTTCTTTGAATGCCTAGTTGTGCCTTTTGGTCTGACCAACGCTCCTGCCTTCTTTGTCGACTTGATGAATCGGGTCTTTCGCGACGTGCTCAATAAGTTTGTTATAGTCTTTATTGATGATATCCTTGTCTTCTCAAAGACAAAGGAAGAGCACGAGTTGCACTTGAAATATGTTCTAGAGACTCTTCGAAATCATCAATTAAAGGAAAAATTCTCGAAATGCCATTTCTGGGAAGAGGAAGTCTGATTCCTCGGACATATTGTCTCTAGTGAAGGAGTTTCTGTTGATCCAGTCAAGATCGCTGCGATCAATGATTGGGAAGAACCTAAGACTCCAACTGATATTCGCAGTTTTCTAGGCCTTGCCGGTTACTATCGAAGGTTCATTGAGAACTTCGCTCAGATTTCTGCACCTCTCACTGCTCTGACTCGAAAGAATGCAAAGTTTATTTGGAGCGATAAGTGTAAAGCGGCATTCCAAGAGTTAAAGTATAAGCTTACTTCTGCACCGGTGCTTACTGTTCCGAATGGAAATGAGAAATTGACGGTATACACCGATGCTTGTCACGAGGGTTAGGGAGCGGTATTAATGCAAGATGGGAAGGTGATTGCCTACGCTAATCGTCAGTTGAAGACCCATGAGGCTAATTATGCTGCTTATGATTTAGAATTGCTGGCTGTTGTCTTTGCATTGAAGGTTTGGAGACACCATCTCTTGGGTGCTAAGTTTGACCTCTTCACCGATCATCAGTCTTTGAAGTATATCTTCACCCAGAAGGACTTGAATCAGCGTCAAGTTCAATGGCTTGAGTTTCTCGCTTCTTACGATCTCGACATCAACTATACCTCTGGGAAAGCTAATGTGGTGGTGGATGCTTTGAGTAGGAAGAAGTCTTTGTTGTGCCAGCTTGTTGTTTCTTCTCCTCTTTTAGATCGCATCATGGCTAAGCAGGATGAGGATGAGATGCTTACGCTATGAAGGAGAATGTCTGGAGCAGAGGTAGGAGTAGTTCTGATGGTAGCGGAGCTCAGATTGATGGTAGAGGGATTTTAAGGATTAACAATCGGATTTGTGTTTCGAATGTGGATGGTTTAAGGAAGGAGTTACTTCGAGAACATCATCAATCCAGACTTTCCATTCATCCTGGTGTAGCGAAGATATATCAGGATTTGAAGAAACTTTATTGGTGGAGGGGTATGAAGCGCGATGTCTCTATTTTTGTTAGTAGGTGTACGACTTGTCAGCAAGTAAAGGTAGATCATCAGAAGACCCCGGGTTTGTTGCAGTTTTGGAGATTCCAAATTGGAAGTGGGAGCAAGTTTCTATGGATTTCAGAGCATCTGGGTTATCATGGATAGACTGACTAAGTCCGCTCATTTTATTCCGCTCATTTTTCACTGCTGATGTTTGTTGTCGGTCTGTAGCTCTGTTCATCACGACTTGGCTTGACTTTTCCTGACTTCGACATCTTATATTCATTTAGATGTTCACTGCTGTTTTTCTGTTGCAAGTGTATGGTTGCATTGGACTTCTATTCACTGTACTTTCAGTTATGTTGAACTGTGTACATGTTGTATTGGTTTCTGAGTTTCATCATTATACTGCCCTTATGCACTTTTGTTATATGAACTTGCTGGATGTAGTTGCTGGCTGCACTGAGTCTTGATAGCTTGCATGATGCATTTCTTTATTTCATTTGAATTGACTTGATGCTGGTTTGAGGCTGTGCTTGCATGTGTACCACTGATCATATGTTTGTAACTTGGTATTGTAGTCTGCCTTGTTGAGTTCCTGTAGTTTGCTGTACATATGAACTTGCATTGCTTCGAGTTGTAGTTACACCACTTTCTGTTGCATTCATGTACACTGCACAGTGGTCTTGTTGCAGTTTTGGTCTTGTCTCCATGTATTTCATGTAGTATGGGTTCTCTACTGACTTGTAGTGTTCATTTGAGTTGTGCATTGTTTTGTCTCTGATCTTTTGGTCATGTTGCCTTTAGTTGCTTGTATATATGTTTCATGCATTATTGATGCTACGTTGTGATCTTTCTTTCTCTGGCACATTAGTGTAACTGTTCAGTTTCACAGTTGCTTCATTCTGCACACTGTTACTTGTCTGTAGCCTTTGTTGAGTCTTTATGGTCTGCACTTGCACCACTGGTCTTTGCATCCATTCTGGTTGATTGATCTTCATGTGCCCAGTTGATCTTCTGTTGTACTTTGGTCTTGCATTTGGTCTGGAGTTGTTTCTTTTTACTGTTGTATCACTACTTGTGTCTGCACTTGTATACTCATTGTCACTGTCTTATGAGACTGTCTCTGGTATTCTTGTTGCTTCCCTGACCTTGTAGTTGTACACTTTGGCTTCACTGAGTTTGTTGCTGTTGCAGTCTTTTGTGGTTTCAAACATGTGAGTTGTTGTCTGGCCAGTTGAATCATTAACTGTTTGTATGTTTGCTTTTGTTGGCTGTGCACACGAGTTGGCGAGGCAGTGCACACGTGTATAGATGTACACGTGTGTATTGCAGCCACTCATGATTACCTGTCACTGATAAGAATACAAGTGTATATCGGTGTGCACGGCCTTGTGGCATGTACAATGATACACTGTGCATGTCACATTGTTCGTGTATGATGAATTCAAATGATGACGAACAACCCAAATAACTGAGGTAAATAATATTTTCAAAAATCCATATTTTATTTTTTATTGCAAAAATATTTCTTTTTCAATTTTACTGCGTTAGTGAACATTTCTGCAGATTGCTCAGATGCTGGATTCTAGCTGGAATGAATTTGAAGATAAACTACGAGTGTGAGTGATATGTGGTGAGGAATTTATGTAAATTGAATTGTGATATAATTAGAATCAAAATTGTATATGTATAGTGAGAGCTTGAATTTGTACTATTCAAATTTGAAATAAATATTTGTTTGAATAAAATTCTGTTTGAATTCAAATTCTGTGTAATTTATTTTATTCAACAAATATTATTTAATCTATGAAAAATAAAATAGTACATTAACAAATACATTTAAGTGAATATATATATATATATATATATGTTTATTATCATCAAACAAAAATCATATAAGCGCATATTCAACAATCTCCCTCTTTTGATGATAACAAACATATATTTAAGATTTTGACTGTGTTAAATGTATTTGATCAATGATACACTCTAATTGCTCCCCTTATTTAAATTCTTCCTCTCTACACGATGCTCCCCCTACATATATGCATACAAATAAAAATGTGCAAATGAACCTAGATGCAAATGGAAAATTATTTGACCTTTGCTTGATTTCATTTGGCAAAATCTTAACTTTTATCTCCCCCTTTTGTTATCAGCAAAAGAATAATAGTATTAGAGAAAAATAGAGATAAAGTGTTCGATATTAATCCAACATTAAAACTCAATTGAATATAAATATTAAACTTCAATAAAAATCAAACAAAAATCATAACTACTTCTTGTTAGGCGCATATTCCACTTTTTAGAAATAATAGTAATGATGTCATCATATAAAACCATACAGTTGCATGTACTTGTGGTACATTTATATCAGGGATTTGAATATCTACTAATCATGCATAACCGTTAGGACTTTTAAATGAGATTAGTAGTATTCCAATTTTTTTTTTTTTAAATGAATTCAAGTATCTTCTAATCACTCATAACCGTGAGGACTTTTAAATGGGATTAGAATCAACTTGTTTATTTAATAAATCAATTTTGATATGCGTTCCATACATGAATAACCGTAAGGACTTTTAAATGAGCATGGAAGCACATAACAAATTCCAAGTAATTCACCCATGCATAACCGTGAGGACTTTTAAATGAGAGTGAATACTTTGGTATTTATTTATTTTTACTTAAAAATGTAAAATGAAAAACGAATGATCCCTGATTACAGTACCACATATCGACAAACTATATTGAATTTTTGATAAACAATGGTCGATAGAAATATGATAGAAATAGAAATGGTCATGGAATCTTTACCCAACAAATTTTTTTTATAACTCTTGTTTGAATTCCTAAAGAAATTTTCCAAATATACTGTCTTGAGTAATTATGTTAAATATCAACATTTATCACCTTTTCAATCACTATTTATCTTTTTGATAATTAGTAGGGAGTCAGATTAGCCAAAATTTGTCATTTAAAATCAAATAAAAATGACTAATCTGAAAATATGGTTAAAAATGATTTTCTCGAAGGGGTTATATAAGAGAAAAATTTCTGCTATTTGAAAATTATTTGTAACGGAAAATATGCAGATATTTTCTTTGAAAAATGATGCAGTTACTAAATGTCTCACCATAAATCATGTTCAACAAGTAAGTTTTTCTGTCAACTAGATTACCAGTATGATCTGCATCTGAATTTCTCTTTCGCTTCAAAAACATCACTAATTAAATTTGATAGACCAGACCATGACGTGTGCACAAAAACTCAAACTCAATTTTTTAACAGCATTCTTGAATTTGAATTGAAGTCGTGTAAATAATCAGAAACTGTGAATATAGAGTTAGCCGTATTATAACCCAATGTATTATCATCCAACAAAACACTATGTTTAATCCATTTTGGCATAAACATAATTGGCCAACTATGTTGAACAAGTCAGAAAAAATCATCATCTCTTTATCATCACATTATTGGCTGATTTAATTCAGAATACGGTGCAGATTATCACATTTAATATATCGATCAAATATACCTTCGCCTGTTTTACCTTTACGATAATTTTTCGTGGTTGCCCATTGTGATTCTGTCACCTTTGTACTAGGCTAAGGAACTTTGCTTTGTTGCCCGTTGTGTTTCTGGAACAGCCAAAATCCAGAGAACACTGTTGTTGTTCCTTAGCCTGCCACCATACCTACACGATGAAAGATTTTTGTGACCTATTTGTTTTTATAGATCCATGATTGTTAGTGGCTGAAGCATTGTGAATAAACAATCACTTTGGAACCCAAACTTGTTTTGTCCTTTCATTCTTGTTCCAATAGACATGAAATTTGTTTGTAGAATTCTTAGGAACCCAAACTTGTATAAATTTTGTGTTCTTGTTCCTATGACTACAATTATCAATACGATGTCCAATTATTTCACATCTAGTAAAGACACTCTTATCTTTTGCATTATCATCAACTTGTGTTTTCCCAAAGCCTAGTCCTTTTCTGTTGTTAGCAAAAATTTGATTTCCCAATAACATGTTGAATGATTTTTCTCCTCTTGAAAAGTTATTCAGAGATTTCTCAAGATTTTGGACTTTGGTTTTTAGTGTTGTGTTTTCAGTTACAAGTGAGGTGCATCTATTTATAAAATCCTTTTTGCTAGTGTCAATGGTTTCCTTAAGACTCAAGTTTTCTTTTTCAACATTCTCAAAGCTATTCTTAAGTCTTGATAATTATGAATTTAAAATTTTACATTTTTTACAGTCTAGGTTTTGAATATTTTCAAGTTCAGTTTCTAACCTAAAATTTTCATGAACAAGTTCTCTCCTATCAGATTTCAGTTTTTCAATTTTAGATTCAAGAGTATCAACTATTTTAGTAAGATCACAACACATAAAAACAAGTTCTTTATAAGAATAGTGACCCACCTCACTAGATTCCTCTGAGCTTGCTTCTGAATCTGATTTTGCCATAAGACACAAGTTAGCCTCCTCTGAGCTACTATTCGAAACTTCCTCTCCTTCTTCATCATCCCAAGTCGCTGCAAAGGCCTTCTTTTTCTTTCCTTTGTTGTTTTTGAGAAGTGTGCATTGTTGTTTGAAGTGGCCAGGCTTCTTGTAGTTAGAGCACGTCAATTCATTAACAGAATTGTCGGAATCTTTTGACCTATTACCATTTGTTTTCTTCTTGCTTGGCCTGAATCTTGACAATTTTCTAAGATTATTGACAGCTATTGCAAGCTCTTCAATTGGATCTTCTTCTTCTTCATCGCTCTCTTCTTTGCTCTTTAAGGCAATCGTCTTCTTCTTTGATTCAGAGTTGTTGCGTTCCTCCTTTGCTTTTAGCTCAAGCTCATATGTCATCAAGTTGCCGATCAACTCCTCCATGCTTAGTTTACTCAGATCTTTCGATTCTTGTATTGCTGTGAATTTAGCCTCAAAGTTCATCGGTAAGACTCGTAGCACCTTCCTCACAAGCTATACCTCAGTGAATACCTTCCCAAGCGCTCTAGCGTTGTACACCAAAGTTGAAAAGCGTCCAAACATGTCCTTTATGCTCTTGCCTTTGTCCATCACAAAGTTCTTGTATTCATTGCTGAATAGGGCTAGACGAGACTCCTTGACTTGAGAAGTTCCTTCATGTGTCACCTCCAAGGTATGCCAAATTTCCTGTGCAGTTTTACAATGAGAAATTCTATTAAATTCAGTCTTATCAAGAGCACAGATCAAAGCATTCATGGCTTTAGCATTTGTAGTTTTTAATCTTGTATCGTTAGCATCCCACCTATCCTTAGGTTTAGGAATCTCAGTATCACCAACAGTTATAGTGGGTGATTTATAGCTAGTTTCAATAATGTCCCAAACATCATAATCAACAGAATTAAGATAAATACCCATCCTAACTTTCCAATAAGCATAATCATTCTCATTGAACATGGGTGGCCTACCAATAGATTGCCCCTCAGAAAAAGCACTATTCGGTGGATTCATGACTCTATAGTTAAAGAAAAATACCTCGCTCTGATACCACTTGTAGGATCTAGATTAACCCTAGAGGGGGTGAATAGGGTTATAGCAAATTTTCTCGAATTAAACACAAAAAACAAACTGCAGAGAAATAGATATGCTGAAAAGTAAATCACACACAAAATTTACCCAGCTTCGGCAACCCTTGCCTACTACTGCATTCCCAGATTTCTATTAGGATTAAATAGTCTCCCGCTTACAAACACTCTAACAGACTCGCACACCCTGCTACCGCCTATAGAGTTTTGCAAACTCGCACACCCTGCTCACTGAACTAATCCTAACTAGACAATCTGACACAACCTAAAACCTAGGTGGTGATTTACCAAGAATTGATTCAAGAGAAAAAAAATAGACTTAAAAACAATTTAAAACTAAAACCCTAAAATATAAACTAAAGCCTATATTAAAACAAGGCCGGCCCAAATTTTTTTCTGCCCGTTCCTTTTCTTTTGCTATTGAAAAATTTGGGCCTTGCTTTCTTTGCCCTCTGAAATTAGGGCTTTGTTCCCTTGCGAAAATTAGGGCTTTCTTCAAATTCGATTCTCTGGTTTGTGTTGCTCTTACTCGCTGCTTCTCTAATGATCGATTCTCTGGTTGCTTTACTTGCGCTCGTTCGCAGCTGCTCCTCTGTTGATCGTTTTGTGAAATTAGGGCTCGGTTGCTTCGAAACGATCGAATCTGATTTTTCTTCTGGTATGTTATTTGTTGCTTTCTGGATTGATTGATTGGATTCGATTGTCCTTTTTTTTGCACACGGCCTATGATGATTTTGGGTGTGAATTTATATGAATTCGACACTTTCCTAATTCTTGCTTTCCTGACTTTGATTGTGCAGCGTTCGATTTTTCTTGAGTCATACGAAAAAACTTTCCTCTTTTGATTTTTGACTTTTTCAAAGATACGCACTTGAATCTTTTTCAGTATACATTCACGAATTCCCTTGTTGACTTCTGTATGCTTCCATGATTTCGACTTGGACTTGTTTATTGCTTTCGACTTCGAGTTGCTTATCATCTGCATCGAATTCGAACTTGATTTACTGCAGGCTTTGACTTGTACATTCGAATTTCTTTGACTTTGTTAATGCGATGTTGTTTAAGACCCTTCTGTTCATCCCTACAGCAGCTTTGATTTTTCTTTGTTCATTCTCAGCTTCATACTAATTTTGGCATGTTTGCATCCATATATGCGTTCATCTTTGCACTTTTCTTTTTCACTGCTGATGTTTGTTGTCGGTCTGTAGCTCTGTTCATCACGACTTGGCTTGACTTTTCCTGACTTCGACATCTTATATTCATTTAGATGTTCACTGCTGTTTTTCTGTTGCAAGTGTATGGTTGCATTGGACTTCTATTCACTGTACTTTCAGTTATGTTGAACTGTGTACATGTTGTATTGGTTTCTGAGTTTCATCATTATACTGCCCTTATGCACTTTTGTTATATGAACTTGCTGGATGTAGTTGCTGGCTGCACTGAGTCTTGATAGCTTGCATGATGCATTTCTTTATTTCATTTGAATTGACTTGATGCTGGTTTGAGGCTGTGCTTGCATGTGTACCACTGATCATATGTTTGTAACTTGGTATTGTAGTCTTCCTTGTTGAGTTCCTGTAGTTTGCTGTACATATGAACTTGCATTGCTTTGAGTTGTATTTACACCACTTTCTGTTGCATTCATGTACACTGCACAGTGGTCTTGTTGCATTTTTGGTCTTGTCTCCATGTATTTCATGTAGTATGGGTTCTCTACTGACTTGTAGTGTTCATTTGAGTTGTGCATTGTTTTGTCTCTGATCTTTTGGTCATGTTGCCTTCAGTTGCTTGTATATATGTTTCATGCATTATTGATGCTACGTTGTGATCTTTCTTTCTCTGGCACATTAGTGTAACTGTTCAGTTTCACAGTTGCTTCATTCTTCACACTACTACTTATCTGTAGCCTTTGTTGAGTCTTTGTGATCTGCACTTGCACCACTGGTCTTTGCATCCATTCTGGTTGATTGATCTTCATGTGCCCAGTTGATGTTCTATTGTACTTTGGTCTTGCATTTGGTCTGGAGTTGTTTCTTTTTACTGTTGTATCACTACTTGTGTCTGCACTTGTATGCTCATTGTCACTGTCTTATGAGTCCGTCTCTGGTATTCTTGTTGCTTCCCTAACCTTGTAGTTGTACACTTTGGCTTCACTGAGTTTGTTGCTTTTGCAGTCTTTTGTGGTTTCAAACATGTGAGTTGTTGTCTGGCCAGTTGAATCATTAACTGTTTGTATGTTTGCTTTTGTTGGCTGCGCACACGAGTTGGCGAGGTAGTGCACACGTGTATAAATGTACACGTGTGTATTGCAGCCACTCATGATTACCTGTCCCTGATAAGAATACAAGTGTATATCGGTGTGCACGGCCTTGTGGCATGTACAGTGATACACTGTGCATGTCACATTGTTCGTGTATGATGAATTCAAATGATGACGAACAACCCAAATAACCGAGGCAAATAATATTTTCAAAAATCCATATTTTATTTTATATTGCAAAAATATTTCTTTTTCAATTTTACCGCGTTAGTGAACATTTCTGCAGATTGCTCAGATGCTGGATTCTAACTGGAATGAAGTTGAAGATAAACTACGAGTGTGAGTGATATGTAGTGAGGAATTTATGTAAATTGAATTGTGATGTAATTAGAATCAAAATTGTATATGTATAGTGAGAGCTTGAATTTGTACTATTCAAAATTGTAATAAATATTTGTTTGAATAAAATTTCTGTTTGAGTTCAAATTCTGTGTAATTTATTTTATTCAACAAATATTTATTTAATCTATGAAAAATAAAATAGTACATTAACAAATACATTTAAATGAATATATGTATATGTTTATTATCATCAAACAAAAATCATATAAGCGAATATTTAACAGGAGGATCTTGGGAAGATCATCTCCCTCTTGTGGAATTAACCTATAACAATAGTTATCAGGCTAGTCTTAAGATGTCCCCATTTGCTGCTCTTTACGGGCGACCTTGTAGATCTCCATCCTGCTGGATTGAGTCCAGAAATCATTTGGTTCTTGGTCCCGAAATGATTTTGGAAGCTTCGGAGAAAGTCGAGGAGATAAAGAGGAGGTTAAGGACTGCTCAGGATAGGCAGAAGAAGTATGCTGATCGTCGTAGAAGGAAGTTAAAATTCGCTGTAGGTGATTGGTTTTTCCTAAGGTCTCTCCCTTAAGAAATGTGGTTCGGTTTGGGCATAGAGGGAAGCTTGCTCCTAGATTCATCGGTCCATTCCGCATCTTGGAAAAGATTGGGTCTCTTGCTTATCGACTGGATTTGCCCGAGAAATTCGATGGAATACACAATGTATTCCATGTATCGCACCTTCGATGCTGTTTGCATGATCCATCTCTTATTATCCAACCTCCTGCTCTTGACAATTTGGATATCGAGCCTGACCTAACTATTGAAAGGAAGCCGCTTCGTATCGTCGATCGAGGTACGAAACAGCTAAGAAGAAAATCTGTCCGCCTGGTCAAAGTGCAGTGGAGCACTGATGAATGAGATTGTACCTAGGAGACGGAGGAGAGCATACGTGCTTCGAATGCGGAATTATTTGTTTCAGGTACTTTGCTCTATTATCTTATCTTCCTTTATTTTCCTTTTTTCGTTCCTTTCCGAGGACGAAGAGTTCTGAGTGGGGGAGAGTGTTACAACCTAAAAGTTTAACAAGTATTTATTCTTTCATTTATAAACTTTGGGGTTCTATTTTCCAAAAAGTTGAATTTTCAAAATTTATTTACAAATCATCACCCAAATTTTTATAAATATAAGAAAATTCTATAATTTTATTTTGGTTAAAGTTTAACATTAATTGGAATTTTAAATCTTTTAAATTCTAACTTCCAAATCTTTTAATTTAACTGAATATATTCGTAACCACATTTTACACTACTTTTGATTCTTTTAAAAATTAGGTATATACCTTTTAAATTAAGTAATTAATATTGGGTAAAGGAAATAAATTTTATGTATATACATCAGATCTTAGTAAATGATAAATGAATCAAATGGATGTAAACAAATCCTATTTTTAATTAAGTAATAAATTTTAAAATTAATAGTGTATAAATAAGCTATTTAATTACACATTTAATTTATACGTTATATCCATTTCGATTAATTTAGTTGGCATAAATGGTACGCATTTGATGAAATGTTCTTTAAACGTATTTTTCTAAATATAAGTAGCGAATAAATAAGAAAACATATAAATTTAAATACGTTACCTTTGTTGTAAATTTGGGCGTATGTTTGATTAAATTTTTGCATCTATTGTACGCATTCTTAAAATTCTTACCTTATATATAAATAAATAAATTAATCAGTAACGATGCATTTCCAAGCGGGAAAGAAATGAATTCCATAGCCTTTCCAAACTCATTTAGTTCTCGCATTGTCATTCGCGTGTAGACTGCTACATTTTCCTTTGCGTTAATTGTTTAAATTGGTATAAAATCTTTGATTCCTCCTGACTGTTTCAGAATAAATTATTGCTTACAGTTTCCTCCACTAAAATCAACGCTATTACTTCGTTTAATTTTAAAACACGTTCGCCAATTCCATCCTTCCTTACGTTCGAACAAAGATTTATTGCCCCTTTCCTCCTTGATTTACGCAACCTACCTGCTTAAATACCAAACCCACGTTCAAAAATTCCATTTACCTCTTGTGTATATAAGAGAATAAAATCTTCCAATTTCCAAAAGATGTTTCACAAATCAATTCTTCTTGCCATATTTCCTTTCGCATAAATCAACGCAACTGCCTGATATAAAACCACGTACACGAATTTATTTTCTTTGCATCTCATTTTGGCTTCAACCTTCTTCCTCCGTACGCGAGTATAGCATCAGGTATGGCGCATGCCTCCTTTTTTTCTTGCTTTGGTCCACTGTTATCCCACGGTTATGCTCGGTCTACTCCACCACCTTGGCGCGACCACCTACACCCCTCCGCCTCCTCCATTACGATCGCCCTCCTCTCCCCTTGATACACCAGACTTGGCCGAGTTTCAGAGGAGTTCATCACCACCTCAACCAATATCAAAGCCTAGCCAAGCCAATGCATCTCTTCCTCCATCGGGTGATGTCGCAGCCACCTCTTCCTGGCAACGACGCCGACTCTGACAAGGCCGCACTCCTGTTGGCGCTGATGGTCCAGTGGCAGGTGTGTTTCTAGTCACCTGTTTTTTTTTAAAAAAGGAAAAAAAAAGATATAGGCTTGCACCACCTTTGTAGATTATCTCGGCCTATATGCATAAGTATTCCACTACCCTGCCTTTGCGTGCACGAGTACATATCAGTCATTGGACCTGGACAAGGCAGAGTACGTGAAGTGGGGGTTGAGGCGTGTGGTGAAGTGATCGAGCAAAATTTATCAATTATCCTCTTATTTAAATCTCGTTCCAATTTTGATTTATTTAAATTTTGCTATGGTCGAAATTGAATTCGCGTACTTAGTTTATTTTTATTTTTATCTTGTTTCAAGATCTGAATCGATTTTGGCTTACCTTCAAATAATTGATCATGCCTTCCATGCGTTTTTCCGATGTGGTTATCGTTGTTTTGAATCAAATCTTCAGCTTTGTAGAGGTGAGTATTCTCACCAGACAAACATACTTATAGATCTGTAAATTAATAACAAGTGTAATTGTAGAATGGTTATATTATATTTTACTTGCCTGTGATATAAATTTACGATGTTAAAAACCTGGTTATTAAATTGACACATCATTATTTATATTTTATACTGTTATATTTATGCTATTATACTATTTATTTATTTACTGTTTATCACACTGCAAGTTCCCTGTAGAATAGAATCGTTATGGGCTGAAATGATAGGCCTGAACGATATTGTTTATTTATTTAACTTGGGATTGCGGGGTTGAAATGATAGAACCCGGGTTTTCTTTGTAAATTTCGGATTGAAATGATATATTATCCATATCACTTGACCTAGGGTAGAAAATATTATACAGACCCGTGGTTATTATATATATATTTTTCTAGGAATTTTAAAAGTATTTTTAAATATCTATATTATAATATTTTGGTTTAAACTGAAATAAAAATGATTTTAGTAATTTCTATAAGTTAAATATATAAATAAAATATGATAATTTGGAACTTAAAAATGAATTAATAAGGTATTATCGAATTTTATGAATTTACTGGCTAAATAAATAAGTACATAAAATGAAATTTGAAAATAACTAAATTTAGAAAAGTGGATGGTGATTAAAACTTAATTATTAAGTAATTTTGAATAAAAATAATAGGAAATTGTGTATTTGATTCTAATAAGTAAACCCTTGAGAAGTTGATATTTATTGGTGAAATTTACTTTATAAAATAAAAAAATTGGGCAATTTAAATGACTATTTCAAATGAAAAATATGATTTTTATAAGTTATTTTAAGTTAAATATTTAAGTTTAATTATTGATGAATTTATATTGAAGTTTAAAAATTTAATTAACTTAAAAATCGTTGTAAGGGATATTACCACACTTTGTTAGTGCCGTAGTCGATGCAAATGAACTAAAAGCTAAAAAAATTTATTAAGGCTATTGCAGTACTTGGTAAGTGCTGTGGTCGTGAAATTTAAATTAAACCCGAATAAATAAAAAGGTTATAGTAGCACTTGTTAAGTGTTGCAGTGGCTGAAATTGAGATTTTTGGATATTTGATTTGCAAATATAATAACTTCACTTTTAAAAGTTAAATGAAGTATTTTGATTTAATATTAACTATTTTGGAATTCATAACCATGGGTATTAATAACGTCGATTGTTAAAGAGACCGGGCTCGGATATGGGCATACTCTCTGTCGATACTGAAAACCACTTTACACAACCGTGTACCCGGTGGAGATTCCAGAATGAAGTAGGATGGTGGTGACGTCCTATTGAGGTATGTACGTGGACCCGACTCCCGTGAGTTGGCATAAGGTGGCTAAAACAGGAGCGATTCTCGGGCCAAGGAGGTAGCACCTCTTATCGGACGCACTTCTTCGTATGCCATTCTATTACTTTGTGTGTTTGGTGCGCACCTTTGATGTGGGAGTGTTGTTCGAGGTGGGCGGTAGTAGCTGCTACGCGCTACCACCAGTCCGGATAGCAATTGGTATATCTACCCTAGCATTGCCTAGTTGTGCCGTGTCACCTACCATAGCGAGCCTTGTACGAGTTTGGTTTTCTCCGTAGCCCGTGGAGTATTTAAGGTAGTCTCTCGATCTGAAGATGCGCTGATACTGGATGGACTACTGGGACTATTACGTGTTAAGGGGAATATTGGGTCACTCCTTAATGCAATTTAAAAGTAAGTTTATTTTACTAATAGGCACTATTATAATAGCGAAATATTACTACATAGTAAATAGTTTAACGGATCCTTAGAGGATGGACGGTCCCAAGCATCCTTTAAGTTACTTGCTTCTTATTACAGTTCACTTGAATTAGCTTACACTGTATATGTATGTATGTCCTGACTCGAGTGTTTATGTTTTATGTTACGCTCGGGTCAGCCTGAGTATCAGTTCGGACTTCATTCCCAAAGCTTGGACTTATGAAGATCATCTTTATCAAGCTGCTGTCAATTTCCTATTCAGTTCTTTATCTTAGTTTATGTAATGGAATTTTTTTTTTGGATTTTTCTATGGTTGATTCAAACTATATTTGGTTTTAAAGACTATGTAATTAATACTTATTTTGAGACTATGTGATAGTGGCTTCATGAACCACTAAGTAATATTTTCATTCCGCTGTGAGTATTCTGATTTCTATGTCTGTGATTCTGTGATTTGATTTCATTTGCTCCAAATTTATTTATAATCTATTGTTTTGAACTATTCAAGTTCGACATGTTTTTAAATTATTGTCGAATTTGAATGGTGCAAAATAGTGGGTCGTTACAGAATATAATGTATATATAAAGTTGTATTAGAGAATTTGTTGAAAATATAATTATATCTGGCATATATAAATTTTTATATGTATATAATAATATATTATGTTAGTATATATTAACTACATATGTTAGTTTATGTTGATATATCATTAGTTTATATAATCTGTTGGATAATTTACTTGTATATATATTTATACATATATAGGCATGCCTGCATTTTTTTTATATGTTAGGTGTTAAACTTATATATATTAGTATGTATATTTTATAGTTTATATATATATATAGTATATATATGGGTCGGTTGATGGTTATTTATATTAGTCTGAAAAGGTAATTATATATATCTGTGTGTGTGTGAGTGTGTGTGTTTTGATCTCTAGATATTTATGTAAGTTATGTATACATATTCTGTCTGTTTGAATATATGAGTTATAATATGAGTGCTTATGTATGTTCAAAAGTATGTAAATTTTATACTAGTTTCTTTTATATAAGATATGTTTGTTTTTCTTATATGTGTTTTTATTTAAAACAATGATTTTTGAAATATATGTATATATATTTAAATTTAAAATGTGTTTGAATTTAGAATATGATTTTATACACGTAAATAGTTATATATAGTTATATATATATAAGTTTACTTATACCATTTATCTTCATCAATCCAGTTTTGATTTGATTTCGTCAATTTCAATCTTTCAGCTTTGCTCGTCAAATTCGCGTTCAATCTTGCTTTGCTTTGGAATTCCATCTTCGATTCATAACTCATCTCATTCTCGTTCATCTCTAGCCTCGAAAGGTAAGCAATCACTTACGATTAACATTTTTATATTTATTATATTTGATTTCATTTGAAACGACAATTGAAATATGCTGATAAATTGAACTGTTAATTATTAGCCATATATGATATGCCAGTATCAGTAACTGTTCACCTATGACATCTGACACCATGATCTGTTATTTATATTTTATCTGTTATTGATGATATATGTCTGTTATTGATATGTTATATTATATTCATAATTGTTCTCACTCTACAAGTTCCGTGTTAGTATAGAATTCCCTATGGGTTGAAATGATACATACCCGAACGATCTTGTAGAATAGGAGAAAATCGTTATGGGTTGAAATGTTAAACCCAAGCGATTTTCATTGACCTTAAATATGGGATTGCGGGTTGAAATGATATATACCCGTAGATATTAAATTGCGGATTGAAATGATAAATATCTATATCACTTGACCAAAGGATAGAAAATTTATATACAGACACCGTTGTCTATATATCTATATTTAAAATGATTTCTAGGGTTTTGAAAAGAAATATATGTGGTTTTATATAAATATTGATTTTAATATATAAATGTTATTTTATATATATTTAAAATTTTGGATTTCTAAAATTTTATGTTTTAGAAATTCTAAAGTTATAAGTTAGTTTGAATTTATTAATTTTAAGATTTTACTTGTAATTTTACTATTTTAAAATATATAAAATAAGTTTTAATGTAAAAATAAATTTAATGATAAGCTTTAATTGAATAAAATTTAATTTAATTAGTATATATTATGTTTAAGTATTTATCTAAAAAAATTATTTTAAAAATATATTTTTGTATAATTTTAATAAATTATGGTTGGAATGATAAATTTAAATTGTTTTGAAACTTATTGAATTGAGATTTTAAAGTACGATTTTATAACTTGATTTTTGATTTAAGTGATCAAATGAATATTTCAAGTTTAAATAAATTGAAGGAAATAGTTAGTTTATTTAAATGGTAATTTAAAGTTTTATTTAAATGTTATTAGATTGACTAAGTGAATATTTCAATATTAAATAATGGTAAAGTTGAATTCGAAATATATATGAATTTATCAAAAAAATTAGTTATTTTAAATGTTTGAATATTTAAAGCTTTGAAATTTACTGAAATTGAATTGGTTTATAATTGTGGTTCAAATCTATATTTGAAATCGATATAAAATAATTTATTAAGGTTTAAATTGAAATGGAAGAATTAAGATTTGATTTAAATAGGATTTTTGGAATTTGAATTGATTTGAATTGATTTGTGAATCTTGAGGAAATTATTTTATTATATAAAGCATTTTAATATATATATATATAAATAATTTATTTTATAAGTTATTTTAGTATATAAACTATTTTTATATATAAATTATTTTAATATATATATATAAACTATTTTAATATAAGCTATTTTTAACTTATAACTATTTTAATATATATAAATATTTTAATATATAAACTATTTTTAATATAAACTATTTTAATATACTAATTACTATAATATAAACTATTTTAACTTGTAATTATTTTTACATATAAACTATTTTATTTTATAAACTATTTTATTATATATATATATACTATTATTAATATCTAAACTGTTTTTAGAGGAAAGTGTTATGATTTCAAAGTTATATTTTCAAAGTGTTATAATTTCCAAAGTATTATGATTTCCAAAGTAATGTTTTCAAAATGTTATGATTTCCAAAATGTTATGGTTTCAAAGGTTTATAAATTAGAAAGAGTTATAATTTTGGAAAGTACTATGATTTTTGAAAATGGATATATTTTAAGTGAATAATGATCTCGTATTGATATGGTTTTGAAATGGATATGATATTTTGGATATGGAAATGATATTCTGAAATTACCATGATGTTATAATAACGTTTGGTTGTAAAAGAGAACGGGATCGGTTATTGTCATACTCTTTGCCAATACTGAAAACCACTTTAACAACCGTGTATGCGGTGGAGATTTCAGAATGAAGTAGGATGTTTGGCGACGATTCTATAAGACGTATATGCGTGGACCTGACTCCAGCGAGTTAGCTTAAGGTGGCTAAAATAGGAGCAATTGACGGGCCAAGTGAGGTAGCTCCTTCGATCGGACACACTTCTTCGATACCCTTTCTATTACTTTGTGATTGATTGGGTGCACCCTCGGATTTTTGGGAATGTGGATCAAGTTGGGCGGTAGCTGCGGCTATGCGTTACCAACAGCCCAGAAGTGTAATTGGTATATCTATCCTGGCATTTCCTAGTTGTGCCGTGTCACCTACCATATCGAGCCCACTATAAGTTTGTTTTGTATCATACCTATGGAGTGTGATCTGACGACCTCCAGTACTGAGGAGATTACAGTACTGTATAGACTATGGGAATATATAAAATGTGTTAAGGGGAATATGGTGTAATGACCTAAAAATTTTAACGGTTCAATAATGTAATTAAATGAATTTTTATGAAAATTTAAATGATTGAATCTAGAAATAAAAATTTGATATTTGAAATATGTCTATTTAAACATAACAAATAGTAAATTTTCAATTGATAATATGGAAATTTATTTTATTTGTGTAATTTTATTTTATTTAAATCAGTTAATATTTGATGATAATAAAATGTTTTCCAAACCTAAATATTTTTATATAATAAATTTGTAAATCATCTTCTGGGTGAGACGTCATATTTCGTTTCGTCAAATTTGGATTGCTATTGCTCTATTTATCTTTTTTGAAAAATTAGCAGCATTTTCGGTACCAAATATTGACTTTTGATCAGGTGATCCTATCACTGATATCTATATACCATTTTGATCGTTTCGTCGTGCTGATCTCTACGGTATATTCAATTCTATGTTTTGAAGTCCGGTATATAGCGAATCCGCAAAACCGTTAACTGTATCGGTACCGGATCGGTGACCTTTTGTTTTCTTTTGAATTTCAAACTTTAACCATGTCATCCAAGCAAGAATTAATTGCATTAATAACTTTTTCTGAATCAATGGTCGGCCATTCCTATTCAAATTTCTTTTGATCTGATTTGTTTGCTTACGTTATTTTGAAATAAATTTATATGGATCTATAACATAGTCTGTCCCTTTTGCTTTTACCTGAGACTCTTCCCTTCTTCTCAAAATTTTCCTTCCTCCTCCATTTTGCTCCTCCTATCCATAACTCCCCATGCCTGGATCTGCCTCCATCACAAAAGTTCTCCACCCGAGAATTCCACCTCCTCCTCTCCCATTTTGACCTCTCCACCTTTTTCCCTTCTCTCTGTTCGGCCTCCACGTCAGCACTTCCTATCCACTTTGCAGCCATCATGTGGTACATTTTGCTTTGTTTTGATTTATGACCTTCTCTATTATATAAATACATATAAGTTTATATGTTCTGTTATATATATTTTATATATAATTACTTTTAATACAGCTTACATACGATGTTCATACCATAAGTTGTGTGGAGTATTTTATAATATGTTAGATTTTTTGCTTGGAACATTCCTTGAAGGAGATATATATATATATATATATATATATATATATATATATATATATATATATGATATATATATATATGTATGTATATATATATGTAAATTTATACGCCAGTTTATATATATTTGTACAGTTAGTATATATAAAGTGGTGTCTGGCTACAGTCTGCATATCAGTTTGATATTGTATAAGTTTACACATGAGTTTGGTTTTGTATTGGTATATTATATATATATATATATATATATGTTTATAGTTTATATATATATATATATATATGTTGTTCTATTCACACACACACACACACATATATATATATATCCTTGTTTGTTGGTTCTATATAAGGTTGCAGTCTTATATATTAGTTCATATATTAAGTTGTATTAATTTTATAACACTTATAACAACGGTACTTATATTTGTGTACGTATAGTATAATAGTTTAAGAAGTGATTTCATGCTCTGTAATTTATAATATAATACATATGTCTAAATATATGTGTTAATCTTAGTAAAGATCTTGAAATGTATTTGGAAGTTGATTTTATATATGTATATGCGTTAGTGTATAATCTTAGCTGTTCACATCTATATATACAGTATAGTATATATATTTACTTTCTCTGCATTTTAGCAATTATTGTGTAAATTTTTTCGGTTATATATGTTTATAGTATTTATATATAATATGCTTGATTTTAGAAAATTTCTTACAGTAAGGTATATAGCTTTACTGTCTATGGGTACTTTTATATTTTAATATTGAAGCTATCTCTCCTTTGTCTGCATATTTATAAAGTAGTCTGCACATGTGCGTTTGAAAAAAAAGCTCATCTATATTTGTTTATATATATATATATATATATATATATATATATATAGTGATGTCGATTCTGATATGTATTCAGATCTTAAAAATATGATATGTATAGATATCTTGGATTAAATTTTATATATATATATATATATATATTGTTTCATTTTTTTGTGTTTTAAATATTACATTGGTTTAAGAATGGATTTTTAGAATATAATGTATATGTATATACAGATTTGATTTTTAATATATATATATATCTGTGTGTGTTTTGTTACATATTATGTATAGGGACTTTGATTTCAAATTTGCCTATAGATTTTTTTATATTATAACCTATATATATATATATATATATATATATATGTATGTATGTTGATTTTTAATACATATAGATTTTGATTTGTATGTATGTAAATATGTTCAAACTTAATATCGATTTCCATATATATACTTTAAAGATTTTTATTGTTACATCTATATCAGTTCACGTATACCATTTATCATCATCAGTCCAGTTCTGATTTAATTTCGTCTATGCCAAACTACCAGTTTTGCTCGTCAAATTCGTGTCCATCTAGCATTGCTTTGGAATTCGTAGCTCATTTCTTTGTCAAATCTATCTAGCCTCGAAAGGTGAGAAATCACTCACGATTAACGTTCTTATATTTATTAAATTTGATTTCAATTGAAACGACAATTGAAATATGCTGCTGTTAGTTATTTAAATGGCTATATATATGCCATTATATGTAACTGTTCACCTGTGACATCTGCAACCATTATCTGTTATTTATATTGATGATATATGCCTGTTATTAATATGTTATATTATTATCATCACTGTTGTCACTCTACAAGTTCCCTGTTAATGTAGAATTCCTTATGGGTTGAAATGATACATACCCGAACGATCTGTAGAATAGGCGGAAATCGTTATGGGTTGAAATGATAAACCCAAACGATTTTCATTGAATTGAATTTGGGATTGCGGGTTGAAATAATATATACCCGTATACATTTAAATTGCAGATTGAAATGATAAATATCCGTATCACTTGACCATAGGATAGAAAATTATATACAGACACTGTTGTTGGTCTATATATATATATATATATATATATATATATATTAAAATGATTTCCAAGGTTGAATATTTTGGTTTTAATAAATATCGATTTTAGGATATTATATATATATATATATATTATTTTATAAGGGTTTAAAATTTGGATTTTTAAATTTATATGTTTGAAATTTTTTAAGGTTATAAGTTAGTTTTGAAATTATATTTGAAGATAGATTTATAATGATTTTTATAAGGAAGGTTGGGAAGATAAATTTGAATTTATTTGAAACTGTACTTAATTAAGAATTTTATTTAATTAAATCGATATGAAACTTATTGAAATTAAGATTTTAAAGGTTATCATTTTATAACTTGATTTTTGGTTTAAGGTTATTAAATGAATATTTCAAGTTTAGATAAATTGAAGGAAATATTTAGTTTATTTGTAATTTAGGGTTTTATTTAAATGATATTGGATTTATTAGGTAAAGATTTCAAAACTAAATAATAACGAAGTTAAATTTTGATATATATGAAATTATCAATCTAGGTTTGAAAATGTTTGAATAATAAAGCTTTGAAATATATTGAAATTTAAATGGTTCGTTATGTGGCTCAAAGTTGTAATTGAAATCGATATAATTTGCAATGATTTATTGAGAAACTGAATTTAATTGAAGTTGAAGAATTGAGATTGAATTAAGATTGGAATTTTGGAATTCGGGTTGATTTGAATCAATTCGTGAAATTTGAGGAAACTGTTTTATTTTATAAATTTTTTAAAAATTATATTTTACTTTATAAATTATTTTAATACAAATTATTTTAATATAAACCATTTCTAATATAAACTATTTTTATATAAACTATTTTATAAAACTATTTTATTATATATTATTATTAATATCTAAACTATTTAAGTGCTGGAAGTTATGATTTCAAAGTTATGGTTTCCAAAGTATTATGATTTCAAAGCGTTATGATTTCCAAAGTGTTATAATTTCACGTGTTTTGGTTTCGAAAGTGTTATAACTTTGAAAGTGATATGATTTTTGGGAATGGATATATTTGGAGTGGAAATGACATCCTACCGATATGGTTTTGAAATGGAAAATGATATTTTGGTTTTGAAGTATGAACTATTTGAAATAAAATGACCACGGTGTTATAATAACGTGTGGTTGTTAAAGAGACTGGGATCGGATATAGTTATACTCTCTAACAATACCAAAACCATTTTAACAACTGTGTACAGGGTGGAGATTCTAGAATAAAGTCTGATGGTTTGGTGACGATTCTATATGGTATTTACGTAGCCCTAACTCCCGTGAGTCATCTTGATGCGGCTAAAACAGGAGCCACGCCGGGACAAATGAGTCATTCCTCCTATCAGACACATTTCTTCGATACCATTCTATTGCTTTTGTGATTTGATTGGGTGCACCCTTTGATTTGGGAGTGTGTCACGAGATGGGCGGTAGTAGTTGCTATGCGTTACCACCAGTCCGGATACGCAAACGATATATCTACCCTAGCATTGCCTCGAGTATCTTGTCGCATGCCCTATCATGCCTTCTACGAGTTTTTTTATACCATACCTATGGAGTGCTCTTTGATAGCCTTCAGTTTACGGGGGAAGTACGGTACAGTATAGACTATGAAAATATATAAAAATGTGTTAAGGAAGATATAGGTAATGCTTTAACGCTATTTTAATACTTTTACTTTAGACATATTATAATAGCGTATATTACTACATAGTAGATAGTTCCACGGATCCTTAGAGGATGGAAATCGCAAACATCCTTTGAATTACTTGTATTTAAGTTGATATTTCACTTGAGTTAGATTTATTGATATAAGAATGTTAATCCTGACTCGAGTGTTTTGTGTTTTGCTTTATGCTCGGGTCAGACTGAGTGTCACAACATTTGAGGCTCACTTTTGAAGTTGGAGCTTCACTTGGAGATCCATCTGTATCTATTCAGCTTTCAGCTATCCAGTAGTTTTGTTAAGAGATGTCATCTGTTTGTATTCAAGATTTCACTGTATTTGAGATATTCTGTTGTATTTTATTTCAAACTCTATTATTCATATAGTAGCTTCATGAACTACTATTTATCTATTCCGCTGCTTATTATTATATTACTCTGTGTTTGTGATTCCGTGATTGATTTATTTACTATATATGCTGAGTTTTGCCAAATATAAGTTAACAATATGATATTTTGAGCAATTCAAGTACGACATGTGCAGATGGTAATGACATGAAATATCGCGTTGTTACATATGGGTAACACCTTAACACTATTTTAATACTTTTACTTTGCTATGGACATATTATAATAGCGTATTGTACTACATAGTAGATAGTTCCACGGATCCTTATAGGATGGGTATCCTAAACATCCTTTGAGTTACTTGTATTTCAATTGATATTTCACTTGAGTTGGATTTATTGACATAAGAATGTTAATCCTAACTCGAGTGTTTTGTGTTTTGCTTTATGCTCGGGTCAGACTGAGTATCATACAATTTGAGACTCACCTTTGGAGTTGGAGCTTCCTTGGAGATCCATCTACATCTATTCAGCTTTTAGTTATTCAGTTGACTCCAGTGATATATTCAGATTTCGTTATTTGACCATTGTATTGAGACTTCTATGTATTCGAAACTTCCGTTGTATCTTGTTTTGACTTTATTATATATATAGTAGCTTCATAAGCTACTATTCATTTATTTTCGCTGCTTATTGTTATATTACTCCATGTCTGTGATTCTATGATTGATTTTATTTACAGTATATGCCGAGTTTTGCCAAATATAAATTAACAATCTGGTATTTTGAGCAATTCAAGTCTGACATGTGCGGATGCGAATGACATGAAATACCAGGATGTTACATACATATATATTTGGATATGTAGATGATATCATCATTAAACCTATTTGTTAAAAATAAATTACAATAGCTGATTATATTTGTGTATATAGTTAGATCACCTTCTTAAACTAGTGTGAACCAGCGCTACGCACACGGGCTTCACTATATAATTTAGATAGTGCATTGTTTTGATTTTTTAGTTACATATGGATCGTAAATTTTTTCAATAGCTTTTTCATGAACAATATTGACAAATATTTTTTGATAAAATTTGTTAACAAATCTCAAAGCACATAAAATATGATTACTATTTTTAAGCATAATTTTTTAATACAACAAACGATTACACCAACTATACTTGTTCCTAATTAGGCAAAAATTACATTATTAAGCATGCCAAATAAGTAATTTTCAAATGCAAGCGATATAATCAACATAATTTTATTCTAAGCTTAATATGTAAATCTAAATATATATACATAATTTGGTTTTATAATAGTGTTATAAACCTAGAATGGAGAAATCTTGGTCAAAATGAAATAACTTTTAAACATAGATAAGCACATTTGTCCAAGTGGTTAATTGATTCGGCTTTGGTGCAGGATGTCACAAGCTCGAAACTTGCTTTCGAACATTTATTTGACATGGGATATGTTGTCCCAATGATTTGTTGTATATAAAGTACCAGTTCAAAAAAAAACTTTTAAACATAACTCAAAAAAAATCACATTCCAACATTTGCATTATTAAACTTTTATAACATTACATAATATAATTAAATTAGAGAAAATAGTACAATTGATTTGAACATTATATTTTCTAATATAAATAGCGTATACAAATTGAGAATTACACGTAATATATATATATTATTTATATTTATATATTTGTGGTCAAATTTTCAAAATAGCCAAATAATTTTCGCTGTTACTTTAAATGATTACATTGTTGGTAATACCCATAACAAAATGTTAATCAATTTCGCTAGTAAACTATATAATTCTACATGCGCAATAAAATAATTTGTATGACATTTCATTGAAGGTAAAATTTAGATCAAATGGTGTAAAGAAATAGAGTCAATGTTGCAAAGTAACAAAAATAGATTATCATTCATATTTATAAAATAGGCACCCATGTATGCACAGAAGCAAAAGGAATTTAAATAAAAGTAGGAATTGTATATAGTAAAATGATGATTTATAAAATGCAATGAGTATCCAAAGTTAATTTCATTTTATTACGAACTAAAATTTGTGGTATCCATGGGTTGCCTAGAGCTAAATTACATAATTTTCCATCAGTAAATAAGTTAAAACATCAATATCAATAATGTCCATTAAAAGTTATAACACTTCAAATGATTAAAGCATTGATAATTTTCCGGCTTTAGCATATCGTTTATAATTGTTCAAGTATTATCACAATGAAAAAGAAAAAAACACTGAGATAAATTAATTCAGACACTGAGGTTGCATTGTGGAAGAGAAGTACAAACTAATGAATTATACTTTATAGAAAAAATAAAAGAAAAACAGATTTATTTCATAATAGTGTTCGTTATGAAAAACAATCAGCGTAGCAAGACAAAAAAGCATAAGTCGAAGTAATTGAATATAATGTCAGGAAAACCCATGACCTTTGAGATAAAAGGCATGGTAAAAACTTTAACAGCGGTAGACAGTTCAAATTTTATGTATCTTATTACGGTATATGTAAGGAGAGAATTCAAAAGAAAACTTTTAATATAAGAAGCATAGCGGTGTATTTAATGCTCTAGAGTTGTCTGCTAGCATTTCCATGTCCATCAAATGTTGCAGCTCTTTACTATGGTGCTTTACTTCACCGACCAAGAATATAAATTTCAGAGTTAAATAAAATTTAAAACATCTATGTATAAATAATACTCAATGGCTTATCATAGATCATATATAATTAAACTTTTAATATATTCTTGTGTGTATGTGTTTATATATATATATATATATATATATATAGGAATATGCATTTCAAACATTTCTGTAGTGATTATATATTAATAATACAAATTTTGGCATAGAAAAAGACTTTCATGCATGTGAAGGATTAGTATAATAAACCAAAGTAGTTAATAGTATATAATTTTAGCACATCAAAACATGATATTAGTTAATAATGGTTAAATGGGACTCGGATGCAAAATTGACGACCAAAAACATAAAGCACCGATTTATACCATATATTTATTTAAAGCTGTATAGTGAGTATACACAATACCATTCAACCAACTTGTCGAAAAATCGTTAAGGAAAAGAACATATATGACCCAAAAATTGTCCGATCAAATTCAAAAATAAATAAACCAAAACAAACATAATCCGATAATCTAAAAAATGGATAATACATAAAGAAACAGAAAAGAAATTTCAGATTGCCTCAAACAACCATCGTGAGCAAAACCTATATGATAGTAGCATACATAAACAGTGAAATTGCATTTTGTGTAAAAAGCATGCTATAGTTGTTTCTAGTGTGTTGGAAGGAAACATCGCAAGTTATAAGAGAATGGATATATTAAATTTCATCGTAGAGCTGTAGAACACAAACTAAATGAACAATCACAAATAGCTAAAGGGCGGCGAATAGTCTAAACAAAGATATAATGTGTAAAAGTGCTTATCAAATGTATCCTTTTTTGTTCAAAGGCTTACCAAGTGTTTTATGTTTTAATTGATTCATGCAATAAGCATGCAAATTTCTTGCATTATATAAACTATTTCAAAATAAATTAGCCATGGTACACTTTAAATATACGTCTTTTAATGCCAATAACAGAAGACTACTTAAAAATATTTGGACCTAACTAAAAGTATCTTTCGGAGAAGAATGTAAAAAATTATACATCGACTTATGCTAATGAGAAATAGCATATTCTCAGTTTTTTTACCTTTTATTACAATTGAAAAAAATAATGCCTAGTATGATCTTTTAACATGAATATTAAGTCTAAACAGAGGGATATTTAAAATAAGAAAGCGCAGATTTTCCACAAAAATACTATATTGTTTTTTTTAGATAGTTGACATTATAATACAATAAAAGAATATTTATTTGTTTTTTTTAAATAAGGACCAATTTTGTGGGAAACTTGCTTTGATTCCCAAGCCTTTAACCATGTACATATAATGACTACAAATTAAATTTTCACGCTAAGAGATCAAAACTGAGAAAACAATATTAACTTAATTAGGAAAAACAGTTAATAGCAAGAGGTTTACGCAATTTCAGTAATTGTGTCATATTTATTCGAAAAGCAAGATCCAAACATCTAAGAATAAGTAGAGTTAGACATTTCATACTTTTCCTCCACTAAAGCCTTTGTCGAGAATCATTCTACAGTGAAACTGGTAAATAATAATGATCGTGCAGTTATTCATTATCAACACGCCATTAATTATTATGCTTAGGTTGCAACAATAAAAATAATATATGTCATCTTAACTATATAACCGTAGATACTTTTACCAAGTATCAACTACAGCTATGGAAACAAATATATCACAAATAATCTTCAATATAATTATCAAAAGTTCATCAAACTGGAGCAAAGCATCGTAACGTTTTATGACGACATGTTTACGAACATATTTAAAGTTTGTACTAACATGTATCTTTTAGATTGTACCTTTATGGTATGTTGAAATGAATTACAAATATTTAATTCATGTCTAAACTGACAAAGTCAAAATATAACCCTAGTCAATCATAAATCCAACTTAATAGGTAAAGAAATGGAAATTGTTAAATGTTTGGAACTAAATAAAAGTTGAATGGCTATGACATCGTCGACATAGATGATTTTACATAGCTTTAGTTTTACTTTCATCGTTCGAAACAATGCTAATTAATGAAGTTAATATATTCCACCTAAATCAAGCCTAAACTGCAGAAATTGAATTTTTTTATGTTTTTTGAAAAAATTAAAATTAAAATTAAAAAATTAAAATTAAAAAATTAAAATTAAAAAATTTAATTAATTTTAAAAATTAAAAATTGGTCAATAATTAATTGTTTATCATAATTTTAGGCTTGATTTGTGTTCATATTATTTAGGTTGTAACTTTGTTGGTGAAAAAATGAAAATACGATTACTTTACTTTTAGGTAACACCATCCAAATTTAATTTTGAATTGTTATTAACTCAATCTAAAATGGAAATGGAAGATGGAGAAAATGAAGAAGGTAACACATATAAAAAAGATTAACAATTGAACAATCGTGATATATTAATTGATGATTTTACAAAACTTTATTTTTCTTTCACCAATTAAAACCATGCTACTAAATGAAATAACAAATTTAGCCCAAATCATGCCTTAATGGGCGGATCCCATACTATTATTGGGTTACAGCTGACCTAATTTAGTAGGTTCATATGTATGTATTTTTTCGATTTTAAACTTATTACTAAGAAAAAAGGGGAAAGAGATGTTTATTTATTTTTATGACAAAATTGTCCAAATTCAAACGCAATCAATCATTAATTTAACTCAAAATTAAAATAAATGGTGGAGAAATTAAATAAAGTTAAGTTTTTGAAAAATAATAATAAATAAATAGCCATTACATGCTCATTAAAGATTTTACAAAGCTTTGATTTAGCTTTCACATTTAATCCCCTATTTATGAAGATTATGTTTTGCCTTAGGAATATTTTACAAATACTAAATCTTCAGCCTTTCCAAGATATAGGAAATCACCTTTAAATTTATGGAAATTCGAAGCAAACCTTCGTTTTTAACTATTATTCAAAATGCAACATTAAAATATGCTAGGTTATGTAAGTAAAGTAATATTTAAAATAAAAGTAAATATTATTATAAATAATGTGTTTATATGCAATTTAACTGTTTTTACTATGCATTACACTGTTTACAGTACAACAGTCATGGTTTACAACGCATAGTTTGTCAATACTTTACTTTACTGCATTATTATAGTACAACGTACATAGTGATTTTAAATTTGTATATTTTTTGCTAAATTAACTTAAGTTATACTTATAAAAATGTTATAATTCATCATATTAAATGATACAAAATACATTACAAGTCCAAAATTCTTTTTCTTTTTCCTTTTTTATTTTTTTTTATTTTTTTTTTTTATTTTTTTTTATATTTTTTTTTAACAACAAATTCAACCTTTTATAACCTCAATCAAAAGCTGTCAACATGCCTGACAGATAACCCAAAACAAAAGGCCAAAAGGAAAAGCCACCAAAAACCCAGAACAAAGGAGAAAACAAAACAACCAATAAGGAACCAAATATAGGAACGAGGAGAAGCGGCACAATCTCTGACCAATCCACTTCGCACACCCAAATAGCTACTGGAAACCACCGCCCAGCCAACATCGTACTCGAGCTCCGGCAAGGCCACCGGCCTACCACGATGTTGAGGTTCCAACCATCAATGAAAAACAAGGACGTCCCCCGCCCAACCAAGATAACCGGAAGCAATGGCCAAAACCATCAACGCCGACAGACCGACAGAATGAAGATGATAAAGACTTCCGATAAGCCAACTCCAAACAGCAGAAAAATACCAAGAAAAGAAACTCCCATAAAATCAAGAGCCTAAAAGCACTAAACACAGAGTTACACACCAAAAACCAAAAAAAAAAAAAAAAAAAAAAAGGAGGGGGTGTTGATGGATCGGGGGGGGGGGAGAGGAGATGACGGATGACAGACCGAGGGGAACAACCAAGCCAGAATTTGCAGTCCCCGGATAGGCAGTCATCCAATACCTGCTCTATTAGAAGAGAGCGAGCAGTTTATTGATAACAGGTTTACTAAATGACGAGAGCGAGCACTGGCCGAACCCCGGAAGGGTCGGCCCCGAAAAGCTAAGAAAACATCATCTCTTACCCGCCGAACAACGGAAAGAGGATCCATTGGAACTTCTTCAAAGATAGCCTTATTCCTCGCACACCAGACATGCCAGCAGATTAGACAAGGAATCAATCGAAAGATGATCGAGCGAAGAGATTTCCCAGTGCAAACAAACCACCAAGAAGTCAGCAAATCATTTGGCGAAGAGATGGTGCCACGAACACCCAAAAAATTACCGAAAAAATTCCAGGTGGATCTAGCACACCAACCACCGAAAAACAAATGATTAATAGATTCTGAATCCCCGTTGCCACAGCACCTGCATCGGGAAACAAAAGGAATGCCAATTTGCTGGAGGTTCTCATCAACCGGTAGCCCAGAGTGAAAAATTCGCCACATCAAGAGAGAGACTTTCGGAGGGATTCGAGCATCCCAAATGTAGGCGAAAAGGGGGAGGACCGGAGAAGGTGTACGAGAAGATCTCCAGGCTTTCAGAATAGAGAAAGGGCCACCATCCCAACCGGAGAGGCCACTATGAGAATCAACGAGCAATTTAACCGATTGCATATGCTTCCAGGTCTCACTCGCATAACAAGGAGATCCTGCATAATCAGAGGACGCCAGTCTCCGATACTTAGCATGGAGGAACTTGGCCCACAAGGAATCGTTAGACCCAAACCTGGACCATAACTTACAAGCAAAAGCCGAGCAAATGTCTTTCGGATGACGCAAACCTAATCCACCCTCTGTCTTAGGACGGCAGAGAACAGACCAAGACACCCAGTGATGTCTGCGATTGTCCCCCTTCGAACCCCAAAAGAAGGATGATGCCAAAGATTGGAACGAACGAAAGAAAGAGACAGTAGGTGTCATAGCGGCGAAGATATGAGTACCCATAGAGCTCAGAACCGATTGAATAAGAACTAATCTTCCAGCTTGAGAAAGAAGGGACGCATTCCAACGGATAATCTTACCCCTCACCTTATCCGTAAGAGGATCGAAAATGGCGTTAAGTTTCCTACCTCGGTAAAGAACAATACCTAAGTAAGGAAGAGGAAGGGAAGCGGCCTTGAAGCCAGTAAAAGATTCGACCCAATAAACTCGAACTTGGTCCATATCCTTCGCGTGAACGAAGCAACTCTTGTCAGAGTTGACCAATTGTCCCGAGCACCTCTCGTACAGCTTAATGAAACGAATAAGACGCCGAACAGAAGTCCGAGATCCGTTAGAGAAAATAACAATGTCATCCGCAAATGACAAAGAGGAGACGAGCGGACATCCGCTAGGAATACCGAATCGCTGAATTTGACCAAAAATCGTCAAAGTGTGAATGCCACGAATGAAGGCCTCGGCCGCGATAACAAAAAGAGAAGGAGATAGAGGATCTCCTTGACGGATCCCTCTACCAGCCTTGAAAAACCCATTGGCCGATCCGTTTATGAGCACAGAGAACCAACAGTTGGAAATGAGTCTCCAGACCAAATCAATAAGGGTTTCCGGAAAACCGAAAGCACGAAGAACCTTAATGATGAAAAACCAGGACATACGGTCGTATGCCTTTTCCATATCAAGTTTGAATATGATGTTAGAACCCCTGACCTTACGGTCAATCTGAGAAACAAGTTCTTGGGCTAAAAGGACGTTATCAGTGATCAACCGGCCTTTTACAAATCCTGCTTGGGAAGTAGATATAATGCGGTCAAGGTAAGGAGCCAAACGAGTGGCCAAAACCTTGGAAATTACTTTGTTAGCAAAATTACAAAGGCTGATAGGGCGAAACTCTGAACACGCCCTAGGGTTATCACACTTAGGAATCAGGACCAAATTAGTGGAAGACCAACTAATCGGAAGAGCAGCCCCGGAAAAGAAATGCTGAATCGCCAGGCAGAAATCAGCTTGGATGATATTCCAAGTAGCTCGAAAGAAGGAGCCATTAAAGCCATCCGGCCCACTGGCACTATCCTTACTAAGAGCAAAGACACAGGCACGAACCTCATCTGACGATGGCGGTTCTGCCAAATCTTCACTACCCACTGCAGTAACAAGCCGAGGAATGAAAGACAGGATGTCCGCAGCCGGTTCGGACACCGACGGGGATCCCAGGTACGAATGAAAATGGGAGACTAAAACCTCCTTGACTGCAGATGGAGTCGAAGCCACAGATTGGTCCGACCTCACAATCTCGCGAATAGAAAGCAGATTTGCTTTCTTTCGAATAGAAGAGTGAAAGAATTTGGAATTCGTATCACCTTCGACCACCCACTTGATTCTCGCCTTCTGACGAAGATAGGAGTTCTCTAAACGAAGTTCCGAAGAGAAGGCCAATTGAGCGCAAGCCCATAGCTCCTTGTTTTCGGAAGATGGACTCTCGTCGAATAAAGCTTCGGCAAGAATCAGAGACTCTTCTGCCGCTCTCACCCGATCGAATATATTCCGGAAAACAAGGGAATTCCACGTCTTAAGACAAGCCTTAAGACGCTTCAGTTTCCCAGCAAAAGCCCCCATGGGTGCAGCCACAAAGGGAATGGACCACGACTCCTCTACCACCTGAAGAAAACTATGATGGGAACTCCACATGCTAAGATAACGAAAAGAAGAAGGCCCCGATAAAGAGCGCGAAGCGCACCGTAAAACAAGAGGAGCATGATCAGAGCAAGACCGATGAAGATGAGATATAGAAAAAGAATAAGGTAGGTTGAACCAATCAGCAGATCCAAAGATCCTATCCAACCTAGAGAGGATCCGATTCGGACCTGCCTGATTGTTAGACCAAGTAAAAGCTGAACCAACGAAAGGAATCTCAGATAACCCAGATCTCGCAACGAATGAATTGAAATCTGAAACCGAGAGACGGTTGACGGCTACCCCTCCCAATTTTTCAGCCTGACTGGCGACAACATTGAAATCGCCACCCACTACTGAAAGCGAGCAACCGAAATCAGCAAGAGACAGAATGTCATTCCAGAGGGATAATCTATCTAACCGGTCACACTTGGCGTATACCGCCGAAAAAATGAACGGTTGCGGGGAGAATGAAGAAAAACACAAGACAGATAGAAGTTGAGACGAGTCAAAAATTGGCCTAATAATGCAATCTTTGGACCAAAGAATCCAAATTTTACCCGAAACATTAGATAAAGCACCACCGAAGCCTAACGACAACACGGCCTTTGTGACCTCCCCGGGACCCACAATAGGCTCTAAAATTGCCACTAAACCGATGGAATGCTTACGGACAATCCTCTTTAGCCTAGCAGAAGAAGCTTCGTTACCTATACCACGAATATTCCAATAAAGAAAATTCGACATGGAGCCAACAGCTGAAAGAGACAAGAAGAAAAGCAACAGAAACCTCGCAGATAGAGATCAGATAAGATACAAGGAGGATAGAGCAGATCTACCAATCTGCTCTCTCGCCGCTATAGAGCGAGTACGAATAGAGCGGGGGATCACCGAGGCGTGACGAGATCTACATCTGGATGATCTGCGCAAAGGCTGACGCAAAGGATCGGACACCGAAGAATCACGCACTCTCGCCATCGAACCGGGCAGATGAGAAGAGGAAACAGATGGAAGAGAGTTCTCGGTTAGACGAGATAGCCGCGCATTTATCAACGCAATATCCTCTACAGAAAGCATCGGGATGACGATCGAAAAGGAACAAGAAGACGAAGGAAGAGAACAACGGGATGAGCAACAGACAGACGAATAGTCAGACTGATCCGAGACAGAGAGAGGATAATGATGGTATGTAGGGGAGCTGAATAATCGCATCCCATATTGCTGTATGAACCTCTCCCAAGCCGGACTGCCATAAGAAAGGTAACCCCGCGAGATAGGTAAGGTTCGCAGGTTGGTCCTAGCAGATAAATCACCCGGTCGGGTCGCAACTGACTGGTAATATTCCAGTCTGACCGCATAGTGGACCGCAACAGGGTACACTATGCAATCAGAAATGGAACACCGCCTGAGCCAATCGACCCAAGCTGGATAATTTCTCCGTAGAGACCAAAGGAAGCCAATAAGAGAAAGGAGGCGAAAAGCCAAAAACGACACAGTCCAGGCCTCGCACTGGCTACGACAAACATCCCAACACTGTTCGCTCCCAACGGAGATCACAATGCCTAAGTGACCTGATACGTCACCAAACAACATAATAGTAACAGTATCAGGGAGCACACGCCGAAGCGCGTCATGGCTCATAACCACAGAGAAAAAACCAGCAGATATAAGTCGATAAGGAAACAAAGTCCCACGATCAACCACTAACATGATATGCACAACCAAAAAACTCACCTGGCCTGCCACCAAAACACTTACCTGCTGCTGAACGACTAGATAAACAAAAGAAAAGCCCACTAAAACCTGAGAAACCAAATAACCACCTGAATGCAGAACCAAAGCAAACGGAAACAACTGGCAAGCCCCCTCATAATGCAAGACAGAGACTGCAAAAAATAACTCTGCTCCACAAGAATACAACACCCTATCAGAGCCACGCAACGCATCAGCCCTAAACCAACACAACGGTACTAAAGATCCCACTTCCTCAACAAGGAGCCAATGCCGAGAATTACAGACCAACTGATCAGACACCATTAAGCTACCTTTCTCAACATGACTGGAAGAGGTGACGAAATCCCCTTCAGTCGAAGAGATTGCCGAGAAAGCATCAGGGCCAAGCAACTGCACCATTCGGCTCTGCAAACCGCCCCAACCTACAGCTTGAGCAACAGGACAAAATGAATATAGCAGAGGGGGTTGGAACACCACAAGCAAAGAAACTGATATCCCAACGACCACCATATCAGCTTCATTACCAAACCCACCAACACAAACACCAAAACCCTCGTCCAACTCCATTGAAGCAGAAGAGACCACTAACGCACCACCAATTCCACCCCAAAATTCACACAACATCAAAGAAATAATCGCGGGGATGGGAACCACCGAATCCAGATTGGGAGGGGTGATGAAATCCCCTTCCACCATAGATTCCACGCTACTGCCAATGCCACAACAAATCGAACCAATCTCTTGCGTCTCCTCGCTGCTTGGCAAAACCGCACAAGAATCAGAGAAAGAAACCGAGGGAACGAATCGCTTGATGGAATCCCCTTCTTCCAGAATAACGAGTCCAGAACAAGATCCACAATCAACCGATCCCACCAAAAGAGCCTCCACCCCACTTGACAAATCGTCACAGAAGAAAGAGAAGTACAATCTAGGTTCGAACTGCTTGACAACCCTCTTCGATTCAACAATTGAATCAACAGAGAGCGCCGGCTCCACCAAAGTATCATCAAACTGCCAATTACGACGCCAAGAGGGATAGTAGCACACAATACCAACATCAGATACAGGAGAGATCTCCAAAAAGCATGATTCAACCCATAAGAAACGAGATCTGGCTAAAACCCCAAAATTGGACAGAGAAAAAACCCTAATTTCAATAGAACTAACACCAGTCAAAACCACAGAGATAGGACCATCGACCACAGCACGAATGGCTTCGCCTATCGCGGCGAACGAGGGACAAGGGCGAACGAAAGAACCGGCCAGAGCGAACTCTCCTTCGCCATCCATGGACGTCAACATAACGCACTAAACAGAATAAGAACGCTGCGAACAGCCTACAGCCACTTGAGAGATCACAATAAGAGAGGAAGAGAAAGCAGTAAGAAAATCACTAAATCGACAGTTGAGATCTGAGAGGAAAATAAATAGCCGTTATCAGGAGGCCATTATTTTCTTGTTCTTATTTTGTTTTCATAGACCCCCTTCAATTTCAAGCTCTTTTCCTTTTTTATTCTTTGTATTGAATGTTAATTTTATTCTTTGTATTGAATGTTAATTTTAAATAGTGCAAGTTACTTGATTAATCGATTTTTGCATTTGATTTTAAGATTTTGGATTTGAAAAATAAAAATAATATTAATTAGAAAATTTAGTTTATCAATATGATATGTTGCAATGGTGATTCCAATGAAAAATAATAAAAAAGTTCATATCAAATAATAACAACATATATTGTGTTTCACATTGAAAATACCACATTAAATAAACTTTGAATATTAACAATAAGTTGAATGGGATTAAATTACATGAAGTTATTAGCCAAAATGCAGATGGATCGTAATACGATGGTAAAAAAAGAACCATGATTTCTTAACAAAGAGAGTAATGACAAATCAATTCCTATTTCACAAAAAAAAAAAAAACAAATAAAGCATTGATTTTACTTGGGATATTTATATTCAATTTATCTTGTATTTTTTTCAAAAATAGAGTTGAAAAGAGTGAAATAGAAAGAACCGAGATTAAAAAAATGTGAGGACAACAGAATATGAGAGCAACTGAGATTAAAAATAGGGTCTGTTTGGTTTTCATTTTGTATTTTTTGTTTTCCATTTTTAATATTCATAATGAAATATGAGAAAAAACAGAAGAGAAATTTAAATTTTTAGACCTTTATGACGACAACGGAGGGACAACGGAGGGGATAGATGTATGATAGAGAAGACAGATTGTTTTACATTCTTTTTTTATTTCTTAAAACATGAAAACAAAATACTTTTGTTTTCTATTTTACATGTAAGCATCATTTTTTAAATGGTTGTTTTTCAAAAATGTAAAGGTTACATGCATGTTTTTTGGATGAAAATGCAAAACTAAAAACGATAAGCCAAATGGGGCCTAAGAGTTGAGTGAAAATAAAAGAAAAGGGACCCAAAATATTTTAGTTTATTGTTAAACAGACAAATTAATTGATTTTGAGTTACATTTATATTCACCTTTTTTATTTTAAAAAATGAGAAGCCTGGACTTTAATGAAAAATTAAGAAGTTTATGATTTTTTTAAATTGTAAGAAAAGGAAAAAGGTTAGGCTAAATCTGATTCATACAATGTATAATATTATATTAGTAGCCTAAATCTAAATTCATATAATATATAATATTATATTAGTACATTCAACTTCATACTTCCATTTGATAATTTCGAATGAAAATTGAAGTTCATAAAAGAATTTGAATGAGTACACTTTATATCTTCTATATTTAAAAAAATGACAATGTTGAATTCATATGTTTTTTCAGAACAGTGAATGAAGAAAATTATATCACCATTTTTTCCAATAGATTTTCTCCTTATTCATTCCTCTATGCATTCATGCGTGTGGGGGGGAGAGGCCAGGTACAATAGCTCTCTTGTTTAGCACCATGCACTAGCCTCGTAGTATCAACCATAAGTTCCTAATTAAATATTTATTGTTTCTCTCTTTTGTCACATGAGACAAATTTAAACATACGGTTGATCAAAGGGTTACATGATGGTGCTAAATAAGGAAGGTTTCATCAAATACCCACATATATAATATTTATATTATATTATATTATATATTAATGTGTAGTATACAGTTACTTTATATAGTTTGTAGGCAAAATTATGTTAAGCCAACATTAATATGTAATATACAAATACATTATATAGATTGTAAGCACAATTACGTTAAGCCAACATTTGTATATTGGAAAGAACGTTGATAATGCAACAATGCAGGCATGAAATAAATTAAATCACTTGTAGAGTTTCTGAAACTTAAACTCGGTAGTGCTTGCTACCAGTCAGTTGGCTATTGCTAAAGCGAAAAATAAGGATAACACCCAAGCGTTTTGGGATATTTTTTTTGAGTAATACTCTCAAAAAAGTAACAGTCGGGATGCTCTTACATCTAAATTGATAAAAATACTCCTCTCCTTATTTCTTTCTTAGACATGCAAAATATTAATTTAAGCTTTTTAATAACTTCAGCTACATGTTATCATAAAGACGTTTTTGCAAATATGATCTGTTAGTTAAAGAACTATTTCTTAAAACAAAACAAACTAAACCAAACACCGGTTATAAAAAGAAATATCAAATTTTATGATCTTATCCATTGCATTATGACATCTCTGTATATTATTAACATTAAAATCTAAAAAAATAACGTTTCACAATTTTGTTAATGTTTTCTGATTGACTCAATTCATACATAACATAAGAACCACAGTATGCATACATGGCCTATCCAGTTTCCAAAATATCTCTGCTATGACTCTCATTAGGCCAATAGCCTATATCCAGATCCATATGTCGAGAAGGATGCCAATTATTTGCACTTGATTTTTGTGGACTACACTTATCATAATTCGTTCAAAACTAAAGTAAATTCATGGCATTTTCAATCGGTCCATTTTGAATCATTAAGCTTAGTTGTTAATCAATTGAAGAAATGCTCAAACTAACATATCTATGCTAATAAGAATACCTATACGCACATAAAACTAAGATATTCCAATAGGGAGTTTTACTAAAGTTCAATTTAACTTGCTGTTTTACTGATAAATCATTATGCAGTAATATAAGTAAAAATGTGCAATATGTATGAATAGATATATGCATAGAGAAAACTTGCAATAACAAATCATCATCATCAATAGCCATAAGATAATGGTTCTAACTATACCTTTTGCATAGTAAAAAAATTGCAGAAAGGATCTTTCTCCTTGACAATCAAAGTACAAATGCATGATATCCTTTTTTTCCCTTGACAGACTTTTGAAACATACTTCGGATTCATATAATGCTAAGACCACAAATATCCAAATAAAGATATTCTTGCTATAAATCCTTATGCAGGTATACAACAACAACAAATGAAATGATTGTTACCTTTTCAATACGATTCATTAAGGTAAAATCCATATATTGAAATATATTATAGGCCTAGAAGTTAACGTATTCAATCAAGAATCCTTAAAATAACTGCTAATTGAAGGACAATTGTAATAATTAAAAATTGTGAAAATAAGAACAAAAAATATATATCTATCAAATTCATTACAAATGCACAAGCTATTTATTTTCATTTATATATTCCAAAAGAACATCAAATGCATCAAAAAAACATCAGTGGGCACTAAATATACTGAAAAGCAGCAATTATCTGTCATATAAAATAGTTGTACTAAATTTTCTCTCATTTACAGGCAATTAATGTAAGCTGAAATAGCATAATTAGACATAACATCATAGCATCATTGTATTGGAAGTGAAATTCTGTTCATACTTTACAAACATAGAATATTCAATTATTAAAGCAAAAAACGTCCTTTTCTTGTTAGAGGTTGGTGGTTAATGAGGTTTGGAGATTCAATCATCCATGCGTGGATGTATTTATTAATATGCAAATATCAATATCATTCACTATCCATATAGTACTTGATAAATACAATTAACTGTCCAACACAATTTAGCCATTCGCACTCCTGTATAATTCAAATGCGCAAATAACGTATAATCTTACTCCTTTTATTTGCCATGTCATACTAATTACTAAGTAAGTTTACAACCAAATTATGCTCATCAACAACCTGATAGTTTCTAGCAAAAATTATGTAACCTTCTACCATTAAAGTATATTTAGATTATCAGAAAAACATAACATTTTCAAACTTCCCAATCTTAGAACTTTTTTTTTCCAACCAAAATCCAAAGTCTTTATCCAATGATCATACACTCTAATCTCCTGTAATTTAGTCTATAACACTTAGTTAAATCAACTCAATTTATAGTTACAAATTTTTTAAAGCAAATGATATTTATATTATTATACGCAGCATAGAAATGAGGTACAAAGCCCAATCCACCAACTCACAATATCCAGTTACATTGTATAGAATATAACAAAGATAGCCCAAAAATGACAATCACTTGTGTATCTACATGCTCACCAAATTTAATTCAGTCAAAAAGAACCACAACCCATTATCTATCCATTCTCCTAAGTAAAGTCTTCCAAATTAAAACCAATGTCAGTGGAAAAATAACATATTGCTAAAGGCACATTAACAATCTGATAGCTTTTTTTTCAATCAATGGTAATTTCCAATTGGAATCAACAACACAACAAAACCATGAAATGCTGAATGAAACAATAAAACATAGATACATGAAAGTACAGTTAAACTTCGTAAAAAGTTGATGCATACCATCCAAAATAGAGTTTAACATTACTGAAGTATGACATTACAGCATGAGGTAATGAACTTTATAAATTACAGCATAGCAACAGTATAACTTCGAGTCACTTATTTTCATAGAATACACTAACTTAGCAGTACAGATATTTGAAGATTATCGTCCTCCACTATAAATGTTACATGATTTGATTGTTAAGCTAGAAAGATAGTCAACATTTATCTTTTGCCGGAGACAAATGTAACACAACGATCCTCCTAAATCTAAAATTCACATTTGTCTCATTATTCATGGTAAATTAAACACTATTGAAGTTTGAAAAAAAGAAAAATATTAACATTGATAATAAATGTTATTTTTGTAACACATACTCTAAAGATATCAATCATATTTATTACGAATGCATGGATACTCATTTTATTCTTATAAATACCCTTAATATTTTTGCGTTTAATATTAGTTCTAGAGTTACTAATTGTTTTTTTTATTGGAACTCTTTTAGATTTAAGTTCAATAAGGATATTAGATACTTGCTTGATACTATATTCACTATATCTTGTTGGTTCATTTGGTTTGAGAGAAATCGAAGAATTTTTAATAATAAAAAATTTCACTATAATAATTTGATATTTTTAATTCATCTTTCCGCTTAAATTGGGTATCAAATCCTAAATATAAATTAGCCAATAATAGTTGCTTTAAGGAATATCTTAACAAGGTTAGAAATAATATTAACATATTCAAACTTAACATTAATAATTTTGACTCTAATAATACTTATATTAATTTCTTTTCTAATTTAAATAATGTTCACATGATGCATTATAATTTTCTTCCTATTATAGGTCCTTAAAGTAGTTTCTTGTATTGTTTTTATTTCTGTTTTTATTTCTTACTTTGTAGTTCTTGTTTTCTTATTTTTTTTCCTTTTCTATTTGGTTCATTTTTCCTTTACTTTCTTAGAATTGTTAGTTTTTGGTTCTAGCTTATCCTTGCTTTATTTTTCACTTTTGTTTTTATTCTCACATATATGTATATAAATTCTATTTATATACATATATGTGATTCTTACTAACTAGGTTTCCTAGTTTCGTTTCAGGTTTGGGTTAGGTAGGTTGCTAGTTTCTCTTGTCTGGTTTGCAGGATAGCTTGCATCTTTATACAGGTTGGCAGGATTGCATTACCCAGGGGTTCTGATTGCGTCTGGCATTTCTTTTTGGTTACGCCGTGTCTTCAGAGTGGAGTTCTTCATTTTGGTCCACCTCTTGGAGTTTCTTCTTTATGGATCATCTCTTATTTGAGATTGCTTTTTCACTTCTGAGGCGGTTTCATAGAGTCTCTTTTTGTTGGTGCTGTTTTTTAGTATCTCTGTTTTTGACACCTCTAACACCCTATTATTGGACGGTGGCCTTGCTGGAGCTCGGTATTAGGGTGTAATGGGGGGTGGCCTTGCCGGAGCTCATTTGAGGGGTATCTATTTCTCTATTTTTTTCTTGTTTATAGACTTGTCACCTGCCAGGCATGTTGGCAGCACCTTTTTATTTGTTATATATATAGCTTTATGTGTGCTCTCCTCTTTTATTAGAGGATCACACTTTTTCTCAAAAAAAAATCAGTTAAAAACTAATGAAAATAACTTGTTTTCAAAATATGAATATTTTTATATAACAAAAATGTAAACTATCTTCTGAGTGAGATGTAATAATTCGTTTCTTCAAATTTGGTCTTCTTTAGGTCCGCTTGTCTTATTTTCGATGTTTTAGTAGCATTTCGATACCGAATATCGGCTTTTGATAAGATGGTCGTATCGCTGATATCTGTGTACCGTTTTGATCATCGTGAAAAATCTAACAGCCGCAACTTTTAATATTCCTAGGAATTCAATATGGGCCTGTCAATATTTCCACCATTTCATATTTATTTTGGATCATTCATTTTCTTTAAGTCTTTTTCTATCTTTCGTTCTGTACATCTTTTGAAGAAGAAAAAATACAATAAACATGCAAACATGATTACATTCAAATGTTGCTTCATCCCTTCTCTTTCTCTTGATCTCTATAAGCACTCTCCCTCCTCCCCCTTCCATTTGCCTTGTCGTGCTCCATTTCAATCACCAAGCTCGCCCCCAACAAGATAACCACCCATGGACGTACCTCCATGCAACAGCCACCCCGACCATAACTTCCACCAAACAGGCGAGTACCCTCTCCAACTTGCTCCTCCCCAGCTCGTGTTGTTTTGAACTGCTTCTCGGCCTTCCTCCACCATGTTAGCCGAAGACTTCACCACACTATCCCTCAACGCCTCTCCAAGCCTCGTGCTCCGCTCCACTTGATCACCGCGTGCATGTTTAAGGTATATATACTTGGCTGTATATTCTGAAATATATATTGTTTTATAGCATCCGGATATTTTAAAGTGTCTATACACACACACACACACACGGTTTGTTTTGAAATAAGACTTGGGTTTTAAAGTATTGTTTTGAAATATATTTAATAGGCTTATGTTAATATTTTGAATTGATTTTTTTGTTTTATGATTTTAAGACATATTTGGATATTAAGTTTGAATATGTACCTGAAGAATTTAGTAAACCGTGGGTAATAATAATAATACAATACGTGTGTGTGTATATATATATATTTATGTATATATAATGGTCTGTCTGTTATATAAAGATTCTATCAACTTCTTTTGCTTTATGAAAAATTAGTGTGTATATATTATTTATAACTAAGATTGCTCTTATATGTTACCTGAAAGCTTGCATACTCTTCATGTTGAGATACCCACTCTTTCACATATTCGTAGTATTATGTTATAGTGCATATATATTGTAATTTTATTTTGATTTATAAGTATTATTTTAAAAATGATAATATGTATGGATATTTTGATCTTAGAAATGTATATAGATTTTAAAATATAAGTTTTATAAGTTAAATATGATCTAGGCCTATATATATAAGTTTAAATAAGTTTACATTGAATTTTACCATATTGATTTTTAGAAATATATTATGTGTATAAGTATATATGTTGTATATTAGTTTATATAGATAAGTATATAGGAGTTTGGTTTTCAAATATATATATGGAGATTTAATTTATATGTGTTAGAACTAAATATTGGTTTTCAAATATATGCTCATAAATTGATTTTAGAAATATAATATATATATATATATATATATATATATATATATATATATATTGTTGCATCGATCATCTTTTCTTCTTGACTTACATTCTCAATATCAAATTTGTCGCAGCAGTTCTCTAGCCTTAACGCTTATCTATGTGCGTGTCTGTGTCACTGTTTCCATTTTTATCATTCTTTAGCCTCAAAAGATGAGCAATCACTCACGATTAACATCCTTATATTTAGTAAATTTGATTTCACTTGAAACGACAATGGAAATATGCTGTTAAATTTGAATTGCTAGTTATTTAATTGTAAAAAATTAATATGACATTATCTGCAATCGTTCACCTGTGATATATGACACCATATTCTGTTGTAGTTATTTTATTTTATTTGTTACTAATGACATACTCATGTTGTTGATATGTTATATTATTATCATATTTGTTCTCACTCTGCAAGTTCCCTGTTAATTAGAAATCCCTATGGATTGAAATGATGCATACCCGAACGATATTGTAGATTAAAGGAAAATCGTTATGGGTTCAAATGATAAATCCAAGCGATTTTCATTGATTTTGAATTGGGATTTGTGGGTTGAAATGATATATACCCATAGATATTTAAATTGCAGATTGAAATGATAAATATCTGTATCGCTTGTAGGATAGTAAATTATACGCGGACACTGTTGGTCCATATATTGAAATGATTTCCAAAAGTTTTGAAAGGAAGAATTTTATTAACTATTGATTTTGAATATAATATAAAGATATTTTATTGATAAATTTAAGTTTTTAAAATATTTTTGGAAATTTTAATTTATAAGTTAGTTTTGAAAAGAAAAAATAAATTTTAAGATTTTACATATAATTTTATTTTATTTTTTTAAAATACATAAAATAGTACTTAATATAAAATATGCATTTAATATTAAGATTTAATTTAACAAAAATTTAATTTAATTAGTATATAATATGTTTAGGTATTTACTTAAGTTTATACTAATATTTTAAAAATAGATTTTTATAACTTTAATAATAAAGGTTGGGAGGATAATTAATGTTGACCTAGAATTTAAATTGGTTAATAATTGAATTTAAACAAGAATTGATTTGAACTCATTGATTCGGAGATTTTGAAAGATATGACTGGTAACTTGACTTGATAAAAAGTGATTTAATGAACATTCTCAATTTTAAATAAACATGAGACTGAATATTTAAGATTGATTTAAATTTATAAATTGAGATTTTATTTAATTGTTATTTAGATAATTAAGTGAATATTTTCAATTTGAATAAATTTAAAATTAAATGTTGAAATCTAATGAAACTTATATTGAAAATGTTTGAACATTTAACTTTGAATCTTATTGGAATTGAAGAGATAGTTCACACTTGGATTTGAAATCGAGATAACTGAAATGGTTTATTGAGAATATGAATTGACTCTTTGACCTTTAAATTAAAATGGTTAAACTAGAATTGGTTTAGATTAAATTTTGGAATTTAAGATGATTTGAATCAATTTGTGAAATTGGAAGAAACTATTTTTATTATATAAAGTATTTCAATATATATAAACTGTTTTAATATATAAATTATTTTAATATATAAAGTATTTTAATATATAACTATTTTAATATATATACTATTTTTAATATCTAAACTGTTTAAGTCAAAAATGTTATGATTTTCAAAGTGTTATGATTTCAAGTGTTATGATCTCCAAATTGTTATGATTTCAAAAGTGTTAAGATTTTGAAAGTGTTATGATTTTGAAAGTGTTATAAATTTAAATGTGTTGCGATTCTAAAAACGAATATTATTTAAGTGAATAATGTTATCAAAGTTGATAAGGTTTTGAAATGAATATGATATCTTGACATGATGTATGGACTATTTGAAATGAAATGACTACGGTGTGAAATAAGCGTTTGATTGTTAAATAGACCGAGATCAGATATTTTCATACTCTCTGTCAATATCGAAAACCACTTTTACAACTGTGTATGGGGTGGAGATTCCAAAATGTAGTTGGATGGTTTGGTGACGATCCTATATGGTATTTACGTAGCCCTGACTCCCATTAGTGAGCTTGATGTTGCTAAAATAGGAGTCACGCCGGGCCAAGCGAGGTCATTCCTCCGATCGGACACATTTCTTCGATACCATTCTATTGCTTTGTGATTTGATTGGGTGCAGCTTTGATTTAGGAGTGTGTCTCGAGGTGGGTGGTAGTAGGTGTTATGCGTTACCACCAGTCCGGATCGGCAAATGGTATATCTATCCCGGCACTGCCTCACGTGCCTCGTCATATGCTCTATCGCGCCTTCTACGAGTTTGGTTTGTACATACCTATGGAGTGACATCTGATAGCCCTTCAATTTACGGAGGAATTACGATACTGTATAGACTATGGTATTCTATAAAAATGTGTGAAGGGGGATACGGGTAACACCTTAACGCTATTTTAATAGTTTACTTTACTATAGACATATTATAATAGCATATATTACTACATAGTAGATAGTTCCACGGATCCTTAGAGGTTGGAAATCCCAAACATCCTTTAAGTTACTTGTATTTCAATTGATATTTCACTTGAGTTGAATTTACTATATATAAATTTTAATCCTGACTCGAGTGTTTTGTGTTTTTCTTTTTGCTCGGGTCAGACCGAGTGACATAAAATTTGAGACTCACCTTTGGAGTTTGGAGCATCGCTTGAAGAACGGTCTTTGTCTATTTAGCTTTCCAGTTACTTTAGTCATTATAGTGATTTGTGTTCAGTCTTGTCAGTTACTTTTTTATTTGAGACTGCTTTGTATTTGAGGTTTTTATTGTATTTTGTTACAAACTTTGATGTTTATATAGTACCTTCATGAACTACTATTTATCTATTCTACTGCCTATTATTGTAATACTCTGTGTCTGTGATTGTTTTACTCTATATGTTGAGTTTTGCCAAATATAAATTAACAATCTGTTGTTTTGAGCAATTCAAGTCCGATATGTGTGGATGATTATCGATTTGAACGGTTCGAAATAGCGGGTCGTTACCAGTGGTATCAGAGCTCTAGTTTAGGCAAAACTTAGTACATAGAGTAAATTCAAAATAACAGAATCATCTTTGTTAGTACTTGAATTTCTTGCTCTTTGATTTGAATTTCTTTCGAACTTTGGAACCCTACCTTGTTTTAAAATCCATTCTTGTCCTTTCCTGTTCATCTCCTTCTAGATACTGGAGCATCCCCATAGCTCCACTTCTGTTGAACTCTGTAATAAATTGATCTCGTCTTGCCACCTAAATTAACAACTTCGTCCTTTTGTATGACTAATCCCATCGGCAGTCCCGCCAACCTCTGAATGATTTATAAAGGAGTGAAACTTCTTTACAACAGACATCGATTCATTGGAGATCTCTACGTCCTTGGTCTTGGTGCTGTTATCTGTTGCCTATCCTGAACCGTTTCTCTTGTCAATCACCAAGGAAATTCTTTTGTGATCGAATGTAGATTTCCTTAGGATTTTACAGGCAGTTTATCGACTCGCTTGATGTTCAGCCTTGTGATCTTGACTTTCTCCGCTAGTCAGGGATTATCCTGATTGTTTTGTTAAAGTCACTTCTCTTCCCTTCAAACGGGAAATTGAATTTCCGCATTGATCTTATTGCTGGAATCTCGGTTGAACTGGTTAAGGTCACCCACGATTTATATAAGTCTATCGATCCTTCCTCTTTTTTAATCTAATTATTTTACCTTCTTTTCGAGTCTACCCTCAAGGTTAGAATTCTCTTTGACTAGGGTTCATCTAAATTTGAATCTCTATCCTTGTTTTGAAATACACTCTTGAATCATCTTGTGAGGGAGCGTATTTGTAATTAATATAAAATGTTTTATATTGGGTTGTTTGAGTTGTTAAGGTTGATTTGGGGTTTCGATCAATTCGTCTGGCCCACGCTACCGATAGAAATTTCTAAACACTTGAATAGAAAAATCTGACACAATGTTTTCGAAATTAAAACTTAGATAGTTGTGTATAATTATATTTTATATATATAAAGGTATACTTTTATGATATTTGATCGTTAAATTTATTGGTTGTTAGAAATGATAATACTAGATTATCAATTATTATTTATTAACATTCCTAAATCATTAAGTATTGTTGTAATGTTATAAGAAGATGAAACTTTTAAACCTGGTTTGTAAATCTAATTTGTGATTGAAATGAATTTAAATCAAGGATTTGAGAATCTAATTTTGGAGCTTTTGAAATTTAGTTTTCAAAGTTTTGAAAATATATTATTTGGAAGTATTTTTGAATAGAAATTGTTTCCAAAGAATTTTTCAAAGTGTCAATTAGTACTCTCCTCTATTATCGCTGAAAAATAATTTCGATGATAACTGCAACATCATCGACATTCATTTTCGAGTCTCAAGGTGGAGAGACCACGTAGCAGCTTTGCTACACTTTTATTTTGGATAAGGAATTTGATTTGAATTTCTTGAATATGATTTGATTCACAGAATATATCTATGTATATTTGTTTCAGAATGGTTAAAGTGAAACCGAAAATTTAACTCTTAAATTTTATGTTAAGTAAAAAATTTCAATTATTGGAATTTTGCAAAATTTTGAAAAATTGGAGAATCTAAAAGAGAAATGGAAATTTAACAACTTGAATAGTAGGAGTAGGGAAAAAAATTATTTGTATAATAGTCAATTGCATTCAAATATATATAATTTACCTAAAGATTCAAAAGATAGAATGTTAGGGTGAACACATAATTGAAGATTATATAAGAGAAAACTTAGGCAACAAATTGCTCAAATTAATTTTGCTTAATAAAAATATTATAAATAACAAGTAAATTGGTATAGTGCTCAATTACATATGAAAACATTAATATAATTACCTGAAATATTCAAAAAAAAAAGTTAAAATGTTAATGAGTTTGTAATTGAGAATTGTATAAGAGAAATTTAAGTCAAAGAATGTTCAAACAAATTTTTTGCTTAATAGAATTGTAAATTTAAAAGGTAAATTGGTATAGTGTTTAATTACATTTGAAATGTAAACAAAACCAACCTGGGAAAGGTTGAATGTAATTGAATAATATACAATATAAATATAAGTAATAAGATGTCCTGATATGATATTTTGTTCAGGGAATTTACAGATAATAAATTGAATAATAAAAGGGAAAATTTGTTTATCGAATAGTATATGGTTACAAAAATTTTATACACTTAATATATGTTGCAAAATATGTTAAATGAAATAAATTAAATAATAAGAGAAAAATACTATTTAAGTAAATAAATATGGACATAAGAATAGTTGAAATTGAATTTTTTTAGTGGAATCAACTTAACTGAAGATAAATAGATTTAATAAATGAGCTAAATAAAACAAAAGTTTTCTTGTGGAGTTTTTGTAATAAGTGTTAACAAATTGAAAACAAATTAAATTGAATGAAAATAGCTTGAATTGAAAACTAACAAAATGTGAATATAAATGCATATTATTGATTGAATAAAAGGAATTGAAACCAAACTAATTGAATATAAATCAATTTAAAAATTGATGCAACTTATATGTTTTTGAATTAATTGTGGTATCTTATATTTTTATTTCAAATCTATCTTTCTTTCTAGTTGATCATATTATCCTACCTCGTTCCTTTTCGGGGACGAAAAGTTTTGAGTGGGGAAAAGTGTAACAACCTATAAATTTTTACAATTTTTATAGCGTAATTAACTGGAATTTTGCTTGAAATTTAATAATAGGATTTTTGCAATGAAAATTTAGTATTGGAAATACATCTATTTAAATATAGCAAATGGTAAATTTTCATCAGAAAATATGAAAGTTAGTTTTGTTGTGAAATTTTATTTCAATTTAAATCTGTTAAAAGTGGATGAAAATAACTTGTTTTTGAAATCTGAATAATTTTATATAATAAAAATGTAAACTATCTTCTGAGTGAAACGTCATAATTCGTTTATTCAAATTTGATCTTTACTACGCCATTTATCTTATTTTCGTCGTTTTAGCAGCATTTTCGATACCGAATATCAACTTTTGATAGGATGGTTGTACCGCTGATGTATGTGTACGTTTTAATTATCTCATCATGCTGATCTCCATAGTATATTCATATGTGTGTTTCAGAGTCTGGTACGAAGCGAAATCTACAAAAATGGTAACCGTATCGGTATCCTTTTTGAGCCTTTTTCTTTCTGTGTCGTTTCATTTGATCATCGTGAGAAATCTTATAGCTACAACTTCTAATATTCCTTGGAATTTAATATTGGCCGATCAATATTACGCCGTTTCATATTAATTTTGGATCGCTCATTTTCTCTAAGTCTTTTCTATCTTTCGTTCTGTACATCTATTGAAGAAGAAAAAATACAATAAAGATGCAAACATTGTTACATTCGAATGCTGCTTTATCCGTTCTCTTCTCTTTCCTCTTGATTTGGCCAAGCACTCTCCCTCCTCCCCATCCATTTGCCTTGCCATGCTCTATTTCAATCACCGAGCTCCCCCACCAACCCGATAACCACCCATGGACGAACCTCCATGCAACAGCCACCGGAACCATAACTTCCACCAAACAGCCGAGTACCTTCTCCATCTTACTCCTCCCCACCACGTGTTGCCAAACTGCTTCTCGGCCTTCCTCCACCATGTTAGCCGAATCCTTTACCACACTACCCCTCAATGCCTCTCCAAGCCTCGTGCTCCGCTCCATTTGATCACCGCGTGCATATTTTAAGGTATATATATTCGGTTGTATATTCTGAAATATATATTGTTTTATAGTATCTGGATATTTTAAAGTGTATATATATACACGGTTTGTTTTGAAATAAGACTTGGGTTTTAAAGTATTGTTTTGAAATATATATAATAGGCTAATGTTAATATTCTGAAATTGATTTTTTTGTTTTATGATTTGAAAACATATCTGGATATTAAGTTTGAATATGTACATGAAGAATTTAGTAAACTGTGGGTAATAATAATAATACAGTACGTCTATATATATATATATATGAATGTATATATATATATATATATGAATGTATATATAATGGTCTGCCTTTTATACAAAGATTCTATCAATTCTTTTGCTTTATGAAAAATTAGTGTATATATATATATTATTTATAACTAAGATTGCTCTTATATATGGCATGAAAGCATGTGTACTAACCCACTATTTTGGACCATTCAAATTGACAATAAAACCACACATGTCAGACTAGAATAATTCAAAACAGTAGATTGTAATATAATTTGGAGCAAATAAAACCAATCACTAAATCACAGACACGGATAAATCAGAATAACTCGCAGCAGAAATAAAATACCGTAGTAGTTCATGAGGCTACTACAACACAGTCTCAAAACAAGTAAAAAATCCAAAGTCCGAAAAGTAGATACAACAGAAATCCCAATACATAAATGTTCACTAATATATAAACTGAATAGAAATACTGAATAGAAATAGATAATAACTAGATAGATGGATAAACTCCAACAATTACTCTAGCTCCAGAAGGTGAGATCCAAAGCTGATACTCGGATTGACCCAAGTGTAAAGCAAAACACAAAACACTCGAGTCAGGACATACATACTTATATTGTGTAAATGTGACGACCCGACTATCTCACCACAGAAAATCGCATCATCTTTAAGAAAGAAAGGGATAGAAAAGAGAAAAGATAGAGAAGAAGAAAGAAACAACATCAGAATCTAAACAGCGGAACAAATAAATTATATTAATCACATAATACTTTACATAGTATCATATACATCAGAGATACACAGCTAAACAACACATACTAGACAGTTATAAACACCTGTCTAGTTATTACAACTCAAAGACAAACTACTCAGAGAACACACAGCGGAATACTATATAGCTATACGTAAAAGCCTCCTACTCCATTGCTCCTCCAGCATTCGTCAAGCCAAACTAAAATCCTAACCTGAATCTCTTGGCTACTCATAAAAATTTAAGTACCCAAGAGTTTAAGAAAACAGAATAAACTCCGGGTCAGACATGGGTCTGGTGTGAGTAAACGGGTTAAAGTTGCATAACTTAAAAAACCTTTTGAAAGAAAAGGTATCACGTAAGACTTCCCACACACAAACATGGAAAAGTTTTTACCTTACGCTAACCAAAACATTTGATAGGAAATTCAATGATATTATAATAGGTCTAGGGTTTTCAAATAAATAAGAAATAGCCGAAATTGTTACATTCATTAAAATTCCAGCTACTAGCCACAAAAGTGGGTAATACAATCAAAACCGATGGCACTTATTGGATTTTGGATTCCATACAATGGCAGGGCTACTGGGGTAGCGCCCGTCACAGTACGTGGCCTAGATCATCACCGTACCGAGGAGTACGCCCGCTACCCTGCAACACAAAGCCGGACCCATTCCTTACTGAACAGTTCCAACTAAGACAACCCCGACGGATGTAGCTATTCAACCGCCCACACAGCCGAAATAAAAGGGACCTCTAGACAGGGGTAAATCTTACTCTCAAGTGGGGGCTACCCACGAAGCCTTACTGCACCTCCCCTGTTTTAGCCATTTCTGGTTGATGAGGCTTTAGGCTACGATTACCTTTAGTGAACACATCACTTAGAATGCTCATTGTCCATCTGACGATGTTCTGAAGGCATTCAATCCATACAAGTTCGTTCCGGGTTCGAACGAAACCGAAGGCATTATCTCGTAACACTCATTTTGGAATCACCCTCAGGGTTAACGACAATAACCCTTGCACTCTAAACCACCATCTCGAACCTATAAGAACTAGTCCGTCAACTCATTACGGAATCACCCACAGAGTTATATTGACGTATAGTCCTTACACCTCGAGTCTTCACAAAGCTCCATTTTGATTCACGACCTAACATAAATTTGGATCGATGTGGTTTTCGGATATCCAAATATGGAAACCCGATCCTGGTCTCATCGAAATCCAAAGCGTGTCTTTTAAGTCCAAGTTGTTTTAAAGTTTTTAAAGCAATTCAATACAGTATCTATATACACACAGACAGATAACCCACAAATCACAATTGATAATCACATTATCAAATAACAGGTATTTACATTATCAATATCAAAATAGGTAATCCATATATCACCATCCCAATAAATCTATGTTATCATCACAATCCAACCAAGTATTCATACCACTCAACATTACTTACCTCATTTCTGAGATTACATCCATTCAAAACAATCAATGCCATCCATCCATACATAAGCAATGATTTACTCATACTACAATATAATTAATTTAAAATGAATTAAATTAACTATCTCTATCTCTAATTAATTTAAAGTGAATTAAATTAATTACTTCATCTCTTAATTAATTTAAAATAAATTAAATTAACTAACTTCATCACAATAAATCTTGCTTAAATAAACATTAATTAAACCAATTAATAAATCATCTTCTTAATTAATCAACCTTGATTAATTAACTCTAAATCAAGTAATTAAATCTTAATTATTCTCATTAACCATATCAATTAATGAACCTTAATTAACTAATCATGCTTAGATTAATTGCTTTTAATTAATCAACTTAAATATAGTAATTAATTATTCTTAATTACTTCTTAGTTACTTTTTAATTACTTTATAAATTCTTTGATTTATTACACCCGGTAATAAACCTTTAATTACTTTACCAAATAATTATTCATTTAAGATTACTTCCCAATTAGTAATTTACCTTAACTCAACTACCTCTGTAATTTATCAATTACTTATCTTAAGTAATTACCTTATCAAATTTATTAAGTAATCATACTTAAACTTTTATCAGGTGACTATATTTAATTAATCAACAAATTAATTAACTTACTTGATCGCACTTATCTCATCAATTATAATTGAGTAATTCATCCCTTAAATTACTCGTTAACCAATTAATCTTCAAATAACAGATTAACTATCATCAACTATTAATTAATAAATCTTAATTATTAATCAATCCTTTAATAAAAAGTAATTAATCACTAATTACCTTTATAATTAATTAATTAAACTTAATTAACAATTTAATTATCTCTTAATCATTAATTAATAAACTTAATTATTAATTAACAATCTTAATTACAAATTAATTAATCCATAAATATAATTAATTAATCCTTAATTAAAATTAATTAACCTTAAATAAAAATAGTTATTAATTCTTAATTAACTAGCATTATATTTTAATAATCCTTTAATTATTAATTAAGAAAACCTAATTAAAACTTAATAAAACCTTTATTAAGTATTAATTAATTACTACTTTAATTAACTCTTAATTACTTAATTAATTAAGTAATTACAATTTAATTAATCATTAGACATTAATTAAATCATCATCTTAATTAATAGTTAATTAAATAAATAATTATACTTAATTAATTACTAAATTAACCCCCTTTAAAATAATAATTAAATATATAAATTAAATTAAAATTCCTTAATTAACTAACTAATTACAAATTATTAATACTTAATTATTATTTAAGATAAAACATTATCTTAAATAAATCTTGAAATCTTTACTTAACTTAATTCATTAATTTTAAAGAAATCATTAATTACTTTCCTTAATTATTAATTAACAATTCTAATTTCAAGTAAATAAATTATCTTAACTTTAATTGTTAATTTTAAATCATTTTACACTAATTAAATTAAATAAAACATTTACTTAAAATTCTCTTTTATATTTCAAAATAAGTTTTGAAATAATATTAAGATTTTAACTTAAGATATTTAAAACATTATACAAGTTTATTTATAAAAACAATTCAATTCAAGACAAGCATTTTACTTTAATTTAAACTATTTAAAGTTTAAAACTTATTTATTTAAATTTGAAAATTTTGTTGAACATTTTAGTTTGGGTTTAACCCTTATTTACTGGAATCCAAGAAAACAAAGCACATGGATTTTAAATCTTTAAAAACTGTTTAAATTAAAACTTAAAAACCGTTAAAACAAAACAGTTTAACCCAACAGCAAAAACCCAGAACCCACGCGAGTTATAACCCGAGCCATCTTCCATATGCCCCGAGACCTGCTTCGAGAAAACGAGAAAACCCCAAACGACATCCCACTGACACACTCAACCCACTTGTGCACCTGCACCAGGACCGGAACCACCTCTGGTCAACGACGACACCTCCGACAAGTCACCCAAGCACTCCGCATGCCCCTACGACCAACCAAACTCCACTTCATGTCTCGAATCAAAATCGAGTACTTCAGGTGAAACTGAGCCCAAATACATCACCAGTAAAATCCTCTGCACCCTCGCCTCCGATGATGATAACCGCCACGATTTCGGCTATGAGATGCTGACTCACCGCGCTTCCTTTCCCAGAATTTACTTCAAGCTCGATGCAGTGAAGAAGATGCCGTAGTTTATTTTACAGTAGAACCCAAAACTAGGTTTAAACCAAATCTCTGGCAAAATCAAACTCCACGATGATTTAAAAATTCTTCAACGATTTTTGCAACAGTCCCTGATACTTCACCTAGCTCCATCAACCATCTCAAGCCACCCAGATACACAAATCAACAGAATTGGGCCAAAATTCAATTTCCAGATAATACCCAATTCCTCATTCAATATTTTACTAAAAATTGTTATTTTGATTTTAAAAATCCTAACTTCCGAAGATGATTCAAGGTGTATATTCCAATCAATATAAATTAACATTTGATTTTATCATATATCTTAGATTTACTGTATTATCTAGGTTCCAGTAAATTTCCAAAATAAAAAAGAAAATAAAAATACTTGAACTTGTCATTTAAAAACTAGATGATGTTTAAACCAAATTAACTTGTTTGAGAATCAAAACTTCAAAGTGATTTGATAAGGAGTTTTGGACTTTTGGTTCATTTCAAATCTCTGTACATAAAAAAAACAGAGAGGAGCAGTTAACTAGCATGCATGCTCAACACATTCATATACACAGATAAAACACCTACATATAAACATGCAAGCATTAATTATTACAGAAATTAAACAAGCAATAGATCAGTTATCACTTAAGCTTTTTAAGTTGTTGTTTACTCACCTTTATTAAGAAATGCAGTGGTTTGAAAAAGAACAGGGAGGCTCAACTGAAATTGCTTCCAGATTTGCATTTTGAAAAACTGGCAAAATAGCTTTGAACTTGATGCTATTTAAAATCTGGAGTACTTCAGGTTGCTATTGACCCAAATTCATTTGCATGCACTAGAAGATGATGCAGATTACTTGAAATTGCAGATCTCAATTGATAGCTTGCATGCATTTGAAGTTTGAGGCAGACATGGGATAATGCAGACTGGATTGATAGCTTGCAAAATCATTTGAAAACATGATGCAGATCTAGTTTGAATTTGAGGAGCTTCAGATTTAAATTTGTGGATTGCTTCAGATTTTTGGGCAAACAGAGATTTAAATGTTCAGGTTTTTGAACATGGTTCGAATTGAAGAATTGATGCAGATTTGTTTTGAAGATTTCTGGTTTGAAATGAGTAAAAGTTGCATGATGATTTTAGTTTTCTTTTTTAGAAATGAAAAAAGAATTAAAGAAAATGAAAAAGAGTGTTTATATAGGAAAATTTTCAGATTTTATTAATTTAAAAAGAAAATTAAAAAGAACATGGACACTTGTCCCTAATTTCATGAATGTGTTAACACTTGTTAACAAAGTGTTTTAAAACAAAACATTTGTCAATATTGAGTTTATTCTAATTCTAAAGAAATTTAAAAGCATTTTAAATTAATTTCCAAATTAACAATCATGTTTTCTTAATTTTAAAATTACTCTTTAATTAAAATTCTAACAAACAAATACATTTATACATTTACACAAGTATGCTAAATTTATATAAGTACAGTCTTTGAAAAGAAACCAAATATGATTTTAAATAAAATTATAAAACATTGCAAACTCAAAAAAAATGCTATTTCAAAAGCCTTGCATTGATTTTTATTAAATAAATAAAATTTCTATAGATAAATTTCTATAAAAAGAAATAAATCAAATCTTATTTTTAATTAAAATATTATCTATATAATTTAAACCAAACTATATTATTATTTTAATTTAAGATGCATGTATTACTTGAATTCAAATTTATATTCAATGTCAAAGTCAATTTAAAAATCCAAATCTAAAATCAATTTAAATAAATAAATATCAACTTTTGAATAAGCTTATTATTATTTACAATAATTTATCCTATCTTAAAAATCAATTCAAAATACACAGAAATAAATGTATTTTAAACACACTTATAGATTTTGAAAACAATATACCAATTTATAACCATAATTAAAATATTGTATTATATTACTTGGTTAATTATCTTTGAAAATAACAATTTTATCAATTTCAAATAATTTAAATTAAGAGATTATCAACATTTTAAACCCCTGGAAATTCCGGGATATTACAATCCTTCCCCCTTAAAGAATTTCGTCCTCGAAATTTAAAACAAAGATAATCCGAAGTTTTATTTTATTTTAACCAATTCAAACATTCATATCTGCCATACACTATCAATCAAACAAACAATCTCATCCAAACAACCAATTTAAATAAATAACACCAGCTATCCGGACACAGATCCGGATAAACTTTCTAAAATTATCTCGAGTTTCCCCAGTACAGATACAGGGGTACTCGTGCTATTAAAACCAAACTAGCTATACTTATAAGCTACTGAGTCTCTACTCAACTAGATCTATAATCTACACAAGATACCAGACCACAGACAAGTCTGATCAACAACTAAAACCTTCACAGAACTACTGGTCTTGAAACCAATGATGGACCAAAACACGTATTCCCTCATAGACACGTGAAATATTTTGAATTCCAGTCTTCCAAACTGGCAATTCAGCTCTTCAAACCAAAGCACTGATCTCTACAAAAACTCAGAAGAATCCAATACCTCGAAGCTTACCCAAAACTTATTGCTTCCTTTTACCGGAGAAAACCTCAACAATATCGAAGCCTCCAACTTCGAATTCCAAATTCTCCCGTTACTTTACCTCAAAACTTCCCGGACGATCCGGGCTGCCTACAGATCCTTCCCGATCAACTCAGCCCTCGCTGATACTTCTACAAACAAACTGGATCAAAACAACTCAACAAGCTGATCCCCACAAGATCAATCCAAAAATCAAAACCAAACTTTACTATCAACCGAAGAAAACAACTCCTCCTATCTGGAAAAGACAGAACAGAATCACTCGCCAACTTGCCTCGGATTTTGAAAAATTCCAGTAGAAACTCTCTAATCCAAAATACTGCAACTTCCGGTTGCTTCTACTCAAGAACAACAACCACCTTGCTTTCGCTGCACAACTATGATCTGGAGCAGATGAAAATCCCATCGAATGAACACAGGCACCGACCAAACATCACATCTCGGAAATAAGGTTCAACAGAAATTCCAAGAAATACAGAGCTGCTTCACTAAACAATCAACCTAGAAGACAACCTTCTACCTAGCTGAATCACCGGTATCATTCCTATCAAGTCAATTCAGAACTCAATCTCCAATGCGGCAAATCTCTAACTCTCCTGAAGATATATATATCCGAAAAATCTTCAGCAACTCCATAACTTCTACATCCTCTAGAAATGCCACAAATCCAAGCAAAAGACTATCTAAGATAATCACCAAACTATCGTAAGTCACTTTTGCGATCAAACCAATCCAATATCCAAGATACTGTTCTCTCTCCACTAATCAGAACAGTTTATCCTTGACCAACTAATCCATCGAAGGAACAGGTCCTCGCTGCTGCTTCTGAATTCCACCTCTAGGAAATGCTAAGCCAAAAAGATCTTCCTGCCGAAACACAGAATACTTCCGAGCTGTACTGCTAACACAGATGCCAAAGACTTCCTATCCAGATTTCTTTGAGAAACTAGGACCTCCAACTAAACACAAACATCCTGCTGAACTCAGCTACAACTCCGAAGCAGACACACTTCCTTAAACTTGCTCCGAAAGAAAACATCTTCGGAGACATCCATAGTCACTGCATCTCATCACGCAGCTACTACTTCCTGAGGTATCAAAATACCATCACTCGCTTCTACCCAACCGACAGATCCAAATTCTCAAAAATCCGCTCACACGAGCGTAATCAAACCTACACTTCAAAGATGAACTCCGAACCTTAACAGGTTTCCTTCAGAGATCAAATGAAATCCTACACCAAACTACAAAGATTACTCGAGCGGTATTAGGTCTACAGTTACGACAAATACACTTTCAACTACAAACATTCAAACTCCAACCATTGGTAGTCGTGTTACACACACCACTACCGCATCTATCTTTATAACTTATGTTGAAAAACCCGAACAGGTAACCCAACAGATAGGTAGTAATATATATATAGTTATATATAAAAATTACAAGTACGCTCTCTCAAGAAAGACACCACTACAGAGCCTAGGTATTCACTCAACCTAATGCTCTGATTCCAAATGTGACGACCCGACTTTCTCACCACAGAAAATCGCATCATCTTTAAGAAAGAAAGGGATAGAAAAGAGAAAAGATAGAGAAGAAGAAAGAAACAACATCAGAATCTAAACAGCGGAACGAATAAATTATATTAATCACATAATACTTTACATAGTATCATATACATCAGAGATACACAGCTAAACAACACATACTAGACAGTTATAAACACCTGTCTAGTTATTACAACTCAAAGACAAACTACTCAGAGAACACACAGCGGAATACTGTATAGCTATACGCAGAAGCCTCCTGCTCCATTGCTCCTCCAGCAATCGTCAAGCCAACCTAAAATCCTAACCTGAATCCCTTGGCTACTCATAAAAATTTGAGTACCCAAGAGTTTAAGAAAACAGAATAAACTCCGGGTCAGACATGGGTCTGGTGTGAGTAAACGGGTTAAAGTTGCTTAACTTTAAAAACCTTTTGAAAGAAAAGGTATCACGTAAGACTTCCTATGCACAAACATCGAAAAGTTTTTACTTTACGCTAACCAAAACATTTGATAGGAAATTCAATGATATATAATAGGTCTAGGGCTCTCAAATAAATAACAAATAGCCGAAATTGTTACATTCATTAAATTCCAGCTACTAGCCACAAAAGTGGGTAATACAATCAAAACCGATGGCACTTATTGGATTTTGGATTCCATACAATGGCAGGGCTACTGGGGTACCGCCCCTCACAGTACGTGGCCTAGATCACCGTACCGAGGAGTACGCCCGCTCCTCTGCAACACAAAGCCGGACTCATTACTTACTGAACAGTTCCAAATAAGACAGCTCCGACGGATGTAGCTATTCAACCGCCCACACGGCCGAAATAAAAGGGACCTCTAGACAGAGGTAAATCTTACCCTCAAGTGGGGGCTACCCATGAAGCCTTGCTGCACCTCTCCTGTTTTAGCCATTTCCGGTTGATGAGGCTTGAGGCTACGATTACCTTTAGTGAACACATCACTTAGAATGCTCATCGTCCATCTGACGATGTTCCGAAGGCATTCAATCCATACAAGTTCGTTCCGGGTTCGAACGAAACCAAAAGCATTATCTCGTTACACTCATTTTGGAATCACCCTCAGAGTTAACGACAATAACCCTTGCACTCTAAACCACCATCTCGAACCTATAAGAACTAGTCCGTAAACTCATAACGGAATCACCCACAGAGTTATATTGACGTATAGTCCTTACACCTCGAGTCTTCACAAAGCCCCATTTTGATTCACGGCGTAACGTTAATTTGGATCGATGTGGTTTTCGGATATCCAAATATGGAAACCCGATCCCGGTCTCATCGAAATCCAAAGCGTGTCTTTTAAGTCCAAGTTGTTTTAAAGTTTTTAAAACAATTCAATACAGTATCTATATACACACAGACAGATAACCCACAAATCACAATTGATAATCACATTATCAAATAACAGGTATCTACATTATCAATATCAAAATAGGTAATCCATATATCACCATCCCAATTAGTCTATGTTATCATCACAATCCAACCAAGTATCCATACCACTCAACATTACTTACCTCATTTCTGAGATTACATCCATTCAAAACAATCAATGTCATCCATCCATACATAAGCAATGATTCACTCATACCATAATATAATTAATTTAAAATGAATTAAATTAACTATCTCTATCTCTAATTAATTTAAAGTGAATTAAATTAATTACTTCATCTCTTAATTAATTTAAAATAAATTAAATTAATTAACTTCATCACAATAAATCTTGCTTAAATAAACATTAATTAAACCAATTAATAAATCATCTTCTTAATTAATCACCTTGATTAATTAACTCTAAATCAAGTAATTAAATCTTAATTATTCTCATTAACCATATCAATTAATGAACCTTAATTAATTAATCATGCTTAGATTAATTGCTTTTAATTAATCAACTTAAATACAATAATTAATTATTCTTAATTACTTCTTAATTACTTTTTAATTACTTTATAAATTCTTTGATTTATTACACCCAGTAATAAACCTTTAATTACTTTACCAAATAATTATTCATTTAAGATTACTTCCCAATTAGTAATTTACCTTAACTCAATTACCTATGTAATTTATCAATTACTTATCTTAAGTAATTACCTTATAAAATTTATTAAGTAATCATACTTAAACTTTTATCAAGTGACTATATTTAATTAATCAACAAATTAATTAACTTACTTGATCACACTTATCTCATCAATTATAATTGAGTAACTCATCCCTTAAATTACTCGTTAACCAATTAATCTTCAAATAACAGATTAACTATCATCAACTATTAATTAATAAATCTTAATTATTAATCAATCCTTTAATACAAAGTAATTAATCACTAATTACCTTTATAATTAATTAATTAAACTTAATTAACAATTTAATTATCTCTTAATCATTAATTAATAAACTTAATTATTAATTAACAATCTTAATTACAAATTAATTAATCCATAAATATAATTAATTAATCCTTAATTAAAATTAATTAACCTTAAATAAAAATAGTTATTAATTCTTAATTAACTAGCATTATATTTTAATAATCCTTTAATTATTAATTAAGAAAACCTAATTAAAACTTAATAAAACCTTTATTAAGTATTAATTAATTACTACTTTAATTAACTCTTAATTACTTAATTAATTAAGTAATTACAATTTAATTAATCATTAGACATTAATTAAATCATCATCTTAATTAATAGTTAATTAAATAAATAATTATACTTAATTAATTACTAAATTAACCCCCTTTAAAATAATAATTAAATATATAAATTAAATTAAAATTCCTTAATTAACTAACTAATTACAAATTATTAATACTTAATTATTATTTAAGATAAAACATTATCTTAAATAAATCTTGAAATCTTTACTTAACTTAATTCATTGATTTTAAAGAAATCATTAATTACTTTCCTTAATTATTAATTAACAATTCTAATTTCAAGTAATTAAATTATCTTAATTTTAATTGTTAATTTTAAATCATTTTACACTAATTAATTTAAATAAAACATTTACTTAAAATTCTCTTTTATATTTCAAAATAAGTTTTGAAATAATATTAAGATTTTAACTTAAGATATTTAAAACATTATACAAGTTTATTTATAAAAACAATTCAACTCAAGACAAGCATTTTACTTTAATTTAAACTATTTAAAGTTTAAAACTTATTTATTTAAATTTGAAAATTTTGTTAAACATTTTAGTTTGGGTTCAACCCTTATTTACTGGAATCTAAGAAAACAAAGCACATGGATTTTAAATCTTTAAAAACTTTTTAAATTAAAACTTAAAAACTGTTAAAATAAAATAGTTTAATCCAACAACAAAAACCCAGAACCCACGCGATTTATAACCCGAGTCATCTTCCATATGCCCCGAGACCTACTTCGAGAAAACGAGAAAACCCCAAACGACATCCCACTGACACACTCAACCCACTTGTGCACCTGCACCAGGACCGGAACCACCTCTGGTCAACGGCGACACCTCCGACAAGTCACCCAAGCACTCCGCGAGCCCCTACGACCAACCAAACACCACTTCATGTCTCGAATCAAAATCGAGTACTTCAGGTGAAACTGAGCCCAAATACATCACCAGTAAAATCCTCTGCACCCTCACCTCCGATGATGATAACCGCCACGATTCCGGCTATGAGATGCTGACTCGCCGCGCTTCCTTTCCCAGAATTTACTTCAAGCTCAATGCAGTGAAGAAGATGTCGTAGTTTATTTTACAGTAGAACCCAAAACTCGGTTTAAAATAAATCTCTGGCAAAATCAAACTCCACAATGATTTAAAAATTCTTCAACGATTTTTGCAACATTCCCTGATACTTCACCTAGCTCCATCAACCATCTCAAGACACCCAGATACACAAATCAACAGAATTGGGCAAAAATTCAATTTCCAGATAATACCCAATTCCTTATTCAATATTTTACTAAAAATTTTTATTTGATTTTAAAAATCCTAACTTCCGAAGATGATTCAAGATGTATATTCCAATCAATATAAATGAACATTTGATTTTATCATATATCTTAGATTTACTGTATTATCTAGGTTCCAGTAAATTTCCAAACTAAAAAATAAAATAAAAATACTTGAACTTGTCATTTAAAAACTAGATGATGTTTAAACCAAATTAACTTGTTTGAGAATCAAAACTTCAAAGTGATTTGATAAGGAGTTTTGGACTTTTGGTTCATTTCAAATCTCTGTACATAAAAAAAAACAGAGAGGAGCAGTTAACTAGCATGCTTGCTCAACACATTCATATACACAGATAAAACACCTACATATAAACATGCAAGCATTAATTATTACAGAAATTTAACAAGCAACAGATCAGTTATCACTTAAGCTTTTTAAGTTATTGTTTACTCACCTTTATTAAGAAATGCAGTGGTTTGAAAAAGAACAGGGAGGCTCAACTGAAATTGCTTCCAGATTTGCATTTTGAAAAACTGGCAAAATAACTTTGAACTTGATGCTATTTAAAATCTGGAGTACTTCAGGTTGCTATTTACCCAAATTCATTTGCATGCACTAGAAGATGATGCAGATTACTTGAAATTGCAGATCTCAATTGATAGCTTGCATGCATTGGAAGTTTGAGGCAGACATGGGATAATGCAGACTGGATTGATGGCTTGCAAAATCATTTGAAAACATGATGCAGATATGATTTGAATTTGAGGAGCTTCATATTTAAATTTAAGGATTGCTTCAGATTTTTAGGCAAACAGAGATTTAAATGTTCAGGTTTTTGAACATGGTTTGAATTGAAGAATTGATGCAGATTTGTTTTGAAGATTTCTGGTTTGGAATGAGTAAAAGTTGCATGATGATTTTAGTTTTCTTTTTTAGAAACGAACAAAGAATTAAAGAAAATGAAAAATAGTGTTTATATAGGAAAATTTTCAGATTTTATTAACTTAAAAAGAAAATTAAAAAGAACATGGACACTTGTCCCTAATTTCATGAACGTGTTAACACTTGTTAACAAAGTGTTTTAAAACAAAACATTTGTCAATATTGAGTTTATTCTAATTCTAAAGAAATTTAAAAGCATTTTAAATTAATTTCCAAATTAACAATCATGTTTTCTTAATTTTAAAATTACTCTTTAATTAAAATTCTAAAAAACAAATACATTTATACATTCACACAAGTATGCTAAATTTATATAAGTACAGTCTTTGAAAAGAATGAAACCAAATATGATTTTAAATAAAATTATAAAACATTGCAAACTCAAAAAAATGCTATTTCAAAAGCCTTGCATTTATTTTTATTAAATAAATAAAATTTCTATAGATAAATTTCTATAAAAAGAAATAAAACAAATCTTATTTTTAATTAAAATATTATCTATATAATTTAAAACCAAACTATATTATTATTTTAATTTAAGATGCATGTATTACTTGAATTCAAATTTATATTCAATGTCAAAGTCAATTTAAAAATCCAAATCTAAAATCAATTTAAATCAATAAATATCAATTTTTAAACAAGCTTATTATTATTTACAATAATTTATCCTATCTTAAAAATCAATTCAAAATACACAGAAATAAATGTATTTTAAACACACTTATAGATTTTGAAAACAATATACCAATTTATAACCATAATTAAAATATTGTATTATATTACTTGGTTAATTATCTTTGAAAATAACAATTTTATCAATTTCAAATAATTTAAATTAAGAGGTTATCAACATTTTGAACCCCTAGAAATTCCGGGATATTACGGTAAACCAACTTAAGTGAACTATCATAAAATGTACAAGTAACTTAAAGGATGCTTGGGACCACACATCCTTTATGGATCCGTTAAACTATTTACTATGTAGTAATATACGCTATTATAATAATGTCTAAGTAAAGTAAACTTACTTAAAAATAGAATTAAGGCTTTATATTTTCCACCTTAACACATATATAGTGCCAATTGTCTATACAGTCCCATAATACCTCCTGATCGGGAGGCTACCAGAGGATACTCCATAGGTTCGACACAAAACCAAACTCGTACAAGGCGCGCTAGTGTAGGTGGCACGGCACAACGAGGCAATGCCAGGGTAGATATACCAATTGCACTTCTGGAATGGTGGTAACGCGTAGCATCAACTACCGCCCACCTCGAGCCACACTCCCAAAAGTCAAAGGTGGGCACCAATCAATCACAAAGTAATAGAATGCTATACGAAGAAGTGTGTCCGATTAGAGGAGCAACCTTATTAGCCTGTCGATTACTCCTGTTTTAGCCACCTTATGCCAATTCATGAGAGTCGGGTCCACGTACATACCTCAATAGAACGTCGCCACCATCGTACTTCATTTTGGAATGTCCACCACGTAAACGGTTGTTAAAGCGGTTTTCGAAGTTGGCAGAGAGTATGACAACTTTTGATCCTGATCTCTTTAACAACCAAACGCTATTATCACCCTTGGTTATAATTTCAAAAATGGTTTATATTTCAGATCAAAACCAATTCATTTAAACCATTTGAATTCAATGTTAATATCTTTCAAAAATAAAATGTTCATTTCCAAAGTTTTAGCATTTCTAAGTTCATTCAATTTTAACAATGTCAAAAAACACATGGTATTATAGCATTCGTAGCGCTTGGAAAATGCTACTGTAAATATAGTAGTATTTCAGAAATATAGTCCTTTTTAGAAACAACAGCACTTATAAAGTATTGCAGTAGATATTTTACTATTTCAAAAACAGTTCAATTTCAGAAACAGCAGCAGTTATAAAGTGTCACAGTAGATATCTTAGTATTTCAAAAACAGTTCAATTTCAGAAACAGCAGCACTTATAAATTGCTGTAGTAGATAAAATTAATATTTTAAAACATAGTTATATTTCAGGATTGGTAGTACCTAGCAAATTCTACCTTAAAACCATAGCATTTTGGAAATGCTTCCAATACAAATTCCAGATTTATTATAACATTTCAAAAACATTAAAATCTCAATTTCAGCCATTTTTAACTTACAAAAACATATCTCACGCTTCAGAAAATATTCATTTGGATATCATTTAACTGGTTATTAAATAAAATAAAATTTTATAAATAAAATATCCAAATTAACTATAATTCATTTATTTAGTCCAAAGTACATTAATTTACTTAACCTTTATCTTAACAATTAACTTAATACTTTATTTTAAAATACCCAATTCATAAATAAATATTCTTATTACTAAGTTAAGCTTAAATTTCCATTTGTAAACAAAATTTCAATTATCAAGTTAAGTCATATTTTAAATTACATTTTAAACCATTTATTTACTTATACATTTTTAACTTATAGAAAATCAATATAAAATTTATTTAAATTATTTAAATCCAATATAAGTTAAAATTTCAAATTACTTAATAAATTTCAGAAAATATTTAAAATTAACCACGGGTCTGTATATGATTTTCTAACCTAGGTCAAGTGATACGGATATGTATCATTTCAATTCGTAATTTAAAAATAAAAATCCGGGTTCTATCATTTCACACCCGCAATCCGAAGTCAGATAAAATAAATAAAAATTGCTTGAGCCTATCGTTTTAGCTCATAACGATTTTTCCTTATTCTAATGTCCATTCGGGTGTGTATCATTTCAACCCATAATGATTCTATTCTACAGTGAACTTGCAGTGTGAGAAACAGTAAATAAAATAAACGGTATAATATGGCATATCATATCAGGTGATGTAACAAATAAATATCAGGTTATAACATCATGAAATATCATATCCCAGGCATATATAAATTACTATCATATCGTTAGCTACAATTCACATGACATTGTTTCACAATTATATAAGTATGAATGTCGAGAGTGATAAACTCACCTTCTAAAGCTGGAGATAACAATTCAAAACACACGACTGAACTCCGAAAAGCACGACAAAACACGAATTAGATTCGAGTGGATAGAGAGCCAAGATTCAGATCTTGTGCATAACAAAATACAACATATGTAAATAACTATATACAAAATATTATACATCAAACCATATACAACATAAATCAAAATGAAGCAAAAAGGGTTTAACTCATCCAAGTAGGCTCGGCCACATGAGAATAGGCTCGGCCACAATGCAAATGGACTTGCCTATCACCAATTCATGCTCGGCCATGATGATTGGAGGCACATATGCTCGGCTAAGATCAGAAACACACATGGCTAGGGGTTAGAATGTGAAGGGATGGCAACCAAAATCAAGGAAGATAAAGAGGCAAGGAAACAAGTCACTTGGGTTCGGCCTATGCTAACATGGCTCGGCCTATGCTAACATGGTTCGGCCATGGTGCTTGGATTGGATCAGATTTGGTCATGGCCTAGGGTGGGTGTGGTTAAGGCAAATCAAGGCAAGATGGTGAAGGAATGGATGGTGGCCGAGGTTAAAGGAAGAGGACAGGGTGATCAATGGTACTTGGCCAAGCATGTTTGGTGGTGGAGTTTAGATCAATGGGTCACGGCATGGTGTTGCAGTGATGAGGTATTGGAGATGGTCGGTCATAGGTGATGGTGGAGGGGATGATGGTCGGCTAGAGGAAGGTGGCCGAGCATATGCTTGCAAATAGAAGAGAAAGGAAAAAAGAAAAGATAGAGAAGGAAGAGTTTTGCTCAGGAGATGGAAAAATGAGAAAGAGAGATGAGAAAGAAAGTTTTGTACGTGAATTGCTTAGAGAATGAACGGCTATAGTAATAGAAAGGAACGGCTAGGAATGGAAAAGGCTAGAAAATGGAAGGGCATCACTTATTAAAGGAAAAGAAACTTAAGCCTCTTGAATTTCCAAGCCCAAAATCAAATAAAAGAAAATAGAAATTAGCAAATGGAAAATAAAAATAAAAAATAAAAAATAGGAATGAAATAGGAAACATAAAATAGAAAATAGAAATACAAAATGACAAATAAAGCACTGAAAATAATCATGTGTAAAACGCTGAAATTTTATCAAGTTTAAAAAGTATAAAACGGAATTTGATGAAACGAAAAGCAGGACGAATATCAGAATTAAATACAGTTTGAAAGGAAAAAAAATAGAAATAAAAAGGTCAAATTTAAAAATTTCAACTAAAAGTCAAAGTTTGACCATGGTTGACCAAAATATAAAATTTTCAAAATTTTTTTATTTTATTATATTTGGAAAATAAATTATAAACAAAATCCAAAATTACATTGGGAAAATTCCAAAATTTCAAATTTTAAATGATTTAAAATCAAAATTTTCAAATAAATTGAATTAAAAATATTTATTAAAATTATGGGTTGTTACACTTGTACTCTTCATGTTGAAATGCCTGCTCTTTCTCATGTTCGTAGTACTATGTTATAGTGCATTTATATTGTAAAATTTTATTTTGATGTCTAAGTATTATTTTAAAAATGATAATATGTATGGATATTTTGATCTTAGAAATGTATATAGATTTCAAAATGAAAGTTTTATAGGTCAAATATGATCTAGGTTTATATATACAAGTTTAAACAAGTTTACATTGATTTTTAAAATAAATATTGATTTTAAAATATATTATGTGTATAAGTATATATGTTGTATATTAGTTTATATAGATAAGTATATAGGACTTTGGTTTTCAAATATATGGCGATTTAATTTATATGTGTTTGAACAAAATATTGGTTTTCAAATATATGTTTTAAATTGATTTTAGAAATATATATATATATATAATATATTTTGTTGCATCGATCTCCTGCCCATCTTGACTTACATTCTCAATATCATATTTGTCGCAGCATTTCTCTAGCCTTATCGCTTATCCGTGTGCATGTCCGTGTCACTTTTACATTCTCAATGTTCTCTAGCTTCGAAAGGTGAGCAACACTTATGATTAACATCCTTATATTTAGTAAATTTGAGTTCACTTGGAACGAAAATTAAAATATGCTGTTAAATTTGAATTGCTAGTTATTTAATTGTAAATAAATAATATGACATTATCTACAATTGTTCACATGTGATATATGACAACATATTCTATTGTAGTTGTTTTATTTAATTTGTTACCGATGATATACGCCTGTTGTTGATATGTTATATTATTTTAATATGTTATCACTCTGCAAGTTCCCTGTTAATTAGAAATCCCTATGGGTTGAAATGATACATATCCGAACGATATTGTAGATTAGGGAAAAATCGTTATGGGTTGAAATGATAAACCCAAGCGATTTTCATTGATTTTGAACAGGGATTTGCGAGTTAAAATGATATATAACCATAGATATTTAAATTGCGGATTGAAATGATCAATATCTAGATCACTTGACCATAGGATAGAAAACTATATACGGGCACCGTTGGCATATATATTAAAATGATTTTCAAAAGTTTGTGAAGGAAGAATTTTATTTAATATTGATTTTAAATATAATATAAAGATATTTTATTTTGTAAATTTATATTTCTAAAATAATATGTTTTGAAAATTTTAATTTACAAGTTAGTTTTGAAAAGAAAATATAAATTTTAAGATTTTACTTGTAATTTTATTTTATTTTCTTAAAATACAAAAAATAACATTTAATATAAAATATACATTTAATAATAAGATTTAATTTAATAAAAATTTAATTAAATAAAAATTTAATTTAATAAAAATTTAATTTAAGTAGTATATAATATGTTTAAGTATTTACTTAAATTTATATTAATATTTTAAAAATAGACATTTATAACTTTAATAATAAAGGTTGGGAAGATAATTAATGTTGACTTGGAATTTAAATTGATTAATAATTGAATTTAAACAAGAATAATTGATTTAAACTTATTGATTCGGAGATTTTGAAAGATGTGACTGGTAACTTGACTTGATAAAAAGTGATTTAATGAACATTCTCAATTTTAAATAAACATGAGACTGAATATTTAATATTGATTTAAATTTATAAATTGAGATTTTATTTAATTGTTATTTAAATGGTTAAGTGAATATTTTCAATTTGAATAAATTTAAAGTTAAATGTTGAAATCTAAATGAAACTTAAATTGAAAATGTTTGAATATTTAAACTTTGAATCTTATTGGAATTGAAGAAATAGTTCAAACCTAGATTTGAAATCGAGGTAATTGAAATGGTTTACTAAGAGTTTAAATTGAATCTTTGACCTTTAAATTAAAATGGTTAAACTGGAAATGGTTTAAATTGAATTTTGATATTTAAGATGATTTGAATCAATTTGTGAAATTGGAGGAAACTATTTTTAGTATATAAAGTATTTTAATATATATAAACTATTTTAATATATAAATTATTTTAATATATAAACTATTTTAATTTATAACTACTTTAATGTATATACTATTTTTAATATCTAATCTGTTTAAGTCGAAAGTGTTATGATTTCCAAAGTGTTATGATTTCAAAAGTGTTATGATCTCCAAAGTGTTATGATTTCAAAAGTGTAATGATTTCGAAAGTGTTATAAATTTGAAAGTGTTGCGATTCTGGAAATGAATATTATTTAAGTGAATAATGTTATCAAAATTGATAAGGTTTTGAAATGAATATGATATTTTGATACGAAGTATGGACTATTTGAAATGAAATGACTACGGTGTGAAATAAGCGTTTGGTTGTTAAAGAGACCGGGATCAGATATTGTCATACTCTCTGCCAATACCGAAAACCACTTTAACAACTGTGTACGGGGTGGAGATTCCAGAATGGAGTAGAATGGTATGGTGAAGATTCTATATGGTATTTACGTAGCCCTGACTCCCTTCAGTCATCTTGATGTGGCTAAAACAGAAGCCACGCCGGGACAAGTAAGGTCATTCCTCCGATCGGACACATTTCTTCTATACCATTCTATTGCTTTTTTGATTTGATTGTGTGCACCTTCGATTTTCGAGTGTGTCACGAGATGGGAGGTAGTAGCTGCTATTCGTTACCACCAGTCCAGATCTACAAACAATATATTTACTCTGGCATTGTCTCGCATGGCTTGTCACATGTCCTATCGCGCCTTCTACGATTTTGGTTTGTACATACCTATGGAGTGTCCTCCGATAGCCCTCCAGTTTACGAAAGAATTATGGTACTGTATAGACCATAGGAATATATAAAAATGTGTTAAGGGGGATATGGGTAATGTCATAACGTGATTTTAGTAGTTTACTTTACTATTGACATATTATAATAGCGTATATTACTACATAGTAGATAGTTCCATGGATCCTTAGAGGATGGAAATCCCAAACATCCTTTAAGTTACTTGTATTTGAGTTGATATTTCACTTGAGTTGAATTTATTATATAAGAATGTTAATTCTGACTTGAGTGTTTTGTGTTTTGCTTGATGCTCGGGTCAGACTGAGTGACATAGCATTTGAAACTCACCTTTGGTATTTGGAGCTTCGCTTGAAGATCGACCTTTTCTATTCATCTTTCCAGTTACCTCAGTCATTCTAGTAATTTATGTTCAGTCTTGTCGGTTACTTTTGTATTTCAGACTACTCTGTATTTGAGCTTTCCGTTGTATTTTGTTACAAACTCTTATGTTTATATAGTAGCTTCATGAACTACTATTTATCTATTCCGCTGGCTATTGTTGTAATACTCCATGTCTGTGATTCTATGATTTGATTTATTTATCCTATATGTTGAGTTTTGCCAAATATAAATTAACAATCTGTTGTTTTTAGCAATTCAAGCCCGATATGTGTGGATGATTGTCGATTTGAATGGATCGAAATAATGGGTCGTTACAAGATAATTAATTCTTACAACCCAAAAACCAATAGAAACAATTGTTGGAAGCTGCCCTTCAATATCAACCCACATTTATGATGTTATGCCCCATCACCCTACTAAAATAAAATGGACATTTCTAACATGTCATTCCACTGTAACCCACATATCTTAACTTTATTTTGGCTTCTAATAAATCAATTCCTTCTATTACTTCCATTAATTATGGAATATACTATGCATCCACATACTATAGCGGGTAAGATATATAGACTATGCACATTTAGAATAACTCATTGGAAAATTGACTTGGTGGAAAAACTTTACCTAATCTTTCTTGTCTTCCTTAACCCTGAGTCTACCAACATCCTCTATGTGTATTTTTCTTCTTACTGCTCTCTTTTACTATCTTCTCGTAATCCGAATTCTTAATAGTATTCTCAAATTTTTGGTATTTCTTTATCCTTGAACTTTCTTGCGAGCTAGTTCGAGAACTTGTAGAAACGTACTTTAATATCATTCATCATTCCCTTGTGGGTTCTTTTTACGGCTTGCACACAAGTTTAATAAAACATTCCTTCGCCCTCACCAACATTCCTTACAATCTATAATAATTTCTTTTTGCTACTCTATGAGGAATTACCGCTATTTTCTTCATTAACTTATCTTTTACCTCGTCTTACCTAGGCAGTCACCCTATCTACACCATATTAAAATTTAAGTTTTGTTTTTTCCGCTTTCAAAAAATAAAACTTCAAAATTTTGAAGCGTTCAATCCCAAAACTTTTATCTTTGAAAGTACAAACTTAGAAACGTTTTATTAAATTCAAAAAATAGCTTAGTGCCTTAACTTTTAAAATAAAAGTTAAAATTTTAAAAGTTTATTTCCTTTGAAAGACCTTTTAAACTTTTACTTTTCTAAAAAAATTGGATTTTTAGTTCAAACCTTATTAAGTTTTTTTTCAAAAACTCAATTGTTATACCAAACCATTTTTTTCAAAAATGTACTTTACAGTATCTCTAAACATCCTTTATAATCTTTAGATAATAAAAACTGGAGTAGATAAGAACAGCTCTTCACTTTATCACTATATTATCACTCATACTATTTCCACTTTTAATATTTGGCGGAGTTTATAATATCATGTGAGGGGGACTTTCAAAATATACTTGCAATAAGTGTGCACAACAATGGAAAACGTCCATTTTTCTTTGTTTTGCCTTTAATTCCTTTATTGCCTCTAATTAGATTACTAGAATTATTTTTAATATAAGCTCCTAACATTATTTCTAATTACTATCATTATCATAGATATAAATTTCTAATATTGTTCTTTTACAGTTTATATTTCATAATGTTATCACTATTCAACCTTCTTCTACCTAAATTACCATTATTCCAATTGCTTTTCTCTCAATTTACTATCTTTTTAGTTGAACCATTGCAATGCATTGTTCTACTGCTTTACTTTTGGATTCTAATATTCTTTCCTCTTTTTTTAACCTCATTTAAAACTTGTACCATTTCCTATTGTCCGCCTCTAAAAAGAATTTTCCAACTCAAAATAAATTTTATCTTATAAAAATCAACGAGCTATATGTGCTCTACTATTTTTTTCAAAAGAATCAACCTTTTTATTAAAACTCATTTACTGTTATTTTCGGTCCAAATTTTTTTAATTTTTCTGCTAAAACTTTTTATTTAATATAATATGGTAATTTATATTTTTATGAAAATTTATGATTTACTTACTTTTCAAAAATAGGGTTTTTCTACCTTTAAATAATTCCTTTGAAAATCATTTCAAATATATTACTTATATATTTTCTCTAACTTTTACATTAAAATCATTTCAATTTTTACACTAGTTTTTTATATAGGGCCAAACTCGAAGTGGATTTTTATCCATCCCTTCTTTTGGAAATTTCTTCTTTCAACTTAATTATTGACTTGTCTTCTACCAAAATGTAAAAATCCGGCTATTATCTTGGAATGACCGCTACGAACCTTCCTTCAGGCACTTATCTAATTCTTACTTTCGGATATATACAACATAAAGACTCTTACTTTTCCCTTATCTAGGCCTATTGTACATAATCAATCGGCAATCATGGGGGTATACAACCATTGGGATACTGGGGGCCCAACTAGGGAGTCACATACTATCCATCGTCAGGGACCATCCATTTGCTGCACTCATGCTCTTCTTACATCAAGCCTCTCCATATGACCAATTTTCCATGTGGTAATCAAGGTAGGTGAACATCTTCAACTTGCTTCATTGCTCCGACTCGTAATCGGCTTGTCCATCTTTTCAGAATATAATTGCAACTATTCTATAGTCAAAATTTATAGGATTTGGCTATGATACATTTATATTTATAAGAAAAATAAAAATATATTCACTCAACGTTTCCTTTTTTTCAAGTTCAACCTACCTCGCTTTGATACCAAATGTGACAACCTGCACCCCAGTGGGCCCGAATTTTCATTAGAAAACCCAAGTCCACCAAAGTATGGATCATTGATTTGGTATCCAGCAAATAAATAAATGCATATCAGACCATATTGATATAGACTCACAGTTGAATAGTAAAGTACAACAAACATTATTTTACTGACCAAGGTTGACGCTTTTGAGATTAAGTGTCCTTGTCAGTATCGAGCATGCAGAAGTAATCTTGTCCTTCCACTGTTCCTACCTTGTACAAGTATATATCCCTCTAAATCTATCTTATGGGTGATAATGATGAAGGGGTCAGAACAGTGTTTCGGTGACTGATAAATTATATAGTTCTGTCTTGTTTTTTTACTTAGTCATCTCGACTCCACGTACATGTGCGATATGCCTCATCTAACCAAAGTAGATCATAACTACATGCACACACTCACACACACACATATATACACACACATAAAAATATGTATGTACCACAGTTCCCCATTGGACCAAGATACACTCCTCTATAGTATCGATAACCTACCAACCCGTTAGGATCCATCATTAACACAGTATCACGTCTTCATCATCGTGCATACCAAAGAACTCCCCTAATAACAGCACCACAATAATTTAGCCATATTCTATATTGCCATGGTGATTTACTATTTTTCTTGCTTCCTATTTTAGGCTCAGCTTTACGGACTATAGAGGATTCAGCTCCTTGTACTACCCCTTTCATTGTGAAATATCTTTTTTATAAGTTAACTAGCCTACTCCTAACAAGAAAACTAGCAAACAACTATGGTGGTGCATAATAGGAGGAGCAACCCATTAGGCGTAACCATGTCTTTTCCTTGACCGTACAGAACCGATGATGTACTCAACCAATATACAACTCCAATTCTTGATTCGGTACAACCACAAACTGACATAGTGTCGAGCCACTCACCGTCCTATTTGAATTGTCTAACGTTATCAAGGCAATATCCCCTTAATTTATTGAAGCAGACTCTACTGAGGGTATTCCTTTATCTATACACAAGCGTATATGACTCCATAGATCCTATATTGGATATGTCTTACATTGGTATAATGTGGACACAACTGCTGGAGGCCCCTTGCGGTGGGAAAACTTCTGCTGTGTAACACTACTGACTTTGCATTCTAACACATGCTAATAACCGTGTTATTCTTATTTACTAAGTTTTAATAATTCATGCCTATTATAAATGCATATTTGAGGCTACGTATGTGTGTGTGTATTAAAAACAATATATATATACATACATATTGTGATGACCTGGAATTTTGGATCCCGAAAATTCCAGATAGTTAGGAAAAGGAGAAAGAGATAGAAGAAGAAGAAACAGAAACACAACACAGATTCTCACATTCGCAGCGGATTAAAGTATAATATCAAATAATACTAGTTTACAAAGAATACTGTATTTGTCGATTACATTTTATTACATTAGAGTTACATAAATACACAAACACTGGACATATACAAATCAACATGTCTCAGATAAACAGAAATAATATCACAGCGGAAACCCTCCATACGTTCCTGCCATCCATCTCAACTCCAGAGCTCCAGAACGTCCTTACTTGAAAATCTGTAATACTCGGTCTGACCTGAGCATTACATCAAAGTAATACCTGGGTCAGGCTGGAAACCAGTGTGAGTAAACCCATATAATTTGAAATACTAAATTCGAATTTAAAAGGAAACCCAGGTAACTCGTACTTCACTACTAGTTCATTACTAGTTATGCTCAACACTTATTTCTCAAATCAAATGCTAAGCATTTTTAGTTAGTTGAAAGGCCCATATTATTCCATTTCAGTCTATTGGGCTCACATATCAAATCCATATAGAATCATGAATATTACAAATTGAAGTGGTTTCGGTATTACTGATACCCGACCCCGGTCTCTTCGAATAAAATATCATCTTAACACAAGTTATTCAAGTGAATACAATTCAAATTTAAATATAGGATGTCACTTTAACGCAGTAATTTATCATCAATAGATAACCACATTATCTCTATACAACCCAATCGTATCATATCACAAAACATTTTTTATTAGAGATATCAATCAATTTATGGCATTCACCTAATCCGATCATCCACAAGCAAGATTAATTAATCACATTATCTCTAATTAATTTAAAATAAATTAAATTAATTACTTCCATGACTATAAATCTTGCTTACTTAACCATTAATTAATTACAAACTAGTTAATTAATCGTACACTAAGTATTCATCTTAATTAATCAACCTTGATTAATTATTCTTTAATTACATTAAGTAATTAACCTTTAATTATTTCCACAAATTAATTATACTTAACCATTTATAGTAATTAACCTTTAATTACTTTATTTATTAATTAACTATAATTAATTACACAAATCCTTAATTATTACATTAATTAATTTCTATAATCACCTTATTGATTAATTATTCTTTAATTAATCAACCCTTAATTACTTTCATTAATTAATTAATTAATGATTCCTTAATTACTTCGTATTTAAATTGATTACATTTAATAAATAATCTTTTATTAATTATTTATTAATCACCCTTGATTAATCTCATCCAGTAATTAACCACCCTTAATTACTTACTTACATACACTAAGTAGTTATTCCATAATTACGTCCATTCTTCAATTAATCTCATTAAATAATTTCCCACTAATTACTTCACTAATTAATTATACTTATCAAATCATCAAATGATTATCTTAAATTAATTAACTAATTAATTAATTAACTTAAACTAATCATGTTTATTTAATTAATTGCATTGAGTAATTAATTTCTTTAATTACTTTTAAAAATTAATTTCCACTAATGTCAAGCTTTATGGGTAAAAGTTAGTTGTAGATTTTACAATTTTGTTTATGCGTCTAGCGCATAACCGACCACCGACCCGCTAAATTGTGGCTTGCTTTATCAAAAAAATTTAGAACGAAAATATTTTGAGAAGTTTTCCCTTGATTTGAAAGTTTCCCTTTTGAAAAAAAGTTGTGTTTTGGTTATTTTTGACTTTTAAATTATTTTTTAGAGATTTTATCCAAAAATTTGATTTCAAGAGAAATGTGTGTCAAAATATTTTAGGATTTTATTTTTCAAATGACGTGTGAATTTGAAAAGTGGGAAAGGTTTTTGTGAAATATTTGATTTTGAATGCCACATGTTAAGCATAGGGAAGGCAAATAGAGTTAGAATTCATGAATTTAGTAGTGGAATAAGATCGATGATGCGATATATACAAGCGGTAATAAGTGAAATGCTATTTTAGCTTTGAAAATTCTATTTCCATGCCTTATCGATGACGCACCTGAGTCAATTTTTTGACTCAATTCCGTTTTAGAGCTTGACGTTAAGTCTCTTTATGCATTTTGTATAGGAAAATTTGGAGAAAATTTAGGGCAGCGAGGAAATTCCCACTGTAGTAGGAGAATAAGAAGATTGTAGAGTGGTAAGAATGTCAAATTCTCCACCTAAATTCTTTTTTTCGACATAGGAGTAGTGTTTAAGAAGCAATTTTTCAATGCAATATATTTTTGGATGGTAGGAAGTGGATGCAAAATTGGTTGCTTCATACTTCTATCTGTAGGAATATAGGAGTTTTGGTTGAAAAGATTTTTCAAATAGCTGCATAGATATAGAACTGCAAGTATATACGTAGGTTTCTTACATCATGTTTCCAAAAATGTTTTCAAAAGAAATGCATTCATACAGGAGCATTTGATTTAGAATCATTATGCGTCCATATTTTCTATGAGTTGATATAGTAATACATTATGCACTTATGCACATTTGGTTGCAAAATTGGTTGCACACTCATTAATTGTGTAGTTTAGGATAATTAGGAGCCAAAACCATGACTTAGTCATTGATGAAATTTCGGGGACGAAATTCATGGTAAGGAGTGAAGAATGTAACACCTTGTAATTTGCGTAGTTATTTAATTAGTTAGTTAGTCAATTTATTTAGCCCCATAAATGGAAATCGTGCAATAGATGAAATTTGACCATGAAAATTGCACCACTGCATTCGTGGAAAAATTCTGAGCAACTTTTATATTTGGAGTTTTACGATCGAAGTCCAAACGAAGAAGCTACGGACAAAAAATGAATTCGAAAAGGAAATAATTCGATTAGATAAATTAACGTTTATTAATTAATAGCTCGGGCCCATAAGCCAACCGGTCATTGGGATTGGTCGACATTTAACGATCGAGCTGTGCTCCATGGGCGATCTACCGTCAGCTTCAGGCGGCTGCAATAAACCTAGGCCGCAACGGCTCGAACTTAATATTTTAAATCGTAAGGTTGAGATTGATTCTTATGTTATATATTCGGGGATAACCCACCCTTTTCTCATATTTTTCTAGAGGTAGTAGTGATGCTCTGCAATTTCTTGTTCTCCACTTTCTAAATTATAAAAAAACGATATTATATATATATATTCATATAAATTGGAGAAGAATAGAAATCTAACAAAAAGGAGAAGAGAAGAGAATCAACTATATGCATATTTGAGGTAATTTATATATTTATATACATTTTTATCTATTTCCTATCCCAATCCCAAATCTCTTTTTAGATCTGTGATTCTAATACATTTATATATCATTTTATACATATTTTTAGATTAAAAAGGATTTGGAGATGAATCAAAGGTTCTACTTCATATTTAAAGGTTTCTATCACTTTTAAAAGATGGGTGGGAAATTTTATATATTGTTTATGGTTTCAAATCTATTCCATTGGCAGACGTTAGATTTTTATGCCTGCATTAATTTTATTTGTGAATTATAGGCTTAAATTAGTATAAAAAACTATTGCCTACATAATATGAAATATGTTTACACCCAGATCTGGAAATCAGTCCCAAAGATTTAGAATTTGCATGTTGTAGATTTTTATTCCAGATCTGTATTTCCGTATGAAATAGGATTTTTATATTATTGCACAAATTTTTGTTAAGTTATAGATTTTCCATAGTTTAACTAAACATTCGTTTGATTTTTATAAATTTGTTTACTTTCCACTTTTGATTCAAAAAGGCGACGCTTGATTTAACAAGGAACAAAACAAAAAGGGAAGCGATGTGTAAAGTACAGGCTTTTTCTCCGTAGTTTATATAGGTTATTCCAAATAAAAAGAAACTATCCATTCCTTGTAATTTCAAACTAATAAATATTTCCTTTTGTGTTTAAACCAATTTATGAAAATCGTAGTGGAAAATCTTCCTAAGAAATTTAATTCTAGCAAATTAAATATGGAAAACATATTCTAGCTACACATTTATGACTAGAATATATTTATGTAAGAATGAGTACTTTATACCTATTTATTGCGTTAATAAAGGAGAACATCGTTTATTCATGCATTATTTATGCATAACATTTGTTAGTTGTTAATATATTTAAATAAGCGAATATGTAGATTTGGAAACGTAGTCATTCCTATTAATGGGCAATAAATTACGAATTGTCAATGATTAATATGAGATAAAGGATTGTAACACTAATTAATGGGAAATAATAGATAGGATTAGATTAGAGTGACAATTGGTTAATTAAAGATTGTAACTCTAATCAATAGACAGTAAATGGACATGAATTTAGGAGTTTCAAGTAATAAGGACAAATGGATAAAATGGACTAATAAAAAGGAAATAGATATAAAAGGTTACTAATAAGAAATTAATAATCATACATAAATGTCTTAGGAAATGTCCGTTATGATTTTGTGGACAAATTGACATTTATGAGCATGAAAAGAGGATTTGTGGGCAAATAATTATTTAAGGCAAATCTTATTGCCTTAAATAAAAAGGGAATTAGTAAGCTAAGTCCAATGTTTACCTAAGATAATATAAGTAAGGACTTACGATGGTTAATTGGACTTAGTAGGTTAGTGATGCGAGGTCTATAGACTCACTCGATGGAAGTTTGACCTTCACTTTGAGGCAACCAGTAGTCAAGTGCACTTACTACTAATGTGAGAAATCATTGATCCTAGGACCCATGACGACGTAAGAGATTGGGCCTGCTTTCATAAATGGGAAGCATTAACTGGTCCAAATTTGGAATTAAGAGGGGTGAGGGATATCTCCAAAGGGGTTCGCTTCTGGTTTGAGGTATTAAGTGGTTGTAGGGTCCACCTCTCTCCTAAAAGGAAGTATTGAGTAACATAGTGATATTCAAAATAAAAAAGGATGGGTATAAAAGGTTTTACAACAGTGTTGAGGTATTAAGTGGCTATTTTAAGACTTGCCACCCTACGGAAAGATGTAACCTAATGAGATTCCATATTTATAATTAAGAGTGATAGTGGATATCTTGGGATGGGGTTGCGTCGGGTTTGAGGTATTAAGTGACTTATCTAAGGGTTAACCTCTCTCCTAAAAAGAAGTATTAAGTGACCTAGTGAGATTCCAAGCAACATTAGCTAGATAGTACTAGTGAGGAGTCTGCCTTGGGGGGTATTAAATAACAAAGGCCTACCAATAACTACGTGTTAAATGGTCTGGGGTCTACCTAGTCCTTATTAATGAGGTATTAAGCGACTTGGGTACAGTCTTTCACTTTGCTAAGGCCACAACGACGGTACTACAAATGAGGAGTCTGCATAAGGGTAGGTATTACGTGACATAGGACTTTCCTAGAATATATGTATTAAATGGTTAGAAGTCCGCCTAGTCCTTTTAAAGGTATTAAGTGGCTTGGGTTACTGTCTCTTACATGGCGATGATTTTATTAGCAACGGATGAGGTAATAGTTGGACATTAAATGTTGTAAGACTTAAATAGTGGTTAGAGGACTTTGTAGCTAGGACCCATCGACCATGCAACATTGTTTGAAAACCACCTTAGGAATAGGTCTTAAAAGATGAGGTCTATTTAGCATCCCCTATCTAGAGGCCCAAAGCTAAGCGCTACAGATCCACAGTTTTAACTTTCGACGACTAAATGCGGCTATGTTAATGGTATTCATAATATCAAAAGCACTCGAATATGAAACAAAATCATAGATTTCAAAACAACATTTTACTAATTACATTTAAAAACATATGTTTCACATTCAAATAACATAACCCCATAATCGTTTCCTAGGTTCAGATGAAACATAGTTATTACATACGTACACTAAGTGCAACATATGATGATGCCCTTGGTTGACTAGAGTACTCTATAGACATAATTGTCTTAAATAAAATACAGGGCAATAAAATAAAATAAAAACAGCAACTCCTAAATAGTTATCAATTAGTCGCCTCCTCGTCTTCGGAAGCTTTATTCATCAACCTACTAAAACTTGTAAAACCTCAACCATTATCCTACTCAAATCAATTTTGAGCCTCTGAGAGTTTAAGGGGAAAACATAAACTTCGAGACAGACAAAGCCTGGTGTGAATACTACTATACATCTTGGTTATTTGGTATTAAGTGAGACCACGCCGCTTAGCGGAATGGGTTTCCCCTCACTAATATCCTTTTAAAACATATCTTTTGCATATCTTTATTCTGCATCCGAACTGGTTAAAAACTGTAAAGCATTGATATGTAAACATACATATCAGGTAACAAATGAACTATCTGTCATAACATTGTGGTTTTGTTTGGCTACTTCGGCTAACTCGGGCCTATCAGACAATATACTCAAAATAATCTAACACCTGTTAGACACTCCTCTTCTAGACGAGCCTAACTATCTATTAAATACTCCTCTTTTGAATGGTCTGTCCTTAACTCAATATCTCACAGAGTCACCTGATCCTAATGGTTTTGCGGGCTCACCAATAACCTATATGTATACAAACATATATAATCATAATTTTAGTCTTACCTATGATAAAGCCCTACACACTGGAATTTTGGACTAAATTAGGTGGGGCTAATAGCTAGCGTACATGGTAAGACCTTATATATCAATCTCATCTTGTATTCTTGAGTCATTTTACTTAGGGTAATCTTCCCTTGAATTTTCCTTGAAAACCTTATCATCTCAAATTGATTTAAAACCTTTAACCAAACTTAAAGAAGAAAACATATACTCTATGCTTTACTTAAAATCACAGTACCATGTTACATATACTATACTCAAATCTTTATTGATGAAAACGTTTAAACCTTTGAAAGTACCCCATTCGAGTCCATTGAAAGTAACCCTTTCAAAACCAAGAAAAACCCTTCTTTCATCTAGGCTGAAAGGCCAAATCATTCCTTTTGAAACCATTCATAATATTCCTTTCGAAAATGTTGAACAACGATTCATTCGAAAGCATAAAAACCTTAGACATCCTTCTTCGAAACCTTTAAACATTAGCTTTCGAATACATTAAAAAACTATCCTTTCAAACCTTTCGAAACCATCGAGAAAGCACCCGTTCAAAACCATTCTTTAAAACCTTTCAAAAGCATAAAACATTAATCTTTTCGAAGCCTTTGGGTTCAAGTAAAACATGTGGAAATGCCTTTCGAAACCATTAAAAATTAACTCCTTTGAAACCATTTAGGTTCTACCTTCAAAAGAGCAAAAGGGTCATAAATATACAAATTGAAAGCTCTCTTTCAAAAACATTTCCTAAGCAAAGAAGTGATGGTGTCGAAACCAACCTTCCAAAGCATTGGAGAAGCAGCTAGGTTTTAAAAGCAAAGTATACCTGCCGAAACCATTGGCATCAAAAGGTAGAAAAGCGACAGCTAAGGGCTTCGACCCCACGAAAGCATTTACTTAAAACAAGAGGCGTGACCCATTCAAAACCATTCCTTTAAAACATTTGACTCGGCCGAAAGCTAACCAAGTCAAAAGTTATATTGTCGAAAGCAAAGCAGGCATATTTTTCATTTAAAGGCAAAGACATACTTCGACCCCTTCGGAACATTTGGTCTCAACCTGGTGCCTTCCTCCTTAATCCAATTCACTCTGTACCAAGTTATTGATACTATGTGCATTGGTAATGATGGTATGGAGGCGGTAGTACTTAGTCAAATTCTCGGTGCCAAAAGTGGCGAAACATGCTAAAAGCATGTAAAAACTAATTTTTACTTTAACAAAAAATTCTTTTCAACTAGCCTGCCTTGTTTATCAAAATATTATTGGTTGCTAATTTTCTATTCTAAAAGCACTGTCAAAATTTCAAAAATAAATATTTTAATCTGTTTACAAAATACCCTTCTCCTTTTATAAATATACTAAACATTTAAGTCCCATCCTTAAATAATTTTATATATTCATCAATTAACTTAGGAAAATTCTACAAAATTTCTATAAAATCATTTTTAATGTGTTTTCTAATATATGTTAATTACATACCAAAAATATTAATAATTTAGCCGTAAATAATTTAAAACCCAAATAATCATTTTTCTACACTAGAAAATTAATATAAAATCCACATTAATTTAGAAAATTATGAAACGGTCTCTAAAATATCATTTCTGATCTATACCTAAAATCCAAGGCATTTAGATATCATTAAATAGGGTTTTCAGATTAAAACATATCATAAAATCTATATGAACAAGCATAAATCATCAACAAACATATATAAACATTTAATCTTCAAAATATGGCAAAAATCATGCAAAATACTTTGGATTTGTTATAAAATAAAAAAATTAGAAAAATGAGATGTAGTCTTTATTCACCTTAGCTTTTTTGATTAAGGATTTGAGATTTGAATGAATTTAAGTTGATTAAGCTTCCCCTTGATTCTCTTATCCTCCTCTAGTTGCTTCTAATGGTGGTTGGCCTCTTAGTTTTATTTTTGATAATGAAATGAACATATGAATGAATTCCTAAAGATTTAGGGTATAAGAATATTCTTAATCCAACTTTGCCCTTGCCTATTCCCTTTGTCTATTTTATTTCATATTATCTTGTTTTGATTTACTCATTAGCATGGCACGGCTTCCCCTATTAATCACAAATATCAATCCCCTAATCATCATATTACATTATTTTATTTTATTTAGTTAATTAAATATCGTAAATAATGCTACTAAAATATGGGGTGTTACAATCACCCCGCCTCAAAGAATTTTGTCCTTGAAATTAAGTTAAGGTACACAACAAATCAAACATAAAGGTAAAACATACCATCACACAAATCAGGATAAGCGTCTCTAATCCTACTCTCAATCTCCCAAGTACAGTCTCTTTCATC